>CM060975.1:292948061-295468834 GCA_030765065.1 Deroplatys truncata | reverse complement strand
CCAAAAATGTAGATCTCTTTAAAACACAATTTATTTCAAATAACTTTTTTCGTGGCATTGTCCATTTCTGAGATATCCATTATTGTTCGTTTCAGTTTTTCAATGTTTGTCAGTTTTTTAAAGTGCTATCACTATTGTGTTATTTCTCAAGCTGCCATGTAAAGAGTGTAGAATATGAAGGCCCATTTTAAAAGATTTGCCTAGCAGATCTCCTGTATCCTCTTTTTGTTGTATTGAAACATGTCATGAAACCATTTCTGCAAACATTTATCTCAACCTAAAGTAGATAGAAAAATAAAACTTTTATAACAATAGATTACAGAAGAGGTATAAAAATAAATTACAGTGGGTAGAAAAGTCGTGTGAATGTAACACCAGGTTTCTGTTTAAATGTTGACATGAGAACAGAATCATCTGGTGGGCTTGGCTACAGCGACAGGGCCTGGCCTTCAGAAGCTGATGATGTGTTCTCTACCGTATACCTATACCTTTTGCACTATAAGCTGAAAGGAGAAGTAAACAAAACTTAAATGTATCACTCCGCTGAGCACTGGCAGCACCACGTGGAGGATGACGGGAACTAAGACCCGTGCAAGGAAATTGCTTCAGACAGAATGCGAATACAGTATATTGCGCAGCTTGGGCATCATTAGATTTTAAACATTGTATGTCTTATTCCTATATTTTGCCTTACATCCTAAACTTCTAACACATAATGCTAAAAGTAGACAAATAAAAGTTTGTATCTGAACAGTTTGGCTTCTGTGATTAAAGGTACTGGATTAAACTGTTCTTAACTTAAGGTTTTAGAAATCATTCATTTAATGACTAATATCAGTATAATACCTTTGCTTTAACCTTTTATGAGTCAACAAGTTAAGAAAATGATTAGCACTATCGGTTAAAACACAACAGAAAACAAACGTAGCCCAATCTATTGGAGCAACAATTCTGCATCACTAACAAAGAAGTTCAATTATTGCTAAACAATGGCCAACCATATTCATTTCAATTAAAGGTGGGTAGTTTCCACAGAATTTCTTAAAAGCATTTAACACAATTGTTTTCTCTCCATTTCCCGCGTTTATGTTTTCCACAGTGGCAGAAGATTCTCAGCCGGAAACGAACTGCAGCACCTGCGCATGGCCTCTTAAACCCTCTGCTATAACGCTTCATTTAGTTATAGGTGAATCTGAACAAACACATTTGGTTTCATAAATTGAACTGTTACAATAATGAGTTTTTTAAATTTCTGTGCATGAGAATAACCACAAAATGTTACGATCTGAACCGCACTATTTTTCGTAGAGGAAGAGACGACATGCTAAGTGGGGAGATTGTAGTTTGCCCACCAGCCAATGAGGTGCTGTCTTGTCACATGGTTTTGTTTACTTCTCCTTTCAGCTTATAGTGAAAAAGGTATAGGTAGTACTGCAAGTTAGTCCTGAACCGAGGATTAATTCATAATTTGTACAACTTCTGTAGGTTATGATATGTAATATGAAAATGCAAAACCTTTTAACTGCGGACTGTACACTTGACTTCTAGTAAAGTAGTTCATAATTACATTAATATTTCATTCTGTTTTATATTAGGTATTCTTGCACTTGCTGCCACCCAACAATACTTCCTGCTTTCTGAGGTTGCTACTCGCATATTACCTGCATTGTGCCAGTTGACAGTAGATCCAGAGAAACCTGTGCGTGATAATGTTTTCAGAACAATTAAGGGATTTCTCGGGAAACTTGAAAAGGTGTCGGAAGACCCTAGCCTTAGAGAATCCATGGGTAAGTCTGATTAGTAAGAAGGCAATTTAGGAAAGAAATTCTACCCGTTAGTTAATTTGCTTGTGTAGTATAGTATAATAATTTTTTTTTAATCAAATATAAAAATATGTTTAAATAGTTCACCAAAGTTAATACACTTTGAATATTCTATATATGTATTGTTTGCTTTCATTGCATTGTTTTCAGTGATTGGGTTGAAAAATGCAATTTCAGAAATGTTTGGATACTACTATGAGGATTGGTGTCTGAAAGTAAATCAGGAAAACACAAAAATTATGGTTTTTAAGAAAGGGAATAGGTTAGAAAAACAAGAAAAAATGGTCCATAAGAGGAAACTGCATTCAGATTGTTAGAACTGGGAATAAGCTCAGATCAGTAGAAAAAAGACAGAAAAGATTTGCATTAACTAAATGGAGATTGGCATTAACTTTTAAGAAAATGTTTATATTTTAACAAATGATACCAGAGAGTACCTCAATTTTGGCCTATAATGTCTCATATTGCATGAAATGGCCAGGTTACTGGGATTTATCCCCTCAACTGTAAGGGTAAGGGTTAGTGCTTCAAGTCTCAGTCATTTATTCCCTGCTGCTCTAAGAAAACTAGGCACATTGTTTTAACCGCACCATTGTAAGATACAAACAATTTAGGTTTATTTGAAAATAATTTTGTGAAGAATTTTTACGAAAATTTGTAGAAATGCGTATGTTTGGAAGTTTGTATGGGCAAGAATTAAAAAGGTCTAAGGCATGATAGATATTTCTCGAAATGTCCAATTTATGGAGAAGTAAATGTAGCTTTTCATTGTGTACTATACTGCAATCAAACAAAGGCATGGAGAGAAAAAACATGGCAACACAAATGGAGTAATTTAGATGGGGAAGTTTTAATTAGGAAAATTTTAACTGCAAAAGGAGAAGAAAGTAAAAAGAGTATAGGAAATTATTTGGGTAAAGCCAGAGAGAAATGGACAGGAATTGTAAAGAGGGATCGTGAAGGAAGAGGAGTATTAGAAGGATAATAGAGCGATTAAATATAAATAGGGATGGAAATGTAATATACCGTATTTACTAAGCTACAGGAACCCATCGCCTATAGTACACTATTAATGTTTGAGAGGCAAAATTAAAAATTCTAGAAAATTGGCAAACTCATTACTTATGTCAATGTAAATCTGAGAATGTTGCCTTATTAGCTTCTGTGATAAGCAAACAGTGCGGTAAAACCCAGTGACAATTAGTCTTTCAGTATACAACCAATCACAAAAGAAGAACGCCAAACCAACCCCTTTCTGGTTCCGACCTACTCACATGGCTGCATAGTTTGCACTTTCTTTACGTGTTCTTTATCTTCAATTTGAATGTGAAAACATAAAATGAGTACCGCTAATCACAGAATGAATTTTACAGCCTCTGATCAAACAAATAATGGTACTTGATTTGATTTATGTAAATTGATTTTATGTTAATTATAGTAAATTAAATGCCATCGAGTTTGCAAATAAAAATAGTGTAAGAGTGGTATCTCGTGAATTCGACATACACCTAAAATGATTCGATATTGGTGCAATCAGAAGGAACAACTATTGCTGGTTAAGAGAGACTGACCGCAAATCTTTTCGTGGAATCCGGAAAGGAAAGTACGAAGAAATCAATAAAGTGTTAGAGTGGTTTGTTGAAACAAGGAACAATGGTCATGCTGTAACACATGAAATGCCACAGTTTAAAACGCATGAGATTGCAAAAAAACCAAGGGATCTCAGGTTCAGAATTTAAGGCAAGGAGGCTGGGTGATGATTCCACAACAATAGGCACCGTATTTTTATTCTTCCCTTGCTTAAATATTTTTGTAAACCATAAACATAATTACCTATACTGGTATTAAAAATAAGGATTTTTGTGTTATAGGTAGCCAATTGTTATTCAAGTTTCTACAGGCCATGCCCATCCACCACTTTACACATCTTTGCAGAAGTTATTGCTGAGCAATGAATTGTTGATTACATACATTAAACAATTATTGAGAAAATATTTAGTTGCATCTACAACTTTAAAGGCTGGTTTCACCAACAGATGCTAAATTTTAACACAATGTTAAACTGATTTAACACTGGAGTTAACACAAATTCTGTTTCATCAAACAATGTTAACGCTAACAATGTGTTAAAGTTGATGTTAAACTAACATTGCCGTACCCCTGTGTTAAGGTGTTTAACAAATGTTGAAGTTGGAAAATGGCTGCTGCAAACCAAGCTGTTGATGTGAGTTTGCTACATTTGGCATTTTTGAATGCCATTCCTAATAGAAGAGCAGTCGTACATTATAATAAATTTGAAACTCTGAAAAGGAGGAATTTTTAAAGCAATAGAGACTGTCCAAGGAGTCATCAGCATGGTTTTATGGGAAATATGATAGGTTAGAATATTACCAACAGAAGTATTCCTCATTCCCCTATGCTACAAGTGTTAATTAGGTACTTAGATTTTATGCTCTTAGCTTTTTCATTTACTTGGTAGAGGATAATGTTGATATTTCCAAAGCTACCATTTGTTGGTTTATCTGAAAGTTTTCCAAAGCAATTGCTTCAAGAAGCAAACAGTATTTTTTTTGGATGTGCTGGATTAATCAGCGATAACACATTTTTGTCCACTTTAGTTTCAGTGCAGTGTCCACCATCAGTTTTAAGCTGTCTTAAATGTTCTTTGCACCTAACATTTCTGGTGCTGCAATTTATGTTAGCATAAAATTGCTGCAGTTGCTTATTGGACTTAGGAGAAACACGTTCATTCCAATTAAATTACTTGCGGATTTTGTCCCAGGTTGCAATCTTATGCTTTAATATAAGACTGTCGGCTTTTTCGCTCTTGATAATACATTTATACTTGTTAACCTAATGTTAATTAATCCATTTCAAATGGCAATTCTAACCTCAAACAATTGAGAACATCACATGGCAATTGCCATGAATGTAAATAGTTTGTCTGCTTACTGACACAGAGAGCGCAGCAATATATAGACAAAAGTGCATCGGAGCGGGTTCAGAAGCAGTGTAGTTCGGCCACTGCCTTCTCGAAAGCTAGCATTCACAGTTATCTTTGACGTTAACAAAATGTTAGCTAACAATTTGCTGTAAAAGCTTGATGAAATGCAAAATTTTTAACATTATGTTAAGCTTTGAACACATTGTTAACAAACAAGATATTAGAGTATTTTTAACATCAGTTGGGAAACCAGCCCTAAATCTGGTATGAAAAAAAAATTTGCCAATTGAGACATATTTAAAGAAATTTGAAACAAAAATACTAAAATTGGTTAAAACTCTACAATTCAATTCATTAAAAACTATAAAAAAAAACAGTTGACAGTATGTTTTAGTGTTTCTCCAACAGTTTTCCAAAACTTTGGCAGATAACAGTACCAAACACATGAAGACAGAAGAATTTGAGAAAATCTCTCTGAGCCCCAAATCCATCTTGAATGCATATGCTCTTAAATTTTAGAAATATGCATATCATGTCACTTGATTCTTGCTTGAGCTTCATTCTGTTAAAGGGAGATCAAAAGTCCTTCCCAATGTTAAATCTGCTATTTTTCATGACCCATTATCTCAGAAATTGTATAGCATATCAGATTGAATTTTTTACAGCCTTCCAAGTTCACTAACCTGCTTGTATAAAATAAGTTTGTTTCTTAAGAAAGATAGGATTTTTTTCTCAGTTATACCATCTTTCGATTAAAATTAAATGTCATTCATTGAAAAAGCTGTTTGAAACAAAAATGGAGAAAACACACTTGTATATGTTTGCGAAGAAAGAAACTGCATGGCTTGAGGACACACAACATGGTTTAATGGTAGTACCAATTTGTAGAGCAAAACTTTCTCTAAAAGATGGGCTAAAGTTTACCCATATACTCCAAAGAGTGTAGGAGTTAAGATTTGTTTCTATGAATTGTTGCAGAATTATCTGTACAAAATGGCAGTTGCAGCACCATTTGTAAAAGTATAATTATTGTGGCTACAATGATAAAATATATATAAAATTAAAGGGGAAATTCCAATTTATATGGCTGCCTCAAAAACTAAAAGTGTAATTTTTTTGGCAATTTTCGCCATTTAATCCCCTTAAGTAACAATCTGATATTGACAACATAGGCCATTGTTTAATGCATATCTAAAACTATAAATTGTAATGATCATTATCATCAATGAACAGTAAGAAATTAGAGTTTATACATGGGATTTAAAATTTCTAGAGGCTGACGTCCACACAGCAACACCAAGCTTATCAAATGCCGCAGCTACATGGGCAGGATGGGCTGTGACAGCAGTTACTGCAAAATTCTATAGAAGTCAATCAGATACTGTCAAGTCCACTTCAGTTGTTAGCAAAACGCTTAGCAAACCTGGCTCATTAGGTAAGTTTTATTGAATACCTCACATTATATAAGATTCTTCTGAATATATTTATTCACAGTGATGTTTGGTACATTATTTTTGCTCCTGGAGTGAAGCATGTAACCCTGAAGGAACGACACTTGCAGCACCTTCTCAACCTTCTGTATTATTTCACAACATTTCTTTCATGTCAGTGCACCCCTCAGAGCTGATCATGCTCAGCAAGCACTGCCCTATGGCAGTCTCTGAAGTATTCAGGGTGCTTTCCACAATTCAACTCAAGTTATAGAGTGTTTGGAAGTGAGGTAGTCCCTTCCATATCTTAGTCTTGATTCCTGATCTCAGTTTGATTGTTTTATCTCTGTCATCCTTTCTCCTTTTCCTTTTTCATGCAGGGTTAAAGACATAAATATTCATGATAACAAATCCAAAGGAATAACAAACCCTATGAAACAGCTTTATGAATTTGAATGCTTGAAATTTTGCATTTTCTTAAGCAATCTGTATGAATCTGCTAAAACTAGGTCACTCTTTAAGTCTCATTTCACCAGGGTTAAAACTTAATTTAATGCTTTCTCCATTAAAGCATTAGTGCATGGCCAGAAAGGTTACATTTTTTAAATGGGCATTTAAATAAAATTGCTTAAGAATAAACTGCATCCTCCCTTGAAAAAAAAATTTCTGATGTGTTACACTCACATGACTTTCTCTACTCTTGTACAAACTATTTTTACAAATGCTCATTCTCCATATGCTTCATGTTAATCGAGATATCGAGATGTTAATCTTATTGCTGATTTTCTTGTAGATGCAAGGGGAATTGGTAGGCTTTAAGCAATAGTCAAATATTTTAAGAGCTGGTTGCTATGTGAAGTATTCCATTCTCTTTGCATTACCAGGACAAAAAAAAAAAATGAATGAGTTCCCATTTGAGAAAAAGTATAAATATTGGAAAATTTAAGGAAATAACAAGCAATATCTCGAAAATGGTTCACTCAACAAAAACAAAGTATATCATAAATTGTATATTTTAAAGCGATCTACATTTTTTGTGTAGTAAAATTTTGTCTATCTCTTATGGTTTATCACTTATGCAAAAGTCGTTCATAATGAAGAATACTTTTGGAGACATTCCCAGAAAATTCAAGATATACATTTTATTTGTCATGAAAGTATCTTAAATATATGATATTTTAATCAAAATCATTGGAGCCATTTTTGAGAAAATTAAAATGTTCGAAAAATGTTCCATGTAAAGGGTAATCTGGGGTGGGGGGATTTTCTTGAAAATCTTCGTGTCGCATTTCTGGAAGATATTGAACCTAAATACTAAGTTTGGTGTTATCCGACTGTTCATTTCTGAGTTCACAGACACACAGACTTTACATGCATTCAGTGCACCTTAAAACATGTATTTCCGGTGAAATCTTGGTATCGAATTTTTGGGTGGAATACAATACTTCCCCTACTTACTATACGTAGTAGAGAAAGTAAAAATCATATAAAATAAACTAAGAAAGATACAAGGATATTCTTTTTATATTTTATTCCTAAATCTTTAAAGCATGCATTAACCAAACTCGTTTAATTTTGCACTTGTACATTTCACTGCTGGTGGAACTCCAATAAATACTCCATGTGGAAGATCGCACTATCTGCATTTATAAGTTGTCTGTTCTCATTGGAGTTGGAGCTCTTCTTTTTTAACCCACTACACATATTTGCATGACCTGAGATTTTCTATAAGTGATGAAAAAAGTCTAGCGGATACAGTTCCGGTAGGCAGACTTCTTTTCCTGCCTGTATGCTTGCAAGGCATAAGTGTTGCTATAAGCTGATGCACCAAGTTTTTCCTAAGGAGCAGTAAGTAATTTTATTATTAACCCAGTTAATTGTACAAATTTATAACAGTTTTACAAATTTATTCTTAACCCAGTTACTAAAAATAACAGTAAAATAAAATATAAAAAACTAACCTCTTAACTACTGGTATCCAGCAGTGTGGATTCCCATTCCTCCTAGTCTAAAAGTACAATTATCAATTTATTTCATCTCCAATACTAACTGTAACTCTACCTTGAGTTGCTTTACCTTGGACCCCAACAAACTCAAACCTTGAGGTTGTCGAGTTGTTGGGTCCTACTTGCAACATATCAAATAAAAACTACTGTAATTTAATACTCATTTACCTCTTCCTTGTTAATTTTCCTCATCCATTTTACTCTTACTCTGCCCAAAAAGTTTTCTACTTCTATTACATTTACTAGCTTTTTAGCTTGAATTTCTATTGGTAAATTTAACCATTCTCTATCCTCTTTCTAAGCAACTTTGTTTCTTCACACTCTAAAACTATATGCCACTCTTTAACTTTCTGGTGGCATAGTGGGCATTTCTCCAAATCAATCTGTTTTCTCAAACCTTTCAAATTCACCACCCCTGTCCTAGCCCATGCAAATCCTGCTCTTGCTGTTTTATCACATATTTCAACATACTGTTCCCTGCTCCATACTACTTTTCATTTCTCTGTATAATCTCAGTGAGCTCTTAAAAGTAAAACTCGCTAATAAATCTTGTTTTTCCATATCCTCTATTCTTGTCCTAATTTCATTCCAGAAACCTATTTGTAATAATTCTTTAGCTCTCCAAATCACCCCAAAACCTATCTTCATCAAGGTTTCCTTTATCTTACCTAGCCAAGACTCTTTATGCACTATCAAACATTGAGGTAAAATGTTCTGATCATCAAAATTTTTAATTGTAATCCAATATTTTACCACTCTTTTCACAATTTTTCCTTTAATTCCCATTCTCCCTAATTCGGCTTGAGCTACTCCGATGGGTGATGATCTTGGTAAGACCAATATTTGTTTACAAAAGCTCCTATGGATCATGTCTATATTTACCCACCCTTCTTCCAGGCCCTAAATCTCTGCTCCACATAACATTTTTGCTTCTACTACAGTAGTATAAATTCTCTCTAACCATTTTAATTGCATTTCTGATATCCTAAGGACCATGTGCTGCATATACTAGTTGGTTTGTGAGGTCATACAGAAGGAATGCTTTCATAATACATACATTGAGTACAAAATGTAATATATGCAAAATCTTAGCATGGTTATTACCAACACCTCATCTTCATTTGTTTCCAAGTCCAACATCTGTCATCCACTGACACTGTATTTATCATCCTCTTTTTCTTCTTCCTCAGTTGAAAATTTTGTGAAATTGCAATCAGTGCTTTTATCAAATTTGTAAAATTTCTATAACTGTTAGATCTTTATGGTATGAACAAGAAGCATGTGGAATGCGGGAGTAATGTTGATAATTCCTCGTTGAAGCGTCAATTTTGCGATAGTTTATAGGTTACGTAGTTGTTTGGAGGAGTTTGCCCCACAGTTGTATGCCACTTTGAGATAGTATTTAGGTTACGTAAATATTATTACGTATATTTAAAAAATATGTGTGTGGTTATGTAATTATTTAGATCCACGTTGAGGGACGCCACTTTGAGAAAGTGTTGTATTTGTGTGAGATGTGAGAATCCCCGCGTATGTGCGTCACTTTGAAGAAGTATTTAACTCAACGTTTTTAAGATACACTTTGATGTTGTTTGATGCTTGGGACGCCAAACTTTATAGTAAAGATGATGCTTGTTTTACGTAATATTATTTAAACTTGCCTCAGCTGCTTCAGTCGCACTATAGAAACATAAGTTCTGTTCAGGTTGTGATAAGACAAAAATTAAAAGACGTCACAGAATTTACTTTTAATTTCACTTCTTTTTATTTCTCTTTATACTTGCACATTTATGAATACAACACTTTATAAAAGAAAACTGTGAGCACTTTATACATTCTAACGGAGAACACAATTTTTACCATCCGTACTCTACAACATCATACCTACGACTGACTAAATTCAACGGTAAAAACCTTATAGCTTCGGTAATGCCAGTCTCTTATTGGCTAATTCTAATCCAATAGAATTTAAGTATTCAAACTAAAACTTTTCTTTACTGTTGATTGGCTAATTCCAAACTGTAAGCGAAATTACGGTATTACCAATCTTTTCATGACCAGTATTTTTTTTAAAACTCCAGACACATTATTGTCACAAAATTTACATTATTACCTCATTATTAACAACCTAAAACATATTATTCTCACAGTTTTTGCACTATTAGAGTATATAAACATTTACATAACATTAATAAATACAGTCACAATAAAAAATAAGTATTTGCAATGACTTACATACAATTTAAATAATAATTATATACATATTGTTTTCTAGGTGGGCTGTTATTGAATTTAATTATAATAAAACACAATTAATATCATTTAGGCATTAAAATACTACCTCAGGAAGCCAGTCAGGCTTCAACCGAATGCTATTCCATTCTCACACAATGTGACTGCTAAACACACATGTAAGCAAGATGTGGAGTGTTGAGGCCATCAGGGAACATGTAATCTTGAGTGCTTTAGGGTGTTAGGGTCAGCAAAGTGTTAAAGAAAACCTATTCATATGTCAAAATAAAGAGAGTTGGAGGTTGTTACACATCACTAAAAAGCTCTTACTTTGAATGCGTTTCAGGAGAACGGTTTGCTCCCATCATCAGCTTGTTTCCAACTGATTTTGCTGGTTACTGTGTTCTCTGGTGCCGGGTTGATGAAGCTCCAAAGGCTGCTGGGAGGCGGTAGTTTGAAATTCATTAGGTGATTCCTGTGTTTAACGATATTTATTTTTTCCCAGATGTCCAATTCATTGGTACTGTTGATCGGTTTTAAGAGCTTTATGTTTGGAGTGATTTCATGTTTTGAAGACCAGAAATGATGTGCTACTGCTGATTTATCCATCTGTTTGTGATAAATATATCTCATATTCTCTTTAAGTCTTATTTCAAGATTTCTTTTGGTTCTTCCTATGTATACCAGGTTAGTCATTACAAACTTTTTTATGTATACCAGCTGACTTATCGTTGGGGATAGGGTCTTTTGTTCTGTTGCATAATAGTTTCTGTATATTGTGGTTATTCTGTGGAGTCAGGGTGGTGATGTATTTCTTGAAAATTCTTTGAAATTTATGATGTGTCCAAGGGGGTAAGTGAACTTTCTATATACTTGTGGTTTTTGTTGTCTGAGTAAATTAGTCGTTTGTTGGATGTATTTCTGTCTTTCAAACTTTTTAATCTTCTTATCTATTGTTGTTTTCTGATATCCATTCATGGTGGCTATGTGGATAATGTGTTGGTATTCTTTATGGTATTCCTCTTTCTCCAATTGTATACGTACTAACCTGTTTGTAATGCTATTTAAAATCTTGAAATAAAACTTAAAGAGCATATGAGATGTATTTATCAAAAACAGGCAGATAAATCAGGAGTAGCACATCATTTCTGGTCTTCAAACCATGAAATCACTCCAAACATAAAACTCTTAAAACCGATCAACAGCAGCAATGAATTGGACATCTGGGAAAAAATACATATCGTCAAACACAGGAATCACCTAATGCATTTTGAACTGCCCTCACACATCCCCCACACAGTAACTGGCAAAATCAGTTGAAAACAAGCTGACAATGGGAGCAAACCGTTTTCTCGAAACACATTCAAAGTAAGAACCTTTTACTGATCTAGTGTAACAACCTCCAACTCTCTTTATTTTGAATTATGACACATCACTGTTACTAGCTTGTCAATTCTTAAAATTAAAATTAATCTATTCATATGCCTTACATTTTTAACAAACTCGTCACATCCGCTGAGTACATGTCTTTCTCATGCAACACAGCTTTTTTTCTGACTACTACACCTACAATGTTTCAGAGATACGTACATATTCCTCTATTTATACAGCAGTTACAACTGATGTATGAGAAACTCGCGCACTTTTAACCATCTGTGAATAACAATCAATCTTAATTCACTGCAAGTTTACATGTTACTGAACTTTGCCAAATAATAAACAAGAGCAAAAATCAAGTGCATATGTTGTTAGAGTGATGAGTCAAGTTTATACACAAGATATAACCTTTCACTATCTTGTGTGGCTAAAACCATGAATCAATGCTTCCACATGCTTATTGCATGCATGTACTTGTGAAAAATATCATTTTTTGGGATTCTTCAACTTTATGAGGACACTAACGAGTCTGTCGGTTCCAGTGTAGAGGTTGCCATTGGGCTTCCTGACATTGACGTCATTTTTGGCTTGATGTATTTAAAGATGAGATCCTTTTCTGGAGGGAAATTGCAAAGGATCTCATCTTTAAATACATCAAGCTGAAAATGACGTCAACGTCAGGAAGCCCAACGGCGACCTCTACACCGGAACCGACAGACTCGTTAGTGGCTCTTAGCTGATGATAAAGACAAGGTGTCTTCGAAATGCGTTCAAGGTAAAGAGTGAAGTTAGAGAGTGTTACCACTAGAATTTTATGAATATTTTAACTACTTCACTGTGTTTCCCATTAATTGTTATGTTAAAATTTATGAGGGCACATTATTATTTTGAGCAGTAAGCGGGCATGTGCGCAACAGTCAACAAGATAAAACTACAAGCAATTGCTATTGTTGTGACATGCAGACAGACTAAAAGGTGAAGTTGGGTCGAGTGCACATTATGGCATAAAGAATCTATTTTATGGTTCTCTTTTTATCAGAGCAACCTTCAAGCAGCAGCATCTCAACGACTACTTCGAGCGTAACATCGATGACATCCCTAGAGCAAGAAGAGAGTAAAGGAGCAGATTCTGTATCAGATTATGATGAGAACTGGGACACCGAAAACTGGGGTGATATGGAGGTATGTAACAAACGTGCAGCCTGTAACTAGTGGCAGAGGGTCTGTGATTGTTACAGATCAACGATTGTTTTAGAAGTTATAAATCAACTTTTGTGCAAGATCATAGAATAGGAGGTAATTGCTGGCATATGCATTCTATTACCAAGGCTACAGGTAAATCTCAAACTGAAGTTATATTGAATATGAACAGCTGGAAAAGTGGAGCTCTAATTGCTGTGGTGGTGGCTCAATACTTGGATATATTCCATTTGCTTTCTTGCTTCACAATAAAGACAGGTCATTGTTCTTGAGGAGTTAAATAATTATTGAAGAGATGATCTTTATTGATGTTGAGTTCTTACTTGACACAGGATATTGTGACATAAGCCCAGTGACGACGCCATCAGCGTCTTCACCAGACGTCACATAGGGATGGGGGAACATAGCACAGGATAGCCTTGAGAGTGTTACAGGTTGTGGTAGGTAACTTTTGTTCCCAATCTTTCTAATGTTTAATTTATCTAATATAACCTAAACTGCATTCCTAAAAAGAAAGAATTTAAACAGCTGGTGGATTTACCTGCATGGCAGAGAAAGTTCTGCTGTGCATCATCGTCGGGCCTAGCATCTGCATTGCGATTGCAAATTAAACTAAATGGATTTAAAGAACTGACCAGCAAAGGTTCCTGCTAGGCATGTGGTTGGTCAAGAGAGAGAGCTGTCAAAAATCCCTAAGGGCGCATTCACAATGAAATGTAAGTGCAGACATAGCATAAGTGCAAGACTTTGCATTCATGTTATTTGATGGAAGCATTCACATAGAGTGTTGCTATGCAACGCAAGAGTGTGCAAACTCCAAACTTTATACTTGTGTTGCGTGCATAGAAGAAGAATTATGCATTTCTTTCTCTTTGCATTGCCTGTTGTTCAACAGCAGACAATCGCGATGCGAGACTAGCCGTCTAATGTACATGTGTGCAGTCTTCCATTAGGCCATGCCTCACAGATTGTGGGTCACTGTCTCTCGTTTCTCTCAAGAGGTTATGGTAGTCTCCTTACTGAATCCTCTTTCATTTAGTGGATGAACCTGGCATCTGTGCCTAAATTTCTGGGCTCACAAATCATAAGGTGCAAAGAGATAATGAAAATTGCATTAATATAACTTGTGCAGCTGTATCATCACATGTATAACTTGCTGCAGTTTCCGGACATTATTCCGTAAGCGGGAAGGAGGTATGAAATTTTAAGAAACTTACAGAATCTGGGTTTTTTAATATGCAGACTTGATTGTGTAGTATCCGGGTTCTTAAATTGTGTAGGAGTTGTTGCTTTATTGAAGATATTGGGCCCTTCTTGCCAACCGGTTAGCTTTTGTGGAAATTTTGTCAGAAGTTATTGCGAACCTGATGAAAAAAATATGGCTAACGGAATGTTGCGAAGCAAGGAAAATGTAGCTAAAGTAGATCATTCAAGTTTAGAAATGCAGATCCTATGGCTACGCCCTGTCATTGCTCCGCAGGTGCGGCACTCCACTCCTTCTAAAAACATCCCTCAGCTACGCATTGAGGCTGAGGGTCCTTGACGTTACAATGTTGGCAGCAGAATGCCAACGACAGCAATGCTAACATGATGCAAGTGCATGTGTTACATGTTGATAGTGAAAGTGCTCACTACCCACATACGGAATAATGGCCCAGTTTCCATAGTACTGCACAACTACTTTCAATGTTTTGGTCAAACAGTCATGATGTCACTAATGCTATGGGCGACTGTTGGGCATATGTATTTTTTTTTCTTTTTGTGACCTTATTTATAAAATATTGAGTGAACTTTCTTATTTGGTATTGTTGGTTATGTTATTCAATTTGAAACTTATGGTGCACTTGGAACATTTCCGCAATTAGTTTAAGGATCTAGAAGTCGTGCAAACTTCTTGCGTTATGCCCATGGCTGAATTGTGAATGGTGTTCCCTTATGCCTGCGCTTATGCTGTATTACATTAGTGCTTACATTTCATTGTGAATGTAGCCTAAGTTTAAATACCTGACAAAATGCTGATTGGTGTTTAGCTAGTCACTGACGTAAATGTATGTCAGCAGAAATTTAACTCATCCACGTGTTGGAAATGAAGTGATTTTTCTACCTTAAATTGCATGTCACCCAATTTCTGCTTACTTCAACATCCGGGAAATGATGCGCAAGAAATCTAAAGCCAAATTTCCTGTAGTTACTTAAGCGATGTTTTTCTTGAATATCTCAAACTATATAAAATCATATTTATCCAGAGCTGTTAAAATAAAATCATAACCATCACAATACATTAAGATGTGCAGCCAAATAATCATGGCCTGTTTATAATCTAGATGTTGCTACAACTTCATGTCCTGGATGTTTGGGTATTAGTTTTTATTTTGGTGTATAGCCTGCCCAAGATTTACTATTACTTAAGTTTTAAAGTTTTCCATTATTTTTTTCTAGAAATTTCTTTTAATCATAATTTTTGCAGAATGATAATTTAAAGCTTTATTTGATTTCTGTAAAATTTTGTTTATCTTTTTTGCTAAAGAATCAGCAATATCATTACCATGGATTCCTCAGTGAGAGGGTGTGTAGTTTTATTTTGTTTGAATCAACTGGAAGAGTTGATATAAATAAATATAGGGATGAAAGGTTGAATTCTATATTGCAGACTCCAGCATCTGCGGGCAGTGGAGGACCTCCTAGTGTATCATCAGAACCAAGAAGTCCTCTTCCTGGTGGAAGGAAAGGCACTGATGGTTGGGATACAGAAGAATGGGGCAGTCTTGAGGAAGATCCTGTAAGTATTTGTTATATCTGATTTGATGTTTGGAGAGGAAGCTTAAGTTTTAATGGAACTTTACATTTTATCAAATATTCCATTTTTATATTTTCTGCAGAGCCAGTTCTGTATACTAATTGCCAGCATATCTGGCTGCCATTGGTGCTAGGATCAATTCTTACCAGACTGATTCACATAGTGACCATGACTTAAGTCTTCCTATTTTTATATTTATTGCTCAGTGTACTGGACAGCAGTTTATGGCATTCCAAAAAAAATTAAATTGAGTTTTATTTATGTATACCCTTTAACTGCTGTGGTCCTTAGCATCCCATTCTATATTGGGCATGAAAGACCGGAAATTTTGCTCAGAGTTCTCTTTATCAGGCTTGAGGTTCTTTTATGTGCCGTAAAGCATTTGACCACCAGTTTTACATCCCTTCCAAAGGAAGCCATACTAGGGATTTTACATCTGAAAAAAAATCCATCGCCCTTCACTGGGTTTGAACACAGGACCTTGTGAACTAGAGGCTAGCATGGTAACCTCTACACCATGGAGGACAATGTGGCATTCCAAGCTATAGCTTCATCTATAGCAGGGAAAACATCTTGAAATCCTTTTAAGGATTTAAGGCTGGTTCACAATAACCTGAAAATGGAAACCAGAACGGAAACAGGAACTGAAAGTAAAAGAGCAAACAACAGTTGGTTTACAATACCCCTAGAACAGTAAGTGCCCATTCACATAGAAACATTAATGCAAATGAACATGAACACAAAAGCTTGTGTCCAGGTTAATAAATGGGATCATTTACAATGATTTTCTTAGCATGAACATAATCGCCAAGCACTAACACCAAACCTTGCAATCTCTTAGCTTTCATGTTCACATTAATGGGATTTGAGAGAGAAAATTAACACTCACATTATGCAGAAACAGAAATGAAAAGAAATGGAGTTATTTGATGAGGAGTTAATTATTTTATATGAAAATGATTGCTGTCTTTATAACAAGCAATATAAATCTTACAAATATAATTTGTTAAAACAAAATATTTGAACACAGATTGTGAGTGAGGTGAATAGGTTTTAATCTTTCTAATCTTTTGATGTGTGAAACTTTATAGGTTATAAATTATTCCATTTTCTTTTATGTACAGAAAAATGTAATAAAAACACAAAATAATGCAATTTGTAGAAACATAAAATGTGCTGCTGCATCGTCAGTCATTGCAGCTTCCATTTTTAATCACTTTCACACTTCCAATACTCGTGTTTTAACTCTAATGTTTTGTTGGCATTGTGAATGACAAGGCAATCCATGTGTTTTGTGTCATACATTTATGTCCTGGTGTTAATATTTATGTTTCTATGTGAATGGCCCTTAATGCATAGCAATGACCATATCAGTAGCAAAGTGGAAAGTTGATTTTGTGCATTGGGATGTCATTCATTTGTAATATTTTTGCATTGCTTCCAATTCACCCAACATAACACGGGTTAGCTAAAAACAAAATCCTATAGAGTATACATTTTCTAAATGCAGATTCTTTACTACTACTGATTCCTTTGGTCGTCACCAAGGATCATTCCTTTATTAATAGTCTACATTAAAGTTATTTATTGTTCTTTGCTGTTCTCTGTTAATTGTTACTGGTTTTTGCTGTTCTTTGTAGTTTTTGCTATTGTTTTTTTGAGGCAATAGCCAGTTTTGAGTTGCATATAAACAAGTGACAGTTTTGCTAGAAGAACCAACCCTCAATGAATCTGAGGAAATGAGGACACACATTTGCTTCCAGTTTTATTTTCCCAGCCTGCAACTAAAGAGAGCTCTAGAGGCTGTTTCATGTCATGGCTGCCTTGAATAATTTCTATTAATGGAAATGAGAGAGTTAAAATTTATCAAGTCTTCTTTACCATTCCCCAGAGCCAGGAAAGCTTCTTGTTAATTGTGAACCTTCCCATTATAATACATGCATTTTAACTTTGTTATTCTCGATCTGGTTTCTATCCTCAGTTATTGTACGTCAGTCTTTATTGATGACATGCTCATGCGATACCAACTAAGTGTTGTCTGGATTGTATGTTGATGGGATGACATGGCAATTCATTATCCTTAGGAAGGTGACAAAGCTAAGGTACTCAAAAACTGGGTTTTTAATCCAGACAGCACTTGTGTGCTTTAAATCCCAGCTGTGGCATTAAACTTATTTTATTTTGCAGACAGTTTAATTTCAAATAAGGCTTGTTGGAAAGATGCAGTAAAGTGTGTAAATAATAATGAGTAAAAAATCTGATGTGTTACACTCGCATAACTTTCTCTACTCTTGTACAAACTATTTTTACAAACTCTTATTCTCCATCTACTTCATGTTAATCGAGATAAACATTTGCAGACTCTATCTTATTGCTAATTTTCTTGTAGATGTAAGGGGAATATATATTTACAAGGGCAATATAGAAATACACTAGCCTTTAAGCACATACATATCTCTTAATAGCTGGTTGCTAGGTGCAGCACTATTCCCTTTGCCACAGATTAATACTCTTTGCATATCCAAGACAAAAAAATGAATAACGAATTCCCATTTGAGAAAATAAGTATTGAAAAATTTAAGAGAATAACAAGCAATATCTCGAAAATGGTTCATTCAACAACAAAAATGCATATGACATAAATTGTGTATTTTTATGCGATGTACATTTTTTGTGTAGTAAAAATTTTCTCTATCTCTTATGGTTTACCGGTTATGCAAAAGTCATTCACAATGAAGAATACTTTTGGAGACATTCCCAGAAAATTCAAGATATACGTTTTATTTGTCATGAAAATATCTTAAACATATGATATTTTAATCAAAATCGTTAGAGCCGTTTTTGAGAAAATTAAAATTTTTGAAAAATCTTCCATGTAAAGGGTATCCTGGGGTGGGGGAATTTTCTTGAAAACCTTTGTGTCGCATCTCTGGAAAATACTGAACCTAAATACCAAGTTTGGTGTTTATCCGACTGTTCGTTTTTGAGTTATGCTGTTCACAGACAGACAGACACACACACAGACACACACATGGACATGTTTCCAAAAATGCTTTTTTTGGATTCAGGGGATCTCAAAACATGTATTTCCGGTGAAATCTCGGTATTGAATTTTTGAGTGGAATACAATACTTCCCCTACTTACTATACGTAGTAGAGAAAGTAAAAAGGGAGTGGATCCCACACTCAAATCTCACTAACATGACAAATTGCCTTTGAACAAGTTCAGGAGGTGTGTTGATCCTATCATCAGTTGGATCTATTGATGAGATTCTGTACATGGATGTAGATATCAGTTTGGTTGTAAACATTATTATTTAGAATACAGCAATTTATTAGCTGATTAATTTTTTTCTGTATTAGGAGTTAAAAAAATGACTGATTTGGGTTTTGAATTGCTTTTAATAATGTTAATGTCTCTCTCTCGTTTGGTAAAGTTTCCATAATACTCAGATATTCTGGATTCCTTCCCTATGCTTAGTTTACGATTAATCACAAACACCAATAGTTTCAGCAGCATACAAAAAAGCACTCCTTTAATTGCCTACAACCATTCACTCATTATGTGTTCTTTATTCTATAAACTTTTGTTGATTTGCATTTCATCACATTTGAACTGTAGCATTACTTCCTTTACAGTGTGTGTCTTTTTTTCCTTCAATTCAATCATTTTCATGTTGTCCTTTAACAAAACGCCACATTTTTATATGACATTCTTTATTACAAAAGGTACAGCTTTTCTCACAATATATCATTCCAAGCAATAGGCAACACTGAAGCATAAACATAAATTTGCAACTGTAACCTCTTTAATATGTATGTTTACAAAGAAATCTCATTTACCTTAATGGCCTACATTTCCACTCAGAAGTACAGTGTGTTCTAAAATAAAACACATAAACATTTGTAGTTTCCTTGGAAGCACAGTCTATCCCAAAACACACATTTTAATACTGCATATTTTCATTTTGAGCAGTTACATGGTTTCCATTTCCACATTGAGCAGTTTCTCAACATAGTCTCCTTTCAATTCAATACACATTGTCCAACGTTTCTCCAATTTTTTTTAACCCTTCCAAAAAATATGATTTTTCGAAGTCTGCAAAATATGAGGTTGTTTCTGCCATGATGTGTTCACTGGACATGAATTTCTTCCCAGCGAGCCAATTTTTCAGGTTTGCGAAGAGGAAGAAGTCTCTTGGAGCCAAATCTGGAGTATATGCTGGGTGAGGTAGCAGTTTGTAGCCCAATTCCACAAATTTTGTGATGGCAATGGCTGACTTGTGTGCGGTTGCATTATCCTGGTGAAAGACAACCTTTTTCTTCACCAAATGGAGTCGTTTCTTTAACAATTCCTGATCCAACATTATAGCATAATATGAGCCTGTGATCATTTTACTATCACCCCTTGTGAATCCCAAAAGACAGCTGCCATGATTTTTCCTGCTGATGGAATGATTTTTGCTTTCTTTTGAGCAGGTTCACTGAAGGAAATCCACTGCTTTGAAGTTGTTTGGTTTCAGGTTGATAGTAATGGATCCAAGTTTCATTAACCGTGATATAATGCCGCAAAAACTCATTTGGGTTGCACTGGAACATGTTCAAACATCCCTGTGAAATGGTCACATGATTTGTCTTGTTCTGTAGCGAATATTATTGTTTCAGTGCTTACGTAATATGTTTTTACGTAAATTATTAGAACTTGAAGATCTTATATTGTGCTGCTTTTGTTTTGCTTGGTTACATAATTTTAACTGCCCCACGTATGGGTAGCCAATTCGTAACGGTATTACTTACAATTGTTTGTTTACATCACGTGTGTTGAAGCTATCTTGTGACGTCATTCTTTGTTAGGTTCGTAGCTCCATCTGGCGTTAGCAATTTGCATCAGTGTTAGTGTTCGTTTGATTTCATTTCAAATGTCCTCCGGCTAGCTATTATCTTATCTTGGGTCGAACATGTGTCTCTATACAGGTTGTGAAACGGAAAGGAATCTTTTATCCAAAAATTACACTGATGAAGAAATTTGTTTTATAATTTTTATTGTCGAACACGTTCACTATCACTTTTACATATTGATCTAGATACTCGCCAAACTGAAACTGTTATAATAACTTCTTACTGATCACTTTTAATCAACATACTTCAACCTTTTGTATAATTAACTTTACCATATTTTATATCTTTCATAATTCTGCTGCGCGTAACTTGTGAATTTATATCCGATGTATGCCGTACTAATACTTTCGACGAACTGACTGACTGAAGACGACGTGTAGTGTATGAATGCTTTCGGCGAACTGAAGGACTGACTGACTTTACCTCTAACTTAGCCTCTATTTATAATCCCACTCCACGATATGCCTAAAGATTATAACTGAACTGCAATTGGCTAATAAAACGCGCCAACATTAGCGTCTATTTTAATATCCAATTAAAATTATGAATACATATGCTTTAGGAGAAAACATTCCAGAAGGTTCTCAACGGAAAAAACGCGCGAACATTACGTAACTTCCTTGTTTCCAATAATGATAAACAGCTCATCCCCCTCGCTGCATTATTGCGCTATTATTGACAGTTTCAGTAAGGCCGTATAAACTTATTTCCCAATAATATTTACAATTAATAAACATCTGAAATCAATGTCACATAAAAATGCATATTCATATTACAATCATTATTTACATTTAAGTAATTTGTGATACAAATTACTGCATCATATGCCCCACTAGAAACATAATTATAAATATTTACAACTTGTTTGGAAATTTTATAATTGTGTTTTTAGTCTCCTAAATCTTGGAACACACACTATCACTTTCACTTAACACTTCACACGTATTTAACACACGATATGTTTTTTTTTTTTTTTTTTATCTCGCCACTACTTACTGGCTCTGGTTTAATTAATTTAGATATTAATCTGACATCACAAATTTTTTTATAGCAAATACTTTACCCTAAATTATTTAATTACTGTTACCAAATTGTTTACTTTCTTAAGTTGTTGACAAAAAATTTTATGCATTTAAGATTTTTTGCAATTACTATACATTCCCACCAAAAAATATTCACCCTCTACACAAATAAATTTACATCTCTTAAATCGAGTCATTGTTTCACATTTTCTGTTTGCTACATAAGTATTTGTTTTTAATTATTTTACCCATTTTTATTATTTTGTACTTTATTTTAACAATATTCTTGGAATTGTATTTATGTACTTTTAATTTAATATCATAGTAAGTTTCAATCTTTGCATTCTTAATTTTCAAATGTTGTTACAGTTACTAAAAATTTAATTTTCCTCTTAAACATTTAGTCATGTCCAAAATTTATTTCTCCTTTCACATGATGTACATATTTATTTAACCCTCTTACGTTCCAATACATTGCTCTGCATTTCGTCTTTAACTATCCAGCATTTACTATTTATCATCTTTGTCTTTTGTTTCACCTTGATCTTCATGGTTGTATGGTTTCAGCATCTCAATATGGAACTTTCCTATGCTTTTTTGAGTTGTTGGATTACATAACTCATATGTATTAGTTCCATATACTTCAACAACTTCATATGATCCATGGTATTTGAGAAACATTCGCCAATAAAGTTTATTTGCTTTATCCGACAATTTCTTGGTTTTGACCAAAACTAAATCTCCTATTTTGATCCTCCATTCCTTTCTCTTCTTTTCTTCATGTTTAATTTTTCTTTTTATGGCCTTTTTCTTCATCCTCTCGAATGCTTTTCGGAGCATCTCTTCTTCTGTTTGTGGTATCGAATGCGCATCTGGAATGGCTTCTGGAATTTTTTTACACACTGTATTGATCTTCTTTCCTAACTTAAGTTCACATGGTTTGTATCCTGTCACATTGTTTACGGTTTCATTTAGTAGATTCTGAACAAAGTTCGCGTATCCATACCATTGGGTGTGTTTTCGATGACACAACACCCTTAAATAATTTGAAATTTCCTTAATTTCCCTCTCCACTGGGTTGGAGTTCGGTCTGTATCTTGACGAAAAATATTGTTTAATGCCATTTTCTTTCAGTCCATCCATAAATTTTTTTCCTGTGAAGTACGGAGCATTATCGCTCAATACAGATTGAATAGGTCCTTCTTCTATCACATATGACTTGAGTAGTCTATTCAAACATGCTAAACCTGTAGGTTTTCTCAAAGGGTAAATTCTTACATATTTGCTGAATATATCATAACGGACAAATATATATTTGTTTCCAAATTGACTTGGAGGCATCGGACCATGAATATCAATACTAATTACACATCTCGGCTTATCCCTTATAACCGAATTAGTTTCAAATGCATATGCTGCATTTATTTGCTTTGCCTTCTGACACAGGTTGCAGCACGATATAAATTTTCGAACTTTCTGACGCAATTTGGATATGTATAAATTCTCTAAAATCATAGAAGTTGTCCGGTCCGTCCCTGAGTGTGCTAACCCTTCGTGAAAATTCTTAATTAGTTCCTTTTCCATGCTTTTCGGAACCATTACCTTCCAACTAGGCATTTCTTTTCCATGCTTCTTGTATAATGTCCCATCTCGAATTGCTACAATTTCTTTCTTTGCCTCTTCAATTAGTGGTGCCTTTTCTTTAAGTTCTAACAATTTTGCGTCCTCTTTTTGAGTTTCCCCCATATTTTTCAATTTTCTAATCATTTCTTTGCTTAAAGGAATTTCAATTGTCAATATTTTGACTTCATTTCTAGGCCTTTCAATATTTTCGGGAATTTGTGGGTTGTAGTTCAATCTTGATAGCAAATCACTGAAGGTATTATTTTTGCCAGGAATGTGGATAATCTCAATATCGAATGCAGATATTGCATGAATGTATCTAGCAAGTTTTCCACTACATAATCTACACCGTTGTATGAAAGTTAAGCTGATGTGGTCTGAATATACTTTCACCTTTTGCTGATAAATATAGGTTTTAAAACGAATCAATGAGAAATATAGTGCTCCAATTTCTAACTGAGTCACTGAAGAATTCCGCTCAATATTTGTAAGTCCTCTAGAAGCTGTACTAATGACGTGAAAGTCATTGTTGAAGTCTCGCTGTCCTAAAATTCCGGCGTATCCTTGCATTGATGCGTCGACATAAATCTCATATTCCAAATCTTCTCTGGGCCTCTCGAGTAATATGGACTTAGCAAAGAGTTCCTTTACTCTCTCAAAACATTTTTGATGATCCTCTGTCCATTTCCACTTATTGTTCTTTCGGAGAAGCTGCCGCAGTGGTTCTATTTCAGCCGAATATCTTGGTACGAACTTACTCTGAAAGTTCAATACCCCTAAGAGACGTCTAATTTGTTTTACGTTCCTTGGTGATGGAATTTTCATTATTGCTTCTATTCTTTTCTGATCAGGTCTTATACCTCGTTCATCCACTACATAACCCAGAAAATTTATTTCCTTGACACAAAATTTTGATTTTAGTATGTTCACAGTCATACCATGTTGTTGTAGTTTATTTAACACATAATGGACATTATTCATGTGTTCTTCAAATGTTTGACTAATGATTAGGAAGTCGTCAATATACTTTATTAAAAAGTCATCTGCAGAATTTCCAAAGATACTGTGAATGGCTCTCAAAAATCCACTTCCTGAGTTTTTTAAACCAAAAGGATTTACACAAAAACGATACTGGATCCCTGAGTACTGAAATGAAGTGTAATCACGCACTTGTGGATCTAATTCCACTTGCCAATATGATGCAGTGAGGTCAATGGATGTCAAAAATCTCCCTCTTGAAAGTTTCGTAATTAGTTGTTCAATTCCCTCACTTTGAAAATGATCTGGTTTCATATACTTGTTGACATATCTACCGTCTAATGTTAATCTCAAACTACCATCTTGTTTAATACTCCAGCAGATTGAATTTATATACTGAGAATTACTTTGCTCAGTAATCCCAATTTTCTAACATGCTATTTATTAGTTGTCTAGCTTTGTCCCGAAGACTTATAGGTAAATTGTCATACTTGTGCCGATATGGTGGTACGTCTTCTACTTGAAATGTATGCTGATATACATTACATCTGCCTGGGATATTACTAAATACTGAACTATTGTTCATCAAAACATCATGAAGGATTTGTTTTTGCATTATCGTAATATTATAAGCTTCTTCACACTTGTGTATTATTTCCTCATTTCTCTTCTCTTTCCAGCTGTTGTCTGTCTCGCTCACATGGTCGTCTTTTGTTTGGATTGTAAATTCCTCTACTTTCTCTGGCATTTCTACAAGCTGTTGAAAATATGGCGTGGTATTCCCTTCATATTCTGTGACTACCTGCTTTATCTGACTATTTCTATCAGTTTCTGTTATTTGCACAAAAAACTCTTGGTCACAAAGATTTTTCTCATCCTTTGTCATCTCGATTACAGAAACTTTCTCTTTTATAAATGGTACCCTTATTTCTCTATCGTCTTTTGTCATTCTTAACTCTTCATGTTTAAAATCTATACTTGCTTCATATTCATGTAGGAAGTCACATCCTATAATTATGTCACAAATCAGATGGTTTACAATTAGAAACATAACCTCAAAATTCTCTCCGCCGATAAGTATGCTAAGTAGAGCTTGTGTTTTTATGACCTGTGTCGTTCTTCCGATTGCAACACAACAAACTAAATTACTAGTGGGAAGAGCCATAATTTTGTTACCTTCATTAATCAAATTTATGTAAAATTTCTGTGAGCAAATTGAAGCTGACGAACCAGAATCTATAGTTGCAATGATCTCTTTCTTCGCAATTTCCATCCTAACATGAGGTGACTCAAAATTTTCTCCCTTATCTTTTGTTGCTGTAATCTTATTACAGGGTGTATGTGTAGGCATATTATTTGTATTGGTAATGGATACTGAATTATTAAAGACGTCCTGAGAACCTACTACACAGGAGTCTGTTAACAGTTTTCCTGGTTATTTCCATGTTCACGTACGGGACTGCCATTCCTAACAGGCGCTAAATCTATCTCATTGTCGCTACCATTGTTTTGAGTTCCCCTTCCTCGAGTTCGAAATCCTCGATTTCTGACATTATGTCCCCTTGGCACGTAATTTTCTTGCCGTTCCTCAGATCTTTCCCGGTTATTGTTTTCCCTCCAGTGAGTGAAATTTCCCCTTTGTCTAATGTACCTCCTTCCATAATTTTGCCCTCTTTCAGGCAATCTTTCTGTCCTGACATAATTTATTTGTTCCTGTCGACCTGGTCTCCTTGATCTTTCAAATTGTGGAACGTATGATTGATACCGTTGTCTGGTATTATTTTCATGACGCCTGTCTTGTCCTCTACTTTGCTGATAACTACCTTGGTAATTTCTTCTATCTCGCACATCCAAAAATCTATGCTCCCACTCCCGAGATATATCTTCTTCCTGTTGTTCCAAAGCTGTTATTAATTCTGTCATCTCATAGATGCTACGTGGTTTTGCAATTAATAAGTAATTTCGTATCCTTAAAGGATAATGCCTTGCGAGCAAACTTACAAAATCTTCCTCATTGATTGGAGGTGACAAGTTTCTAACCTGACTTCCTCTCGTGGATTAAATTGACCATGACTAAGCATTGCTCGAATTCTATGCTGTACCGTAACATTCCAAAATCTGTTCATGAATAATCTCTTAAAGGATTCATATGAAATTTCACCCCCGGATACCATTTGTAACCAATCTAAAGTTTTCTGGTCCAAACATCTTTTGACAACTATCATTTTCAATGCTTCAGGTATCTTTTTAATTTGAAAATACTCTGATTATTCTGCAATGAACTGTACTGGACTGGAGTTTTCATTAAATTTTGGAAGTGGAAAATCACTTAAGATATGATTGTAATTTTGCAGATTCCCTACTCCCATATTTAAATTCTCTAGTGTTACTTGTGCACTCTGAGTTTCAGCATTAGCTATAGATGAAGCTGCCGCATCACTCACATTATTTGTCATACCTGAGGAACTACCTCTATCATTATGTTGTACATCTGATACATTCACATCACATATATTTGCCCTTGAATTCAATTCTAACCTATTTACAGTACCTTGCAGATTTTCTATTGTCTGTTCCAATTTTTTATTATTCTCATTTTGAACAGTTTGGTGTTTGTTAATTTCAGAAGTTAGCTTCTGATTCAAATCTTTAGACAAATCTTTAACTTCATCAGACAATTTATTTCTCTGTGTTTCTGACTCCTTCTGAATTTCAGATATTTCCCCTCTGAAATTAACTTGCACCTGTATTAAATCTGCATTTGTAGCCTCCATCATCTCTTTTAACTCACTTGAAATGCTACTCATTCGGCTACCTAGCTCTGTACATTTTACATTAACATGCTCTATTTTATTATTAACCTCACTTTTTTGGTTAGATATTTCCCTGCTCATGTCTAACATTTTCTTTGAAACTTCACCTATTTCATTTGCTATCATTTCTTGATTTTCATTTTTCATTTTAATCATACTACTATCTAGCTCCATGAATTTCTTTTCAATCTCTTCCCTGTTTTGTTCTAAGCTCTTACCAATATCTTCCCTCAATTCCCTATTATTCTTTTGCATATCTTCCCTTAATTGATCTGTAATACTCTTACTAATATCTTCCCTCAATTCTTTCTTATTCTTTTGCATATCTTCCCTCAATTCTTTATTATTCATTTCCATTTTCTGAGTTAGTTTTTGTTTTAATTTCTCATTACTCTTAACAATATCTTTCAGCATTTCCATCATCATACTAGCATCAAAATTAACATTTCCTACTATTCTATTCTGACTTTCTGCACTAACATTTTCACCCTCAAATCCTTAAAAGTTTGGGCTATTTTCTGTAACCTGTATTGAATTACAGCTAACTGTTACATTATCTCCCTCCATAATTATTTCTTCTGTATTATTAGTAGCCATTGTTTTCTTTATCCTACCACTCCTTAAGTACATTTGTAGGTTACAATTTTGTTTTCTAAAAAAAAAATTACGATACTCTAACCTTTGTGATGCTGTCTGTTGCTGTTACATTGATGTCCAGCTTCCTGCCCCTTTCTCCTAGGTTATATGTCGCTTCTGCGTTGTGTTATGATGAGTCCACGTTGTCTCGATGTTTTTGTAGTTGAATTACCCTGTTGCCTTGTAATCTCGGAATTACGATGTCCAATCATCCGTGTAGTCTGTCGTTCCTTTTGTTGTTTCTGGAATCTGCGTCTTGTAGTTCAGTTCACTTCTCCATTCGCCCCTTTGGTCATCTCACTTCTTCCTGGTTAATTCTGATCCTTTCCTGGTCATCGTGTTCCTTTCCTGGTCATCGTGCCCCACGTTCTGGGTGCCAATTTGATGCAGATGGTGCTTACGTAATATGTTTTTACGTAAATTATTAGAACTTGAAGATCTTATATTGTGCCGCTTTTGTTTTGCTTGGTTACATAATTTTAACTGCCCCACGTATGGGTAGCCAATTTGTAACGGTATTACTTACAATTGTTTGTTTACATCACGTGTGTTGAAGCTATCTTGTGACGTCATTCTTTGTTAGGTTCGTAGCTCCATCTGGCGTTAGCAATTTGCATCAGTGTTAGTGTTCGTTTGATTTCATTTCAAATGTCCTCCGGCTAGCTATTATCTTATCTTGGGTCGAACATGTGTCTCTATACAGGTTGTGAAACGGAAAGGAATCTTTTATCCAAAAATTACACTGATGAAGAAATTTGTTTTATAATTTTTATTGTCGAACACGTTCACTATCACTTTTACATATTGATCTAGATACTCGCCAAACTGAAACTGTTATAATAACTTCTTACTGATCACTTTTAATCAACATACTTCAACCTTTTGTATAATTAACTTTACCATATTTTATATCTTTCATAATTCTGCTGCACGTAACTTGTGAATTTATATCCGATGTATGCCGTACTAATACTTTCGACGAACTGACTGACTGAAGACGACGTGTAGTGTATGAATGCTTTCGGCGAACTGAAGGACTGACTGACTTTACCTCTAACTTAGCCTCTATTTATAATCCCACTCCACGATATGCCTAAAGATTATAACTGAACTGCAATTGGCTAATAAAACGCGCCAACATTAGCGTCTATTTTAATATCCAATTAAAATTATGAATACATATGCTTTAGGAGAAAACATTCCAGAAGGTTCTCAACGGAAAAAACGCGCAAACATTACGTAACTTCCTTGTTTCCAATAATGATAAACAGCTCACCCCCCTCGCTGCATTATTGCGCTATTATTGACAGTTTCAGTAAGGCCGTATAAACTTATTTCCCAATAATATTTACAATTAATAAACATCTGAAATCAATGTCACATAAAAATGCATATTCATATTACAATCATTATTTACATTTAAGTAATTTGTGATACAAATTACTGCATCAGTTCTCAACTGTGAGCAGTCGCGGTACCCATCTTGCTGACAGCTTTCTCATACCCAAAAATTCGTACAGAATGTTATACACCCATTCACTCGAGATGTTTATGGTCTTGGCTATCTCACAGCTTTTCACTCAGTCGTCTTCCAACACAATATCATGAACTTTGTTCACCATATTTTCTGTTGTGACCTCAACCGGCCGTCCTGTGCGCACGGCATCTCTTGTGCTTGAACGGCCACATCGAAATTCTGTGAACCAGAGCACAGTCTCCATAATACTTGTTCAGCTTTTCTTCCATTTCCTTCACCGTCTTACCATGCAAAAAGTAGTGCTTTATCAGAACATAAAATTCACTTTTCTCCATTATCTATGAAGCAACACACATCTGCTTATTTTAGACACTCTCAACAACGTTCTAAGAAATAACTGAATGACAAATTTTTACGATTATACCCAGAATGGATGTAAGACTTGGATACGAACAAGAAACCTGCGATTAGAACGCTATTCTTGTCAAAGTCATAGACTTATCAATCCACCCTAATATTATTCAGGAAAAATTACACATGAAGTATAGGTATGATTTCTACCGGACAAACTTTTTTCTGAAATAGATATGATTCCAGTTTATTCAGTGTCCAATTTGGACAGGTTTCGCTGATATATTGTATTTTATACTACTTTGTTATTTTTGTACTTCTTTTTGTTTCTCTATATAACGTTATTAAAGTCAGTGCAGTTTACCTTATAACTGACTGAAATGTTATCTATGAGAATTTTGTCTTTTGCATTTGTCCTAATCCTAAAAAAGCTGAAGTTTTTATTGTTGAGCTTCATAGATTGTATTTGTGCTATGTGGTAACCTAATAAAATGAATAAACAAACAGTTTTTTTTGGCGGCAGTAGTTTGTGAGTGGGACATTGGCAACTCTCCCATTAGCTGAGTTGTATTATGCACAGACTTGATGTGCAGTATGCATAATTGCCAATTTTTATGGTTTTGCCATAAAACGTATGGGAGCAGAGGCTTTTTTATACTGCTGTGTGGGCAGATTCAAAGTGTTGCAGATTTTCATTATGGACATGACAAAGCATTGAATTCTATTGCATTATAAGTAACTTATGATTACAGACTGAATGTACTACGCTAATTGGTATACAGTGCTTTGATAGGTCAGAGCTTATTTATGTGTCTATCTTTCAATTGTTTATCTTATTTGTGTTACATGGCTGCAGGATATAAACTCCCCATTTTTGTGACAGTTTTTGTTACAGTTCATTTTATGAAGTGTAAATCATGGACTAGAAATCTGTCTATAGCACAGGGAGTTCTGTTCTTTGCTTTAATGTGTGTTTATTGTGGAACCAGGAAGAATTTTAGCACATGTGACATACAGAAGTAGTAGTACTGCCAGGTCTTCAAGAATTCTTATGAAACAGAATTTCCATTTATTTAAAGTGTAATTCATGTACATTTACCGCACTGAACATTTTACACATCCTAAGTTTCATGTAATCACAAAATCATTGCACTTTGCTGGATTAGGGAAAGTTCTACGTGTTTCAGTTTCAGTAAGTTAGCAAGTATGAAAGTAGGTTCCATTACTATATTCTTCTGTCTATTTCAAAACAGGAGGTGGATGAGCTTGAAGTCATCTCCTGATACTCATTACAATACGTTAAAATATAATTAAAAGAAAAAATGCAAACCAAACAAATCACTAGGTATACCAAGTAAAATATGTGGGCTGTCCCAGAAGTACCCGACCTAACAAACAAAATGCAAAAATTTTGGGAAAAAACATCTTTATTTCTCTACATAGTGTCCTTTCTGCTTGATATACTTTTCCCAACGATGTTCAATAGCTTCGATACCCTGTTTATAGCGAGAACCGTTGAGTTCTGCAAAATAGCCATCAACTGCAAACTCCACTTCTTCATTGTTGGCAAATCTTTTACCACCAAGCCATTTCTTCAACTTTGGAAACAGAAAATAATCAGAGGGGCTAAGTCTGGCGATTAGGGTGCATGAGGAAGCAATTCGAACTTTAACTCATTGATTTTGGCCATGGTGATAATGTATGTGTGAATGGTGCATTGTCTTGATGAAACAGAACTTTCTTTTTCACTAAATGCGGCCTTTTTGCTTTATTTCATTATTCAAACACTGTAATAAGTTTGCATAATACTCACCATTGATTGCTTTTCCTTTTTGAAGATAATCAATGGAAATTATCCCACGCGCATCCCAAAAAACTGACGCCATGACCTTGCCTGCAAATGGAACTGTCTTTGCCTTCTTTGGAGCCAATTCTCCCCTTTCAATCCACTGTTTTGACTGTTCCTTCATCTCAGTGATGAAGGACCCATGAAGTGATGGACCCATGTTTCATCCATGGTTATGAATCAACGCAAAAACTCTGCTTTATTGCAGCGAAACATTGCCAAACACTCGACTGAAACATTCTCACGATGCTGCTTTTGTTCCATTGTGAATAAACGCGGCACCCATCTTACGCACAACTTTCTCATGTCTAAATTTTCAGTTAGTGTGCGATGTACAGCACTTTTTGAAATGCCTACGATGTCTGCTAGTTCAGCACTTTCAGTCGACGGTCATCAATACCATTTTATGAATTTTCTTCACAATTTCTAGCGTGGTCACCTCATTTGGTCGACCACTGCGATGTTCATCTTGGCAGCTCGTATGGCCTCACTTAAACTCTGCCTCCCAATGTTTTACTGATGTAAATGAAGGAACAGACTCCCCCCAGAGTAGAATCTAGCTCAGCTTTAATATTAGTTGGACTAAGACCTTTCAAATGAAAGTATTGTATCACATAATGATGGCCAGTTTTATCTATGTTTACAAATTTGCTGAGAGCGTTCACTATTAGTGGCTGCCAAACAATTACTAAACAATGTAGCATCGTCAAACTTAAGCTTTATAAGGGTGGTACTTTCTATCATAGTCATTTGTTTGAAACAACAACCGCTATATGTATGTCAGGTCGGGTACTTCTGGGACTGCCCTCATACACTTGCACAAGGATTCACTGTAGCAGTTCCATAGAGCCACAAAATAATTTTCTGTTAGAGGGGTGTGGGGAATGGAGGTAATAGGTGAAAGGCCAGTTGCCAAAGTGATTCCTTGGAACCTCTGCATCTGATAGCTGTTATTTCTTTTTTCATTTGTTTTCTTGAAAAGCATTTGAAAGCTATGTTTAGCTTAGTAAAGTATTTTACACAAATGGAGTTTGTGACTTGAAGGCAGCCGAGGCTAGCAGTGCTGCAGAAGGAGGGGGCTGGGAGTCTACAGATTTTGTTCCAGTAGAAGAAGTACCAGGAACCAAACCAATGACTACATACAACTGGGGAGAGAGTCCAAAAGAGGAACATCCAGGAAAAAAGGTAAATTTAGATACAACTGCAATGGAGGGGTAATCTCTCCCATGTTTTGACTGAAATCACAGTTACCATTTTTTTCTTTTGCATTCTAGGATGGAATAAAGAGCACAGCAGCATCAGGATGGGAAGACACGGAATGGGAGCCTTTGGAAGATACTGGTAATGTTACTTGCGTATTCTTTTCATATGTATATTATCAAATATATACACGTGTGGAAAAACAATACACAGAAAATTGATTACAAAGGCCGTACCAAATTAAGCATTTTGAGGTTAGGAGTATGGGGTCGCAGATACTGTATAATAGGAGCGCTGCATGAACATAATGAAATCTGACTTTATGAAGCACCTTCATTTAACAGTCAGAATGGAATGTAACTCACACTGCAAGTGTGTATGTACTGTCTCAACTAATCAGTCAGGTACACAATGAGAAACTAACCATTACATGTGCATATGGCACTGAAGAAGACCCTCCAGGAGGCTTCATATTCAGATACACCTAGCGACAGTGCTGTAATGCACAAGAGTGTGTTTTATTTACATCAATATGCCATGAACAGAATTCAGTCTTAGACATTAACATGATGGATTTAATGTTGATGCATGTAGCTCAGTAAAAAGTTTCTGCGACTCCTTGTTCTTATCCTCAAAATGCTAATTTGGTACTGCCTTTCTACTCTACAATTTTCTGTACATTATTTTCCTGCACTCAGTATTTATATAAAGTTACCATAAGCATGTGTTTCATTTAATGTAAAATAATCTGAAGCTATCAACATTACAAGCATAATGTAGTAACAGTAAATATTAATGGTAAAGTTTATCAAACTTTCTAACCTAACTATGACTAGTGTGTTCTTGCCATTTCTTGATAATGTTTTAGTTTTGAAAATGGATTATTAAAATCTTCCCTGTAATCTTCCAAACATGTGTAGATGGTAGTTTTGCTATTGTTATCATTAAGCATATAAATTATGCATTTAATAGACATTAAGGGCCAGTTTCACCAACTGATGTTAAAAATACTCTAACATCTAGTTTGTTAACAAGGTGTTCAAAGTTTAACATAAGGTTAAAACTTTTGCGTTTCAGCAAGCTTTTACAGCAAATTGTTAGCTAACATTTTGTTAACGGCAAAGAGAACTGCAAATGCTAGCTTTCAAGAAGGCGGTGGCCGAACTACACTGCTTCTGAACGTACTCCGATGCACTTTTGTCTATGTATCTCCGCGCTCTCCGTGTCAGTAGCCGACAACTATTTACATCCATGGCAATGGCCATGTGATTTTCCTGGTTGTTTGAGGTTAGAATCACGATGTAAACTGAAATAAACGTTTCACCGTTTGAAATGCGTTAATTAACATCTGGTTAATAAGTATAGACGTATTGTCAAGTGCGAAAAAGCCGATGGTCTTACATTAAAGTAAAGATTGCAGCCTGGGACAAAATTCACAAGTAATTTAGTTGGAATGAACATGTTTCTCTTAAGCCCAGTAAGCAACTATGGCAATTTTATGCTAACATAAAGTGCTGCACCAGAAACGTTAGATGCGAAGAGCGTTTAAGATGATTTAAAACTGGTAGTGGACACTGCATTGATACTAATGTGGATGAAAACGTGTTATCGCTGATTAACCAAGCAGACCCGAAAACAATAGTTTGCTTCTTGAAGCAATTGCTTTGAAAACTTTTCGGATAAACCCACAAACGGTATTTTGGAAATATCTACATAATCACAAGTAAATGAAAACTCTTAGTAGCATAAAATCTAAGTACCTAATTAACACTCTTCTATTGGTAGTATTCTAACCTCTCGTATTTCCCATAAAACCATGCACATAACCCCTTGGACAATCTATATTGTTTTAAAAATTCCTCCTTTTGCAGGGTTTCAAATTTATTATGACGTACGACTACTCCTCTATTAGGAATGACATTCAAAAATGCCAGTTGTAACAAACTCGCATCAACAGCTTAGTTTGCGGCAGCCATTTTCCAGTTTTTAACTCTTGTTAAATGTCTTAACACAAGGATGGGGATGTTAGCTTAACACGACTTTAACACATTGTTAAAGTTAATATTGCTTGATGAAACAGAATTTGTGTTAACCTCGGTGTTAAATCAGTTTAACATTGTGTTAAACTTTAGCACCTGTTGGTGAAACCGGCCCTAAATGGTTTATTTTGCCAATGTTAAATTTAACAAGTACATGATTAATTTTCTTTGGAACCAATCAAGACATAATAATGAAATTTTTTCTGAGTATACATTGAGTAGATGATCTGTGCAAATAATGCACACAACCTTGACAAATATCTACTTACACCGTAAATTGTCATTCACCCATGCTTAATACGGGACTCACCTGCCTGACACTAATGACATAGAGTATAGTATAATTGAATATACAGTTTTTATATTTATTGTAATGTAGTTTTTCTAAAATTAAAAGGCATGTTTAATAATAAATTGCAAAATCTTCATATACATACGAGAAAAAAGAAGCTACCATTCACTTAATTGTATTTGATACCAACTTTTTTTTTTTCTGTTATGGCCTTACCTTGTCTCTTTAACAAAATTGTAAATGAATGAGGCTATGATTAATTATTTAAGGATTACTCGGGGAAAAAGAAAATCGTTATTTATGCTCTGGTAACAAACCCTGGTCATTTACACAACAGTTGCCAAACATAACCACTATATGCAAAATATGCTATAAAAACATAGACCTTACAGTGGATAGTGCAGTGTCATAAAAGTTTGGAAATTTATTTTTATTTGGTTTTATTATTATGCGGAGTCATAAAATGTTGAACTGATAAATTTGTACATGCCGTGTCCTAACACTTCTAATCAGTGCTAATTTGTGTCATTACAGTATGTACCAGTGCTTTCCTTAATATTTGTTTCAAACCACCTGCAATACTTATTGAAACATTGTGTAGGACATACTTTGTGTGTATTGATCTACTTTCATTAGAGTAGTTCATTTAGCAATTAAGATGTAATAGTAAAAGAAGTTGCCATATTTCTTCAAATACGAGATTATGTTTTGCTTCAAATCTTTACCTTGAAAACCATAGATTGTCTTGTATTTGTGATACTGTTTGCCAACGGAGAGAAAGTCCCTGAAGGAATGTGCTGCCCTTATCTGTTTGGAAACAGTGCGACAAGGACAGTGAATGTGTGTGACGGAGAACGCATGCTGCACAAGGAGTAAAACTATTCAATGGGCTGTAACTGAGCTGTTGTGTGTGTCATAAACAAAGGTAGCATAAGCAAGTAGGCATAGTTCGGATTGTGTCTAATCAGCAATTTCCCCCCTGCGCTTCATTCACCGGTGAGTTTCTTTGCTGTGGAAGACAGTATATACTTGTTATAATGGAGAGGTTGGGGTTGACGGTTAACTGAAAATTATGGATAATCTATCTTATTTAATATAAACAGTAGGTTTAATAAGAAATTTATGAAAAAATACACACAAGTCCTGTGTTACATTTCTTGTATATTTAGAAAAATGGCAATAAATGTGATTGTACCAAGCAGGATGGCTCTGGCAGCAACGTCTATGTCCCGCATTCAGGAGGTCCCGGGATTGTCTTTGGTAACTGCCCACTTTAACCCATGGATTTTTTCATGGGTTTTCCTGGGTCGTCAGGCGAATGCGGGAGTGGTTTCTTTCAGCCCCCAAATTTCTTGTCCCTCCATTTCGTTTCGTGCTTCATCCCGTTGGTATTCTTACAGGGTCGGAAGTGTTGGCAATGGTGTTTGGTGCAGCATGGCAGGGGTAAAGGATCTCTTTGTAACTTCCCTTGCCTTTCAGCTGGTTGCCTGGGTGTTTGAACCCCCTTTAGAGGGGCATTGGACCCCTTTTGTGTGGAGTGGGGTCCCCAGTCTGTCTGCCAGGGTGTCTACATCTAGAAAACTTAAGGACCCTGTCATTACTGTGCCATCGCTCTTGATTCAGTGTCTTCTCTCTCCTCATCCTTCCTCCCGGAGATTTAGATACAATATCCACTTTGGATCAGTGCTGAGTCCCCTCCGTAGCAGAAGATAAGATAAAAAGGAGATCGTTGTCCATGGGGCAGAGCTGCACAATGAAGAACATTTATTTGGTGATGTAATAAATTACGTATAACTGCCCCACGTATGGGAGTCAATTTGAAAAAGGTATTAGCTCCACGTTTGGGATGCCAATTTGAAGTAGTTGGTTTGGTACTGGTGTTGCATAATGTTGCGTAATATATGTTTACGCAAACTTGAAGAGTTGTTATGTATTAATAGTTGTTTTGAGCGTGGGTTTGAATTTAATGCTTACACAATATTACTGTTTAAATCTGCCTCAGCTGCATCAGTCTTAATTTAGAGTAAGGATTCTTATGCAGGATGTGGTAATGACAATTATTGTAGACGTAACAGAATTAAACGTTTAAATTTTTCACTTTTTGTTTTAACTTCTTGCACATTTTATAAACCACTACACTTTTAAAAGAACTGTGAGAAACTTTTATATACTCACTTAACGTGTATATCAGTTTTTACTAAACGCCCGCAGAGAACACATTTTTCCATCTACACACTATCACGTCTTGCCAGGAACTGACTAACCTCAACGGTAAAAACCTTAAGCTTCATTAATGCGAGTCTCTGATTGGCCAATTCTAGTCCAATAGAATTTCTGTATTTAACTTAAAACTTTTTTTTGCTGTTGATTGGCTAATTTTAAAAACTGTCACTGAAACTATGTCATCGTCGTTCTAATCATGACCAGTACATTTTTAAATTCCAAACACGTTATTGCCACAATTAACTCATTATTATTTATTGTTAGCTAGCAACCTAAAATTTACTATTCTCACAGTTCTTGCATTATTAGAATATATAAAGTATTCATATAACATTAATAAAATATGTTTACAATAAAAAGTAAGCACTTGCAATGACTGTTACATATAATTAAATAATTATTACATACGTATTGTTTCAAGGCGAGCTGTTATTGAATTTACCTATTTAAAATTACAATTGAAATTATTCAGGTATTAAAATACTACCTCAACAGTAAGAGGCAACAAGCTTTTTTTCTGTAAAAGCAATACAAATGCACATGCTTTACTCGCATCAATGTTTTGTCAATTTTGTAGGTACGTCACTGGGCGACAACAGTACATTATGATCACTACTATTGTCTGATTGCATGAATACTTTGTGATTTGAAACTAAAAATTAGGTACATAATACACAGTAGAAGACATCAGAACAACCTCTTGACTAGAGTACTACATTTTGTATTCAATTTGTAACATTGTTGTAGTACTTGCACAGTAAGCGATGTAACATAGACTTTTGTTCCACTATTTTTAAAATGCACTTCACTTGAGAATTTTCAGAATACTCACACTATCTGTTAATATTTTCATTCCAGAACACAAAAGAAACGATGATGATGGCTAATGAGCCAAATGGTTAACTGAGTGACGGATAATTGAGGTTTTACTGTAGTGCATGAAAAGTAATAAGCTTCAAACATTGCATGTTTGGGTTGAGGGGAATGGTTTGCATACAGGAAATACTGAAGGTTGCTGTCATAGTCACTGCTTATCGACTTGTTTTTAATGTTTCATTTTGCATTGGAAGTTAAGTGATTACAAACAAACCTAGCAGATTTTAGGCAATCAGGAGCTATTCCGTAATTTTTGTAGTTAAGAAGACTGTTGATCAAGAACCACTAAAAGTGCACCCACTTTCACCCAGTAGTATTACTGCTAGCATAAACAACACATTCTCAGCTCTTGGTATTGTTCGCTATAATTTTCTTCCTCTTAACAACACCAAGTAATGCTAGCAATTGGTTAGTGGCTTTATTCAACCAGATGTTACAGAATAGTAATGAATATTAGAAAGATTATAAAGGTTCCCACTGATGCAAAAGTTGTCTTTACCAAGTCAAAATAGAAGTTACAGGACTTCCTTTTCTCATTAAGGTTTGGCAGCAGATAGCCTGCAGAGAGATGTTGCTGTGTATTCCCTTGGTTCCTTCCTTTCTCTGCCCACCTCATACATTTCTGTGCAAATTCAAGGCAGCAATGGATTATCCATCATATCTCCATAATTTTTAGAGTTATTGTTCTCTTAAACAGACATCATTGTCTTTTTTGGATTCCAATGCATAGAAATTATTTTGTGAGAAGATGGAAAGGCAACAGTAATAACTATATTGCATGAGCTAAACCTCTGATTGGCCAAAGAATTGTAATAGATGTACAGTTGGTACTGTGCACCCAAGACTGTTGGCAAATTGAAAATCACTGTAACTTATGCATCCATTGTTGCATCATTGTTTTCCATCCCTGGCCACAGACCTAGCCTTTGTGAAAAGATGGCTAGTTTTATGGGAATAAAGCTCTACAGCGCAGCATCCAAAGATATTAATTCTTATAAAAAAAATTCTGATGTTACACTCACATGACTTTCTCTACTCTTGTACAAACTATTTTTACAAACACTTATTCTCCATATGCTTCATGTTAATCGAGATATCGAGATGTTAATCTTATTGCTAATTTTCTTGTAGGTGTAAGGGGAATATGGTAGGCTTTAAGCGATAGTCAAATCTTTTAACTTTTAAGAGCTGGTTGCTATGTGGAGTATTCCATTCTCTTTGTATGTCCAGGACATAAAAAATGAATAACGAATTCCCATTTGAGAAAAAGTATTGGAAAATTTAAGGGAATAACAAGCAATATCTCAAAAATGGTTCACTCAACAAAAAAAACTGCATATGACATAAATTGTGTATTTTAACGGGATCTACTTTTTTGTATAGTAAAAGTTTGTCTATCTCTTATGGTTTACCAGTTATGCAAAAGTCGTTCACAATGAAGAATACTTTTGGAGACATTCCCAGAAAATTTGAGATATAGATTTCATTTGTCATGAAAATATCTTAAAAATATGATATTTTAATCAATATCGTTAGAGCTATTATTGAGAAAATTAAAATTTTCAAAAAATGTTCCATGTAAAGGGTAATCTGGGGTGGAGGGAATTTCTTGAAAACCTTCTGTCGCATCTCTGAAAGATACTGAACGTAAATACCAAGTTTGGTGTTTATCCGACGGTTCATTTCTGAGTTATGCTGTTCACAGACACGCAGACATGTTTCCAAAAATGTTTTTTTGGATTCAGGGGGTATCAAAACATATATTTCCGGTGAAATCTCGGTATCGAATTTTTGGGTGGAATACAATACTTCCCCTACTTACTATACATAGTAGAGAAAGTAATTATAGTAAATTTAAAAAAGCATTGAAAAGATTCTTAATATATATGAGCTGTTATAGCATTGAGTAATATTTAGTGCGGTCCAGCTTGTTTGTACTGTACATATCTTGTTGATATAAGTATCATATTGACAGACATTTATTGCAATACAGACTCTCGTTATTGTATTTACTTTATCATGTATGTATTACACCGACATGATTCAATCATGTATTCACCATATTGAATCACAATAAATTGAAATTGAAAAAGTCATCAAGGGTCATCCGCATAAATTCTGAGACACATGACATGTCTTGGTGATTTTGTCACTAAGTCAAAATCAGATTTCCCTTTTGGTTACAATGATCCACATAATTTACACAATAATGGGAAATTAATGGCATATGGTTGGGGGAATATCATAAAATGATATAGTCAGAATAAATTTAGAAGAGAGTCAGTGGTTGTGACGTATTACGCTTGCATTTAACCAGACATGTTTTGGATATGCCTGTGCCCATTCTCAGCTTTGGATCAGCTGATAATCATGCAGAAGGGCTTCTTTGTATTGTTGAGCTGGAGAAATATGTTTATGTAATACATCTGCTGAGTTGGATTTTAAAGTTCAAGACAGGATCTTTTTTTTTAGATATGGATTTTTTCATAAATCATTAGTTTTACTGCATTGTCTGTACTCTTCAGTAATTTGGCAATCAGTTTTATTTCAGGCTAGAGAAAAAGAAAAGAAATAGGTGACTACTGCTGATTTTTTCAGTATGGCTTAAACTAATGCACCTCAAGGTGTCTAGCTTCCAAGTTCCGTTTTATGCTGTTTTGATTTGTGTGAGTTGCACACTCTATATAGTACATACCTGATGTTTTCTGAGGTGGGATCTTGTCTATAAGAGATGAGCCTTTTAGGTTCCAAATATTGTATTTATTGTGTGTCACTAAGTAAATTTTTTAAATTGGAGATCATCTTTTTGTGTTTTGAGAGTGGTGGTCTGTTTTATAGCTTTCTGTCTGGTAAACACTAATTCAAAACATTTAAACACCACCCCTGGTCACATAAAAAGTTCCAGAAAAAATTCAAAGAATATAAGATAAATTTGCACTGCAGACACTAAAACTCAGAATTTTTGGAAATGTAGAATCTGACTAAAAAATTCAATAACATAGCTGGAATGTGAACTAGCTTTGCGTGTCGCTACCCGGACCAACTGAGCTAGAATTGCAACATGCCAGCACAATATCATAATCCCCAACTGACTCACACTTTTCCCAGTAAACCACAAAGCATTCTCAAATGCATTTTTAGGTAACGTACTGCAGTGGTGATGTACAATTTCATGAGTACTTTCAAGTCCCAGGCTTTGTAGTTAACCATTCATAGGCCAATATCAGTCCATTGTTCAAATCTTGGCTGTAGCATTGAATTTTTCAGTCTCATTCTACTTTTCCAACTTTAGCCTACACAGGAGTGTGCAGGTTAAACAATCAACACTCAGTATTTTTCTAAATTGATCTTCCAGTTTCCAACAAGCTAGAAGAAGCTCGCAAAAAGCGTGAAGAAAGAAAACTGCAGAGGCAAAAAGAGCTGGAAGCCAGGAGAGCAACTAAACTCTCAGGAGGTCCCATGAAACTAGGAGCAAAGAAAATTTAGATGCTGCTTAAATGGGCTAGCTGCTGAATGGTTTGATTTTGCAAACAAGGTAACATTAGTTGATTAAATATGTACAAGTATAAGTTAAAATAAAAAGTATTAACAATGAAATTTCTGTAATGTTTGAGGAGGTGGAGTCAGAATATTGATGCCAAGCTTTGTTTCCTTGAGTTAATTTTTAGGACATGTTTTGGGAATTCTCACTCCATTTATCAGTTATACCAGAGTTGCCTCTATAAGAATTATATATGCCAGCAGAAATGGGGATCACTACCATCCAGAGAGGCAGCTGTAGTACTCCAGTCAACTAAAGCTGAGGATGGGAGCGAGCACTGCCAAAACACATCCTAAAGATTAGCTCCAGTTGGTGAAGTCTAGGAAAAGTATCTTGACTCTTAATTTTCAAATATGTACAAGCAATTAATAAATATTTACATTTAGGGTTATTTTAAAGTCAGTTCTCTAGTTGAAATTGGTGTATCTTCTGTAATAGTAATAGTAATATTTATTTTCATCATTATTACAATAATACAAATAAAGCTTACATCTAAAACTTATGTCTAGTGCACCAGTTTTCTAGCTCCCCCATATTTAGCCCCTAGGCTGTATATATTGGGATAAAGCTACTATACCATCTCTCCACTTTACAAACTATGCTCGTTCAGCTGTACCTTTCTTAAGCTCCTTATCCACTTATCCCTTGTGTTGCCTAAAAATGTCCCCATCATTTTAATTATTTCTACTTTTGTGCTTCCCAACATTCTTAATGCTACTGCTTCTTTGTTTAACTTGTCCCATTTTTTATTCCATATAACCTCTCTCCACCTTTTAACCTTATCACATTCTATTAGACAATGAAAAGTACTACCCGATTCATCACACATAATACATCTTCCCGAACAATTATATCCATTCCTTTTTAAAAATATTACTCCTGTGCGCATCCACGCAAGACCTATTCTACCAAATTGATTACATATGTCTACATACTTCTCCCTTCCCCAATCTCTTTTAACTGATTTATACAAGATCAATGACCTTTTATCCTCAAAACTAGCCCATATCTCTTGTTTCTCGATATCTTCCACCCTCAATCTCACTTCTTTCCAAAACCCACTGTTATTATATTTATCTAATAGGAAAATATTCCTCATGCCAATTTCTTTTAGGACATTTCCCATCTCCCCTAACCAACACTCTTCTCCTAGGACAGCTTTTTGAAACTGTATACATTCTTTTAATATATTACTATCTTCTAAATTTAAACATCTATACCAATACTTCAATATTCTTTCCACTATTATACCTTTTCTCCCTACCCTTCCTAGCTCTGCGAGTGCCACGCCCCTTGGTGAACTCTTGGGTAAACCCAAAACTTCTTTACAAAACATTCTATGGACTATATCAATCTTAATCCAACCCTTTGCCACCCCCCATATTTCTATTCCATATAACATTTTTGATTCTACTACAGCTTCATATAGCCTTTCCAACCAGTTCATTGTTAGCGTGGGTGTTTTGCACAAGCAAACTCTAACAGCTTTCATCGCTAGCTTTCCTTTCAATTGTGCATATTTAGCTTGTGCTTCCCACTTCCCGTTGCTTGAGAATCTAATGCCCAAGTAATCAAATTCTTTTACCACCTCTATTTGCTCTCCATTTATATACCATCTTTCCTCTCTTTTTAATTTTGATCCTTTCTTGAACACTATTATCTTGGACTTTTTTGTATTCACCTTTAGCCCCCATTCCATACTAAATTTTGCAATTTCATTAATAGCATGTTGCAACCCTATCACTGTTACTGCCCCAGCTACTAGATCATTTGCAAATAGTAACCCTGGTATTTCCTTTTTCCCTATGACTGGGCAGTGTTTATTACTTTTCATTATTCTATCTAAAATATCATCTATAAATAAGTTAAATAATATTGGACTGAGTTTACAACCTTGCCTCAGACCTAAATTTTGCTGTATGTAATCAGTAGTACTATTTCTTCCACATTTTACACAAAATTTAATTCCTTCATACAATTTTTGTACCCCCTCGATGAATGCAGTGCTGACTCCTTTGTTCCTCAATTTATATGCCAAAGCCTCTCTGTTTATAGTATCAAAAGCCTTCTCTAAGTCTGCAAAAAATATGTATACCCTACCCCTTTTATTTCTTAAGTATTTGTTTACTATAGTTTGAATTATCATTATGTTATCTATTGTTCTTTTTCCTCTCCTAAAACCTGTTTGGTATTCTGATAACTTATCTTGTATCTTCTGTATATATTGTAGCAAACCCCGGGGTGGAAACCCTGTAGCCACTAGCAGGGGTCGGGGTAGTAGTCTTAGAGGATAGATGCTTTGGCACCAGGATGAGGGGATAGCAGAAAATAACTACACCAAGTTCTATAAAAACTAGTGCTAGGCCATTTTATTAAGTGAGTTGAGGTTTGGGTCCCTCTAACAGACCTGGGGGTGCATGAGCTTAAATACACATCACAAAGCCTTACCTGAAGATAATTCTGATAGGGCTTGAGGCACTAGATAGAATAAAGTTGTGTGGCAGTCATCATCTTAAACGTCTTCTCAACCCTCTTTGAAATATTTGTACCATTCGTAAACTCTTGTCTTACTCATAGTAGATTCGCCAAAAGCCACAGTCAACATTTCGAATGCAGTGCTGCAATTTATTCCGTTTTTCAAGCAAAATTTAATATAAATTCTTTGATCCATCTTTTTCGAAAGTAAAAATTTGCCGAGCACTCGTAAACATGTATAACTATTTAGACTGTCAACAATAAACTAAATATTCAAAACAGCTGAAAATGCAAACATACATCAGGAACATGTGTACCAACAAGATAAAACAAAAGTTTTGAACATCGGATGCATAAAGCTTGCAAAATTAAAAAATTTCCCGTTATTTTTTATCACATCTCATATCCACTCAAGTGATATACTAGACAATCTTTAGTGACATCTTTCTCAGTCACTTCAGGTACTTTTTCTCCCAATCCGGTACATCAGGCAGCTCCATCACAATTTTGCCCTTAATTATGCTCTCTACACTCTCTTTTATTCCCCTATTGTGGCTTACCAAATGATGTTAAAGACATCTCTTATCTATACTCACAATTACCTCCAGATGCTATTGCTAATTCAGTGGGAACATAAATCGACCTTAATATATGTAACTACAGAAAATTAATTGCAGAGGGATGATCGTCGCAACTTAAGAACTATAAAATTCCAAAGTGTCTTTCTATTGCGTCTTGAATTTAATATATCTGCAAGGCAATTTAGATCTCTGGTGATGTTCTATTTTTTCACCTCCTTCAACTCCAGCATGTAAGAATAAATTTCAGCGATAAATAAAAACACTTATGTTGAAATAGTATATTTAAATGACATTATTGTCTGCTATGCCACTTTGGGGGGGGGTTTAAAATATATTAAACTCAATAGTAAAATATAATGTTAAAGGATGCTTTATCCAAAATGTTGGATAAATACCAGACTTGGTCATTAGGAGTTGAATTTGAACATGCTTGCTTCACTTACTGTAATTTTACAGGATATGTTTTAGAAGCCTTTACAATTACAGAGTAAGTGAAGCAAGCATGTTCCAAATTTGACTCATAATACTCAAGTGTTGACCTCGCTTTTACTATTACAAAGCTTCTAAATAAATTAACCAGACTTGCTATTTAAGTTCAGTATCTTCCAAAGATATGACACACAGATTTTCAGTGTCCCCAAACAGACCTTTACATGTAAAGTTTTTCAATATTTTTTATTTTTGAAAAATGGCTAATAAAATATGTCTTGAATTTCCTGGGAATAGTCTGTGAAGTCCTCTTCATTTGGAAGAAATTTTATATAATGGGTACCATTAGAGATAGACCAAAAACTTGCTAAACAAAAAATGTAGAAAAACAAAATTTATTTCAAATAACTTTTTGTAAAGGTATCAGCGATTTTTGAGGCCTCCATTATTATTGTTTCGAATTTTTCAATACTGTTTTTTAAAAATGCTGTTGCTATTCAGTTTTTTCTTGTGATGCCATGGAAAGAGTATGGAATTTCAAGGCCAATGTAGTGACCTGCTTTCAAATATCTGAGTAATGAATTGATTATATTTCTGTAAAGTTATATCTCAATAACATGAAGTGGATAGAAAAATCAGATTTTGTAAGAAAAGTGGTAGAAGTTATATGAAAATAAATGATAGTAGATAGAGAAACTCATGTGAATGTAGCACATAAGATTTTTAATACTTGACTTCTATCTATATGCTAGGGTTGGTTTATATGCGGAACTTGAATAAATTATCCTTATTCATACTGAATTTATTGGTACTCTATGGTTAAGCCTAAACATGTAATTTTTGCAATTTTATTGTGTAGAGTAGGTTGTAACACTTTATCCCTCATAATAAAGCGTGACATAGTATTACAAGCAATTCAACGAATATAAAAGTATAATTTGGATGTCATTGTTATTAAATTCTTCTAAACAGTAATTAATATCGTTTATAATTTACTTTCAGATTAAAAATTTGCACATGACCAATTTTAGTTCAACAAGGTCTCTTTGTGGATATATATATATATATATACATATATATATATATATACATATAAAAGATAAAATGTAGTAATTCCAATAAGCTGCTATCCACATAGAGCAACAATCAGCTTGTGTTTTTAAAAGCATTTCTTTTCTTGTAGGTCTGCACTTGATGTCCGAATGCAAAGAGGAGAAAGATGTATCTTGGCTAGTGAGTACAACATACATACAAAGTTATTGAACATGTAGAGAATGGAATAGTAAAGTGGTGGATATAATTACTGTAGAACCTACATATTTCTCAAGTGTATGTTTTATGCTAAGAGTATAAAATCCCTTGATTTTTAAAATTATTTCTAGAATGTTGTGTTGCTAATGAGCACAGTTCTGCAGTAACGCTTCTTGGAATAGTTGAAAGAATTAAAACTTAGGAATATGTACCTGAGTACACATACAGAAATGAAGTGAGGTACCATATTTCTCCGAATGCAACATAGATTTTATCCAATATACTCACCTTCAAAACTCATAGGCTTTCATTTGTGATGTATGTTGCAACTGTTCAGTTTTCACTGTGACTTCACTTTCTCTTGCACATAGCAGCACAATGAAACACACATGAAGCAGGCTCTTCTTTCTGCTTTACTCACTGGGGTGTTGAACACAAGACCTCTCTAATCACTTGCAATAACAGCACTCACTGTAGATCCCAACTGTTGTCACATCAAGAACAACTCATGCTCACTTGCTTATGTATAAGTGTGAGAGTTTTTGGAATGTTCGCAGGAGGCGGAGGGGAGAAACTTCCAGAATTATCTGGTTGTCTCTCGATATCACTTCTGGTGTTTATGTTGGGTGAGAGTGTTATTCTATATACTTATCGCTCCTTGCGACCAGTTGGCTGGCACTGAAGGACACTGTCTTCCATGCAATAATAACAATACTTCCTAAATAGCACACAGACAAAAGTAAGCTTTAAACTTCATGGGTTTGCATTCAGGAGAATGAAATGTACATGGTTAATATGCATCAGCATTTTACCAACATACTCACCAGATTTTAAAAACTAATATCCGAGGGATTATAAAGATTCCTATTGGCAATAAACTTTCTTTACAGAGTCAAAATAGATATTATTCGATTTCCTTTTCCAATCCGTGATTTGGCAGCCGCATAAAAAGAGATATCACTTCGTACTGCATTCCCTCCATGCTCTGCTGAATGCTTTCAAGCGTTTCCATGCAAATTCATTACAATTTACTATCCATCATATCTGCATTATTATTGAATATTGGTGTTGTAACGCATCTTAAAGAAAATCAAATGCAACATCATCTCTTTTTCTAATTCTGATGGCTTAGAAATTATTTTGTAAGAAGATGGAAAGGGAATGACCACAACTTTATTACCAAAGCTAAACATCTGATTGGGAGAAGGGACAAACAATTATAGTGGACGTTGCTGATGTCATTATGCAGTGCACAACCAAGATCATTTTGCAATTGAAAATTACTTTAACTGCCACATCAATCCTTACAACATTGCATCATCAATAATTTTGCTCGATTTATATGAAAACAATGTGCCTACATAACAAATTTTGTTTTAAAAAGTTATGTCATTTTCTTCCTTTTTTCTTTCTCTTTGTATGGCATGTTAAAATTCCTAAATGAGGTGTTGGAAAATGTGGGTTGTTTTATTCTAGGAAGTATGGTAATTTTACTAATAATTTGATATTTTATGCTCATTAAGGTATGTTTATAATAATGACATCATCCCTACAGTGCACGGAATTTGCTTAAGTTAAATCTTTTCAAAATGTTGTGCAAAAACTAACTTTACTTTCTTTGTTTAGTTTGATCTACATTACATATTCTCAAGAACTGCTTTCTTTTTAAGAGCAAAAGTAAATAAAAAATTTTTGATTTAGTACATCTTTTTAACTCTTACAAAATAAATTTTTATATAGATAAGCATTACATGAATGATACTGAGCTTCAAACTTGTATGTATTACATGGAAAGACCCACAAATAAAGCTACCCCATTTGCAGTTATGCAATAGACTATCTTGGCTCCATAACTATTTAAACATTGGGGGTAAATTGCAGAAATGATAACATGTCTTAAGCTTTACTGATTTTCTAGCTGAACATTTAAGTTAGGTACAAATTTGTTTTGCTTAACAATTTTCAGTAGGTGTGTAGCGAGATATTTTTAAATCAAAACATCAGCAAGAAAAATTAAGTATGTAGTATCTATCTTCACATTCTCTGTTGATTTCCGTCAATCAAAATTTTGCTGATACAAACAGCACCAAATATGGCCAAATGTTTTCTTCTACGGAAATCGTGGCTAAATGTGTAGCAGTTAATTTTAGTTGAAAATCCGAAATTGGCAAGGATTGCTACGTTATGGAGATTAAATGGTCTAGTAGTAATACATTAGGGAAGGGAAGGGAAGGGACTACCATCATAATATTTCAGTGTTGTTTGTTTTACTGCATATGATACAGTCATATTCAGTGACGTTCAGGCTGCCTTTCTTCTCACCGAACTTGATGTCATATTGAGCGAATAAAAATATACTGGCAATGCTACCTGCTTTGCTGGAGCCAATCTTGCACTCAGCTGCCATCTTGTGTCACTATGCTCTGCATTATACACCATGCACATCATCTGTCAAACTCATTGTTTTTCCAGATTTTTCACGTAAAGAACAATGAAAATTGAAAGCAGAGAAATTGCTAATTAAACCAGTATTTAATACAACTAATTTTTGGGCCTGTCAGACATTATTGACAAACTCGTATTACTGCGCCAAACATCACGGTAAAGTCATGATTTAATTTATCTGCTGGTCTAAAGCTACTATTGATGTAACAAAAGTCTATAACATAACTTACAGCAATGGCTTAAAGCTTTCAGAGAATGTGTGATACCATAAATCAGGAATTTCGGTCATGGAATACTGCAATAATTATCACTCTATTCAAAGTCCGAGGAACATGGCTTCTATCCTCACGGTTCTGGTATCGCATACCAGAACTATGAATCTGGTATGTGATACCAGTCAGTAGGTTATTTGATACTAATTCTTCCTTGATATAGCTGGTACATGGGCTAATTAGCAAGATGATTCTTTTAGAATTATGTAAAGGTTTAAAGCACTTGCTTATAATTAAATCTATATGCAAATTCTAGTGTTACTTATGTGTATAATGTGCTATTTGGACTTTTTTTTGTTTTTTTTTTAATTTTTTTAATTTTTAATTTATTTTTTTTATGCACATGCTGTTAGTAAACTAATCACGCGTGTCTAGGGAGACAGGGTGCTATGTTAGTAAGAGGGATTTCATGCAGTTAGTGGTCGGGTTCCGCGTTAGCACCCCGGTTAGTAAATGTTAGTTCCTAGCTGGCATGCAGTGCATGCAAGCGCATGAATTGTATCCTGGGAGACAGCACATACCTAAGTCTGTGCAGCACCCAGGGTGATAGAAGGTGTTGTTAGTAGGTTAGTGGTTAGTTTAGTAGTTTTTTGGTTAGAAGGGGTGTGGTAGGTTATGCAGGTATGATGTTAGTATGAAATAAGCTTAGAATTGTGTTTATATTAATTTTGAGCTCAAGAACAAAGCAGTTACTAAGAAGCGTATTATATAAAATATGCTAGGTCCAAATCCTCAGTTCATAAGTGCTGGGAGTACAAAGCAGAAGCCATACTGGGTTACCAATTATTTCTGCATATTATCTTTACCCAATTTCTCTTAGGTCTTTCCGAATTGAAAATCTAAAAGTTAATAAATCTAAAACTAAAATAATGCAGAATTGTTCTGTTGATAGTGCACAACATATTTCATGAAGATTCTCGCTGAAAAGTGACTTAAATAAGTACACTAATCTGTGTATTGAAACATCACATTTTCCTTGTGTTTTCCTGTTACTAGAAGAGAAATTGCACCCAAACACCATACATGTGTTGACTACTATACTGATTTGAAAATCATTGTATAAATCTACTGAGTAATTTAACACTTCACAGCACAAAAGCTTATTTTTGTGCATGTTCAACTTACATGGGGCTTGCACCTCTCAAAAATATGGTGATAAATTATGGTGGCTGCACACAAAGCCAGCTTCACCAGCGAATAGGGCATGGCTAATCTAATATCTATATATCTGTGACCATGGCAGTAGAAACTTCAAAATTGTGAGAGGAAAATATCAGCTCTATTCTATGCATATCAGCCTATGTTTAAAAGTAAACAGTGTAACAGCCTTACTTAAACATTGCTTAACTTGAACCACTGTCTAAGTAGTATTTCTGTGATTGTCCTTGTGATTTCATAAAAGATGAATGGCAGAGGACAAATTCCAACAACAATCTCTGTTATCTTCATGTGTGGTTTCTGGTTCTTATGCCATTTACATGCTATATAATGGGTACTTGAATTATTTGTGACATTGTTTATGCTTACCATATTATCTTTTTTTAGCTGGTACATTTTATAACTCTTTCCCTTATGTTCTGTTTTGAATGCTCCTTGTGTGTTTTGTCCAATCCTCTTGCACCCAAATCTCCCAACCAGAACTGCAGATACATCCTACATATGAATTTTCATCTCTTAAGCCGCTTGTACACGATCAAATTTTTGTCAAATTCAATACTTTACAAGACTTTTCAAGAGTTGTCACAACTTCACAAGTTTTCTTGTCAAATTGCTTCCAATACTTTTAAACTCTTTGAAAGTCTTGAAAGCAAATAAGGACATGCTCTAAACGATCAAAGATTTCACAATGATTTGATGGCTTTGGCCAATGAAATGCGAGTATTCACAGTGCATCACGAAATCTGCAACATGGCTGAAAGCGAAAAGTAAACGAAAATGGCTACCCGGTTAAGCTATGTCATATGCGAACTGATTAGGTTATACATAGCTGGCCATGTCTGTACATCGAGGGCTCCGTGGAATACCACAAGATGGAGCAGATGAAGACGATTATGAAGAAATATTTGCCAGGCAGTTTTCCGAACTAAGTATATAATGCAATGTTATATAGTGTGGTTAACCTATCGGTTGGTGTTATTTTCATTGTATTCCATAACCGTAAGTGATTTCATTGGATATAATTCGTGAAAGTGCTACATAATATTAGTAAAGAACAAAACTAAATTGCTTTGCGCATGATAAATTATCAATGTGTTCTGAAGGATTTCAGTTTGGCGAAGACAGCTTGTAAATACACATTTTTGACATTGTCAAGTCTTGCCAGGTCTTGCCAAGTCTTTTCCATTCTTATCACATATTGAAAAACATTTCACAATTTTTCTTGTAAATTATTGAATTGAAAAGAAAGTTTGATCATGTACAAGAGGCTTTAGACAAGTTCATGTTTCACATGCAACTTAATATGAATTATGGGCTGTAGATTATCATGGTTGCTCTCGTATTTAAAAGATCACTGGTGTTTAAACTAACCAAAAATTTGATTTTTTAATGTGGATGCTCAGGTTTTAATGCTGCAGCCCGCATTTGGGAGGTCCAAGTTTGAAACCCCTGGGGCCAACCAATCTGATCAAAGGTTTTTTCACAGTTTTCCTTGGTTGCTAGGCGAATGCTGGGTTGGACTATTTGCTCCACGAATTTTCCTATCATCCCTTTCATCAGTACATTTCATTCCCTTCTTCACCACAATACCAGACATTGGGCCGATCACCCATCCTGGATATGCAATGATCCAGAGTTTACTTGCTCCTCGACAAGCTACTGACCCAAAGCATTGGCTTGTAAGTTCTTGAGGGTGTAAGTCGTACAAAAAAGAGGGTAATCCGTTAAGGAAAAAGAAGTTGTGAAATTAATATTCCACATTTTTTCCCCCAAATAGTGATGTATATAGTCTGCTGTGATTGAATGTTTCTTTTGAGCTATATCACAAAACGTTACAGCTTAAGCGTAGTGCACAAAGAAGTGCAGTACTTCAACAGCTCATTGGCTCCACACAGAGCAATGCTAGCTCTTGTTTCCCAACCTCATTTGCTGCAATAGCTGTCTAAATAAATAAAAAATGTACTACAATTCTGAAGTAGTTTCATATAATATATGACTGTGTGAATTTTTATACACTAATGTATTGATTTTGATATCATCACATCAGTTTCAATTGCAAATCACAAGAGAATTTATCTTAATGAAGCTCAAAAACTAAGGAGATACTTGTCGTGACAATTTCATGAATAAAATTTGTATAACTAATGCTGTTATTATAAAGTATGTACAATCAAAGTAATTTCTACTTATACCTCCACCGTTGAAACGTTGCACTTGACAGCTAGCGATTAAGTTGGTACGCTTGCAAAAAAACAGATGAAAAGCTTTAACCGTTAGACTTCCTAAAGCAATCACAAGGCAGATTCCGGGTGGTCGATGACAAAGTGGAAGCGGAACTGGAAGCGGCTTTGTTGCTGGATGTAGCTATTTCCAACCACATGCTTCAGTTTGTGAATCTCTAGTATGTGCATCAAGTTGTTTGCAAGCTGCATATTGTTCGTTCTTACTTATATTTGTGGTTATTGTTTGATAGTTATGTTATTGTTTGTTTATATATATATTTATCTATTTTTATACATATTTTTCATTCATATCATTTATACAAGATTTGAAGTGCGACAATGTCTCAAAAACGACGTTGATCACCAAGTGATTATTCACAAAGTGAAAATCCTTTGCGTCGAGGTGTGCAATTTAATAGTCAGGTATTGGAACTGTTAAAGACCCGGGAATTCTCTAACAGAGAAGGAGTACCTGAAGGTTCATGGGTATCCCTCTATTCCTGCTGATAAAGCCGTACAATGAACTGCAGCAGTTCTTGGACTAAACACGAGAACTGTTATTTACAAGATAATGAAATGCCAAGAGAAAGACGACAAAATTCCTGAACCATCTGGAATGCAGCATGAGTGAAAATAACTTTGTTATCGCATGCTTATAATTTATTTTATTTTTCCTAGCTGGCAAGTTTGTATTATTTTGTTTCTATATTGTCAAAAGTATGTAACTTATTCTACATATGTTGCAATGTTTATACTGAGTTATTTTCAATGAACAATAATAATACAAAATAGTTATTATTCATTGACGTTCGCTACTTACGTACACTTTTTGTATGCGGCTTAGACACGATAGAAAGGAGAACAATCAGCTGTTGTTTACTAGCCACTCTGGCAACTTTGCAACCACAATATAGCCAACGTTAGGCAAAGCTACATGAACTGTCAAGTACAAAGATTCAACAGCGGGGGTATACATTCTGTTTTAAAACAAATCATTAAATAATTGCATATTATATCATTTGCCCAACCTCAAAAGCAAAGGTAAAATTTATATTAACAGAATAAAAATGCAATCTAATTAAATGCATGACACTTGACCAAATCTTAGAGCAGCCATTTTGCAAATATGTTGTCTTGGTGCTGCTAGCCACATCAATGTAGTAAAAGCAACTGAGCTTTCAGGCTAACACTGCCTCCATCTCCATCTTCTGATAACTTACTGCTGTCACAGTTTGGTTTATATTCCTCTTTGCTAGCTTCTCTTTCTGAATTTGTGGGGAAGGATGGTAACATTCACAGCTTAATTTGTTTAGAGTTATTGACTGTTAGGTCTTTATAGCCATTGTTTTTAAAGATTTCATGCAAATATTGCAGCTGATGTCGGTTTTGGAAATACAGAATACCCACTGAGTCCAAATCTTCGACTTAATTTATTTGTGATGAATTGTGAAAATCTTTTGCATTAAAATAAAGCTCAGTATGACTAGGCTTCCAATAAACACAGTGCTCCAAAGATCCATTAAAATATCTAAATCTTGTAGCCCAAGAAGATGTACTTGCATGATAGTGTCAGGAAAGTTTCAGAACTTTACCTGCCATTTTGCTTTGAATCTCCAACAGTCAGAAAGAAATGACAAAAGAACCTTATTTATCAGATGATAATTATTGTGAATTACCCTGTAATCAAGCCATAATGGTTGGCATCCAAGGCTTCTTAAATTCTATTTGTGCATGTCATACTCATGTCTTAGTCATGTTAACCACTGACAAATTTAAAAAACTCAAACTAAAAAAAACTACCATAGAAAACGTTCTATAAACAATGTTGTTACTCAAAACACTTAAAAATTGTATCACCTTCATCAAAGATCAGTTAACTTTTTTCTTCATAATTCAAAACTGGTATTAATGTACATTTAAAAAGTTATTGTTTATACATAAAGTGTGCATTTATAGTTTAAGGGGAATATATTAATTGAAAATAGTATGAGGGCGGATTGATAAGTCAGTAACTTTTTAAAGGAAATAACAATTTTTTCCAAAAAAATCGATTTTATTTCTCAACACAGTCTCCTTTTGATTCAATACACATCCAACATTTCTCCAATTTTTTTTAACCCTTCCAAAAAATATCATTTTTTGAAGTCTGCAAAATATGAGATAGCTTCTGCCATGATGTGCTCACTGGATGTGAATTTCTTCCCAGCGAGCCAATTTTTCAGGTTTGCAAAGAGGAAGAAGTCTAGAATATGGTGGGTGAGGTAGCAGTTTGTAGCCCAATTCCACAAATTTTGCGATGGCAATGGCTGACTTCTGTGCGGGGGCATTATTCTGATGAAAGAGAACCTTTTTCTTCACCAAATGGGGTCGTTTCTCTAACAATTTCTTGTGAAACTGATCGAGCATTGTGGCATAATATGAACCTGTGATCATTTTACCCTTTTCTAGGTAGTGGATGTCTGTCATCCCTTGTGAATCCCAACAGACAGCTGTCATGATTTTTCCTGCCAATGGAATGGTTTTCTCTTTCTTTGGAGCAGGTTTGCCGAAGAAAATCCACTGCTTTGATTGTTTAGTTTCAGGTGGATAGTAATGGATCCAAGTTTCATCAATCGTGATATAACGCTGCAAAAATTCATTTGGGTTGCGCTGGAATGTTCAAACATCCCTGTGAAATGGTCACACGATTCCGCTTGTTCTCAATTGTGAGCAGTCGCAGCACCCATCTTGCTGACAGCTTTCTCATACCCAAAAATTCGTGCAGAATGTTATACACCCATTCACTCTAGATGTTTACAGTCTTGGCTATCTCACGGATTTTCACTCAGTGGTCTTCCAACACAATATCGTGAACTTTGTTCACCATTTCTTCTGTCGTGACCTCAACCGGCCGTCCTGTGCATACGGCATCTTTTGTGCTCGAACAGCCACATTGAAATTCTGTGAGCCATGCCATGTGATGGAGCAGAGTCCCCATAATACTTGTTCAGCTTTTCTTCTGTTTCCTTCACCGTCTTACCATGCAAAAGGTAGTGCTTTATCAGAACACAAAATTTTCTTTTTTCCATTTTCTACGAAGCAACACATACTGCTTATTTTTGACGTTCTCAACAATGTTCTAAGAAACAAATGACAACAGATTTTTGTGATTATACCTAGAACAGATGTAAACCATGGATGCAAACAAGAAACCTGTGATTAGAACGCTATCTCTCGTCAAAATCATGGACTTATCAATCCGCCCTCGTACTTGTGGAAACTACTCTTTTGCCAGTTGTATCCCAAATAGCCTAACATTTAACTTAAGCAGTTATTTATATGCTGAATCGGGGGTTACATTATAATAAATTAGACAAAATGAACAAAATGAGGGAGAATTCGTGTTCTAAAATTTTGTTGCAATATTAAAAAGTGTCACTCAAGATATGAACTTATCTAAGTTTCCAAAAAGCCTAAACTGTATAATGATTTTTACATAAGTAATGTCTTTAAAGTGATAATAACAAATCCTTTCTGTACTGTGTCGTGCATGATATGAAGTGCAAGGGACTTTAAAAGATTACATCATGAATAATGAATTAATAATCGGTGATTTCAATGTAAACAATTAGTCAATGTGCAAATCTTTATGAATATTTGAAACAAAAATAATCAATAATATTGCTATGATGCAGTATCAAATAATAAAATTATTCATTTGTCTCACACAAAAAAAGGAGGAGGAGGTCACAGATATTTTATTGTCGTTAAGATGCGGGTTTATGAACAGAACATCCGCAATTCAAATCCTGCCAGGATCACCCTCCCTGACTAAAGCTTTTTCCAGGTTTTCCTCAGTCTTCATTACTGACAAATGCTGGGATGGTACCCTAAACTTATGCTTGGAATGTTTCTTTCCAAATTATCATTTCATTCCATGTATCATCAGTGTCCATTGATTGTGGTGCTATGTGTAGTAAGAATGGGCACTAAACACTACAGTAATGAAAGAATAAAATGGGTAATTTCAGACACAAAGGACTCCATATACCTAACGTTGTTAAAAGAGTAAGTGTCCATTCACAATGAAATTAAGTGCAGACGTAGCTAAAGCGCAAGACTTTGCATTCATGTTATTTGATGGAAGCATTCACATAGAGACATGCAACGCAAGAGTTTACATACTCCAAACTTTATGCTTGCATTGCATGCATAGAGGAAGAATTCTGCATTTCTTTCTCTTTGCATTGCCTGCTGTTCAACAGCAGATGATCGTGATGCAAGACTTTAGCCGTCTAATGTACATGCGTGCACTCTTTTATTAGGCCGTGCCACACAAATTGTGGGTTACCATCTCTCATTTCTCTCAAGAGGTTACGGTAGTCTCCTTACTGAATCCTCTTTCATTTAGTGGATGAACCTGGAATCTGTGCCTAGATTTCTTGGCTCAGGCGCAAAGAGATAATGAACATTGCATTAATATGACTTGTGCAGCTGTAACATCACATGTATAACTTGCTGCAGTTATTGGACATTATTCTGTACGCGGGAAGGAGGTATGAAATTTTAAGAAACTTGCGGAATCGGGGTTTTTTAATATGCAGAGTTGATTGTGTAGGAGATGTTGCTTTATCAAAAACATTGGGCCCTTCTTGGCGACCGCTTAGCTTTTTCAGAAATCTTGTCAGAAGATATTGTGAACGTGATGAAAAAAAATTATGGCTAACGGAATGTCGCGAAGCAAGGAAAATGTAGCTAAAGTGGATTATTTTAGTTTAGATGCGCAGATCCTACGGCTACGCTTAGGGCCCATGATGTTACAATTTTGGCAGCAGAATGCCAATGACAGCAATGCTAACATGATGCAAGTGCGTGTGTTACATATTGATAGCAAAAGTGCTCACTACCCACATACGGAATAATGGCCCTGCTTCCATTGTACTTGCACAGCTACTTTCAATGTTTTGAGCAAACAGTTAGTATTACCCTACCGTAAAGTGGTTTGGTACAATGTACATTCACTATTGGACACGTCAAGCTATAAACATAAACAATAATAGGTTTTTGCAATATATACAATATGTTTTTACATTATATATAATAGGTCTTTACATACTAAATACTATGGTTCCTGAAATACATTTGTGTTCAAGGTAATCATTGATAGAATAAAAGGAGTTGTTAATTATTTGTGCCTTGAGACTGGATTTCAGCTGGTTTACTTTTTTAATTGCCTTGATATTTTACTTGGTAAATTATTGTAAAGTTTAATGCCAGAGTATAAAATGCTTTTTTGATAGAGCGAGCAGTCGTGATGTCACTAACGCTACAGATGGCTGTTGGACGTATGTAATGTTTTTTTGTGACCTACTTATTTATAAAATATTGAGTGAACTTTATTTGGTATTGTTGGTTATATTATTCAATTTGAAACTTACGGTGCACTCGTAACATTTCCGCAATTAGTTTAAGGATCTAGAAGCCTGTGCAAACTTCTTGCATTACGCTTACGGCTGCATTGTGAATGGTGTTCCCTCATGCGTGCACTTATGCTGCATTGCGTTAGCGCTTACATTTCATTGTGAATGAAGCCTAAGAAATACCACATGCAGCATATATTATATCATAAAAATCTGGTTATGGTTATAGCCCACCTATATCCTTCATTCCGTGACCAAGTTTCCTTAAAGCCTCCAGAAAATCCAGCTTCCTTTAATATGTATGTACTAACTTATATAGTTGAAGTTTGATGATGTGTAATGAATGCTTGCAGGTGACTACGGTATGCTAACACCAAACTCACTTGTGTTTCAATGCATCTTCACCATGGGCATTTCTTGGTGTTCATCATACTTGTGCCATCATTCCAGTACCTTCTGTATTTGTTTCTTCATGTGAATGAATCTTCTATATAGCAATGAACTATGCTTTGTGGTTTTTCTATGTACTGGCTTAGATGCAAAGAACAGGTTACTTTTAAACTTTTTATGCCAGTCAATATTTCGTACTTGTTTATGACTCTTATTACAATATTTTAATCTCCAAATATCGATGAAGTTTTTATGCATGTGATATTGTGTTTGCAACCTCATGGTTATAAAAGGCTGTACATTTTATACAAAAATTAAAACATATCATAATGTACCTGCATTTGTACCTTCTATAATGTTAAATTAAAACAAAACTGTGCTTTTGGTTTTAATATTTGCACCATTTAAAGGGGAAGTCAGATTGCTTAGCATCGGAAATTTTCTGCTTGTCAAGCTAATTATATAATTAAAAACCTTAAAATGGTCAGTGAATTTCTCTTAAAGCTGTGATTTGGGTTAACCTATGTCTCCCTTACATTTTTTTTTTTTATTTCTTCTTTTCCTTTCCATCCTACTGAACTATAAAAAATGTTTTTGTTACAGTAATAAAAATAGTGAAAGCATTTACAGAATCCTTAGAAATGGTTTAACCAAAAAGGTCTAGTTGGCACAATGTACATACATTACTAACATCCAGACCCCTGTGTCTCTTTATGTAAAATCTATTAAATATTGTATTTAGCGTCGTATAAGATGCACTTTTTTCTCTGAAAATAGGTACTAAAACAGCGTGTGTCTTATATGTCGATAACAAGTTATTTATTAATTACATTTCTTCAAAATTTCCATGTTTCCACTTGAAGCAATCTATTGTAAGCTTCCTTGCAAACATTTGGGCATTTCAGTTGAATGGATGCATATGCTTTGTCATTAACGATTTTCATGTTGTTCAATTGTGATCAGTGCGAAGATCCGCTTGTGTCTTTAATTATGGTAATTTACAAACTATGGCTGGAAAACGACATTGCTATACAATTGTATTTAAGCTACAAATAATTGTATATGCTAAAGAACACGAAACAGGTCTGCAGAAAGGCATTTTGGGTCACTTCCAACTAAGAAAATGATAAGAACTTGGTGGAATCGGGAAGAGGTTTTAAAGAAAGCAACCCACAGTAAACATAATCTAAGGAGCGGAACTGCTAAATGGCCACAACTTGAAGCAGAACTGAATACTTGGAATTAGTAATGCATTGGATGGTACAGAAGATAATTTATTGTATGGGGATTCAGATTCTGACATTGAGGCTTCAGTATTTCTTTCTTCAGCTCTGAGGATGAATTTTGCGATTTGATGACAAAGATTAAAAGGTAAGTACTTTTTCCTAATTAGATTGCCTAGATAGTTGATGAACATACACATATGTGTTACAGCCATTTGAATTGCAGTAGATTCATTAAGTTACAAATCTTTCTCTCTAAAAAAAAGAATGTCTTAAAACCGGGCTGCATTTTACATGTCAGTGCATCTTATATGCTGGCAAATATAGTATTCAAAGTGAGATGTTTAGGCAGTGAGAACAATGAACCAGACACCTCTATCATGTTTATAAGCATGAATACAAATAAACACTCCAGGTCAGCACAATCCACTGGTTTATGTAAGCAGCTCATTGAAAATGCAAGAAACCCCAAAATATAAAATAATTAACATCACTCTCTGTGGATAGGAGAACACTTCCTTTTAAAACTTTATGTGCCATCTTTAGATCATAATAATCCAAAGCAATATGCATTTCTGGTATCCAAGAAAAGATACAATCTAAAAACTGTGATCAAGCTTAACAAAATAGCATTTACATGAGAAGAAATCTGGTGTGTATAAAATTAAGTACTTCAATAGAAGCAATACAAGGTTATTCAAAAAGAAGGAACAGATTTTAAATATTCATTTTTAATGAACGAAAATAGATAGCGGCACATACAACACATCATTGAATAGAGTAACCTTCAAAGTTTTAAGCTCCATCTATTAGTTCCATTCAGTGCCTAGTGGCGCTGTGTTTGTTTACGAGAAAATGGCGACGCCACAGGAAAAGTCGTTTTGTGTGCTGCATTATGCAAAGAGTGAATCCATTCTATTGCAGTGTGCATTTCATTGTAAGTTCAACAACGAGCCGTCTCGTCATAAAAAATTTACAATTGATACGATAAATTCATAGAAGATGGTTGCGTATGCAAACGGAAAAGCACTGGTCATCCTGGCATAATAAATGGTGCTCATTTTGAACACACAGAATAAAATGTTGAACTTTTCTCTATTCAGTGACATATTACATGTGTTGCCATCTATTGCCGTTCATTAGAAATAAATATTTATAGTCTGTTCCTTCTTTTTGAATAACCCTGTATACATCAATCAGGGGTACAGGAAGCAGTACATACCTTAAAAATCTGATGCGTTACATTCATGTAACTTTCTCTACCCTTTATCATTTCTTTTTATATAGCATCTACTAACTACTCTTGCAAAGATTATTCTACTTCAAGTTGATTGAGATAAACATTTGCTTAATAGTTTCTTTACACATATTATTATCCATACAAAGGGAATAGCAATAGTCAAATGTTTAAAACCTGGCCTTAAAGTTCCATACTCTTTCCATGACATTACAAGAAACAAACGAATAATGGTAGCACTTCAAGAAAAACGACCAAGTTATTGAAAAATTCAAACTAGTGATGTAGGATATCCTGGAAATGGCTGATGTTACAGTAAAGTTGATGAAATAACTTTATTTAAAATAAATTGTTATTTTTAAAGAGATCTACATTTTTTGTGTAGTAGGTTTTTCTTTATTTGTAATTCAAAATTTACAAAGTTCTTTCTGGTTAAAGAGGCTTTGCAGGTTATTCTCAGAAATTTCAAAATATTTTATCATGTAAATATCTGAAGAATATGGCATTTTAATCAAAATTGTTAGAACCATTTTTGAGAAAATGAAGAATAACGAAAATTTTTCCATGTAAACAATAATTTGGGCTGTGAGGATTTTTTTGAAAATCTTTGCTGTTTCATTCCCAACATTTTTATAATGAAGATACAGTAAAACCATGTTAATCTGGACTAATTGGAGCTGAGAGTTGTCTGTATTAGAAAAAAACTGCATTAACAGAAATAAAAGAAAACAAATTCAATTTCGTGAATAAGAACATTATATGTATGTTCTATAATAACATAATAAAGTACAGTAACTGTGTTGATATTACAAGTTATCCATAATTTCTTTACTTTCGTTTAAAAAAAAACTCGATTTTCTTTTGTGGTTCTTTCCACATCTCCTTCACTACAAGTTCACGCAGATGCCTCATGTGGCAGTAATACACAGAAATGTCCTTATTTTTCCTTTGTTCAGTAAAATTGATCACACAATTCAGTGTTCTTTAACCTCACTTAACTTCATTTTTGACTTTTGGGTAACAGTATCCTCATCTTCAGATGCAATATCAGTGTCTCTTCATTTACACTATCCACAATTTCTTCCTCATTCATTATGTGATAGCCTGGATCACCTTCATCATTGTCAAGCCACTCTTCAATATCTTTGACTGTGATGGATTTCTCTCCACTGCTAACCAGTGCTTCATGGTAGCCTTTTGTTTCAATTTCTTTATTCTCAAGATCAGCATAGCTGTCAAACAAGATTTGTCCAAAGTAGAGGATGTTAGATCATTCACTGCAGCCGCAAAATTGAAAATCGACCTGAAGTTACATGATTTTATATTTTGCAGTGTTTTTTTCTGCTCATTTGTCTTCGCTGTCCCCAAGTTCTTCAACTTCATTTAGAAATCTCTTTGAAGTATAAATGACGCCCTGATCTATTGGTTGCATCAGAGAAGTTGTATTAGGCAGTAAGAATAGGGTTCTGATCTTACTGTCTGCACTACACATCTTTTTTTCATCTGGATGAGCAGGTACATTATCCAATTAGATTATGACTTTCACTTCACTATTGGATTTATCCATTTGATGACTTCTTATTTCTGGCACAGCGTAGTTGTGAAACCAATCAGATGTGATGTTTACTGTGAACCATGCATTTTTAGAGTTGTAGTAATGAACAGGCAATGTGGACATTACATTTTTAATAACCCTTGGCTGTTTACTCTTGCCAACAATGAAGGGTTTTAACATATGGTTCCCATCTGCATTAGCACACAACAATGCAAAAACATGTTCTTTGTTGATTTTCCATCCAGATGTATTTTTTAAGGACTTTGATGCTTGTGTTTTATCAGGCAGGGCACGCCAACACAGGCTCGTTTCATTGGCATTATATACCTGACTTAAATCTAGCCTCTCTTCTTTTATGAGAGCATGAAGTTTTTTTCCTTAATGGTTCTACAGCACTTGCATCTGCACTTAGGCTCTCTCCTACATCTTTCTGTTCACTAATGTTGTGGCATTTGGGGCCAGATCTACCTGTAAATCCATTTACATCAAGTTGTTTTGCTAGACGTTCAGCTGCAGCTTGAATTTCTACACCTCTCACTGCTGTTCCACTTGCATTAAATTGTTCATACCACTTATACATTGCATCATCCAATTTTTGTTCTGCTGGCAGTCGCGTTCGCTAATTCAACAAGTTTCTTTGTCCACATTACACTTCAAGGAAATTATATAAGTTCACTTTTTGTCTTTCGTATGTCAAACGCTGTTTGTTTAGCTATTCCAAATTCTGACAGGGTTCAATAGCACAAGAAAGGGATGGAGTATTGTTGCAGTATTGTTGTGTACCCAACCCGTATCCAAGGACAAGGATGTCATATACTGTTAGGCTTCTAGGAGTAAGAACTACATAGTACATACATACATGCTGAAACTTAAGTTACGCCATGCAAGAATACTGAAATTTGTTTTCAAGCTTTTTGTGTGAAATTTAATTACATACAATTACTATAAAAGTTTGTCTGGATTAAGCAATACCCGGTTTAACAGTGTCTGGCTTAACAGGGCTTTAGTGTATGTGGTTATTGCAGTCATATTTTGCATGAGAAATCTATGCACTGTAATTTAAGGGGTTCTGCCAGCAAACAGGATGCTTCGTGGTGTCAAGAAATTCCTCATAGCAGGCCACATGTACAACAAAGACTCTATAGTATATTTTATGAATGTTTACATGAAGATGTTTAGGACTAAGCCTGTATTGTACAATTGACATTGTATCTTGCATCTCAATGCCCGGTTGACTTGGCCAGTACGGATAACAGTGACACAACCTATTGTGGCATTTAGAGAAAATAAATACAGATTATCAGTAGAAAATTATTTAATGCTTCTGATGGTTCAGTACCAAATCTGTCATCCTCTGTGGTATAGTGGTTACCATGCTAGCCTTTAGTTCCCGAGGTCGCGGGTTCAAATCCAGTGGAGGCGTTGGATGTTTTCAGGTGTAAAAATCCTTAGCATGGCTTCCTTTGGAAGGGAAGTAAAGCCGGTGGTCCCGTGTCTTAGATTTACGGCACGTAAAAGAACCTCAAGCCTGATAAAGAGGCCTCTGAGCAAAATTACCGGTCTTTCACGCCCAATATAGAATGGGACGCTAAGGACCACAGTAGTTAAAGAGCGTCCATAAATAAAACTCAGTTTAATTTAGTACCAAAGCCAATCTTCGAAAACTAAAACTAGAGGATTTACTCAGCATTTCATGGACACATTTGTGATTCAGTTCCTTGGCTCTGTAGTGGTTAACCTTTTAAAATTAACCAAGATAGCTATGGTGATTTAAATAATACATAGCTTGGAACTTTAATAGTGGCAACGATTCATTTATTACTAATACAAGAATATACATGTAGGAAACTTCTACAGTACTTCAGTGTAATCACCATCATTTTCAATAACTCATTGCCAGTGATGTGGAAGTCTTAGGATCCCTGTTACAGCTCTGTGTTCCTGATGGCCTGCAAAATTTTGGGAACAATTGTGAATCAAATTCCATGAAGCAGTTCCTTCATCTTCAAGATTAGGTCATAATAACAGAAGCTTAGGTCCAGTGAATATGGTGAATGGAAAAGCACTTCCCAACCCCAGCGACGATACAGATTAGATACAGGTTGTGTTACATGTGTCCGAGCAATGTATTGCAAAATGATGGGAAGATTCTGTAAAAATTGTTGCCACTTTCTTCGTAATGCTGGTCTGAGATGATGCTCCAAAAATGACAGAAATACTGTTTTGTCCTTGCTGTACAGTATATGTTAAGGTAACGCCATCACAGTCATACACAAGAAGCACCATAGCTTTCACATTTCTAATCCTCCTCACCACTGTTCTGTATGGTAACGAGGTTCCCCAAATGCCTCAACAAGACCTTCATGACATTGCCTTGCTGTACGACCACGACCTATTTTGTGAACATGGCAAAAACACAACAATTTAGATCCATAGCTCATATAGATTTATCTTCTACTCGTCACAGCTCATGCACTTTTGAGTCAAAAGGGAGTGTCTATTTATTGGGTGGTTGGTAAGACATAGGTAAACGCATGGTAAATGTGAGAATAATTACTTCCTTCTTGTTTGGCTTCCACAGCAGTTTGCCACTATTAAAGTTCTAACCCACGTATTTACAAAGCAGAGAATTACAGAAATTCATGTAATCATATTTTTCTTTCCCTACTACTTACCTATAGCAAGTAAGAAGTATTATATTCCACCCGAAAAATTTGATACCAAGATTAATCAAATTATTTGAAATAAATTGTGCGTTTTAGAGAAATTACGTGTTTTGTGTAGTATGTTTTTGTCTATTGCTTAATATTTACTAATTATACATTATACAAAATTCCTTGTGAATGAAAATAACTTCAGAGGCTATTCCCAGAAAATCAAGATATACATTTATATGGCATGCAAATATTTTCCATATATGGTATTTTAATCAAAATCATTAGAGCCATTTTTTAGAAAATCACCAATTTGAAAAATGTTCAATGTAAAGGGCAGTTTGGGGTTTGGAAGATACTGAACCTAAATACCAAGTTTGGTATTTATCTGACTTTTCCTTTTTAAGTTATACTGTTCACACACGCATGCGTGCGCGGAGCTTTTTCTACAAATGCTTTTTTTAATTCAGGGGGCCTCAAAACATGTATTTCTGGTGAAATCTCTGTATCAAATTTTTGGGTGGAATGCAATACCTTCTCTACCTACTATGTACGTGGTAGAGAAAGTAAAAACTGTGTTTAATATTTTTCTTTTCAAAATGCTAGACATTAGCTTACATTTTGTAATGTTCCAAGCTATATTATTACATTTCTCCCAAGTGTATCATCTGTCTGAAGATACTTGAAAGTTAAGTAATGTTGTTTTTCTTTTCGTTTGCAAGAGCTTGTGACAACTTCTAAATTTGTTCCTCTGTGTACTTCCACTTAAACATTTGTATGGTGTTCCCACATATTGTGTGTGGGCATAGGAATTTCTAAGCATTAAAGCCAGGATGGAAAGAGATAAGGTTGAACTGTCACTGGACTATAGGCAGGAAAGGTGCAGGTAACAGATGAATCCTGTCCCTCATACAGTCTTTTGGCATTTGCAGACAGTACTCACACCAGTTTTTACTTGCTGTCAGTGATGTTTTACCTCTGATGTTTTGCATTCTTTGTAGCAATAATGGTTTTAATGTAGATAACTTGAAGCCTACTGCTTAAGAATACTTATGGCGGTTGGTAATATGTGCTGTCTGTTCAATGCCATTGTAGCTGGTGGGGTGGCTTATCTGTCAGGTGCTGGTGGGAGGGGTACACAGTATGCTGAACTTGTGGCACATACGGTGGGACAACAGTCTTTCACTATTGTGTGTGTTTATCTGTCAGTTGCCTCAGACCATGTAAACACTACCTGCTTTCAGTAGCTAAACCCCTACCTGCTTTGAAGGACTCCCCCACCCATTAGCTAAAATGTCGCTGAACAGACAGCAACTAAGCATGGTCATATTTAGGTCAAGCATTTGTAAATAATGCAATGTGGATTTAAGAATAATTTTTTAATTAATACTGTAGTAAATAAGGCATATATACAAATTTATAATAGGTAGAGAAATTTGTGTAACTTCACATTAAATTTTGTATGCTTTATTTGGGCATTATTTATTCCAGTGCCCACCTAGGAGATTCTCTTACAGAACTTGTAAGCAAGACAGTATTTATTGCAATATTTGGAAAGTTATGCCAATAAAAAAACAGTGCTTTGGCAGCTAAATCCTAATATAATAAATCTGTCAAAACAATAACAAGACCAGAAATTTGAGCCTAGTCTGATGTACAGGGTGATTTATGAAGAACTGACACACTTCTTTGTTTAATTATTCTGTTCAAAATTCACTCAGTGCCCAAATTTTAGCACCAAATTAAGCAGAATGTTCTGGAGTTTTGATTGCCTGTCACTAGATGCACAGATATTCATGCTTTATTCGTAATTGTTAGTTTTATTGTCAGCAACTGTTTTTGAGATTTTGTTCTAGTCAACGTGAAATGAGCATTAAATGAATGACTCTTCCTTGTAAAGCTATACTGGATTATGAATTCAATTACAGCTACTCAAAGGGCATACCAGAGAGAATTTGGTGTTCGGAATCCTCCCCAAAGAAACACAATACTGGGACTGGTAAACAAATTGGAAACAACTGGATCTCTACTGAGTGAAAAAGGCAAAACTCGTTCATGTAGGCTTCCCACGGTTGTTGATGTAAGAGCATGACTGGATCAGTCGCCCAAAAAATCATTAAGACGTTTGTCGCAGGAGACAGGGTACAGCTACTCAATGTGTCAGAAAGCTATGAAAAGTGCAGGCCTAAAGCTGTATAGGATTACGGTTATCCATCAGCTACAGGAACCAGATAAGGATAGACGACTGAATTATTGTCGTTGGTTTCAGGCGTTCATTGTGCAAAATCCTGCCATATTGTCCATCACATGGTTCACAGATGAAGCATGGTTCCATTTATCCAGCTATGTGAACTCAAGTAACTCAAGCAATTGGGTCAGCAAAAATCCACATGTTATTCATGAAGCAACTATGTACCCGGTTAAAATCAGAGTTTTGTGCGAATATCCACACCGAGAATAGTGGAACCAATTTTTTTTTAAAATAATGTGAACACTTCAGAGTACTGATGGAGTTTGCTGAGCAACTAGACGATGTAGAGCTGAGTCAAGGATATTTTCAGCAGGATGGCGCTACATGCCATACATCAAATGAATTCATGGCACTAATTGCAAGTTTCTTTGATAACTGGATAATTTCCAAGAACCTGTGGCCACCGAGATCTCCGGATTTGACATCACCCGACTTCTTTCTATGGGGTTACTTAAAAGCCAGGGTTTATGCCACACGTCCTCAGACATTGGACGGTCTGAAGCACAACATTACACAGGAAATTCAAGCTATTGATGATAAGAGTCCTCCACGAGTGGCCAGTAACATGGAATGATGTGTTGAGTTGTACCTTATGCAGGATGGAGGACATTTTCAACATTTGCTATAGAGGTAAATAATCTCCCAAAATTCCTCTGTATTTCAGGTATAATAAATTTTTGCTAACATAACTCATTTTGAAACACTTAAAGAAATAAATGTGTCAGTTCTTCAATCATCCTGTATAAGCTTTCATAGCTAACACACAGATCCTGGATGATCTTGAGAATATTCTGCTGTTCTCTGTTGAACACATTTATAATACATGGAACAATATGAAGACAAAGCTTGTCTTCACTGAATGTTCCCCAGTTTGCAGCAAGTTGCGAAAACAGCAGGTCTGCTTTAGTGACTGAGGAAGTTCTGAAGGAAATTGCAGTAGTTAGGCTCCTTTGCATATCCCAGTTTCTCATAGAAAGACACAACTCTGTCTTTGCAGTCTAATGAAATTTTGTAGCAGTCAAGCTTCTTTGCAAGATGAGAGATCACATTTACAATCCTGAAAACCAAAGAAGATATATTTTAAATTAGCTTTAAAGATAAAACATTTCAGCAATAGAATCCATAATAACACTTTTTTTTTCTACAGCTTCAGTCTTATGCATGAAAAAGCAATGTACTTCAGTGTTGTGTGACCAGTAGAATACTGCTTCATAAGGGAATTGTATACATATTATGGCACCAATATTTTCTAAGCGACTGAGTTTTTCATTTGTTTTGAATCTACTTGAGGTTGCTTTATATATAAGCTTTATAATCTATAAGCAAATAACAAAATGTATCATTCTAGAGCAAATGAAGGCATGTGCGCAAAAGTGGTCTAACTCTCAAAACTGAAAATTTGGTGATTTGTGCATCATAGTGCTATCTGTAAGTTGTTTTAACATTAAACACCATCTGTTGGCAAAATATTTCACTGCAAAGTTTTGGCATGTAAGCTAAGATGTTTTTCCAGAGAAAAAACTCTAGTAAAATATCCTTCTGTTGTAATTAAGATAACCAGGCATGTTTATAACAACAAAGCCTTTCTTACACAAAATAATAAAAAGTAACCCATCATTTTGCCTGCAGTGCTGTATGGAGTAAGAATGAATTAATAAAAGAAAATCATCATTACTTACATAGCTCCTAGCTTCTGTCCTTGATACTTTTCACTCACGGCTACATCTTGCAGACGTCCTCTCTGCAAATAAAATTACTATTATGTACTTTCCAGATTTTATGTTACAAGCTGGTTCAAAAGATTCTCACCCCCACCATATATTTAAAATAAAGCTTGTTATATAATGGGCAGTTCATAAATGAATCTTTACAAACAATTTATCTACCATTTAAAAGTACATAATAAAATATAATATCTTGAATATTACATGCTGAGCAGAAGTATAAACAAGTTGGAACATGTTAGAGATTAGGTGAGGATCAGTTGTGCAGTGTCATCTCTTTTTGTTCACTATGAAACTTGCAGGTTTGCTTAGTGCAGAGGAAGATCCAGGATTCCTTTGGGGAGGAGCTAACACATCTTGAAACATACCTTACCAGTGAGCAAAATGTGGTCAATAATAGAGCATTTTATTTCTAAATTTTCAAACATCATATAAGTGATCCACGGATTATTCTTTGGATACAAACAGTAATTTAAATTTTGAGTAAATTTATAAATTAAGGGGATGACTCAGGCGGTAACGTCTGTGGCCTGCATTTGGGAGGTCCTGGATTGAAATCCCGGCTGACCAATCTGACTGAAAGTATTTTTTGCAGTTTTCCTCGGTCACTAGGCAAATGTTGAGTTGGATATCAGGCATTGGACTGATCACCCATCCTGAATATACTACGATCCAGAGTTTGTTTGCTCCTCGACAGGCTACTGACCCAAGGCATTGGCTTGTAAGTGCTACAAACAGGAGGGTAATCCGTTAAAGAAGAAGAAAATTTATGAAATGAGTTATTAAACATATATGGCTTTTAAACACAACATTTAAGTAGTTTGATTACTCAGTTTTACTTCAAATTTTTGCTCCTATTGTTTCAGAGCTTAATGCTTATTCACAAGTTATTTATTAATAAGTGTAAATCATATTTGTTTTGATCTATCTCTGTCTTTTTCTTCCTGATTAGTGGAACATACAGTCCACCAATAAGATAAATTCATTCACTGACTGAATGAATAGATACTCATCTGGTTTAAGTAAATAGCAAAAAAATAAAAGTGTTGTTTTTTATTTCATCAAAAATAAACAACACCATAACCATAAGTATAGCAAATGCTATAATTTTTCTTTAATTAAAGGGGATGGACTATAGCTCCTCCCTGGATCTGCCTATATCTCAGTTCTGAAAACAGCACAGACTATTGTGTCAACAGATATGTGGAAGTTTCAGGAGGAAAGTAGCTATAACTGTTATAAACTCAAATGAAATAAAGCTCTTGTGTTTCAAACACTTTTTTATTAATTACCGTTTTAATTCACAGGAAGACAAATTTGTTGAAAGAAAATAAAAAGAAGCTATTTGGCATTCAAGCTCTTCTTTTTATTTTCTCCTACCTACAATAAACAAGGAAGTTTTGTGTTTCACCCCGAAAAAATTTCTGATGTGTTACATTCACATAACTTTTCCTACCCTCTATTGCTTATTAGTGTGTATACAAATTATTCTTACAAATTTTTAGTTTTCTATACACTTTATTTTAATCAAGAGGTCTGTGTATGTGTGTATGTGCATGTGCATAACTCAAAAACAAACAGTTGGATAAATACCAAACTTTACCTTGTATAGTTGGTAAATGTTAAGCAATAGATGAAAACATACCACACAAAAAATATAGATATCTTTAAAACACACAATTTATTTCACATAAATTTTTTGTAGCATCAGCCATTTCCAGGATATCTGTTGTTAATGATTCAACTTGTTCAATTGTTTTTTGCGATTGCACGGAAACAGTATGGAATTTTAAGGTGAGCATATAGCGTCTAGTTCTTAAGTTTATTTGACTATCACTGTTGCTTTGTATGCTAATGAAATGTGTAATGTAGCTATTTCTGCAAAGGTATATCATGATTAAAATGAAATAGAAAGAAAAATAAACTTTTGTAAGAATAATTTGCATACACACTAATAAATGATAGAAGATAGAGAAAGTCATGTGAATGTAACACACAGATTTTTATAGTAATCTCTACCCAGGCCCTCATCCCATACTAGCTCGTGTGAAATATAGTTTGCACAATTTAGTTTGGAGTCCACTATAAAATAGAGGTCTGCATGAGTTCAGACCTAGGCCTGGTCCCGGCTGTGGCCAAGTTTAGGCTTAATTTGAAAATTTTTTTGGGCTTGTGTATGAAAATAAAGACAAAGAAAAATTAATTTATCACATTCAACACAGAATTTTATTTGTCGTGTAAATATCTTAAACATATGGTATTCATCCAAATCATTAGTGCCATTTTTGAGAAAAGAAAAAAATTGTGATAGTTTTTCCACATAAAGAGAAAATTTATCACTTTTTTTTTAGTCACAATCTTGAGATACCCAGAATAGCAAAATTATCCTAGCATGCACACATTCATAACAATAGTAATACTGGTAATAATAACTAAATGCTCGTTTTAGCCAATTATAGTTAACATTACAACAGCATGGCAGCTGCAAACTCCTGCCTCCCTCCATCTACCCACACCCAGGACAACTTGAGCAGAGTACAGTAATAGGGGCAGCATATGGTGAATAAGGTAGCATGCTGTCAACATGCCTCTAACTACATGCCGATTCCAGGACCTCAGCCACCACTGTTTCTGTAAATGGGGTCCTCAGTTGGTTCCAAGGACCTGAGTGCGTCCCTTACCAGGGCCTATTCATTTATTTCTAGAAATGCATATCAATTTTGAACTTTATTATTTCTGTTTAAAGGTGTACTTCTTGTTAAAAACTTCTGGTGCATGCTAGAATTTTTTTATGACTGAGTATATCAAAGAGAAAGATGTTACATACAATACTAAAATTAGCTTTCACTTGAAGCTCTGCTTTAAGTGTATCTATGAAATTTATTTCTAATATCTGACCCCTGGCTGAAAGTGTTCAGCAAATGCAGTTGTTGGCAACAAAAAATGTATTGCTTACCTCAGCACATTTGTAGAAGTATTTCTGTTCCTTTAGTAAGGTAGCAGTTGCAACAATTTCATGGCTTCTCCTATCTTCTATAACGGTAACGTAGTATGTATTTGGGCAGGCTTTCATTTCTGCAAATCTTTCTGAAATTCATAAAAATATGTCGCATATTGTTAGAGTTAAAAATAACCGGCATTTAAAATACTTAATATCAAATACCATTTTACTATTTACCATTTGTTATATATTTAATATTTGATGAGAATTAGAGATAGGCATTTTAGGCTGAAATACTCATATGCCAGGCTAAAGTATTTTGCTGGAATACTTTCTTGCTCTGATAAGGGCTTGTTTTGCATTCATTGATAAAAGAGTCATTCACACTTCTGTGAACTTCAGTACTTTTATGGGACATTTAAGGGGGAGAGTGAGAGCTTCAAGTTGTTTTCTTTTATTAAGTAATTAAGCAAGTGATCTAAAATGGTTTATTGGATCATAAAAATAAATAAAAATAATTTGCATTGTATAAAATTGCTATTTATTACATATTCTTATGCTAAAGTGTACTAAATGTTAAAATTAAATAGTTGATCTTGTGCCAAAACAAACTTCAGTCACCTCTGATTAAGGAAATGTCAAAATTTCCTTATGGCAAAGTTAAGTGTAATCATTATATTCTCTCTAAATACTTTCTATACCAAAAAAGAATAAATTATGCTGAAGCAGTTCAGGAAAATAAAAATCCAGTAGAATTTTATCACTAGTAAATTTCTGCTATTATCATGTGAAAGATAATACAATCTCCAAGTACTATACAACATTTCATTTTTATAATGTAAATGCAGATTGTTTTTAAAATTGATATCAAACTCACAATTGAATAAGTACAAACAAAAGATTTTGATGTATGACCATTCATATGATATTTTTTAGACAGCATGGCCTAAAAGTAGAACTTCTCTCACAGTGCACACAAGCTAAAAGCTTTAGATTATCGCACTAGTGCAATAATTTTTAGTGTGACCAACTTTGGTTTCAAGTCCAATCACAGGGCAATTACCCTTTGTATTTGCACATGTTTAATAACTCAACTTAGTTTTATTAGGTTTTACTTTTCATTATATGCTTATACATGATTAATTTCTCATGGCACTTCTTGCACTGCTTCAGTTTATTGCAATTCGTTGTAGAGTTAACCTATATATTGGCAGCTTTATTTGATATAAAGCGCTACCCTTTTATCTAACCTACATAAACATTAAATGGTGGAAATTATGAATTCAGAAGAAACTGACATGGCAGTGAAATCACAGAAGCAGCATAAAGAATAACATAGAATTATGTACTTACCCAAAAAATCGAGAAAGCAATTTTTTTTTAAATTTTTTTTTTTAGTTGCTGCATTATTAAGGGCCCGCAAACACCATGGTTGTTGAGTTATTGGATCCTATTTCATTTATGATTCAACAACAGTCTACATTTTCTTTCTATTCCCTATTTCTAATTTTTTTCAACCATTTATTTCTCACTACACCTAAATATTTTCCTATTTCAAATAAACTTTCCTTGGATTTAACTCTTAACAACCTTTTATCTATAGTTTCATTTGGTAATCTAGACCAATTGTTTCTTTGTAATTTTTTCCTCATATTCATTGTTCCTTCACATTCTAATATTAAATGTCAGTAATTGTTAAATTTGCTATTACATAATGGGCATTTGCCTTCATTTTCTCCTCCTCCTATGTCTTTTAACCTCACCACCCCTGCTAGCCCATGCAAAGCCCTCTCTTGCTATTTTATTATAAACATCAACATAGTTTTCTCTTTCCCATGTCCTTTTAATCTCTGTATATACACATAATGATCTTTTTGAATTAAAACTACCAATTATTTCCTGTCTTTTCATATCTTCAATCCTCAATCTAACTCTTTTCCAACATCCCTTCTCACGTGATTGTCTATATTTCCAAATATCCCCACACCCTATTTCATTGAGAATTGCTTCTAGGCGCTTATACCAAGTATCCTATTTATTTAACTTGCGCTGAATCTCCAAACATTGTTTTAAAATATTATTATTCTCTGATTCCTCAATTCTCAACCAATATTTCACTATTCTTTCAATAATGTTCGCCTTACTACCAAATCTCCCTAACTCCATTTGTGCAACCCCATTAGGTGAGGCTCTTGGTAGACCCAGAATTATTTTACAAAATCTCCTATGCACTTTATTTACCTATTCCCACCCCTCCTCAATATCCCAAATCTCTGCACCATACAACATTTTTGCCTCAACTACTGCTCCATATACTCTTTCTATCCATTTTACGTGCATCCCAGGTATTTTATCTAAACATGCTCTAGTAACTTTCATTGCCACTTTTGCTTTTGTTAAAGCCTGTTTCTTTTGTTCTCCCCAACTACCGTTGCTACTTAGTCTTACTCCCAGATAATCAAAATTTCAGACAACCTCAATTTCCTTACCTTTCCAACTCCATTTTTCGTCCTTTCTCAACTTATTACCCTGAGAAAGCAATACGATATAGCATTTAATCACTTCATTGCCTGGTGTAAGGCAAAACATGGTGAAAATAATTTCACTGACAATGACTGCTAGCGAATCAACAAAACATCAAAACATCTCGCTTTTTTAATGTAATTTCTCTTGTTTCAAGAACACATTCTAAACAAGATCTCTGTTAATTTCAGGAATCAATTTAATATTATTTTATTGCTATTTTACAAATTTGAGCGCTATCTAAAAAATAGTGTATGCTAACAAGTGGTTATATTTTACTCTTAGGATTGCAAAACCCAGCCTAAGGCCTTTGTTTTACAAACAACCTACTCACAAAATAAAACCCTACTTTTACTCCTTGTATGATAATCTACTATTACTCATGCTGCACAATGAATTCACTATAATACTTGAAATACATGAAAAAAAGTGAGATAAAAGAAAAACACTTACTTAGATACAGCTCTTTTGTAACGCCCTCTAGTGGTGCTATTAACTCTAAAAGCTGCAAAAATCCTGAAAAGTAGATAATGATTTCAGTTATATAAGTAGTGTTAAGAAAAGCTTTGGATGCTTTCATTTGCACTATCACATTAGATAATTTTTTTATATTCATGTGCAGTTCTTTTATTATCACAACAATCTACAGAGCGTTCATTTGGATGCATGGGTATGCGAAATTGTTTGTCCTGCACTGTACTATTACTGGTTTTGTTTTCCCTCCACTTTCCCTCCTCTCCGTGTGCCGGCTAATCAGTTGGTGCCAAGTCTGTGCTGTGTTGAAGTCAATATGTTTTGAGAACACATGTTTTATTGTTATAGTGTGTTAGCCCTGTTATAGTGCCAAAAGTCTGTATACTTTGGCTCACAGAATCTTCATGTATGATTCCTGTGTGGCAACAAACTCTTGTAGAGATGGTGATTTACAGACAGATGCCCTGCTGTTTGTATGTCTCACAGACAAACGGGTTCCTAATCTTGTGAACAGATTTAGGCAAATGGCATCTATTCTTGATGGAAACCAAAAATTCTTACAGAGGAAAATTTTGATATCAGAGTAAAGTTAGAATGAAGTCTAAAGAAATATCTGAGAAAAATTGCACAGAAATCAGGAATTTTGCAAACCTTGGTTTGGAATGCCGCTAAACTTTTAAAATTAAAAACCTTTAAGATAACTGCAGTTCAGGAATTGCAACCACGTGATTTAATTTCTGCAATTGGGTGTTCGATAATGTTAATGATTACTATATTGAGCCACGCTCAATTTTATTTACGATGAATCGTAGTTATATTTACATAGTCATGAAAATTTAATGAGTGTTAATGCAAATTTTCTTAAAAGGTGTAAGAGATGTGTGGTGGCACAAAGATATGATTTCAGACATCTTGTATAATGAAGGTTTGTGATTATTGTAGTTATTATGTGGATGAGAAATATAAGCACTTGAATTTAAGGAAGTCTGAATATCCAGCAGCATGCTTCCCAGTGCCAAGAAAATTCCTAGGGTGGCCATGCATCCAAACAAAGGCTCTATATTCATTATTGTTTCGAAACTGAAATGGTTTACAATTGTCATAGTAAAAGAAGCAGCAAATGGTAGTACATAACTACATAATTAAAAAAGTGTAACTTAATGGACAATTAGTTCACAATACATGAGTGTTTCAATACCCACCAATTATGAAACTGCTTTTTTAACTTATATTTTCCATAGTTTGTCAATTTTATACCAGTTGCTTCAAAGCAATACAAAGCTAACAATAGAATAGCTTATATTTGACACATGTGTGTGCGCGCTTGTGCATGTGCACGTGTGTTTGTGTTTGGGTCTATACAGCCTTCAAAACATATACTGAGAAACTGTGATAAGTGAGTGGGTTAGTGAATGTAAACGTACAACTCGGAACAATTTATAAATTTGCCAAACTTAGTATCTAAGATCAAGATTTTCTAAGGATGTGACACAAAGACTTTCAAGAAAGCTCCCCCTCCCAAAACTACCCTTTATATGGAAAATTTGTAAATATTTTTTTCTTAAAAATGGCTAAATGGTTTGATTAAAATACTGTTTGTTTCGTTTTTCATGATAAATAAAATGTGTATTTTCAATTTTCTACAAATAAGTCTGTGAAATCCTTTTCATTCTCAATGAACTTCTATATAACTGGTAAACCATAAGAGGTAGAAAAAATGTTGCTGTGGAAAAAAATATAGATCTTATTAAAGCACACAATTTATATCAAATAAAAATTTTTGTGGGTTATCCATTTCTGAGATATTCTTTGTTGTTAGTTTAAATTTCCAAACACTTTTACTTGTTTCAAGTGTAAGTTGCTATTCACTTTTTCTCGTGGTCACGCAAAGAGTATGGAATTTCCAAGCCATGACATAGTGATCCAGTTTTTAAAAATCAGACTCTGCTTTAGCCTACTATGTCCTTTTTATACCTACAACAAATGTGTAATGAAAGTTTATTTTGTTTAACAAGAAGTAGAAAGAAGACTAGGCTTTCTTAAGAATAATTTGCAAAGGGTGATCAGCAAAAGTTATATGAATGGAATACATTCAGATTTTTTTTAACAATAATTCATTATTAAACTAAATAGGATTTTTTTCTTAATTGATGTTTAAAAATTATACTTAAATTAATTTCTACTGCAGTTCATCTGGGCTCCAAAAGAAAGTAAGTTCATATAATTATATACCTCATTAGTTATTAAATATGTATGTAAATGTTGTTATAAGATTATATACAGAGATAAACTATATAACTTTAAAAAAAGTTTATTAAAATAACTATTAATTTCTTCTCCAAAATTGTTTTAGGCGCGGTGGCCAAAAGCTATGATCTATGGAATGTTTTCCTTCTTTTTGTTACCCATTCAATATACAATGACCCACTTTAGCAATGTAAGTAGATAAATATATTTGTGTTGCCTTGCTATACATTACCTGTGCTGTAATCAGAAGGCTGGAGTGGTCGCACAAGAAAAGGCCCATCCTTGTCAAACTCAAAATCATTGAGCAGCTCAGGGTCATACATTGGTCCCTCAATGTGCTAATGACAAAAATAAGGACAGCCTTTTAATTTGAAGCTTATGATTTGCATAATACTGCCAAACTAACATCTGTATCATAACTTTGCTATGCAAACCTCTAAAAGACAAATGAATGTACAGCTAGAACAGAAATGTCTTCTTGGAAATAGCAGGAATTTAAATTATGACTCTACTGTAACTGGGTATGTCAACTGTTTGAAAAAAGGTAAGCAGCAGAATAATTTGTTCCTTTTATCTACTAAATAGCTTTCTTGAGTTGGTTCAAAGGGTTATCATGCATTGATTGTGAAAGTGACTCCCATAAACATTCATTGTAATCCTTCAATTTCAATCCGCAATGGCCACAAAAACATTTAACTTGTGTCCCAGAGGTTAAAAATGTAAGTGAAAATAACTCAAAGTCAAAATGTTGTATAAACACTGAAGTTGGTATTTGATTCACAGTATCTTCCAAATATACTGTGTTTTTCAAGAAAAACCTCCCACCCTAAACTATTCTTTGCATGGAAGATTATTCATTATTTTTTATGTTCTCAAAAATTCCTCTAAGAGCTTTTATTAAAATACCATGTATAAATAAAATATTTACATGACAAATAAAATATGTATTTTGAATTTTCTGAGAATAGGTTGTGAAGATCTCTTCATTCAGAATAATTTTGCATAACTGTTAAACCATAAGAGAATAACAAAAACTTATTGCATAAAAAAGGTATATCTCTTTAATTTATATTAAGATTTTTTGTGGCATTAGCCGTTTCTGGGATATGTGTCAGATATTGATTTGAATTTTTAAAGTGCTATCACCATTCAGTTGTTTCTTGCAATGTCATGGAAAGAGTATGGAATTTCAATTTAATGGGTAGAGAAAATCACATGAATGTAACACATTCAAATTTGTTTACAGCTAGGTCATTATAAAAGATAGACCAAAGCTTGCTAAAGAAAAAATGTAGAGTTAATTTAAATATACAGTTTCTTTGAAATTTTTGTGCATTATTAGCCATTTTCAAAGTGTTCCATGTTGCAAGTTGTGCATATTTCCCAAGTGTAATAAACATGCTTGAAAGTTTGCTGGAGCATATTACCATGAATAAACATTTGAATGTTGTTTCTGTAGGTAGTAACTAAGCACTTCTGGCATTTATATGAATATTATATATAATACACAACACCAAACTTAGTATTTAGATTCAGTATCTTCCAGAGATGCGACATGAAGGTTTTCAAGAAAATCCCCCCCACCCAAGATTACCCTGGGGTAATTTTAATTTTCTCAAAAATGGCTCTAATGATTTTGATTAAAATATTGTATGTTTAAGATATTTTCATGTGACGTGGTATTACTTGTAATGTTTATTTATTTATATTTATTTATTGAGCCCCACGTTTGGGAGCCAATTTGCGGTGGTATTATTTATAATGTTTGTGTATTTGTGTTTACTCCACGTGGTGAAGCCATTTTGTGACGTGATTCTTTGTTAGGTTTGTTAGCTCCATCTGGTGTTAGCAATTAGTGTTTGTTTGAAAGAATGCTACTGTTATTTTATTTACTTTTGGTTCACTGTCCTCTGGCTAGCTATTATCCTGTTGGTCGAGCACTTCTCTTTATACAGGTTGTGTAAACGGAAAGGAGTCTCTTATCCAAATATAACACTGATGAAAGAATTTGTTTTACACTTTTATTGTCGAACACATTCACTATCACATTTACACATTGATCTTGACACTCGCCAAACTGAAACTGTTATAATAACTTCATTACTGATCACTCTTAATTCGCGTACTTCAACTTTTTGTATAATTAACTTTACAACACTTGAGATTTTTCATAACTCTGATACGCATAACCTGCGAATCGATAGCCGATATTTCTGCTGGACTGAAGGCGACATGTAACGTACAAATGTTTTCGACGAACTGACATGAAGGCGACGTGTAGTGTACAAAGATTTTCGATGAACTGACGGACTGAAGGCGACGTGTAGCATACAAATATTTTCGGTGAACTGACGGACTGAAGGACTTTACCTCTAACCTAGCCCTTTTTATACTCCTACACCCCGATATGCCTAAAGATTATAACTAAGTTGCTATTGGCTAATAAAACGTGCCAACATTAGCGTCTATTTTTATATCCAATGAAAATTATGAATACATATGCTCTAGGGAGAATGTTCCAGAAAATTCTAAAGAAAAACGCGCCAACATTACGTAACTTCCTCGTCTCTAATAATGATAAACAGCTCACCCCCTCGCTGCATTATTGCACGCTATTATTGTCAGTTTCAGTAAGGCAGTATAAACTTACTTCCCAACAATAATTACAATCAACAAACATCTCAAATTAATGTCACATAGAAATGCATATTCATACTATAATCATTCTTTACATTTAAATAATTTATGATACAAATTACTGCATCACATGACAAATGAAATGTATATCTCAAATTTTCTGGGAATGTTTCCAAAAGTATTCTTCATTGTGAACGACTTTTGCATAACTGCTAAACCATAAGAGATAGACAAAATGTTACTACACAAAAAATGTAGATCGCGTTAAAATATAAAATTTATGTCATATACATTTTTTTTGTTGAGTGAACCATTTTCGAGATATTGCTTGGTATTCCCTTAAATTTTCCAATACTTATACTTTTTCTCAAATGCGAATTCGTTATTCATTTTGTTTTGTCCTGGTAATGCAAAGAGAATGGAATACTACACATAGCAACCAGCTCTTAAAATATTTGACTATCGCTTAAAGCTTACCAATTCCCCTTGCATCTACAAGAAAATTAGCAATCTCGATATCCCGATTAGCATGAAGCATATGCAGAATAAGCGTTTGTAAAAATAGTTTGTACAAGAGTAGAGAAAGTCATGTGAGTGTAACACATCAGATTTTTTTTAAATGGGAACCTGTAATTAGGGTCAATTTAAAATGAATCTAAAATGACCATGACATTTACTTTTCCCCTTAATATCAAGCAAATTTTATTCAAAGCATTTCTTTCTACAACACTTAGTTTTGGAGATATTTGTACAGTCTCAATTAAATGGTACCCTGTATTGTGTTATAAGACATTTATAGTGGAATGCCTACTATATCCAAAAATAATCATATTTGTCATGGTCTTACCTTAAACATTTTAAGTATTTCACAAGCAGTAGAGAACTGGATAAAACAAGAACTATATGCTAGTTTTCCAATGTAGCACTTCAGTGTACTTTCAGATTACTTTAGTATCAGTAGTTTTATCTCTTTTAAGTAACTAACAGGTTTTAGTGCTTAACTTATTTGCATCTGGATTATCATCAGGGGTGGCTTGTCTTTAAGCGCCATTGGAGCTTGCTTAGCTGTTCAAAGTTATTTACATTATATTGCTTTCTATATTGAACTTTTTAAAATGCATTTTTATTTTCTCTACTGCTTACCTATAACGAGTAAAGGATTGCATTCAACACAAAATTTGATACCTAGAATACAGTGGAAATATATTTTGAGGATTCCTTGAATCAAAAAAAAAAATTAGAAAAAGTTCCATGTTTGTACATACATGTGCAGCAAACTGATGGAGAAATAGCCCTAAATATAATTCATTTTAGCAATATGGATCAGTCAAAAAACGTGCAGCTAACTGCTTTCCCTTCTTATCTGTCACATTTAATTAAATAGATGTTTTCGAGGAGCCTGATTGTGTACATAAAAGCCTTTACTAATATAGTACAGAGAGAGCCAAAAAACTGCGAACCGGCTGCGCGGTGTTTATCCTGTCCGCGTCCTCGGCGCTCGTTGCCGGCTGCCGCTCTCATAGAAAGGCGCGGATGAAACCATACAACATTTTTAAAATACTTTTAAAGGCTTCACTTACCAACTTTATGAAAGGAGATGCTGAAACTGGCCACCGTCGTGTCCATACTTTTTGCCACCTCTTTAGGAAACGATCCAACACTCGCCGTAGTTCACGTTGAGAGATGCTGGCAATTTCCTGGCGGATATTTTGTTTTGATTGTTCCAGGGTGTGTGGGTTTGTCTTGTACACTTTGTTTTAAGTTACTCCAGAAATAGAAATCGCAGGACCAATATTTTTCGAGTCAATAGTTGAAGCCCGTGCATACGTGAATACAATTTTGCCTGTTTTTAGAGAATTAACAGCGTGATTTTGCCTTTTTTCAACAAGAGACTGCAACAGCTCATACGGCCAATATTTCGATGAGAACAATTAGTGCGTTTGAGGGCAATTATTAGTAGAAATTTGTGGTCCCCCCAACCTAACCCCCTGCGATTTGTATCTCTGGGTTATCTTAAAACAAAGTGTACAAGACAAACCCACACACCCTGGAAGAATTAAAACAAACTATCCCCCAGGAAATTGCCAGCATTTCTCCACGTGAACTACGGCGAATGATGAATAGATTCCTAAAGAGGTGCCAAAAATGTATGGACAACGACGGTGGTCAGTTTCAGCATCTCTTTTCATAAAGTTGGTAAGTAAAGCCTTTAAAAGTAGTTTTAAAAATGTTGTATGTTTTCATCCGCGTCTTTCTATGATAGCGGCAGACGGCAACGAGCGCCGAGGACGCGGACAGGAAAAACACCGCGTAGCCGGTTCGTAGTTTTTTTGGCTCTCCCTGTATTACTTGGAGGTTCTGCAGTGCAAAATTATGAAATTTTATTCCTTTCGATGTTCACTTCCATATACACATTACTTAGTTAAAACATTCGTGCCCGAGACAGGACTCAAATCCGCATTCCCCTGCACCACAGAACATCAAGGATGAGTGCCTTAGCAAGTATGAAAGAAACAAATGTAGTTCAGTGAGTCTGTCCAAAAGTGAAACAATAATGTTGCATACAAAATATAATAAAGTGTCAAAAATGTATTTAATAATATGAATATAATCAGGTTGATATATTTTTGTTTTCTTAAAATTTTAAGACAAATTTATGTTTTAAGATTTGTTTTTTGTCAACCTAAGGATGTTAGTTAATCGCTGGCCTAACTCTAAAATGGGTCCCACTGAGTCTAGGAAGTATAAGCCGCCGCTGTTATTAACGCGGGTCCGGTACGAAACTATTACGCACAACGCTACGTAACTTGCCAAATCATATAATTAAGGACGTTTAGTTTTGATAATTAACCGGTTTTTTTAATTCTATATACACAAAATATGTTTAGCATATCAAATCACTTCAGATATGACTAAAAAACCAGCTATGGACACGTTTCTGTTGACCATGAATTTGGCAGAGGTGATGCGCGTGTGATTCTTCCTCATTGGCATTAGTGTGTTGATTGAATCATTATTTTATCGGCTGTGGAAATTATACCATTTGTGCCAAATATGCGAATGTTTACATTCATAAGGAAATCATTGTTCATGGTAAGGTAGAATCAATGCCTATTAAGTTTAATCATTTGAAAGAAATAGAATATGATGACAAAGAAATCGTCAGGCAGAATAAAAACATCGAAAGGCAGTTGAGAGTAGATTCATAATGGCAATCCCGAGCTGATTGCGCATAGGTTTTTCTGCCGATGACGTCTCATATGCTTATGTGTGTGAAGATGGAGATTAATGCTACATTTACAGAGAGAGCCAAAAAACTACGAACCACCTGCGCGGTGTTTTTCCTGTCCGCGTCCTCAGCGCTCGTTGCTGCCTGCGCTATCATAGAAAGGCGCGGATGAAACCATACATCATTTCTAAAACTACTTTTTAAGGCTTTACTTACCAACTTTATGAAAGGAGATCCTGAAACTGGCCACCGTCGTTGTCCATACATTTTTGGCACCTCTTTAGGAAACTATCCATCACTCGCCGTAGTTCACGTTGAGAAATGCTGGCCATTTCATGGCAGTTATTTTGTTATAATTCTTCCAGGGTGTGTGGGTTTGTCTGTATGCTTTGTTTAAAGTAGCCTTAGAAATAGAAATCGTAGGGGTTAGGTCGGGGGACCGAAGGGGCCACAAATCTCTACTAATAATTATGTCCTCATACACACTTTCATATAGTCGTTAAGTAAAGACTTTAAAAGTAGTTTTAAAAATGTTGTATGGTTTCATCCCCACCTTTCTGTGATAGCGGCAGAAGGCAACGAGCGCCGAGGAACGCGGACAAGAAAAACACCGCGCAGCCGATTCATAGTCTTAACTGTTGGGGAGAGGAACTTTAAACTCTTGAGCGACAACCCCAGAGAAACCATTAGCAGCTTCATGAAAGTCAAGAGTAGGTACCCTATTACATCTATGAGATTGGGGATTCTCTGATATAATGTCTATTTTCATTGTTTTCTTTTTAAGGAAAGCTGCGTATTCGATAACGCTATCTGTTGAAGGCGGAATAAATGGAGAAAAAAGATAAACAGCTGATCGGATATCTTCTTGTACTTGAAGCCTTAAATTAGTGGACATTTGGGAAGATTTGACAGATACCCAGGGTCGGCTTAAGGAGGAGAGGTGGTCGAGCCGTGCCACCGACCAGAGCGTCAGGTTTTAGGGGCGCAAAATCTTAAAGCGTGAACAACATATGTGAAACTATGACGGAATTATAAATCATGCTTAAAATCTAGCAATTCTCTGGAGATTTTTGGTTATGAAAAAAAACTGGTGATAAAGGAAGCGCCAGGGTGATCATCGTCAAAACATCCCGTGCGCGTCAGGTGTCCAATACACTTCACGTTTATAGACAGGAGTGTTTTATCAAGACACCAGTATTTTACTTAACAGTGGTGACTCATGATTCATGAACCTCTCGGGTCAGTTATCGCCGTAATGGTATCGTGGAAGTCGCGTTTGTATGTTCAGTTACTTGTGTTGTTAGCCTACTTTGTTGATATTACTGCCTTTAACTCCAGAGAAACTCAGTTGGACGACTTTGAATTAAATGCAATAAGAAGGTAATCAACGGCTACTAACTATACACCCGAAATGTTACCACACGCAAACTTAAAGAAACAGAGCTATTTCAAGAAAGCTTTAGCGCTTTGAACTAGGTCCTCCATGTTCTCGGATTTGAATTCAAGACAATAAATAAGAGAAACATCTGATGTGATACATTAATCTATCCTCTATCATTTATTAGTGGGCATAGAAACTATTTTACTAAGGCTTATTTTTCTATCTGCTATATTTTAATCCAAATAAATCTTGACAGAAATAGCTGCATTACACATTTCGTTACAGATTCAAAGGGATCAGCGATAGTCAAATGTCTAAAAACTGGACGCTATACGCTGGCCTTAAACTTGCATACTGTTTCCATGCAATCGCGAGAAACAACTGAATGCTAAAAGGACTTAAAAGAATGACCAAGTAATGAACAACTCAAACCTTTGATAACGAATATTTCAAAAATGGCTAATGCTACCAAAAAACTTATTTAAAATAAATTGTGTGCTTTAAAGAGATGTACAATTTTTGTGCAGCACGTTTTCGTCTATCGCTTAACGTTTAACAGTTTAGACTATACAAAATTTCTTCCAACTGAAGTGGACTTCACGGGCTATTCCCAGAAAATTCAAGATATACATTGTGGATAAAATTAGTTATGTCTGAAAGCGTGACGGAGGGCACTTGCAGTTAATGCATGGGGCGGCAAAACTCCTGGAGTTGCCCTTGCAGACACCCTAGCCTTTTAGAAAAAACAGATATAATTTCTCGAGTATGTTCTGTTTTTAACATAGATACCGCCAGAATCGAGCGAGGTGGCTCAAGCGGTGGCATCTTGGGCTTACGTTTTTACTTTCTGTATCACGTATCAAGTAGACAGGAAGTGTTGCATTCCTTACAAAAATTCGATACCAAGATTTCACTGGAAATGTGTTTTGAGGTCCTTGAATAAAAGGAACTTTTAAAGAAGGTTCGCGCGCGCGTGTGTGAACATTTTTTTCAAAAATGGGTCTAATTTGATTAAAACACCATATATTTAAGATATTTACATGGCAAATAAAATGTATTTCTTGAATTTTGGGAATGGCCTCTGAAGTCCTCTTCATTCGGAAGGAATTTTGTACAGTTTTGTTTAACGAGTAAACCGTTAGAGATAGAAAATTACTACAGATATCTTTAAAACACACAATTTATTTCAAATATTTTTTGTATAGGGCAACAAGCATTTCTGAAGTATCTTTTATTATTGCTTTGTATTTTTCATAATTGTTAATTTTTTTTAAAGTGGTATCGCTATTCAGTTTTTCTCGCGATCTCATGAAAAGAGTATGGAATTTCTAGGCCAGACCTGCGTGTAAATATTTGACTATCACTTCGGTTTCCTGTTTTCCCCCTTGTACCTAGGTACAACGAAATATGTAATAAAACTATTTCTGCAAACATTTATCTCGAGTAACATGAAGTAGGTAGAAAAAAGAATCTTTTGTAAGAATAGCTATAGAAGATATACAATAAGCGATAATGTGTAGACAAAGTAATGTGAATATGTTTCAAAAAAATCTGATGTGTTACACTCACATGACTTTCTCTACTCTTGTACAATCTAATTTTACAAACGCTTCACTCCATATGCTTCATGTTAATCGAGATATCGAGATGTCAATCTTATTGGTAATTTTCTTGTAGATGCAAGGGAAATATCGTAGCTTTTAAGCGATAGTCAAATATTTTAACGCTGGTTGCTATGTGGCGCATTCCATTCTCTTTGCATGTCCAGGACATAAAAAAAATCTGATGTGTTACACTCACATGACTTTCTCTACTCTTGTACAATCTATTTTTACAAACGCCTATTCTCCATATGCTTTATGTTAATCGAGATATCGAGATGTCAATCTTATTGCTAATTTTCTTGTAGATGCAAGGGGAATATGGTAGCTTTTAAGCGATGGTCAAATATTTTAACGCTGGTTGCTATGTGTCGCATTCCATTCTCTTTGCAAGTCCAGGACATAAAAAAATGAATAACGAATTTGAGAAAAAGTATAAGTATTGGAAAATTTAAGGGAATAACAAGCAATATCTCGAAAACGGTTCACTCAACAAAAGAAATGTATATAACATAAGTTGTGTATTTTAACGAGATCTACATTTTTTGTGTAGTAAAATTTTGTCTATCTCTTATGGTTTACCAGTTATGCAAAAGTCGTTCACAATGAAGAATACTTTTGGAGACATTCCCAGAAAATTCGAGATATACATTTCATTTCTCATGACATTGTCTTAAACATATGATATTTTAATCAAAATCGTTAGAGCCATTTTTGAGAAAATTAAAATTTTCGAAAAATGTTCCATGTAAAGGGTAGTCTGGGGTGGGGGGATTTTCTTGAAAACCTTCGTGTCGCATCTCTGGAAGATACTGAACCTAAATACCAAGTTTGGTGTTTATCCGACTGTTCGTTTTTGAGTTATGCTGTTCACAGACACACACACGCACACACACACACACACACACACACACACACAGACACACACACGGACATGTTTCCAAAAATGCTTTTTTTGGATTCAGGAGGTCTCAAAACATGTATTTCCGGTGAAATCTCGGTATCGAATTTTTGGGTGGAATGCAATACTTCCCCTACTTACTATACGTAGTAGAGAAAGTAAAAATGAATAACGCATTTGAGAAAAAGTATAAGTATTGGAAAATTTAAGGAAATAACAAGCAATATCTCGAAAACGGTTCACTCAACAAAAGAAATGTATATGACATAAGTTGTGTATTTTAACGCGATCTACATTTTTTGTGTAGTAAAATTTTGTCTATCTCTTATGGTTTACCAGTTATGCAAAAGTCGTTCATAATGAAGAATACTTTTGGAGACATTCCCAGAAAATTCGAGATATACATTTCATTTCTCATGACATTATCTTAAACATATGATATTTTCATCAAAATCGTTAGAGCCATTTTTGAGAAAATTAAAATTTTCGAAAAATATTCCATGTAAAGGGTAGTCTGGGGTGGGGGGATTTTCTTGAAAACCTTCGTGTCGCATCTCTGGAAGATACTGAACCTAAATACCGAGTTTGGTGCTTATCCGACTGTTCGTTTTTGAGTTATGCTGTTCACAGACACACACACACACACACAGACACAGACACACACACACACACAGGCACACACACGGACATGTTTCCAAAAATGCTTTTTTTGGATTCAGGAGGTCTCAAAACATGTATTTCTGGTGAAATCTCGGTATCGAATTTTTGGGTGGAATGCAATACTTCCCCTACTTACTATACGTAGTAGAGAAAGTAAAAATGAATAACGAAGTTGAGAAAAAGTATAAGTATTGGAAAATTTAAGGGAATAACAAGCAATATCTCGCAAACGCTTCACTCAACAAAAGAAATGTATATGACATAAATTATGTATTTTAACGCGATCTACATTTTTCGTGTAGTAAAATTTTGTCTATCTCTTATGGTTTACCAGTTATGAAAAAGTCGTTCATAATGAAGAATACTTTTGGAGACATTCCCAGAAAATTCGAGATATACATTTTATTTGCCATGACAATATCTTAAACATATGATATTTTAATCAAAATCGTTAGAGCCGTTTTTGAGAAAATTAAAATTTTCGAAAAATGTTCCATGTAAAGGGTAGTCTGGGGTGGGGGGATTTTCTTGAAAACCTTCGTGTCGCATCTCTGAAAGATACTGAACCTAAATACCAAGTTTGGTGTTTATCCGACTCTTCGTTTTTGAGTTATGCTGTTCACAGACACAGACACACAGACAGACACACACGCGGACATGTTTCCAAAAATGCTTTTTTTGGATTCAGTGAGTCTCAAAACATGTATTTCCGGTGAAATCTCGGTATCGAAATTTTGGGTGGAATACAATACTTCCCCTACTTACTATACGTAGTAGAGAAAGTAAAAATTTAAAGAGCTGTCGCTACTCAGTTGTTTTTCGCGATGTTGTGTAAAGAGTAAGAAATTTCAAGGCTACTATATAGCGACCAGTTTTTAAAATTTTGACAGTCGGTATTCCCTTTGTACCTATAAGAAATATATAATGAAAACATTTATTCAAACATTTATCTCAATTAATTTGAAGTAGGTAGGAGAATAAGGTTTTGCAATAATAGGTTATAGAAACTATAAACATAAACGACAGTGGTTAGAGAAAATCATGTGAATGCAATACATGAGGTTTATTTTTATTTCTTTCGATATTACCTTCCATTTATCTACACATTATACAGCTTCAAACACCCATGCCCGAGGCGGGACTCGAACCCGCAGTCCCCTGTGCCATGGAACACAAGCGCCTTAGTAAGCGCGGCTATAGGGACCGTGAACAAGTCCTAAATTGGGATGTGAAACCCGAACCTGAGTTTGCAGAGCAAGAGTCTTTAACCACTGGGCCACAGCGACTAGATTATCGTACCTACTATGGAGTTGCGAGTTAAAATCTGGTGTAGTGGCCACGCCCCCCCCCCCCCATTCACACACTAGGCAAATGCCGGATTGGACTCAGAATTTCACCCAATGAAATGATTAGAAGTGATACTACTCAACTAAAACCATCTGTCAGTGAATTATCCTGGAAATTGATGCAGGAAGGCATCTATACAGCTAAGACCATGTGTCGGCACCACACTAATCCTATACACACCCAGAATAGCAAGCACACGATCAGGAATCTCTTCTATAAGTTAAGTTTTGCTTGCATTGAGCATGTTCTTACAAACAATCATACATATTCAAACAATGATATTAATATAGCAGATAGCATTGGAAAACAAAGAAAAGAGAAAAGTAATAAACTGTAATGTTAAAAATTTGATGTGGTACATCACATGACTTTCTCTACCCTCTATCGTATTTTAATCAAAATCGTTAGGCCCATTTTTTGTAAGGCCCATGTTCCATGTAAAAGGTAGTTTGGGGCGGAGATATTTTCTTGAAAATCTTCGTATCGCATCTTTGGAAGTTACTGAACCTAAATATCAAATTTGGTATTTATCCGACCTTTCGTTCTTGAGTTATGTTGTTCACACGCACACGGGCCTTTTTCTAAAAATGCTTTTTTTATTCATCGGGCCTCAAAACGTGTATTTCCGGTGAAATCTCGGTATCCTTTTTACTTTCTCTACTACGTATAGTAAGTAGGGGAAGTATTGCATTCCACCCAAAAATTCGATACCGAGATTTCACCGGAAATACATGTTTTGAGACCTCCTGAATCCAAAAAACGCATTTTTGGAAACATGTCCGTGTGTGTGTCTGTGTGTGTGTGTGTCTGTGTGTCTGTGTGTCTGTGAACAGCATAACTCAAAAACGAACAGTCGGGTAAACACCAAACTTGGTATTTAGGTTCAGTATCTTCCAGAGATGCGACACGAAGGTTTTCAAGAAAATCCCCCCACCCCAGACTACCCTTTACATAGAACATTTTTCGAAAATTTTAATTTTCTCAAAAATGGCTCTAACGATTTTGATTAAAATATCATATGTTTAAGATAATGTCATGAGAAATGAAATGTATATCTCGAATTTTCTGGGAATGTCTCCAAAAGTATTCTTCATTGTGAACGACTTTTGCATAACTGGTAAACCATAAGAGATAGACAAAATTTTACTACACAAAAAATGTAGATCGCATTAAAATACACAACTTATGTCATATACATTTCTTTTGTTGAGTGAACTGTTTTCGAGATATTGCTTGTTATTTCCTTAAATTTTCCAATACTTATACTTCTTCTCAAATTCGTTATTCATTTATTTATTGCCTGGACATGCAAAGAGAATGGAATTCGCCACATAGCAACCAGCGTTAAAATATTTGACTATCGCTTAAAAGCTACCATATTTCCCTTGCATCTACAAGAAAATTAGCAATAAGATTGACATCTCGATATCTCGATTAACATGAAGCATATGGAGAATAGGCGTTTGTAAAAATAGATTGTACAAGAGTAGAGAAAGTCATGTGAGTGTAACACATCAGATTTTTTTTAGTGGAATGCAATAGGTACCTTCCTACCTACTAAGTACACGGTAGAGAAAGTAAAAGAATCTGATGTGACACATTCACTTTTTCTACCCTCTATCATTTATTAGTGGGTATACAAACTAGTCTTACTAAAGCTTGTTATTATATCTGCTTCATTTTAATCCAAATAAACTTTTGCAGAAATAGCTACATTACGCATTTCGTTATAGATACAAAGAGAACAACGATAGTCAAATGTTTAAGAACTGGACGTTATACGCTGGCCTTAAAATTCCATACTGTTTCACTGGAATCGCGAGAAAAAACTGAATGTTGACAGGACTTACGGATATCTCAAAAATGGCTGAAGCCACAAAAAAAGTTATCTGAAATAAATCGTGTTTTAAAGAGATCTACATTTCTTGTGTAGTACATTTTCGTCTCTCGCTTAACGTTTACTAATTATACAAGATTATACAAAATTCCTTCTAAATGAAGAGGACTTAAAAGGCCATTCCCAAAAATTTCAAGATATACGTTTCATTTTTCATATAAATATCATTAATATGTGGTATTTTAATCAAATTCGTTAGCCATTTTTTTTAGAAAATAAAAAATTTCAAAAAATGTTCCATGTAAAGGGTAGTTTGGGGTAGGGCAATTTTCTTGAAAATCCTCGTGTCGCATCTTTGGAATGTACTGAACTTAAATACCAAGTTTGGTGTTGATCCAACTTGACGTTTCTGAGTTTTTGGGTGAAATGCAATACCTTCTCTACCTACTAGTACATGGTAGAGAAAGTAAATATACTAACTATAGTACTCAATGAAAAACTGCAATAATGCAGTTTTTATTTACTATTTAAATTTGCTTATGATGTGTGTTCTATAGCTTAATACCACGATAAATTAAATTCCTACCAAAGACTGAATTTCTGTGAATAGTGAGACTCAATTGGTCCCTTTTTCTTGTACTGCAGTGATGTTTATCATTAATTTCAAACTAATTAACGTGCTTCCTAGCATGTTAGTACGAGAGTAATTCAAGAAGTAACGACCGTTTGCACATTCCCGCTGCGCAGATCGGTGTCGGACTTCCTTCCAAGACTGGTTACTCGACATCTTTTCTCGGTTCTGTGCGAGTTTCATACAAAAAAAAGTTTGTGCTTTCTGTGATTGTTCAAAACAGACTATGTGATACAAAGTCCCGTCGGCTCTGAGGTGAGAGGTATTGGATTTTTTAATGCTTTGATGTTGAAACCTGCAAACATTTACATTCAATTAAAGGAAGTGTATGGTGGTATAGTAATGAATGAAAGAAACGTGAAAAGTGGTGTTAATTGTCCAACAATGGACGAACAAATGCATAAACACATGCATTTCACAGGCGATTTAAAAATCAAGTACAACAAAATCATACAAGACAGACGTGTAAGTTACAGGTTTCTTTACAATGACGCTTCCAGGAATTTTGCCTCCCCCCCCCGTGCGATAATTGCAAGTGCCGCCTCCCCCTCATGCTTTTATCTGCAATGTTAGTCCTCCATGACTACTTATTCTCACACAAGGTATGTAATTATGTGGTGAAAGAACAAGATTGTTCAGAGCGGAAGATAAAAATAGACAAAGTCGCACTAAAAAGGTTTAATGCTTCGGATTTACCGCTTCATCAGGAGTTAAAATATTAAAAACATACAAAATGAAAACGCACTTGACGATCGACTATACTGGTTAATAATAATCTTTTTTGTAGGGTATACAATGAAGGGGGATACTTCATGTACTGCGATCTACAATAGCACTATTACGGCAACCACCCCAGGAGGAAGAGCTGCAGTGATGCTGTTTATGAATGTGTTGTGTAGCTTTAAACACCTACCGCGTACAGCAAGGGCGGCGAAAATGCCTTTCTCCCTCGAGTCATCAAATATGCAACACGCACTACACCACTAGAGCAGCATATGGAGAGCAAATGAATAGACAGCTAGAAAAGGAGTGGCGTCTGCGAGTCACACTGCCTCGCGAGTCCCATTTTCGCCACCACTGGCGTACGGAATGGTTTGACGGTAATTATTACTGAGTGTCATCCAAAGTGACCAACTCTGGCCTTTCATTTATCACCAGTTTCATTTTAAAAAAAAATCTCCAGAAGGTCGCAAGAATTTAAGCATGATTTGTAATTCCGTCCTGTTTTCAAACATCTTGTTCATATTTTAAGATTTAGTCACCTGAAACTCTCCGCTCTGGGCAGTGGCACGGCTCAACCCCTCCTTAAGCCGACCCCGTTCTTTCCTAAACAGTTCTCTTTCTTTGTTGGTGAAACTGTGTCCGAACATCTTGGCTTCATAAACTGACTACAACACGGGGGTTCTAAAGCTCATGTACAGATATGGCAAATGCTTAAATAACGGGTGTGGAGAAATAAGGAAGTTTCAGTTTTGTAAGTGAGACGAATTTTTAATAACAGGTTTTTTCTGAATATATTAAAGCAAAGCGGTCGTTATTTCCTGGATGACCCTCGCACATTTAAGATATTCAAGTGTGAAAGTGGCAGTATGCCTAGCAGTTTGAAACCAGATTTAACATGAATCTGTTTGTTTAAAGTTTATTATTGTTCTGATTACTTTTTTTTTCTGTTTAAAAATTGCTTTTCTTGCATCAAAATTCCCTAGTGTATGATTGCATATCTTATTAAGCTATTAAAATAAGGAAAATACAGGTTCCTCATTATATTAAAGAATACTAATAAAAGAAATGACATATGTAGGTCTCTCTCTCTCTCTCACTCATACACACACACACACGCACACCAAAAACTATCATTCAAATTTATAAATCGTACAGTCTATCCTACCTTCTTGGTGAACGAGCCCATGTTGAAATGTTGGCTGGCTGGCTGGTAGACAGGCTGCTAATGATTTCGTTAATTATTCGCCTTTATTTATATTGCATTATTGGTATCAAAGAAAGAATGTTATCGCAATTTTAAGTGTGGACTTTCTGGGTGAGAATCACTGGTAGCTGGTTGCTTCCAGTTGAACATATCAAATGCATTCAAGATTAGACAAGCAGATGATTTATCAAGAATCCGGGCGAAAACGACACTTCCCAAATCATCGCCTGACAGTTAAAAAGATCTGAATTAACCCGACGATAACGATTTGCAATCATGCTTTATGTCAACAGAGCACTTAGATACAGACTGGAAAATTGTCTGAAGCGTAATCTACCTTATCAGTGGTTAAAATTTAAGTACATGTGGTGCTATGTGCTTTCGTTGATAGAGAAAAAAGTACGTAGCATCACTGGATTGCATAATACGTTCTTAATCCTATGCCAGGGTTCGATATTGGAGTTAACGTGGCATTTTAGGTTGTCTAAACTCTTTTCCAAGGCTGTTAATACTTCCCTAGTTTTATTCATAATTTTCATCAAGAATGTAGGGGTTTAGGTTGTAAAATTCGAAATGCTGCTACTTACTGAAATGCATTTTCAAGTTTTTCCTTTGAATTCATGGGATCTGCTTAAAAGGTTAACTTCTTTCCATAATACGGGAGAGCCAAAGACTACTAACCGGGTGCGCGGTGTTTTTCCTGTCCGCGTCCTCGGCGCTCGCCGTCTGCCGCTATCATAGAAAGGCGCAGATGAAATCATACCCCATTTTTAAAACTACTTTTAAAGGCTTTACTTAACAACTTTATGAAAGTGTGTTTGAGGACAGAATTATTAGTAGAAATTTGTGGCCCTCTCGGTTCCCCGACCGAACCTCCTACGATTTCTATCTCTGGGGTAACTTAAAAAAAGTGTACAAGACAAACCCACACACCCTGGAAGAATTAAAACAAAATATCCGCCAGGAAATTGCCAGCATTTCTCAACGTGAACTACGGCAAGTGATGGATAGTTTCCTAAAGATGTGCCAAAAATGTATGGACAACGACGGTGGCCAGTTTCAGCATCTCCTTTCATAAAGTTGGTAAGTAAAGCCTTTAAAAGTAGTTTTAAAAATATTGTATGGCTTCATCCGCGTTTTTCTATGATAGTGGCAGACGGCAACGAGCGCCAAGGTTGCGGACAGGAAAATATACCGCGCAGCCGGTTCGTAGTTTTTATGGCTCTCTCTGTATTTAGACAGATTATCTCCAAATCGCCCCTCAGAATCGCCAATACCTATCATTACAGCTCCGGATTGAACTTCCCGAGTTAGGTAACACTAACTGAGCGAGATGGCTCCGAGGTAACATGTGAGGCTCTGACCATGGGTTTTTCGTGGTTTTCCCTGGTTGACATAGGCGAAGGCTGGAGTGGTGTATTCTACCACGGATTTCCTTTCATTTCATTTCCCTTTCATGCTTCAGGTTGACTCCGGGGCTGTGGTTCGGTCGGTGTCGGGCAGATGGCGAAAAGGCTTGCGCTTTGGAACTTTCCCCGGTCCCATTAGAGGGACGCCTCTGAGAGGTCCTCCTGTGGCCGAATGGTCAAGTCTGGGACTGTTAGGGAACTAAGCACGTCTCTGTCGACTTGCGCTGGCCTCGCTCTGCAGCCCCTTCGTCTCCTGCGGTTCCCTCACTTAATCCGTTCCCCCCGGGGGTGTATGCACAATAGATCCATTGGGGTTGCAGTGCTTGATGTCTCCTCCGTTGGCTCGTCCTATCCTATCCCAGGTAGCAATAGTTACTTCCATCCTTTAATTCAGTGAAGTCCTAAAAATACGTCTTGACATGCAAACTCCCATACACACCAGGTTACCCGGCCAGAGCCACACTTTCTAGTCATGAAAGTCCCGCCTGCATTGATGGCAAATGAGATGTCTAATCACCGGTTTTCAAAGGGGCAGGTTACGCCATCTTCAAAGAGACAAACTGAAGGTCGCACAGCACAAGGTTGGCACTCGCACACATACGTTTTTTAGTCCAGCAATTCATTTAATGTGTTACGTTAAGTGGAATGGCTTTCAGGTTTGAAATAATCAGACGTAATGTGTTAATAGTCTTGCTTGCTCATATGGACATGTTGCTCATTCGCATGTTGTAGCAAGAACAATAAATTTACTACGCCCGTCGGCATCCAGATCTGGTCGCCCTTTGGGTCTCTCCCGTCATACCTCCCTTCCATGGGTCACGTTAGAAGCAAAAAGGATCGTTACTTGCGGTGCTCTGCCCCGGTTCCGGGGGTTCCTCCGTGATATGTACCTTTACCACATGAATATACACGAAAGCATGTCCCTTATGTTTCATTCAGTGTTGAATATGCCCCGGACAAAAAAGTGTGTCGGCCTAGGGTGTCCAGCTGGTGAGAGAAAGTAGGTCAAATGCCAGGATGTGGGGGAAAACATTACCGCTGATTCAAGGTCTAGTTCGTCAGGCGTCTTATCAATGCTGAAAGGGAACTTAATGCAAATTGAAGGAGAGATTGGGCATGCCAGTGAATACAATGCTGCTAGTGGGGAGGAACAGGTGGTACTGCTGGTCGGTACGCATCCGAATAGCGGGAGATTGCTCAAGAGCAAGTTAGACGCTTTTATATTTTGCTCAGGCTCACAATAGAATGAGGATGAAATGGGGAAAGTTGTGAAACCTGGTTTCTGGAATTGTGAAGGCTTGCTTAGATGTTTGAGTAGAGGCCTTTTACAGGATATTTTGAATAAGATTCATTTGTTAGCATTAGTTGAAACCTGGCTAGAAAGCAATGGGTGTATCAGCTTGCAGAGGTATAATTTTAATGGGAAACATGGATCAAGAAAGAATATTAAAGGTTGAGTTTCTGGAGGTATAGGGGTACTGATAAGGGATAACTTGGCTAGTAAAGCTAAGGAGAGTCAGAAATTAAAGGTCTTGTGGGTGTTGATACGTAAATGGAATGTATGCATTGGTGTATTGTATAATCCGCCAGTGAATTCCAAGTTTCACAACCCAGATCACTTTTGTCAGCTAGAAAAAGTAAATATTAAATATAAAAACAGAATTTCCTTTTATAGAATTCATATTAATAAGGAATTTAAATGCAAGAGTGGGGGAGTTGGAGATTAAGGTAGTAAACATGAAGAAGGATTAAAATTAATTCACTTTTGTGAGAATGGATTTGTAATGATGAATGGTTGCTTGGGAGAAGATGAAATGGGTGAATTTACGTTAATAAGTGCGTGGGGTCAGTGTGTTGTGGACTGTGTGTATACAATGATATGCAGAGTTTGTGAATTTAAGGTAGCGAACATATTTGGAACGAGTGCACATTTTCCACTTATAGTGTCTTGTTATAAAAAAGAGAACCCTGAAGCTGAACGAGATGTTATGTTTGGGGCTCTGGTGCTAAGATGATTAGTTATAAGTGGGTTCCAGAAAGGGTCAAAGGGTTTCATGGGATGGTGGATTCAGCTATGACTACATGGGATTAACTTAATGATTTCTTTAGATAAAAGTGATGAGGACACAAAGCTATGTAGGTTTATAGTTAAATAGGCTGGAAGTGACACGATTGTAAGGAATAGTCAGAATAAGAAAATGTATGTCCAATAGTTTGATGAGGAATGCAGAGAAATGAGATTTATGGTAAGGGAAGCTGTGGTAAGATGGAGGGAGAGGAATGATGAGATAGATAGGGACATCATGATTCAATTGCATGATAGATGTGACCACAAGAAACAAGAATGGGGGAGAGCTAGAGCCTTAGAAATCGAGCAAACGTTGGACTTAGATGAGGGGCAGCAAGCTTGGCAGATTATTAATCAGTGTGTGAAGAGGGGGGAGAAGAAACATAAACATTAGTGACTAATTTTGAAGATTTAGAAGCTAGTAACAGTGATGTGTCATAATTTAAAATAAAGAGAGTTGAGAGTTGTAAGATAAGAAGATAAAAAGGTTTGAAAGACAGAAATACATCCAACAAATCACTACGTTACTCAGACAATAAAAACCACAAGGATATAGAAAATTCACTTATCACCCTTGCACACATCATAAATTTCAAAGGATCTTCAAGAAATACATCACCCTGTCTCCACAGAATAACCACAATATACAGAAACTACTATGCAACAGAACAAAAGATCCTATCCTCAACGATAAATCAGCTCGTATATATCAAATTGATTGTAATGAATGTAACTTGGTATACATAGGAAGAACCAAAAGAAATCTTGAAATAAGACTTAAAGAGCATATGAGATGCATTTATCAAAAGCAGCCAGATAAATCAGCAGTAGCACATCATTTCTGGTCTTCAAACCATGATATCACTCCGACATAAAACTTTTAAAACCGATCAACAGCAGCAATGAATTGGACATCTGGGAAAAAATACATATTGTCAAACACAGGAATCACCTAATGAATTTCGAACTGCCGCCACCCAGCAGCCTTTGGCGGTTCATCAGCCCAGCACCAGAGAACACCACTAGCCACACACATCCCCCAGACGATGACTGGAAACATCAGTTGAGAACATGCTGACGATGGGAACAAACCATCTCCCGAAACGCATTCAAGTAAGAATATTTTAGTGATGTAGTGTAACAACCCTCAACTCTCTTTATTTTAAATAAACATTAGTCCTTATGAGTTAATTATTTTCAGAATTTGTTTATTACGGAAACCAGTGGCAGAATTAGTATGAACCTGGAAGTATTTAATAATTATGCGGAAGAGTTGGATAGACCATTCTCACAGGAAGAAGTTAGTAAACAAGTTCATAAATTTAAGAAAAACAAAGCAGCATAAATTGATGGTCTACCTGTAGTGGTTTTTAAAGTATGGTGCGAAGATCTGGTCAGGCTATCATGCTTGAGACGGCTTATGAACGTAATTAAAGAAAGGAAGAAGGTGCCAGAAAGTGGCATATAGCAATCATACTCCCAATATATAAAGGGTAAAGGGAGTGAAACAAACCCCAATAACTATAGAGGAATTGCATTGTTATCTAATTTTGGAAAAAAATTTCACGGGAATTATGGCAGAGAAAATACAAAATTGAGCTGAAGAGAATAAAAGGATATCTCCATACCAAGCAGGGTTCAGGAAAAGAAAAACAGCAGTGGGTATTGTATTCATAATTAAAATGATGATATATAAATACGAGGGTGGTTTGATAAGTTCTCAGAACGGAATAGAAAAAAAGTACTTACATCACTGAAACCTTTTTTTTAGTTTTCAATGTAGTCTCCTTGTAGATTAATGCACTTGGTCCAATGATGTTCCAGTGCCTTGATCCCATCTCGAAAATGAGATTCCTCTAGGCCTGCAAAATAGTTGTCAACTCCGGTTATCAATTCTTCATTGGAAGTGAATCTTCGTCCACCAAGAAAAATTTTCAGTTGTGGGAAGAGGTGGAAGTCTGACGGAGCCATATCAGGTGAATAAGGAAGATGTGGCAACAATTCATACCTTAGTTCGTGTAATTTTGCCAATGGCAATGGCACATGTGTGTGGGCGCGCATTGCCTTTGGAAAATTACTTTCTCCCTGCTAAACTGGCCTTTTTTCGTGTATCTTTTGTTGCAATTTGTTCAGGAAGTTAGCATAGTATTCTTCAGTAATTGTTTGCCCAGTGGGGAAATAATATATTAACAGAATCCCCTTCACATCCCAGAATACTGATGCCATGACCTTTCCAGCCGAATGAATTATCTTTGCTTTCTTTGGTGGCGGAGAATCAACATGTTTCCACTGCTTTGACTGTTGTTTTGTCTCTGAAGTATAGTAGTGCACCCAAGTTTCATCTGTGGTCACAAACCAGCACAAAAAATCTTGTTCGTTTCTCCTAAAATGGGCCAAACATTGTTCCGATACTTCCATTCTCATGCGTTTTTGATCCAGTGTCAAGAGTCACGGCACCCATCTTGCAGATAATTTTTTCATCTTTAATTCTTCAGTTAAAATGTAATATACCCTTTCAGATGACATCTGGCAAGCATGAGCAATTTCACGCACTTTCAATAGGCGATCCTCCATGACCATTTTGTGCACTTTTGCAATGATTTCTGGAGTAGTGACACATATTGGCTGACCACTGCATGGATCATCATCTAAGCTCTCCCGATCAAATTTAAATTCATTTGTCCACTTGGCAACAGTTGAATATGAAGGAGCAGAGTCCCCCAGTGTATTCTGGAAGTCGGCATGAATGTCCTTTGCTTTCATACCTTTCTTTATGAAGTACTTAAACACTGCTCGAATCTCGATTTTTTCCATCTTCGCAAATCACTATGCAGGAACAACAGAGCCATGTCACCACCACAGCTTTCTTCCAAGAGCACTGACGTGGCACGTGTTTACAGGCAACAGTCCAATGAATATCACGTGAACAACTCATTGCACTAGTGCTGACCCGTCGTGGTGATTCTGAGAACTTATCAGATCACCGTCGTATCTAGTAACTAAAAGGGGCAGATTGTATGCTATATTTATTGACCTAGAAAAAGCTTATGACAGGGTGGATAGAGAAATGCTAAGATACAAATTAAATAAGAAAGGTTTAAGTGTTAATGTGATTGGCATACTACAGGAGTTATATTATCAAAATAGACTTGTGTAAGTGTGGTGATGGGAAAGTAACTAGAGTAGTTGGACAGGAGAGAGGGCTCAGACAAGAATGTAAATTAAGCCCCATTTTGTTTAATTTGTTTATTGATGATATTTTGGATTGATGAATATCTGCACTCACATGCCTGCAATTAAAAATGTAGATATCCCCAGGTTACTCTATGCAGATGATCTGATGGTATGTTAATATCAGCAATTGGTTTAACGATAGCTATAGGGAAGATTGACAGATATTGTGAAGGAGGAGGCTGAAGGGAAATAAATTGTGTAAAGATGAAAAATGGTTCATGGGAGGCAAGGAAATTTAAGTTGTTAGTGATTTCTCATCTCTGGTATTAAACTGGGTAGTAATGAAGGCTGGGAGAGACAGAAAAGGTCTGCAATGGCAAAAGGAAAAATGGCCTTGACAGCAATATGTAAATGTTTATACTTGATGCCAGTAGTGCGCATTAAGTGGTTTGAAAGACACTATGGAATCTTGGTTGAATCTCAATGGATTTATGGAGGGGAAATTTGGAGAACAGACAAGGAATGACATAATATGAACTTTATATTAAGAAGTTTCTGTAAATTAATTTTGGGAGTCCCTAGCAATACCATAAATGCAGCAGCTTTAATAGAGGTAGGAAAGGTAAATGTGAGAGGGGCTAATGTTGGAGAAAATATGAAATATTTATTTCGGATACAAGAGTTACCTGATACAGATATAGTGAAAATATTTGGGTATCATGTCAAATGACTGGTTGAAGAAAATTAGCAGTTTAAAAATGGGTTAGACGACTTTTGGGTTAAAATTGGACACTTTGAAAGAGGCTTTTGAAAGGAAGTGAGATATAGAGTGGAAGACATGGATAGACAAATTTTATTTGCCCAGGTTAAGGAGAAAAGCTCACTGACTTACTACAAGGAATGAAAAGATGACCCAGGAAAGGAGAAGTACATTTTAATTTGCAAAAAGAATGAAAGAGAAGGGTTGGCCTGGTTTCGATTAGAGGTTTGGAAACTAAGGGGAATGAGGGCAGAGGTTATCCCTGGAATGTGCTCTCTATGTGGGGAGAGGGAAGATGAAATTCACATTAACTTTCAATGTAAAGCCACTAATGACTGCAGGATAAGTCAGATAAGTAAGAAATGGTTACCGAGAATCAAAGAAATTGCACTTAGAAAGATTTTTGAAGACCAGAAGCAGATTCCCTAACTAGGGGAGGTTTTATGGAAAGTGAAGGCGAAATGAAAATGGTCAGTTGTAAAACATGCAAATTTAGATTAATTTTTAGTTGACAAAGGACATCTATGTAATATGTTAATTTCTGTATTTGTATGCTGAAATAGTAATGGCTGGCCAAATAATAGGGTTAAGGTCAGTCCATAACCATGTATGTACTCAACACTTAAATAAAATTTAAGCAGTGAACTTATCCAATTCTATACTGTCCAGCAACCCTTTGATGCAAACTGATTTATGAGCTTTGAAAACTCAAAGGTGAATCACTATTATAATACTTTTATTACCAAACATGTTCTAAAATTTATGTTTATAGAGTAAACCTGGTGTATAGAGAGAGAGAGCCAAAAAACTATGAACCGGCTGTGCAGTGTTTTTCCTGTCCGCGTCCTTGGCGCTCGTTGGCATCTGCCTCTATCATAGAAAGGCGCAGATGAAACCATACAACACTTTTAAAACTACTTTTAAAGGCTTTACTTACCAACTTTATGAAAGGAGATGCTGAAACTGGCCACCGTCATTGTCCATACATTTTAGACACCTCTTTAGGAAACTATCCATCACTCGCTGTAGTTCATGTTGAGAAATGCTGGCAATTTCCTGGCGGATATTTTGTTTTAATTCTTCCAGGGTGTGTGGGTTTGTCTTGTACACTTTGTTTTAAGTTACCGCAGAGATAGAAATCGCAGGGGGTTAGGTCGGGGGACCGAGGGGGCCACAAATCTCTACTAATAATTCTGTCCTCAAACACACTTTCATAAAGTTGTTAAGTAAAGCCTTTAAAAGTAGAAAAATACAGCACAGCCGGTTCGTAGGTTTTTGGCTCTCCCTGTAGCTAGAATTCTGGTAATTAAGTACATATAGCAGCAAGTCACCTTTAAATGAGTTTGCTTTGTTGAAAACAGTGTTGTCAAGGAAAATCTGTGGTTCAGTCCTAGCTGTGGACCTAAACTTTTCATGTGTGATTTAGCTTTCCAAATAGAGATAGCAAATAAAAATGTTACAAAATGCTTATAAAATATTTATTCAATTTCAATCAACAAAAACAATACAAAAATATAGAATCCACTTGTAATAAGTACACAAAACAGAACATTGTCACAATAATAAAATCATTCCATGTCACTCTCACATTTTAATATTTAAAATATTAATTGTACTTGAGAGCAAAGATTCTTTTTTCTACAAAAAAGGAACATTGATACTGAATTTAAGTACAAATAATACCTAGAGGTATTTAATAGCTGCGCACCATATCTGTGTGAATTAAAGAATAGTTAACAATGGCACCTTGCAAGCACAACCTTCATCATGAAGATTTTTCAAAACGTATCTGCATATAATTGGAATTTCCAGACTCTATCTTGTAGCCAAGGTTGGAGTAAAATGGTATCATCTTGTCTTTACAGTCAAGGGTAATTTTGTAGCACCCCAGTTCTTCTGCGAGCAATGTGATGACAGTGATTATCCTGAAAACAAAAATGCTGATATGATAGACAAGATTTGACTACCACTATATATAAACTTTGTTGAAGTTACAGCAAAATATGTGTATGAGAGAAAAACACACCCTCATAACATACAAGCAGTGTACTGTACTGATTTATGCTTTATTTTCCCCTGCATATATGTGTAATTTGCAGGGTTGTTAATAAAACTAACAGTTTGTAGAGCACAACTACTTCTCGCCCGCCAGTGCCGGTGCCAGGTGCATTATTCTCAAGGACTGGTATGTTATACACACTTCTCTGTTTAGATTGTGTATTTAGTTTACATGTTACCTAGCATTATTATTGTTCTTTGTTAATTATGGCACCATTCAGTGTTGAACAAAGCGTGTTTATGTCAATAATTACGTGAAAACTGATTCTTGCAAATGGAAAAGGCACTTTGCAAGAGAATACCCTGGTAATCACGTTCCAAATAGAGAAACTGTTTGATGACTTGTTACAATGTTACAAGAGACAGATCTGTGAATGATAGGAAACAAGTTACGAGGCGTGTGTTCTTACTGAAGAGAAGTTGGAACATTCGCCCAAAAAAAATCATTCCACCGTCTCGCTCAGGAGACAGGGGTGTCAATATCCTCTGTCAGAAATGCAACCAAATTACTTAAATTAAAACCATATAAAATTGGCGTCATCCATGTCATCAATGTATTGCTGCTGAGGTACAACATTTTCAACATCACTTATAACACAGTTTTCAGTAATACATTCAGTAGAGATTTTATGCCTGATGATACAGTGTCTTTCTTTGTAACCTACCATTAACAACCTGGTAAAAAGGTCCATTCCCTCAATTTAGTCCCTAATTAGTTGCATGAACTTGTACCACATGTGCGACAGCCTCTTCTATCCCTTAAAATCTCTTTTAACAGTCCTCACAAGACTTTTTACAGAGCCCTGATCAAGTTGGGAGGGTACTGTGTGTGGCAGCACTTAAAACCCCATTTCAGTTTAATGTCACCACCACTCTCCTCTGTTGAGGTACAAGGTTTTATCTGCCTTCCACTCAATGCTGCCCAAAAACTCCCAGCCTCTGTGGTGCTCATATGTTTTCCCACAGAACCTCCTGCCTTTGATCACCCTCTGTCCATACACAGTCTTCCTTTCAACATGTGGCTGTATTACTGGGAATTGCTTGCCCTGCACTGCGCTGTTCCTAACTGATTCTGTTCTCCTTCCACTTTCCCTCCTCTCTGTGCACCACTAATCAGTTGAAGCAGAGTCTTTATACAGAGGTGGATACATTGGAGACCACTTGTTTGTGTTATAGTGTGTTACTGCTGTTATAATGCCAAAAATTCTATACACTTTAGCACACAAATCTTCAATGTGATTCCTGTGTGACAACAAACTCTTACAGAGAAGTGAGATGGCAATTTATAGACAGATTCCCTGCTGTCTGTGCTTCTCACAGGGAAACAGCTTGTAATCTTATGGATAGATTTAGGGAAACGGGATCTATTCCTGATAAGAAACTGAAATTAAATCACCATGCTCTTATAGAGGAAAAAGAGTAGAGTTAATTTCTGCAATAGCATGCTGGATAATGCCAGTGATTGCTTATTAACCATGTTTAAATTTTTTTACAAATGAAGATGATTTTATTTAAATGGCCATGAAGAATTAATGAGTGTTAATTCAAATTTTCTTAAAACATGTATGAGATTTGTGGCAGTACAAGCACTTCATTTCCAACATCATCTATGATGAATCTGTGTGGTTACTAAAGTTATAATTTGCATGAGAAACCTATGCGCTTGAATTTATGGGGCTATGAATATCTGACTTTGATGACAAATAGGGCGCTTCCCGGTGCCAAGAAAATTCCTGTTAAGTCAGCCATGCATCCAAATGAAGGCTCTGTGCTTACATTTGGAGGAATGCACTGTAATGTATTCGGATCACAGGACAGAGGACTTAGTAGCATTCTTTATATTTATTTGCCTTGATCAATTTCAAGAGCTACTTGCTCTCATTGTCAGAAGTGGCCGACTGGCTCATGGCGGTGTTATCTGGTGAGTGGCTGTTGTTTGTGAGACATCTAGAGATGGAGAAATGTACTTTCATAAATTCATTAAATGATGTTTGTGTTTTGTAATTAAAATATTTGCAGAGAATCCAATTCTGTTTTGTATTTGGTAGGCTTTAGGAGTATTATGTTTGGTGTGATGTTATCATTAGCTATCCAAAAATGGTGTGAAACTGCAGATTTATCAGTCTGTCTGTGTTTGATGCCTCTCATGTGTTCTTTTACACTAGTTTCTCTTAGTTTTACCTATAAAAATTTTGTCACATTCTGGACAATTGATTTGGTAAATTCCTGCTCTTTTATTCTGAATTATTGGATTCTTCAATTTGTTGCAGAGTAACTTCTCTAAGCTGAACTTATTTTGTGCAGCTAAGCATGAACAACAATCACTCACCAGATAATACTACCATGAGCAGTTGGTCACTTCTGATGATGAGAGCAAAGTAGCTCTTGAAACCGGTCAAAACAAATACATATAAGTAATGTGTTTCAACTCTGATGCAGTAATTTGTATCACAAATTACTTAAATGTAAATAATGATTGTAATATGAATATGCATTTTTATGTGACATTGATTTCAGATGTTTATTAATTGTAATTATTATTGGGAAATAAGTTTATATGGCTTTACTGAAACTGTCAATAATAGAGCAATAATGCAGCGAGGGGGTGAGCTGTTTATCATTATTAGGAACGAGGAAGTTACGTAATGTTTGGCGCGTTTTCGGTAGAAACTTCTGGAATGTGTTCTCCCTAAAAGCAATATGTATTCGTGGTTTTCATTGGATATTAAAATAGACGCTAATGTTGGCGCGTTTTATTAGCCAATTGCAGCTCAGTTATAATCTTTAGGCGTATCTTAATGAAGGCGTATAAATAGGGTAGGTTTGAGGTAGCTTGTGTGCAGTTCATCAAAATTCTTAGTGCAATACATGTCGTCTTAAGTTCGTCAGTTCGTCAAAATATTTGTATGAGATACGTCGGCTATAGATTCACAAGTTACAAAAATCTAAAGTATTATAAAGTTAATTATACACAAAGTTGAAATACGTAAATTAAAAGTGATCAGTAAGAAGTATTATAACAGTTTCAGTTTGGCAAGTATCTAGATCAATATGTAAAAGTGATAGTGAACGTGTTCGACAATAAAAATTATAAAACAAATTTCTTCATCAGTGTAATTTTTGGATAAAAGATTCCTTTCCGTTTCACGACCTGTATTGAGACACATGTTCGACCCAAGATAAGATAATAGCTAGCCGGAGGACATTTGAAATGAATTATTTCAAAAACTGATACTAAGAACCGCAAATTGCTAACGCCAGATGGAGCTACAAACCAAACAAATGAATGACGTCACAAGATGGCTTCAACACTGATGTAAACAAACATTTGGAAGTACATCGCAAATTGGCTACCATACGTGGGGCAGTTAAAATTATGTAACCAAACAAAACAAAAGCAACACAACATAAGATCTTCAAGTTCTAATAACTTACGTAAAAACATATTACGTAATAATTATGTTTTATCGCAACTCTAATTCTTTTCCATATATTTAAATTCACATTATTGTTGCTAGCTTATTCAAATGACTTACAAATGAAAGAATTATTATCAAAACAACATAGTGAGACTGATGGCATCTCCAATTTTGTGCCAACCCACAGATTGGTTATCATCTTGAGCAAGATAGGTAGTGGATTGCACAACTCAGGAAGTCAGATGAAGCATAAAACTGAAATGATTGATGCTACAGGAACATAACCACTCTTCCTTCTATAAATTTCCACAGATTTTTGTAACCAATAGTCTGCATTGCTGCCCTTACTACAGCAAATAGATATGATCTTAGACCAATAAAGTTAGCTGCCATTCACAGTGAATATTAAGGACTAATGTAACAATGTAAAACTTAACATAAACTTAATGCAATATGCTGTCATTCACAATCACAAATGGAAACAAACAGCAGACAGTCGTGATACAGCTGAGCTAATATGGTGACCTGTGAAGGCTACCACAGGCAGTACACACAATAAAAGAGGTTATGTACGTAGAATAGAATATTTATTTGTACCAAACATCATACAAAGAATTTTAAATATATTTATTTCAGTGTTAAAACTAGTTATGTTCTAGTTCTGATGTTCCTTCCATTTTAAGGGCTACTTTGTACCTGGCTCCCTTACCTTTTCTTTCAGTTAGTTCTTTTTAACGAATATACCTATTCCTCGTGTGGCTCTACCTTTATCATATATCTTGCTTACATTTTTCCTTATACACAGAGTCTTTTAGCTCCATTGCCTCCTTCCCTTTCATCCATGTCTCTGCCACTCCTATAATATCCATTGAGCTTATCACCCTTTGTATTTCTCTACTGCTTACCTTACTTTTCAATCCTTCCACATTCCATAACAATCACTTTTAGCTCCATCCCTATCTTAAATTTAATCTTTCCACAACTTATATTTCTTCAACTTCTTTCTATATCTTGTTTCTCTTGAGTTTGCCACCCCTTCCCCCTCCCTTTCTCCCCTTATTTGTATCTCACTGCACCCTCCCACAGAAACTATTTTTAAGGCTTTTCTTTTCGCCAAATCTTGTGCTTCCTTTAAATCCCTCACTTGTAAAATTTATCCCCTCATAATTTGACCTAATTTTTCCCCTCTGACACCTTTCATAATCTCTGAGACATGCTTCGTTACTCCCACTTCATACTCTTACAAAGCGCCACGATTAACACGTCCGCACTCTACCGCTGCTGACACCAGACTACCAGTTATGTGCATATATCAAAATGAACAAGTGCTAGCTACCAGGTTAAAGGATGTTAAACTCACAAGAAATCACCATCAACATTCATAGTTTGTTTTGCTGTGATTTTTATGGATATCCCAATGATTCCTGGGCCATGGTATTACACAGAAAAGCAGTTAGCGAGTCAACACATGGTAACAGAAAATCTGATACGAAATGGCAGAATGATGTGATGAGATGTATGGAGAATCACTCTCTGATTGGATAGTTTCTTGTGTTTGACATAAACATGTTTATGTTATAAGTTTATGGCCATCTTTATATCAATGTCAACCAATGTGAATGCATGTATAAAGATAACATGAAACAAGCTTCTATTCTTACATTATGCTTATGTCAGTTTCACTGTGAATGGCCTTTTACATTTCAGACTGGCAGCACAGGCTGCTTAAAAGAAATCAGAAATTGCATATGAAATACGATCAAAGCTTAAAAAAATTCCAGTTTGTAAACAATCATTCCTGACAAAATTTTTTTGCGATTGAAATTTCTCAATGAATGATGTGGAAAATTATACTTAATTGCTGATTTTATTAACACGTGTTATAATGGAAACTGTTCCAGGACTGCATCAACAAAACTATACGGCAATGACAGATTGAGATTCAACTGTGATGGATTATTAATATCTGAGGGTAAGAGGAAAAATGTAACATAAGGATGTGCCCATATAGTGTCATTTAAAACATGATAGTGAGGCTAGGCATACTTACAGTTTCCCAAGCTGTTTGCCGCGATATTCATCACTCACCACCACATCTTCTAATCTTCCCCTCTATAAAATAAAATTTCAACACTTCATATATTTTGTCCATAGGTTACACACAAACATTTTTCAAAAGTAAAGACTGCTTCACAATAACAGAGAATGGAAACCAGAACGAGAACGACAAGGTTAAAATACATGTATTATAATGTGAGTGTTCACAATTAATAAAAAGCTTTCCTGGGTCCTGGAAATGGGGAAAAAAGACTTGGTCAAATTTTAACTTTCTCAGGGATGGTATATTAGATCCATATTATGCATATTACACACTTCACTGTAGAAATTATTAAGGTGGCCATTACATGAAACAGCTACTAGAGTTTCCTCTAGTTGCAAGGTGGGAAAATGAAACCTGAAGAAATTACAGCAAATGTGCATCCTGATTCCCTCAGATCTATTGAATGTTGGTTCCTCTAGTGAAAGTATTATTTACAGTTTGTTTATATGCAACTCAAAAGAGAATATGCAAACAAAAACCAGTAGAAATTAACAAGATCAACAAATAACTTTAATGTACACTATCAATAAAGTAATGATGCTTGGTATGACTAGAGGAATCAGAAATAGTAACGGATTTGCATTTAGATAATGTTTACTATATGCATTGAAGTTTGACATTGGGTAACCTGCACTACGAGGAGAGTCCCAGAAGTACCTGACCTGTTGTATATATAGCACTTTTAGTTTCAAATAAATGACTATGGTAGAAAGTACCTCCCTTATAAAGCGTAAGTTTAAAGTTTGATGATGCTAAGTTGTTTAGTAATTGTTTGGCAGCCATTAATCATGAACTCTCTCAGCGAATTTGTAAACATGAATAAAACTGGCCATCGTTATGTGATACAATACTTTCATTTGAAAGCTCTTAGTCCAACTAATATTAAAGCTGAGCTAGATTCTACTCTGGGGGAGCCTGCTCCTTTGTTTACAACAGTAAAATATTGGGTGGCAGAGTTTAAGCGAGGCCATATGAGTTTCAGTTGAGTGTTTGGCGATGTTTTGCTGCAATAAAGCAGAGTTTTTGCGTCGATTCATAACCATGGATGAAACATTGGTCCATCACTTCACACCTGAGACGAAGGAACAGTCAAAACAGTGGATTGAAAGGGGAGAATCGGCTCCAAAGAAGGCAAAGACAGTTCCATCTGAAGCAAGGCCATGGTGTCAGTTTTTTGGGATGCGTGTGGGATAATTTTCGTTGATTATCTTCAAAAGGGATCAATGCGAGTATTATGCAAACTTATTGCAGCATTTGAATGATGAAATCAAGTGAAAAAGAAAGTTCTGTTTCATCAGGACATTGCACCAGTTCACACATCCATTATCGCCATGGCCAAAATCAGTGAGTTAAAGTTCAAATTGCTTCTTTATGTACCCTATTCGCCAGATTTAGCCCCCTCTGATTATTTTCTGTTTTCAAAGTTGAAGAAATGGCTTGGTGGTAAAATATTTGCCAACAATGAAGAAGTGGAGTCTGCAGTTGATGGCTATTTTGCAGAACTCAACGGTTCTCACTATAAGCAGGGTATTGAAGCAATTGAACATTGCTGGGAAAAATGTATCAAACTGAAAGACTATGGAGAAAAATAAAGATGTTTTTCCACAAATTTTTGTTTTCTTTGTTAGGTCGGATACTTCTGGGACAGCCCTCATGTTGGCTGAGTTGGAAGCAGGTGAAAAAATACTGTTGGTCAATTACAAACAAATGTTGTTCCAATGCGCAAAATTGACTTTCCATTTTGCAATAGATAAGGTCATTGATATGCATTTCTGTTTTTGTTCCCAGGGTATTGTGAACCAAAATATTTATGCTGTTTTGCTTCCCATTCTCATTTCCATTCTCAGAGGAACCAGCCTTGATTCTTGAGGTAATTATTTCATAAAGATATACTAAATTATTTTTATAGTGAACCTTCAATTAATGCAATGTAATTTTCGTTTTATCTATTTGGTGTAATCAATAGTTGACAAATGCACTCAATACACTTTTGTATTTCTCTGTAATTTTTAATTGTTTGTCTATTTTTACTCAATTACCTGTCCATTATCTTGTATAAGATGGAAAGGATGAATACAAAAATGTGATGTGTTACATTCACATGATTTTCTCTACCCGCTATCGCTTATTAGTGGGTATACAAATTATTCTTACAAATATTTATTTTCCAATCTACTTCATTTTAATTGAGCTTAAACCTTTCCGAAAATAGCTGCACTACATATTTTGTTATAGATACAAAGGGAATAGTGATAGTCAAATGTTTTACACTGGAGACTACACTGGCCTTAAAACTCCATACTCTTTCCATGACATGAGAAACAACTGAAAATCAACAGGACTTTAAAAGAATGACTAAGTATTAAACAATTCCAACAATTAGTAATGGATATCTCGGAAATGGCTGATGCTACAAAAATTTATTTGGAATAAATTGTGTGTTTAAAGAGATCTACATGTTTTTGTGCAGTACATTTTTGCCTATCGCTTAACATTTACCAGTTATGCAAGATTATATAGATTTCCTTCCAAATGGAAGAGGAACTTCACAAGCTATTCCCAGAAAATTCAAGATATACATTTTATTTGTCCTGTAAATATCTTAGGTATATGGTATTTTAATAAGAATAGTTATAGCCACTTTTCAGAAAATCAAAACTTTCAAAAAATGTTCCATGTAAAGGGTACTTTGGGTTGGGGTGGATTTTCCTGAAAAGCTTCATGTCGATCTTTGGAAGGTACTGAACTTAAATACCAAGTTTAGTACTTATCCGACATCTCGTTTTTGAGTTATGCTGTTCTCAGACATGGACATTTTTCTAAAAATGCTTTGTTTATTATTCAGGGTGCCTCAAAAAATGTATTTCTGGTGAAATCTTAATATTGATTTTTTGGTTGGAATGCAATACCTTCTCTACCTACTATCTATGTGGTAAAGAAAATAAGAATGAATGAATTAGTATTAAATACTACTGAAAGCTTACCAGGCTGAACAATTCTGATACTGAAAATGGCATTTCTGCTTTAAACATGCATACTTGTATTAAGGAACCATACATCAGTGATTACCATGTGCTTTTATGTTGATCTCCTTTTATTGAATTGCTGTTTCATGTACATTTACTAGCAGAAATAACTTCTGTATTAATTACATCTCAGTTCTAGTGGCTTAAATCAGATACATGGGTTTGCTTGTTTTTCATGCAGTATTCTGTTGACAGCTTCAGTTCTGTTTAATTTATATTTAGCATTTCAATTATTAGTGCACAAAAAATCCAGAGCATGATAATGTGTTGCTCATTTCTCCTTGCTGCATTATGGGATTTTAATTTGGTTTCCTGCAATAATACACAAGTTTTGCATATATGAGCTGTTTTCTCTTTAATAGCCACTTATTTAACCCTGCTACTGCAACTTTCACTTGACAGTTTGCATTAGTTGAGATAAAGTTGGCTGTCCTATGGTTGTGATATTGTCATTATACAAAAGCTTATAATGAAGTTTTCTACTCTGCCTGAAAACCATATATAAATAATGCATATATGTAATGAACATATATGCATAATGGACATCTGGGAAAATATACATATCGTCAAACACAGGAATCACATAATGAATTTCGAACTGCTGCCACCCAGCAGCCTTTGGAGGTTCATCAGCCCAGCACCAGAGAACACCACCAGCCACACACATTCCCCAGACCACCAGCAAAATCAGTTGAAAACATGCTGACGATGGGAGCAAACCGTCTCCCGAAACGCATTCAAGTAAGAACATTTTAGTGATGTAGTGTAACAACCTTCAACTCTCTTTATTTTAAAAAAGAATACAATGTATTTGGTAAAGGTACCCCAATTAAAGGACAAGCATGGGAAATAATATGCTGTGTGAGAGAATCAGCGGCATTTTCCCATTAGAGTAACTATCAATATTGCACAGGTATGTCTCTCTTGTTAAAGCAGATCTTTACACTGACATATTCTTGCATGTTCTATCCTTTGCATGCAGATTCATTATTTTATAATTGTCTTCATATACGAATATAAATAATATCCGCCCTAGAATGCAGATGCAACCCAGTCGCCTTTGTACACAATTCTAATGCACTCTCCACGTGGTCACAATAAGCAGCAACATCGCTTCTCTCTCCCCACGAAATTTCAATTGTTTTCTACTTTGGCAGCGAGTATAAATGTGATTTCTACTAAATATAAACCAGATTAAAAGAGCATATGAGATACATCAAATACAAACAGATGGATAAATCTGCAGTTGTACACCACTTTTGGATGAATAATCACGTCACACCAAATATAACACTCCTAAAACCTAGGAAATACAAAACAAATTTGGATACTTGGGAAAAGATTTTAATCATAAGCCATAAACACAGTGAAATAAATTTTGAATTGGTGCCACCAAATCCACTAAGAAAATTCATCACTCCACCACAGATGTCACCACACAAACACATACTGGACAACATTGCCAGGAACCAGTTGCCCACTTCTGACAATGAGGCCAAGTAGCTCTCGAAACTGGTCAAGTTGCAAAAACTGTAAATGATGTTAAGTGTTTCAATTCCGACTCAATTTTTCTATAACACCTTAGGTGTTGTTAACTTGACCATTTTACTTTCTCTACTATGTATAGTAAGTAGGGAAAGTATTGTATTCCACCCAAAAATTCGATACTGAGATTTCACCAGAAATACATGTTTTGAGACCCCCTGAATCCAAAAAAAGCATTTTTAGAAACATGTCCATGTGCGTGTCTGGTGTCTGTGAACAGCATAACTCAGAAACGAACAGTCGAATAAACACCAAACTTGGTATTTAAGTTCAGTATCTTCCAGAGATGCAACATGAAGGTTTGCAAGAAAATCCTCCCACCCCAGATTACCCTTTACATGGAACATTTTTCGAAAATTTTAATTTTCTCAAAAATGGCTCTAACGATTTTGATTAAAATATCATATGTTTTAAGATATTTTCATGACAAATGAAATGTATATCTCGAATTTTCTGGGAATGTCTCCAAACGTATTCTTCATTGTGAACGATTTTGCATAACTGGTAAACCATAAGAGATAGACAAAATGTTACTACAATAAAAATGTAGATCACGTTAAAATACACAATTTATGTCATATACATTTTTTTTGTTGAGTGAACCATTTTCGAGATATTGCTTGTTATTCCCTTAAATTTTCAAATACTTATACTTTTACTCAAATTCGTTATTCATTTTTTTTATGTCCTGGACATACAAAGAGAATGGAATGTGCCACATAGCAACCAGCACTTAAAAGATTTGACTATCGCTTATAACCTACCATATTCCCCTTGCATATACAAGAAAATTAGCAATCAGATTGACATCTCGATATCTCAATTAACATGAAGCATATGGAGAATAAGCGTTTGTAAAAATAGTTTGTATAAGAGTAGAGAAAGTCATGTGAGTGTAACATATCAGATTTTTTTATCCCTCCTTCTTAGGTTTTAGACATATTCACATTCATTTCAGCAATCATGGTTCTAGAATCTGCAAAGTGTAAGCAATGATTCTAATACTTTTATTTGTTTAGCATCAAGCAAATTACAGAACAAGGCCTATAGGTTTTGGCTTAAACCACTTTTACCAAAGACCTAATAAAATACAATCCCTATATCCTAACCAGAGACCACTTCCATTTCAGCTTCACTTTCCACAAAAGCTCACCCAGCTTCCTTAGCTGCATCTTATCAAAACTTTTCCTAGTCACTAGTTCCTCAATCTTCTACCGTTTCTCTCTTATTAAACATTTCCTTCCTCCTCGGCCCCCTATGTTTCATAAAATATGAATGCCATCTTCATCCCCTCCACGGACTGGACACATACCTATTAGTGCATTGTTTCTCAATCCCCTTAGCCTCCAAACCCGCAGACTAAACCAAACCACCATTCCTTCTCTCTCCTGTCTATCATACTTATCAATTTATCTCCTTCATAAATCAAACTTTAAAAACCTTATAATATATTAAAGATCTCTTTTCCTTCATTGCTGAACTTAGAACCTACCTATTTATATCCAGAACCCTCTTAACAAGTCATCTCTTACTAATCATAAGTCTTCCAGTCCATCCTTCTCCAATTGCTGCTTAATGAATGATTCTAATGATCAGGAATGAAACACAGAGCCTTTGAAATAAGGAGTCGGCACATTGACCACTTGTAGTCATCCTCTTTTCTTTATCATACAAGTTTTAAACATAATAATAGCCTTGATTTAAGTTTGGAATACTGTCAAGTAAAAATGCAGGAATCCACTCTCATTTGCAAGGATTGGCAAGGGCGACCAATACAAGATTGAGTGGGCAGTTCTTTCCTGATAGAAATGTAAGGTATCTGTGGCTGCTATCTCTGCTAAGTCAATGATACCCATTTTGATTCTAAAACTGGTTAACTTGTCCTTCCTGTTCCATTAAACGTCAGTCATTGAGGGTGGTGTTGTCCCACCTATGGTAGCCAAACTTGAAGTTGTTTATTGTTGCTGTTTGCACCACGTATTGCGAGAGATATGTTTCTTGAGTGTTTGCCCCACGTATGATACAAACTTTCCGGTGGCCTTTGCCCCACGTTTAAAAATCAACTTTGTATTTTATAGTTTATTTAGATATTATATATGTATGCCTCCTGTGTCAGTAGTAATTTGCAGAACACGTATCTCTTAGCAGGGCTGGTGTGACTAAAGAACAAGGCTTACACAAATTATAATTGTATTGTACTTTGTTTATTAATCCTTCACATGATTAAATAACACTTCACTGATATATCCTACTATAGAGCTGTGAGATTATTGTTAATTGTATTATTTTAACACGTAAACTTTATATTATTCTCACACAATGAATTTTCATGTCTCACACTGAACACGTACCAAATCTAACTGACTGCTTTGGTATGCTTCCTTGTAGCGTCTCCCGCGTCTTCCTTGTACATTTACTCTATTTCAAGTCTCTTGATTGGCTAATCTTACTCCAATAGAATATTTTTATTTAACTTAAAAGCTTTTCTAGTTTTTGATTGGCTATTTATAAATTGTTTTAAATTTTACATTATTGTTCCAAGAATTATTAATAGCCTTTATTAAACTTTCTAATTTATTGTTGCCTCAAGGTTACCTCATTGTTAGCAACTTTCGGCTTTTACTTTGTAATTCTCTTTGCTACGGAAGACAGCTTGCTTCTATTCTCACAGCTCCTACATTATTAAACTACATAATACATTCACTTAACATTATTATACATGTACATAATAATATAAACATAATACAATGACTGTAATATATACTTTTCATATTATATTATACACATATTGCTTTAAGGCGGGCTGTTATTTTATTTTATATTATATAATCAGACTGATATCATTTAAGTGTTAAAAATAATGCCTCATCATGAACTACAAGTGTGTCAAATAATGAACACTGTATACCCTTAATACTACTGTCTTTGTATTTTGCAGCATTATAAGAAAGCAAATATTCCAAAATTCTATTATTTTCTCTTAGCCTGTTCATATATACGCAATCTTGAGACTTACCACTGCGCAACCATGGATGAACTTCTGCTCTACAACTAATGTGGCGCAGCCCACCACCTGGTTACTATTAGTGTCCTCTATTACAGTCACGTAGTATGTGTCAGGACATGATTTCATCATTTCAAAGCGCTCTGTGAACATATAACAGGCACACACTAAGTTATTAAAAGTGATTATAACCAGTGAAATTTTTTTGAACATAGTTGAAACTGTGAGTGGATTGGTGATATTTTAGTTTCACTAAGTTTTCACTCAGAGCATGTTTTGAAGACGTTTGTCTCCATCATAACTGTCCAATGGCATCTGATAGGGAATCCCCTAATTCAGTATCAGTTGTCATCTAGCTGTCTAGAGCCAGCAAACACTAAAATTTTAACTTTTTCAAGTAGTTTGTATCTTCAAATAGTCATGTGCTCCTTGAAAATCAATAAATATTGCTAAAGTATCTTCAGTGATATCTTCTGAAAGGTATCTTTCACTTCTACAGTGAAATGTGTAGTGAAATTTAATCTCGATTAACAATAAGCAGATAGAAGAATAAATTTTTGTTAGAATAATTTGTGAAAGAGCAAATACAGAAAATCATGTAAGTTTAATATATCAGATTTTCATTATATAGTTCACTTTAAAAATTCTAAATATGCATAAATATATGCATGCAATACAGAGTATTGTTAATTGTGCACTCTTGTGTTTCTTGAAGTGTTTGTTTCCTTTTTATATCTGGTAGCAATTTATTAAGCAGATGGACTCATTAACACAAAGTTCTCTATTAAAAGTCTGGGTGTTAAGACTTCACAATGGATATTATGTTCACCCTATGTAATCATGAATTTCAATAGTTTTGTTAATTTATTACTTTCTGATATGTGAATATGATTAAAAACAAGAATAAAATTAAGGGAATTAGCTACATGTTTAAAGCTTTCCTACAGGCCAATTCTTTGAATTTGAACCTATGGTCTTTTATTTAAAATTTGTTGTGATATGATTACTTTTATATTATATTTCAATTTAAATCCTTATTTTAGTCATACATTTTGTAGTTTTTATAAAATTTGAAATCTAATTTTTCCATATATTTGGCAAATATAATTGTCCCTAGGGAGAAAAAGATTGCAGTAATTGAGGAATGTGAATTGTAGATCATATAAAAAGGTAATATAAAATTCTGGTATAGAATATCCCGTAAAATCTAATAAAACCCATAAAACCCCATCAAATCTCTCTCAAAAAATTCAATAGTTTCAATAGGAAGTTTTATAATGCCTTGTTTTCCTCAGCCCTGTTTGGAATGACAGATGTGAAATATTAAGCACATAATTACATTGAAATACTATAAAGTATTAGTTAATTTAAAATAGAGAGTTGAGGGTTGTTACACTACATCACTATAATAATCTTACTTGAACGCGTTTCGGGAGACGGCTTGTCCCCATCGTCAGCATTCTCTCTCAACTACTAAAAAAAAAAAAGTATTAGTTACATTTACAGCAACACCAAATTATATAATTGAATTGTTAGCAGGTTGTTCATACTTTAGTTTTGCCTACTAAGTTTTCACTCGGAACATGTTTCAAAGACGTTTTTCTCCAGGACCACTAATCACCCTGCAGTGTTATTTAAACTACAAAAACAATATGGAGAAAAATCAAACAGGTACCACCCTCTGCTCCAAGTAAATCAATTTTCAGTGAACTTATATTGCTGCTGCCATGTGTGGACTGGGGGAGGTGCGAGAGTGAATGTAGATGAACAAAACTCTCCAACACTTTTTTATAATTAAATGCACCATTAATTAGATAATCACATTTAAAAGTAAGAGTATTTGGCAATGTGGCACAACTTGTTGATTGAGTAGTCTGCTTCCACTGGCGATGCCTTGAACTATTCCAACACTCTATAAAACCATTTAAGTAACATTGGTCATGTATTGAATTCAGATGTTTTGTCACTGGCGCACGAGACACCACTAAATTCCGGGAAAAAGTCAGGTTGTTGTTCACTGCATCGTATGTAAAACTTACCTCGAATTCTACATTCCCATGTAATTCCAAATATTACTTAATATGTTTATAGGCCTGAATATCTGGCCTATTCTGTTTTAGAGGCTTATGCCATAGTAAGGTAACAAATTCACGTGGAATTGTTACTAATATTAAACAGCTTTAAGGTTTGTGTACACATAATACCTATTTATGTAGTTTAAAAGGTACATTTTAATTATTATGCGATGCGATACTGCATTGATATGTGATAATGCAATGCTTTACTTGAAATGAAAATAAGCATTCTGAAGGTTATAGCACTCTTATGTCATTAATACCATTATTCTGTGTTGAATTTAACAATGTGGTACTAATAATTGCTAAACGTTTAGGAAAGCATACTTCATAATGTGAATTTACACTCCACTGCAATATACTTCAAGGAAATTTGTGTGCAATGTTTATAGTTTTGTCAACCGCGAAGTGTATGCTTCTATTTAATTCTTAATATATCCTTTTTAAAATGGGACCAATGTGCTTCATGCCAGAATGTACATCTAATTACCAGTCAAAAAAAAAAAAAGAATCTGTATAACATGATGCAGAAGTTTTTAGAAGCAATTTTGCCAACGGTTACTCCAATATGATTTAACAATAAACTTATGAGCGCAAAAAAAAACTTGAGTTAGTGAAATTTGCAACACTAACGTCTGATTAAGGTGTGCGTGTGCGTGTGTGTGTGTGTGTGACGGATATAAAAATATTTCAAAAAACGTAGGTAAAAAAAATTGAAATTGCTTTTCATGCATAATGAATTCCACAGCCACACCGTTATTTACTTGGTAGCTTTAGAAATAAAAAATGACCATAACCTTAATCACTAGCATTTATTAACATTTACAAGTATGTGAAAACATTGGGATTAATTTAAAATATCTGAACTTGTCTCCAGGATGCAAATTTGAAATAAGAGTTTAGAGGAAGTGTTCTATATGCCCTCGATTACGACAACTTGGAATTACACTACCTGTATAACGAACCCCCTGGCAAACAGCAACAAATGTGTCTGCACTTGACACAATCCTGTTAGGAAATCTTTCAGCATAGAGCCATTGAGCAGATCGAGAATTGTACTGCATTTCTCCATAAATTAAGATCATGTCTAGATATTCGGACATTGAAAATCACGGCATAGTGTATGTTGTTTTGTAACAAGATTTTCTGTCCTTTGGTTTTATTTTAAATCCATGCCTCCTTTAATTGCTCTGATCTTAACCTGTAGCTTTGACATAAAAACAGTTGCATGCCATTAAGTAAACAACAAAAGTAACCTGGTGATAGCCTAAAGACTGGTTCACAACCAACGAGAACGGTAACCAGAACGAGAATGAGAAAGTTGAAATACATATATTCAAATGGGAATGTTCACAACCGACGGGAAGCTTCCCGGGTCCCAGGAACGGGAAAGAAGAGTTGCCCAACTTTTAACTTTCTCGTTCTCGTTCCCGGGCACGGCATATTAGATTCCTATTGTGCATATTAGACTCTTCACTCTAGAGGTTATTCTAAGCGGCCGTGACATGAAACAGCCACTAGTGCTATTTATAGTCGCAAGCTAGAAACATGAAACTGGAAGGAATTAGTAGTAAATGTGCTTCCTAACCTCATCCCGACACCCGCAAATCTAATCAGCGTTGGTCCTTGCGTTGGTTCCTCTGGTGAAGGGATCATTTGTAGTTTGTTTATATGCAACTCAAAACTGTCTATTACCTAAAAAACAATGGCAAAAGCTACAAAGAACAGCTAAACCGGTGGAAATGAAAAAAGAACAATAAACAATTTTAATGTATGCCATTAAATAAAGGAATGAAAGTTTGGCATAAGTAGAGGGATCGGAAATGTAATGAATATGCATTTAGATAATGTTTACTTTATCAAATTTTGACGTTGGCTTGGCTAAATTGGAAGTAGGTGAAAAAATGTCATTGGTCAGCTAAAAACAAATGAAATCCCAATGCGCAAAATCGACTTTCACTTTGTGATCGATATGCATTCCCGTTCTCGTTACCGGGCTGTTGTGAATCTAAATTTCTTGCTTCCCGTTCTCGTTTCCGTTCTGATTACCGTTACCGGGTGGTTGTGAACCAGCCTTTAGTTGTATAGTCACTTTCTGTAGCATCCATTTTATATCTATTTCTTTTATGGAACTTTGGTTGTGGTACTTAATATCTAATCTAGCAACTGAGTAAACCATGAAAGCATTCCAGTCAGACTGGCAGACTTCCTAAATGTGAGGCACAGACACTACTACCTGAGACATCTCGATCTATTTCATATGTAAGAGTTGGGTATCTATAATTAGTATAATATAATCAATACTGAGTAGATAATTTCTTCTCTGGCGCCAAAAGCTTTTATAGTTCTTACTCACACAGCTCAAATTCTGGTGTCAATAAAGTTATATTTGTAAGTAAATATTATGTATTATTTTGCAATCCTAACTCTGTAGTATCATGCATTTTGCTTAGTTACTTTAGAAACCCGTGGATTTAACTGGACTGAAATGACAGCAGCTCATTTAAGCCTTAGGGAAGTGGAATCAATTGGGTTTTACTGATTTTTACTTAAAAAAGTGAATATTTAAATACACTCTTTATTAATGAACCTTGCAGATAGGAACACTTACTTTGAAACTGCTCTCTAGATATCTCGCCAACTTCTGTAAGCTGACCCAGTAGTTGCATAAATCCTGGAAAAAAAAATAAATGAAATCAATAAACTTTAACTATATGTATATTACTTGTGTGTGCGTGCGCGCATGTTCATGTGTGTGTGTATTCTTCTTGTTTTCCAATATTTGGAGATGAACATTGTTTTTTTTTTGAGCATCTTGCAAATGTTTTATGTGAAAAACTCTGGTGTTTGCGTTTTGGCAGTTACATCATTCTTTCACAACCCACAAAATGATTGGAGGACTTCCTTTACCTTTGGTCTAAAGATCTCTCAATCCAGCCAGGAGCATTTGGAATCCACTGACCATTTTTCCATCCACCAAATGAGGTCATCCTTCATTGCCATAGCAAGCCAGCATCAAATTATTTAAAAACTTCATCAGATAAAGCAGTGAAATGCTATAAAAACCTGGTTTCTGAAGTGCCTCCAGATGAGTGACATCATTGCTTTAAGGGCTGCTTTCATCAAACGCAAAACTGTATTGATGTTAAAGGGGAATATTTTGAAAAACAATAAAATCATTTATAAAATTTTTTATTTTCTAAAACTTTTCAGTGTCACCTTCATATTTAAGAACGATTTTCCAATCATTATAGCCATCCTCATAAAGTATTTACTTCATTAGAACATCTAAGGGAAACTGGCAGCCCTTTAGTCCAAGACTGTATGACACAGGGCGTAGAAGATCCATAAGATTTGTACCTCCCCAAGAACAAGCTCTTGAAAAAATTGCAGAAGTACCTGGAGTTAGTCATTTGCTCATGTCATTTTGCTCTATAAAGCAGTATACAAGGTCTGTTCAAAAACTTCCGGAACATTCGTAATTTTGAGCCATTGGAGTGCTGGAGTGAAATATTGGTTGGCGTCCCTGCACACACCTGTGTTTAATGTGTAACTGCTGGAAGTTTCATTATTCTGTATCTGTTAGTTATTGTTCAGTGCTGTATTGAGTAGAACGCTGTGTCGCACAGTTTGCGAATTTCGAGATGGCAGAGTTAGAGGAGCAAAGCATACGCATTAAATTTTGCGTGAAACTCAGGAAAACCTTTAGAGACACACCAAATGATGCAGGAAGCCTATGGTGATGAGTGCTTAAAGCCGTACTCAGTGTTACAAATGGTTCACGCAGTTTAAAAATGGTTAAAAGTTAAAGATGACCCTCATTCAGGATGCTCTTCGACGTCTACCGACAATGCTTATGTCAGGAATGTCAACGAAATTGTGCATGCCAATCAAAGACTGGCTATCAGGATGTGTTGCGGTGCTTGCGAGAAAATGTGAGAAGGAAACAGCCTGAAATGTGATGAGACAATTCATGGTTCTTGCATCACAATAATGCACCCATACATTCATCCCGTTGGTGTATGACTATTGCAGAAAAAACTATATCACTGTGCTGCCTCATCCTCTGTACTCTCCAGACCTGGCCCCTGCAGACTTTTTTTTTTTTATTTCCAAAGTTGAAAACCCTGTTGAAAGGACGAAGATTTACAACAATAGATGAGATAAAAGAAAATTTGCAGACAGCGCTTAGTGCGATCCCCAAAGAGATGTACCAAGACAGCTTCCGGAAGTGGAAACGGCATTGGGAGCGGTGTATCAATTGTGGAGGAGAGTATTTCAAAAGAGACCATGCACAATAAGTAAAAGCTAAGCATCGAAAAATGTTGTGGACAAAGTTCTGGAATTTTTTGAATAGATGTCATATATTGTAAATACAATTAATGATATGTATTGTAGGCTATATATTAAAGAACACTATAAAGGAAAAATCAAATTTTAGGAAAATTTACAGTAAGGCAAAAGTTTGCATATCAACAGCAGTAGAGTATAAATAAATCTTAAAATTAGGTGCTATTCATTCTTTTGTACCTTAATTGGATATGCTGTGCATCCAGCATATATGGCTTAGCAATCAGTTTTAGCTGGACTCATGACATATGCCTGGACAATCGAGGCTGACAGATCATAAAAAGGACATTCAGTATAATGACAAAAAATTTGATAAATGACCAGCCAATAGAAAAAAGATCAGAAAATAATTGGGAAGTGAGAGGTTTCCTTAGATCAGAAAAGTCAGTAAAACAAAACCCAAGTGTTTCTTCATGGAACAGCATACACTGACAAGCATATTTTGCAAGATTTTAAGTATTTTCCATGGCAGTGTCATGATTGGTGTAGCGAGTTGAAAGTCTGATTCAACTCCATAGGTGCCAACTTGTTATACATTTTTTGGGGGGGCAGTTGTACAATAAAGGTCTGGTATTAATAAGATGTTAGGTGCAATTACTAAAGTAAAAGCTACTTAATCATAGTACAGTACAGTACACATGCTTTCAATTGCCCGAAAGTTAAATAAATAGTTTTTATTTTAAAGTAATGTTATGTCTGTTGAGTCTTGTTTACTGTTTTTCAGCGAAAGTGTTGCATCTCAGGTAATTCCTGCCAAAGTCATTAAGACATGGACTTGTGAGCAGGAGATCTACAGTTCAAATCCCACCAGGGCAGTGCTCCATGACTCAGGTTTTTACCAGGTTTTTCTCAGTCTTTATAACTGGCAAATGCTGAGAAAGTACCCTAAACCTACTGGAACATTTCCTTCTCAAATTTCCTTTCATCTATCACCAATGCCTGTGGTGCATTAAATGCTATTTTAAAAAATCTGATGTGTTACACTCACATGACTTTCTCTACTCTTGTACAATCTAATTTTACAAACGCCTATTCTCCATGTGCTTCATGTTAATCGAGATATCGAGATGTCAATCTTATTGGTAATTTTCTTGTAGATGCAAGGGGAATATGGTAGCTTTTAAGCGATAGTCAAATATTTTAACGCTGGTTGCTATGTGACGCATTCCATTCTCTTTGCATGTCCAGGACATAAAAAAAATGAATAACGCATTTCAGAAAAAGTATAAATATTGGAAAATTTAAGGAAATAACAAGCAATATCTCGAAAACGGTTCACTCAACAACAAAAATGTATATGACATAAGTTGTGTATTTTAACGCGATCTACATTTTTTGTGTAGTAAAATTTTGTCTATCTCTTATGGTTTACCAGTTATGCAAAAGTCGTTCACAATGAAGAATACTTTTGGAGACATTCCCAGAAAATTCGAGATATACATTTCATTTCTCATGACATTATCTTAAACATATGATATTTTCATCAAAATCGTTAGAGCCATTTTTGAGAAAATTAAAATTTTCGAAAACTCTTCCATGTAAAGGGTAGTCTGGGGTGGGGGGATTTTCTTGAAAACCTTCGTGTCGCATCTCTGGAAGATACTGAACCTAAATACTAAGTTTGGTGTTTATCCGACTGTTCGTTTTTGAGTTATGCTGTTCACAGACACACACACACACAGACACACACACGGACATGTTTCCAAAAACGCTTTTTTTGGATTCAGGAGGTCTCAAAACATGTATTTTCGGTGAAATCTCGGTATCGAATTTTTGGGTGGAATGCAATACTTCCCCTACTTACTATACGTAGTAGAGAAAGTAAAAAAATGTCATTCCTGCTCATAAACTCATCTGCCAATGAATGAAGATCTAAGTTCATGGCTTTTTCATGATGACAATGGATGACAGCAACAGCATTTAGGCAAATACAAGGAATTTTGATCCGTGCCCACACAAATAACAAATGTAATTTTCAAAGTTTGCTACTACTTAGGTGCGAGGATAGCCATGAACTCAAAAAATGGATGCAACATGATTTGAGTGGATTTCTCATGACATACAAAATGAATTGCATTTTGCATCACACCTTACTTTGGAAACTGATGCAGATATTAAAGCTGCAAAATATTTTTCTATACCTAACAGGATGAAACTACACTTGTGTTAACACAAGAACAATTCAGTATGTGTGTGTTCTGATTCTGATCCGAATGTTAACTGAGACATAAGATTCTGTCGTCATTGCTTTTATTTAATAGTTGAACTCTGCAGCTGAAATAAAGGTAATCCTTTGCAACTCTATTTAAACAATTGTTTTGGGCTGTTTAATGAGAAATCTGTTTTAGAATCTTTTTTTTTTGGGGGGGGCAGCAATGCACTTGGCTTTGTAAGTAAGGGGTGCAGAAATAGCCTTACCCTCCCTAAGTCAGTGCCTATGTTCAAGTCTCTGAATTTAGTTAACATATAACCAGTATGAAACAGCAATTATCAAAACATAGATTAACTTAGGGGCCATTCACAATGAAAATTAAGCATTAACATAATGCAAGATTCTGTCATCCACAACCACAAACAGAAACAGCAGCCAATTGCAAGAGAGCATGAACAGCTGAGCTAATAGGGTGTGGTTCAAATCTCTTGACGTTTCGTAACAACCAATATGGAGTGACCGCGAGGTTGCCAAACTTTACTTCATGCATTACGCATTTGCTATAAATATCATTGCAATGTTCACTTAAAAACTACAAGAAGAGACACAATAATGGAAATGTAACACACAAATAGAGAAATAAAAACCATAACTTTTTATACTTCCTTTGCTAACGACATATCCTCATCATCCTTGATATCATGTTTATCATAAAATTACAAACATTATGCCGTACAACATCTTTTTCAAAATCATCCAGGTTTGTCATTATGCTTTCTCAGGGATGTAAACAATTTTGCAGCTCCCTCTGTATGCACCTTTTATTAAATACACCAATATATTCAATACCTCATGTTTGCAGTGTTTTAGCATCTTAGGCGACACCCCATCCCACCCCGACAAATTTTTATTTTTAAAGTTAGTAATTATTTTGTCGAGTTCCTCTTCATTTGTGTCATAAAGATACATGCTATTTATTATAGTTTTGTCCTTAGTCATACTGCTACTTGTATTATTATTTTTATTACTATCATCAATATTGAAATCATTATTTGTATTCAGAAAGATGGTGTTAAATAATTTACAGATATTGGATGGGTTGTTTATCATCTTTCCATCTTTGTTCAAGCTTATATTTGTATACTTATCTACTTGTGGTTTAGCCTACTTGTTTATAATATTCCAAACTGTTTTTGTTGTATTATTGGAATTTATGAATTTTTTTTCAATTTTCTTAGCCTTTAGTACAAATAGTGCTTTTCTATAACATTTTTAAACAAGTTGTAAGCATTATTATAGGAATGTAGTTTGGTAAATTGAAAGAATTCATACATGCACTTCATTTTACTTTTCAGTACAACTAATTCATGTGATAAAGTTATTTTTTTCCCTTGTTTTATGTCTGACTAATTGTTTTGGAAGTGGACAAGCTAGGTAATGTAATGTAATTTATTTGCATCCAGTTATCAACTTTACATCAATTTTGGACAAGTCAGTCTTATTTCTAAATTATTTACAATTACAGATTTCTACTATTTATACATTCATAGCTCATTTAAATCATACAGATCCTTATTTATTAGATACTCTTTTAATTTACGTTGAAATTGTATTTTTGATGTATTTGCAACAGTTTTTAATTGTGATGGTAATCTATTAAAAAGCTTTATTCCTCTTAAGCTAACATCTTTCTCAGTAATACCTCTGTTTAAATTATGCCTGTGGAAATCACAGTTGCTCCTTGTGTTATATTCATGTAGTTGATAATTTCTTGTTAAGTTCTGTTTATCAATTATATACAGTATAGTCCTATAAACATACAGAGAATAAAAAGGTCAAAGTGGAGATTGAACTTCTGTAGAAAGGTTTTCTATTTATCATGTGTATTACAGCTTTATATACTTCATCCCATTCCTGTTTATCTAACCTATATTGTAATTGAGTCAAATTCCTTTTCCGCATTTCCCTTGCATACTTATAAATATTATCTTCTGTTTTGCTTTGACAATTATATATGTGTATTATTTGCCACCTATGATCAGACACATGAAATTCATTATTTACTGTACAGAACATAACATCGTTAAGGTTTGTTATTATATCATCTATTGTGTTAATTGAGTGATCTGTAATTCTACTTGGACCGCAGGAGCTAATATTTAATTTAAAGCTGCCAAGGATGACATTTAAATCAGAATTGTCTGCACTTATATTAAAATCACCTAGTATTACAAGACAATTAGATGCAACTTTGCTCAATAGGTTTTCAAAATTTGTTAAAAATTCTTGAATGTGTGAGTTTGGTGATCTGTATATGCCTATGAGGTACAATTTCACCATTCCCATGCCTAGTTTTACAGCAGCTACTTCAAAAACCATTTCTATGTTTATATTTTTTACCCATTCAACCCTATTAACATTAATGCCTTTCTTTACGTAAAACAGAACTCCACCACTTGTGTGAGGTGCAGCAATATTGAGAAATTAATTTATAATCTACAAAGTGAGCTACATGTAGTTGTTCCTGCCTTAAGCCATGCTTAGAGAATATAACAACTTGTGGGTTTAAATGTGAACACATGCAATAAGATGACATGAAACAAGTATCTATGCTTACATTACGCTATTATCTAAGTTTCATTGTGAATGGCCCCTTAATAGTGCTTCATGGCAAAGCACCAAAATCAAAAGTACTTACACAAGTCTTCATCACGCATCCCTAAAAGGGGCCTATCTTAGGTATGCAATTTGTTGTTTATTTGAATTTTACTTATTTACTAGCTGGTTTACCCGACATTGCATGGGTAGCTTTTTAAAACTCAAATGCTGATGTAATTAATTTCATTTATCCAACCCCCAATCTCCATGAAACTGCAAGACATTTAAAAGGTCAATGAAAACTCTCAGGATACTATAAAAAACAAAATAAGAGTATACTGAGAAAACATTATACAAAAGCACTATTGAACAATTACAAATGCTTCATTTGTAATGATGATTTCTCGTGAATGCAGCTGAGCTACTTCCTTGTTGTCATATTTGGGCTGCATTATCCCTAGTTATAGAGAAAATCTTAGTTGGTAAGAAATAATAGCAGTTTAAGTAACGCCAATATAATCCTGTTTATTCTCAGTAACCAATATACATACATACACACAAAACTATTAAGAAAACAAAAGAAAGGCCAAAATTAACATTCAAGCATAATCTAATATAAACAGTTTGAAATTTTGTTAATTTTTTTTTTTATTCTATTTTATTTTACGTTGCTTTAACTCCTTGGTCATATCGCGATGGATCTGTTGGTGGATATCTCTCTTAGAACGATATGTGATGGACAGTTAGCTTTCTAGGTCTCATTCCTGTAACCCCTGCTTCATGCTGTGCAGATGGCATATGGGTGCCATCCAGTCTAACCGCCGCCCTCACACAGAAAGGCGGACAATTAGCCTTCAAGGTCTCATTCCTGTAACCCCTGCTTCATGCCGTGCAGATAGCATTAGGAGACCATCCAGTCTAACTGCTTATATTGTCTGTAGATAGATGGCATAGCATTCACTATTACCACTTATTTTTCATTTTATTATTTTTTTAGATTTAAGATGGAAGTTTGGGTAGTGGTATTAGATAGATAGATAATTTATTTGTACGTTTTCCTACATACTTCTTTTTACAGTGTTCCACTTATAAACTAACACTAACTTAACATATGTACAAATTTCCTTGCCAGCTATGCTGCTCTTTTTGCCTGGCACCCTGGCCTTCTGGCTCCTCTAAACATTCCTTACTACCTTTTATCCCTATTTGCCCATCTTCTCCTTCCTCCATTTGCCTTTCTACCTTTCTTATCTCTGTTACTTTTCTACTCCATTTCTCTTTTACTTTCTTTAAGAACTCCCCCATATTCTTAATTTGCTTTTCTTCTTTTCTCATTAGCATTTTAATTGCTACTATTTTCCTATCCATTTTTTCCCATTTTTCTTCCCATACTTCCTGTCTCCATTTGCTAATTCTTTGCATTCTGACATATAATGCTCTGCGCTTTCACTATCGTCGCATAATTCACAAATTCCATTTTTTTTACCTCTTAACCCTCTCAAATACATTGCTCCTGTTCTCATCCATGCAAACGCTTCTTTTCCTGCTCTATTACAATAATCTACATACCCTTCTCTTCCCCATTTCCTTTTTACTAATCTATAGAACCCTAGTGACTTTTTATTTTCTAAGCTTCCCCAAATCTCTTGTCTTTCTATATCCTCCACTCTGTTTCTTACTGCTATCCAGAAACCATCGCTATTTCTTTCTCCTATTCTCCAGATATCTCCCATTCCTATCTTCTCCATAATTGTTTCTACCCCTGTCCACCAGCTATTTTTATTTTTCATACTCTTTTGTTGTTCCATGCATATCTTTAAAATTTCCTCTTTATCTTTTCTCAGGCACCTAAACCAAAATTTTAATATCCTTTCCAGTATCACTCCCTTTCTTCTTGTTCTTCCTAATTCCACTAATGCTACTTCCCCTGGTGCTGATCTTGTTAGCCCCAATAGCTCTTTACAGAACATTCCGTAGCTCTGGTCTATTTTCCTGCTTAATTCAGATCCTCCCCAAATTTCTACTGCATATAACATTCTTGTTTCCACCAATGTTTCATACATTCTTTCTAGCCAAGGGTAGTGGTATTAAGTATCCAATCCAGTATTTACCTTGGCGACTGAGGAAAACCGCGAAAAAACCTCAGACAGATTGGTTGGCTCACGGGATTTGAACGCGGGATCTCCCGAATGTGGGCCACAGACTTTACCGCCTGAGTCATCCCACTCGGTTTGTTAATTTTTCATAAACTATGAAAAAATACTAATATAATACAGTTCAGAATTTTGTTAAGTTTCAAACCAAGCGATTGCAGTGCCTTTATATTTGTGTAAGTACAACAACGTAGTCCGCCTCCACGTGGTGTTTCCTGGGTAATGCTAAATGGACTACAACACAGGCACTCTCTGTGAAGAAGATGTCATTCTGAACAAACAGCATCTCGCCAAATGCAAAGGTCTTAAAAGTGATTAATTCACATACTCTATATTGGGAAGCCAGAGGGAAAATGATGAAGATCAATTAATCCCCAGTGCCATTGGTGAACAAAAACAACATATTTGTGTAAGTAGTATTGCTGTTGTAGTTATTTGACTCTCTTATTACTCCATGATCGACATCAGAGAGAAAATCACCGACTGTTCCTTTGTTATTTTATGAGATCATAAAAAATAATTATTCTTTTGGCAATATTGAGCTACTACAATTATGGTTGAGAAAGGTACAGATGGTCTTGCATGCTTTTGTAGGCATTATATAAAATTAAATAATTAATCTTGTGAAATGAGGCAGAATTTTGAATTCTAAGCCAGACAGTAATTTTTGTCTTGTGTCAAAGGTTATCAGTGCCAAGTTTGTTCGAAATTGATGCAACAGAGTAGAAGCCTCTGAGAGAGAGAGAGAGAGAGAGAGAGAGAGAGAGAGAGAGAGAGAGGGGGGGGAGAAAATAATGACACACCTGCACGCGCACGCACACACTCTCTCTCTCTTTTATATATTAAGACTTCACAATTTACCCTTAATAAGCTAGAGCTCTACCCAGGATAGTACATATACAATTTTTGGTGGTTTGTGGTAGCTAACATTTAAATAAAATTTACAGAATATATTTAGAGTAATACATTCCAATTTATGCTGTTTACACAGATTTGTTTAGTGTTTCTCCTGCATTCAAGGGACTTGAAACATGTATTATCCATGAAATACATATACTGAATTTCTGCATGGAATGCAGTAAACCTTCTACCTTAGTTTAAAGGTATACAAAGTAAAAACCATTTGTCTATTTAGGATGAAAATTAGAACCAAGTGAAACTGTCATTACAAGAACCAACATATTAACTGATGGTGATATCACTTGTAAAAAAAAAAAAAAAAAAATACTCCAAAACTTTTGATATACCTACCTCTGTCATAGTCTGCAAGATCCAATGGGCGAACCAATAACGAGTCCCCTGGTTGGGTAACCGAGATTGGTGGATCAAATTTAGTTCTGCTCTTTGTAATTTCAATCCTCTTGAGCAGGTCTGCATCATATAGTGAATCATCAGTGATTAGTCCATTCTGGAAAATGAATAAAAGGTAGGGAATGAACTAAGCTACCTGTGCTTTACAATATGACTAATAATGTTTTCTATAAATAGCCTGTGTCCTCTTCATTCTGATTGAATATTTTTAGAATTGGGGAACCTTAAGACTACTAACTCCAGGAAAAATACAGAACTCGTTAAAAGATACAATTTATCTCAAATGTGGCATCAACCATTTCTGAGGTATTCACTGTGGTTAGTTTGCATTCTCCAATATCTTAAGTCATACATTTTTTTAAGTCCTAAAAAATTCTTTTGTTTCTTGTAAGGTAACACAAATAGTAACATCAAAGCCAGCATATAGCAGCCTGCATTTTAAACATTTGACCACTGCCTCTGCCTTCTGCATCCCCTTATAACTACAACAAGATGGTAATGAAACCACTTCTTCAAATATTTATCTTAATTAACATGAATTAGGTAAAAAAAAAAAAAAATCAGTTTTGTATGAATAATTTGTAGAACAGGTACGAAAGAAAATAAATGACAGTAGTTGGGCAAAGCAGTACAACTGTAACATATAAGATTTTTTAATGATTTATGGCATCACTATGTAGTATTTATGTTGTCTCTTGAGATGGCAGTAGACAATAGTTAAAATCAAAAGCGTCTGAATATCAATCGTGCATCTTGTCAAATTGACTAAAAGCTCCCCTCTGAAGTCTTCACGGATATGAGAAGCTAAGGTCGTTAAGGCATGGACTCATAAATGAGAGGTCTGCACTTCAAATACTGCTATTACCATCTTCCCTAAGGTTTTTCCCAGGTATTCCTCAGTTCTCATAACTGACAAATGCCGGGGAGGTATCCTAAAATTAGGTCTGAAAAGTTTCCTTCCCAAATTTCCTTTCTTAATTATCATTTCATTTCGTGTAACATCACTGTCATCACCTGTGGTGTATGTAGTCAGAACAGGCATTAAACATTACTCTGAACTCATGTGTCTGAGAATTAAATTTTAAAGCAGATATCCTCATGTATGAGTATGTGTGTGTGTGCGTGCGTGCGTGCGCATATGCTCCATTCTCCCTCCCCCCAGTTATGCATTACTGATTTTAGTAATGCTTTGGTGCTGCTTTGTTCAATTAAACTATTTTTTGTTTGCAATGAAATATTAATATAAATAGTGATAATTCCTTAGGTTGAACTTATACCTCAGTGTAATTTGTGTATTTAAGGTATTACAGACCTGTTACCTATTTCACACTATATGACTTTTGTTTCTTGAATTAATGCCTTGCACAGTTTCTATTAGCGTTAAATAAGATCGCCCAACAACCTCTCTGTTTTATTTAATGCAATGTCAGCTGTCATTTGTTTCTTAGAATAATGCCAATAAAGTCTGAATTATCATTTACTGATAACAAGGCTTCATGAAACACTTACTTATTCTATCAGATTCTCTCAATTATACAGCCTGATCAGACTTAATCAAAATTTAGTGCAATGAAATGTAAATGGAGAATGTAATCAGTGGCATAGCCAGGAGGGTTTGGGGGTTGGAACCCCATCCTTGCTATAAAAAAAAATGTAAAACTTAAAAGCAAAAATAGCTACACTAAAATAATAAATATCCCTTTCTAGGTAGGTTGGCGGGAATGAGATACTTTCTAATCATATCACTGGTAGCGCTATATTTATGCCACATGTCTTGGACAATATGGCCAAAGCTGACAGCAAAGAAACAGATGGTGCTGTACAGCCATTTTAACATATCAGGGACAGTGCTAAATTTGAGTGATTTCCAAATTAGTGCAATATCTCCTAGTTTAGAATATAACTAGAAACTGTGTTTTGTAGTGAGATAAAATGGCCTGCAGCGGTAATATAAAATACTTCTCAATGGTCATTAATTCATGCTTAGAATACGCAAAACAACCTATCTTAATTTTAATTCCAATTGCTGCACCTTGTTCTGCGTATACAAAATTTGTTTATTTAAATGTTTCAACTCATAATTAATTCATATTTATCATTTGAATTGATACAAATTGTTTAAAAATGAACCCCTATATATAACCCCTCCTTAATAATTTTGTGGCTACGCTATTGAATGTAACTGAGTCACTACACCTTGCCTTGAAGGATTGTTGTGGGAAACAGAAAGAGTTTCTTTGAGAATATGGCACTGCTGTTTGATCCTGTGGTTACCTTGAGAGTCTAGGAGATAGAATTAACATATTTGAGTAATTTTAACATAACAATTAATGGGAAACACAGTGATGTAGTTAAAATATTAATAAAATTCTAGTGGCAACACACTCTTTCAAGATAATTACCTTCAAGGTAATTGTTACAGTGTGTTGCCATTAGAATTTTATTAATATATTTGAGTAAATTTACACTGTAAGATCTATCAGCTATTTCAAGAACTAAGATAATGCACTTTGTAAACAAAATTACTTTTAAGACCATATGGCTCCATTCTGCTCACTGAACTTGTTCATCACCAGCAGAATAGATTTAATCACTTAACACCATTTTCAAAGCAGAAAAATGTGTTCATTATGAATTTCTCTTGTCTTGCAAATTTCTGTGAATTTACACAAATACTGTTTAAAAATTACATTAACATGACTTTCTTTACCCAATATTATTTATTTTTACATAGCTCCTACAAGTTATTATGAAAGCTTATTCTATCTACTGCATGTTAATCAACATAAACCTTTGCAGATATAGCTTCATTACAAAAGGGATACAGGAAACTGAATTGATAGTCAGATGCTTAAAAGCGGAACACTATATGCTGACCTTTAAATTCCATAGTCTTTCCATGATATAATGAGAAACAAGTGAACAGTGACAGCATTGAAAAATTCAAACCAATAATAATAGATATCCCAGAAATGGCTGACGCTACAAAAAAGTTATTTGAAATAAATTGTGTGTATTACAGAGATCCACATTTTTTGTGTAGTATATTTTGGTCCTTTTCTTATGTTATATCAGTTATACAAAATTATATAAAATTCCTTCCAAATGAAGATCCTTCCTCATAGGCTCTTACCAGAAAATTCAAGATACACATTTATCATGTAAATGTTTTAAATATGTGGTATTTTAATCAAAATCATTAGTCATTAATGAAAAAAAAAAAATTGAAAATTTGTTGTAAAGAGTAGATTTTCTTGAAAATCTTCATGTTGCATCTTTGGAAGGTACAGAATTTAAATTTTAATTTGGTATTTATCAAACATTTAGTTTTAGTTTTATGCTGTTTACAGACACACAACCTGTTTTCAAACAATGCTCTTTTTGGATTCGGGGGACCTCAAAATATGTATTTCTGTTAAAATTTCAACATAAAATTTTTGAGTGGAATACAATACTTCATGTTACCTACTACAGTAGGTGGCAAAGAAAGTAAATGGTTACACAATCTTTCCAACAAAAGCCTCTAACAACATAATTTCACTTACAGTAAACAAAACTGAAAATATAACATTTTAAACTTCCCTGGTGCAATATCTGTATGTCCCTGAATGCAGGCCTGTCACTGCTCGGCCATGCGGTCATGCTACAAGATATGAAATGGTAATTCTCCCTCTAATCGTCTCTTCTCACACTCTGATTTTCTCCCATACACTAGTCAGTTCTTCAGAACTGACAGCTGACTACATTGAATTACAATAAAAATTCAAACATAAATATGAATACCACATATAATAATGGACTCTCCCCCTCTCACTGTGCAGTATGAACTCCAATCTTCAAGTCTAAGTTCAATTTGGGCCTGCAGATCGGAATTTAAACTTGTAACACCCATCTTAAAGAACACAAATGTACGATGTCTTCACAATCAAGGACTCTACGGTCATCCCTTTTATCATTAATAAAATTCCATTAATAACTGCTACCACTTTTTGTTTTTGAGTTTCACCGTTTTATCTCTCTCATACACACTTTTTTTCTAAATTTGTTCATTCTCATTGAAATGGTGATTATAAATTTTTAGGTACCTAAGCAGTAGAGAAGAAAATTCTTTTTCTCAAATACAAGTTATATGAATAAAGTGTAATCTTGGTAATAAATTCTCAAATTACAGAGGAGTAAGTTATTCTCTTTATCTGTTTAATGATAGCATTGAAATGTCTTAGTATCTGAAACTTCAGAATGTCACAAAATATACAGAACTTGTGATTACTAATACTGAACAGATGTATCTACTATATTTTCAAGGCAACAATAAAAGTTTGTATCTATGTACAGTGTGAACAGCTTGCTCTTGGCTTACATGCCCCATTTTAGAACTTGATAAAATGCATTTTTTAATTTATTTTGCTGTTCAGTAGTGTCAAAACACAAAAGAACAATGTCCAGATCATACACTAAGAATGCAGTGATGCGTTTATACATGCAACCCACCCAATCAGACACACACACACAGAAGAATCTTCACTACTAGTTGTTTACAAAACCAATATAATATACTTTTTCTATTAAAAAGGTTTTTAGTATTGTTTAAAATTTATTCTTATTGCACAATCTGATGTCATTTGGGAGTGCATCAATCATTTTGTCCCTTTGGTACACCAAACAAAAGATTTAAGGTTAGTCTTTAATATCATATAATTTTAAGTTTAAATACAAATGTATAACGTTTTGGCTAATATTTGTTAGGCCAACTGCAAATAAAACCAAAAGTAAGAATCCCTACTTAAAAAATATTTGAAGAGCATAAGCATGAAGTGATTTTGAATTTAATTTTTTCCATATGTGCAATACTGCTTAGTGTGACATGCAAATATATGAGGCCAATAACTTTCACTTTCACTGAGCAACAAAAATAAACCCTACCTGCGTAACTGGTGGCATGTTTGTTGATTGCAGTTCGGAAAGCAGCCCTTTCGTCTTGTGGTTTCGTTGTCTTAGTTCTTCTGTGGCTCTTCGTATGTGTTACAGATTGCTGCTGACGTTACCTCCGAGCTTTCTGCGCAAAGCTGTCAAAATGATTGCTCAGCCTTTCCTAACTGAAAGCTATATCAAGCATGAGAGAACTGGCCCTGTTTTTAAGACTAAATATTCAAAATGCCTTTTTCAAGGTCTGGAAAAGATTTCCGCATCGAAATAACGGAACTGATCGAAACGAAGGTCAAAAATTGATTTCAAGGATGACGGGTAATTCCAAAACAAATACATTTTTACTTCGAGCAATGCCCAAAGTTTTACATTCTCTTCTAATAAGTTAAAACTAGTGAGCAAAAACTGTCCGATCGATTACTAGTTTTCTTTCTTCATTCTCTTCTTTATTTTAGCCATTATAACTTTGATAATACGAGCGAAACAACACATCAAAACTTATTTCAAGGTCTACCTACTGTCAATTGGCAAATAACAAGCATGGGAAAGTAACGGTAAAGAGTAATGGTACATTAAAAAAAAAAGTGTTTACAGCTAGCACACAGAACACCACGTACTGCTTTCGAGATTTTAGTGGTACGAAATACAAATCGTTCTGTAATAATAGCTCATCAACAAGATAAGGAAGAAAATCGCAACACTCCCCGCATGGGTTAACTTATGCCTTAGCATAACTAGTTAATAGGATTTATTGGAAAGGCATCCCTGTTATATTTAGAAAGTGTCAATTCTATGGGAACAAATTCTCTCACTATAATGGAAAGTGCCTGTATTACATAATCAGTAACAATACCCAATAAATTGAGAAAATGTTTAAACATTTTTTTTGGATAAATATCAATTTCTAGGTATTCATAGTAGACACGCTTTCCGGTTAGTTTGAGACATAAAAGAATATCTTCAAATATTGCATCCTATCGTACAGAAAAATAATATTAAGTAAAAAATAGTAAACCTATCTTGTCGGATATCAATTGCCAAAAAGAGGTAGAATTTCTAATAAGAAAGACAGAAAGAACGATTAAAAAAAAATCTGATGTGTTACACTCACATGACTTTCTCTACTCTTGTACAATCTATTTTTACAAACGCCTATTCTCCATATGCTTCATATTAATCGAGATATCGAGATGTCAATCTTATTTGTAATTTTCTTGTAGATGCAAGGGGAATATGGTAGCTTTTAAGCGATAGTCAAATATTTTATCGCTGGTTGCTATGTGGGGCATTCCATTCTCTTTGCATGTCCAGAACATAAAAAAATGAATAACGAATTTGAGAAAAAGTATAAGTATTGGAAAATTTAAGGGAATAACAAGCAATATCTCGCAAACGGTTCACTCAACAAAAGAAATGTATATGACATAAGTTGTGTATTTTAACGCGATCTACATTTTTCGTGTAGTAAAATTTTGTCTATCTCTTATGGTTTACCAGTTATGAAAAAGTCGTTCATAATGAAGAACACTTTTGGAGACATTCCCAGAAAATTCGAGATATACATTTTATTTGTCATGACAATATCTTAAACATATGATATTTTAATCAAAATCGTTAGAGCCGTTTTTGAGAAAATTAAAATTTTCGAAAAATGTTCCATGTAAAGGGTAGTCTGGGTTGGGGGGATTTTCTTGAAAACCTTCGTGTCGCATCTCTGGAAGATACTGAACCTAAATACCAAGTTTGGTGCTTATCCGATTGTTCGTTTTTGAGTTATGCTGTTCACAGACACACACACAGACACACACACACACACACAGACACACAGACACACACACAGACACACACACGGACATGTTTCTAAAAATGCTTTTTTTGGATTCAGGAGGTCTCAAAACGTGTATTTCCGGTGAAATCTCGGTATCGAATTTTTGGGTGGAATGCAATACTTCCCCTACTTACTATACGTAGTAGAGAAAGTAAAAAGGGGGAAAAAAAACGTTGCTAGTTTTATGAAAAATAAAACCATGCGGAATTTGATATCAATGAGACATGTTTAAGCAGAAACGTTATTACATTAGTCAAGCCATAGGCAACCTACCATATATAACTCAAGTCAAACTAAATTTAAAGGTTGGAAATATTATTGAAATGTGGACTCTTTGGAACAAGAGCGTTATTTCAGTTTCTGCTTGGGGGGGGGTAAGATTGCCTGAAGCATTTTCCCGAATTTTCATGAGAATTTTAACGACACATTTAACCCAAAAAAGAATAATCTTTTACTTCTCAGACCTGAATTATTGTATTAAAAGTAAAGTTGTAATTTTTCTTTTGGCAGAGCAATAATAACCAGTAACTTAATCATTTCTCGAAACCTAAGGGGGCAATTGACCCCCTACTCCCTAAATGACGCCCCCGCTTTGGAAAGAAAAACCGTACGCATCTCAAATTTGGAATATGGTGTAAAGCTTTACTCATAAAAAACCTGCATTAGTTACTTCTATTGCAGTTAATCATTACTTGTATTAATAATAATTTTATTTTAGCCATACAAAATGTACATTCTCGTAATTACACAGTTTTGTAGTATCGCAAGTGAATACTGTACACAGTTCAGTTACTGTTGTTTGACACCTTGCCCACACAATTGAGTTGAGAATCTGGTTAATCTGTCCGAGTCCGAGTGCATCTGGTAGGTTCGTGGTGAACCTAAGTGGATTTTTCCATGTACCTACCCTTGGAAGGGCTTAACCATAGGTAGAAAGGAAATTTTAGGGTGGCGGTTTGGTTTTGATGTAGAAGGTGTGATGGGAGGTAGCGCTAAGTTTTTATAGGCTCCTCATTGGCTGCCTTTTCAGGAACAGAGCCCAATACCCTGCTCCGCTGCTGTTTGTTTTTGTTTTTAAAATTTTGATTGATGATGAAATTTTGATGACCTCTCCCGTAGGAGGGAGGGGGGGAGTACTTGTTGTCAGCATGTTCTTGCTGTTGGCTGGGGTTAATCTGTGCTGTTGTTGTTCTATTTATATACGGTTTAGCATGACATCGATCACATGTTGTCCACACAACTCACATACAATTTCTCTTCTGGATTATGGTAACTCTTTTTGCCGCATAGTTTGTAATGAAAACCATGGACTGCGAAGCGCAACATGTATTGCGTAATTCGTATATTGAGTTCTTAACGGTTCTTCCATTCTGACGTAATCATAGCGTCTGTCTGGTAAAACTTTCCTAGGTGTTGGCTTGCTTCTCTTGCAGTAAAGCGTGGTACTGTTTTGTAGAAGGCAGTAGCTTACTTAAATGTAGTTCATCTATTAGAGGAGTTGTCGCGTGAGCTCAGGACCTCCATGCTGAGGTGCTAAATCTCAACTCACTCATGGGTAACCTCGAGGATGCCATCACCCACATCGCCACTGCCGTCGACACACTCTGGTGGGAACTTCGCCTCCGCCGCCTACACAACATTGAAGCCGGAATCCAGGACCACCACGCCGTCATCACCGCTTCCATATCAGCACAGAAGACTTTTACAGCCTCCTGGTCACAACAACACGACACCGCCGACTCAACTCTAAGGTTCCTGGGCGAAAGCTTCAATCAGCCTCCGCGCTTCAAACCATCGACGGCCCCCGAGGTCTCCCTTAAGGAGACATGGCTCGCGATCCAGTCACTGGACCATACAGTAAATTTACTCGAGAAGACGCTTATGGCGTGGATTAACTACATGGTGAACTGGCCGACCAGCAGCTAGAACTACGCCGAATGGTGGAGGATAGAAACAGCCCTACAGTTTTTAATGTCAACGTGTTAGAATCATATGGCTTTCTCTAACCACAGTCCTTTATTTCTATATCTCTTCTACAAACTATTCTTACAAAAGCTAGTTTTTTATATACTTAATCGAATAAACGTTTTATCTCACATTTCGTTGTGGGTACAAAGGGATACAGGAGCCTTAAGCTATAGCCAAATCTTTAAAAAGCTAGTCTCTATTGAAGTAACATTATTTGTATATGTTTGTACTTGTGTTTACTTCCCGTGGTGAAGCCATCTTGTGACGTGATTCATTTTGTTAGGTTTGTTAGCTCCATCTGGTGTTAGCAATTTGCGGCAATATTAGTTTTTGTTTAAAAAAATGCTACTGTTATTTTATTTAATTTTGGTTCTCTGTCCTCCGGCTAGCTATTATCCTTTTGGTCAAGCACTTCTCTTTATACAGGTTGTGTAAACGGAAAGGAATCTTTTATCCAAAGATAACACTGATGAAGAAATTTGTTTTACACTTTTATTGTCGAACACGTTAACTATCACATTTACACATTGATCTTGACACTCGCCAAACTGAAACTGTTATAATAACTTCATTACTGATAATTCTTAATTCGCGTACTTCAACTTTTTGTATAATTAACTTTATAACACTTGAGATTTTTCATAACTCTGTTACGCGTAACCTGCAAATTGATATCCGACGTGTGCCGTACAAATACTTTCGACGAACTGACGGGAATGCGACATGTAGTGTACAAAGAATTTTGATGAACTGGCGGGCTCTACCTCTAACCTACTCTTTTTATACTCATACACCCCGACATGCCTAAAGATTATAACTGAGCTGCTATTGGCTAATAAAACGCGCCAACAGCGTCTATTTTTATATCCAATGAAAATTATGAATACATATGCTCTAGGGAAATGTTCCAGAAGATCCTAAAAGAAAAACGCGCCAACATTACGTAACTTCCTCGTTTCCAATAATGATAAACAGCTCACCCCCTCGCTGCATTATTGCACGCTATTATTGTCAGTTTCAGTAAGGCAGTATAAACTTACTTCCCAACAATAATTACAATCAATATACATCTCAAATCAATGTCACATAAAAATGCATATTCATATTACAATCGTTATTTACATTTAAATAATTTATGATACAAATTACTGCAACTACAAGTTACGTAATGTTGGCGCGTTTTTCTTTTAGAATTGCTGGAACATTTCCCTAGAGCATATGTATTCATAATTTTCATTGGATATAAAAATAGACGCTAATGTTGGCGCGTTTTATTAGCCAATAGCAGTTCAGTTATAATCTTTAGGCATATCGGTGTGTAGGTGTATAAAAGGTAGGTTAGAGATAAAGACCCCGTCAGTTCATCTAAAATCTTTGTACACTAAACGTCGCCTTCGGTCCGTCAGTTCGTCGAAAATATTTTGTATGATACACGTCGCCTTTAGTCCAGCAGGAATATTACACGTCGGCTATCGATTCGCAAATTACGCGTATAAGAGTTATGAAAAATCTCAAGTATGGTAAAGTTAATTATACAAAAGGTTGAAGTACGTGAATTAAGAGTGATCAGTAATGAAGTTATTATAACAGTTTCAGTTTGGCGAGTGTCAAGATCAATGTGTAAATGTGATAGTGACTGTGTTCGAAAATAAAAGTGTAAAACAAATTCCTTCATCAGTGTTATCTTTGGATAAAAGATTCCTTTCCGTTTACACAACCTGTATAAAGAGAAGTGCTTGACCAAAAGATCATAGCTAGCCGGAGGACAGTAAACCAAAATTAAATAAAATAACAGTAGCATTCTTTCAAACAAACACTAATACTACCGCAAATTGCTAACACCAGATGGAGCTACAAACCTAACAAAGAATCACGTCACAAAATGGCTTCACCATGAAGTAAACAACAAATTAAATATAACATTACAAGTATACCACTTCAAATTGGCTACCACAACGTGGGGCTACAATAATGTTAAATAAATAACACTAATAATATCACCGCAATCTCCAAGCAATTTCCTTGCCTCCCGAACGTCTATATACTACAGAGTAGGTACCTGGTAACTGCATAAGGTACTGTTAAGTGTAGATCTAGTTATGGAAAATCCTCCGAATTTTTTTCTGTGTACGGACGTGTTGAATACATCTTGTGGTTACCTAGTAGACTTTGATGTATATCAAGGCCGCTCAGCTATTCAGGATCACCAGGCAGAGAAGTGTTTTGGAAAAGCAACTGTTCCTCTCATAAAAATTATTGATAGTTTACCTACAGAAATGAAATCAATTCAATTTCACTTTTATTTTGACAACTTGTTTATAAGTTTTAATTGGTTAAATTTCCTTGGAGAAAAATGTTTTTGGGGAACTGACTGTGAGAGAAAACCATATTCCTCAAAATTGCCCCTTCCAAAGAAGAAGGAAATAGAGAAACATGAAAGTGGAACTATTTATTCTGCCATACAAAAGAAAATGGACTGCTTCTGTGTAAATGCCACGATAACTTCATTGTTTCTGCAGCATCAAATATAGCAGGTGTGAATCCAATAACTAGTGCTAAAAGATATTTACATCGTTCAAAGAAATACATTCAAGTTCCTCGACCCTCCCTCTTGACAATACAAGTACATGGGTGGAACTGATCGTATGGATCAAAATGTAAATTAGCATCGGATAAATATCCGTAACAGGAAATGGTGTTGGACTCTTTTCAGTTGGTTATTGGATGTCACTGTGCGCAATTCCTGGATACCCTACCGCAAAAATGGAAATACAATTTCTCATGTAAATTTTCGAAGAGAAATTGTGCAGCTATATTTGAAGAGATATGCGACATCACCGAAAGGATCTGGGCGAACCTCAAACTTCAATACTGCAAAGAAGTGCAGCTCCGGTTTAATGGGCTGAACCACCAACGCGTACCCAATGCAAGAAATGTAATATAGGACTGTGTTTTGAATGTTTCACTGCTTATAATACCAAACAATTTGTTGTTTTTTGTTTGTATGTGCCCAGGTTTAAAAATTGTATATTTGTATTTTAAACAATGTGTAGGCTTTTCAAATACATTTATGTTTTGCTCCCATTAGTGCTTAGTGATACATATATGGCACAGCATATTATGCTAAAACTGAATTTTTGCGTTTAATGTCTCATTTTCATCTGTTGTGTTAGACGATCTGTTTCAAGACAGTTACAGACGATCTTTTAGTGGAGCTGTTTCTTGAGTTCTATTTGTCAGCAGATACAAAGTCTCAGACACTATTCCATATCATAATGGATGTCCATTGCAGATTATTTAGAAGTCACTTACTGTAGAGGCCAATGCTTCGATGGAGTCCAGAATATGGCAAGGTGTTCATACCAAAATGACAAAGGATGAACCAACATCTATTTTCCTCAATTGCATGGCTCATTCTTTAAGTCTCATTGTCCAGGATTTGGTGAAAAATAAGTGGGTGTCGTAACGTACTAAATCTGGTTCGAGAAGTAATCAGTTTCGTTCAGGTACTCTCCAAAAAGGTTGGGTATTTTTAAAAAGCTTCAAAGCGATGCTCGTAACGGATCGTTGAAGAATTTGCACCATTTTTGTCCGACTCGATGGACAGTTCGGTTTCATTCTTTGTTAATGATTCTCTCAATTACAGGGAACTCCTAAACTTAATGAGGGAACTAGCAGAAACAGAAAAGTCAGATGCTGGTGTCAAAACCAACAGTTTTATCATTCAATTGAACACTTTCGACTTTTTCTTTCATCTTTCTCTGTTATTTCTAAGGATTTCTACCATGTGGATGCAGTCAACACTGCTCTTCAAGCACATTTACTCACATTTCAACAAGGCGCAGAGATAATCTCGACTTTGATTATCCCCTGCTAACAATTCCTATTTCAACGTCTATGGCAGAAAGATCATTTTCGACTCTAAGAAGACTGAGAACTACCAAACAATGACTCAGGAGCGTCTAAACCATTTTGGACTTCTGAATATTCATCGCGAAGAGACCAACTCTTTCGTCATGGATTCTATAGCAGATGATTTCATATCTAAGGTAGAGATATGAAATCCAACTTTTGCTGGAAAGTGATAATTTAATTCCCTAGCCTATGTTTCGGTATAACATAAACATGCAGTGCTGAAATGTATAACAATATTAACGTTATTGTAAAGTAGGTACCTGAGATAAATGGATAACATTTGTTCACTGCCTGTTTAACGTGTAATATTAAAATAATTATAAAGCAGTATAAATAAACACATAATATAAATTAATTGTTCGTTTCTTTGGGTATTTCCTATTTAACAAATTATGGGAGTGGCAGCAAGAACCCTCCTCTTAAAAGTAAAATTTGGATACTATTCGCGCCTGCCTGGACCCTCCAATATTTTATTCAAGTTGGCGCCCCTGCATATTCGCACGCGCGCGCATGCGCTTCCCTTTTCTAAAAACGCCTTTGTTTTTATTCCTGATATCCTGAGAAATCTCCATATCGAATTTTTGGGTGGAAATGCAATGCGTACTTCTCTACCTAATAGGTACTTGGTAGAGAAAGTAAAATATGACAATTCAAACAAGCAACAACTAATTTTTCGGAAATGGTTAACGTAAAAAGAAGAAAGAAAAAAAGAAAAGAAAAAGCCACAAATTATATGCTTTAACGAGATCTATTTTTTTTTTTGTATAATACGATTTATGTCTATTTCTTATGGTTTGCCAATATTATTCAAATGTTATTCAGAATGAGGACTTTATCGACTATTCGGAGAAAATTCATTGTCATGTAAATGTCTTAAACATAGTTTAATCAAAATCGTTATGCCCGATTCACAATGGAGTAACGCTAGCGACGCGGTTGGGGCGACAAGAATATTGACCAATTCAGCACGAAAGTTCAATTGGAGTTAATCTAACCTATATCGCGTGGGATGGCAGCATCCGCAAAATAGGTTTATATGTTCCTATAAAGATGGCATCAACCTCCACGGAAATGTATTCTTTTTCGGAAGAAGTTATAAATTACTTCGAGTTGTATGAAATTATATCAGATGCGTATAAAGACAAGATTTTCCTTGTGTATTTGTGTGCTCTGCTCAAACTTCACGCGGCAATGTTAATGTGTCGCCTCTGTGAACACTAGATTTTGAGAAGGAATAAAGTGTCGCGCTGCCTGTGTCGCTCCAATGTGAACTGGGCATAGAGTCATTTTTGAGAAAACAAAGCATTATTATACATTTTCCATGTAAAGGGGAGTTGAAGGGAGTTTCTTAAAAATCTTCGTGGCGCATCCATGGAAGCAACTGAACTTAAATACCATACATACCATACTCGGTATTTAACAAACTTTTCATTTTTGAGTTAGGCTATTCATATACGCACGCACACACACATAAATGATCTAGGACTTTTTGTAAAAGCTTTTTTTTTATCGGGGACCTCAAAGCGTGCATTTTCAGTGAAATCTCCATATAAAATTTTTGGATGAAATGCAATACTTCTCCTACTTATTGTAGCTAAATAGTAGTAAAAAGTAAAAAGGATTGGTTGCTATGAATGCCGAGTTTTGATATGGCTATTAGTCCTGCGGTTATGAATCACTGAACTCGAGCGGGAGTAAGACTAGAAGGCGGTGATAAATTGTTGAAATGGAGTAGAGGTTTTCATTTTATGAAACGGTTTTAATAAATAAGCATTAAATAAACTTATATTCTTGGCAGTTGGATAATGTGTGAAGGTAAGATATCCTTTTTATGTAGGAGAAATTCTTTCGAGTTATATTAGGTTATAACATGGAACAAATGATGTACTCTAGCGTTATGTCAACGATGTAAATTGGGTAATAGATTTGATTGTGTATTTTTGAGGATTAGGTCTTAAATTAACCCGTGGAATGTTTAGTACAGTCATATTGTTGAGTTAAAATAAAGCATTGATTATCACGATGAAGCCGGTGTTATTTTTAAAGCTTCAAGATGATATGCAACAATGCAATGGAGTTGTTTACTGAAGTATCATATCTTGTTTCATTAATACCATTATATAACAACAATAGCCTTAGTGCATATTTCACTATAAGCAAGGGTATGTAAAGCATTGATTGTATGTATTTCACTTTGGGGCACATTAGATAGCGAGAATGGAATTTAAGCAGTTTGTACTTTATGATCTTTGTAGTCTTCATAGGCTTCTGTTAACTATTTGAGGTTAGGACTTCTGGTTCTGATTCAGTATTGAATTAGGGTGAAATGCACCTGAAATACTTAGGAAATCCATTTTGAGGGGAATGATAGTCAATAGAAGACAAAATGTCGTTAAGTGAATTGAATCATTGGGGTTTAGCCTCACAGATCCAATCCGTGGGCGCTCCACTCCTCTACTTCTAAAAAATATCCCTCGCTACGCCTTGCGGCTTAGGTCCCTCATTACTGGGCTGTGCCTTGTGGCTTAGGCCCCTCAATGTTGGCAGCGCTCTCATAATGTCTCGGGTGGGTTGCATAGGAGTTGTGTAACACAGTGAATGTGACCTTGTCCCTGATGCTGGATCTTATCGGGACTTCTTTGTCATATTGAACAGATATGGTGGGGAGTTCGAAGTTGCTCAGAGTACTTGTATCTGTGTAAATGAGTGACCAATTTCCACACATCCAAAGGTCCACCTAACACATTACTTTTAAGAAATAGGGAAAAAATTCTGTACCTGTTGTAAACCTGTAACACTACACTATTCCGAAAAAGTGATTTGTATATCTACTTTATGTTACTGATCTTTGCCAAAATATAGTTTCAAATTAAGCTATGTGGATGTAAATCTTATTCATGGAATCTATAGAGTGAGTTTGTCCATGACATCACAGAATGAGACTGGAGTCTAACAACAGCCTTTGAGCACATGATCCCGTACATTTTATCCTCGGAATGAAGACAACTGGACATTGTTCTTTTGTGCATTGTGTAAATGCACAAGGCCACCAAAAAAAAAAGTAAGATATTTAACCACCATAGTTCCTGCTGTATCCCCATAATGTTAATTTGATTAGCTGTTTTGAGGGTAGCTGTGCAGCATTATTTCCTACATCTGCTCTATAAATTCTGGAACAAGGTTTAATTATGTACATGCAAGATTTGGAAACACTTCTCAGCTGTATACAGTAAAAGTGAGACTTTATTTGTAAGAGAATCGCACGTTTTGATTTTCAAATATATTTTTCAAATGGTGTATCAAAATTAACATGGAGAACTTAAACAAGCAAAAGTATTTAAAAAATAACTAAATTTGTGCAAAATGTTACTTCACATAAATTGTGTATTTTAATCTTGAAAATGCTACTTCAAGTAAATTGTGTATTTTGATGCACATATGAGTAGAAAAGTTATGTTTTTCCTTATGGTTTCGCAGTTATGTAGTATGTAAAAATCAGCATTATGTGAATGTTCATTACATGTCAAAATCAAAACTATTTGAGGAATTTTCAAGAAAATAACAAACCTGTTTCTATGTAAAGTGTTATTTTGAAGCGGGGAGGATTTCAGAAACTAGTTCTCTTTGAGTTGTTAAAAGATTACTGACCTCACCACAAAGCTTAACTGACACTTGTCTGTAAGGGAAAAAACCTGATGTGTTACACTCACATGATTTTCTCTACTCTTGTATCAAACTATTTTTACAAACTCTTATTCTCCGTCTATTTCATATTAATCGAGATAAACATTTGCAGAAACGATCTTTTGACATGCAAAGAGAATTACATTTTATACATAGCGACCAGTTCTAAAGATATTTGACTATCGCTTAAGGCGTACTATGTTCCCCTTGTTTTGTATTTGCAGTGGCCTTTAAGCATATACATATCTCTTAATAGCTGGTTGCTATGTGCAGCACCATTCTCTTTGCCTCAGATTAATACTCTTTGCATATACAAGACAAAAAAATGAATAACGAATTCCCATTTGAGAAAATTATTGAAAAATTTAAGGGAATAACAAGCAATATCTCGAAAATGGTTCACTCAACAACAAAAATGTATATGACATAAATTGTGTATTTTAACGCGATTTACATTTTTTGTGTAGTAAAATTCTGTCTATCTCTTATGGTTTACCAGTTATGCAAAAGTCGTTCACAAGGAAGAATACTTATGGAGACATTCCCAGAAAATTCGAGATATACATTTCATTTTTCATGAAAATATCTTGAACATGTGATATTTTAATCAAAATCATTACAGCCATTTTTGAGAAAATTAAAATTTTCGAAAAATGTTCCATGTAAAGGGTAATCTGGGGTGGGGGTATTTTCTTGAAAACCTTCGTGCCGCATCTCTGGAAGATACTGAACCTAAATACCAAGTTTGGTGTTTATCCGACTGTTCGTGTTCCGACATGTTTCCAAAAATGCTTTTTTGGATTTAGGGGGTCTCAAACATGTATTTCCGGTGAAATGTCGGTATCCAATTTTTGGGTGGAATACAATATTTCCCCTACTTATTATACGTAGTAGAGAAAGTAAAAAAATGGTAACTGTTCCTTAAATAACCTGTAATTAAAATGCAGAAAAAAGAAGATGATTTAGAGAATGAAAATGCATATATTTAATGCACTTTAAAAAGGGATGTGAACAGTTAGAAAGCCTGTGATCCACTCATCTGTCTTTTTTAAGACACTTTCACACTTTAAAAAGGGATGTGAACGGTTAGAAAGCCTGTGATCCACCCATCTGTCTTTTTTAAGACACTTTCTTACATACGAAATAAATTGCTAAGTTACAACAAAGTGCTACATTTTGTTACTGCTGCGCATGTGCGTAAAAAAGTGCCAATCCATGAGTACTAGCGAAATCTGCGAAAAATAGCAATATTTTTAGTTCTTCTTCCAGGTACACTCATTAGCTACTGTAATTACCCCCCCAAAGAAAGTGTTATAATTCACTATTGGGGTTTAGCCTCACAGATCCTATAGCTATGCTCTGTTGTCGTTCATCTATTTATAAAAAGCAGCCCTCGGCTATGTTTGCGGCTTAGGGCCCTTTTCCTGGACTATGCTTTGCGGCTTAGTGCCCTAAATAGTCATTTGTGCAAGGCTCACTGTGGATTTTGTTCAGATGTTGGTGGCTCTTCCATATGAGCAATGCAGACACAAAGTGCTTGCTACTGGCCAAACCATGTGCTTTTTTTTGCAGAATGGACGTGTAATAAAGTCCAAAAACCCACATTCTCCCATCCATCACCCCCTTCTACCTTTTTCTAAAAATTGCCCCCTTTTTATTTCTAAAGGAACCTCAAAATGTTTATTTCTGATGAAATGGCATAGCGTTGGTGAGTAGTAGAGAGAGTAAAATAAATGAATATAAAATATATATGTGGCTTTTGATGAAACCTATTGCTTCATGAAGAGATGGCAGATCAAGAAGAATTGGTTTATGCTGAAGAATGTGTTCTACTTTGGTTCCTCATGAAATGACAGCTTGTTAGGCTTACAGTGTAATTTCATTCTATACTCCAGTGGAACTGCTAAAAGCTGGCAGATAGAGAAACATAAATCATCAGGATATTGCTCTGTTATTTCTGTAGTTTCATTTCTTAGGACATACTGAACCAACATGTACCTATTTTCTCTCAGCTATTTAAAAGCCAGTTTTTTCAGAGAACTAGTTGCAAGTAGAATTGGATAAGGTGCATAAATTCCTGAAAATGAGGTTATGCTGCTAGCCTTAATGTAATGTAAAAATAAAACTTTAATTACTATGATTCATGTTAAACAGCTGAAATCAATAATATGGAAGTTGCTAATGACCCCCAATGATCAGAAAAGTTGTCCTCTGTGGTCTGGGTTTAGCATCTAGCTTCTAGTTCCAGAGGTCGTAGGTTCAAACCTGGCAGAGGTCGAAGGCTTTTTTCAGGCGTAAAACTCCTTAACATGGCTTCCTTCAGAAGGGAAGTAAAGCCGTTGATCCTGTGTCACAGATTTACGTCACCTAAACGAACCTCAAATAAATTAAATTAAATTGAGTTTTATTTATGGACGCTCTTTAACTGCTATGGTCCTTAGCGTACCATTCTATATTAGGCGTGAAAGACCGATAAGTTTGCTCAGAAGCCTCTTTATCAGGCTTGAGGTTCTTTTACGTGCTGTAAATCTACGACATGGGACCGCCGGCTTTACTTCCCTTCCGAAGGAAGCCATGTTAAGGATTTTTACGCCCGAAAAAATCCACCGGGTTTGAACCCGCGACCTTGGAACTAGAGGCTAGCATGGTAACCACTACGCCACGGAGGACGACAAAGAAAGAACCTTAAGCCTGATAAAGACGCCTCTGAGAAAGTTTCCAGTTTTCAGCCTAATATAGAAAAGGATGCTAAAAACCACAGTGGTTAAAGAGCATCCATAAATAAAACTTGATTTAATTTAATTTTACCAGTGAAGCTAAATTGGACTTGCATAACCCTAAATCTGTATAAATATGTGCTTGTTGACAGTTACTCACTATCAATTTTATAATTAACACTAGCTGAATAACTAGTGTTGCCCATGATTTAACAGTTTATCCCTACAACATTTAGCTTAGGTTGCAATTACCCAAAGTATTACATAAGATACTTAAATAGTTAATTAAAAAACTCAGGGCTCTATAAAGAACAAAAAAGTAATAAATAAAATTGCTGAGAAAACCCTATGCAAAAGCACTGCTGAACAACCACAGATACCACAGTTTATAATGATGATTTCTTGTGATGCAGCTGAGTGACTTCCACTTTGTCACATTCCGGCTGCCTCGTTGCTATTTGTAGAGAAAAATCTTGGTTTGCAATAAATAAAAGCAGTTTAAGTAACATCAATATAACCTTCATTCTGAGTAAGCAACATGCACTAAACTACTAAGAAAACACATGAAAAACAAAATAAAATGAAGGGCCAAAATGAATAAACAAGGAAAAGAATAACACTAAATAATACGTCGACTGGTTTGATGCTGTTGTTTATATGCCACTCAGTTTTGGTTTTTATGCTTATAAAAGCATCACAAACTTCCCATAGAGAAAGAAACCTGCTACTTACAAAAATGAGAAACTACAAATTATAGTAAGTGAATATCTGAACATCGGAGAATGATCGCAGAATGAATGGATATGAATTTCGACTTATTTATACTCTTATGTTAGCAATCTTGAGCGCCATAGAGACTTTTGTAGTCATTGCGATTATGTTCAGTGCTTTTGTGTTATTTTATATCAATACGCAATGAATAATCATATGAAGATAAAGAAGAAGTGGTATTTTGTCTGCTTTGATGCTGTTGGTGTTATTTCAGTACAACATAAGTTCGAATTGTTGCTATTTTTTTACCAAGCGATTGTAGCCCTTTACATTTGTGCAATCATAGCCACAGGTGACATAGCTTTTGTAATTTATTTATTTGACTGTGTTATTACTCCATGGTCAATGCCAGAGAGGAGACCAGTGAATAATATATGCTGTTCCTTTGTTATTTTGTAATCGTCCTCCGTGGACTAGTGGTACCGTGCTAGCCTCTAGTTCCCAAGGTTGCAGGTTCAAACCTGGTGGAGAGCGATGGATTTTTTCGGGTGTAAAAATCCTTTGCACGGCTTCCTTCGGAAGGGAAATAAAGCCGGTGGTCCCATGTCGTAGATTTACGGCTCATAAAAGAACCTCAAGCCTGATAAAGAGGCCTCTGAGCAAAATTACTGGTCTTTCACGCCCAATATAGAATGGGACGCTAGAACCATAGTAGTTAAAGAGCGTCGATAAATAAAAAACTCAATTTTTGTTATTTTGTGAGACCATGGGAGCCTAAGTAATTATTTTTATGTTGCAACATTCAACCTATTACGATTATCGAGAGAGATATAGATGGTCTGCAACCTTTTGTGGGCATTACATAAAATTAAATAACTAATCGTGTGAAATGGGGTAGAATTTCGAATTCTAAGCTAGACAATAATTTTCGCCAGGTAATTTGTGCCAAGTTTGATCGAAATCGGCGCAGTGGTGCAGAAGCCTATAAGGAACACACACACATGCACACATCCCCCTTTTTTCTAAAACTGCTTTTTTTGAATTCAGGTGCCTCAAAACATGTATTTCTGGTGAAATCTTGGTATAAAAGTTTTGGGTGGAATACAATACCTTCTCTATCTACTATGTACATGGTAGAGAAAGTAATAAATAGATTATATTAGCGAGATGACAGGCTTCAAGAAAAGCCTGTGATATATAAACATACATATGGATGCAATTTGGTTGGTTTAATTCTTTGTAAACTTCGAAAGCTGAATGCTTGGTTATTTGTTTCTGGTGATACGAGACGGGATGCTTAGGCTCTGCATTGTCTGTTCTTAATTTCAGATTAAGAGATTGTAATAGAATCTTCCAATAATGTGAAAGTATTCCATAATCTATACTAATATTATATAGAGAGAAAATTTGTATGTATGAAGGGCATAGTCAAATAGTTACAAGTAAATCCTGGATTTCTAGACACATTAAAATAATAAAATAAGCAAGCAAATAAGCAGGAAAAATGGTGAAAATATGCGCCAAATTAAGCAAAAACGAATACATGCAAATATGATGATAAATAGTTTCACAGAAGTCTTACCTTATTGAAAGCTGTTCAAGGAGCACATAATGAAGGTCATCCTAAGATTTTCCTGTGTCTATCATTAAAGAATGATTTGTACAGTGAACATTTTTTTTCGACATTGCATAACATCACGGGTGCATGTGAAAAACACTGCCATTCTTCTTTGGTAAATTCCTCTTCAATATGTTTCTTCACCAGAAAGCTTTTTAGAAGTTTGACACAGTGTTTGGTAACTGGAAATTTTCTGTAGCAACTGATTGAGTTTGTCGAACACATTTTTTGTAACCCTGTGTGTTGCTGACGACAGTGTTCCTGAAATTTTGTGTCAGAGAAAGTGAATGTTCCAAGAATTATTTCAAGCTTTCAACTGCTGTAAAATATCAGGTATTTTGGAGAAATTATTATAGATGTACTGTATCTTTCTTTGGATGCCATTTTTAGCAAAACATTCTTGGGCTGTGGCAATACTGACTGCATCTTCTGCACTAAGGAATTCAAAGTATTTATCACTTCACTGAAATGTTCCAGGTTGTATGATACAGCCCCTAACCACATTCCCCCCGAGTTAAACCTACACTATGTGATCAAAAGTATCCGGACACCACCACAAACATACGTTTTTCATCTTAGGTACATTGTGCTGCCACCTACTGCCTGGTACTCATTCGCAACCTCAGTAGTCATTAGGCATCGTGAAACAGCAGAATGGGATGCTCCGTGGAACTCACGGACTTCAAACGCGGTCAGGTGTTTGGATGTCACTTGTGTCAGAAGCCTGTAGTGAGATTTCCACACACCTAAACATCCCTAGGTCCACTGTTTCTAATGTGATAGTGAAGTGGAAACGTGAAGGGACATGTACAGCACAAAAGCGTACAGGCCAACCTCGTCTGTTGACTGACAGAGATCGCCGACATTTGAAGAGGGCCGTAAAGAGTAATAGGCAGACATCTATCCAGACCATCACACAGGAATTCCAAACTGCATCAGGATCCACTCCAAGTACTATGACAGTTATGCGTGAGGTGAGAAACCTTGGATTCCATGGTCGAGCGGCTGCTCATAAGCCACACATCACGCAGGAAAATGCCAACGATGCCTCACTTGGTGTAAGGAGCGTCAACATTACATAATTGAACAGTGGCAAAATGTTGTGTGGAGTGATGAATCACGGTACACAATGTGGTGATCTGATGGCAGGGTGTGGGTATGGCGAATGCCAGTGAATGTCATCTGCCAGCATGTGTAGTGCCAATAGTGAAATTCGGAGGTGGTGGTGTTATGGTGTAGTCGTGTTTTTCATGGAGGGGGCTTGCACCCCTTGTTGTTTTGTGTGGCATGATCACAGCGCAGACCTACATTGATATTTTAAGCACCTTCTTGCTTCCCACTGTTGAAGAGCAATTCGGGGATGGCGATTGCATCTTTCAATACAATCGAGCACCTGTTCATACTGCACGGGCTGTGGCAGAGTGTTTACACGACAATAACTTCCCTGTAATGAACTGGCCTGCACAGAGTCCTGACTTGAATCCTATAGAACACCTTTGGGATGTTTTGGAATGCCGACTTCGTGCCAGGCCTCACCGACTTACATCGATACCTCTCCTCAGTTCCGCACCCCGTGAAGAATGGGCTCCCATTCCCCAAGAAACCTTCCAGCACCTGATTGAAAGTATACCTGCGAGAGTGAAGGCTGTCATCAAGGCTAAGGATGGACCAACACCATATTGACTTCCAGTATTACCGATGGAGGGCGCCACGAACTTGTACGTCATTTTCAGCCAGGTGTCCGGATACTTTTGATCACGTAGTGTATCTGAGGAGGTTAAAGACAAATTTGGAAGGAGTTCATAGAATTTTTGAATTCTAATTGGTGATGTTACACTTTCTTCGTGCTAGAAACAAGAAAATCCATGTCTTTATACTGGCTTCTGACAGTTTTAGTGACATGATATAAACTGTGAGCAAGATACTCAGGTGAACTAATTTAGAATAAAGAACTTTTAGTGCAGCTCCCGCTTTAGCTATATACGGCTCATAACCCAGAGGTCCGTGGATCGAAACTACGCTCTGTTACCAATTGTGCCACTTGAGCTTTCTGTACCCAAAGGTGCTAAATATTGTGGAAAGCATTATTGCATAGGAGTTAGGAATGAAAAGAATCAGTCACATATGTTAACAATTTATTATAAAGGTTTTGCATTTGTTAACAATTCATCATCAGCTTGCTTTAACATTTTAAAAATTTCTGAATTACAAATAATATGCTTGGAAACAACGTAATATACTCAATCACCTTTTTACAATTTAAGTTGCCCTACAAATCGAGAATATTTCTCAAACAACGAATAATGCAATGCATTGTTACACAAACTAAAAAAAATATGAATGTTTCTCCTGTGAATGTGAATTTAGAAATACAAGAGTAAAAAGGTTAAATTTTGCAGCTTACCAAATAATTGAAAATAATTTAGAAAAGCCAAAAGGTTTCTCTTGGTGTATTATGCCGATTCTCACTGACAAAACCAGAACACAAGTCTGGGTGCTATCCACTTGGTCCCTGGCCGAAGAGTCAGATTGCTGCGTGCCCAGGAGTTGATGATGTTGACCACAAGCGTGATGATGCTGCTGTCAAAAGCGTGAAGCAAACCAGCCAATAGTAACTGTGCATGACGCTTTGAGTTGTGCCATGTTGAATTACGTCATGCATGATGGCATCTTTCTTGAAGCTTTGATTGTTAACTGTTTCTCTCGATGACCCACATCATCATTTCTGAAGCATTGGGCCATTCTTGTGCTGGTTGCATAAGACATGACCAAGGGGGGATGGGAAAACAGCACAATGTATACACTGAAATTTTGGGATGCCAAAACTTTCTAATAACTCTCATGTAAGAAAGTGTAGGCTTGTTCGCAACAACCAAAAATGATAACCAGAACGAGAACAACAAAGTTGAAATACCTGTATTTTAATGGAAGTGTTCACAATTGACTTGACAGGAAGCTTTCCCAGGCCCCAGGAATGGGAAAGAAGACTTGACCAAGTTCTAACTTTCTCATTCTTGTTCCTGGGTACAGCATATTAGGTCCATATTGTGCATGTAATACTCTTCACTAAGTGGCCGTGACACAAACATCTGCTAGTGCTCTCTCTAGTTGCAAGTTGGAAACATGAAACTAGCATATGTGTGTCCTAACCTCAGATCTTGATACCGCAGATTTGTTGAACATTTGTTCTTCTAGTGAAACGGTCACCTGTAGTTTTTTTATATGCAACTCAAAACTGGCTATTGAATCAAAAACAATAGCAAAAACTACAAAGAACAGAAAAAAACCCAGTAAAAATGAATAAAGAACAACAAACAACTTTAATGTATGTCTTAAATAAAGGAATGAAAGCTGCTAATCTAGCTGCTAATCTAATCTCATTTAGTTATTGTTTACTCTATTGAATTTTGACTTTGGTTACCTGTGTTATGTAGAATGAATTGGAAGCAGGTGAAAAAATATAATTGTTTAGTTAATAACAGATGAATCCCAATATGGGCAAAATGGATTTTTCACTTGTGATCGATTTGATCATTGATATGCATGCCCGTGTTTAATTTCTGTACCTAATATGAATGAGTTGAAGTTCATACTTAAGCTTCACTTTTGTCAAGTTGTAAAATTATAGAATATTTTCGGAGACATTCGTCTCCATCTTCGGCATTGTGGCGATTGATGACTGTTCTCTTTCCTTCTTCTTTCCTCATACTCAGCAACCAACTGCTGCCATCTGAAGGTAAACTTAATGATATTGCTTACTGGCGGGGTGGGTTCAAAATTTAACAGGCTATTGGAATTTTTAAAGGTGAAAATCTTTTCCCACCTGATGAGTTTTAGTGTGGTCATCAAAGGTTTTAATAATTTAATTTCTTTTTACTTTCTCTACTACGTATAGTAAGTAGGGGAAGTATTGTATTCCACCCAAAAATTCAATACCGAGATTTCACCGGAAATATATGTTTTGAGGTCCCCTGAATCCAAAAAAAAAAGCATTTTTACAAACATGTCCGTGTCTCTGTCTGTGTGTGTGTCTGTGAACAGCATAACTCAGAAACGAATAGTCGGATAAACACCAGTATTTAGGTTCAGTATCTTTCAGAGATGCGACACGAAGGTTTTCAAGAAAATCCCCCCACCCCAGATTACCCTTTACATGGAACATTTTTCGAAAATTTTAATTTTCTCAAAAATGGCTCTAACGATTTTGATTAAAATATCATATGTTTAAGATATTTTCATGACAAATGAAATGTATATCTCAAATTTTCTGGGAATGTCTCCAAAAGTATTCTTCATTGTGAACGAGTTTTGTATAACTGGTAAACCATAAGAGATAGACAAACTTTTACTACACAAAAAATGTAGATCGCATTAAAATACACAATTTATATCATATACATTTTTGTTGTTGAGTGACCCATTTTTGAGATATTGCTTGTTATTCCCTTAAATTTTCCAATACTTATACTTTTTCTCAAATTCATTATTCATTTGTTTTATGTCTTGGACATGCAAAGAGAATGGAATGCGCCACATAGCAACCGGCGCTTAAAAGATTTGACTATTGCTTAAAGCCTACCATATTCTCCTTGCATCTACAAGTAAATTAGCAATAAGATTAACATCTTGATTAACATGAAGCATATGGAGAATAAGCGTTTGTAGAAATAGTTTGTACAAGAGTAGAGAAAGTCATGTGAGTATAACACATCAGATTTTTTATGTTAATAATGTAAGACTTATTATGCTTGACTGGACGAGGAAAGGTTTTACAGATTTCAATTTGAGGAAGTTGGCAAGTAGGGGAACTAAATTTGATAAATGTAATGTTGAATGAACAGTAATTGCAGCACCTGAATCTTTCTATTAAGCATATTTAAGTGTATGAATGTTTCCATCACCCACTTAATTTGGGTATTTATCCTTTAAATACTTTTGCTGGTTCCTGGTTCAACTATAACTGTGCTCACTTGTAGTATTTTCCCAAGATATGCAAAGGAACATTTTTGTTTGCAAATGAATATGTAAAACACACTCGTTTACAACAGTGCATTTGACTGTAAGAAGGTGCGCGGCAGAATATATATTCCATAGAGAAGCATTACCTCCTCTGTGCACATAGAAGGCAAGTTGAATACCTAAAGTGGTTTTCACATTGTGTTTAAAGGAGTTGTAAACAAAACAATGTGTTGAGGTAGTGCCTCATTTGCTGGTGGGTTGAATGCTTGCTTAACATGTCGTCTCTTCCTCTACATAAAACATTTCGGTTCAGATCATAATGTTTTGTAATTACAAGGGTTAGTCAGTAACTAATGCCTCCTATTTTTTTCTCTTGTAATTTGCAAGAAACTTAAACTTTGATTATACAGCATGAAAGCCACAACATTGAAGATTAAATTGTCACTTTTCAATGTAATCCCCGTCCTTTTCTACAGTTTTAGTCCACCTTTTAATGTGGACATGTATTCCTGTGTGGTAAAATGCACGGTCTTGCTTCTGAAGCCATTAACGCACAGATGTTTTCACGGCTCCACATCTTGAAAGTGAATCCCATGATGAGCTTCCTTTTATTTATTTATGGACGCTCTTTAACTACTATGGTCCTTAGTGTCCCATTCTATATTGGGCATGAAAGATCGGTAATGTTGCTCAGAGACCTCTATCAGGCTTGAGGTTCTTTTACGTGCCGTAAATCTACGCCACGGTACCACCGGCTTTACTTACTTTTACGTGCCGTAAATCTATGACACAGGACCACCGGCTTTACTTCCCTTCTGAAGGAAGCCATGCAAAGGATTTTTACGCCCAAAAAAATGCATCGTCATACGCCGGGTTTGAACCTGCGACCTTGGGAACTAGAGGCTAGCACGGTACTACTAGTCCACGGAGGACGACGAATGAGGGATGAGGCAAGACTTCCCATCCAATGGTCATAATCGCTTCAGTGGTGTTTCGACTGGTGTATGGTTTTGATTGCCATGCAAAAGCAGAACATTTGCCATGGTTTTTGTTGGGCGAACTCGCTGAAAACATACTTTGAGCTTTTTGAAGGTACTGACATATTGCACAGAATTTATTGTGCATCCCTGCTCCAAAAAATCAACCAGAATTACACCCTCTGCGTCCCTAAACACGGTTGCCATCACTTTCCCTGCCAATGGCACAGTTTTGAAATTTTTCTTCCTCGGTGAGGTTGTGCGATGCCATTCCACGGGCTGTCTCTTAGATTCTGGTTCAAACAAAATGAGCGCACATTTTGTCTTCAGTTACAATTTTGTCCAGGAACTCTTCTCCCTCCAATTGGAAGTACTGCAAGTGTTCAGAGGCTATTGTTTTTTGTGTCTCCTTATTCTGATCTGTTAACATTCGGTGTACCCACTGTGAACAAACTTTTGAGTACTCCAGTTCATGAATTATCGTCACCACACTGCCTTTACTGAGGGACGTAATGCGACACAATTCATCTGTTGTTACCCGGCGGTCATCTTGAATGATCTCATCCACTTGCTCAATGTTGCATGGAGTCACTGCAGTCATGTGTCTGCCGCTCCGCTGTTCATCAGCCAATGGTGTTGGCCCTTCAGCTTCGTTACAGCGTAGAACCCATCTTCTAACCATGCTGACATCCACTGTTGCATCACCATACACCTTTGTGAGCCTTTCATGAATGTGAATGGGTGTTTCACCTTCCACATTTGAGAATTCAATGATAGAACGCTGTCTAATACGAACATTGATATCAACCATTTTTCAACAGGCAGCAGTGATGAAGTAGGAAGTTGCTATTGCAGTGGAGTGGAGAAGGAATTGCACCAAATTCAAATTGTTCACACAACTAACTTAGTTCAGGAGAAAAAAAATAGGAGGCATTACTTATTGACTGACCTTGTATTCTTGTGCAGAGAAATTTAAAAAAAAATCCATTTATTGTAAGAGTTAAATTTACGAAACAAAACGTGTTTGTTGAGATTCACCTACAACTAACTGAATTATTATAGCAGAGGGTTTATGAGATGTGCAGGCTCTGCAGTTCATTTCTGGTTTCCAGATAAGCCGTCAGTATACTCTGCCATGTAGTGCATGTGTTGAAAAAATATTATTTTCAAGAAGAGGGTCAAGGATGAGAATTCTCCACCACTATGGAGAAACAAGCGTGGAATGTAGAGAGAAGACAACTGTGTTAAATCATTTTAACAAATTCTGAGAAAAGTACCCCTCTTTAATCGACACTTTATTGTTATGCAAAATTGTTGAGAATGCTTGTGTCACATTTGTTTTCTGTTGTATTTTCTAACCTATAGTGCTCATCATTTTCTTAAATCGTTTACTTATAAAAGTTTAAAGCAAAAGTGATACACTAGTGATGTGTAGATGTTAGTCATTAAATGAATGATTTCGAAAGCCTAAACTTAAGAGCAGCTTAATCAATATGTTTAATCAGGCGAGGTTTTGTATGTAGTGAGACCATAAATTAGTGTAGGCAGGCAACCAAGAAGTAAATGTGTGGTGTAAATAGCCAAATGTTTCCAAATGTTCTTATAGTTTAAAATGGTATAATAAAATTATGTAATTGTACTGTTGAGAAATACATGTTCATTCATTCATGTTTAATCAGAGGTGGAATAGTAGATAGGTAGAGTTGCAGAATCATTCAGGTACCACTTTCATTTGTCTACTTTTAGTATTATGTGTTGGAAGGTTAGGATGTGAGGCAAAGTTTGAAGAAGATGGTTGGCTCACATATTATTTTTAGCTACTTTATGTTTATCTGCCCCATATATGTGTGCTAACTTGAATATGATTTGCTGCTGTTACGTAATAATAGTTTATGTAAACTTAAAGAAGGTTATGTTGTTCAACTGTTGTTTTATGTAGTTTGTAACACTCTTTGGGCATCGGTTTGTAATTTTTCTTCGGCTGCGTCAGTCTTACTTTAGAGTCAGGATTCATATGCAGGGCGCGGTATGACAATAACTGTAGACATCACAGAATTAAACTTTTAAATTTCACTTCTTTTGTTTAAATTCTTGCACATATTTATAAACCACTACACTTTTTAAAGAACTGTGAAAAACTTTTACATATTGACTTATATCTGTTTTTACTAAACGCCCTTAGAGAACACAATTTTTCATCTACACACTACCAAGTCTCGTCAGGAACTGAATAATCTCAACGGTCAAAACCCATAGCTTCGGTATTGCAAGTCTCTGATTGGCTAATTCTAGTCCAATAGAATATCTGCATTTAATTTAAAACTTTTCTTTGCTGTTGATTGGCTAATTTTAAAACTGTCATTGAAACTATGTCATCGTTACTTTAATCATGACTAGTACATTTTCAAATTCTAAACACATTATTGCTACAATTACCTCATTATTACTCATTGTTAGCAACCTAAAACTTATTATTCTCACAGTTCTTGCATTATTAGAGTATGTAATGTATTCACATAACATTATTAAAATATGTTTACAATAAAAATAAGTATTTGCAATGACTGTTACATACAATTTAAATAATTATTACATACATATTGTTTCAAGGTGGGCTGTTATTGAATTTACTTTTATATAAAATACAATTGAAATTATTCAGGTATTAAAATACTGCTTCAAGTTTAACAGTAAGGTGTACAAAATGCTTAAAAGCTAATGATCCCCAAACTGCAGAATGTGTTGTATTTGCATGCTGTCTGGAGGAATTTCCTGTTGTGTGTACTTAGTTGCCATCATCCCTCCACGTGGTACTGCCATGTGCTTGGCGGAGTGATACATTAATGTTTGTTTACTTCTACTTCGAACTTAAAGTGAAACAGGTATTAGATTGCTAGAGCAACAGTTTTACCAGCCTTCTTTCATTTTAGAAGGTAATGCTATAAAACAGTTCAGCTTTATCCTATTGTTCTAGACAAATTGTTGTCACAGTGGGACAGCAAATGCTATTTTCAAGAAAATTGTGTCTAATCTGTTTGTTTTTTAATATTTTTCTCTTTGCATTTATTAAATTCATGAATTAAAGTTTGCATGCTTGCTTATTTGTTTGTTTTGTATAGTAACGTGATCAATTTTCAGAATTTCTGACAAATGTTTGCAGCAAATGCAGTTAGTATTTTAATTTTCTTACACTGATTTTCATTGAAACATGCATAAATTGTTACTGACAAATTACAAGTTAATTTACATAGCAGTAGACATTACCATGAGGTGTTACTTCCAAAGTGTAACTCGTTTCCAGTCTTCACAACATGCTGCTTGGTCATAATTTCCATGTTGCTGACAGTAAACAAATTAACTCACCACTACAGTATATTCCAACCCCATGGTAGGTCACAATACAATTCTGTAGTTGGTTAGGTTACTTACCTTCAAAATATTTGTAGTTATGCTCATGTACACCAACCCTTCAAGTCAAGGTGCATTATCTCAAGTTAGATTGTTGCAAAATCTGGATAAATTTGATTGTCTATTGATTCATTGATGTCAAAGGCCCTTGTATGAGTCCACTAAATAGTATGATTATTGTAATATTTTGTTGGGCATTTCCATAATGTGGTTTTTAACATACTCTTTGTTTACAGCCCATGCTGGTTTATGCATCATGTCACACATGCAAAATGTTCTGTGGTGAGCCAAGAATTGAAAAATGAGTGGGTACAATCAAAACTGGAGAAGAAGGGATCGGGATTCCCGAAGTACGGGTGGCAGGGGCAGTCAGAACAACTCAAACTTTTGGAACAACAACCATTATGGAAACTACCAGAACTATCCTCAATATTCATATTCACAGCAGTATTCTCAGCAATGGAGCTGGGGCAGTCCAAACCAGTTTCAGACATCATTTACCCAGCGTCCTGCCCGGCATGTCACATTCACACCTGGACAGCAGCAACAGCAGCATGGGAAAAATGCACAGCCGCATAGATTGCCATCTCCGGGATCAGACTCATCCAAGCAAAAGTCTGCGTCTTCCACATCATCCAAAACACCATCAGATCCACATCCAGGTTCAGAAGAAGCTAGAAAGAAGAGTCTCGCCCAGACTACAGATAAAGTCAAGAGTTGTTTGCGTTCTTTTCAAAATGAAAAGTCTGATGTCCTGGAAAACTTGCTCTCAGGTGAAGAAGAAACAGGGTCAAGCGCAGAGGCAGCTAAAGGAAGTACAGTTTCTTTGGAAGCACCTGGCCATGAACTTCAGTTGACTCCAAGTGATCTTAAGGTGATAGGAATGGTGAATACATCAGGCTTAGCAGTTGATGAAGAGGATTCTGGAATTCCTATTGAGACCACTGAAGAAACTCCTGTGGCTGAAATATGTGAGATGGATTTAAATAATGAAGGTTGCGTGACAGACTTCCTACAAAATACCTCCAAAAGTGGTAAAAATAAGAATGCTGTTTCAAAAGAAGCAGTTAAATCTTCAGCAGGTTCATCATTAGAAGCTCCTGTTTCTGATAAGTCAAATGCAGATAGTGAACAGCCCAGCAGTAGAGCACAATCCATATGCCAGGGAGAAACTGCTCATTCCAAAGTTTCCCCTGATAAAAAACAAATTGATTCAGCAGAAACACTTCTGAAGTTAAAACAGCGCATAATTCAGCAATTTTTGAAAATGGGAAAGAACAATCTAAAAGATCTCCTTAATAACCCAAGATCTCGCAAATTTGAATTTGCTATGAACCACCTCATGAAGGAGCACAGAAAGGTTCTCTCTCGGGAGCTTAGAGGGCTAGCACAATCTCGAATAAAGGAACAGGAATCCCAAGTGCAGTCCCATGTTGCAGAAGCAAGTTCGTTGTTGGACACTGATGTGGCAATCAATTTATCTCATTTGCCACAAGAACTTATTGAACAGCTCGGAAATCTCTTGCAGCTGAATTTGTTGGATAATGCGGTAGTCTCGGAAGAGTTTCAGCCTAACATGGCTGTTGTTGAAGAAGAAAGTAAATATAATGTGATGCAGAACATTGAAACCTTGCAGGTTGCATTAATGTCTGAAGATAACATAAAGAAGGAAAATTTAGAACCACAACAAATACACACTGCTGATTTTACATCTCAAAATATAGCTTCTGAAACAAATGCAGAGGAACAAAATGAAAGCATGCCACCATTGCAATCAGATAATGAACCTCTAGAAACTGTACAAGAGCAGACAGCAACTGATGATCAGGAAATTGTTCACGAGGAGGGCAGTGTAATAAACAAGGCTCGAAAAACATCTTCAGATTGGTGTCCATACATTCCATTAGGAAAAGCGTTCATGCACAGAGGTGACTTTGATAGTCTTTTTTGTGAGTTTCCAGATTTCATGGAAACAGAATCAGCAGGATCTGATGAACAGGAAATCAACTTAAAAGATCAATCAGAAGCATGTGATGAACCCCCTCCTGCCGAGTTATTGGAAAATGTCTCAGTGAATAACATCAGAGATACTAAAGCAGACTCCAGTAAGGAAACTTTGGAACAGAAGTTAATGGCTGAACCAGAGACTCCAATTGGAGAATCCAAAGAGGAAGAAAGCCTCAGTCACCCAGATTTGGATCTGCCACTAAATCCATTTGAAGACTTGCAACCTATCATAGATACTGCTGATAAACAGGTGACTGCCATATGCAGAGAACCAAATGAAAATGCTGCAGAAGATACCCGAATGCAGATAGTTCCTCCGGAGAGTGCTGAAGATACTGGGTCACATGATGAGACAACAAAAAGTATTTTAGATCTTGAGGAAACATTAGCAAGGGTAGATAAATCTGTTGCAGGTATGGGAGATGATAGCAATAAACAAACTGAAAGTGAAGGCATTGAATTTGATATGCCAGATGCTGAAACTGAAAATCCTTGTGATCCAAATGATGTAAATGATGATGTGTTAGAAGGGCTGCGGTCAATAGTGGAAAATGCAAAGACTGTAGAAAATGTTGAGTCAGCGAGTGATATGAAGGAAAACTGTGAAGCGGAAGCAAACATAATGAATGAAGAAATTTGTGAAACAGAAGCTGTAGCAGAAAGCATGGATGTAGATGTGTCTGCGATGTCAGTTGAACAGTGTTCTGATGTCCTTCCAGAACATAATGTTGGTTTTGTTGCTGGAAGAGAAAATCAAAGTCCTACAAATGATACTGATGTGAATTTGAATCCTGTAATACCTGAAGGATCAGAAAATGAGGAAGCAGCTGCAAATGAAAATACTAGTCAAAGTACTGGCTTGCAATTGGATGATGAAGTTATGGAACTTTATCGTTGTAATGTAGTGGTAAAGAAAGAAGTTTCAGACACAGACGTGCAACAAAGGAACATAGAAGGTAAGTGCAACTTACTGCATAATCATATTTACATATTATTGTATAGGGTTTGGATTTAATGTGTAAACAGCAAGGCAGTGTAAACATATCACATGCAAAGTTGTATCAGTTCATAAAAATAAGCAGGAAACATAATGCAGACCTTACTGTGATCTGAACATGGTAGATGAATCCAAGAAGTTTAAGAATTCTTCTTAAGATTTTTAATTATTTGTATATTACATAAATTTTGTTTCCTCCCATTCTGAAAGACATATTGGAAATATAAAATACCTTTATTGAAAGCAAGAAACTGGTATTGACAAAGGGGAAAGGGCAGTGTCAGCGATTAGAGGGTACAAATACAGAATACCAGATATAAATGTTAAATGGGTAGAGAAAATATATAACACAGTAGTTGAAGCAAAAATGTTATATGGAAGTGAAATATGGGGAGTAGAACGAGGCTGGGAAGAGATAGATATGGTACATAGGAGTTTTTGTAGAGAAGTTTTAGGCCTGCCAAATGCTACAGTTAAGGAATTTGCTTTAATTGAAATGCAGAGAGTGGGGGGGGAAGGGGTAATAATGGAGAGAGCTCTTAAATATTGGTACATACTATTAAATTTAGAAGAGAAGAACTTGTTGAGGCAGTGTTTGGAATTCCAAGAAAGGAGCTTAAAGAAAAATGGGTGGAGTTATAGTATACAAACTAATTTGGAAAATAGTGGTCTGGGAGAAATTTGAAGGAGGAGGGAAAATAATGTTAAGGGTTTTTGGAAAGAAGCTAGGCAGAGGTTTGAAGATATAGAGATACAACATTTATTTAGTAATATTGGGAAGAAAAGTTCCTTGGAATCATATATATTAATAAAAAATGTATGGGCTAGAGAACAGTATGTGGATAACTCAAATAAGGAACAAAGAGAAAGTATAGCCTGGGTACGAGCAGGTGTATGGAGACTAATAGGAATGAGAAATGGGTGCCCACAGAACCAGTGTCCAATATGTGGGGAAAGAGAATATTTAGAACATATCGTTTTTCATTGTAAAGGTACACAGCATTGGAGAAAGCAAGCTATAAATGGGAAATGGTTCAAACTGGACAGGAAAGTAGCTTTAAGCAAGATTTTTAACAAGGAAAGTAAAAAGGTAGGAGAGTACCTTTCCAAAGTAAAAAAGAAATGGTTATGGACAATAAAAAGAGATGTAAATTAATTTCATTATGTGATGTTAAGTTATGTAATTATATTATCATTATTATAATATTAGTATTATAAGATTATTATTTTGGTATCATTACTATTATTTATTTTATTATTATTATTATTATTATTATTATTATTATTATTATTTATGTTATAATTAAAGAGTGTAAAATGGGTAGAATATGGCAAGATAACAGCTTGGGCTGATGTATAGCCATATTCTAAGGAAGAGTGCTAGCACAAATAAATAAATATATATTGAAAGTTTTACCGTAGTTTGCAGGTGGAATATATTCTTGCCATCCTATTGAATATGACCTTTCACAATGGAGTTTCTGCCCATATCATTACAGGGACTGTTGACACAATGGATAAAATGGAAGAATTTCTTTAGATTACCACATTTGGAAGCATTGAAAATTATTTTAGAAATTATTTGATTATATTTGTTGTAATACAGAGGTCCTTTTATGGCTTGGTCCAGATTGCATGTATGTGTACCCTGTACACTGTCTACTTCATCAGAGGGTTTTCCATTCTAAAAATCACTCATTACACACTCATGAGTAATAGTAATATGCACTATGAGTGCTGGCCTTATTATAAGTGGAGTCCATCTGCATTGTTACATTCCTGATCCTCATTAACAGTATTTTTCAGAACATGATGGCCTTGCCTCCCACCCCTGCCCAACTCAGCAGAGCTTTGAGGGTTGGTTTTACAAGGTTTGCGGTTTAAAGCAAACCTCACAGTTACCAAGTCTTTAGTAGTTCTTAAACTGTGGAGCGCTATTCTTAGATGGCACACATGAAATTGTTTGTTTGTGTAATCTAGCACCTCTTACAATGACGGAGCTATTTTTATTTCTAATGGGAGTCTTTGGTAAAGAAGGTTGATGTTAATTCACATAATCAAATTCAGGTTCAGATGATATCCAGGGTTGGAAAAGGAATGACATATTGTGCGCTAACTCACCTATTTGCAAACTTACAACATCAAACAGGAATTTAATTCACAATAAAATTGCTTTGGTGGACTTTGTGACAGCGATGTGTCTATAATTAGTAATTGTTGAGTCGATTGTAACACTACATCACTTGTTTTTATAACGATTACATGTTTCAGGAGCTAATTGCTCCCATCCTCAGTTCCCATCGACTGCCCGCATCCTTCATCTTGGTTGTAAGCTTGATCTCTGGTGGCGGTTGGAAGAACTTCTTGAAAAGTAAGTCACCTGGTGGGGTTTCAAAATTATAAGTGGTTTCTGTTCTTCCAAATATAAATTAGGAAAACGGATTCAGGCCAGAAACAATATACAAGAAAATAAACAGAGCCGTGAGCAAAAAGAAAATAAAAGAAGTTACCACACTCATCTCTACTGAAAAAGAAAAGATGATCTTCAAAAAATTACATACCACCCATAGCTTTCTACAAATTCCAGAGAATCTTCAAGCAACACAACATCTCTTTGACCCCAAAAAACAATTACACCATCAACAACCTACTAAACTCCAAACTAAAAGATGACATCCCACAGGAGAACAAACCAGGAAAATACCAGATCAGCTGCAATGACTGGGAAAAAATTTACATTTGGCAAACCAAAAGAAATATAAAAACAAGAACAAAAGAACACTTCAGTTACATAAAGCAAAAAAAGGAAGATAAATCAGCAGTAGCTTGGCACTTTTAGAGAGACAAACATACCATAGACAGAAACCCAAAAATACTAAAAAACATCTCAGGAAAAGCAGAACTTACAACTTGGAAAAACATTTATATTTGGAAGAACAGAAACCGCACTTATAATTTTGAAACCCCGCCAGGAGACTTACTTTTGAAGAAGTTCTTTCAACCGCCACCAGAGATCAAGCTTACAACCAAGATGAAGGATACGGGCAGTTGACAAGGAACTGAGGATGGGGGCAATTAGCTCCTGAAACATGTATTCATTATAAAAACAAGTAAGTGATGTAGTGTTACAATCGACTCAATAATTACTAATCAAACAGGAAACTTAGAGTGATTGGTGATGAAGCTGAAGGACGCTGACTACGCTCCTCACCCTCCTAATGAGGGTTGCCTTTTGTTTGCTAATGGTTATTGTCCAGGGGAAGGCTCTGGTAGAGGGCATGGGGTGAGGCTGTCATGTTTTGAAAAAAGTATACATGCTTATAAGTAATATTAACATGCACTATAATGAGTACTAACGTTATTATAAGTGGTGTCCATTTGCATTGAGACGTTCATCGCATTTCTGTCGTCATAGGTTGTAATTCATGAACATAGTCACTCTGTAGGTTTCAATTTTAAAAGTTTAGCAGCTGTATGAACACCCACTTGCTGTACAACTGGGGTTACCAACTCAAAATTCTCGAATGCAAGACATTACTCGGATAAAAGGAGGAGATTTCTTTAAAAAGCCTGACACTTTTTACACATACTTCCTTTCTGGATGGACGGCTGGCACTTGTGTTCTGCAACTACAGGGCTATCAATATTGCCTTTTCAACATAACATAAATATGTTTATTGCCATAGTACACACTATCAGTCCCTGAAAAGTGGAAGGGAGGCAAGCAATTTGACAGCACCTCCACTCTTCATACTTGTGTCTGTAGTCTATCCAGAAGGAAGGTATACCCCGCATTTTTATCTACAAGGGTGGTTTGATAAGTTCTCGAAATCACCACGATGGGTCAGCACTACCGCAACGAGTTGTTCATGTGATATTCATTGGACTGTTGCCTGTAAACACGTGCCACGTCAGTGCTCTTGGAAGAAAGCTATGGTGGTGACATGGCTCTGTTGTTGTTCCCACGTAGTGATTTGCGAAGATGGAAAAAATTGAGATTTGAGTAGTGATTAAGTACTTCGTAAAGAAAGGTATGAAAGCAAAGGACACTCATGCCGACTTCCAGAATACACTGGGGGACTCTGCTCCTTCATATTCAACTGTTGCCAAGTGGACAAATGAATTTAAATTTGATCGGGAGAGCTTAGATGATGATCCACGCAGTGGTCAGCCAATATGTGTCAGTACTCCAGAAATCATTGCAAAAGTGCACAAAATGGTCATGGAGGATTGCCGATTGAAAGTGCGTGAAATTGCTCATGCTTGTCAGATGTCATCTGAAAGGGTATATCACATTTTAACTGAAGAATTAAAGATGAAAAAATTATCTGTGAGATGGGTGCTGCGACTCTTGACACTGGATCAAAAACGCATGAGAATGGAAATATCGGAACAATGTTTGGCCCATTTTAGGAGAAACGAACAAGATTTTTGGCACTGGTTTGTGACCACAGGTGAAACTTGGATGCACTACTATACTCCAGAGACAAAACAACAGTCAAAGCAGTGGAAACATGCTGATTCTCCGCCACCAAAGAAAGCAAAGACAATTCATTCGGCTGGAAAGGTCATGGCATCAGTATTCTGGGATGTGAAGGGGATTCTGTTTGTAGATTATCTCCCCACTGGGCAAACAATTACTGGAGAATATTATGCTTATCTCCTGCACAAATTGCAACAAAAGATACGCGAAAAAAGACAAGGTTTAGCAAGGAAGAAAGTCATCTTCCATCAAGACAATGCGCGCCCACACACATGTGCCGTCGCCATGGCAAAATTGCACAAACTATGGTATGAATTGTTGCCACATCCCTCTTATTCACCTGTTATGCCTCCATCAGACTTGCATTTCTTCCCACAACTGAAAATTGTTCTTGGTGGACGAAGATTCACCTCAAATGAAGAATTGATAGCCGGAGTTGACAACTATTTTGCAGGCCTGGAGGAATCTCATTTTCGAGATGGGATCAAGGCACTGGAACATCGTTGGACCAAGTGCATTAATCTACAAGGAGACTACATTGAAAAATAAAAAAGCTTCAGTGATGTAAGTACTTTTTTTCTATTCCATTCCGAGAACTTATCAAACCACCCTCATAAATAGCAAAAGCATATTGTATTTTTACTCGAATATAATCATAATAGTGCATTTCAACCTAAGTATGGTTAGTGCATCTCAAAAAATCATATGACTGAAAATGGCGCTCTAGTTAGTTGCATCACAGTACATGGATTCACTCACTTATTGACTTCAAAATCATGTTTCCACCACAGTCCACTATGCCTTGCAAATAATGCGATAATATGCTCCCAAGGCTTGAGCAAGCTGAAAGAAAAAGACGTCCATCATGGTCTAGGGGTACCATGCTAACCTCTGTTTCCCGAAATCGCAGATTCAAACCCAAGGCAATGGATTATTTTGGGAATAAAAATCCTTAGCACAGCTTCCTTTGGAAGGAAAGCAAAGCCGGTGATCCCGTGTCGTATATTTATGGCACAGAACCTCAAGCCTGATACAAGAGGCCTCTGAGCAAAATTTCTGCCTTTCATGTCCAATATAAAATGAGATACTAAGAATCATAGTAGTTAAAGAGCGTCCATAAATAAAACTCAATTTCGATTTCACAACTGAAAGAATTTTTAAAATATATTGTTATGCGAAAATGCTGGACATTCAAGATAAAAACTAAAATGTCTGCCAGACGTAAATAAAATCACATAAATGTCAGACATGTCAGGCAAAAACTGGATGGTTGGTAACCCTTTGTGTAACACATTTTAGATACTTCTTTGGAGAGTATTTGAATGATGCACCAATTTCGTCATTTTTTCCCTCCGTTAGAGCATGTCTTTTTTTGCTTCTTAAGTTAAGTAATCCCATTGTTCTAATCTTATTAGCCAGACATCTGATAGCATCTCTATTTGGAGATGGAATACTAGGAAATGTCTCCTGAAGTTGTCTACGCGCCTGTCTACATAATTTGGTTTTTATGTTTGTATTGTACATAACAATTCCTTGTTCAAGTTTGAATTTTTCGATAGGCACTTCAGTAGACTAATAAGACAGGAATGGCAACATATTAAAAATACTCTAAAGCAATTCACACACACAACACAGATGCTTGAATAAGCTTTCACCTTTGAGATGCATAATGAACAAACTCTGTTGTTTACAGCATGAACAGAAGGAAGCAACTGGCAGTTGACATTCACAGATGATAAAGTGTAGCCTTGAGCAGGTCATTCATTGCTAGTGAGCTAGTGGAACATACCAAGGTCACTGCAGTGCAAGTGATTGTGATCACGCTACAAAATGACCTCTCAGTAGAAGGCACAGATTAGAAAATTGTAGACTGGAATGTAATAACTAAGCAATGAAGACTGCTAAACATTTTCACTTCAAAAGGATAATTTCACAGAGATCAGGAGGAATGTTTATGTGATGGCAAAAGTTTAAATCAAATGAGTTTCAATAAAAACTGAAATTTGTATTCTTACCACAGTGTAAATTTTTCTGCGATTAGCTCTGCCTTTTATTTCTATTTCATGTATTTTTTTGTATTCTCTTAGATAAAATGTAGATTTCTGATTGAAAATTAGTTATGTTAGTGAAATTGAAAAGTAATAGGTGTGCATTATACCTAAACTGGCCTCGGGAACTAGAGGCTAGCATGGCACCCCTAGACTGACGACATAAACAAGGCGCACATATCTCTTAGAAAACATATGCTCTATACTTGATGTATTCACGGTGAACCTATGTTAGAAGTAGTCATGACATCATTAGGCATATCATTATGTACTGTTGTTACTACTATGCTGTATTTTTTTTATTACTGTATAACATACTCTGCTGACTTCTGAATACTTGTTATATAGACTGTCTATACCATTTTTTAAAATTTAAATTCTTGGGTAATTCAAATATTTTCTTAGGCCCTTCATATTCAAATTGCACAAGTTTCACTGTATTTGAATATTTAGTTTTGCAAAGCCATGTAATTTTTATCAAAGTATAAGACACATAGGTATGTATAAACATTGTAAACTCATTGGGTGTCCACCTCAGGAACCATAAATCACTGCAGAAGATAGCCAATCACAAGGCTCTTCCCACCGCTTCTAGAAGAAACTATCAAGACTGAAAGACTAATGATTATACTATATTTGCACAGTCAAAACAGTGCAACCCTTCAAGGCTCACTTCAGCTGAGGATATAAAGCAAACATAAGCTGTATCAGAACGCTGAAAGAATTTTGCAACATATTGTTATCTGTGTTTCAGTTATAACAGAGAATTGTATTCGAGCAATTAAGTGTTATTTTATTTACAGTGTGTGTAATTCTGGAAAATACAACATGAATATTCCATAACATCTTTTGTTGTGATTTGTCGCGGTAATCTCTCGTGTTATCTTATTTGCTGGGCGCATGTTATTATTTTAAATTTGGGTTCTTTGTCCTCCGGCTAGCTATTATTACTCAGTCAAGCAAGTTTCTCTGAGCAGGGCATGTAAACAGAAAGGAGTTGTTGTTAAAAGATAACACTGATAAAATAATTTGTTTTTACACTTTTATTGCCGTCACACTTAATTTAATAATTCACATATTTAATTTTTATACATGCCTGACTGAAACTGTGATATTTATGAATGTAACTACAATCACTTATTTGCCGCGCACTAATTACTTTGCGTACTTCACATTTTGTAACTAACTGCGACGTGTACCTCGTGAATGACTTTTCAAGACTGTGCGAAAATTGCTTATGACTCGAGAATATATACTCCCTCACCTCAAAATGCCTAAACATTATAATAGAGCTGCTATTGGTTACCAAATCGTGCCAAAATTAACGTCTGTTTTGTCATCCAATCACTAATACTAACATATATGCTCTAGAGAAGATATTCCCTCCATTTCTAAAGAAAGGCACGCTACCCTGACTCATTTGTTTTTCTCTTCTCAGTGATAACTCACCCCCTCGGTTTATTGTTACCCACTTCTGTTGTCAGTTTCAGTGAGGCCGTGCAAACTTATTTCCTAACAATACTTATGGCTAACAAACATCTAAAATCCTGTACATACAATAATATTAATTTACACTACAATCACTCTGGCATTCACAGCATGTTAGGATATAAAATACTGCCTCAGATTAAAGGAAGAGCAATAAATGCCCTATGCACTGTAAACCAGTTATGATCTATTGTGCTTCCCTTCATTTAATTTGTTAAGATATTTGCCTCCTTTACAAAGTCTGCATGTCTCTTAATCGGCACTTCTTGAAATCCTTGCAATTGCATGATATCTTGATTCAAGTATTTAACCCTAAGAACTGTGAGACCTTTACAGTTACACAACAAATGCGATACTGTTTCATTTGCTATCCTGCATCATCTACCTATTTGATCAATGCTTTGCTGATGTAGAGATTTAGAGATGCCCATACAGTTTGACAGTGTCCTGTTGTTAGATCAACTGTTTTTTGCAGTGCACTTCCATTCATGTTGTGATTTTATAGTCACCTCACCTAGTATTAGTTATCTGCTCACACTATGCAAGTTTTTAACGCCTGAGATAAGAAATCTCTAAAGCCAGAGAGTAATCAAAGGAAAGAGTTTTGGTTTGGATCTTGTAGATGGTGGTTAATGAAAAGGATGTCTTTCATCAAATATTATGTACATCTGGAAGTTTAAGTAGGAAAACAAAATTCCGCTTACAAGGAATTATTGAGGATGGCGCAAATCATTCAAATTGCCTCTTGCCCAACACCAAACAAAGATCTGGTGTTGAAAGGACTTTGCTCCTCAGAGGAGACTTTGAGAGGACATTGTCCCAATCCTAAAGAGCCAAGCTGAGGTAGTACTGCTAACAAGCTGGATCAAGATCAGGAATTTTGTCACTCACAAGGCAGGATCCTCAGCGGGACATGTGGAACTTCTCCTCAGGCAGCCCTGCATCAACTACTATCTGAATTAATTTTACTGTAACACTTGCATGTTGAAGTACAGCAAGTCCGTCATACAAGCCCACCACTGAAAGGAGTTTTTGGGTCTCACCAATGTTTGTTTCACTTACATCACTTTCATTTTGCTAGAATAGTACCTTACTTCTCTGCATATAACTAAGCCATGCTTAGGGGTTGAATTTAGGTGAATTTGTTTTACAGAGATTTTCCAGAGAATGCGTCAAGGCATATTCTTTAATGTCAGTCTTGAAGAAAACATGGTGTTGAATGTAATGGAAAGCAAAGTGATTTGCCTGGAAATGTGTTGTAGCATTTCTGTGATGTTGGTACCTAAATGTGCTCTATCAAATTTAATTAAAAGCACAGTGCCTTTCCAGGGGTTATATTGCAGCATAGTCTGCTTAGGAACAGGAAGTGCCCTACTTTGACTAACTCAGGACCTAATTTACTGAGAAAAAGGACCCAATTTTCCAAGCAGATAAGCTGTAAAAACAGGTATACTATTTTCATATTTGGCATGAGTAGGCCCCGATTAACCTGGATCTGATTTGCTAAGATTAAGATTGTTGTCTGACAGGTTAGTGGCCATACTTGCAACTTAAGTATAGTGTGACGATATGTCCGACATGTGGTCGCTTGACATATCAATTATCAAACAATCTGAAAAGAGACAAGTTATTTTAATAATGTTTGTGAAAGTAACAAGTAATTCAACAGTAATAAGTAAATTGAGCACTACAGAGAACTGCAAGGATAAAAAATGTCATCCCATATTTGCAAGTGCTTTGATAGAAGTACAGAGAAACATTCAGATAAAGGTACAAAAAAATGACCCTAGAAAATTTTAATTATGTACCACCTGTAACTTTTTGTTTTAACTATAAAATAGGTTACAACATAAACAAATTCATAGATTAGACAAAGATGCAGAAATCAAATTTATTAGGGCACTTCTGCAACATATTATATTGTGTTAACAAAATTACTTTTAGGGTATAGTGAATCAAATCTGATCATATTGCAGAGTGGCTCTAAAATTGATATGATCAGGATAATTTAAGAAATGTAAAAAAAAAACCTTTGTGGTACAGGCCGGGCAATGGTTTTATTACAAGATCTTTCTGCCTCAAGCTCTGTATTTTCTCCTTACAGATATAGTGTTTTCATGGTGAAGCCACTTTGCTCCAAAGGTTAGTCTGTTATACATATTTACCAATTTGAATATATTTTGTTTCAGAGGAACCCGTAGAGGAAATGAGGCACACTACAGAAATAGCTGTTCAGACAGATTCTTCAGAAGAACTAGATCCTCTGAACATCGAGAAGTTCTTGCACTGTCTGGAAAGATCTGGTCAACTCTCTCCACAGTTGACGAAATTGCTTAAGGAACAGTTATCTAGCAAGCAAGTGGAGGTGATGGAAACAGAACAAGCGTCACTCAGCACTTCAATGATGTTCAATCCAGCAGCATCAGGGCATGTAATGAGAGCTTCAAGAACATCAGGGAACAAAGGAAGGACAAGGATTCGGAGTGGGTTAAGATCTCATTCTGAGGAAGTTATGTTAGAGCATCAGACAGGTGCAGGCAGTATCCAGGATTTAGGCAGTGCAAGAAATGCTCTTGGTGATATTGGAAGCAGCAGTGTGAATTGTGCCAGCAGAAACTGTATGAATCCAGAAGATATTCTTCCTCTTCCTGTCAGAAGGGAACCAACTGCAGTTTCTAAGTTTGTATTTTTAAAAATGTTAGAAATTGATAAGGACATTCAGAAACTTATGGAATTGAAACTTGATTTGTATAGAAAACTACAAGTAACATTGGAAATGGATCCTTCCACTGTGGATGGTAGAGGAGTTGCCTCAGCAAATTCCAAGAATGTTGTAGAAACAGGTTTATCAGTTGTAGAAACAGGTTTATCAAAAGAAACTGTTTGCAGCCCTGGGCCACAAATGGTGCCAGCAGAAGAGTCGCCAAAAAGACAGCAGATACACACAGCTGCTGTTACAGTAAATGATGCTGATGCAGAAGAGACGTCACATATAGGGAGGAAGTCTTTGCCATCATGTTCTTCAAATTTGGCTCCAATGGTAATGCTCCCAATGGATTATATGCTTTCACATCAGTCATCACAGCCTTCAAGACAGAAATTGAAGACACTTGATACTTCTGTTGTGGAGGCTGTTCTGAATAGTTTTGATATACCTGAACAGTCACCGAAGGAAAAAGAACTTACTAATACTAATTCAGAAGAAGCACCACAATCTCCCAGCCGGAACAGACGCATTTCAAATGTGTCAACTCCAGAAGTTTCTATTACTTCTGGAAGCACTAACAAAAAGTCAAATGTAAAACAGACAGCTAATAAGAAGAAAACGAATACTGCTAAGAAAAACATGGGGAAAAGTAAGGGTGCTGAAACTGTAACAAGTTTAGAAAACGTTGCTGCCATTGAAGAATGTGAAACAACAAAAGCAAGAGATCTTCGCAGGAGAAAACCTGAAGAGAAATCAGGTGGTAGAAATACAAGACATAAGTCAAGCATCACTAATCCTGATGAAGATAATGAACCACTGTCCGGTAATAGATCTTTGCCGGAAACCAACAACAAACTGACAGAAAATATTGATCAGGAGGTTGAAACATCAATGAAAATCAAATCAAGAAGAGGATCTGAAAATACATCAGATAAACCTAAGAACCAAAGAAATAAAAAGGAAGCAGAAGAGAATGCATCTGAAACATCTGTTGGACAATGTGAAGAGAGCCTACAACCAAAGACAACAAGAAATCGTAGAGAGAGCAGAAAAACTGAAGTTTCAACTGAAGAACCCACTGAACTGGAAGAGCAGGAAAGCAGAAAAAATGACAGAAAGGCAGGTGAAGCAGAGCAGGTAGCAGCAGAAGCAGAAGAAATAACAAATAAAAAATCAAGAGGAAGTAAGCAAAGGGCACTTTTGGCTATTAATGATGCTTTCGCTTTAGATGATAGTCCAGGAAAAAATAGCCGTAAGAGAAAGGCTTCCTTAAATGAAAGTGAGCAAGAGGATGGATCAGGAGCCCCAGCAACAAGATTCAGGACAAGGTCTCCAAGAAAACTTACTTTAGACCAAGAATCATCACAGTCTGAAACTGAAGTTACTAAGAGGATGAGGTTACATGGAGGAAGTGAGGAAACCACTGGCAGGAGAAGTACACGCACATCGCTTTCTGAATCAGGGAGAAGAAATTCACATTCTGAAGTAATTGAAGAAGCGACGGAGATTAAACGGCAAACAAGCTTGAAAAGGAAGGCTGAGGAAGCACTAGGTTCACCAGAAAAGTGCCAGCGCCTCTCAAAACCAGACCTGAAGGAAGTGTGGAACATGCCTAGTTGTTTTGTGGTTGTGCATCCACTCGCTGAAGAGCAGATAAGATCCCTTAGTGGTACTGCAGCAGAAATAAAAGATAATCATGATGATGAGGATGGTGATGATGATGTTCCGATTGTTGAACTGGAGAAGAAAGAAAAGAAGAAACCAGCAAAGAAAAGACAGTCCTCTAAAGGCAATATTCGGACCTCTCTGAATGTCGATGTAAAAGAGAATGAGCCTGAGCTATTTGATGTAGCAGATGAGAAGCAGGAAGATCCTTTAGGTGGGATTCCTGATGCATGTCAACCACCAGAGCTTCATTCAGAATCATACATCAGTGCTGTTTCAACCCCATTACAATCCCCTCCTGACCTAATGATCCAGACTGTCTCCCCAAGGACAAATGTCTCCATACAGGATGAAAACAGTATTTCAACATTAGTATCAGACTCTGTGTCAGTTAACAGTGATGGGGAACATTCATTTGTCAGGAAGAATGATATCTCTGGGGATTATAAGGATGATTGTGATCAAGATTCTTTGCATTCCTGTGATACAGGACAGGAATTAAGAGATGGGACAGGTAGATCTCTAAAGCATAAATCTTCTAAGAGGCATAAAAAAGACATTGAGCGTTTAACATTTGAAGCTCATCAGGGTCCCATCTTAGATATTAAGGTAAGCAAAATTTTTATATAACATTATAGTTCATAATCTATTACTGGAAAATTAATGATTTAAATTTTTAAATAAGATTCACTATGATTTAACACTAAAAGAGGACTGAACTTAATTTTTAAAAACTTCTAACAATAAAATATAAACAATTCTGAGCACATGTGTGACAATTGCGTCTTTCTACAACATCTTGTTTTCATTCTAGAAGCACTTTTATGTTTAATGCTCACCCCATGATGATGTCATGCCAAGCTACTCATTGGGTGGTACGAGTAAAAATGAGTATTAACTCCCAGTCTAAGCACTTTATTTAAGTTCAAACTCAGAAACCTATGAATAAAAGTTATCCGAGTATAAATTCGTGCTAGGAGTTTATACTTCTTAATTAACTATAGTTTAAACTCACATTGTTGGCTAGAAAATACATTGTTGCACATCCTAGTTATTGTTGCAGCTTTATTCTTGTTGCAGTACTGGTTGCATTGGATTTATGTGTAAACAAACAATGATGTTAAAATGTCAGATACATCAAGTATTGAGGACATCAGTGAACTTAATTTAACATGAAGTTTTCGTGGGCGTGCTTAAAAATATCCTGTGGTGTTTTCCAAATCACAAATCCCAGCCGCAAGGGAAGAAATGAAAACTGCACTAACCAATATTCGACATGAATTGATGGTGCCGTATCAGAAAATGAGATAATAAAAAAATTAACAACTTGAAAAAAAATACATCGTATAGATATTTTGCATTGCTGTGGAGTAATGGGATTTCTAAATGACGCCATTAGCCATGGAGCTAATGCTTAACCACCCAGGAGAATGGGTGATTCTTTTTAATCACTCTATATACACATTTTAATGCTTCCAAATTCAAGAATCGTGCACTGATCCCAGCATTCATCCAAAAGATGTCCTGTCAACCACTTAACATTCTCTGTTTCAAATCTGTACAGAATCTTGTAATTACGGTCGTTTCCATTGCAACGCACTGAATACATTTATGTAGTACCTATATAAGTTATCACTGCTACTGACCAATATAAACTCAACACCAAATATACATACTCTCTTTTATTCATACAATTGTCTGTCTCTTACATCAGTTTGCTTGCATTGCATATAATTCCTGTTGTTATTTTGTGATTGTTGGACAGTTTTCCTTCCCTAGTATTCTGTGAAGTGTGAAGTCAAGAATGACTGCAAGCAGTGCTTATGGTTGTACAAATAATTCCAGGATAAACAGAAATGTTGGTTACTCTAGACATTCTCTGGCTTCAAGCCAGGTTGGGTGATGTTGGTACATCAACGTTTTGGGAGCGTGCATCTCTCTCAACATCAGGATGTTGAATGACTTGATCATGTGAAATGGCCTGTATATACAGAGTGGCTAGCACAGACCTTGTAGAAAATGCGAGGTTTCCTGGTCGGCTCACTGGGGCAGACTTCGTAGAAACTCATCTACTCTGGCTGCTGCTTAGGTTTTGTGTTTTCTGAGCTGGTCAATTTATATTTTGATGGTTGGTTTCCATGTGGAACTGAACTGTAGCCCAGTGTCTCAGTTCAGCGTGCCCCTCTCGGAGAATATGGCCAACGCTTCCAGTAACTGTCACATTTGGCACAATGGTTGTGTCCTGGAAGTTGGCTCTATGGTGCATTTCAAAGCAGTGTTCTGCCAGTTCAGACTTATAGGCTGCATCAAACAGATGATCCTCGCATGCTCCTTGACCCTGGTGATTATGGTCCTGCCAGTTTGTCTATATCCGGGGCCCTGCACTCACAGGGAATGCGATATACCCCTGGTACATTGAAATTCAGCTGATCTTCACCATTCCCACTAGGTTCTTTATTTTCGGAGGTGGTTTGTGAATGGTCCACTATTCTGCTGATTCTGCCAGATAGGTTGCCGGCATATGGGATGCAGGCAGGAGCGCAGGGTCAAGGATGCGTTGGCCATATTCTCCGAGAGAGACATGCTAAACCGGGATGCTGGACTACAGTTTGGTTTTACATGGAAACCGGCCAATAAAATTGAAATTGGCCGGCTCGGCAAACACAAAAACAGACAACTTAAACAGCAGCCAGTGTAGGTGAGTTTTCTGTGAGGTCCGCCCCAGTGAACCCAATAGGAACAGCTCGCGTTTTCTACAAGATCCATGCTAGCCACTGCGGGATATTGGGTTTAAACCCCAATATCTTTAGACATTAGAATTTTTAAACAATGACTTCACATTTTCTCTTTAGATTGTGAACTTCTCATCAGCCTTAGAACCGGGTGAGATGGCTCTGTGGTAATGTGTGAGGCTCTATTCATAAGTGGAGACAAAAAGCTTGTAACACAAATACTGAGTGAAGTAAATAAACACAATACTAGTAGGTTGTAGCAGGAGTTACTGACCATAATGACATTCCTTGAAATATTGGCTACAGGAAATGCAAGCTCGGTACTTCTCTATGTTTGGATTACTTTTGTCAGAAATCGGTGGGGAATAAAATATATAATTAATGAGATGTGTTCAAAGAAGTAGAATTTTAAAGTATGGATTCACTACAGTGACTACACATTCCTGCTGACACTTAAGGCTATGGCTGATCAGCTGCTCCGGCAGGAGATACCTACTTGAACACACATGAACTAGCTGTATGATGTCACCACTGTGCACTGTCAGTGCGGAAAATACCCTGCAGATCCTGAACATAAGTCACACATTGTTCCGGTTTCCAACATTATTATGCACAACCTAAGATCTCGTAGAATATTAAATAAAATGGACATGTGAATTTTTAGTTCAGTCCTCCTTTAAGTGTTGATTGTTAATATTGTAAAATTTTACATATACTTAGATTAAATGAACATTTATTGCAATTTTCTAAAGAACAGTATTACTATCTGTACCACTTACTTTTAGCAGAAAGTCCGGTGGGTTTAGATGTCCTCCGTGGTGCAGTGGTTACCATGCTAGCCTCTAGTTCCCGAGATTGTGGTTCAAACCAGGCGGAAGGCGATGGATTTTTTTGGACGTAAAAATCCTTAGCATGGCTTCCTTCGGAAGGGAAGTAAAGCCAGTGGTACCGTGTCATAGATTTATGGCATGTAAGAACCTCAAGCCTGATAAAGAGGCCTCTGAGCAAAATTTTCAATCTTTCATGCCCAATATAGAATGGGATGCTAAGGACCATAATAGTTAAGGGAGTCCATAAATTTAAAAAAAAAGAAGAAAAATACTGTGGGTTTAGGTTCGGGGAGCGTGAAGGCTAGGCAATTGGTCCACCTCTACCTATCCATCTGTCACCGATCTGTTATTTAGAAGCACTAAAATGAGGAGGTACTCCATCGTGCATGGAGTACATGTTTTGTCGCACAACTAAAAGCACATCTGCTAACAGATCAGGTAGAACATTCTCTACGAAATTATGGTAACTTTGCCTGTTGAACTTGGGTGGAAGAATGTGAGGCCTTACCAAACAGTTACCAACAATGCCGGCCCAAACATTGACAGAAAATCTTTGTTGATGACTTGCTTCAAGAGTTGTTTAAGGATTGACGTCAGCCCATACATGGTGATTGTGATAATTCACAATCGGACCTCGTTGAAACGACACCTCATCTGTGAACGGCACCATTGCACTAAAATTAGGGTTGATACTTTGTTGCATAAACCATTCACAGAAGCATACCCGTGCAAGAAAATTAGCTGTTGATAGTGCCTGCACACGCTGTAAATGGTATAGATGCAGCCAGATCTCGTGTAACACTTGCAGGCAGTCATGTGGTCAACTTTCATTGTTGCAGATACTTGTTTTGTACTGACAGTAGGGTTGTCGTCAACTGTGAAGAATTGCCGCCTCCCATTGCGGTGTCCTTGTCCTTCTCCGGTCGTGAGTATCAGGCTGAAATGCTCCATGTTCCCTAACACGATGATCAATGGCTTCAAAAATTTTCCTGTCAGGACACCAACATCCTGGAAATCTCTCCCGGTACAAACGTTGATCGCAAGCGCCATTGCCGTAATCCATACATCAAATGGACATCTGCCAACTCTGCATTTGTGTACACTGCCATTGCATGAGCCAAGTCTGTGATAAACTCTACTAATATGTAGTAATTCGTGTGCTTGCCAAGGTCGTACTGCTCACTATACCCCCGCCGCTATAACGTTGCACTTGACAGTTCGTGTGGCTTCGCATAAGGTTGGCTACATCGTGGTTGCGACGTTGCCAGAGTGGCTAGTAAACAACAACAGCTGATTGTTCTCATTTCTATCATGTCTAAGCCGCATACAAAAAGTGTACGTAAGTAGCGAACGTCACTGAATAATAACTATTTCGTATTATTATTGTTAATTGAAAATAAGCGATATAAGCAGCTTTGGTATGATCGGATACTCCTTTCTATGATAATAGGCATAAATGTGTCTAGTATGGCGTCTAATTGGAAAGCATCAATATTTGTGACTGGACAAGGCTTCTTTTTTTTCTTCCCTGGAGTTGATAGAAATATTTGTGAACAACAGTTCTCGTGCTTAAACCAAGAGCTGTTGCAGTTCGTTGTACGGCTTTATCAGCAGGAATAGAGGGATTTCCGTGAAGCTTCACATACTCCTTTTCCTGTTCAAAGAACTCCCGGGTTCTCCTTAATAGTTCCAATGCCTGACTATTAAGTGGCACACCTCGGCGCAAAGGATTTTCACTTCGTGAATCATCACTCTGCGATCGGCGTCGTTTTTCCGACATTGTCGCACTTAAGTTTTGTTTAAATAAATAATATGAATGAAATATATATAAAATAGATAAATATAAATACATAAATGTATAAACGAACAATAACAAAACTATCAAACAATAACCACAAATCTAAATAACAAATAACAATGAACAATATGTAGCTTGCAAAGAACAACTCGACGCTCTGCTAGAGATTCACAAACTGAAGCACGTGGTTGGGAATAGTTACATCCAGCAACAGAGTAAGTAAAGTTAATAAGGGAATTGAACCCTTTATTATGATTTCAAGGCGATTCTAGATCCGGTTCCGCTTTGTCATCGACCATCCGGAATGCTGCCTTGTGATTGGCTTAGGAAGTCAAACGGTTGAAGCTTTTCATCTGTTTTTTCGCCAGTGTACCAACTTAAACGCTAGCTGTCAAGTGCAACATTATAGCGGCGGGGGTATAGAACAGTTGATGTTACCTGTAAGCAAGCAATGACAAGTCGCATGGCAACAGGGACATGTAAAACAAAACACTGGTGGTGCACCTACGATAATGACAACGTAACCAAGAGTGCATGTTCCCCATGATTCTAACGTTCTGTTCATTGTGTTTCCCATGATTAATGAGTTGTAACATGGAAATAAAGCGTTTCCATACCCATGTTCATATAACATAATTTCTTTTGTCTACATGTGAGGAAGAGGATCTCTTACATCAGTTTGCTGATAATGTCTACCACAATTACAGCCAAAACATTAACTTTGTTTTTATAAAACAATGGCACCAAAGTGTGGAAGAAAATGCTCCTAGAAACACAAGAACCAGCATGGCCAGGTTGTACATAATTTTGTATGATAATTTTGAACCTAAAACGATATGCCATTTTGGCATGCTAAATTCTTCAAAACGTACGATAATTCATGGTATGAGATCTGGATTTAAAACAATGAATTTGTACAATAATATTTGGTGCTAGATGCTTAATTTCTTAAGAACGAAATTCTGCCATACTGGGTGCATCTTTAAAATATATATGGTTCTTCTTCTTTAATATCTGCTGTTATGAACAACTATAGGACACCACTATGAAATTATTGTCTTGCTTGTTGAGTTTGTTGACACCAGCATCACCCAGGTATTTTTTCATTGTGGGTGGCCACCAAGTGAATCCCTTCCTTATGTTTATTCCTTGCACTAAACTACTGATAAAGAAATAAACTGTTTTCAGATCAAGGTTGTATTGCATCACTTGATTCTTTCAAGAAGTCTCCACTTCTGAAAAATCAGAAACTTGAATTGAATGTATCTATTATCCTGTATGATTCATCTATTCCCTAAGCCAGTATTCACTGAGCTGAATAGCCACATCTGGTTACAAACAGCATGCTTATTTAGAATAACTCTTTTCTGAGTTTTGTAAAAACGAATGTACTGTATTGTGATTGGTTTCAGGGAAATAGAGTACCACTCCCTCCACTTCCCTAGTGTCACCTAATCTTTGTTTTATTCTTGTGCTTCTGAATCAGGTGATTTTTGCAAGACAGGATAATTTGTCATAAAAAATCATAATTTTGCTTACATGCCATAATTTCACAAAATAGATTTGGTAACACTGGTAAGAATTACCATTAAAAGTATATAAACATTGGGGAATCTCATAGGTGTGTGATAACAAATGCTGTGGAGCAGTGCTGGCCTTTAACAATAAATTCATATTGATAAAAAAGGAAGTGATGACAACAGATGGCAATCTGATCTAATAAGTGGGCAAGATACCCAACCTGATGTATATATAGCAGTTGTTTCAAACAAATGACTATGGTAGAAAGTACCACTCTTATAAAGCTTAAGTTTGATGATGCTTTGTTGTTTAGTTATTGTTGGCAGCCATTAATAGTGAACTCTCTCAGTGAATTTGTAAACAGATAAAATTGGCCATTGTTATGTGATACAATACTTTCATTTGAAAGGTCTTAGTCCAACTAATATTAAAGCTGAGCTAGATTCTATTTTGGGAGAGTCTGCTTAATTTACAACAGTAAAATATTGGGTGGTAGAGTTTAAGCGAGGCTGTATGAGCTGCCAAGATGAACATTGTAGTGGTCGACCAAATGAGGTGACCATGCCAGAAATTGTGAAGAAAATCCACAAAATGGTATTGGATGACCGTCGACTGAAAGTGCGCGAGCTAGCAGACATTGTAGGCATTTTTCTAAAAGTGCATCACATACTAACTGAAAATTTAGACACGAGAAAGCTGTGCACAAGATGGGTGCTGCGTTTACGCTCAATGGAACAAAAGCAGCATTGTGAGGATGTTTCAGTCGAATGTTTGGCGATGTTTTGCTGCAGTAGAGCCGAGTTTCTGTGCCGATTCATAACCATGGATGAAACATGGGTCTATCACTTCACACCTGAGACGAAGGAACAGTCAAAACAATGGATTGAAAGGGGAGAATCGATTCCAAAGAAGGTGAGACAGTTCCATCTGCAGGCAAGGTCATGGCGTCAGTTTTTTGGGATGTGTGTGGAATAATCTTCATTGATTATCTTCAAAAAGGAAAAGCAATCAATGGCGAGTATTATGCAACATTCAGGGTTTGAATGTTGAAATCAAGTAAAAACAGCCGCATTTAGCGAAAAAGAAAGTTATGAGACAATGCACCAGTTCACACATCCATTATCGCCATGGCCAAAATCAATGAGTTAAAGTTTGAATTGCTTCCTCATGCACCCTATTTGCCAGACTTAGCCCCCTCGGATTATTTTCTGTTTCCAAAGTTGAAGAAATGGCTTGGTGGTAAAAGATTTACTGGAGTCTGCAGTTGATGGCTATTTTGCAGAACTTGACGCTTCTCACTATAAACAGGTTATTGAAGCTATTGAACATTGCAAAGGAAAAGTGTATCGAGCTGAGAAGAGAAATAGAGATTTTTTTCCCCAACATTTTTGTGTTTTCTTTGTTAGGTCGGTACTTCTGAGATGCCCTCGTATTAAGTCCACTTCCTTTGGTTTAGGAAGACAAACTACATCTTCCAGTTTAAATATATGTTTTAAGGCAAGGTGAAGCCTAATTAAAACCCATAAGGGTTAAGTGGCAATAGTTTCTTTCCTTTTGAATGCACTGATTATAAGTCACGTGCTCTGAAAGAATCAACAGTAAAGGCTGCTTCACAATAACTGAGAACAGAAACCAGAACAAGAACAACAAAGTTAAAATACAGTATTATACATAAAATCTAGTGTTTACAATAAATGGGAAGTTGTGCTGGGAATGAGAAACAAGACTTGGTCAAATTTTAATCTTCTTGTTACCGGGGATGGCATATTAGATCCATATTGGCATATTAGACTTTTCACTGTAGAAATTATTCAAGGCAGCCGGCACATTAAATAGCTGCTGGAGCTTCCTGTAGTTGCAAGCTAGGAAAGTGAAACCTGAAGAATAACTACGAAACATTTCTATTATTTAATTATATATTATATCTCATTTACTTGGATTTTATCTTATTGCTTGATTCTCATTGGATAGTGTATCAAAATGCTTGTGTAAAGAAAACTATGCTCTTCCTTGTGAATCATTTTAGAATTACTTCAAATAATTTATGAGGACTTTTTGTATGTGTGTGTGCGCGCACTTCCTAAGAATGCAGTAAGATTTCCAAGAAAATTCCCCCACCACAAGGTATCTTTTACATAGAAAATTTATTATTATTTTTTATTTCCTCAAAAAATGGCTCTGGCAATTTTGATTAAAATATATGATTAAGATATTTGCCTGACAAATAAAATGTATAACTTGAATTTTCTGTGCATTGCTGGTGAGGTCCTCTTCGTTCTGAATGACATTTTATATAATTGGTAAACCATAAGAGGTAGACAAATTCTTACTACACAAAGCATGTAGACCTTGTTATAAGACACAGTTTATATCAAGTAAATATTTTTGTGCTATTAATTGGAGGCGCCGGCTCTGCTGGCACCCCCTACAGATTCATTTCCAGCATGGGCATTTTTAGCACTTTTCCCCCACCGCGCAGATACCCTTAAGTCGGGATGAACTGGTTTGAGATGCTTCATACTAATGGCACGATTAATAAAAAGGTCTCCCTGTTCTCCAACCATTTCTGAGATATTATTATTGTTTTTGGTTTTTAGTTTAGCATCTTCTTTAACTGGTAAAATTAGCTGACATTCTTCTCAGAATAAGGGAAAACCCTGGAAAAAACTTATTCGATTAACTCACCCTAACTAAGATATTCTTTGTTATTGGTTTAAATTTTCAAATTTTCTCTACCACATATCTAATAGGTAGAAAAGCTGTATTCCACCCAAAAATTTGATGTTGAGATTTCATAAAAAATGTTCTGAGACCTGCTAAATCCAAAAGAGAGCATTTTTAGAAAAAGGTGTGTGTGTGTGCGTGCGTGCGTGTGTTTTAAGCTACTTCCAACATAAGCACTATGAAGATTCAAACATTTGTTGTATGTATGCAATGGCTTTCCAATATCATCTGCAAAAATAGGTCAGGTCTGCACAGTACCCTTAAGCTCATTGTGTGTGTGTGTGTGCGCGCGCGTTTTTTTTAAGCTACTTTTCAACATAATCACTATGAAGATTCAAACATTTGTTGTATGTATGCAATGGCTTTCCATATCATCTGCAAAAATAGGTCAGGTCTGCACAGTACCCTTAAGCTCATTGTGTGTGTGTGTGTGTGTGTGTGCGCGCGCGCGTTTTTTTTAAGCTACTTTTCAACATAATCACTATGAAGATTCAAACATTTGTTGTATGTATGCAATGGCTTTCCAATATCATCTGCAAAAATAGGTCAGGTCTGCACAGTACCCTTAAGCTCATTGGAGTGGAAATGCTGTTTCCCCCACACATTTTGTCATTTGCAGCAGGAAAATATGGAAGTTGTTTGGCTCTAGGTCTGGGCTGTAGGAATGGCGACCTAAGACTTAATATGTCTCTTATCACCATCATGAATGTATTGGTCATCTCTAAAATTTCCTGCATCATGCCGTCATTCGTGAGGTTCTTACCATATACTTGGTCATTTCAGGTGAATTTCCTTTACATTGTGTCCCTCAGCCTGTAGGAATATAATGTTGTGTAACTAGCACTTTACGTGCCCATAACCATGCTTGACTGACCAGTTCATCTGGTAGTGTTGCTGATAGTGGTGAGAGGACAGCCAATCAGTCTATGTGATGCCCCACTTTCTTTTGCTACTTGGGCCACCTGGCGATGACATCAGAGGTTGAAAATATACACACTTGAGGTCGAAGGTTTCCAGACACCCCGGGTAGCATATGTTATTCCCTTAAATTTATTCATTCTTTTATATTTGAAGAAAACACAATTGTATTATTACAAATAGTTTGGAATGCAATAATATTTTAAAAAGTGAGTGTAATAAATAATATGTTTTGAAAATTTACAAAACAGGTTTCACACTGGCTTGCCATATTACCGATTATTTAACATGGGTCCACCCCATCCAAATCCACAGGAGAAACGGAGAACCCTGTGGGACTAGCCACACTCCACCAACACATATTGTCTTGTGGCGAAGAACAGTTCGACTACTCCAAATGACTTGCAGTGTTCCACTGTTGTATATATAACTTAGCTCTAGCAAAAATGGTCCGTGAGAGTTGCGGGTTATAATTGAATTAAAAATCTGTTCTTGCTTTCAGAGAGTAAATAAACATATAGGTTGCAGTATAAAAACAAAATTAAAAATTTTGGTATGACAAAATTAGGTATTAATGTAATTGTGATATACTATGATATTCATTCTTGTCAAGTGTTCCTTGTGGTGCAGTTCACCAACCCTGCAGTTCACCAATCTTTGCATCATAGACAGCAGTGTTTGTGCACGTTGTTATACTTTATAGTACAATATGCCTTAACTGCACTAATAAACAATTATTATGCGGTCCAAATCTCTTGACATTTGAGGCATGTCCACTAATATGGCACTAGCAAATAGTAGCAGTGCACTGTTGCCTCATGTGGATAATACACCTCGCCGCTGGTGAAACTCTAATTGCAATATCATGTGCGCGCATGCATATTTCATATTTCAGAAAAGCAACAAGTAGCTAGGATAAAAGGCAATATTTTCCTGAGCAAGTACAAAAAAGAATCATATTTTTCACCCAATGGTTTGCCATTAATTTATAATTATCTTTTGTGATGTTTAAACAGAGACTTTTACTTATAATTATGCTTGTAATAGTATTTTGTAGTATTTTATTTTATTTAGTGCTAAGTATTACAATATATAGGATTGTCTACTGAAATTTGGCCCTAGCCACTTTAATTCAGTAGACATCCATTCTGCATACAAATTGATTAAACTATTACATATGTCCACTACCGCTATATTTCTATCTATCTTGATCCATTTCATATTAACATACTGTTTCTCCAAACTTCCGTCCCTTGGCATTTAAATATCACTTCTTATTTCATCATACAACATATCTACATAATTATTACTTATTTCTCAAATTCCTATCTCTTTTTACTTTCTCTACTACGTATAGTAAGTAGGGGAAGTATTGTATTCCACCCAAAAATTCGATACCGAGATTTCACCGGAAATACATGTTTTGAGACTCCCTGAATCCAAAAAAAGCATTTTTGGAAACATGTCCGTGTGTGTGTGTGTATCTGTGTGTGTGTGTGTGTGTGTGTGTGTGTGTGTGTGTGTGTCTGTGAACAGCATAACTCAGAAACGAATAGTTGGATAAACACCAAACTTGGTATTTAGGTTCAGTATCTTCCAGAGATGCAACACGAAGGTTTTCAAGAAAATCCCCCCACCCCAGACTACCCTTTACATGGAAGATTTTTCGAAAATTTTAATTTTCTCAAAAATGGCTCTACGATTTTGATTAAAATATCATATGTTTAAGTTATTGTCATGAGAAATGAAACGTATATCTCGAATTTTCTGGGAATGTCTCCAAAAGTATTCTTCATTGTGAACGACTTTTGCATAACTGGTAAACCATAAGAGATAGACAAAGTTTTACTACTGAAAAAATGTAGATTGCGTTAAAATACACAATTTATGTCATATACATTTCTTTTGTTGAGTGCACCGTTTTCGAGATATTGCTTCTTATTCCCTTCAATTTTCCAATACTTATACTTTTTCTCAAATTCGTTATTCATTTTTTTATGTCCTGGACATGCAAAGAGAATGGAATGCGCCACATAGCAACCAGCGTTAAAATATTTGACTATCGCTTAAAACCTACCATATTCCCCTTGCATCTACATGAAAATTACCAATAAGATTGACATCTCGATTTCTTGATTAACACGAAGCATATGGAGAATAAGTGTTTGTAAAAATAGTTTGTACAAGAGTAGAGGAAGTCATGTGAGTGTAACACATCAGATTTTTTTATGTCCTGGACATGCAAAGAGAATGGAATGCGCCACATAGCAACCAGCGCTTAAAATGTTTGACTATCGCTTAAAACCTACCATATTCCCCTTGCATCTACAAGAAAAGTAGCAATAAGATTAACATCTCGATATCTGGATTAACATGAAGCATATGGAGAATAAGCGTTTGTAAAAATAGTTTGTGCAAGAGTAGAGAAAGTCATGTGAGTGTAACACATCAGATTTTTTATGTTCTTATCCTCCCCATACAATTCTTTGAAATATTCCATCCATTCTCCTGGTTGTGTACTGGGTTCTGTTACATATTTACTATACATTGATTTTATAACCTTTCATACCTCATTTACATTCGACGAAGTTTGTTTGACTCCTATACTCAATGTCTTCCTTATGAAGAAGCCTATGCCTTCAGATACCCTCCCCTTTCTTGCTAACATATCTCCTTTTATCCCTATGTACTCAAATTGCTTTTTGTAATAGTAATAATGCTGTTGTGGTTATTTTATATATTATGTCAGATGCATAATTATCACTTAATGTGCAATTCTCCATGTCCTAAATAAATTTAGAGACGTTTATCCCACAAGGTTTTTCTAATACAGCTACAAACTCGTCATGAAAATCCTTTCAAAGCCCTATGGCACAGCTCTGCAAAATTGTTAATAACGTCATGTATGGCTTTGTTTCACAGAATAATACCATTGGAAAACCAATATTAAGTGCATTTTAGTGGTTATTATGCTTGCTTCTGCTGATTCTTAGAACCAAGCACGTATCCGTTAAATGAGAAGAGCTTATTGTGCTTTTTATAACATTCAACAACTCCTTACATGGAATGCATAATAATAATAGAACTTTAAGCAAAGAATCAACAAATGACATGATAGCTCAAGGTTTAAACATTGACTAAGCAAAAATACTGCTGGTATACTTTCTACAGCACGCTTGCTGGGAGGTTAAGCAATTCAGTTGTGAATTCAACTGTGCTGTACTCAGTTTTACAATAATGGGCTTTGTCCTAGTGTTAATAAAGTTAACTCTTTCATGAAAATGTCACTTTATAAGCCCAGTAGTAGCAATGGATATAGCAGTAAGGTTAGAGCTGTTGTCTTTACTATGTATAATTATTTTTAAAAAGTATGTCAATGAAGAAAACTGCAAAAATCTTAACTTCATGAAATGTCAAGAACATAAGGATGGGTACGCTGATTAAGGCATGTATAGTATGCAGTTAGCTGCACCATTTGAATAACAAAGAACATATAGAAAGGTATGAGTTTTATTTCTCTGTTTGTATACTACATTTCCATTATTGTCTCTTCTTGTTTTCTTGTACTTTTTAAGTGAATATTGCGATAGCATATACAACAAATGCCTTATGTTCTGACGAACCGAAGTGAAGTTTGGCAACCGCACAGCCACTCTGTATTGGCTGTCACAAAACGTCAAAGAGATTTGGACTGCACAGTAATGCAGTCATTAAACCTTAATACTAACTTATAAATTTATACAGGATGTCCGGAAACTTATGACCTGCAGTGTAGATACATAAAAATGTTAATGGTTTTTACTCAGTAGTAAAAAACCAAGTTTTCTAAAATTAAGATTTGAGATTATTTAAAGCATAATTCTGTACATGTTAGTTAACTAAAATAGACTTAGAATTAAAATAAATGCTGCAAACATATTTGTTCCACCAGATTTAGAAAATACAATTAATCATTATTATTAGAAAAAAATTGTTGGAAGTCCTTGCTTTGTTAAACAGTCCTTTTATGAAAGGTGTAAGTAAGGAAAGCATCAAATCTTGAAACCTATGTCTCCATAGTTTGAGATTTCTAATAAAAATGTTGTTCCACAGACTGTCGGAAGGCATGTGCTGGCCGCATCAGAAGATGGCTTTGTTTACTGCTATTCACTAAAGAGTGGAAAGTTCAAGAGAAAATATGGAGGTCATGACTCTGCAGTCACATGCCTCTGTGTGGTGGAATGCTGCATTGAGCCAGATGTTAGCAGTGAACTTGAAGCTGGGGAGCAAGTGACACCAGAACTGTTTTTCACTGGCTCACTTGACAAAAATCTGCGATATTTCAGTTTCAAGGTACGTAACGTATACATGTCAAAGTTTGTGATTCGTTAAGCTTATAGCTTTATTCATTGCCAGTAAAGTACTTTTTCTGATGCATCAGTCAGAATAAGCATTAATTGCTTCTTTAACAGTAGTAAAAATTTAATCAGCTGTTTTCTAGCATCAGCATGGTAAATCGTTGGAGGAAATTGCATGGTTAAAGTTGGGACATTAAGAAACATTTTAAAGAAGTTACCTCAAATGTAATTTTAAAATAAGCATTAAGAAGTAAATGTTTACTTATTTGTTTTCACTTTTATAAAAAGAGAATGAAATGTTTGCGTTACGAGGGTCACTACGAAAGTTTTGAGATACATGTAAACTAAGGTTGATCAATTTAAATGGATTGCACCATTGGATAGCCACATTGTTTGCAAGTGTAAACATGTATCAGTTTGCATCCTCCCTCCCCCTCACAGTCTACAGCACAAGGTTAACAACCTCTAGTGTGGCGTCAGTTGCTTGCCAGCATGGAGGTGGAAAGAGAGCACTTTCGTGCAATGATTTTGTATGATTTTAAAATGGGTTTAATTGAGACCCAAAGTCTTGAGCGCTTACAACAGGCTTTTGGGGACATTGCTCCATCCCATGCCACAGTTTTTTGGTGGTTTCAAGAGTTTAAAAGAGGCCGAACTTCATTAAAGGATGAGGTTAGGAATGGTCATCCGTCTATGGCAGTGACTGAAGAAAACATAGCTGCTGTGGAAAGAATGGTCCGCAAAAACAATTCTGTGACATTTAAGGAAATTGAGACAAGTATGCAGATTGGATTGCCAGCAATTTTGAAAATATTGCATGGCTATCTTTGCATGAGGAAGGTGTCATCCCGTTGGGTGCCCCACAATTTAACTGAGTTGTAAAAGCGCACCCGTGTTGAATGGTGTGAAGAAATGCTGGCCAGATTCGATGAAGGCAGTTCTTGGCAGGTTTCTGACATTGTCACTGGTGATGAAACTTAAATTTACCAGTTTGACCCCCGAGACTAAGCGTCTGTCGACTGTGTGGATCTTTTCGGATAACGATCTTCCAATGAAAGTGAACGGCTGCGCATCATCAAGAAGAAAATGGTGGCCACTTTCTTCTTTAAATCTCATCATGTGTCTACCATTCCTCTTGTGGAACAAAGGACAGTTACTGTGCACTGGTACACAACAGTTTGCTTACCACAAGTTTTCGAGAAGCTTCGTGAATTGTGGCCAAGAACAGGATGCAAGGAATCCTGCTCCACCACGACAACGCCTCTGCGCACACAGCCAATGCAACGATCCAGTTTCTGGAGTCCACAGAGGTGAAGTTGATGACTCATCCCCCATACAGTCCAGATTTGGCTCCATGTGACTTCTTTTTGTTCCCCACAGTGAAAAATTGTATGCATGGAATGAAGTTTTTGAGCCCTGAAGAAGCTGTTGCAGCATTCGAAAGTGAGCTTTTACACCTACATGAAATTGAGTGACAGGAGTGCTTTCAGAGAATGAGAAAGTGCAGACATTGTGGTGGTGAATACTTTGAAAAGCTACAGCAGTCAAAGTGATTTTATCCAGTTTAGTTTTTGTGTATCTCAAAACTTTCATAGTGACCCTTGTATAGTGGAACAGAGAAGTTGGCAGTAACATGTTCAAGTATAAAAATGAAAAATTCTCTCAGTTTATAGGATAAGTGAATTTTTTACTTGTAACAGAAAAGTTACAGCGTAATTTGGTGGCAGTTATGTTATAATCATATTTGTTTCGTTCAGCAGTTTTTGAAAAATTGTTAGTAGTTGGGACAATAACATTTTTCTCATGTACAGCAAACCCTCGCTACCTTACTATTGCAGGTTTTGTTAACAAGTCTTGTAAGGAGCCAATTATGAGTTTACATAACTGAAATAATAAATCTGGAAAAACAGTTATTCTGGGAAGGATATGTCGAGATTCTGCTCTTATGTAAGAAGTTCGTAACAGTTAGGGATATAAGGAATTCTTAATTGTGAAGCATTTTAACAAACAATTAAGGTGCTTCAATTAATACAAAGCCTCATTTCGATGCATTGTTATATTAGGGGAATTGCTTGGCATGCACTGCACTGTTTCCAGCTGGTTCTGTTCTTCATCCCCTCCTTTCTGGCTAATCAGTTGACACAAAGTTTATGCTGTACAGAGGTTCATATGTTGTGAGGCCTTGTGTTTCAGTGTTATAGTGGGTTAGTGCTTTTATAATGTCAAAAGGTTTGCATAATTTGGCACATAGAAACTTTCTGTATGGTGACAAACTCTTTAGAGCGAGACAGCAGTTTATAGAAAGATTTCCTGCTGTTTGTGCTCCTCACAGAGAAACCATTAATAATCTTGTGAATAGATTTAGGGAAATGGGATGTATTCTTGATGAGAAACCAAAAGTAAATTGCCATGCTCTTATAGAGTAAAAATCAATGACATCTGAGAAGAGTTAGAATGAAGTCCAAAGAAATCTTTAAGAAAGCTTATATAGGAACCAGCAATTTTGCAAACCTCAGCTTGGAATGCCCTGAACTTTTCAAATTAAAACCCTCTAAGATAAACTGTAGTTCAAGAATTGCAACTTCAAGATAATTTGAACAGAGTTAAATTCTGCCTTTGTTAGATAGTGTTAATGATTGCTCTGTTGACCTGCATTTATTTTTTACTTTCTGTACCATGTACCTATTAGGTAGAGAAGGTATTGCATAATACCCAAAAAATTTGATACCAAGATTTCACTAGAAATAATGTTTTGAGACCCCTATTTAAGTTCAGTACCTTCCAAAGATGCATTACAAAAGATTTTCAAGAAAATCCCTCTACCCCAAACTATCTTTTACATGGAACATTCTTTAAAATTTGTTATTTTCCTAAAACTGGCTCTTGATTATTTTGATTAAAATACCGTATATTAAACATATTTACCTGACAAATAAAATATTTATCTTTCATTTTCAGGAAATAGCTTTTGAAGTCCTCTTCAATCGGAAGGAATTTTGGTAATCTAGTATAACTGGTAAATGTTAAGTGATAGACAAAAACATCCTACACAAGAAATGTAGATCTCTTTGAAACATACAATTTGTTTAAAATAACTTTTTTCTGGCATCAACCATTTCTGAGATATCCGTTATTAATGGTTTGAATTGTTTAATACTTAGAGACAGTCTTTTTAAAGTCCTGTCAACATTCAGTTGTTTCTCACGATTCCATTGAAACAGTACCTATGGAATTTTAAGAATTCCAGTTCTTAATCATTTCACTATCTTTTTTTTTTTTTTTTTTTTTTTGTGTGTTATGGATGAAGCATGTCTTTATTTACCTGCCCATGACGAATTAAGAGTGTTAATGTAAATTTTCGGCTATGGTAGTTTTAATTTGCATGAGAATTCTGTGCACTTGAATTTAAGGGGCTATGAATACTCAACTTTGCCGGTAAACAGTATGCTTCCCAGTGCCAAGAATATTCCTGTTAGGCCAGCCATGCATCCAAATGAAGGCTGTGTATAAGGATGAAATTGTGAAATAATAATGCAAGTTGAGTTTAACACACTAAAACTAGTTATGTGAAGCTTCAATATGTTAAACGTAACTCATTTTATTAATTAGTTATATGCTGTTATGCTGTTTTAGACTGGGGAGTTGGTACAGCCACCAGTGAACATAGGCAGTCCTATTCAGTGCATGGATCAAAATTGGGGAATTCTCTTCATTGGTACAAAGATTGGTGAAGTCATACAGTACAACATTAAAGTAAGTAAAATGCTCTAAAGAATAAATAAGGAATACAAAGTTCTCTCAGATCATTATTTTTCTCATATTACCAGCTATGTTAAAATGACAGAATTAAGTGCAGTACACAAATTGTTAAAGTGCTTTTGCTTGAAAGCCATTAAATCAATAAAATGCTTTGTGTTATTGGCATATTAGATTGCAGGTTTTATTTTGCATTTTGTTAATGCTTTTGGAAAATTCAGTAATAAACAGCATTTTTTTGCTGCCAAGAAATAATTTCACATGCCTTCTTGTGGTAGTCCATTTCTTCCAGTAAGCACCACCCATAACCATTGACCACACATTATAGTTTTCCAGATATATTTTGTAAAATTTACATACCAAGTAAAAATGTCTTGTCAAACAACATTTCTGTAGATAATGAAACATGACTTCGTGAAATATACAAGTTTTAAAGGTACCTTCAGAATTAAAAGATCCTTAATTAACTTAATGTGAGCTTACATTTAAAAATGCTTGGGAAAACTGGTTGAAAGACTGATATCATTCCTATATTCTTCTAATTGGGACAATCACCAAACTATCATGTGTATTTTATACCAAACTGTGTTACTTGGGCCCACTTTATGCATATTGACTAAAGGAATTCATGCCATGCATTTTTCCTAACTTGGAGTCCATGGTACCAACAGATGACATAGCTGCAATTGAATTGTAACAATATCTACTCATACAATTGAAGTGTCGCAAGCAGGCAATTGTAAAGTATATTCAATAATATTTAGCTTACAGTTATGGAGTGCTCACGGTGGCACAATTCCTTCCTGTCGGAGTCTGATAACTTTCCGATTGCTTTAATTCCCCTTCAGGATTTTCCTAAATTGCTAACACTTACACCTGCAAATTCAAATATGAGCTCAATTTGTTGTATTGTTAAAATTAGATTTCTTTCCAAAAGGACATAAAAAATGTATAATACAATTTTTTTGTTGCCACTATGTAAAGGTTTTCAGGGTTTTTGTTTGTTTGTTGCCACTTTACTACCACTAAGGGTTTTCCCATTAGGTTGTTTTTTTTGTTTGTTTATCATGCATTCAGGTGGATGCTTCTTAGAAACTGACTTAGGCTGTCAAAGTTTTATATTTTGTAAACAACATTTCTGACAATTATGAGCACAAATTTGATCAATATGTTGCATATTAGTTACAGAGGAAAAAATTTGAAATGTAGTGTTCAGGAAATTTTAACTTTTTGCAGTAAAAAATAATTTTAAAATGTAAAACCACACATTGATTCATAATGATTTATAATTTCTATTGGGAATCCTAGTATTTATCATTAAAAATCTACAGTAAAATGTTCATTAAAATACCTGAAATAGTTTTTTTTTACATTTTTTAAATGTGCACCTGAATGAGCGCATGCTAAATAAAAAAAATAGTGCACACCCATTGAAATAAAAGTCTTAAAAAAATTAACATGTAATATAATAAATTTCTTACCATATGCATTAAAATTGTTTATTTAGTTTAATATTGTGGTGATTATCCAAAATTGAAAATTATTGAAAATTATTTGGCTCTTATCTACCTACATGTCATAGGCTTTTGAAGAGACCTGTTGCTTCATGAAGATCCTAGGCACATCAAGAAGAAACATCGAAGTACATATTCTGCTGTGGTTCTTCATGGAGTGATGGAGCTGGTTAGGCATATAGTGTAATTTCATTCTATACTCCCATTGGATTAAATAATAAAAAATTAAAATTACTCCGTCTTAAACTCTCCCTGCCTTCATTAACTTTTTGTATGTATTTATTACATTCAAACAAAATTTGTTCAGGTGTTCTTGTAACTTTACAGATTTCACATAAATCACTTCTTATCTTCTTTATCTTTTTCTAATATGACCCTTAGGGACCATGTCCGGTTAAATAGCATATCATCCCCTTAGAAGACTTTAAGTGTTTATTCTTTATTTTTCATTTACGTCCAGAAAACTTCCATAAGTTTGCCAGTCTAATTAGTAATTATTGAGTCAATTGTAACACTACATCACTTACTTGTTTCTATAATGAATACATGTTTCAGGAGCTAATTGCTCCCATCCTCATTCCCGTCGACTGCCCGCATCCTTTGTCTTGGTTTTTAGCTTGATCTCTAGTGGCGGTTGGAAGAACTTCTTCAAAAGTAAGTTCCTAGCGGGGTTTCAAAGTTATAAGTACAGTTTCTGTTTTTCCAAATATAAATGTTTTCCCGTTCTAAGTTCTGCTTTTCATGAGATTTTTTTTAGTATTTTTGGGTTTCTGTCTATGGTGTGTTTGTTTCTCCAAAAGTGCAGCTACTGCTGATTTATCTTACTGTTTTTGCTTTATAACTGAAGTGTTCTTTTGTTCTTGTTTTTATATTTCTTTTGGTTTGCCTGCTGTAGATTTTTTCGCAGTCATTGCAGCTGATCTGGTATATTCCTGGTTTGTTCTCCTGTGGGATATCGCCTTTTAGTTTGGAGCTAAGTAGGTTTTTGGTGGTGTAATTGTTTCTTGGGGCCAAAGAGATGTGTTGCTTGAAGATTCTCTGGAATTTGTAGAATGCTGTTGGGTGGTATGTGAATTTTTTTGAAGATCATTTTTTCTTTTTCAGTAGGGATGAGTGTGGTAAGTTCTTTTATTTTCTTTTTACTCACGGCTCTGTTTATTTTCTTATGTATTGTTTCTGGTCTGAATCCTTTTTCTGTAGCTATGTCCAACATGTTGTTTAGCTCAAATGGATATTCCTCTTTGTTCATAGGGACGTTGACCAGTCGGTGTGTCAGACTGTTGAGTGCTGCATGCTGGTGGGGAACAGGGTTGAAACTGTTTTGTTTTATGTAGCTATTTGTGTGTGTGGGTTTCCTGTAGATGCCGAATGTTAGGTGGTTTTCTTTCTTGATGATTTTAAGGTCAACGAAGGGGAGTTGTCCATTCTGTTCTTTTTCCATTGTAAAATTTATGCATTTTTCCTGAAGATTCAATAATTTTAGTGCATCTTAATAGTGTTTTTCTGGGACTATTGCAAAAATATCATCAACGTAGCGGTACCATCGTTTGAATATCCAGGGGAAAGCCTTCGTGACTTGTCTATATTGCTCGTGAAGAGTTCCGCTAGTAGTGGTGAAAGTGGACTGCCCATAGCTAGACCTGAGTTCTGTTTGTAGTAATTCCCATTGAAAGTGCAATAATTTTGCTCTATGCACAGCTTAGTTAATGTGATGTATTCTTGGATTTCTTCTGTAGTCCTTCCTATTGCTAGCAGCCAGTTTTTTATGTGTCAGTAGGGTTTCTGTTGGTGTGCTGGGAAAGCAAACAAGTAAGTGATGTAGTGTTACAATTGACTCAACAATTACTAATTATAGACACATCACTGTCACAAAGTCCACCAAAGCAATTTTATTGTGAATTAAATTGCCAGTCTAATTTTAGTTTTCTTTTAATTTCTCCCCTGTAATAATCTTTGAAGATAGGATGTTTGTTTACGTAATAAATTACGTAAATTAATTTTATCTGCCCCGCTGTTGGGAGCCAACTTGGAGTAGATGATTTTTTCTACTGTTGAAGTTTTACTGTTGTTGTTAGCCACATGCTTGGAAGCTGACTTGAAGTAGGATTTTTTAGCTCCATGCTTGGAACGCCAATTTGAAGTAGTTGATGTGTTGTTGCGTAATAAAATACGTAAATTTGAAGATGTCGTTTTGTTTTATGTAATAATAGTTACTTTATGTGGTTTGTAACACACTTTGGGCATTGGTTTGAATTTGATGCTTACGTAATGTTACTTATGTTTGAATTTGCCTCGGCTGCTTCAGTCTTACTTTAGAGTCATGTATCTTATGTAGGGTGCGGTATGACAATTATTTGTAGACATCACAGAATTAAACTTTTAAATTAACTTCTTTTATTTAAATTCTTGCACATATTTATAAAGCACTACACTTTTTAAAGAACTGTGAGAAACTTTTATACATTAACTTAGCGTGTATATCTGTTTTACTAATCACCCATAGAGAACACATTTTCCCATCTGTACTCTACCAAGTCTCGCCAGCAACTGAGTAACCTCAACGGTCAAAATCTGTAAGCTTGGTATTGCAAGTCTCTGATTGGCTAATTCTAGTCCAATAGAATATCTGCATTTAACTTAAAACTTTTCTTTGCTGTTGATTGGCTAATTTAAAACTGTTACAGGATTTACGTCATCATCGCTCTAATCATGACCAGTACATTTCAAATTCTAAATGCATTATTGCCACAAGGTTACCTCATTATTACTCATTGTTAGCAACTTAAAACTTATTATTCTCAAGCTCTTGCATCATTAGAGTATGTAATGTATTCACATAACATTATTAAAATATGTTTACAATAAAAATAAGATTTGCAATGACTGTTACATACTATTTAAATAATTATTATATACATATTGTTTCAAGGCGGGCTGTTATTGAAATTTACTTATTATAAATTACAATTGAAATTATTCAGGTATTAAAACACAGCCTCATCTTCTACTCAATATCTCTTGTATTTTATCAGTTTCTTTTAAGCCAAAATATTGTGCCTCTTAGTTTTATTAACAAGTTTATAGGCCAGATTCCAGTTATTAATAACACCATTGTTGGGGTGGTACTTACTGCTCACATGTGACGTAGTAGGATTTTCCATTGCGAACTTCTTATCTGATTCCTTAATTTTATATTGTTCATTCTAACAGCTCACACTCCTGCCCCATATGTTATAATTCAGGCAAAGATAGTGTAGTGATAAGTCATTATGGCGTGAAGGGAAATTTTGAATTTGTTTTGAGTAGTCTTGTTAACTTCAGCATTATTTTTTCGGACTTAGTTCTTACATGTTCTATATGTTTGTTAAAATTCACTTTTTGGTCCAAGTAGACCCCAAGATATTTAGATTCCTCATTTCATTTTATGTTTTCATTGTTAAATTTGAGTATCGGATATCTCTTCAGGTTTTCTTTTAATAATATATAGCTGGATTTTTGCGGTGCAATGTTGAGTTTAGATTTTTTTAGATCAATTTTCTAAAGTATTCAATAATATAATCTATTTTCTTTCTAGTTCTAACTGGAGTTACCTTCTGCTAGAAAAATAACATCAGTGTAAGCAATTATATTTTGCATAGACAAATTTTCTTCTATGTTTTCTAGTAAGATCTCCATTACTGGTCCCAAAAAGTTGGTCTGATGACCGACCCTTGGGAGTATCCTTTGGTTATTTTTTTGATAATTATTTTTCTATACCTTGAATATATACCTTTCTATTAACACAATCTTTGAGAGTTTTGTGAAAATTTTGTGTTCTTAATCTATCAAAGAAAAATAGACACCAGAGGGTATCAAACATGCCAGAAATGTCAATAAATATGCCTATTAAATATTTATTTGTTGTTGAGTGTAAATTTAAAAAAAAGTTGCATTAATAGCATCTTCTGTTGATCTACCTTTGTAAATCCATATTGCTTGTTGTTTAAGCCAATCATTGGTCTAAATTCAGAAATCCTTTTATTAATTGTTAAAATATTTTGCCATTTGCATTTATTAGGCAGACTGGCCTATATAATTTTGGTTTATTTGGATCTTTATCATTGCCTTTTATTAAAATCATTAGTTTGGTCACTTCCCAGCAGTCTGGAAAGTGACCTCTCCATAAACTATCATTAAATAGGATGCATAAAAATGGTGTTATTTTTTCTTCTAAACACTGTAGGACTTTGTTGGGTATGTCGTCTCTGATCCACATGCCTTCTTCTTTTTGAGGTTTTGAATTACTAGCTTCACTCCAGATTTATCAAAGGGTTATTAGGATGTCATTGTTCGTGTATTGTAAATTCATTTCAATTCTTTTAATTACATCCTTCATGACTGGCATTATTCTGCTGATGCAATCTTCTTCGTAAAATCTTTTTACTGTTTTAACATCAACATCCAATAGATTACGTTGGTAGTTCCTGTCTGGCGTAGACATAATGCCTTTTTGAGTCTGCATTATTTTTGCAGTATGTGCCACATACGTAGACATGCCAAACTCTGAACACATTTTGTGCTCGCTCCATCTTTTGGCGAGGAGGGTATTTTTCAGCTGCGGTGTTAACTCTTACAAATTTACCATTAAACTGAGAAATCATTTCATTCTCATTATGCTTTTTAACAGAAGTTTTGAAAATACTTCTGTTCAGTGTCCTAGCCACAGAAGCAGATTTCTTTCGTGAGTGCGATTTAATGCAAGAAAATTTTGATTTGAAAATCGGGGATTCACCTAAGGGAGTTAAAATTGCATCAGTTATCTTCGGTAGGTATGTATTCCTTTTCACTGGACCTCCTCATACTACTACTAGCGCACTCTTCTTCAGTGGAAGATATATCAACTTCCAAGTCCATCTCATCTGATTTGATTTTCATTTTGGAAATCCTAACACTGCAGTTATACTAGTAGCATCCATCACCTATTACTAAATGCAAACATTTTTTGTGCATACCTTCTGTTATCCACTTTCTTAGAATGTCTTTCCAATCCAAAGGGATTACATCCACAATGTATTCCACAGTTTCTTTTAGGGCGCTAATGACCTAGCAGTTGAGTGCCCTTATTTCTTTAACTTTAGGAATTATGAACTAATCTTAACTGGTGGCACTCTTTGATAAGGTGTAGCTGACTCATCTGCGTAGCTCGTCACTCATGCTGGGCCTGCGTTTCCTCATATCACATGTATGGCCTTGATGCGCATGTGTTTAAAGTTATACTGAGCCTTATGAGAAATGTTCTTTCGACTGTAGCATCAGTATTATTACAGACAATGGACAGAACTTAACAAGTATGCACTAGTATTCCATATTCTTCATAAGAAATAAAAATGGAACAAAAATAAAGGTTCTTGCATACTTAACGATGATTTACATTTTTTAAGTTACTTTCAAATTCAAACAAGTAAGTATTTACACAAAAATAAAACTTCACATGAACCACGAGTCTTTTATCTTCCCTATGATACTTTAGTTGCTTCCTGCAAATGAAGGATGTTCCACAAAAGAATATGTTTTTAAATGTCCATCAGTCCAAAGGTTAAAAATTCAAGTTCTTCTGAAAGCCATATTATCAATACAAGGTCTTATATTGTGCATGTACATATTAACATAAAGGGCAGTCACGTACTACAGTATAAAAAAACACCAGAGGTCCTTATGTTCAAACTTTTAGAAGTTTGCATGGCCCAGTATAGAAATGCTTGCCATTCTTTTCAAGACAACGAAGTCTTTCTGTGTTATGTGGCAATCCATTGAGGTGAAATGGATGTCTTGTCCTGTGTTCACAGAAACCCAATAGGAGCCATGTAAACAATCAGTAGCACCACCAGGTTTATTGGCAAATGTAAGCAAGATAAGTAATAGATTTTTTGCAATGTATATGGTGTTTTTCTGTGACTGTTACATGCTGTTTTCAGTCATCAGCAATTGTAGGAGAGGAGCCACTGAAAATTGGGAGAGAGGCAATATTGTCGCTGAAGGCAACCAAGGAAGGTCCAAGAAATGTGCTGATTATTGGTACAAGGAACAAACCCATTACAATTCGGGATGCCTCAAGTGGTAAGAGTTCTGTAATATACTCAGATCTAGTGAACTGCTACTCCAGCATGTAGGTAGCAGGAGACTTTAAAATTATATTTTGTTTTATTTGTGTATATAATTTGTTTTAATGTCTGTGCTCATATTAGGAGCTTTAACTTATGAAACAACTGGTAGTGTTATCACTTCATTTTTAACAGTACGCATACACTCTCCCCCATATGCATACTTCAGACCCTACAGACATAGGGAACTGATTCTATTTAAAGACATGGATGCCCAAATCCCAAAAGACTGAGTATGGTGTGGAAAGGAAAGAATGAGCCAATGCCAAAAAAGGCGAGAGTTGTGGAATTGGCTGGCAAGGTCACGGCAACGATCTTCTGGGATTCCAAGGGTGTTTGGCAGGAGAGTGGTTTGACACTGGATTAAAAAATCTGTTATTGCAATACCAAAAATGTATTGAGATTCAAGGAGATTATATAGAAAAATAATTATTGAATGTAGCTTTAAAAATATATTCTTTTTTAAATATTTGAACATTTTGTTATTTTTTAAAAAAATGGTAACTTACTTTTGAGATAACCTTCGTATCTTTTATTTTTTTACCTTGTCCAGACTTTGTGAGAGACAGTTGTCAAAAACCAAAACTATTTCCCGTGAATAAAGAACCCCATGAGTAACAGACTCAGGAAGTTATAAATGCAGAAGGCTACTGGAGTGAATATTGAGCTTTCATTTCCTTTTATTTGTATTTCTTCTTTTGAAATACAAAATTAATAATTTTGTTTTCTAGTATAGAAGTTAAATCTTTTATTTTATGCCACAAATATAGGATTGCAACACATCATGTGCCCTCTTCCTTTTAATTTTGTGTTGGCCAAAAATGGGAGCCAAAATAATAAAGCAAAAATTATTTTAAGGATAAAAAATGAAGAAAACCTGTTATATCTTTACTCATATATATATATATAAAATGAAAGGGGTTGTAATGGTCTTTAGTCCTGCACCACTTGAGAACCATAAATCAATAAAGTGTGTTTTGGTTATAAGCATTTGGCATTGAAAAACACTGAAACATCTGTCTGTTTGAAAACTTGTATATGAATTATTTTCTCGGAAGACTTTTGTTGTGTTAGCTGTGTTCCCTGTTATAACTACTACAAGAATATACGCAGTTTTGTTAACAAACCTGGCTGTCCCGAGCTTCATAGAAGTACCTGATTCCAGCTGTTTCTCAGACTCTTTCCAGTTTTAAATTGACAGTGTGTATAAGACACATACAAGAATGAATTGTTTTCATAACAATAACACCTATAAGCAATGACTATGGCAAGTATAAGCAACAAAAGGGTATGATGATATCATAGCTCTGCTTCATTTGTCCTCTGACTTAGTGTTGTCCTCTTGCATACAGGACCAATCCATATGCTTAGGCGAAGTTGTCCATCGTTTTACAGCAATAATAAAAAGAAAGCTTAATATTAATTAAAGTGTAGTAATTTTATGAGACAGTGCAATTTGCAGATACTATTTTTACTTTCTCTACTACGTATAGTAAGTAGGGGAAGTATTATATTCCACCCAAAAATTCGATACCAAGATTTCACCGGAAATATGTGTTTTGAGACCCCCTGAATCCAAAAAAAGCATTTTTGGAAACATGTCCATGTGTGTGTGTGTGTGTGTGTTTGTGAACAACATAACTCAGAAACGAACAGTCGGATGAACACCAAACTTGGTATTTAGGTTCAGTATCTTCCAGAGATGCGACACAAAGGTTTTCAATAAAATCCCCCACCCCAGATTACCCTTTCCATGAAACATTTTTCGAAAATTTTAATTTTCTCGAAAATGGGTCTAACGATTTTTATTAAAATATCATATGCTTAAAATATTTTCATGACAAAATGTATATCTTGAATTTTCTGGGAATGTATCCAAAAGTATTCTTCATTGTGAATGACTTTTGCATAACTGGTAAACCATAAGAGACAGACAAAATTTTACTACACAAAAAATGTAGATTGCGTTAAAATACACAATTTATGTCATATACATTTTTGTTGTTGAGTGAACCATTTTCGAGATATTGCTTGTTATTCCCTTAAATTTTCCAATACTTACACTTTTTCTCAAATGGGAATTCGTTATTCATTTTTTTTGTCTTGTATATGCAAAGAGTATTAATCTGTGGCAAAGAGAATGGTGCTGCACATAGCAACCAGCTATTAAGAGATATGTCTATGCTTAAAGGCTACTATATTTCTATATTGCCCTTGCAAATACAAAACAAGGGGAACATAGTAGGTCATAAGCGATGGTCAAATATTTTTAGAACTGGTCGCTATGTGTAAAATGTAATTCTCTTTGCATGTCAAAAGATTGTTTCTGCAAATGTTTATCTCGATTAATATGAAATAGATGGAGAGTAAGAGTTTGTAAAAATAGTTTGTACAAGAGTAGAGAAAGTCATGTGAGTGTAACACATTAGATTTTTTCTATACAGTATTCCATGTATTAATTGATTAGAAGTTGTTATTTAGTAAAATTTTCTGCATCTATTTTTTAAAATTTTAATATAGAGCTTATTCCTTTTATATATGTTGGTTGAATATTTATACTGAATGTATCCTTGGTGTTTTAGGTTTATTGTTGCGAAGCATAAATAGCAGCTGGAGTCATACAGTGTACAGTCTGGTACTGAATGCTAACGAAGTATATTGTGGCACCAAGAATGGTTTTATACCTGTTATACAGTTTCAGGTAGGCTTTTGTTTTTTAAGAACAATTTGTAACCTGTTTGTGTTTTCATAGCTTGTTCATTATCATACACAGTATCACATTTAATGTACAGTTGAACCTTTTACTGTTGTAAATGGAGGGAAAATATAAATTGTGGGAAACTGTTTTTTTAACTATGTTGCATTCTGATTTGCACATAAACAGAATAAAATGTCTTACACGAGGGTGGTTTGAAAAGTTCTTGGTTTGACACAGAGATGGTGCAGACAGTATCAAATAGCAAAGACAGCTCTGAAACATGATCCATTAGGTGGTGGAACATGCAATTTCACACATTGCTTTTATTTGTTTAGTTGCAAAATAAGTAAGTTGAGGTTTCTACTGAATTCTGATAAATTCAAATGACATGCAGTGATTAAATACTTCATATTAAAATTTTTAATGCCAATGGAAGTAAAAAACGAATTGGATCCTACGTTAGAATATTCTTTACTATCATTTTCTAATGGACTGCAGAGCAGGGTTGCCAACATGTTATTTGCTTCCCTGTCATACCAACACCCAAAAAATCCACCAAAATCCATCAAAATAAGAAAAATATGACATACTCTGTATTTTCATGTAAAATAAAAACAAAATGAAAACTTATTTTAAATATGACACTCGTTTGTTTACCCATCAGATCAACAAAACAGAAATAAAAAAGTACTCCGTATTTACAATTAAAATAGAAAGCAGATTTAAGCATATTTGATTACCATGCACTTTTCATTCTGGCTTAACTGTGATTATGGATTTGAGGTCAAAGTTACAAACGCTAATGATAAATAAATATCGGCAACTCCAATACCATTTATTAGTCAACTAGGTAAGCTTGGAATATTTTATGTGGACACTAATTCTCATATTATTATATATACTTTACGCGTGTCTGGTCTAACAGTATAAACATATTATTGAATATACAGATGGGGGATAACAGGGTATCAGCAAGTTTATGCTACGATAACCTACTCTATGATGTAGGCAGCTTGATGAAACACACTCTGATGCACAGTCACAGTAACTTGTGAAGCTATACAAGAAATTCGTAAATTTATCGTGGCCCATGTAGGGAAATAAAACAAAAACTTGTGTGCGTAAGAATTGCTCCAAAGAAACTACAACCAATTTTTAAAAATAACAATTAACCATAAAAAAATCACTCAAAATACAAAATGATTCATAACTCCTCTGTCAAAAATTCCATCATATACGTTATTCACCCGTTCTAAAATTTGAAAATCCATCAATTTTGGCATAAAATCTCTCAGATTGGCAACCCTGCTGCAGAGTTTAAACATGGCCATTCTTTCATTTTTTATGACGAACATCCAGTAGCCCCTACAACTGAGAAAACGTCACAAAAACTCCACAATGGCATTTTAAATGACAGACGAGTCAAGGTAATGAGTGCTAAGATCTCATTAGATTTGCATGAGAAAGCTTACAGCACAATGGATGGTGTTTTTATTAGCCATCGGTTAGAAGCAATATCTGATTGAACATCTCGCAGGAATGCTTGGACATGTTCAGACACAACTTGACTGACTTTCAGCAATGTTTCATCACTGTTGATGGAACATGGATCATCACCACACACCAGAGATAGAGCAGCAGTACATACACCATGAGTGCAAGAGGGTGAAAGCACTCCAAAGAAGGTTAAATGTATTCCTTCAGTACAGAAGGTGATGGCCAAGCCACTGTTTCCTGGGATGTGATGTTGCTAAAATACCTGGAAAAAGACAAAACCATTAACACAGGAGCACTATGCGGTTCTTAATGAGGAAAGTTAATAAGAGTGATGTTTCTATAAAATTGAAGTAGAGAATCTATTGAGGACAACTATTGCATTACTTAAACTTATTAGGAACATGTTTCAAAAGCGTGAGGATTACATAGAATTAATAACGACCCATTAAAATTAAGCATTTCAGCTTTTTAGTATAACTTGTAAGGAAGTGAACATTATGCTGAATAAAGAAAAATAAAGTCAGTGAAAGTCAGTATCCAGTTTTGCCTAGAATTTACTCACTTCCCAAAATTCATAAACATGGAAATAAAAATGAGACCTATTACAAATTGTATAAATTCACCTACTTACAACTAGCTAAATGATTAAATAAACAATTCAGTGCTTTTCATAAATTTGAGAATTTTAAGTATTAAAAATTATTTTGAGTTGACAGAAAGTAATCAGCAATACAGTACTATCTGCTAATGATATACTTATTTCTTTTGATGTAATTGCATTATTTCCAAACATTCTTAGAGAAAACTTTTGATGATTTTGAAAAATGATTAAGTTTTATAGAATCAAATGAATTTATAAAAGATTTTGTTAAACTTACTAATCTTTGATCTTTTGGATTAAAATTTTATCAATTTTTAATAGAAAATTCTATCAAAACCTTCTGGCTTAGCAATGGGTAGTCCACTTTTACCTTTCTTGCTGTTCTTTTCGTGAACTATTTTGAAATGCAAAACACTAAAGCATTCCCTTTAATTTTTAAAACTTGGCATAGATACATAGATAATATTTGTACTGTTATTCTTGATAAACACGTAATGATACTTTAAAACTTTTAAATTTACAAGATAAAGCTATAAAGTTCACATTCAAAGTTGAAAAATATGGTTATCTCCCTTTCTTAGATTTAAAGTTAATAAAAAATAACAATAAATTGAATTTTGGCATTTATAGAAAATCAACTCAAACTGATAATTACATTTAAAAAAAAAAAGAGTTTTAAATCTTTTTCACACAAATTTGCTGTTTGTAATAGTTTCATTTATAGGTTGATAAATATATCCCTTAATAAAGATGAATTTAATAGAGAATATAAACACATTATCAACATTGCCACTGAGAAATTTAAATATCAGAAAGCTGTTAATGATGTTTATATTCTTAAAAGAATAAAAGATGATTATATTTTTTAAAAAAATTTAATCATAATCCTTGGGCAAATAAAAAATTCACAAAACAGTTTTTAAAGAACATGGTATAATATTATTTCCTTAAAATAAATACAACATAAACAACTTGCTAGGTTTTTTTAAAAATGGTAAATTTCAAAAAATAAAAATTTAAAAATTTGGTACTTATCAATTAAGCTGTTTGAATTGTGACTAGGTTTACATTTGAAAGGCCAAATGTCATTTGGAAACCAGAGTAATCAGCTGTGGCAGACTATTTTTGGGCATTTAATCATTAAATAAATCCAGAATTAATAAAACATTTAAATGGACCCATAGATTTAATGGTGTGGGAGAAAATGTTTATTTTGAAGAATACAGATCATGTATAAATTTTGAGATACCGCCCAATTGATTCTGTCAACAAATTTGTTTTACTCCTAGTAGAGGTAATACAATAGCGAACAATCCATCACCTAGCATCATTAACTGTAATGATGCAAATAAACAACAAGTCACAAGGAAGAATAAGCTGAAGATGTAATCTATTGATTACGAAATATGTCCTGTTGCTTTTGAATGTATATTTCAAAAATATAAGTGAAGAATTGTCACAAAATATTTATCGTAGTACTATAATATAGTTGTGATACTTTTGATTTCCAGACGTGATGCATGAGTACCATATAAGATGTTTTTTGTCTTAAAATGCGCTTTCAAAAACCATAGTCATCTTTCATGTGCGGCCTAACATTTAAAGAGATGCATTTTTGTGAAGAACTGTATGGCTTGAGCAGTGGGGGTCAACACGAACATAGCAGCTGAGCTCAAGTTCGTGAATAAACCTGAATTTCCCAAGCTTTGATGATTATTTCTGATGTGATCTATTATTGTTTGTCTTGGCATCATTGGATTAATACATTCTGCTTTGGTCAGTGTTCCAGTCGTGACAGATATGTAGAAATATTTAATATGTCTTTTTTTTAATATTTTTGTTTGTTAACGACGCTGTCAATTGCCAGTATCATAACAATGCCACCGATGTACCAGAATTTCATCCTACAGGTTCTTTTACATGCTAGTAAATACTGACATGGGGCTGTTGATTTTTAGTTCAATTAATAACCATTGGTCTGGGACAGGTTTGAACCCACAACCTTGTGATCAGAAGGCCAATGCCTAACCAAGCCACCCAGACCAACAGGAGAGTGCCTACATTGCGACAGTTAAATAAAGGAGAGAGAAGTAGTTAAATTATTAGTTTTGAAGAAGGCAAAGCACACTAATAACATACAGGCTGCAATGAAGTTTTGTATTTCTGAGCATAATGTACAATTAACTATTAAAAACAGAAGCACTATAAACGGTGAAGTTTTCTTCATGTTGAATTAGGAATGAGTCACACTATTTTTAGACAAAACCTTCACTTACTAAGTTAATAAAATTGGAACATTTTCAAAGGCATTCGTCCTCATCACCAAACTGCTGATGATGAGGAAGGATGCCCTCGAAAACGTTCCAGTTTTATTAATTTAGTAAGTGAAGGTTTTGTGTAAAAATAGTGTGACTCATTCCTAATTCAATATAATGTACAATGAAAGATGAAGAAAAGTTTAGGAATACTAGCACGTCAAGGAAAGTATTCAAAGGACCAAAGACAGAGAAATTTCAGAAAATTGATATGCTTCTCGTTCAGTTTGAGCAGGAGAAACAAAACCGGGTGTTCCAAAATGTTGTGAATATTTTTTTAAATTGTATTCATTATTTAGGTAATTTTTCTTGTGAAAAGTTTCCAAAAATTTAAGATCTTATATGTGAGGCCATCTTATATTTGGGTCATTTCTGTATATCACTGCTGATAGAAAGATCCTATGTGGTTTTAAAACTTAGCACATTTACATTCACAGGTCACTTTAAAAAACAGAATCACTTTTTCTTTGAATGGTATAATTTGTTAGGGATGTATGAGAATTTGTGATGGGGTAGAGAAAGTTATGTGAATGTTGCACATCAGAGATACTTCAAAGTATCCATCAGTATGGATGGCTAGATGTTGCAGCTCTTGGTTTATTGTGAATCAGAATCTCTCAGTTCAGGTTATCATCACTGTTTGGGGACATTTGAGACATGTGATTTCAGCGAGGGAACAAGCTTACTGAAACAATTATCTAGACATACACAGAAGGCATAAAGCTTAGTTTATGATACTGCAAGATCTCAGTAAAGATGTGTGCTTGAAAATGTTAGTATGGCTGCACTAAATTTAATATAAATAGGTTTTGCTGATTAAAGCCGGAAGGTTTGAGTGCATTATGAGAAAGCCACTTGTGACAAAAGTAACTGCTTTATTAGTCTACACCTGGCCTTACCCTTGGCTTACAGCAAACTGATTATTTCTTTCTTGCATAACTTCTATGTAAAGCAACCTTTGATTATTGCATGTTAGACCACTAAATGTTGAATTAATTGTGTTGCAGAATGGAGAGCAGATTTGCAAGTTCAGAACAGGAGCAGGTGTCGTATGCATGAGGATATACAATAATCTTCTATTTGCTGGATGCTACGATGGCAATATATATGTCTTCAGCATACATGTGAGTTATCCATTTAGCAAGAAAAATTGCAATAATGTTCTATCTATGTATAAGATAATCTATCTTCACTCTCCTTAAATTATTTACTTGTTATGAATTAGCTGTGGAATTTCATTTAATAAGGAGATTACCTACTTGAAGAAAGGTAGTACAGTGGTGTCTCTTACAATTTGCTACAAATGTTTTAGTTTTTATTTATTTATGATTTGAAAAGATTCCGTTATCTGTTAGCTTTTTGAAGAATTACAATCATATGGTAACAAACTACATTTCATTGTACAAAGGAATAAAAATAATTCCAATAGTGAAGCGCACTACAGAGCCTTCATTTGGACTGCTGGCTGTATTATGTCATGCACTGCAGTGCATTGTTTGCACTCAGTTCTGTTCCCTTTCCACTTCCCCTTTTCTCAGAGTGCTAGTTAATCAGTTGACGTGAAGTCTGTGTTGAACGTTGTGAGACCATGTGTTTCAGTGTTATAGTGCATTAGTACTATTGTAATGCCAAAAAGTCTGTATACTATAGAGAGAGCTAAAAAACTACGAACCGGCTGTGCAGTGTTTTTCCTGTCCTCATCCTTGGTGCTCGTTGCCATCTGCCTCTATCACAGAAAGGCGCGGATGAAACCATGCAACATTTTTAAAACTACTTTTAAAGGCTTTACTTACCAACTTTATGAAAGGAGAATGCCGAAACTGGCCACCGTTGTTGTCCATACATTTTTGGTACCTCTTTAGGAAACTATCCATCACTCGCCATAGTTCACATTGAGAAATCCTGGCGGATATTTTGTTTTGATTGTTCCAGGGTGTGTGGGTTTGTCTTGTACACTTTGTTTTAAGTTACCCCAGAGATAGAAATCGCAGGGCGTTAGGTCGAGGGACTGAGGGGGCCACAAATCTCTATTAATAATTCTGTCCTCAAATGCACTTTCAGTTCTTCTCATCAAAATATTGGCCATATAAGCTGTTGCAGAGTCTTGTTGAAAAAAGGCAAAATCATGCTCCCTGGCGTTAATTCTCTAAAAAAAAAAGGGCGGGCAAAATTGTATTCATGTATGCATGGGCGTCGACTGTTGACTCAAAAAAAATTGAAAGTGTGGCTCTAACGATTTTGATTAAAATATCATATGTTTAAGGTATTTTCATGACAAATGAAATGTATATCTCGAATTTTCTGGGAATGTCTCCAAAGTATTCTTCATTGTTAACGACTTTTGCATAACTGGTAAACCATAAGAGATAGACAAAATTTTACTACACAAAAAATGTAGATCGCGTTAAAATACACAATTTATGTCATAAGCATTTTTTTTGTTCAGTGAACCATTTTCGAGTTATTGCTTGTTATTCCCTTAAATTTTTCAATACTTACACTTTTTCTCAAATTCATTATTGATTTTTTTTTGTCCTGGTAATGCAAAGAGTATGGAATACTCCACATAGCAACCAGCTCTTAAGCGCTTAAAGCCAATTGCCCTTGCATCTACAAGAAAATTAGCAATAAGATTAACATCTCGATATCTCGATTAATATGAAGCATTTGGAGAATAAGCGTTTGTAAAAATAGTTTGTACAAGAGTAGAGAAAGTCATGTGAGTGTAACACATCAGCTTTTTTGCTTATGCTTTATTGTTAATGTTAACCTAATGACTACACATATTTATTGCACATACCTTAAGTTAACACAAGGAAAATTTAATCCTTGTTAATACTGTCTGACACAACACTAAGCAATTTTCCATGCTCCATTCCACAAAGATGTTGAAAACTACCAATTTCTTGCAGATATTCAGAAAAAATATGTTACATTCATGTTATTTTCTCTCCCTACTATCATTTACTAGTTTCTCTACTTTGTATAGTAAGTAGGGGAAGTATTGTATTCCAACCAAAAACGTGATACCAAGATTTCACCAGAAATACATGCTTTAAAGCCCTGAATAAAATAAAAAAGCATTTTTAGAAAACGTTCCATACATGTGTGCGTGTATTGTGTATCAGATAACTCAGAACGAAAAGTCGGATAAATACCAAACTTGGTATTTTGGCATCCATAAATAAAAAAAACAAGCTGGTGAATATGTAGATTCTGTACACCCAATCCACCAAGTTAACCAGCTGTTTTGGAAAATACACATGATCTGAGACCATCGAGAAACACACTCTTCTCAATTGTTAATTATAAAATATTGGTTCACTGAATCCTATTGTTCGCAGTTTTCTCTCATTGTGCAATTATTTAGTATACCCTTATTGATTACACCATAAGTACAAAGGAAATAAAGCAAAACTTTCTTACATGAGGGTTATTAAAATATTTTGGTGTTTGTATTGCATGTGTATCAAGGTGCTATAAACAGATTTTATTCTCTTTTTGCTGTGTCTTGATTGCTAAATCGTGACCTTTGAAATATATCTTGCTTGGAATGAAATATCTACAGCATTGTCTTATTTTACATGCGTATTCTGTTAAGTAATAACTTTTTCTACTCCATAGCATTCTCAATAAAAGTCATTCTTGCAACATGTTATTTTATAACCTAATGTGCTTGTATTCAAGTACAAGAGATTCGTAAATTCTTTTTAATCTGTAAGTGAATTTTGAAGTGTAATTAGAAGGTGTTTTATAGACCCATGTCCATCAGAATGAATTGCGCTTTTCAATGGTGAAAGAATGATCAAATGGTGGAGTGATTGTTTAAGATTACCCTGCATACACATACACATCAAATTTTCTCTCTATAATGCAGTAAAACCTGTCTTCAATGGACCCCTTGTTAAACGGAAATATTTCATGTTCCCATGAATTTTGGGATGAAAAACATGGTAAACTCCCTTTATTAAACGGAAACTGTCTTACGCGCACAACGGAAATCAAAGTATGCCTTTTAACGGAAACTTTCCAGTTCCGGAATGCAGAGTTTAGAAAATGTTCAGGCATCCTGTGAGAGTTGTCTGTTCTAAGTACGTGACGTTTAAGTTGAAACATGATCATTTTGCTGCTACCTGACCAGTCTAGGAGGGGGGGGTGCGCTAATGATGGTCCGAATATTGAGAAACCTGTCACACTCATCCTTCACTGCATAGTAAGTTAACAATAAGCACAGCTGATTGACTTTTATTGTTGTCTCTTCCCTTTCCATTTCCTGCTCTAATGACTTGACATAGCATAGAATACAGCTCTTAACAGTACACCTCTAAACTTACATAGATAATGATTTAGTTCAGCAGTAGTCACCATAGCTTCAAAAAATAAAGTTGTGCTAGATCGTAACACGAGAGTGAAAGTGATTTATGCTATGGAACGTGATAAATTGAGTGTAAAGCAGATCAAGGTGTTCAACGTAGGTAAAACTCAAGTTTACAAGATTCTAAAGAAGAAAATAGAAATTCTGAAGCGGTGGGAAAATTGTGCTAATGGAAAAATAGAGAGAATGCAAGAAAACTGAAAACCAGGACAATAATGAAATTGTGTGGGAATGGTTCATTAGTGTTAGGGCAAAAAATCACTGCATATCGGGGCCTATGTTACAGGAATATGCTAAAAAGGTAGCTGAAAAACTGGGTTAGACTGAATTCAAAGATTCTAATGGATGGTTGGAGAGTTTCCGCAAAAGACATCAGATAGTTTTTAACGAACTTTGTGATTAATCAAATGATGTTAATATTAAAGCCATTGTTGATTGGTTTGCTAAACTACCTTCAATAATCAAAGGATATGAACCTGAAAACATAGCAAATGGCAACGAGACGGAACTATTCTTCCATGTGTTACCAAATGAATCATTGTATTTAAAAGGTGAGAATAGGTGTATGTTCATGGTTTAATTTTGTTAATAGCCTAAGCCTACCTTCGTTAAATGTAAACCTATCTTTAACGGAAATGTTTGAGAGCCCCGTTCAATTCCACTGTATTATTCACAGGTTTTACTGTATTAGTATAGATATTTTGTGACATGTGAATATTTTGTGCTTATAGGAGATTATGGCTATAATCAAGCCACTTCTCATGTATTTTACTTAGCACAAATAAATTAAATTACATTTGTCTGATAAAATTTTTATGGCATAAACCATTTCCAGGGTATTTGTTGTAATTGGTTTATACTTGTTTAAAGTGCTGTAACCTTTCAGTTGTTTCTTGTGAACCATGGAAAGAGTATGAAATTTCAAGGCCAGCATATAGCAGCCCAAAGAGTTGACTATTGCTTCAGGCAGCTGTATCTCGCTTGTACCTATGACAAAACATGTACTGAAACTATTTCTGCAAAAGTTTATTTTGATTAACATGATATATGTAGTTGAAAGAATAAGCTATTGTAAGAATAGTTTGTAGAAGATGGGGTAGAGAAAGTTGTGTGAATGTAACACATCAGGTTTTGTTTGTTTTATTAGTTTTGTATACTATTATTTTCCTTATTTGTCTTTCTTATTTTATAATGTTTTAAGTACTCTCTGTGTGGCAACCTGTAGATGTGTAAGAAGATAAGTAAATGAAAATTATCTCTTTTGTTCATAGGACAAAAAGCTAATATCCTGCATTCCAGGACCAGGGAAAATGCTACTTTGCCTGGATATTGTAAAAAACAGGGCAAGTATTTTAATTCTTTTTATTTTACCCACTACAAATGAAATACAATATAAGGGTTTTCCACAAAAACATTGCAGAACATGGTTTTACAAAATATGACCTATAAATGAGAGAGAACTTACTTGTGTAAAGCTAAGCATTTTAAAATAGTTATGCACCAGAACCATGAGGAACATTACCTGAACAATCATTTTGCCATATTGCATCAATTATGGCAAATCATTCAGCATTTTGAGGAAATTTAACCCCCAATGCACAGATTTTGATGAAAATTGTGTACATGAAGTTTTAATTAAATTCAGCAATTAGTTTTCAAAATGTTACTGTTTAAAACTGTGTGTAAAATGAGTAATGAATTAAACACATGTTTTGGAAAATTACATCAGATACACCTTAAGACAAAAGAAATGTGCAGACTCTTGAAGCGTGTATTTGTTGAAGTCCAAATCGTTTCTATGGCCGGTTCACAATGGTGTCTTGGGACATGTGCCTTTGCTTCTTTCTATTATCACCCTTCATACTAAGTCCTAGCTACTGAATATGCACTAACACCTGAGGGTCAACTAAAATTTGTATCCTGAGCATAATTTTTTTTGTGTGTGTGCAAAAACCGTAATGTTTATTAATGCATATTATAATGTAATTTCCAGTTGCTAAAGCTTATTTGATTTCAAGGAATTTATGCTCACATATAAAAATTTAACTCTCCTTTTCATTTTCAAACTAAATATAAATAAGTAAATATTATATTCCTAAATGAAAATGCAAATAAAAATAGAAATTAACTTAATATTGGATGTGTAAACCGTGTTTTTATTACTGTTCTTATTCTGTAGGGCATGGATGATATCAAATGCCTAATTAAGTTTTCACATGAGGACTTCCTCCCAAGCATCCTGTATTTGATCCCACAAAACCTACTTTGTTTTGCGTTATCTTGCAGGTCAATTTAACTCCAAAACTTTCTTTACCTCTGCACACACATTTTCAATAGAATTCAAATATGGTGAGCGAGGAGGCCAATCAATCACTGTGATATCTTACCTTTGAGAAAACTAGTTTGAAACCTGCTACTTGTATGCACAGGGTGGTTATCCTGCTGGAATTCAATCATATCTAGTCGTATCATCGGAATATCTAGTCCTTACAGAGGAACCATGATGTTTTCGAGGATGTCTTTATACTGCTGGCTATTTAATGTGTCATCAAGCTGCCACAACACACCTAGACCATATCGTAATGGCCAACTCCAACATGACACATACATGATTTTGACGATTCATTTGTGCCACATATTTTGTATTGTAAATTTTCCTCTGTGGTAGAATGCGTTGGTAACTTTCTGGAATTTCCTGTAAATTTGCTAAAGATGCAGGGTTCCGATGTAGACCATACCATCTTAACACTTCTCAGAGACTGTTTAATGTTCTTCTGGTTAGGCAACTAAGGACTCTTGAGCTATGTTGATTTTAGGAAACATATTAGGAATAATTTTGTATAGGAAAAAGAATAAAAATGTAGGAAAAATGATATGATTTTTAGGAAAAATAAATGTTAGGAATTATAATTTGGGAAAAATTATTGGGAACGTTCAGTAACTTAATTGAAATTTACTTCCAGTGATTGACTGAATTGGGCATCATAACTGATATGTTGCTTTCACATGACAGTAGTTAACCATTAATATTTGTCAAAATATTTTCCCTTCAATATTTTGTGATATTGGGGAACACTTTCAGAAAGAAATGCAAACATTACAATACAAAAGATGATCACATTTCAACATAAAGGATGTCCAAGTGATGTCCATCATCTAGAGTTCTTTGAATGCAAAAGAAAAATTTAAAAATTAATTGAAAAAGTTTTTTTATTTAAAAACAGCAAAATAGGCAAAAATGAAATTAGTTCTATAACTTCCAAATACCTCAAAACATGACCATGTCTATATACTTATGATTTATTACCATCCAGTAAAAAAGACATCATGCCTAACATCTGGTGTATAGATATAATCGTGTGTACATTAACACATTGACTGCAGATCAGTCGCAGGAGTCCAATGGGGGTCATTTCTTAGCTACCGTTAGGATTGCTTCTTGCTTTATGTAACTTAAGAAGATAATATAAATTGCTGTTTTTATGCCTCAAAGGTTTTAAAACTATGGAAAGAAATGCTTAAATTCCTGTATTAATTATACCTATTTATCTTGTATCCCCATGTAGAGATTGTCACCATATTGAAATCATGTACACAAATACAGTACAGTACCACCCTCCACTAACCAACAGACATGCATACGGTTTTGAGGCTTTTTCTTTAAAGATTTAGCAAACCATTACTGATTGTTATATTGGACCGACTGTAAGAAACACATTTTTGTATTACTCCGCACTACACGTGCACAGCATATGCAATTGATAAATGATAACTGTTCAGTTTCAGTAAACTGATTGGTTTATATTTCCAAATAACAGTGAAATTGCAGTGAAATCACTAAACACATCCATTAGTGCAATAACATAAAATATGAGCTCTATTTGTTTCTCTTAAGCTGAGTATTATGGTAAGACATATCAGATTCCGTTGCCTGCTTCATAAATATGGTAAATAAGATGTAAGAGTCGCAGTCAATGTGTTAACAAATTATGCATATCCTTTGTGTCGTTCTCCGTGGTGTAGTGGTTATCATGCTAGCCTCTGGTTCCTGGGTTGCGGGCTCAAACCTGGCAGAGAGCGATGGGTTTTTTTGGGCGTAAAAATCCTTAGCATGGCTTCCTTCAGAAGGGAAGTAAGGCTGATGGTTCCATGTAATAGATTTATGGCACATAAAAGAAACACAAGCCTGATAAAGAGGCCTATGAGCAAAATTACCGTTCTTTCATGCCCAATATAAAACGGGACACTAAGGACAACAGCAGTTAAAAGAGCATCCATAAATAAAACTCAATTTAATTTATACCCTTTGCAGCAATATAGGTCGGTAACACTATCCCTCTTGATTGTGAGAGACATCAGCACCAGAGGCTGAACTGTAATGTAGAATAAGTTAAATTTTGAAAATATCACTTCACTTTTTTCTCTTTTAATTACTGTGTTTATTTTATGTTACAGATAATTGTGGGAAGCAAAGATGGTAACAAATTGGAGGCTTGGGGATTTCCACAAGATGTGAGAAATCATGTAAGAGAAGCCAAGCACAGGTGAAAGAAAACTGTTTTTTTTTTATTATTATGTTTGTTCACAACCGAACATCATGTTGTGAAGTGTAAAGGTGAAAACAGTGGTGTGTGTAATAGAAATTTGCAAGACAGTGAGTGGCCTGTAGGTAATTTAGATTCCTGGACAAGTACATGGAGTGTAAGTATGATATACAATGACAAGGCATGGATACGTTAATGATTTAATGGAAGATACAAAGTTATAGTTTAATCTAAAAATATCATTGTACATAATCCACAGTAGTTTATTTTGAAATTTTATCCACATCAGTGGTTTCAGAATAGCTTTGTAAGTGTTTGAGTTTCTCATCAGCTATGAGGGTTACGGATAAAACAGACTATAACCACACATGTAAAATTCATTCATTCATTTCATGTTAAATACCAAAGTTGCAACCTTCATCAAAATGCCTCTGTAAAGAGCAAACATACAACTTGTCACAATAGCCTTTACATATACTTAGGGTCATATTTCTCACAAGTATCCAGTGCTGATTTTCTAGAAAAAGGTAAGCACTACACATAGAGGCATATTTTATTAATATTAAAGAAGTGCAATCAAATGAAAGAACGTAATATAAAAATGTTTTACAATATAATTCTAAAATGTATGAAGGTGTGTAAAGTAAGTAATTTCTTCCAGAACTAAGACTAAGAAAATACATATTAAAGCAACTTCCAAATTTACATGCTTAAACTATCTGTAGCCAAATGTCTTTCTTTCAGAAATCAGGCTTCTAATAGATTATTGGTTTAAACAACATTTTATGGACATAAACTTGTCAACAATTTTTACGTGCAGTGACGCGTTTTATGGGTTTAATAAAAACTTTATCTATGAAAATCCCTGCAAGACATTCTCTGGAGAGTTTTGGTATCTAAGCTGTTGTGTTCAACAAAGGAAGTAGGGATGCAGAACATTTCATTTCTTCGAAGAAGCCAAAACACCTTAAGGATACTCAGTACTAAAATTTTTAATTTCTATATATAAGTGATGGTTAATGTCCATTTGTACTACATATGGCGACACTCATTATACTTGCAGTGAAATGATGTATCGGGAAGGAAACATTCTAGGCTGTCTCCCTGGCATTTTCCAGTTATGAAGACTGAGGAAAACCTGGAAAATACCTCAGTTAGGGAGGATAGTCCTGGTGGGGTTTAAACTGTGGACCTTTCTTTCACAAATTTGTGGCTTAATTATATAAATTTAAACCAATTCATGTGACATTTTTATCACAGATTTGTGTATCATAATTAATGAATAAAATTAATTGTCATGGTCTCATGCATCTAAATTACCAAGAAATTAATTTTCAAAAGATGAAGATTGAGTCTTGCATAATGCCTCATGTGATGAAAATTTGAAAAGTTTAAACTTTAAATAAAATGCTGCATATTATTTTTTGATACAGTTAGATTAAATTCTGTGTAAAATTAAAGTGGCAGAAACATAAGAAAATAAGATTATGAAAAAATAAAATTTAAAATCTCATGCTCTACGTACATATCCATTTGAATGTTGCATTTGGGTATTTAAATGGCCATAAAGGCTAAATCACATTTGGATCCTCATTCTATAATGCTTGAGGATATTTTTTATATTTAAAAAAAATTCCTCCAAATTTTCTTAAAAATTCAGTATTGAGTACTTCTAGTTCTTAGAAACTTTTAATAGCTTTTTCTTTCTGAAAGTTTTGTCTTTAGTACATATACAGTATTTTAATTTGTTCTTTGCCAAATGCCAGGGATCATGAACATTAGTGTGTGAAGAAATGTCATCTTCATGATTCAAATCTGCTCTCTAGTGTACTGCATAATCTTATATAATACATACTTGCCAACTTATACGATTTATAAGTAAAATGTGTGGGATTGAAAGCCTTCTTACAACTTTATGGCTTTGTGGGCAAATTCAAACTGTTACAAATGTTCACCACAAATGTGACAAAGCATTACATTTTATTGCATTTGTTGTAGCTTAAGATTACAGGCAGAATGTATCATTCTAATTGGTGTTATGTGTCTTGATAGGCCAGAGCTTATTTGTATGTCTATCCTTCATCAAGATCATAGTCCCCCCTTCACTGCACTGCAATAAAATGCATAGTGTGCAAATTTAAAATTTGATTACTAGTGACCTCTAGTAACCAGCAGTAAATGGGCACAAACATTGAATAATACACGGCATGAATTGTAAAGTCAACTCCCTTGTGTAAATTGTTTATCTTATTTGCATCTATAGCTGCGGGATATGTTTCCCACTTTTTTATGACAGTTTTTGTTTACAGTTCCTCTATGAAGCATAAATTATTGACTAGAAATCTGTGTGTAGCCTTGGAAGTGGTGTTCTTTGCGTTAATACATGTTTATTATGGTACCAAGAAGAATTTCAGCATGTATGACAGAAAGATGCAGTACTACCAGGTCTTTAAGGATTCTTATAAAATGGAATTCCCATTTGTTTTACATGTAATATTTATACATTTACTGGTGTGAGCACTTTACCATTCTAAATTTCATGTCATTGCAAAATTATTATGTTTTGCTGTACAAGGAAACATTTTATGGGTTTTTGGCAAGTGCGATAAAATAATCTTGCATCAATAAAACCATTAAAGTATATCTTTGAAGCATGGTATCATGCTAAAAGAATCATAATGATATGATATCACTGATGTTCCAGAGATAGTTCCAGTACTTCATAGATTTTACTTGTTATAATATATCTGAGATTTAAAGCTTTCTCAGTGCTGGTTCATGATAAAGACTTCTCAGAAATGTAGGTGAGTGGACAATGTGGAAGTCATTTGGCTGCATTGCTAGAAATCATCATCACTTTTCATAATATACTTATTTTATAATTTATCTTAGTATTAAAAAACTTTAATGATATGCATCCCATAGCGCATGAACAGAAAATCAGCACTGGCATTGTTGCACCCACTTAGTTTTTATCTGTTTGTATGCACTCTATGTAATCATTACCTTTAAATAATGATGCTTGAAAACTTCATATAAAATATTGCAATTACTGAATTATATCTGTCTTGTAGAAGCAATCCATTTGCCTAAGTTTGTCATCAGATAAACTTAAGCAGAATATTGAAATATATTTTATGTTCATCCATGCTTTCATTTGTTCTCATCAGTTAAGCCCTGTTGCTCTTCATTGTGTTTAAAATCTGCAATTCAGGTAACTTGTTCTATCATCGCGTCATTATCCCCAGTTTATTTTCTTCCACTAAGTTTTATGGAGTACAACTAAGACTAATTTCTGCATCCCTGTTTAGTTTTTCATTACACCTCAGTTCTGGATTCTCAAGGATTAAATATTTGCCTTACCACAGTATTATCTTCATGCCAAACGTAGGCTTGTTCTCATAATGATACTGGTGTCACAATTTTGAAGTTAGAAAAAGTTATTAACACATTGCTACAACAGTTTTGTGTTACATGATTGGCCAAGAAATCTGCATTTTTGCTGCATTTCAGTACATATCCTTGCAATTGCAAACATTGTTTAAGAACTGACAGTTCAAGAACACATGGGAAAAAGGTAGAAGTATGAGTATGGATTTGGATTCTAGGCAGGAAAAAAGACTACCATATTTATTTGTACAATTTCCCCCCTTTTTTTTCTTAAAATAGGGAAACCAAAATCCAATGGGAGGAAAAGAAAATAGAAAGGAAAAATTGGGATTAAGGGAGTAAGCAACATAAGCATAGCTAAGGTAAACACTACACGAAAATGTGTGTATCCGTTATATAAATAATAATGAGTGTACCTGTATTTTACTCTTCACGACTTTGATCAGAAAAACATTGGTGGTTAGGTCAACTTCATCAACAGAATCATCAGACTTTCTATGGTTCCATATGGTGTCATCCGAGCTGTCCATCGGATTAAGAGATCCTGGCCTTCCCAAGATCTTAAGGTTATTTTTTCACTGAAATCAGAACACCTGAAGAATCCAGGAGCAAATATTCTCTTTGCTTCAAGTATCAGACCTTTTTTTCAGTTGAGCCAAGAAACCCAAGTTTTTTGGATCTATTTGGAATTAATTTGTTACAGTATATTATTAAAACCTATTAAAATATCTCACTATATTCTGAAAGGATGGTTTCCAAGAATATCTTTAAAAATAAGAAAATATTCTAAACTTCAGTATTAAATTTTTATTGGAAATTTATAAAATATAGCAAAGTGTGATTTAAAAAAAGTCTGTATAAAATAGCCAACATCACAATTACCCCACCAACTTCTGTTAACTGTGGTAAAGTAGTTATGATTTATCGCTGAATGACTAGCCTAATGCAGTGACTGGCCCTAATTTGTCAGTGCACCTTTTCTTTGTTGAAGATCTAGGAGATACTGCTCCAGAAGTTCTGTGTTGAGTAGGATCCTCCTGGGTGAGTGTAGCATCACTTGGTTCAACTAAATCTGCATCGTCATCATCTCTACTATCCTTATCACTATCAGCATAAAAAAAAACCCAAGCCTTTATAGATACTGTAGCTTCTATGAGATGAAAAGCCAATTTCGTCGAAAAAATTTACTTTATAATAACTATAATTTACCACTATTACCTGCAACATTTTCAGGATCTGAAAGTTTGAAAAGCTCCCCATTAAAATCAGAATTTTCCAGTGGTTCATTAATGACATTCTAATTTCAGATTTAGTTCTAAGAAATCAAGGAAATTGTCACATATTAACATTTGTACACACCAAATGTGACACAACCACTCATCATGTTCCAGGAAAATAGCAAGAAAAGATGATAGTGCCGACTGACATATTTTTATCAAAAGATTTACCAAAATGTCAACAGATGGCAGTAAAGATTGGGTAACTCAAAGAAAAAAAGATAGCTGACCAAGCCCAATTATAGCTGTGAAAATGTATTGAAATTGTTAGAAATACATCTCTGGGCTGTACTTGGGTGGGGATACATGAACATTTTACATGGCCCGAGCCCAACTTGGGCTTGAAGGGTTAATGCTGATTTTTTGTTAGATTGAAGGAACAGATGATACTAATGGTCTGTTAATTGAGATGACTATTTGTTGTAAAACTGATGTAAGCCCAGTTGATATTACAGCCTGAGCAGTATTTAGATGGGACATTGTTTTTCTCCGTTTCTGCTAAATGTCCTGAAAACTGTCGAGAATGAGTAAGGCTCATGTATGAAGCAGAGCTCCAGGTCATCGATCCCATACAAATTTCAGCCCTTTTCATTCAGATCAGCTGCTAGCCAGCCTTTCTCATGAACTCATACAAAAATGTCAATAGGAAGACACTTTTTGGCAGAATTATCCTTTTAAAAATCACAGGGTGATAGGTTTCCATCTGCTGTGATTGTCAACATTAAAGTACAGGAGGTAATTATAAGAGTTTTAAACTTTATATACAGTAGAGCCCCGTGTTCTGTGTAATTTGAGCTGGTCTTAAGAGTTGTCCTCTGTGGTGTAGTGGTTACCATGCTAGCTTCTAGTTCCCGAGGTTGCGGGACTTTTTCAGGCATAAAAATTCTTCATGGCTTCCTCGGAAGGGAAGTAAAGCCGGTGGTCCCGTGTCGTAGATTTATGGCACATAAAAGAACCTCAAGCCTGATAAAGAGGCCTCTGAGCAAAATTCCCGGTCTTTCACACCCAATATAGAGTAGGGCGCTAAGGACCATAGTAGTTAAAGAGCGTCCATAAATAAAACTTAATTTCATTTGAATAAATGTTTGATGAGCACAATAATGGTGAAAAAATAAATAAAAAAACTGTTTAGTACATACCTGTTTTATATGTACATATATGGGCACACATTTCCAAGTTACAAAAATATAAGTTACATTTTAAAGAAACTGTCTAAAGTCCTTTGTTTTAAAATAGAACCTTGTTTTTTAGCAGCAATCTTCTAAGAAGCATGGTGTCAGTTGGAGTAGCTTCCACTTGCTGCTTGATATAATGCAATGCCACATCTAGTGCTGTCAAACCCTCGGTGTGAATGATCACTGGTACAATTTCTTCAGGCAATTCCTCGTTGCCACTGTCTTCAGTGGGCTCCCTATTTCAACAATTGCAAAATCAGTCACTTCAAACTGTTCATCACTGTTCATCCATTCTGAAACCTCACTGGCATTTGCATTTTCACATCCAGCAAGCTTTTTCATCAGTTCTGCCAATCTTCATCTGCCAGTTTTTTCTGTACTGTTGGTATTTGTTTCATTGCTTAAAATCTGGCTCCAAGACTTTTTTAGTGTCTCCACCTTTATTTCAGACCATGAATCGACTATCAAGTAAACTACGTCTTTTATCATAGTTTTTTTTTTTTAGAAATTCTTTGATGATTTCTTCACGATCTGTTGTTTGTAGAAGCATCTGAAGCAAACGACGATGATCCTTTTTTTTCAAGCATTGTAAAACACCTTGGTCCATAGGCTGTATTAAACTCATCACGTCAGGGGGTAAGAAAATGCGTGAATACTGTCACATTGTAATTCTTCCTCATCAGGGTGTGAACCAGTGTTGTCAAGGTTAAGATTGCTTTGGAAGGCAAGCACTTTTTCTTTAGGTATCCTTTGGTCTCTGGAACAAAATCTTCAAAAAACCATTTCTTAAAAATATTTTTGATGGATATTTTGGTGGCCATATGTAACAGGCAGTGTAGAAGCAGTGATATTTTTTAAAGCTCTAGGCATAGCAGACTTACTTATTACCAGTAGCTTAAGTTTATGGTCTCCACTTGCATTTGATGCAACAAGAACTATTAACCTCTCTTTATGGTTTTTGTAGTCTGGTGCAGCCTTTTCTTCTTTTTAGGATAGAGTTTTAGATGGAAGCATTTTATAAGCTAGTCCTGTTTCATCACAATTATACAGTTGATCAGGAGTAAGATTTTCTTCTTGTATAATTTTTCTTAATTTCTCACAAAACTGTGTAACAGTTTGAGAATCTGCAGAAAGTTTTTCACTGTAAATTTCAAGCTGCCTGATGCCATATCGCTTCTTCTACCTATTCAACCATCCTGAACTTGCAGTAAAATCATCCCCACCTTCCTTTAACTCATTCCTAAAAAGTACAGCTTTTTCTTGCAGAATAGGCCCTAAAATTGGATTTCCTTTTTGTCTTTGTTGAGTAAACCAAATGAACAAAGCTTCACTCGTTTTTGCATACTGAGATTTCTTCGACTTCCGTTCAGATGATGAAATAGAACACTTGTTAGATGCAAACTTCTCAATTTTATCTCTGTTTCTAGGCCAATCTCCAACTGTCACTTCACCAACTCCATACTCAGCAAGTTTTTTTAATGCTTCTCCTTTGTCTAGTCTTTCCAAAGCTTCCAGTTTCACATTCAACAGCACAAATTTTCTCTTACTCCTACCACTCATTGTAATGTATGAATTAAAATTTTAGAAAACACACAGTTACATACGTACAACACTTCAAAATTAATGTAACACAGGTGAGCTCACTATAGTACAGATGTTACTACACAACCATCTACATACAGCAATGGTCAGCCTATGTTGTAAAATGTGTATTTTTACTTAAGTGCATTTTAATGGCCACTGTCACTGAGTAGGAGAACAATAGGGATGGTATGCACTGTACAACTGATTGTAAGGTGATCCAATTTAGTGAAGGATCAACAAAGTAAGAGCAAGTGCACTCTCCAAAACCTAATGGTACCTGTCCATCTGTAATAGAAATGCATTAGCGGTCTGAGGCTAAGGTTATTTCTGTGCATTATGAACAAAAACCCTAAGTGGGATAGTTTTACCTGTATTGTACATGGAAAATTGAAAGAAAGTTCAAAATGTAACACATTTGGAAGTGCGTAAAACGTATATGCGGACAACGTATGAAAACAGGATTTTACTCTAGTTTTATGTAAAATTTTAAATTTCTTAAGACAAAATTTAATTGAGTTTTATTTATGGACACTCTTTAACTACTGTGGTTCTTAGCATCCCATTCTATATCGGGCGTGAAACACCAGAAATTTTGCTCAGAGCCCTCTCTGTCTTTTACGCCCAAAAAAATCCATCGCCTTCCGCCAGGTTTGAATCCATGACCTTGGGAACCAGAGGCTAGCGAGGTACCACTAGTCCATGGAGGACAACATACATTTATTCATGATTTACCCATTGATTTAGTGATATTTCCGTATAATCAGAGTTTTTAGTAGTTCGAGATAGCCTCAGCCCTAATTAGCTTGAATTATTGGGGCTCTATATATATTCAGTGCATTTGTACAAAATCACTTTTAATCATAACTTAAATTTAAGTAAAGCTGTGGAAGTTATAACAAAAATTACAAGTGTTCAATATGGCTCCATTTGTGATACAGCAAACATCCAGCTAATAGTTCCATTTCTTGCAACACTGAAGTTAGCATGTCTGGTGTAACTGAACTTACTGCTGCAATATTTCTCTGTTTTAGCTCAGGTAGCGGTGGCATGCTTTCTTAACACTACCACACTGTCATTGTTCGAATTGCTAGATCTACACTCGCCTGACACACACAGTCATCAGGTGTTCTTTCCTTTGCAGGGAAACCCCATTGTTTGGATCTGATTGTACTACCTATAAATGTTGTAACCCAACATGTTTGCCTGTACGCCTGCTGAACTGTAACCACTTAATTATGTTTTACTAATTCCAAGACACAAAAACCTTTTTGCATGCAAATTGCCATGCTTTATTTTATTTTGTTACCATGGCTACAAACACAGCAAAACAAATGTGTGCATGTAGAACTCAGTTATTCTTCAGTTTAAATTATGATTGAAAATGATTTTGTGTACTGCAGAGATATATGTAAGTTTAAAACCTTTATAATAATTTGAGTACACCCTGTACAGCAAACCTTTTTTTCATTTGTTTCAATTAATATACTGGATGCACCATTTGTACACACTGTTGCCTTGTGACATATCAAAACATACAGAAGTCTAGTGTGGATTTCAAATTTGCATTAGAAAAAAAATAATCATTCTCTCTTCTAAGCTGGATGATAAATTGATGAAATTTTATTATTTTGTCCATATAATCACGAGGTAGTTGCTGAGCCAATGTGGTTCGTCTTTGCAGACCATGTTCTCAAAATGAACAGCTCTACCCAACATGCTTTGAATTCGATATTTGGGATGCTACACTTTTTAGTAGGCTTTCCATATGTAATTATGCAATTCTATAAATTGATCAAATGCTTTGAAAAGCAAGGGTTGTCCATTCTCCTCAAACAAGATGAACAAGAAAAATGAAATTCTAAAAATTGTCCTGAAATCTTTGAGGAAGAATTAAGCAAATAAATGCAATAGGTACCTTTTATTTTAGTTTATCGCTCAAGATTTTAAGAACACCTAAACCACTAACCTCCAATAATGCAGACTTGACCAGATCTTTTATGTCTTTTCTTGAAATGTGAAAGGACTTTGTCATTCAAACAAAAATATTGGTGATAGTTTACCAGAAACAAAATACTTGTTTGCCTTATAGGGCACAGGCTGCTTGCCCACTTAATGCCTGGGACCAGAAATATTAAAATAACAAGTGCAGCTGTTATGATATTGGATCATGAATAAAAAGCAAGTTCGTTCTCAAAGTTCATATTGATATGAACATTCTGTGATTATATATTGAAATCAATTAAAACATACTCATTTTCATAAGAATAAAAACCTACTACCTCATGTGAGTATATACTCGTCTCCACTGACATCTGGCTCACCTAAATGCAAGTATATATTTGTGTTATCTATACTCTTTGACCATTTAGTTTTATTGATAGTGTGGTGTTTTTCCACTGTTTGACATATATTAGTGGAGTAGATTTTGTTACATTTGGTTCTATCCCATCAAAACTGCTCAAGGCTTATTCTTTGTTTGCATAACAAGTTTCAGCAGTAATGTTAGACAAATATGAAATCCTTCAAGAAGTGATAAATTAATTTAAGCAATATACACAAAGGCATAGCTATAAATTAAATTAGCAAAGCAATAAATAAAATGAAGGTGATAGGCAAAAAGAAAATAATCATGGACCGTAAAGCCATAACTCATAAGTTGCTGGATGCAGATTCAATTCAGACTGTTTCTAGAATCCTGGGATGTTTAGAATATTTTACTATGAACCAGTTTTATCATAAATAACTTTTTAAACAACTGAATTGTACATAGTAAGCTTAATTACTAAATCTGAATTTCAATGAAACTTCTAGCATTAGAGAATTTTGAAACTCCTTGATTGTTCATGGCAGTGTTAGGGAACCAATAAAGAAAATGTAATAGGCAAAACATATTACATCAGTAAATCAGGCAAAAAGAAAGGAATGATTGTGGACTGGAAAGACATAACTCATGAAGTGCTAGACAAACAGTCAAAGTTGACTCTTTTTAGAATTGCAGGTTATTTACACTACTTAGGTATAGCGGGTGGCAGCTACTGATGTGTCTATTTGTTTATATGTAATATTCCAAAGGGTATTTTGATCCAGGTTTCCAAACATGTGTCTGATCACAGTTTACCTGGCTTTTTGTATTCCTGATTTCTGATTATTTGTTATCGTATCTAATGGAGATTTTCTGAGTAGACTTTTAACACTGTATTGTAATGAGGTGCCAAGTTACTGTTGTTCTGCATGAAGATTCTCCTGAATTTTCCATCTACTCTGGGGTGACACTGCATAAGTTGTCTGTTTTTACTGGCTTTAATGTAGTAGTTTCTCAAATGTATTTCTGTTATAATTCATGATTGCCTTCTCTGTTGCATCGATCCTGAGCCTGCTGTAGGTGGCAGTGTGTAGTAACACTTTATTGTTCTCCATTTTAGTTACTGTATTATATCTAATTGAAAATATATTGTAAGGGATGAGAGTAATACTGGTATCATTGAGGTGTGTTTAAAACTTGTCTGGAGGTTTGTCTTTCATTTTGCAATATAGATATTCCTCTTCTGTGATATTTTTAATTATGACATCAACTGATTACTGAAAGTATCATACTTGCCAACTTATATGGTTTGCCCATAAACTTTGTGGGAGTAGAGGCTTTTTATGGCAACAGATGCCTCCTTTTTACAGTTTTTTGGGTTCAAAATGTAGATTTTCACCATGGAAATGACAAAACATTAAATTCTATTGCATTATGTTGTAATTCTTTTTATGGGAGTAATGTAAGACTTCTTGTTAACTTAAGATTACAGCTTGAATGTACTACACTAATAATATACAGCGCTATATTAGGCCAGAGCTTATCTCTGTCTAGCCTTCATGATGCCCCCCCTTCATTGGGCTGCAGCAAAATGCATTGCATGCATGCTTTGTTTTGTGGGATTTAAAATGTTATTGCACCACTAGTGGCCTATAGTGATAATCAGTAGTATTGTATCTCTCCCTCATAAATTATTTGCATTCTATGGCTGTGGGATATAAGTAATATATTTTATGACAGGTTTTAGTTATAGTTAATGGTATGAAAATTAAAATAGGGACTAGTAATTTCTGTATAGCCTAGGAAGTGGTGTTCTTTTATAACATTTAATACTTACTGTAGTATAAGGAAGAATATCAGCATGTATGACAGAAAGAAGCAGAACTATCAGCTCTTCAAGGGATCACATAAAATGGAATACTTGATTTTATAAAGCTTTGTACATTTGCTGAATGATGGAAAGCTTTACGGGTTTCAATTTCAGGAAGTTGGAAAGTATGAAGTATTCTTTAAGTTAAATTATAAATGAAATTTGTTTATAATTACTGGGGTTGAAGCTCCTGCTCTTAATGTTGCAGATGCCAAACTGTAATTTGTTGATTCATCACCATCATGATTGTTTTTGTTGCCACCATGTGACTGAAAGTATGTGTATATAGTGATATATATGCATAATGTAATACATCTGTTTTAGTATACATTTAACTGTATAAAAAGTATTTGAAAACACAAACAAAAGGTCTGATTAGCTTTACTCACAGGGCTTTCCATAACCATTAGTGTTTCACACATATTGCTTATACATTATACATAAAAAGTAATTCTGCTACCCATCTTTCATTAATCATGATAAATGTTTGCAAAGAAATAGTTTTGTACTGAAGTGAAAATCATATGTTGGAAACAACGTGGAATGTGGTCAGGCTTGACAGTTACTTGACTTGTTTACACATCTCCATAACATTTGGAATAACAAATATCAGCAAATTGCTTACTTACTAAGTTATTGGAGGTGATTATAAACAGTGAAACCTTATACTAAAATTATGAGTGGATTGACAACATTTAAGTTTCACTTTTAAGTTTTCACCCAGAATATGCTTCAAAGACCTTTGTCTTCATTGTCGGCTGTATGTCCATTAGCATCTGGAAGGGGCTATTGTTATTTGAAGACCAGTGGATAATAAACTGTTTCAAATAATGTATAAATAAGATAGGAAACAATACATTTATCTTACAATTTTTTCCTAATGTCAAATGGGGCAAGTGTTACTTTCATGGATTATGCTTCTTCATGCATTCTATAACTCCCATATGTTTTTGTGGAACATTATTTTTTCATCACTTCAACCACTGCACATTTACAGATTTGCAAGGGTTACAGTTGTGGACAGTGAATGGGTTGCACAGCATTTTTTGAAAACGAGTGGATGCCTTACTTAATGTGCCTATTAAGTTCTTGCATTAGTTTTAAATTACAAACAGATACATATTCTAACATCAGTTTAAACTGCGATACAGCATACATAACTTAGACTGCAGTACCTTAAAACAAACCAGCTATGGCGTACAATACAGATGAATATTGCTACATGGTCTTGGGAAGGAGTGAAAATCATCCCGTTGTCGCTCTATGGAATGCTATGCTCAGCATCACACCCCACTCCGTGTGTTTTCAAATAACTAAAGCCAAGAACTCAGACCTTTTCAGGACATGTACAGCCTTTACCAGAAAAAATTAGCCATTTCCAGATGCTATTGAGTTGATTGGAAAACTTTGTGGGCACTTGGAAACTCTGTGTTCACATTGTGTGTGAAACAATTGCAGTAGGTTCTTTGCCAGTGAACAAGTTGATCAAGCATAAAAGAAACTGGAAAGAAGAAAATGTGTAGTTTTACTGTCTCTGAATGGTTTAAAAGGCTCTTTTTTGTAAGTTCCTGTGTTTAAAACCCACGCAATGTTTTTTTAGTTATGTTTTATATATTTTTTATTACAGTTTTTATATGTGTATATGTAGAACGTCGTGTTATCTTAATATATTATACAGAGCGTTCCTTGGTATTCTTTATGGCACTAGACAGCATCTGTCAGCTCTGTCGTTCAGTGGTGGGCAGGGTTAGAGTTGCATGCCTTCTCTCTACTGCTCAGTTGCCTATAAGCATTACATTGTTATTGGTGTATGTCTTATTTGTGGCTTAATATGTTACCACAAAAGTTTACATTACAACAAAGGATTTATCTTTTCAAGTGTTACATCAGAAAGAGGAATTGTGGAAAAGTGTGATGACATTTTGCAAAATAATTCCTTGGTCCTCCTGTTCCAAGTAACATCACTATTTTAAACCTTGTAAAAAGTTTAAGAAAAATGGGGTTAGTTCAAATAAACATGGAAAGAGAAACCCTAAGTACTTGCTGAGGAAAAACTCAATGAGAAAGGAGAAAAGTTAGAGCATTCTCCCTGAAAATCCCTCCAGTGCCTATCACAGGAAATGGGTGTTTCGAAAACCATAGAATTTTGAGCCACTAAAATTCTTAAATTTAAACCTTACAGTACAAAATGGTGCTTGAATTAAAGATTTGAATTTTTGTATCTGGGTTTTACAAAGTGTTGCCAATGGCGTTGTGGATGCTAAATGTATTATATTCATAGAGGAAGCATGGTTTTAGTTACATGGCCATGTTATAATGCGAAACAAAAGACCTGGAGTACTGAAAATCGTCATTCTACTCATATAACTCCTTTACATGATAAAAAGGTTGGCATATCCTATTGTATATAGGATTATAGGCCCTATATTTTTTTGATGATACAATCAGTGGTGAGAGATATAGAACACAAATATCCAACCCATTTTTACTTTCTCTACTACGTATAGTAAGTAGGGGAAGTATTGTATTCCACCCAAAAATTCGATACCGAGATTTCATCGGAAATACATGTTTTGAGACCCCCTGAATCCAAAAAAAGCATTTTTGGAAACATGTCCGTGTGTCTGTGAACAGCATAACTCAGAAATGAACAATCGGATAAACACCAAACTTAGTATTTAGGTTCAGTATCTCCCAGAGATGCGACATGAAGGTTTTCAAGAAAATCCCCCACCCCAGATTACCCTTTACATGGAAGTTTTTTCGAAAATTTTAATTTTCTCAAAAATGGCTCTAACAATTTTGATTAAAATATAATATGTTTAAGATATTTTTATGACAAATAAAATGTATATCTTGAATTTCCTGGGAATGTCTCCAAAAGTATTCTTCATTGTGGACGACTTTTGCATAACTGGTAAACCATAAGAGATAGACAAAATTTTACTACACAAAAAATGTAGATCGCGTTAAAATAGACAATTTATGTCATATACATTTTTTTTGTTGAGTGAACCATTTTCGAGATATTACTTGTTATTCCCTTAAATTTTTCAATACTTATTTTCTCAAATGGGAATTCGTTATTCATTTTTTTGTCTTGGATATGCAAAGAGTATTAATCTGTGGGAAAGGGAATGGTGCTGCACCTAGCAACCAGCTATTAAGAGATATGTATGTGCTTAAAGGCTACTGTATTTCCAAATTGCCCTTGTAAATATATATTCCCCTTACATCTACAAGAAAATTAGCAATAAGACTCTGCAAATATTTATCTCGATTAACATGAAGTAGATGGAGAATAAGCATTTGTAAAAATAGTTTGTACAAGAGTAGAGAAAGTCATGTGAGTGTAATACATCAGATTTTTTGTATAGTTTACTAATATTGAGTGTTAAGAGTGCTTATTTTCAGCAGGATCTAGCAACTGCCCATACAGCAGCCAAAACATTAAATTTCATAAAGGAAATATTTGAGGACAGTTTTTAGTAGAGCATTATGCCTTCTTTAGGTTCCCTAATTTCTCGGCTGTGATTTCTGTTTATGGGGAAATCTAAAAAAATACAGTATACAAAGACAATCTGCAGTTATTCCATGAGTTAAAAGACAGTATTGTGCGAGGAATCAGGAGAATTGCGATAGACGAACTTGCATGAGTAAATGCCAATTTCTTTTAGAGATGTCAGGAATGTGTTGCAGTAGATGGACATAATTTTCAACACCTTCTGGAGTCGAAGTAAATAATACGAAAACGTATTTTTAATAGCCGACTATAATGGACCGCATTCACTGGTGAATGAGTGTGCTGATGTGGGGATCACATGCCACCTAGTTCTATAAGGAATCCCAAGGAATGCTCTGTACTGTAACATATCATTTGAGTTTTATGGTTTCAACTATGCGCACACAAAAACATAATCACAAACATAGAAATAAATAAAAAGTAATGTTGGATGTGTAAACCCTCAACATTTATAACTGCCCTCGATCTTTGGGACATAGATGATATCAGATTTCTACAGTAGTGTGGATGAGAGGTTACAATATACAGCTTCATGCATTTGTGTCCATAAGTCATCTTTTGTGCTTCATGCATATGCAGGGAAATTCAAGCACAATATTTTTTTTCACCTCAGCCCACACATTTTTGAAAGGGTTCAAACCTGTTAAACAGGAAGGTCAGTCTATCACTCTGATATCCTGCCTTTTTGAAAACCAATTAGAAACTGCTCGACATGTGTGGATGGATGATTATCCTAGACAAATTCAGTAATTCCATCGGAATATGTCATTGTTACAGAGAAAAGCAAAATATGCTCAAATACAGGGTGAGCCAAAAGACTCCGAACTGCCTGCGCAGTGTTTTTCGTGTCCCCGTCCTCGGTGCTCTTTGCCATCTGCCGCTATCATAGATAGGCACGGATGAAACCATACAACATTTTTAAAACTACTTTTAAAGGCTTTACTTACCAACTTTATGAAAGGAAATGCTGAAACTGTCCACCATCGTTGTCCGTACATTTTTGGCACCTCTTTAGGAAACTATCCATCATGGAATTTTTGGGGGGAATTTTCCAAACGATGATTAATGTTTCTTTGGTAAGAACCGAACGCCATCTTTTAGATTTCTTAGCCTGAACACTTCCTGTGTCCTGAAATTTACTGTAAAGTTCATGGATTGTTGTACGGCCTGGAACTTTTACACCTGGAAATCTTTCTGCAAATCGTACTTTCACTTGGCGAACTGACTGAGTTAACACATACAAATCATAAATAAAAACACGCTGTGCCATAGAAAACATATACTGAGCCATAATATACTTTATGACTAAGTACAGGACAAAATAATAAATAACTCGTAATAACTGAACTACATCACATCACCGTCAAGTCAATACTGCACTTCACACTGCAGAGCAAAACTATGACAGCGTGACTTTGTTTATAGCAGCAGTGTGTTATCATGTTTTTATCATATTTCGACACACCCAGTGGAGAAACACCGGCAGCCGGTAATATTGTTCATAAAATACCCCTCTGGGGTAACTTAAAACATAAAGTGTACAAGACAAACCCCGCACCCTGGAAAAATTAAAACAAAAATATCTGCCAGGAAATTTTTCAGCGTGAACTACGGCGAGTGATGGATATTTCCCTAAAGAGGTGCCAAAAATGTATGGAAAACGACGGTGGCCAGTTTCAGCATCTCCTTTCATAAAGTTGGTAAGTAAAGCCTTTAAAAGTAATTTTAAAAATGTTACATGGTTTTATCTGCGCCTTTCTATGATAGCAGCAGACGGCAACGAGCGCGGAGAGGAAAAACACTGCGCAGGCGATTCGGAGTCTTTTGGCTCACTCTATATGTTCCCACTGTTTGGTATATCATTTACCTCCATAATGTACACAAACCATTCTTCAATATCTAGCTCCAGCAAGACAGATACTTGACCGCAGCAATATTTTTTAGCCTATGTATTCCCCCCTTACATGTAAACATAATGTCACCTTGTCTGAAAATGTTCTGTTATCATCTGGTAGGCATTGTTTCTTTCCTGCTGTTTGTGCAAGGAGTGCTGCAGAGCTGTTCAAGCAAATCCAGTCAACTACACTTTTATGTCAGAAGCAGATTGGAAGGGATTCCTTTCTGCTTCTGGAATTAAAGTTGATTTCCGGTCGAGAAATTAGGATGACTGCATTCATTTCCTTCTCTGGATAATCTCACCCACCTCTGAGCTGTAGATGTAGGAATTCCAATACAATTTACAGCTACATGAGCAGCAAAACCTGTGGCATTCACTATTGCAAGGAGAAATTGCCTTGTGCATATGCTGTGCCATGGTCAAAGTCTGTATGATTTACTGAAAACAAACCTGTTCGAGGTGGTTGTGTTTGTGTAGACTTCTGTGCATACATGGAAAGCATGTGCAACATATTGCATTTAAAACAAATGCTGAATGATATAATAGTCATTATTAAAATAAATAAATATATACGTATAGCACCTCTGCAACACACCCACGCACACATATGTACAAGCAATATGTTTAGTGCATGCCTTATGGCACAACTGCTGCAGTGGCTACACAGCTTTGCTGGATACATTGTGAATCATGATCTCAACCAAGCAGGATGTAGAAGAATTTTGCATTCAAGAGATGACTCATTTTTTTTCATCACCAGGGGATATGCGTCATTGGTGTTTTCTTGATGTTTAACTTCAGTTTCTATATGTTATGAATCAGAGTAACTATTGCCCCATTTGACTTTGGGGCATAATAGCCTCTGTTTCCATAACTAATCATAACACTATGACATTTCCTTTATCAAATATCATTGGTACACCATTGTCTATCATGCTCTGGTTTTCATTCTGTACATGTGTATTCATTGTAAATCCATCCTTAAGGCAGGGTATATTTAGTTTGTTTTAGGCGGTAGACTCGTGCATTTGTTCAGTTTTCTGTTTTTTCATTGGTCTGTATATCTTTTACATTGCTAAGCCTTCAATTCAGCTCTACCTTAGGTCACAGCAATATTATTGTAATATTGTTGACAGCTTCCTTTCATTCCTTCCACACATCAGTGATAAGAGGCAGCTTTGGTTATACATACATGTTTCTTTGGAGATATTGGGAAAAGTTCAAAGGCATCTAATAATGACTCATTTTCACAGTAATCTGAGGTATAAAAAGCTAACCAGGAATCAAATGTACCAAAGATTACAAACAGTTCAAATTCATATGGATCTATGAAGCAATCATGTTGATTGAATGAAGAAAACTTGTTTATAACCTTGTTGAACTTTTAAGAAGTTCTATTACCATAAATAAAAGCCAGAAAACTTAAAACTATTTGTTGCAATATTCATTATATACATAGCTTTGTTAATGTTTATAACCACTGATCTGGATAAAGCTTACTGTTTGATTCTAAGGCACCATAGAAAAATTTAAAGCACTGTATAGACCTATAACACACTTTATATATAAATGTTAAACACCAAAACCATTTAACAGCAAGCTTTTTATGTAAATGCAATAAAAGTTTCTGTACTTTGTATTAAGGTGAGGGATCATGAAAAATGTGAAAAAGTTATGAAAAATACAATGCCTGCTCTAAAATTAATATTAAATCTTAATCTTAGCTTTCAAACAAGTCTTAGTTTTTGCACTTTTAATGGTTAAAAGTACAAATTCTATCCTTACAGGTTTTAAGATACACAGCTCGATAATAGGCACAGTTTAATTAAGACCATATTTTTGCACATTTCAGATTTTCAGCAGTTTGCATTCTTTAAAATTCTGTTATGACAAAAGTTGTGAAGTATTGACTTGAAATATTCTCCAGATATTTTGAAAGTGTATTGACTTTGTATGTCTTTCACAACCATCCGTTGAACCTTTGAAAAATTCTTTGCCCAGCAATGGACAATCTGAATTTTAAAAAAAATGATACAAGTTTTTTAAAATAATTATTTAAGTTTTATGAGAACTTCGTCAGAATAACAAGTTTTATAGAATATTAATTAAATCATTTGTAATTAAATACTAATTAGAATAGAGCAATTCAGAATTGGTAGAATGATCCCATATAGTTTGGAGCAAATGAGAAGTTTTGTATTAAAACTTTAAAAGATACAAATTCCAGTGAGCCCTCCCCTTAAAAAGGAAAGAAAATTATTTGGACGAAAAACTGTCTTTCAGTAGTAATTTTAGTGTTTAAGTATTACATCACTGTACACCTGCCCTTAAGTAGTGAACTGAGCACAATTGATGTAACAGTGCAAATTAACATTTAAAAGAATATTACTTTGGAACCAAAATTTCATACTTTTATACAGAGAAAATGTAATTTATTTATTTTTCAGGATATAGTGCTCTGTGCATAAAACACTTCATCCTGAAGATATGGTATAATGTGAATGTTAAATTAATATACAAAGTACTTTTAGGTTGGTCTCAAAGAAGCAAAAATCCAGCTCAAAAGCAAAATTGAAGGAAATTTCAGAACCAGTACTACCCTGCTTGACTTTTGTGGTTTTTACTCCCATGTTTTATATGAACATGCAAAATTAATTTTAAGAATAAAGTCACTGTTTTATATGTCTAATAACTGTTTCACAATTTCTGTAATTTTTTTTGTATTGTCTGTCCAAAATTTGCAAAGTTTTGTGAGGTGTATCCAGAAAATAAGGTTACAAATGGTTGGTATTCATGTAAAAAAAGGTTTTATTTGATGAAATGTCCAGTACAAATTAATTAGTATTTTTCTACATAATTGTCTCCAGTAACGAAACACTTGTTACCTCTAGGTGCTAGCTTCTTTATCCTTAGATCATAGAATTCTACCACCTGGTGCTCAAACCGCTTTCCTGCATTTTTCATCATCATTGTGGAAGTGTTTGTTCTGTAAGATGCTTGTTCAGGTGAGGAAACAAGTGGATGTTGCTAGCTGCAAGGTCCAGGCTATATGGCAGATGGCCCAAAATCAGGGGTATCTACTGATGTTGGAAAGAAATACTGGATATACTGAAAATATACTGGGGTTAGTTATTATATACATACTGGGAAAATTGGATGAAATATCCATATAGCATTGATTTATTTTAGATTAAATTTTCAGATGATTGGTTCTTGGAAGACCTTATTGATCAAATAAGTATTTTTTTAATGTTATTGTTTTGCATGATATCTATTGATTTATAAATTTTCATCTTATGAAAAAAATGACTCAAAACATTTGGATAAACTTTCACCCCTAATATTCTTTACAGACTATACAACCTTTCCTGAATTTTGAAGATTGTTGTAGGGGAGAGCATGGGAGAAGCTAAGATAAGAAATATAAAATATGCTGGTATTTATTTCCCATTTCTGTGGATATCAATGAATGTTTGGCCCATTATTATGATTAACATGGAAATTTTAAGAAATTACAGTTCTAAGCGGTAATGGGGAGAAATCAGCATAAAGAGTATTCTAGATCATTATACAATAATTTCATAAAGAGTACATAGAATAAATTTAATTCAATTATTCGAGATTTAAAAACCCATCCATGCAACTTTGGGTATGGCGGCTAGTAATAAACACAACTTCATATTATGACTGTGGAAACAAATTAAACCAATAAGATGTTAAGATAGCTGCAACATGCATTTGAATACTGCTGCATTTTTACTGCAGTATGACTCATGCAGTACTGGAATTTTTCATGCATTTTCAGTGTTCTTTATATCTTATACTATTTTATGTGTAAATTTATGTGTTAAATATAACATTTGATTTGTATTGTATGTAATGTTATAACCCTGTAACCCCATATTTGATATTATTTTTGTACTTGTAAACGTTCAATCACCCAGGAACCATTACAACACAGGAAAGAGCTGCAGAGCTTGGAGACTTAACCTTACAGGTACACATACTTTATTGGCTCTTCATTATGTCTAGTGGCATTGCCAATTACAATACATCGGAAATGCTGGAAGTATGCTGGAGTTTTAAACCTTCAAGGCAGTAGGCATCCTGAAAATGTTCCACTTGAAACTTTTGAGAAGCACCTGGGTGTCAATAGCTGTGTGAGTCCAAGTGTTGTCATGAAGCAGGTAGACTCATCAACATTCCCCTTCATTTGTTTTCAGTGGCCTGTTGAAGGCATAGTATGGTTTAACAATATGTAGCAGTACTAATTGTGGGGTCAGGAGGCATGAAATAAATCAGAAGAAGGTCTTTTCTGTCGCAGAAAATTGAAGCTGAAATTGAGGTATTGAATTTCTTGGCTTGTGGAAAGTGTGTATGGGGCTATTGCAGTGATTGTTGCTTTGGTTCAGGTATATGGTGATAAATCCAAGTTTCATCACTAATCAAAATATGGTCAAGAAACTCATTTCCTGCATGTGTGTAACGTGTCAGGAAGTTTAGTGCGAAGTCCATCCATTTTGTTTGATGTTTATCCATTAGCACTTTGAGTATTCATCATGCACTCAATTTCCTGTATCCTAATATTAATTTCAAGTATCATGAAGTGTTGTCTTAGAAACATCAAGAATGATTTAGTGCATTTCTCTTATTATGTTATGCCCATTTGCACAAATGCTTTCTCATCTCATCTGTGATGAGGTTCAACAGTCATACCTAGTCTTACCATAAATACTGTCCCAAAGTTTTAAGCAAATTGACACAAAATGGTTAGAGATATTTTAATATCTTAATAATATGAATTATGTGGATGCATTATAAATAAAAATCACAAATAATTATTTAAAATGGCCACCATTAGCACGCACACAGTCCCTAAGTCTTTGTGACCACTCATCAATTAAAATATGCAACACACCATGTGGAAAATTTGCAGCTGCCTCCCGAAGAGACCGCTTTAAACTTTCAATATTGGGATGTCTCTTCTTGCAAGCCATCTCCTGAAGCTTGGACCACAATTTGTAGCCCAAAGGGTTTAAATCCGGACTTGCAGAAGGCCAATCGGAAGTGGAAATGAAGTCTGGAACATTTGCCTCCAGCCACTGCTGGGTTGTTCATGCCTTGTGTGCTGGGGCTGAGTCCTGCTGGAAACTCCAGTTCTGTCCATGGAAGAAGGTGTTGAGATTCTTGACTAGACCCTCAAGCACTGTCTCTTGGTATGCTTTGGCTGAAGTTTTGACCCCCTTTTCACAAAAATGGAGCTCCATTGTACCCTCGTAGCTCACACCCCACCACACCATGACTGATGGAGGATGATGACCCCTCTGGACCCTTAGAGCTTTTTTCACCAACTTCCCTAGAGGATTTGGCATATATCCTGTCATTTTGGCCATTGAAAGCCTCCTCAACATTGAAAATCTTTTCATCAGTGAAAAGGATTTGACGGTGCCCATTTGATGCGTAATGCTTAAGTAAGCGCTTTGATTTTAGGAACCTCTGGTGCTTCAGTTCATTTGTCAGGAGATGTCCTTTGTGATGTTTGTAAGCATGGAATTCCAGGTCACTGCTTAATGTGCGAGACAGTCATTTTCGATATCTTTAGCTGATGAGCCATAACTGACTGTCTCCTTACTGGATTTTGTTGCACACGCGCCGCCACTGCTTTCACAAGCTCTGGTGTTCATACTGTGCATGGTCTTCCTTGCCGCGGGCGATCTTTCACAGTTCCAGTTTCAACAAAGCGCAGGATAGTGTGGTAAACAAATTTCTTGCTGATTTTGAAAATCTGCCCCGTTGATTTGCCTACCTTGTAAATGCTATCTTGGCCACACAATTTTCATAGTCCCCCCATTCCATCTTGAAAACCTAAAACTTACAACTTTACACTTCTCCAGCTCATCCAACAATGACTGATGCTTCACCAAACCACTGTTGCAGTCGCAACCTTGAACGGGCAAAAGTACACACACCCTCAAAAGTTGGGACAGTATTTATAGTAAGACTAGGTAGATGACGCCTGCATTCGTCATAAACGTTAGTGGTGCCTCCTGAGAATTCATGGCATTCACTTAATCACATATCATTAACTCATAATGTTTCCATAAATAGGAACAGTTGCTCTGTGAATATCTAGCATGGAGAAATGTATGACAAAGTACACTTCACATTTGGTGGCATTCTGAATTGGTGCAGCCATCCTCAACACATGTTACTAAAGCTACACTCCAGGTAACAATTAGTAATGGCTGTGAGAAGAAAGTGCAAGGATTCAAAACCAACATATGCACTAAATATTAACTGTCTGCCTATATGTGCTTTAACCTTAGTTTCTGGTCACACCTCTTATATTTAATGCATACTCACTATTCATGTAGCAATTTTTATCTATCCACTTGCAATAAAGCATATCTTCAATTCATTGTTTCACTGTAGGAATTAAATTGTTGACTCTTGAATCCACCCTTAGATTGATCCTATTGTGAACAATGCATAATGTAAGCTTTAGTTATTCTGCTAAGAAATACGCAGGGTGCAACTAAATGTGTGGTTATCTTTGGGGAATTAATAGAGGACATAAAAACCCAAACAAATTCACATAAACATATGTTCTATTTTGCATAGTTTCTGAGCTTCAGCCACTATTTATGGTTATGCATTTTATGTGTGGATGTGCAAATGTGATGCAAACGAAGCAAGGTGTTTGTATGTTGAGCAATTTCCAACCATATGTTTACTCATCAACACAATATTCCAGAGAATACATGAACATCTTGTGGAAACAGACTCTTGGAAACCTGTATTAGACTTTTTTTTTTTTTTTAGGGGGGTTGAAGTTTCTAAAAAAAGATTATATAAATGATTAATTGATATGTTTGCCTCATATAACGGCTTCACATAATCCATTACATCTTAGTATTCATATAAAAAGTGATTTTTCTATTCACATTGTTATAATAAAGTGACTAGGAAGTCAATGTGTTTTTGCATTATTAATGAATGCATATAGAACAAAAATCTGATGTGTTACATTCTCATGACTTTCTCTACCGTTTATTACTTATTAGTGGGTATACAAATTATTCTTAAGAAAGTTTATTTTCCTATCTACTTTCTGTTAATCAAGATAAACCTTTGGAAGTAGCTGCATTACACATTTTGTTACAGATACAAAGGGAATGGCAATAGCAAATGTTTTAGAACTGGACGCTATACACTGGCCTTAAAATTCCATACTCATTCCATGACATTGGGAAAAACAACTGAAAATCAACATGACTAAATGAGTGGCTAAATATTGAACAATTCAGACTATTAATAATGAATATCTCGGAAATGGCCGTTACCACAAAAAAATGTTATTTTAAACAAATTGTGTGTTTTAAATACATCTGTGTTTTTTTGTGTAGTATGTTATCATCTACCGCTTAACGTTTACAGTTACACAAGATTATACAAAATTCCTTCCAAATGAAGTGGACTTCATAGGCTATTCCCAGAAAATTCAAGATATATGTTTTAATTGTCATGTAAATATCTTCAATAATGGTATTTTAATAATATCGTTAGCCATTTTTAGAAAATAAAAAATTTCGAAGAAATGTTCCATGCAAAGGGTAGCTTGGGATGGGGGATTTTCTTGAGAATCCTCATGTTGCATCTTTGGAAGGTACTGAACCTAAATACCAATTTTGGTATGTTTTTGACCTTTCATTTTTGAGTTATGCCGTTCACACACATACACTCAAGGACCTTTTTCTAAAACTGCTTTATTTGGATTGAGTAGGTCTAAAACAAGTATTTCCGGTGAAGTCTGGGTATCATATTTTTGGGTGGAATGTGTGTAAGATGTCTTATAGATGCTGGAAGTTCAACTTGGAAAAATTTAAAAGATGTAGCCAATATTTCGGAAAACTGCTAATGCTACAAAGCATTTATTTGACATAAATTGTATATTTGAATAAGCTGTGCATTTTTTGTGTGGCAAGATTCTGTCTAATTGCTTATCAGTTATACAAAATTATGCAATGTCCATTTGGAATAAATAGGATTTCACAGGCTGTTTGCAGAAAATCCAAAATAAACATTTTATTAATCATACAGATATCTTAAAACATATGGTATTTTGTTCAGTCATTTTGAGAAAATGAAAAATAATGAAAACTTTTCCATACAAACAGTACTTTGGGGTGAAAAAGTTTTCTTGTAAGTCTTTGCCTGACATAAGCAGTTTATATCTGATCTCTCTCCCTCTCCCTCCCTCCCTCCCTCCCTCCCTCCCTCTGTCTCTCTCCCCACAGTTCTAAAAATGCTTTTCTTTTTTTAAATTCATTTTATTTCTGGTGAAATATGATATACATTTAGCTTGTTTTTATGTTGTCTATCAAACCTCCAGAGTTTCCCATATGTTTAGTTCCACCTGTATTTCCATTGCCACTTGTTGAAAATCACATAATAGTAGAAAAAGAGCAGAAACATCCTCTCATATTTATAAGATGGTAGATGACAAATTGTTTTTGTAGTTATATGAAATATAAAAATGCCATAACTTATACATACTTATACTAGAGGAGGTCTGAATGAAAGTGCAACTTTCTTCAATAATTATTGCTGCAACAGCTTATTTTTTGTAGTTCATTTTCAAAGAAGAAATTGTGCACTATTGTAAAAATTTGTTCTATTTGGCATCTTTCATTTTCCCTACTATATACCTACCCTGACCAGCAGCTAATTTGTCAGTTGGTTGTGCAGAGAGAGAGAGAGACAGACAGACAGACAGACAGAGCTAGTACTGCATAGTTGCCGTTCTGTCGCACATGTCACCTGAGCTGCAGCAAACTTCCCTTCACAATTTAAAGGAAACTAATTGCAAGCAGGGGCAAGTTCCTTGATAAAAATGAAAAAAGATAAAAAATATCAACAACATGTATTGTAAGGCATTCCAAGTGTTTCATAAATGCTCAAATTTTGTTTGATTTGTATTACGATAGTACACTTTCTTTCCAATGTTTGAGAAACACTCATAAAAGTTGCATGTTCTTCCTTCATTACAAATACAATAATCGGCAGGAAGCGTATTTTAGTGGAAAAAACATTATTATATGTGTATGGATAAAGTACATTCATTGTCATTCCTCTCCAAGACTGATTATTTTTAAATGCGCTTAAAAGCAACACCCCATGTCAGATTTATTAACATGTAAAAGAACTCTGCAGGACGAAATTCAGCACACCAGCAGCACTGATATGATCCTGGCAATTGACAGTGTCGTTAACAAACAAAATATTGTGATTCCTAAAATCTTAAACTTTTATTTGTTTTTAATTTCTTAAAGTAAAAGTTGATTGTAGTAGGCTGAGGAAGTATTATATTCTACCCAAAGATTTGATATTGAGATTTCACCAGAAATACATGTTTTGAGGTCTACTGAAAAGAAAAAGGCTTTTTAGAAAAGGTGTGTGTGTGTCTGTGCTGTGGCTAATCAGTTGTTTCTCATGTTGTCAAGGAAAGAGTTTGTAATTTCAAACCTAGCATATAGTTATCCACTTTTGTTTCCATGGTGAGAGCTTATTACGATGAGTAAAGATTTGAATACTGCTTCCGTATACTGTGACTAGTAAGTAAGTAATTTATTGTTAACCCAGTTAACTGTACAAATTTACAACAACAATTTTACAAATTTATTCTTAACCCAGTTACTAAAAATAACAATAAAATAAAATATAAAAAAAAAACTAACCGCTTAACTACTGGCATCCAGCAGTATGGAATGCTGGCTACTCTACCTTGAGTTGCTTTACCTTGGACCCCAACAAACTCAAACCTTGAGGGTCCTACTTGCAACATATCAAATAAAAACTACTGTAATTTAATACTCATTTACCTCTTCCTTGCTAATTTTACATTTACTAACCTTTTAGCCGAATTTCTATTGGTAAATTTAACCATTCTCTTTTCTCTATCCTCTTTCTAAGCAACTTCGTTTCTTCACACACTAAAACTATATGCCACTCTTTAACTTTACGGTGGCATAGTGGGCATTTCTCCAAATCAATCTCTTTTCTCAAACCTTTCAAATCCTGCTCTTGCTGTTTTATCACATATATCAGCATACTGTCCCCTGCTCCATACTACTTTCATTTCTCTGTTTAATCTCAATGAGCTCTCAAGAGTAAAACTTGCTAATAAATCTTGTTTTTCCATATCCTCCATTCTTGTCCTAATTTCATTCCAGAAACCTATTTGTAGTAATTTTTTAGCTCTCCAAATCTCCCCAAAACCTAGCTTCATCAAGGTTTCTGTTATCTTTTCTAGCCAAGACTCTTTATGATGCTGTGACTAAGAAAATATTGCTTAATTTGAAATCATTTCTAGGCAGATGTATATCTTGAATAACATAACATGGTTAGAAGAATCACTTTTTATATGAATACCGTAATTGTAATAATATGTATGAGTTTGTTGGTAGAGAAAGTAATGTGAATGTATCCCATCAGAAATTTTTTTTTCTCCATTAAAACAAATTTGAATGTAAACGTACCTTTAATGCAACTAGGGTGTCGGTAAGTGTTCATCCATGACCTCAAATATGTGTTTTACAGAGCATTGCCAGAGTTGTAATTTAAATCATCTTCAGAAACATATAATTGCTGGCAAATGATGTCCCACAGTGTAGTATCTGGTGTGATGAGGTCTGGATTGTGTGTGAGCCAAGGCATTAATATTTTTAATAGAAAGAATAATAAAGCAATTTTCAACAATTGCTTGTTGATTTCTTTGTTTTCATTAGAGTTGAATTCCCACTATATAGCATGTCTTTAACACTTCTCACGCTGAAAGCTTTCTTTTCCCTCTCATTGGAGGTGCCTTACCAAAATGAGTCTTAAAATCCTACATTATATAACTCATGCATTTTCTGGTATACAGCTTGTTGTAGACTCATATGGCAACCATAGGTGTTTCCTATACAATAAAGGCACTTGTATCTGATATTCCAGATTATTGACTACTAAAAGTAGACCTATAGCTTGATATTTGTACTGCATTGCTGTGTTTCCGAGTTTTACTGGCTCAGTTTTTCTGCACAGATTTGTTCTGAGGAAAGAAAAAACAGGTATACTGAGATTTTTTGCCCATTGTACAATAGTTATATGCAATTTATTTTACCTAAGATCAATACAACATTTTACCACTCAGCAGCTTGAGATCTCACAATATAATGCTATTAAAAAAATTAAGAAAAATTTAATTTAGGTGTAATCTTCCTTCCCATTGACATCTCCATGTTCTCTCTTGTCCACGCTTTCATTGACCAATGGTTTATAACACAAAATAATATTGACGAAAAGAAAAACAATACAAGATTAAAGCAGTCAAAGATGGTATGTTATTTCATAAGGACTGAAATTTATCTTTGAAAACTGTGATACCAAACTCTATCAAGATGAATTCCTTGTTGATGAGCAGAAACGTTAGGAACATTTGTTAAACACTTTAGTAATCCATTTTATCTTCATCCTAGGATAGTACAATAATTTTTAAATATAAGACCAGGAACCTTCCAGAAAATAGCATTGTCTCATTTTTTGGAAGAGAAAAAGCATATAGCAACAAAAGTTAGCAAACATTTGTAATCTTTCACAAATTAAAATCCCTCAAAATCTGTACATATCACAAAAAGTATGAAATGTTCAGAAAATGTGAACTTTATCTCCAAAATAATGCAGTAATATAATTTTGAAAATTGTATACAATCGGTTGTGTTTATACTTTATCCTGTCATACACACTGACTTGGGTGGCTGCGGTGATTAAGGTATGGTTTGTGAATGGGAAGTCTGTGTTTCAAATTATGCCAGGAGCAAGTGATGTTTTTCCCAGGTTTTCTTCAGTGCTCATAAGTGACAAATGCCAAGGAGGTAGTCATCCTCCGTGGTTTAGTGGTTACCATGCTAGTCTCTAGTTCCCGAGGACGCGGGTTCAAATCTGGTGGAGGGTGATGGAATTTTTGGGCGTAAAAATCCTTAGCCTGGCTTCCTTCGGAAGGGAAGCAAAGCTGGTGGTCCTGTATTGTAGATTTATGGCACGTAAAAGAACCTCAAGCCTGATAAAGAGGCCTCTAAGCAAAAATTACTGGTCTCACGCCAAATATAGAATGGGATGCTAAGGACCACAGCAGTTAAAAAGCGTCCATAAATAAAATTCAATATAATTCCAGGGAGGTATCTTGGAATTATATTCTGAGCCTGGAATGTTTCCTTCCCAAATTTTCTTTCCTAATCATTTCATTTATTGGCAGTGTCCACCGTCTATCATGTCATATATAGTAAGAATGGTCATTAAACACTTTAAAAAAAGAATTCTTGTACACTGCTGTGTTTTGTCAGAACCTCAACCACATATTCAGTTTCATTATTGTTTGTAATTATTACTCATGATGATGGAAAAGTCTGATGCAATAACAGTCACCCATTATAATTCACATGTCGTCACGTATGTTAATTGAGGAGCATTTATGCAAAAGTTGATAGGTGCAGAAATCAAAATGTTACAGGAATCTCATTTTTATTTTAAACACACAAGCATATACTTCATAACAAAAGTTTTTGGCATGAAGCATTCTTTGTTCAGAGGCAATGAAAGTGGATTAAACAAAACTATGTGCACTTTTTAAATATTGGTCTATTTTACTCCCCAAAAAACTGAAAATTTTCAAAACTTGATAGATGCAGTCTCTGTTCACATAAATCTTATTAGAGTACTAATAAAACTGAACAAAATTAATAATTTTAGCACAAAACTGTGATTATCACAAAAGTCTAATGAGACACCTCTGTTAGAACAGTTGTCATAATATTCAAAATATTATGCTAATTTCTTAATGTCATTCTTTTTTTTCTTTAGACATCATGTTAACTTCTGAAAGAATACAAGAATTTAACATTGTGTCGCATGTTTTAACTCTTGGTTTTAGCACACACACTGCCATGGACATGCTGTATGTGTATTATGCTCTTCAATAGATACATTGTGAGCATGGTTGATTGTTTTTTGGTAAGTGACTTGCTGTGGAGTCGTCTTGAAAGGTAATGCTAATCATAACACCTTTTGAGCACTGACCTTTAAGTTCAATATTTTCCAGTAATTGTTGATCTTCACTGTACCATGATTCTTCAATATCTTGTAGTAACCTCTGGGTGTCAAGATGTCTTCCCATTCTTCTGTATTCTTCCAAAAACACAATCTGGAGCCATATAACTATGACTGCATATCGGAAAAAATGAAGAATGCGATCAAAACATCTGCTTTGCTGCAAAAAAGCCATGAGTATTGCCATTATACTGTTCTTGTTCTGACTTTACGAAGATTTTTCTCTTTAGTTCTTGATTTTCTACCAGCTAGTGTTTCTTGAACCATAACAAATTCACCCCATGTATCCATTATTCACACACAAGTGAATGTCGGAAGCTATGGTACTGATCTGCAACCAAGAGAGAAATGGTGAGGAATCTGCTAGCTTTGTACCAGCATGGTTTCAGATACGAATGTTACATCAGCGCAGTACAAGTTAAGTGGAAAACAAAGCTTACATTTAAAGCTTTAAATATGACTATTTAAGCAGCCAAAGTATTTCCAAGGATGCAAAGATTCATATTTTGCTCCTTGCCACCTGAGAACCATGGAACCTTCTCGTATAATTGCAATAGTTGGAATATTATGACACAGAAGAATGCTCTTACTTAAAAACATTTTATTTAACCTTGTGTGTATTTCAAATAAAGAGTCCAGCATGTATCAAATTTTGCTTTAACTAAGTGACTGCATCTATCGAGTTTTGAAAAAAACCTGGAATGTTTGGTTGTCTCTAATTACCACATCAATTGAGTTTCCCTAAATCTGATATAATAGAGCAATTCAGAAGCTAAAATATATAGCTCATTTTTGGAAATTTTTGCATCTATTGACTTTTTTAAAAATGCTCCTCAATTGTTCGTATGAAAACTCATTTTCTCTAATCACTTTAAGTTAATGACAAATATCTGCTCAGATATGGTTTCAGATCCAGCATTACAGACTTTTGTTATGTAGGTTGTAGGGATGACATCAGCTCTCTGTATCTTAGATCAGTTTTTGTAATGAGTCACATGGAGAAAAAGAAGAATTGCTTCATTATCAAATGTGTTACATAAATGGTGCTTCAAAATGGACATTAATCTGGGAAAATTTTAACATACAACAGTGAGCATTTCGAAAATATGTAATACTATAAAATATTTATTTAACAAATGTTATGAGATCTATGTTTTTGTTGCAATAAGTATTTGTTTAGCCTTTATCATTTTCCAATTATATAAAAGTTCAATAAGAATAAATACGATTCACATGCTGTTTTGGAAAATACAAGATACATACTTTATTTGTTCTGTCATAGTCCCAAACTTAAATATTAATAAAAATTGTTGGGGCCATGTTTTAAAAAATGTAAATTAACAAAAGCTTTCCCATAAAAAGGATTGTTTGGGGTGATAAGTCATTGAAAGAAAATCTTTGCCTTCATTCTTTAAAGTTGCTGCATTAAAATAATAAATGTGGTATTTATCAGACTTTTCAATTTTGAGTGACTCATGCTGTTCTCTTTCTCACACATCCCTTGCCTTTTTAGGAAAAATAAAAAAATGTTGATTTAAGGAGCCTCAAAACATATTCCAGCAAATTTTTACAGGGAATGCAATACTTTCTTTGTATTCAAATGAGTGATAAAGAAAGTAAAAAATCTGATTTGTCACACTCGCACAACTTTCTCCACCGTTTACAACTTCATATAATCGCTTATATATTGTAGTATTCATATAAAAAGAGATCTTCTATTTGCATTATGTTTCAATACATTTAGCAAATTAAGCAGTATGGACTTGGTTGCACATACAATACAGAAAATAACTGTTCCATATAGCAAGTCTATTGTTTCTTACTAAGGAACCCATGCAGGAACAAAAAATAATAGCATATTTTCTAAGATGTTTTATAGAATCTACATGGCAGTTCAACGTGGGAAAGCTTAAGGATGTAACAATGAATATTTTGGAAACAGCTAATGCTACGGAAAATGTTTTTTGACAAATTATATATTTCAGGGAGCTCTACACTTTTTGTGTAATAAATTTTTGACCTCTGTTATGGTTTACTCCTTATGCAGATTATACAAAATTCATTCAGAATGAAGAGGAATTCACAGAAAAACTCAAGGTATGCATGCAAATATCTAAAAAATAAAGTATTGTAATCAAAATTTTTAGAAAAGTGAAACTAAAGAAAAATTTTCCATGTAAAGGGTAGTTTCTGATGGAAGAGTTTTCTTGAAAATTGGTGTTGCTTTCTTGGAAGAAGCTGAATAATTATACACCAAGTGTGGTATTTATCCAACTTTTCGTTTTTGAGTTATACTCTTCTCTCTCTCTCTCTTGTTTCCTCTCTCATGCACACAGAGATATTTTTCCAAAAGTGTGCTTCTTTGGGTTCAGCTGGTTTCAAATTGCATATTTCTGATGAAGTCTCAATATTCAGTTTCTGGTTAAAATATAGTGCTTCTCTTTATCAGTTCTAGACAAGTGAAAGTAAAAAACACTAAACGTTTTGTATTTAATGCCAGCCAAGCTTCTAAATCAGGCCGCTATAGTTTTATTACCCATTAGGGGAGAGAGTTTCTGCAGTTATCTTTATAAACAATTGATATAACTGAAAAATGTGGAAGCAAGTAATGAAGCAAATGTAATTTGTAACCAAATTACAAATGAGTCAAATGTACACTCATTCTTGCTTCACTTACCAAATTTTAACTTGCAACAAGTTTTCTGGACCAATTGTTTCCACTATCAGTAGTTGAAGTAAGAATTAGTGTATAATTGAATGCCTCAGTAATTTGGTTCTAAATTGAAATCATATCTTTGGAACAGTGAAAATAAATTGGAGAGCACTTTGAATGCAATGTTGATAGGTCTATGCATGGATTATTGCAGACCCTTAGCATATGCTGTGGAAGTGTACTGCAAAGCTAGTTATGTGTTGTTAAAAATTCATCTAAGCAGTGGAAAACTTTGTAATCATTTTTATGTGTGTGCTTTGATAAATTGCACAAAATAAAGTGTCTATTGCTTTATCAGCCTTATATTGTTACTAAGCATTAGTAGTTTTAAGGGAATGGAAGATGCATTTTTGAGCTGGGTTTATATTTCTGTACTGCCAAAAGAAAACACTGCATATTATTGTAATATGAGGTCCGATAAAGTTGCATTTAAAAAATGGTAATGTTTTTCAGATCATCTTTGTCAGATTTATATACAAACAGCATTTAAATGTTTTTTATTTATTATGGATTCATATAGAAGTAAATTAACTTATGTACAGTCTTTTGATAAAAGAGCTAAATTCCTGTTCTTTGTTATGGAGAACAGTGTGCTCCTAATAACTTGTTTAACAGCCTTAATAGAAAAATAAGGTAATATTAAAGAAATGTTCAGAAAACTGATGATACTTTTTACAGATCTGTTTCTGTTATGTTGTATGGTGCCATTATTTTATGAAAATATTTTATATTTGAAGCCATTGGACACAGAAATATATTTGTATTTTCCATGTAATGTTGATTATACTTAAAAAGGAAATACTTGTGTTTCTTTGTATTACTTTCTTTTGCTTTGAAGGTTTCTATGATAATGGCGATTATCATTTGCAGCTTATTGATTCACAAATTTTTAACAAGATATATAAAAGATTTGTTCTTACATTTTGAAACTGTAGTTCAAAATAATTGTGTGTTTTGTAGATAAGAAAAAACTTATATAATGTAAGTAAATACAATAATAGTAATAAAAGATTTTGTTTCTGTTTTTTCCACACATAAGATAACTTTAATTATATTGTAAACTCTGATTTTAACCCATTCCAACCTCCTATCCATTCCTGTAATAGGGTGACCAGATTATCGTTGCTCCAAAATCTGAATTGTGGATTTTGCAGTAAAATATAGGTTGCCATGTTGAACAGTCCATGTACGTATATACATGGTGAGTCACCTAAAACTATCATTGCAAATATCCCTGAAACAAAACTATGAGTTGAAAAACAACTTTCTCAGGCATGAAGGTAGGGAAGGGGTTCATTAAAGTAGATGACACAAGCCATTCAGAAATGTAAGCAACTATGATTTCTATAGTTAAACATGCAATTTGTTAAATAGTAATCCCATATTATTTTTGATGCAATAGATGGAAAATAACATCAAGAATGACATTTGTTGCATCACAATAAGTCGATTATATCCTGAGAAACTGTAAAATGAAGTTGCTGCTTGAAATACAATGAAAGTAGTAATCTTTTATTTCTTTTCCCTCTTTTTTTGACTGGAAATCCTATGTTATTTCCAGTATAATTGAATAATATTAAGCACACTACTTTGTTTGTTTTGTTCCAATTTAATTTCTTTGAAAAGTTTGTTATTTGTTATATATTCTTCCCAGTGGGGATGCACGTAAAATGGATAGAAAGAGTATATGGAGCAGTAGTTGAGGCAAAAATGCTGTATGATGCAGAGATTTGGGGTATTGAGGAGGTGTGGGAACAGGTAAATAAAGTGCATAGGAGCTTTTGTAAAATAATTCTGCATCTACCAAGAGCCTCACCTAATGGGGTTGCACAAATGGAGTTAGGGAGATTTGGTAGTAAGGCGAAAATTATTGAAAGAATAGTGAAATATTGATTGAGATTTGAGGAATCAGAGAATAATAATATTTTAAAACAATGTTTGGAGGTTCAGCGCAAGTTAAATAAAGAGGATACTTGGTGTAAGTGCCTAGAAGCAATTCTCAATGAAATAGGGTGTGAGGATATTTGGAAATATAGACAATCACGTGAGAAGGGATGTTGGAAAAGAGTTAGATTGAGGATTGAAGATATGGAAAGACAGGAAATAATTGATAGTTTTAATTCAAAAAGATCATTACATGTATATACAGAGATTAAAAGGACATGGGAAAGAGAAAACTATGTTGATGTTCGTAATAAAATAGCAAGAGGGGGCTTTGCATGGGCTAGGTCAGGGGTGGTGAGGTTAAAAGGCATAGGAGAAGGAGAAAATGAAGGCAAATGCCCATTATGTAATAGCAAATTTAACAATTACTGGCATTTAATGTTAGAATGTGAAGGAACAATGAATATGAGGAAAAAGTTACAAAGAAACAATTGGTCTAGATTACCAAATGAAATTATAGGTAAAAGGTTGTTAAGAGTTAAATCCAAGGAAAGTTTATTGGAAATAGGAAAATATTTAGGTGTAGTGAGAAATAAATGGTTGAAAAAAATTAGAAATAGGGAATAGAAAAAAATGTAGATTGTTGAATCATAAATTAAATAGGACCCAATGACTCAGCAACCATGGTGTTGGATGTTTGCGGGCCCTTAGTAATGCAGCAACTTAGTGAAAAGGACATGTAAAGGGTAATGTGTAGAGATAAAATTATGTATTATAGAACTTATATGAGAATTAATTTATGTAACTAACGAAGTGAAATAAAATATCTATATTCTTCCCAGTGTGCCTTTTTGAAATTCCATTTAGGCCTTATTTTTCCCTTTGTTCTAGGCGGTTGATGATTTAGATCTGTTTTTGTTATTATGGCTCTATGTCCACTACCACTATCTTCGATTACTTTTTTTGTAGTTTTATCTTCTAAATCAGTTGATATGATAGCAATGCCTGCATTGCTTGACTGTCCTGATCAGTGTATGTAGGTTTTTGGGTCTTTATCCCTATGTAATATTTTCATTAAGTTGGAGTCTACAAATTCTTCAATAATTTTACCAACTTTATTGTTGTCACTATAGCCCCATCTTGGAGAATGTACATTGAGATAACCAATTATGATTGTTTTCTTGTCAATATCAATTATGTCCAGGTTAAGGTGATTGTTATTAGGTGGCCTGTAAACATGGATATAGAATTGGAACAAGAGTTGAAAGCAATTACTCTAGCACAAAAATTGCAAGTCAATAGAAACAGATACAAGTGGTACCACACAGCAGATACTATAAGTAATTTAAAAACTCAAGCTTCAGAACATATATTAATAACTTAAAATACAATAATATAATTGCAACAGAGGTAATGAGTCCAAAGAAATATATTGATATACAATATCAGAATGACCTGATATATACAATACACAAACAAAACAATATACCAGATGAAATGAGAGCCATAGCAATAGCTACATGAAATGAAAGATACCCAGAAAAAGAATGGCTCCGGATATATACAGATGGATCCCTCATCCATTAAAAAACAAATGCTGGTGCAGGAGTATCTAACATTAGATGAAACGTCAAACCACTATGATGGAGAATTAACAGAGATAAAAGCAGCATTACAGAATATTTTATATAGACCATACATAAAACAAAAAATAGTCATCTTATCAGACTCAAAATCAGCCATAGATGGAATAGTAAATTACAATAATAAACCAACAAGAAATATTAAAGAAATAAGAAGCCTAATTAAAGCAGTTGAAACTAGAAATCATGTCACTCTACAATGGATCCCAGCTCATGTCAGACTTTTGGGCAATGAACATGCGAATTAATTAGCAAAGAAAGATGCATGATAAATTTGATGAAGATAAATTAAAAGATAAAGATTATAAGAATATTATAGAGGTGATATACAAAAAATACCAAGGAAGACTGCAGTGGCCTTATTTAGGATGGCAATTGGCCACGATTGCCTCGCAGAACATCTCTACAAGATACGATACCTACCTACACCCAAGTGCACACTCTGTGAAGAAGATGTCATCCTGAACAAACAACATTCGCCAAATGCAAAGGCCTTAAAAGTGATAACTTACAGACTTTATATTGGGAAGCCAGAGGAAAAATGATGCAGATCAATTAATCCCCAGTGCCATTGGTGAACAACAACATATTAAGAACAGCTTTTGTCACGCTATAATACATCAATTACCTCACATTTAACTACAACACAAAGTTTGTGATTGAACCTCAGGATGTGCAACTGAGGTGCATTTCGATCTAAACCCTGTTTCTTATAACCTTGCCCCACAAACATGTATTCTTTCGTGCTGCGTTTCCTTCCCCTTTCCCCTAGTTGGCTAATGTACACCTTTGAATGGTGACAAACAAGGTGTGTGTAGTGCAAAGAGAGGTGATAAAAGCATCATAAACACATCGTCGTGATAGATGCACACACTTTTGTCATACTGAGAAGTGGGATTAAACCGAAGGAACCTCCCTGTTTAAATATGTTAAGGTAAATTATCATGTTAAATAAGGAACTATTTTGTATCATATAACCAATTCCACAACAGTAGTCGTCCTCCGTGGACTGGTGGTACCGTGCTAGCCTCTAGTTCCCAAGGTCGCGGGTTCAAACCCGGCGGAGGGCGATGGATTTTTTCGGGCGTAAAAATCGTTAGCACGGCTTCCTTCGGAAGGGAAGTAAAGCCGGTGGTCCCGTGTCGTAGATTTACGGCACGTAAAAGAACCTCAAGCCTGATAAAGAGGCCTCTGAGCAAAATTACAGGTGTTTCACGCCCGATATAGAATGGGACGCTAAGAACCATAGTCGTTAAAGAGCGTCCATAAATAAAAACTCAATTTAAATTTCCACAACAGTAGCCAGTGAGAGGTGACTTGTGCACATGGCCATCAAGAGATATGGGGCAAAGTTACATGGAACAAATCTTAAATAGGATCATATTGGCATAAATATTATGCAAAGAAAAATTTGCACTTTTAATCAAATTGTTCATTGTACAATATTGTTGTATTTTTTCCCAAACTCCCAGATAAAGATTAAAATTTACAACTCTGGGAAACGTAGAGCATTTGGATCACTTATGAATCTCAGGTTACTATTTCTAGATGGCATAGAACTAAGCAAGAAAAAAAGTATGCAACCAAGATACCCATATAAATTTTGGATTGTGACAAGCTCATAGCGGTCTCCTATTCATCATTAATTCCAATTCAGCCCCCATTAGTCACAATCCCCCACAATAGTGGGAAGGTATTGACATGTGATGTGGGGGATTGGAATTTGAACAAAATACATCTACTTTTCTGATATTTAATTCGTTAGGTCATGTATAGCGTGGATCCCCAGACCTGTGTATGCCCTGACCTCCTCCTGGTGGCTTTTTGTGTAATAATTACATTAGTTTTCCTACCCATTACTGCTTCATAGCTGATCAACAAATGATTTATATGAAGCATTTTTTTACCCATTTCTTGCTCCCCATAATCTTTTACTTCTACAGAAATGGTTTCAATGTGTGAAACCTTTAAGCATGCAAGAAATGCTGCCACACACTTAATGGTTTTTTTTGGGGGGGGGGGGGCATCTGTGGTTTCTGTGTAACAATTCATTTTCTTGTAAAATAAGAAAATATTTGTATTTGTAGCATTCAGCTTTTCCTATATACACTGTATAAGAAACTAAGAAGAAAATCTGATGTGTTGCACTCGCATGACTTTCTCTACTCGTGTACAAACTATTTTTACAAACGCTTGTTCTCCATCTGCTCCACGTTAATCAAGAGAAACATTTGCAGAAATTATCTTATTGCGAATTTTCTTGTAGGTGCAAGGGGAATATGGTAAGCTTTAAGTGATAGCCAAATCTTTTAAGAGCTGGTCGATATGTGGAGCATTCCATTTTCTTTGCATGTCCAGGACATAAAAAAAACGAATAACGAATTCCCATTTGAGAAAAAGTATAAGTATTGGAAAATTCAAACAAATAACAAGGAATATCTCAGAAATGGTTCATTCGACAAGAAAAATGTATAGGACATAAATTGTGTGTTTTAATGAGGTCTCCATTTTTTGTGCAGTAAAATTTTGTCTTTCTCTTATGGTTTACCACTTATGCAAAAGTTATTCATAATGAAGAGGACTTTTGGGACATTCCCAGAAAATTCAAGATATAATTTCATTTGCCTTGAAATTATCTTAAACATATATTTTAATCAAATTCATTAGAGCCATTTTTGAGAAAATCAAAATTTTCGAAAAATGTTCCAATGTAAAGGGTAGTTGGGGTGGGAGAATTTTCTTGAAAATCTATGTGTTGCATCCTTGGAACATACTAAACTCAGATACCAAGTTTGGTATTTATCTGACTTTTCATTTTTGAGTTATGCTGTTCACAGACACACACTTGGACATGTTTCCAGAAATGCTATATTTGGATTCAGAGCACCTCAAAACAGTATTTGTGGTGAAATCTCGATATCAAACTTTTAGTTGGAATGCAATACTTCTCCTACTTCACGTAGTAGAGAAAGTAATAAGACACCAAAACTACTACTACCCTCTCTCTCTCTCTTGTTTTACTTTGAAAGAATGGTTTACATGTACAATGTAAAACTTTAATAATGGATATCTTGCAAATGGCCACCAAAAAGTTATTTGAATTAAATTTTGTATTTTTAAGAGATCTAAATTTTTAGTGTAGTAGATTTTCGTCTATAACTTAACATTTACCGATTATACAAAATTCCTTCTGAATATAGAGGATTTCATAGGCTATTCCCAGAAAATTCAAGATATACATTTTATTTCTCATGTAAATATTTTAATCAAAATCGTTAGGAGCCATGTTTTAGAAAAATAAAAATTTCAAAAAATGTACTTGTAAAGGGTAGTTTGTGATGAGGGGATTTTCTTGAAAATCTTCGAGTCACATCTTTGGAAGGTACTGAACGTAAATACCAAGTTTGGTATTTATCCGACATTTCATTTTTGACTTAGGCTGTTCACAGACCTTTTTCTAAAAATCTCAAGACTTTCTCTACTCTCTATTGTTTAATAGTGGATTACAAACTATTTCTTATGAATGATCTTTTTTGTGTCTACTACATTTTAATCCAAATGAACCTTTGCAAAAATAACTACATTACACATTCTGTTATAAATACAAAGGGAACAGTGATAGTCAAATATTGGAACTGGGCACTATAGGCTGGTCTTAAAATTTCATACTGTTTCCATGCAACCGCAAGAAACAACTGAATGTTGACAGGACTTCAAGAGAATGACCAAGAAATGAACAGTTTGAACTTTTAATAATGGATATCTCAGAAATGGCGTATGGCATAAAAAACTTATTTGAAATAAATTTTTTGTTAAAGAGATCTACATTTTTTGTGTACCTAGTATGTTTTTGTGTATTGCTCAACGTTTACCACTTAAGCAAGATTGTACAAAATTCCTTCCGAATGAAGAGGACTTTGTAGGCTATTACCAGAAAATTCAACATATACATTTTATTTGTCATGTAAATATTTTTCATATATGGTAATTTAATCAAGATCGTTAGAGCCATATTTTAGAAAATAAAAAATATTGAAAAATATTCAATGTAAAGGGTAGCTTGCAGTGAGGGGCTTTTCTTGAAAACCTTCATGTTGCATCTTTGGAAGATACTGAACCTAAATACCAAGTTTGGTATTTATGTGACTTTTTGTTTTTGAGTTAATGCTGCTCACAAACACACATACATGGACCTTTTTCTAAAAATGCTTTTTCTGGATTCAAGGGGCCTCAACATATTTCCAATGAAATCTTGATATGGAATTTTTGGGTGAAATGCAAGTACCTTTTCAATCTATTATGTATGTGGTAGAGAAAGTCAAAATATTTTTGGGGTTCAGGGGGCCTCAAAACATGTATTTCTGGTGAAATCTTGATATCAGATTTGTGTGTGGAATGCAATACCTTCTCTACCTATTATGTACGTGGTAGAGAAAGTAAAAAAAAAAATATCTGATGTGTTACATAACACAACTTTATCTACCCACTCCTCTACAAACCAGACTTACAAAACGTATTCTTGTTTCTATTGTAACTTAATTGAGATAAATGTTTGAAGACATTTGAATCTTCAAACATTTATCTTGATTATGTACAAGTAGGATACAGAAGACTGAAATGATGGTCAAATCTTTAAAACTGTTGGTCATTATATGCAAGCTTTGAAATTCCCCTCTATGCATGATCATGGGAAACAAATGGATGACAACTTAGAACTTTAAAAAGTGTAATGAAAATTCAAACCAATAACAACAATAATAATGATCCTGTTGCACTACAGCCCGTATGGGGCCTGTTTCTACCAACCCAACTGCTGGCCTCACTCTCATGTCAACACAGCAGAAGTAAACATTCATACATTTGGTATGGGAAGGAGATGTGGCCAGCATCATGCATCCCCCAGCTGGAATGTTGGCTTTTGAGACAGGGATCGCTGCCTATCGCAGCTCTTTAATTTCCTCGTGATGCTGAGTAAGCACCAATCCACCAGGACTTAAAATCTGCACCCCAATAACAACAAAGATCTTGGAAATGGTTAATGCTACAAACATATTTGACATAAATTGTGTGTTTTAAAATAGATCTACATTTTATATATCCCCTTAGAGTTTACTAGGTAAAAAAATCTGATGTGTTACACTCACATGACTTTCTCTACTCTTCTACAAACTATTTTTACAAACTCTTATTCTCCATCTATTTCATATTAATCGAGATAAACATTTGCAGAAACGATCTTTTGACATGCAAAGAGAATTACATTTTACACATAGTGACCAGTTCTAAAACATTTGACTATCGCTTAAGGCCTACTATGTTCCCCTTGTTTTGTATTTGCAAGGGCAATATAGAAATACAGTAGCCTTTAAGCATAGACATATCTCTTAATAGCTGGTTGCTAGGTGCAGCACCATTCTCTTTGCCACTGATTAATACTCTTTGCATATCCAAGACAAAAAAAAATGAATAACAAATTCCCATTTGAGAAAATAAGTATTGAAAAATTTAAGGGAATAACAAGCAATATCTCAAAAATGGTTCACTCAACAAAAAAAATGTATATGACATAAATTGTGTATTTTAACGCGATCAACATTTTTTGTGCAGTAAGCTTTTGTCTATCTCTTATGGTTTACCAGTTATGCAAAAGTCATTCACAATGAAGAATACTTTTGGAGACATTCCCAGAAAATTCAAGATATACATTTTATTTGCCATGAAAATATCTTAAACATAAGATATTTTAATCAAAATCGTTAGAGCCATTTTTGAGAAAATTAAAATTTTCGAAAACTGTTCCATGTAAAGGCTAATCTGGGGTGGGGGGGATTTTCTTGAAAATCTTTGTGTCGCATCTGTGGAAGATACTGAACCTAAATACCAAGTTTGGTGTTTATCCGACTGTTCGTTTCTGAGTTATCCTGTTCACAAACAGACACACACATGGACATGTTTCCAAAAATGCTTTTTTGTGGATTCAGGGAGTCTCAAAACATATATTTCCGGTGAAATCTCAGTATCGAATTTTTGGGTGGAATACAATACTTCTACTTACTATATGTAGTAGAGAAAGTAAAAAATCAATTTTCTGATTGTTACATTCACATGACCTTCTCTACCCACTATCATTTATTTGTGTATAAACAATTGTATTAAACAATTTTTTTTTATATTTATATAAACAAGTTTCTACAAACAATTCTTCCAAAAGTTTATTTTTCTGTATACTGTGTATTAATCAACATAAATGTTTGAAGAAATAGTTTCATGACACATTTTGTTGTAGGTATGAGATGGACACAAGAAACCCAAGCAACAGTCGTCAAATGTTAAAAGTGGGGCAATATATGCCTGGTTGATTTTTACAGTTTACCATTTACATAAAATTCAAAAAGAATTAAGAGGACTTCTCCAAATATTTAAAGAAAGTTAAAGGTTTCCATCTGATTTGTCATGGATTATTTCAAGGTAATAAAAATCAATAGAGAAAATAAAAAATAATGAAAATTGTTCCATTTGAATAGAAAATAGCCACAATGGGTGGTTTCTGTGAGATGGAGCCCACTCAAACCTAAATTGAGCCCATTTTTAAAGCCTACTTCAGATATTCCATTCACAAAGGTTGGCAGTGTATGGTGACGTAGCCTAGGGAGAGACTAGCAGCAAGATTACCAAGTAAATTATATATTACTCTAAAAGAATTTGTGTATGATAAGTAATCATTTAGTATAACCTGTAGTAACATTTTAAGCAGTTTTTCAAAAGGAAGTCTTTATTAATAATTAATCTCATAGAAAGACCATTTTACTATTGTACAGTTTGCCAAGTTAAAACTAATGAATGATATGAGGAGTGCAAAGATGTTTGGTGAAAAGTATCTGTACGTTATTAATTAAGGTTTCTTGAGGAGATTCATTTGGTATTTCAAAGTGGCAGCAATAGTTGTAAACATTCCTGCATTGTCTCATGTAAAAGAACATTTTTAGTTATAAGGTAGGTAAACCATCCTGAGAAATAAAAAGGGTAACAACTGCAGTGGAGTAGTCAGCAACTGAACTCGTAGATACTGAGGCTATCATAGACAACTTCAATTCTGGTTATAACAATTGGTGGATTAAATTCCAGTGAAGTAACAATTTTATAACATAACATTACTTTGACAACTACTGTTGGTTTACTCTTGTATACTTTTAATTTTCATTTGTTATAGTGTTTTAGTACAGTTTGATCAAATGTCAACTAAGTAGTGAAGCAGTACAGGTTCATAATTATTCACAAGTGTAGTGTTGCTAAAACCTATATGAAAAGCATATAAGTGCACCAGCATGAATATTTGATTTACAGCTGCAGTGCTACAAAAAGAGTATGGAATGTACAAGATAGGTATTTCAGGCAACTTGATCCTGCAGAACAAACTGCCTGAAACTACAAAGAGAGCCAAGAAGCTACGAACCGGCTGCCGGTGTTTTTCCTGTCCGCGTCTCGGCGCTCGTCGTCTGCCGCTATCATAGAAAGGTGCGGATGAAACCATTCAACATTTTTAAAACTACTTTTAAAGGCTTTACTTACCAACTTTAAGAAAGGAGATGCTGAAACTGGCCAGCGTCGTTGTCCATACATTTTTGGCACCTCTTTAGCAAACTATCCATCACTCGCCGTAGTTCACGTTGAGAAATGCTGGCAATTTCCTGGCGGATATTTTGTTTTAATTCTTCCAATGTGTCTTGTACACTTTGGTTTAATTTACCCCAGAGATAGAAACCGTAGGGGGTTAGGTCGGGGGACCGAGGGGGCCACAAATCTGTACTAATAATTCTGTTCTCAAACGCACTTTCATCCCCTTGTTTTCTGCATGGCTAACCGTGCACGTCCTTCTCAATAATTTGAAAGTTTTGGCACCGCCATTGATAGTTGTGTTAAAGACGCCTGACTTTATGTGTTGTATACCTATTCTTCATTTCTTCGGCTACATACACGTATACATAGGGGACGCTGTTTAAAAAATCTGATGTGTTACACTCACATGACTTTCTCTACTCTTGTACAAACTACTTTTACAAAATCTTATTCACCATCTATTTCATATTAATAGAGATAAACGTTTGCAGAAACGATCTTTTGACATGCAAAGAGAACTATATTTTACACATAGCGATCAATTCTAAAAATATTTGACTTTTCGCTTTAGGCCTACTATGTTCCCCTTGTTTTGTATTTGCAACGGCAATATAAAAATACAGTAGCCTTTAAGCATAGACATATCTCTATAGCTGGTTGCTATGCACAGCACCATTCTCTTTGCCTATGCAAGACAAAAAGTGAATAACGAATTCCCATTTGAGAAAATAAGTATTGAAAAATTTAAGGGAATAACAAGCAATATCTCGTAAATGGTTCTCTCAACATAAAATGTATATGACATAAATTGTGTATTTTAACGCGATCTACATTTTTTTTTTTGTGTAGTAAAATTTTGTCTATCTCTTATGGTTTACCAGTTATGCAAAAGTCGTTCACAATGAAGAATACTTTTGGAGACATTCCCAGAAAATTCGAGATATACATTTCATTTGTCATGAAAATATCTTAAACATATGATATTTTAATCAAAATCGTTAGAGCCATTTTTGAGAAAATTAAAATTTTCGAAAAATGTTCCATGTAAAGGGTACTCTGGGGTGGGGGATTTCCTTGAAAACCTTCGTGTCGCATCTCTGGAAGATACTGAACCTAAATACCAAGTTTGGTGTTTATCCGACTGTTCGTTTCTGAGTTATGCTGTTCACAGACACACACACGGACATGTTTCCAAAAATGCTTTTTTTGGATTCAGGGGGTCTCAAAACATGTATTTCCGGTGAAATCTCGGTATCGAATTTTTGGGTGGAATACAATACTTCCCCTACTTACTATACGTAGTAGAGAAAGTAAAAATCTTATGTGTTACACTCACATGACTTTCTCTACTCTTGTACAAACTATTTTTGCAAACGCTTATTCTCCATATGCTTCATGTTAGAGATATCGAGATGTTAATCTTATTGCTAATTTTCTTGTAGATGCAAGGTGAATTGGTAAGCTTAGTCAAATATTTTAAGAGCTGGTTGCTATGTGGAGTATTCCATTCTCTTTTCATTACCAGGACAAAAACAAAACAAAAACAAAAAAAATTAATTACGAATTCCCATTTGAGAAAAAGTATAAGTATTGGAAAATTTAAGGGAATAACAAGCAATATCTCGAAAATGGTTCACTCAACAACAACAAAAAATGTATATGACATAAATTGTGTATTTTAACGCGATCTACATTTTTTGTATAGTAAACGTTTGTCTATTTCTTATGGTTTACCAGTTATGCAAAAGTCGTTCACAACGAAGAATACTTTTGGAGACATTCCCAGAAAATTCGAGATATACAATTCATTTGCCATAAAAGTGTCTTAAACTTATGGTATTTTATTCAAAATCGTTAGGGCCATTTTTGAGAAAATTAAAATTTTCGAAAAATGTTCCATGCAAAGGATAATCTGGGGTGGGAGGATTTTCTTGAAAACCTTCGTGTCGTATCTCTGGAAGATACTGAACCTAAATACTAAGTTTGGTGTTTATCCGACTGTTCGTTTCTGAGTTATGGTGTTCACAGACAGACACACACACACACACACACACACACACACACACACACGCACACACGGACATGTTTCCAAAAATGCTTTATATGCATTCAGTGCACCTTAAAAAATCTGATGTGTTACACTCACATGACTCGTCGTCCTCCGTGGACTGGTGGTACCGTGCTAGCCTCTAGTTCCCAAGGTCGCGGGTTCAAACCCGGCGGAGGGCGATGGATTTTTTCGGGCGTAAAAATCGTTAGCACGGCTTCCTTCGGAAGGGAAGTAAACCCGGTGGTCCCGTGTCGTAGATTTACGGCACGTAAAAGAACCTCAAGCCTGATAAAGAGGCCTCTGAGCAAAATTACAGGTGTTTCACGCTCAATATAGAATGGGACGCTAAGAACCATAGTAGTTAAAGAGCGTCCATAAATAAAACTCAATTTTTCAATTCAATCTATTTTTACAAGGTTTGTTCCAGCACGATTCAGAATCGATTCCGAATTATCTGAGTGTGCGCAGTAGCTAAGTGGCGTTCCAACACGACAGAGAATCAGTTCAGAACCAATTCTGAATTTCCAGTTTGCTGTTCCAACGTATTTGGGAACTAGTTCGGAACGAGTGAAATCGGTTCGGGACTAAGAGTAGGTAGTGAAAATTCCAGACATGCGCAAATTGTATGGTCTACAGCGCATACTCAGTCAATTCAGAATCGATTCTAATCGCTTGGAACAAACCTGACAGAGAGTATAGAAAAAGTGACATACTCTCTGTATTCAGTAGAAAAAAAAGTTTAATATGTAACGTATGTATTGTAATGAAAAGAAGCTAGAAACAGTGATGTGTATTGATGATGTTAGTGTTACAATTTCGACTCACCTTTAAATAAATTTAATATGTAATTTATTCCTCCATGCGTGTTTATTTCTCAATACGGAATAGCAAAGGTGTTTGGTAAGCAGTTGCTCGCTGTTGAGTAGTATGGCGACATACTTGAGGAAAAGAACAAACGTCTAACAAAGCCAGGTAGCAAAACAGCGTTCAAAGATAACAATAATGAGTGATTTAGAAGGTGACAGTGATCTTTTTAATGATGCATCGACTTCCGAAGAAGAGGATTATTTCCATTTAAACATTATTCCGTTATTTTGGGACCTTTACCCCTTTTTGGCACCTTTATACCATTTTCCCCCAACCATGCCTATAATCCCCTTTTTTCTTTTAAGTTTCATTCCAATTTATTCTTTAACTTTCAATTAACGTCTCCTCAGCTTGCTGCTGTGTACGTGCGAATAGTAAGTCTACCTCTTTCAGTAAACGCCGCGCGGGAATTGAAAGCACACCCTCAACAATGGAAAATAATTGTGTGTTCGACGAAAACCTCTTTCTCTCACTTTACTGCTATAAAGTAGCCCGCAATAATGCAATTGACAATGAGTGATTCTATTCCACCAGAATCAGTAGCCTGCTGTTCGTGAATGTGAGTTTGTTGCTGTGAGAGACGTCATCTGTTTACGTGGAGACGAAGCCTGGGCAGGCAGAGACAATAACCTCAACCGCGCAGTTCCGAGAATTATTAAGACTGGGCTATAATTCACAAAACAATTATATATAAAGAAATAAAAATTTCAGCCCAATTGAATAGATAGTTTAGAAAATAGCAATTTCAGTTGTGCATCCCCTTAAATAAACCAGCACCTTATTGTGCCTTTTTCACCTTATTTGAGCACCTTTTCCCTTCCTTTTTTCATCTGAAATTTGCAACTAAAAATCCTAACCCTGATCATAAGCATACATTGGTACCATGTAGTTTTGTATTATTTGAATTACGTTCGGAATAGAATTTATGTGGGGTGTCATTGTCTCAGAGTATTGGAGTTTTAAATTAAACATTGTGTTTAGAAGCTTCTGTAGCAGGAAACCTAATGTTAAATTGGAATTGTGTTAAATTACTTTTTCCGGGTTCTGGTTTAAATACAATATCTATAAATTACAATTGTTATTCGTAATAACTCAGTATCAATGGCTTTAAGCCGATAAACGAACGCGATTTATTTTTGCTCGAATATTAGGACTGGAATCCGTATGAAAGAAACGCTTACGATGTACATCGGCGGAGTTTGATTTCATTCATCAACGCTGTAAACGTAAATATTTGATCGTCTTCTGATTGACCGTGCAACGAAGAAGGCCGTGACAGAACGCGAACGGTTCAAGTAGTGTTCCAACCACACAAAATTCGAATTAGTTCTGTGAGCGTACCGGACTGGCGCATGTGCATTAGCATGTGTTGGGATTAGTTCCGAACCCGTTCAGAACCGTGTGCTGGAACAAACCTACAAACGCCTATTCTCCATATGCTTCATGTTAATCGAGATGTCAATCTTATTGGTAATTTTCTTGTAGATGCAAGGGGAATATGGTAGCTTTTAAGCGATAGTCAAATATTTTAACGCTGGTTGCTATGTGGCGCATTCCATTCTCTTTGCATGTCCAGGACAAAAAAATGAATAACGAATTTGAGAAAAAGTATTAAGTATTGGAAAATTTAAGGAAATAACAAGCAATATCTCGAAAACGGTTCACTCAACAAAAGAAATGTATATGACATAAGTTGTGTATTTTAACGCGATCTACATTTTTTGTGTAGTAAAATTTTGTCTATCTCTTATGGCTTACCAGTTATGCAAAAGTCGTTCACAATGAAGAATACTTTTGGAGACATTCCCAGAAAATTCGAGATATACATTTCATTTCTCATGACATTATCTTAAACATATGATATTTTCATCAAAATCGTTAGAGCCATTTTTGAGAAAATTAAAATTTTCGAAAAACGTTCCATGTAAAGGGTAGTCTGGGGTGGGGGGATTTTCTTGAAAACCTTCGTGTCGCATCTCTGGAAGATACTGAACCTAAATACCAAGTTTGGTGTTTATCCGACTGTTCGTTTCTGAGTTATGCTGTTCACAGACACACACACACACACACACACACACACACACGGACATGTTTCCAAAAATGCTTTTTTTGGATTCAGGAGGTTCTCAAAACATGTATTTCCGGTGAAATCTCGGTATCGAATTTTTGGGTGGAATGCAATACTTCCCCTACTTACTATGCGTAGTAGAGAAAGTAAAAATGCTTTACATTTTAATACCCCAAGCCAAAGCTAGAGGAGGAATAAATTTTCAATATTTCAGTTTCATCAAATTATGCGTTTCCTGATCCCATAAATTCCCAAAATAAGCGCTTTTTAAGCAGGCCCGCGCGTGTAATTAAGTTTTTACTTTCTCTACTACGTATAGTAAGTAGGGGAAGTATTGCATTCCACCCAAAAATTCGATACCGAGATTTCACCGGAAATACATGTTTTGAGACCTCCTGAATCCAAAAAAAGCATTTTTGGAAACATGTCCGTGTGTGTGTCTGTGTGTCTGTGTGTGTGTGTGTGTCTGTGTGTGTGTGAACAGCATAACTCAAAAACGAACAGTCGGATAAACACCAAACTTGGTATTTAGGTTCAGTATCTTCCAGAGATGCGACACGAAGGTTTTCAAGAAAATCCCCCCACCCCAGACTACCCTTTACATGGAACATTTTTCGAAAATTTTAATTTTCTCAAAAATGGCTCTAACGATTTTGTTTAAAATATCATATGTTTAAGATAATGCCAGGAGAAATGAAATGTATATCTCGAATTTTCTGGGAATGTCTCCAAAAGTATTCTTCATTGTGAACGACTTTTGCATAACTGGTAAACCATAAGAGATAGACAAAATTTTACTACACAAAAAATGTTGATCTCGTTAAAATACACAACTTATGTTATATACATTTCTTTTGTTGAGTGAACCGTTTTCGAGATATTGCTTGTTATTCCCTTAAATTTTCCAATACTTATACTTTTTCTCAAATTCGTTATTCATTTTTTTATGTCCTGGACTTGCAAAGAGAATGGAATTCGACACATAGCAACCAGCGTTAAAATATTTGACCATCGCTTAAAAGCTACCATATTCCCCTTGCATCTACAAGAAAATTAGCAATAAGATTGACATCTCGATATCTCGATTAACATAAAGCATATGGAGAATAGGCGTTTGTAAAAATAGATTGTACAAGAGTAGAGAAAGTCATGTGAGTGTAACACATCAGATTTTTCTATTTGTGCTGTCATGTAACGTCAAGCTATACCTGCGCCTGGCTGGAGTGACAGTTGGTGTAAGGGAATGCAAACGTCAAACGCATGAATTGGTAGTAGTGTAATAGAAATAACTAACAAAAAGATGGTATAACACATTTGTCCTGCAATATACAAAAGAAAGTACAACATGGTAGTGAAAAGCTAATAAAAACAGAGAACAGAAGAATAAAGGAATGTATACAAAAAATAGTTCGCAGCTATGCCGGAGCGTGCTTCATTTTAAGGTTATGTGTTGGATTGAAGACTAATTTCAGGGGGAAAATGTTTGGCAGTATATTCGTGTTAAATAAAAAAAGAAGAGTAGGAAAATCACCATCGGAATTTCAGAACCAGGTTTGGAAAAGCTAAACGAAATGACAGCTAGTGTAGTTCAGTAATAGTGTGTTTACAAGTATATAGAAACTTAAGTACGAATTACAAAACGTCCTGATTATTTTTTATATACTTCATGTGCAACTGTTCTCACCAATATCTTACATTTAGCTACAGAAGCTGTGATTTCTAATACTGTTAATAGAGTCAGGTAAGTACTTATTTTGAAACATCTTTTAGTTTAAGTATGTGAAGGAAACGTCACTGTTGTGCGTTCTTGTGACATGCACTATAACATGCTGAGTGGCTAAATTCGTCTTAAAGCATGTATAAGAAGGTGTTAAGTCCCTGTGTTAGACCTTAAATTTGTATTCCAGTAGATATGTTTTACCTGTGTAAGGCAAAGTATTCAGTTTATCATTGTTGTTGTATAGTAGAGGAAGAAGAGCGCACGAATGTGCATAGTTTCACTTTTACTCCTGACTGTATTCATGTAGAGTCTTTACTCTTTTTTCACATAAGGAGAAGTGGTAACATTTGCACTTTCTTTCACACAGTTTACACAAATTCTGATCGCTTGACTCGTGATATAATTCCTTTCTGCAAAGCTTGTGGTGGAAACCATGAACTGCAAACCTGTTGATGACACTGCACATGCCCAGGTTTGGGCCCATCCAATCCTTGTATATCATAGCGTCTGTTGCGTAAACTCTGTCCATATTTCTTCTCTTCATCAAGTGCTCTGTGGCATTGCTGGGTAGTGTGGTATCTTAGATCCTTGATATGAAAGGTTTCTGGCAACTCATATGCCAATCTGAATGGTGCTCTCTTTCAAGGTGCATGCAAGGAAAGCGCTGCAGTGGCCATAAGAGGAAAATATGATGTAAAAGACCCAACAAGCATCTCAGTGGGCATTGCAATGAAACACTGAGAGAAGATTGTACCTATCTTGACTTATGGTATAGAGTTAATCTGGCACATGCTTACAACATCAGATATCATTGTTGTACCTGCTTCAGCATTAAGAAACATTTTTAGCTCTCAAAATATTGCAGTAAGCAAATAACCATGTTTACTCATTATGATGCCAGATTGTCAACATCATGTCCTGTCTAACCAGTTTATTAATCTCAGAAAATTTTTGAAACTATGTGGCTGTAGCTCTCAAGTTGGCTGGTTCCCACTTGCTACATTTGGGGTCGTTCAACTCACTGTACTTCTTGCTTCCCAATAAGTCTGTCATAAAATTTACTGTTAACCAGTTTACATTAGCTAAAAAATATAAGGGGTGGTGAAACAAAACTGGGTCAAATGACAGCAACTATCATTGGATGCTTGTGACCTGAAAAATAGTCTCCTTAATTATACATTTATTCCACTAGAAGATAAGATGACCAATTCCATTCCTGTAGAAGCTTATAGGTTCCTAGCAGATCCACAGTATTACTCAGTTGCATTTGTGAAGTTCAAATAATGGCTCAGGAATGTCTCTTTTTTGTTAGAAAAACCTGTTGACTGGCACAGTATGCTGAGCATTGGCTTCACTGCTTAGGGTTGCATATTCAATTCCATACATGACTTGGACAGTTAACTGTGCATAAATTCTACATCTTCATGTCAGATTTAACTTGCACAGGATTGTAGTCACCAAACTGCCCTATATGTCTTACAGAAGAAGAAACAAGCAAAGATGACTTGTCAACATGTGAGGGACTGTCATCATTCAAGAACTCATCTCAAATATTGTGAAGCAAGAACACTAATGACTTCATTATCAAGTTCTGAGCATTAGATACATACATACATACATCATGTTAGATTTATTGTTGGGAACAGTAATATTGTTATTCAGATGGGAAAGGAGAGATTAATTTGGAAAGTTTGGTACAGGTGTTATGCGTGCAATAATAAATCTATACTTTTTACTCTTTCCTGTTCTTTTTACTTTCCCTACCAGGTACCTAGTAGGTAGAAGTATTATATTCCATCAAAAAATTTGATAAGATTTCACCGGAAATACATGTTTTGAGACCTGCTGAATCCAAAAAAGCCCCATGTGTATGTGAATAGCATGACTCAAAAAAGTAAAAGATTAAAAACAGAAGCACTATTAACTGTGAAGTATTCTTCATGATGTAGATTGAGTCACCTAGTCGCTGACGATGAGGATGAATGCCCTTGAAAATGTTTCTTGTTTTTACAACATTTAATTAGTGAAGTGAGTGTCAAAAAGTGACTCAATTTACCATCATCAAAAAGGTAAAGTCGGTTAAATACCAAAGTTGGTATTTAAGTTCAGTATTTTCCAAAAATTTTCAAGAAAATCCCCTCACCTCAAACTAACCTTTACAGAATAAGCTTTTGTAAGAATAATTGGTAGAAGAGTGTATAGAGAATGCATTTGAATGTAGTACTTCAGGTTTTTTTTAGATTATTGTTTTGCATGTATGAATAAAAGATTACTTAGAGTCAAAAGCATAACCTGTTAACCACTGAACTTAATAATGTTACAGAGTTTAAAGAGGCAGTTATGGCTGAAGAACTATCTGGTGTAACTGTTGTTATCATCATAGCAGTTGGTGTGTTAACATTCATTCTGCTATTTATATTTGCCAAGCGACAGATTATGAGGTTTGCCCTAAGGTCAAGACGAGGGCCACATGTTCCCATTGGGCATGGTGCAAAGAAAGTAAGTTGGCAGTCTACAGTACTCTGATATAGTCCACTGTTTAATGCCAGTTATGTATTGCTCTGCTGGAATAAGTAATAAATAGAGAGCAGGAAAATCTAAAAAAAATATACAGAATGAAACTGAATTTTTATTTTTTAAAAACGTAACCTAAGATAAAAGAACATTAAGTTACAAATATTTTTAATTTATCTATAACTTTACAACAGGGCAGAACATATACAGACTATATGGTCTTCTGTGCTTATACAGAGCTTTCACGTAAAAACTATCCCACCCACACAGTGTTTTGATTCTTGGCAACTGCGAGTGGCACTCCCCACTCTTTCCCCCAAAAGTCTTCCCTCCTGTCCTTGAAAGTCGATTTGATGCAGTGCAGTAGTTGAGCTTCGCCAAGACGGGACAATTAACTCTAGAGCAGTGCATTTTCATGTTTAAATGTTATAACAAATGTCATCTTGTCGTATTCCTGCGGAATATTGTTTGCAGTTCCTGGTCAATTGCCTCCTTCCAGAAAAGCAATTCACTTTATTGTGAACAAATCTGATTCTACTGGACCAGTGCACAACAAAAAACACATGGAAATGTACAGTTTTAACAGAGGATAAACTAGATGAAATTGGTGCAAACTTTGAATCAGTCCCCAAATTAGCATAAGTGGAGGTTTCAGTGGGTTCTGCACTTAAAGTAACAAAATTATTAAATCTCAAACCATATAATTGTGCATGTGTCCATTGTTTAAAACAAGGGGATCCAGATTGTGTTATTGTGAGGGGCTGTTTTCATCTGTTGATGAAACTTAACAATTCTTTTCAGATGAGGCCTATTTTAACCTGAATGTGGCATGAACAATCAAAACATGCACTGCTGGTGTACCAAAAATCTTCTTCATATACAGAAAATCTCTGTTTATGATAAGAAAGTTGGAGTTTGATGTGCTGTTAGCGCAAGGCATATTATGTCAGATTTTTTATGAAATGACAATAATGCAGAAAGATACAAAAGAGCTATTTTTTGAATAGCTTACAGAAGAATAGAAGTCATATGGGTGGTTTCAATATGATTCTGCAACTGCTCATACACCAGTGGAGTCCATGAGTAAAATAAGAGAGTGTTTAAGGATAGGGTGATTAGTACTGGTGTATGGCCCTCTTGTACATCAGACTTAACAGTATGTGATTCTTACTTGTGGGGTTGCCAAGTACAGTTTATAAAACAAACCATTATAAATCAGATGAACTAAAGGAAAATGTAAATTAAATCAGAAGCATTACAGAGGCCAAATTTAAACATGTCAATCTGAATATGTTTTCATGATATAATATAAGTTTAGGCATTGGGGGGTGGGATTTCCAGCATACTCTGTAAGGTAAGATTTTATACAAGCAAAGTTAAAGTATGTTTTCAGGCAGCTGTTATATCTTCAACTGCAGAAAATCAAAACACTGTGCTTGCAGAATAGTTTTTACGTAAAATCTCTGTGTGTGTTAAAAGTACTAATATATGTTAGGAAGCACATAAATGATTTTGAAATTAATGATTATAAACACTGTTACCATATAAAAAATCTGATGTGTTACACTCACATGACTTTCTCTACTCTTCTACAATCTAATTTTACAAACGCTTATTCTCCATATGCTTCATGTTAATCGAGATATCGAGATGTCAATCTTATTGCTAATTTTCTTGTAGATGCAAGGGAAAATGGTAGCTTTTAAGCGATAGTCAAATATTTTAACGCTGGTTGCTATGTGTAGTATTCCATTCTCTTTGCATGTCCAGGACATAAAAAAAATGAATAACGAATTTGACAAAAAGTATAAGTATTGGAAAATTTAAGGAAATAACAAGCAATATCTCGAAAACGGTTCACTCAACAAAAGAAATGTATATGACATAAGTTGTGTATTTTAACGCGATCTACATTTTTTGTGTAGTAACATTTTGTCTATCTCTTATGGTTTACCAGTTATGCAAAAGTCGTTCACAGTGAAGAATACTTTTGGAGACATTCCCAGAAAATTCGAGATATACATTTCATTTCTCATGACATTATCTTAAACATATGATATTTTCATCAAAATCGTTAGAGCCATTTTTGAGAAAATTAAAATTTTCGAAAAATCTTCCATGTAAAGGGCAGTCTGGGTTGGGGGGATTTTCTTGAAAATCTTCGTGTCGCATCTCTGGAAGATACTGAACCTAAATACCAAGTTTGGTGTTTATCCGACTGTTCGTTTCTGAGTTATACTGTTCACAGACAGACACACACACAGTCACACACACGGACATGTTTCAAAAAATGCTTTTTTTTGGATTCAGGGTGTCTCAAAACATGTATTTCCAGTGAAATATCGGTATCAAATTTTTGGGTGGAATGCAATACTTCCCCTACTTACTATACGTAGTAGAGAAAGTAAAAATAGGGATCAATTCAGCCTCCTTACAGAACTGTAGTCTTTAGTAGGAACTTAATTTATCATGGGATTAAGCTATAATTTTGCTTACATCATAAGCAAAAGTTAAACAGAAAATAACAATGCATTATTGCAATGCTGTTTTTAATCTGTAGAGCAATTCTTGGAACATTATAGTTAGCATATTTTTAAATGATTACATTTTTTTTGTCTTTTTCTTTTCTTTGTTAATGTCATTGTTTTGAATATATATATTTTCTGTAAGAAAATATGACGTGTCCCATGCTATTTACTAAAGTATTTGGTTAGTTTGGCTGAAAATTTAACCTGAAGTTTGTCTTATGCAAGCATTGAACTGTGGTAGATTTCATTTTGGTATATTCTATAATTTTGAAGTTATTAAGTTTCAAAACAAATTTTACTCACCTATGCCAGATGTTCCATACAATAAAATGTTGGACCACGGGCTCATTTGAGCATCATTTCACACATTTCATTGTCCCAGTTAAAGGACGCTAAACCTAAGAAACAAAACAACAAAAAACAAACAAAAATGAGAGAAAAAGAAAGAAATTTTAAATACCGTACTGTATATCTCTTTGTAGAACATAAAATTGTTATAAAAGTTTTTACAAATTTTTAAAAACTTATCAAGGTAAATTACTATTTTGTAACATCTTCTTTTTGCTTTAAAAATCTAAATTCTAAAACTATAAACACATGAAAATTTATATGACAGTTTTAACTGTTTACATTTAGAGAATGTGCATAACACTTTTCAGAAAAATTGGATTAAAAGCTATCCTATGAAGCATTTTTAATCAGTAAAAAAAAAAAAAAAAATTGAGACAAATAAATCTAAAACCTCATATTTTAAAATGTAAGAATTTTAATTTCAGTTTACCTTGTTGCATATAAGGGTCAACAACCATAGTACCAAAAATGAAAATAAATTCTGAAATTATAGCTTCTGAATATTTTTTTTGGATGTGCAGTCATAAAGTTCCTTTTCCCAACATCTTCATAAAATTTCAGTATAGTGTTTTGTAATTGTACTGTTTTTGTAGCTTTGTTTAGGAATTTTATTTTTCTGTTCATTTAGTCGCTGAAAAGAGAAATAGATCGTCGGATTGATGTGATTCCACGTATTGTGTATGAACCACAGCTGATTCAGGATAATGATCCACGCTACATTCTTCAGCCTGGACAAGAGCTGCCTCCACATTATTTCAGACTCAAGGCTGTCGATGATGTTAAGCTTCTGGGTTGGTACCTGTTTATTATTATTATTATTATTATTATTATTATTATTATTATTATTATTATTATTATTATTATTATTATTATTATTATTATTATTATTATTAAGTTTTTTATAAGGAATCCCCACCGTTGTTACATTCCTTCTAGTATGTACTTCATAGTGGTATTACAAACAAATAAGTATGATAGCATTTTGTTCTGTGTTTTTTTTTTTTAAAAAAAAGGTTGTGTTTTTTTCCAAATTAGAGGTTTGTTCACAAAATGTATGAAGATAATAGTTTGTTACTTTTAAGATGGGTAGAGTAACCTATTTCTGAGCTAGTTTCGGTAGTAACTATGTGACTAAAAAGTTTTGAAATAATTAATAATTTTCCGAACACCGTTTATGCAGACATAATGTGGTTAGAGACATAGGCAACATTTGTAGGTCAGTGTGAGAACCTGCTCCTGGATGTAAACTAAACTGCATACCTGTGGGAGGACTAGTGGTTTTGTTTTCCCAAAGATCATTAATTCAAACAAACATGATGAAAGGGTGGTGTAATGTTTTGGTGAAATGACAATTTTAAAAAGAACTTTAATTTTGCTGTAACACTTATATTCTGTCTAATAAAAGAAGGCTACTGATCAAACATTTGACATGTTTTTTGAACATTAAATCTGTATTGATTAAACAGTTTTTTTTGGGACAAAAAACCAGAATTCCATTTTTGGTCCATAATTTTCATGTTTTCATAGCTTCCCCTCCTATTAAAGTTTTTCTTTGGTGCACTGTCTATGCAGCAGAAAACACACCATTGTTTTCTTTTCTTCACGTGTGACAAAATTCACTTGTAATATAAACAGTTGAGTGTTGACGCTGCATTATTTGTATGAACAAGTGTGTATTGTCTAATTTGAAAGCCTTCTTAGATGGCTATTCTGTTTAATGTAAAATACATAGAATGGGCATTTAATGTAAATAGTATAATATATAGGGTTTATCTCTGAATTGGTAATGCGTAGAGAAAGCCATGTGATTGTCACGCTTAAGGTTTTTCTAGAATATCTTGTTTATTAAATAATTCTTGGCTTTGCAAATCATTGGCTGTCAAGGATTTGATTACTTGAATATGGGAGAGAACACACAAATACGACTTGTCCCATTTTTATAGTATAGATGAATTTAGATATGGTAAAGCAATGTAAAGGTAAACTTAATGTAAATGCAGTAATGTAAAATTATAAGCTGTACTTGTTAAATTATTTTATATTTGTAATTGGACATGTCCTTTAAATGTATTTAAAAGGATGATAATAAATTATAGGGGTGGTGTAAAAAAAAAATAAAAAAAAAAAAAAATAAAAAGTTGAATAAACACCATAACTTTGCATTTAAGTCAGGCTTCTATTCCAAACAATCCTTTACTTAAAGAATTTCTTGTCAGGTTTATCTTCTCAAAGGCAATGACTTAATTTAACCCGAAGCAGTTATAATGCCTAGTTAATGGGGAACTTACTTGATATGTTGACATATTTATTATTCACTTATATTCCTTAATTGATTTAATTACCATGTTTCTTTATTTGTTAATATTTATATAGTTTCAATCTGCGTAGGTGTCCAGTGTATTGAGGAAAGGAAAAAGGTATTAAAATTTAAAAGCTACACGGCCTACCATTTTATAAAGTCAATAAGGAAAATATTTTATCTCTTGTTTATAATCATAGAAAAATAAGGAGCAAGACAAATTGACGTGTAGATGGTAAACATATACTATAGGTATATTTTCAGAAGAGAAGCCATGATTATCATCATTTGAGGCAGTATTTTAATACCTGAATAATTTCAATTGTATTTTATAATAAGTAAATTCAATAACAGGCCACCTTGAAACAATATGTATGTAATAATTATTTAAAATATATGTAACAGTCATTGCATATACTTATATTTATTGTAAACATGTTTTATAATGTTATGTGAATACATTATATACTTTAATAATGCAAGAGCTGTGAGAATAATAAGTTTTAAGTTGCTAACAATGAGGTAATAATGAGGTAACCTTGTGGCAATAATGAATTTGAAAGTTTGAAAATTACTAGTCATGATTAGAGCAATGATAATGTAATTTCTTTGACAGTTTAAAATTAGCCAATCAATAGCAAAGAAAAGCTTTAAGTAAAATGCAGATATTCTATTGGACTAGAATTAGCCAATCAGAGACTTGAAATACCGAAGCTTACAGGTTTAATGGTAGAAATAATGTTCAGTTGCTGGCAAGCCTTGGTAGTGAACAGATGTAAGATGTGTTTCTCTACAGAAATATTACATGTGAATCGTAAAATATGTATAGGCGCTAAGTGAAAGTATTAAAGATTCTCACAGTTCTTAAAAGGTGTAGTGCTTTATAAAAATGTGCAAGGATTAATAAAAGAAGTGAATTTAAAAACTTAAATTCTGTGATGTCTACATTCTTGTTGCCTTGCCTAAGATACATGACTCTACAAACATTACTGATGCAGCCGAGGCAAATTCAAACATAAATAATATATAGAAGCAGTTTTAATAACAAAGTTAAATATTATAGTCTAAAACTTGGAGTGTAACAACAAAATTACATCTTAAAATCAGCTTCTCGTACGTAGCAGCATATTGCGTAATAACAGTAACTATTACGTAATCAACAAATTCAAACCGATGCCCAAAGCGTGCTGCAAACTGCTTAAAGCAACTGCTTAAACTAAAGCAACTAATATTTACGTAAATATTTTACGTAACAAACATTTCTTCTCTCAAGTTGGCTCCCATACATGTGACAGTTAAAATTACGTAAGCAAACAAAACAAAAGCGGCACAACATAACCTTCTTCAAGTTTAAAATAAAAATTATGTAAGCACATTTAAAATCTACTTCACATTATGACTTAGTATTCAGGACAAGTAAACAGTAGAATTTTCAGCATTCCATAGGATTCCAGATGGAGATCTTCAATTAGTTGGCATGTTATTAAATAAACAGTTAAATCAACTTCCTATTACTATTTTGGAAATTTGAATTTTGAAATTAAATAAAAAAACCAATCACTAAATTAAAAGGAAATTCATTTCAAATCACCTTCCCTTTACCACAACTGAGAAATACAAGAGATCGCTTAGCTTCAAGAAACATAAAAACAATTTCAGAATCTACAATGCAGCACTAAGAACCAACACAACTTAGACTTGAACCTAGCACACATTTTAAAAACTGTCACAAACCTCTTAACACACACATTTACAAAGTGATGCTTCTTTTTTCACTTTGTTGTTATTATTATTATTGTTGTTATTATGATGATGATGATGATTATTATTATTATTATTATTATTATTATTATTATTATTATTATTATTAGTCAAAATTGAATATTCAGTTAGGTACAATAATGATAGTAACTAAGCTACCAGCTTAACAATGGATATTTTATCTGAATAACCCCTAGATTAAAATGTTTTTTTTTTCTCTTTTTTTTAACTTTCATATAAGAAAGTAAGTTATGGGTAATGAAGCACTAAGAAATGAACTCAATATTAAATACACTAATGACCTCAGTAGTTGTGTGCCTAAAGCCTCCAAACAATTACTACTATTACTATTAACACTAAATACTGAATTCAAATCTGAACTCTTTGTCACTCTTAATTTTCATAAAGACAGTGTGAGGAAGTAACACACAAAACCTCCAAGAGCCAGTTGAAATAGACACCTCTAGTGTCAAGAAAATTTGATTGAACTTACTGATTCACAGACATGTGTCTGCAGAAATATACACTTGAAAAAAGGAGATTACAGCAAAATCTAGAAGTATCAAGGAACTACCAAAAATGAGATATAACAGGTAAATTTGGCATTTTAAAATGTATACCACTCAGAAATGATATCCTGGATATACTCAGGGTTTTCTTATTTTGTCAAAATTAATGACCTGGGTATATGTTACCTGGCTTTTATGTTAAGAGGTTAAGATATAATAAATATACATTACAAAATACAAGATAATCCAATTGGAAAAACAAAATAAAATCTTTGTAACATATATCATTTTTCTGCAATTTATAAATATAACCTAGAAAGATGGGATTTAGTTCAGATAGGGTATAACATACTCGCATTATGTATATGATACATTTCTCACATGAGTCTAATTCCTGCCATATGTGATCTTGGATGCAGCTCCTCCAAAGGCTTAGAAAATATTTTCTTGGAGAACATAAATATGTAAGGGCGGTTGTGCATACGTAATATTTTTCAGTAAACTCCAGAGGTATAATTTGAGTGGTGTGGATAAGGAGAATTTGGAGGCAGCATAATTCCTACCAGTTATTGCCAAATGTGTCATTATGATAATCACAAATTACTTCTGACCAGTGATGTGTTGTTTGCTGATGCAAAACTCCCATTTGTGTTCACAGGTTACAAAAAAACAAATGGACTGATCTCATTCTATTGTTTTTATTTTGTATGTTCCCAATCTTATCACTCTATCCTGAATTTTTTGTAAAAGACTGATTAAGTCGTCATCATTCTCATTGAATTTTGTATCACTGGAAAATATTAAAAATAGGCAAAAGTTTCCTAGACAACTACAGAGTGAGCCAAAAGACTACGAACCAGCTGCACGGTATTTTTCCTGTCCATGTCCTCGGCGCTCATTGCTGTCTGCTGCTATAATAGAAAGGCACGGATGAAACCTTACAACATTTTTAAAGCTACTTTTAAAGGCTTTACCTACCAACTTTATGAAAGGAGATGCTGAAACTGGCCACCGTCATCATACATTTTTGGCACCTCTTTTGGAAACTATCCATCACTCGCTGTAGTTCATGTTGAGAAATGTTGGCAATTTCCTGGTGGATATTTTGTTTTAATTCTTCCAGGGTTCACCCAAAGCATGTTACAAACTACATAAAGCAACTATTATTACATAAAACAGTTCTTCAAGTTTACGTAAACATATATTATGTAACATTCCAATTCTTTAAGTTGGCTTCCAAGCATGTAGCTAACAACAACAACAACAGTAGAAGAAAACAACTACTACAAGTTGGCTCCCAATTGCGGGGCAGATAAAATAATTAACTTACGTAATTTATTACGCACCAAAATTCCTTCTTCAAATTGGCTCCCATACATGGAGCAGTTAAACATAAAGCATCTACCTATCTTTCTACTTCAGGGTTTAAACCTATGACCTTGAGAACTAGAGGCTAGCATGGTAACCACTACACCATGGGGGATGACATAATTTTGGAACTGGAATTGTTGGAACTTTTATTGAAAGAGAACCATTTTTTGCATCTGTAAAATGCAGTTCTTTAAAATAGCTGCATATTGTTGTCATAACGTTTACTTATCACTTGAAAATGGTAATTTTAATGTGTTTCAGAAATGTAATAATTTAAGCTAGAAAACACTGAAATTAATAAGTTTAAGAAGTACATCTCTATAGAATTTAAGGCATTTAAAATAATATAAAAGGTCTGTCATTGTCTCATATGTTGTGTGTTACAGAGCGAGAAATAGTGAAGCAAGACAGTTACCTAACAAGGCATCCATCAGAAAATCTAAGGGCTTACCTGTTAACTACTCTTGCAGCTCCACTCAATGGACTTGGTCAGAAACTGATTCACCAGTATTGTGACTTATATGAACATGCTCGACATGACCCCAGTGAATTTGGTGATGAAGAATATCAAGTGTACTCTAAATTACTTCTGAAACTGTTAGATGCGTAAGTGAAATTACTTCCGAAACTGTTAGATGCGTAAGTGAACAAAGAGTATAATAGCAGTACCAGTAAAAACCCTCTTTCCCTCCTACTGGTTATTTTAAGATGGAACCTTAACCATTTCAGGTTATAGCAATCAGTGATGCCGTATAAAAATGTTAATACTCTTCAGTGTTTCTGTGCAGATTCTTAATAACGTGTTGAGTTATCATTATTTACACTCTTGATAGTCATACGAGAATCACTAGAGTACTGAGACACAGAGCTTTGGCCACCCCGGAAAAGCCTTGTATCTGGGTCAAAATTGCTGAGTCATTGGTGTTGCCATGCTAGCAGGCAAAGCTCCATTGTATCATTCATTTTCCTCCATTTTATATTTTAAGTCTCGAAAGTGTGCACATCCTTGCAAGTGCAATGGAAATTCAGAGAGAGCATTCTCATGCGTTGATCTTGTACAATTTCAAATGAAGCTTAAATGAAACAGTCGCGTGAGTGTTTTAGGAGAGCTTTCGGGGACTTTTCTCCTTCACATGCTACTGTGTTCCACTGGTTTGGAGAAATTAAGATGGAATAGCAGTCTTTTAAAGATGAAGAAAAGAGTAGTGACTACCAACAACAGTAGTGACTGAAAAAAGCATCACTTCTGTGGAAACAATGATCAGGGAAGATCCAAGACTAACCTAGAAATACATTGAGGTGGCATTAGCGATAAGTTTGCAGAGTGTTTCAACCATCTTTCATAAGTACCTTTGTGTTTATAATAAAAAAGCTTTAAAATGGGTCTGAAATGCAGAAGTTGGTGCCAAGAAATGCTACAAAGATTTAAGGGGTTGAAAATGTGGCCGAAAATGATAAAATTTCACATTTTGTGTTTTTGTACCAAAAAAATACGTGCTTTGAAGTGCATGTATACAAAGTTTTAAAGTACTACAATGCCTGGAAGTTGCTGTAATTATGCCATATTTAAAGGTCTGCACTCTTTAAATGTCTCTGAGGGGGCGTGGTAGGTGGTGAAATCATTGTATGAAGCAAAAAATGCAATTTTTTACCAATTTTTGTGGGATTTTTTCCATAAAGGTTAGTTTCTGATTTGTCACTGAGATCGGTACAACATAGCAACAGCAGCTCTGCTGGTAGTTGTCGTGTAATATCAAATTATCTGCCTTCTACCGAGTGAGTAGGGAACATAGAGAAATGTTTTGTTTCTATTTTGTTGTCTTCTTCAAGCGTGTATACTCAAAGGTTGACTTCTTGTTTGTGTCTTTGTTTATAGTGATCACGTGCTGTGTTACAATGCATTTTCAGATAATTTCTTACAATGTAGTAATTACTAACTTATTGCACTGTAAGCAAAGTGTGGTGTAAATATTATAGTGTAGTACTTCTCAGTGTAAGTATTTTAGCACATTTCTTGTAAAGTTTAAATAGTTGTATATATAGATAGAAAAGAGGACTTCTATAGTTGTGAAAATGGCTAGACAAAAAAGCGCTAGTAAATATTTTGTAAATATGGCAAAGGCAAGGTGGAACAGAACTGAAACTGTGCAAAGTGAGCCAGAAACAAATGTAAATAATGCCAGTGATGAAAGGTTAAACAAGAATGTGGTGTACAAAAGAAAAATTTATGGCAGATACAGCTGGAGGATAATGTGAACTTGTACTGTTGTAAATAATGAAGAGTGTAAATATATATTGGTGGACACCAGTCCATCATTGGTGAGTGACCTGAAGCATAATGACTGTAATCAAAAGTATTTGTATATAGGACTTGGCACTGAAAGGCTTGGCTTGTCATAAAATGAACTGATTTGCAGTGCTTGTAATGAAAAAAGGACTACAACTTACACATCTAATCTTTCTCAGATGTGTCCAGTAGGCCAGACTTTGACATGATTCAAAGAATCGTGCAAGCATTTGTAAATATTAGACGAAGTTATTCCGAGTTGCAGCAGTTTGCTATGGTCATGAACATAGTTGTTATGTACAAATCCACATATAATGAATGAAGAAAGCAACTGCATCTGCAGATCACAGCGTGTTGGAAGATGCAAGGACTAAAGCGAAACAGGCGTATGGTGATCTGATGGATGAGGTACCTGATGTGCTTGATATATCTGTCAGTTTTGATGTTACATGGTTTACATGGGGCACAACTCCATGTACATACATACATACATACATACATACATACATACATACATACATACATACATACATACATACATACATACATACATACATACATACATACATACATACATACATACATACATACATACATACATACATACATACATACATACATACATACATACATACATACATACATACATACATACATACATACATACATACATACATACATACATACATACATACATACATACATACATACATACATACATACATACATACATACATACATACATACATACATACATACATACATACATACATACATACATACATACATACATACATACATACATACATACATACATACATACATACATACATACATACATACATACATACATACATACATACATACATACATACATACATACATACATACATACATACATACATACATACATACATACATACATACATACATACATACATACATACATACATACATACATACATATTTATTCACCATAAGAAATCATACAGAGTTATTGGTTTCGTCCACAAGTATATACAATAAAACATATCTACAAGTTGTATTAAGAAAAACGATATGCAGGTAGACAAGCTCTTGTCAATCCATGTATGTCATCATTTAAGGTAATCTTGAAGAGAACAGCAATTATACAATGGTTTCGAAGGCAGACATCCTCTTGGCCGAAGTGGCTCCCTCAGATGAGAACAGGACCCATGAAACAAATGAGTTCACAACATATGTAAATATTTAAGTTTTGCTCGTACAGTATTCCACATATTCATCTAAAGAGTAAAACTGATTTTTTCCAAAGAACTTATGTAATTCTACCTTATATTTATTTGACAAGGTTATATTTTTAAAGTACCTGGGTAAATAGTTATATAATTTTAAGCCGTTATACTTAAAGGATGTTTCAAACAATTTGGTTTTGTGAGTGATCGAGTGTAATTTGTCCTTATTCCTTGTATCGTGTGAGTGAATTTCACCATTTGTGACATAATTTGAAATATTCTTCTTGGTGTATATTAGCAATTCTTTCATATACAAACTGGGTAAGGTCAAAATGTTCAAGCTGTGGAAATATTCTCTGCAGCTTTCCGTTTTTGGGATTCCCGCTAGTATTCTTAGTGCTCTTTTTTGAAGTTTAAATATTTTGATACTATTTGTAGTATTTCCCCATAAGGGTAGACCATAGAGCAGTCGCGAGTGAAAGTAGGCAAAGTAATAAATTTTGAGAACTTTAGGTGATACACGAGGCTTTACTTGACGAAGAATAAAACAGGTGCTGCTAAGCTTGCCTAATAGTTTTTCAATGTGAAAGTCCCAACTTAAGTTATTATCCAGCCACAGACCTAGAAATTTCGTTTCACTTGCAAAGCTGACCAACTTAGAACCAATTTTGATGCTGGGATTCCCTGATTTTCTACAAGCTTTATGTTGAAAATTTAGAGCTACAGCTTTCTCTTCATTTACAAGCAGTTTATTGACTTTAAACCAATCAATTATTTTATTCACGACCACTGTTTGCATTTGCTGTAGGCTACTATTATCCTTCCCTGTAATGAAAATGCTTGTATCGTCTGCAAATAGAGTTATTTTGGCTTGTGTTGTGTTTTCAAGACATAACAGTAAGTCATTTATGTACAGCAAGAACAGCAAAGGACCCAGAATAGAACCTTGTGGAACCCCCGATGTTACAGTTCTTTTTTCAGATAGGTCCTTTCTAATTTCATTGTATCCTGTTTCTATAAAATCAATTTCAACTATTTGATCTCTCATTTCTAAGTATGATTTAAACCATTTGAAGGCCACTCCCGTTACACCATATATGGCATAGGATGTGTCATAGATTTACTTAAAGGTTTTGTTTTAGATGCTACAGTTACGAGGGCAGTCCCAGAAGTACCCGACCTGACGTGTATATATATATATATATATATAGAGCGATTGTTTTAAACAAATGACTATGGTAGAAAGTACCAACCTTATAAAGCTTAAGTTTGAAGTTTAACGATGCTACGTTGTTAAGTAATTGTTTGGCAGCCATCAATAGTGAGCACGCTCAGCAAATTTGTAAACATGGATAAAACTGGTCATCATTATGTTATACAATCCTTTCATTTGAAAAGTTTTAGTCCAACTAATATTAAAGCTGAGCTAGATTGTACTCTGGGGGAGTCTGCTCCTTCATTTACAACAATAAAATATTGGGTGGCAGCTTTGTTTAAGCAAGGCCGTATGAGCTGCCAAGATGAACATGCAATTGTTGACCAAATGAGGTGACCACACTAGAAATTGTGAAGAAAATCCACAAAATGGTATTGGATGACTGTCGGCTGAAAGTGCATGAGCTAGCAGATGTTATAGGCATTTCAAAAAGTGCTGTACATCGCATACTAACTGAGAATTTAGACACGAGAAAGCTATGCACAAGAGGTGTCGCGTTTACTCACAATGGAAGAAAAGCAGCGTCATGAGGATGTTTCAGTCGAGTGTTTGGCGATGTTTCGCTGCAATAAAGCCGAGTTTTTGCATTGATTCATCACCATGGATGAAACAATGGTCCATCACTTCACACCTGAGAAGAAGGAACAGTCAAAACAGTGGATTGAAAGGGGAGAATTGGCTTCAAAGAAGGCGAAGGCAGTTCCACCTGCAGGCAAGGTCATGGCATCAGTTTTTTGGAATGCACGTGGGATAATTTTCATTGATTATCTTCAAAACGGAAAAGCAATCAGTGGCAAGTATTATGCAAACTTGTTGCAATGTTTGAGTGATGAAATCAAGCAAAAACGACCGCATCTAGCAAAAAAGAAAGTTCTGTTTCATCAAGACAATACACCAGTTCAGATTCATTATCACCATGGCCAAAATCAATGAGTTAAAGTTTGAATTGCTTCTTCATGCACCCTATTCACTAGACTTAGTCCCCTCTGATTATTTTCTGTTTCCAAAGTTGAAGAAATGGCTTGGTGGTAAAAGATTTGCCAACAATGAAGAGGTGGAGTTTGCAGTTGATGGCTATTTTGCAGAACTCGACCGTTCTCACTATAAACAGGGTATCAAAGATATTGAACATCGCTGGAAAAGCGTATCGAGCTGAAAGGAGACTATGTAGAGAAATAAAGATGTTTTTTCCCAAAATTTTTGTTTTCTTTGTTAGGTCGGGTATTTCTGGGACAGCCCTTGTATGAGCAAACACTGCATCAGATGCATACTTGCCGAAAGCCAAATGATACCTAAGGACTTTAGAGTGTGGTATACTGCTCATGCCCTAGATGTGATATCAACAATGAAGCGTCATCAGGGGCTATGGAAACCGAGGCAGCAGTTATTTCTATGGAGCTGGTCACTGCAGCATGGGCTGTGATACACCACTCTGCTTTTAGATGGGGATTCATCGACATACAAAAAGTTGTGTGATGTGCAGCCATATGGTGAAGATGTATCCATAACATATGAGGAATGTGTCAACCATGTCGGCAAAAAGTCTTGGAACTGCTCTGAGAAATGGTGTACCCGAGGCATTACATTGGGTGGTAGAGGCCATGGAACTCTGAAAGACACAGTCATATCCAAGTTACAGTGCTACTACCAGAAAGCCATTCTGGATAACCATGGCAATTTGACTTCTTTGAAGACTGCAATATATGCCACACTCTACCACAGCATTTCCACTGACCAGAAGCCTCAGCACAATAAATGCCCACGTGGCAAGAAGAGCTGGTGTTTCTACTGAGGGCACAGGCAGAAGACAAGCAACCAGACCCACATAAAAGGTGTGTTGGCACACCACTAACTGAAGCCATTTTGGCAAAGATATTGTCTATTAAAGATTGACCTCGGATAAATCGCTGGAGAGGTATCAATTAGGCCTGACACAAAATTCCAATGAGAGCTTGCATAGCATTATCTGAAGGCACTGCCTAAAGGATTGCTTCAGCTCCAAACGGCAAGTGGAGACAGCTGTGGAGCAAGCCATATGTAAATACAATGCTGGGACAACAGTAACACTATTGAAGGTGCAGGAAGCTGCAGGATTGTCAACTGGATAGAAAACAGTGGAGCTTGGGGTAAGGCAAGATTATAGGCGAGTGATAAGCCAAAAAAATGAAACACAATCAAGTACTTTCACTGCTGCCAGTCAATACAGTTGGCCAAGATGAAACTGCTGGAAGCTGCTAAGGAGTGGGAAGGAGTCACTTATAAAGCTTGACACTTCTAAGAAGATCTGTAAGTCATTATTTCTGTTTAACTGCATGCAAACTTTTAAACTCATGTTTCCCCACTTCTATTTTTGCTACACTTTTATTCATTCAAAACAAAATTACATCCACAAGTTAGCTGCTAGAAGGCTGAAATTTTACTTTATATTCTATAAAGCATGACAAAGAAACTGATGCATGGGATTTAAGATTAACTTAGTACTTTTGAGATAAAAAATAAAATGTGTGTATTGATTACAAAAATTTCAAAATCTTTGCTATGTAGTTCATATTTTTTTTTAATTCCCTTACAGTTAAGATATTACAAATCCCTTGCGTCAAGTTTTTGTAAATGAGTTTCTAGTTTTGTAAAAAGAATTTCAAACTTTTTTTTAAAAAAAGTGTGCAGTGAATTTCATTTTGAAATTTGTAACTTTTTTGAAAGTAAATTTTAAATAATTCAAAAACTAATTGACATACAAAAATTAAACTGTGCCAAATAGTTCCACTTAAGACCCCAAATATGTGTACAAGAAATGAAGTTTGTAGCTTTAAAATTGGGCAAAATAGAAATTTCACCCATCACTCCCCTATTTTTATGGGTGACGAGACATGGATATATCAGTTTGATCCAAAAAAAAAAACGTCAATCCTTAATTTAGGTTTTCCCTAATGGCCAACCATCCATCAAAGTCGAGGCCGCAGAGCGTGGAAAAGAAAATGATTGCTTCTTTCTTCTCCACAAGTGGCCATGTCACAACCATTATGCTCAAAAATTGGAGAACTGTTACTGCAAAATGATACACTGAAGTTTGCCTTCTGAAAGTGTTTTAGAAAATCCAAGAATGGCATTTAAAGACAGGACTAAGGGGCATTTTGTTGCATCGTGACAATATATCAGTTCATACTGCTAATATAACAATAGAGTTTCTGCAAGAATCTGAGGGAAAAACTATTGACTCATCCACCCTATAGCCCAGACCTGGCACCTTGCCTGTTCCTTACTGTGAAGAACCGACATTGATGTCACCGATTTTCTAGCTCCAGAGAAGAATTGCAGCATATGAAGAGGAGTTTCTGCAGTGCCAGTAATGTGGTTGCCTTCAGAAATGGTTCCAGAGGATGGAAGACTGCTACAGTGTCAGGGGGAATACTTTGAAAAAACTGGGATAAACAAAACGTTCTATGAATATTCATAATTTGTTGTCTCATTGCTTATCTAGTGACCCTCGTATAATAATATACATGACTAGGCTGTGCTATCCATTCAGATATATGATTAAACTTACGTTGAATTCCTTCAGTTGATGCGGTTTTCTAATGTGTTACAGAGCGAAGTTGCTGAAGTCATATCCTAACAGCCGCAAGTCGAGTCCAAGCTGGACTCCACTGAAACGAGATAGCAAGTATCGTAATTTGGTACTCCATGAAGATATGCAACGACCCACCTCCTTACCTGTTTCTATAGAAGAAAGCAATGAAACATCTGTCTGACATCTGCAGCTTGCTAGGAACACGTAATTACCAAAAATGAGACTGTCACAAGATAAATTATATGCTGTATTGTATGCTGGATAGAATTATATTTATTATCTTGCATCGAAGCATTGCAAAGGATTAGCAAAGGATCATTATTGGATATAAGTATATGACTCCGCACTTTGTACATAATGCCAAAACGTTGACAGAAATATACAAATATGAATGTACATTAGTTATATATAATTCTGGTAAAGATTATTGTATAAAAATTCAAGTACATGCCTTGATTTATGGTAGTATTATGACATTATTTTGTGATATGCATCATGTATACTCGCTGGCAAAAAGGTTTTAGGATCCCCCAGATTACAACAATGGTTTTTCTTCTATAAAGTTGCTATAACAGACAATTGATCTCTGCCTAAACCTCTGACTTGCCTGAGATAAATATCAGTAAATTAAGGTTAACACATTTGAATTCACCATTTATTCACTTATGTCATCAAGAAACCAGTCATTTTAGGCATATTTTCTGTATGGATAGTATTTTAATAAGCATTTATCGCTACATTCATAGACTTCATGTTGGTGTAGTGTTTCTCTACATCAGTGGCAGTTTAAACTTTCAATATTAATAAATGCTGATTACAGGAGGTCCAAGTTAAGGCTGGTTCACAATAACTGAGAATGGAAACTAAAACAAGTACAAAAAGGTTAAGTACAAGTAATATAACATGTTTTTTTAAAATAAAGAGAGTTGGAGGTTGTTACACTACATCACTAAAAGGTTCTTATTTTGAATGCGTTTCGGGAGAACGGTTTGCTCCCATCGTTAGCTTGTTTCCAACTGATTTTGCCAGTTACTGTATGGGGGGATGTGTGTGGTTAGTGGTGTTCTCTGGTGCTGGGTTGATGAACCTTCAAAGGCTGCTGGGTGGCGGAGTTCGAAATTCATTAGGTGATTCCTGTGTTTGACGATATGTGTATTTTTTTGCTGTTGATCAATTTTAAGAGTGTTATGTTTGGAGTGATGTCATGGTTTGAAGACCAGAAAGTATGTGCCACTGCTCAATTTATCCGTCTGTTTTTGGTAAATGCATCTCATATGCTCTTTAAGTCTTATTTCAAGATTTCTTTTGGTTCTTCCTATGTATATCAAGTTACAGTCATTACAAACTATTTGATATATACCAGCTGATTTATCGTTGGGGATAGGGTCTTTTGTTCTGTTGCATAGTAGTTTCTTATATTGTGGTTATTCTGTGGAATCAGGGTGATGTTGTATTTCTTGAAAATCCTTTGAAATTTATAATGTGTCCAATGGTGGTAAGTGAAGTTGCTAAGTTGTGGAGAGATCAGTTTTTACCTAAAGAATGGGAGAATGTTAACAAAGAAGTATTAAAAGTTAGGATAATGAAAATACAAAAGGAGAGGGATATAAAAAGAATAGGAGAACATATGGGGAGAGTAAGAGAAAAAGGGTTTAGAAAAATAAAGCAATATGAATTTGTTATGACCCACCATGCATAAATAACCACAGTGTTAAAATGCACGATGGACTAAATAAAAAAAAATAGCAACTCAAAGTAATGTATTAAAAATTGTAAGATTTTTGTATAGCATTATGGAAATAAATATGCTTGTGGTTTTCATTGTCTGAGTAAAGTAGTCGTTTGTTGGATGTATTTCTGGCTTTCAAACCTTTTAATCTCCTTATCTATTTTAAAATAAAGAGAGTTGAAGGTTGTTACACTACATCACTAAAATATTCTTACTTGAACGCGTTTCGGGAGACGGTTTGCTCCCATCGTCAGCATGTCCTCTTATTTTATTTAAAGGTGAGTCGAAATTGTAACACTAACATCACTTAAGTTTACTCACTTAACATGTTTCGGGAAACCGTTGTTCCCATCCTCAGAAGGTTAACTCGACTGACTTGCATCTTTTCCACGTGGTGGCCAATTATAAATTTTGCTTCTTGTGACTTGTTGGTCATAGATTACGTATGTATTGTAATGAAAAGAAGCTAGAAACAGTGATGTGTATTGAATTTATTTAAAGGTGAGTCGAAATTGTAACACTAACATCACTTAAGTTTACTCACTTAACATGTTTCGGGAAACCGTTGTTCCCATCCTCAGAAGGTTAACTCGACCATACACATCACTGTTCAATACACATCACTGTTTCTAGCTTCTTTTCATTACAATACATATGTCCTCTTATGTTTAATAATGTTATGAAAGTAATAAAAATAATCCTATAGATATGTGTGTGCCATGTATATGACTTGACTTGACAATCGTAGCGATGGAGTTGGGTTGTAATTGCCCTTAACACTGAAACTAAGGGTTTGTTGTATTATCTCCTATAGTCCTGTCCCTTTAATTAGTGACAGTAATTTATTAACTAAGTTTTCTTTAGGAAAACCATCATTTGGGTTTATCAGACCCAAAAGTTCCTATCTTTTCCTGTCCAATGCTTCGCATTTGAAGATTCTCTTTGTTACATAGCCTGCATATTGGTTCTCCTCTAAAAATTCTTGTTGTATGTAGAAGTTTACATAATCTAAAATGTCCCGTCAGAAACCATTTATTGACTGATTTCAGATCTATTGAGATTAAGTACATCTTCAGTGAGTGAGGAGGATATACTTCTCATCATTCTCTTACCTTGCTTGCATCCCTCTGTTTGAACCTCGCAATTGGTGGTTATGATTAATCCATTCAGCAAAGGTTCCTCAAACACAGTTTAAGGATACCTATGCCAAAAACAGGCTCAGGTCCAGTAAATGTTTGAGTAAATTCTCGCCAGAATATGTGCTAAAACATTGTCTAAAATTCACTTATGTCCAGGAACCCACCCAAGATTAACCTTGTTGTGTTTGTGCCATTTGTATAGTGAATGTGGCTCCTACTCATATACCGTACATTATCCCCAAAATGTTGTTTACTGTTTTGCTTCCCATTCTCGGGTTATTGTGAACCAGCCTTTAGAACGTAGATCATCCCCGAAATGTTACTGTGCATGCGCAGACCTACAGTGCTACCCTTATTTTTTTTAGCAGTGCAAGTGATCCCAGTAGGCAGTGTTATAATACCAACTAGACTACAGAGCATTGCAAAGAGCCATTGTTCTGTTTCTATGTGCACAAGAGTCACTGAAGTGCTCGCTCATTACAGTTATTGGTTGGAAGAAGAAACTGGAGGTGTTCTCTAATGCCAAAAACAATAATAGACGATAAAAACATGTCAGGTAATACAGGGCATGAAAAAACAGCTCATAATCTATATAATGTACTTCTGCTCCCCGCCTTCTTGTGAAATATTTTCCAGTAAGATACAACATAACCTCTTTTCCTAGGTACCTCTGGTCTCAATTTTAATGTATACTAAAATTTATTAATGATTAAAATTGAGTGAACGAAAAATGAAATAGGTTACAAGAGGTGAAGCAAGGTATTGTATGAAAGTATTAGCATAAGATTTGACTCCACTACAGTGAAATATGTACCTTAATTATATTTTTATGCCATTTAGCAATCATAATGTAAATCCCAGTAGCATTTGCAACATTACCCTTGTTATTTCAAGTCAGAAATATGCAATTAATTACTGTTTATTTTCTTGCCATTGGAGGAAAGCATAAAAAACAAAAAATTTTATTTGACCTGTTTGTTTTATATTTGCATGACTTACTGGCATTAAGCCCGACTTCAAATTAATGTGCCTAAGGGTCTAATGTTTACTCACATAGTAGGTTAGGAGACATGGGTCTTGAAATGTTCATTCATATAATAGGTAAGGGACTGCAGCAGTTGGTGATTCTCTTTGCACTTTTTAGGGTGTATAAGTCTATAAACTCTACATTTTCATACTTTATTTCCAATTTTGGTACTTATTACTTCTTATTCATCTAGTGTTTAATTTCTTGCCTTTGGTACTTGAAAGTCACAATCACAACTTGAAATCTGGTCATTTTGCATAGATACACTCAGCAGGAATAAATTTAAACCTGCACTTTGGTGCTTAAACCTCGAACAAGGCACAAAGTGTACTTTATGAATACGTAATTCCTTAATCTCCTCCGACAAAATCCCTCATAAGGTGGGGTTTGAGTGGACACAAGTTGGGGACCTGAAGGGCCGATATAATAAAATATTAGAACATGAATATATCATTTATTTAAGGTGAGTCGGAATTGTTACACTAACATCACTTAAGTTTAAGTTTAAGTTTCATGTCGAATTAACCTTCTGAGGATGGGAACAACGGTTTCCTGAAACATGTTAAGTGAGTAAACTTAAGTGATGTTAGTGTAACAATTCCGACTCACTTTAAATAAATTCAATACACATCACTGTTTCTAGCTTCTTTTCATTACAATATCAATGAATATATCATTAATTTTAAATCGGAAGACATAGTGAAAAGATTAAATATAATATATAGAAGTGGTTGCAAATATACAATTTCACTAAAATAGGTTCAATACCTCAGAACTAGTTTCGAGGAATCCCTTCCTCATCGTCAGCTGATTTATTGAACCTATTTTAGTGAAATTGTATATTTGCAACCACTTCTATATATTATGAATATATCAGTTTGCCATAATATATAAATTTGTGGTTTCTCCCTTACATATTCATCACTATGTCCGCATTATACAAAAAATTATGCACAATTTTCTACTAATGGAGGTAGGGCAGAACTGATATGAGTGGCCCAGACTAATATAGGGTCTTTCAACAAGAGTATCCTATCTTTAACATGTGATAGCTGCCGTTGTTATTGAGTTACAGCAGTCATTTTTTTCATGTGGTTACAGTTGTTATCGACAAATATCCATGGAACATTACAGCATTCAGCAATGTGTAGAAATTGTGAAAATTTATTATCAAAATGGATCATTTGTTCGCTAAACCTTCCGTGTATTGCGTGAAGTTTACGGTGTGCATAATTCGTCCCTGCGAGAGAACGATTCAGTATTTGATCAATAAATTTGAAAGAAGTGGTTTTGTCAGCGATCAAAGAACGCCTGTACGTAATCGATGTAAGCACTCCAATGAAAATATAGGCGCCATTCGTGAGAGTGTACGCGAGAATGGAAACAAATCAATTGCTCGTCGAGCGCAACAATTGGGGCTTTCACTGACCACAACTTGGCAAATTCTGCATCTGGACTTGAAGTTTCACGCTTACAAAATGGTGTTTAACTCAAGAACTAAAGCCCAACGACCATAGGTTGCACTGTGTATTCGCTGACTGGGCTATGGAACAATTGGAAGCTGACCCGGATTTTTGTCAAAAAATCATCTTCAGCGACGAAGCCCACTTTTGGATGGATGGTTGTGTTAACAAAAAAAATTGCCGCTATTAGAGCAATCACAATCCAATGCAGATTCAAGAACGACCACTTCATCCCCAAAAGGTTACTGTGTGGTGGGGGTTTTGGTATGGTGGAATCATTGGTCCATATTTTTTCCAAGATGAAGATGGAGAAGTCTAACTGTCAATGGAGAAAGATACCGGGTTCTTATAAGGGACTATTTTTGGCCTCAATTGGATGGTATGGATCTCAAAAACATCTGGTTCCAGCAAGATGGTGCCACATGTCATACTGCTCTCGAAACAATCGATCTTTTGGAGGAGAAGTTCAGAGGTTTCATCATTTCCCGTGGTGGTGATGTTAACTGGCCCCCGAGGTCATGTGATTTAATGCCATTGGATTACTTCTTGTGAGGTTATGTTAAATCTCGAGTTTATGTCAACAAGCCAGAAACAGTAAATGATCTTATGAATAACATCACGCATGTTATTTGTGAAGCTGGACTTAATTTACGTTCTTCTGTCATTGAAAATTGTGTCAACTGTATATGCACAACCCAACAAAGTCGCGGCGATCACTTAACTGATGTTCTCTTCCACACGTAATGACATTAATTATGTTCCAAAATAAAAAAAAAAAAAGAAATAAACCTCTATCATTTATAGAACATGTTTTATTTAAGTTCAAAGATAGGACACTCTTGTTGAACGAGCCTATATAAACCAGAAGTTGCTAGTTAGACCATACTAAGAATGCCTATGAATTTTGGAAAGATTGTTTTTAAAGTATAAGGGAGAAACTCAAAAGCTTTTGTTATTGAACTTCTTTGTTGTTGTTGTTGATGTTATATTTATAAATATTTTGAGCCCAAATAATAATAATAATAAACTCAAATTGGGTTAGTTGGTGTCAAATATCAAGCCACTAGCAGCAGGATAACAAACACTGTGATCAGAGTTTGGTACATTTTAAACATAAAATAAAATAATGCATTATAAAACCAAGCATTTATTTTAATTCAAAGACTGTTCTTTGCGGAAGTACTGAAGGCCGAGCTCTACTATCAGGTTTTATTACCAAAATATGTGAACTGTGTGCAAACAATTACATTACAAGTAAAATGTTCACCAACATTGTTGCATTTCGTTTCATTTCTTTATCTGCCAATTAAAATTACATGATTTCATGGTATTGTCAAGAAAAGTACAAAAGAAGTTATATAAGTTATATAATACAATACATTGAGTTCTACCTATATGTGATCTTACTCTAACAAGCTATTACAAATAAAATGTATGTACAAAGTTTGTCCTTAAGCTAATATGTACAGTTTTGTCTAATTGAAAAATTTAATAATGTGTACTACAAAAAGTGTAACAATACTAAATTTTAATAATTTATGAACTCATCTATTGAATAATATCATCCTTGAACCATATATATATTTTTTTTTTACAGTTTCTTTATAAATTGTTTTATATTGTTTATTTACTTAATATATATTGGAGTTTATTAAAAAGCATACAAGCGGCAACAGTAGGTTTCATCTTGAAAATTGTAATCTATGTGAAGTTATATGGTGATGCAGTAATTTGTATCACAAATTACTTAAATGTAAATAATGATTGTAATATGAATAGACATTTTTATGTGACATTGATGTCAGATGTTTATTGATTGTAAATATTGTTGGGAAGTAAATTTATAATGCCTTACTGAAACTGTCAATAATAGCGCGCAATAATGCAGAGAGGGGGGTGAGCTGTTTATCATTATTGGAAACGAGGAAGTTACGTAATGTTGGCGCGTTTTTCCGTTTAGAAACTTCTGGAATATTTTCTCCTTAAAGCATATGTATTCATAATTTTCATTGGATATTAAGATAGATGCTAATGTTGGCGCGTTTTATTAGCCAATAGTAAGTCAGTTATAATCTTTAGGCGTATCTGGATGCAGGAGTATAAATAAGCTAGGTTAGAGGTAAAGTCAGTCAGTCGCTCAGTTCATCGAAAGTCTCAATACATTACACGTCGCCTTCAGTTGCTCAGTTCATCAAAATTCTTTGTACACTACACGTCGTCTTCAGTTCGTCAGTTCATCAAAATATTTGTATGAGATACGTCGGCTATAGATTCACAAGTTACGAAAAATCTAAAGTGTTGTAAAGTTAATAATACACAAAGTTGAAGTACGCGAATTAAAAGTGATAAGTAAGAAGTTATTATAACAGTTTCAGTTTGGCGAGTATCTAGATCAATATATAAAAGTGATAGTGAACGTGTTTGACAATAAAAAAATTATAAAACAAATTTCTTCATCAGTGTTCTTTTTGGATAAAAGATTCCTTTCCGTTTACACAACCCTGATCAAGAGACATGTTCGACCGAGAGATAATAGCTAGCCGGAGGACAATAAACAAAATTTAAATCAAATAACAGTCGCATTCTTTCGAACACTAACACTGATGCAAATTGCTAACACAAGATGGAGCTACAAACCGAACAAATGAATGACGTCACAAGATGGCTTCAACACGTGATGTAAACAAACATCACAAACAAACTTTATAAGTAATACCGTCACAAATTGGCTACCACAACGTGGGGTTACAATAATGTCAAATATAAACACAAAACGAATACTGTCGCAATGGAAAAGTGCATTACCTCTGGTCAAATGGTTGCGAATCTGGCTGTTAATTTTTGTATAGTGCTCATTATGTTTTAGATAGGGAATTTATTGTTCTTTGACACAAGCCGTGTGTTGGACAGGGTTGGAAAGGTAGAATCAGATGACTGAAAAATTCAATGCCATAGCCGGGATTTGAACCACGGATCTCCCAGTCTCCGTCTGGTTGCTCTAACCACTGAGCTACTAGGGCAACATGCCGGCACGCCATTAAATTCTCCAGCTGACTCGCATTTTTCCCGGTAAACCACAAGGAGATCTCAAATTGTATTGAGATGTCAGCTGGAGAATTTAATGGCGTGCCAGCATGTTGCCATGGTAGCTCAGTGATTAGAGCAACCGGACGGAGACCGGGAGATCTGTGGTTCAAATCCCGGCTGTGGCATTGAATTTTTCAGTCATCTGATTCTACCTTTCCAACAATGTTTTAGTTACATTATTACCTCAAAGATATATGGAGAATACAAAGTTAGAATATTTAATTTTCTGAAATAACTTCTGTAAGATTCCTGTGGCTTTAGACCTACCTAATTGCTCTTTTCTGTAGTATAAAAAGTCTTTTGGTGTACTTAGTAGCGCTTTGTCTCCAAACTGTAATTCCATATTATAAACATGGGTATATTGATCCATAATAGATATTCATTAATATCAACAATTTTTGCCATTCTGTTTAATAAGAAAATGTTTGAGCTGACTTTGTTGCAGATTTTATCTATTTGTTTGTCCCATGTGAAATGTTTGTCCAGTATTATTCCTAAAAAGTTAGAATTGTTTACTTCATTAATTTCTTCATTGTTTATATTAACATTTAGTTGGGTTTATTTCTGCTTTGGATTGTCTGAAAGTTGATGAATCCTGTTTTCCTTACGTTAATTTGCAGGTTGTTTAACCTAAAAAATTCCACTATTTGTTTTATATTTTGCTTTGTGTATGTATTTAGTTTCTTAAGCTTTTGCCGGTGTTTACTATAGAAGTGTTGTCTGCATATGCAATAATTTTCCCATCTTGTGTCAACGGTATAGCATTCATATATATTATGAATAGCAGGGACCTAATACTGAACCTTGTGGTGTGCCATATTTCACGGTATGTATTTGAGTAGTACTCCTTTATTTGCTGATTACTTTTATGCATAATTTTAACTTGTTGTGTTCTGTTACCTAAGTATGAACTTAGTTTAAATGGTTCTCTGCGAATCCCATACTGTTGTAGTTTATTTAGTAATATTTCATGGTCTACACAATTGAAAGCCTTACTTAGTTCCAAGAATATGCAACCATGTTTTCCCTATTTTCTAAACTATCGATAAGATATTCAACTATTTCTATTATTGCATCTGTCTTTGATCTTCCTTTCCTAAAACCATGTTGAAAGTTATTTAAATTTTTTTTGTTATGAATGTTATGATTTGATTAGCAATGATTTTTTGCATTACTTTTGAAAGTGACGAGACTAATTTTATTGGATGATAATTCTCCATTAAGTGCTTATCACCATTTTTATATAAGGGTTTTACAATAGAATTTTTTAAACAGAATATATTCCTAAATTTATACTTATATTGATAAATTCTACTAATGGTTTCAATATGCTGGGAGCACATTGTTTTTAAAAAATGGTTGAGATTCCATCTTTGCGTGTTGAATTTTTACTTTTCATTTTATTTATCACCTTTAAAAGCTCTTCTTCAGATACCTCTGAAAGGAACATTGAATTACAGATACTATGTTTATTTAGGTTTATGTAATTTAAACAGGTACTTGTTTAAATACTAGTATATTAATATTTTCAATAAAGGCAGTATTAAATAGATTATTTATTTCTGCGGGATTTCTAATTATGTTAGAGCTCTTTACCTTTAATTATTTCAATATTTTCTTGCTGGCTTTTGTCTTTACCACATTCACTATTTATAAGATTCCATGCAGTTTTTGTAACATTATTTGATTTTTCAATTAGGCGTTTTATGTATTCTGGTTTAGATTGTTTGTATTAAGTTTCTGTAATTTATTTTAAAGCTTTTAGATGTTTATGTAGTTTTGTAGTTCTATATTTATCATAATGTTTTAGTTTTGCTTTTACTATAATTATATCCTGTTAATTCATTGATTTTCTGTGTGGTGTTTTTTATTTTCTTACTTTTTAATGGACAGCAATGCCCAAATAGTAATTAAATATGATATAAAAATGTTCCCATTTCTTATTAATCTCCACTTCATTGTAAACTTCTACCCATTGCTCATTTTGTGACATAACACACAGAGCCCTTACATTAGCATTATTAATTTCCCTTACTATTTTGTTGAGATTATGTAACATGGGATTCTAAAAGTACTTCAATCATAAAGCTTGATAAATGACCTTTTATTACATTTGTATGATATTGCTCCAGAGGTAAGTTTGTTAAAATCTGATCTATAATAGTTGCAGTAGAATTGGTTACTCTTGTTGGTTCATTTATTGCAAATTGGAGATTGCACATATTAGCAAGATCAACCAGCTGTTTATAATCACTACTATTGTCATTCCTATTTATATTCAGATCCCCTAATATCACAAGATTTTTCTCTATTATGCTGATCCAGTATCAATATCAGACTTTGGAAGAAATCTTTTGTTACACTACTTGGTGATCGTAGCATGACTTAATTATAATCTTCCTGTTTTACCTTTGAATTTCTATTGCTGCTATTCACATGCTTTTTCAATGCTTTTTTCTTGTATCCAATTTAGTGGTTTTATAATTGTTATTGTGTTTGAGACTAATATAGCTGTTCCCCCTCCCTTATGAATTTGTCTGCAGTAGCATATTGCTTTTTGGCAACCCTCAATATAGCACTGATTCATTTGATTTTCCTTAAGACCATGCTCTGTTAATGCTAGAACATGTGGATTATCATGCAAGAATACTGAAAGTTCATTTATTTTGTTTCCTATGTACTGTACATGTTGATGTATAACTTTTAAAAATGCATTTATTGTTATGTTACAAGGCTTGCATGACTGGGCCCTAGTTGGCTAGTCATTGTACTCAGTTTCCCTGAACTGATGCATTGATTGCAGTGGAATAGCATTACTATTTGTATGAGGTGGATCGAAAAGTGACGCACAATTATTTTTTTCTGCATTGGTGTTGCAGCTGGAATGTTGCAATGTCACACAGATATAGTTTGAAGTTTTCACTACAGAGGGTATTTTTTGTTTCATGTGCAGCTCTAGCGAGAGAAGCGTGAACTCAACAAAGATGGCGCACATGTTACTGTCGTCCACGTGTGAAGAGCAGAGAGCTGTGGTTTGATATTTATGGGCTAAAGCTCATAAACCGAAGTGATATTCACAGGGACATGCGTGGCATGTATGGGGATGATTGTATGGACCGTAGCAATGTCTACAGGTGGTGTGCATTCTTCCTAGAGGGCCGCGTGAACCTTAGTGATTTGCCATGCTCCGGGTGGCCGGTAACAGCTGTAACCCTGCAGAATGTCAGAGGCATTGAGGCAGCAATTTAAACGACCGGCGTGTGCGGCTGCAAACCTTATCACAACAGTTCAACATTTCCTATGGTGCAGTGTATGATATTGTTCATGACATGTTGAAATTTCATAAAGTTAGTGCTCGCTGGGTGCCTAAGAACCTGACAGACAACCACAAGGGCCAGTGAATGATGACGAGCTTTGATCACCTGACGTGGTACACCGCAGAAGGGCATGACTTTCTGAAAGGAACTGTCACTGGTGATGAGTCATGGGCATACCACTACACGCCTGAAACCAAGCAGGCAAGTATGGAGTGGAAACATGCTGGTTCCTCAGTGAAGAAAAAATTCAAAGTGACTCAATCTGCTAGGAAAGTGTTTGCGACGGTATTCTGGGATACGCATGACATTGTATTGGTGGACTTTGCTGAACACAGAACCACTGTGAATGCTGCAGCTTACATGAAAACTTTGGTGAAGTTGCGTCGTGCCCTTCGTGACAAACGCCACAACATGAATGCTGACAGATGTCAAAATTCATGACAATGCCCGCCCCCATGTTGCTGTTCGTCAGAAAATCACCAAATTTGTTTGGGAGGTGCTCCACCATACAGTTCAGACCTTGCACCGTCGGAATTTCACCTGTTGGGTCCCATGAAGAAATTCCTGGCCGGCCAACGCTTTGCGACAGATGCAGAAGTGAAATCAGCAGTCTGCAGATGGCTGAAAAGGACTTCTAAGAACAGGGCATATTGAAACTGGTATCACGATGGAAGAAATGTGTTGAGAAACTTGGTGGCTATGTCGAAAAGTAGGTAAAAGTTCATTTGTGATTTTTGTTGTTGTTTTAACTGTTAACCTGTTTTGTAAAAAAGTTATTGTGCATTACTTTTCAATCTTCCCTCGTATTTCATCTAACTTTTTTAAAGCTGCTGCACAAGTTGTTTATGTTCACATTGCACTTCATTATTTCTTTGTTTACCTCTGAACTTCTGTCAAAATCATACCTCTTTGGTATGTTCACTACTATCATATTTGTATGATACAGCTTGGGAACACATTTTTTGAGATTATTTATCACAAGAATCACATCATTTCCAGATCCTATATCATTTGCCCCCCCCCCCTCCCCCATTAGTATCACATAGTCCTTATGATTTAAATATTCACATGCACTTTCAGTTTCTTTGACGTCTTTCTTTATAGGCATATCCAGTTACCCAATCCCTTCCAGTTGTACTGCTTGTTGAATTTCTATCAGCTTTGTGCTAAGGTCTCTGCTGTGGTTATCTGTGAACATCCTTATCTTCCATAGCTTTATTTTCCTTCCTGCTGGAGCCCCTTGGTATTCACTGTTTTCTTGTGTTTGGGTTCAGTTGTTCTTCCACTTCATCCGGGATGCTGATACATGCAAAATGATTTACTGTTTCAAAGTAGCTACTCTGTTTATCTAGCACAATTACCTTTACTTAACTCTCTTTCCATACTAATGCATGCGTAAATAATAATAAGAATAATGTATTGTCCCTAAACTTCATATATAAAGTTTCAGACTTTGTCAGTTTGTAAACTGCACATATTTACAGAATACATGATACAATATAATGTACATAATTTACAAATGAACTGTATATTCCATTTTGCCTTTCTAAAATACTGTAGTACTAATATTTTTAGTTCTTTTCACTTATTCTGTAAAAACTATCACAGTCATCTATCCTATATATTTATACACACAATTTTTTAATTATGTTTTAAGTTTATAATTTAAATGTCTTTCCTATGTGCAATTTAACAAATGATGTTAATTTATTATAGCATATTAAACCTTTGGTTAACAGATAAATGTTGATTTGAGATTACCATGAATTCGATGATAGCTGTCCTTACTTAGGGTATAAATATTATGTAAAGCACTATTACTTAATCCATGTTTTTCTTCTCTATTGCAATGATTATTACTTATATACATACACAACCCTATTATGTACAGTAAGAACCGTATTTTCTCTAAATACATCTCTACAGTGTTTCCTAACCTATATATACACATATATGTTTCCAATACTAGTACTACCCCATTCTGATCAGAGTGGATGGTACTGACAAATACAGCCAAAACACACTGATTGGCAATCAACCTCTTAATTTTAGTCTCTTATTATTGATAACCATCAATAGTACAACACTACCAGAAATCAAACCAGGGACCTCAAGATTGAAAACTCAGCATGCTGCTGACCACTTGACCACAAGGCAGTTTTGTGTTGAATCTCTGCATAGAGTAGTGAACTTTAAAAACATAGACCTGCTATTTGACTGTGTGTAACAAGGCCTTTTCACTGTACACATAAGTATATCTACTCTTTTCTCTATGCTGCTTACTAGTGTTTTTTACTACAGGGTATTAAAAAAAAACTGAAGTGTTATATTCCGACTTTTCTCTACCCACTATCATTTATTTTTATGTAACTTCTATAATCTATTCTGTGTGTGTAAGAGAGAGAGAGAAAATAGTATAACTCGATAACAAAATATTGGATAAATAGTAAACTTAATTTGATATTGTAATGAAAAGAAGCTAGAAACAGTGATGTGTATTGAATTTATTTAAAGGTGAGTCGGAATTGTTACACTAACATCACTTAAGTTTACTCACTTAACATGTTTCGGGAAACAGTTGTTCCCATCCTCAGAAGTTAATTCGACTGGCCCGTGTTGGTGTTTCCGTTTTTTGGACTGGATCCTGTGGTGGCATCTTGTGGTGGAGAAATGTACTTCCAGAGAGGGTTTGGTGGCGGCAAATCAAACTTCATTAGATGTGTGTTGTGTTTTAGAATGGTGATCTTCTCCCATGCATCTAATTCGGCTGCAAATTTGGCTGGTTTGACTAATGTAATATTGGGTTTGATGTTGTGATTAGTGGTCCAAAAAGGCTAAAGGAGCACATGAGATGTATTAAATACAAACAAATGGACAAATCTGCAGTTTCACACCATTTTTGGACCACTAATCACAACATCAAACCCAATATTACATTAGTCAAACCAGCCAAATTTGCAGCCGAATTAGATGCATGGGAGAAGATCACCATTCTAAAACACAACACACATCTAATGAAGTTTGATTTGCCGCCACCAAACCCTCTCTGGAAGTACATTTCTCCACCACAAGATGCCACCACAGGATCCAGTCCAAAAAACGGAAACACCAACAACACGGGCCAGTCGAATTAACTTCTGAGGATGGGAACAACTGTTTCCCGAAACATGTTAAGTGAGTAAACTTAAGTGATGTTAGTGTAACAATTCCGACTCACCTTTAAATAAAGTAAACTTAATATTTACATTCTGTCTTCCAAAGCTGCGACACAAAGATTTTCAAAAAAATCTTCCAACCCCTATCTACCCTCTGCATGGAAATGTTTTTGTTATTTTTGTTTCTCTCAAAACTGAATAATGATTTGGATTAAAATGCCATATATTTAAGATATATTTACATGGCAAATAAAGTGTATATTTTGAATTTTCTGTGAATAGCCTAGGAAGTCTTCATTTGGGAGGGAACTGTGTATAATTTTGTATAACTGGTGAACAATAAGAGATAGACAAAAAATGTTAAAATAAGAGTTGAAGCTTTCCTGACGTATAATAACTCTACATTTTCTTGAGCTAATTAACCTAGTTGTCAACCTGTTGTCTTCCAAGATTTTAGAAAATTTTCACAGCATTTCTACCAGGTCCATGCTTAATTAAAAGGCATGCGTGCTATAAAAAGTTTCATACCAGGTCCATACCTATACCTCAGTCACATTAATAGGTGCTACATGGTCAAAACCTCATGCAAACCAATGAGCTTTCAGTACACTACGTGATCAAAAGTATCCGGACACCTGGCTGAAAATGACGTACAAGTTCGTGGTGCCCTCCAATCGGTAATGCTGAAGTCAATATGGTGTTGGCCCACCCTTAGCCTTGATGACAGCGTTCACTCTCACAGGCATACTTTCAATCAGGTGCTGGAAGGTTTCTTGGGGAATGGCAACCCATTCTTCATGGAGTGCAGCACTGAGGAGAGGTATGGATGTAGGTCGGTGAGGCCTGGCACGAAGTCGGCGTTCCAAAACATCCCAAAGATGTTCTATAGGATTCAAGTCAGGACTCTGTGCAGGCCAGTCCATTACAGGGATGTTATCGTCGTGTAACCACTCTGCCACAGCCTGTGCAGTATGAGCAGGTGCTCGATCATGTTGAAAGATGCAATAGCCATCCCTGAATTCCTCTTCAACAGTGAGAAGCAAGAAGGTGCTTAAAATATCAATGTAGGTCTGAGCTGTGATCGTGCCATGCAGAACAACAAGGGGTGCAAGCCCCCTCCAGGAAAAACATGACTACATCATAACACCACCTCCGAATTTCACCGGGCATTCGCCACACCCACAACCTGCCATCGGATCGCCACATTGTGTACCGTGATTTGTCACTCCACACAACGTTTTGCCACTGTTCAATCGTGTAATGTTGATGCTCCTTACACCAAGCAAGGTGGTGTTTGGCATTTTCCTGCATGATGTGTGGCTTATGAGCAGCAGCTCAACCATGGAATCCAAGGTTTCTCACCTCACGTCTAACTGTCATAGTACTTGGAGTGGATCCTGATGCAGTTTGGAATTCCTGTGTGATGGTTTGGATAGATGTCTGCCTATTACTTTTTACGACCCTCTTCAAATATCAGCGGTCTCTGTCAGTCAACAGACGAGGTCAGCCTGTCGCTTTTGTGCTGTACATGTCCCTTCACTATCACATCAGAAACAGTGGACCTAGGAATGTTTAGGAGTGTGGAAATCTCACGTACAGACTTTTGACACAAGTGACACCCAATCACCTGACCACATTCAAAGTCCGTGAGTTCCACGGAGCATCCCATTCTGCTGTTTCATGATATCTAATTACTACTGAGGTCGCGGATAATGAGTACCAGGCAGTAGGTGGTAGCACAATGCACCTAAGGTGAAAAACGTATGTTTGTGGGGTGTCCGGATACTTTTGATCACATAGTGTATATGGAGATCCGGACTTCCACTTTCATCAGTTTAACCTGAAGAAAAAGATGATGAACACCTTTGTAAAACCTGTTTCAAACCACCTACATAAAAACTGTAGATCTCTTTAAAACACGATTTATGTCAAACAATGTTTTATGTGTGGGATCAGGCGTTTCCGAGATATCATTATTGGCTTGAATTTGTAAATACTTTTGTCATTTTCTGAAGTTCTGTCAGCATTCAAATGTTGCAATTTCATGGAAAGAGTATGGAATTTTGGCCAGTATATAGCAGTATGCTTTTAAACATTTGACTGTTGCTTTGGTTTCCTGTATCCCCCTTGTACCTCAAACAAGATGCGTAATGAAACTGTTTCTGCAAAGTTTTATCCAACATTAAGTAGACAGAAAAATGAGGTTTTGTAAGAATAGTTGTAGAAGCTGTATGTGGGTAGTGAAATTTACGTGAATGTAACACATCAGACTTCTTTTCGTAAGGATGTTGCATGTGACTAAATTTGAAAATGATACGGTAATTTGTATCACAAATTACTTAAATGTAAATAATGGTTGTAATATGAATATGCATTTTTATGTGACATTGATTTCAGATGTTTATTAATTGTAATTATTATTGGGAAATAAGTGTATACGGCTTTACTGAAACTGTCAATAATAGCACAATAATGCAGAGAGGGGGGGTGAGCTGTTTATCATTACTGGGAACAAGGAAGTTACGTAATGTTTCGCGCCTTTTCGGTAGAACATTCTAGAATATTTCCTAAAGCATATGTGTTCGTGGTTTTCATTGGATATTAAAATAGACGCTAATGTTGGCGCGTTTTATTAGCCAATAGCAGTTCATTTATAATCTTTAGGCATGTCGAGGAGTGGGAGTATATAAAGTCGAGTCCGTGGTAGATCGCCCACAGTTCAACAAAATTCTCAATACCTTACACGTCGGTCGCCCAGTTCATCAAAATTTCTAACACGCTGTCTTCAGTTCGTCATAAGTTACGCGCAGCAGAATTACGAGAATCTAAAGTATTATACAGTTAAATATACACAAAGTTGAAGTACGTGAGTTAAAAGTGATAAGTAAGAAGTTATTACAAACAGTTTCAGTTTGGCGAGTATCTACATCAATATGTAAAAGTGTTAGTGCACGTGTTCGACAATAAAAGATTATAAAACAAATTTCGTCATTAAGTGTAATTTCTGGATCAAAAATTCCTTTCCGCTTCACAACTTGAATAGAGATACATGTTCGATCCAAACAGCTAGCCGGAGGACATTTAAAATAAATTATTTCAAAACTGATACAAATTGCTACGCCAGATGGAGCTACAAACCAAACAAACGAATGACGTCACAAGATGGCTTCAACACTGATGTAAACAACATTACGTAAAGCAATTTCTCTTGCAAATCGGCTCCCAAATGTGGGGCTAACAAAATAACAAATACAATATTACGTAAACACACTCTTTGCTGTCGCAAAAATAAACATGTATGAATCTAGTGGTAGAGCTGGTGCACAGAAAACTATTAATTTATGAATAATGGAGTGTAAAATATAATTGGTGAAAATGAAGTATTGTCAGAGATATTTGTGACAAATACTCAGCAACACATCTGCTATTATAATAATCAGCATAGAATGGCGAAGAGCATCTTCTATTGCCAGGCTAATTACTCAATGTATGGTAACTCTTGTTGGTGTTAGATATTAGCAAAGTACAATAATGTAATGATTAATAAATTCTCAACTGTGTTGAAGCTTAGATCAGCAAGAAATGTTGAGTTACTATTCAGCAGTGAGCAAAAGAGTTGCCACATACATGTGTAAGCACAAATGCTTTTAAGTAGACCCTCGTTAAATTGAAATCCAAGGAACCAGAAAAGAGCCAGTTCAGTTTAACAAAGTTCAACTAAACAAGGTTTCAGTAAAAATAGATGCATATTACTTATCTAATAAAATAAACAAAATATCATCTTACTGTTGTGTTTTATTATTATGTATATAATTCATTAAATTAATTGTACTTTTTCAAGACCTACCCGGCCTAGGGATTGTTTTTTTTTTATCTAGAGTCGGCTAAAAAATTCAACATCATAGCCAGAATTTGATTACAGTTCTCCCGCTTTCCATGTGATTGCTCCAACTATTGAGCTACTATAAGATTCCGGTAGGACATGGAATTCCCCAACCGACTCAAGTTTTTTACCAGGTAGACCACCAAGGCATCTCACTTTAGAGTTAGCAATCTCAATGGCAACTTGCAATTTGTAAGTACTTCATTCCTGGGTACACAAATAGTTAAGCCAACTGTGAGGTAATTGTTGTTATGTATTTAACTAATGAATAATTATACTTTTTAAAGACCTACCCAGTCTAGGGATTGTTTTTGATGTGGAGATGCAAGATTTAAACATGGTTATCCCACTTTCTATGCAGTTGCTCTAACCATTGAGTCACTTCGACAACATGCCTATAGGACATTGAATTCCCCAACCGACTTAAGGTTTTTACTATTCTTTTTAATGAAGAATAGCACCCAAAAATATCTTTCTTTGAAATCAAATCTACAGATCATTTTAAAGAATAAGATGCAGTATAATAATAATAAAGTACATAGAAACATACAAACATTACAGTATTTAAAGTGTACTGCATTTTAGTCTTCTTTCCACTGTTGATCATGCATAGCATTTCCTGTTTTGTTTGTTCCAACATGAGAGCATTATGAGCATGTTGTGTTTCAGTGGCATGATGATGCAGGCAAAGGAAACCAATAACAAAATGCCAACAATTCAACATGTACTGCATTGCATTCCCCTGCTCTTATCGTCCCTACCTTGCTTTGTTTGAGGCAGTGCTGTGGCAGAGACAGTGCCGCAGGTCGTAGCAAGCTGATGGGACTTATTTCTTGTATGATGTTTAGTTTATCCAAAGAATAACTTATAGAATATATACTGAGGGGATCAAATTTTAGTTTGCAGTATGGTTTACCCAAAATTTGTTTAAGCAGTAGGCTTTTCCCTATAAATTGATTGGAACTGAGTAATTTATTCATTTTGAGTGTTTGGTTTATCCAATTTCAAATTAATGAGGGTCTACCTTATTTCATTCTTATCTACAATTTTTTTTGCATACTCTAGAGAGGTGAATCGAGGCAATTAGAATCAAATCCAGTAGTCTCAAATGTTGCCAGTTTTGCACTAAAAATGAGACATGTTTGAGTTACTCCCCTTCTTTCTTTTAATATATGATTGTTTTCAGGCTACTTCCTTGTATGTAAACTGTATTTATCTAGATAAATTTTATATAAAATATTGATGCATATTTTTAAAAACTCTAATGTGCAATGACTGTGACGGTAATTTGTATCACAAATTACTCAGATGTGGTTAACGATAATAATATGAATATGTATTTTTATGTAACATTGATTTCAGGGGTTTAATAATTGTAATTATTAATGGTAAATAATAATTTTCGGCTCTACTGAAACTGTTAACAATAACATAATACTTTAGCAAGGGGGTGAGTTGTTTATCGTTACCGGGAACCAGGAAGTTACGTCATGTTTCGCGCCTTTTCGGTAAAAAAAGCTTCCAGCATATTCTCTAAAAGTAATATGTATTAGTGGTTTTCATTGGATAGTAAAATAGACGCTAATGTTGGCGCGTTTTGTTGGCCAATGGTAATTCAGTTATAATCTTTAGGTGTAGCTTGAGGCATGCCTATAAATAAGTCAGGTCGAGTTAGCGGGTACCCCAGTGTGCAACAAGATTCCCGATACATCACACATCGTCTCCAGTTCGGCAAGATTCTCGATACATTACACATCGTCTCCTGCAGTTATACAAAATTCTCCGTACATTACACGTTGGCCGCTCAGTTCACCAAGTTACGCGCAGTGAAAATCATTAAAGATCTAAAATATTACAAAGTCACTTATATACAAAAATTGAAGTACGTGAGCTAAAAGTGAGAAGTTATTAGAAACAGTTTCAGTATGGCGATTATCTAGACAAATCTGTGAAAGTGTTAGTGCACGTGTTCGACAATAAAACAGTATAAAACATTTCTTCACTAGTAATTTTTGGATAAAAGATTCCTTTTCCGCTTCACACCCTGCAAGAATTAAATGCCTACCTAAATAGCTGGCCGGAAGACAATATACATAACCTTAAAACTAATTCATATAGATTGCTACGCCAGATGGGTTAGCAGGCGACCGACGAATGACGTCACACAATATGGCTGCACGCGTGAGGTAAGCAACATTACGTGAGAAACATTATCCACCACGTGTGGTGCTACAACACCACTAATACTACTTCAAATTGGCTCCCATACGTGGGGCAGTTAAAGTGAAGTAAATATACAATTTGCAATGTGCTCTCGCAAATTGGCGCATCAACGTGGAGCGACAACTAGGAAAGGAAGGCTAGATGACTAGGAAAGGATCAACATAACCAGGAATGCAGAGGTGAAATCATCTACAAGACCCAGATTCAAGAAACGACAGGGATGACTGACTTCGATCGTAATTCCGAGATTACGATGCAACAGGGTAAATCAACTACAAAAACATCGAAACGACGTAGATTCATCACAACACAACGCAGAAGCGACATACAAACATAGGAGAATGGGGCAGAACGCTGGACATCAAAGCTACATCAACAGACAGCATCATAAAGTTCAGGTGATTGTAATTTTTTTTTAGAAAACAAAAACAATGGCTACTAATAATATTGAAGAAACAATGATGGAAGGGGATAGTGAAACAGTTAGCTGTAATTCAATACAGGATACAGAAAATAGCTTAAACAATGTAGAATTTGAGGGAGGAAATGTTAGTGCAGAAAGTAAGAATAGAATAGCAGGAAATATTACTATTGATGCTGGTACGATGATGGAAATAATGGAATTGTTGAGAAGTCTTGGTAAAAAAATAGATAAGAGTAGTGAGATAATAGAGCGGACAGTCAATAAAATCGATGAAGATATGAAAAGAAGGAATAGGGAAATAATAGGAGATATAGAAAATAGAAATAGCAAAATAATAGAAGGATTTGAAAAGAAAGTTATGAAGTTAGATAGTAGTATGCCAGAAATGAGAGATGAAAATGAAGAAGTAATAGCAATTGAGATAGGAGAAGTTTCAAAGAAAATGCTAGACATGAACATGGAAATAGATAACAAAGAAAGTGAGGTTAATACTAAAAGTGAGGTTAATGTAGAATGTACAGAGTTAGGAAGTCAAATGAGTAGTATTACAAGTGAGCTAAGAGAGATAAAAGAGGTTAGGAATGTAGATGTAAATCAGGCGCAAGTTAATTTCAGAGGGGAGATATTAGAAATACAGAATGAGTCAGAAATGCAAAGAAAGAAATTGTACCAAGATGTTCAAAATGAAAACTCCAGTCCAGTACAGTTTAGTACAGATTTGTCAGAGTATTCTCAAATTAAAGAGATAGTAGAAGAATTAAAAATGAAAGTTGTTAAAAGATGTATTGTTCAAGAAACTGTAGATTGTTTTCAAATGTTATCAGGGAACGAAATGTCATATGAATACAAGAGGTTATTCATGAATAAAAATTTGAAGGTTAGGTTACGGCTACGAGTAATATTTAGCCACACACAATTTGATCCAGGAGGGTAAATAGCAACGAGATGTAAAGTAAATGATGGATAGTTAAAGACGACTTGCAAAGAAATGTATTGGAACGTAAGAGGGTTAACTATTTATATATGTCATTTGAAAGGAGAAATAAATTATATAAAAAAAAAAAAAAAAAAAAAAAAGGAAAGAAATGTTTAAAAAAAAAAAAAAAAAAAAAAATAATAATAAATAAATAAATAAGTAAAATTTTTAGTATCTGTAACAATATTTGAAAATTAAGAATGCAAAGATTGAAACTTAATACGATATTAAAGTAAAAGTACGTAAACACAATTCCAAGATTTAAAAATTGAGAATGCAAAGATTAAACTTCATATGATATTAAATCAAAAGTACGTAAATACAATTTAAAGAGTATTGTTAAAATAAAATTCAGAATAACAAAAATTGGTAAAAAAAAAAAAAAAAAAAAAAAAAAAATAATTCAAAACAAATGCTTATGCAGCAAACAGAAAAGGTGAAACATTGTCAAGATTTAAGAGATGTAAATATATTTGCAAAGTACAAAATAACAAAAAAAATTGGTAAATATAATTAAAAATAATTCAAAACAAATACTTATGTAGCAAACAGAATGTGAAACATTGGCTAGATTTAAGAGATGTAAATATTTGTGTTGAGGGTGAATATTTTGGTACATATGTATAATAATTACAAAAATCTTAAATGTATAAATTTTGTCAACAGCTTAAAGTAAACAATTTGGTAGCAGTAAATAAATAGTTTAGGGTATAGTAGTTGCTATAAAAAAAATTTTTTGTGATATCAGATTAATATCTAAATTAATTAAATCAGAGCCAGTAAGTAGTGGCAAGATAAAACATATGTCGTGTGTTAAATACGTGTGAAGTGTTAAGTGAAAGTGAATAGCGTGTGTTACAAGATTTAGGAGACTAAAAACAAAATTATAAAATTTCTAAACAGGTTATAAATGTTTATAATTATATTTCTAGTGGGGCATATGTGACGGTAATTTGTATCACAAATTACTCAGATGTGGTTAACGATAATAATATGAATATGTATTTTTATGTAACATTGATTTCAGGGGTTTAATAATTGTAATTATTAATGGTAAATAATAATTTTCGGCTCTACTGAAACTGTTAACAATAACATAATACTTTAGCAAGGGGGTGAGTTGTTTATCGTTACCGGGAACCAGGAAGTTACGTCATGTTTCGCGCCTTTTCGGTAAAAAAAGCTTCCAGCATATTCTCTAAAAGTAATATGTATTAGTGGTTTTCATTGGATAGTAAAATAGACGCTAATGTTGGCGCGTTTTGTTGGCCAATGGTAATTCAGTTATAATCTTTAGGTGTAGCTTGAGGCATGCCTATAAATAAGTCAGGTCGAGTTAGCGGGTACCCCAGTGTGCAACAAGATTCCCGATACATCACACATCGTCTCCAGTTCGGCAAGATTCTCGATACATTACACATCGTCTCCTGCAGTTATACAAAATTCTCCGTACATTACACGTTGGCCGCTCAGTTCACCAAGTTACGCGCAGTGAAAATCATTAAAGATCTAAAATATTACAAAGTCACTTATATACAAAAATTGAAGTACGTGAGCTAAAAGTGAGAAGTTATTAGAAACAGTTTCAGTATGGCGATTATCTAGACAAATCTGTGAAAGTGTTAGTGCACGTGTTCGACAATAAAACAGTATAAAACATTTCTTCACTAGTAATTTTTGGATAAAAGATTCCTTTTCCGCTTCACACCCTGCAAGAATTAAATGCCTACCTAAATAGCTGGCCGGAAGACAATATACATAACCTTAAAACTAATTCATATAGATTGCTACGCCAGATGGGTTAGCAGGCGACCGACGAATGACGTCACACAATATGGCTGCACGCGTGAGGTAAGCAACATTACGTGAGAAACATTATCCACCACGTGTGGTGCTACAACACCACTAATACTACTTCAAATTGGCTCCCATACGTGGGGCAGTTAAAGTGAAGTAAATATACAATTTGCAATGTGCTCTCGCATGACTTTCTCTACCAATTACAAATTCACTTATATATCCGTCATGTATTATACAAAAAGTGATTCTTCTATCCACAGTATATTATTCATAATAAATGTTTGCCAGGAAATTATATCAAATGAAGCAATATGAGCTTTGTTACAAGTGGAACCATTTTTCAAATGTTTATATCATAAGTTGCAGTAATAAGCTCTGACTGACATGGGTAACCGAGGTGGTTAACATGAACTTGTGAACAGGTTGAAATCCCGCAAAGATCACCTTCGTGACTAAGGATTCTTCCAGGTTTTCTGTAGTCCTCTTAACTGGCAAATGCTGGGGAGGTACCTTATACTTAGGCCTGGAATGTTTCCTTCCCAAATTTCCTTTCTCAATTATTGTATTATTAGTGTCCACCACCAGTAGCGCTATATGTCGTAAGAACAGGCATTAAATACTACTATGGGAAGGAACAGAAAAAAGAAGAATTAAATACTCTTAAGACAGATGGCACTATAGAACAACATGAAACAAGAGAAGTAAAAATAGTCCAATATATTGATAGACCAGCAGGTGTATCAACTCGGGAAAACTTTTTGTTCTCTTAATGAACTTCGATACATCAGTTTAAGAAAACTTGATCACTATAAAACCAACACTTAAGGAAGGAAGGAAGGAAGGAAGGAAGGAAGGAAGGAAGGAAGGAAAGAAGGAAGTTACAACAGCCAGAACCAGCACCAATAATGAAGGGAAGATCCTCTGAAACAAGTTCTGGATAAAAAAAGAAATTAAAAACCTAAATAATGAAGTTTGTGTTAAAATCCATCTCACTTATTACCTGTTAGTATTATTACGAAATGTTGGTTGAGCTGTTTTTATGCCTTTGTATGTTGACTATGTTTTCTCTATAAAAATGAACAAATTTATGTTTTGAGTTTTAATCAGGTCAATTTAATTCAGTGCAACTGAAATCAAACTTGCCACAAAGTAATGAATTTTCATGGTTGAAGTTTATTTAAGAACTTGAAGACATAATCTTTCAATTCAATGAATTCAGACATTTTAAAAAGTTAATAAGAAGGCAATAACTAACTCATGTTTTGAGATATTTGGAAGAAATAGAACCACTTTTTATTTTGCCAATTTAATCTTTTAAGGTTTAGCTGTCTATTTTAATTATAAGTGCCAATTTTTGCCTTTTTTAAACCAACTTAAACTTTTTAAATTTATTTTAAATTTTTCTATTACATTCGGAGAACTCTAAATGATGGAACATCATTTGGACATCCTTTACATTAGAATTTGACCATGTTTTGTATTGTAATGGTTTCTATCTGAAGGGTTCAGTATTTCTTTGAAAGTAGTAAACAGTATCAAGAAGTATTGTAGGGAAAATATTTTGATGAATAGTGATGGTCAGTTACTGCCGCAAGAAAGCAGACATAACATCATTAGTCATGATGTCCAAATTCAGTCTATGATTGAAAAGTAAACCTCACAGTTATGTTAGTATATTTGCTTCCCATGTGTTTTCAACTGATGCAACAGTTTTAATGTTCAAGTTTTGTGAAAAGAAAGTTAATCACAAAAAAAAAAATCTCTATCAACATCTTTTAACATCAAAGCACAAATCTGTTCTCAGTTCAAGGAGTAATAATAAAAAAATAAAGCGATTTCCAACAGTCATTGCCACTCTAACAAACAGTCACAGTTTTTATTAGATTTGGGTAAATCAGTAGTTGTTACGGGTGGAGTCTAACACAAGAACATTTACAGTAATATCTTGATGTTATGTGTAGCAATACAAATATGTAATTTGTATGATTTTTAAACCAAAAATAGGTGATTAAATACATTATTAAGATAGTGACTTTTTGAAATTTACACATTTTTTAAATATACTTACTGTGCCTTTTTTACACTTTTATTGCATGCCTATTTTGATTGTTATAAATGCCTAAACACTTTGGCTTTAGTTATTACCATTTAACAGGAGGTTATGGATGACAGTCTCTTAACTGGTACTACCTTAATTGCTCATACTTTTTCTTTGTTTAATGAGAATTTTGATATCATTTGGGTTGAGTTACCCGAGTAAGGATTTTTTTAAAACTTTTGCTTATTCTGAGATGACAAATGTCTGGTAACTAAGCTCAGGTTGCATTTGAGCTTCACCTATTTCATTCATCATCCAATGAGCTGCCAGATTAAAAGAGCTCTCTCTCTTGCACATGCGAGAAAAACACATTTCCTTTCTTATTTTTTTCTCTACCGCATACATAGTAGGTAGAGAAGGTATTGCATTCCACCCAAGAATTTGATACCACGATTTCACCAGACATAAATGTTTTGAGGCCCCTTGAATCCAAAAGAAAAGCATTTTTAGAAAAAGACCCATGTGTGTGTGTGTGTGTGTGTGTGTGTGTGTGTGGGTGGGTGGGTGGGTGGGTGGGTGGGTGGGTGCGTGCGCGTGTGCGTGCGTGCGTGCGTGCGCGTGCGGGTGTGTGTGTGTGAACAGCATCAATCGGAAACAAAATGTTGGATAACTATCAACTTTGATCAACTTTGTATTTGGGTTCAGTATCTTCCAAAGATGCGACATGGTTTTCAAGAAAATTTCCCCCACTCCGAAGTGCCCTTTTGGAACATTTTTCAATTTTTTTAAAAAAAAAACTAAAGATATTAATTAAAATACTATATATTAAAGATACACAACAAATAAAATGCATATCTTGAATTTTCTGGGAATAGTCTTTGAAGCCCTTTATTTGAAAGGCATTTTGTATAATGTTGTGTAACTGGTAGAGGTTAAGTGATAAACAAAAACGTACTACACAAAAAATATAATCTCTTTAAAAAACACAATTTATTTCAAATAATTTTTTTGTAACATCAGCCTTTTCCGAGATATCTGTTATTAATTGAAGTCCTATTGATTTTCAATTGTTTCTTGGAAAGAGTATGGAATTTTAAGGCTAACATATAGCATCTGGTTTTAAAACATTTGACTATCGCCTTGATACCCTTTGTATCTATAACAAAATGTATAATGCAGCTATTTCTGGAAAAGTTTATCTCGATTAAAATGAAGCATATAATAAAATAAACTTTCATAAGAATATATTGTATACTCACTAATAAGTGATAGAGGGTAGAGAAAGTCATGTGAATTTAATAAATCAGAATCTTTTTCTAACATTACTATAAAAATTTCTCAGAACTGCATTGCATAGTAAAGAGATGATATAGAAGTAAATATTATCCAGAACAGACTTGTTTTGCTAATCTTCCCTTTGCTTAACTCACTTTTCTTAGAGGAGCTGAGAAAGTAAATACTTAAAGCACACACTTCCCTGTAAAACCAGCACCCATTAAATCTTGTACATGTAGGACATGTATAGTAACTACATTTTGTTCACTGTTGAATGATGTACTCTCTCTGCTAAGAGATACAGAAACTGTAGTTCTATGTAGTTCTCTTTGTTGTTAAATTGCCACTGTTAAAACTTGATTGATATATCTTTGTGATAAAGGTTGTTGTAATTGAGGAGTTGGGTGGAATAGCACCTTAACCTTAAAAACATAGTTTTGGGAAAAATAAAGAGCAACTTCTTATATGTAGTTTTATCATATTTGATTGGTATTCTCACATGATATATGTGTATTTGTTACATGTAATGGAAGCTAATCTTGGTGCTTACAGTCCAAATGCCAGCTTAGCAAGTTTATGGCAATTTCAGTGTGAATAAGAATGAAGGAATTTTATTTCTTCCTTCTATATAAAGTATACATTTACAGATCTTTTACAAATATTTAGAAATCTAGCATAACAAAAAGCTTGGATTTCTGATACCTTAACTCCTGGTTGTATGTATAGAGCTACTAAAATGAATCCACATTGCAAACCATGTCTGGTTTCTTGCTCATTTCTTAAGCCCCTTATCCTTACTCTTCCTAAAAATACCCCTATCATGTTAATTCTCTGTTCCCTTGTTTCTGTTAGTATTTTAATTGCCTCTAGATCATTCTACAGATTATCTCAATTTTCATCCCATTATCTACCCCTCCATCTTTTAACCATTTCACACTCTAGCAAAGAATGGAACATATCAATTTCTCACATACAGTGCAGCTTTATTTACTGTTATTTCTTACTTATTTTAGAAATAATGCTCCATCCATGCGTAACCCACTCTTCCAAACTGATCCCACATGTCTACATATTACTCCCTCCCTGATTTCTTTTAATTATTTTGCACAAAACAAGGAGCTTTTGTCCACAAAAATAGCCCATATATCTTGCTTCTGTATGTCTTCCACCCTCTGTCTTACATCTTTCCAAAATCCACTACTATTATTTTCATCTAATAGCCAAATACCCACCAGCAATTTTCCAACCTTCCCTAATCAACTTTCTCTTCCCATTACACCTCTTTGAAACTTAAAGCTTTTCTTTTATTGTGTTATTGTCAGCCAATTTTAAATATCTGTACCAGTATTTCATTATTTATTATTCTCTCTGCTTACCCTTCCTATTTCCCCTCGGTGACCACCCAAATCCCAGAATTTCTCTGTAGAACATTCTATACCATATCAATCTTTAACCACCCCTTTGACGCTCCACAAATTTCTACTCCATAAATCTTTGTTTCAATATCACTTCATAGTCTTTTATTGTCAACATGCTGTTTTTATGTAAACATATTCCAATGCTGTTGAATTAGGAATGAGTCACATTATTTTTACACAAAACCTTCACTTAATAAGTTAATAAAGCTGAAACATTTTCGAGGGCATTCATCCTCATCTTAAGCAGTTTGGCGACAAGCATGTTCCTGTTTCCTTCCTCTTCCTCCTCTCTTGACTGGGTTGAATCCTGCTGCTGTCTACTGGTGGAGTGACAAAGCTGTAACAACATACTCATTGGTGGGATTTCAAAATTTAAAATATTTTCTTCATTCTTGAGAATGAATATTTTCTCCCAAATAGTCAGTTCTAGTGATCAGAAAACTGGTTTTAAGAATTTTATGGTTTGACCAATGTTGTGGTTCTCAGACCAAAAGTGGTGTGATACAGCAGATTTTTTTGTTTCTTTTTGTTTTATATTTCTCTGGTGTTCTTTCAATCTGATGCTCAAATGTTTTGCCTATGTAGAATTTTTCTCAATTTTCACAGTCAATCTGGCAGATTTCTGATTTGAGTGTACCTGGGATTATGTTTTTCAGCAAATTGTTTAGGCTATATCTATTTTGATATATATTCTGATGATATTTTGGCTATTTTTCCTTTCGTTTGTATACATTTAGTCTGTGACTCCCACTTTCCATTACTTGAGAATCTCACCCCCCAGGTAATGCAATTCTTCTTGACAAAACCAATAAGTCTGTATGATTTCTAATGGTGAATAAATCTGAATCTGAATACCTTTGTTTGATCACTTACATGCCATCTCTCATCTTTTCTTGGTTTTGATTCCTTTTTAAACACTATTATCTTTGATTTTCTTTTGTTTCACTTTAAACCCCATTCTGTGCAAATTCTGCCAATCACATCACATGCTAAATGGCATATAGTACACTTCCCGACTAGAATTCATGTGGAGTCTTCAACAGATAGAAACAATATCCAGCGTTCAAATATATTTGGGTTCTTCCTGTTTTAAAGTTTGTATACCCCCTCTAACTTCCATAGTCATATTGTGGGCTTTGACTTGATTGTTATAACTGGAGTCCAGATTCTTATGTAATTACATATTCTATTCCTGTGTATGTGGATGCATGGAAACAGAAAATGTCTATGAATTGAAGCATAGGCAACACTGTACTCAAGTTTCATTTTACATGCCTATTTTGCGCAATCTTACATAAAAATAAACATTTTTCTGCATCTATCCTTAATTACTCATTACATTTATTTTTTCTTTCTTTCTTTCTATGCCTGCCTATTTTTCTTCTTCTTCCTTTAGAAATGTTAATAATTAATGAAAATGAAGTACTATTGATGAAATATGGTTGCAATGGTTTTGCTTAATACAGCAACAGTGAACAAAGTCCAACTTAAACCTTCAATAATGCATTTGTGGTTCTGAAATAACTTCTATTTAATTTTCTCTGAGAAGCCATCACTACCAGGACAGCTTTACAAGTGGAAGTGATTCTATAGTGCCACCAAAAGATCTTCATTCATGGAAAAATTAAATGCATGGTTGCGATAGATGAAGGGCTTATGACAGATGATAAAATTGTAGGCGGCGCCGTGGTCGAGTGGTTAAACCGCTCGGCTCCCACCGAGGCGGCCTGGGTTCAATCCCAGGGACCTGCATGTGGGATTTGTGGTGGACGAAGCGGCGTCTGGGCGGGTTTTCTCCAGGTTCTCCGGTTTCCCCCGCCATTCATTCCACCAACTGCTCCATCATCACCTTTCCTTTCATCCATTTCACCAACATTTCATTTCATCTACTTCCTTCATCCCATACCAGGCATCGGGCTGATCACCCATCCTGGATGCTCTGTCTGATCCATGAGTGTCTGCTCCTCGATGGGCCTCTGACCCCAGGCACCCACTTGTAAGTCCTGGGGGGTGTAAGTCCTACATAAGAGGAGGGTAAACAGATAATGAATGAATAAAATTGTAGTGTGTCAAGTATTGAAAAGAAAATATGATGTTCCATGAAGTCACAGCTGGAGCAACATATATGAAGTGTATTACACAAAAATAATTCATGTCATTCTTCAAGGAGGCAAGTTCTATTGATGCAACATGAGCCTACATCCTTGAAAAATGTTTTCTTAAGGACATGTGTATTGTGATGGTAACTGCAAATATACTGTAATACATACTCAAAGTAGCTAATATTACTCTTAGAGACATACTGTCAGCAAAGAGTTCCAGACAAGTTTAATAAGAATTACCTTGATATGTGCTACCAAGAAACAATGGAAAGAATTAAGAGTGAAGTAGAGGATTTCTGCATATGGATCACTGTGGATGAGACTACAGTCCTTAATGGGTTGCTGTATAGCAAATCTCATTGTGAGAAAATTAGACCCTGAAGCTTTCATCAAATCCTTTTGGATTGCTTCCAGCCTACTAAAACATATGAATCACTCAACCAAAACCAGATTTGTTAACAATGGTTTGAAGATGATGTGACCCAATGGAGTCCAAGATGAAAACATGGTGGTTATGTTCCCTGGTGCTGCAGCATATTAGTCGAGAGCTGCAAGTGCTCTCAAAGTGTTCTATCCAAACCTAGTACACTTAATGCTTTGATTAGCCTCTGCAGCGTGTGTCTGAAGAAATAAGAAACAACTTAACTTCCTTTTAAAATTATTTCATCCACAAAAAAGTGTTTTTGTGAAAGCTCTTCAAACAGTGTAGTACTACAAAGAGCAGCTGCCTAACTTTTCTCTGCCTTTGTAGTCAGTACCTACATGGTGGGGTACTTGGATACAAGCCTTCTCTAGTAGAAACTACCCCAGAGTCAGCCCTCTCAGTACATGAAGCTCAAACTGCTTTTAAGAAACCTAACATTGAGAGCTCTATTGCATACATTACAAGTAATTTTGGTTGGTTTCCAGAGAAGATTGCAATCACTGGTCTTACCCTACAGGAATCTATTGATATAGATGTTAAACAAAAACTCTCCTTTAAAGGGTGACATTGGAGTCAATGTTCCTTAAAATTTCCAGAAAGTAATTGATAGAAACTCCAGCAACTCCACTTTCCTCACTATAGGCAGGATCCTGAATGGTGAAGTGTTGCAGCTTCTGGAAAGCATATCTCATGGTAAAATGCTCTTATTGATGTACAGCCCTGTTACATCTTGCAATGTCGAAAGATAATTTTCTTCATTCAAGAAGATTTTATCCAATAGAAGAATGCCATGTACACAGATAATGTGGAGAAGTATCTTATTGTGCACTGTGTGAGGAAATACACAATATGTATGTGTTATGCACTCATTCTTAATTTCTTCAATTATTATTTATGAAGACATTGGTTTTTTGTGTTATTTTATTCATATAAGCTGGTCTACATGTTTTACAAATGTTTAAAGTGTTCAGAAAATACTATGAGAACCGTGAAAGTGAAATTTGTGAACCAAATTATCTGATTAACAAATTAATAATAATTTTGGAGCACTGTGGAAACTACATATCTATTTGTTATTACATATTTAATTACATATTTCTCAATTTCATATTAGATAAAAGTCTGGCTTTAGTTATAACTAGACTTCAGATCTTAAGGTCCTAAAAAGTAGGGAAATAAGTCTTCAATAGGCACAATAAATAAAACAAATTTTATGCATCACGCCATGCAAAACACAGTGATTAATGTTTTATTTCAAAACACACGAATACAGGAGGATAGATAAGAGCCAGACAAGTAACCTGTGTTAAATGCTGAAAAAATACCTTCAAAAGTTTCTCAGCTGCTATCATACATGGTGCTGCATCAGTGTACAGAAATAACACCCTTTCATCCTTTACACCATTTGGATACAGTACTTATAGTCCGGAGTTTATGAAATAGGCAACTGATTGAACATTAGTTTTCTCCAACACCTTCAAACAAATCAAATATGAATTTCCATGAGTTTCTTCACCTAATTTCCCTACAATTAAATTTGGTATACATCACCCCAGGACGTCTGTGGTTTCATCTACGGAAATCCAGATGTAGGAATCTCCTATTTCTGACCTTATTTCATTCAGCTGGGATTCATACATCATCTCAAGATAATTTTTTCTAAGTGTTGATTCAGAGGGTATCCTTTCTCTGCAATACTTTTCTAAAAATGACTTCATTGTTGTATTTTCAATTACATTCCAAGGAATGTTGGCTGCAGCGAATGGTTTACACATATCAAAATAGAATTGGAATTTTACTTTTGAGGGCATGGGTTGTGTAAGTAAAGTTTGCTTCTGAAAATCTTTCATTTTAGAATTTGCTTGATGCATTGAAATTTTCTCGTGTTGTACCATATGGCTCCTTTTTTCAGAAAAAACCTTAAGTAGAAGAATATATTTATAAATATATTTTGATGTCGGTAAATCATATTTTGTTAAAATAATTAAAATTTTAAATGAATATTCAATATAATTTACATAAAAATTTGTATAACTTAAAAAAATTGTCTTTTACAAAATTGTCTTGATCTGTTGTACTGTTAGACCATAGTATTGGACTTAATAAAATGTATCAAACAAATTTGAGATTATTTTCAGATAGAAGAAAAAGTCATACGGTACAATTAATCGCAGTAGTTAGCATACATGGTCTCATATGAATAATAAAAATGACAGAAAATGCAGTAAAAAGCTTACCTCTTTATTGCAGACCTGACAGAAGATTGTTTTCCCATCTGTTGTATAAGACTGAAAATCCAAAATCCATTTTCTTATTAATGCACTTTTGGTAGATTTGTTCTTAGGAATTTTGCAGCACTAGCAGAAAAATTATCACAGCAACCAAAGACTTTAATATAGTTATATTATGAACATGAACCGACACTTTGCCTTATTTTCAAATAACTGTTTCTGAGAACCATATGTGGGCCAATTGTTATTGTATTCCATTGCCAAAGTTCCCTCACATTTCACTAATTGTTGCGCTAAGCCTTTTAAAAACGACACCACGCGACATTTTATCAAACAGAAATCAAATAAGTATCCAGTCAATGAAAGGTTTGTTGTTGATTAAATAATTAGTTATTGAATACAACAGTGTAGTGAATAAATTCATTGGAATTTTTAAAAAAGGCAGTTATAGGCACCAAAAGAAAAAAAAATAGGTATTTATGTTGAAATAGGTGCCTATAGGCACTATAAAAGTTGGTTAATGCCTTTTTTGGTCAATTATATGTGTAATTATCTATGTTAGGCTGTAAAGGAAAACAACAGGTAAAAACCTAAATACCCAAGGACTAGTTATAACTCATTGAGTGTAGATATTAGTTTTTAAACTTTGGTTTTATTATCTTTTGCTATGAAACATGCTCACATTGACTCCCACATGCATTCTTCCAGACTCTGCAGAGGGTAGGGAATGATTGTAGTTAAAGAAAAATTCCTCTCACTCCAGCCTGTAATTGAACCTGGACCTCTGGGTTGAGAAGCTAAATCACTGACCATTTGACTATATAGACAGAGATCTTCCTGTTGTTTCTCAATCAGTGAGTCCTTCCTTCTCCTATGTAGGATCCATAACTTCATTAGAAGGTCTGTTGTTACTGAATTTGCTTAAATTATTTTCTGCCATTTCATCTCTTTAGATACCATAAGTCCAATAAAAAACACAAGCCAAGAAATATATATATAAAATAGCTTAATGCAGTTGAAGTTGTTCTTCCACACAACTCCTCAAATGTGCTTAAACACTTTCAATTGGTGAGGTTAAAACTCCAATTTTTGAGGAGGCTGTGTAAACATCCTTATCAAAGAGTGTGATGCAGCAACCTCAAAACATTCTTTTAAAGCCAGAATAACAATAGCCATAAAAATTGTTATTGTTGTGATTAGTTAGGTAAAAACAATAGTTGCAAGTTAATATAAATATTTTGATATGCACTAATTATGTGTGATTTCATAGTGAAGTTGTAATTAATTGTTTCTGTGATAATGTTTTCAAATAAAGTATGGTTTTCAATATCTTTTTCAGTTTACTTCAAAGCCCCATTTTTGACTCTTGTACCACATAAAAGGTTAAATGCTGTTTGCTGAATCATGGAATCATCCTGATGTGTTACATTCACATGATTTTTTTTTTATCTATAATTTATTTTTACTTTCTCTACTACGTATAGTAATTAGGGGAAGTATTGCATTCCACCCAAAAATTTGATACCGATTTTCACCGGAAATACATGTTTTGAGACCCCCTGAATCCAAAAAAAGCATTTTCGGAAACGTGTGTGTGTGTGTGTGTGTGTGTGTGTGTGCGTGCGTGCGTGCGTGCGTGCGTGCGTGCGTGCGTGCGTGCGTGCGTGCGTGCGTGCGTGCGTGCGTGCGTGCGTGCGTGCGTGCGTGCGTGCGTGCGTGCGTGCGTGCGTGCGTGCGTGCGTGCGTGCGTGCGTGCGTGCGCGCGCGCGCGCGCATAACTCAGAAATGAACAGTCAGATCCCCCCACCCCAGATTACCCTTTACATGGAAGATTTTTCGAAAAGTTTAATTTTCTCAAAAATGGTTCTAATGATTTTGATTAAAATATCATATGTTTAAGATATTTTCTTGACAAATGAAATGTATATTTTGAATTTTCTGGGAATGTCTCCAAAAGTATTCATTGTGAATGATTTTTGCATAACTGGTATGAGATAGACAAAATTTTACTACACAAAAAATGTAGATCGCGTTAAAATACACAATTTATGTTAAATACATTTTGTTTGTTGAGTGAACTATTTTCGAGATATTGCTTGTTATTCCCTTAAATTTTTCAATACTTATTTTCTCAAATGGGAATTCGTTATTCATTTTTTTGTCTTGGATATGCAAAGAGTATTAATCTGTGGCAAAGAGAATGGTGCTGCACCTAGCAACCAGCTATTAAGAGATATGTATGTGCTTAAAGGCTACTGTATTTCTATATTGCCCTTGTAAATATATATTCCCCTTACATCTACAAGCAATAATATAGAGTCTGCAAATGTTTATCTCTAACATGAAGTAGATGGAGAATAAGCGTTTATAAAAATAGTTTGTACAAGAGTAGAGAAAGTCATGTGAGTGTAACACATCAGATTTTTATATCTCTTCTACAAATACTCTTAAAAAAGTTTATTTTTCTCTCTACTTCATATTGAGATAAATGTGTGCCGAAATGGTTTCATTATATATTTCATTTTAGGTATAAGGAGGAGACAGGAGGACTGAAGTGATATTCAAATTTAAATGTGGGTTGCTATATGCTGCTTTTGAAATTCCATGCACTTTATATGACATCATGAGAAACTAAAGAATTGTCACTGAGAACGTCAATGATAAAGCAGTGAAAAATTCAAACCAATAGCACTGAATATCTTGGAAACATTTAATGCCACAACAAAATTCAACGTAAATTGTGTGTTTAACAATTTTTGTGAGTTCAACAATTTTTATGTGTAAGCTTCAGTATGTCTCTTATGATTTACCAGCAACACAAAGTTGTACAAACTCATTCAGAGAAAAGAACAAGATTTCACAGTCTTTTCACAGAAAATTGAAGACGTGTTTTATTAGTCTGCAAATATCTAAAACATGGTGTTTAGTTTTCCATGCAAAGAGTAGTTTAGGACAGATGGTCTTCCTAAAAATATTTGTGTTGCTCTGGAAGATGCTGAACTTAAATGCCAAGTTTGGTATTATAAAACTTTTTGATTTTGTGTTTTACTCTCATACCAAGACCTTTTTCTTTTATTCCCATTTTAAATTGTATTTGCAAAATCATATTTAAAACACTCAACAAACTGCTTTACTTGTCCCTGATAGTTTGTGCTTCCACCAGTAGGGTGTACATGATCACATAGATCATGCAGTTCATAATTGAGCTGCCATCATTTGAATGTAAAACACAGCCAGATTGAAATTAAAAACAATTATAAGTTGAGCTAGAGTAAAATGAATGTGGTTTAAAAAAAATTTAGCCTGAAGTTAGGTTACAATGCTTTGGCTAATGTGTATATGAAAGGGATTCAAATAACCAGTTCTTGAGGATTGTACTTGCATGGTTACATTGACAGCTTCTTCTGCACATGTGCAGAGTAACAAGATGAATGATGATACTGAATGGCCTCTTAAAAAGGCCTGCACGTAGGCTCTTGGAGCCCTTTGTGCCTCATATTCTAAGCATTATGTTCAATAGTCTGTATGAATCAGACCACATTCTTGATGGTGTGGCCTTATCTCCTCAGATTCCAAAAAGAACTCTAAGGATACATACCTATGTATAGTAGAACCTTCATATTCACATAGTCTATGCTGTGAGGTCTCAAAATCCCTGCACATTTCCAACAATAAGGGTCTTATGTAGGCTCCATTATGTATAAATGTCTGTGCAGAGTGTTGTGGCCCTTGAGATTGCCCACAACTCTTGAGTTTTGAAGATCTGCAATGATTTTGCTATAAAAGAAACTATCTTAAAAAATCTGATGTGTTACACTCACATGACTTTCTCTACTCTTGTACAAACTATTTTTACAAAAGCTTATTCTCCATCTACTTCATGTTAATCGAGATAAACATTTGCAGACTAGCTTATTGCTAATTTTCTTGTAGATGTAAGGGGAATATATATTTACAAGGGTAATGTAGAAATACAGTAGCCTTTAAGCACATACATATCTCTTAATAGCTGGTTGCTAGGTGCAGCACCATTCCCTTTGCCACAGATTAATACTCTTTGCATATGCAAGACAAAAAATCTGATGTGTTACACTCACATGACTTTCTCTACTCTTGTACAATCTGATTTTACAAACGCTTATTCTACATATGCTTCATGTTAATCGAGATATCGAGATGTCAATCTTATTGGTAATATTCATGTAGATGCAAGGGGAATATGGTAGCTTTTAAGCGATAGTCAAATATTTTAACGCTGGTTGCTATGTGGCGCATTCCATTCTCTTTGCATGTCCAGGACATAAAACAAATGAATAACGAATTTGCGAAAAAGTATAAGTATTGGAAAATTTAAGGAAATAACAAGCAATATCTCGAAAACGGTTCACTCTACAAAAGAAATGTATATGACATAAGTTGTGTATTTTAATGCAATCTACATTTTTTGTGTAGTAAAATTTTGTCTATCTCTTATGGTTTACCAGTTATGCAAAAGTCGTTCACAGTGAAGAATACTTTTGGAGACATTCCCAGAAAATTCGAGATATACATTTCATTTCTCATGACATTATCTTAAACATATGATATTTTCATCAAAATCGTTAGAGCCATTTTTGAGAAAATTAAAATTTTCGAAAAATCTTCCATGTAAAGGGTAGTCTGGGGTGGGGGGATTTTCTTGAAAACCTTCGTGTCGCATCTCTGGAAGATACTGAACCTAAATACCAAGTTTGGTGCTTATCCGACTGTTGGTTTTTGAGTTATGCTGTTCACAGACACACACACACACACGGACATGTTTCCAAAAATGCTTTTTTTGGATTCAGGAGGTCTCAAAACATGTATTTCCGGTGAAATCTCGGTATCGAATTTTTGGGTGGAATGCAATACTTCCCCTACTTACTATACGTAGTAGAGAAAGTAAAAAATGAATAACGAATTCCCATTTGAGAAAAAAGTATTGAAAAATTTAAGGGAATAACAAGCAATATCTCGAAAATGGTTCACTCAACAACAAAAATGTATATGACATAAACTGTGTATTTTAAGGCGATCTACATTTTTTGTGTAGTAAAATTTTGTCTATGTCTTATGGTTTACCAGTTATGCAAAAGTCGTTCACAATGAAGAATACTTTTGGAGACATTCCCAGAAAATTCGAGATATACATTTCATTTCTCATGACATTATCTTAAACATATGATATTTTCATCAAAATCGTTAGAGCCATTTTTTGAGAAAATTAAAATTTTCGAAAAATGTTCCATGTAAGGGGTAATCTGGGGTGGGGGGATTTTCTTGAAAACCTTAGTGTCGCATCTCTGGAAGATACTGAACCTAAATACCAAGTTTGGTGTTTATCCGACTCTTCGTTTCTGAGTTATGCTGTTCACAGACAGACACACACACACACGGACATGTTTCCAAAAATGCTTTTTTTGGATTCAGGGGGTCTCAAAACATTTATTTCCGGTGAAATCTCGGTATCGAATTTTTGGGTGGAATACAATACTTCCCCTACTTACTATACGTAGTAGAGAAAGTAAAAAGTATGGTGGAACCACAGATTAATACTACCTATCCCCCTGGGAGGCAGTTTGTGCCCAATGAGTACCTCTCAATCCTAGCCCTTCATCCCAGTGGAGAGAGGCTCGGATGATCTGGTACATTCAGCCAACTACAGGTCCATCAGCTTCCTTTCCACTCTGTCAAACGTTTTTGAGAGCTTGGTTCTCAACTGCTTGTCCCCACTACTGGGTGACATTCAAGCCATCCCCAGCATTACCAATATGGTTTTCATCCTGGGCACTCAACACCTCAGCAGCTACTATGCGTGGTGGAAGTTGCCGCCTGGGTATCCAGAGATTCCTTCACTGCCACATGTCTGCATGTTGAGAAAGTCCTCTCAACGACCTTGCACATAGATCTCCTACACAAACACGTGCAACTGTGACTACCTCACATTAAACAACATAACCCTTTCCTCTGACACCGCGCATTTAAGGTCAAAGTCGCAGAGAGAACATCTACACTTAGACAATGAGGCTCTGTGCTATCTCCCATGCTCTTCAGTGTCTATATGGTAGACTTTTCAGCCCACATCAATATAGAACTGTATGCTGATGACATTCCGCTGCTCTGCACCAACAAACACATGAGCCTTCAACTCTATACAGAGACATCTCCCCTCATCCAAGAGTGGTGCCAGCGTTGACTTATGTCTGCTGACGCGGACAAGAGCCACACCTCCGCATATTACCCCACTTTTAGGTACAGAGATCAAAGGATTGAATGGAGGAATGCAGTCACCTATCTGGGAGTGAAACTGGATAAGCGTTTAACCTTTCGCGAATACATCCAGGACCTGTATGTTCGAGCGTGGGGGACCATAGCCTCTTTGTACCCCATGCTAAGGGTCTAGGAGTACCGTGCTAGCCGCTGCTTCCCGAGGTTGCGGGTTCAAGCCCATCGGAGGGCGATGGATTTTTTTAGGGCGTAAAAATCCTTAGCAGGTTTCCTTCGGAAGGGAAGTAAAGCCGGTGGTCCCGTGTCATAGATTTACGGCACGTAAAAGAACTTCAAGTCTGATAAAGAGACCTCTGAGCAAACTTTCCGGTCTTTCACGCCCAATATAGAATGGGACGCTAAGGAGTAGTTAAAGAGCGTCCATAAATAAAACTCAATTTAATTTTTCCATGTTAAGGTCCGGGGTACCTGTTCGGCTCAAGTTGAAGCTTTTCCGAGCCCTGATAATTCATCTCATGATTTACGCCTGCGAGATCTGGGGCATGGCCGCAGACCTAATATGGCTACAATGGGCTCAGAATAGGGTATTTCAGTCCATCTATTCTGTTGGCCGCTCATTCCCATGAGACTACTTCACGAAGCCTAGTTCCTTCCATAGGTACATGGAAGATGAAGAGGTCCAGAAGGGTCCACTGCACGCTAACAGATAACCGTTGAGGAGCAACATACCTACTACCTCCTACCCTCTATCCACCCAAACTAAAAACAGTCATCCTTAACCCATTCCGAAACAAAAACCCTGCGGTTAAACCCTATTGAGGGTGGGCACCAAGCAAAAGCACTCAGGCTGAACTACATAGGTATTCTCTCAAAGCCCCCTTTGTATGTATTTTAAGTTTCATTCTCTGTTATTTAACATTCTTTTCGCGCGACAAGTAAAGCAGCTTTGTCCAAAAATTAATGTAATCAACTTTTATATAAGACAAATTAAACTCTAATAATTGGGTATGTATTTAATGCTGAATTAAGTTACTGAAGAGAGACAACTATTATGAACCACATAGAATTGTTTATTTAATGTCCGAGAGATACCTATATTAGTTTTAGGTACTTGAGTATATGAGTAATCACTTTTTCAACCAAATGTATCATACGAGAGAATAAAAACTAAGCTACCTGAAAAAAAGGCTTACACACAGCAAGATGACTCAGGTAATAGTAATTGTCTGTCATTCACACTGTGGAGGTTGCGGGTTCAAATCCCGTGCACTTGACAATTTGACTGTCTTAGCCCACCTTTGTTGTGTGATAGTAGCAGGTCTACGTCACGGTACCGAGTTCTAATCTCATTTGGGGTGAGCTGCCTGGATGGGGGTTTTCTTTTCTGAGTTTTCCCTTATCCTGGGTAAGCTCTAGGAACCCCGGGCTCACTAAATCAGTTTCGTATCGATGAAAACTCAGTCAGTGACTCAACCAGGAACGTGGACCCACAGCGTAGGGGAAAGAACTGCTGCCAATTAGGGGTTGGATTGATATAGTTTCCCGTCTAACGTAATTTATTAATTTGTTTGTGTATGCACTCCAATAATAACGAAACATTGGTATTACTCGGGTCGCGGGTCCAAACCCGCCGGAGGGCGATGGATTTTACGGGAGTAAAAATCCTTAGTATGGCTTTCTTTGGAAGGGAAGTAAGGCCGGTGGCCCCGTGTCGTAGATTTTTTACGGCACGTAAAAGAACCTCAAGCCTAATAAAGAGGCCTTTGAGCAAACTTTCCGGTCTTTCACACCCAAAATAGAATGGGACGCTAAGAACCACAGTAGTTAAAGAGCGTAGTTTAATAATAATAATAATAATAATAATAATAATAATAATAATAATAATAATAATAATAAAATTATGTGCTCACACGCCTATACTCGCTATACAAAACAGGGCAATTGCTGCGATGGCCGCAAGTAAACAACGCTAAAGATATATTGCCATTTACCATCTTATTGAAAAGTTGTACATAAACATGGTTATAACAGAGTAATATATGTCATATAGTCCAATATTTGTTATAGCGTATAGAACATAAATTATACTCTCTGTTTAGGGTACCCAAGTGAGAGAGTTTGACCTAAAACCTAAACATTCCCCTGGGAGAAAAAAAGTTCAAATGCATTATCTATAGTGAAACCTGGTAATTATTCGATATACAACAGAATTTCGTAGTAATGGGTTCTGACTTTTTAATGAAAAGATACGGCTATTTACTTGGTTTTGGCTGCGTTGAGAGGGAATTTTCCGACTAGTAATTTCCTATGGAGTTCATTCAAAAAGACTTTCTTATCCTAAAATTTGGCAACTCCGTGAGTTGCAAATGGTCTGAAGCACGTGTAACAGCTGTGACCTGTGCGACTGACTTATAGGTTAGAAATTGAAATCGTTGAGAATTGACGATATCTTAACAATAAGGTTAATTTACGCTGTACTGTTGTGGTTAAACACTATAGGGTACAGTTTACCGTGTATTTAGTCACGGAATTCATAGCAAAATTGAGGACATGATTCGTGCCGGTATATGGACCAGTATGAGTGTCCAGAATAAATTTACTACTCTACTAATATGCGGTTCACTGTATTTGTTACCATGCCTCCTTCACTAACCGTTTTTAGAGCAACAGTGAAGGTGAAAAGTAAAACGAAAGGAGAAAAAAAAAATGGTGAAAAAACAAAAATAAATACACCCATTTTCAACAGCCTTTTTTCTCAGATCTACTAAACCAGAGAAAGACACATGTGACACATTTCATGATGCTTATTTTAGCATCCAGATCACACTTGCTATGCATACTTTAACGTATCTTTAAGTTTCTTAAATTTTAATATGACAAACTGAGTGAGAATATTATTTTGATGAGTTTTTCTCCCACCCATTGATTGAATTTAGGGTGTTGATAAAGCTGTCATTTCCACAATCCAGTTGATATATGCAGAAAGGAATAAGAAAAGAAAGGAAAAGGCATTCATGTATGTCCCCAAGAATCATTAAACTAACTAATCACTTTCATCAATAATGGTTTTGATTCTGTCTAACCAAGGGTCTATGACCCAACTCCTTTCTCTGGAGTGGCAATTTAAGTTGCCCCTGTACAACTATCACCTCTGTTGCATGTGATGTATCCTGAAGGCTTATTTTGGTACAAAGCACATGGTAAAAGGTGTACTCTCATTCCAATGCCATCCTCACTCCATTGAAGGTAACAGATACTGGACCTGATGCTTCCAGTGAATAAATCAGTTCAGTCATCACTTAGTGTGAAAAGGTTGCCCTGAAGTTCATAAAAGGTCTTATTTTGGGACTGTTGGAAACAACTCATTTTTATAAATCTGTTGGCTTAAGTCCTTCTGTAGTTTAATTTACGAGGGCTGATCAATAAAGACTGAGACTGATTTTTTCCTGAAGCTTTCTTGATAGTTTCCTGTCTCTACTATAAATATTTGAAAAGATTGGGGTTTCATGGATAATTTCCATAGGCGGCAGCACTCTCGTATTGGTAGGTTTATAGTATTGCTGCACATTGTTGACCCTACTTGAATTTCGCATACCACAAAATGGAGGTGACACGAGAGGAGTAATACACGCAATAAAATTTTGTTTTCGTTTAAATCATACTACTACCTCTGAAACTTTCGAAAAGCTGAAGTAAGCATACGGTGAAGATGCACTACCTCGTGCAACAGTGTTTAGGTGGTTCAAGGACTTCAAAGAAGGGTAAGTCCTCCGTGCTAAGCAAGGTGGGCCTGGTGTTTCGGCTTCTGCTATGACTGAAGTCAACATCAACACAGCTGCTGAGATTGTTGTTCCCCCTCACTCTATTGATACAGCAGTGTACTACAGGTCAATATTGGCTACACTGAGGAAGCACATTGCAAGGAAACGTCCAGAACTTCATCGGAATGAGTGGCGACTTCATCACGACAACGCGCGGCCTCACGTTGCCAATCAAGTCTAGACATTTTTGGCTAAATTCAACATTACCTGTGTGTGCATCCGCCTTATAGCCCAGATCTTGCCACCTGTGATTTCTTTTTATTCCCATCACTAAAGGCAAAGCTCCAGGGCATTTGATTTGAGAGCATTGAAGCAGTGCTGAAGAAAAAAGAGGCGATTCTCAAAGACCAGACAAAGAATAGCCTGCACCATGTGTTAGAGGACTGGCAGAGATGCTATAAAAAGTGCATTCAAGTAGGAGGGGGCTACTTTGAAAAAATATCATGTCAACATTGAAATGGAGTAATAAATATCTGTGAAAAAAAATCAGTCTCAGTCTTTATTGATCAGCCCTCGTAATTACAATAAGTAAACTGTGAAGATATGAGGTGCTGCAATTGTCACAGTGTTTAAAATAAAATTCTGTTTCAGGATCAATAGTCATAATGGAAGAAATAGAGTACAAGCTGAGGAAGAAGAATGCAGTTCTAGTGGTAAATGTGAGTACATAATATTAATGAAATATCTGTCAAATAATTAATAATAACTGGAATCTTCAGGGCAGTCTTCTGAAAAAGAACCTCCAGAACTCAGGAGGCTGAAAGGAAGGAATAAATTCTTAGACACTCTGAAACATCACAAGTTCTATGCAATATGGCATAAACTGTATTTACAAGGTATGGGGATGCATAAAATGAGAACTAAAACATTTACTGCTGGGGTAATGGTTCTCTATATACTTTCGTAATGAAATGCTGAAGGAAGAAGATTTAAGTAATGAAATTGCATATACGGGGAGAGCCAAAAAACTACGAACCACCTGCGCAGTGGTTTTCCTGTCCGTGTCCTCGGTGCTCGTTGCCGCCTGCTGTTATTATAAAAAAGCGCGGATGAAACCATACAACATTTTTAAAACTACTTTTAAAGGCTTTACTTACCAACTTTATGAAAGGAGATGCTGAAACTGGCCACCGTCGTCGTTCATACATTTTTGCCACCTCTTTAGGAAACTATCCATCACTCGCTAATTTTTTCGAGTCAACAGTTGAAGCCTGTACATATGTGAATACAATGTTGCCCCCTTTGTTTTTTTTTTAGAGAATTAACAGCCAGGGAGCGTGATTTTGCCTTTTTTCAAGACTCTGCAACAGTTCATACAGCCAATATTTCAATGAGAAAAATTGAAAGTGTGTTTGAGGACAGAATTATTAGTACAGATTTGTGGCCCCCTCAGTGTCCCGACCTAACCCCCAGCGATTTCTTTCTCTGGGGTAACTTAAAACAAAGTATACAAGACAAACCCACACACCCTGAAAGAATTAAAACAAAATATCCGCCAGGAAATTGCTAGCATTTCTCAACGTGAACTATGGTGAGTAGTTTTAAAAATGTTGTATGGTTTCATCCGCACCTTTCTATGATAGCGGTAGACGACAACGAGAGCTGAGAATGCAGACAGGAAAAACACCACACAGCCAGTTCATAGTGTTTTGGTTCACCCTGTATTACAGAGTTAAAGAGGGGATGTGAACACTTTGAAAGCCTACATCCACCAACCTTTTTAACCTTCCAGGTCGTTACAGACCTGAGAGACCCTTAACATTATTTATATGATATGATGTGATATCTTTATTGAGTGTTGAGCTAATACAATACATTTGGGCATGATCAGCATCGAGCCCTGGCTCCTATTGCCGATCATACCCAAGCTTCCACATTTACAAAACATGTGTGTTGAGTTAGCTTCATATCACTAACAGTTTCTCATTTAAAGTCACTATACTGCTTAGTGTTCTTCTCCCCTTCCCATGCTTCCTCTAATCGTTTTTGAATCTCCACTACCAGTGGGAAACTCAACTATTAGATGCAAAATTTAATACCTTAAAGAATACTTATTGTATACCCTGTGCTAATCGGCCATAACAACACTTGCTCGTTCATATTAAGAAATGTAACTCTCCCTCCTAGCCCTCTCCGTGTTGACCGTCCTTTATATCTAAATCATTCACTTCACGATTTCATATAAAACTATCACTTGCTTATCGATACACTTGTCTTTACTTTGTCTAATTTGTTCCCTTCTCATGTTTCACTTCCACAACATATTCATTCTATAATCATTCTCCCTCCCTATTCTAATATTAACTCCCCCATTATTACTGCTTCCGTATTCCCATACTTCTCTCAGAGCCTGCTCTATTTCTATACGTATGGCACACTTTTCTACTCCATAAATCTATTCTTGTTGGCTTCCTTGACAGTCCCACTTTGTTTCTGTCCAGAACCCGTGAACATTATTTATGTTATAATTTTTTAATGAATGTACCTACGCAATTGCCTGACTAGGACATCTAGCATTACACCTTACTCGATTGTTTGTTGCTGCAATAACCTTATTTATTTGTTTGGCTGCGAGAATGACTAATCAGCAGTTAGGTGTTGATCAGGTCTACCAGACCGCCTACTCTTGTTACATATTGCTGACATTTGTTTTTCCTTGCTTTGCCACTGCAAGGAGCTGTTACTGCTCCATCATGAACACTAAGTAAAAGGTACGATCTACAAAATCCCAAAAATTTGGAAGTACATCATCTATTTTGCGATGATGATGGCTTACCCGTGAATGACAACTTGTATGAATCAGATGAGTCTGATTCCGAAGATAAACTTGAAACGAGATCATTAGATTCAGAAACTAATGATGATGATGATAATTTAATTATAATTTTTTACAAGTGTATAATATGCATATGAATACAGTATATATTATAATTTGTATTACAATACATGTATAGAAAATACATTGCCATTCCTTATTTATGGTGTGTTTCAATTCTAAATCTTTCTTTCATATTTGCACTGGCAATACAGTGCATAAGGCCAATGAAATGCGATGGTATACAAAATTAATCACATACTTAGGTTTCATGTTCCTTTAGGATACAATAGTATACACTTAGTGAATATGTATTTTAGCTGGTGTTTTTATGTAGTAAGACAATACTAATAAAAGCCATGTATATTTAACCTAAATAAAACTAAACATAGAAAAAAAGAAAAAAGTAAAAGATAGAAAAAAAAATCTGATGTGTTACACTCACATAACTTTCTCTACTCTTGTACAAACTATTTTTACAAACGCTTATTCTCCATATGCTTATGTTAATCGAGATGTCAATCTTATTGGTAATTTTTTGTAGATGCAAGGGGAATTTGGTAGGTTTTAAGCGATAGTCAAATATTTTAACGCTGGTTGCTATGTGGCGCATTCCATTCTCTTTGCATGTCCAGGACATAAAAAAAATGAATAACGAATTTGAGAAAAAGTATAGTATTGGAAAATTTGAGGGAATAACAAGCAATATCTTGAAAACGGTTCACTCAACAAAAGAAATATATGAGACATAAATTGTGTATTTTAATGCGATCTACATTTTTTGTGTAGTAAAATTTTGTCTATCTCTTATGGTTTACCAGTTATGCAAAAGTCGTTCACAATGAAGAATACTTTTGGAGACATTCCCAGAAAATTCGAGATATACATTTCATTTTTCATGACAATATCTTAAACATATGATATTTTAATCAAAATCGTTAGAGCCATTTTTGAGAAAATTAAAATTTTCGAAAAATGTTCCATGTAAAGGGTAGTCTGGGGTGGGGGGGATTTTCTTGAAAACCTTCGTGTCACATCTCTGGAAGATACTGAACCTAAATACCAAGTTTGGTGTTTATCCAACTGTTCGTTTCTGAGTTATGCTGTTCACAGACACACACACGGACATGTTTCCAAAAATGCTTTTTTTGGATTCAGGGGACTTCAAAACATATATTTCCGGTGAAATCTCGGTATCAAATTTTTGGGTGGAATATAATACTTCCCCTACTTACTATATGTAGTAGAGAAAGTAAAAATACAAAAAATTATAGTGCTGGTCTACTAGGCGCTGCATACCAACAGTATTCTACCAAAGCTCATGCCTAACGAAAGGTTAAGACACTTTCTCATATACAAAATTCATTGCTAAATGTCAACAAAGTACTTCATTTTATTAATACTGTGCATGCACAGAAGGTGCCAACCTAAGTGTACTAGTGCAGTCTGTGAAAATAGAGCTATTTGAAACCAATTTGTATACACACACACACACACACACACACACATCAGCCATAACCTAATCTCACGCAAGCCTCAAAACTGGAGGACTCTGTTGGTTTATTGTGGCTCACAACAGCCTCTGCTCACCTCATATTAGTTTTTTTCCTCATTTTTTCACAAGAAAACAATGAATAGTGACTTAGTACTAGAGAAAATTCAAACCATTAACAAAGAATATCTTAGATATGGTAAACACCACAAGAAAATTATTTGACATAAATTGTGTGCCTTACTGAGATCTACAATTCATGCATGATACATTTTTTTTCCATCTCTTATGTTTACTAATTATACAAAATTGTACAAAAGTCATTCAGAATGAAGATGACTTCAGAGGCTATCTGCAGAAAATTCAAGATATCAATTTTTGTGATGCAAATATCTCAACATATCTTTGGAAAGTACTGAAATTAAATACCAAGTTTGTGTTTATCCAACATTTCATTTTTTAGTTACACTGTTCTCACATATACACACCCCTCCACCCTCCTTCCTTTTTCTAAATATGATTCTTTTGTTTAATTTAAGGGATGATCTTGTAGCATATATTTAAAAAATTTCGATACCAAATTTTTGGGTAAAATGTAATAATCTCTTTACCTACTATTTACTGGTAAAGAAAGTAAAAAAGTAAAATGTTAGAGGAAGTATTACATTTGACCCAAAACTTTGATGTTGAGATTTCAAGCTGTGTAGTTCAAATGAGTTAGGGAGATCAAACCAACATGGTGACAAATAATAAAATAACGGTGTGGCTTCTCTTATCCTCTTTTCTACCAACAAATCTGATAACTCTCTTTAGAATCTTATATAATTGCAAATTTCCAGAGTAAACTTGAGTTTCATATCTGCTTTGTAAATATCTTGTGTATCAGCAGTGCCAAAAGACACTAGGACTTAAAATGATGTGAACTACGTTGTAATTTTCTGCTGTATTCTTCTTCTCCTCCCCATCCTTCTCTTTCTCCACCACCACCCCATCTTTTCCCTTCCCTTCCCTTTCCTCATCCTCTTCTGTTTTTTCTTACCTTTTTTTAGAATACATAATAGCATATATTTCTGACTTTGTTTCAGGCAATATCGAAACTTGTTGAGACAATAAAAACCAAAGGAGCTCCACATTCTAACAGAATTGAAGAGGTAAGAAAGTTATTTAATCATTTTATTTGTGTAAAAGTTACAGAGAATGTATAATATTGTCAAAAATATAATAAAGGGTAGAAACTTTGAAAAGTGGAAAAATTACAGTAAATTTCAATAATATTCTATTTTTTTTAATTTTTGGAACATCAACAATGAAGCAAAGTTGCATTATCACTTACTTCACCTTTCTGTACTACATAAGGATATGTTTAATGAGTCCTCACTCACATCTTCAGCCTCATTGTGAATGAAGTTAGATCCAGATATTTGATGGTTGGACATCCTGTTTCCATCAGCTGGTCTTTGGATGAACTTGAAGGTCAGGTTCTGTTCTACCAAGATATCAAAATTCATTAACTGCATTTTTTGTTTTGTGATGCAGACTTTTTCACAAGTACCTAATTCTCTTGATCTTTGTACTGATGTTAGAAGTTGAGCATTTTCTTCTATTTCAGGTTACAACTGCTGATTTTATCAATATTTTTGTGAATGGAGATGTCTGAAATGTTCATTTTGTGTAATATCAAGGTTCCTTTTTGCTTCTTCCATGTAAACCTTTTCAGAATCTTTGCATTTTGTGCAATACCATTTTGTTTTCCGAACTTATTATGTCTATTGTGTTGCATTTTAAGAAATGCTTGGTGCTGTAGTTGTTTTTAGGCACCACAGTAATACATCTTTGAAAATCTTTTGAAACTTTTTTGTAGTCCGAAAGATGTTTACTATTGCGTGATATAATATGAATTTATTTATTATCCGCTTAGTAATCATACAATGTATATAATATTAGTTTACAAAAAGCATACATGAGTTTTAAAAAGTTATGAGGAAGCTATTATACATTTGATTACATATTTTTTTCAAAATCATAATCATTTTGTAAAGCTGTTGTTTTCAAATGGCTGGGGTTTTACATCATCATTTCTTGTGCTTCTCAATAAAGTCCTATTAGATCTTCTCGTTTTATTTTCTCTGGAATTAGATGTCTACAGTGTAGCAAATGCTCACTATTTAAAGGTATATCTTCTTTACACAGAGGGAATCCTGGTTTATTATTCCACCCCAAGGTGGATCGTGACTGGAGATCCAAATGAGGGACCTTTTCTCGTCTGTACTTTCTTTCTTTGGGAAGCATAATGCCATGTCTGTTGCTCATTTAGCATCACTCAGGGAGCATGTGTAGCTTGAGGTGTGCTACAGACACATGCATCACTGCCCCCTTTTGTAAAAATTTAAATGAAATACTTTTTTAATTAATAAAATATTATTTAAGACACAAGCCAAACATTGGTACTATGATTAATTATTTAGAAGTTTAAAGGAAATACCCAAATTTTAAGAAATTTTGGTGACCCTTAGCCTAGATCGTGTGATATTATTACTCAGAATAGCTGAAATTGCCCTAAAGTCTGTTGAAGCATTTATACATTCATGGGAGTAGCCTTAGGGCCGGTTTCACCAAACACGAGTAACGTTTACTCTCGAGTAAAACGTGGTTTACTCGTGAGTAAGCCGTTTGAGCGTTTCACCAACAACTTACTCTGGAATAAATTGCGTATGCGAGAGTAAATCACAGAGTAATGTTACTCGGCGAAATATTGTGGAATAAAGTACAGAGTAACTGCTAGTTTGCACTTTGCAATGGCTGCAGGATTGATGAGAATGGTTTTTGAAGACAGTTCCAGCGGTGAAGATGAAGATTTTTACCCTCCAGAACGATGACCAAGATGGATTCGTGACAGAACTGAGTGGTTTGTAAATTATGATGATAGGGATTTTGTTACGAGGTTCTGGTTGACAAAAACCTCGGCACTTCACTTGCTTCAAAGAATTGAAGCTAATTTGGAGTACACATCTGATCGGTAAGTAACAGAAATAGATTAACATCTTTCCTATAATTATAAGGAGCATCTAGAAACAGCTTATAAAACTTCACGTGCATGGTAGACATTAGTAAGGTTACATTCGCGGTTCAGTATGCTTCCGTGCTTCTATTTCTTAAATAATATGACTTTATTATACCATATTATAATCTTAACTTTACAATTTTCTAAAATTTAGAACAATTGTTACTAAGAATAGTTTTAATGCACATTGTTTATAATGTAAATGATTGCTTAATAGGTTATGTTAACTATTTATAAATGGCTGCTCAAAAAAGTATTCGTCTGCATTTTAAAAGTTGTAGCAGCCAAATTAATGGAGGTAAGACTGGTTTCTTTCGACATGAAGTTCAAACGGTAATACAGTTTACGTGTTTTGGCGGTATTTCGGGTCGTTCATTTTATTAGTTTTCTAAACTTTTTAAAAATATGTCAAGATTGCAACTCGCTTGTTCGTGGTGTTTTCAAAATTATCTTACATACATTGAGTAGAGCCACTTCTTTTCGTGTATTACTTGATTTTGCGGTGAAAATATGATTTTAGTTTACGGGGGAATAAAACGTCAAAGTTGGGAATTTTCAACGTTTTTGCCTAAATTTCTCATTTTCGGTTCACTTTTTAGGACTTCGTGAATTTATTTCTCCACCAGTTAAGTTACACCAGATTAAAGTGTGTGGATGCATGCACAAAAGGATGATCTACCCATTGCGTGAAAGATAGTTTTGAAAACACCACATACAAAACTGTTACAATGTCAGCATACTTTTCAAAAATGTAAAAGCTGAACTGTTACCGTTTGATCTTCATGCCCAAAAAAAGTTACATTTTCCCTCCATTAATTTGACTGCTAGAATTTTTTAGTGCAGACGAATACTTTTTGAGTGGGTGTATATTGTATGTAGTGGCACTACTTATTTATATGATATATCCATTGTAAATGTTTGTAGGAATGCATCAGTGTCCCCCATGAACCAGCTGCTGACAGCACTTCGATTTTATGCGACAGGATGCTCTCAACTTGCCATAGGGGACTATATCGGAGCCTGCAAAGCAACAGTGCATAGAGTTAGTGCTGCCATTGCTTCACTTTGTCCGCAATATCTTCAATTCCCTGAGGAGGATGTTGATTTGAAAAGGGAACAGTTACATTTCTACCGAATTGCAAAGTTTCCAAAAGTTGTTGGTGCTATGGACTGTACTCACATTAGGATTTCCTCACCAAGTAAAGGAGTATTTATATTAGCAATTCTCTAGTCCTATAAAAGGCAACCCTTCATTGAAAAGCGTAACTTGTTTTACCAATGTTTTCTTCTTCCTTCAGGTGGAGACAATGCAGAACTCTTCCGCAACAGGAAGAACTATTTTTCCTTAAATGTGCAGGCAATATGCAACTCCAACATGGAGTTTACAGACATTGTGGCAAGATGGCCAGGCTCTACCCATGATAGTACAATTTTTAATAATTGTTCTCGCCGTGTAAAATTTGAAAGTGGAGTTCATGGTGATGGTGTTCTGCTTGTTGATAGAGGATATGCATCAACTACATACATGATGGCACCTCTTGAACACCCACAAACTCCAGCAGAGCATTTGTATAATGAATCACAAATTCGTTCTAGAAATCTCATTGAGCGTCTGTTTGGAATTTGGAAACGGCGGTTTCCTGTTCTTGCTTTAGGTATCAGACTGAAGTTAAGAAACATTTTTGCTGTTGTGGCTACTGCAGTAGTTCACAATTTGCTATGCCAACGTGGGGAAGATATTCCACCAGATGATCCAGAAGTCAATTTACCTCTTCCATGGGACCAGCTCTTGGAAGAAGGCAGAATTGACAACATAGAACCACATGGACGACGAGCTGCAAATGATGCTGCTCGAAGGGCATTAATTGCAAATTATTTTGAAAGGCAAGTGAAACAATGTTTGAAGCTACTATACTCCAGACATTGAATAAATGTGAATGATGGAATTTCTTTCATTGCTAAAATTCAGCAAAGGTATTTTAAAATGGCACCTGCATATCATTCAATGTAACATGTTCTGGTAACTACAGATTAGTGATAGAGGTTTTGAAAGAAACTAATTACATTCAACTTTTCTGTCATTCATTTTGCTGTTTAGGAAAAACTTTTATAAATGTAAATATATGATAGACCCGGGTGCAGGAAATAATAATTGCTATAAAGTTTTGTTTGTTTCAGTTTGCTCTGAAGAATATTGCTACAATACTCCTCCATCTTAAGCATCAAAGGTTGTATATTGTTAAGAAATAAAAACAGCATCAGTTTGAAAATTTATTTATTTTGTTCCTGTAACATTATCCTTGCTCTTATTCTTTCTTGTTTTAATTGCTCCTTTTTAATTTTGATGTTAAGAAGGTGTTCATCCCTAGCCTCCCTTTCAATCTGCAACTTCAGAAGATGACGTTCCCTTGCTTCCTGTCTCTCCTCCCTGGCATGCTGCATCTGCAGTTCCAACGCTTGTATTTTCTTTTGGTGGACTTTCTCCAATGAAGTTTTAGGCAGCAAAGGTCTTTGCCTGCTTGTCCAAGTTCTTGTGGTGGCTTGTTTACAATTATTCTCAGTTATGTCTTCAATAACAACATTATCTGCCACTAATGCAGGAGATAATGGAGTACGAAGCATATCTGGTTTGTATGTAGACCAGTCACTAACTTGGTCCTGAAACAAAAAACAACTCATAACTTTATATTCAGCAATTACTTTATGCTGATTAATTTGAGTTATACGCTGTATGCAGTTTAAAATTTAGATCGCTGTGGTACATTTTTGGTTTTTACAGTGGGATCAATAGGTGAAAAATTTAAGTGATAGCTTCCCAGATAAAGTAAACAAGGAATGTGCATGGTTTGACAGTAAATAATATTTTACAATTGAAGGAGATAGTGCATGATTAAAATACTCAAAAATATAAGAGTTCTTGAAACTTAAAGCCTGAAAACCCAAAAATATTTCACTGACAAGTTAGACATTTTTACTTAAAAATATATCTTTATATTGGTTCATTTTTAGTTTATTTGTATATGCTGATAATATTTCTAGTTTAGTTTAAAATGCATGTTCAGTCAACTTCGGCAATTAGTAGTGATGCTAATGACTACTAAAACAACAACAAATAATAATAATAATATTAATCAAATCGTAATAGAGATTTCACATTATTTTAGGAAACACTAACGTATGGAAATTTGTGCATCATTTAAAAAATTGTAAATTCAGTTTTTAAAGTCTAGTATATCCAGAACACAGTATCAAGCTATGCCACTATGGCACTCTTACATCATCATACAAGACATGACATGTCCTCTCCAAATATCAGTAAACTGTGATGGAAAATATTAACACTACACTCCAGAATGTTTTCTGGAGCAATGTTTTTAGAACTGCTAGAGCTAGATAAGTTTGACATACCAACCTCAGGCATAAAAGGATCTGATGCGCGTAAAATATATTTATTTTGTAGTTACTTCTAAAAGGAAACTTAAAGCTGATTACTGGTGGCTACATTTTAAAACAGGTGCTCATGTTACACTATACTATGAATGCTGAGAGTTTCATTTCAGTGGCTTCTCCTTATCACTGCCATAGCCTCTACTAGACTTACCAATGAGGTATATGGTTGCAAATGTTCTTCCAGATTTTGATATATCTGATAATGCATCAATTATTAACAACAAATGGTTTGTATGTCAAAGTAGTTACAGTATGTAGAGAAATAACCTCTCTCTTTCTCTGTATACATATTATTTTGTTTCTTTCTTTCTTCAATATTAATAAAAATAAAACACCTATTCTTTTTCTTTGGAAATAACTGATAATTTATGTAGATATGTGGAATAAACAAACTATTTTTGCTGTGCCACAATCCATTTTGTTTAATAGTTAGCCTTTACAACCAAACTAATGAGAAAGCCTTAAATGTACACATTCCATTATCTTGCTTATGCATTGCTTGCTTCACCTGAAGATAAACTCTGAACCAATCAGTTAATGTTCAAGCTTAAATTTCATCCATTGAAATACAGAAATTTTAAACCTATGTTTTGGCTTATCACCATATATTGTAATTAACATTATTTATAATAATTCTTGACTTCACAGCTAATATCTGTGATACCTTTAATTTTGCTGAGAATTTGGAAATAAATGCAGTTTTATCTACTCATAAGAAGTTGACATTTCTCACATAGGTATCTCATACTATATACTAAGAAAATAGTAAATCAATCGCTAACCAATAGAATCAATCGATGTGTAATTTTTTATGTTAATATGGTTCTAAGCAACTATTTACTGTGTAGAAACTTTGTGCACCATAGAATTCATCTCATCTCCCTATTTTCCTTATTACATAGTGAACTACACATTTAAATATTATAATTTGTGCAGTTATTTACCCAGAAATGTGAAGTGTTATCTATTATCCATGTTTCAAATTAAGAATGATCATGTGTCTCCTTTTACACTGAAAAGTTATGAAATTTTGTCAGATGATAAGTTAGTACCTATAATACATTTGCTTAAGGCCACAGAAATCTTACTTAGATCTTATGCTAGTATAAAAATGATACACTATTTCTAATAATAACATGTTTAAGTAGGTACCTGCTGATGCGAAAGACCTGCCTCCATTTCTTCCTCTTCTGTGGGAGATGCCATCGTACAATGTGATTCCTCCTCATTCTGCTGCTTTCCCTCTGATCCCTCATGAGACAAGTCAAACACTAGAACAAAATATTGCATTGAACACAAACATGTTAAAACAGAAATATAAAGATAACAAGAAGAATTATTTCACTTAATTTCAATAGGTTTGCTTATATATGGCAAAATTCTATTTCATTGAAATTAACTTCACAAAAGGACCCTTATTTAGTGCTCAGATCAGTCTTAACTTAAACCCTGCACCAGTTCATGCAACTTAAAACATACAGTTGCAAAAGTTAAATGCTAATGTTGACTGGAAAATGCAGTGCAAAATGGAGGGGAAAAAGTTAAGACTTTTTGTAACATATTTTAACTACCAGTTGACATACTGTGGCAACTAAGTGGATTATGAATGAGAATGTAGGCATAACCATAACCTGTGTTGATTTGTTTGTACATGCTGTATGATGAGAGATTTAAGCTAATATACATTATGAATGTAAAATAATGTTTTGTTGCTCTGAACAATGTTTTGGCAACAAATGTGTATACAACTCGACCATCTCCATGCAATGGATATGAGTAGCTAGCTTTTTTTTATATTAAGCTTTCAATTTTCTAACCTATATTTCAAACCAAACACATTAAACAGTCTCATGTTTATAAGTTCTACACTATTTATATTACTTTCATATCATGAACATTTTAATTCTTAAACACACTTTGGGAAAGAAGTAAGATTTAAATTGTAAAGCTACTGTAGTTACTTGCTGTACATAAAGCATTACCTATGAATTAACAGTAACCAAATGTATAGTTTCTGACAAAACCTCTGCTGCAACTAAGCTAGCTATAAGGAAATGCATAATCATTAATAAACACAAAGCCTATGTGAAGTATAAACCATGAATAATGGACATTTTAGAAAATATGCTTTAAACATTCTTTTATTTACTTCACACACTTCATTCTGTTGAAAGGCAATGGCTTTTTTAAATTAATTTAAAGATAACTGAAAATGATGATGAAAATGTGATTATTTAGGGACAAGAGTATGAGATAACTTCCAAGTTTTGTGTCTATGATATTTTTGAGTTTTTGTGGCATTAATATTTACTGCAAATGTACAAACCTGCTATTGGTTGTCTCATTCCTTCATCATGATCAAAGGAATTATAATAGCCAACTGCAGCATGCCCAATGAGACTTAGTATTTTGGTAAATACTGGGTCATCACTGTGATCTGGCCTTGGAGGTCCACCACCTACAAATTAGAAGAAAGAATAGAACAAATGCTTACACTACATATTCATGTTGCATATTAAAAAAAACAAAACAAATGTATTACCTGTCTTATTTGCAGCTATTCTTTTGTTAGCTAAATCCTTCTTTGCAGCTTTTTTTAGCAGCTCCCATTCTGCCTTTAGATTAGCTGCAGTTCTGTGTCCCATTGTGGTGTGTCCCATTATACTTTTCTGCAGCCTTCTCCCATGTCTCCTTCTTCTGGCGCATAGTTGAACCATCTGTTCTTTTATTCTCCAATACACCTATAAATTCTTCTACCACAGAAAGCAGTAGGAATTTCTCAGAAGAATGCCAATTTGGGCTTCTCTTTCGCTTTCCTTCGTCTGACATGATTCTGTAAATTTAACACACGAAAACTATAAGTTAAGAGGATAATTTCATTATAACGAAAGGTTAAGTTACATTTTTTTTTCGAAAATATTATCTATTACCATGCATTTATACTTACCGATGCTTTCGTTTACTTCTTTCTCCGAGCTTTAACCTCTAAAAACTTTCTTTTACTCGCGCTAAATTCCTTAAAATGGCGGAAAACAGCTGAGAGGAGTGCTCACATACTATGAGAAACTACGCGATCGGCACTTTTCTGGTATAATTATTGGAGTACTGACTCGAGAGTATTACAACCTCCACACAAGCATGGTGAAACGAATACATGCTACTCGGGAGTAACGACCACCGGGTTAATTTTACCCTGGAGTTGCTATTCTAAACTTTAATCGCGTTTGGTGAAACCGGCCCTTAGAGTGGTAAGAATGTTGACCCAGTAAGCTAAATGTCCATTTTCAAGCATTGGCCGTGACACAGTATTTTTTCAACCTGATACATGCTTCAAGTAAATGAATTTATCATTAATTTTATGCTCAGCAATGCTCTGAAGCTTAACATTAATATGACTCTCCTAAAAATGTGTAATTATAAACTATAAAATAAGAAACTTGTTGTTTTGACAGTTGCCAGAGCTACAGTTGCTGAAAGAAAAATGTGAAGATTCAGAGCCGTTGATCAACATGGCTGCTTGCCAAGGAATGGTGGCATTGGTGGAGACGGGCACACTCAGTGTCATACCCACATTGACAAGCTTCATAGCAAGTCTCTCCTCTGTCAGGTAGTATACAAGACATCTGACTGTTGTTATAAGCATAAACTCCTCCTGGCATAACTACTGCATCCTCTGCCCCCATTCAGATTCAGACAGGGTGTCATGAGCAGAAGATGAAGAATGTATTGGTCTTAAAATTGCAGATAGTAGGTTACGTAATTATTTGGAGGAGTTTGCCCCACAGTTGTACGCCAATTTGAAGGTTATTTAGCTACGTAAATATTATTAAGGTTACATAATGAAGATACACTCTGCTGTTGTTTGATTTTTAGGACGCCAAAACTTTATAGTGAAGATGATGCTTGTTTTTACGTAATATTGTTAAAGTTATTTGCCTCGGCTGCTTCCAGTCACACTAGAGAAACACGAGTTCTTGTAGGGTTGTGATAAGACTCAAATTATAAGACGCCACACAATTTACTTTTTAATTTTTTACTTCTTTTTATTTCACTTTATATTTGCACATTTTATAAGCACAACACTTTATAAAATAAAACTGTGAGCACTTAATACATTTTTGATGGAGAACACAAATTTTATCATTTATACTTTACAACATTTTACCCACGACTTTCACGTCTACTCTCCACAACTTCATGTCTGCAACCATTACGTCTACTGTTCACTACATCTTGCCCAAGACTGACTAGATTCAACGGTACAAACCTTTAGCGTCGGTAATGCCATTCTCTTATTGGCTAAATCTAGTCCAATAGAATTTAAGTATTCAAACTAAAAATCTTTCTTTACTTTTGATTAGCTAATTCCAAACTGTAAGCGAAATTACGTTATTACCGATCTTTTTCATAACCAGTACTTTTAAAATTCCAAACACATTATTGCCATTATTAATATCCTAAAACATAGTATTCTCACAGTTTTTGCACTATTAGAGTATATAAACATTTACATATCACTAATAAATGTGTTTACAAAAACATTAAGTATTTACAATGACTTTACATACAATTTAAATAATTATATACATATTGTTTTGAAGGTGGGCTGTTATTGAATTTAATTAATAAAAAATACAATTAATATCATTTAGGCATTAAAATACTGCCTTAAAGATCATTGTTACAGCATCCATAAATTACAAATTGTACATTCCTCAGCATTTACATAATGTCCCTCCACAGTACTGCAGATCAGTAGCCTTCAGTATGCTTCCAAAGCGGTTGGTGGCAAGCTATTGTGAATAAGTGAATAAACTTTGTTTGTACATTTTTTATACACAATTCTTTTTACAATATTCCACTTGTAAACTAACTTAACCTATGTACAAATTTTCTGGCCAGCTATGTTCTACCTATACTGCTCATTTTCCTGGCACCCTGACCTTATGGCTCAGCTGAGCAGCCCTTGCTACCCTTAATCACCTATGATCCATCCTCGCCCTCCTCCGTTTGCCCTTCTATCTTTCTTATCTCTCTTACTTTTCGAATCCATTTCTCCTTTACTTTCTTTAAGAACTTCCCCATATTCTTATTTTTCTTTTCTTCTTAACATTTTAATTGCTACTATTTTTCCATCCCATCCCATCCCTTTTTTTTTTCTTTCCATTTTTCCTCCCATACTTTTTGTCTCCATTTTGCTAATTCTTTGCATTCTATCATATAATGCTCTGTGCTTTCACTACCTCTGCATAGTTCACAAATTCCACTTTTTCTGCCTCTTAGCCCTCTTAGGTACATTGATCCTGTTCTCATCCATACAAGTGCTTCTTTTTCAGCTCTATTACAATAATGCACATAGCCTTCTCTTCCCCATTTCCTTTTTACTAATCTATAGAACCCTAGTGATTTTTTATTCTCTAAGCTTCTCCAAGTCTCTTTGTCTTTCTATGTCCTCCATTCTGTTTCTTACTGTTATCCAGAAGCCATTCTTTCTCCTGCTCTCTAAATATCTCCCATTCCTATCTTCTCCATAATTTTTTCTATCCCTGACCACCAGCTATTTTTATTTTTCGTACTCTTTTGTTGTTCCATTCATTTGTTTAAAATTTCCCCTTCATCTTTTTTCAGGCATCTGTACCAAAATTTTAATATCCTTTCCAGTATCACTCCCTTTCTTCTTGTTCTTCCTAATTCCACTAACGCTACTTCCCCTGGTGCTGATTTTGGTAACTCCAATAGCTCTTTACAGAACGTTCTATAGTTTCGGTCTATTTTTCTGCTTAATTCAGATCCTCCCCCAAATTTCAACTACATATAGCATTCTTGCTTCATACATTCTTTCTATCCATTTGGCATTTCTAATTTGTATTTGCACATCCTTACTCCTGTCATTGCTGCCTTTCCTTTAGCCATAACCTTCCTGCTATATGCCGCCCATTCACCATTACTGCTCATCCTCACCCCCAAATAATCAAACTCCTTGAAAACTTCTAACTTTAAACCCCCAACTGCCATTTCTCTTAATTTTTTTTAGTTTATTTCCTCTTTTAAATACCATAACTTTTATTGTTTAGTGTATGCCAGGGATGCAATGGTCACATTCCGTGCCCAAAGCACCATCTCTAGTGTAATAAGAGTTGTGAATGATGGTCATGTCAGACTGTCTCTGCCAATGTGCAAATGTATTTTATTTAAATTGAAAATGTTTTCAATTGAACAGCGTGTATTTTTAGTGGAGAATAGTTTTAGTTTAGGTGGTGAATATTTAAACACAAATTTAAAGAGCAGTTTGTAGATTACCATCTTGGGATGCTGTTTACGATTTAGTAAATAAATTTCATGAAACTGGTCCTGTTCATGAAGCTGCAAGAAGTGGTAGTCAATTTTTTCTTTTGAGCACTGCGAAGTCAACATTGTTTAAACACAATTTGAAACAATAGATGAACTGAAATTGGCAATAATAAATTACATTCATTCAATGACAAAAGAAACTTTAATCAAAGTTATTTTTATGAGTTATGTTTAACTCTAATTCCAAATTCGTATTTGTTTTCCCTATGTAGAACTGTTCACGGTTGTTGCATTCAGTTTTACATATGCCAGACGTGGCATATCCATCCCACCTTCAGAAACAGAGTGCGTGAAAGAATACAAAAAGTTGCAGGACTGGATGACTACAAATGTTGTTTGATTGATAAAAGGATAAGGAGAGCTGTAAAGAACAAGCACCTTAAAGAAACTACCAACCTTATACTAAAAGAAAAAGAGGGAATAAAATTCAACAAATTCACATTCTACCCAAGCACTTTTGACTGTTTTAACAAAATATTCAAAAAACACAACATTCAGTTAACACCATTCAATAGATTTTTCCTTGAAAAACATTATGAATTCAAGAACAAAGGACACCATCCCCCTGAACAACAGGTCTCACTTATATAAAACTGAATGCAACAACTGTGAGCAGTTCTACATAGGGAAAACAAAGAGGAATTTGGAAATTAGAGCTAAAGAATTATAAAGGCAATTAAAATATAAAGAATTAGAAAAATCAGCAGTGGCTGCTCATTTGTGTAATAAAAATCATGATATAAATCCTGCTCCTATTCTCTTAATAATAAACAAAGCAACAGAACCTGACCGCTTGGGAGAAAATCTGCATTTGGAAAAACAAAGACAGAATTTTCAGTTTTGAAATTCCACCGAAAGACTCCTTCAGCAAGCCTCTGCAACCACCACAAGAGGGCTACAAATCATCTATATCAACATCAGCAAAGAATCTGCAGTCAGACTTGAGGCAGTATTTTAATACCTGAATAATTTCAGTTGTATTATATAGTAGGTAAATTCAATAACAGCCCACCTTGAAACAATGTGTATGTAATAATTATTTAAATTGTATGTAACAGTCATTGCAAATGCTTATTTTTATTGTAAACATGTTTTAATAATGTTATGTGAATACATTACATACTTTAATAATGCAAGAGCTGTGAGAATAATAACTTTTAAGTTGCTAACAATGAGGTAATAATGAGGTAACCTTGTAGCAATAATGAGTTTGAGAGCTTGAAAATTACTAGTCATGATTAAAGCAACGATAATGTAATATTCAGTAACAATTTAAAATTAGCCAATCAACAGCAAAGAAAAGTTTTAAGTAAAATGCAGATATTCTATTGGACTAGAATTAGCCAATCAGAGACTTGAAATACCGAAGCTTACAGGTTTTGACCGTTGAAAGTTGCTCAGTTGCTGGCAAGCCTTGGTAGTGAACAGATGGAAGATGTGTTCTCTACAGAAGCATTACGTGTGAATCATAAAATATATATATGCGCTAAGTGAAAGTATTAAAGATTCTCACAGTTCTTAAAAAGTGTAGTGCTTTATAAAAATGTGCAAAGATTAATAAAAGAAGTGAATTTAAAAACTTAAATTCTGTGATGTCTACATTCTTGTTGCACCACGCCTTGACTAAGACACATGACTCTACAAACATTACTGACGCAGCCGAGGCAAATTCAAACATAAATAATATAGAAGCAGTTTTAATAACAAAGTTAAATATTATAGTGTAAAACTTGGAGTGCAATAACAAAAACACATCTTGAAATCAGCTTCTTATACGTAGCAGCATATTGCATAATAACAGTAAGTATTACGTAATCAACAAATTCAAACCGATGCCCAAAGCGTGTTACAAACTCCTTAAAGCAACTAATATTTACGTAAATAAACATATGTAACTAAACTTCAACTTCAGACTTAGGTTGAAAATGGAGACAATCGATCTCAGAAATATGTTCCTAGTTATTAGTGTAAGTGGTGTAAAAAGGTCACTAATTGACTCGAATTCTTCCCCAAATTTGTATCAAAGTGTTTAAAATTAAACATGTGAATCTGTACCTTCAACAGAATGGGGGACATTGTCAACAACTTTTTGAATTGGTAAGTTAATTTTGAGTTTTATTTATTTTTTTCTCTTTCCACCGCTTTCTCTAAGTTTATTCCAACCAGTGCATAATATCACAAGTGTATGGAGTCAGGATTATCATCACATTGCTGTATCTCGCTTACACTACCATTGTGGAAGGTCTTAAAGACCACACTGTATTAACACACACATATACAGCACAAATGACAATGAAGGGAAGATATCCTATGGATGTTCTGTTTAAACGGTTGTAGAAATGCTATTTAGGAGTGCTTTATGTAAACACCCCCCCCCCCCTGCTCAGTTTGTATAGTTATCTGTCAGCTCTTGCCACCTTCTCGAATGAATCTGTCAAGTTCTCTAATAATGGACACACACAAATATCTCTGAACTTAATATTAATTGAAGTGAGAGGTAAACGGGTTCTTAGACTTGTGTGAAGGCATTGTCATACCGGAGCAATATGTCATGCTGCTGAAGGGATGTTACACTCAGCTTTTGTGTTGTCCTCTGTGGTCTAGGGGTATCATGCTAGCTTCTAGTTCCTGAGGTTGCAGATTCAAACCTGATGGAGGGTTATGGAGTTTTTTGTGTGTAAAAATCCATAGCAAGGTTTACTTCGGAAGGGAAGTAAAGCCAGTGGTCCCGTGTTGTGGATTTATGGCAAATAAAAGAACTTCAAGCCTGATAGAGGCCTCTAAGCAAAATTTGCGGCCTTTCTCGCCAATATAGAATGGGACACTAAGGACCATAATAGTTAAAGAGCATCCATAAATAAAGCTCAAAAAAAAGAAATGTTTTGCTGCCATAGTGCTGCATTATCGATCTTCTTTCACCACTGGCCAGTTTCGGGATGAACTAAAATTTGCAGTAGTCAAACCAATTCTAAAAGAAAATCCAATGTGTTGCATTCACATTCTGTGCTAACTCTTCTGCAAACCATTCTTACCAAAGCTTATTCTTCTATCTGCTTTTTGTTAATAGAGATAAACTTTCACTACACATTTCATTGTAAGTAAAAGAAGAATACAGTACGCTTAAGTGATAGTCAGGTTTTTAAAAGGCAGATCATTATGTGGTGGTTTTGAAATTCCATTCTCTTTGCATGACCAAGAGAAAAAACTGAATATGACTTCCTACTGGAAAAAAGTATAAGTGTATGGAAATTCAAATCAGTAACAAAAAATATTTTTGAAATGGTTAATGACACAAAGATTTTTGACATAAATCAAAACCATCACTTAGTAGTAGAAGTAAGGTGCTTGTAATCACTGTTAACTCTTATACAGAGAGAGCGAAAAAACTACAAACCGGCTGTGCAGTGTTTTTCCTGTCTGCGTCCTCGGTGCTCGTTGCTGTCTGCCGCTATCATAGAAAGGCGCGAATGAAACCATACAACATTTTTAAAACTACTTTTTAAAGGCTTTACTTACCAACTTTATGAAAGGAGATGCTGAAACTGGCCACTGTCATTGTCCATACGTTTTTGGCATCTCTTAAGGAAACTATCCATCACTCGCCGTAGTTTACGTTGAGAAATGCTGGCAATTTCCTGGTGGATGTTTTGTTTTAATTCTTCCAGGGTGTGTGGGTTTGTCTTGTACACTTTATGTTTTAAGTTACCCCAGATATAGAAATCGCAGGTGGTTAGATTGGGGGCTGAGGGGGCCACAAATCTCTACTAATAATTCTGTCCTCATACATGCTTTCAATTGTTCTCATCAAAATATTGGCACACTATTGAGACACCACACACAAAATGTGCGCCTAATTACAGGATCACCTGGTTGAAGAGCATCTGCCACAGTTATTTTATATGGTTTTAACTTCAGCAATTTGGTAATTCTTCACACAGAGCCATAAGAAATGCCTGCCTGTTGTGAAAGACGCCTAAGTGATTTTTGCAGGGAATTCTTCAAACGATGACCGATGTTGCCTAATGTTTCTTCAGTAAGAATCGTATGTCGTCTTTTAGATTTCTTAGCCTGAAACTTGTTGTTAAGTTCATGGATTGTTGTACGGTCTGGAACTTTTACATCTGTACATCATACAAATCATAAATAAATACATGCTGTGCAGTAGAAAACATATACTGAGCCATAATATACTTTGTGACTAAGTACAGGAGAAAATAATAAATAAGTCGTAATTACTGAACTATATCACATCACTGTCAACTCAATACTGCACTTCACACTGCAGAGCTAAACCATGTCAACAGGTGACCTTGTGTATAGCAGCAGTTCATTATCATGTTTCCACACGCTTAGTGGAAAAACACCGTGCAGCCAGTTCATAGTTTCTTGGCTCTCCCATTACTTATTCATAAGTGACAAAAATAAAAAAAGAAAATTTTTGATTGTCATTATACTGTGCAAGGCTATCTAAGCTTCTTTTCCAAACAGTAATTATAGTTTTCTTTTTATAACATTTCTCAATAGAAATGGCATTGTGATCCGCATATCTGGGGTTTGGGTGCACTCACCCTGTATTTAGATAATGTTACACCCATGGGCCCAACAATTTTTTGCTCCCTCCATCCGTGTGACGCCACTCAAAAACAGCGCAGGCAGCAGGACGGCAGTGTTGCCAGTTGCACCATGCACGTAAGATCTCCATCCGTCTACCTACAATTTCCCTCTCACTAATAAGAATTCCCGCTACCATCGCTGCTCTTTTTTAGCGCATGTAAAAATTGGTTTTCATCATGGCCCATGTGTCCCATGCATAAATACGGGCTGGATGCACTGTCTTCTTGTATGCTTTTCTTCTTGAAAGAATATTAATTAATAAAAACATTTCCTATAAAAGTTGTTTGTTTTGAAAAGCTCTATCTAATGGTACTCTATTTGACCCCCCACTCCAATTTGAAATTTTAAAGTGATATGCCACTGACCCTACCTTTGCAAAAAGTTTGTATAAATATCGTATCTTTTACGTAAATTCAAGAAATGTATAAATCAAGATGTGCTACGCACTTCTTATTATGCCTTTTTTCATTCTCACTTATTATATGGGGTCAGGCTTTGGGGAAACTGTGCTACATCAAAAAATGTATTTGTCTGGCAAAAGAAAACTATTAAGATTAATGGTAGAGTTAGGACCACAGGAAACGTGTAAGTCTAGCTTTAGAAATCTCAAGATAATGACATTACCTTCATTATATATATTTAGTAATATGTATGTCAAAGAAAATATTAATCAATTTGTAAATCGTTCCACTGTACATAATTATAACACTAGATGTAAATTTGGTTTAGACACACCACATAACCACTGAACAGGTTTATCTTCTTAGTCAAAACATTGCACAAACAAACTGCATTTTACTCTGTAGATGAATATATGGAGTGTAATATTCACACCTCAGAATTTATGTAATTCTGCTGTGTGTTGATTTATTAGGTTAATGCTGAAGACTTTTGACCTAAGTAAATTTGTATACTTTAAATCAGCTTTTATATAATTCTGTACTATATTACTTACAAGACTTGTATATATATTATTATTATTCACCTCTGGTTATGGTTGACTGATAAAATCAAGCTCAAGGAAGAGTTCACATGTGCCTTAGTTATAAATATTTTTATCTCAAAAATTTTAGTGCCATATTTTCCCAAATAAATTACTGTTATGGGTCAACTGGTTCACAGTGCATACAACTTTGGTTTAATATTATTTTTGTGTAATTTTGCAGGAACTATTCTGGCACTGTATCTGCTATTGGAGCCTTGTTGATCACTGATTTGCAGGCTCGTATAATGGACAAGAAGCAGTACCAGTGTCCCTTTGGTATGAAGGTCCCTCAGCATCCATTCATTACAGTCTTGAGACACAGCAAAGAGACCTGCTTCCATGTGTTGTCACAGATACAGCACATCTGCAACCATCCAGCGAAAAAGTAAGTGAAATAGTGAGTTATTGTTCTATGGTGTTGAAAGGGATGTTTAAATAGACGGGAACTTGAAAACACTAAAAGCAAAACATACTGATTTTGTGAGAGAACACGGTAAATTCAGAGCATTAAAAGTAAATTGGTGGTAAGAGCAGTTATAAATCAGAATGTGCAAATATTTAGTTTGCATTGTACAGGATGAGATAAAAGCTTTTTCCCCCCAAACATTTTATTTAATACTATGGCTCGTTTTGGTACTTAACTGTCTTACTATAAAATACACAAAAGGGATGCCAATTTCACCAACATATGAGTAAGTCATGACAACTTAAATTAATAATTTTACATGTAAACAAGGAAAGGTAGGAATAAAATTTATATGGACAAATCCATGTCATTTACTTCCATTTTATGGTAAACAAGTGAGGTACTCAATATGAGGAGGAACCACAAACAAATTTAGAAATGATTTTTTTGTGCTAAGCTTACTTGCAATGAACACATAAAATATACAGAGCCTACGTTTCAATGTGCAGCTGTATTATGGGGAATTACTTACACTATGCTGTTTCTAATCAGTTTTGTTTCCTCTCAGCATTCCCTCTTTGTGTGCCAGCTATCAGTTGACAGGAAGTTCTTTGTACGGTGGCTAATACATTGTGAGATCATGTTTCAATGTTTAATGTGTTAGTGCTATTATAACGCCAAAAAGTCTGTATACTATGTCTACTGTATCATTGTTGGTGCTGGTGTGGTAAAACATAAACTGCAGTGCATCATAAAATTTGCATTTTGTTTTATATTTATCTTTTGCACCACTCCCAAATTTCCCTGCCTTCATTTTGTTCCTTTCGTTGGTGAACTGGGTTCCCAACCTGTGGATTTTTACTTTAATTTCCTCTCCTCACATGTTGAACTCTATTCCTATATCATGTAATGCATTTTGTCGCTTTTGTTTATTTCTGTAGTCTACAGTGTCTACTCCAGTCTTTGGTCTCAATCAGTTCAATCAACTTCTTTGTCATTTCCCTCATGCATTTATTGTTATGGACCATTGTTACATATGAAGAAATAAGCTGTCACCGTGCTACAATAAATTGTTCGCATTGTAAAATGCACGTATCTGTCTTAATTCTGTATTTGTATAACACAAATTATGATCCTTGTACCTACCTCTCAAACAGCTATCTACTACCACAGCAGACGACGTAACAAAGTTGTACCGAATACGTCACAAAAATTTTCTAAACTGTTCAAGCCACTTTCAGATGGCGCAACTTTCTTTTTTCCGCTGTGTACACAAAGCAACTTCCGAAGTTTGAGTTGCACGTGCAATTTTCCTACTTGTTTGACAGTTTACACGGTTAAACTCCACTTTTCTTGCGTAGTTCGAAGTTGCAAGCCTTTTAAGTTGCATTGTGGATGAGTACCTTTACAGTGTTTATTTTTTATATTTCTTTAAAGTCTAAATGCTTTTTTACTAGAATGTATGAACCTCCATGTTTAAAGCTAGAACCTACAATAATATGATGCTAATTTATAATTATAAAAATTTACATGCATAATTTTATTACTGGCCATCCAGTGTTCAGAGAGACAAATTATATCAGGATTCATTTCTTTTGAATTGAGTACAACTTCTAAAGATAACCATTTGCTTTTTTAATACTCTGGGCATTTTGATGATATTATCGTGACCTCTTTATTATTTTAGCTCAATGGGGGGTAGAGCAGGTACCACAAAGAGATCGATTATGCTATCACACAATATGCGAGGTCCGACGGGGGATGTAGCTAAATGAAATTATGAAAAATATCCTAAATGTCCCTAGCAATATCAGTAGTTCATGATGGGGATGAGGTAAGGGTCTATCTACTATAGAAATTCACAACAGAATGGCCCGGATGACTAACATATTCTAGGATAAAGAGAAATTACAATACCTCCTTGCCTGTCGGTGGGGACGCCATGCTTGCACGCATGGACAACTGCGCACAACGACCTTGCTCTTAGCAGTACCTCGACTCGACTGTGTACTAACCCACGGTCAACTGGCGTACCCACGCTATGTTAGAACTGGTTTTTCCATCATCCCCTCCACTCTTGCGCAATATCCGATCTGGGCAACCAGGTCACATACGCAATAATGCTCATACGTCACAATATACCTTGATTATATTTTTATTTCCTGTTGTTTTAGATTATTTTGTATTAAAATCCACAATTTGAGGAATCTGCACTTTACTTATCACCTCAGAACTGGTATATAAAATTCTTGCCGAGTCACCTTCTCATAGGTATAAATTATTAAAATATGCAACAATAAAAAATGTTTGGGACAATAATCAATTCTGAAATATTTCCCCATATTTTAAACAGTACATTTTGAAATGTTATGTGGTTATTTTTTACTTTACATGAGCTTGTACAAAGAGTTCATAATGTTAAGGCTATCATAATGTACCTACTTGATTTTTGCAACTGTTTATTATTGTCTCAGCAAACAAATTGCATATTTCTTGTTATGTTGCTTAAATAATATTTCACATAAATAATTTTTACAACAGCTTTGGAAGTAAATGATATTGGTTGTAGAAAGTAATGTGTGTGTTACACTCAATTTTTTTTTTTCTTCTTCTAAATTCCTTTCCTATTTTTTATTTGCAAACGAGCCATCGTTTTTCTCTGCAACAATAAAAATTAATCTTTGACTAAGTCTTTAGTTAAACTTAAAGATGAAATACTAGTGGTATGTGCTGATCTTAATATTGAAATATTTTGTGAAATATTTCCTTTCAGTGTTTCAGACAACAGCATGGAGCTTTTGAGACCCGTATTTTTATATGCTTTGTGTGATCCATCACTTACTTCTCGCCTTCCCATTCTCTGCCGTCGTCAGATGTGGACCCTACTCCTTCATTCCACCTCTACAGAGTTCTTATTGGAGCTTATCTCATGGTTTCAGGTATTTAACAATGCATCTTATTTAGATTTAAGCTTGAGAGCAGGGATTTCATTCTGGAATATTTAATCTTGATCATATACCAGATAGGAGGGGTATAGTTGTCATCCTCTTAGGGGGTGATTCTATGTATACGTTAAAAGGGAGCTAGGAAAACCAAATAAATCAAGTGGGAATCTCAAAATAAATATGGATAGAAGGATAGAAGGTGAACCCTCAGAGGCAGCAAATATATTTAGACAACGTTGATATTGTAATGAAAAGAAGCTAGAAACAGTGATGTGTATTGAATTTATTTAAAGGTGAGTCGGAATTGTTACACTAACATCACTTAAGTTTACTCACTTAACATGTTTTGGGAAACCGTTGTTCCCATCCTCAGAAGGTTAATTCGACTGGCCCGTGTTGTTGGTGTTTCCGTTTTTTGGACTGGATCCTGTGGTGGCATCTTGTGGTGGAGAAATGTACTTCCAGAGATGATTTGGTGGCGGCAAATCAAAATTCATTAGATGTGTGTTGTGTTTTAGAATGGTGATCTTCTCCCATGCATCTAATTTGGCTGCAAATTTGGCTGGTTTGACTAATGTAATATTGGGTTTGATGTTGTGATTAGTGATCCAAAAATGGTGTGAAACTGCAGATTTGTCCATTTGTTTGTATTTAATACATCTCATGTGCTCCTTTAGCCTAGTTTCTAGGTTTCTTTTTGTCTTACCTATGTATACTTTATTGCAATCTGAACAATTGATTTTATAGATTCCAGCTTTTTTGTCTTGTGGAATGGGGTCTTTTAACTTGTTACAAAGTAATTTCTCTATTTTAAAATAGAGAGTTGAGGGTTGTTACACTACATCACTATGATAAATAACCATAGAATAACCAGTCTCCACAGAATAACCACAACATACAGAAACTACTATGCAACAGAACAAAAGATCCTATCCCCAACGATAAATCAGCTGGTATATATCAAATTGATTGTAATGAATGTAACCTGGTATATATAGGAAGAACAAAAAGAAATCTTGAAATAAGACTTAAAGAGCATATGAGATGCATTTACCAAAAGCAGCAAGATAAATCAGCAGTAGCACATCATTTCTGGTCTTCAAACCATGATATCACTCCAAACATAAAACTCTTAAAACCGATCAACAGCAGCAATGAATTGGACATCTGGGAGAAAATACATATTGTCAAACACAGGAATCACCTAATGAATTTTGAACTGCCGCCACCCAACAGCCTTTGGAGGTTCATCAGCCCAGCACCAGAGAACACCACAAACCACACACATCCCCCAGACGATGACCGGCAAATATCAGTTGAGAGAGAATGCTGACGATGGGGACAAGCCGTCTCCCGAAACGCGTTCAAGTAAGTTTATCATAATGATGTAGTGTAACAACCCTCAACTCTCTATTTTAAATTATGACACATCACTGTTACAAGCTTCTAAATCTTCAAAAAATTGAACTTAATTTCTCTATGTTAAATTTGTTCTGTGGAGCTAGGCTGATGTTATGTTTCATGAAAATCTTCTTAAATTTGTGAAAAGTTCCTGGGTGGTATGTGAATTTCTTGAACTTTAGCTCTTTATCTTGCTGGCTGAGATTTGTTGTGTTTCTGATGTGCATCTGTCGTTTGAATTTTGCAATTTTTTTGTCAATAGTTGTTTTGTTGTACCCATTATGTATTGCTGTGTCTACTATATGCTGGTATTCTAACTGGTATTCTTTTTTATTTAAGGGGGTATATACCAGTCTATGTGTTAGGCTGTTTAGTACTGCATGTTTGTGTGTGGTTGGATTGAAACTCTTATTTTTTATGTAATTAGTAGAGTGTGTTAGCTTCCTGTATATGCCAAAGGTTAGGTTCTTTTGTTCTCTGATGATTTTTAGGTCTAAAAATGGTAGCATGCCTTCTTTTTCTATTTCTATGGTGAATTTTATTGATTGGTTCTGTAGGTTTAGTAAGGCTAAGGAGTCTTGTATGAAGAAAGAGGAGGAGCCCAGTGTTTGATACTCTAGTGAGGGACCAGAAGAGAGAGGAGCAGCCCGGTGTTCAATATTTTAGTGAGTGACCAAAAGAGAGGAAGAGTCCTGCATTTGACCCCAAAGTGGGTGAATGCAGAAGAGAGAAGAGGTGCCTAGTGTTCAATACTCTACTGAGTGGCTGAAAGAGAGGAGTTTGGTGTTCAACATTCCAGTGAGCAACCAGAAGAGAGAGGAGTCCAGTGGTCAATACTCTAATGAGTGACTGGAAGAGAGGAATCCGGTGTTTGACTCTCCAGTGAGCAAGCAGATGTTTTATTTCATCTAATGCTGTGGGTGATAGAAATATTGCACTAGCAATTTCGTGTCCAATTGAAGGATGTGTGTTTATTTTGTTTTTAGTTTTGTGTACTAATAAATTTTCTGCTAAGCTTGTCTAAATATTTATTTAAAGGTGAGTCGGAATTGTAACACTAACATCACTTAAGTTTACTCACTTAACATGTTTTGGGAAACCGTTGTTCCCATCCTCAGAAGGTTAATTCGACTGGCCCGTGTTGTTGGTGTTTCCGTTTTTTGGACTGGATCCTGTGGTGGCATCTTGTGGTGGAGAAATGTACTTCCAGAGAGGATTTGGTGGCGGCAAATCAAAATTCATTAGATGTGTGTTGTGTTTTAGAATGGTGATCTTCTCCCATGCATCTAATTCGGCTGCAAATTTGGCTGGTTTGACTAATGTAACCCCCTTTGGTGCCAAATGCAGGACTGCTCTCTCTTCTGGTTGCTCACTGGAGCGTTGAACACCAGACTCATCTCTTCTGGGTTGCCCACTTCAATGTCAAACACAGGACTACTCTTCTCACTTTCGGTTGCTCACTGGAGTGTCAAACACAGGACTCCTCTCGCTCTATTGCTCAGAAGAACTTGTTGAGTAACAGCACAAAGCACTGTATATCACTACAACAACTACCTCATAGTACAACGAATATGTTTCTCTCTATACCTGTAAGAGCTTTAAAGAAATTTCTTATATGTTGAGAGGAGTATGGTTCTTGCAATTTTGCCATTCTTCTGGATTAATCTTCCAGATTCTTGGGAGCACCTCTGCCCTCCAACTAATCATGTGCTATTGATACTGAAGGACGTGCTCACTATCCGCAAAGCAGGAGACCTGGTTTCATCACAGTGTGTGTCTCCCAGCTATGGATATAACAAACAGTGCCTCACATATTCATTTCTAACTTTCATTTGTATAGCTCCTTATAAATATAAGTCACAGCTTTGTGCATGAAGACCTGACCTTTCAGGAATAACAATCATTTATTTAAACATAGAAAGCAAACACTGTTGTTTTTAGTTGCTCTAATGTCTTGTGTTGCAGATAGAAGGAGAGGCGGAGGTGTTCAACATGAGCTGTATGTTGGTTGAGCTAGCAGAGTTAGCAGTCAGAAATAACGATGCAGTTCTGTGTGCAGCACTTGCTCCATTTGTGGCCTCTACTACCCATCGTTTAGTCTGTTATGGTTACGACCCTAGTGCTTGTCTGACAGTGTTGATCCAGCTTCTGGAATTTGGCCCTGAGGCAGGCAGTGTTGTCCTCTCTGTGCTGTCAAACGCTGTAGGAACGTGCCCAGTCCCATATCTCAAGGACATCATTAGTTGTTGTAAGTATAAAGCTGCATCACAGCTACTGAATGTTGAGCAACTTTATAACACTGCATTGGATAAGCCATTACTCTTGATTCCAATGAAACAATGTTTTGAAATGGTAATTGTTCTTTCACACAAGCCATGTGTAGTACAAGGTTGGAAAGGTAGACTGAAAACTTCAATGCCATAGACTATGGACTAACATGTCGGAATGACATTAAATTCCCCAACTGACTAGCATTTTTTCTGGTAAACTACAAGATCTCAAGTTCATTTTGAGATGACATACCTCAATGGCAACTTGCAATGTCGTAAGTATGTTTGAGTCCCAGGCTTCATAGTTTAACCACCTTTTACCTTAATCAAATTATAATTAATTGTTTTCACACAAGCCATATGTAGGATAAGGTTGGAAAGGTAGAATCAGACTGAAAAATTTGATGCCTTAGCGGGGATTTAAACCATAGATCTTCCAGTTTCTGTGCGGTTGCTCTAACCAACTGAGCTACTATGGCAACATGCCAGCACATTAGATTTCCCCTGACTCACATTTTTACTTTCTCCACTACGTATAGTAAGTAGGGGAAGTATTGCATTCCACCCAAAAATTCGATACCGAGATTTCACAGGAAATACATGTTTTCAGGTGCACTTAATGCATATAAAGCATTTTTGGAAACATGTCTGTGTGTCTGTCCTTCTGTGAACAGCATAACTCAGATACGAACAGTCGGATAAATACCAAACTTAGTATTTAGGTTCAGTACCTTCCAGAGATGCGACAAGGTTTTCAAGAAAATCCCCCCACCCCAGATTACCCTTTACATGGAACATTTTTCGAAAATTTTAATTTTCTCAAAAATGGCTCTAATGATTTTGATTAAAATATCATATATTTAAGATATTTTCATGACAAATAAAATGTATATCTTGAATTTTCTGCAAATGTCTCCAAAAGTGTTCTTCATTGTGAATGACTTTTGCATAACTGGTAAACCATAAGAGATAGACAAAATTTTACTACACAAAAAATGTATATTGCGTTAAAATACACAATTTATGTCATATACATTTTTGTTGTTGAGTGAACCATTTTCGAGATATTGCTTATTATTTCCTTAAATTTTCCAATACTTATACTTTTTCTCAAATGGGAATTCGTTATTCATTTTTTTTTGTCTTGGTAATGCAAGAGAATGGAATACTCTACATAGCAACCTGCTCTTAAAATATTTGACTATAGCTTAAAACCTACCATATTCCCCTTGCATTGATGGAGGTATAGCTTACGTATTCTGTTTTACGTAAATTATTATATCTTGAAGATCTTATAGTTAGCTCCACGTTGTGGTGCCAATTTACGAGAGCAAATATGTGTTTACTTCACGCGAAACCATCTTGTGTGACGTCACTCGTTGGTTTGGTCTGGTCCGTAGATCCCTCTGGCGTTAGCAATTTGCATGAATTTTAAATGTCCACCGGCTAGCTATCATCTGATCTGGTAGGCATGTTTTTCTTACAGGTTGTGAAGCGGAAAGGAATCTTTTATCCAAAAATTACTAGTGAAGAAATGTGTTTTATAATGTTTTATTGTCGAACACGTGCACTAACACATTTACATATTAATCTGAATACTTGCCCAAACTGAAACTGTTTGTAATAACTTCTCACTTTTAAATCACGTACTTCGACTTTATATATTCAACTGTATAATACTTTATAAGATTTCTTGTAATTCTTCTACGCGTAACTTGACGAAATGAAAGACTGACTGACGATCTATACTGTACTGAGAATTCCGTTGAACTGGGAGCTGACGTGTTATATGTTGAGAATCTTGTTGAACACTGAGGGACGATGTGTAATGTTTTGAGAATCTTGCCGAACTGGGGGATCGTTACCTCAACCTGGCTATTTATAGGCTTGCCTCAAGATACACCTAAAGATTATAAATGAACTGCTATTGGCTAATAAAACGCGCCAACATTAGCGTCTATTTTATTATCCAATGAAAACCACTAATACATATTATTTTTATAGAATGTTCTAGAAGCTTTTTTTACCGAAAAGGCGCGAAACATTACGTAACTTCCTGGTTCCCGGTAACGATAAACAACTCACCCCCTTGCTAAAGTATTGTGTTATTGTTAACAGTTTCAATAGAGCCGTATATTATTATTTACCAATAATAATTACAATTATTAAACCTCCGAAATCAATGTTACACAAAAATACATATTCATATTAAAATAATTATTTACATTAAAGTAATTTGTGATACAAATTACCGTCTCATATGCCCCACTAGAAACATAATTATAAACATTTATAACCTGCTTGGAAATTTTATAATTTTGTTTTTAGTCTCCTAAATCTTGGAACACACGTTATCACTTTCACTTAACACTTCACACGCATTTAACACACGACATATGTTTTATCTCGCCACTACTTACTGGCTTTGGTTCAATTTGTTTAGATATTCATCTGACATCACAAAATTTTTTTTTTTTTTTTTTTTATAGCAAATACTTTACCCTAAATTACTTATTTACTGCTACCAAATTGTTTACTTTGAGTTGTTGACAAAAATTTATACATTTAAGATTTTTGTAATTGTTACACATATTTACCAAAATATTCACCCTCTACAAAAATATATTGATATCTCCTAAATCTAGACACTGTTTCACCTTTTCTGTTTGCTACATAAATATTTGTTTTTAATTATATTCACCAAAAAAAATTTTTTTTTTTTTATTATGAATTTATTATTATTTTAACAATACTTTTGGAATTGTATTTACGTACTTTTAATTTAATATCATATTAAATTTCAATCTTTGCATTCTTAATTTTTAAGTCTTGGAATTGTATTTACGTACTTTTAATTTAATATCATATTAAGTTTCAATCTTTGCATTCTTAATTTTTAAGTCTTGGAATTGTATTTACGTACTTTTACTTTAATATCATATTAAGTTTCAATTATTACTTTCTTAATTTTCAAATATTGTTACAGATACTAAAAATTTAATTTTTTTTTTTTTTTGTTTTATAATTTTATTTTTTTTTTCAAATGACATATAAATAATTAACCCTCTTACGTTCCAATACATTTCTATGCAAGTCGTCTTCAACTATCCAGCATTTACTTTACATCTCATTGCTATTTACCCTCCTGGATCAAATTGTGTGTGGCTAAACATTACTCGTAGCCGTAACCTAACCTTCAAATTTTTGTTCATGAATAACCTATTGTATTCATTTGACATTTCGTTCCCTGATAATATTTGAAAACAATCTACAGTTTCTTGAACAACACGTCTTTTAACAACATTCATTTTCAATTCTTCTGCAATCATTTTAATCTGAGAATACTCTGAAAAATCTGTACTAAACTGTACTGGACTGGAGTTTTCAATTTGAACATATTGGTACAATTTATCTCTTTGCATTTCTGATTCTTTTTGTATTTCTGATATCTCCGCTCTGAAATTGACTTGAGCCTGATTTACATCTACGATCCTAACCTCTTTTATCTCTATTAGCTCACTTGAAATACTACTCATTTGACTTCCTAACTCTGTACTTTCTACATTAACCTCACTTTTAGTATTAACCTCACTTTCTTTGTTATCTATTTCCATGCTCATGTCTAGCATTTTCTTTGAAATTTCTCCTGTCTCACTTACTATTACTTCCTCATTTTCATCTCTCATTTCTGGCATACTACTATTTAACTTCATAACTTTCTTTTCAATTTCTTCACTGCTTTGATCTACTGTTTGCTCTACTTTCTCATTCCTCCTACCAAGCCTTTCCATAAATTCCCTATGATCCTTTTCCATTTTCTCATTAATCTTTTTCATATCTGCTCTCATTTCCCTATGACTCTTTCGTATATCTTCCCTAATATTTCTCAAAATTTCCATCATTTCCATCATCATACCAGCATCAATATTAATATTTCCTGCGATTCTATTCTTACTTTCTGCACTAACATTTCCTCCCTCCAATACTACATTGTTTGAGCTTTTTTTTGTAACCTGTATTGAATTACAGCTAACTTTTACACTATCCCCCTTCATCATTATTTCTTCAGTATTCCTAGCAGCCATTGTTTTTGTTTTCTAAAAAAAATTACAATCACCTGACCTTTATGATGCTGCCTGTTGATGTAGCTTTGATGTCCAGCGTTCTGCCCCTTTCTCCTAGATTTGTATGTCGCTTCTGCGTTGTATTGTGATGAATCTATGTCGTTTCGATGTTTTCTTGTAGCTGAATTCCTTGTTGCATCGCAATCTCGGAATTACGATCGAAGTCAGTCGTCCCTTTCGTCTCTGGAATCTGCGTCTTGTAGACCATTTCACCGCTGTATTCCTGGTTACTCTGCTTCATTCCTTTCCTGGTCGCTTCGCCTTCCTTTCCTGGTCACTTCGCGTTCCTTTCCTAGTCACTTCGCCCCACGTTGGGCGCCAATTTGATGGAGGTATAGCTTACGTATTCTGTTTTACGTAAATTATTATATCTTGAAGATCTTATAGTTAGCCCCACGTTGGGCGCCAATTTGAAGGAGGTATAGCTTACGTATTCTGTTTTACGTAACAAATGTTGCAAATAAATGTTTGTTTACATAACTTTGACTACCCCACGTATGGGAGCCAATTTGCAATAGCAATTTTACGTGTTTATAGCACCACGTTGTGGAAGCCAATATGATGGGAGAATGTTATGTTGACTTCTGCGTTGCCATCTTGTGTGACGTCACTCGTTGGTTTGGTCTGGTCCGTAGATCCCTCTGGCGTTAGCAATTTGCATGAATTTTAAATGTCCACCGGCTAGCTATAATCTGATCTTGGTAGGCATGTTTTTCTTACAGGTTGTGAAGCGGAAAGGAATCTTTTATCCAAAAATTACTAGTGAAGAAATGTGTTTTATAATCTTTATTGCAGAACACGTTCACGAACACTTTCACAAATTAATTTGAATACTCGCCCAAACTGAAACTGTTTATAATAACTTCTTATCACTTTTAACTCACGTACTTCAACTTTATATATTTAACTGTATAATGCTTTATAAGATTTCTCGTACTTCTGCTGCGCGTAACTTGAATTTAGAGACCGACATGAGAATCTTGTTGAACTGGGAGCTGACGTGTTATATGTTGAGAATCTTGTTGAACACTGAGGGACGATGTGTAATGTTTTGAGAATCTTGCCGAACTGGGGGATCGTTACCTCAACCTGGCTATTTATAGGCTTGCCTCAAGATACACCTAAAGATTATAAATGAACTGCTATTGGCTAATAAAACGCGCCAACATTAGCGTCTATTTTATTATCCAATGAAAACCACTAATACATATTATTTTTATAGAATGTTCTAGAAGCTTTTTTTACCGAAAAGGCGCGAAACATTACGTAACTTCCTGGTTCCCGGTAACGATAAACAACTCACCCCCTTGCTAAAGTATTGTGTTATTGTTAACAGTTTCAATAGAGCCGTATATTATTATTTACCAATAATAATTACAATTATTAAACCTCTGAAATCAATGTTACACAAAAATACATATTCATATTAAAATAATTATTTACATTAAAGTAATTTGTGATACAAATTACCGTCTCAGCATCTACAAGAAAATTAGCAATAAGATTAACATCTTGATATCTCGATTTACATGAAGCATATGGAGAATAAGTTTTTGTAAAAATAGTTTGTACAAGAGTAGAGAAAGTCATGTGAGTGTAACACATCAGATTTTTTTCCAGTAAATCACAAGAAGATCTCAAATTCATTTTGAGATGAGATGCCCCAATGGTGACTTACAATGTTGTAAGTACTTTTAAGTCTTGGACTTCATAGTTTAACCAACTATTAGGTAATTTGATGATAATTATTATTCTTTCTCAGAAATTGTGTGTAGGGCAAGATTGGAAAGGTAGAATCAGACTGAAAAATTCATTGCTATAGCTGGGATCTGTACTGTGGATCTTCCAGTTTCATACGGTTGCTCTAACCAACTGAGGTACCATGGCAACATACTAGCACCACATTAAATTCCCAACTGACTTGGATATTTCCTGGTAAACATTTCCATTTTTGAGAAGACATCCCAAATCCGGCCGTTCATTCCCCATCTTATTAAGATATATCTCCTTGAAAATGATAATGTGTGTTACTGAAACATATTACTGCAAGTTTACTAATGTTATATTATTAGAAGTTTGATAAATATGGAGGGATTATCATTACTTACATTTTTAAATCAGCTGAGGATGAGAATAAGTGGTCTCAAATTATGTCCTGATTAAACAAATAGGTAGCAGAGGTGTAGTGTTAATAAAGGTTAACTCATGTGACTTAAAATGTTTAAGCTCTGATAATGATGATGACTATTATTATTAAATATATTTATGTGCACATGGCATGTAAATAATTAACATGTCATTTTTCAACAAAAGCTTTGAAGAATACATTTTATGCAGGTATTTGGATGGTGAACTCCAAGCTGTGCAATTTGTTATCTGCGGGCATGTTAGTATCATCTCTTCTGCAGTGGTTGCTGTATCCTTCATACATAACAGGAGAAGCATTACAACTTGCTACTACAGCTCTTGGTACTGTTAAACCTGACACCAACTGGGTTTCCAGAACTTCTCAGCTATGTAGAAACAAGCATTTCACTACTCTCAGATGTTTTGATGCATTTGTGGATTTGACAACAGAGATATGCAGGTAATGTTATGTTTTATGGCTTCAAAAGTTAAAAAAATCTCATGTCATACACTCAAAAGAGTTACTTTAACTTTTACAAATTATATATTCTATTATTCATATAAAATTAATTCTTATACACAATGAAAACTTGTCAGAACATATGTGGAGTTTTTAGAAGTGATTATAAACAGTGAAACTTTGTAACACAATTAAAATTGTAAGTGGATTGGTGACTATTCAGTTTTACTTACCAAGTTTTCACTCAGAACATGTTCGAAGACATTCATCTCCATCTTCAGTGTTGTCCAATGGTGATTGGAAGGGATCCCCTAATTCAATGTCAGTTGTACTGCCATCTAGCTGTCTAGTGGCAAACTTTACTATGTTATCTACCTGCAGAATTTCAAAATTCATTGGTCATGTGGATTTTTACTTTCTCTACTATGTATAGTAAGTAGGGGAAGTATTGTATTCCACCCAAAAATTTGATACCGAGATTTCACCGAAAATACATGTTTTGAGGCCCGCTGAATCCAAAAAAAGCATTTTTGGAAACGCGCGCGTGCGTGCGTGCGTGCTTGCATGCGTGCGTGCGTGCATGCAAGAGAGAGAGAGAGAGAGAGAGAGAGGGAGAGGGAGGGAGAGAGACTCAGAAACGAACAATCGGATAAACACCAAACTTGGTATTTAGGTTCAGTATCTTTCAGAGATGCGACAAGAAGGTTTTCAAGAAAATCCCCCCACCCCAGATTACCCTTTACATGGAACATTTTTCGAAAGTTTTAATTTTCTCAAAAATGGCTCTAGCGATTTTGATTAAAATATATTATGTTTAAGATATTTTCTGGGAATGTCTCCAAAAGTATTCTTCATTGTGAACGAATTTTGTATAACTGGTAAACCATAAGAGATAGACAGAATTTTACTACACAAAAAATGTAGATCGCATTAAAATACATGTTATGTTATATACATTTTTTTGTTGAGTGAACCATTTTCGAGATATTGCTTGTTATTCCCTTAAATTTTCCAATACCTATACTTTTTCTCAAATTCGTTATTCATTTTTTTTTGTCCTGGTAATGCAAAGAGAATGGAATACTCCACATAGCAACCAGCTCTTAAAATATTTGACTATCGCTTAAAGTCTACCATATTCCCCTTGCATCTACAAGAAAATTAGCATAAGGTTAACATCTCGATTAACTTGAAGCATTTGGGGAATAAGCGTTTGTAAAAATAGTTTGTACAAGAGTAGAAAAAGTCATGTGAGTGTAACACATCAGATTTTTTTTTATGTCCTGGACATAGAAAGAAAATGGAATGCGTCACATAGCAACCAGCTCTTAAAATATTTGACTATCGCTTAAAACCTACCAATTCCCCTTGCATCTACAAGAAAATTAGCAATAAGATTAACATCTCGATTAACATGAAGCATATGCAGAATAAGCTTTTGTAAAAATAGTTTGTACAAGAGTAGAGAAAGTCATGTGAATGTAACACATCAGATTTTTTTCTCATACTGTGAGCTCTGCATGTTTTAAAAGCCTTATTTTCTGTTTAATGCTGTGTTCTGTTGAATGAATTTTGAGGTTAGTAAAATAGATTGAATGATAGTGTGACTCATTTTAAAACTTTATATTTTTGCGTCACTGTCAATGTTCCGAAAATTAAATAATTGATAATAATCATCTTCTAATGTTATCACATCATGCTAAAGCACTCTCTGTCTCACTCACATGATTTTTATTACTATGATACGTGCATTGTCATTGGCTGCCGGTCCAACTGAACTATCAAAAGTGCAAGGATTGGCCAGAATATTGAATGAGTGCTGGCAAAATTTGAAAATTGTAAACGGGCATGGGTAAACATGCCAAAGCAACAATTTTATAGCAACTAGTACACTTTGGATCAGGACTTCTATAATTTTTCCATTTTAAACAAAGTAATTTTTATGTATGCAGGATATCAGAAACGTGGCAGTCTAACCCAGAAAGTGCCAAAGATTGGCTACAGAGATTTTGTGAGCATTTGCCAAGTGGTGAACACTGGATGCCGATCCTGTCTGGTATGTTTATTCATCATTTGGGGGATACAACAGCAATATTACAGTTACTACTAAAGCTGGTGGAAAGGAATGCTGATCTTGCAGGTCACGTTCTGACATTACTCCTTTATAAGCTTTCATCTGAGAGGGAGCCACAATGTCAACTACAGATGTTACATGCCTTGACAAAAATGGCAGTACAGAAGGTAAGAATCGTGTTAAAACTCACCGAAAGAAGTGTGGTTTTATAGCACAGGGAGTTAATAGTTTCCAGTAGTATAATTAAGCTTAATGAATGTCTATTATCATGACAATTATCTCATGACAAGACCTATGAATTTTAAGCTTGAAAAGGTGAGGTTTTGGGCATCTAAAATAGGTCACAAAAATATTAAATTAGCCATTACTTTTTTAACTTTATAGTAACATAGGAGTATAATTCTTAAAAACATGATGTTATCCGTAATTAGTAGCATTACAGTACCAACAACTACTCAAAATTTCTACACATTTAGGCTGTCATTTCTCTGAGTACAAACCTAAATTTTGTTACATTTTCTTTTGCGCATATTTCTGGAATTGTATTCTTTGCATATTGGCATTTAATTCATCAGAGAAATACCTTTCAACAGTTTGAGGGGAAAAAAAATAATATATTTTGGAAGGTTAAAACCAGAAATGAATTTTAAAAACAAAAATTAATAAAAGCATTTTTGGCGAAATGTTCACTTTCAGCATTCCTTTCTTAATTCACCCAATCCCAGCATGTTCATGAGCCCTTAAAACCTATTTACCACCATCATAATGCAGAAAATCTTTATTACTTGTCTGTTCTTTTCATAAATGGCAAAACATTATTTTCCCATCTTGCAAACAGGTATTTACAATCCACAAGTCAGAAGTAAATGAATGAAGCTTTCTAAAACTTATAGTTACATGTTTCTCTCTTTGCAATATTATGCATTGCAGCTGAACTCTACAGAATATTAACCTAGCCATTTGTAGAGATGGATGAAATTTAACATAAGCATACTGCACATCATCGATATAGCATTCAAATGTGTTAGTTTATTAGCAGCCAGCGATAATACATCTTATTTCATTGTTGTCTTGAACCTAGATCATATCTTTGTACTTCACAGCCCTTATATTAGAGAAGCAATTTTAAAATCAATTTTCTAGTTTCTAAAAATTACTTCTGACAGGCAGTAGGTTAAAAAAAAAAAAGCATTAATGTAGGTTTTAACAACCTTTTAGGCAGTTGCAAGTAAAAAGCATTAAAATAGGTATCAACCACCCTTTTAGGATATTTTATGCACCATAAACTGCATCAAAGACTTAATTTTTCTTGGCTTATGAACATCTGCAATTATTCTCCAGCCCCACTTTAAGAAGAATGTTTGTTACGTAATAAATGACGTAATTTATTTATATCTGCCCCAATATGGGAGCCAACTTGAAGTAGGTGTTTTGTTTACGTATGAGTTTTTACGTAATTTATTAAGCTTCATGCATTGGAAGCCTAACTTGAAGTATTGTTCTTGGAGTTTACTTTGTTTAAGAAGTTTGCAACACGCTTTGGGCGTCAGTTTGAATTTGTTGATTATGTAATAGTTACTGTTATTATGCAATATGCTGCTATGCATGAGAAGCTGATTTCAAGATGTGTTTTTGTTATTACACTCCAAGTTTTACACTATAATATTTAACTTTGTTATTAACACTGCTTCTATATATTATTTATGTTTGAATTTGCCTTGGCTGCATCAGTGATGTTTGTAGAGTCATGTATCTTAGTCAAGGCGTGGTGCAACAAGATTGTAGACATCACAGAATTTAAGTTTTTAAATTCACTTCTTTTATTAATTCTTGCACATTTTTATAAAGCACTACACTTTTTAAGAACTGTGAGAATCTTTAATACTTTTACTTAGCATGTATACATATTTTACGATTCACACGTAAAATTTCTGTAGAGAACACATCTTCCGTCTGGTCACTACCAAGGTTTGCCAGCAACTGAGCAACTTTCAATGGTTAAAACCCGTAAGCTTCAGTATTTTAAGTCTCTGATTGGCTAATTCTAGTCTGATAGTGGTATACTTCTGTTATATTTATTTAATTTGTTGAGCCCCACGTTTGGGAGCCAATTTGAAGTAGTATTTATGTTGTATTTATTTAACATTATTGTAGCCCCACGTTTGGGAGCCAATTTGCGAGTGTATTTCTTATAATGTTTGTGTATTTGTGTTTACTTCACGCGTTGAAGCCATCTTGTGACGTGATTCATTTGTTAGGTTTGTTAGCTCCATCTGGTGTTAGCAATTTGCGGTAGTATTAGTGTTTGAAAGAATGCGACTGTTATTTGTTTTAATTTTTGTTTACTGTCCTCCGGCTAGCTATTATCTTTTCTTGGGTCGAGCACTTCTCTTTATACAGGTTGTGTAAACGGAAAGGAATGTTTTATCCAAAGATAACACTGATGAAGAAATTTATTATACACTTTTATTGTCGAAACACAGTCACTATCACATTTACATATTGATCTTGACACTCGCCAAACTGAAACTGTTATAATAACTTCATTACTGATAATTCTTAATTCGCGTACTTCAACTTTTTGTATAATTAACTTTATAACACTTGAGATTTCATAACTCTGTTACGCGTAACCTGCAAATTGATATCCGAAGTGTGCCGTACAAATACTTTCGACGAACTGACGGGAATGCGACGTGTAGTGTACAAAGAATTTTGATGAACTGACGGGGTCTACCTCTAACCTACTCTTTTTATACTCCTTCACCCAGATATGCCTAAAGATTATAACTGAGCTGCAATTGGCTAATAAAACGCGCCAACATTAGCGTCTATTTTTATATCCAATGAAAATTATGAATACATATGCTCTAGGGAAACGTTCCAGAAGATTCTCAAGGAAAAACACGCCAATATTACGTAACTTCCTCGTTTCCAATAATGATAAACAGCTCACCCCCTCGCTGCATTATTGCACGCTATTATTGTCAGTTTCAGTAAGGGAGTATAAACTTACTTCCCAACAATAATTACAATCAATAAACATCTCAAATCAATGTCACATAAAAATGCATATTCATATTAGAAACATTATTTACATTTAAGTAATTTGTGATACAAATTACTGCATCAAGTCCAATAGAATATCTACATTTTACTTAAAGCTTTTCTTTGCTAGTGATTGGCTAATTTTAAACTGTCACAGACATTACATTATCGTTGCTCTAATCATGATTAGTAATTTTCAAACTCTCAAACTCATTATTGTTACAAGGTTACCTCATTATTAGCAACTTAAAACTTATTATTCTCACAGCTCTTGCATTATTAGAGTATGTAATGTATGCACATAACATTATTAAAACATGTTTATAATAAAAATAAGCATTTGCAATGACTGTCACATACTATTCAAATAATTATTACACACATATTGTTTCAAGGCGGGCTGTTATTGAATTTACTTTTATATAATACAATTGAAATTATTCAGGTATTAAAATACTGCCTCACTCCATAGGAACTTCTTATAAGCTCATAGGAGTATATTTGGTAAGATAATTTCAATGTCATGAATGATATTGGTCTTTTGATTTATTTGTAATTACAGGAGACTTGTGATTGTCTGAGACTACCTTGGATACATAGAAGCTTGGATAATATGGAGATGGTGTGCTAATAGGTCGTAAACTATGGGGGAAAAATAAAAGCTTAAAACTCTGTGTTAATTGTTTATTACAACATAATTTGTTACAATTTACACTGAACACTTTATACAGTTTAATTAAAAGATAAATAGATTGCAATATTAAATGAGAAGATTACTTTTTGAAATAGCATTTCATAGCTTTTTGAGCTAAGTTCATGCCTCTCTTGGACATTAGCAGTGCACTGACACAAAAATATGCACATTTTTCAACACTTCCTTGGTTAATCACAAGTCTACTGTAATTGAATTCCGTTTCCCCTTACCTTACTCTGCATGTCAACATTATCATGTGGCTTAATCATGCCTCTTTGGCTGCTGGACACAAAACCACTACAGTTCATAGATAGAAGAATGTTACTCCAGAGTTAGGGGCCAGGTGGGAGGTCTACTCATGTTACAGTTTGTTTGTTATTGCATGGCTTATTGTAGTAGAATTTTACTGCACCAGATAGAATCATGTTACTTTATCTGCTAGCATTAGACAGTTTGTTTACTGCTGTGTAAATGCAGTCCCACTGTGAAGCTCTTGACTTATTTGGTTGTCAACCCTTATTTTGTGTGTATTTGCTTGCATGAAGAGAGTAGAAAATGTTTACATGGCACATTCCTAGTTGGGAGCACACATGAAGAGGGGTGAGTGCAGGTTGCACAGTAGCATTGGTTGGCCATTGTTCCTTCCCAAGTGCAAGTCTTGACACATTTGCAGTATTCCTTCACATTTTTCTGTTGTATCAAAATTTAATCATCACCTTACTTCAAAGAGTTTGTGTACTTTGTACAGATATATGTACATAACTTTAACTTAAAAAAATATAATTCATTCATATGATAGTCATTTACGAGTCAATGAAAAGCCCTTTGAGAGAGAAGTCAAGGCAAATGGCAAGCGCAAATGAAAGAAAGATACAGTAGTGTATCTCTCCTTCTCTCTGTGTGGTGGCTTTCCATGACCAGCCTCTGTGTGTGTCCTGACACTAATACTATGCTAGCATTCTTGTGATCAGTGGATTGTGAAGCAATGTGAATTAGTTCATTATTCAAGATAAATGTTACTCATATATTCAGAGAATGACATGAAAGTTGGTTTCCAAACACACAAGTGAATAAATGTGTTGATACAATGGCTAGTTAGTAGATTATACAGAGCCTTCATTTGGACGCTTAGCCAACAAAACAGAAATTTTCTTGGCATGGCGAAGCACACTGTTTGCCAGCGGAGTTGGATATTTATAGCTCATTAAATTCAAGTGAACGGATTTCGCATGAAAATTATAACTAAAATAACAACATACCTTCATCATAGAAGGTGTTTGAAATGATGTCCTTGTGCCACCATGCATCTGTATCCTTTTAAGAAAATTTACATTAACACTCATTAAGGCCATGTAAATGAAACCAAGCTTCGTCCATAAAAATAATGAAAAAGATGGGTCAATGGAGAGAACATTATCATCATCATCATCCAACACAATTGTAGAAATTAACACTACTCACATTATTACTAAGTTGCAGTTTCCTGAACTACAGTTATCTTATTATAGGCTTTTAATTTAAAAAGTTTAGTGGCATCCTAAGCTGAGTTTTGCAAAATTCCTGATTCCTATGCAAGCTGTCTCACGGAATTCTTTGTACTTTGTTCTCTTTTCTCTGATGTCATCGAGCTTTTGCTCTGTAAGAACTTAGCAATTTACTTTGATTTCTTATTTATATTTGGTTCTTATCAAGAATAGATTCTGTTTCCCTAAATCTGTTCATAAGATTATAAAAGCATTTCTCTTTGAGGTGCACAAATAGCAGGGAATCTGTATTTAAATTGTCATCTCACTTCTCTATAAGAGTTTGTTGTCACATAGGAATCATACATGAACGTTCTGTTTGCTAAAGGATATGGACATTTTGGCATTATAACAGCATTAACACACTATAACACTGAAACTCATTGTCTCACAAAATTTATTTATTTACTTACGAGGGTGCTCTGAAAAGTTTCCGACCTCAACATGAAGATGGCAGCACTCGTAAATAAAAGCTAGTGAATTTCGTTATTCATCTGTTGACAAATTTCAGCCATTTTGGACACTCATTTGTTATGTAACAGTTGTTTGAGTGAGGTGATGTGAGTGTTTTTATGAAAATGGACAAAATTGAGTATCAAGCTGCTATTAAATATTTGTTTTTGAAAGGTAATATGCCTACGCAAATCAAAGATGAGTTGGATTCTGTGTATGGGGACTCTGCACCATCATTTACCACAGTGAAATTTTGGGCAGCTGAATTTAAACGTGGACGTAAGAGCTTGGGAGACGAACGTTCGGGATGTCCAAAAACTGCAACTACCGATGAAAACATCGCCAAAGTTCACCAAATGGTGCTAGACGACCGCCAAATTAAAGTGAGAGAGATAGCAGAGGCTATGAACATCTCAAAAGAACGTGTTTGTCACATATTAAATAAACATTTAGACATGAGAAAGCTGTCCGCGCATTGGGTGCTGCGTTTGCTCACATTTGACCAAAAACGTGTTCGAATGAACATTCCCAACGCTCTGTTGGTGCAGTTTAGGCACAATAAATCCGAGTTTTGGCGCCAATTAATTACTGTAGATGAAACTTGGATACACCATTATACGCCCGAAACAAAAAATACAGTTCAAACATGGACTGCAAAGGGGAACCAACTCCAAAAAAAGAAAAAACTGTTTTTTTTCGGCTGGGAAAGTGATGGCGACTGTTTTTTGGGATAGTCATGGAGTTATTTTAATCGATTATCTTTAAAAAGGAAAAACCATTACAGGAGCATACTACGCATCATTACTTGACAAGCTGAAGGCAGAACTTGCAAAAAATGGCCACATTTGCAGAAAAAGAAAATCCTGTTTCACCAAGACAATGCACCGTCTCACACCTCAGCGGTTGCAATCCACGAATTATGGTCTGAACTGCTTGACCATCCGCCTTACTCACCAGATCTAGCCCCAAGTGACTTCTTTTTGTTCTCTCATCTGAAAATTGCGCTTGGAGGACAGACATTTTCGTCAAATGAAGAGGCAATCACCTTCGTGAACAATTATTTTGCAGAGAATCGCAGAGTACTATTTGGACTGGTTACAGAGATGGGAGCATCATTGGGAGAAGTGTGTAGAGTTACAAGGTGACTGTTGAAAAATAAAAAAAAAAATCTGAAAAAATGTCTTGTATCTTTATTAGGTCGGAAACTTTTCAGATCACCCTTGTATTTGTACTAAGCCACCATATACGGAATATGGCTATCATCAGCCCAGGCTGTTATCTTAGCCATACTTAAAACCCAGGTATTTCTTGTGTCCACCACCACCACAGCTGCTGCCGCCGTCACCGCCCCACCACCACCGCCCCGCCACCACTAATAATAATAATAATAATAATAATAATAATAATAATAATAATAATAATAATAATAATAATAATTATAATATTAACAATGATAACAATATTAATAATACTATTAATATAACAATCATCGTAGCATTGCTCATGAATGATGATGATGGTTTAAATGCACACAATGTTTGAAATAGTACTAATTAAACCTTTGTTTTTGCAACACATCGTAGCCTTAAGTCTTATTTGCTTCTCTTTTTATAGACCACAACCTTTCTTCCTAACTTTGAATAAGTACTCGCCTACCTTCTTACTATCATTGCTAAAAAGTTTAATTAAGGCTATTTTTCTGTCTAATTTAAGCAATTTCTCACTTATACACTCTTTCCTTCAAAGCTCTGTCCCTTTACATTAAAAAACTATATGTTCCAAATCTTCCTTCCCTCCACATATTGGACATAGGTTCTGTTGGAAACCTTTTCTCATCCCTTTTAGCCTCCACACGTCCGCTCGAACCCAAGCAATACTCTCTCTTTGTTATTTATTTAATTTATCCACATATCCTTCTCTCTCCCATGTATTTTTTATTTGTACATATGATTCTAGTGATCTTTTATCCCCTATGTTCCTAAACAACTCTTGCATTTCTATATCTTCAAATCTCCTCCTAACATCTTTCCAAAATCCATTTACATTATTTTCCCTCCTCCTCCAGATATCGCCCAGCCCATTTTTTTCTAATATAGTTTGCATACTGTAACTCCATCCACTTTTCCTTAAATTCTTTTCTTGGTATTGTTTAACAAATTCCTTTCGTCTAGATTTAGTATTCTATACCAGTATTTAAGGGCTCTCTCCATAATCATACCTTTCCTTCCCAATCTTCCCATTTCAATTTGAGCAACTTCCATTTCTGTTGCATTTGGTAAACATCCTGTGAACTATATCCACCACTTCCCATCTCACAATATACCAATCTCTGTGCAGCACAGACTTCATGTCAACTGATTAGCTGGCACAGGGGAGAGGAGGGCAAGTAGAGGAGAACAGAACTGATTAGAAACAGTGCAGTGTAGGGCAAACAATTCCCCAATATATAGCTATGCATCCAAATGAAAGCTAGGTACATTATAGCATGAGTCCATCTATGACGGCAAAGGGGTTAAGCAGGATTTTATGAAATGTTACAGGAGAATGTTACACTTGTGCTGCATACGCTAGAGTCCCTGAAACATAACATAAACATACGACCACTTCTACTGGATCTGTATGTGAGATTGTGGAAAGTGGAAACAAGATGCTATCCTTATCTCCAAAAGCTCCTTATTGATAAAGAAAAGTCAGCATCGTGGGAGTTGAATATTGCAAAGGCAATGGTTACCAAAGAAATTTGTGATACAAGGTAATGTAATTGACAACAGAATAACAGACTTAGATTAAGAGTATCATATGGGCCCAAATACAGGGTGATTTATAAAGAACTGACACATTTATTTCTTTAATTGTTTCAAAATGAGTTATGCTAGCGACAACTTATTATACCTGAAATGCAGAGGAATTTTGGGAGATTATTTACTCTATAGCAAATGTTGAAAATGTCCTCTCCATCCTGCATAACATACAACTCAACACGTCATTCCATGTTACTGGCCACTCGGAGGACTCTGTTGTCAATAGCTTGAATCTCCTGTGTAATGTTGTACTTCAAATCGACCAATGTCTGGGGATGTGTGGCATAAACCCTGTCTTTTAAGTAATCCCATAGAAAGAAGTCCGGTGATGTCAAATCCGCAGATCTCAGTGGCCACAGGTTCTTGGAAATTATCCGGTCGTCAAAGAAACTTGTAATTAGTGCCATGGATTCATTTGATGTATGGCATGTAGCGCCATCCTGCTGAAAATATCCTTGACTCAGCTCTACATCGTCTAGTTGCTCAGCAAACTCCATTAAAATCTGTCAGTATTCTGCAGTGTTCATGTTGTTTTAAAAAATAATTGGTCCCACTATTCTCTCTGCGGATCTTGTGCACCAAACTCTGATTTTAACTGGGTGCATATGTGAGTTCACATAGCCAGATAAATGGAACCATGCTACATATGTGAACCATGTAATGGACAATATGGTATGATTTTGCACAATGAACGCCTGAAACCAACGAAAATAATTCAGTTGTCTATCCTTATCTGGTTCCTGTAACTGGTGGACAACTGTAATCCCATACAGCTTTAGGCCTGCATTTTTCACAGCTCTCTGACATATTGAGTAGTTTTACCCTGTCTCTTGTGACAAACGTTTTAATGATTTTTTGGGTGACTGGTCCAGTCGTGCTCTTACGTCAACAATAACCGTGGGAAACCTAGATGAACGAGTTTTGCCTTTTTCACTCACCAGAGATCCAGTTGTTTCCAATTTGTTTAGCAGTACCAGTATTGTGTTTCTTTGGGGAGGATTCCAAACACCAAATTCTCTCTGGTATGCCCTTTGAGCAGCTGTAATTGAATGCGTAATCCAGTATTGCTTTACAAGGAAGAGTCATTCATTTAATGTGTAAACCATTTTCACGTTGACTACAACAAAATCTCAAAAGCAGTTGCCGACAATAAAACTGACAATTACGAATAAAACATGAACATTGGCGCATCTAGTGACAGGCAATCGAAATTCCAGAACATTCTGCTTAATTTGGTGCTAAAATTGGGGCATTGAGTGAATTTCGAACAGAATAATTAAAGAAATAAATGTGTCAGTTCTTCATAAATCATCCTGTATAAGATAATGCTTAAAAAATGTGGTTACACTTAAAATGTGGTGTATAGTCTTATATACACAGCCTAATATTTAAATACATTAATTTTTGTGTAGTACTGTACTGGCTTGAGCATTGGGAGTCAACACCTCAGCTCAGATCAAGGTCATGAATAAACCGGAATTTCTCGAGATTTGACAATTACTTCCGACATGATCTATTATTACCAGAGAGCATACTCTTGGACTAGTTCTTGACTTGTCACTGTTCATTACTACATTAGGTTTTGGTCAGTGTTCCAGCTGTGGCAGATAGTGTAGAAAGGAGAGCAACTTCGTCCCATCAGTTGAATAAAGGAGAAAGAACAAGTTGTCATATGAGTTTCAAATTACAGGTTTTGTGTGAGGCAAAAGTACTAATAATGTACAGGCTGCGATGAAGTTCAATGTTTCCAAGTGTAGTGTATGATGTCACTAAGGTGAAGAAAAGTTTATGAATGCTAGCACATTGAGGAAAACATCCATAGGACCAAAGATAGGGAAGTTTCGCAATACTGATATGCTTGTCACTCAATTTGTGCAACAGAAACTAAATCAGAAGTTTCCAATATGATGTGAATATTTTTATTGCATTCATTTTGTAGGTAATTTTACTGTGAAAACTTTTGTGATATTCAGGGTCATCTTATATGTGAGGCTGTCTTATATTCAGGCCAATACAATATTTAAAATTTTTTTTGTCTCCTTATTTAAACTCTCTAATTTTCATTTTCTGGACTTGGCAATAACATTACCGTGATATAATTCGTGCAGATACAATATAAAATTTACATAAAAATATACACAATGCAGTTAGTTCAGGTTGTGGCAGAACATTCCAACTGTTGTATTCAGTTTTCTATGAATGAATTCCCAAGGTTGTGGCTTTGAATCTGGCGGAGGACAATGGATTTTTTCAGGCTTAAAAATCCTTAGCATGGTTTCCTTTGGAAGGGAAGTAAAGCTGGTGGTCCTGTGTTGTAGATTTACAGCACGTAAAACAATCTCAAGCTTGATAAAAAGGCCTCTGAGCAAAATTTCCAGTGTTTCATGCTCATCATAGAATGGGATGCTAAAAACCATAGCAGTAATTAATTTTTATGAATGGTAGAGTCATTATAGCATAGCTGTTTGTAGTACATAATATTAAAGCAGTACAAAATAACATTCTGATCTCAGGAGATAGACTTCGGAATTCAGGAAACAATCTTATTATTGTATATTTTCCTAAATCTAGAACTAGGCTCCCTTAAACTAGAAAAGACATTCTTATATAAAAAAAAATGTGGGTGTGTGTGCGTGCATGGCTTAGTTATCAAATTTGGTATTTAAGTTCAACATCTTCTAAGGATGTGACATAACTGCTTTCAAAAATCCCCTCCATCCCCACATTACAGGGTACATGAAAAAATGTTTTTATTTTTTATTTTCTCAAAATGGCTTTAATGGTTTTGATTAAAATAATTAATAATTAATTAAAATGTTTAAGATATTTGAATGACAAATAAAATGTATATGTTGGGTACTCTGGGGATAGCCTGTGAAGTCCTCTTCATACTGAATGCATTTGAATAGCTTGTAAACAGTAAGAGATGGACAAAAACTGACTGCACCAAAAATGCAGATCTCGTTTAAATAAGCAGTTTATAACAAATCAAGTTTTTTTTGTGGCATTAGCCATTTCTGAGATATTCTTCTTTAATGATTTGAATTGGCAAATAATTTCATACTTTTTTAAATTGCTATGTCACTATTCATTTTTTTCTCGTGGTCATGCAAAGAGAAGAGAATTTAAAAACAATTATATAATTATGTATTTGACTCACTTAAGCCTACTGTACAGGGCTTTAGTTTTAGTCAGGGCTGTCATGGAGGGATTTTCCACTCAGCTGTTACGTGTGCATTGGCTGGCTGCACTGCTGCTATAACTCCCCTTGCTAAACTAACTGTTCAAGCTTTTTGATATAGAGTCAACTGAAAAATTCAATGCCACAGCTGGGATTTGAACACAGTTCTCCCACTCTCTGTACAGTTTCTCTAACCATTGAGCTACTGTGACGACATGCCGGTGGGATATTGAATTCCCCAATTAACTCAAGTTGTTTCCCAGATAGAGAAGGCTTCTAAAATGTATGATTAATTTCATTTACTTATATACAATAATTAAAAAAAAATACTCAAGCTTTATCTCTCTCACATATTGTTAATGCCTAATGTACAAAACTACCTTATATGAGGTGCTGAAAATGGTGTCCTCCCATGGCTAAACAGGCATTGTAGCGAGAAAACACATTTCGGTTTACACGATTCAGTTCGGCCGCTGAAATGTTTCTGAATACATGTGTTGTTTTTTTCCATCAGTTCTTCCAATGTGTAAAATTTGTTTTTTAGACTTTTTCCTTTAGATTACCACACAAGTAAAAATTGCATACTGTTAAATCTGGGGAATGAGAGGGCCATACATCAGCACTAATTACCATATCTTCAAACACTTCACTAATTTTATTCATGGAGATTGCTGCTATATGAGCCAATTCTTGTTGAAACCATCCATATGTTTTCTCTTCTTCTGTCAACTGGTGTGAGAATGGAGTAAAAACGTTATCTCGGCATTGACTGTATGCTTGAAGATCGGACCGATTATTCTTTTTGCACTAACAGCACACCAAACTCCAATTTTCGTGTTATAGTGAGGGATTTCATAAATGCGATTTGGATTTACAAAATACCAATAGCGAGTATTCTGAGTGTTCACATGGCCATTTAGGTGAAACCATGCCTCATCGGAAAAGAACACTAACTGCAGATCAATTAATCTTTCCATCTCTTACAGAGAAACCATTCACAATAATGTGCTCTTGCTGCAGGGTCACATTATTTCAAACAATGGACTCATGTACACTTGTAGGGTTTCAGTTTTAGTAATTTTGTTGCTTTATGGGCAGAAAAAAACTGCAATTTCCATTTGTTGTGCTAACTTTGGAAGTGATTTTGTTGCTGTATGTTCAAGATTTGCACCTATTTTGTCCTCCTATTCCTCTGTTAGAACTGTATGTTTCTGCTCGTGTTACTTGTTTGCCACAGAACCTGTGGTTTCGAATTGTTTCACGGTGTTGTGAATTGCATTTCTGGATGGAGGCAATTGACCAGGAAACTGAAGAATACATTCTGCGCGAACACATGAGCAGATTCGTACTTCAAATAACTTTTACACACAAAAGTGTGCAGCTCTAAACGTAACTGCATAACCATCTTAGCATAAGAATGCATACTGAGTGTGATGGCCATGGTGAGTGAGGGGTTGCAATGCAGCTAATAGTCAAATGGAAAATCCCAGTGGTCTTGACATAGAGATAAAACTTGAATAGTTAGTTTAGTAAGGAGCTATAGCAGCAGCACGGTTGACTGATACATCCATAACAGCTGAGTGGAAAATCCCCACGTGACAGTCCTGACATAAAACTATACCTTTTTCACTATAAGCTGAAAGCAGAAGTAAACAAAACCACGTGACAAGACAGCACCTCATTGGCTGGTGGACAAACTACAACCTTTTCTGCTTAGCATGTGGTCTCTTCCTCTACAAAAAACAGTTTGGTTCAGATCGTAACATTTTGTGGCCATTCTCGTGCAGAGAAATTTAAAACACTCATTATTGTAACAGTTCAATTTATGAAACTAAATGTGTTTGTTCAGATTCACCTATAACTAAATAAACCGTTATAGCAGAGGGTTTAAGCGGCTATGTGCAGGCGCTGCAGTTTGTTTCCGGTTTCTGGCTGAGAATCTTCTGCCATTGTGGAAAACATAAACGAGGGAAATGGAAAGAAGACCTTTGTGTTAAATGCTTTTAACAAATTCTGTGACAAGTAACCCACCTTTAATCGACAATGAATGTGGTTGGCCGTTGTTTAGCAATAATTGAACTTCTTTGTTAGTGATGCAGAATTGTTGCTCGGATAGCTGTTTTCTGTAGTGTTTTAACCTATAATGCTAATCGTTATTTAACTTGTTGACTCATAAAAGGTTAAAGCAAAGGTGGTATACTGATATTAGTCATTAAATGAATGATTTTAAAGCCGAAATTAAGAACAGTTTAATCCGCCACCTTTAATCGCAGATGCTGAACTGTTCAGGTACAACTTTTATTTGTCTACTCTTAGTATTATGTGTTAGAAATTTAAGATGTAAGGCAAAATGTAGGAATAAGACATACAGTGTTTAAAGTTAATGATTCCCAAGCTGCACAATATACTGTATTCGCATTCTGTCTGAAGCAATTTCCTCCCACGGGTCTTAGTTCCCATTATCCTCCACGTGGTGGTGCCATGCATTCGTCGGAGTGATATATAAGTTTTGTTCACTTCTCCTTTCAGCTTATAGTGAAAAAGGTATAAAGCTCTGTATTTCTCTTGTACTTGCAAAGAAATGCGTAGTAAAACCATTTTTCCAAATGTTTATCTTGATGAAGCAGATAGAAGAATAAGCTTTTGTAAGAATAATTTGTAGAAGAGTGGACAGATAAAGTCATATGAATTAAACATAGAATATTTTTGCTCTGTAAAGACAACTTTTGAACCAAAAATATTTATAATGTAAATCGCTAGCTTGTTAGTAAATTACTTAAATTATCATACAAAATGAAACGTGCAGAAACTGTCAAGATGTAGTGCAGAAGTTAGTGAAGTATAATCTCTCTCTTTTTTTTTTTTTTTAATTATTTGTTTAAGAAGATTTCCTGAGCCTAAGGCTAGTTTTGGAAACATTACGTTACAGAGCAGATGCATTACAATTATTAAATATTGCCCATTGAATGATTGAATTGAATCCTATTCTCTTCTGCCCAAGCTTAGGCTTATTTCTTTCTGCATGGTATTTAGAAATCGTATATCATAAATAGATGATGTCTTGTGATTTTGATGTGAATATTTTGGAAAAACAATTCATCTGGTATTTAAGAAATACAGCATTTGTTTCAGTATGTTTGCGAAGGCTTCCACGGCCGGTGTCCATTATTGTTCTAGGCTCTTCTGGTGTAGGCCACGTCATAAAGGCGGATCTTTTAACACACGAAAAATCTAAGATCTGTGAAGTTTTAAGAGCGAACAACTATTCCTCCAAAGATATACGCGATTTCATTAGCCGTGACAAGAAACAAAAGACACGAGCAGATAAGAAGGACAAAAAGTGGGCGTGTCTACCCTATATAAAAAGGGGTTACCGATAAAAGAGCAAAAACTTTACGGAAGCCAAATATTATCACCTGGTACAGTGCCGTAAGAAAAAGATTTAAAGTTTCCTGCCAAACGCAAAAGATAAGAGCAATATATTACTCAATGATGGGGTGTATAATATAAGTTGTGATTGTGGCAAATCCTACATCGGACAAACGGAGAGATCCATGGCCACTAGGAGGAAAGAACATATCCGAAGTTTCAAGCTTAACCAACCAGAAAAATCCGCCCTAACAGAACATGCGCTCGATACCCGTCATCACATCAACTTCAACAGAATACAAGTTTTAGCCATTTGTGACAACTACTCTCACAGAATAATACGTGAGAGTATAGAAATTTTAAAACATAAAAATAATTTGAATCGCAACAATGGAAGAGCTTTGAGCTCTATCTGGCACCCTCTTTTAACCAGTGACGTCACTGGCCCTCCCATCACCAATAGAAATGATTGTGGGCGGAGCAAAATAAGTATAAATTAAGACGCATAGCTGATTTCCTCACACATAGCCCAAGTAGAAGCAGGCCACATGACCTGCGAAACGTCGGCAACCAATGCCTTTATGGCGCGCCTACACCGGAAGAGCCTAGAACAATATTTGTTTTAGAAGTTTAGCTTTTGTGTTTATTTCATGGTTAGCTGATAACAAAGCTGTGATATCTACTATAAGTTTTGTATTTGGTGTACATATTCTAACAAAATTTTGCCTTGAGATCTAATTGTAAAATTCATAGAAAATTATATATGGCAGTGTAAGTAAAGATGCTTTTTCTTAACCCATAAAATAAGTAGTCAATTTGCAAGGCCAGGTTTACATAATGGAATTCAGTTCATGCTTATTATTTACTCTCTAGTTTCTAAAAGTGAGTTTACTCATTTGTGTAATACTGAGCCTTTGTTTGGATGCATGGCCATATTAGAGGAAATTGCTTGCCCTGCACTGCATTGTTTCCTCTCCACTTTCCCTCCTCTCTGTGTGTTGGCTAATCAATTGATGAGAAGTCTTTGTGCTGTACAGAGTTTACTACATTGAGAGATCATGTGTTTCAGTATGTTAGTGATGTTATAATGCCAAAAAGTTCTGTATGCTTTAGTACACAGAATTTTCATAATTCCTATGTGACAATAAACTTTTTTTCCTCTATTTATTTTTTTTTATGCAGCTTTAACTACATGATCATATTGTGAAAGATCTCTTAGGAGATATCTTGTGGCTTGGTGTGTGACAGACAGTCTTCTAGGTCTCATCCTTGTACCATATCATCTTTGTCATGCATGCACAGATGCCTTAGTGCTAAGCAACTGTACCTGTGCTTCTATGTGTGATGTACAGATGGCTGCTTCAACACATGTCCACAGAGATCTTAGTGCCAAGCAACTGTATCTCTGCTTTTACATGTGCCAGGCATATGACATTAGTGTGTCATCCAGTATACCTGCTTTCATTATTCGTGAATATATGTCAGAACGAAAATGAACGAGGAGTAGGAAAACTCATTTACACTCTTCACTTAAATAGGATTACCTGGACATGTTGAAGTAGGTGTTTTGTTACGTAATAAATTACGTAACTTATTAAGCTTCACACATTGGAAGCCAACTTGAAGAAGGTATTTAGTTGTGCTTACGTATATTAATTACTTAATTTATTATTTAGCTTCTCGCTTGGGAAGCCAACTTGAAGAAGTATTGTTCTTGGAGTTTACTTTGTTTAAGAAGTTTGCAATGAGCTTTGAAGTTGTTGATTACGTAATAGTTACTGTTGTTACGCAATATGCTGCTATGTATGAGAAGCTGATTTTAAGATGTATTTTATGTTGTTACACTCCAAGTTTTACACTATAACATTTAACTTTGTTATTAAAAACTGCTTCTATATATTATTTATGTTTTAATTTGCCTCGGCTGCTTCAGTAATGTTTGTAGAGTTGTGTATCTCTTAGGCAGGGTGCGGTACGACAATAATTGTAGACATACACAAATTTTAAGTTTTTAAAATTCACTTCTTTTTTATTTTATCCTTTGCACATTTTAATAAAGCACTACACTTTTTAAGAGCTGTGAGATTCTTTAATATTTTCACTTAGCTAACGCGTAGACATATTTTACGATTCACACATAATATTTCTGTAGAGAACACATTTTCCATCTGATCACTACCAAGGTTTGCCAGCAACTGAACATGTTTCAACTGTTAAACCCGTAAGCTTCGGTATTTCAAGTCTCTGGTTGGCTAATTCTAGTCCAATAGAATATCTGCATTTTATTTAAAACTTTTCTTTGCTGTTGATTGGCTAATTTTAAACTGTCACAGAAATTACATTATCATTGCTCTAATCATGACTAGTAACTTTCAAACTCTTAAACTCATTATTGGCACAAGGTTACCTCATTATTACCTCATTGTTAGCAACTTTAAAACTTATTATTCTCACAGCTCTTGCATTATTAAAGTATGTAATGTATTTACATAACATTATAAAACATATTTACAATAATATAAGTATTTACAATTACTGTTACGTACATTTTAAATAATTATTACATAAATATTGTTTCAAGGCAGGCTGTTATTGAATTTACTTATTATAAAAATACAATTGAAATTATTCAAGTATTAAAATGCTGCCTCAATGTTTCGAGAGTCCTTTGTTCTCATTGCCAGCTGCTGACCTACTCTGACCTACCTGAGTAGGTCAGCAGCTAACGATGAGAGCAAATAACTCTCGAAACATGTCCAGGTAATCCTACTTAAGTAAAGAGTATAAATGAGTTTTTCTACTCCTCGTTCATTTTCATTTGAAATACTTTACTATCAACCGCTTCTACATCATTATTACTTATAGTTATTACTTATAGACATGAGAACATTTTCTATTACTATCTACTTTTATTTTTACTATTGTTCTAGACTTAAGGTGGAACTTTGAGGTCATGGTATTAAATATCCAGTCTGGTTAAAGATTAAAAACAGAAGCACTATTAACACTGAAGTATGCTTCATGATGGTAGATTCAGTCACACTTATTGACACTCACCTTCACTAATTAAATGTTGTATAAAACAGAAACATTTTCGAGGGCATTTGTCCTCATCGTCAGCGACTGGGTGACTCACTCACTTAATTAGTGAAGGTGAGTGTCAATAAGTGTGACTCAATCTACCAGCCAATCTGGTATTCAACTTGGTGACTGAGGGAAATTATGAAAAAAAAAAATAAAAAAGACGACTAGATTGATCAGCCCATGGTATTGAACCTGAGATCTCCCAAATGTGAGCTTGAGCCATCCTGCATGGCAATAAACTCTTGTAGAGAAGTGAGATGGCAATTTATAAACAGATTCCTTGCTAATTTTGAAGATTTAGAAGCTAGTAACAGTGATGTGTCATAATTTAAAATAGAGAGTTGAGGGTTGTTACACTACATCACTATAGTTTATAGTGATGTAGTGTAACAACCCTCAACTCTCTATTTTAAATAAAAAAAGATTCCTTGCTGTTTGTGCGTCTCACAGAGAAATGGTTCATAATCTTGTGAATAAATTTGGGGAAACTAGATCTATTCTTGAAAAGAAATAAAAAAAGTAAACTGCCTGCCATATTCTTACAGAGGAAAAAAAAAAACTCAATGATATCAGAGAAAAGTTAGAATGAAGTCCAAAGAAATTTCTGAGAAAGCTTGCACAAGAATCAAGGATTTTGCAAACCTTAACTTGATATCGGTTAAGCTTTTATAATTAAAACCCAGTAAGTTAATTGCAGTCAGGAGTTGAAACTTGGCTATAATGTGGGTTAAGTTAATTTCTGCAATTGTGTGTTGGATAATGTTAATGGTTGCTCTATTGACCCACGTTTAATTTTCATTTTACAGACAAAGCATGGTTTTATTTACATAGCCATGTAGCGATCCAAAAAAATAGATACTGGAGTGCAGAAAAAATGGATAGTGCACATAAAATACCATTGCATGACGAAAACATTGGTATTTGGTGTGCTATGAATGCTTATGAAATTATAGGTTCTATTTATTTCGAAGATACAGTGAATGGGCAGAGGTACAGGAATAATATAATCACATCATTTCTAGATGAATTGTATGATATTGATTGTACACGGGCATATTAATTGAAATTTTTTAAGATAAAGTCATTAGTAGGGGATTAAGGCCAGCACAATCTAAAGATCATATCTGCAGATCGATTTCTGTTTATAGAGGACCTTAAAAAGTAAAGTTTATTGGAATAATCCACATAATGTTGGAAGAACTGAATGACAATATAAGAAGAGAAATAACTGCAATTTTAGAAGAATTAATGAACGCTAATGCAAATTTTCTTAAAAGGTGTCAGAGATGTATGGCACCATAAGGACATCATTTCTAACATTCTATGATGAAGGTATGTGATTATTGTGGTTACAGTTTGCATGAGAAATCTATGCATTTGATTTTAAGGGCCTGTGAATATCCGTCTCCATGGAAACCGTGTGCTTCCCGGTGCCAGGAAGACTCCTGGAATACAGCCATGCGCCCAAATGAGGACTCTGTAGTTCTTTGTCTCATTGTTAATTGCTTGTTATGTATAACCATATTTTACTTTTATTAGTTTGTTGTCTTTCCAGTAATTTTTAATTATGCTTGGAGCAACTATTAGCACAGCTTTGCCTGATTGTAAACTTGAAACAATTCAAAGTGCTGCATGTGCAGAGATGATGCTTTATACATAAAAGTACCAAGAAAATTCATTAAGACATTTTAGATTTGGCTGAAATATATGCAAAAATAAGGGTAGTTTATGTGAAAGTTCATATGATTTCTAGGTGAAATGCTGCAAGTACAGATTTTAAATTATATGTTTTAAGAATGTTTGTTTATACATTTTAATAATTTACACAGAATTAAGGAGAACATTTTAAAATTCTGTGATATCTAAGTGAGTTATTTCTCACGCATAGCTGGAATTTTGTGTATAAGAGATTGAACAGCATTTGTGAACAGCATTGTGCTAATTTGGTAGCAATTGATACAAAATGAAGAGTCATTTATACAGAGAATCTTGTAAAAATATGCAGGTTTTTTCTGAAGTATATAAAATATAAATTTTACAATAACTAAAAAGAGAAACCAAAATGAAAATGACAAAGTTAAAATGCGAGTATTATAATGTGAGTGTTCACGATTAATGGAAGCTTTCCTGGGTCCCAGGAACGAAAGAAGACTTTGTGAAATTTTAATTTTCTCGTAACATATTAAATCCACATTGTGTATATCAGACACTTCACTGTAGACATTATTGAAGGTGGCTGTGGCATGAAACAGTTGCTCTCTAGTCACAAGTTAGGAAAATGAAACAAAAAAAAATTCCAGCAAGTGTGCGTCCCTCAGAGCGTTGGTTCTTCTAGCAAAAAGCATTACCTGTAGTTTGTTTATATGCAGCTCAAAACTGGCTATTGCCTAAAAATAAAACAGTAGCAAAAAGTACAAAGAACGAAATGCTAACTGTATCAAATTTTGATGTTGGCTAATATGCATTATATTGGCTGAATTGGAAGCAGGTGAAAAAATATCATTGATCAGTTACAAAAAATGACGTCCCAATGTACAAAATTGACTTTTGACTTCTATTGATGTGATCAATATAATTTCATTCTCATTTTTGGGGTATTGTGAACCAACATGTTGCATACTTTTTGTATATTTGAATAAGTTAGTAACAGTGATGTGAATTTGAAATTATAGAAAAATTTGAGTCAGAAACACTTAACGTAACTTTTTTTTTACTTTCGAGAGCTACTTGCTCTCACTGTCAGAAGTGACCGACTGCCTCCTGGTGGTGTTGTCTGGTGTGTGGTTGTTTGTGGTGACATCTAGCAGTGGAGTGTTGAATTTCCATTGTGGATTTGGTGGCGGCAATTCAAAATTCATTACACAGTGTTTATCTTTTATGATTAAAATCTGTTCCCAAGTATCCAAATCTGCTGTGTATTTTATAGGTTTTAGGAGTGTTATGCTTGGTGTGATGTTACACGCAAAAGTTTGTCAAGACGCAAGAAATGTAAGTGATGTTAAGTGTTTCAACTCCAACTCAATTTTTTCTAAAATAATGTTGCATATGTTTGCTACCCATTCTTGTTTCCATTCTGGTTTCCAGTTTTGGTATGAACCAGCTTTAAATGTGACTCCCTGTTATACATACTTAGAAATAATCAATAACCATTGTGGGACTAAACAAAGTAATTGGAGCAATAGAGAGATTTTGTAACAAGTGGAACCTTAGAATTAATACAAGTAAAACAAAAATAATGGTATTTAAAAAGGGTAACAAGCTAAGAAAGGGCAAAAATGGAGTTGGAAAGGAAAGGAAATCGAGATTGTTAGGAATTTTGATTATCTAGGAGTAAGATTAAGCAGTAATGGTAGATGGGGTGAACAAAAGGAAACAGGTTTTAGCTAAAGGAAAAGTGGCAATGAAAGCTATTACAGCTTGTTTAGACAAAATACCAGGAATACAAGTAAAATGGTTAGAAAGAGTATATGGAGCAGTAGTTGAGGCAAAAATGCTCTATGGTACAGGGATTTGGGGTATAGAGGATGGGTGGGAACATGTAAATATGGTGCATAAGAGCGTTTGCAAATTAATTTTGGGTTATGCCAAGAGCTTCACCTAATGGGGTTGCACAAATGGAGCTAGGGAGATTCGGTAGTAAAGCAAAAATTATGGAAAGAGTAGTGAAATACTGGTTCAGGATTAAGGAATTAGAAAATAATATCATCTTAAAGCAATGCTTGGAGGTTCAGCGAAAGCCTAATAAAGAGGATGCTTGGTATAAGCGTCTAGAAGGAATTTTAAATTAAATAGGATGTGGAGATATTTTGGGGGGGATAGCCAGGTACGGGAGAAAGGCTGTTGGAAAAGATATAAATTGAGAATTGAAGACATGGAAAGACAGGAAATAATTGGTAGTTTCAACTCCAAAAGTTCATTGTGTGTGTATATACGAGGGCTGATCAACAAAGACTGAGACTGATTTTTTTTCACAGATGTTTATTACTCCAATTCAATGTTTACATGATCTTTTTCAAAGTAGTCCCCTCCTACTTCAATGCACTTTTTATAGCGTCTCTGCCAGTCCTTGAACACGTGCTGCAGACCATTCTTTGTCAGGTCCTTGAGAATCGCCTCACTTTTCTTGAGCACTGCTTCAGAGTTCTCAAATCGAATACCCCTAAGCTTTACCTTTAGTGATGGGAATAAAAAAAGTCACAGGGTGCAAGATTGGGGCTATAAGGTGGATGTGGTACACAGGTAATGTTGAATCGAGCCAGAAACTGCATGACTTGATTTGCGACGTGAGGCCGTGCATTGTCATGATGAAGTCGCCACCCAGTCCGAGAAAGCTCTGGTCGTTTCTTTGCAGTGTGCTTCCTCAGGGTAGCCAATACTGACGTGTAGTATGCTGCTGTAACAGTAGTGTGAGGGAGAACTGTATGCTGGTAAATCATTCCATTACAGTCAAAAAATGTGATCACCATCACTTTCCCTGCAGATGGAACAACTTTTGCTTTTTGTGGTGTTGGAGAACCTGGCGATTTCCCCACTGTGCTGGCTTGTTTTCCTTCAGGAATAATGATGCAGCCATGACTCATCACCGGTGATAATCGATTTAAAAAATGCATCCCCTCCATCAGCAAAGAGACGCAGCACCTCACGGCTTGTCTCCATTCGCACAGCCTTTTGTTCGGGAGTCAACAGACGTGGCGCCCAACAAGCACAAACTTGGGTCATATGGAGATGGTCGTGCATAATTGTAAACACACTGCCATATGAAATTCTCAACACTTCACTGAGGTAACGTAATGTTATACGCCGATCCTCTTGGACAATCACAGCAGCTGTGTTGATGTTGACTTCAGTCACAGCAGAAGCCGAAACACCAGGCCCACCTTGCTTAACACTGACAAGTCGGCCTTCTTTGAAGTCCTTGAACCACCTAAACACTGTTGCACAAGGTAGTGCATCTTCACTGTACGCTTGCTTCAGCTTTTCATAAGTTTCGGTGGCTGTATGGTTTAAACGAAAACAGAATTTGATTGCGCTGTACTGCTCCTCTCGCGTCACCTCCATTGTCTGGTATGCGAAATACATGTAAGGTCTACAAAATAGAGCATTACTACCAAACTACCAATATGAGTGTGCTGCCACCTACCAACATTACACATAAAAACCCGCTCTTTTCAAATATTTATGTTACAGATACGAAACTATCACGGAAGCTACAGGAAAAAATCAGTTTGTCTTTGTTGATCAGCCCTCGTATATATATTATAGCTTAAAAGGACATGGGAAAGGGAAAATGATGTTGATGTGTTTAACAAATCAGCAACAGAGGGTTTTGCATGGACATGGACAGGGGTGGTGAGCTTAAAAGGCTTATGGGAAGGTGAAAATCAAGGAAAATGTCCATTGTGTAATAGAAATTTTAACAATTATTGGCATTTAATCTTAGAATGTGAAGGAACAATGAGCATGAGAGAAAAATTTTGCAAATCAAAAGGTCCAGTTTACCAAATGAAATTATAGGTAAGAGTTAAATCAAAGGAAAGTTTAATATAGATAGGAAAATATTTAGGTACAGTGAGAAATAGATGGCTGAAGAAATAAGGAATAGGAACAAAACGTTGATTGAGAAAGGAAAGAAGTAATTAGGATCCAATAGCTCGGTAGCCATGGTGTTGGATGTTATGGGTCCTCAGAAATGCAGCAACTTAGCGAAGTGAGGAACATGATATGTAAAGAGTATCATGTAGGGATAGAATTTAAGTGTTATTAAAATTGTATTTGTGAATGTAATTATCGAAGTGAAATAAATATCTATCTATCTACTTAGAAATAGGTCTTAAACTCTACTTAATGCTAATCTTTGTGGAAGGTTTTTGGTTACGTAAATATTATTATGTATTTATATTTGAATAAGTGTGTTATGTAATTATTAAGCTCCACATTGAGGAACACCAATTTGAAGAATGAATTGAACCTTGTTGTATTTGTTTGTTGCCAACTTCGAAAAAGTTATTCAGCTGGATGCTGGATATGAGATGTGAGAATTCCCGTGTATGTGTGTCACTTATGAAGAAGTATTTAACTTACGTAATGAAGATACACTTTGATGTTGTTTAATGCTTGGGACACCAAAACTTTATAGTGAATATGATGCTTGTTTTTATGTAATATTATTAAAGTTATTTGCCTCGGCTGCTTTCAATTGCACTATAGAAACACAAGTTCTTTTAAGGTTGTGATAAGACAAGAATTAAAATACGTCACAGAATTTTACTTTTTTAATTTTCACTTCTTTTTATTACTCTTTATACTTGCACATTTATAAACACAACACTTTATAAAAGAAAACTGTGAGCACTATATATTCTAGCGGAGAACACAATTTTACCATCCGTACTTTATAACATCTTGCCCGCGAGTTTTACATCTACTCTTTACAACATCTTACCCGCGACTGACTGAGTTCAACGGTAAAAATCTTACAGCTTTGGTAATGCCAGTCTCTTATTGGCTAATTCTAGTCCAATAGAATTTAAGTATTCAAACTAAAACTTTTCTTTACTGTTGATTGGTTAATTCCAAACTGTAAGCAAAATTACGTTATTACCGATCTTTTCATAACCAGTATTTTTTAAAACTCCAGACACATTATTGTCACCAAAATTACATTATTACCTCATTATTAGCATCCTAAAACATATTATTGTCACAGTTTTTGCACTATTAGAGTATAGAAACATTTACTTAATATTAATAAATGCGTTTACAATAAAAATAAGTATTTACAATGACTTTACATACAATATAAAAAATAATTATATACATATTGTTATTGAATTTTAATTATAATAAAACAATATCATTTAGGCATTAAAATACTGCATCTTACATATCAATGATTTTAATGTTCCTCAGGCCAGGGCAGTATGGAGCAGACCTTGTGAAGCTGCTTTCACAGATTCTCAATGAAAGTGGAGGTGAAGAGGGTGCTATACCTTCGTCCTTAGCATTAAAAGGAATTACATCTCTTTGCCAAGCTCAGATTGTGGATATTGCCACTACTTGGCGAGCATTGGCGCCCAAGCTTACGAGGGATAAACGTCCACTGGTCCTGCAGAGGTAAGATAAGTGGAGCACAAGAGGTTTTTAGATTTTTGAGCATGTTAACAGGTGCAAACTTATTCAATAATCTCATCAATTGAATTAAGCTCAAAACCTCAAGTAATATTTATTATGATTGTTTCATGAATGAAATTAATGTAAATAGTGCTGTTATTGTTGCATAATAAAAATAATTTCTACTTACATTCTGTTTAGAAACAAATCACGGCAAGTACCAACTGCAAATTAACAATGGCTAATCTGAAAAATACGGGTAAAATACTACATTGATAGAATAAAAATGCAAACCTTTTTGAAGAACATTTATTTTCAAAATATTCTAGTTGTTTGAAAAGATCTTAAAGCTACCACTTTGTTTTGAATCTCCAACAAATATGGATCATATAGCTCCATACAAATGCATATTAGCTGGAGCAGACAGCTATTGGATAATTTTTACCTCCTTGTATGCAATAATTGTGCTGTGATTAAGCTATGATTGTTTTTATATCTAAGGCATTCTCAAATGCTGTTGACAATATTGTCATTAAATTGAAATGCAAAGACAGTTGCACTTTAATACTAGTTCCAGCTTCACTCACATGGATATTCGTTTACATTTATTAATATTAAATGGAATCATTTCCATAATCATCTAATCCCCTATATTAGATACAGATTCGGAATATTTTTGGAGCTTGGTTCTCCAATTGGGCAGAATTTAATTGCCTTTGCCATTGAAATGCTTTGTGTTAGTTGTGGTTTTGCTTTTCTTTTAGACATTTTACAACAGCTGGATAACAAATAACCACAATGTATACTACTTTTGTTGTGAATTATAACAGCAAGGTATGCAGCATGATATAAGGCAGGGGCATTTGAGCTGGTTGAATAGCCCATTTGTGCATATATGTTATCTGTGTAAAGCCTGACATTGAAAACCCCTTCTGTTCATGGCAGACATATCACTTAGTTCTTAATTAATTTTGAAGATTGAGAAGTTAGTAACAGTGATGTGTCATAATTTAAAATAAAGAGAGTTGGAGGTTGTTATACTACATCACTAAAATGTTCTTACTTGAACGCATTTCGGGAGACGGTTTGCTCCCATCGTCAGCATGTTTCCAACTGATATTGCTGGTTGTTGTCTGGGGAATGTGTGTGGTTAGTGGTGTTCTCTGGTGCTGGGCTGATGAACCTCCAAAGGCTGCTGGGTGGCGGTAGTTCGAAATTCATTAGGTGATTCCTGTGTTTGACGAAATGTATTTTTTCCCAGATGTCCAATTCATTGCTGCTATTGATCGGTTTTAAGAGTTTTATGTTTGGAGTGATTTCATGGTTTGAAGACCAGAAATGATATGCTACTGCTGATTTATCCATGTTTTTGGTAAATGTATCTCATATGCTCTTTAAGTCTTATTTCAAGATTTCTTTTGGTTCTTCCTATGTATACCAGGTTACAGTCATTACAAACTATTTGATGTATACCAGCTTATTTATTGTTGGGTATAGGGTCTTTTGTTCTGTTACATAGTAGTTTCTGTATATTGTGGTTATTCCGTGGAGACAGGGATTTCTTGAAAATCCTTTGAAATTTATGATGTGTCCAAGGGTGGTAAGTGAACTTCCTATATGCTTGTGGTTTTTGTTGTCTGAGTAAATTAGTCGTTTGTTGGATGTATTTCTGTCTTTCAAACTTTTTTATCTTCTTATTTATTGTTTTTTTTTCTGGTATCCATTCATGGTGTCTATGTGGATAATGTGTTGGTATTCTTTCTGGTATTCCTCTTTCTCCAATGGTATATGTACTAACCTGTTTGTAATGCTATTTAAAATTGCATGTTTGTGGCTTGTAGGATTGTAGTTATTGTTTTTAATATAATCAGTTAAAGAGCGTCCATAAATAAAACTCAATTTAATTTAATTTTGATAAATCCATTCTTGTGAAACTATTACTATATCTTGCAGTCACAACAAATAAAACAACATATACTTTATTTAAAGGTGAGTCGGAATTGTTACACTAACATCACTTAAGTTTACTCACTTAACATGTTTCGGGAAACAGTTGTTCCCATCCTCAGAAGGTTAATTTGACCCTTTTTTTTTTTATTAACGCTGGCCAAAATTTAAGGCTAAAAAGTAATTGACCTACGTTTTAAGTCTAGGACCTTTTGCTATAAAATAGTTACTTTTAAAAATGTGTACCTGATAATGTTCATTTCCGAGTGTAGACTTTATTATTCTAGTAATGCTTATATTTTCTAGCACCATCTGCTTGTATTATCAAATTATAGAATACTATGAACGTTGACAGGTGAATTTTACACAGGATATAAAATGTTTTATTTTTTTAACAAACTTTTAAATGTTTTACATATTATAAGACACTATTATAAAGCTCATAATAATACAGTTAAATTACATATTTTACTTTAAACCTTGAAGAAACTAGTTAGGGCATTTGGAAATCAGAAATGTCTTCAGAAACCATAGTTTCAAAGATTAGCTTGCCCATAGTGCACATTAAGTGTATTCCATCCATTTCTGATGCCAGGTGATTGTTCTCCAAGAGTGGCTGATGTTCACCACCAATTGCAGCATCACTCATTACGTCTACTAATTTCCATGGCACCTCAGCAGTTAACATTGCATATATATGACCATTGGGGCATTTGAACCAGTGTCCCTCAGGCAATCCCACTGCTTTAATAACCTCCTTCCATTTTTCTTCATTTACTTGCAAAGCTATGTTCCTTTCTGCATGCTTCAGATGAATTTTACACAGCAGGATATAAAAGGTTACACTTTTTAACAAACTTTTAAATTTATTTAAAGGTGAGTCGGAATTGTTACACTAACATCACTTAAGTTTACTCACTTAACATGTTTCGGGAAACTGTGAATAGTTTGCTGTTCTGTGCAGTCGAGTTAACCTTCTGAGGATGGGAACAACAGTTTCCCGAAACATGTTAAGTGAGTAAACTTAAGTGATGTTAGTGTAACAATTCCGACTCACCTTTAAATAAATTCAATACACATCACTGTTTCTAGCTTCTTTTCATTACAATATCAACGAAACTTTTAAATGTTTCACAAAATGTAACACACTATTTATAAAAGCCATTGTAATAAAAACAGCTACACATTTTACTTTTCAGAACTGGTTTAGGCATTTGGAAATCAAAAAGGTCTCAAGAAACCATAGTTTAAAAGATTTGCTTGCTCAGACCATGCAGCATGGCGTGCTCCATCCATTTCTGATGCCAGTTGATTGTTCTGCAAGAGTGTATGATTTTGGCCACCAATTGCAGCACCACACTCATTACATCTGCTAACTACCGTGGCACCTCCGCAGTCAGCAATTACGTAAACATGACCATTAGGACATTTGAACCAGTGTCCCTGAGGCAACCTCATTGCTTTAACAATCTCCTTCCGTTCTTTTTCATTTATTTGCAGACTGATGTTTTTTACTGCATCCTTCAGCCTTGTCAGAAGTTGAAACATTCTTTTATCATCATTGCTGGTATATCTTTTAGTAGAAAATGCTATTTCTTTGGCATCTTTGAGATCAGCTGTTAGATTTGAGGATAACACTGCAGTATGAATGGTACTAAGGATCCTGCAAAGCTGCGTAACACGCTTAAATCTCATAAGTTCAAAATTAAAGTCATCCACTTCCTGCTGACTAAGATACTGCTCACGTGCTTGTAAAACAGCTAATAGTGAATCCATTTGCTTAAGTAGTTTATTCCTCCATTCAGCTGTCAAATTTACTTCCACTTTCTTTGTTTCTTCTGCTATTTCACACAAAATGTGTGCCTGAATTCCCAAAGTTTCCACATCAAAGCGATTCAAGACGTTCTTCCGTTTAAAACGCACTTCCCTTAGAGAATCTCTGGCCTTTTGAACTAATCTCATGAAATATTGTGATTCTTGTATAATGCGCCCATCACGTTGTACATTTCTGGTTTCAAGTAATTGAAGTTTCTGTATTATTTCTTCTCTCTTATTTGCAATTTCTGTCCTTTTACCAAACACAAGCTTCTTGGCCTTTGCTATATCTTCATACAATATTTTGAGTATGTTCATGTAGCGCTGAGTATGATTAATTGGCACTCTACATAATGGGCATGTCTTCAATGTTATTTCAACATCCACACTCTGCAACCATTTCTCCATAGCCTTAGATTCTATAGTATGTTTGCAGTCTTCAAGATAAACAAATCTTGCATCCTCTTCATCTTCATGGCCAAAAAGTGTAGTTACTTCCTTATCACAAATTCGACATAAAGGTGGACAAGTTTCTCCACAGAATCCTATACAAGGATGGCCACAATTTAATAGCTTTTTGCAGGGAATGTTACAAGGAGGGCGATCACAAAGCTCAAAACATTTCTTCTTACAAGAATGATGCTTACATTCCCATCCGCAAGGTTCTGTGCAAGGAAAGCATGGTTCGCCACATTTATTTTTGCATTTTGAATGAGAACAATGATAGTTGCAGGATTTCTTGCATGGTGGACAGCTGGTTGCACAAGGCGTGGTACAGCTAAGGCTTGCTTATTGCAAGGAAGTTTTACAATGTGTCCACAAGCTGCTTTAATTTTACTTTCCACCATTTCTTCACACTGTGGACACAGTGATGCACAGGGTGCCCTACAGATATGCCCACATTTCAATTTTCTTTCACATTTTTGCTGACACATACTCCGTTCTGGACTTTTGTAACACTGTATCTTTACCTTATGGCTACATTCTGGTATAATTTTGGTGACTGCTCGCCGACAACCACCACACTCCTCTCCACATTTTTTTGGGCATGGGTGTTCACAGCTCAGTGTTCTTTCACAGGGTTTATTACACTTTACTGCAGATGCATCCTCAAAACATTTCATTTTGAGTTTGTGACCACATTTAGGCAATGATTTGGTGACAACTATGGTGCAGTCACCACATTCTGCAGAGCAAAGTTTACCACAGGGATGTTGTTCACTGCACCTGGCATTATTTCGGGCACATGGCTTCATGCAACAGTACTTCAAGTGATCAGGATCATCACCAACATGACAATTCAAACGACATGCATGTCCACATGGTAAACGATCCGTACAAGGAAATGGGCACTTAACCTTTTCTGGTGGCAAATGACATGCTGCCTCTGCCTCATGTTTGCAGTCAGGAAGCACCTTCTTCACTGCAACCTGGCATTTGTATTCAAGAACTGGGAAGTGGCACTGCAATTCAATTTTGTGGCCACAAGGTAATTCCCGAAGTACTGGTACTGGACACAGTCCACATTCCTCATAACATTGCTTTTTGCATGCATGGTCTAAACTGCATAAAACTTTGCTGCATAGTTCATAACATTTATATTTCTGATGCTCTCTATTTGAAGCATGGCAGATGCCTCTGCAATTATGACCACAAGGAAGTAATGCTGCACATTTCTTTCTACATCCACCTTCTGGAGATTGATTGAAATCTTTTGCTGAACCCACCTTCAATAACTGATCAGGATGAACCTGACACTGAAGTGTTAGCTGAGTTCCTATTGCTTCCTGCTGTGCTAAGGTGTCGTTTATTTCCTGCCAAAGTGGACTCGCTTTCTTAAGGCAATCCATATTGCCCACAATGTACATGCCATGCCGAGCTCTTGACAATGCCACACACACTCTGTTAGGTATTTTCAGAAAACCAACATTTCCTTCGGGGTTACTTCGTACAAGAGACAGGAGAATGATTGTGTTTTCTTCTCCCTGGAAATTATCCACTACTGTCATACGTACAGCACGCAATAGTTCATGTTTCTGACGTTCATTCCTTAAAAGAAACATTTGACCAGAATATGTTGTAAGAACCGTAATCTCATCAGCACGGTAACCTTGGAGGATAAGATGTCTACACAGAGCAAGAAGAAAATCTGCTTCGAAGGTATTTCTGTGGCTTACAGCTTCACCATACTCTTCATCTGGATGATTATGAGTGATAAAAAATAAGTTTTTGGTGACTCCTCTGATGGGAGGATAGAGTGTCACAGAGTTATGATTCTGAAGCACCGGATAGATAGACGGCACTATCAGTTTACAAATATTTGGATGCATTCTATGCTGTACACCCAGAATGTGACAGTGCATACCATTACTCAGCATTCTCTCAAAAAGTGAGACATCAAAATTACAGAATTTAGCCAGCCTGTATACTGCTGTGCTTGGCCTCAATTGTTGATGGTCCCCAATGAGAATAAGGTGCTGACAGAAATTAGTGAGTGATACCACAATGTGAGATTCAAGTACTTCAGCTGCTTCTTCCACTTTCACTATAGACGGCTTAAGAGACTGGAGTGTTGTCTGCAATCTTGCTGCACATGTTGTAGTCATGCCTACAATCAAAGCATTTCTCATAATTCCTAAGTCCTCTTGGAATTTCAAATCCTCATATAACTTCATTTTCTCTCTATACTTCTGGTCCTCAACTTTCAGATCCTCCAGAAATTTATTTCTTAATTCTCTAAGCCAATGGCAGTAGAGCATCCATCGTTCACTTAATGACAACTTCCATGGATGTTCGCATTGTTTTATTTTATCAGGAATATCTTTCACATTTCTCAATTGCCCAAGTCTTCTCTTCAATATGTATAACCTCTTTCTTAAGGATTCATGCTGTGCCTCATGCATCCAAAGCTGCTGGTATTTTAAATTGGTATCTTCCTCTCTCTGTAACATATGAATCATCTGTTGCATAGAATTCAATTGCTCTAATAGGCGCTTAACATCCTCTGCATACATTAGTTGACCGCACAATCCTGTAAGAGTTATATCTATATCCAAGTCCAGCATTGGTTCAGCCTGTTTTCCTGTATTTCAGCTTCAAGAAGCTGTACTTCAAATTCCATATCAGTTTCTTCTGCTTTTGGTGCTTCATCAACTGCTTCATCACCCCACCAATCTGTATTAACCTCATCCAGAAGCAACCAGTCAGCAAACAGCGCATCTCTGTGTGTAGAAGAATCATAGTCAAGCATTCCACCATCATAAAATGGTGTCTGGGATGTTTTGTCAAAACTGCATCTCTGTGCTTCACTCATAACTGGTCGTAGTGTACTCAATGATAAGATACCTAGATAATCACCTAATTCTTCCATATCCAACTGCAAAACTTTAATTCTTCTTACAGTACATTCAATTCTTGTTTGGAAATCTTTTTCCAGATTATATAGTTGTAACATTCTAGGAAAATATCGCCTGTTTTTCACATCCTCATGCCTTTGCCTTCTAAAGAGTCTTCTCTTTTCTCTTAAGTTAAATGAAGCCAATTTGTCACTTTCTGACTGTCCTCCAACTCTCACCACCTTCTGTGTCATAGAAGCAAGCCTTCCAAAAATTGGTCAAGAGCATGATTTGTGTAACATACAACTAATATTGGTGTTTCCTTGTGCCAAAATACAGAATTTCTCAATAGCACTTCCACTATTTTGAGACCAAGAAAAGTTTTTCCTGTGCCAGGAGGTCCTTGTATCACCACAAATTCTCTAGTAAGTGCTGACTGGAATGCTTTGTACTGGGTTTCATCCATGCCAAGTTGTGTGGCTGTTGGCCATTGTAAATAATTCATAACAGGGAACTCTACATCTGCCTCAATATATTCTTGCTTGAGGAGTGCATTTAAATGCAATGTCTTTATTTTTGTTTTGTAATGCACTGGAATATTATTACCAGTAAGATATGTTGGCTCTCTTTCTAAGCAATTAACATGCACAATGTATCTTTCAAGAGGAAAATCCTTTTCAGTCATTTTTTGAAGGCCTTTCAGAACATGCAAGTATGGCTCAAAATATACCTCAGACTCAACCATGACATAATTGCCACTAAAAATATTCTGTATCATATTTGTTCCAGACACCAGTTCTACAACAACAGTTCCTTGTTTCAGTTCCTCCAATTCTCTTTGCACAACAGTTGCTAAAATGACAGTTTAGAAATTGTCTTTTGTAAAGCAGAGAAGAGAACCAAACATGAATCTTTTGCTATGTTCCCATCTTATACGCTTTAGGTGTTTATCTGGATCAAAATTAACTGCAATACCTACCCTATCTGTAACAAGTTTAGGATTTTTAAATTTCACTTTTCTGTACAACCTCACATTGTTGACGTGCCTTACATTTTTGTTACTTTCACTTGTAGCTTTTCTTACATACTCATTGATTCCTTCTCTCAATGGAGCAATGAAATCTTCACGAAGAAGGCGAAACTGTACGTCCAAATAATGCTCTACATTCTCATAGGCACCTTTCACTATATTAGGCCTAACAAATGAAGCTTTCCTTTGCAGCAAATCTTCTACTGTGGGAAACACATCTATATCTCTGAAATTATTTGGGGGTGTATTTATGTCCTGTTTCTTCTTCACTACTTCTTTTTCTTTCATGTCTTCCAACTGTTTCTGTAGATCCTGAAAATGTTTTTCCAAAGCAGAATCAAGTACAATATTGCGATATAATGCAAGATTTTTTACTGCTATCTCTGTGTATCGAAAGATTTTTGTAAATCGATCCAAGGCTGTTTTTGGAAGCAGCATTAATATAGTTTCATAATATTTTAAAAGAAATGAAATAAATTCATTCACATTAATATTGAGTTTATCTTCCACTGGTAAGCTGTTAATTAACTGTGTCAACTGATCCAAGAATTCTGTTCTGCATGTCTCATACAGAATAGATGACTTTATTTCTATCAACTCTGTATCTGTCAATTTTGCCACTATTTTCAAAACCAGGAAAATCAAATCTGGCTTCAGTTTTTGATTAAGAAGTTCGTCAAAGCCTGTATGGGTATTGGCAAGTATATATGCAATTTCTTCACAGTCTTTTTCTGAGATGTTCTTAAGGCGCTTGTACCCTAACTCTTTTCTTCCATCACCTCTCTTACCTGACTCTAAAATATGTGTTTTCTTTCCCATATTTACTGGATTTCTGTGGAATCCGCTCTGCATATTATCAGTACTACCATCAGTATTTCGTTCTTTATCCACATCATATCTAGATGTACTTCTGCAATAAATGTTCAGTCGAATTAACCTTCTGAGGATGGGAACAACTGTTTCCCGAAACATGTTAAGTGAGTAAACTTAAGTGATGTTAGTGTAACAATTCCGACTCACCTTTAAATAAATTCAATACACATCACTGTTTCTAGCTTCTTTTCATTACAATATATACGTAACATATACTTTACTTTTCTCCACAACCTACTTGCTTATAGTGTGCCTTTATGGCAGCAGATAATAGCTGTGATCCCCTTACCTTACCCCTCTTCACAAGGCACCATAACTACAAAGAAGCACTTACATATGCAATTAAGCAGATACTCATCTGCTACCTGTGAATCACACAGAACTCAACAATGAATAACAAATCTGATGTGTTACATACATAAAACGTTCTCTGCCCTGTGTTATTTATTAGTGGGTATACAAGTTATTCTTTTGAAAGTTTATTTTCCTTCCATTTCATTTTAATTGAGATAAACCATTCCGGAAATAGTTGCATTACACATTTCATTATAGATGCAAAGAGAATAGGGTGCTTTGTGCTTTATGCTTTAGAACTGGGTGCTATGTGCTGGCCTTAAAATTCCATACTCTTTCCAGGCAATTGCAAGAAACAACTGAAAATCGACAAGACTTTAAAAGAATGGCTGAGTGTTAAATTTTCGAACCATTAATAAAGTATCTTTCGAAAATGGCATATGCCACAAAAAAAGTTATTTGGAGTAAATTGTGTGTTTTAAAGAGATCTACATTTTTTGTGCAGTTCGTTTACGTCTATCAATTAACATTTATCAGTTATACAAAACTATACAAAATTACATCCATGCACGCAAGCATAGTGCACAGACCTTTTTGTGAAAATGTTTTTTTTTTATTCAGGGGCCCCTCAAAACATGTATTTCCAGTGAAATTGAATTTTTTTGTTGGAATGTAATATCTTCACTACCTGCTTATTTGCGTGCTAGAGAAAATAAAAGTTAATGGCTGGAAAAATATGTTTACAGCATATTAAATGGAAGCAAAGAAAGAAAGAGAAAAAAGTGTATTTAATGCTTTAGGATAGGCTGAGCCTTACAGCTTCAGAGCTTTAATGCCTTAATGCACTTTTTGCCTCTGGTTATATCCAATTTTGATTTTTTATTCATTACTGTTTGGAAACATTGTGAACACAGCCATGACCAAATCAAGATTTGTAATAGTATTGATATCTAGCATATGTACCTAAATATTAAATAAATGTTTCGCTTTTTCAACTGACAATTTAGTTATGAAAATTCTATAAACAAAGTATGAGCACATAAAGAATTAAGTAAAGGCTGTGTATGACTGTATAATTTTATTCCAGCCTGTGTGAATTCTTCAAGGTGGTTGTAACTCAGAGAATCACAAATCAAGAATATGAGAAGCTGGTGACTGAGGTGGTGACTAGGCTATGGGCATTTGCCTCCAACAATAGTAGTCACCCAGATGTAGCCAGAGCTGCTTTTGGGTAAGTAAAATGAGTTTTGTGTAAGAGCCTTGATTAATTTAAAGATTGAGAAGCTAGTAACAGTGATCTGTCATAATTTAAAATAAAGAGAGTTGGAGGTTGTTACACTACATCACTAAAAGGTACTTACTTTGAACGTGTTTTGGGAGAATGGTTTGCTCCCATCATCAGCAGCATGTTTCCAACTGATTTTGCCGGTTACTGTCTGGGGGATGTGTGTGGTTAGTGGTGTTCTCTGGTACCAGGTTGATGAACCTCCAAAGGCTGCTGGGTGGCTGATAGGAGCAAGCCATTCTCCTGAAACGCGTGTAATGTAACAATCTCCAACTCTCTTTATTTTAAAAAAAAAAGAGCATTGATGTTTCTATTTAACCACAGTTCAAAAACGTTTTTCTTCGTTCTGTGAACAATAACACTGTACAACAAATTAATTTTTTTTTTTTGCTCTCAAGAAATGAAAATAGGTTATTTTAATGAATTGACATGTGCTAATTTCGAATCTGATATCAGTTTTTCTCTATCGTCTAAGGTTTTTTGAAAGGATGTGTTGAATTTTTTGCAACATTTACATACTATAGTTTTATTTGTACTCAGTTTTAGGATAATGTTTTTGCAATAAATTACTAGAATCAATCCATCCAGCTAAACCAAATCATAAATAAGTTTTATAATCTAAAATACCATAACAAATATTTCTAATAATGATAGCATTATATTTTATGTTGCAACACAAACTCAGAATATTGTAAAAAAAATTCAAATTTTTTAAATACTTCTTCCTAGATGATTTATGGCAATAAGATGACTCAGAAACGTATGTGGTTAGCTGCCAGCAGTAATCAGAAAGCTTGCTACTTACTGATTTCCCTTTGTATCACATTTCTGTTTCTAATGTGTCCTGGTGAAACCTTTCTCCATGCTCATTGCCAATGTTGAAGGTTACGTATTAAATTACGTAATAAATTATGTAAATTACTTAATCTGCCCTGCAATTGGGAGCCAACTTGTAGTAGTTGTTTTCTTCTACTGTTGAAGTTTTACTGTTGTTGTTGTTAGCCACACGCTTGGAAGCTAACTTGAAGAAGATGTATGAGGTTACGTAATATATGTTTACGTAAACTTGAATTGTTTTATGTAATAATAGTTGCTTTATGTGGTTTGTAACACACTTTGGGCATCGGTTTGAACTTAATGCTTACATATAATATTACTTATGTATGAATTTGCCTCGGCTGCGTCAGTCTTACTTTAGAGTCATGTACCTTGGGTAGGGCGCGGTATGACAAATATTGTAGACATCACAAAATCAAACTTTTAAATTATCTTCCCTATATTTAAATTCTTGCACATATTTATAAACACTACACTTTTTAAAGAACTGTGAGAAACTTTTATACATTCACTTAACACGTATATCTGCGTTTACTAATCACCCGTAGAGAACGCATTTTCCCATCTATACTCTACCAAGTCTCGCCAGCAACTGAGTAACCTCAACGGTCAAATCCTATAAGCTTCGGTATTGCAAGTCTCTGATTGGCTAATTCTAGTCCAATAGAATATCTGCACTTAACTTAAAACTTTTCTTTGCTGTTGATTGGCTAATTTAAAACTGTTACAGAAACTACGTCATTGTCGCTCTAATCATGACCAGTACATTTCAAACTCTAAACACATTATTGCCACAAGGTTACCTCATTACTACTCATTGTTAGCAACCTAAAACTTATTATTCTCACAGTTCTTGCATTATTAGAGTATGTAATGTATACACATAACATTATTAAAATATATTTACAATAGAAATAAGCATTTGTAATGACTGTTACATACAATTCAAATAATTATTACATACATATTGTTTCAAGGCGGGTTGTTATTGAATTTACTTATTATAATGCGGCGGTATTACTTACAATGTTCGTTTACCTCAATGTTGGTGGGAGCCATCTTGTGACGTCATTCGTTGGTTTGGTTCGTAGCTTCCTCTGGCGTTAGCAATTTGCATCCGTTTTGAAATAATTCACTTTAAATATCATCCAGCTAGCTCTTTGGGTCGAATATGTTTCTCATGCAGGGTGTGAATCGGAAAGGAATCTTTTATCCAGAAATTACACTTAATGACAAAATTTGTTTTATAATCCTTTATTATCGAACACGTGCACCAACACTTTTACAAATTGATCTGGATATACGCCAAACTGAAACTGTTTGTAATAACTTCTCACTTTTTAACTCACATACTTCGACTTTGTGTATATTTAACTGTATAATATTTTATAATAATTCTCGTGTAACTTGACGAAATGAAGGACTGGCTGACGATGTGTAGTGTACACGAAATTTTGATGAACTGAGCGGCCGACGTGTAGTGTATTGAAAATTCCGTTGAACTGGGGGCGATGTGTAATGTGTTGAGAATCTTGTTGCACTGGGGACACGCTACCTCTGACACACACTATTTATAGGCTTGCCTCAAGATACGCCTAAAGATTATAAATGAACTGCTATTGGCTAATAAAACGCGCCAACATTAGCGTCTATTTTAATATCCAATGAAAAACACGAAAACATATGCTTTAGGAAATGTTCTAGAAGCTTCTAAACGGAAAAGGCGCGAAACATTACGTAACTTCCTTGTTCCCGGTAATGATAAACAACTCACCCCATCGCTGCATTCTTGCGCCATTACTAACAGTTTCAGTAAAGCCTTAAATTATTATTTACCAATAATAATTACAATTAATAAACCTCTGAAATCAATGTCACATAAAAGTACATATTCATATTACAATCAATATTTACATTTAAGTAATTTGTGATACAAATTACCGTATCATATGCCCCACTAGAAACATAATTATAAATATTTATAACTTGTTTGAGAATTTTATAATTTGTGTTTTTAGTCTCCTAAATCTTGGAACACACGCTATCACTTTCACTTTACACTTCACACGCATTTAACACACGATATGTTTTTTTTTTTTTTTTTTTTTTTAAATTGCCACTACTTACTGGCTCTGGTTTAATTAATTTAAATATTAATCTGACATTATAATTTTTATAGAAAATACTTTACCCTAAATTATTTAATCACTGCTACCAAATTGTTTACTTTAAGTTGTTGACAAAAATTTATACATTTAAGATTTTTTTGTAATTATTATACATATGTACCAAATATTGTAGTGGTGTTTATGTTGTATGACTTCATGTGTATTTGCGAGAGAACTTGCTTTACGTAATGTCTTTTTGTTGTCGAGCCCCACGTTGTGGAGCCAAATTATGCGACGGTATTACTTACAATGTTCGTTTACCTCAATGTTGGTGGGAGCCATCTTGTGACGTCATTCGTTGGTTTGATTCGTTTAACTCCATCTGGCGTAGCAATTTGCATCAATTATGGTTCGAAAGAATTTAAAGTTTTGTATATTGTCCTCCGGCTAGCTATCATATTATCTTAGTAGAACAAGTATCTCTTGCAGGGTGTGAAGCGGAAAGGAATCTTTTGTCTAGAAATGATATTGACGAAGAAATTGGTTTTATAATCTTTATTGCAGAACACGTTCACGAACACTTTCACAGATTTATCTGGATAATCGCCATACTGAAACTGTTTGTAATAACTTCTTATCACTTTTAACTCGCATACTTCAACTTTGTGTATTTAACTGTATAATACTTTATAAGATTTCTCGTACTTCTGCTGCGCGTAACTTGACGAAATGAAGGACTGACTGACGATATGTAGGGTACTGAGAATTCCATTGAACTGGGGGAACGCTCCCTTGAATCTACACTATTTATAGGCTTGCCTCAAGATACGCCTAAACATTATAAATGAAATGCTATTGGCTAACAAAACGCGCCAACATTAGCGTCTATTTTACTATCCAATGAAAACCACTAATACATATTTTTTTTAGGGAAAATTCTAGAAGCTTTTACCAAAAAGGCGCGAAATATTACGTAACTTCCTGGTTCCCGGTAACGATAAACAACTCATCCCCTCGCTGCATTATTGCGTTATTGTTGACAGTTTCAGTAGAGCCGTATATTATTATTTACCAATAATAATTACAATTATTAAACCTCTGAAATCAATGTTACATAAAAATACATATTCATATTATTATCATTAATTACATCTGAGTAATTTGTGATACAAATTACCGTCTCATATGCCCCACTAGAAACATAATTATAAATATTTATAACTTGTTTAGAAATTTTTTAAAATTGTGTTTTTAGTCTCCTAAATCTTGGAACACACGTTATCACTTTCACTTAACACTTCACACGCATTTAACACACGACATGTTTTATCTCGCCACTACTTACTGGCTCTGGTTTAATTAATTTAGATATTAATCTGACATCAAAATTTTTTTTTTTTTTTTTTTTTTTTTTTATAGCAAATACTTTACCCTAAATTATTTAACTAGTGTTACAAAAAATGGTTTACTTTCTTATATTGTTACCAAAAATTTATCAATTCAAGAATTTTTTTTTGTAATTACTATACATATTTACTAAAATATTCACCCTTTACATATATTTACATCTCTTAAATCTAGGCACTGTGTCACATTTTCTGTTTGCTACATAAGTATTTGTTTCAATTATTTTTAATTATATTTACCAATTTTTTTGTTATTTTGTACTTTGCAAATATATTTACATCTCTTAAATCTTGACAATGTTTCACCTTTTCTGTTTGCTACATAAGTATTTGTTTTGAATTATTTTTACCATTTTTGTTATTTTGAATTTTATTTTAACAATACTCTTGGAATGGTATTTATGTACTTTACTTTAATATAACATCATGCTTTATTTCACATGTTCAGTTACTAATAAAATGTTATTTTCCTCTCAAACAGTTAGTCATGACCACAATTTATTTCTCCATTTACATGACGTACATTTTTATTTAACCCTCTTACGTTCCAATACATTTCTCTGCAAGTCGCCTTTAACTATCCAGCATTTACTATTTATCATCTTTGTCTTTTATTTCACCATGATCTTCGTGGTTGTATGGTTTAAGCATCTCAATATGAAACTTTCCTATGCTTTTTCGAGTTGTTGGATTACATAACTCATATGTGTTAGTTCCATACACTTCAACAACTTCATATGGTCCATGGTATTTGAGAAACATTCGCCAATAAAGTTTATTTTCTTTGTCCAACAATTTCTTGGTTTTAACCAAAACTAAATCTCCTATTTTGATCCTCCATTCCTTTCTCTTCTTTTCTTCATGTTTCATTTTTCTTTTTATGGCTTTTTTCTTCAACCTCTCGAATGCTTTTCGGAACATTTCTTCTTCTGTTGGTGGTATCGAATGCGCATCTGGAATGGCTTCTGGAATTTTTTTACACATTGTATTGATCTTCTTTCCCAACTTAAGCTCACATGGTTTGTATCCTGTCACATTGTTTATAGTTTCATTTAGTAGGTTCTGAACAAAGTTCACGTATCCATACCATTGGGTGTGTTTTCGATGACATAACACCCTTAAATAATTTGAAATTTCCTTAATTTCCCTCTCCACTGGGTTGGAGTTCGGTCTGTATCTTGACGAAAAATATTGTTTAATGCCATTTTCTTTCAGTCCATCCATAAATTTTTTTCCTGTGAAATACGAAGCATTATCGCTCAATACAGATTGAATAGGTCCTTCTTCTATCACATATGACTTAAGTAGTCTATTTAAACATGCTAAACCTGTAGGTTTTCTCAAAGGGTAAATTCTTACATATTTGCTGAATATATCATAACAGACCAATATATATTTATTTCCAAATTGACTTGGAGGCATCGGACCATGAATATCAATACTAATTACACATCTCGGCTTATCCCTTATAACCGAATTAGTTTCAAATGCATATGCTGCATTTATTTGCTTTGCCTTCTGACACAGGTTGCAGCACGATATAAATTTCCGAACTTTTTGACGCAATTTGGATATGTATAAATTCTCTAAAATCATAGAAGTTGTTCGGTCCGTCCCTGAGTGTGCTAACCCTTCATGAAAATTCTTAATTAGTTCCTTTTCCATGCTTTTCGGAACCATTACCTTCCAACTAGGCATTTCTTTTCCATGCTTCTTGTATAATGTCCCATTCCGAATTGCTATAATTTCTTTCTTTGCCTCCTCAATCAATGGTGCATTTTCTTTAAGTTCAAATAATTTTGCATCCTCATTTTGAATTTCCCCCATATTTTTCAATTTTCTAATCATTTCTTTGCTTAAAGGAATTTCAATTGTCAATATTTTGACTTCATTTCTAGGCCTGTCAATATTTTCGGGAATTTGTGGGTTGTAGTTCAATCTTGACAGCAAATCACTGAAGGTATTATTTTTGCCAGGAATGTGGATAATCTCAATATCGAATGCAGATATTGCATGAATGTATCTAGCAAGTTTTCCACTACATAATCTACACCGTTGTATGAAAGTTAAGCTGATGTGGTCTGAATATACTTTCACCTTTTGCTGATAAATATAGGTTTTAAAACGAATTAATGAGAAATATAGTGCTCCAATTTCTAACTGAGTCACTGAAGAATTCCGCTCAATATTTGTAAGTCCTCTAGAAGCTGTACTAATGACGTGAAAGTCATTGTTGAAGTCTCGCTGTCCTAAAATTCCGGCGTATCCTTGCATTGATGCGTCGACATAAATCTCATATTCCAAATCTTCTCTGGGCCTCTCGAGTAATATGGACTTAGCAAAGAGTTCCTTTACTCTCTCAAAACATTTTTGATGATCCTCTGTCCATCTCCACTTATTGTTCTTTCGGAGTAGCTGCCGCAGTGGTTCTATTTCCGCCGAATATCTTGGTACGAACTTACTCTGAAAGTTCAATACCCCTAAGAGACGTCTAATTTGTTTTACGTTCCTGGGTGGCGGAATTCTCATTATTGCTTCTATTCTTTTCTGATCAGGTCTTATACCTCGTTCATCCACTACATAACCCAGAAAATTTATTTCCTTAACACAAAATTTTGATTTTAGTATGTTCACAGTCATACCATGTTGTTGTAGTTTATTTAACACATAATGGACATTATTCATGTGTTCTTCAAATGTTTGACTAATGATTAAGAAGTCGTCAATATACTTTATTAAAAAGTCATCTGCAGAATTTCCAAAGATACTGTGAATGGCTCTCAAAAATCCACTTCCTGAGTTTTTTAAACCAAAAGGATTTACACAAAAGCGATACTGGATCCCTGAGTACTGAAATGAAGTGTAATCACGCACTTGCGGATCTAATTCCACTTGCCAATATGATGCAGTGAGGTCGATGGATGTCAAAAATCTCCCTCTTGAAAGTTTTGTAATTAGTTGTTCAATTCCCTCACTTTGAAAATGATCTGGTTTCATATACTTATTGACATATCTACCGTCTAAAGTTAATCTCAAACTACCATCTCGTTTAATACTCCAGCAGATTGAATTTATGTATTGAGAATTACTTTGCTCAATAATCCCATTTTCTAACATGCTATTTATTAATTGTCTAGCTTTGTCTCGAAGACTTATAGGTAAATTGTCATACTTGTGCCTATATGGTGGTACGTCTTCTACTTGAAATGTATGCTGATATACATTACATCTGCCTGGGATATTACTAAATACTGAACTATTGTTCATCAAAACATCATGAAGGATTTGTTTTTGCATTATCGTAAGATTATAAGCTTCTTCACACTTGTGTATTATTTCCTCATTTCTCTTCTCTTTCCTGCTGTTGTTTGTCTCGCTCACATGGTCATCTTTTGTTTGGATTACACATTTCTCTACTCCTTCTGGCATTTCTGCTAGCTGTTGAAAATATGGCTTGGTATTCCCTTCATATTCTGTGACTACCTGCTTTATCTGACTATTTCCATCAGTTTCTGTTATTTGCACAAAAAACTCTTGGTCACAAATATTTTTCTCATCCTTTGTCATCTCGATTACAGAATTTTTTTTTTTTTATAAATGGTACCCTTATTTCTCTATCTTCTTTTGTTATTTTTAACTCTTCATGTTTAAAATCTATACATGCTTCATATTCATGTAGGAAGTCACATCCTATAATTATGTCACAAATCAGATGGTTTACAATTAGAAACATAACCTCAAAATTCTCTCCGCCAATAAGTATGCTAAGTAGAGCTTGTGTTTTTATGACCTGTGTAGTTCTTCCAATTGCAACACGACAAACTAAATTACTAGTGGGAAGAGCCATAATTTTGTTACCTTCATTAATCAAATTTATGTAAAATTTCTGTGAGCAAATTGAAGCTGATGAACCAGAATCTATAGTTGCAATGATTTCTTTCTTCGCAATTTCCATTCTAACATGAGGTGACTCAAAATTTTCTCTCTTATCTTTTGTTGTTGTAATCTTATTACAGGGTGTATGTGTAGGTGTATGATTTGTATTGGTAATGGATACTGAATTATTAAAGACGTCCTGAGAACCTACTGCACAGGAGTCTGTTAACAGTTTTCCTGGTTATTTCCATGTTCACGTACGGGACTGCCATTCCTAACAGGCGCTAAATCTATCTCAGTGTCGCTACCATTGTTTTGAGTTCCCTTTCCTCGAGTTCGAAATCCTCAATTTCTGACATTTTGTCCCCTTGACACGTAATTTTCTTGCCATTCCTCAGATCTTTCTCGGTTATTATTTTCCCTCCAGTGAGTGAAATTTCCCCTCTGTCTAGTGTGCCTCCTTCCATAATTTTGCCCTCTTTCAGGCAATCTTTCTGTCCTGACATAATTTATTTGCTCCTGCCGGCCTGGTCTCCTATCTATCCTTGATCTTTCAAATTGTGGAACATATGATTGATACCGTTGTCTGGTATTAATTTCATGATGTCTGTCTTGTCCTCTTATTCGTTGATAACTACCTTGGTAATTTCTTCTATCTCGTACATCTAAAAATCTATTTTCCCACTCCCGAGACATATCTTCTTCCTGTTGTTCCAAAGCTGTTATTAATTCTGTCATCTCATAAATGTTCCGTGGTTTTGCAATTAATAAGTAATTTTGTATCCTGATAGGATAATGCCTTGCGAGCAAACTCACAAAATCTTCCTCACTGATTGGAGGTGACAAGTTTCTAACCTGACTTGCATGTTTTAGTAAGTAATCAGTCATCGATATTCCCTCTCGTGGATTAAATTGACCATGACTAAGCATTGCTCGTATTCTTTGCTGTACCGTAACATTCCAAAATCTGTTCATGAATAATCTTTTAAAGGATTCATATGAAATTTCACCCCCTGATACCATTTGTAACCAATCTAAGGTTTTCTGGTCCAAACATCTTTTGACAACTATCATTTTCAATGCTTCAGGTATCTTTTTAATTTGAAAATACTCTGATAATTCTGCAATGAACTGTACTGGACTGGAGTTTTCATTAAATTTTGGAAGTGGAAAATCACTTAAGATATGATTGTAATTTTGCAAATTCCCTATTCCCATATTTAAATTCTCTAGTGTTACTTGTGCACTCTGAGTTTCAGCATTAGCTATGGATGAAGCTGCCGCATCACTCACATTATTTGTCATACCTGAGGAACTACCTCTATCATTATTTTGTACATCTGACACATGTACATCACATATATTTGCCCTTGAATTCAATTCTAATCTATTTACAGTACCCTGCAGATTTTCTATTGTCTGTTCCAATTTTTTATTATTCTCATTTTGAACAGTTTGGTGTTTGTTAATTTCAGAAGTTAGCTTTTGATTCAAATCTTTAGACAAATCTTTAACTTCATCAGACAATTTATTTCTCTGTTTTTCTGACTCCTTCTGAATTTCAGATATTTCCCCTCTGAAATTAACTTGCACCTGTATTAAATCTGCATTTGTAGCCTCCATCATCTCTTTTAACTCACTTGAAATGCTACTCATTCGGCTACCTAGCTCTGTACATTTTACATTAACATGCTCTATTTTATTGTTAACCTCACTTTTTTGGTTGGATATTTCCCTGCTCATGTCTAACATTTTCTGTGAAACTTCACCTATTTCATTTGCTATCATTTCTTGATTTTCATTTTTCATTCTAATCATACTACTATCTAGCTCCATGAATTTCTTTTCAATTTCTTCCCTGTTTTGTTCTAAGCTTTTACCAATATCTTCTCTTAATTCCCTATGACTCTTTTGCATATCTTCCCTTAATTGATCTGTAATACTCTTACTAATATCTTCCCTATTTTGATCTATTTTCTTTTCTAATTTCTCATTATTCTTTTGCATATCTTCCCTGTTTTGATCTATTTTCTTACTAAGATCTTCCCTTAATTCCCTCTTATTCTTTTCCATATCTTCCCTATTTTGATCTATTTTCTTTTCTAATTTCTCATTATTCTTTTGCATATCTTCCCTTATATTTCTCAGTATTTCCATAATCATACTATTATCAGAGTGAATATTTCCTGCTATTCTATTCTCACTTTCTGCACTAACATTTTCATCCTCAAATCCTAAAAAGTCTGGACTATTTCCTGTAACCTGTATTGAATTACAGCTAACTGTTACACTATCTCCCTCCATAATTATTTCTTCTGTATTACTAGCAGCCATTGTTTTTATTATCCTACCGCTCCTAAGGTACATTTATTTACCCTTTTTTTTTTTTTTTTTTTTTTAACAAAAAAAATTAAGATATTCTAACCTTACTTATGCCGTCCGTTACTGTTACTTTGATGTCCAGCGTTCTGCCCCATTCTCCTAGATTTGTATGTCGCTTCTGCGTTGTGTTGTGATGAATCTACGTCGTTTCGATGTTTTTTTGTAATTGAATTCCTTGTTGCATCGTAATCTCGGAATTACGATCGAAGTCTGTCGTCCCTGTTATTTCTGGAATCTGCGTCTTGTAGATGATTTCACCGCTGCATTCCTGGTTACTCTGCTACTTTCCTGGTTACTCGAGTTCCTTTCCTGGTTGCTTTGCCCCACGTTATGGGTGCCAATTTGTGAGTATAACAAATTGTATTTGTTTAAAAGCACCACGTTGTGGAAGCCAATATGATGGGAGAATGTTATGTTGACTTCTGCGTTGCCATCTTGTGTGACGTCACTCGTTGGTCTGGTCCGTAGCTTCCTCTGACGTAGCAATTTGCATCAATTAGGGTTCGAAAGAATTTAAAGTTTTGTATATTGTCCTCCGGCTAGCTATCATATTATCTTAGTAGAACAAGTATCTCTTGCAGGGTGTGAAGCGGAAAGGAATCTTTTGTCTAGAAATGATATTGACGAAGAAATTGGTTTTATAATCTTTATTGCAGAACACGTTCACGAACACTTTCACAGATTTATCTGGATAATCGCCATACTGAAACTGTTTGTAATAACTTCTTATCACTTTTAACTCGCATACTTCAACTTTGTGTATTTAACTGTATAATACTTTATAAGATTTCTCGTACTTCTGCTGTGCGTAACTTGACGAAATGAAGGACTGACTGACGATATGTAGGGTACTGAGAATTCCGTTGAACTGGGGGAACGCTCCCTTGAATCTACACTATTTATAGGCTTGCCTCAAGATACGCCTAAAGATTATAAATGAAATGCTATTGGCTAATAAAACGCGCCAACATTAGCGTCTATTTTACTATCCAATGAAAACCAGTAATACATATTTTTTTTAGGGAAAATTCTAGAAGCTTTTACCGAAAAGGCGCGAAATATTACGTAACTTCCTGGTTCCCGGTAACGATAAACAACTCATCCCCTCGCTGCATTATTGCGTTATTGTTGACAGTTTCAGTAGAGCCGTATATTATTATTTACCAATAATAATTACAATTATTAAACCTCTGAAATCAATGTTACATAAAAATACATATTCATATTATTATCATTAATTACATCTGAGTAATTTGTGATACAAATTACCGTCTCAATATTCACCCTCTACACAAATATTTACATCTCTTAAATCTAGACAATGTTTCACCTTTTCTGTTTGCTACATAAGTATTTGTTTTTTTTTTTTTTTTATTATTTTTACCATTTTTGTTATTTTGAATTTTATTTTAACATACTCTTTGAATTGTATTTACGTACTTTTAATTTAATATCATATTAAGTTTCAATCTTTGCATTCTTAATTTTCAAATGTTGTTACAGTTATTAAAAATTTAATTTTTTTTTTTTTTTTTTTTTTATATATATATAATTTATTTCTCTTTTCAAATGACATATATAAATAATTAACCCTCTTACGTTCCAATACATTTCTATGCAAGTCATCTTTACCTATCCAGCATTTAGTTTACATCTCATTGCTATTTACCCTCCTGGATCAAATTGTGTGTGGCTAAACATTACTCGTAGCCGTAACCTAACCTTCAAATTGTTGTTCATGAATAACCTCTTGTATTCATTTGAAATTTCATCACATGATACCATTTGAAAACAATCTACAGTTTCTTGAACTACACATCTTTTAACAACTTTCATTTTCAACTCTTCAACTATCTCTTTAATTTGTGAATACTCTGACAAATCTGTACTAAACTGTACTGGACTGGAGTTTTCAATTTGAACCTCTTGGTATAATTTATTTCTTTGCATTTCTGATTCTTTTTGTATTTCTGATATCTCCGCTCTGAAATTAACTTGCGCCTCATTTACATCTACATTCCTAACCTCTTTTATCTCTCTTAGCTCACTTGTAATACTACTCATTTGACTTCCTAACTCTGTGCATTCTACATTAACCTCACTTTTAGTATTAACATCACTTTCTTTGTTACCTATTTCCTTGCTCATGTCTAGCATTTTCTTTGAAATTTCTCCTATCTCACTTGCTATTACTTCCTCATTTTCATCTCTCATTTTTGGCATACAACTATCTAGCTTCGTAACTTTCTTTTCACTTTCTTCACTGCTTTGATCTACTTTTTGCTCTAATATATCATTACTCCTACCAATATTTTCAATTGATTTCCTGTTTTGTTCAAAGCTCTTACCAATATCTTCCCTTAATTCCCTATGATCTTTGTTTATAGCATCTCTCATCCTCTGAGTTAATCTTTGTCCTAATTTCTCATAACTCTTTTGCATATCTTCCCTTTCTTGATCTAATTTCTTACTAATATATTCCTTCGTTTCCCTAAAATTCTTTTGCATATCTTCTATAAATTGATCTCTAAAATTTCTCAGCATTTCCATCATTATTCTAGCATCAATAGTAATATTTCCTGCTATTCTATTCCTAGTTTCTGCACTAATATTTCCTCCCTCCAATACTACATTGTTTGAGCTTTTTTTTGTAACCTGTATTGAATTACAGCTAACTGTTACACTATCCCCTTCCATCATTGTTTTTTCTGTATTACTAGCAGCCATTGTTTTTATTTTCCTACCACTCCTAAGGATCATTTAATTACCTTTTTGATGCTGTATGTTGCTGTAGCTTTGATGTCCAGCGTTCTGCCCCATTCTCCTAGGTTTGTATGTCACTTCTGCGTTGTGTTGTGATGAATCTACGTTGTCTTGTTGTTTTGTAGTTGAATTCCTTGTTGCATCGTAATCTCGGAATTACGATCGAAGTCTGTTGTCCCTTTTGTTTCTGGAATCTGCGTCTTGTAGATCATTTCACCGCTGTATTCCTGGTTACTCTGCTTCATTCCTGGTCATCGTTTTCCTTTCCTGGTCACTTTGCCTTCCTTTCCTGGTTACTTCGCCCCACGTCCTGGGTGCCAATTATGTGGCGGTATTACTTACAATGTTCGTTTACCTCAATGTTGGTGGGAGCCATCTTGTGACGTCATTCGTTGGTTTGGTTCGTAGCTTCCTCTGGCGTTAGCAATTTGCATCCGTTTTGAAATAATTCACTTTAAATATCATCCAGCTAGCTCTTTGGGTCGAATATGTTTCTCATGCAGGGTGTGAATCGGAAAGGAATCTTTTATCCAGAAATTACACTTAATGACGAAATTTGTTTTATAATCCTTTATTATCGAACACGTGCACCAACACTTTTACAAATTGATCTGGATATACGCCAAACTGAAACTGTTTGTAATAACTTCTCACTTTTTAACTCACGTACTTCGACTTTGTGTATATTTAACTGTATAATATTTTATAATAATTCTCGTGTAACTTGACGAAATGAAGGACTGGCTGACGATGTGTAGTGTACACGAAATTTTGATGAACTGAGCGGCCGACGTGTAGTGTATTGAAAATTCCGTTGAACTGGGGGCGATGTGTAATGTGTTGAGAATCTTGTTGCACTGGGGACACGCTACCTCTGACACACACTATTTATAGGCTTGCCTCAAGATACGCCTAAAGATTATAAATGAACTGCTATTGGCTAATAAAACGCGCCAACATTAGCGTCTATTTTAATATCCAATGAAAAACACGGAAACATATGCTTTAGGAAATGTTCTAGAAGCTTCTAAACGGAAAAGGCGCGAAACATTACGTAACTTCCTTGTTCCCGGTAATGATAAACAACTCACCCCATCGCTGCATTCTTGCGCCATTACTAACAGTTTCAGTAAAGCCTTAAATTATTATTTACCAATAATAATTACAATTAATAAACCTCTGAAATCAATGTCACATAAAAGTACATATTCATATTACAATCAATATTTACATTTAAGTAATTTGTGATACAAATTACCGTATCAATAAATAACAATTGAAATTATTCAGGTATTAAAATACTGCCTCAATGTTGCCCAAGTTTGATGGAAAGAAATCCAAGGGGAATGAAGAAAGTGAATCTTAAGGGACAAATTGCATCTCTGTCTTTTATAACTCCTCAACAAATCTTCCACCAAATCTTTAAATCAAGCTGTTTTTTCAACTGATGTGAGAGTTTTCTTGAGTACACCATCATTAAGAAGATCCCAAATTTGAGACCCTACAAAGATGCCTTCCTATAGTTTAGCTTACTCAGATGTTGAAATTTGCCCTTTAAATATTGGAATGCTCTTGCTGATTTGTCTATTGCCTTAACAAAGGTCTTCATTCGCCCCAGTTATATATGCAATGCCAGTAAAATGATTTTAGCTTCATCAACAAGTGGTTCGTATTTCACACTATTTACTTTCTCTACTACGTATAGTAAGTAGGGGGAGTATTATATTCCACCCAAAAATTCGATACCAAGATTTCACCGGAAATATGTTTTGAGACCTCCTGAATCCAAAAAAAGCATTTTTGGAAACATGTCCGTGTGAGCGTGTCTGTGAACAGCATAACTCGGAAACGAACAGTCGCATAAACACCAAACTTGGTATTTAGGTTCAGTATCTTCCAGAGATGCGACACGAAGGTTTTCAAGAAAATCCCCCCCCCCACCCCAGATTACCCTTTACATGGAACATTTTTCGAAAATTTTAATTTTCTCAAAAATGGCTCTAAAGATTTTGATTAAAATATCATATATTTAAGATACTTTCATGACAAATAAAATGTATATCTTGAATTTTCTGGGAATGTCTCCAAAAGTATTCTTCATTGTGAACGATTTTTGCATAACTGGTAAACCATAAGAGATAGACAAAATTTTACTACACAAAAAATTGTCGATCGCATTAAAATACACAATTTTTGTCATATACATTTTTGTTGTCCATTTTCAAGATATTGCTTGTTATTCCCTTAAATTTTCCAATACTTATACTTTTTCTCAAATGGGAATTCGTTATTCATTTTTTTTATCCTGGTAATGCAAAGAGAATGGGATACTCCACATAGCAACCAGCTCTTAAAATATTTGACTATCGCTTAAAGCCTATCAATTCCCCTTGCATCTACAAGAAAATTAGATAAGATTAACATCTTGATATCTTGATTAACATGAAGCATATGGAGAATAAGCATTTGTAAAAATAGTTTGTACAAGAGTAGAGAAACTCATGTGAATGTAACACATCAGATTTTTTTATCTTACTACTAGATTATCTCTTGATGGCCACTCCCTAATTTCATAATGATTATGCCTATTCCTACTATCCCACTCACAGAGGAAGCAGCAACATTTTATGAATTCTGGTTGCATTTGTCTTAGCATGTCTATGACTTTTATATCATTACAAATGTGCCAGCCATGCTCTGGATAGTTCGAAGACTTAATTATTGTGCCCATACTGTCATATGCCATTCTTGAGGATTATGATCACCAGGGTTAGGAGTTTTAGGTGCGTGCCTTTTTTCTTAGGGTAAGTTAAAGCTGTGCGGAAAGACATCACAGTGTGAAATTTTGTTTCTAGTTGCGAAAAGAGGCATTTTTTCTTGCACCTTTTTCCCTTTTTTGGGACCTTTACCCCTTTTAGGCACCCTTATTCCATTTTCCCCCAAACATGCCCATAATCCCCTTTTTCCCCCTTTTTTCTTTTAAGTTTCATCCCAATTTACTCTTTAACTTTCAATTAACGTCTCCTCAGCTTGCTGTGTACGTGCAAATAGTAAGCCTACCTCTTTCAGTGAACGCCGCGCGGGAATTGAAAGCAACACGCAACAATGGAAAATAATTGTGTGTTCGACGAAAACCTCTTTCTCTCGCTTTACTGCTATAAAGTAGCCCACAATAATGCAATTGACAGTGAGTGATTCTATCCCACCAAAATCTGTAGCTTGCTGTTCGTGAATGTGAGTTTGTTACTATGAGAGACGTCATCTGTTTGCGTGGAGGCGAAGCCTGGGCATGCGAAGATGGCAGTAAGCTCACCCGCACAGTTCCAAGAATTATTAAGACTGGGTTCTGTTCGAAACTACTAGAAATCACTGAGACTGAAGTTCCAGCATGAACGAGAACATTCTGGTAATTGTCGCAGTGTTATAAGAGAATGTGGACAGCGAATGGGCGCAAGAGTGAGTTGTGTGACAGTCGCAAGTGAACTAGTGTTAGGTCTCCAAACGAGTGTACTAGTACTAGATTTTACCATGCCAAAGGTGTCCAGTGCTCGATTTATTGTTCTGGCTGAGGAATTCAAACAAGATTTCATAGACACTGATGGAACTGTTATGCGATGTACTATTTGTGATTCAGGAATTTTGTTAGATGAAAAACACCAGCGAGATCGCATCAAACAACACATTTCTAGCTCTAAGCATCAAATGAAGAAGACTCTTCAAGCAAACAAATCACGGCAACCTCTATTACAAAATGTGTTTCAACAGAGTTCTTCAAAAAGCAAAAATTTGAAGGAATTAAACATTGATTTGTGTGCAGCTGTTACACAAGCAGGAATTCCACTCAATAAGGTGAACCATCCAGCCTTCAAGGGATTTCTTGAAAAATACACAAAGATGTCAATGCCCAATGAGAGTACTTTAAGAAAAAACTACATGGTTTTACCAAGAAACTATAGGAAGAATCAAGGAGAAAGTGTCTGATTGCGATGTGGGAATCATTGTGGATGAAACCATAGACTCAATGGAACGATATGTTTTGAACATTATAGTTTTTCCCTTAGCAGGGGAGAAATTTAAGCCCATGTTGTTAAAAATGCACGAGCTGCAGAAAGCCAATGCCAGTACAGTAATGCAATCCATTCTGGACTTCTGCCAAAAACTCTGGCCTACTGGTATCGAGTTTGAAAAACTTCTTCTTGTGGTTACGGACCAGGCTCCATACATGGTTTCAGCTGTTAACCAATTGAAACCTTTATTTCCTAACTCGAAGCATGTGACATGCTTGACTCATGTCCTTCACAGGGTTTGTGAATCCATAAAGAATGAATATGACATCGCAAATCAATTCATCTCTGCCCTGAAGAAGATTCTACTGAAAGCTCCGAGCCGTGTTGTTTATTACAGGAAAATCACTGGCCTGCCCCTTCCAAATTTCCCGGTCATTACTCGCTGGGGATCTTGGATTGAGTGTGCTGCTATGTTGTGTGAGAATTTTGACAAAATTAAAGAGTTTGTGCTTTCTTTGGATCCACCGATGCAGGTGGAATTTCCGAGGCACAGCAACTTCTGTTACCGGAGAAAATACATAATTTGCAGACAGAACTATATTGTGTCCATAGTTCAAGTACATGCCTGCAGCTATTAAACGATTGGAAGAACAAGGTCTGGAAAAGGTAAAACAATAGGATATTTTTACTTCCGTGAGGGAGCAGGCTTTGCCAAAGACAAAATTGAATCTAGTCTTCAGAAGAATCCAGACATTGAGGAATTTGCCACATCTGTAGAGTTGCCATTCCGAGTGAATACAAGGTTTGCCCCACTGGTTTCTGTGGATGTTGAAAGAAGCTTTAGCATCTACAAAGACATTCTCTCTCCTAATAGAAACAGACTTGCTTTTAAAAATGTGGAGATGCTTAATGTCTTGAAGTACAACAGCTTCATGTTTTTTCATTCTTTTGATGAGTGATAATTTGATGTACTTGTTTGTAGTTCAATAAATTAGAATAGAGGAAAGAGAAATCGTTGAATTAGTTAAGGGAATGCACAACTGAAATTAACCCAAAATCACAAAAAATCTTTAAAAAAAAAAAAAATTATGTTCCCAAAAAATTTTCCATTGCTTGTAGTTTTAGAATCCACTTTTATTTTTGACCTAGCAAACGGTTCAGCATCGTTACGAGACTTTTTAAATACCCTTGTGCATTTGGTTGCTTGCTGTCTATATTTTTAAAACTTCATTTTAAGGTGTTTCTTATTTTCAGCATTTCTGCATATTCAAAATGTTTCACACGATGTAGTTTTCATCCATTCATATTGACATTTTTTATGCTTATTTCAAAAACCCAAATAAATAAAACTGTAATATAATTTTTCTGTGTAATGAATAGTTTTTGCGCTACTAATTTTTGAAAATAACAATGTATACAAAAAACAAAAAAATGGGGGAAAAAATGCAAATACAAAACTGCAAAACTTTTTTTCCTCTTAAACTAAGAATGGTAGAAAAAAAATTATTTGACAGATTTGTAGTTCCTTGACATAGAAGCAACATAAGAGTTTTTTTTTTTTTTTTATTTTGAAAAGATGCATCATGTGTTGCATTTTGCATATACCCATAATTTTATATTTTGAAAATTAATAACTTGAAAACTAATTATGATTTTGGATTGAAATTCACAAAACAATTATATCTAAAGAAGACTGACATGTGGTTAAAATTTCAGCCCAATTGGATGGATAGTTTAGAAAATAGCAATTTCAGTTGTGCAGCCCCTTAAATAAACCAGCACCTTATTGTCCCTTTTTTCACTTTATTTGAGCACCTTTTCCCTTTTTTCATCTGAAATTTGCACCTAGAAATCCTAACCCTAGTGATCACTTTTTAATGCACTCATTAGCCCATTAATATCGTTACAGTGATTGTTCATTTTATGTAAAAATAACCTCAGATGGTATTCCTGTTTTCTGTAAGATGTTATTTTTGCACCAGGCTGTAAAAGTCGAGAAGATTCCATTCATAAAGTCGAGAAGATAGAATCATAACTTTTGTTTTAGTTAATTGCAAATCTTGTACAAGATCACTTAATTCAGGTTGTAATATCAAATGGGGTTCTCAAGATACAGTGAAATAAGGATCAGAGGGGGATGATGAATGATCAGAAGAAAAATCAGAGACAGCTGAACATACGTTACTTCCTTCAAATTACATTTTTCAGGGAGTTTTGGAATTGGTAAAGAATCACTATGTTTAATAGGTGGTGTGGTTGATTGCACATTGGGATACTCAATTGCATGCTTATTTTTTGAGGTGAAACTAGATATATTGACCATACAGAAATAGCAATCACTAGTGTGGTCCAAAGGTATCCTCCACAGCATTGGAATGCCAAATTACATGCATAAGTATGTACCTCGTAACTAATCTGTGATTAAGTTCTTTGGCAATTTGTGCAGCAGGAGTTTCGTGTCCAATATTTATCTTTATCTCCACATTTACCATAATTCCCGAAATATAAATTGTAAGCTTCACAAGTAGGGGTGTGATAGTTTTGCATTGAGATTTTGTACTACTATACCCTCCACACATATATGAATATATTAGAGGAATTTTTACAGTGACGAGACCTTACAAAATTACAAAAATATTGCTCTTTGGAAGGTTTAACAGGTCCTCAGTGTAACAATAGCAGGCAGCAAACTCTGTATGTATATATACACACACTGGTGTGCAAACCCTAAGAACGAAAGTAATCTTCGCATGCTGTGACACTGCCAAGTAACATAGCTCGATGAAACTTGAATCATACATAGAGGGAACTGCTACAGTAGGTAACTAAACGAAATATGCAATGAGACGAACAGAAATGCCACTTTTACTCATAGACCATAAACTACAGTAAAGTCAATACGACATATGATGGCTCTTTAGATTTACAGAAACAAATACATGGTGCTTAAAACGGTGTATGATCACCACGGACAGCAATGCATGCTCTGCTTCGTGCTGCCATGCTGGTCACAAGGTTTCTAAGCAGTTCTTGTGGTAGGGCGTTCCATTCCTCCATCAGCGCTGTTGACAACTGTTGGATGGTCATTGGTGCATGTGGATGTGCTGCAATGCATCTCCCCAAAGCATCCCACACGTGTTCGATGGGATTTAAATCGGGGAGAATGGGCAGGCCAGTCCATTCGCCGAATATCCTCTCGTTCCAAGAGATCCTCCACCTGCGCTGTTCGATGCGGTTGCGCATTGTCATCCATAAAATGAAGTCTGGGCTGACTGCACCCCTGAAAAGACACACATGGAAGGAGTACAGTATCACAATAACGTTGACCAGTGAGCGTACCAGGTTCAAAGATTTGGAGGTCGGTGCACCCATGCAACATTATGCCTCCCCAAACCATAACACCCGGACCACCAAAACGATGTTTAAGGATGTTCCTGGGTTCATTACGTGTTTCCACCTCTCGCCAGATGAGGGTACGTCGAGAGTCACTACTTAGACTGAATCTGCTCTCATCCGAGAAGAGCACGCAATCCCATTCCTTGTTGGTCCAATTTTGATGCTCTTGGGACCATCGCAAATGGTGCCACCGATGTGCAGATGTCAATGGAACACAACATATTGGCCATCAGGCAAAGAGACCACCTCTGTGTAGTCGCTGTGCCACTGTGTATCGTGAAATTGCGTGCCTAGTTGTCCTATTAAATGTGGCTGCAATTGCACCCGCTGTTTGGTGTGGATCCCTTCTTGCTTGTTGCACAATGTAGCGGTCATCTGCTGCTGTAGTTGAGCGTGGTCGACCACCATCTCTCCTTGGGACAGCAGTGCCTGTGGTTTGGAAGGTCCCCCATGCACTTGAAACAATGCTGTGAGCAATTCCAAACTCCTGAGCAACACTCGTCACACTTCACCCTTCTTCCAGTTTCCCGACGATTCTTCCCCGTGTGAAGTCATCCAAATGGTGTCTATGGGCCATGTTGCAATGAAGAACACCACTACAGTGCACCGTAATAGCTCGCTAATTGCCACACACCCTCTTGTGCTGTTTCGTTTCGTCAACTGCCCCGTGATGCGGGACCAGACCCATTTGGCACTATAGGCTCGCTACACTCACGCCATGTGATGTCCAGCTTTCTGTGTAAGGGTGAGAGACCTCTGCCAACATGCTCCCGCACCTTTTTCTACTTCCACCAAGTAGTTCATTTGTTATGTTACTTTACCCATCTCGTCCTTAGGTTTTGCACCAGTGTGTGTGTGTGTGTGTGCGCGCGCGCGCGTGTGTGTGTGTGTGTGCGCGCGCGCGCGTGCGTGTGTGTGTGTGTATATATATATATATATATATATATATACATATATATATATAAGTGCCAGACATTCCTAAGAGAGACAATTTCCTGAGAAAGGAAGCAAGAAAGAGAGAAAATCCTTAGGGATGAGACGAGCTGTCTTCCTATGCCGTGAGAATGAATACTTTTGTTATGTAGTATGATAGCAATATCAAAAAAGTATTAGGTGATATGAAATAACAAATATTATTTTCAAGTTCTTTGTGTCCAAAACATGGTAATTGATTTATATAGTGATGCATAGTACATTATATTTCAGATGTAAGCACCCTCTGTCTTCCTGGCAAATGGGCACTTTTATTATATGGTACGACAATTTCAAGGAAATGTTAGGTGATATGAAAAAACTAATTTCATTTTTGTGTTCTGTGGGTCTAGAACATACGAGGGTAATCCCAAAAGTAAGATCTCCGAAGTGCTGGGATCGCAGAGAAACTGTTTGTGTGGATGTTGGCCATACTGCTTTTTTCCTTCCTCCCTCCAGTCTCTTCAGAAACCACCGCACATCCCTTAGCGCCCTCAGTCTTGGCTTGGCAGCCAGTTATAATGGAGCTCCTGTTAGCCACTACTGCCAGGTGCGAAGTTCGCGCAGTTATTCGCTTTTTGAGTGCAAAAGGGGTTAAACCTGTCGAAATTCATTGACAGTTGATGGAAGTGTATGGAGAGTCTTGTATGGATGTCAAAAATGTCCGCAAGTGGTGTAGAGAATTTGCAAATGGTCGCACGGAAATTCATGACGAGGAAAGAAGCGGGAGACCGTCCATTTCTGATGAAACAATCGCAAAGGTTGAACAAATCATGCTCACTCTCGATGAGCTCTGCATTGTTGTTCCTGAGATTTCTTGAAGCACTATTCATTGGACTTTGATTGAAGAGTTGAAATTTCGGAAGGTGTGCGCAAGATGGGTCCCAAGAATGCTGACAGAAGATCACAAAAGGCAACGCACTGAAACTTCCCACCAATTTATTCAACGCTATGCAGATGAAAAGGACAACGTTTTGGATTCAATAGTCATGGGTGATGAAACCTGGGCTTTCCACTTCACACCTGAGACCAAACAACAATCACGTGAGTGGCGGCATTCTGGTTCACCCAAGCCGCGAAAATTCAAGAGAACACAGTCTGCCAGTAAAGTCATGGCAACTTTGTTTTGGGATCGAAAGGGGATATTGTTGGTCGACTTTATGGATCCAGGGACAACAATAAATGCTGACAGGTATTGTCAGACATTAAAAAAACTCGGACGGGCAATTCAGAACCGTAGAAGAGGAATGTTGAGCAAGGGCATAAGCCTTCTCCATGACAATGCTCGACCTCACACCGCCCGTCAAACCATGAATCTTCTGCAACAGTTTGGATGGGAAAAGATCACCCATCCACCCTATAGTCTGGACTTAGCACCCAGTGACTACCACTTGTTTCCCAAGTTGAAAGAACACTTGGCTGGAAGGCGCTTTGGTGATGACGATGAAGTGAAAAATGAGGTCCATCACTTTTTCAAGAGCAAGGCGGCAAGCTGGTATGACATGGACATACAAAAACTGCCACAGCGTCTACAAAAATGCATTGACCGAAATGGCAATTATGTGGAAAAATACACAAATGTTAAAGCTTCAAAACTATGTATCATTTGTTGTCAATAAAACTTTCTTTGTATTTTAAAAAAAATTGGAGACCTTACTTTTGGGATTACCCTCGTAGTATGAGGGTGGTCTGAAAAGTTTCCGACCTCAACATGAAGATGGCAGCACTCATAAATAAAAGCTAGTGAATTTTGTTGTTCATGTGTTGACAGTTACTCACCAAAGTTTCAGCCATTTTGGATGGTCAGTTGTTATGTAACAGTCGTTTGAGTGAGGTGATGTGAGTGTTTTTATGAAAATGGACAAAATCGAGTATCTAGCTGTCATTAAATATTTGTTTTTGAAAGGCAATACGCCTATGCAAATCAAAGATGAATTGGATGATGATAATAATGATACTGATGATAATTTAGTAAAATTGTTTTGTACAAACTACATTTAATATTGTACACATCATAATATAAACATTATGCTACACTGATGGATATTTACATTGCTTTACACCTAATTTACAATCATTATGGTCTTGATATAAATTATGATATAAAAACATACAAAAAAACATTACATACACTAATAGGTATTTACATTACTACATTTTTCAAAGTCTCAATAGTTCACTCTTATGTTTAAGGTAACATTCGATGGAGTAAAAGCAGTCCATTGCACAAACTGGTTTAGTACTACAATTATATTTTGAGTTCAAAATTCTCCAATTTATGGAGTTGCGTTACTTCCATTCCCCCATTATATTTTAACATTAGGTTATCTGTATAATGGGATTATATATTGTGTCTGTCATCCTAAAAGTTAACATTTTCTTGCATACTTCAAACAAGATTATCTCCATTGTCCTTTCCGTTAAGGTTCGTCAATGGAGATTATCTTGTTTAATCTTTGCCATGTTTGTCTCACCTTACCTATGTACTTTATGAGTTTGTTGTTGTTGTTGTTTTGTTTTCTCTGATCTTAGATTTAAAATTCCTCTGCCTGTTTATTTTATTTGGAAAATTTTCCCACTTTTGTAAAAGGAACTTATCCCTCCATATTTTAGTTTGTTTATATTCCAGAAGACAATGCCATGTTATTTGCTTTTTCACACATTTCACACAATTATGTTCCAATGCTTACTGTATGATACAAGCAGTTATTCAAAGCATGCTTAATTTACTAAAAGCAACTTTTTGTTAACACAGTACTTTGTCATATTGTGAAATGGAGCAGTTGAGTTTGAAGACATTACCAGAATGTTACAAGCAGAATTTGAAGCTTCCCAGTTCTTATGTAAAAACACCAATGGATGCAGCCCGCAAGCCCGAGGATGTTTTAAATTACATTCCAGGTACTTATATCATGGCACTAACTGTAACTCAGGACTTGTGATGCAAGTGTTTTGAATTCTCAATGTGCATGTCCTCTATTGAAACCACATAGAGATAGATGTTCATAGAAAAGATGTGGCTGATTGATGAAATTTTATTGATATAAGCAATTCTTGTTTTTAATTCACAATAAAATTGCTTTGGCGGACTTTGTGATAGTGATGTTGTCTCTAATTAGTAATTATTAGTCGATTGTAACACTACATCACTTACTTGTTATTATAATGAATACATATTTCAGGAGCTAATTGCTCCCATCCTCAGTTCCGTGTCGACTGCCCACATCCTTTGTTTTGGTTGTTTAGCTTGATTTCTGCTGGCAGTTGGAAGAACTTCTTCAGAAACCGCACTTATTATTTTGTAACCCCGCCAGGAGACTTACCGCCACCACCGTCACTGCTGTGACGGCGACTTGCAGAGCTGTCAAAATTATTTCACATCATTCTTTGTATCACAATTTTTCCCTGCACTTAGTTTTCCTACTCCATAGAAATTTTTCCGATTGCACTGTATTACATGCCTATGCTGCTTCAGAATTTCTGGAGAAGTAAAGTTCTATATTTTGACTCTAATTTTTTGGTCATTTTAACTTTATATTGCTGGATAACCTACAAAAGCTTATTTTAGGAACAGTGTCGCCATAAACAAATGATGGTTATTCAGTAAATGTGAGGATAAATCAGCAATGACAAGAAAGATTTTTAAATGCAATATTGATAGTTCAAGATGCTTTGAAAAAATATTGTAATTCTCCCACATTTTGTTCCAGTGACTGACACATTGATTAAATATGGTTAATAGCACATATCAAATATTCAACCTTTATCAAAGAATGTAAAATACAGAAGGCTTTGGAGGAGGTAAAGAAAAAATAATAGGAACAAAGGCAAAAGAATCTGTTAGAAGAGTTACAGAGGATGGAAAGTATGAAGAAGCCTATGAAAGTAAGAAGCTTAGAGCAAAAAAAAAGAACAACAGTTTAGGATTAAGGAAACACCTGAAAATTTACTTAAGCCACAGATCAACTTTCAAAAGCTCCTGACAAAGACTATATGAGAAGTCTCATGCCATGCTAAATGCTAAATCCAAAGAAATTGAAAATATTGAAAAAATTTTGAAAAAGAGGAAATCCTTGCAAGGCAAAGTGAAACCATCACTAATAACTTCACTTCTCTTTCCAAACCATCCAAGAAACCTGATTATTGATGAATAAGATGGATGGTTTATGTGCCATTACTGTATAACACATTGGTTAGTTGTAAAACAAAAGCAGCAATGTTCCTAGAAGTTTTAAGTTAATATATGCTTTGAATTTTAAACTAACCTATGGATATGCTCATTCTTCCTGTAACCTAAAACAAAGAAAGTTACATTCAATTGCAATGAAAAGAAAAGAAAAGTAAAAGCCAAACTCCATCCAACTGTTCCACCCAGATTTTTGGGTAGAAGGTAACACAAATTATTATTATTATTATTATTATTATTATTATTATTATTATTATTATTATTATTATTATTATTATTATTATTACTATTATTATTTATTATTTTTTTTAATTTCCTAGAGTGTATGACTTTTTGAACTAGAGAGACTCATGGTTTTTGTTAACTTTTTTCTTTCTGTACCACATACCTAGTAAGTAGAGAAAATTTGATACCGAGATTTCACCAGAAATACATGTTTTTTGGTCCCCTGAATTCAAAAGAAGCATTTTTAGAAAAAGGTCCATCCATGTGTGTGCATGCATATGTGAGAGAGGGAGAGCAAGTAATATCTCAGAAATGGTTAATGCCGTAAAAAATTTGACATATATTTTGTATTTTAACAAGATTTAATTTGTTCATGTAGTGGGTTTTTGTCTATCTCTTTCTAGGATATTCATGAAAATTTATATCTTAAGCATATGGTATTTTAATCAAAATTGTTGGGACTGTTTTTAGATAAATAAAATATAATGAAAAGTTTACCAAATAAAGAGTAGTTTGTTGTGGGGGAATTTTGTAACTATAATTGGCAGATTTTGGATGTGTCATTTTTACAAAGAACCTCTCAGTTATGATGTGTATACTTGAACATATTTTGTGTGCTGTAAAACAGGGGAATGCTGGATACAGCTGCTGCAGAAGACAAGAGAGGAAGTACTGGATGCAGCTGGAGATATGTTGACAAAATGGATAGCCTCAGAAGTGCAATTGTTCCGTAGTGGAGTATATAATGCACCTAGGGGTGAGCCCACAAGCTACACACAGTTGCACCATCGTAGCGTGCTGAAGGCTATAAGCTCCCATGTGTCAGCAAAAGCAGAATGTGATCCTGAAGATGAAATGGCTCTGATAAGACAATGTCTGCGAGTGTTGGCATATAAAGGATACTGCCAGCCATTACCTCCCCTCAACTGGAAGTTTCTCACCAGCTATCTACCATACCCAGAGCTGCGTCCACATTGTCTTACATTGGCTGCAGTTCAAGCTGCTGGGTCACCTTCTGCGAGGGCAGTTGTGGAGAATTGTCTTCGTTCCTTGGAAACCACTGAGCAGAAAGTGAGTCATCAACAAATTACATGAAACATTTTTGTTCATTTTTTTTTTCAGATTGAGGTTTATTTACCAATGCAAAAAAAATAACAAAGTTTTTCACCAAAACATACAATACATAAAATATATATTTACAAAGATTTGGTAATTGTATACACAGGAGAAGTATTACTAAACATGTGCAATAATTCCTTTTTATATTCTTCTACTGAATAGAAGTCATCTTTGACAAGATATGTTTTTATTTTCTTTATCATTTTCTCCTCTTCATTTATTGCTTTAATTGCACAAGTATTACATAAATCTTTTGCATTACTCTCAATACATTTATTTCGAGAGAATCTCTTAATCTATTTCTAAAATAATTTTGTTTATTTCTAGTGTTATGCTCATGTAGATTTACATTTTTATCTTCTTTATGGGTCTTGATTACATATTTAAGACATTCATATGGTGTGCAAAACCTAAGGACGAGATGGGTAAAGTAACATGACAAATGAACTACTTGGTGGAAGGTGCGAGAGCATGTTGCCAGAGGTCTCTCACACATACGCAGAAAGCTGGACGTCACATGGCGTGAGTGTAGCGAGACTATAGAGCCAAATGGGTCTGGTCCGGCAACATGGGGCAGTTGGCGAAGCAGGACAAGATGGTGTGTGGCAATTAGCGAGCTGTTATGGTGCATTGCAGTGGTGTTCTTCATTGCAACATGGCCTGTAAACACCATTTGGATCACTTCACATGGGAAAGAATCATCGGGAAACTGGAAGAAGGGCGAAGTGTGATGAGTGTTGCTCAGGAGTTTGGAATTGCCCACAGTATTGTTTCACATACATGGGGAACCTTCCAAACCACAGGCACTGCTGTCCCAAGGAGAGGTGGTGGTCGACCACGCTCAACTACAGCAGCAGATGACTGCTACATTGTGCAACAGGATCCATGCCAAACAGCAGGTGCAATTGCAACCACATTTAACCGGACAGCTAGGCACGCAATCTCACGATACACAGTGGCACGGCGACTACACAGAGGTGGTCTCTTTGCCCGACGGCCAGTACGTTGTGTTCCATTGACATTCTGCACATCGGCGGCACCGTTTGCGATGGTCCCAAGAGCATCAAAATTGGACCAACAAGGAATGGGGTTGCGTGCTCTTCTCGGATGAGGGCAGATTCAGTCCAAGTAGTGACTCTCGACGTACCCTCATCTGGCGAGAGGTGGGAACACGTAATGAACCCAGGAACATTCTTAAACATCATTTTGGTGGTCTGGGTGTTATGGTTTGGGGAGGCATAATGTTGCATGGGCGCACCGACCCCCAAATCTTTGAACATGGTACGTTCACTGGTCAATGTCATTGTGATACTGTACTCCTTCCCCATGTGTGTCTTTTCAGGGCTGCAGTCGGCCCTGACTTCATTTTTATGGATGACAATGCGCGACCATATCGAACAGTGCAGGTGGAGGATCTCGTGGAATGAGAGGATATTCAGTGAATGGACTGGCCTGCCTGTTTCCCCGATTTAAATCCCATCGAACACGTGTGGGATGCTTTGGGGAGATGCATTGCAGCACATCCACATGCACCAATGACCATCCAACAGTTGTCAACAGCGCTGATGGAGGAATGGAACGCCGTACCACAAGAACTGCTTAGAAACCTTGTGGCTAGCATGGCAGCACGAAGCAGAGCATGCATTGCTGTCCGTGGTGATCATACACCCTTTTAAGCACCATGTATTTGTTTCTGTAAATCTAGAGAGCCATCATATGTCGTATTGAGTTTAGTGTAGCTTATGGTCTATGAATAAAAGTGGCATTTCTGTTCGTCTCATCGCATGTTTCGTTTAGTTGCCTACTGTAGCATACCATAGCAGTTCTCTCTATGTATGATTCAAGTTTCATTGAGGTATGTTACTTGGCAGTGTCACAGCATGCGAAGATTACTTTCGTCCTTAGGTTTTTGCACACCAGTGCAAAATATATACACACACAAACATGGGAAAGTTAATAAATTAAGCGTTTTAAATGCATTTCTACAGGCACTTCTTCTTGGTGCTTTTTATGATTTTTATGCTCTTTTCTGTAATCTAAATATTTTGAGTATTTCCCTATAAAATGAGCCATAATTTAAATGTGAATGTATGATTGCAAAGGACGCTTGTATTAAACTGTCCTCATCTATGACTTGTGCCACTTGCTTTGGTATGTATATCCCTCTGTTGACTATCTTTGAGATCTTTTCAATATGTTTATTCCATTTAGTTTGTGTTATCTGTGTGACTTGTTTATTTTGTATTGCCAAGGTGATATTGGATTGTGTTTTGTTGCTTAAACTAATCTGCATCCACTCTGTTTTGTTTATGTTTAATGCGATTTCTAGTCTGCTAAATGAATATTTACCATCTCTAATACTGTGTTTGCTCTGTCTGCACTGCACTTCTGCCTCTGTATTTTCAGTTACAACTATTGTAGTATCATCTGCATATCCAATAGCTAATCTTCCTGCTTCGTGTATCTTTTCAAATAAAGAATTGATTGCAAAATGAATAATTATGGCTCCAGCTTTGAGCCCTGTGGGACACCATGTGTTATATGTTTAAATGATGAATCAAACTTTGGTCAAATTTCCTTTTATATTATGTACTATCTCTCTATCTCTACACATTGTTCTCTACCTATTAAATAGGATTTTATCCACTCTAATGGGATACACCTAACCCCATAGTTTTCTAATATTCCTATTAACTTTCCAATGTCCATACAGTCAAATGCCTTTGAAATATCGAGAAAGGTTGCAATCACGTAATCCTTTCGGTCCATGGCCCCGATAATTATGTCATTTCCTTTACTAATTGCATGTATCATAGATTTTTTCTTTTTAAAATCCAAATTGATACTCTGATACAATCTTAAATTTTATAAAAGATTTTTGGAGCTGTTCTAATACTGTACCTTACATAATTTTTGAAAACCCAGAGCATAATGATATTGGCTGATAATTTTCAGTCAGTTTTTACTACAGTTAAATAAATGATATTAATGTGTGTAGTAAAAATAAGTTAAAATTATTAGTGTGGCCTAACATTGATGTTTATCAATTTGAAGGAGTTTAAAAGATGTGCCCCAGCTGCTGTCAGTTGTTAGAGTGACGATGAGAACTCTTAATTAATCTCAGGATGGTTAGTCTGGGTAGAAAAAGGCTTAATTTAAATAGATTTAATGAAACCAAAACTATTACTATACGTGATATTTTCTATTGTCATTCACAACAATAAATTCCTTTGCTGGACAGGTTATAATAATTCAGCATTACTTTCAAACTGAAAGAAATTAATAATAGTGAAACTGACATTACTTGAGTTGATTTATGTCACACAACTTCACTTACACTTTTAAAATTCGGACATGTTTCGAGAGCTATCAGTCTCATCCTAAGCTGAAGGTTGGCTGGTGTTGGTAACTTCAGTAGGACTTCCGTGGGTAGGTATTACAATGGCAGCACCTGTAGGGCTGGAGTTGGAAGTTGGCATCTGCTGAATCTATCATAATTTGCTGTTTGTATTTGATTATGTAAATTTTCTCCCAAGTGGCTAGTTCTAATGAACAGCTGGCATGTTTTACTATGATTATATTTGCATCTATTTCATGATTGAAGTCCAAGTGATGTATGACAACTGCCGGACCTTAAGAAACCTATAACCCAGCACTGAAGTACTTGTGATTGCAGGTCGCCACTTAGATTGTTATCTCGACTCAGATGCCTTGGTGGTCTATCTGGGAAACAACTTGAGTCATTTGGGGAATTCAATGTCCCACCGGCAGGTTTTCACAGTAGCTCAATGGTTAGAGCAACCGCACGGAGAGCGCAAGAACCGTGTTCAGATCCGGCTATGGTATTGAATGTTTCAGTTGACTCTATATTAAAAATTTGCCAAGACAGGTGAAGGTCTGTAAGAAGTATAATTAATTTCAATTAATTATATGTAATAATAAGAATATAAGTATTTGGTCTAAAATGATAAGGTATGTATCAAATTAATGAGGAAATTCCTAATAAAAGTGTACAAAAAAACTAAAAATGTGACTTTTTGACAATTTTTGCCATTTAGTCTCCCTTTAATGTAACATTTTGATTGGTGGAAATTAGCAGAAAGTGTAATGGAGATAAAAGTTGCATCACGGTGCTCTTGTAAGGAAGCTACACTACACTTAATTTGCCACTAATGTGCTGATTTAAAAATTGCTAGGCTGAATACAGTTTAGCAACAGGAATCTTTATCTAACATAAACCATGTTTAGCTTGATAGTGTTTAAAGAAAAATTATATGGTTTGTGCAATATTCTTCTATAACATTAAGTTACGCTTTGAAGCTGCCAGTCACATGGGAATGCAATAACAATTTTGATTTGTTTTTGTCGTAGGTGGAGGAAATTATTCTGTTTTATGATTGTCTTGAACAACTGTGTAAAGGCATTGCTCCAAATGTTCTGAAGCCATTTTTGGAGAAAACTCTGAATTTTTCATTAATGAGAGGAGATACTGAAGGTAAACTACACCAGTCATATGCTCTAGTGAATTATTTTCTCTCTTAATTCACAGAATTTATACATTCTTCATAATATAACCATACTTGCTGCTTTCCATAGATTTCACTTGTGTATATACAGGGTCTTTGGTATAGAAGTGACTGCTCGTACAGGGTTTTGTGTCTGGGGGACACAACATGCCACAACCGGCCGTGCCAGCATTCTGTCTTCAAGGAGGGTGATGGGTGAAATTTCTATTTTGTACAATTTTAAAGCTACATACTTAATTTTTTGTACACATATATGAGGTGTTATGTGGAACCACTTGGCAGAGTTTCATTTTTGTATGTCTATTAGTTTTTGAATTATTGAAAAGTTTCTTTCAAAATATTGGTAAATTTCAAAATGAAATACACTTCACACTTTTTTTGAAAAAAGTTTGAAATTCTTTTTACAAAACCAGAAACTCATTTAGAAAAAACTTGATCCATGGATTTTGTAATATCTTAACTGTAGGGGAAATTAAAAAAAAAACATATGACCTGCTTAGCAAAAATTTAAAAATTTTTTGCAATCACTACATACATTTTATTTTTTATCTCAAAAAGCACTAAGTTAATCCTGAACTCTATGTGTCAGTTGTTTTATTATGCTTTATAGAATGTACAGTAAACATTTCAGCTCTCTAACACGTAATTTGTGGACGTTATTTTGTTTTGAATAAGTAAAAAAGTAGCAAAAATTAAAGTGAGGAAAAATGAGTTTAAAAGTTTGTGTGCAGTTGACCAGAAATAATGACTTGCCCTTCCAAGAAGTGTCCAGCTTATATGTTAATTTGTACTCTTTTTTACTTTCTCTACTACGTATAGTGTGTGTGTGTGTGTGTGTCTGTGAAGAGCATAATTCAGAAACGAACAGTCAGATAAACACCAAACTTGGTATTTAGGTTCAGTATCTTCCAGAGATGTGATACGAAGGTTTTCAAGAAAATCCCCCCACCCCAGATTACCCTTTACATGGAACATTTTTTGAAAATTTTAATTTTCTCAAAAATGGTTCTTAACGATTTTGATTAAAATATCATATGTTTAAGATATTTTCATGACAAATGAAATGTATATCTTGAATTTTCTGGGAATGTCTCCAAAAGTATTCTTCATTGTGAACGACTTTTGCATAACTGGTAAACCATAAGAGATAGACAGAATTTTACTACACAAAAAATGTAGATCACGTTAAAATACACAATTTATGTCATATACATTTTTTTTGTTGAGTGAACCATTTTCGAGATATTGCTTGTTATTCCCTGAAATTTTCCAATACTTATACTTTTTCTCAAATTCGTTATTCTTTTTTTTTTGTCCTGGTAATGCAAAGAGAATGGAATGCGCCACATAGCAACCAGCTCTTAAAATATTTGACTATCGCTTAAAGCCTTACCAATTCCCCTTGCATCTACAAGCAAATTAGCAATAGATTAACATCTCGATTAACATGAAACATATGGAGAATAAGCGTTTGTAAAAATAGTTTGTACAAGAGTAGAGAAAGTCATGTGAGTGTTACACATCAGATTTTTTTCATTGTAAGCACTGCTGATCAGTTCTAATTTATAGCATAAGCCAAGCCTTTCAGTGCCAAGTCTTAAACTCTTTTGATTATGGTCGTTACACTTCAGGTACTTCACCAATGATGACAATAAAACTGCTGTCCACCAATATATATTTACACTCTTCATTATTTACTACAGGTATACGTTCATAATTATCCTCCAGCTGTTTCTACCTTAAATTTTTCTTTTGTAATCACATTCTCGCTCATCTAACCTTTCATCACGGTATTATTTACATTATTTATACTTGTTTCTTGGCTTATGTATATGAAACAACATATAATTTGATTTTATTTAAAGGTGAATAATTTGATGTTACACGATATCTACCGGCAGAGCTGCTGTTACTGTTTTACTGATCACGGTGGCTTAGTGACTGATCAGAAATTAACTTTCATGGAAAAAAATCCCACAAAAATTGGTAAAATAAATTGCGGAATTTTTGCTTAATGCAGCAATTCCATCACCTGCCATGCCTTCTCAGGGACATTGAGAAGGTTGTAGCCCCACGTTTAGGTGTCAATTTGAAGGATTTATCTTTACGTTATTATTAGCACCACGTTTAGGGCGCCAATTTGAAGGTTTTGCTGTATTGTAGTTCCACTGCAAAAACTTGAAGTAACTGCCCCACATATGGTACAAAGTTTCCGATGGCCTTCGCCCCAATTTTCACTTTCTGGTGGTCTTCGCCCCCATGTTTAAAAACCAACTTTGTAATGTAATGTAATGTAATATTTATTTCATCATTATTACAATAATACAAATAAAGCTTACATCTAAAACTTATGTCTAGTGCACCAGTTTTCTAGCTCTCCCATATTTAGCCCCTAGGCTGTATATATTGGGATAAAGCTACTATACCATCTCTCCACTTTACAAACTATGCTCGTTCAGCTGTACCTTTCTTAAGCTCCTTATCCACTTATCCCTTGTGTTGCCTAAAAATGTCCCCATCATTTTAATTGTTTCTACTTTTGTGCTTCCCAACATTCTTAATGCTACTGCTTCTTTGTTTAGCTTGTCCCATATTTTATTCCATATAATCTCTCTCCACCTTTTAACCTTATCACATTCTATTAGACAATGAAAAGTACTACCCGATTCATCACACATAATACATCTTCCCGAACAATTATATCCATTCCTTTTTAAAAATATTACTCCTGTGCGCATCCACGCAAGACCTATTCTACCAAATTGATTACATATATCTACATACTTCTCCCTTCCCCAATCTCTTTTAACTGATTTATACAAGATCAATGACCTTTTATCCTCAAAACTAGCCCATATCTCTTGTTTCTCGATATTTTCCACCCTCAATCTCACTTCTTTCCAAAACCCACTGTTATTATATTTATCTAATAGGAAAATATTCCTCATGCCAATTTCTTTTAGGACATTTCCCATCTCCCCTAACCAACACTCTTCTCCTAGGACAGCTTTTTGAAACTGTATACATTCTTTTAATATATTATTATCTTCTAAATTTAAACATCTATACCAATACTTCAAAATTCTTTCCAATATTATACCTTTTCTCCCTACCCTTCCTAGCTCTGCCAGTGCCACGCCCCTTGGTGAACTCTTGGGTAAACCCAAAACTTCTTTACAAAACATTCTATGGACTATATCAATCTTAATCCATCCCTTTGCCACCCCCCATATTTCTATTCCATATAACATTTCTGACTCTACTACAGCTTCATATAGCCTTTCCAACCAGTTCATTGTTAGCGTGGGTGTTTTGCACAAGCAAACTCTAACAGCTTTCATCGCTAGCTTTCCTTTCAATTGTGCATATTTAGATTGTGCTTCCCACTTCCCGTTGCTTGAGAATCTAATCCCCAAGTAATCAAATTCTTTTACCACCTCTATTTGCTCTCCATTTATATACCATCTTTCCTCTCTTTTTAATTTTGATCCTTTCTTGAACACTATTATCTTGGACTTTTTTGTATTCACCTTTAGCCCCCATTCCATACAAAATTTTGCAATTTCATTAATAGCATGTTGCAACCCTATCACTGTTACTGCCCCAGCTACTAGATCATCTGCAAATAATAACCCTGGTATTTCCTTTTTCCCTATGACTGGACAGTGTTTATTACTTTTCATTTTTCTATCTAAAATATCATCTATAAATAAGTTAAATAATATTGGACTGAGTTTACAACCTTGCCTCAGACCTAAATTTTGCTGTATATAATCAGTAGTACTATTTCTTCCACATTTTACACAAAATTTAATTCCTTCATACAATTTTTGTATCCCCTCGATGAATGCAGTGCTGACTCCTTCCAACTTTGTATTTTAATGTTTCTTTAAATATTCTATATGTATGTTTGCCTCGGCTGCGTCAGTATTAATTTGTAGAAACATGTATCTCTTAGTAGGGGGTGATGTGACTAAAGAATGTAGGCTTACACAAATTATAATTTTATTAATCCTTCACACGATTAAATAACACTTCACTTATATATTCTCTATAGAGCTGTGAGATTTTTCATTAATTGCGCTTATAAACACGTAAACTTTATTTTATTCTTGCCGTAATGAATTTTCGTCTCACACTGAATACGTATTTAACTTCTCAAGAACGCATGTACCATCTGGTTAGGAACGCTGTCTTCTAGCGACTGGCGTTTACTGCTTAAATTTGTAAATTTCTCTATTTCAAGTCTCTGATTGGCTAATCCTACTCCAATAGAATACTTTTATTTCCAATTCATTATTGCCTCATTGTTACCTCATTGTTAGCAACTTTTGGCTTCTATTCTCACAACCTGTACATTATTAAATTACTTAATACATTCACATAACATTATTATACATGTACATAATAATATAAACATAATACAATGACTGTTACATACATTTTATATATTATTACATACACATATTGCTTTAAGGCGGGCTGTTATTATATTTTATATTATATAATCAGACTGGTATCATTTAAATGTTAAAAATACTGTCTCAACATTTAAGGAGCACAGACCTTTATATATGATGTAATTAGAACAGCTTCCAGGCACTGTAGTGCTTTGAAACTTTGCATATATGCAATTCAAACAACCTAGTATTTTTTGGTACAACAATAAACACAAAATGTGAAATTTTGTCATTTTTGGCCACATTTTCACCCGTTTCCCCCCTTAAATCTGTATTCCTGTAAACGTGTACATAAAATAAAACAAAATTAAATCCTACCTTATAGCAAATTCTGGAAATGCTGTCCTTCCACAGCAAAACAGCCATATACTGAGTAATCACATTTAATTTGACATGATTTAGCTCAGCCACTGTAATGTTTCGTAAAATAAAATTAACATACAAATATATGCTGTTCTAAAGATAACAGCTTACCCATCTTCACAAATGAAAGTGGACTACTGATGCTAATTACTACATGGTAAGTGTAGGACAGAAAGCCTGTCGTGAGTATGGGTGTGGGGAGAAGTCAGCTGGCCTTGGCTCTAACGCACAGCACTGTGCAAGTGGTCAGGTTTTATACTGAAGACCCAGTATAATGGATGTGATATCAGATATGTACAATAAATGTTTTATTCTGTTTCAGAATCTTCTCTGTTAAGTAAGTTGTTGGCACAAGTCAAAGCAGCACTGCGCAGAGAAGATATTCATGATGCCAATCGCCAAATGCTCTCTTTGGTAGTTGAAAGTCTATTGGAGAAATTGGATATTAATGACAAGGTAAAGATGGACATCACGTTGTTTACTGTTACCTGAATCTTTATTTTGAGGCAGTATTTTAATACCTGAATAATTTCAATTGTATTTTATAATAGGTTAATTCAATAACAGCCCACCTTGAAACAATATGTATGTAATAATTATTTTAATTGTATGTAACAGTCATTGCAAATGCTTATTTTTATTGTAAATATATTTTAATAATGTTATGTGAATACATTACATACTCTAATAATGCAAGAACTGTGAGAATAATAAGTTTTAAGTTGCTAACAATGAGTAATAATGAGGTGAACTTGTAGCAATAATTGTTTAGAGTTTGAAATGTACTGGTCATGATTAGAGCGATGATGACGTAAATCTGTGACAGTTTTAAATTAGTCAATCAACAGCAAAGAAAAGTTTTAAGTCAAATGCAGAAATTCTATTGGACTAGAATTAGCAAATCAGAGACTTGCAATACCGAGGCTTGGGGATTTTTGACCGTTGTGGGTTACTCAGTTGCTGGCGAGACTTGATATAGTACAGATGGAAAAATGTGTTCTCTATGGGTGATTAGTAAAAACAGATATACGCACTAAGTGAATGTATAAACGTTTCTCACAGTTCTTTAAAAAGTGTAGTGGTTTATAAATATGTGCAAGAATTTAAATAAAAGAAGTTAATTTAAAAGTTTAATTCTGTGATATCTACAATATTTGTCATACCGTGCCCTACCCAAGATACATGACTCTAAAGTAAGACTGACACAGCCGAGGCAAATTCAAACAGTAATATTACGTAAGCATAAAATTCAAACCGACGCCCAAAGCGTGTTACAAACTACATAAAGCAACTATTATTAAAACAACATAACCTTCTTTAAATTACGTAAACATATATTACGTAACAAAACACTTCTTCAAGTTGGCTTCCAAGCGTGTGGCTAAAAACAACTACTACAAGTTAGCTCCCAATTGCAGGGCAGATAAAGTAATTTACGTATTTTTATTACGTAACAACAGTTGAAGAACATTCCTACCACAAGTTGGCTCCCATACGTGGGGCAGTTAAACATAAAGCATCTACCTACACACTTCTTCCAATTGGCCCCATTATGCAACAACAGCAGCTAAAAACAATACACACCAAAATACCATCTTCAATTTGTAGAGATCCGTGTGCAGATCAACAAAGCCTTATTATAAGTTTGTAAAGGTGTTAGAGACAGCATGGTTAAAGCCTCTTGCACTTAAGTTGCTCCCAGCTTTATTTTCTTTTCTCTACCAGGAAGTATTGCATTTCACCCAAAAATTCCATATTAATATTTCATCAGAAATGCATGTTTTGAGGTCTAATGAATAAAAAAAAAAGGCATTTTAGAAAAAGGTCTGTGTACATTTGCCGGTCTGTCTACTCAGTTTGTGAACAACATAACTTAACAAACCATTCTTACCAAACATTCTTCTACTTACTTTTTGTTAATCAACATAAACTTTCATTTCACATTTCACTTTAAGTAGGCTAAAGTGATACTTAGATTGTTTAAAAAGCAGTTAGCTGTGTGATGGCTTTAAAATTCCCTGCTCTGCATGACTATGAGAAGAAAATCAACAAGGACTTACCTTGAGAAAGATAAAGTATTTGAAAATTCAAATCAATAATAAAGAATATCTTGGAAATGGTTAATGTCACATAACATTTTATTTGACAAATAATTGTGTGCTTTAATGAGATCCACATTTTTCATGTGATAAGAAGCTATCTGCCTGTTTCAGTATACCAATTACATAAAAGTCATTCAGATTAAAGAGGACTTCTATTTGCAGAAAATTCAAGATATACAATTTGTCATGCAAATATCTTAAAAATAGTGTTGTAATCAAAATTGTTAGGGCTATCTTTGAGAAAATAAAAAAATAATGTAAATTTTTTCCATATAAAGATTACTTTGGGGTGTGGGGAGTTTCATGAAAATTTTTGTGTCACATCCTTGGATGATGCCGAACTTTGAGTTATCACACACATATGCATGTGCACACATGCACACTCACACATTGATAGTATTATTTGCTTTGATTCATACAGTTTGAATATTTTATGAAAATATAAAATGTATATTGTGTGTATTTAATTGAATTCTTTACTTGTTTGATTTATTTAATGTTCTATATTTTGGTGTAATCAATCTTCCTCAGAACATTGTGTCATATGTATCATAAAAAATAATCAAATAACCCTATTCTTACCATACCAGCCTAGTATAAAATGTAAGGTGAACCATTTTTTTATTTCATCCTTTGAGAACAACTTAAATTATTTTTGGACACATCAGGATTGGATATGTAGAAATTTTACATTACAGCAAGTAATACTAAAATAATTCTTAATAATAATTACATGTTGAGGCAGTATTTTTAACACTTAAATGATTTCAGTCTAATTATATAATATAAAAACAGCCCGCCTTAAAGCAATATGTGTATAAAATAACATATAAAATGTATGTAACAGTCATTGTATTAATGTTTATGTTGTGTACATGTTTAATAATGTTATGTGAATGTATTACATAATTTAATAATGTAGGAGCTGTGAGAACATAGGTCAAAAGTTGCTAACAATGAGGTAACCTTGAGGTAATAATGAATTGGAAAGTTTAATAATGCTACTAGTAATTCTTGGAGCAACAATAATGTAATTTTTGAGACGGTTTATAAATAGCCAATCAACAACCAGAAAAAGCTTAAGTTAAATTCTATTGGAGTAGAATTAGCCAATCAGAAACTGCAAAAGAGGAAATTGTACAAATTCAGAAGTCAGTTGCTTGTAGACAGTGTTCCTAACTGGACGCAAGACGCGTGCTCAAGAAGTTTAATATGTATCCAGTGTGAGACAAAATTTTATTACAGTGAGGATATTATAAAGTGTACGTGTTTAAAAAGTGCAAGTAATTAATAAATAATCTCACAGCTCTCTATATTATTGAAGTATTATTTAATCGTGTCAAGGATTAATAAAAGGAGTGAAGTAAAAATTATAATCTGTGTAAGCCTATATTCTTTAGCTGTATCACACCCTGTTAAGAGAAACAATTTTCTACAAATTAATGCTGACGCAGCCGAGGCAAACATAAATATATATAATATTTTAAAGAAACATTAAAATAAAAGTTGAAAGTGAACGTTGGGGCGAAGGCTACTGGAAAGTAAAGTTGGGGCGAAGGCCACCAGAAATTGTTTACCATACGTGAGGCATTCAACCTTCTCAAATTGGTTTTCCATACGTGAAGCTAAACAATCCTTCAATGTCAGTTTCTTTACAAAAATTCTATGTCACAAAATAGCATTAAATAATCTATGTACTTTAAGTATGTGATATGGAAAACATGGTTCATTTAAATAGTCATTTATATGTAAATATTGCCTTTTTAGAAGTAGCTTTCTTAGTTTGCCTTTAAAAGATTTTTTATTTAAGTTTTTTATTGAAGTATCTAGTTTGTTATTCATTAAGATACCCAGATGTGAAATGCTTGCTGGGCTTTTTGTAAGCCTGTGGCTATCCAAATGTAAGTTATTGAGATTTCTTGTGTTGTAGTTATGATATTCTGAGTTCTTTTGAAATATAGTTATATTATTATGAATGAAGTTTAAGGTTTCAAGAATATAAAGTGAAGAAGTATTTAACCCTTCAAATTGCTTACATAAATGTTATTACGTATATTTGAAATAGTGTGCTGTTATGTAATTATTTAGCTCCACATTGAGGGACGCCAATTTGCGGAAGTTATGATGATAGTTGTTTGGAGGAGTTTGCCCCACAATTGTAATTTGAAGAAGTATGTTTGTTGCCAACTTTGAAAAAGTTATTTAGCTGAATGCTGGATATGAGATTTGAGAATCTCCGCATATGTGCGTCACTTATGAAGAAGTATTTAACCCAACTTTTTTTAAATATACACTTTGATGTTGTTTGATGCTTGGGACGCCAAAGTTTATAGTGAAGATGATGCTTGTTTTACGTAATATTATTAAAGTTATTTGCCTTGGCTGCTTCAGTCGCACTATAGAAACACAAGTTCTTTTAAGGTTGTGATAAGACGAGAATTAAAATACGTTACAAAATTTACTTTTTAAGTTTCACTTCTTTTTATTTCTCTTTATACTTGCATATTTATAAACACAACACTTTATAAAAGAAAAACTGTGACCACTTTATACATTCTAGCGGAGAACACAATTTTTACCATCCATACTCTACAACATCTTACCCGCGACTTTTACGTCTGCTCTGTATAACATCTTGCCTGCGACTGACTGAATCCAACGGTAAAAATCTTATAGCTTCGGTAATACCAGTCTCTTATTGGCTAATTATAGTCCAATAGAATTTAAGTATTCAAACTAAAACCTTTCTTTACTTTTGATTGGCTAATTCCAAACTGTAAGCGAAATTACGTTATTACCGATCTTTTCCTAACCAGTACTTTTAAAACTCCAGACACATTATTGTCACCAAAATTACATTATTACCTCAATATTAACATCCTAAAACATTATTCTCACAGTTTTTGCACTATTAGAGTATGTAAACATTTACATATCACTAATAAATATGTTTACAATGTAAAATAAGTATTTACAATGACTTTATATACAATTTAAATAATAATTATATACATACTGTTTTCAAGGTGGGCTGTTATTGAATTTTAATTATAATAAAACAATATCATTTAGGCATTAAAATACTGCCTCAAAAGGCATGGGATAGGCAAAACTTTAAGTTCATTGAATATGTATCTACTTGGTGTTCTTATGGGTACTTTCAGAATTGCCTTTGAAATTCTTTTTTGGATTGTGAGAATATCTGTTGTTTTTGGAGAGGAACCCCAAAAGGGGATGCCATAGCTAATTTGGGACTCAACACAGCTGTGATACACTACCTTTAGTATTTCTTTGGAGCACATGTTAGCCAATTTACAAACAGCATAACATAATTTGTTCAGTTTGACACTTAGTTGTAGTATATGGACTTCCCATGAGAATTCGTTATCAATCCAGATTCCCAGGAATTTTGTTACACATTTTTTAACTCTGTATACATCATTCTCATCACCATATGAAATATTGTTTGGCAGGTGTTTGAGGACTACACTAGTTGTGTGACAGAGCTGTCAAGCAAGTATGTGGAGCGAATGAGTTCTCCCTCTGTGTGGTGGGAAGTGACTCCAGAGAAACTGCGTCAGTCATTCATCATCCGCAGCGCCCTTGCCAGCAAGGGAGATACTGAAGTACCTCTTGTCTGGTTGAATGAGTGTATTGATGCCACTCTTAACCTACCAGGGTAAATATTGCACAGGGTGGATGTTCTTACTTGCTCTACCATCTACCTATAATAAGTTAAGGAAGTGTTGCATTCCACCCAAATTCTTTATCGAGATTTCATTGGAAATGCATGTTATTCTATTCTTTACATGGAAAAAATTTGTTACTTTCTAGGTTTTTCAAAAGCAACTAATGATTTTTATTAAAATACATGTTTAAGATAGTTCTATGGTTAATAAGATGTATATTTGAATTTTGTATGACTGAATAAACCTAAGAAAAACATATTACATGAAAAATGTGGATCATTAAAATATACAGTTTGTCAGACTTTTTTGTAGCATTAAGCATTTTCAAAACATTTGTTACCATTAGTTTGAGTTTTGCAATACCTTTTAATACATTTTTGAAGTGCTGAGTCTCCATTCTGTTGTTTCTTGTGATGTCTTGGAAATAGTATGGAATTTCAAAGTCGGTATGTAGCAACCTATACATTCCACCGGCATTCCAAAATAGCACTAAGAAGTGCTCATCTTTTAAATTCTTTTTTGGCTTGGGAAGCATGCTGTGTTGTAGTCCATTTAGCGTTACCCAGGGAACACCACGTGGAGGCGGACTACCTTGTTCCCCAGCCCAGAAAAAGAATGGTTCCGAATATATACAAATGGATCCCTCATCAATAAAAGAAATGGTGGTACAGGAGTATACTGTAAACATTTTGCACAGTATCTAACATTAGATGAAACGTCAAACCACTATAATGAGAATTAACAGTTATAAAAGCAGCATTCCAGAACATTTTATATAGACCATACATAAAACAAAAAATAGTCATCTTAACAGACTCAAAATCAGCCATAGACGGAATAGTAAATTACAATAATAAAACAACAAGAAATATTAAAGAAATAAAAAGCCTAATTAAAGCAGTTGAACCTACAATGGATCCCAGCTCATGTTGGACTTTTGGGCAATGAACATGCGGATCAATTAGCAAAGAAAGGTGCAATACAACAAATAAAACCTGTAAGACAAATAGAAATAAACAAACAATTAAATACCATTAAACAACATTTCAAAAGACAGCAGAGATGTGATGAAGAAGATAAATTAAAAGATAAAGATTATAAGACTATTAAAGATAGAGTTGATATACAAAAACTGCCAAGAAAGACTGCAGCGGCCTTATTTAGGATGGCAACTGGCCACGATTGCCTCACAGAACACCTCTACAAGACACGATGCCTACCTACACCCAAGTGCTTTCTCTGTGAAGAAGATGTCATCCTGAACAAACAGCATCTCGCCAAATGCAAAGCCCTTAAAAGTGATAACTTAAAGACTTTATATTGGGAAGCCAGAGGAAAAATGATGCAGATCAATTAATCCCCAGTGCCATTGGTGAACAACAACAGCGACTACTACTTTTAAAACATTTGACTTGCTTCAACCCTCTGTGTTCCCCTTGTATTTACAATGAAATTTGTAATAAAATCACTTTTCCATACGTTAATCTCAATTAACTTGAAGCAGATATTAGAAATAAATATAGACAGAAAAAATCAGAATAGATTGTAAAAGGAATATAAATAAAAATCTGATGGGTTGCATTCACTTGACTTTCTCTACTCGCTCTTCTGAAAATCATTCTTACAAAAGCTTATTCTAGTATCTACTTCTTGTTAATCAACATGAACATTCCTTACATATTTTGTTGTAAGTATAAAAGGATGCAACAGGCTAATTGTCAGATTTCTAAAAAGGAGAGAGAGAGAGAGAGATAGATATGCACATATTCTAAAAATGTGTGTTTCGAGAAGCATGCTCCTTGTCAAACTCATGGTGAGGGGACGCTTCTCGAAACACGTTTTTAACTACTTGACATATGTGGCGTTCATGTGTTCTCAATAAATTATATTAATAGTTATAGAGGTTGATTTATGAAGAACTCACACATTTATTTCTTTAATTGTTTCAAAACGCGTTATGCTAGCGAAAACTTATTATATCTGAAATGCAGAGGAATTTTGGGAGATTATTTACCTCTATAGCAATTATTGAAAATGTCCTCCATCCTGCATAAGGCACAACTCAACACGTTCTATGTTACTGGCCACTCGTTGGAGGACTCTGTTATCAATAGCTTGAATATCCTGTGTAATGTTGTGCTTCAGATCGTCCAATGTCTGGGGACGCGTGGTTTAAACCCTGTCTTTTAAGTAACCCCATAGAAAGAATTCCGGCGATGTCAAATCCGGAGATCTCGGTGGCCACAGGTTCTTGGAAATTATCCGGTCGGGGAAGAAACTTGCAATTAATGCCATGGATTCATTTGATGTATGACATGTAGCACCGTCCTGCTGAAAATATCTTTGACTCAGCTCTACATCATCTAGTTACTCAGCAAACTCCATGAAAATTCGTCGGTACTCTGCAAGGTTCACATTATTTAAAAAAAATATTGGTTCCACTATTCTCTGTACGGATATTGCGCACAAAACTCCGATTTTAACTGGATGCATATGTGAGTTCACATACCGGATAAATGGAACCATGCTTCATCTGTGAACCATATGATGGACAATATGGCAGGATTTTCACAAGGAACACCTGAAACTAACGAAAATAATTCAGTCGTCTATCCTTATCTGGTTCCTGTAACTGATGGACAACCGTAATCCTATACAGCTTTAGGCCTGCACTTTTCACAGCTCTCTGACACTTTGAGTAGCTGTACCCTATCTCTTGTGCAAACGTCTTAATGATTTTTTGGGTGTCTGATCCAGTCATGCTCTTACGTCAGCAACAACCGTGGGAAGCCTAGATGAACGAGTTTTGCCTTTTTCACTCCCAGAGATCCAGTTGTTTCCAATTTGTTTACCAGTCCCAGTATTGCGTTTTTTTGGGGAGAATTCCGAACACCAAATTCTCTCAGGTATGCCCTTTGAATAGCTGTAATTGAATTTGTAATCCAGTATTGCTTTACAAGGAAGAGTGGTTCATTTAATGTGTAGTCCATTTTCATGTTGACTAGAAAAAAATCTCAAAAACAATTGCCAACAATAAAACTAACAATTACGAATAAAACATGAATATCTGCGCATCTAGTGACAGGCAATCGAAACTCTAGAATATTCTGCTTAATTTGGTGCTAAAATTGGGGCATTGAGTGAATTTAGAACAGAATAATTAAAGAAATAAATGTGTCAGTTCTTCACAAATCACCATGTATAACTCAACTGTTAATAATGACTTCATTTGAATTTCGTACTGTTGAGAAGTTGATGCTATGAAAGATATTAAGGGTGCTCTGGCTGTAGCAGTGTTTGTTAAATGAATCCAGAGGAGGCACCAGTAGGTGTAACACTCCAATTAAATTCAAACTTTTCACATATCTTGTAGAATCCATTGTTTATATTAATCTAAGTGAATAAGTGTTAGTAAAACCATCAGTAATCTAGTCTTGGAGAGTTTTTAAGTATGTATTAATTGTTTTTATTTGTGTTTTAAGAGAACATACATCAGTCTTGGGAAGATTGGCTTCTGTAGTAAGTCAATGTCGTGAGCATGATTCAAATAGCCGTTGGACTATGGAACTGCTTGGACAAATACATGTAGTGTTGAATAAGAAGAATGAGGAAGATGTTCAGCAGGTGAGCATTAGGGTAGATTGTCAGTTTCCTCTCATTTACATCAAGTGTTATGCATATTGTCACGTAAGCTGTTGAGGATTGTAAAGGAAAATGTCAAGGCTTATAGATTTATATTTTGGACACATCTTTGTTTTGGTAAATGTATATTTTTTATACATTCTTATATAAATTATATATTTTTGTATTTCTTGGTCTTTCTCGATTCCTGTATTATAACAGCAGTTAACACTCTTAGGAGCAGCAAGGGTAACCACTTCCTATGATAATCCTAAGGGATTTTACCATGACGTCAGCTTCCTCTGGCATACATGCAGATTTGCACAGCTCGAGCTATACCTTGAGCTGTCATGCGTCACTAGGAATGTTGCTTTGTTGCTATTGGCTGTTACAACTCAAGCCGAGGGTATGGTACACCATATTTGGTAAAGCTTACAGCATGATTGCTGTGATCCCCTTAGGCAGGGATGATCTATATAAAGGTCGTTCAGAACTGAGTTGTGGGGTTCTCTCGTTTTTCTGGTCCAGAATTTGACACGACGCTCAACAGCTGTGTTATGTCTCCACCCATAGGGGGAAACTTATATTATGTATTCTGCTTTGTAATCACCTATGATCTAAAGTCTCTTCAAAACTGATGAAACTAGTAGCAAGCCTGATCACTTCGGGTTCTGTAAGTCCACAATATTAACAAATAATAGATTCAATAAATGGGCCATCCAATCACTCATTTGGTTACGATGTTTAGCTGTTTTAATGTGTGCCAAAATATCACTTTTTCCACTATGTAGAGATCACAGTTGCAGAACTTACAAAATACTGCATCTTCTTTTTTCTTTATCAGGAAAGGAAGCTCTTTTTATAAAGATTCATTAAACATGCACATATGTTTTGGCATTATCATTGACCAATGTCCAAACCTAGAAAGATAGGAACTAATACCACATTCTCGACACATACATACACTATGAACTCGTTCAGTGAACTGAATTAATACATCTATGAGGGCGGATTGATAAGTCCATGACTTTGACGAGAGATAGCATTCTAATCACAGGTTTCTTGTTTGCACCCAAGTTTTACATCTATTCTGGGTATAATCACAGAAATTCATCATCATTTGTTTCTTAGAACATTGTTGAGAGCATCTAAAATAAGCAGATGTGTGTTGCTTCATAGAAAATGAAGAAAAGTGAATTTTGTGTTCTGATAAAGCATTACTTTTTGCATGGTAAGACAGTGTTAAACGGAAGAAAAGCTGAACAAGTATTATGGGAACTCTGCTCCATCACATGGCATGGTTCACAGAATTTCGATGTGGATGTTCGAGCGCAAGAGATACCGTTTGAGGTCACAACAGAAGAAATGAACAAAATTCATGGCATTGTGTTGGAAGACCGCTGAGTGAAAATCCTTGAGATAGTCAACACTGTAAACATCAAGTGAATGGGTGTATAACATTCTGCACAAATTTTTGGGTATGAGAAAGCTGTCAGCAAGATGAGTGCCGCAACTGCTCACAGTTGAAAACAAGTTGAATCATGTGACAATTTCAAGGAATGTTTGAACATGTTCCGGCGCAACCCAAATGAGTTTTTGTGGTGTTATTTCACGGTTGATGAAACTTGCATCCATTACAATCAACCTGAAACCAAACAACAAACAAAGCAGTGTATTTTCTTCAGCGAACCTGCTCCAAAGAAAGCGAAAACCATTCTGTCAGCAGGAAAAATCATGGCAGCTGTCTTTTGGGATTCACGGGGTAATAGACATCCATTACCTGGAAAAGGGTAAAACAGTCACAGGTTCATATTATGCTGCAATGCTGGATCAGTTTCACAAGGAATTGTTAAAGAAACGATCCCATTTTGCGAAGAAAAAGGTTCTCTTTCACCAGGATAATGCATCTGCGCACAAGTCTGCTACCTCACCCACCATATTCTCCAGATTTGGCTCCGAGAGACTTCTTCCTCTTTACAAAACTGAAAAAGGTTTGGCTCACTGGGAAGAAATTTACGACTGTGAACACATCATAGCAGAAACCACCTCATATTTTGCAGACTTCGAAAACTCATATTTTTTGGGTTTAAAAAATTAGAGAAATGTTGGACAATGTGTATTGTATTGAAAGGAGACTATGTTGAGAAATAAAATTTATTTTTGGAAAAAATTGTTATTTTCTTTAAAAAGTCATTGACTTATGAATCTGCCCTTGTATATTTGGGATATGGTACAAGTGCAATGCCAGTGTTGGCATCTTTTTTTTATATAGAATCTGTGGAAAATTACAAAGCTCCCCCTGTTGTCAACTATCTGAAAGTGCCAATAGTAATAATTTGTATGTTACATGAGTACTGCTGACTACTCATCTGATGCAACTGACTTGCAAGTCCATGAACTGCAGTATTGTTAAATCATTCAAGTTCATATTGTGAATCACTCTCTCACAATTTACTTTATATTTGTTATTCTGAAAAAAAACCAGGAAAAAACTAGTTCTTATTGGGACACCGAAGCATAATTTAAAAAACTGGGTCATATGGTTGCCTTAGTTAAGACACAAGTGAATATTTAGCAGAAGAACTTTAAGATAATATGCTTCTTTCATAAATACCTATTAAGTTAATGTTTGCATAATCCTAGCCATAGATGCAATAGTTGTAGTTTTTTTTTCTTCACATATTCATACTTTATATCAAATTTGTATATTATTAATGTTTTAATTTGAAATATGTTGCATTGTTCCAGAGCCTGATATTTTTGTGTGACGTATTCATATTGACAGTAGTAGTAATATCAGGACATGATCTATGTGCGCTCACACTGGATAGTATTGTGGCATCTCGAGAAAGTCGCCTTGTCCTCTTCCCGCAAGCTCTTGCAACTCTGCTTACAAAGGATTCTTGGAATTCTTTGTCCTCACAGGTAATAAGAATGGTTTATTTAGTTTTCTTAGCATCTATTTTACATTTTCTCCACTGCTTTTTTTGTTATCTTAATCTATGACCTATAGTGGTATCACAACTGTCACTTTTATAACCAGATATTCAGCTATAATCTTTGACAGATAGATTTTTGGAATACCAGTATCTTTTAATCTAAATAACTAGCTAATAATGATGATGATGATGATGATAATAATAATATTGCCTGTTATTGGAGATATCAAGTTAAAAAAATCTGATGTGTTACACTCACATGACTTTCTCTACTCTTGTACAATCTAATTTTACAAACGCTTATTCTCCATATGGTTCATGTTAATCGAGATATCGAGATGTCAATCTTATTGGTAATTTTCTTGTAGATGCAAGGGAAATATGGTAGCTTTTAAGCGATAGTCAAATATTTTAACACTGGTTGCTATGTGGCGCATTCCATTCTCTTTGCATGTCCAGGACATAAAAAAAATGAATAACGAATGTGAGAAAAAGTATAAGTATTGGAAAATTTAAGGGAATAACAAGCAATATCTCGAAAACGGTTCACTCAACAAAAGAAATGTATATGACATAAGTTGTGTATTTTAACGCGATCTACATTTTTTGTGTAGTAAAATTTTGTCTATCTCTTATGGTTTACCAGTTATGCAAAAGTCGTTCACAATGAAGAATACTTTTGGAGACATTCCCAGAAAATTCGAGATATACATTTCATTTCTCATGACATTATCTTAAACATATGATATTTTCATCAAAATCGTTAGAGCCATTTTTGCGAAAATTAAAATTTTCGAAAAATCTTCCATGTAAAGGGTAGTCTGGGGTGGGGGGATTTTCTTGAAAACCTTCGTGTCGCATCTCTGGAAGATACTGAACCTAAATACCAAGTTTGGTGCTTATCCGACTGTTCGTTTTTGAGTTATGCTGTTCACAGACACACACACACACAGACACACACACACACAGACACACAGACACACACACAGACACACACACGGACATGTTTCCAAAAATCCTTTTTTTGGATTCAGGAGGTCTCAAAACATGTATTTCCGGTGAAATCTCGGTATCGAATTTTTGGGTGGAATGCAATACTTCCCCTACTTACTATACGTAGTAGAGAAAGTAAAAAAGTGACTGAATTTCGAATATTTCTTGTTTTGTAAGCAGGAACAAATTTAGATATGTAAAATGAAATGTTTTTAGTAGTCTTAGAATTGTAGGTATCTGTGATTTTATAGAGAAATCTATGACCAAAATTTATGATGTAGTTATGACCAGCGTAAGACCAGTATGGGAGGGTGTAATCCAGTAATGGCAAACCTTTTCCGACTAGTTGAAGTCAAGTTTATTATTGTTTGGTGTATTACTTGCTATAAAAATCCCTAGAAAACCGTTCTTTGATTGCCACTTACAAATCAACTATTAGAAAACTAATGCTTTCATTAATAGATTGCACTACCCGTAAATACATTGGAATTATTCTATTATTTTATTTTGCAAATATTGCAGAAATTGAATCTTAAAGTCATTATTCTATAAAAATTATGTTTTACATTATTCTTATAAAACTTATAAAACTATAATAATCTCTTAGACCTAACTGGAGCATATTTATTTATTGAACAATGCTAAGTAGAAATAAACAAAATAAAGAAATATTGCCAATTGTCTTGAAGTATCAAAGTTACCCATTTTGAGTGAGACATGTTTCTAAGTCTTATTAAATATGCCATTTATAAAAGTACTTGCTTCTTTTGTGTATTGTTTGACTTTTAGTGAAGTGAACTGCTTTTACTTTCTCTATCATATACATAGTAGACTACCCAAAAATTTGATACCAAGATATTACCGGAAGTACATGTTTTGAAGCTCCCTGAATCCAAAGAAAGCATTTTTAGAAAAAGGTACATGTGTGTATGTGCATGTGTGAGTGAACAACATAAATCAGGAACAAAAAGTCAGATATACACCAAACTTGGTATATAAATTCAATATCTCCCAAAGGTGTGACATGAAGATTTTCAAGAAAATCCCCCCACCCCAAACTACCCTTTACTTGGAACATTTTTCGAAAATTTTGATTTTTTAAAAAAATGGCTGTAGCGATTTTGATTAAAAGACCATATATTAAAGATATTTACATGACAAATAAAATGTATATCTTGAATTTTCTGGGAATAGCCTGTAAAGTCCTCTTCATTCAGAAGGAATTTTATATATTCTTGTATAACTGGTAAACATTAAACTATAGACAAAAATATACTACTTAAAAATTGTAGATCTGTTTAAAACACCCAATTTATTTCAAATAACTTTTTTAGTGGCATCAGCCATTTTTCAGATATCCATTATTATTAATGGTTCGAATTGTTCAATACTTAGCCATTTGTTTAAAGTCTTGTCGATTTTCAATTGTTTCTCATGATTACGTGGAAAGAGTATGGAATTTTAAGGCCAGTATACAGTGTCCAGTTCTGAAATATATGACTATTCTATTTCCTTTGTATCTATAACGAAATGTGTAATGCAGATATTTCCGGAAAAGTTTATTAGGATTAAAATGAAGTAGATAGGAAAATAAAGTTTCATAAGAATAATTTGTATATCCACTAATAAGTGATACAGAGTAGAGAAAGTCATGTGAATGTAACATCAGATTTTTAGAAAAAGATCAGTATGTGTGTGTGTGTGCGTGCAGCGTGCATGTGTGCAACATAACTCAGACAAAAAGTTGGATAAATACCAAACTTGGTATTTAGGTTCAGTACCTTTCAAAGATGCGACACAAAGATTTTCAAGTAAATCCCCCCACCCCAAACTACCCTTTACATGGAAGTTTTTAAAATTTTGATTTTCTAAAAAATGGCTTTACAATTTTGATTAAAATACCACATGTTAAAGCTATTTATATGAGAAATAAAATGTATATCTCATATTTTCTGGGAATAGCCTGAGAAGTCCTCTTTAACGGGAAGGAATTTTGTATAATCTGATAAATGTTAATCATAGATGAAAATGTACTTCACAGACCTCTTTAAAATATGCAATGATTTGAATTGTTCATTACTTGGCCATTCTCTGGAAGTTCTGTCAAGTTATTTGTTGTGATGTCATGGAATCAGTATGGAATTTTAAGGCCAGTATATATGTTCAGTTCTTAAACATTTGACTGTTGCTGTTCTCTTTGTATCTATAATGAAATATGTAATGTAGCTATTTCTGCAAAGGTTTATTGGAATTAAAGTCTAATAGATAGAAAAATTAACTTTGAAGATTGAGAAGCTAGTAACAGTGATGTGTCATATTTAAAATAAAGAGAGTTGAAGGTTGTTACACTACATCACTAAAATGTTCTTACTTGAACGCATTTTAGGAGAACGGTTTGCTCCCATCGTCAGCATGTTTTCAACAGATTCTGCCGGTTATTGTCTGGAGAATGTGTGTGGCTACTGGTGTTCTCTGGTGCTGGGCTGATGAACTTCCAAAGGAGGTTCCCGTTATTTTTTTATCACACCTCGTATGGTTGTGGGTTATAAGTTTCCAATTTTTTGTGACAGTTTTTCTTTACAGTTCATGTTATGAAGCATAAAATATGGACTAGATATCTTGAGTATAGCCTAGGAAGTGGGTGTTCTTTGCTTTAATGTGTGATTATTGCGGTACCAGGAAGAACTTCATCTTGTGTAACAGAAAAAAGCAGTACTACCAGGTTTTCAAGGATTCTTATAAAATGGTATTCCCATTTATTTTATATGTAGTTTTTGGCATTTACTGCACTGAACATTTTACACATTCTAAATTTCATGTCATTGCAAAATTATTATGCTTTGCTGGACAAAGAAATGTTTTATGGATTTTAGTTTCAGGAAATTTGCATGTATGCTTTAGGAACCCTACTTAAAATAAACAGGGCTGGTCTTTGCATTTTAAACATAAGCTGGATTTCTGAACTACTGTTTCAAATATGAATGAAGGACTCCTGCCCTGTTGCAATTATGAGTTTCTCATTGTAAGTTATGTCTGTTTATAGATAATGGAGTGGGTGTATCATATGCAGAATGCCAGTGCAGTTCCTGATTTATATGCTGATGTATTCCATCGCACCCTAGTTGCTCTTCGTCATACCAAATACTTCAAGGATTCTAATGTTTGGATGAGGTTTGTCTCGCCAAGATCTACAAACACAAATTGTATATAAGAAATATGTAATCCAGTTGTAAATAAAATGTGATGTATCAGCATTATGTGATAAGATCTTCCTAGGGAGAATTAAACCTTTGTCATCAACAGTTTAGATGTGCACTATACCCCCGCCGCTGTATCTTTGCACTTGACAGTTCGTGTGGCTTCGCGTAAGGTTGGCTACATTGTGGTTGCGACGTTGCCAGAGTGGCTAGTAAACAACAACAGCTGATTGTTCTCGTTTCTATCGTGTCTAAGCCACATACAAAAAAAGTGTACGTAAGTAGCGAACGTCAATGAATAATAACTATTTCGTATTATTATTGTTAATTGAAAATAAGCGATATAAGCAGCTTTGGTATGGTCGGATACTCCTTTCTATGATAATAGGCTAAATGTGTCTACGTATGGCATCTAATTGGAAAGCATCAAGATTTGTGATTGGACGAGGCTGCTTTCTTTTCTTCCCTGGAGTTGATAGAAATACCTGTTGCGTTCCAGATGGTTCAGGAATTTTGTCCTCTTTCTCTTGGAGTTTCACTCCCTTGTGAATAACAGTTCTCGTGCTTAGTCCAAGAGCTGCTGCAGTTCGTTGTACGGCTTTATCAGCAGGAATAGAGGGTTTGCCATGAAGCTTCACGTACTCCTTTTCCTGTTCAAAGAATTCCCGGGTTCTCCTGAATAGTTCCAATGCCTGACTATTAAGTGGCACACCTCGGCACAAAATATTTTCACTTCGTGAATCATCACTCGGCGATCGGCATCGTTTTTCAGACATTGTCGCACTTAAGTTTTGTTTAAATAAATAATATGAATGAAGTATATATAAAATAGATATAGATATATATGTATAAACGAACAATAACAAAACTATCAAACAATAACCACAGATATAAATAACAATGAACAATATGTAACTTGCAAAGAACAACTCGACGCTCGTGCTAGAGATTCACAAACTGAAACACGTGGTAGGGAATAGTTACATCCGGCAACAGAGCCGATTCTAGTTCTGGTTCCGCTTTGTCATCGACCATCTGGAATGCTATCTTGTGATTGGCTTAGGAAGTCAAACGGTTGAAGCTTTTCATCTGTTTTTTTGCGAGTGTACCAACTTAAACGCTAGCTGTCAAGTGTAATGTTACAGCGACGGGGGTATAGTAGTGCAAATCAGTCATAGATTTAAAATTTTGTAATTGCATTGAAATGCAATTTATTTCACATTATGTCAAAATGTATGTATTTATTTTCTAAACTGAAAATAGCGCAGAAAATGAAGTTTTATATTCCTGGAGCAGTTTTTCACACTACATGTTTACCAGCATATACCAATAGAAACATAGCCGGGTGATATCACAAAAAAAAAAGAAAAAGAAAAGAAATATTGTTTCATAGTACCTATATTCAAAGTCAATCTCTTACATATATTATATCAATGTCCAGAACCCTGATATGAACACTCACTTGACTGTCTCTACTTATTACAAATTCACATCTATTATATTATATAATGATTTTCCTTCACACTGTTGCCATTGCATGGCTCTGGAGTGCCGGCCGCTGCAGCTCCAACTACTACTAAAAGATGTTGGAAATGTCCTTCTCTATCCACACATGGGAATTTCTCACCTGATGTTTTCTTTTAGTTCTTACAGTGCATGGGGATTTGTTGCATACACCTTATTTTGCAAAATGATAGTGTAATTGACCCACATTAATAATATTCTCTGATGAAGCGTGGTTCCATTTATATGACTAAGCTTTGTCACAAACTAACAGTAATTGGAGCACAGAGAAACCTGATTTTACACACAAGATTCCCTTTCATGACGTGAAAATTGGTGTGCAGTAAATGCATGCAGAAAAATAGAACATACAGTTTTTGAACAAAGAAATTAAAACGTTCAAAATTATATCCTTTGAGTAAACACCAGTTAGAAATTGTATCCTACATAATGCAGAGTGATACAGGACTATCAGACTCGTATAATTTTTTGAACAGCTGACAGACGTTGAATGTCAGCTTGGATTTTTCCAACAACACTACTTCCACATATACTCTGATAAGTCATTAAATTGTGTGTGTGTGTGCGCATTTTTTTTTTTTAAACAGGTGACACTGACAGTTCTTGCCAAGGTGAAGGGTACATTGACAGTTATATTTGGCATTCGACTGAGCAACATGTACTCAAATCAGGAGCTGGTAGAAATGCACTTCATGTATATGGTAAGGCAGATGGCAATGCTGTGCTGGCTCGTTGTTTGTGCCAAGCGAGGTACCCACAGCAAAGTGTCCAGATCGGAAGACATTTGAACGTCTCCATCACCGTCTGTGCTCTCATGGGAAGTTTACATCTCCTGATTTGGGGAGATGTAGAGGAGGTTCTGGATTCTGTGCACATGATTCCTTCTATCAGTACATGAAGGTTAGCATTGCAAGTGAATGTTCCTCATGCGACTGTCTGGAGACTGTTACGAGAGCAACAGTTTTATCCTTATCATTGTGTACAGGCACTGTCACCAGCAGATTACCCTGCTGGATTGATGTTCTGCCAGTGGTTCGTCCAGCAGTGTGCTACAAATCCTAACTTTCTTGCCATATAATTATTTACAGATGAAGCACAGTTCATACGAGATGGTATTATAAATTTCCACATTCAGCATGTATGGGTATACGAAAACCCACATGCAATTATTCCATCTCATCACCAAGTGCGGTTTACTCTGAACATGTGGGCCAGTATCATTGGTGATCGGTTAGTTGGACCCCATGTACTTATAAAGATATTTACGAGGCAGGCATACACAAACTTCCTGGAAAACACTATACCTCATGTGTATGAAGACACTCCACTGAGCATTCGTCAACAAGCTCACTTCTTGCATGATGATGCTCCTGCACACTTCAATCGTACCACTTGCTGGTACTTGGATCAAAGGTTTCCTGATTGATGGATAGGTAGAGGTGGCCCAATTGCTTGGCCATGTTGCTCACTTGATTTGAAGTCGATTTCTACTTGTGGGGCCATTTAAAAGCATTGATGTATTCATCTCCGGTGCCTGACATGAATCCCTTCAAAATCAAATTGTAGCAGGTTGTGAGGAAATAAGCAATACTCTGGGAATTTGGAGTCATGTTCGCACGGCCATGAGACGTCTATGTGAGGCCCGCATTCAAGCAGGAGGTGGACGTCTTCTGCAAAGAAAACTACCTGTGGTAAGAAAAATATGTTCTGGTGAATATCACTGTTTTGAAGGCCATAACTCAGAAACCAAGCATTTTCGGACACATGTTATAATATATTCTTTTTATTGTCTACATATAGGGAATGCATACCTGAAATTATGGCCTCCTTATGTGTGCATGTTTTTTTTTTCTTTTCATTTTTATTATTTACTATTTATAAGGTATTTTTTATTAATGGTTTGAATTTTCAAATGATTTGTTTCAAGCGTTAAACCACATTTAAGGTGGAATTTTAAAAGCCATTTGTAAAGATTTGACTATCGTTTAAGCCCCATTTTGGCAAATCCTTATCTCGATTAATATGAAGTAGATGAATAAACTTTTGTAATATTTTGTAGAAGAGTGGGTAGAAAAATTTGCATGAATGTAACACAAAAAAAATTAATTTGTAAACTTTTTTATTTATATGTATAAATATTAATGATAATGTGCAGAGAAAGCCATGTTATTTTATAGATCAGGTATTTTCACTGATTTTTATCTCCATCTCATTCCTTGCTTCATCATTATACCTCTGACTTGTGACTGAAAGTTTCTGAAGAAGTCAACATGTTCCACTTTACCACATGCGGACAGTGCTAAGCTGCTTATAACCCTACCTCAATGTAATGAATTATGTATGAGTGTTGGGAACCAAACCCTAACTGAGCCTTTCCCTTTCATCAGGAGAGAGAGCAATAATACAGACAGTCTGGTGTCCTATAGCAATATTGGAGCCCTCAGAGTTTGAAACTTAGTTTTAAATTTACTTTTATATGTTTTATACTGCAAACCAATCAGCAGATTGTTTTACTGTACTGCATTAGGCTCTGACTCCCAAGCTTCTAATACTTCATACATCTCTTACTGTTTTGTTAATTAAATGAGTTTATTTTTACATTTAAAAACTCAACTTATGTCTGTAAATGAAAATCAAAGCAAGCTTTTGGAGTCATTCACCTCCATACTCAGGTTTAGTTGAGTGAAGTTGGTAAGTGAAATATTTAAGTATTAATGTTGACTCATTTAAGGGGAGACTAAATCATGAAAATTACATTTTTACTTTCTCTACTACGTATAGTAAGTAGGGGAAGTATTGCATTCCACCCAAAAATTCGATACCAAGATTTCACCGGAAATATATGTTTTGAGATCTCCTGAATTCAAAAAAAGCATTTTTGGAAACATGTCCGTGTGTGTGTCTGTGTGTGTGTGTGTGTGTGTGTGTGTGTGTGTGTGTGTGTGTGTGTGTGTGTGTGTGTCTGTGTGTTTGTCTGTGAACAGCATAACCAAAAACGAACAGTCGGATAAGCACCAAACTTGGTATTTAGGTTCAGTATCTTCCAGAGATGCGACACGAAGGTTTTCAAGAAAATCCCCCCACTCCAGACTACCCTTTACATGGAAAGTTTTTCGAAAATTTTAATTTCCTCAAAAATGGCTCTAACGATTTTGATGAAAATATCATATGTTTAAGATAATGTCATGAGAAATGAAATGTATATCTCGAATTTTCTGGGAATGTCTCCAAAAGTATTCTTCATTGTGAACACCTTTTGCATAACTGGTAAACCATAAGAGATAGACAAAATTTTACTACACAAAAAATGTAGATCGCGTTAAAATACACAACTTATGTCATATACATTTCTTTTGTTGAGTGAACCGTTTTCGAGATATTGCTTGTTATTTCCTTAAATTTTCCAATACTTATACTTTTTCTCAAATACGTTATTCATTTTTTTATGTCCTGACATGCAAAGAGAATGGAATGCGCCACATAGCAACCAGCGTTAAAATATTTGACTATCACTTAAAAGCTACCATATTCCCCTTGCATCTACAAGAAAATTACCAATAAGATTGACATCTCGATATCTCGATTAACATGAAGCATATGGAGAATAGGCATTTGTAAAATTAGATTGTACAAGAGTAGAGAAAGTCATGTGAGTGTAACACATCAGATTTTTAGTTTTTTAATCTTATAAACTCGAGTTTCATCTTTAATTTGATACATATTTTAAATTTATTTTTAAAAATGATACCGCATCTGCCATTTTGTACTCTGAATTCTAAACCATCTCACAGAAAAAATCACAACTCCTGTACTTTTTGGAGAAGAGAGGTAAATTTTAGCTCATCTTTTACGGGAGGTTTGCTGTCACTTATAAATATGGTAGTGTCCATATTTCCAAGCAATGTGCTTTGTAATTTTTTTTTTTCTGTACTTTTACTTTGAACAGCATTTCTTTCTGAATGACATTTTCAGATATAAATGACCAATTTTCTCAGGAACTATTACAGATAGCTAAATGAAACTTTGATAAAAAAAGTGCACCTCAATTCTGTTACTAATCTCCTTTGCTATTAAGTTGGTTATAGTTTCAAAAATTAATTGCTGATACGTTTTAATAAAAAATGTAATTAAGAAAAATATTGTCTTCCATAAACAAAATTATTGTATAAAAGCAGATCAGTGAACTTACAAGGCATACATCTACATGCTGTAAAAATTTCAATATATCTTAAATAGATTTCTGAGATAATGGGTCATAAAATTAGCAAATTCAGCGTTAACAGAATGGGGCTTTTAATCTTCTCTTAATTAAGTATTAATGTAAGAGTTTTTTAAGTGTAAATATCAACTTATTTAATTAATATTAAATGCAGTCAAGTGGAAAACCAGCCCAAGACAGATCAAGTACATAAGGACCAACTTCAGTTGACTAATAGCTGAGAATGGAGGCAAATGTCTCCAAAAGTTTGCCTAAATTTTAACGAACAGACGTAAGGGAGTTTTTAAGTATAAATATTGATTCATTTAATTGACCATGAAAGTGACTTATTGTTAATAGTTCTTCTTTATGTAATTTATTAGCTCTACTTCTTCTGCAAATGTAATACGGGGCTGTTATGAAGCTTATAGGTTTTAAATCAACATCACCTTAATGTCCACATTCAGATGAAATATAAATTCAACTTAATGGTGGTTTTGAAGGAGGGCTGAAAAAATTAATATATCTTTTAGAGTTAGAGGCCTAAATTTTCCGAAACAAAATAAATTTGTATCGCAGTGATGCAAAAAAATTAGTGCCTTATATGCCAACCACCTGGACTGTGTCTCATTTCATATATGTTGCAGGTTTTTGCTGAAACCGTCATTTTGTGAAGATCTTAGGCAGATCATAAAAAGCTGGCGTATGCTGAAAACATGCAAAGTACACATTCTGCTGTGGTTTTTCATGAAATGTCGGAGCTTGTTAGCATATAGCATAACTGTAACCCAAAGATAGTAACCTAACCTGACCTTTCTGTGTATCTGTCAGCTTTTAGAGGCTTTGTCAGATGGTGTGCTGAATGTAGTTTACATTATATGCCAGCTTCTCATGGTCTGCCTGGGAGCTTCGTGAAGCGACAGAGTTCAGCAAAAGCCTATGACAATTTTAAAAATCCTTATACACCATCCTTGTCATTCATATTAATCCCTTTTTTTTTTCTTCTGAAAATCTAAACAGAAATGTAATGCAGAATGGCGGTAAAATAGCTTATGCAAGTTAAAGTTTTCAGTGTTGTGTAAAATAGCAGCATATTGCTAAATGGACCCAAACATATATGCACTTCACAAAGAATTTGTTTTAGTTTCTTATACTTCTGAAAGGGAACAATGAGAGCATTTTTTTTTGCATATATGTATACATTCAAAACTTGTACAGCAGAGTAAGAGTTAATAGGTCACACACAAGGGGAATAAATAGCTAGCATGTATGTTTTTACATTCATTTTCCAATTCAGATGGGAAGGCTGTTTTGGGTTGCTGAAATTAGTTTAATTTAACTTATTAATGGTATTTTATTTAAAATACAGTTTGTCATGTAATTGTTTTAAAACAATGTAGTAAATAATATTTTCCCCAGTGTGAGAATAACTGATCCTGTTGGAGTATATAATACAATTAGATAATTTTAAGTATGAGTATTTAATTAATGGCTTGTAATATTTGAATGACATTCAGAATAATATTCCAGAGTTATGCTTGAAGTAAATATAGAACGGCAGGGGGGGTGACATAACTATTGTTTTGGAATGGCTACAAAAATGAAGCCGTTCCAAAAAATTACCATAGGTTCAGTTATACAGTTCCAAAATAAGTCCTTCAACTTTGCACTAACATGATCATTTGAGTATTTTTATAACCTACTCCAAAAGTAATGTGGTTGTAGAGAGTATGTTGCATTATGCTACAAGAGTTTCAAGTATGTGAGACCTTGAAACTGTCCCGCTTCCAAGTTCCATTAGATTACAATGTCACTAGCGCATGCTATTGGAGTTCTTGGGGTACATGTACGGAAGGCAATGCAAAATACTGTATTGGAACATAATTATAATCATTGGTATCATGGAAACTGATGAATGGTGGTTACTATGACAATTCGTTTAATGTGAGTTTTTTTTAAAATTTAATTTATTGGGTCCTATGGATTATATGTGCATATATAGGACATCTCAAGTTTACAACTTTATATTTTAAAGTTCTATATTTAATAGATATACGTTATAAATAATTAAATGCAAAGTTTAATAAATATAACATTGATTGTGCTAATAGTAGAATATGCATAATAAAGATTTTTAGTTGATTCAAGACCTAATACCCTCCCAAAAATTAATATAGCTTAGAATAATTTGCTTAGTTTTTCAACTAATGAAATTATAGGGCCGAGCGGGATGGCTTAGGCAGTAATGTCTGTGGCCCGCATTCGACAGGATTTCCGGTTCAAACTCCCCGGGGCTGACCAATCTTACCAAAGGTTTTTTTACAGCTTTCCTCGGTCGCTAGATGAATGCTGGGTTGGCATTTCATTTAGTTTCTTCTCCCCCGCCATACCAGTATTGGGCTGCTCACCCATCTTGGATATGCTATAGAATTTTCTTGCTCGACAGGTTACTGACCCAAAGGTATTGGCTTGTAAGTACTACAAAAAGAAGGGTAATGTATTAAAGAAAGAGGAGGAAAATTTACAGGGTGGACCATTTGAGATCTTTATGTAGCCATACTCCCAAGAACTTCTTGCTTTCCACACAATTTATCCTTAAATGTAACTGAGTAGTAATTGTAATAAGGGTGCAAATGTATTGTTAATAGTAAAATCTGCGCATGCATGGTGGAAGGGAGAGAAAGGAGAGGTGCATCGTCTTTCGATACCAGAACGAAGAATAATGACGATGCGAAAGAACTCAGGTAAGTAATGTGACAGTGGATCTTTCTGTTATAGTTAGGTATACATAAATACTGTGGACATTCTGTAACGGTTACTTGTAACCTATAATATTTTGGAATTGGAACTTAAGATCTCGGGTGTTGCGCGGTGTGTCTGGGTTTGGAATGCACTCTCCAGGGAGCAGGAAACTTTGGCCTGGATAAATTACATTTGAATTGAAATGTTAATGTTGAGTGGCAGTGGTCAAAATAACTAAATGTGAGCGTCTGTGGTCAGGTTAGGGTTTTAATTTATTACAGCGAGCCTCTCTTTTCGCCACTATCAGAAATCACGTGTCACTATACCAACAATAGAACTTTTGTTAATTATAGGTAACAGTATTTTAATGAAAGCTGACGTTCTTATAGCTTTGTTGTTCAGGGTAGGAATTTGTGCGAGTTTTTTAGTGTTGTATTCAATGTGAATTTGGCTAAAAGATTGAATGGTTGACAAATGGTAAGAACAAGGACTGGCTAGATGAAGAGAAGGAACTTTATTGCACGCGCAAATTGTGCAATGTTTCATTTACAGTGAAGTATGATTATGTTAAATTTGAAGGCAAGGATAACAATACTGGTGCAAATCAAAGATAAACATAATGCTTAGGAAAAACCTTCAGTACTTTTGTGGGGGAAAAAGTCTTGATGTCTTAGTTTTCGTACAGATGTCACTCTCCAGCTGCGTGCGGTTTCCAAATGTAGAAACAAAATGTGAACAACATATGAATAACGCCAACGACCGACAAAGCACAAGCGTGCGTTTCCCATAATTTTGCTATAAAACTAAACCACCTAAAAGGGCGGGCAGGTGGACACAGGTCTAGTACAGACATCGACTCTAAACACGATTCCTAAGGTAATTTAATCACTCTTCTTTCATTTTAATCACATTTTCAACTCCGACGCAAGTAAGGAAGTTAATTCCAGTAAGTAAGGCGTATGTGGAAAAGGTGTTTAGTATCATGAATGGTATATGGACAGAAAGTCAACAGAATAAGTGAAAGCGGAAATTTATACAAAAACGAACTTGAGTGCAAGCTTTCATTAATTCTACAAACTAGCCGTGGAAAACAAGAAACTTCTGAAATCTGGAAGCAGCTCCAAGAAATAAACATTTTAAGGTAGGACTACGTCTATTCTAAACTCAATACAGATTTAATTAGTGCAGAAGTATTCCCGTACCTACTTATCAATGGCTCGCAATCACTATACTTATATAAGACGCGGATATATCTTACTAGGTACTTTATTCCAGAGCACAAATGTCGTGCATTCTAACACGTTTTTCATTACAAATTATGAAAGCATATACATGAACAACATATTTAACGAATAAATAACAGTTTTTTTAAACACTAGATAATAATATGCGGATCACATCCGAGGCATTATGGGTACATTTCCGCGCCAGCATTTCATGGCTCAAAGCGTAGGCGGGTATGCTTTTAAGTGGAGTGGAGCACCTGCGGAGCGACGACAGGGCATAGCCGCAGGATCGGTGAAGTGAAACCCCAATGATCCACTTTAGCGGCTTTTTACCGATTGTTTTAGCGACTTGCAGCTCAAAATGGCGGTGGTTTATACTATATAAGTATCGTCGCTTAAATGGGTAGGTGTCCAGCTAAGAGCATAACTGACTTAAGTACTCCCCTTAGGGAGTGGTCATTCCAAATTTAACATATTCAATCCATTTGGAACCACATAAGAGAGCGGATGGATGCTGCTCCTGACACAGCAACCGTTGAGGAGCCTATATAAAAATATAGAAGCTACCTCCTATCAAACCACCACCTTAAAACCCAAACATTACCATCCTACCATCTCTGTGGTTAAGCCTTACCCAGGGCAGGTACACAGAAACATTACTTAGGCTCACCACGAGTCTACCAAACTGTAGTGGAGTGGGTAGGTGGTTGGGACACTTCAGCTAGTGATTCACTCCTTCCTTTAACATTCTGGATTATTCTACACGTACTTTTTACTGGATTTAGTAAGTATTTTTATTGTAAAACCTTAATTGATAAATGACTTACTATTGCTGAAAAATATTGGTAATAATAATAACAGTAAGTTTTCTATTTACATTTCCTCGATGTTTGGCGAGTAGGTAACTAAATTAGTAGATGGTAATAATGATAGTAATAATAAAGTTTGCCCAGGGAATATCTGGGTTTGTTCTTAAACCGATCTGGTACCCTCTACTGGAATAGTTGGAACTATTACTGAAAAATCTGATGTGTTACACTTGCATGACTTTCTCTACTCTTGTACAAACTATTTTTACAAACGCAATAGGAAACAATATAAAGAAGTGCCCTTTGTGTAATAGGAAAGAGGATAATTGGCACATTATTTTGGATTGTGAGGAAACCAAGATACTTAGGCAGAGATTTGGAAAAAGGAGTGGTCAAATTTACCAAAGGAAATTCAGGGGAAAACCCTAATAGAAGTTGGAGATTTTTTAGACAGAGTATGAGCCAAATGGCTGAGGAAAATTAGTCAGCAAAAGGAAGAATATAGTTAAATAATGGTAGGTATCGAATTTTAACTGTAAGTATGACCCAATAGCTCGGCAACCACAGGGTTTGAGTCTTTTGGACCCCAGGAGCACAGCAACTCATTGTAGAGGCAAGAAGGTTAAATGTATAGCTAAATTGTAAAGCTTTTATGTGGGTTATGTTGATATTATTCTGTTTGTATCAAGAACTTGTGCATGTAGTATCACAATAAATTACTTACAAACGCTTATTTTCCATCTACTTTATGTTAATTGAAATATCGAGATGTTAATCTTATTGCTAATTTTCTTGTAGATGCAAGGGGAATTGGTAGGCTTTAAGCTATAGAAAAATATTTTAAAGAGCTGATTGCTATGTGGAGTATTCCAGTCTCTTTGCATTATCAGGACATAAAAAACGAATAACGAATTCCTACTTGAGAAAAAGTATTGGAAAATTCAAACAAATAACAAGGAATATCTTATGGTTCACTCGAAAAAAAATGTATATAACATAAATTATATATTTTAACGAGTTCTACATTTGTTTTGTAGAAAAATGTCAATCTCTTACGGTTTACCAGTTATGAAAAAGCCATTCAGAAAGAAGAGTACATTTGGGAATATTCCCAGAAAATGCAATATATAGATTTTATTTGTCATGAAAATATCTTAAATGGTTGGAGCCATTTTTGAGTAAATCAAAATTTTCGAAAAATGTTCCATGTAAAGGGTAGTCTGGGTGGGGGATTTTATTGAAAATCTTCGTGTCATATCCTTTGAGAGATACTGAACCTAAGCACCAAGTTTGGTATTTATCTGACTTTTCGTTTTTGAGTTATGCTGTTCACAGACACACATCCACACAGGCACAAAGACTTTTTCTAGAATTTTTTTTTATTTATTCAGGAGGCTTCAAGACATTTATTTCCGGTGAAATCTCGGTATCGAATTTTTGGATGGAATGCAATACTTCCCCTATTTACTATACGTAGTAGGGAAAGTAAAAATAACCATTTTTCCCATCTCTTGCTTGTAAATATGCAAAATTGATACTGTATACATAAGCGATTGCATCACGGTGACATTTTCCACAAAAGAAACTGAACACAAAGTGATTAGTGATTAGTAAAATATTTTATTATATTCTGTTGAAGGACAAAAACACGCTGTTTGTATGCAATAAGTTGCGGCGATTTCTTTTCTGCAGTATAATTATCTGCCACGCCATTCCACGGTTTAGGTGACGTGGGAGTTTAATATTGACATAATGTTGCCACTAAGTGCACGAATTTTAATCTGAACAACGAAACACCGACGCTTGTCCCTTGAGAAAGGCAGGATGGCTTTGTTTAGGATTTACCGCTTTCTCTGGACGTACTTTGGCGACTGACGACACCGTCACGTATTTGCAACATTAGTTTGAGTACACTGTGAACGTGAGCGTCATATCTGTAATTTTTCTCTCTCACTCTCCTTGCTACTAGCTTCCACCAATATGGCGGGTAAGCGGTATGCTTGGCAGTGTAGTACTTAAATGGTTTCCAACTTTCTTGGCATTTATTTTCGTCGTTCTTTACCCGCCTATAATCGTCATCGCCATCAGCCATATATTCCCGAAGAAAAGTGTAGATCTTTGAAGGGCTTTGTTGCAGCTCAGATCGAAGATAGAGATCGCGCAGTGTAATGTGTGGAGCACAGCATACCCAAATCTGTCATATAGCGAGAACCAATATGTTTTATCTCAGGATACTAAGTTGGATCACACAGTCACAAGTACGCCAACCTGATGGCGATGAAATAAAGACATGGTTAGGGTGCTCAGAATTTGTTTGGTAGTGTTGAACAAGGACGACGCTTGTCCTAGTTTGTCCCTATTTTAGTTTGGTTGTTGCTTGCCTATATTGACGTCATGGAGGTGGTTGCCGAGGTCGCGGGTTCAAATCCGGCGGAGGCGATGGATTTTTTCGGGTGTAGTATGGCTTTCTTTGGAAGGGAAGTAAAGCTGGTGGCCCTGTGTCGTAGATTTACGGCACGTAAAAGAACCTCAAGTCTGATAAAGAGGCCTCTGAGCAAAATTTCCAGCCTTTCACGCCTAATATAGAATAGTACGCCAAGGAACATAACGTCGTCCTCCGTGGTGTAGTGGTTACCATGCTAGCCTCTAATTCCGAGGTCGCGGGTTCAAACCCGCAGAGTACGATGGATGGCTTCCTTCGGAAGGGAAGTAAAACCGGTGGTCCCGTGTCGTAGATTTACGGCACGTAAAAGAACCTCAAGCCTGATAAAGAGGCCTCTGAGCAAAATTACCGGTCTTTCACGCCCAATATAGAATGGGACGCTAAGGTCCACAGCAGTTAAAGAGCGTCCATAAATAAAACTCAATTTAAGGACCATCACAGTTAAAGAGCGCCATAAAAGAAAATGTCACGGAGTCCATGAGTTCGCTGTGAAAGGAAAGGGCAACCTGTTTGTGCTGCGACGAAGAACGAACGTACCTTTCATTTGTTTAGGATTCGATTCTCGGCTACTCAGAAATGTGTAAAATAAACAGAATGAGCTTGGTTTCAAAAACGTAGACAAAAGCGTTTATTTTAAATGTTGCGAACTTTCTCGCAGTACAAGCATATTTTTAGTGAAAACATACGAAATTTCACTGTTTCACACTTAAAAATGCACATTGTTATATATTGTAGCGGAATACAGTTAATGTCAGAATCATGTATCTAGATACTTGTGTTTAATTGACCAAGTGCCAATTCACAATGAAATGTAAGCGCTAACATAACGTAGTATAAGCGCAGGCGTGATGGAAAACCATTCACAATGCAGCGTAGGCGTAACGCAAGAAGTTGGCATGGGCTTCTAGATCCTTAAATCGATTGGGACAATATCAAACAAGATATCTTTGTTATAAATAAATAGGTCACACAAAATATACATTCGCACAACTGACGCACCATTGTTAGACCAAAATAGTTATTGTGCAAGTATGAAACTGCAGCAAGTTACGTATGTGGTGATACAGCTGCACAAGTTATATTAATATAGTGTACGTTATCTCTTTGGGCCTTAACGATTTGTGAGAGCCAAGAAATCTAGGCGCAGATGCTGGGTTCATCCATTAAATCAGAGGAGGACTCAGCAAGGGGGTTACCATAACCTCCAAACCAATGAGAGATGGTGACCCACAACAATTTGTTTGGTACGCCACAGATTAATACGGCCTAATGGAACAGCAGCATGACGGCATTATACGGTGTAAAATCTCGCATCGCGATCGTCTGCTGTTGAATAGCAGGCAATGCATACAGAAAGAATGCAGAATTCTTTCTCTATACACGCAACGCAAGCATAAAATTTGGAGTTTGCAAACTCTTGCATTGCGTAGCGTGTTGCGTGACTACGTGAATGCTTCCATTAAATAACATGGGTGCAAAGTCTTGCGCTTATATTTTATTGTGAATGGGCACTAACTCGTATCTGTTTTGTATATGGTGTAAATATGTAAACAATTAAGGCATATGCTACGCGCATACATGTTATATAGCAGTGATAACTTGTAGAAACGTTGCATGCTTGTTCCACCGATCTATACCAGCGAACGGTCGCGTGCTGTCGATGGACTGCTCTTATCTATTAGTAAACGAGATCTTTACTTTTACACCAGTATCGTTAACCTCGCGGCGAACTGGGACAAAGTGCCATCCCTGGTGATGAGCTTTTCAAAGGCGAAAGAATTATAATCGACGAGTAGTAGTTTCCGAGGCTATTCTTTCATTTTGAAAAGTTTTTCCAAGTAGTTGCAGATTGTATAGGGTCTCTGAAGCTTTTGGATTGAGGATTTTAGTGAGGTGAGAATTTCAAAATGGTCCCATTTTTATTTCTGTTTTGTTAAATAGTGATGTCCCAGGACTCATTTGCTCACTTAGGGCCGGTTTCACCAAACGCGATTAAAGTCTAGAATAGTAACTCCAGAGTAACATTAACCCGGTGGTTGTTACTCTCGAGTGGCATATATTCGTTTCACCATGCTTGTGTGGAGGTTAAAGTACTCTCGAGTTACTACTCCAATAATTATACCAGAAAAGTGCCGATTGTGAAGTTTCTCATAGTTTGTGAGCAATATTTACAGTTTTTTTTCTCGCCATTTTAAGGAATTTAGTGCGAGTAAACGAAAGTTTTTAGAGGTTAAAGCTACGGAGAAAGAAGTAAACAAAAGCGCTGGTAAGTAGAAATACATGGTAATAGCTAATATTTTCGAAAAACTGTAACTTAAGCTTTCGTTATAATGAAATTATCCTGTTAACTTATACTTTTTGTGTGTTAAATTTACATAATCATGTCAGATGAAGGAAAGGAAACAGAAGTCCAAATTGGCATTCTTCTGAAAAACTCCTCTGCTTTCTGTGGTAGAAGAATTTATACGTGTGTTAGAGAACAAGAGAATAGATGGTTCGGCTATGCGCCAGAAGAAGGATACATGGGAGAAGGCTGCAGAAAAATACAATGCTGGCACCACTATGTTACACAGAACTTCAGCTAATATAAAGGCAGAGTGGGAGCTGCTAAAAAAGCTGCAAAGAAGGATTTAACTAATAAAAGAATAGCTGCAAATAAGACAGGTGATACATTTGTTTTCTTTTTAATATGCAACATGAATATATAGTGTAAGCGTTTGTTCTATTCTTTCTTGAATTTGTAGGTGGTGGACCTCCAATGTCAGATCATAGTGATGATCCAGTATTCACCAAAGTACTCAGTTTCATTGGTAAAATCCTCATCTTCATCGATAGAACTGTCCTCAAAAACCATTTTCATCAATCCTGCAGCGGTACAGCCATTGTAAAATGCGCTAGCAGTTACTCTGTACTTTATTCCACAATATTTCGCCGAGTAACGTTACTCTCTGATCTACTCTCGCATACGCAATTTATTCCAGAGTAAGTTGTTGGTGAAACGCTCAAAGGGCTTACTCGCGAGTAAATCATGTTTTACTCGAGAGTAAAAGTTACTCGTTTGGTGAATCCAACCTTTACTTAGATATCACCCTGGTTTCACAATATTCGAGCTGAAACGGTTAAAAGTAGGGCCTTCCAGCCTTTAAACTTAACAATTTACTTCATAAGTTACGCAAAGGGAGACACTTGACCTCGAATACTAACAACCACGAGAAAATGCAGCAAAATGGCGCACAACAGCTATTTCGAACCTCATTACAATATCAGTGGCAATGATCCGGTATCATCAACTTGACAAAGAACTTTTAATTAACTGGTTCTATGCTAAAGAACTGGCCTCTGATAAGCTATGTCAGAAAGTGGTACGTAGTCTTAAATGTTCCTCCCGATGCCATACAATCTTGGCTTGTCAAACCACTGTTATGAAGATGGTGCATGCATTAAAAAATGCTGATGAAGTAAACCGCAAGGCTTCTTTTTTTATCAAATTTTCAATGCATTTTGTTGATCGATCAGTGCACGTACACTCTACAAACCAGTGATGAAATGAAACATTCATAAAGCGCACACACCACACACGATTACACAAAACTAGAGGTGGAAGAAGTGTTATTTTTCATTAACGGCCGTTCTAGTTATAAAAGCCCAAGCTGCTTTACTTGCACCCGAAAAAATGTTAAAAACAGAGATGAGACTAATTGAAATGTATATAAAGAGGAGCTTTAAAAGATGTGAACACTTGGTCAACCTGTAATCCTCCCGCTATCCCCTTTTAAGATGGTTTCTTTTATAACAAAAATCATAGTGCAATGTCAACAAAGGTATCCACCTTGTTACTACTGCACATGCGCAAAAGAAACTGCCAACCCAACTGTTCAAATCTAATCCGCGAGAACCGGTTATTTGAATCTCGTTCTTGCAACACACACAAACCTAAGCGTCATAACTTAACCTCGGGCTAAATTTCGAAACCACAGGACCTTGTAGTTTATCTGTGGCTTACCTCATACTCGTTTCTAATTTAAATCCTGTGTTTTTCACTAGAATGTTGGTGGCTCTTCAGTTCTGAACTGCATTGAGGCAGTGTTTTTAACACTTAAATGACTTCAGTCAAATTATATAATAAGTAAACTCAATAACAGTCCGCCTTGAAGCAATATGTGTATGTAATAATTTGTAATATGTATGTAAGTCATTGCATATGCTTATATTATTGTAAACATGTTCAATAATGTTATGTGAAGGCATTACGTAATTTAATAATGTAGGAGTTGTGAGAATAATAAGTTAAACGTTGCTAACAATGAGGTAACAATGAGGTAACCTTGAGGCAATAATGAGTTTGAGAGTTTAAATGTTATTTGTGATTCTTGGAAGCAATAATGTAATTTTAGTGACAGTTTATAAAAATAGCCAATCAACAACCAGAAAACGCTTTAGTTAAATGCAGGTATTCTATTGGAGTAAAAATAGCCAATCAAAGACTTGAAATACAGAAATTTACAAGTTTAGACGGTTGAAATCAATTGAGTTGCCTCCAAACAGTGCTCATAACCAGACACGAGATGTGTCCTTGAGAAATTAATTACGTATTCGTGTGAGACGAAAATAGTATACTTGTTAAAAAGTGCAAGTATTAAATAAAAGAATCTCACGGCTCTCGATTTCAGTGAAGTGTTATTTAATTTGTGTCAAGGATTAATGAAAAGGAGTGAATTAAAACTTAAAATCTGTGTAAGCCTACATTCTTGTCGCATCACGCCTTGCCAAGACTTCCATGTCTCTAACAATAATACTGACACAGCCAAGGCGAACATAAATATTTAATATTTAAAGAAACAATCAAATTACAAAGTTAATTTTTTTTAAACTTGGGGCAAAGGCCACCTAAAATACATTTGGGGCGAAGGCTACGGGGAACTGTTTTTACTATACGTGCTGTTGCAACTTGATGCAGTATTTTATATCACAACACTGTGAATGCCAGAGTGATTGTAGTGTAAACTAACATTATTGTATGACAATGATTTTAGATGTTTGTTAGCCATAAGCATTGTTAGGAAATAAGTTTAAACGACCTCACTGAAACTGACAATAGAGTGGGTAACAATGAAGCGAGGGGGTGAGTTGTTTATCACTAAGAAGAGACAAACAAATGACGTCAGGGTAGCGTGCCTTTCTTTAGAAATGGAGGGAATATCTTCCCTAGAGCATATGTGTTAGTAATTATGATTGGCTGACAAAACAGACGCTAATGTTGGCGCGTTTTAGTAACCAATAGCAGCTCTATTATAATGTTTAGGCACTTCGGGGTGAAGGAGTATATATTCTCGAGCCAAAAGCAAGTATCGCGCAGTTCTACAGAATCATCCACGAGGTACACATCACGCAGTTCTAAAGAATCATTCACGAGGTACACGTCATACAGTTTGGAAGAATCTCTCGCGTCGTAAAGTTAGTTACAAAATGTGAAATACGCAGCAACTAATACGTCAGTAATTACATTCGAAAATATAACAGTTTCAGTCAGGCGTGTATCAAGATTAAAGATGTGAAATTAATTATGTGTGACGGCAATAAAAGTGTAAAAACAAATTCTTTTATCAGTGTTATCTTTCAGTAACAACCCCTTCCCGTTTACACGCCCTGCTCAGAGATATTTGCTCGACTGAGTAATAATAGCTAGCCGGAGGACAAAGAACCCAAATTTAAAAAAAAATAATAAAACAATAACAGGCGTTCAGCAAATAAGATAACACGAACAGATTACTGCGACAAATGGCTCCCAGAACGTGGGGCGAGATAACCAGAACGTGGAGCGAATGGAGCAATGCAATTAACTACAAGACGCAGATCCCAGAAAGAACCACCAGAATGACCGTCGACGTGGATGAGAGGACATCAACGACTACGAGAACAGAAGACAACAGTGGATTTCGACACCAAGACAGCGAGACGACGTAGATCTATGGTACTGCGACGCAGAGGCGACATATATATCTAGGAGAGAGGGGCACGAAGCTTGACATCAAAACAAGGTCATCACTCATCAGATAGCATCATAAAAGGTTAGAAAACTGTCAATTTTATGTGTATCCTAAAACAAAACAAAAAAAAAATTGTGAGAAATTAAATGTTGTTGAGAAGCGGAAGGATTAAGAAAACAATGTCTACTAATAATACTGAAGAAACAATTATGGAAGGGGATAATGTAACAGTTGGCCGTAATTCAATGCAGGTTACGGAAAATAGCTCAAACAATGTAGGTTTTGAGGGAGGAAATATCAGTGAAGAAAGTGAGAATAGAATAGCGGGTCAGTCAACTCAAACATCTGGGATTGTTGTAAACATTCCAGGGTAGGTAGCCGACGACAGAGACAGATATATTAGACATGTGGGTCAGAGTATTGTACCAAACAGGGGTGAAGTAACTGTAACGGGTGGTGAAAATGGAGATTCACAAAGAGATGTAAATGCAGTAGGAAATGTTAATTGTGATGCTGGTATTATGATGGAAATGATGAGAAATTTTTTTGAAACGTTAAATAAGAGTATTACAGACCAATTAAAAAGAGGAATCTGGAAAAGAGGAATAGGAAATTAAATCAAAACATGAAAAATATTGGTTGGAGCTTAGAACAAAAACTAACTCAGAGAAATGAGAAATTAGAGCCAAAATTAGATCAAAACAGGGAAGAAATTGAAAAGAAATTTATGAAGCTAGATAGTAGTATGCCAAGAATGAGAAATGAAAATCAGGAAATAATAGCAAGTGAGATTGGAAAATTTTCAAAGAAAATGTCAAACATGAGCAGGGAAATATCTAACCAAAAAATGAGGTTAATACTAAAATTGAACATGATGTAAAATGTACAGATTTAGGAAGCCAAATGAATAGCATTTCAAGTGAGCTAAGAGAGATGATGGAGGCTACGAATGTAGATTTAATTCAGGCGCAAGTTAATTTCAGAGGGGAGATATCTGAAATTCAGAAGGAGTCGGAAACACAAAGAAATAAATTGTGCGAAGGAGTTAAAGTTTTGTCTATAAATTTGGATCAAAAACTAGCTTCTGAAATTAACAAGCACCAAGCTGTTCAAATGAAAACAATAGAAAATTGGAACAGACAATAGAAAGTCTGCAAGGTACTGTAAATAGATTAGAATTGAGTTCAAGGGTCAATATATGTGATGTTAATGTATCTGATGCACAGAATAATGATAGAGGTAGTTCCTCAGGTATGACTAATAATGTGAGTGATGCGGCGGCTTCATACATAGCTCATGCTGAAACTCAGAGTGCACAAGTAACAGTAGATAATTTAAATATGGGAATAAGGGACATACAAAACTATAATTATATCTTAAGTGATTTGCCACTTCCAAAATTTAGTGAAGACTCCAACCCAGTACAGTTTATTGCAGCCTTGTCAGAGTACTTTCAAATTAAAAAGATACCGGACGCGTTGAAAATGATAGTTGTTAAACGATGTTTGAACCAGAAGACTTTAGATTGGCTACAAATGGTATCAGGAGGCGAAATTTCATATGAATCCTTTAAGAGGCTATTCATGAACAGATTTTGGAACGTTACAATACAGTATAGTATACGAGCAATGTTTAGCCATGGACAATTTGATCCACGAGCGGGAATAGTAATGACCGCGCCCCCCAAAAAATTGGAATGTAAGAGGGTTAACTATATATATATATATATATATATATATATATATATATATATATATATGTCATAAGGAAGGATAACTAAATGCAGGACAAAAATAAATGTTTAAAGGGGAAGAGGAACATTTTCTTAGTAAACTGTAGCACATTTGAAATGAAGCATGTAATAAGGATAATTTAATGTCATGAAAGAAAAGTATGTAGATATAATTCAAAGAATATTGTGAATATAAAGTACAGAACAATAAAAAATGGTAAATATAATTAAAGCCAAGCATTTATATAGCACAAAGATAATGTGAAATTATGTCTTAGAATTAAGAGATGTAAATATATTTTTTATTTCCTATTTTGGTGTCACACCAAGTAGTGATTCAAATAATCTACATTTTTTAAAAACTGTATCTAGCAGGTTATCTGAAAGGGAAAAGGTAGCAAATCTTCAATTGGACGGGATTTATATAAACCCAAGTTTTCAGTACAAAGGTGAAGTAGTTACTCGTTTGGCAGAAAGCTCGTCATTTTACTCATTTAGCACTATATATGACTTGATAGTACATTTGCTTGGCAACATACTGTTAAACAATTACAGAAAACATTTAAATGATACAATAAATCGCATTCATAACTCAGTCAAAAGAAGGACGTTGCTTGTATTTCAGAGGAAGTGAAATGTCATATGCAGATAAAACACAACATATTTTAAAAGACATTTATCCTTATTTGTTATAATCTTAGTTTTCCAAGCTTTAATCTTAGGTTATGTCAGCTTTCTCCACGGAGAAGTTCAAAACAAGTTTCTTGAGAGAAGTATTATGTTGTTACCTCCTATCCTATAACTACTTTCTCTACTACGTATAGTAAGTAGGGGAAGTATTGTATTCCACTCAAAAATTCGATACCGAGATTTCACCGGAAATACATGTTTTCGGACCCCCTGAATCCATAAAACGTATTTTTGGAAACATGTCTGTGTGTGTGTGTCTGTGTACAGCATAACTCAGAAACGAACATTGTAATAAACACCAAACTTGGTACTTAGGTTCAGTATCTTCCAGAGATGCGACACGAAGGTTTTCAAGAAAATCCCCCACCCCAGATTACCGTTTACATGGGACATTTTTCGAAAATTTTAATTTTCTCAAAAATGACTAACGATTTTGATTAAAATATCATATGCTTAAGATATTTTCATGACAAATGAAATGTATACCTCGAATTTTCTGGCAATGTCTCCAAAAGTATTGTTCATTGTGAACGACTTTTGCATAACTGGTAAACCATAAGAGATAGACAAATTTTTACTACACAAAAAATGCACAATTCATGTCATATACATTTTTTTTTGTTGGGTGAACCATTTTCGAGATATTGCTTGTTATTCCCTATGTATACCGTATACATAGCGTTTGTTGTTTAAAACAAATGATTGTGGTAGAAAGTACCACCCTTATAAAGCTAAAGTTTGAAGTTTAGTAATTGTTTGGCAGCCATTAATAGTGAACTCTCTCAGCGAATTTGTAAACATGGATAAAACTGGTCGTCATTATGTGATACAATACTTTCATTTGAAAGGTCTTAGTCCAACTAATATTAAAGCTGAGCTAGATTCTACTCTGGGGGGAGTCTGCTCCTTCGTTTACAACAGTAAAATAGGGTGGCAGAGTTTAAGCAAGGCCGTATGAGCTGCCAAGACGAACGCAGTGGTCGACCAAATGAGGTGACCACGCCAGAAAGTGTGAAAAAAATCCACAAAATATTGGATGACATCGTAAGAATTTCAAAAAGTGCTGTACGTCCCATACTAACAAAATTTAGACATGAGAAAGCTATGTGCAAGATGGTTGCCGCGTTTACTCACAATGGAACAAGAGCAGCGTCGTGAGGATGTTTTAGTCGAGTATTTGGCGATGTTTTGCTGCAATAAAGCCGAGTTTTTGCGTCAATTCATAACCATGGATGAAACATGGGTCCATCATTTCACAACTGAGATGAAGGAACACTCAGAACAGTGGATTGAAAGGGGAGAATCGGAAAAGCAATCAATGGCGAGTATTATGCAAATTTATTGCAGCGTTTGAATGATGAAATCAAGCAAAAATGTCCGCATTTAGGGAAAAAGAAAGTTCTGTTTCATCAAGACAATGCACCAGTTCACACATTCATTATCGCCATGGCCAAAATCAATGAGTTAAAGTTCGAATTGCCTCATGCACCCTATTCGCTAGACTTAGCCCCCTTTGATTATTTTCTGTTTCCAAAGTTGAAGAAATGGCTTGGTGGTAAAAGATTTGCCAACAATGAAGAGGTGGAGCTTGCAGTTGATGATTATTTTACAGAACTCGACGGTTCTCACTATAAACAGGTTATCGAAGCTATTGAACACCGCTGGGAAAAGTGCATCGAGCTGAAAGGAGACTATGTACAGAAATAGATGTTTTTTCCCTCAAATTTTTGTGTTTTCTTTTAGGTCGGGTACTTCTGGGAATGCCCTCGTAACTTATCAATACTATCGGATTCTGTACTTATACGCTGACGACACCTCTATTACAGCACAATCCGGTAACATCACACTAATCAACACACGGCTCCAGCAGGCTTTGACCAGGTTGCAACCCTGGCTGACAAATTGGCGCATCAAAGTCAATGGCCGGAAATCACAAGCCATCATCTTCACAAAACGCCGCTTTCACCGACATCCTACTCACGATCTCCCACCGCTAAAACTATTCACAGAAAACATTCCGCGGAAAAATCAGGTTCAATACCTCGGTCTCACAATGGACCAGGGACTAACCTGGAAAGCCCACGTAGCTGCAACCCACCACAAGGCACAGGGCCAACTGAGACGCTTATATCCGTTAATTAACCTACACAGCGCCCTCAGCCCAACGCTTGGGCTCACGCTATACAAAACACTAATCCGGCCTATACTTACATACGCTTCACCAGTGTGGGGATACGCTGCCCCCACTCACATCAAACATCTTACAGCACTACAAAACAAAATAATCAGAGTTATTGCCAAAGTTCCCACGTTTGCACCAGCGAACAAATTACACGTAGAACTAAAACTTCACACCATAGAGGAATTCATCAAGAAGCTAGCCTCCGACATGTACGACAAATCCGCGACAAATCACAACCCTCTTGTCCAAGCATTAGGCACCTACCACACAGACAATTTAAAATACAACCGTCCTCTGCAGCTATTTGACAGAACACTTACAGCCTCAACTACAGCCATTGACGTCGCAGTCCATTTATTTCACTTGCTTAATCCACCCTAAGCCGCCTCTTTTTATAGGATGACACGCTGCACAACATCAAAACTCCTGTCCTCCATCTCCACAGCTGCCCTTCAAGTCCTTGCGCCACCATAGCCAAGGCGGCCCCGGGGGAAAAGGGCCCCCCCGCGAGTGGCACGGATCCGCACCTGCACTTCAGGCAGGCAGCCAGCCTTGTGCGCACTCCTTGACGACCAGGCATTTCACAGGCTCCGAAACCAATCGATCGCTAACACCATGGAATCAGAACACGCCAGCATATAACAAACGCCAGAAGAACACCAGAACTCACAGGAAGTAAATAACAGATCAAGTACACAACACAAAAGGTAAATCCACCTAACGGTATCACACAGCTTCAGACCCACCCACACCATGGTATTTCGACACTACACAATGCATGAACTGTAATGCTGTCAGTCTGTCTGTCCAACGACCCTTGCTGCATTCTGCATCCAATTTGTACGTCACCCTTAAAACCTAAAGCCCATAACTCGACACAACACTTAAGTCCGTCAGTCTGTCCATCCGCGTACTAACACTACCCATAACCACCTCTATTAAGACTACTAACCGCTCTCCCTGGGTCCTGTTCAGACTTCGGTATGTTCAGTACCCAGCCCTCCTCGCAGACGCCTGCGCGCGCTGCGCGCAGGCTAGCAATGTCCGTCCGTTACTAACCGGGGTGCTCAGCGGAACCCGAATACTAACCAATGCACTACACTAACACAGCACCCCTTGCTCTTGCATGTCAGCATGATATTAGTCTAACAGCATGTGCATGGGGAGACGATGTAGCCTCAGAGGATGATCGTCACCGGGGGCGGCGGGTGTGGGGCCGCCCCTTGAAAAAAAAAATACTATCGGGGGTGCTCAGCGGAACCCCACCACCTTTCCTCACTACTCCTTCTAAACACCTTCCTGAAATTCTCTCTCCCAACCCCGTCCACTACCCAAAAAAAAAAAAAAATAGCTACGGAAAATGTTCACCACTTCTCTCAAAGACTTCGACGGAAGCAGTTGTGCCATAGCGCGCTAGATAAAATTACGCCGAGAGAAGCTAATTGCGCACAAAAGGCAGTGAGTTCAGGTGCTAACATATTAGCGAACTACTGAACATAATTGGTTCACTGTACGCATTTGAATTATTAATATATACCGAAATTCATTACGCAGTTAAATTCTTTGGAACCCATACTTCCGGAAAGTTATTACAGCTCTCCTGTAACAATGCCCTGAAGATAAAATAAGATATTCTTATCGCTGAACAACGATAAATAATCATAATGCACCGCTAAACACTTGTTTATTAAAAAACAGCCGCAATGTTCTTTTTCAACCACCGGTTAAACATTCAGAAAGCGGAATAAATAACAGGTTTCCGTACTTAGGTACGTATTTATTTTTAGGGAAAACTGTTTCGAATACCTAGGTGGCGTAATTTTTTGAACAGTCATTTAGACGACAGATGCACCGAATTATTAAAAATGGTTAAGTTTTTCTTTTCAATCCCGACCCATAACGCACCCGCGGGAATGCCTTTTCCTTATTAAATGTTCACTGTTCAGATGAGAGTAATAAATAGGTTATCAAGAGAATGTTACGAGGGGCACTATTTATATTTTGAGCTTAATAATTAAAGCAAACTAATTTCTGATTGAAAACTGCTTTATTGTTTTTCAAAATATTCTCCTTTATGATCAATACACTTTTGCATCCGTTTGAACCATTTGTCAAAGCATTTACTCCAGTCTTCTTGAGACACCTCCAAAACATGGTTTCTGAAGGCATCACCAACGAAAATCGTTGTCCACGCAATTTATTCTTGATTTTCGGGAACAAAAAGAAGTCATTGGGTGCCAAATCAGGACTGTATGGCGGAAGACACATCAATTCGATTTTTTGAGCCTTCAAATACTCTGTTGTTAGACGAGATGTGTGTGCGCTCGCATTGTCTTGATGAAGAACGGTCCTACGGTTCTTGTTGGTTTTCCTTACTTCACCGAAGACTTCCGGCAAACAAATGGTTGTGTACCATTCGGCATTGACCGTTTTACGTTCCTCTAAAGGCACTGTTGTCACATGGCCAGTTTTGCTGAAAAAGCAGGCGACCATTTGCTTCGAGTGCGAAAAACTTTTGTTGGATTTGCTTCATCTTGAAACACCCATACAGTCGACTGCTGTTTACGTTCCGGCTCATACGCATAGATCCACAATTCGTCACCTGTTACAATCTTATATACGTCTTTTGAGGCACCGCCATTGTATTTCTTGAGCATTTTTGTACACCAATCGACACGAGCATCTTTTTGAGATTGCGTCAAATTATGTGGGATCCAACGAGAGCAAACCTTTTTCACGGCTAAATAATCATACAATATTTTATATATGCGGTGGAACTAATGCCTAGGCTTGCCTCAATCTCACAATATGTCGCATGACGATCTTTCATTGTTAGTATTTGCACAGCATCAATGTTTTCTGGCACAAAACTGATTTTGGACGACCTTCGCGAACTTCATCATTGAGCAAACGGCGGCCACGATTAAATTCGTTATACCAGCGTTTCACAGTGGCCAAGGATGGAGCTTCGTCGCCAAATGCGGAAGTTAGTTGATCGATGCACTCTTGTCTTGACAATCTACGTCGAAAGTTGTAATAAATCATTGCACGAACATTTTCACGAGTTAATTCCATGTTTTTGTTGATACACAATTTTCAAGTTAGTGTAAACAAAGCAAATGGCGCTCTATTGACAAAATGTTTGAAGTAGATTATGGTCAAAAATGTCAAACTTTCCATTGGAAACGTCAGATGGCACCTACAACATTCAGGGTTGCCAAGGCTCAAAATATAAATAGTGCCCCTCGTAGAAACATTGCTGTTTGTTTCATATAATTATAAAGATTGTCAGTTGTTCTTAATTTTTTGATAGTATTACATGCAAAATGAGTTTCTCAGAAAGGTTTAAGAGAGTGAGAAATACACATGTTTCCTCAAAAAATAAACATCAAGAATTTTTATAATGTAGTTATCATTAGAATAAAGGGTCTATGGAAAGCTTCTCCCCGGATTTTTCATTTTGAAACTTGGTAGCACTACCTCAGTGGCGAAAATACTGAATTAAAGGTGTGATCGTGTGTTTCTGACAAATAAGGATGCTTGGACTGTAGACATAGTAACTTATTTTGGTTAAAAGGTCCTGTGTGCTTACTCTGACTTTTGGGGACAGCCCAACTAAATTTAGGACTTGTGAATTCTCCCATCTTATCTGTTTGATTTATCTGTAATGTAATTTTTCTGAGGGATGCGCCACCCCGAAGTGGGCAAGTCCAAATGAGAAGAGGAGGCATACTCCTAAATTCCAGAGTTTGTGTCTGACATCAGCATGCGGTGGGAAAAACAAGTGAGCGTGGGATGCCCGTTGTTATGGTAACCACGACGGTGTAACTGGAGTTACTGATGTTACACTACCACGCGAGACTGCCTGTGTAGTCGAGTAGTCAGCGTTCTGACTTATTAGCTCTGAGGTTTCGGGTTCGATTCTCGGCTGGGAGAATTTTTCTTTAATTAGTCACCCCTTACCCTTCGCAGAGTTTGGAACTGTGAATGTGGGAATGCATGTGAGTGTTTTCCTAATGGACATCAGTTAAAATCTATAGGCGAGTTGTATTTAAAGTTAAAGCGCCCGATATGACCAAACAAGTTAACAAATGAAACAATGAAACAAAAAGCTATTATGTGGTCATTCGTTGGTTGAATCCACTCACTGTGTTACACTCTTAACACCAGCTTGCTGCTACTGTGTGTGTCTTTTTTCACTTTCAGCTGATTTCTGAATGAAAATATTGTAGTGATTAGTGGGGTCAAAGTATTTATTTATAACGCACGTTAAGGGGACAGGGTAGTCTGAACACATGGAAATTACACCTTAACAGTGTTAAATTACCACTGCTCTTAAAGTTCTCAATGGCTTTTCCAGAAAATTTTATGAGTTATTCTATAAATCAAGAAAATTATTTCAAGTGGTTGTTTGAATTGATATTTTATGTAATTGAGTCCATAAAAATTATTTAATTCAGCAGAAAAATAATAAAAAATTACTCTTAAAACATGTGAATTCATGTACCTTTTTCTCTGTTACTACTTGCAACACAGAATCACACCTTTGCATGCTTGTTCTTAGTACAATCAGCTATATTGTGATCCTCAATTACTTAGTTATATATATCAGTTCAATAGAAATTTAAACAAAAGTATTTGCAAAGTAAAAAAAGTAAAAACGAGGAAAATTTGCAATGTTGTTGCTTTCTTAATATCACTAATGTAGATTATAAAATTATGATTGCAGTTCAGAAGGTTTAACTGTGTGTTGTATACATGTACTGAACATTTTAGGTTTCGACCTCTCATACTTTTTGAGAAAAAGATACATAAATATCCAAAAATGTTGTTTTGAGAAAACTGAATTTAAAGTTTGAACATTAAAATTCTGACACACATTTCGGTATATTCCAGGATCATCATAATTCCTGGATTGCTTCAGCTTTTGTGATTGCCTTCTCTTGGTCCTAGCCTCTTTTGTTAATTGCTGAACTGCTCACTGGGCTACAGCTCACTCGTTTGTTGTTGAAAGATACAAAAATGTTCATGCTGTTGCATGACAGCTTTAAAGGAATGCAGACTAGCATTAAAATGACATTTAAATGTCTTAAAAACCTTTTCACTCTCCAAAAGTTTATATTTTCTGAAACTGGAAATAATAGAGATTTTATTAGTGCCTGAACAAAAAATGTGAGTTTTGACCATTTCAGAGTACCTTGTCCCCTTAAATTGTCATTACACACATTACACAGTTTATAGTAATGGTAAACGCATCACACGCATCATTGCACCATTTCCTCTAAGGGCATGAGCTACAACATAATGCGAATACACGGTGACTGTGGGACGGTTAAAAAATATTTTCCCGTCCGAAATAATTCATTTATTTTTCTTACCAGTAAATGAAAGATCGTGTCAAAATATCCGTTCTTCTTTAGAGATGCATATGGTACGCTGGTTAAATTCCAAATGATCTACGTCTACAACCATTATTTAATTATGAAGTATCCTCGTAATAATAAGCTTTTCGTACGGCTTTCTTATCTGCTAATGCATTTAGCTTATCATTACAACAGAAAGCTAAAGATGGTATGCAAGTATGCCTTTTTCGTTCCTTATCTGAAACCTTTACGGTGCATGATTGCATGCAAGAGAGGTGCAAGTACTGGACGGCTATTACTTATACTTATTGTAGCTTCTATAACGCTTCGTCTTCTTATTGCTGTTGAATTATTCATCGTTTTCATAAATACAATGAAACTGCTGGTGGCTGTTGTCTCTCACCAGTTTGTTTAATAATGTAGTCTGATACAAGCACGTCAGGTGATCATTTTTGCACATATTAGTAACTTTGCGCTCTAGTTATGAGTTTGGTCGCTATCTTGTAAGACCCAAACTCTCGAAATTAGAATTATAGTATTGTTGTGTAAATCAGGACGACTGTGTCGCTGCTGTGAGAAGATTTACGGTTTATTAGAAGATAAAGTTGTGAGAGACGAGAATAGGCTTAGCTGAGCTTGTTATTAATGTGAGGGTGGCGGTCGAAGAGTACACCCAGAAATTTCACCCCTTTGCCATTGTCTTCCTTACTGTAAGGATATCGTCAATCTTAAGAGGTGAAGGCTAAGCAGACCAGCAGCGTGAAAATATTTTTTTCGTATTTGCTGTAGTTAAGGGTAATGCGCCAATAATTGAGCCTAGTTTTAAAGTGAATGATGTCCCCATGTGGTGCTAACAAGCCGTGTAGTTAGCGTACACAGAGATGCTGACAGAAGGCAAGAGAAGAATATCTGAAGAGGGTAGGTCCCAGCGCAGATCCTTGAGGAACGCCGGCAGAAACTGGTCTGTGGAGAATTGCTCTCCGAGTCTATGTTTCTGAGAAGTACGTTTGCTAGAAAGCTGTGAATTATATTGCATAACTAGTTAACAAATGCAACATTCTGCAATTAGTACCGATTTGTATTGGATCTCATAAACATTAACGAAGGTTTCTAACCATGTCTTAATTATGATGCAGCTAATTTTCATCTCTGTGTAAGCTTAAACAAAAGAAAGAAAAAAAACCACTTTAGATATTGGTCACCAAGTAATCTTTATTAAACGCATGAGGAGCCACTCTACAGTGCCAAAGTCACAGTTTGGCGTGTAATGCATCATTTGGAACCATCGGCCCTTATTTCTTTCAGCACGATAATGGGGTGTCTATTACCTGTAACAGCGATAGATCAGAATGATTAAACAAAACTCGTCTCCACTATTTGTCAACAATTCTCTCATAAATCGAGACTATGGTACCAACAGGATGGTGCGACCAATCACATTGCTATAGATCTGGATAGACGTTTGTTTCCAAACAGCATTGTCTCTAGATATGGAGAGTTTCATAGCCTGCGTGATCTCTCGATCTGACAGCATGTAATTTTTTTCTTATGAGGGTATTTGAATATTATTGTGATAAAGAATCCACCTCTACAGAAAATCGAACAAGTCACAAAAATTGAACACGAAGTCGCTGGAATTCTTGTAAGCACGCCATGTCTTGTAATGGAAAACTTACAACTATGTTTGAACGTGTGCAACGAAATGGGAGCCTGGTTTGGGATAAAGTGCTCAAGAAGTAGAATTTAATGAGGTAGTTACACTTACTTATGTACTAGTATAAGTTAAAATATAAAATTGAAAGTAAATGTTTTGTTTCAAGGCTATCATGCACTAATAATATGTGTTAACATTTTAAAATCGCCCGTTATATATTCATCATATTATCGCTGCTCACAAAGCTATAGTTGTTTTCCCTTTTGCTCTTCTACGTGTTATTTTCTGAAGTGGGATAGGGACAGATAATTGCGCGGATAATTTATGTTTCCCATTTTGGGCTAGATGAATATTTTGTGATCATTTATTACCAGTTTTATGCAAGGTCAGCCCTAAAGGGAGTTAAAGCAATAAGACTAGTATTCACGATTTTAAACTTCACCCTGCAAAGCTGGATGAGATAGCTAGTAGGTATGTAAAAACCTTCCGTTCCCATCGATTCATTTATTACTTGTTTTTTTCTCCGTGTCTACTTTTATCTTTAGTGTTATTCTCGTTCGTTTTGTTCTCCATTCTCTTCCGTTTACCAATATTAGGAGCTCATTAAAAAAGACCACTCTCGTCTGAGACTCAGCTTAATGGGTTGTCATAAATTTGAAGTTTCTTTCTTCTTTCCTTCCCTCCCGAGAGAAGCGAGAGAAATGGTGGTAATAATCGTATGGTTAATAGTGGTCCTAAATAATAGATATTGCCGTACGCCGCAACAGCATCTAAACTGGCATTAGTTTGTCACTTCTTTCTCTTACAATAATATATGTAGGTAAGCTGGGAAGAGATGAGAAAGTCAGCACTCCAGCCTTTCTCTATTTTTTCTGACAGTAATTTTTCTCTATTACTTCGGGGAGCAAGGGAGCCCAATAGATGGCCAAATCCAGTTGCGTCAGGAACATCGCAGTTGGATCTCTAACCTTTAATATGTAACATTACGACGCCTGTCCTCATGGCCAGGTTCTATACCTCCAACCTCACGGACAGATTCCGACAAAGGGACCACTCAATGAACTGTCTTTATGGACATATTCGAGCAGAGAGCGCTTTAAATGCCCCTATCATCAGGGGTATGTTTTACCAGAGAGCTCCTTCAATGCGTTTCTATCCTTACGAGTATGTTCTTGCAGAGAGCCCCTTCAAATGCCCCTATTCCTCACGGACAGATACCATTAGACAGTTTCTTCAATGCTCCATATTCTCAAGGACAAGATCTAGCAGAGGGTCCGCTCAATGTAGTCATATCCTTACGCACAGGTTCTGGCAGAATGTCCACTGAATGTGTTCATATCCTCACGGAAAGGTTCTGGCAGAAGACCCACTCAACGTGCTCCTATCCACACGGACAGGTCCTGGCAGAGGGCCCGCTCAATGTGCTCCTATACTCACGGACAGGCTCTAGCAGAGGATCTGCTCATCTGCTCATATCTCCAGGACAGGTTCTGGCAGAGGACCCACTCAATGCGCTCCTATCCTCACCGACAGGTTCTGGCAGAAGGCCCGCTCAATGTGCTCCTGCCTTCACAGACAGGTTGGCAGAGGACCCGCTCAATGTGCTCATATCCCCACGGACAGGTGCTGACAGAGGGCTCGCTCAATTTGCTCATATCCTCAAGGACAGGTTCTGGCAGACTGTCCGCTCAATGTGCACTCCTATCTTCACAGTCAAGTTCTGGAACAGAGACCCCCCTCAATGAACTCCTATCCTCACAGTCAGGTTCTGGCAGAGAGCCCACTTAACGAACTCTGTCTCACAGCCAGGTTCTGGCATAGGGCCAGAGGGTTCCCTCAATGAGCCCTTATCCTCCAGACAAGTTCTGGCACAGGGATTCCCTCAATGAACTCCTATACTCACAGACAGGTTCTGACAGAGGGCCCCTTCAATGCATCTTTATCCTCAGTGCAGTTCCCAGGAGAAGGCTCTTAAATACCATCCATTTTCACGTAGGTTCTGGGAGTTGGTCCCCTCAATGCGTTCCTATCCTCATAAAACAGCTTCTGGGAGGGCCCCTCAATAAACTCCTATCCTCAGGACAGGTCCCAGCAAAAGCCCCTTTAATATCTCCTATTTTATCCCCTCAATGCATTCCTATCCTCACGGACATGTTCAAGCGAGATATCGAGATTTCACCGTAAGTACATATTTTGGGATCCCTGAACTCCCAACAATATTTTTGATAAAAGGATCCGTATGTTTGCCTTTCTGTGTATATGGCTGTTAACAGCATAGTTCAAATACAAAAAGCTGGATAAATAATAAAGTTGGTATTTAAGTTCAGTATCTTCCAGGGATGTGACACGAAATTTTTCAAGAAAATCTTCCCACTTCAAGCTATCCATTACATGGAAAATTTTTATTTTTATTTTAGTTCCTCATAAATGACGCTAACGATGTTGATTAAAACATCATGTTTAATATATTTTAATGAGTATTAATTTAAATGTTGATTTTTACTTTCTCTACTACGTATAGTAAGTAGGGGAAGTATTGTATTCCACCCAAAAATTCGATACCGAGATTTCACTGGAAATATATGTTTTGAGGCCCCCTGAATCCCAAAAAAGCATTTTTGGAAACATGTCCGTGTGTGTGTGTGTCTGTGAACAGCATAACTCAGAAACGAACAGTCGGATAAACACCAAACTTGGTATTTAGGTACAGTATCTTCCAGAGATGCGACACGAAGATTTTCAAGAAAATCCCCCCACCCCAGTTTACCTTTTGCATGGAACATTTTTCGAAAAATTTAATCTTCTCAAAAATGGCTCTAACGATTTTGATTAAAATATCACATGTGTAAGATGTTTTCATGACAAATGAAATGTATATCTTGAATTTTCTGGGAATGTCTACAAAAGTATTCTTCATTGTGAACGACTTTTGCATAACTGGTAAACCATAAGAGATAGACAAAATTTTACTACACAAAAAATGTAGATCGCTTTAAAATACACAACTTATGTCATATACATTTTTTTTTGAGTGAACCATTTTCGAGATATTGCTTGTTATTTCCTTAAATTTTCCAATACTTATACTTTTTCTCAAATTCGTTATTAATTTTGTTTTGTCCTGGTAATGCAAAGAGAATGGAATACTCCACATAGCAACCAGCTCTTAAAATATTTGACTATCGCTTAATGCCTAGAAATTCAACTTGCATTTACAAGAAAATTACCAATAAGATTAACATCTCGATATCTCGATTAACATGAAGCGTATGGATAACAGGCACTTGTAAAATAGTTTGTACAAGAGTAGAGAAAGTCATGTGAGTGTAACGCATCAGATTTTTTGCAGAAAAAACAGTAACAGGACCTACATATCTCGATATGTTACAGCTTTGGTTGATGTCCCTTTATCTTCCAACTAGATGGAGCACCGCCTCACTAGCACACAGTTCTTAGACTTTACTTGGATGAAATTTTATCACAGCGTTGGATTGACTGTACTGCAGATGACAATAACGCTTCGTTACGTTGGCCACCGAGGAGTCCGATCTCACACCTTGCGACTTTTTCCTTTGGGGACTTCTCAAAGACAGGGTTTTCGTTCCTGCACTTCCTCACGATTTAGATGACATGAAGCAACATATCAGAAGAGCCGTGGCAAGTGTTGATGCAGATATGTTACATCGCGTTTGGGATGAACTTGATTATCATCTTGATGTGTGTCGTGTGACGCAAGGATCATACTTGAACATTTGTGAGTTCACAAACTAAACTTCAAGACTTGCTCTGCACGACAGTGCAAACAGATTCATTATATCATTAATAGTTATGGATTTATAACACTTTGAAAGTGTGTATTTCTTTTGTAATAACCCTGTACTTAGTTTGGTACGGCCTTTCTACTCTGCAATTTTCTGCACATTGGTTTTCCATAACCTGTATATAAAGGGATTATGTGAAGTTGTAATGGGCAAAGGGAGTCGTGTGAGCGTGAGACATCAGAATTTTTACTCTCTTTATTAATACTTTCGAAACTGTTTTGTCTTCAGTTCCTTCCTCCATTTGCCTTGCTTTAGTTCTCGACAGTGATGACCTATATACAGAAGGCGTTCATTAGGCCCGAACACTTCCCGCTGATATACTTTAAATAGGATTACTTTAACTTCCCCAAACTTTTAATCCTTTGTAGCATCGACTACTTATCGACCATTAGATTCAGAGCTCAGTACAAAGCAATACCTAGGCAGAATTATAACTTTGCCACAGACACAAACTTTCAAAGTGCCTACAGCTTTGCTTTCTCTATCATTGTAATCATTAAAAGTTATAAACTCCAGTTTCTGTTTATTTTTGAAGTCAAATTGATGATTTAAGACCAATTATAGCTGCATCACTTACTCATTCGTAACTGTGCGAGATGGCGCCGCTCTAAAGTGTGGGACTCGCGTTCGGGAGGTCCCCGGTTGGATCCCCGGCGACCGCCCACTCTGAGCCAGGGTTTTCTTGGTTTCCCCGGGTCGGCGTGATTCATCATCTACGACGACTCTCCTACCCCTCATTTCCTGTACTCACACTTTTCTTGTAATCTGTTTCAGGATTGTAGAACCAGGCGACGGTGTCCGGCCTGTAGAGGTCTCTTCCCTGGCGTCGTTGCGGGACTGCTCAGGTCTCGCCTCAGAGTGGGCTCCGCCCCAGAGGGACCACCTAGGTTCGTCGAATTGTGGGTGGGCACGGGTGGCGTCGTATGCGTTCGATCTGGAAACGTTAGGAACCCCGTCTATACTTGCGCCCGTCGTCTTCCGGATCTGGTCGCCCTTCGGGTCTCTCCTTGAAGTGTTTTTGTTACGTAACTTTTCATTTACGTAAACTTGAAGAAGGTTATGTTGTGCTGCTTTTGTTTGGTTACGTAATTTTAACTGCCCCACGTATGGGAGCCAACTTGAAGAAGGTGATTTTGTTACATAATATTTATTTACGTAAATATTTAGTTGCTTTAAGGAGTTTGCAACACGCTTTGGGCATCGGTTTGAATTTGTTGATCACGTAATAGTTACTGTTATTACGCAATATGCTGCTACGTATGAGAAGCTGATTTTAAAATGTACTTTTGTTGTTACACTCCAAGTTTTACACTATAATGTTTAACGTTGTTATTAAAACTGCTTCTATATATTACTTATGTTTGAATTTGCCTCGGCTGCGTCAGTAATGTTTGTAGAGTCATGTATCTTAGTCAAGGTGCGGTATGACAATGATTGTAGACATCACAGAATTTAAGTTTTTAAATTCACTTCTTTTATTAATTCTTGCACATTTTTTATAAAGCACTACACTTTTTTAAGAACTGTGAGAATCTTTAATACTTTCACTTAGCGCGTATACATATTTTTACGATTCACACGTAAGGTTTCTGTAGAGAACACATCTTCCATCTGCTCACTACCAAGGTTTGCCAGCAACTGAGCAACTTTCAACGGTCAAAACCCGTAGGCTTCGGTATTTAAAGTCTCTGATTGGCTAATTCTAGTCCAATAGAATATTTGCATTTTACTTAAAGCTTTTCTTTGCTGTCGCTTGGCTAATTTTAAACTGTCACAGAAATTACATTATCGTTGCTTTAATCATGATTAGTAACTTTCAAACTGTAAAAATCATTATTGCCACAAGGTTACCTCATTATTACCTCATTGTTAGCAACTTAAAACGTATTATTCTCACAGCTCTTGCATTATTAAAGTATATAATGTAATAACATAACATTATTAAACATGTTTACAATAAAAATAAGCATTTGCAATGACTGTTACATACATTTTAAATAATTATTACATACATATTGTTTCAAGGCGGGCTGTTATTGAATTTATTTCTTATATAATACAATTGAAATTATTCAGTTATTAAAATACTGCCTCATCCTCTCATCTCTCCCTCCCAGGAGATACGGTAGAATCAAAAAGGGCGTTAGCGGCCTACTTGCCTGTTCTGCCCCGTTTCTCCGTACTTTTATCTTTACCTTCCTCATTCATACTTATGATAAAATGTGATGTGTAACAGCCATACAACTTTATTCGTTACCAACTAGCTGTCTTACTCGGATGCATTCTGTAACGTGTTGACAATAAGGATAGGGGGGCTTATTGAAGCCGTAGTTACCTACAATTTTCACGGGTACCTAAAATGCAAGTGTCCAACATTTAGTTCCTCAAATGTTGCAAATTTGTACATAAGAGGTTGAAAATACGAGTAGGGATACCTATTTGAAATTGTAAGATAACCTATAACTTTCGCCAAGACCTATAGCTCACGTGAAGGACAATTTTTAAAATTTCAGGTACTACATGATTAAAAATAGTAGTTGGGTAGTTTTTTTAAAGGGTAATCTATCATGTTTTCAGGTCCTGTAGTATAATCGTACAGTATTTTAACAGATGGTTAAACACTGCAGATTTCTGCCTGAGAAGTTGAAAATATGATGGGCGTAGATTTTTAGTTGAGTTGTAGGAGCATTAGAGCTGTAACGTAGTCCATAAATTTCGTTGGTTCCTATGTGTACACAGTTTTATCTAATTATAAGAGAGCTATTTTGTTTGTTAGGGGTTCAGAAAATAGAGATTGAAAATAAGAGTAGCGAAACATTTTGAAAGTTGTATGGTAGCTTATAATTTTTGCCAAATTCTAAAGCGCAAGTGCCCCAAATTTTGTCCAAATCATACTGAAAATACTCCTTGATAACAAAGTTCAGCGAAGTCGGAAGGAAATTCGCTCTAATAACTTCATAGGCCTTCCAATTTGGGCTGGAAGTCATTAAAAGTTATATTTGTAGTAAAGTGAGGCAGTATTGTTAACACTTAAATGATTTTAGTCAAATTATATAATACAAATATAATAACAATCCACCTTAAAGCAATATGTATATGTAACAATATATAAAAAGTGTATATTACAGTCATTGTATATGTTTATATTATTGTATATATGTAGTAATGTTATCTAAATGTATTACGCAGTTTAATAATGTAGGAGGTGTGAGAGTGATAGGTTAAAAGTTGGTAACAATGAGGCAACCTTGAGGCAATAATGAGTAAGAAAGTGTAATAATGCTACTAGTCATTCTTGGAGCAACAATAATGTAATTTTTGTGTCAGTTTATAAAATAGCCAATCAAAAACCAGAAAAAAGTTTAAGTTAAATAAAAGTATTCTATTGGATTAGGAATAACCAATCAGAGACTTGAAATACAGAAATTTACACATTTAAGCGGTAGAAATCAAGTCGGTTGTAGACAGTGTTCCTGACGCGAGATGTGTCCTCGAGAAATTTAATACGTATTGGTGTGAGAAAATAGTTTACGTGTTAAAAAATGCAAGTAATTAATAAAAGAAACTCACAGCTCTCTATATCAGTGAAGTGTTATTTAAATTGCGTCAAGGATTAATAAATGTAGTGAAGTAAAAATTATAATCTGTGTAAGCCTACATTCTTAGCCGCATTACTCCCTGCAAAGAAATCCATGTCTCTAACAATAATACTGACGCAGCCGAGGCAAACATAAATATATAATATTTAAAGAAACAGACAAAATTACAAAGTTAATATTTTTTAAACTTGGGGCAAAGGCCACCGGAAAGTAAATTTAGGGCAAAGGCTACCGGAAACTTTTTACCATACGTGCGGTTGCAACTACTTCAAATTCGGCTCCCCAACAGTTGAACTACAATACAACTCCTACTTCAAATTGGCTTCCATACGCGAAGCAACAACCTACTTCAAAAGTGTCCAAAAATAATTTTGATATTCAGAAACGGGATTGAAAATGAGTGGCATGAACATGAAATCCCTCTAAACCATCCCAGTTTAAACATTTTTGGAAGTTCACTGCTGGGCAAAAAAAGGCGCAACACTTAGAATATCCTTGAAAATGTAACGATCTCTTAAAATCACCAAAGTTAAAAAATGGTCATCCCTGTGGGATATAAATCTGGGACGACGCTCGCAGAATATTTGTGGGAGTTCTTCCTAAAGCTCTCTCACTATTATTACTTTCACTACATAGCAATAGCTGCGCCCATCTTCAACTAATCCAACAGGTTTTGCACAAACAACAGAGCTCAAAAGCATCTTTCAGAGCACAATATCTCCACACCATAGAGAATAATGAACATTCACTATGTGTAATAGGATTTGTTTGCAATCACAACAGTGTTCAGCGTGGAATTGCAACAATGTAGGAATGGAAAAAAATTGCAAAGCAGTCAAGGACCTTCCAAGTACACCAAATAATATCTCTTAAGAGCCAAAAGGTTTCATGTTCTTGTTTGCAAAGTGCACATGAAAACAAATTCCAGCAATGTGACTAAATGACAGTGCATTTCAATTGGAGCTAAAATTTTCACAAGTGTTACAACTTTCTTTTGCCCGGTAGGGATTTTATAGCCTATGTCCGTCCGCAAGAACAAGGTTTTTCAATACTGAAAGTTTGTTGAGTGGTTTCTGAGATTACCCAACACACACGCAAATTTCTTCTTTTTATATTAGCATAGATTTACAAGCTCCCTTATATATTATACAGGGTGATTTATGAAGAACTGACACATTCATTTCTTTAATTGTTTCAAAACGAGTTATGCTAGCGACAACTTATTATACCTGAAATGCAGAGGAATTTTGAGAGATTACTTACCTCTATAGCAAATGTTGAGAATGTCCTCTATCCTGCATAAAGCACAACTCAACACGTCGTTCCATGTTACTGGCCACTCGTTGGAGGACACTGTAAATTCAGTTTTATCTATGGACGCTCTTTAACTGCTGTGGTTCTTAGCGTCCCATTCTGTATTGGGCGTGAAAGACCGGAAATTTTGCTCAGATGCCTCTTTATCAGGCTTGAGGTTCTTTTACGTGCCGTAAATCTACGACACGGGACCACCGGCTTTACTTCCCTTCCGAAGGAAGCCATGCTAAGGATTTTTACACCCGAAAAAAATCCCTCGCCCTCCGCCGTGTTTGAACCCGCGACCTCGGGCACTAGAGGCTAGCATGGTAACCACTACACAACAGGGAGGACTCTGTTATCAATTGTTTGAATCTCCTGTGTAATGTTGTGCTTCAGATCGTCCAATGTCTGGGGACGTGTGGCATAAACCCTGTCTTTTAAGTAACCCCATAGAAAGAAGTCCCGCGATGTCAAATCCGGAGATCTCGGTGGCCACAGGTTCTTGGGCATTATGCGGTTGTCAAAGAAATTTGCAATTAGTGCCATGGATTCATTTGATGTATGACATGTAGCGCCATCCTGCTGAAAATATCCTTGACTCAGCTCTACATGGTATAGTTGCTCAGCAAACTCCATGAAAATCCTCGGTACTCTGCAGTGTTCAGGTTGTTAAAAAAAAGATTGGTCCACGAATATTGCGCACCAAACTCCGATTTTAACCGGGTGCATAGGTGCTTCATGAATAACATGTGGATTTTCGTGAGTTATTTGAGTTCACATAGCCGGATAAATGGAACCATGCTTCATCTGTGAATCATGTGATGGACAGTATGGCAGGATTTTGCACAATGAACGCCTGAAACCAACGACAATGATTCAGTCGTCTATCCTTATCTGGTTCCTGTAACTGATGGACAACCGTAATCCTATACGGTTTTAGGGCTGCACTTTTCACAGCTCTCTGACACATTGAGTAGCTACCCTGTCTCCTACGACAAACGTCTTAATGATTGTTTGGGTGACTGATCCAGTCTGCTCTTACGTCAACAACAACCGTGGGAAGCCTAGATGAACGAGTTTTGCCTTTTTTCACTCACCAGAGATCCAGTTGTTTCCAATTTGTTTACTAGTCCCAGTATTGTGTTTCTTTGGGGATGATTCCGAACACGAAATTCTCTCTGCTACCTTTGAGTGGCTGTAATTGAATTCGTAATCCAGTATTGCTTTACAAGGAAGAGTCGTTCATTTAATATGTACTCCATTTTCACGTTGACTGGAACAAAATTTCAAAAACGGTTGCCGACAATAAAACTAACAATTTCGAATAAAACATGAACATCTGCGCATCTAGTGACAGGGAATCGAAACTCCAGAACATTCTGCTTAATTTAGTGCTAAAATTGGGGCATTGAGCTTATTTTGAACAGAATAATTAAAGAAAGAAATCTGTCAGTTCTTTACAAATCACCATGTAGTAATGATGTGTGATATTTCTATCCACTGTTGTGATACGAGTTTGCCTAGGAAGGTTTCAAATTAGACAATATGATCTTCGTTACGCGCAAGATGCAGAAACAACCCTCAACTATTAATATAATATGAACAATTTTAACATGGTTTTCTCGCAGGGACAGAAGAGGATTTAAGCACTGTGGCCAGAAGCCTGTTGTGCCGTATGCAACCTTCGGGAGGAAGAGATGAAATGAACGATCCGAAGTGTGGTTGCCCGGATCAAGTAGCGGCAGGTGCGGATGTTGCGGGGTTCCTAAGTTCACAGATGGAAACACTCCTACAGGCACCTCTCAGCGCTCCTCCTGGCGAACAAATCCAAACTGCCTGGTTCCGTACCAGAGGAGGAAGAAACAGTCACAGAGCCAATTCCAACGCGCCCCACAAATCACCAAACTACCCAGTCAAGTCCCGTACTCCAAAAGGTGATGAAATGAAGTGATAGAGAATGAGAGACCGAAAACTTCGTGGTACTGAAAATAAGCACCCCAGCATTCGCCTGGCGACAAGAGAATACCATGAAAAAGTCAGAGCGAGCGGTCGATGCGAGTCGCACGCGTTGCCGCGGCGCCACTTCCCTTGGTATTTTTGTTATTAATGAGCATATGGAAAAAATGCACATTTTAAAACATGTTGTAGTGCAATCACTCTTAAAAGAATGTGGGCCACTATTCAAAAGATCGAGTCGTGTAGTACGTGGTGCTTGTCATCCCTAGCCAGGGGATGGCGAAGCGGCGCGCGGGGTCAGGGCGTTTATCAACAAGCTTCAGGCGGCCGACCTGTTTTTGACTTCTAAGTCCCACATTGCTATTTTAACGCTATTACTCTATAAGATCTTGGTCTACAGTGATAGAAACTTACTTTAAGAAGCGATGTTTTTGATGCAGTAATTTGTATCATAAATTATTTAAATGTAAAGAATGATTATAGTATGAATATGCATTTTTGTGTGACATTGATTTGAGATGTTTGTTGATTGTAATTATTGTTGAGAAGTGGGTTTATACTGCCTTACTGAAACTGACAATAATAGCGTGCAATAATGCAGCGAGGGGGTGAGCTGTTTATCATTATTAGAGACGAGGAAGTTACGTAATGTTGGCGCGTTTTTCTTTAGAATTTGCTGGAACATTTTCCCTAGAGCATATGTATTCATAATTTTCATTGGATATAAAAATAGACGCTAATGTTGGCGCGTTTTATTAGCCAATAGCAACTCAGTTATATTCTTTAGGCATATCGGGGTGTAGGAGTATAAAAAGGGCTAGATTAGAGGTAGACTCCGCCAGTTCACCAAAAATGTTTGTACGCTACACGTCGCCGTCAATTCATCGAAAATCTTTGTACATTACACGTCGTCTTCCCGTCAGTTCGTCGAAAACATGTGTACATTACACGTCGCCTTCAGTCCAGCAGAAATATTTGTACAGTACACGTCGGCTATCGATTCGCAAGTTACGCGTAGCAGAGTTATGAAAAATCTAAAGTGTTGTAAAGTTAATCACACAAAAAGTTGAAGTACGCGAATTAAAAGTGATCAGTAATGAAGTTATTATAACAGTTTCAGTTTGGCGAATGTCAAGATCAAAGTGTAAATGTGATAGTGAATGTGTTCGACAATAAAAAGTGTAAAACAAATTCTTTCATCAGTGCTATCTTTGGATAAAAGACTCCTTTTCCTTTTACACAACGTGTATAAAGAGAAGTGCTCGACCAAAAAGACATAGCTAGCCGGAGGACAGTGAACCAAAATTAAATAAAATAACAGTAGCATTCTTTAAAACAAACACTAATACTGCCGCAAATTGCTAACACCAGATGGAGCTACAAACGTAACAAAGAATCACGTCACAAAATGGCTTCACCACGTGGAGTAAACACAAATACACAAATAACATTAATAATACCGCCGCATTTTCTACAAATAACCACTTACTTGTTTTTGTTTGAAGGGAGATCAAGGAAGAAATAACCGTTCACTTTTAGCACAAGACATTTACGCAATTGAAATATGTCAGACGATAGTTTGCTAATTTAATTAAGGATAATAATTGCTGCTAGGGTGCCATTTATTTAGCAATTGTTATTATTAAATTGTGTTTAAATACGTATAAAATTAAATTACATAATGGTCATATTGACATTTCGCTCTTGACAAACAAATGTTATCAACAAAACTCACGATAGTGATGGCGGTAGTAACGGAAGTAGTTTAAGAGCACACTACTCCAGCGTTCAATAGCACCATAACAGGTTAATACCATCTTTTATTTCCTAAGCTTGCATCAGTGGAAATAATATGAAGTATAAGACAGATGTAAAAGCAATGGTTTGCTTATATTTGGTTATAAACAGCTATTTGATTACAAATGAACTTTGGTTTATGCCTGTAAAATGAGAGAGCTTCAATTAACTAAACAATTCTATCGTATACTGTCACGCCTTTAATTTGAAGGGGGTTGAGGACGTGCATTTGGGAGCGTAGCAGGATTAAGGGTTGGTGAGCAACTCTGAATGGCAAGACACAATTAACAAAAACGATAACAGATTTAATATAACAAACGAGTAGACACAGAGACAGCGAGCAAGCAAGCCATTTTTAGGATTAAGTACTTAATGCCATCGAGCACTGGTTGCCATACCCAACGGTGAATGTTGATCTGGGCAGCGCCTCCGGCCGCACCTGGGTTGTTCCTATCAAGATTGCCATCCCTATAGGTTTATGAAAGGGGTTTTATATCATAGATAGACGCCTCCACTCAGGACATGGTCATATATGGAGAGTTAACCTCTACTCTATGAGTTGGCATCAACCCACATAATATCACAAGGATATGACTAGCACTGAACGTCCAGCTCAAGCATCGTGTTGCACCATGTGAAGTAAGAATGCAAGAAATAAGCTTCACATGAACGAAATTCTAAAGAAAAGTAATTTTTAGGAAAATAATTTAACTTAACTTGACCCATACGTTACAATACTTTTCGAATATTGTAAAACACTGAAGATCTGCAACAAGCTTCTTCATTTAGGTAGAACCTGGAAAGAAGAGAAAAAAAATCTGTTAGTATTCGAACCTCCCTACTTCAGTTAAGCCGGCGCTCTACCGAAGAGCTACTGTAGTGTCGGGCTATGGACTCCCATCAATATATTTGACGCTTGGGAGATTTACTTTTAAGTTATCTCAGGTGTTTGAAATTCATAAGGAGCGCTAGAAACACCCAGAACTAAATCCATCTACAAAGAAGGCCGGGGATCCATGAATCGAATATCTGGGTTATTCCCAACCCCCCTAATTTACTTCTCGTGCAGTAAGAGTTAGAAGCAATATCACAAATTTCGCTCTATAGTACTTGTTCTCAGTGAAACTAAGGAAGTAATACTTTACTTTTTCGTTCACCGGAAACGATTTATGCTTGTCTTTAATTCTTCCTTACTCTTCGGAGAATATGAAATAAACGTAATTAAAGGTCACAAAAAGTTGTCCTCCATCCGAGAAATAAACTCTGAATCCTAATTTCATAAGCCAACACTCTAACCGTTATTTCAAAGGAGTAACCATACTATTCTAAATGCCTTATGGTTTGTTTATACTGGTAGGGTGAAATCAGAGGAACTTGATATCATGTGACATTTCATCACTTTGTATTGGCCTACGGCATGTTAAGTGACATGCAGGGACAGTATTGGAACACCACACTATAGCAAAACTCCATACACCTTGCCATACACAAGTGTGTAACCAGGGGCAACATTGTAGGAATGTGGGATTGTGGCCGCACAGTAGCCCAAATATACCAAGCAGTTGGGCATACAGAAGATACTATGCGGCTATGGGTGAAAAGGTTTCAGGAGGAGGGTGGAGAGTGCCTTAAGACAAAGTAAAAGCAAGGAAGGCCAAAGAAGACCTCGGCAGAGAACGATATAGCTATTCTAGATGTCCGCAATGAGAATCCCTTCCTTCCAGCGACAAGAATAACATAAGTCTAAATCTCCCAGTGGGTGTTGAGACGGTCCGTCGACGACTCCATGCTGCTGACATCCGACGTCGCAGGCTTGCGAGAAAGAGTGCCCTTAAGCAAGAATATAGGCGAGTTCGCTTGGCCTTCTGGCAAGTCAAGACTTCTGGAGATGATAATATGGTCTGACGAAAAAGTGTGAGGATGGGAGACTGTCTTTGTGACGACCCTAAACAGGTTGTTACCACTACACGGAGTGGCAGGATCACTTAGCTGTATGGGGCTAGATGAGTACCGGTGGAGTAGGGGAGCTTGTTGAAGTCTCCTCTAACATGGACTTCTAGGAATATGTTACAGTCCTGGAAGAGTGCGTGCTCCCAACGGCGCGATCTATCTACCCGGAAGAGAAAATGCCTGTGATACATTTCATACACGATAACAAAGTGTGCACGCATCTCGGTCCACAGAGGCTTGGCTTCGGCAGCACACCGACATTTCGGTTTTGGAATGGTCTGCAAAGTCTCGGACATTAATCGACTTGAGAACGTCTGGGCATTAATGGTTCGGGACTGGGAACAACGTCAAGATCGTACCAAAGAGGCACTGAGGGAATTGAGGAGAGGACCTCAAATCTGCAGCTCTTTGGTTTCCTCAATGCCTCGGAGACTAAATGGGGTAACTGAAAATCAAGGTTAGTGGTCTTCCTATTAAGGAAATAAAAAAAAACAAGTAACTCAAAATGTTTTGCATTATTATTACTTTTTCTACTGCGTATAGTAAGTAGGGGAAGTATTGCATTCCACCCAAAAATTCGATACCGAGATTTCACCGGAAATACATGTTTTGAGACCCCCTGAATCCAAAAAAGCATTTTGGAAACACGTCCATGTGTGTGGCTGTGTGTGTGTGTGTGTGTGTGTGCGTGTGTGTCTATGAACAGCATAACTCAGAAACTAACAGTCGGATAAACACCAAACTTGGTGTTTAGGTTCAGTATCTTCCAGAGATGCGACACGAAGGTTTCAAGAAAATCCCCTCACCCCAGATTACTCTTTACATGGAACATTTATCGAAAATTTTAATTTTCTCAAAAATGGCTCTAACGATTTTGATTAAAATATCATATGCTTAAGATATTTTCATGACAAATAAAATGTATATCTGGAATTTTCTGGGAATATCTCCAAAAGTATTCTTCATTCTCAACGACTTTTGCATAACTGGTAAACCATAAGAGATAGATAAAATTTTACTACACAAAAATGTAGATCGTGTTAAAATGCACAATTTATGTTACATACTTTTTTGTTGAGTGAACCATTTTCGAGATATTGCTTATTCTCTTAAATTTTCCAATACTTATACTTTTTCTCAAATGGGAATTCGTTATTCATTTTTTTGTCCTGGTAATGCAAAGCGAATGGAATACTCCACATAGCAACCAGCTCTTAAAATATTTGACTATCGCTTAAAGCCTGCCAATTCCCCTTGCATCTACAAGAAAACTAGCAATAAGATTAACATATCGATATCTCGATTAACATGAAGCATATGGAGAATAAGTGTTTGTAAAACTAGTTTGTACAAGAGTAGAGAAAGTCATGTGAGTGTAACACATCAGATTTTTTTATTATTATTATTATTATTATTATTATTATTATTATTATTATTATCATCATCAATGGATTTATTGTAAAACAATTGCTATTGTATTTCACATTTGGTGGATTTGTGTGGAAGAAAATATGTTTAATTTCTATAAATATACACAATTTTATTTTTGTGCTACTAGTGCTCTTAAAGTGATATCCATGGTGTTAATCTTTCTATTCGACACAGTTTACCGTCTCTGTAAGCTAGTGTAGTGAAAAGGAACGTTAAACGCTATAAATAAATAGAAGGTGTTTAATTTTTATTTAATTTACAATTATGATGCTAATAATAACAGTAATAATGACTATTATGCAAAATATTGGAGATCAATGCCGGGATTCGAACCACAGATCTTTCACTGTCCATGCCAAGGTTTTGCCACCTCGTGGTCGCCTGACGCTAGCACAACCGAATCTAATGCACCTGATTCTACCTCTAACCTTTGTCTACACACAAATAAATTCTTTCTGCTTTTCGGAGAAGGTACTGCCAAATGTGACAAAGCATAATAAACAAATTGTGTTTAAGACCAACACACAATGTAAACGAGAAAATATTATAATCACATATGATAAAATGGTAATGTGAAAGTGGGAAAAATAAAACGAAATGACAAGAGTGAATAATTGAACTAAAATAAATACAAACATAACAGCTATATGTAATTATTATATAGGTAAATACAATTAGTTAAAAATGACAAATGAACCTCTGACAGCAGCAACGCTATGGTATAAATGCAATGAATAATCCGCTTGAAACGTTTGCAGAATTTTAGAAAGAAGCTTGGTATTAGACCTCTCACGCCCACCATCAGCCAAATAACTTCTATGGAAGTCAGGTTGATATAAAAGGGGCATTATTATAACATATATTATCATAATTAACAGAAATATACGCTAAATAGAATATCCATTAGTTTTTTGTATAATAATAATAATAACAATAATAATAATAATAATAATAATAAGACATTCATATGTAAAATTATTTGTATAATAAAAACATGTAAAACGAGCAAATACATAATTCTAAAAGGCATGGAGGCAGTTTATTTAGATAAAAAATACAAATGCTAACCCCCGACTTGAACACGCGACTTCTGCAATGCCAAGCCATAACGCTCTCCTTTACACCAAAGCGGACAGTATTAGAGACGTGCATATTTTTGCATTTGATGTGTCTGACACCCCCTTTCCCTTCTCCCACACTTCCGTCGAAAGAGTGAACAAAGTACATGGAACAGCTATGCGTGCTATGGCATCCAAATACATTTGAGAGATAGTGTACATCAAAGTAAACTTCAACCTGGGGATTAAACGTTGCTATTATTACCATCTTCTGAAATACTAGTAAAGTGAGCCTTGTCTGCGAAATCTTTGATGTCCGCTGGCGAATATATGTATATATATACCCGCAATCGATATTTTAATAAAACACTTCGAACTCCGGAGTAAAGCATCACACTCCGGAGTAAATGTCATTAACACTGCTATTGCTGTCACATCGTTACTGTTAAGTATTTTTCGACGATAGTGTTATTTTATCATGGTGTAAAGTTGAATTTACTGCAATCAGTGTTGGTAACCCAACCTATCTGCGTGTCTATTTTACTACAAGTATGTGCATGAACTATGTTAAATCTTCTAACTTGTTATACAGGGTGAACAAAAAGTATGGAATATTGGCCATAACTTTTAAATGGACCAATAAAGTTAAGCGCTGACTTTTTATTCGCATGGGAGGTAGGGGCCCTGCAGATAGCCTAAGGGGCAGCGCCCCAATTGCCCCCAAGTGGGGTGAGGGGGTGAACTTCAGAATTTTAAATTGGAACCATGGTATACATTTGAGATATTCTGATGGACCTTAATAAATTAAGAAAATTTTGTTTAAAACATTTTTTCTAAAATAAAAACTTGAGAATTTATAGGGTGTTGAAAATTTATTTAACATACCTAATCACCTTTATTCTCTAAGCTTGTAATTATCTGAGAATCAGAAAGGCTTGGCAACTAGACAACATTGGATTTATTTATTTTCAAACAAACCATTCTTCATTGAGAGTTTACATATAATAGCGAATCTCGCTGAAAGGGAAAGTATACAAATATTAATTATGGTTGGCTATGGCAATCGGAAGAGGACTCAAAAAGAGGTGTGTGATTTATCTAATGAATTGAATCCAAACAAAAACGCAACTCCGTCCACGGTACCAAAAATAGTAAAAAAGTACAATGACACGGGAAGTGTGAAGAATAAGGCTAACTCCGGAAGACCAAAATCTGCTACGAGTGAAGAAAATGCCCTTAGTTTGTCATTATCTGTCCAAGAAAATCCACACACATCCACAAGACAACTGGCAAGGGATTACAATGTAAGTCAAGCATCTGTTTTTACTTTAAGAAATGGCATCCATATAAGATACAACTTTTGCAGGAGTTAAGTGAAAATGATTTCGATCGAGGAAGGGAATTTTGTGAAACCGTAATGGAGCTGTCAAACCAAAATTTATAATTTGTAAGATACTTACATAATATTTTCAGATGAGGTAACTTTGTGTCTTAATGGTACAGTGAACTGTCATAATTACCTTTATTGATCTCCGGAAAACCCACATTGGATTGTCCAACAGCACACTCAACATCCACAAAACGCTAATGTATGGACAGATTTGGTTGGTAATAACACAATTAGACAATTTTTATAGAGGGAAACTTAAATACCGATATTTATCTCCACAGCATCATTCCAGTGCACCAAGATTTGTTACAGACGAGAACAACATGCTCAATGAAGAAATTTGGTATCAACAAGACGGTGCCCCAGCACATTTTGGAAAACATGCTTCTGAATGCAAAGTTTTATGGTAGATGGATTGGGAGAAGAGGGCATTGAGTGGCCACGTAAATCTCCAAATCTCAGTACATTAGATTTTTATTTGTGGGGATACTTGAAATTCAAAGTGTATCGCAATGTGTTAGACCTAAAGCAAAAGATCAGAGACGAGGTGTGTCTCACTAGTCCATATATTGTACGAAACGCATTAGACAATTTCCGTGACAGACTAGGCCATTGTTTGGCAGTGAATGGTGCTCACTTTGAACATTTGTTGTGAAATTAAGGATACCACCAAATGCGTTATTTCTAAATTTCGGTGATTATCTTTACAAACGCATTAATAAATCAATTAGATGAGTAAAATATTAAATAAAGCGAAACAAGAATCATTGTGTCATAATTATAAAAATCAAAATCTGATGCGTTACACTCACATGACTTTCTCTACTCTTGTAGGTACAAGCTAGTTTTACAAACGCTTATTCTCCATATGCTTCATGTTAATCGAGATGTTAATCTTATTGCTAATTTTCTTGTAGGTGCAAAGGGAATATGGTAGTATTTAAGCGATAGTCAAATCTTTTAAGAGCTGGTTACTATGTGGCGCATTCCATTCTCTTTGTATGTCCAGGACATAAAAAAATGAATAACGAATTTGAGAAAAAGTATAAGTATTGGAAAATTTAAGGGAATAACAAGCAATATCTCGAAAATGGTTCACTCAACAACAAAAAAATGTATATGACATAAATTGTGTATTTTAACGCGATCTACATATTTTGTGTAGTAAACTTTTGTCTATCTCCTATGGTTTACCAGTTATGCAAAAGTCGTTCACAATGAAGAATACTTTTGGAGACATTCCCAGAAAATTCGAGATATACATTTCATTTGTAATAAAAATATCTTAAACTTTTGATATTTTAATCAAAATCGTTAGCCATTTCTGAGAAAATTAAAATTTTCGAAAAATGTTCCATGTAAAGGGTAATCTGGGGTGGGGGGATTTTCTTGAAAACCTTCGTGTCGCATTTCTGGAAGATACTGAACCTAAATACCAAGTTTGGTGTTCATCCGACTGTTCGTTTCTGAGTTATGCTGTTCACACACACACACACACACACACACACACACACACACACACGGACATGTTTCCAAAAATGCTTTTTTTGGATTCAGAGGGTCTCAAAACATATATTTCCGGTGAAATCTCGGTATCGAATTTTTGGGTGGAATACAATACTTCCCCTACTTACTATACGTAGTAGAGAAAGCAAAACAATTGAATTTTGAATTTGGAATCTCCGAAGTTCCCTTGAAGTTCTCTCCCGGGCTGCTTGTCGTAGAGCTGAAGAAAATTCCTATCCTAGCTAGCTAACTTGATATTTCTCAGGATTATGTAGGTGAAGACAAATAACAAATTAAACAGCTTAATTTATTCAAATATAAAGCTCATTGAAGCGGCTAGCAACTTTCCCCTACTTAACACTAAAATGATATAAACGCTGTACATTTAATCTTCTGGCTACTGTAAATTATGTGGACCTATCTAACTGCGGTCATACGATATTTCCCACCAAGATACACGAAGAGAATCTTCCGACTGCCTTCACATGTATTACATCGCTGAAGTCCCAAGACGGCTATGTAGAGAGAGTGAGAGCAAAATCAGAATGAGGAACTTGGGGCCTCTATCTCTGTCTCACTCTAACCTCGACATCTCACTCTCTGTTTTCTTTGACTTTGCCTAACCCCTGTGTACATTAGCGTGTGTGTGCCGATGGACTTCCTGTTGCTAGCTCGCCTGCTTGTTAATTACGATGTTCCTTACATGCTTGCTTTCTCGTTAATTACATTCTGTAGTACAAGTTAATATACAGTAAAGCTATTTCTCAATATTATTTTACATTATTAGCTATTCCTGTTATTTTCAATACTCTGTTCTGTTGGGTATATGTCCCCTTGGAATATTTAACATTTTTCAACAAAACTAACATTTTAAAAGTTATAATAAGCAATACTCCACACTAGTATTTAAGAGCAATAGTTCTTAAATACTAGTTATCTGTAAATACAAGCTTGGAGAATTAAGGTGATTAAGTATGTTAAATAACATTTCAATACCCTATAAATTCTCAAATTTTCATTTTAGAAAAAATGTTTTAAACAAAAGTTTATTAATTTATTAAGGAATATCAGAATACCTAAAATTTATACGATGGTTCCATTTAAAAATCTGTAGTTTACCTCCCTTACTCCACTTTGGCGCTACCCCTTATGCTGTCTGGAGGGCCCCTACCTCCTATGAGAATAAAAGAAGTCACCACTTAACTTTATTGATCCATTTAAAAGCTGTGACCAATATTCTATACAGTTTGTTCACCCCGTATATTTATTATTGCAGACATGGAATATAATATATTTGCTAGCTGAGTTTTACCATTTAAATCTTACCTGGGCCTTTATTTCCTTTTCATTTGTTAATATTTACTTAGGACTTAATTCATGCAGCAGCTACGAATGAGGTGTAAGTTACTGATTTTTTAAAGGTCAACAAGCAGTCGTGGATAATCGCCACGAAGGTTAACGTTGGTGATCTAAGAAGGGGCCTTCAGGAACTGGAGCATACTACCACTCGTAGGCCATAGTGTGTTCTTTGTGCTGGAAGGAAAGATATGAAGGGAAGGCCCAAAGAGCGACCAGATCCGGACGACGATGTGAACTACCAAGGAACGGGGTCTCTAACGATTCCAGCATAACACCAATCCTGACGCCGGCTAGTCCTTCCTTAGCCACCCGCAACCTGAGGGGCTCAGGAATAGACGAGACATCAGGAAGTAAGGGGGCCCCAGCAGTTCCACCAAACGCCAGTGATAAATCTGTCCAGAGCGCAAATTCTGCCGTCCTGCCGCAACAAACCAACCGCCGTCGCTGGTCCTACAACCCTGGAACAGATGAAAGGAAATGATTGGGGCAGGAAATTCGTGGTAGAAGGGGAGCCATCCCAGCATTCGCCTACGATTTGCGGAGTGACCGGCCAGACGGGAGTCGAACCCGGGACCTCCCGAATGTGAGCCTCACACGTTACCGGAGAGCCATCTCGCTCGGTGTTGGTGATCTTTCTGGTGGAACCAGTTTTCATCTGGTAGTAAATACTTTTATTTTTGAGTAAGTACTATTACCATCATTCACTATCGCCGAAGAAACAGTAGGTATGCGTTAAGTGCACTGGAGAATCTCAAACTCCTCGTCCTCCAATGATATACTTACAATAAGGCGATTCTTCTATCCTCTCTACGTTGCTTGCGACATAGTTTACCGGGCATTTGTTTCAAATTAAGCAACAAGGTTTCAATTTGTGGAAACAATATTCAAATGTTGATTTGTGGTAATAAGCTCTTTCGATGGAAAGAAAAGAAGGAGGGGCAGAAATAAAAAGAATTGCAAACTTCCAAGCATGTCCGTTAGGAAAGCTCTTTTAAATTGTAACAAACATGTAATATTTCGAAAACGACTAGCACTACGAAAACATCTGTGCTAAATTCACATCACTATCTCTACGCACTCTCCTAAGAGCTATTTTTACAAAAGCTTATTATTCTAGCTACTTCTTGTTAATGCAGATAAGCTGCCAATTCACATTTATCCATTTCGTTGTACGATGCAGTAGGTAAAGCGATAGTCAGATTTTTAAAGAGCGTGTCACTATGTGATGCTGATAATTTTGAAATTCCATGCTCTTTGCATAACCACGAGCAAAAAAACGAATAGCGACGAATTTCCATTTGAGAAAAGTGTGTTTGAATATTCGAACAAAAAACAAGGAATATCTCAAAACTGTTAACTTCCCCCTAGAAGAAAACATAAATTGTGTGCTTTGATGAGATCTATATTTTTTGTGTGTCTATCCCTTACAGTTTACCACTTGGTACATAACCGACGTTTCGTTTTTGAGTTACGCTGTTCACAAACACACACATATGCGGTCGTTTTTCTAAAAATGATTTTTTTTTCGCTTAAGGGAGTCTCAACACGTATATTATCGGTGAAGTCTCGGTATCGAATTTTTGGGTGAATTCGGCTTCCTTTATGTCCCTTGTACCTACAAAGACATGTGTAATGATACCATTTCTACAAAGATTTATCTCAATTAACAGAAGTAGACGAAAAAAACGTCTGATGTGTTACATTCACATGACCGAGTGGGATGGCTCAGACGGTAACGTCTGTGGCCCGCATTCGGGAGGCCGTGCGTTCGATTCCCACGGCCGACCTTTCTGACCCATTGGTTTTTTTCGGGGTTTCCCCGGGTCGCTAGGCGAATGCTGGGAAGGTTCATTACATCCCCCGAATTTCCTGTCCCTCCATTTCACCTCCATTCTCATTTCACTTTAGCTTTCATCCGCTTGGTCTGTTTCAGGGTTGAAAGTGTCGGCGGGAGTCTCGGCGTTGCATGGCAGAAAAAATGGATGCTCTATGTAGCCCTTCGTCCTCCGTAATGGGGGCGGTCTGCGGATCCCGGGCCCCCTAGTAGGATGTGCATGCCTGCAGGGGGAAGGGGAGCACCGGTTGCTTGCACCAGCTACCATGGGGGAGTTTCAGTTTGTAAAAGGTAGGGACCCCGCCCTCTGCCCTGTCGCGCCTCTTGATCCAGCTGCCCTCTCTCTCCTCTCACCTCACCTCACCTCACCCTCGCTGGGGCACCTCATCAGGGTTTACCACAAAAGATCTTGTAGGTCGAGGTGCTAAGTCCCCTCCGTACCTAGTCCTACTCCTACATTCACACGACTTTCTCTGCCCTCTGTTGTTTATTAGCAGGTATACAAACTACTCTTATTAAAGCTTATTTTTGTATCTACTTATTTAATCCAAATAAACCTTTGCAGAAATAGCTACATTACACATTTCGATATTGATACAAGGAGAATAGCGACAGTCAAATGTTTAAGAACTGGACGCTATATGCTGGTCTTGAAATTCCATACTGTTTCTATGCAATCGCGAGAAACAACTGAATGTTGACCGCACTTTAAGACAATGACCAAAAAATGAACAATTCGAACCTTTAATAACGGATATCTCAGAAATGGCTTCTGCCACAAAAAAACTTACTTTAAATAAATTGTATGTTTTAAAAAGATCTACATTTTTTGTGCAGAAGGTTTCGTCTATCGCTTAAGGTTTACCAGTTAAACAAGATCATACAAAATTCCTTCCTAATGAAGGGGACTTTACAAGCTGTTCCCAGAAAATACAAAATATAAATTTTATGTCGTATAAATATCTTTAATATACCGTATTTTAATCAAAACCTTTACAGCCCATGTTTTAGAAAATAATAAATTTCGGAAAATGTTCCATGTAAAGGGTATTTTGGAGTGGGAATTTTCTTGAAAATCTTCAAGTCGCATCTTTGAAAGGTATTGAACTGTAAATACCAATCGTTTTTAAGTTATTCTGTCCCTCTTCCCACATACACACGCACACACATACACAGACAGACATTTTTCTAAAAATGTTTTTTTTTTGATTCAAACGTCTCAAAACATGCATTTTCGGAGAAATCCGGTATCGAATTTTTGGGTGGAATGATATCTTCTCTACCTGCTATGTAAAAGTAACAAAAGAAAGAACAATGTCCGTGCGCGCGCGCACGCGTGTGATCATAGCTAAAACATATGATGTTATACATTCACATGACTTTCTCTACCCTCTCTCTTTATTAGTGGGTATACAAACTATTCTTACTAAAGTTTATTTTTCTATCTACTACATTTTATCCAAATAAACCTTTGCAAAAATAGCTACATTACACATTTCGTTATTGATACAAAGGGAACAGCGATAGTCAAATGTTTAAGGACTGGACGCTATACGCTGGCCTTAAAATTCCATACTGTTTCCAATGATATCGCGAGAAAGAACTGAAAATCGATGCGACTTAAGTATTAAACAATTCGAACCTTTAATAATGGGTATCTCAGAAACGGCTTATGCCACAAAAATTCATTTTGATGAAATTGTGTGTTTTAAAGAGAACTAATTTTTTGTGTGGTACGTTTTCTTCTATCGCTTAGATCAAGGGTGGCGAAAACGTCTTCCTTCCGTGAGTCACCAAATATGCAACACGCACTGCATCACTCAGCAGCTTGTGAAAAACAAAGGGACAGTGGTAGAGAGAGAGAGAACGGCGCCTACGAGTCAAAATGACTCGCGAGTCCCGTTTTCGCCACCTCTGGCTTAGATTATACAAAATTCCTTCCTAATGAAGAGGACTTCCTAGACTATTCCCAGAAAATTCAAGATGCATATTTTAATCATACCGTATTTAAATTATATTTACACGATAAATAAAATGCATATCTTGAATTTTCTGGGAATAGCCTGTGAGGTCCTCTCAATTCAGAAGGCATTTTGTATAATCTTGTATACTGGTAAACGTTAAGCGATAGACGAAAACGTACAACACAAAAACTATAGATCTCTTTAAAATACAATTTATTTCAAAAAACTTCTCTTATGTGACATAAGCCATTTCCGAGGCATCCGTTATTAGTGGTTCGAGTTGTTCAATACTTTGTCATTCTTTTAGTCCTATCGATTTTCAATTGTTTCTTGCGATTGTATGGCAACAATATGGAAATTTTAGCCCAGCAGATAGCATCCAATTTTTAAACATTTGACTATCGCTGTTTCCTTTATATCTTAACTAAATGTGTAATGTAGCTATTTCTGCAAAGGTTTATCTGGATTAAAATGAAGTAGACAGAAAAATACGTTTTCACAAGAATAATTTATTTGCCTACTAATGAACGATAGAGGGCAGAGGAAGTCATATGAATGTAACACAGAGACTTTTTACTTTCTCTACTACGTATAGTAAGTAGGGGAAGTATTGTATTCCACCCAAAACTTCGATACCGAGATTTCACCGGAAATATATGTTTTGAGACCCCCTGAATAAAAAAAAAACATTTTTGGAAACATCTCCGTGCGCGCGCGCGTGTGTGTGTGTCTGTGAACAGCACAACTCAGAAACGAACAGTGTGATAAACACCAAACTTGGTATTTAGGTTCAGTATCTTCCAGAGATGCGACACGAAGGTTTTCAAGAAAATCCCCCCACCCCAGGTTACCCTTTACATGGAACATTTTTCGAAAATTTTAATTTTCTCAAAAAGGCTCTAACGATTTTGATTAAAATATCATATGTTTAAGATAATGTCATGAGAAATGAAATGTATATCTCGAATTTTCTGGGAATGTCTCCAAAAGTATTCTTCATTGTGAACGACTTTTGCATAACTGATAAACCATAAGAGATAGACAAAAGCTTACTACACAAAAAATGTAGATCGCGTTAAAATACACAATTTATGTCATATACATTTTTGTGTTGTTGAGTGAACCGTTTTCTAGATAATGCTTGTTATTCCCTTAAATTTTCCAATACTTATACTTTTCTACAAGAAAATTAGCAATAAGATTAACATGAACCATATGGAGAATAAGCGTTTGTAAAAATAGTTTGTACAAGAGTAGAGAAAGTCATGCGAGTGTAACACATCAGAATTTTTTTATTCCGGAGATCTCGGAACAGTATTTGCGGTGAAATCGCAATATCGAATGTTGGGTGGAATGCAATTCTTCGGCCCTACCATTGGTAAGCAGTAAAGAAACTAGGTAAGCATTTTAGAAATGGTGTTGGTTACTTAGTAATGGGTGCGTTATTGTTATTACATAGTTCACATGCCTGAATCGCGGAGGCTTTCAAGAGCAAAAGTAATTCAGAGGTTAGATTGGGGGAAACAAAGCTGCGGAACATAAACAGACGAAGAAACGCTCGAGAAATACGGAATGGATACTGAGAAGAGAGAAATTTATGAAGAAAGAAACTTAATATGGTATACTAGAAGAGAAAGATGCTGCTGGAACTGTAAACAAGAAAGATTTGTTATGCAATAACATGAAGACCGGCAGCGGTACAATAAATAGTAACACTTCCTTATATAAATTCTTATTCCAGTCAGTTCTTCTAAGAAGCAGTAAATATGTCTTAGGAGTACAGGAAAAGAGATAACGCCTATTAGTCTTAATGTGTTTATTGGGAAGCGATGCTTATATGTGCGATATTTATGTTCTTGGTGATCGAATTTGGGCGGAAATATCCGGAACTAGACGAGCTTATTGCGCAAGTGCATGGAAGGGAGAGGGAACACGGAACGTTTCATCAATGAGAGCCCCTGGGTGCTCGCTGTGGTCCATGGAAAGAGAGAGAGAGAGAATGAGAGCTGGTAAAGCACAGCTTTCTCCCTAGTTAGTATTCTGGAGATATAGAGGGAACAGTACCGCTCTAACCTCTAGCCGCCGCGTATCCAGGTTCCTTTTGACATTTCCACTAGTGAAGGTTACTAGGTTAGCTGTAATCGGTTCTTAGTGTTGGTGTAACAGCACACACTCTGTTGTGTTTATTCTGCGGATTGCAGTGGTATCTAATAGTGAGAAATTGCAATGCTAGTGTTTTAAACAGTGAACTGTCTGTCCGTGTCGTGGGAAACGCATGCTGTCTGCACCCACAGACCCGGCGAGACCATGTTACCGGATGTGACGTAAAAGTGAGTACTAATTTTGTTTGTTAAACATTTCATGGAGGTAATTCGTCATAGTATATAGTTATTTACTTTTGTGGGGAAGCTTAACAATGCCTGAAAGTCCCCAAATAACAAATGTAATGGAAATCCTTTAAATAAAAAAAGAACATCACAACACCAGTCATTTGTTTCGTATACAATGCTACAAAGTAAAATACATGCATTAAAATGCAATTAAAATGCAGCGAGTTTTGAAAGAAGCATCTTGTTATTATTAAATTTTTATTTATGAAAGATATTGCAAACAAAAAAAAAAAAATCCCGCATTAACCTTTACGGCGTGTAGGCCCGCACTCTGCATACCCGGGTTCGAATGTCAAGCTACTTGATTGAGAATTTGATTTACAGTCTTCCTTCAATCCTTAAGGTAAGTTTAGTAGCCTTAGCTATATTCATTTCATTATCTTGTTTCGACCTGCCCAGTCAAAATGCATTAGATGTTAAAAAAAATCCCTCTAATAGGAAACACTGCGAAAATACTGCAAAATTCACCGCGATTGTTAACATTTACACCAACAGAGTACGCAAACTGTTTCTTCCGAATCTGTTGGCATCTTAAAATATCCCACATTAGTTTTCGCCTGTCTAAACCGTTTCCGGTCGTCAAACTTGCTTCGGGTTACTGATGCACTGATTTCTCTATGCTATAAATAACGTTCCTTGAAACTTCATTCTCTTTTGTTAACGCGTTTGTTGTAACAAAGCTTTCTGTCCGGATTTAAATTCATTTGCATTTCAAGTTGATTTTCATTATTTTGATATGTTAACTATAAATCGCCATTATTATTGTTAATTTAAATATAAATTTGTTAATTGTATAGGTATACTTTGTCTATATGGCAGCCCTTAATTGAGGTAAGTGCTATAATAAATAACGAACTTGCATATATTCTGAAACATTATTGCCAAGGACAACACAGCTGGATTTCTAAGTAAATAAGAAACAATGGCGAAGCACCTTGTCGCTTACGATCATGTGCTCTATGTATGTGGCAATTCACGTACATTTTCTTTCACGATGCAGGTATTCTTGTCAGTTTTAATTATTTTTATAATCTTGGTATGAATTTTGGTTTTCCATGTTGGTATTAATTAGTCAACAATGAGTTTCGCAGATACATTGTTAAATGAATTATTAACTGCATTATTTCATAGACTGTGCAGCATATGCACAGGGCACTGGGTTTTGGAACGTTTACAGGTTTTTTTCTGTAGTTTTAATATTTTAGTTTCTGTTTAAAGATTGAAATAAAGTATGTACACAATTTGAATTAAATTTTGTCATTTTCAGTTGTTTCTCGCGATTGCGTGGTACCAGTATGGAATTTTAAGCTCAGCAGATAGCGTACAGTTCTTAAACATTTGACTATCGCTATTTCCCCAATTTCCCTTGACAAAGAAGTCTTTATTTAAAATTAATATGCAATTCTCCCATTGAATTCAAATGTTACAATTGCATTCTTTTTGAATGAGAAAGTTTCCGCTTTTATTAGAGAATCTTGTATAAAGATAGTTTAATAAGTTTGAGTTAAGTTGTTTCAACACAAAATTATTTTTTGTTAACGCGTTTCTATGTATGTAAAACCGGTTTTTACTTTCTCTACCACGTACATAATAGATAGGGAAGATATTGCATTCCACCCAACAAATTCGATACGAGATTTCACCGAAAATACATGTTTTGAGCCCTCGAATCCATAAAGGAATTTTAGAAAAAAGACAGACAGAGAGAGAGAGAGAGAGAGAGAGAGAGAGAGAGAGAGAGAGAGAGAGAGAGAGAGAGTGAGTTTGTGTGCCTGTGAACAGCATAACTAAAAACGAAAAATCGGATAAATACGAAACTTGGTATTTATGTTCAGTATCTTCCAAACATGGACACGAAGATTTTTAGGAAAATACCCCACCCCCAACTACCCTTTACATAGAACATTTTTCTCATAAACGGCTTTAACGATTTTGATTAAAATACCACCTATTAAAGATATTTACATGACAATGTATATGTTGAATTTTCTGGGAATAAACTGTGAAGTCCTCTTCATTCGGAAAGCGTTTTATACAATCTGGTATAACTGGTAAACGTGAAGCGATATACGAAAACGTACTATACAGAACTGAAAATCTCTTTAAAACACCAATTTGTTAAAAGAAGTTTTTGTGTGGCATAAGCCATTTCCGAAATATCCGTTATTAATGGTTGGAGTTGTTCAATACTTTGTCCTTCTTTTAAAGTCCTGTCATTTTCAGTTGTTGCTCGCGATTGCATGGTAACAGTATGGAATTTTAAGCTCAGCAGATAGCGTCCAGTTGTTAAACATTTGACTATCGCTATTCCCTTTGCATCTGTAACCAAATGTGTAATGCAGCATTTCTGCAAAGGTTTATCTGGATTAAAGTAAAGTAGGAAAATAAACTTTCGTAAGAATAATTTATTTACCCATTAATAAACAATAGAGGGTGAGAAAGTTATGAGAATGTAACATCAGAATTTTTTTAAGGGAGCCCAGACTTTACTGTGATTCTTGGGGAATGTATGTATTTGAAAAGATGTAGATACATTTTTGCACTAAATTTGCCATACGCTTGTAACGTTCAAAAGATTTGAAAATTTCTTTATTTGGAAAACTGCATATTTCTATTAGGTACAGGCTATTTGGGCGATATTTAAAAAATTCTAGCAACCAAATTACTGGAGAGAGAATTCTCATTTTTAATATTCGCAAAAAAGCAAATGATATTATATTTTAAGTGTGCAGTAATTTTCAGTATTTTTCATTTTAGGAGTTTTGGCAATTTTTTGAAATTTAATTAATATTCAACAATTGTGTTCGGCAATTTGAAAATTAATTTATGTACCTATGAGGCATTAACGAGGAAATTCAACAAAAATATCGATTATCCTGAGACGAAATGAAGGAAGGAAGGTAGAAAGAAAGAGTAAGCTGGACTTATCGTCATCGCTTACTTTCTGTAGGCTTATCCGTGGTAGAGAGAGGAATTTTGTATTCTAAAATACCCGATATTGAGGTTTCAGCGGAAATACTGTTTTGAGATCCCTTGAACCTCCGTCAAAAAACGTCAAGAAAGAGGTCGCTCGCACGCGCGTATGTGTGGAATAACAACTGAAGAAACGAAAAGATAAATGTATACCAGGTTCATATCTAAGTCCAGAATTTTTACTTTCTCTACTACGCATAGTAAGTAGGGGAAGTATTGTATTCCATCCAAAAATGCGATACCGAGATTTCACCGGAAATATATGTTTTGAAACCCCCTGAATAAAAAAAAAAGCATTTTTGGAAACATGCTTGGGTGTGTGTGTCTGTGAACAGCATAACTCAGAAACGAACAGTCGGATAAACATCAAACTTGGTATTTAGGTTCAGTATCTTCCAGAGATGCGACACGAAGGTTTTCAAGAAAATTCCCCCACCCCAGATTACCCTTTACATGGAACATTTTTCGAAAATTTTAATTTTCTCAAAAATGGCTCTAACGATTTTGATTAAAATATCATATGTTTAAGATATTTTCATGACAAATGAAATGTATATCTCGAATTTTCTGGGAATGTCTCCAAAAGTATTCTTCATTGTGAATGACTTTTGCATAACTGGTAAACCATAAGAGATAGACGAAATGTTACTATACAAAAAATGTAGATCGCGTTAAAATACACAATTTATGTCATATACATTTTTTTTGTTGAGTGAACCATTTTCGAGATATTGCTTGTTATTACCTTAAATTTTCCAATACTTATACTTTTTCTTAAATTCGTTATTCATTTTTTTATGTCCTGGTAATGCAAAGAGAATGGAATACTCGACATAGCAACCAGCTCTTAAAATATTTGACTAGCGCTTAAAGCCTACCAATTCCCCTTGCATCTACAAGAAAATTAACAATAAAATTAACATCTGGATTAACATGAAGCATATGGAGAATAAGCGTTTGTAAAACTATTTTTACAAGAGTAGATAAAGTCATGTGAGTGTAACACATAAGAATTTTTAAAGATGCAATAGAATATTTTTTCACATCCCAAACTAGTCTTTACACGGAAAACTGTCATTATGTAAATTGAGGTAACTTTGGAACAAGAGTAATTTTCAGCTTGCTTCAGGAAATAAGATAACTGAACATTACGCGTTGTCCCAAAGTTACCTACACCCCACCCCGTGCTAAAGTTACCACATTGTGTGGCATTTTTTTCTTATGTTCTAAAGAAATGGCTGTAAAGAGTTTGATTAAATTGTTATGTGTTTGAGATACTGACATGAAGTATTATATTTATTTATATCTTGAATTTTTTATATCTTGAATTTTCTATAAATAGCCTGTAAAGTCTTCTTCATGCTAATTGAATTTTATATAACTCAGAAAGCTAAGATGTAGGTAAAAACTTACTAAAGGAAAATTGCAGAAAATATGCAATATTATGACATAAACATTTTTGTAGCATTAACTAGTTCGGAGTTATTGTTTGAGTTTTCCAATATTTTAAACCATATGTTTTTGTTTTGAAGCGCTAAGTCACTATTCTTTTGTTTCTCGTGTAAAGAGACATTCGATAGTCATGTTATCATCCTGTATACTATTGTGTAACCACAATAAGGAAAGCTGACTTGTGATATAAGCTAATGACTGTTGTTTCCGCATCCCGTATGGAAAAATAGAAGTTCATGCAGGCTGATTTAAAATAATATCTAAGTAAAAACGTTTTTACCTTAAGATAAAGTGTATAAAATAATGGCTTTATATATGAATAGTATAATATAGAAGGGCAGAAAATTTAGAGTAGAAAGGCAGTACTAAAATAAGCATTTTGAGTTTAGGGGCAGATGCGGATAATAACAGGAGCGCTGCATGGGAATAAATGAAATCTGACTTTACGAAACATCTTTATTTGTCAGTCAAAATTAAATGTAAATCACACAAGTGTGTCCTTATGTCTCAACTAATGACTGCTAGTACACAATGAGAAACAAACATACGCATACTGTACTGATCAAGACGGTATTACCGTACCATAGGATCAATAGTGACACCTCTTACTTTTTTGATCAATAGATGCATCTCGGACAACCTATTCCTGGAATGTTTAAAATTATCTAAAGTTATGCCTGTCTAAAAAAAAGGTGGTAAAACATAGTAGATAACTATCGACCAATTAGTTTAGTCCCATTTTTTTTCTAAAATTATTGAGTCCCTCATGTACAAACAGATGCTCTGTTGGTTCGACCAACACTCGATTATTACCGCTAAGCAATTTGGTTTCCAGAAAAATAAATCCACAACATTGGCAATAGAATATCTAACCAAAGAAATAGTAACTGCTTTAGAAAATAAAGAAAATGTGTCCGTAGTGTTGTATGATCTTATTAAAGCCTTCGATTATATATCGCATGAACAACTCATACACTAACTTGAACACTATGGCATTAGGGGTGCAAACACACAATTTATTAAATCTTATTTGAGTAATAGACGGCAGATGGTTGTTATTGCGGACAAATATCCGAGGTATGGAATATTAAAAATCTGATGTGTTACACTCACATGACTTTCTCTACTCTTGTACAAACTACTTTTATAATGGTATCAATATGCTCAATAAGTTACCAGACGCAGCAAGAACAGTTCCAATTAATAGACTGAAAGCACGTATTCATTATTGGTTAATAAATAGGCCATTTTATTCAATTGCTGAATTTATGGATACTTCTGTTGGTATAATTCTGTAATCTTGTTATGTAAACATGACGATGTCATTTCTGGATGTATTCTGATCTCTGAAAAATAAATATTATTATTATCATCATCATAATAGACACACCTAGAGAAGTGACCAGTACTGTACGAGATTGCGTTTTGTTTACATCTGTCAAGCCACAGGCAGCTTTTACAATCGAAAACCCTATTTGATGTTGATGCATGTGGCGCAGTAAAATAGCTTCTGCTACCCCTTGTTCCTATCCTCAAAATGTTTCTTTTGGTATTGCTTTTTAGCTCTACGGTTTTGTGCACATTGTTTTTCCGCACCCAGTATGTATACAGTAGATATATAACATTCTTATTCGTACACTTCAATTTTCTAAGAAAATACTTTAATATTTCTTAGAAGACACAGTTTAATTAATTTTTTTTCCATACATATTGTACAATATGGGTATGTCAGGGTATCATGAGCACCTTAAGGAAAATCTGCGCTAGCTGAAAACAAAGTAGACAAAATATTGATGAATTGTTTGTCTCTATTGTTTAACATATAAGAGGCATGTTTTGGTGTACTTTGAACAATTTAATCTTAAAGTCCGACCAAAGAAAGGAGTGCTCATAATAGCCTGAGACGCTCATATTACCCGGCACATCTGGGTAAGATAAGCGTATATAATGTACTGAATAGGAACGTAATTACTTATATAAATGTGAATAAATATTAAAAAATATTTATTTATCTCATTATCAAAAATCATGTTTAAGTACATTGCTTTGTAATGTCTTTACTAATTGGATGCACAAAATTCACAAGAAAAGTCTTTTTCACTTCATTGAAGTTACTGCAGTTCTTGTGGGCCCATTTTCCACATGACTGGCAACAAACCCAGCACTGTTTGAATACAGCTCATTGCAGTAAAGGCATTCAGCTTCTTCATCATCATCAATAATTGCTGCTTTGGTAACCTTTGCTTTCTTAGATTCTTTCTGTTTCTTCACAATAGTCCCCATGGCAATGCTTTTTGTTTTAAAATTCAACTTTCTCCTTGATTTTAGCAGCCGCTTTTGTTTCTTCTTTTCCTTTCTTTGTTTCTCTCCACTTCTTCCAGTACAATTTTGTTCGGAGTTCCTGTCACCAGAAATGAATGCTAAACTTTCCTCTTTCTGACATTTTGTCCTTTTTTCGGTTCCTTTTTAGGTATCTGATTTAAATCACGAAAGGAAGTATTTAGGCTGACTGGTGAAGAATCAGAGGCAGTTGGGAAAGCTACAATACCTAAAAGAGTAGGAAATAGTAATAGATAGACTACATAAAAATTTGTTTATTAGATTGATGTGTTTAAAGCTAGTGAATTTTTTTGTAATTAAAGTTCATTTGATCCTCTAGGTGTAGCATTAGAACAAGGAAGTCAGGATCCCCAGTGACAACAGGATCCATATGTCAGACTAGTATGAGCACTTATCAGGCTTGCATGAGCATTTTTGCCGAGGTCACGTACATTACACTGCCATCTGACGATCATGTAATACATTTTTGAGGTTAACCATAAACACACACTAAAATACACTGATATGGCCATCATATTATGCATATTACAAGACGATTAATATATTAGTCTAGTCATTATACGTTTTCAAACCTGACTTAATGAAATAACAATAGAGAAGTTGTACTTACCGGATCTTTTATGTCCTCTTATGCACAGACGAACTATCTCCAGGGCAAATGCTCATCCAAGGCACGTTATACAGTCAGTTAGGTATAAACTCGCTAAAAGCGCTGTTCGCTCAGATCACTCAACTTCAATATATGGGGAGGTGCTCATTTTAGACGTATGTTCATATTACCCTGACGTACCCTATAAAAATGCTATATTAGGAATTAACTAAATATTAACTTATGAACTTACAAACTAAATTAAATAAAACTGTAGAAACATGATCATGCTTGTACAACTTTTCTATTCGTACATTAAAAGTAATAGTTGACGCGGTAATCTGTTCGTGTTATCTTATTTGCTGAGCGCCTGTTATTGTTTTACTATTTTGAATTTTGGGTTCTTTGTCCTCCGGCTAGCTATTACTACTCAGTGGAGCAAATATCTCTGAGCAGGGTCACATCTGTAATCTTTATACGCGCCTAACTGAAACTGCTTATATTTCCGAATATAATTACTGTCGTACTTCACATTTTTTAACTAACTTTATGACGCGAGAGATTCTGTAGAATTGCGTAATGTGTACCTCGCGAGAGATTGCTGAGAACTGCGTAATGTGTACCTCACCTCGTGAATGCTTCCTTAGAACTGCGCGATACTTGCTTTTGGCTCAAGAATTTATACTCCCTCACCCCGATATGCCTAAACATTATAATAGAGCTGCTATTGGTTACTAAATCGCGCCAACATTAGCGTCTATTTTGTCAGCCAATCATAATTACAAATACATGTGCTCTAGGGAAGATATTCCCTCCATTTCTAAAGAAAGGCATGCTACCCTGACGTCATTTGTTTGTCTCTTCTAAGTGATAAACAACTCACCCCATCGCTTCATTGTTACCCTCTCCTATTGTCAGTTTCAGTGAGGCCGTGTAAACTTATTTCCTAACAATGCTTATAGCTAACAAACATCTAAAATCATTGTCATACAATAATGTTAATTTACACTACAATCACTCTGGCATTCACAGTGTTGTGATATAAAGTACTGCCTCATAGTTTAATAACAAAGACACCACTAATAATCTAATACTTTGTTGGGTATCCCTTGCCTTTAATAAACTGCCTCACACCTTCTCTTCATAGAAGTAACCAAACTTTTGCATTCTTCTGGTTGATTTTATTCCATTCTTCCTTCACAACACGTTTAAACTCTTGGTTAGATTTAACTCTGATTTTACGGACTCGTTTCTTCAGAATTGTCCACAGATGCTCGATTGGATTCAGGTCTGGACTGTGAGGAGGTGTTTGTAGTAGTTTGGGTACATTCCATATCAACCAAATCATGTTCAGTCTTGCCTTGTGTTTACTATCATTATCCTGCTGAAACCTATAACCAGGTGCTATGCCCATTTTCTGGGCACTCTGCTTTACACTGTTCTTTAAAATGTCAAAATACACATTGTCGCCATTGGTATGGCATCTCAATACAATTTGAGATCTCCTTGTGGTATACCGGGAAAAATGCGAATCAGGTGGAGAATTTAATGTCGTGTCGGCATGTTGCCATGGTAGCTCAGTGGTTGAGCAACCGGACGGAGACCGGGAGATCCGTGGTTCAAATCCCGGCTGTGGCATTGCATTTTTCAGTGTGCTGGTTCTACCTTTCCAACCTTGTGTGAAAGAACAATTGACCTAATAGTGTTGTAACTATAAAGCCCGGGAATTAAGTACTTACAAAGAATGTAAGTCGCCATTGGGGAATTTGAGATCTCCTTGTGGTATACCGGGAAAAATGCGAATCAGTTGGAGAATTTAATGTCGTACCGGCAAGTTGCCATGGTAGCTCAGTGGTTAGAGCAACCGGACGGAGACCGGGAGATCCGTGGTTCAAATCCCGGCTTTGGCATTGAATTTTTTAGTCGTCTGGTTCTACCTTTCCAACCTTGTGTGAAAGAACAATTAATTGAAATTAATTTCGAAATACACAAGTTTGTCCATAGTCTATCAATAAATTGCATATTACCAACACCGTTAGATGACACGCAGCCCCAAATCGTAATGGAACCACCACCATGTTTAACTGTGGGAAGAGAGTTTCTGGGGCCATTGTCAGAATTTGCTTTTCTCCAGACTCTGTTTATCCCATCTGACTCAAAGAGGTTTATCTTAGTCTTGTCTGACCACATCACGCTGTTCCAAAGTTCTGATCTGAATGCGACTTTAGCAAATGCAACTCGTCTCTTCCTGTGTGCTGCACGCATATGTCTTCTTCCTTGGTGTTCAGCCATGGTATCCATACTTCCTTAAGGCACGACGAATAGTTTGGTCAGACATCTTTATTTCCAGACACCTTTCTACTAATGGTTGTAAACGAGGGACACTTAATTTTGTATTTTCTAGGATTCGGCTTACAATAAAACGTTCCTCTTGTGCATGCAGCCTACTTTTTTATGTTTTCTTGGTAAATTCTTTGTAGAACCTTGCTCCCTAAATTTTTGACTACGTAGAATGCGGCTTATTTATTGTTTGTCCTATTTTTCGAGAGAATACCACCTAAGTGCAAAAATTTATAATTACTTGCTTCAGATCAGAACTAAGCTCCTTTTGCTCACCCATTTCGATCACTACTGACAGACCGTATACAACTGACACCGCAGTAGCCTAAACGACCTTTGATACGCGTGCGTGTTGAAGCTGTTTACGACGCAGTGGTCATTCTTAACAACTGTACGAAAAGCAAAGTTGTATCAACTTGTGGGATACTAATTTAACATTGCTGTTTTATGCAATGGTGTAAGTTTTGAAATGCATTTTTAATTGGAATTTGTTTGAATTAGATTCATCAAGCACGCATAAATGGCTCGCAGAAAAACGCATGTTTTTAAGCAAGTAGAACATGACTTTTGAAAACCTGATGTGTACCAATATAGTATATTATGCAACGAGACTATAATGGTAGTAATTAAAACGCGAGTCTTATTATTAACCGAGCGAGCGAGCGAAGCAAAGCGAGCGTTTTAATCACCATTATAGCCAAGTTTCATACGATTGTTTATGTTCGACCATGTATCTAAATTAAAGGTTTCACAAGTATTCGTTTCTGGTTTGAGTGATGTGTTACAATCGTTATTCCTTTATCTATGGTTACAATGCAATGACCTTGTAGCACCTGTGTCAAACAAAGTTGCTAGCGTTGTGAGATGTACTACGCAGAATAATCGATACTTGCGCTTTCACAATGTTACGTGGCCACTTCTGATTGGTCGAATACCAATACTTTAATGAACAGGTGTACTACATTTTGGCATGGTCGAGCATAAAGAATTTTATATACTGTATGTGGGATCCCATTGAAATGTATGAGTGTGCCACAGCAGATGTGTTCATCACCTTAATCTGATTTTATTGTTTCTTTAACTTGTGAACGCCAATTTTACGGTTGCTGCTGCCAATCCTGAGATAGACCGATCGTTCTCACCAAGATGCTACTCAAAAAGTGATAAACGGGCATAGCAGTTTCTAAGCACTAAAGCCAGAACGGAAGGAAATAAGGTTGAGCTGCCACTGAACTATAGGCAAGGGCGTGTAGATTAATAAACTTTCCCAACCGTCGTACATTCTTTTGGCATTTGCAGACAGCACTCGGACCGGTTTTTAACCTGCCTGTCACTGATCATTGGCTCATTTGATTTGCATTCTTTGCAGTGCAAAGGTTTGAATGTAGATAACTTGAAGCCAACTGCTCAAATTAAATTAAATTAAATTTTGTTTATGGATGCTCTTTAACTACTATGGTCCTTAGCGTCCCATTCTATTCTGGGCGTGAAAGACCGGAAATTTTGCTCAGTGGCCTCTCTATCAGGCTTGAGGTTCTTTTACGTGCCGTAAATCTACGACACGGGACCACCGACTTTACTTTCCTTCCGAAGAAAGCCATGTTAAGGATTTTTACGCCCGAAAAAATCCATCGCCCTCCGCCGGGTTTGAACCCACGACCTCAGGAACTAGAGGTTAGCATGGTACCACTAGACAACGGAGGACGCCCAACTACTCAAGAATTCCTATTTCTGGTGATAAGCAAATGAAAGTTTAATGCCAGGCTTAACAAAAATTAAAATTATAAATAAATAAAAACGTTTGAAATACAGTCATATCAGTCATTATAGAATGTGAATATTTTATTTTGTGGCGTTGTGTATTTCTAATACCAGAGATTTGTCGTTAGCCTTACCAGTCCATTGATAATCCGGTGGCAGATACTGTCAGTAAAGTGAGATTTATCGCCTAGATTACAAGTGTGTTTGAGCGCCCCATTATTAGAGCCTGCAGCATTTTGAACGCTGAGGAAAACTTTTCAGTTATATCATTAGTGAGCTGGGACTCATTGCTTAGGTACCCTTCATATTGCAGCATCGTGTATTATGCTCTTTTCTTGTTAAAGAAGGTGTCTTTCTGCTGTTGGAGTTTATTGTTGTTGAAGTTTTACTGTTGTTGTTAGCCACACGCTTGGGAAGAAGTAGTTATTGTCTTGGAGTTTATTTATTTAATGAGCTCCATGTATGAATCTCAATTTTGAAGTGGATTGTTTATTACGTGATATGCTGCTACGTATGAGAAGCCGATTTTTGAAGTTGTATTTTTTGTTATTACACTCCAAGTTAAAATATTATATTAACTTTGTTATTAAACTGCTTCTATAGATATTATTTATGTTGGCCTCTGCTGCGTCAGTATTGTTTTAGAGTCACGTATCTCTTAGACAGGGCGTGGTACGACAAGAATGTAGGCTTACACAGATTTTAAGTTTAAATTCACTTCTTTTTATTAATCTTTGGCACAAATTAAATAGGACTACACTGATATTAAGAGCTGTGAGATTCTTTAATTTATAACTTGTGCTTTGTTAACGCGTATATTTAATTTTACGGTTCACACGAATACGTAATATTTCTTTAGAGAACACATCTTCCATCCGGTCACTACCAAGGTCTGCCAGCAACTGAACATATTTCAACCGTTCAAACCCGTAAGATTCTGTATTTAAAGTCTCTGATTGGCTAATCTTAGTACAATAGAATACCTGCATTTAATTAAAGCTTTTTCTAGCGGTTGATTGGCTAATTTTAAACTGTCACAAAATTTACATTATCGTTGCTCTAATCATGACTAGTAACATTTAAACTCTCAAACTCATTATTGCCTCAAAGTTACCTCGTTGTTACCTCATTGTTAGCAACTTTAAACTTATTATTCTCACAGCTCTTGCATTATTAAATTACATAAATGCATTCAGATAACATTATTAAACATGTTTACAATAATATAAGCATATGCAATGACTGTTACATACATTTTAAAAATTATTACATACATATTGCTTCAGGCGGGCTGTTATTAAATTTACATATTATATAATTTAATTAAAATTATTCACGTGTTAAAAATACTGCCTCATTGTCAGCCTATTTCTTCGATGTAGAGGAAGTATTGCATGCACCGAAAAATTCAATAAAAAATTTCATCAAATATATGCTTCGAGGCCCGCGAAACCCCATATTTTTTTAGCAAAAAGCGCATGTGTATATGTATCCACGCGTGCGTGAAGAGCATTAATAAAAAACCTCCGATGTGATACATTCACATGGCTTTCTCTACTCTCTGTTGTTTATTAATGAGTATACAGACTATTCTTACTAAAGCTTATTACTTTCTCTACTACGTATAGTAAGTAGGGGAAGTATTGCATTCCACTCAAAAATTCGATACCGAGATTTCACCGGAAATACATGTTTTGAGACCTCCTGAATCCAAAAAAACCATTTTTGGAAACATGTCCGTGTGTGTGTCTGTGTGTGTGTATGTGTGTGTGTCTGTGTGTCTGTGAACAGCATAACTCAAAAACGAACAGTCGGATAAACACCAAACTTGGTATTTAGGTTCAGTATCTTCCAGAGATGCGACACGAAGGTTTTCAAGAAAATCCCCCCACCCCAGACTACCCTTTACATGGAACATTTTTCGAAAATTTTAATTTTCTCAAAAATGGCCCTAACGATTTTGATTAAAATATCATATGTTTAACATATTGTCATGAGAAATGAAATCTATATCTCGAATTTTCTGGGAATGTCTCCAAAAGTATTCTTCATTGTGAACGACTTTTGCATAACTGGTAAACCATAAGAGATAGATAAAATGTTACTACACAAAAAATGTAGATCACGTTAAAATACACAACTTATGTCATATACATTTCTTTTGTTGAGTGAACCGTTTTCGAGATATTGCTTGTTATTTCCTTAAATTTTCCAATACTTATACTTTTTCTCAAATTCGTTGTTCATTTTTTTTATGTCCTGGACATGCAAAGAGAATGAAATGCGCCACATAGCAACCAGCGTTAAAATATTTGACTATCGCTTAAAAGCTACCATATTCCCCTTGCATCTACAAGAAAATTATCAATAAGATTGACATCTCGATATCTCGATTAATATGAAGCATATGAAGAATAGGCGTTTGTAAAAATAGATTGTACAAGAGTAGAGAAAGTCATGTGAGTGTAACACATCAGATTTTTTTTCTACCTACTACGTTTTAATCAAACTAAACGTTTGCAAAAATAGCTACATTATACATTTCGTTATAAATAAAAAGAGACAGGGATAGTCAAATGTTTAAGAACTGGACGCTATATGCTGGTCTTAAAATTCCATACTGTTTGTATGCAATCGGGATAAATAACTGAATGTTGAAAGGACTTTAAAGAATGGTCAAGAAATGAACAATTCGAACCATTAATAACGGATATCTGGAAATGGCTTATGCCACAAAAAAAAGTATTGGAAATAAATTGGTGTTTTAAAAAGCTCTACATTATTTGTGTAGTACGTTTTCGTCTATCGTTTAACGTTTACCAGTTATACAAGATTATACAAAATTACTTTCGAATGAAGAAGACTTACAAAGCTATTCCCAGAAAATTCAAAATCTACATTTTATTTGTCATGTAAATATGTTTAATATATTGTATTTTAATCAAAATCGTTAGAGTTTTAGAGAAAATAAAATTTTCGAAAAATGTTCCATGTAAGGGGTAGTTAAGGTGGGAAATTTTCTTAAAATTTTCGTGTCGTATCTTTGGAAGATACTGAACTTAAATACAAAGTTTAGTACTTATCCGACTTTTCGCTCTTGTTATGCTGTTCACAGAGACACACACACACACACACACACACACACACACACACACACATACGCCTACGTACACACAGACACACAAACGAAACTTTTTCAAAAAATGATTTTTTTATTTAGGGGACCTCAAAACATGTATTTCCGGTGAAATCTCGGTATCGAATTTTTGGGTGGAATGCAATACCTTTCCTACCTACTGTGTACGTGGTGGAGAATGTAAGACCGAAGTGTCAATTAAATACTAAAATGATATATAAGTTTAGCATCTTCCAAGGATGCGGCACGAAGATTTTCTAGAAAATTTCCTTCCCCACTCCAAACTATGCATTGAATGGAAAATGTTTCGTTATTTTTTATTTTCTCAAACATGGCTAACGATTTTGATTAAAATACCACATATTTGCGATATTTATGGACTAATAAAACATTATATGTTGAGTTTTCTGCGAATAGCTTGTAAAGTCCTCTTCATTCGGAATGAATTTTGCATACTTTTATACCCGAAGTCGCGGGTTCAAACCCAGCGGAGGACGATGGATTTTTTTCGGGCGTAAAAATCTCTAGCATGGCTTCCTTCGGAAGGGAAGTAAAGGCGGTGGTCCCGTGTCGTAGATTTACGGCACGTAAAAGAATCGCAAGCCTGATAAAGAGGCCTCTGAGCAAAATTTCCGGTCTTTCAGGTCCAATATGGAATGAGACGCTAAGGACTATAGCAGTTAAAGAGCGTCCATAAATAAAACTTAGTTTATTTTAAGTATACTTTTTTTTACAGCTGTTTATAAGTTATGGCCATAAGATATAGAGAAAAACTTACTGAACGAACAGTTGGATCTCGTTAAAACGCATAATTTTTACGGCATTAACTATTTCCGGGATACGATAGCTTTTGCCTTTTTACTTCTCTCTCACTTAGTTATAATTATATACACTTAATTATAAGTGTTGTATTCCAGCCAAAAATTGCATATAGATTTCACTGGGAATTTGAATTTGAGACTTCTGAATCCAACGAGCACATATTTATACTAGAGGAATTCTAGAGACATTCTACCAAAAATTCGGTGTAGAGGTTTAACCGAAAATAAATGTTTCTAGGTCTCCGGTTAAAAAGCATTTTTAGAATGGGGCGTGCCTGTGAGAGAGGGGGAGGGAGAGGGAAAGAACAACATAACTCAAAAACGAAAAGTCTGATAAATACTAAATTTGTATTTAAACTCAGCGTTTTCCAAGGATGCCACATAAAGATTTTCAAGAAAATCCGTCGACATCAAACCAAGTTTATATGAAATTCTTCATCATTTGTGATTTCCACAAAAATGGCTGTAACAATATTTTGTTTTAAGATATTCACACGAATAATGAAATTATAACTTGAATTTTCTGTGAATGGCCTGTGAAGTCCTCTTCATTCTGAATGACTTTCATAATCGGTAAACTACAAGAGATAGAAAAAAAACTTACTGCTCAAAACATGTAGATCTCGTTAAAGCATACAGTTTATGTCAATTTCTTTTGTGTCATTAAACGTTTCTAAGATACTGACTTGGATTTTCAAATCCTTTTTTTCTTTTTGAAGTGTTAATCGCCATTCATTTGTTTCTCCTGGCCTTGCAAATAGTGGAATTTCAAAGCCAGCATATAGCGCCCCATTTTTTGAAGGTTTGTCTATCTCTTCAGCCTATCTCCCTTGTCCTATCTAAATGAAACCATTTCTGCAGACGTTTGTATGGATTAACATAAAATAAGAATAATCATTAATAGAAGTGATATAAAATAAACGAAAGTGGCCAGAGAAAACTATCTGAAACACATCCGATTTTTTTTAACTCCTCAACGCATTCTTGTACATTATCGTATAAAGTTAAGATGATCCACATACCTTCTAAGCCCCCTCAAAAGCCATGATAGCGAACTCCCCATCGTAAGTTTTTCATTGTCCATGGTGTGAAGGTAATATGTTCCCTTCTAATCTGGAAGACCGGAGTTTGAGTCCTTGTTGGAGTGATTTGCGTTTATAAGGTTTTCTTTCCAGGTTTTCTCTTAACCTAAAGACCAAACATTTGGGCAGTTCTCAACCCCATGAACAGTGAGCTCATTTGGGCATTCACTTATCGTCTGATGTCAACTCTTCAGTTAAATTACGTTAAAGGAAAAATGTGATATATAACCAGTGGCGGCTGTTGTATAAGAGCACAAAAGCACGTGAGCACCTTAACTTTGACATTTTGAGGATTTATTGGTTATTTTGTCTTTGAATGCTATTAAACGTGTTTTTTATTTATTTAATGTTTCGGAACGGTTAACATTAAAACACATCCAACCCAATAGGACTAATGCACTATTTAACCGGATATGTCCCCTATAAAACCTATTGGAAGAAAATTAATAAAAAACAGAACGATATATCTAAACGCTGCAATCAGCAAGGAACCCCAGAGCATGTATGGTTTGAATGTATACATTATTTGAAGAAGAACGTTTGTTGCTTCACGTATGGAAAGTCAATTTGAAGATGATGTATTATTATAGTTCAACTGTTGGGGAGCCGAACTTGAAGTAGTTGCAACCGCACGTATGGTACCCGGTAGCCTTCGTCCCCAAAAAATTTAAAAATATTAGCTTTTTAATTTGATTGTTTCTTTAAATATTATATATTTATGTTTGCCTCGGCTGCGTCAGTATTTATATATTTTTTTTAGAGATATGAATGTCTTAGCAGGGAGGTGGTGCGACTTAAGAATGTAGCTTACACAGATTTTAAGTTTTTCTTCACTCCATTTATTAATGCTTGACACGATTTAAGTACACTTCACTGATATAGAGAGCTGTAAGATTCTTTTATTAAATACTTGCACTTTTTAACACGTAAACTATTTTCTCACACAAAATACGCATTAAATTTCTCGAGGACACATCTCGCGTCCGGTTAGAAACACTGTCTACAACCAACTGGCAACTGAATTTGTAAATTTTGCTCCATTTTAGTTTCTGATTGGCTAATCCTAGTCCAATAGAATACCTTCATTTAACCTAAAGCTTTTTCTGTTGTTGATTGACATTATTGTTGCTCCAATAATGACTAGTAACATTATTAAACTTTCTTACTCATTATTGCCTCAAGGTTACCTCATGTTAGCAACTTTTAACCTATTATTCTCACAGCTCCTACATTATTAAATTACTTAATACATTCACATAACATAATTACACATGTATACAATAATATAAACATATACAATGACTGTAATATACACTTTTTATATCTTGTTACATACACATATTGCTTTAAGGCGGGCTGTTATTGAATTTATATATTATATAATTAGACTGAAATCATTTAAGTGTTAAAAATACTGCCTCATATTATAATGAGACAATACAAGGAAGGCAAACTTTAAGTGGGTATCAGATGCGTACATTTTAAGAAACAAAAATTTATAGCCTGCTATAGCCTGCATTCCTTTAACACTATCATGCAACGCCCCTTTTTAGAACATTTTTGTATCTTTCAACAACGAACGACTATATCATGCCTAGCGAGCAGTTCAGCAACTAACAAAAGAGTCCAGGATCAAGAGAAGTAATCAGAAAAGCTGAAGCAATCCAGGAATTAAGGTGCAGATGATAATGATCCTGGAATGTTCTGAAGTGTGTAAGAATTTTAATGTTCAAACTTTAAATTCAGTTTTCTCAAAACAACATTTGTTGATACTTAAGTACCTTTTTCTCAGAAAGTATGAGAGGTAGAGAGCTGAAATGTTCAGTACATGTGTACAACACATGGTTAAAAACTTTCTGAACTACAATTATAATTTTATAATGTATATTACTGATATTAAGAAAGCAAGAACATTGCAAATCTTCCACATTTTTACTTTTTTTACTTTGCAAACAGTTTTTCTTTCAATTTCTAGTGAAATGATATACATAACTAAATAATTGAGGTTCAGAAGATAGCTGATTATACTAGAACAAGCATGCAAAAGTGTAATTCTGTATTGCAAGTAGTATCAGAGAAAAAGGTAAATGAATTCACATGTTTTAAGAGTGAATTTTATTGTTTTTCTGCTGAAGGAAATGATTTTTACGGACTCAACTACTTAAGCTATCAATGCAAAAAATCACTTGAAATAATTATCATGGTTTATAGAATAATTAATATAAATGTAAGGAATATTCATTGAGAACTTTAAGCAGTGATAATTTAACACACTTAAGGCGTAATTTCCATGTGTTCAGACTACCTTGTCCCCTTAATTATGTACACATCACAAACATACACAAAACAACCCTTTATTTCGTCAGACAAGTTATCATGTGATATAACCTAGCAAGCTAAAGGACATTAAACTACAAAAAGTTATGCAAGATTGTGTTATTATTGTTATTGGGTGCAGCTATACTATCAATTTGTTCATCATCATAACTATTATGCAACAGATGTTATTTCACATTTTCAGGGCCCTCTGAATCTAAAATTTTGTGAACAAACCATGCTTACAAAAGCTTATTCTTTTATTTGCTTCGTGTGAATTGAGATGAAATGGTTTTATCACACATTTCGTTGGTTGTACAAGGGGAATACAGCAGGCTTAAGCGACAGTCATATTCATCGCTATGTGATGACTTTGAAATTTTAGTCTCTTTGCATGACTACGAGAAAAACTCTGAAGGTTTGCATTCATATCCATTTTTCTACTCATTCTTCTGCAAACTTTTCTTTAAAAAAGCTTACTCTTCCCTCTGCTACTTGTTAATGAGATAAACTTTCAGTACACAAATGAAATGTTTAGAAAGGGATCGCTACGTGATGGCTCTGAAATGTTATGCTCTCTGCAAGACTACGAGAAAATGTGAATAGCGACTTTACACTTGAAAAAAGTAAAACATTTATTTGACATAAATAGTGTGTTTTAAAAAGATGTGCACTTTTTGTGTTGTGAAGCTTTATCTGTCTCTTACGGTTTACCAGTTATACAAAAGTAATTCGGAATGAAGAGGACTTCACAGGCTATTCCAAGAAAATTCAAGGTATAGATTTTATTTGTCATGCAAATATCTTACACATATGTGTGCATTAAAAATCGTGAGGGATATTTTTGACAGTAAAAAATAACCATTGTTTACGTAAAGGGTAGTTGGGTGGGGGATTTTCTTGAAAATCTTCGTGTGGCATCCTTGGAAATGCTGAACTTAAATACCAAATTTCCAACTTAACCGGGGTTCCTTTTTGAGTTATGCTGTTCACAGATAGACACGCGCGCGCACACACATCCACACGCGTACCTTTTACTAAAAATCTGATATTACATTCACATAGCTTTCTCTACCCTTTATCGTTTATTAGTGGGTATACAAATTATTCTTACGAACGTTTATTGTTTTCTCTACTACGTGTAGTAAGTAGGGGAAGTATTGTATTCCACCCAATAATTCGATACCGAGATTTCACCGGAAATATATAAGTTTTGAGGCCCCCTAAATAAAAAAAATTGGAAACATGTCCGTGTGTGTGTCTGTGTGTGTCTGTGAACAGCATAACTCAGAAACGAACAGTGGGATAAACACCAAACTTGGTATTTAGCTTCAGTATCTTCCATAGATGCGACACGAAGGTTTTCAAGAAACCCCCCCACCCCAGACTACCCTTTACATGGAACATTTTTCGAAAATTTTAATTTTATCAAAAATGGCTAACGATTTTGATTAACATATCATGTGTTTAAGATATTTTCATGACAAATGAAATGTATATCTTGAATTTTCTGGGAATGTCTCCAAAAGTATTCTTCATTGTGAACGACTTTTGCATAACGGTAAACCATAAGAGATAGACAAAATTTTACTACACAAAAATGTAGATTGCGTTAAAATACACAATTTATGTCATATACATTTTTTGTTGTTGAGTGAACCATTTTCGAGATATTGTTATTCCCTTAAATTTTCTAATACTTATACGTTTTTTCAAATTCGTTATTCATTTTTTTTGTCCTAGCTCTTAAAATATTTGACTATAGCTTAAAGCCTACCAATTCCCCTTGCATCTACAAGAAAACTAGCAATAAGATTAACGTCTCGATTAACATGAAACATTTGGAGAATAAGCGCTTGTAAAAATAGTTTGTACAAAGTAGAGAAAGTCATGTGAGTGTAGCACATCAGAATTTTTTTCTATCTACTTCAATGTAAGCGAGATAAACCTTTGTAGAAATAGTTACATTGCACATTTCATTATTGATAAAAAGGGAATAGCGATTGTCAAATGTTTAAGAACTTAACTTTTCGTTTTTGAGTTATGCTGCTCACAGACTTACAGACACGTAAACGGACCTTATACTAGAAATCTGATGTGCTACATTCACATGACTTTCTCTACCCTCTATCGCTTATTAGTGGTTATACAAATTATTCTTATGAAATGTTATTTTTCTATTTGTTTCATTTTAATCGAGATAAAGCTTTCCGAAAATAGTTGCATTGTACATTTCGTTATAGACGCGTGCGGTCTAAGGGAACAGCGATAGTCAAATGTTTCAGAACTGGACGCTATACGCTGGTCTTAAAATTCTAAACTCTTTGCATGGAATCGGGAGAAACAACTGAAAATCGACTGTACTTTAAAGATGGCCAAGAATTGAACAATTCGAAAGATTAATAATGGATATCTCGGAAATAGCTGATGCCACAAAAATGTTTTTTGAAATAGTGTGTTTTAAAGAGATCTATATTTTTTGTATAGTAAGTTTTCGATTATCGCATATTTTTTTACAGTTATACAAGGTTACACAAAACATTTTCCTAATGTAATGGACTTCACAGGCTATTCCCAGAAAATTAAAAACATTCATTTTATTTGTAATGTAAACATCTTTAATATATGATATTTTAATGAAAATAATAGGAGCCAGTTTTTAGAACATAAAAAATTTCGAAAAATCTTCAATGTAAAGGGTGGTTGGGGTGGGGGATTTTCTTGAAAATCTTAGTGCTGCATCTATGGAAGGTACTGAACCTAAATACAAAGTTTGGTATTCATCCACTTTTCATTTTTGAGTTATGCTGATCACACTCGCACATACACGGCCCTTTTTCTAAAAACTTTTTTTTTTGGATTTAAAGGCCTCAAAACATGTATTTTTGGTGAAATCACGTTATCGAATTTCTGGGTGGAATATACTTACCTTTTTTACCTACTAGGTACGTGGAAGAGAAGGTAGAAATGTTTTAATTCAATTTCAAAATGTGTATTTCCAGTGAAATCTCTATATATCGAATTAGTGGTGCGCAATGCTTCCTCTACTTACTAAAGTATTAGTAGAGTAGGTAAAAATACTTTTTTGGGGGGGGGGGGTTCAGGTGATCTCGAAACATGTATTTACGGCGAAATCTGTACATGGAATGTTTTGATGAAATGAAGTACTTCCTCTAAGTAAACACTAGAGAAAAGTAAAAGACTTTCGATGTTTAATCAAGTTATGATTGCAGCGTACATTATATCCAAGTTCTAGCTCTAACCCATCCAAGCTCGGCCGCTCACTGCGCAAGGGAAGTAATTCAGTAATTACTAAAATGAACTTGCCAGCGCTTGTATCAATAACACAAAAGTAAATAGCTTTGTAGCAATCTGGTTCAGCAATCTTCAAAATTGAAGCTATCGATGTACCTACTCATATTACTTAGTGGCTGACAGACTATGATATACTCCACAACGTATGCGTTTACACTTTAAAAAACAAATTAGCAGCCAAATTAAAGAAGATAAAATTTTCAGGTTTAATATTCAGAAAAAACAAACAGTTTGCGTTTTTCAAGAGTTTTTGTTTTCATCTTATTAGTTTTATAATGTTTTCTTTCTCTATCACGTTCGTAGTAACAGCAAGTGTGTATCCCATCCAAAAATTCGATATTAAGAGTTTTACCGGCAATATATGTTTTGAGTTGCCTGAAACCAAAATAAGCACTTTTAGAAAATGGTGTATGTGTGTATTTCTGTGGATGGTGTCTGTAAACAGCATAACTAAAAACGAAATCTTTGATAAATACCAACTTGGTATTTAAGTTCAGTATCTTCCAAATGTGCGGCACGAAGATTTTAAGTCGTCTTCCGTGGTGTAGTGCTTACCATGCTAGCCTCTAGTTCCCGAGTTCGCGGGTTCAAACCCGACAGAGGGCGATGGAATTCTTCGGGCGTAAAAATCCATAGCATGGCTTCCTTCGGAAGGGAAGTAAAGCCGGTGGTCCCGTGTCATAGATTTACGGCACGTAAAAGAACCTCAAGCCTGATAAAGAGGCCTCTGAGCAAAATTTCCGGTATTTCACGCCCAACATAGAACGGGACGCTAAGGACCACAGCAGTTAAAGAGCGTCCATAAATAAAAAAAAACAAGATTTTAAAGAAGATCCCCCACCCCAAACTAACCTTTACAAGTAAAATTTTTCGTTATTTTTGTTTTTCTCAAAAATGGCTCTCACGATTTTGAATAAATATGGTATGTTTAAGATATTTACATGACAAATAAAATGTAGGTATGTCTTGAATTTTCTGGAATAGCCTGCGAAAGCCTCTCCACTCTGAAATAAATTTGTATAACTGTTAAACCGTAAGAGATAGACAAAAGCTTGTTATAAAAATGTTGATATTTTAAAGATCTTTTTAAAACCCACAATTTATTTCATATAACCTTTTTGGGACGTTAGCCATTTCGAGTTATCCGTTATTATTTGTTTTGAAATTTTCAATACTTTGTCATTGTTACTTTCTCTACCACGTACACAGTAGGTGGAATGCATAGTCGATTGCATTCCAACAAAACTTCGAAAGCGAGATTTCACCGGAAATACATGTTTTGAGGCCCCTGAATCCAAAAAGGAATTTTTAAAAAAGATTCGTGAATTTCTGTGAACAGCATAATTCAAAAATGAAAGGTCTGGTAAATATCAAATTTAATATTTAGGTTCAGTACCTTCCAAAGATGCAGCACAAAGATTTAAAACAAAATCCCCCCAAAACTACCTTCAACATGGAATATTTTTCGAAATTTTTATTTTCTAAAAAATTACTCTAACAAATTTGTTTAAAATACAATATATTAAAACTATTTACTGACAAATAAAATCTATGTCTTGAATCTTCTGAGAATAGGCTGTGAAGTTCTCTTCATGCTGAAGGAATTTTGTATAATCTTGCATAATCGGTAAACGTTAAACGATAAACGAAAACGTACTACTAAAAAAATGTAGATCTCTTTAAAACACACAATTTATTTCAAATATTTTTTGTGGCATCAGTCATTTGCGAGATATCCGTTATTAATGCTTCGAAGGTTCCATACTTATCCATTATTTTGAAGTCCTGTTGATTTTCAGTTGTTTCTCGAGATGTCATAGAACGAGTGTGGAATTTTAAGGCCAGCGTATAGTGTCCAGTTCTTAAACATTTGATTCTATCTATTCCCTTTGTATCTTAACGAAATACGTAATGCAGCTATATTGGGAAAGTTTAGCTCGATTATAAGTAGATAAGAAAATAAACTTTCATAAGAATAATTTGTATACCCACAAGGGTAGAGAAAGTAATGCGAATGTAACACATCCGATTTTTTTTAAAGTTTGTCGCTGGTTGTTTTTTTCCCTCCAGTGTCTTGGAAAGCGTATGGAATTTCAATGTTAGTATTTAGCGACCAGTTTTTAAACATTAGACTATCTCTGTTACTTTTGTATCTATAGCGAAATGTGAAATTAAAGTATTTATGTAAACATTTATCTCACTTAAGTCACGGGTTCAACCCCGGCGAAGGGCGATGGATTTTTTTCGGGCGTAAAAATCCTTAGTATGGCTTCCTTCGGAAGGAAAGTAAAGTAGGTGGTCCCGTGTCGTAGATTTACGGCACATGAAAGAACCTCAAGCCTGATACAGAGGCCTCTGAGCAAAATTACCGGTCTTTCACGCCCAATATAGAATGGGACGCTAAGGACCACATCAGTTAAAAGGCATCCATTTAAAAAAAAACAAGCTTAGTTAACTTGAAGTAGAATGAGCTCTTGCAAGAATAGTTGGTAGACACTATATGAAGATAAAGTAGAAAAAGTCATGTGGATGTAACATCAGAATGTTGTTTTAATTTACACATTTTTCCAATCTTTTCGTGTGTCGTGTTTGTAACATTGCCTTTGTTGGAGCAAAATGCTTGGTATATCTGAAATTGCAAATAAGATGGGTTTTGATCTGATGGAGGGGAAAAATGTTAAAGTTAGGAATTTTTCATTAACGCTTCAGATTTTACATTTCCGAGAAATGTATTTATCTGCCAGTTCAAGCAAAATGTCAGTGACATTATCAGCGTATTCTCTAAAAATCCGATGTGTTACACTCACATGACTTACTCTACTCTTGTACAAGCTATTTTTACAAACGCTTATTCCCTATATGCTTCATGTTAATCGAGATATTGAGATGTTAATCTTATTGCTAATTTTCTTGTAGATGCAAGGGGAATTGGTAGGCTTTAAGCGATAGTCAAATATTTTAAGAGCTGGTTGCTATGTGGCGTATTCAATTCTCTTTGCATCACCAGGACAAAAAAAATTAACAACGAATATGAGAAAAAGTATAACTATTGCAAAATTTAAGAGAATAACAAGCAATATCTCGAAAATGGCTCACTCAAAAAAAAAAAAAATGTATATGACATAAGTTGTGTATTTTAACGCGATCTACATTTTTTGTGTAGTAAAATTTTGTCTATCTCTTATGGTTTACCAGTTATGCTAAAGTCGTTCACAATGAAGAATACTTTTGGAGACATTCCCAGAAAATTCGAGATATACATTTCATTTGTCATGAAAATATCTTAGACATATGATATTTTAATCAAAATCGTTAGAGCCGTTTTTGAGAAAATTAATATTTTCGAAAAATGTACCATGTAAAGGGTAATCTGGGGTGGGGGGATTTTCTTGAAAACCTTCGTGTCGCATCTCTGGAAGATACTGAACCTAAATACCAAGTTTGGTGTTTATCCGACTGTTCGTTTCTGAGTAATGCTGTTCACAGACACACACACACACACACACACACACACACACACACACACACACGGACATGTTTCCAAAAATGCTTTTTTGTTTTTTGATTAAGGGGTCTGGAACATGCATTTCTGGTGAAATCTCGGTATCGAATTTTTGGGTGGAATACAATACTTCCCCTACGTAGTAGAGAAAGTAAAAAGATTGATTTACTAAGTGTATGTGCAATAACCAAGGACGACACTTTGTCCTAGCGTGGTCTTCTAGTTTGGTTGTTGTTTGCCTATATTGACGTCACGGAGGCCAGGAGAGGAAAGGTACTGCACTGTAAAAGGAAAGGGCAACCTGTTTGTGCTGCGTCGGAGAACGAACGTACGTTTCACTTTTTAGGATACGATTCCTGGCTATTCAGAAGTGTGTAAAATAAACAGCATGCAGCTTGGTTCCAACAACGTAAACAATAGTCTGTGCACCTACAACATCGTGCTATGTCGAGCGAAATTTCCCGCAGTACAAGCGCATGTTTAGTGAAAACACACGAATTTCATCTTCTCACATTTAAAAATGCAATTGTTATACAGGATGATTTACGAAGAACTCACACATTTCTTTCTTTAATTATTCTGTTCGAAATTCACTCCATACCCCAATTTTAGCACCAAATTAAGCAGTATGTCTGGAGTTTTGATTGCCTGACACTAGATGCGCAGATGTTATGTTTTATTCGTAATTGTTAGTTTTATTGTCGGCAACTGTTTTTGAGATTTTGTTGTAGTCAACGTGAAAATGGAGTACACATTAAATGAACGACTCTTCCCTGTAAAGCAATACTGGATTACGAATTCAATTACAGCTACTCAAAGGGCATACCAGAGAGAATTTGGTGTTCGGAATCCTCCCCAAAGAAGCACAATATTGGTCTGGTAAACAAATTGGAAACAACTGGATCTCTGGTGAGTGAAAAAGGCCAAACAGTTCATCTAGGTTTCCCACGGTTGTTGTTGACGTAAGACCACGACTGGATCAGTTACCCAAAATAATCATTAAGACGTTTGTCGCAGGAGTCAGGGTACAGCTACTCAATGTGACAGAGCTGTGAAAAGTGCAGGCCTAAAGCCGTATAGGATTACGGTTGTCCATCAGTTACAGGAACCAGATAAGGATAGACGACTGAATTATTGTCGTTGGTTTCAGGGGTTCATTGTGCAAAATCCTGCCATATTGTCCACCACATGGTTCACAGATGAAGCATGGTTCCATTTATCCGGCTATGTGAACTCACATATGCACCCGGTTAAAATCGGAGTTTGGTGCACAATATCCGCACAGAGAATAGTGGGAGGAATTTTATTTTGAAAATAATGTAACCACTGCAGAGTACCGACGGCATTTCATGGAGTTTGCTGAGCAACTATACGATGTAGAGCTGAGTCAAGGATATTTTCAGCAGGACGGCGCTACATGCCATACATCAAATGAATCCATGGCACTAATTGCAAGTTTCTTTGACTACCGGATAATTTCCAAGAACCTGTGGCCACCGAGATCTCCGAATTTGACATCGTCGGACTTCTTTCTATGGTTACTTAAAAGACAAGGTTTATGCTACACGTCCCCTGACATTGGACGATCTGAAGCACAACATTACACATGAGATTCAAGCTATTGACAACAGAGTCCTCCAACGAGTGGCCAGTAACATGGAACAACGTGTTGGGTTGTGCTTTATGCAGGATGGAGGACATTTTCAACATTTGCTATAGAGGTAAATAATCTCCCAAAATTCCTCTGCATTTCAGGTATAATAAGTTGTCGCTAGCATAACTCGTTTTGAAACAATTAAAGAAATAAATGTGCCAGTTCTTCATAAATCAGCCTGTACATTGAAACGGAATGCAGTTGTATAAGAATCATGTATCTAGATTGCAAATACATGTGTGTAATTTGATTAACTCGTCTGTTGTGAATATGGCGTTATAAATATGTGTAAGTAATATTGTAAACATAAGTATACTAATCAAGTCATATCTACGCGCATACATATTATATGGAAGTGGTAACCTGTAGAAATGTTGCATGTTTGTTCCGCCGCTCTATACCAGCGAATGGTCGCATGCTGTCGATGGACTGCTCTTATCTACAATAAACACGGGTGCTCTATATAGCAGTACCAGTCAACCTTGCGGCGAACTGGGACAAAGTGCCGTCCCTGACAATAACTAATAAATAAATAAAATCTGAATATAGTATCCCGTCACCTTGGTTACCACACCAGGACCTACATTCAAACTTTATATTCATTCTCACAAACACATCTACATTTTAGATTACATCAAATGTTTTCAGATAAAATAACTACAAACTACACATCTACAAAATAATATGATAATAAATAAACAAAATAAATAAAAGAAAGAATGAAAGTAAAATATAAATTAATTCTATATTTATCTACACTTGCTGGAAACCAGCAAACTTAGCAACTGGTATCCAGCTACTATCTACTCCTATGTAACTATATTCACTGGAAACCAGCGAAAATGTACTGGTAGCCAGCACAGAACCTTCTACTAAACTACTAATCATTTTAATATGTTTATTTATATTTTATTTAAAATTTTCCTTAATTAAAATGTTTTATAAAGTTAAAGTTATCTATTTATAACATTCCATTATTCCCATAGTAATTATTTAATTTATATTAGTTCAATGTCTTATTTAATTCATTTACGTTTTTTATACATTTGTTTTGTTTATTTATTTGCCTTATAACATTTTATTTAATCTCAATCTTAATTTTCTATTATCTCGCTTTTAATTTTTCTTTTATATAATTTTTTTAATTTTTTTCCACCTTTACCCCTTTTAACCAAACACTAAACCTTCTTTCTTCTATCACTAAATATGTACTCACTTTACCCCACAACATTTCACTTCCCTCACTTCCTCCATTTTATTTTAACATCAACTCCACCTTCAACCTACATAAACTGAAAATTACCCTCCTATTAATAACATAACAAATTCACATCTTCATACATCTAACATCACCATAACTCCTTCACTATCCCTCCCAAAACACATTAAACTACTCCTCCAATGGCAAACCTGCTAGCTCCTCCTCCAAAGATAACTGTCCGAACATCTCACGTGCAAAAGTTGAAAACTCGATGCAATTTAAAAAACGTATAAAATTAAAAAAAGAAAAATCTGTAAAAACGCTAGGAGACTTAAGCTATAATGTTCTTCTATATACTAAAATTGAGAATTTTCTCTGCGTTTAATTTGACTGCTAGAATGTTCTTAAAGCGGAGATGAATACTTTCTGGAGTCTGTATAAAACCCAAAGCAAAAATCTGAACGGAAGATACAGTACGTCTTAACATGACGTCAGCACATTATTACCTCTAATGACAGCTGAAGGCTTCAACTTTTTGTTGCTTAAGAGGAAACAGATACAAATTGTGTTTGACTTCGCTAATAAGTATAAACTCTGCTGTTTTAAAACTTTGTAGAAACGTAATTAGCTATATTAATATTATAAAGAGCGAACATTTGTATGTGTGTTTGTGTCGGGGTGTGTATATTTGGTAATCTAAAAAACCACTCCACCGATTTTGATAATTCTTTCACCAATAAAAATTCTTTCTGACGGACATAGTCTATAACACCTAATTTCATTTCATAAATTACTAAAAGATTAAAAAGGATTTACAAAGCCCCTGTACTTGAGTATGAACACTTTGGAGTTATAAAAGAACATGCTTGCAAAGAAGGCCTTGACTTTTATTTGAGAATGTCATGAAGTAGAAAATAGTTGTTGTTACTCCACAGAATATGCAGGTAAATAAACATATATGCCGCAATTTATCAATTTTTAACCGGCAATGGAGTACTTTTAAAAAGGATAATACACTGGTGTGCAAAACCTAAGGACGAAAGTAATCTTCGCATGGTATGACACTGCCAAGTAACATAGCTCGATGAAACTTGAGTCATACATAGACGGAACTGCTATGGTATGCTACAGTAGGCAACTAAACGAAATATGCAATGAGATGAACAGAAATGCCACTTTTATTCATAGACTATAAGCTACACTAAAGTTAATACCACATATGATGGCTCTCTAGATTTACAGAAACAGATACATGGTGCTTAAAATGGTGTATGATCACCACGGACAGCAATGCATGCTCTGCATCGTGCTCCCATGTTGGCCACAAGGTTGGTAAGCAGTTCTTGTGGTAGGGCGTTCCATTCCTCCGCCAGCGCTGTTGACAACTGTTGGATGGTCGTTGGTGCATGTGGATGTGCCGCAATGCGTCTCCCCAAAGCATCCCACACGTGTTCGATGGGATTTAAATCGGGAGAACGGGCAGGCCAGTCCATTCGCCGAATATCCTCTCGTTCCAAGCGATCCTCCACCTGCGCTGTTCGATGCGCTCGCGCAATATCCTCCATAAAAATGAAGTCTGGGCCGACCGCACCCCTGAAAAGACACACATGGGAAAGGAATACAGTATCACAGTAACGTTGACAGTGAGCGTACCGTGTTCAAAGATTTGGGGGACGGTGCGCCCATGCAACATTATATCTCCCCAAACCATAACACCCGGATCACCAAAACGATCATGTTCAAGGATGTTTCTGGGTTCATTACGTGTTCCCACCTCTCGCCAGATGAGAGTACGTCGAGAATCACTACTTAGACTGAAACTTCTCATCCGAAAAGAGCACGCGACCCCATTACTCGTTAGTCCAATTTTGATGCTCTTGGGACCATCGCAAACGGTGCCGCCGATGTGCGGATGACAATAGAACACAACGTACTGGCCGTCGGGCAAAGAGACCACCTGTGTGTGTTCGCCGTGCCACTGTGTATCGTGAGATTGCGTGCCTAGCTGTCCTGTTAAATGTGGTTGCAATTGCACCCGCTGTTTGGTGTGAATCCCTTCTTGCCTGTTGCACAATGTAGCGGTCATCTGCTGCTGTAGTTGAGCGTGGTCTACCACCACCTCTCCTTGGGACAGCAGTGCCTGTGCTTTGGAAGGTTCCCCATGCACTTGAAACAATGCTGTGAGCAATTCCAAACTCCTGGGCAACACTCATCACACTTCGCCCTTCTTCCAGTCTCCCGATGTTTCTTCCCCGTGTGAAGTCATCCAAATGGTGTCTACGGGCCATGTTGTAATGAAGAACACCACTACAGTGCACCGTAATAGCTCGCTAATTGCCACACACCGTCTTGTCCTGTTTTGTCAACTGCCCCGTATTGCGGGACCAGACCCATTTGGCACTATAGGCTCGCTACACTCACGCCATGTGACGTCCAGCTTTTTGTGTACGTGTGAGAGACCTCTGGCAACATTCTCCCGCACCTTCATCTACTTCCACCAAGTAGTTCATTTGTTATATTACTTTACCCATCTCGTTCTTAGGTTTTGCACACCAGTGTGTAAGTAAAACAAAACAAAGATCCTTCCAAGCAGTGTATTATATGTAGATATTCACGATTTAGCAACTATGACACAGCTAAGCAAAAGAGAATCGAATGTGTCAATGCCTGTATATTTTAATAGCCCTTAAGTAAGTACGTTTTGCGTTCTCTCCGTTGTATTTTATAGTTAATCGTTAGAGGGCATGTTAAATGTATAATGAGAGAAAACTGTGTGCAGCTAACATTTTTCTCGATTTTCCAAAGAGGCTACCCGGCTGGCCCCGTAGCTCAGTCGGTAGAGCACCTGCCTGCTGTACGAGGGGTACCGGGTTCGATTCCTGGCTGGAGATGGGAATTTTTCTCTGGCCAAGAATATTCCCTACCTTCCCCAGAGTCTGTAATATAATGAAAAAACCCAAAGTTTACCAGTAACCCAATGACAAGCGAATACGAGTTGACACCTAAGCAATAATATGTTCCAAAGGAAATACCGCCGATAAGACCATTGCAGTTAAAGGCGGGGAGCTAAAAAGAAAGAAAAGAAAAAAAAAAGGTTACCTTTGTGGTTTGGGAGTGTGGAAACTTAATATTCACTAGCTTTACCTCCATTTCGTTGTATGTGTTGAAGGTTTCTGCATTATGTGAAAACTAGGTAGCTTTTATGTCATTAAATAACTATGGGGCCAAAGAGAAGGTATAAAGATTTAAAGTTTCGCCTAATGCGATTATCTAAAAAATTACTCGACCATTCCGAGGATGATTCTTCCACTGCCAAAGAGTACGTATATGATATGCAGCATTTCCAGAACTTGGAAACTGTCGGGGGGAGGCGCTGATGTTTTACATCCTTTTGCGTGAATATCAGTATTTTTTTCATCCGTTATTATCCTCGGGAGTACGAAATTACAATTATAAGGGACAAAGGATTCACCATAAATATCCTCTGGATCATTGTACCAGGAATGCATTTAAAACAAAGGGATGTAAAGGAAATGAATTCGTCATTCGAGTTTAAAAAGTCAACCATGCAACTCGGGTAAGCCAGCTAGAATTGTTATAATTTACATAAGTTCTCCTGCAATTTATGGAACTGTTGTGTAGAGTCACCAGATTATTTTTATTATTGTTTTTGTTTAAATATAGGACACACTGTTTAAAGGTAGGCTATTGCAAAAAATGTAGAATTGGATAAATCGAAAATCCAAGCAAAATATCCTAACTAAATATATTGTAACAAATGAGAACACTAGTTTCTTCCAAACACACTTTATTTGTGCTCAGCGTAGCACAACCTTTACACTTGACGCACACTCAGAACAGAACACAACTGATCCGTCGAATCGAATCACCACTTAACTGGAGTCTCAAATAACTGAACTGTAGAGTCACAGCTCACAAATGAATTGCACTCGTACTGTCCACTTTTAACTGCCCAAGCTCTTGGACTTCTTGACTCCACTGAACTTCGTCACTTCTTAACTAACAGAATTCCATGCACGGGCAAGAGCAGCCCTCCCATATAGGCCCGCATACAAAGCGGAATATTCTAGAAAGGGATGCCCAGAGGAGTCCTATGGAGCGGGAAGTGACACACAACGGGCTACTGTTCCGCACGGCTATTATTCTGTAGGCCGGTCGAGGGCCGCAGCTAGGTATAGGGACGGGATGCGCTTAAGGCGGCCCGCGCGCAGTCACAATATACAGTACAGCCCTACATACATTTTATATTTTCATAAATGAGGCAGTATTTTTAACACTTAAACGATATCAGTCTAATTATATAATAAAAAAAATATAACAGCCCGCCTTAAAGCAATATGTGTATAATATAATATATATAATGTATGTAAGTCATTGTATTATGTTTGTTTTATTATGTACATGTATAATAATGTTATGTGAATGTATTAAGTAATTTAACAATGTGGGAGCTGCGAGAATAGAAACCAAAAGTTGCTAACAATTAGGTAACAATGAGGTAACCTTGAGACAATAATGAATTAGAAAGTTTAATAAAGGTTACTAGTAATTCTTGGAACAATAATGTAATATTTAAAACAGTTTATAAATAGCCAATCAACAACTAGAAAAAGCTTAAGTTAAATAAAAGTATTCTATTGGAGTAGGATTAGCCAATCAGTGACTTGAAATAGAGAAATTTACAATTTTAAGCGGTAAACGCCAGATGCTAGAAGGCAACGTTCCTGAGCAGTTCGCTCGGTACGTATTTAGTGTGAGACATATACAATTCAATACGGCGAGAATATTATAAAGTTTACGTGTTAAATAGTACAAGTAACAATAATCTCACAGCTCTACAGTATGATATATCTGTGAAGTGTTATTTAATTGTGTGAAAGATTAATAAAGCGAAGTTAAATACCATTATAATTTGTGTAAGCCTTCATTCTTTAGCCGTTCCAGCCCTGCTAAGAGATACGTGTTTCTACAAATTACTACTGACTAAGTCGAGGAAAATATACATATATAATATTTAAATAAACATTAAAATTACAAAGTTGATTTTTAAACGTGGGGGCGAAGGCCACCGGAAAAGTGAACTTGGGGCGAAGGCCACCGGAAAGTTTGTAACGTGCGTGGTCTAAACAACTTCAAGTTTTGGCTCCCCAACAGTGGAACTACAATACACCCTCCTTCATAAAATATTAACACTTTTGAATCAAACACAAACAATACTATCAATCAACTTCATGTTCATCAACTATACTACGGTGAGGACCTGATCTTACTCAAAAGACCAGGCTTATTTAACGTACAATTCTTGGTGACTGAAGTTTTTAGAACTATATTTTGGTACAATACCTTTGACAGGGTCAGTTGATACTTTGTTTCTTTCGTCCGACCACTGTGCAGCTATCAAAGAAAACCCCTCTCAGCATTAGCGTTGTGTGCAGGAACAGTTTCGGAAGTTCAGAATGACAGTTTTCATGCTTGCTACCGTTTAAATAATCTAACCTACAGCAAGGCAAATTTTGAAGGACTGAACTTTAGATAACAAGCTTAACTCAGTGTTAAAAAAATCTGATGTGTTACACTCACATGACTTTCTCTACTCTTGTACAATCTATTTTTACAAACGCCTATTCTCCATATGCTTCACATTAATCGAGATATCGAGATGTCAATCTTATTGCTAATTTTCTTGTAGATGCAAGGGGAATATGGTAGGTTTTAAGCGAGTCAAATATTTTAACGCTGGTTGCTATGCGGCGCATTCCATTCTCTTTGCATTTCCAGGACATAAAAAAAATCTTATGTGTTACACTCACATGACTTTCTCTACTCTTGTACAATCTATTTTTACAAACGCCTATTCTCCATATGCTTCATATTTATCGAGATGTCAATCTTATTTGTAATTTTCTTGTAGATGCAAGGGGAATATGGTAGCTTTTAAGCGATAGTCAAATATTTTATCGCTGGTTGCTATGTGGCGCATTCCATTCTCTTTGCATGTCCAGGACATAAAAAAATGAATAACGAATTTGAGAAAAAGTATAAGTATTGGAAAATTTAAGGAAATAACAAGCAATATCTCGAAAACGGCTCACTCAACAACAAAAATGTATATGACATAAATTGTGTATTTTAACGAGATCTACATTATTTGTGCAGTAAAATTTTGTCTATCTCTTATGGTTTACCAGTTATGCAAAAGTCGTTCATAATGAAGAATACTTTTGGAGACATTACCAGAAATTTCGAGATATACATTTCATTTCTCATGACATTATCTTAAACATATGATATTTTCATCAAAATCGTTAGAGCCATTTTTGAGAAAATTAAAATTTTCGAAAAATGTTCCATGTAAAGGGTAGTCTGGGGTGGGGGGATTTTCTTGAAAATCTTCGTGTCGCATCTCTGGAAGATACTGAACGTAAATACCAAGTTTGGTGTTATCCGACTGTTAGTTTTTGAGTTATGCTGTTCACAGACACACACAGACACACACAGACACACACACAGACACACACACAGACACACACACGGACATGTTTCCAAAAATGCTTTTTTTGGATTAAGGAGGTCTCAAAACATGTATTTCCGGTGAAATCTCGGTATCGAATTTTTGGGTGGAATGCAATACTTCCCCTACTTACTATACGTAGTAGAGAAAGTAAAAATGAATAACGAATTTGAGAAAAAGTATAAGTATTGGAAAATTTAAGGGAATAACAAGCAATATCTCGAAAACGGTCCACTCAACAACAAAAATGTATATGACATAAATTGTGTATTTTAACGCGATCTACATTTTCTGTGTAGTAAAATTTTATCTATCTCTTATGGTTTACCAGTTATGCAACAGTCGTTCACAATGAAGAATACTTTTGGAGACTTTCCCAGAAAATTCCAGATATACATTTCATTTCTCATGACAATATCTTAAACATATGATATTTTAATCAAAATCGTTAGAGCCATTTTTGAGAAAATTCAAATTTTCGAAAAATCTTCCATGTAAAGGGCAGTCTGGATTTTCTTGAAAACCTTCGTGTCGCATCTCTGGAAGATACTGAACCTAAATACCAAGTTTGGTGTTTATCCGACTGTTCGATTTTGAGTTATGCTGTTTACAGGCACTCACACAGACAGACACACACACAGACACACAGACACACACACACGGACATGTTTCCAAAAATGCTTTTTTTGGATTCAGGGGGTCTCAAAACATGTATTTCCGGTGAAATCTCGGTATGGAATTTTTGGGTGGAATGCAATACTTCCCCTACTTACTATACGTAGTAGAGAAAGTAAAAATTGGTCTGGCTTTCCTTTTCCTGCGATCGTTTGGTTTCCATACGCCCGCCGTGTGGAAACGTACCAAACATTCCACGTATGGTAGGTGTAGAAAGTTCGCTGACTACGGTGGCTCAATCAACAAAGTAGCGCTGCCTCACCCACTCTCCAGACTGCTCCACTCCACGGTTTCGGCCAGCTTTTCTCGCGTTCACGACCAAATCAGGAATCTTGCGAGCGCTTCTACGTTTCTTCTCGAGAAACCTGTGCACCGCTCCAAAGTTTCTGATCTGATTGCAGCCTCGAGAACAACTTTGTTTACAACTATTATTTCAGGGTTTATTTGAGAATTATTGGCTTACATGCCAGTTGCCTTTATTCTTATTGCAATAAACACATAACCAACGAAGAATATCAGTGTTAACCAGGGCCTATTTAACAAGTAAACACATTTTTGTTCTTCTTCCTTTCTTCCCTTGTTTGCTTATCTTAAAAATCTGAATGTGATACGTTCAACTGACTCTCTATCCTCTATCGTTTATTACTGTGTATACAAACTATTCTTACTAGAGATTATTTTTCTATCTACTACATATTAATCCAAATAAACCTTTGCAGATACAGTTGCATTACATATTTCGTTATACATACAAAAGAAACAGAGATAGTCAAATATTTAAGTACTAGACATTCCATACTGTTACCATGACATCCCTAGAAACAACTGAATGTTGACAAGACTTTAAGAGACTTAAAGAATGGCCAAGAAATGAACAATTCGAACCATTAATAACAGATAACTCGGAAATGGCTTATACCACAAAAAACTTATTTGAAATAAATTGTGTGTTGAAGAGATCTGCATTTTTTGTGCATTACGTTTTCGTCTATCGCTTAACGACTATCAGTTACACAAGATTATACAAAATTCCTTCCGAATGAAGAGGACTTCATAGGCTATTCACAGAAAATTCAAGATATACATTTTATTTGTAATGTAAATATCTTTATTATATGGTATTTTAATAAAAATAGTTTGAGCCATTTTTTAGAAAATAAAAAATTTCGAAAAATGTTCCATGTAAAGGGTAGTTTGGGGAGGGGAATTTTCTTGCAAATCTTCATATGGCATCTTTGGAAGGTATTGGACTTAAATACCAAATTTGGTGTTTATCCGACTTGTCACTTTTAGTCATGATCTTCACAGACACACACACGGACCTTGTTCTAAGTTTTTTATTCAGGGATCTCAAAACATGTGTTTTCGGTGAAATCTCGGTATCGAGTTTTTGGGCGGAATTCAATACCTTCTCTACCTACCAGATACGTGGTTAAAGAAAGTAAAAAAGGAGGGTGTATGGAAGAAGAATTTAGCAAAATAATTTAAACTATAGTGATGCAAAAACCATACTTGGAAAGTTAATTATAGTTAGAAAGTGCTTTTAAATGTTATTTTAAAGTTGCGAGTGACAATAAAATTCAAGTAAAAAGTCAGTTTATCCAAATTTAGGAATTACCACAATCATTTGTAATGCAACAAGAATAAGGAATATAAACCAAGCTTCCAGCTCCAAACAAAGTGGGATGGATAGTTTAAAAGCAAAATGATTTATCCTGCAGATAACTTTATATTAGCAAGATAAAGTTAAATATTATTTAGCTTTATGTATCACACAATATCATCTGTATTGTTTAGAATGTAGGAGTTAAAAATGCCCGTAAATTTTCTTTGGAAAATTCTGCTTGGCAAGTTATAGGAGGTGAATAAAATTATCATATAAAATGTTGAAATGATTATGATGTGGAATTTGGATCTAATATTAGCAACTATAACTAAGTTTAAAGTAATACCACTATTAATTTATAAACCACAACTATGAGCTATGTTGTTGAAATTTCTTTGAAGCATATTGGTGCACATTAGAACTTAGCAACTCAAAGCCAAGCTTGCTTTGTCTTGTTTCTAGCCCACTCCAGCAGGCTCTGGTAGGCCATTGCAGTTTTGCAACATTATCTACGGTATCAAAGTCCACCTAGGTATACGTCATCTTTGATAGGTTATGTTGCTATGGCAAATTTAGACCAATTTCATATTTTTTTTCGAACCAATAACCACTTAAACGTAACAATTGAGAATTTATAAAAAATACAGGACATTCATAACATTTAAAAATTCCTCTCGGACGCCCGACAGAAGATTATTCAACGGAGGGGGGCACCTCGGTACCGCGACTAACGGAGAAGTATTCTGCCTACCCACACTAGGGAGGAAGAGATAAAATGATGAACCACACAGGAGGCTACAGACCGTAGGCAGACAGGCCATAGAGACGCGTGGAAGTCTCAAACATTTCCAAGCTCGTAGATCCGTCTGTCGCCGCCGAGAGAGGGCGATGAATGAATTGTTTTATTTATGGACGCTCTTTAACTGCTGTGGACCTTAGCGTGCCATTCTATTTTGGGCGTGAAAGACCGGTAATTTTGCTTAGAGATCTCTTTATGAGACTTGAGGTTCTTTTACGTGTCGTAAATCTACGACATGGCACCACCGGCTTTGCTTCCCTTCCGAAGGAAGCCAAGCTAAGGATTTTTACGCCCGAAAAAATTCATCGCTCTCCTCCGGGTTTGAAACCCGCGAACTAGAAGCTAGCATGTTAACACTGCACCACGGAGGATGACTAGAGAGAGGGCAATAAACGACCCGCCAGTCCAATAGCCCTCTGGTGTCTGTTGGCAACCTGTCAAACACCCACCTAGTAAAGCACATGGTAAAGTCCAAAGAGTCCCAAACTTGGCAGGTTGCATGAATGCACTTTACAGCGTGTAGTTACGTTGTTTGATTTTAATTTGTGTCAATATATCTAAAAATTCTGATGTTTTACATTTACATGACTTTACCTATTGGATATACAAATTATTCTTACAACGTTGATTTTCCTATATACTTCATTTTAATTGAGATAAACCTGTCTGAAAATAGCTGCATTATACATTTCGCTATAACTACAAAGGGAAGAGGAATAGTCAAATGTTTTAAAACTGGGCGCTATATGCTGGCCTTAAAATATTATACTGTTTCCATGACATCGCGAGAAACAACTGAAAACCGACAGGACTTTAAAAGAATGACTGAGTATTGAACAATTTAAACCATTAGTTACGGATATCTCGGAAATGACTAATGCTACAAAAAAGTTATTTGGAATAAATTGTATGTTTTAAAGAGATCTACACTTTTTTGTGAGGTACGTTTTCGTCCATCGCTTAACGTTTACCAGTTATACAAGATTATACACAATTCCTTCCGAATGAAGAGGACTTTATAGGCTATTCCCAGAATATTCAAGATATACATTTTACTTGTAATGTAAATATCTTTAATATATGACATTTTAATAAAAATCGTTAAAAGGATTTTTTAAAAAATAAAAATTTTCGAAAAATGTTCCATGTAAAGGTAGTTTGTGGTGGGGGATTTCCTTGAACATGTTTGTGTCGCCACTTTGGAAGGTAATGAATCTGAATAGTACGTTGGGTATTTATCCGACTTTTTATTTTTGAGCTATGCTGTGCGCGCGCGCGCGCACACACACACACACACACACACTCACACTTTTTTCCTAAAAATCTTTTTTTTTATTCAGTGGTCTCAAAATATGTGTTTTCGCTGAAATCTCGATATCGAATTTTTGGGTGGAATGCAATACCTTTTCTTCTTATTAGGTACGTGGTAGACAAAGTAAATACTGTCCTAAAATGGTTTGTACAATATTACTGTACTGAGTAGTGCCGCTATCTGGCAGGGTTAGCTTTCAACTAAATTGAGCGTAATGTGTAAATACACTTTGTAATATTGACAGCCTTACCTGCAAGTATGTAGAAATTTGCAGCTAATTCATAATTCTTAGCATGGCTTCCTTCGGAAGGGAAGTAAAGCCGGTGGTCCCGTGTCGTAAATTTACGGCACTTAAAAGAACCTCAAGCCCGATAAAGAGGCATCTGAGCAAAATTATCAGTCTTTCAAGCCCAATATAAAATGGGACGCCAAGGACCACAGCAGTTAAAGAGCGTCCATAAATAAAACTTAATTCAATTTTTGATTAACATTAATAAATATATTGCAGTAAGAGATTTATGCACTTAATTTATCATGTAATACCCAAATGTTATTCTTTAAAATAGAGAATATATGAGTGCATTTTCTTCAAATTCCTATAGAATTCGGTATGAACATACTATTTTCACCGGATGGCTCCAGAATGCAAAAAAGGAGAACAATGTCGGTTTAGTTGGATGTGCTTTTGTTGTTTACAATCAAATCACGGAAATCCATTCCACTTTGTTCCGGTTTGTTCCGATGTGTTCTGTGTTTCAAACTGAACTTTTTGCAAGTTTGCATGCAGCCAAGTGGTCCATTCTTAATAGGATTAATGCATGTATACATAGTGATTCCCTATCGGCTCTACTATCTATTTCTGATAAATACAATTTCCATTCCATTGCCATTGAAATTAGATCTCTACTTCGAAAATATGGAGGTCACACATGTTTTTTGTGGGTACGTGGCCATATGGGAATAGCAGGAAATGAAAGGTCAAATGACTGGCAAAGTTAGCAGCTGTGACAAATGCAGAATATAGTTATCCACTCTGTCCTATTTCAGTTGTCAAGCAGAAGATTCATCAAGGCACTATTTTCAAACGGAACGCATATTGGAATTCCAGTGTTAATAGTTCGTGAGCGAAAAAAATGTTCTTTTCTAATGCGCAAGACCTATAAATTGTAAATTGTTTGTAACAGGCTCCATCAACACTCAAATTCTGACTGGGCAATGAAAATTTGGTGTTTATTTTGAAAGATGGCCAAACAGTAGAACATTTGATTTTTGGTTGTCCACTCTTTGAAAGAAAGAGATTTTACTTAAGACTTCATGTTTCAGACTGTAACATAATTTACAATGCACCATTATTTACATTATTTCATAAGAAATGTTGTTTAAATGAATTTGTTAAATTTGTTGGCTACATTCATACATGTTTATAATATTTTAATTTTATTTGTAATCTAATTTGCTGATTTTGTGTATCTAACTCAAATATATTCTGTAAAATAGGTTTCTTCAAGTTGGAATAATAATACAATAAATAGAATTAAACGTTAAACAAAATACAGAATTTTGGCAGTATGAAAGATATAGGGTAAGAACAAGTTTATGAATCAAATGCTACTTCTTTCAGTCATATTCTTTAGATTGTTACTATGTTAATCTATATAAATCATTGTTGTGTGCTCAAATTGAGAAATAACAATAAAATGTCGTCCTCCGTGGATTAGTGGTACCGTGCTAGTCTCTAGTTCCCAAGGTTGCGGGTTCAAATCCGGCGGAGGGCGATGGATTTTTTCGGGCGTACAAATCCTTAGCATGGCTTCCTTCGGAAGGGAAGTAAAGCCGGTGGTCCCTTGTAGTAGATTTACGGCACGTAAAAGAACCTCAAGCCTGATAAAGAGGCCTCTGAGCAAAATTACAGGTCTTTAACGCCCAATATAGAGTGGGACGCTAAGGACCACAGAAATTAAAGAGCGTCCATAAATAAAAACCTCAGTTTAATAACAGTAAAGTGAAGTCAGAGGAAGAGGTAGCTGCTATAATGGCCAGACCTAAAAAGAGGCTGACATTCCGAAAAAATGCCTAAAAAGGGACAATAAAGCCCACAATGAACATACATTATGTTGCGCCTCGACAATGGACACTCGAAAAGGAAAGGATTTTTCCTAAACTTCCGAGCCTTACTGATGATACATGAAATAATAATTAGAAACGGAAATTTGCAAACAACGTTCCAGGCCTAAGTTAGGGGACCTCCCCGGCATTTGCCAGTTACGAGGACTGTGGAAAACCTGAGAAAAACTCTGTCAGGGACGATGGTCCTGGTGTGAGTTGAACCGCAGACCTCCCGTTGACGAGTCCGTGCCTCAACTACCTCTACTTCTGTGATCGGTGATTCATAATTAAGTTTTGCTTTCTCTGCTATAGCGGAGGTAGGTAGAGGAAGTATTGTTTTCCACCCAAAAATTCGATACGGATATTTCACTGGTACTAACATTATGAGGTCCACTGAACCTCCTCCCCCCTAAGAAAATATTAGAAAAGGGGATATGTGTTGGTGTGAACAGTGTGACCAAAAAGAAGAAGAGGACAAATGCTAAATTTTGTCTTTAATTTCAGTAGCTTCCAAGAATGCGACGCGAAGATTTTTCAAGAAAATCCTGCCATGCAAAATACCCTTTCATCTTTTGCATGGGACATGTTTGGTTATTTTTTATTTTCTCAAAATGGCTCTACTGAATTTGATTAAAACGGCATATCATTTTCATTGATAATATCTGAATTTTCTGTGAATAGCCTCGGAAGTCCTCTTCATTGCGAATCAATTTTGTATCATTTTATTAGCTGGCTTAAGCATAAGAGATAGATAAAATCATATTGCAGAAAAGTGTAGATCTCGTTAAAACACACATGTCGGAGTTAGCAGATTTCGTAGACATTTCAAAAAGTGCTGTACATCGCATACTAACTGAAAATTTAGGCATGAGAAATTCACGTCCAGTGAACACATCATGGCAGAAAGAACCTCATATTTTGCAGACTTCGAAAAATAATATTTTTGGAAGGGTTAAAAAAATTGGAGAAATGTTGGACCACGTCTATTGAATTGAAAGGAGGCTATTTTGAGAAATAAAATTAATTTTTTGGAAAAAAAGTCACTGACTTATCAATCAGCCCTGTATGTAATAGTAACGGCCACAACATGAATTTGAATCCTTTACAGCAGCTTCTTCGTACATTATACCAAAGCCACTAGTAACTGTGTAATATGTAGAACAAGTTTTAACAGTGTTTATTAAAGACGGATATACAAATCTGATGACCAAGTGTTATAAGTTACGTTACATAGGAAACCTTCCTTAGCTATACCACATCTTGACGAAGAGATGCGTGTTCGACCGACTGAAAACTGAGCCAGCCGGCACAATAACAACGGATGAGCCAAGAAACTACGAACCGGCTGCACGGTGTTTTTCCACTGGGCGTGTGGAAGCATGATAACGCACTGCTGCTGTAAGCAAGGTCACACTGTTGACGCGGTTTTACTCTGCAGTGTGAAGTGCAGTATTGAGTTGACGGTGATGTGATGTAGTTCAGTTATTACGAGTTATTTATTATTTTGTCCTGTACTTAGTCACAAAGTATATTATGGCTCAGTATATGTTTTCTACTGCACAGCGTGTATTTATTTATGATTCGTATATGTTAACTCAGCCAGCTCGCCAAGTGAAAGTACGATTTGCATAAAGATTTCCAGGTGTAAAAGTTCCAGGCCGTGCTACAATTTAGAACTTTACAATAAATTGCAGGCCACAGGAAGTGTTCAGACTAAGAAATCTAAAAGACGGCGTACGGTTCTTCCAAAGAAACATTAGATGACAAAAATCACTTAGGCGTATTTCGCAACAGGCAGGCATTTCTTATGGCTCTGTACGAAGAGCTACCAAATTGCTGAAGTTAAAACCATACAAAATAACTGTGGCACATGCTCTTCAACCAGGTGATCCTGTAATTAGGCACACATTTTGTGAGTGGAGTCTCAATAAGGTACACAATGGGAAATAGACCCATATTTAATATTTTTCAGATGAGGTTTGGTTCCACATTCATGGATATGTGTGTACACAAAATAATCGTTATTGGAGCTCTGACAAACCTAACATTGTTCATAAAGTACCCCTTCATGACGACAAAATTGGTGTAGGTGTGCCATGAACGGAGAAAGAGTTATAGGACCAATTTTTACTTTCTCTACTACGTATAGTAAGTAGGGGAAGTATTGTATTCCACCCAAAAATTCGATACCGAGATTTCACAGGAAATACATGTTTTGAGACTCCCTGAATCCAAAAAAACATTTTTGGAAACATGTCCGTGTGTGTGTCTGTGTGTCTGTGTGTCTGTGTGTCTGTGTGTCTGTCTGTGTGTCTGTCTGTGTGTCTGTGAACATCATAACTCAAAAACGAAGAGTCGGATAAACGCCAAACTTGATATTTAGGTTCAGTATCTCTCAGAGATGCGACACGAAGGTTTTCAAGAAAATCCCCCCACCCCAGACTACCCTTTACATGGAACATTTTTCGAAAATTTTAATTTTCACAAAAACGGCTCTAACGATTTTGATTAAAATATCATATGTTTAAGATAATGTCATGAGAAATGAAATGTATATGTCGAATTTTCTGGGAATGTCTCCAAAAGTATTCTTCATTGTGAACGACTTTTGCATAACTGGTAAACCATAAGAGATAGACAAAATTTTACTACACGAAAAATGTAGATCGCGTTAAAATACACAATTTATGTCATATACATTTCTTTTGCTGAGTGAACCGTTTGCGAGATATTGGTTGTTATTCCCTTAAATTTTCCAATACTTATACTTTTTCTCAAATTCGGTATTCATTTTTTTATGTCCTGGACATGCAAAGAGAATGGAATGCGACGCATAGCAACCAGCGATAAAATATTTGACCATCGCTTAAAAGCTACCATATTCCCCTTGCATCTACAAGAAAATTACAAATAAGATTGACATCTCGATATCTCGATTAATATGAAGCATATGGAGAATAGGCGTTTGTAAAAATAGATTGTACAGGAGTAGAGAAAGTCATGTGAGTGTAACACATCAGATTTTTTTCGAGGCAACAGTTGACGCCCGTACATACATGAATACAATGTTGTCCCCCTTTTTACTTTCTCTACTACGTATAGTAAGTAGGGGAAGTATTGTATTCCACCCAAAACTTCGATACCGAGATTTCACCGGAAATACATGTTTTGAGACCCCTGAATCCAAGAAAAGCATTTTTGGAAACATGTCCGTGTGTGTGTCTGTCTGTGAACAGCATAACTCAGGAACGAACAGTCGGATAAATACCAAACTTGGTATTTAGATTCAGTATCTTCCAGAGATGCAACACAAAGGTTTTCAAGAAAATCCCCCCACCCCAGATTACCCTTTACATGAAACATTTTTCCAAAATTTTAATTTTCTCAAAACTGGCTCTAACGATTTTGATTAAAATATCATAGGTTTAAGATATTTTCATGACAAATAAAATGTATATCTTGAATTTTCTGGGAATGTCTCCAAAATTATTCTTCATTGTGAACGACTTTTGCATAACTGGTAAACCATAAGAGATAGATAGAATTTTACTACACAAAAAATGTAGACCCCGTTAAAATACACAATTTATGTCATATACATTTTTTTATGTTGAGTGAACCATTTTCGAGATATTGCTTGTTATTCCCTTACATTTTTCAATAATTTTCTCAAATGGGAATTCGTTATTCATTTTTTTTGTCTTGGATATGCAAAGAGTATTAATCTGTGGCAAAGGGAATGGTGCTGCACCTAGCAACCAGCTATTAAGAGATATGTATGTGTTTAAAGGCTACTGTATTTCTATATTGCCCTTGCAAATACAAAACAAGGGGAACGTAGTAGGCCTTAAGCGATAGTCAAATATTTTTAGAACTGGTCGCTATGTGTAAAATGTAATTCCCTTTGCATGTTAAAAGATCGTTTCTGCAAATGTTTATCTCAATTAATATGAAATAGATGGAGTATAAGAGTTCGTAAAAATAGTTGGTACAAGAGTAGAGAAAGTCATGTGAGTGTAACACATCAGAATTTTTTAGAGAATTAACAGAGAGGGATCGTGATTTTGCCTTTTTTCAACAAGACCTTGCAACAGTTCATAAGGCCAATATTTCGATAAGAACAATTGAAACTGTGTTTGAAGACAGAATTATTAGTAGAGATTTGCGGCCCCTCGGTCCTCCGACCTAACCCCCTGCGATTTCTATCTCTGGGATAACTTACAACATAAAGTTTACAGGACAAACCCACACACCCTGGAAGAAATAAAACAAAATATCCGCCAGGAAATTGCCAGAATTTCACAACCTGAACTATGGCGAGTGATGGATAATTTTCTAAAGAGGTGTCAAAAATGTATAGACAAAGACAGTGGCCAGTTTCAGTGTCTCCCTTCATAAAGTTGGTAAGTAAAGCCTTTAAAAGTAGCTTTAAAAACGTTGTACGGCTTCATCCACGCCTTTCTATGATAGCGGCAGACGGCAACGAGCGCCGAGGACGCGGACAGGTAAAACACCGCGCAGCCGGTTCGTAGTTTTTTTGGATCTCTCTGTAGAACCCAATAACTTTAAGAAATTACAATAAAACGAAAACCTTTTAAAATAACAAAACAAGTTAGAGCACGCAGTACAGCCGCAGATTTTGGTGGCCTAAGAAGGCATCGATATTAAATGACCTTATAGGGTGTATTTAGCATTTTATGCAACAAGACTATAATGGTACCTAGCAATTAAAACGTGCGGCAGCGAGTTTCATAAGTGTTTGCGAGTAGAGCAACAGATGGCAGTACTATTGAGTCAATGCCCTTTTTATTGATTTTTTTTGTGTGGGGAACATGGAAACAAGACATATCAAGGCAAAGGAAATGAACTCAATTTATCATAATACTAAAATTAAAACGAACAGAATTTATTTTATTTTAAATACACATGTTTTGTTTATCTGTGGAATGGATCCCAGTGGACTGCTGCTTTGAAGGTGTTAAAAGGTATGGGCGAGGTGCACGCGCAGCCGAGCAAGATCATAACTAGTCGCTGAAGCAAAATGGACGCCATTATAGTTCGTTACATCACATGTAATCAGCGTATTATAGTATGGTCGACCAAAAACGGTATTTTTTAAAGGTTTTGGTAATCACTTCGTTACAGTTTTAATACTTGTCTTAAAATGTAGAGTAGATCTGTATTTATGAGGAAAGTAAAGATGACATCAGTTGAATGAGCTTGCAGCCTGTAATTACTTTGAAGGTTATCTCTGTCTTTGAACGGATTCCTGGCTAATTATGAAATATTACATACGTGAACGCTTTTAGTCTGACAATTTCTTTTATGTGACTTCAATTAAATAATATAATCAATCTGATAAGCTTCTCGGCAGATTGATACGAGTTTCCTATGCGCCCCATCTAATGGACAGGGCTGTGCATTTCACAGAGGAGGAGAATGCTACTCCGGGGCGAGGGGCCTGGACAGTTTATCTATTTGTTTATTACTGAGGGCTGTGTTTCCAACCCTAGCGAAATTCCGCTGTGCTAAATGAAGTGGAAATGATATTTGCTCGTGTTGACACTTTGTTTACTGTGGTGTAAATACAGTCCCCTCGCGGAGCTCTGATTTATTTGGTACGCAACCCTGACCGTAGAGAGAGAGTAGAACATCTTCAAACGCATTCAGAGTTGGCAATTTAGCGGTTTTCCCGCCAGATCTGTTGGTTTTTGACTACCAGTCTTGCGGCTACAAATATTTTATCCCACCTAGCGGGAATTCTGGCGGCTTTTTGATTAATGGTATAAAATTGTTCTTTTTTCATCGCAGTCGCTAGTACATGATAATAGTGAGATTCGTATTTGGAAACAGACGGCCCAAGTTATTTAAAAAAAAAAGACTGATGTGTTGCATTCGTATACTTCCCCTACCTATTCTTCTACAAACTACTCTTACAAGAGCTTATTCTTTTATTCTCTTCTAGTTAATAAACTTTTATTACACATTTGTACTTCATTGGAGATATAAGAGGAATACAGTAGGCTGAAGTGATAGATTTTTAAACAGAGGGTGGCTATATGATGACTGAAATTTCATACCCTTTGCGTGATCACGAGAAAAACAAGTAACTACTTAAGTACCGGTTTAAAAAAGCACAAGTATTTAAAAATTCAAATCTATAACAAAGAATCTCTCGGAAATGGTTAACGCCACAAAAAATACTTATATGACGTAAATTGTGTGCTTAAACGAGATCTACATTTTTTGTTTAGCAATATTTTGTGTATATCTTAACGCTTTACTTTACAAAGTAAAGAGAATAAAAAGAAATTCGCATGCTATTCGCAGAAAATTCAGGATATGCATTTTGTGTCATGCAAGTATCTTAAACATGTTGTATTTTAATAAAACCGTTGGCACCATTTATGATAAAATCATAAATAACGAAAATATTTCCCTGTAAAGGGTAGTTGTCAAGCCATTGGCAGATACTGAACTTAAATACCAAGTTTGGTATTTAACCGACTTTTCTTTTTTTTAACTTATGCTGCCCACGGACACACACACACACACACACACACACACACACAAATTACATATCGAATTTTTGGAAGGGATGCAATAGGTATTTCTCCTACTTATTATAGATAAGTAGTAGAGAAAATACAATAACCGTCCAGTTTAAATTGCAATCTTATGTAGAATATCGAAGTTCTGCTTCACAAATAAAGGCAAAGGTGATTGAGTATGTTTTAGGTGAAATCGGCTGCAATTGTGGTGGTTAGCTGGAATGTCTTAATGTATTTTTTTCAAGCCTAGACAGTAACATCTGCAGATTTTACTTAGAAAATTATGGGTTTTGTCATCTAGCACTATTCTAATAGTATGTGTGTGTAAACCTGAGCACATCTCGTACTTGCCAACTTTTATGATTGCCATAAACTATTCGGGAGCGGAGGTCTGCTTACGACCTTAAGTCAAAGAAAGCACTTTAAGGCTTCGTGAGGAGATTCATGATGTTATAGATTTTTACCACGAACATGACAAAGCATTGAACTCTATTGCATTATACAGGGTGATTTATGAAGAACTCACACATTTCTTTCTTTAATTATTCTGTTCGAAATTCACCCAATGCCCTAATTTTAGCACCAAATTAAGCAGAATGTTCTAGGTTTTCGATTGCCTGTCACTAAATGCGCAGATGTTCATATTTTATTCGTGATTGTTAGTTTTATTGTCGGTAACTGTTTTTGAGATTTTGTTGTAGTCAACGTGAAAATGGAGTACACATTAAATGAACGACTCTTCCTTGTAAAGCAATATTGGATTACGAATTCAATTACAGCTCTCTAAGAGCATACCAGAGAGAATTTGGTGTTCGGAATCCTCCCCAAAGAAACACAATACTGGGACTGGTAAACAAATTATAAACAATTGGGTCTCTGGTAGGGTGAAAAAGGCAAAACTCGTTCATCTAGGCTTCCCACGGTTGTTGTTGACATAAGAGCACGACTGGATCAGTCACCCAAAAAATCATTAAGACGTTTGTCGCAGGAGACAGGGTACAACTACTCAATGTGTCAGAGAGCTGTGAAAAGTGAAGGCCCAAGGCCGTATACGATTACGGTTGTCCATAAGTTACAGGAACCAGATAAGGATAGGCTATTGAATTATTGTCGTTGGTTTCAGGCGTTCATTGTGCAAAATCCTGCCATATTGTCCATCGCATGGTTCACAGATGAATCATGGTTCAGTTTATCCGGCTATGTGAACTCACTAACCGGGTGCATAAAACCATACATCAAATGAATCCATGGCACTAATTGCAAGTTTCTTTGACGACCGGAGAATTTCAAGAACCTATGGCCACCGTGATCTCCGGATTTGGCATCGCCGGACTTCTTTCTATAGGCTTACTTAAAATACAGGGTTTACGCCACACGTCCCCAGACATCGGACGATCTGAAGCACAGCATTACAGAGGAGATTCAATCTATTGACAACAGAGTCCTCCAACGAGTGGCCAGTAACATGGAACGTGTTGAGTTGTGCCTTATTCAGGATGGAGGACATTTTCAACATTTGCTATAGAGGCAATTCTCCCAAAATTTCTCTGCATTTCAAGTATAATAAGTTGTCGCTAGCATAACTGGTTTTGAAATAACTAAAGAAATAAATGTGCCAGTTCTTCATAAATCAACCTGTATTTGACTTAAGATTATAGATTGATATTGCCATACGGTGCTATGATAGGCCAGAGCTTATCTGTGTGTGTATCCTTCGCCACAATCACTGGGTTGCAACAAAATGCATAGCATGGGAATTTAAAATTTGATTGCACCACTAGTAACCAGCAGTAAATGGACTCGAAATTCAGTAATGTCAACTCCCTCACGTAAGTTATAAATCTTATTCGCGTTCTATGGCTGCGCGACGTAAGGTTCACATTTTTGTGTCAGTTTTGTTTGTTTTAATAGTGTTTATTGTGATACCAGGAAGAATTTAAGTATGTGTGACAAAAAGAAGCACTACTACCAGGTCTTCTAGGATTCTTATAAAACGGAATTCCCATTTATTTTACATCGAATATTCGTACATTTACTGAACTGAACATTTTACACCTTTTAAATTCCATGTAATCGCAAAATTATTACGGTTTGCTGGAACGAGGGAACGTTTTATGGGTTTCAATTTCAGAAAGTTGGCAAGTGTGTGAGTGAATTCCTGTTGCTAGCATTGTTGTATCTGTGGACGTATGGAGTATTATAGGGATAAAGCATGCAGCTTCCCTCTGCCTCCTTAAATAGACCATGTTTATAGCGAGTAAATTCCCTGCGGACCTCGCGTCTCATTGTTTTGTAAGCTACACCAGGTTTTATTGCCTTCAAATTGAGCATTAGTTTCGCGGGTGGTTTCCTGAAATCTGTTGACAGAGGAAGTTTAATGACACCGATCTCATTATTGTTTTATGAGGCTATCATAAGACACTCCTCAGTTTCATAGTCGGCATGCTTCCTATTTAAGCTCGAGTTTATCTTTGTCTGATGAAACAGTGAAGAAGGCATTGTTTACACATCCTACATCAAATCCAAGTCTGAGATAATACCAACCTCCACCCAGTGGCAGAACAAGTACACCGGGGAACAGTAGAATATTTTGAGAATGTAATCGCTGGCCCGAGAAACCCCCTCTCCCATCCACTCTCGTGCATGTTTCTAGTTGTGTGATTTAACGAGATCTACGCTTTTTGTGTGTGTATTAAGGTTTTATCTATCTCTAAGATTCACTGGTTATACACAAATCATTCTGGATGAAGAGAACTTCACAGGTTATTTCCAGAAAATTCAAGATATACGAGGGCTGTCCCAGAAGTACCCACACAGGAATTTTGGGAAAAAACATATTTATTTATCTGCATAGTCTCCTTTCAGCTCGATACACTTTTTCCAGTGGTGTGCAATAGCTTCGATACCCTGTTAGAACCGTCGAGTTCTGCAAAATAGCCACCAACTGCAGACTCCAGCTCTTCACTGTTGATAATGGATGTGTGAACTGGTGCATTGTCTTGATGAAACAAGCGTTTCTTTTCCACTAAATGCGGCCGTTTTTGCTTGATTTCATCATTCAAATCCTGCAATAAGTTTGCATAATAATCGCCATTGATTGCTTTTCCTTTTTGAAGATCATAAATTAAAATTTATTCCACACACATTCCAAAAACCTGACGCCATGAACGCCATGACCTTGCCTGCAAATGGAACTGTCTCACCTTCTTTGGAGCCGATTCTCACCTTTCAATCCATTGTTTTGACTGTTCCTTCGTCTCAAGTGTGAAGTGATGGACCCATGTTTCATCCATGGTTATGAATCGACGTAAAAACTCTGATGTGTTGCTGCAAAACGTCGCCAAACACTCGACTGAAACATCCTCACGACGCTGCTTTTGTTCCATTGTGAGTAAATGCGGCATCCGTCTTGCGCATAGATTTCTCATGTCTAAATTTGCAGTCAGTATGCGATGTACAGCACTTTTTGAAATGGCTACGATGTCTACTAGCAGTCGACCGTCATCCAATACCATTTTGTGGATTTTCTTCACAATTACTGGCGTGGTCACCTTATTTGGTCGACCACTGCGATGTTCGTCTTGGCAGCTCGTACGGCCTTGCTTAAACTCTGCCACCCAATATTTTACTGTTGTAAACGAAGGAGCAGACTCCCCCAGAGTAGAATCTAGCTCAGCTTTAATATTAGTTGGACTAAGACTTTTCAAATGAAAATATTGTATCACATAACGATGGCCATTTTTATCCATGCTTACAAATTCGCTAGGAGAGTTCACTATTAATGGCTGCCGAACAATTGCTAACAAAGTAGCATCGTCAAACTTCAAACTTAAGCTTTATAAGGACGGTACTTTCTATCATAGTCATTTGTTTGAAACAACAACCACTATCTATACATCAGTCGGGCACTTCTGGGACTGCCCTCGTACATTTTATTTGTCAGAAAATATCTTAGACATGTGGTATTTTAATCAAGATGATGATTTTCGAGAAAGTAAAAATTAATGAAACATTTTTCATGTAAAGAATATGGGGGATTTTCTTGCAAATCTTCCTGCTACATCCTTGGAAGACGCTGAACCTAAATACGACTTTGCGCTTTTGAGTTATGCTGTTCACACACACACAAGCGCGCGCGCTCATACACACTCGAGAGAGAGAGCTTTTTCTAAAATTTTATTTTGTATTAGGGAGTCTCAAAACGTATATTTCTAGTGAAATCTCGGTATCGAAATTTTGGTTAGTGTGTAATACTTCCTCTACTTACTATAGGTAAATAGTAGAGTAAGTAATTATGTGTTTAGTGTTGCAGATGGCATAGGCGGATGTTCTAAACACCCAACGTTATTCCGCTACACTGCCTTGGGGAGTTTTTATTTATTTGTTTATGGACGCTCTTTAACTACTATGTTTCTTAGCGTCCCATTCTATATTGGGCGCGAAGGACTGGAAATTTTGCTCAGAGGACTCTTTATCAGGCTTGAGGTTACTTTACGTGCCGTAAGTCTGCGACACGGGACCACCGGCTTTACTTACCTTCCGAAGGAAGCCATGCTAAGGATTTTCATGCCCGTAAAAATCCATCGTCCTCCGGGGGTTTGAACACGCGACCTCGGGAACTAGAGGCTTACACGGTAGCCCTAGACCACAGAGGACGACATTGGGGGTAGGGAGACAGAGAGCAAGCACAAGGTTCAGGAGAGGTCAACCTGCTCAGTGCGAGCTGGTCATTGTAATAGTGACATGAATAAAATGCGATCATATACTCATAAAAATTAATACAGTAGAACTCCGCCTAACCGAACTAAAGGGAGACGAGACGTTTTGGACGACGTATGTTTTCAGATAATCGATGGTAACGATTTTAAGCAGCGAAGGAAAGAAAATAATGGTATTCTAAATACTTGTAATAATGTTTAATAAAAAATCTGATGTGTTGCATTTACCTAACTGACTTTCTCTAATCACATTTCTACGTAATATTCTTACATAAGCTTATTGTTCTATCTACTTCTTATTAAAACAGTTAAATCTTCTTTACTCATTTCGTTATTAGTATAAGAAGAATGCAATAAGCCAAAGGGATGATCAAATATTTTCAAAGCCGGTTGCTGTGTGTCTGTTCTCTTTGCACGAACACGGAAAACAAAGGCGGAAAAAATAGCGATTTGCAGTTAAGAAAAGTACAAAGGATCTGAAAATTGAAACCAATAAAAAAAAAATATCAGAAATGGTTGAGGTCACAAAATATTTTATTTGAGTATAAATTGTGTGCTTCGTGGCGGCGCCGTGGCCGAGTGGTTAGAACACTCGCCTCCCACCGAGGCGGCCCGGGTTCAATCCCAGGGACCTGCATGTGGGATTTGTGGTGGACGAAGCGGCGTCTGGGCGGGTTTTCTCTGGGTTCTCCGGTTTCCCCCGCCATTCATTCCACCAACTGCTCCATCATCACCTTTCCTTTCATCCATTTCACCAACATTTCGTTTCATCTACTTCCTTCATCCCATACCAGGCATCGGGCTGATCACCCATCCTGGATGCTCTGTCTGATCCATGAGTGTCTGCTCCTCGACGGGCCTCTGACCCTAGGCACCCGCTTGTAAGTCCTGGGGGGTGTAAGTCCTACATAAGAGGAGGGTAAACAGATAATGAATGAATGAATGAATAAATTGTGTGCTTCGACGGCATCTAAATTTTTTTGCGTAGTGAGATTTTATGTCTTACGGTTATTTAAAAGTGGTTCAGAATAAATAGAACTTCAGAGGCTATTTCTAGAAAATTTAAGATGCACGTTTTGTTTGTCATGAAATTAGCTTTAACTTATTATGGCATTTTAGTCAAAATCATTAGAGCCATTTTTGAGAAAATAAAAATAACGAAACTTTTCCATGGAAAGGGTAGTTTGGGGTGGAAGATTTTCAACATTGTTGGGTCGTATCTTTGGCACATCATGAACTTAAATACCAAGTTTCCTATTAACCGATTATCGTTTTTAAGTTGTGCTGTTCACACACACACACACGCACACACACACACTCTGCTGTGTATAGCTTAAAATGTGCATTATAATATTTACAAAGACTATTTCATAAACTGAGTAATTTTTTTCGGAACTTTCTTTTCGCAACGCTTGCGAGAAGAAAGTTCAGAAAAAACGCTTGTTATATCTGATGGTGTTGATTCACTGCTTTGTTCCACAAAACGCAAGGCAACCTAAAAACAAAAATTTCTATGTTATTGTTAGTGTCGTTATTCAATATTTCCCGTTAAGATTTGAATACGAATTTGTAGCTTCTTACCTCTAATGCTTTGAATCCCTCTGCCGCTTTGAGTTTCTGTTCAATGCTTAATACTCTGGTGCAGTGAAAAGAAATCCATTATTTTTGCATGAAATTGAAGGCTTATTTACCATAGTTAGAATGATCCGATTTAGGTCAAATATGTGCCGTTTTGTTCGATCACTTATTGCCATTTTGAAGGTAATTTCATTATGTCTCTCTCATAGACATCATCGTCCCTATTGACAAAAAATTGAGACAGTCGATTTTCACAAGCCTCTCTTGAAGCGAATTTTTCACCAGAAAAAGCGTTCGCCTTGGACAGGAACAGATGGTAATCTCTTGGCGCCAGGTCTGGACTATAAGGTGGATGCATAAGAACCTCCCAACCAAGCTCCCGGAGCTTCTGGCGAGCCTCTATCGACGTGTGTGACCTGGCGTTGTCCTGATGGAACACAATTCCTCCCCTATTGGCCAAAGCTGGCCGTTTCTGGGCGATTGCTTCCTTCAGACGGTCCAATTGTTGACAGTACAGTCCCGAGGTAAGAGTTTTGTCTAAGGGGAGCAGCTCATAGTAGATGATTCCCTACCAATCCCACCAAACACACAGCTAAACCTTCCTGGCCGTCAATCCTGGCTTGTTCACCGTTTTAGCCGGTTCATCGCGATTCGACCGTTTTCGCTTGACGTTGTCGTAAGTGATCCACTTTTCATCACCAGCCACTAACCGCTTCAGAAATGGGTGGATTTTGTTGCGATTCAGCAGCGATTGCAGTTGGAAATTCGGTCCATGAGGTTTTTTTGCGTTAACTCGTGTGGCACTCACACATCGAGCTTCTTTTTGTATTCAGCCTTGTTCAAATGGTTCCAAACGGTTTTTTTAGCTCTTGGGCAATCGAAACAGTACTTACATGACGGTCGGACTAGTCAGTTCCATGTTTTTATCGACAATTTCGACAATTGGCCTTCCAGTGCGTGGTGCATCTTTGACATCGAAATTACCGGAACGGAATGGACGAAACCAAAATTGCGCGTGATTGGCTGTTACAGTATCAGGACCATAAATACTATTCACATTTTCAGCCGTCTGGCTTGCGTTTTCGCCTTTATCGAAGAAAAACCGTAAAATATGGCGTATTTTCTCTTTGCTAGTGTCCATATTTGACATGCTTAAACAAAACTAAATCAACCAGTTACAAACTGTCGCAAACGTTTGTTTTAGTACGAAATCTCATCTTTCTAACGCCATCTAGTGTAACCCGATCGAACTTATACAACGCGAGATACAGATAACTAAAGCTATCTATTGGAAGAATAATGGATTTCTTTTTACTATAGCTGATATAATACACTTCTTTTCGTTGGTATCTTAAACATAGGTAAACCACAATGACCAACACCAACATGAAAATAGCATTACTCGTTAGCAATAGCTAATAGCAATCCACACAGGTTATAACGTACAATATTTTATGGAATGAAGTAGGGGTGAGGATTAATTGCGTGCAATAACAAGTTCCTATATTACAATTTAGGACTGGTGCAAAAGAACATTGTTAGTTATCGCAGCAACCTTGCCAGCGCAAATTGTTTGTTTTCGTTCATTTTGGCTTACATTCTTTTCATCCGCCGTTTCGGTTAAGTGAGGTTTTACTATGCATACCCTGTGTGTGGCGTACTTCTGGTGTTGCAACAAAAACTTGAAAATGTTTCAGAAAAGTTCAGTTCATTGCAATAAAGAATATACTGAAATATCGTCGCTCGTAAAATTAAGAGACGTAAACGACTAAAAGGTAGTTTTAAAGGAGACAAAGTTTTATAATTAGAGTAATCATTCCAGTACAGAAGCTGACGTCTAAAAGTAATTATCTGAATTCAAGGATAAGTAGAAGTTATTTCCATTCATTATTGATATTTCCCATCAAGTGATACCTACTTGGTCAAAAAGACAAAAATATTATACGCCCTTTTTATTATACTTTAGCTTGACGATTTGTTGGCGCTTACGTCACATCTTTTAAATTTTGTAACATCTGGTTTTGCATGTTATGTTGTTTGTACTTTATTCCAAGCTAGTCATACATATTTGCTTTTTATTTTTGTATTTTTTCACAGCTAAGATTAATGTTTATTTGAAATACCGAATAGTATTTTTACTTTCTCTACCCCGTACTGGTAGGTAGAGAGGGAATTGAATTCCACCCAAAAATTTGATATCGAGATTTCACCGGAAATACATGTTTTGAGGCACTTGGATAAAAATAATGAAAAAAAATCTGATGTGTTACACTCACATGACTTTCTCTACTCTTTTACAATCTATTTTTACAAACGCCTATTCTCCATATGCTTCATGTTAATCGAGATATCGAGATGTCAATCTTATTGGTAATTTTCTTGTAGATGCAAGGGGAATATGGTAGCTTTTAAGCGATAGTCAAATATTTTAACGCTGGTTGCTATGTGGCACATTCCATTCTCTTTGCATGTCCAGGACATAAAAAATCTGATGTGTTACACTCACATGACTTTCTCTACTCTTGTACAATCTATTTTTACAAACGCCTATTCTCCATATGCTTTATGGTAATCGAGATATCGAGATGTCAATCTTATTGCTAATTTTCTTGTAGATGCAAGGGGAATATGGTAGCTTTTAAGCGATGGTCAAATATTTTAACGCTGGTTGCTATGCGGCGCATTCCATTCTCTTTGCAAGTCCAGGACATAAAAAAATGAATAACGAATTTGAGAAAAAGTATAAGTATTGGAAAATTTAAGGGAATAACAAGCAATATCTCGAAAACGGTTCACTCAACAAAAGAAATGTATATGACATAACTTGTGTATTTTAACGAGATCTACATTTTTTGTGTAGTAAAATTTTGTCTATCTCTTATGGTTTACCAGTTATGCAAAAGTCGCTCACAATGAAGAATACTTTTGGAGACATTCCCAGAAAATTCGAGATATACATTTCATTTCTCATGACATTATCTTAAACATATGATAATTTAATCAAAATCGTTAGAGCCATTTTTGAGAAAATTAAAATTTTCGAAAAATGTTCCATGTAAAGGGTAGTATGGGATGGGGGCATTTTCTTGAAAACCTTCGTGTCGCATCTCTGGAAGATACTGAACCTAAATACCAAGTTTGGTGTTTATCCGACTGTTCGTTTTTGAGTTATGCTGTTCACAGACACACACACACAGACACACACACACACACACACAGACACACACACACAGACACACACACGGACATGTTTCCAAAAATGCTTTTTTTGGATTCAGGATGTCTCAAAACATGTATTTCCGGTGAAATCTCGGTATCGAAATTTTGGGTGGAATGCAATACTTCCCCTACTTACTATACGTAGTAGAGAAAGTAAAAAATGAATAACGAATTTGAGAAAAAGTATAAGTATTGATAAATTTAAGGAAATAACAAGCAATATCTCGAAAACGGTTCACTCAACAAAAGAAATGTATATGACATAAATTGTGTATTTTAACGCGATCTACATTTTTTGTGTAGTAAAATTTTGTCTATCTCTTATGGTTTACCAGTTATGCAAAAGTCGTTCACAATGAAGAATACTTTTGGAGACATTCCCAGAAAATTCGAGATATACATTTCATTTCTCATGACATTATCTTAAACATATGATATTTTCATCAAAATCGTTAGAGCCATTTTTGAGAAAATTAAAATTCTCGAAAAATGTTCCATGTAAAGGGTAGTCTGGGGTGGGGGGATTTTCTTGAAAACCTTCGTGTCGCATCTCTGGAAGATACTGAACCTAAATACCAAGTTTGGTGTTTATCCGAATGTTCGTTCCTGAGTTATGCTGTTCACAGACACACACACACACACACACACACATACACACACACACAGAGACAGACACACACACACAGACATGTTTCCAAAAATGCTTTTTTTGGATTCAGGAGGTCTCAAAACATGTATTTCCGGTGAAATCTCGGTATCGAATTTTAGGGTGGAATACACTACTTCCCCTACTTACTATACGTAGTAGAGAAAGTAAAATATCCGTGTGTGTGTATGAATAGCAACTTAAAAACGACGTTAAAGAGCATATTTTTCAAATATGCGACACGAAGATTTTCAAGAAAATCCTCCATCCCAAACTACCCTTTACATAGATATATTTTTAGAATTTTTATTTTCTCAAAAATGGCTTTAACAATTTTGATTAAAATACCATATAATTAAATATATTTACATGACAAATAAAATTACATCTTGAATTTTCTGGGAATGGCATTTGAAGTCCTCTTCATTCAGAAGGAACGTGGTATAATCTTGTATAACTGGTAAACGTTAAGCGACAGATGAAAATGTACCGCATAAAAATGTAGATCTCTTTAGAAACACGCAGTTTACTTCGAGTAACCTTTTGCTTTCTCTACCACGTACCTATAGGTAGAGAAGGTATTACGTACCACCCAAAAATGCGATATCGAGATTTCACCGGAGATATATTATTTGAGGTCCCCTGAATAAAAAACAATGGAAGAAAAAACTCATAAACCACAATTATATATAGAATATTATTAACATCAAATGTTTTAATAGTTAATAATACAACATTGGTCCTGTAAATCAAAAGTAACTTTAACTAGATTTAATTTCTTATTGTCTTGTTATTTATTATCAAAATGTAAAGTCTCATAATGCTGGAATATTAACTGCTTTATCTAATCGAGTTGGAGGCATTTTTCGAAAAATGTCCGTTGTGTGTCTGTGAACAGCATAACTAAAAAACAGAAAGTTGGATAAATACCAAACTTGGAATTTAGGTTTAGTACTTTCCAAAGTGTCGACACACAGATTTTCAAGAAAATCCTCTTACCCTAAACTACTCTTTACTGGTAATATTTTTGATTTTCTAAAAAATGGCTCTAACGATTTGGATTGACATACCATATATTAAAGAAATTTACATGATAAACAAAATGTATATATTGAATTTTCCGAGAATAGCCTATGAAGTCCTTTTCATTCGGAAGGAAATTTGTATAATCTTGCATAACTGGCAAATGTTAAGGGATAGACGAAAACTTACTAAAAAGAAATTAAGATCTCCTTAAAAAACACACATTTTATTTTAAATAAGTTTTTTGTGCCATAAGCCGTTTCTGAGATATCCGTTATTAATGGTTCGAATTGCTCATTTCTTGGTCATTCTTTTAAAATCCTTTCAACATTCAGTTGTTTCTCGCGATTGTATAGAAACAGTGTGGAATTTTAAGGCCAGCATATAGCTTCCAGTTTTTAAACATATAACTATTGCTATTCTCTTTGTATCTATAACAACATGTGTAATGTAGCTATTTCTGCAAAAGTAGTTTTTTTATTAAAATACAGTGGAAGGAAAAATAAGCTTTAGTTTCTATAACCACTAATAAAGATAGAGGGTAGAGAAATCATGTGAATGTACCGCATCAGAATTTTTTTGGCATAATCCATTTCCGAGTTATCCGTTATTAATGGTTCGAATCGTTCAGTAGGTGTCCTGTCGATTTTCAGTTGTTTCTCGCGATGTCATGGAAAGAGTATGGAATTTTAAGGCCAGCATATAGCGTCCAGTTGTTAAACATATGACTATTGCTATTCCCTTTGTGTCTATAACGATATGTATAATGAAGCTATTTATCCATAGGTTTATCACGATTATAATAAAGGAAATAGAAAAAAGCTTTCGTAAGAATAATTTGTACACCCACTAATAAACGATAGAGCGCAGACAAAGTAATGTGAGTGTAACACATCGTATTTCCTTTTATTATTACACCTTTTCTGAAACCAAATACGGTTTAAGTTTCGAACAAAAAGAAAGTTTATAACTTGTCATAAAAAAGCACTATTAAATGGAAACATGAGGTTTCTAAGAATTAGAAAAGAAGTAAAAAACACAATGGAGTGCTACGTTTACCTAACATCTCATGTAATATAAGCTTGTTTGTAGAACTGTTGGGCATTCAAAATCAAATAATTACACATTAGAATGCCTTGAGCTAACAAAAGATAATCTTCTCAGTAAGAAACGAGCTACAAAGCTATGGAGTTTTCTTAAAGGTGTGTTAGTTATACATTATATGCTCAATCCTGTCTCCTAAATACGCAATTTTCTAATTCTAGTAAATTAATTTTGAAGTAGATTTATAGTTGCTGTTGCACTACGTTTTGCGGGAGATATGTTTCTTGGAGTGTTCGCCCCATGTATGGTACGGCGGCCTTCGCCCCACGTTCACTTTTCCGGTGGCCTTCGCCCCACGTTTACTTTTTCGCTGGCCTTCGCCCCCTACGTATAAAAAATCAGCTTTGTATTTTAATGTTTATTTAAATATTATATATATGCCTCGGCTGCGTCATATTTTTTTAGAACACGTATCGTATTGTACTTTGTTAATCCTTCACACGCTTAAATAACACTTCACTGACGTATCCTACTGTAGAGCTGTGAGGTTATTGTTAATTGTACTTTTAAACACGCAAACTTTATATTATTCTCACCGCAATGAATTTTTATGTCTCACATTCAACACGTCCGTACCGATCGTGTATGCAATCTAATAATCTGCCGCCTGAATTTGCACATTTTTTCTATTTCAAGTCTCTGATTGGCTGAGCCTATTCGAATAGAATAGTTTTATTTAACTTAAAGCTTTTCTAGTTTTTGATTGGCTATTTATAAACTGTTTTAAATATTACATTATTGTTCTAAGAATTATTAGTAGCCTTTATTAAACTTTCTAATTTATTGTTGTATCAAGGTTATCTCATTGTTAGCAACTTTCGGCTTCTACTTTATAATTCAGTTTGCTACGAAAAGCCGCTTGCTTCTATTTTCACAGCTCCTACATTGTTAAATTACGTAATACATTCACATAACATTCTTATACATGTACATAATAATATAAACGTAATACAATGACTGCTATATACATTTTATATATTATATTATACACATATTGCTTTTAAGATGGGCTGTTATTTTATTTGATATTATATAATTAGACTGATATTATTTAAGTGTTAAAAATACTGCCTCAATTTATGCAAATAAAACTTCTCCACCCAAGCAAATATATTTTACCTGAATGTTACAAAATGTGTGAATACGAAGAAGTGCTCTTCGGCCTCTACTTTGAATTTTGTACATTCATATCACGCACTACGTTGCTACAGATATGAACATTTATAACTTTGCTGATGACACTACAATCACAATAAGCAGAAAATATAATTTAATGTTGGAAACTCTTATGAATAGTGTTGTTAGCAACGTCGTTAAATACTTCCAGGAGACTAACTCCAACGAAATGTGAAATGATAACATTTTGGATTTAAAAGCAGTGTTATTCACTGCAGTTAACTGTTGATAAAAAATACCGTAAGAAATATTGAAGACGTAAAGTTACCTGGAGTTGCTTGAAATAGAAAATATAATTCACTACATTATAAGATTGTCAAAATCAGCGTAGGTCTTCCAAATATGTCAAAATGGAAGGAGAGTTAGATACCCTAGCATACAAAGAAACGCTCGTTAGCATCTATACAAGACTTTGCACACTTATACGTATTATAGGACGTAGTGAAAGTTATAGGGTACCTTAAAACTATAAAAACTACCCTATCATATTTTGATCCTTTTATATAATTACACTATAGGAATTGGAAGACAAAATAGTTACGTTAGAACTTCCATAAAGTAGCCACCCTTAGTTTCAATGTTGCAAAAATACCCCTACCTTTCTTTTCAACCCCTACTTGGACAAACAAAGCGCTATTCATGAACTTAAACTACAGGACTTCGCGAAAATTATAGGATGCCTTACAACTTAAAAATTTCGCAGAAATGGTTTCATTAACCCTTTCGTTGAAGGTAAAGGGTGATAGAGGAAACAGAACTAATAGTCGGATGTTTAAAAGCGGGTCGCTATAATTGACCTTGAAATTACGAAATCCTTGCATAACATCGCGAGAAACAACTGAATAGCGAGAGAAATTGAAACTGACAAAATCATTGCAACTTTCAAACCAATAACAACGAATATCTCGAAGATGGCTAATGCCACTAAAAAGTTTGTTTTTTTAATAAATTGTGTGTTTTAAAAATATATACATTTTTGTGAAGTATGTTTTGTCTATCTCCTATGGTTTACCAGTTATATAAAATTGTACTTCAAAGCTATTCCCAGAAAATCCTAGATACGATACTAATTGTGATGTAAATTTCTTAAACATATGGTATTTTAATTAAAATCATTAGTCAGTTTTAAGAAAGTTCAAAATTTCGAAAAATCTTCCATGTATAATTTGAGGTGGGAGATTTTCTTGAAAATGTTAGTGTCGCATTTTTGAAGGTGCAGAACCTAAAGACCAAGTTTGGTATTTATCAGACATTTTGTTTTTGGGTTATGCTGTTATCGCGCGGACGCTCTCTCTCTCTCACACGGACCTTTTTCTAAAAATGCTTTTTGCTTTATTCAGGGGCCTCTAAACATGTATTTCTAGTGAAATTTCGACACCAAATTTTTGGGTGGAACACAATACCCCCTCTTACTATAGACGGGGTTGCAGAGAAAGTAAAAAGAGGCAAATATTATTTCCGTTTCTTTTAAGAACTGTAAGAACCACATTAAACGATAGTGCACGATTAAGCAGAGTAGAACTTGCACACGATGTAAAGCTTGAATGTAGGACACAAATTATGTGAAGTGCACGACCAAATCGCATTGTTGATAATATTGAGATTCAGAGACCAGGTATAAGGATAATACAATATATTGTAGCGAGCCTCGGGGTGATAAACCCTGAGGCTGCTAGCAGGGGAGTAGTAGTCTCAGAGGGTTGTTGTATTTGGCACCGGGATGAGGGCGTGCCATTGAGAGAGCTAGGGAGTACTGGAAAATAACTACACAAGGTTCTATCAAAAGCTCTTGAATAGGCCATTTAATTAAGCGAGTTGAGGTTTGGGGCCCTCTGATGCGCACCGAGGTACAACATCTTAGATACACATCACAAGGACTCACCTGAAGATGGACTGGCAGAGCTTGATTCACTTAATAAAAATGTACTGTGCTAAGTCTTAGACGCATGCGGCATCGTGGGATTGAAAGTCTGAGCGGGATGACCCACAAACGTGGCCAATAAATACACTTCAAAAGGATAGATCAGCAAAATATTGTCCTAATTACTCGTTTGTTCCATTTACAGCACTGTATGAAATCTGGTGCAACCTCCCGGTTGTGGATGGAATCCCACGAAGCTGTTATCACGATTGACAACGGTTTAAAGTTGAACATTCCCTAACTTCAAGTCATTGGAGTTTTGGCCCGCGCTGGGTCATGGAGCCATTAATAATCAGTGCCAATTCCGTTGCAAATTATTTAATGCCATGTCCTGCCATTAGGCACTGGCATGTGTGAATAAATATCAAATAATTATTGTAAAACGTGTTTCTCAAAAAGATCAGTTGAATTCTACTCGTGGTTTTGTATACCTCAATAATGAGCTAAACAACATATATGGCTTTCCGCATAAACTCGAAAACAATATTGAATTGTAATATAATAGGTATTTATGGTACGGAGTACAATAGGAACAGCATAAATTAACTGACTATTAATGTAAACATACCTAATGGATCATAACTATCTCGTGACATACATTAGTGGCATTGTAATGTTGCTCGTTAATATCGTAAGGGATGTCCAACTTTCCAGGACACAATTTCGCTCTTTACGTTGCGTTCTATATGATCTCTTTCTTTAATGTTTACCTGTGATAATTAGTGGCAGTATTGCATTCTCTAAAAAATTTGATACTGGGATTTTTACCGGAAATAACACTTTGAAGTTCCCTGGAAAAAATAAATAAAAAAAGAGTTCGTGCATCTGTGAACGCTTATTTCTAATAGCTGCATACTTTTTCATTCGTTTTTGTAGATAGAATACATAACCTTTTAAGAAGAGGATATGTGTACTACCTTGACCCACTATACATGTGTAAAGTTGTGTGTTAAAAAGACATACCTACATAATATATACATATATGCACAAGGAACTCTGACAATTTCTTTCTAACTACTTGGAGTTTTAAAATTGAGTTTTATTTATGGACGCTCTTTAACTACTGTGGTCCTTAGCGTCCCATTCTATATTGGGTGTGAAAGACCGGTAATTTTGCTCAGAGGCCTCTTTATCAGGCTTGGCGTTCTTTTACGTGCCGTAAATCTACGACACGGAACCACCAGCTTTACTTCACTTCCGAAGGAAGCCATGCTAAGTATTTTTACGCCCGTAAGAGTCCATCGCCCTCCGCCGGGTTTGAACCCGCGACCTTGGGAACTAGAAGCTAGCATGCTACCACGGAGGATGACACTACTTGGAGTAGTATGATGCTCACCGGAAATATAATTGAAAGTCCGATGTATTATATTAATATGAATTTATTACCCATACCTCTACAAACTATTTTTACAAAAGCTTATTGTTCTTCCTTTTGTAGAAATAGTTTCATTACGCATTTCGTTGTATGTACAAGAGGGATACAGGAGGCTGAAGCGATGGTCAAATATTTAAAAAGTGGGTCGTTAAGTACTGACTTTAAAACTCCACACTCTTTACATGGCCACCAAAACTCAAGACTCAAACCAATCACGATGAATAACTTGGAAATGGTTAATGCTACAAAAACTATTTCTCATAAATCATGTGCTACAGTTTTTGTGTACAAGATTTTGTCTGTCTTTTACGGTTTAACAATTATACAAAATACATTCAGAATGAAGAATATTTAAGAAAATTCAAGATATACATTTTATTTGTCATACAACTAGCTTAAACGTATGGTATTGTAATCAAAATTGTTACATCCATTTTTGAGAAAAGAAAATTAAGTATAAAAATGTTCCATGTAAAGGTAATTTGTTGCGTGATAGGAATATGCCCAACTTAAATACAATTGTTTTTAAATTACCGACATTTCATTTCTGGTGCGCGGATCTTTCTTTGAGAGAAGTATTGTTCTTGGAGTTTTTTTTCACCACGTATGGATGTCAATTTGAAGTAGGATATGCCCCACGTATGGGAACCAATTTGAAAAAGATATTGTCTTTATGTTGGAGTTCATTTATTTAGCTCCATGTATGAACGTCAATTTTGAAGTGGATTGTTTGTTACGTAATATGCTGCTACGTATGAGAAGCCGATTTTTGAAGGTGTATTTTTGTTGTTACGCTCCAATTTTTTTTTTAAATATTAACTATTAACCTTGTTATTAAACTGGTTCTTAGATATTATTTATGTTTGTTTTTGCCTGGGCTGCTTCAGTATTACTTTAGGGACACGTTTCTCTTAATCAGGGCGTGGTGCGACAAGAATGTAGGCTTACACAGATTTTAAGTTTAAATTCACTTCTTTTTGTTAATCCTTGACACAAATTAAATAGCACTACACTGATATTAAGAGCTGTGAGATTCTTTTATTTAATACTTTCACTTTGTTAACACGTATACTTCATTTTCGTTACACACGAATACGTAATATTTCTTTAGAGAACATATCTTCCATCCGGTTGCTATCAAGGTCTGCAGGCAACTGAACATATTTCAACCATCCAAACCCGTAAACTTCTGTATTTCAAGTCTGATTGGCTAATCCTAGTCCAATAGAATGCCTGCATTTAATTAAAGCATTTTCTGGCTGTTGTTTGGCTAATTTTAAACTGTCACAAAATTTACATTATTGCTGCCCTAATCATGACTAGTAACATTTAAACTCTCAAACTCATTATTGCCTCAAGGTTATCTCATTGTTAGCAACTTTAAACTTATTATTCTCACAGCTCTTACACTATTAAATTACATAATGCATTCACATAACATTATTGAACATGTTTACAATAAAATAAGCATTTGCAATGACTGTTACATACATTTTTATAAATTATTACATACATATTGCTTCAAGGCGGGCTATTATTGAATTTACATATTATGTAAATTTAATTAATGTTATTCAAGTATTAAACATACTGCCTCATCTTTAAAAAATGCTTCAGGGGATCTCCAGACGTGTGTTTCCAAAGAAATATCGATATGTAATTTTTGATCGGAATACAAACCGTGTATTTACTGCAGGTAAAAGGTAGATATAGTAAAAATCTGTATGGTAATTTTCCGTTTCTCATTAGTCGAACCTTAGTTCACACCAATATAGGGTACACTAGTCTAAACGGGTCAGAGGATAAAGCAGCTCAATTTTAAACGCTTGCCTCTGTTCTCAAGAATTCGTCAGTTCAGGTAACTGCTACCGCCTACCGGCCACAAGGAGAACTTTCTTTGAACGTTACGTGCCTGCCATGGATGCAAACAGCTGTGTATATTGTGTGGAAAATAAAAGAACACGGTTATTTTAAAGGCAAGTGGAAAGTCGTGTATACATTTTAAAAGAAACAAAATCCTGTTATTATTTTACAACTAATACAGTGAACTTGTGCAATTAAGTTTCATGATTAAGTTTAAGCTTTTTAGAACCAGTTATGGCCATTACTATCTTCGTCAAAGCCGGTATTCAGTACTTCTAACTCCTGATATAAAACACTATAAATATGAGTTAAATGGGTCAGTCATTTCGGCCAAACATGATCAATAAATTGTAAGTATATCGATATGAAATAAAACATTCGTATCTATCTATTTATTAATTTTATCGCAGGTGGGTAAATATAAACATTTTCAGAACTTGATCTAGAAAGAAGTTTGACTCAAAAAGGCAAAATGGATGCTTCTAAGTTAATGAAAATAAAACGTCGTCTTCTGTAACGAAGAAGAGAATGAAGAACAACAAAATGACATACAATGTTAGGAGAAGCGACCATCATTCAAGAAAATTAGGCGATTGGATTCATTGCCAAGGAAAATAAAAAGAATGGAAATACGCAAAATGTGTTACTGCAGAAAAAATAGAACAAAATGCTTGTGGGAAGTGCAATTTGTTAGCTAAACTAAACAAGTTCACTGTTGATATCGTACTGTGCATGAATATGGAGAAAAAATGTGGCCCGATTTGCCCTGAATACTGACCCGATTTATCCTAACATAGCAGGGCTAGAAGGGTCACAGCGGTTTAGATTTCAGCTCGTTTACAGACAGTTGGTTGAGAGTAAAAAGAGAACACTTTAGGGAAAGTAGATACTACTTAAACATGGCTGTAACGAATGGTGTGTTTGGAGTCCAATGTTTTAAAATTAACAACAGAATCAAGGTTTCACTGATTTTTGTCCGGATTTACGCTTGGCTACTCTATGATTATCCGGCTTTTATATCAGGATGTATGAGATCCAAAATGAAACTTCCAGTTGTTCTGAAATAAAACGCTGCGTTCCTTAAAAAGTACAGCAAATACATTTAATTAGATTCAAAGAATCTCTGCTTCAAATAATGCTTATAATAATTTTTTATATTCATCATTAGAGCTTCAGAAAGTTTTTATGCTTTCTAAAGTTCTATCCAGTTGAACGTGACACCTTTTCGAAACAGGAATGTCAAGCATTCTTTCCAGTTTTTGTCATATTTTCTTACAGATTTTGTTGACTGTAGCAACAGTTTGCGACATATTGAAGAAGCAAGGAACCATGACTGACAAGCTCATCCTGTACCACCCCTACCTTGCAGCAGGTCCTTAATGCTGTTAAATAAGGTCCCAGGAGCATCCTAAGAGCGGATTCACTACTCCCTAAGTGACAGGTTGAGAGGATGGGAATATTACGCTCAAACTAACCAAATTCATTTCCCACAAGGCTATTAAAGCTGCTCCTCGTTCTCAGAAAACCAGTGCCAGCGGGTTTGGCTTTATTTAACTTCATAATCACTCCCAAAATGATGCTGCATAGCATGCCAGTTAACTTGAAAAATAATGACGTTGTGAAGAAGATGGTCGCAGTCCCTTTAAAATCTTTGTCCGAAATTACAGATGAGTAAAATCTTACTCTTTATCCATTTTCACTGTCATGAACCTGCATATTCTTTGATTTATAAAATTAATACCCTCTCTGAAATAAAGCCATTCGAACTCGTTTCTATTGCTTCGCTCACTGCCCATGAGTGTGTAATTAAATTGAATTATGTTTTGAACTGTATGTCACACTGGTTGAAAGCTAACAAATTATTTGTAAATCTAGACAAAACAAAAGTTGTTAAATTTATAACCCATTGATCACCACACACTCCAATAGAAATTGGGATTAATGACATGTTACTAGAACAAATAGACAACATTAAATTTATAGGCCTCCAAGTGGACAGATATTTAGATTGGAAAGTTCACATTACGTATATCTTACCCAAATTCAGTTCTGCTTGTTATGCTATCCGAGCACTGGTAAACGTCAGTTCTATAGATACGCTTAAATTAGTATACTATGCGTATTTTAACTCTATCATTGAATATGGAATATTATTTTGGGGAAACTCGGTAAAAAGTAAACGTTTATTCTTCATGCAAAAGAAGGTTATAAGAATCATTTCCAGCACCCATAGCAGACACTCTTGCAAACATCTTTTTAGAAGACTGAAGATATTAACCCTACCTTGCATGTACATATTTTCAATCTTAAAATTCTATGTATGCAATCGAACCACATTTGTTACAAACATGGAAATTCATGAGATAAACACTAGACAAAAGGGTAACATTGATCATTCAAGTGCCAAGCTTTCTTGCTTCCAGAAAGGTGTATATTATGCGACCATAAAAATATTTAATACTCTCCCTAATGATCTTAGGGGAAAAGTTGACAATTTCAATGTCTTTAAAACTGCTGTTAAAGAGTACCTATGCTCAAAAGCGTATTATTCTGTACAAGATTATCTGATTGATAAATTATCCTGATTATAATACATATATAGCTCTCTAAGTAATATTAGTAAATATTAATGACAATTGCCAGTTTTCCAATTGCCTGCTCTAGAATTAATGACGCTAGTTAAATGTATGTATATTAAGAACTGACAGTAAATTCTATGCATTACAAACTAAATAGAACCAAATGATGAGACGAACAAAGGTACAAGCCTAGTGAAAGTTAAAATACCTGTTCTTGTCTATAAATATAATTTTAACCTTATAACGTAGGGAGGTATTCGATTTTGTACAAAATTACACCTGATTTGTTTTTTTTTGTGCATAATATGTCTTTATTTTATTTTATATGTTCTGTATTCTATGTAATATTTATGTATATATGTAACTCTATTGTACATTTCCTTGACATGCATACATATAGTATGTCTCTAGTTTATTTCAAATGTTCTGTATTCTTTGTAATATTTATGCCTATATGTAATTTTTGTACTTTTCCTTGACATGTTCTATGTTCACAAGCCTTTATGGCTGCTAGTGAACTCACAGAATGCAAACCAATCTAATCTAATCTAGTCTAATCAGTGCTGTATGTTTTAGATGTAGGAAAAAATAACGTAACCGTTATTTTGCAACTGTTCCGAGGATAGAACCGTTCCAAAATAACCATAGTTCTACTTATATAGTTCAAAATAACACTTCTACAACTTTCTACTAATGTGATGGTTCGAGTACCTTTACTACCAGTTCCGAAAGTAACACTCCGATCGTTGGGAGTAGTTGCGTTAAAACGCAGCGGTTATGGGTCGTACACGATGACGCGAGACCTTGCAACTAATGTCTGAAAACTCGAGAAATCTTGTGGAGTGGAGTAGTTTGGAGAGAGGGTGGGGCAAGACGCTACTTTAGTGATTGAGCCATCGTATGAGTTATTTACGGAGGGGGACACCCGCCACTGCGACCAAGTAGATGTATTGTGACAGGGAGACAGGGATGGAGTGAAGGAGCCGCAAGACATCTCAGGACCGCAGGCAGATAGATCCACAGAGACTCACGGACGTCCCTAATATTTCCAGTTTGAAACACCCGCCGGCATCAGTAGAGGCGAAGAAACCCACGAGAGGGAGACGAAATGACCCTAGCAAGCGGCCAACGCAACCTGGCGTTTTATGGGGAGCAAAACTTTACAAGCGCGGCAACCATGCCATCTGCCCGACACTAGGCGCACTGCGGAACCTGAAGACACTTCCTGAAAGATGAAACGGAGAGAAATGAAATCATAGGAAATGAGGGAAAGGAGAAATCGTGGTAGAATACACCACCCTAGGCATTCGCCTAGGCGACCAGAGAAAAACCACAAGAACCTCATAGTCAGTGGGCAGCCGGAATCGAGCCCGGGACCGCCCGAATGCGGATCACAGACGTTGCAGCCTGAGCCACCGTAGTCGGCGAACTTTTTATGCCTGCCGTATGAGAACGTTTAGAGGCGCGTCGATTGCTTGAAGTGGAATGCGAGACCAATTTTTATCACTGAGTTAACCATCCATTCACTGTTAGTTATCTATGCATCATGGAGACTGAAGAAGACAATTATAACGGTAGATAATGTTGGTTATGAATGTGAATTTCTTTAACGCGAGTTAATTGAGAAGTAATTATAATAAATGTTTAGAAGTAACGTGGCATACATAGTCGTATTGTTGGTAACAGTACGTAACTAATTCGCGAGTGCATGGCTGAATGTTGGATGGGAGGGAGAGAGGAAAAGAGAGGCCATCGTCTTGCTACCTGGCAATATTCGTAACGAGACGAAGAATCACGACTAGATGCGAAAGAACCCGATGATAGTAGACGTGAACCAAGAATATCCCGCTGTTACGGGTATACATAATAGCAAATACTCATACTTCACTGTTATTTTGGAACTGCTATTTGGAACCTGGTAATTTTTTAAAACTGGAACTCTCCGAACTGTTACTGAAAAATAACAATTTTTTCCAACTCTTATGGTTTCACGTTTACCGGTTCGTAGAGACTACTGTTTTTGTTTAATATTCCATCTTTGCTTCTTCGCATCATTCGTTTCATTTTAAAACAGCTAGTAGTAATAGTAGTAGTAGTAGTAGTAGTAGTAGTAGTAGTAGTAGTAGTAGTTATTATGTATTTAATATTATAGTTTATAGATGTGCAATTTAACAATGCATTAACTCAGTATTCCTTATTAATTTGATCTATTTAAAATATATATCTTTTTTTAGTTTCATTTATATCCTGCCTTTAACTACATTGGTGTTAATCGGCGGTCTTTCCTTTGGAACTTATTGCCTATTGGCAATGGTGTTAACTCGTATTATCTTGTTGTGACTCTGGGGAGGATAGGGAATAACCTGGCTAGAGAAAAATTCCCACCCACCCCAGCCGGAAATCGAACCCTGGATCCCTCGCACACCATGCAGGTACTCTACCGACTAGCTACCGGGCCAGCCTTTAAAATATTGTTATTGCCCTTTGTTTTCAATGACGGAAATTAATTCAAGCCCCTAAATCAAATCTAAAACTTTAAAATTTTCAACATATTACATTTTCAAGCTTTATAAGCAAGGGTTATGATGATTTTGGAATATATGTTTCTTAAACGAATGACTATATTATACTGCATGGTATAATAATGTGAAACATAAGACAGTAGATTTATAAATAACTCTACCGATAAACTAAAAAGATTCCTACAAAATTACTCGACAGAGTTTCAAACCTAGAACACATCTCATTTCTAGCTATAATTTTTTACTTTCTCTACTACATATCGTAAGTAGGGGAAGTATTGTATTCCACCCACAAATTCTATATCGAGATTTCACCGAAAATACATGTTTTGAGACACCTGAATCCAAAAAAGCATTATTAGAAAAAGGTCCATATGTCTGCTGTGTGTGTCTATGAACAGCATAGCTCAAAAACGAAAAGTCGGATCAACACCAAACTTGGTATTTAAGTTCAGTACGTTCCAAAACTGCGACACAACAATTTTCAAGAAAATCCCAACTCAGACTACGCTTAACATGGAAAATTTTTATTTTCTAAACAATGGCTCTAACATTGTAATTAAAGTACCATATATAAAAGAATATGAATTTTCTGGGAATGGCCTGTGCAGTCCACTTCATTTGGAAAGAATTTTGTATAATCTTGTATAACCGGTAAACGTTAAGCGACAAGCGAACACGTACCACACAAAAAGTGTAAATCTCTTTAAAATACAATTTACTTAAAATACATTTTTTGTGGTATAAGCCGTTTCTGAGATATCCGTTATTAAAGATTGGAATTGTTCACTTCTTGATCATTCTCTTAAGGGGATAAGGTAGTCTGAATACATGGAAATTACACCTTAAGTGTGTTAAATTATGACTGCTCTTAAAGTCCTCAATGATTTTTCCTGACATTTTTATGAATTATTGTATACATCATGAAAATTATTTCAAGTGGTTGTTTGCCTGATAGCTTATGTAGTTGAATCCGTAAAAATGCTTTCATTCAGCAGAAAAATAATAAAAGTTACTCTTAAAATGTGAATTCATGTACCTTTTTCTCTGATACTACTCGCAAAACACAATCACACTTTTGCATGCTTGTTCTTAGTATAATCAGCTATCTTCTGAACTTCAATTATTTAGTTATGTATATCAGTTCACTAGAAATTGAAAACAAAATTTGCAAAGTCAAGAAAGTAAAAATGTGGAACATTTACAATGTTGTTGCTCTCTTAATATCACTAATATGTATTATAAAATTATGATTGTGGTTCAGAAAGTTTACCTATGTGTTGTATACATGTACTGAAAATTTCAGCTCTCTACCTCTCATGCTTTCTGAGAAAAAGGTACATAAGTATCAAAATGTTCTTTTGAGAAAACTGAATTTAAAGTTTAAACATTAAAATTCTGACACACTTCAGTACATTCCAGGCCATAATCATCTGCACCTTCATTCCTGGATTGCTTTTTGATTGCCTTCTCTTGGTCCTGGCCTCTTTTGTTAAAATACAAAAATGTTCTAAAAACGCCCCGTTGCATGACAGCTTTAAAGGAATGCAGACTAGCATTTAAGTGGTATTTAAATATCTTAAAAATCTCTTAACCCCCAAGAAGTATATATTTTCTGAAACTGGAAATAATAGAGATTTTATTAGTGCCTAAAACAGAAAATGTGAATTTTCACCATTTCAGAGTATCTTGTCCCCTTAAAGCCCTGCCAACATTCAGCTGTTTCTCGCTATTGCATGGAAGCAGTATGGAATTTTAAGGCCAGCATATAGCGCCCAGATCTTAAACATTTGACTATCGCTATTCTCCTTGTATCTGTAACGAAATGTGTAATGTAGCTTTTTCTGCAAAGGCTTATTTGGATTAAAATGTATTAGATAGAAAAATAAGCTTGAATAAGAGTAATTCGTATACGCACTAATAAAAATAGAGGGTAGAGAAAGAGATGTAAATGTATCACATCAGATTTTTTCTGCTCTCCTGTAAAATAGATAAATGGGAACTAATTCCCTTTTACCTTGAGGCCGTTCTTGCAAAGTTGATGTGATTAAACACTTGAGTTCAAAGAAAATAAGAGAAAAAGAAAGAGTAAGATAATGGCGATTATGGGGTTATTATGAAATAAAATGAAAAATATTAGGAGTTTTTGTACATCCATGAAGTGTACGAGAAGCGGTGTTTTAATTTTTCTTTTATAAACGCGGAGGAAAATAAAAATAAATGAATGCGGGTAAAAAGAGGAGGTAAATTTAATTCCTTTGTCTGTTACTTTTATTTTTAATTATTTTTGTCTGGCTTTTAAGATATACGCTTTTGTTTTTAGTTTCTATACTACTTACCTATGGTAGGGCATAACATTAGGAATTGATATTTTACTGGTATATATGTTTTGAGGTCCATAAAACGAATGCATTTTAAAAAGATCCATGTGCATGTCTTCGTGTTTGTCTGAACAGCATAATTTAAAAACCAAAAGTAGGATGAGTGTCACATTTGGTATTTAAGTATAATATCTTTCAAGAATTCAACACAAAGATTTTCACGAATTCCTCCATACAAATTACTCTTTAAGGTGTGTTTTATTTTCTCAAAAAGAGCTCTAACAGTTTTGATTACAATACCATGTGTTTAAGATACTCACGAACAATAAAGCGTATATTGAATTTTCTGTAAGTAGTTTGTGAGGTACTGTTACTTTTGTATAACTGGGAAACTATAAAAGAAACAAAAACTTGCTAAAGAAAAAAATATAGTGTAGCGGGAAATCGTCGGGCAGTAGCATCTGGAAAGCGTCGTTCCTCTGGTTGATGCTCCTCGGCTATGGATGCTCGTCGACTGCTGTGTTTTCCATTCCTAATCTATATCTACATAGTTATTTCTTGGGTCTTAGGGTTATAGTGGGTGAGGCAAATTAAAAGTATACTGCATTTCCCTTAATAAATGTGGTTTATTATCAATTTAAATATTTATGGGCGGCTAGCTTTTTCCATTATACCATTCCCACCATGTGAATAAGTCAGGAGCCTAAACTAACTGCACACGCCTTCCCACCCATTTGTACACACGTGCATCTGTCGTCAAGAGCGTAACACTTTGTGTCGACGAAATTCTGGAAGAGAGTGAAAATCTGGGGCTTTGTTTCCCCTTATATACCGGAGCCTAGTGACGCTTATCCCTGCGCTTCAAAATGTAACGACATTTCTAATTGGTCCTCAGACCACGTTACCTTAACATGTATGAGAATATTCTACTCCAAAGTCTTGCACTTACGCGTCACCATGACGCGTTGGGAAGCGGGTTCAATATATCCGTCTCTTTCTATTTCTCCTTACCGCTATCGGCTCCCTGTTCATTAGCTTGGTGAAAGGTGGGCTCTACTTAAAATTATCTTTTACCTGGAATTTGCTAGCTCGTCCGTTTCTTACAATCTGCTTTATACAATTCTTGGTTGTTGAATATTTTAACATGTTTCTTGGTGAATTATATTATTACTATGTACAATTCTTATATATGTATGGTATATCCCCTTTCAGCAGACATAGTTAAAATGTCTGAAAACATTTCTGAGATGTTCGCTATTGTTAGACTGAATCGATGTATTTTTACTGTTTCTACTTACTTACCTACCCATAGTAAGTGTAGGAAGTATCTATTGCATTTCATCCAAAAATCCCATACCAAGATTTCACTAACCTCACCTTATTTCAAAAAGAGCATTTTAAATAAAGGTCCTCGTACAGCATAACTCAAAACATGAAAAGTTGGTGAAATACCAAACTTGGTATTTAAATTCAGTGTCTTCCAAGGACGCGACACGAAGATTTTCAAGAAAATTCCTCCCATTCCAAACTACCCTTTACATGGAACAATAATTATCCTTATTTTTCAAAAATTGCTCTAACGATATTGATTAAAATACCATGTGTTTTGAAAAAGTTATTTTGTTGTATTGTTATTTGCCCCACGCTTTGGGAGTCAGTTTGAAGAAGTAGTATTATTGTTGTTCAAATGTTGGGGAGCCGAACTTGAAGTAGTTGCAACCGCACGTATGGTAAAAAGTTTCCGGTAGCCTTCGCTCCAAAAAATGTACTTTCCGGTGGCCTTTGCCCCAAGTTTAAAAATATTATTAACTTTGTAATTTTGACTGTTTCTTTAAATATTATATATTTATATTTGCCTCGGTTGCGTCAGTATTTATATTTTTTTAGAGACATGAATGTCTTAGCGACTGAAGAATGTAGACTTACACAGATTATAATTTTACTTCACTCCTTTTATTAATGCTTGGCACGATTTAAATAACACTTCACTGATATAGAGAGCTGTGAGATTTTTTTATTAAATACTTGCACTTTTTAACACGTAAACTATTTTTGTCCCACACAAAATACGTATTAAATTTCTCGAGGACGCATCTCACGTCCGATTAGGAACACTGTCTACAAGCAACTGACTTCTGAATTTGTAAATTTTGCTCCATTTTAGTTTCTGATTGGCTAACCCTAGTCCAATAGAATGCCTTCATTTAACTAAAGTTTTTTCTGGTTGTTGATTGGCTATTTTATAAACTGTCACAAAAATTACATTATTGCTCCCAAGAATCACAAGTAGTATTGTTAAACTTTCAAATTCATTATTGCTTCAAGGTTACCTCATTGTTAGCAACTTTTAACCTATTATTCTCACAGCTCCTACATTATTAAATTACGTAATACATCCACATAACATTATTACACATGTATACAATAATATAAACATATAAAATGACTGTAATATACACTTTTTATATATTGTTACATACACATATTGCTTTAAGGCGGGCTGTTATTGAATTTATATATTATATAATTAGATTGAAATCATTTAAGTGTTAAAAATACTGCCTCAGTTTAAAATAGTTGCATGATAAATGAATTGCACATCTTGAATTTTTGTGAATACCCCGTGAAGTTCTCTTTATTCTAAATACCTTTTGTATAATTGGTAAACCGTAAGAGATACACATCTTACTACACAAAACATATAGACCCCGTTGAAACACATTATTTATGTCAAAGCATTTTTGTGGAGCTATTTCCAAGATATTCCTTGTTATTGGCTCCATTTTCAAATACTTATATTTTTCTCAACTGGAAAGTAGCTATCTTTTTTTTCTCGTGGTCATGCAAAGAAAGTGGAATTTCAAAGCCATTATATAGCGATCCGCTTTTTAAACTTCTGACTATCGCATTGTCCATGTATCTTACAATGAAATGTATAATATGAATTGAAAATTTATCTGGATTAACAAGTAGTAGATAGAATAATAATATTTTGTTAGAATAGTGTGTAGAAGAGTGAGTAGAGAAAACCCTGTGAATGCAACACATCAGAGATTTTTTTTATTTCTTGTGAGGTCATACAAAGAGTGTACAATATCAAGGCCTTCTCTTTTAGACATTTGGCTATTATTCTAGCCTCCTGTGTGCCCTTGTGTAGGTATGGCATAACAGGCTGGCCCTGTAGCTCTGTCGAAGAGCACCTGCCTGCTGTGCGAGGGGCCCCGGGTTCGATTCCCAGCGGGGGGGGGGGAATTTTTCTCAGTATTCGCTATCTTCCCCAGAGTCTGAAAATACGAATAAGAGTGTGAATGTGTGTGATCTAACGAAAAAACCCAAAGTTTATCAGTAACCCAATGACAAGCAAATACGAGTTAACACCATTGCCTAGGCAATAATGTTCCAAAGGAAATGCCGCCGATAAGACTACTGCAGTTAAAGGCAACTTAAAACAACAACAAAAGCATAACATGTAATGAAATCAATTTTGAAAACATTTATCGTGTTTAATATGAAGGAAATGAAAAATAAGGTTTAGTATGAATAATTTACAGAACAGATATGAAAATAATAGATAGTGGTAGAGAGAATCATGTAAATAACAAATTGCTGGTAATATTTCTGTAGCGTTCCCCCAAAATATGTATATGGAATAAAACGAAGGTCAATTATGACAAAATTAAACTAGAAGTTCTGTGCCTGCAGGGAACTCCTGTTTGAGAATATTAATTTTAGTTATATAATTACATTTTGATTCTATTGCTGTCATGAAGCAAATGTAATTCAGTAGCATTATATTACAACGAATAAAATAATTAATAATGTTATGGAATGTATAAACGAATGAAGCCATATATATTTTCATAAGGCCTTGTAAACTCATCCGAATCCATATATCAAAGTAGGTCATGATTCATTTGCGCGACAACGCTTTCCCGCTTACAGTGATGTGACGTCTTTATGTCTACACTCTAGAGGCAATGAGTTTTTTCTCCACTTCTTTTTTAACAGCCCAGAGAGGTCATAGCGGGACGGAAGTGCAGTGTGATGAAATATGGTGCGAGATACTCAGAAATGGTAACGCTCGCGGTCTAAAATATGATGCATTCTCGGCTTTTCTAAGTCTTTTCTAAACAGATCTGATATATAATACTCTCACGACTTTCTCTACCCGTTGTGCTATTTATATTAACTGTGTTTCCTATCCATTCTACCTTAATAACGAAAGTGTTTTACCTAAATATGGATTCAGATTAGGGTTATGAACTTGGATTACAGCATGATGCTAAAACAAAATCCAACCTTATATCACTAGGCACTTTTTGTTATTAATGAATTCTTAAGAAAACATAATGGAATAATAGCACATTCTCAGACATATTCCTAAGGCGGCCTCTGTGGTGTGGGGGTAGGGTTCTGCCTCACATTCAAGAGGTCCCGAGTTTAAATCTCGGTTAGGGCGAGTTACCCGTATAAGGTTTTTTTTTCCCGGTTATTTCCCCCTTATTCTGAGAAGATGAGTGTTGGGAAAATCTAATCTATTTAATCTTTGAATCCCCGGCTCATTCGAGCATTATTACACCCATTTCATTAATTCATCGTCCTATCAGGTTAAAGGACGTTAAACTTTTCCATTAGACGACGAGAGGGCGTAAACGGACTTGGGAATACGAAAACACAACATATTTCGGAAATGACTAACGTTACTTAAAAAGCTATTGTATACAAATTGTATGTTTTAATGAGCTTCATAGTAGAATACCTGTGACTATAACACATTAGATTCTGGTTTCAAGTCCCAAAATAAATATTTTTATCGGAAACATTTCTATATCGACATCTTATTACGTAAACTTTTTAACGCTGTTTTCAGAAGAAGAAAAATTATTTAATTGTAAAACTGATCATACAAGGTCATTAATTACGACTTCTTTATGTTTACATTTTAGATAAACATTGTTCTAAAAAAGCCTTGGGATATTTGTTAGTTCAATCACTTGTATTAGCATCCGCTGCTAAGTTGAATGGGATCAGAAAGTAAACAAATATGACTAGTATACAAATTTTTAATGTAATATCGCGTAATAGCATTTTCACTTTCGCTAAGGATTTTAGAAATACAACGGTTGTATTAAAATGTTTCCAGCAAAAGTTGTCGGTTTTTGTGTGTACAATCTTATGAAATATCTGTTGTTAGTTTCTCTACCATTGACAAATTATATTTTACATTTATCCGTTTATTGATCTACTATTCGTATAAAAAGTTATTCTTCTGTCCACATTTGGTTACTCACTATATGTTTTTCCCTTGGAATGATTTGAAGTTTCAAATTAAACAAGAAGTGTTTAGTTACTACATGCGGAAACAACATTCAAATGTTTATGTGCGGTAACAAGCTCTTATGACGTAAAGAAAAGAAAAATAATCGCAAACCTTCAAGCTTTGGCGTTAGCTGACGATTAGGAGAGGCGTAAATTTGCAAATGGAATATTTCGAAAACGGCTAACACCACGAATAAGCTTATTTGACACAAAAATTATATTTTAACGAGACCTAAATTTGCGTATGGTAAGCGTTTGCCTATCTTTTATTGTTTACCACTTTATACCAACCTCATTCAGAAAGAAGAGAACTTCACAGCATATTCACAGAAAATTCAACTGTGTATTTTATTATTCAGGTGAATATCGTAAAATATAGTGTTTTAATCAAAATTGTTGGAGCCATTTTTGAGAAAATCAAAAGCAACTAAACCTTTTGCATATAAAAAGTATTTTGGGGGTAGAGATATTTACTTGAAAATCTTGTATCGCATCTCCGGAAGATACCAAAGTGAATATGTAGTTTGGTATTTATCCGATTTGGTGTTTTATTTATGCTGTTCACACGGGCGTAAGTGTGAACCTTTTTCAAGAAATCTGGTCTGTTATATTCACGAGGCTTTCTCTGCCCACATTTTTACAAGGTATTCTTACATAGCTTATTCTTTTTGTTCGTCCAAATAAATGCTTCACAAACGGTTTCATTACACATTTCGTTATAGGTGTAATAGGGATACAGGAGAACATGCTAGGCCTCTAGTTCCTGAGGTCACGAGTTCAAACCCGGCGGAGGACGATGAATTTTTTCGGGCTTAAATATCCTTAGCATGGCTTCTTTCGGAAGGGAAGTAAAGCTGGTGGTCCGGTGTCGTAGATTTATGGCACGTAAAAGAACCTCAAACATGATAAAGAGGCCTCTCAGCAAAATTTCCGGTCTTTCACGCCCAATATAGAATGGGACGCTAAGAATCATAGCAGTTAAAGAGCGTCCATAAATAAAAGTCAATTCAAAGGATATAGGAGGCCTAAGTGAGTCAATACTTTTAAAAGCTGGTCGCTACAGGATGGCTTTGTAATTCCATTCTTTGCATGGCATTGGAATAAAATTCTGATGTGTTACTTTAACGTGAGTTTACCTAATCGCTATCGTGTATTGTTATATAACTTCTAGAAATCATTCTTACGAAAGTTTATTTTTTCTGTGTACTTCATATTAATCGAGACAAACCTTTGCAGTGATAGTTTATTACACATTTCCTTGTAGGTATGACTGAGAAGACCGAATCGATAGTCAGACATTTAAAAGCAGGTCACCGTATGCTGACCTTAAAATTCTACACTCTGTGATATCGCGAGAAACAACTGAATGACAACAGCACTTAAAAAGCATGACAAAGTATTGTAAAACTCGCTCCAATAATAATGGAAATCTCAAAAATGGCTGATGCCACAAAATAATTATTTGGAATAAATTATGTGTTTGAAAGATATATACGTTTTTTTTATGAAGTAAGTTTTTGCCTTTCTCTTATTACAAAATTCCTTCCTGGGAACTAAGCCTATTCCCAGAAAATCCAAGATATACATTTTATTTGTGATGTAAATGTCTTAAATATATGACAATTCAATCGAAATTGCCAGAGGTATTATTGAGAAAATAAAAAAAAATCGAACCTATTTCTATGTAAAGGATATTTTGGGATGGCAGTTTTCTCGAAAATCTTCGTATCGCATCTTTGGAAGATACTGAACTTAAATATCATTTATCCGATATTTCGTTTTGAATTATGCGTGCGCCGCGCACACACACTCCAGCACCCACATGGGCCATTTTCTAAAAATGCTCTATGGAGGATTTAATAGATCCAAATTCTGGTGATATCGAATTATTTGGAGGGAAACGTTTACAAGTTATACAAGATTATACAAAATTCCTTCCGAATGAAGAGCACTTCTTAGCCTATTCTCAGAAAATTTAAGATATACATTTTATTTGTCACGTAAATATTTTAATGCATAGTATTTTAATCAGAATCGTTAGAGCCATCTTTAGAATATTAAAAATAACACAAAAGAAATGTTCCATGTAAAGGGTAGTTGGGGTGGGGAGATTTTCTTGAAAATCTTCGTGTCGTATCCTTGGAAGATACTAAACTCAAATAGCAAGTTTGGCATTTATCTGACTTTTCGTGTTTGAGTTATGCTGTTGCAGACAGACACACCAACACACACACGGACATGTTTCAAAAAATGCTTTATTTGAATTCAGGGACCTTATAACATGTATTTCCGGTGAAATCTCGATATCGAATTTTTGGGTAGGATGCTTCCCCTACTTACTCTACGAGTAAAAAAGAAACCAAACAAACAAACAAACAAACAAACAAACAAAAGCAACACTAATTTGTTCCTCTTCAAACGACTACTCTCAAACTATTGTTCAAATCTTCTTTTCTCGCAAAGGGGTTTATTTTCAAGGTAAGTAGATAGAACGTCTAACAGAAAACACTTTGTAGGTAATTTAATAGCTTTGGTTATCGGAGAAATACAAATATCGTTCAGGGAAGTTTTAGAGGAATATGTAGCATATTTTAGTGGACACCCTGCCACGTGCAGTAATATCTTACTCCCATCTTGCTCTCATGTTACACATACCCTGTATGTTCGGCTATTATAGGAAACTTGGCCCCAAAGAGAATGGAATGTTACCGGTTATTGTTTTTGGGGGAACGAGGCAGTAGAACTGGCTGGAATGGCGCTGCAATTGTGTGACGTATTGCCAGCAGCCAATTGTATTGATCCCCCTCTCCTCCTGTTCTGCTAAACTCCATTAAATTTTCGTTTAACTGCTGCGTCCTTGCTAAACTGAAAATGAAATGCTCCCCTGAATGCCTTGCCTTGTTTTTCACCAAGATCCTGCAACCCGTCTGCAGAGCTGGTTTCAGTGAACAGGGTTTATGTAAACAAGTCATTCAGGCCTCAGATTTAAGGGAAACTTATAAATAATCAAATTATTGAAATAAGACTGTTGTATTTTGAATAATCAATTATGTCAATGACTAATTGAGGAGCAAACATTCAAAAGGTATTTTTTTAAAAAATACATATATTTATCTATATCATTGCATTTGTCTTCCTTATGCCCATCTTGCATGACATATGTTTCATCCAAAAGCATGTTTTAACCCATTTAAATTATGCATTGAAAATGACAGTTTCAATCAAAAATTATTTCCTCCATAGCCTGTTTTCAAGTAAAACGTATTTCCTCCATTCAGCTTTCAAACATCTGATTCTTGATTGGTCAGCCATTTTGTTTATGCTCATTTTTTTAGGTTTTAATTACTGAAGCTTGGTTCTCTTTTCTATTATGCAATTGGAAGAAAAAGTGACCAGTTTAATTAAAATGGGGGAAGAATTGGATGAAGTTCTAGTGAAAATTCCATTGAATCGTCCAATTTCTAATGAAAAAAGAGAAAATGATGTAAAATTACTTGGGGACTAGGAGAGCTTACCAGATAAACCAGGTGATGAACCTGTTTTTTTTCGTGGTATTCTTTGTTCAGAGTCTCTTTAGACAGTGGAAGTGGAAGGTAGAAAACCGGTTGCTCGTGTCCAAGTCGGCTACGTGTGGCCGCGCGATGTCCTTATCTTCCCCTTCCACTGCCTCAAAAGACTCTGACAAACAATATAAAGCAGTTTTATACAATCGTGTTGGCTAGAGAATAAACATGTCAGTTGCAATTATGTGGAGAGTGATGTACATGTCACCATTTGAACAGTGTTATTGTCATAATTCTATTATATGAGCACATTAACGATTACATTATTTTCAAGCAAACACAATTTTCTGCGTTTCCCCTTCAATCACATGATATTTTCCTCCATTTGTTTCAAACGAAAGGGATATTCTCCAAGTTTTAAAGTTAAATTATAGGAAAGGGTCGTGTTCTAGATTTGTGGTGGCGTGTTATAAGTTAAATAGAAGATCATATAAATCTGTATTTTATGACGCGGTTCCCATATTATTCATAATTAAAGAGAAACCATTTCTCTTTGTTTTCTGAAAAAGTGCACTTGGTGGAGAAATTGCTTTTTGATTGTTTGCTCCTCAAATAATTTGTATACTTTTGCTTATACTGCAAGCAATTGCAACTTACAACGATAATAAAAGCATGACATTCTCTACCCATTCTTTCATAAAACCTTAAAAAAACTTATTTTTTCTATTTCATTCTTGTTGACTGAGATAAACTTTTGCAAACAGCATTTCATTAAATTTCGTTATAGGTTCAATGAGAATGCAGGAATCTGAAACGATAGTAAAATATTTAAAAAGCGGGTCGTTGTATGCTGGCTTTAAAATCCCATACTCTTTGCACGATATCGCGTCAAACAAACGAATTGTGCCTTAGCACTTAAAAAGAAAAAGAAGTGTAAAATATTGTAAAATTCAATTCCATAACAATGAATTTCATTTGATAAATAAGTTTTACATTTTGTGTTTTAAGAAGATCTGCTGTTTTAATTTATTTATTAGTCTATTTATTTTACGTCACTTTAACTACAGGGTCATATCGCAATGGATCTGTTAGTGGATAACTCTTAGATCGATGTGTGGCGGACAGTTAGCCTTCTAGGTCCCATCCCTGTAACCATCCGCTTTCGAGTCCACAAAGACCCTAATGTAGCAACTGGATCTTCTGCTTCGATCCGTACAGATGGCATTAGGGTGCCGTCCAGTCTAACTGCTGCTTTCATATAGAAAGGCGGACAGGTCTCATCCTGTAAAAATTTAAATTGAGTTTTATTTATGGACGGTCTTTAACCGCTATGGTCCTTAGCGTCCCATTCTATATTTGGCGTGAAATACGGTAATTTTGCTCAGAGGACTCTTTATCGGGCTTGAGGTTCTTTTACGTACGTAAATCTACGACACGGGACCACCGGCTTCCATCACCCTCGGGAGTCGCGACCTCGGGAACTCGAGGCTAGCATGGTAGCCATTACACCACGGAGGACGACCTCATCCCTGTAACCATACCATCATGCTTTGTCACGTGTCCACAGAGACCTTAGTGCATAGCAACTGGATCTTCTGTTTCGTGCCGTGCAGATGGAACTAGGGTGCCGTCTAGTCTAACAGCTGCTTTCATATAGAAAGGCGGATAGTTAGTCTTCTAGGTCTCACCATCTTACTTCGTCACGTATCCACAGAGACCTTGGTGCATAGCAACTACATCTTCTGCGTTGTGCCATGCAGATGGCATTAGGGTGCCGTCCAGTCTACCCGCTTTCATTATCTGTGGATAAATAGCATAGCATTCAATATTACCACTTATTTTTCATTTTTACTATTGTTTTAGACTTAAGGTGGAACTTTGGGTCGTGGTATTAAATATCCAATCCGGTATTTACCTTAGCGGATGAGGGAAACCACGATAAAACCTCAGTGAGATTGGTCGGCTCAGGGGTTTGAACCCGGGACCTCCCGAATGCGGGCCACAGAGTTACCACCTGAGCCATCCCGCTCGGTATCTGCATTGTTTGTGTGATACGTTTTTGTCTATTTCTTACTATCTACCAGTTATACAAAAGTAGGTGTACAAAATGATTCAGAATGAAGCTGACGTCACAGGCTATCCACAGAAAATTCAAGATATAAATTTTATTAGTCAAGTAAATATCTCTTTAATCAAAATCGTTAGGACCAGTAAAGGATAGTATGGGGTGGTGGGATTTTCTTGAAAATATTCGCGTTACATCGTTGGAAGATGTTGAACTTAAATACCAAGTTTGATATTTAACCCGCATCTGAGTTTTGAATTATGCTGCTCTCTCTCATGCACACGGGCGTGTTTTCCTTGCTGATTCTGTTGACCTCATGACATTTATTTTCGATGAAATCTCGATATCGACTTAGGTGGAATACAATATTTCCTCTACTCACTATAAGTAAGTGGTGAAAAAAATAAAATTACACTAATATGCTAATATCGTGTTGAACTTTGTTAATATCCCTAAATTTACCCTGCTTTTCCCTCAGAATCTCAATCCACCCACACAATGGGATCAAGAAGACCGTAGGCTTCTGAACGTGCTCGGATAAGAGAGTATAGATCATAGACCAAACTAGATTCTCTGTAGCAACAGTGTTTGCTGTGATTCCGATATATCTATTATTGTTTGTTTGTGCTGGTATAGCATTGTACCCATTTACTAGGTAATATAACATCATAGAAAGATACCTTTTTCACGTTCGTTGTGTTTTCTACGTTTTCCCGATGATATTTACACAGTAGGAAATTTAGAATTCCAACACATGAATTCGTTTCCAAGGAAACCCATGTCTATCAATATAAATTTGGTGGCGGTAATAACATGCAAATACGGAGTCTTCAAATTTATTCGGCCGTTGCCACCAGTCGGTTGTCTGTGCATGACGTCAATATTTTGAAGCGAGTTTATCACCAGTGCCTTTGGCAAAGCACTAGCGAAAAATTAGAGAACGGGTGGATGTGAACAGTTTCGAGGCTACCTTAGTAAAATGGGACTTGTATCGTACGCTTCCAGTATTTTCTTGCGTCTCGTAAACTCGCAACCTCAGCATGCATGCTGATAGGTAACTCAATAATTGGACGATTTTTGTACCGTACATCTTTTGTGTAGTACGTTCTCGTCTATCGCTCAACGTTTACCAGTTATACATTATACAAAATTCCTTCTGAATGAAGAGGATTTCACAGGCCATTCCCAGAAAATTCAAGATACACGTTTTATTTGCCATGTAAATATATTTAATATGAAATTTTAGTCATCGTTAGAACCGTTTTTTCACAAAAATAAAAAAAAATCTACCATGTAAAGAGTAGTTTGGGGTGGGGGATTTTCTTGAAAATCTTGGTGTCGCATCTTTGGAAGATATTGAATCCGACTTTTCGTTTTTGAGTTATGCTGTTCTCTCTCTCTCTCTCTCTCTCTCACACACACACACACATACAGACCTTTTTCTAAAAGTGCTTTTTTTGGACTCAGGGAGCCTCAAATCTCGGTATCGAATTTTTGAGTGGAATTCCATACCTTCTCTACCTACTATGTACGTGGTATAGAAAGTAACTCTTGTAACTCTTGGTGTTTTTGGCTAGTTTGCACCGATCGGTACAAAGATGGCGTACATATTCACCTTGTAGATATCAGTAAGTAATAAGCAATCCAACCTGGCGGTTTCCAGTTTACTGCAGTTTAAACAAACTAATCAGGACTAATTTTTTTCGGTGTAAAACTTATTACATGGCTTCCTTTGGAAGGGAAGCAAAGCCGGTGGTCCCGTGTCCTAGATTTACGGCACGTAAAAGAACCTCAAGCCTGATAAAGAACTCACAGAGCAAAATTAACGCGTTTTCACGCCCGATAAAGAATGGGAACACTAAGAACCAGAGCAGTTAAAGAGCGTCCATAAATAAAAACGCAATTTTAATTTTTGCTTGTGAAGGGTTTCTACGTTGTCCTGATTTATTTGTTTAAACTGGAGTAAACTGGAAACCGCCAGGCTGGATTTGAAAACCGGTCTAGTATTCAGGTCGCCAGGACCGTATAAATGCGGGAAGGATGGGTTACTATTTTTGTAAGAGTTCTTGTGTGCCATATATTCCGCTTATATAGATAAAATATTAACACTTAAGAGTCCTGTAGGACTGTGGCTTCGCGGAACACGTACGTGAATGTGGGACACATTTCTTATGTTCTTATTTCACGTATGGGACTCGAGTTTTGTGCAAGTGTTCACCAATCTCCTTTCTCTGACGTTGTTTATTGCTGTTGCCATGGGATTCTGGATTCGAGACTAGAAGTCAAACTCTTTTATTACCCTTTACGCCAACTGATGTGACAATAAGAAAAATAAAGATACAAGAGAAAAATAGCTTGCCTACAGTATCATAAAGCTACTTGATGGAACAGTACACATAAGTATTTGGACATAAATTAAAAAAGAAAAGTCATGCACACTCTATGTTATTGTAAAGAGAGAAAAGTTGCATGTATATGTGTATGTGCGTGTGTGGGGGGTGTGTGCTTTTTTGTATAGAATGCTTTATCTCCTTTTCCAGCATGCTCCATTACATAAACAGTAATACTACTTGCTCTTGGTTCCAGCTTATAATATCCTTTTGGTATAATATACAATGCTTTATTAAGTTTAATATTATTTTCATGTTCTATTGATACAAATTACCAATTATGTTTACAAGAATAAGGTTCTCTATGTTTCACATTGGTCTTTTACACTACTTTTAAAATCTGCAATGAGATGTTTACAATGTATTACATTACATTATTATAATATGGATTTGTAAATTTGATATATCCAATTACAGCAACTAGTTCTTGGGTATTTTTAACATATATACAACATTTTAGAAAAATAATTGATTTATACATTGGGAATGTTGTTCTCTGTCCTATTGCAATATGTATATGTGTATATATATATATATTTATTTTATTTATGGACCCTCTTTAACTACTATGGTCCTTAGCGTCCCATTCTATATTGGGCGTGAAATACCGGTAATTTTGTTTAGAGGCCTCTTTATCGGGCTTGAGGTTCATTTACATGCCGTAAATCTATGACCGGCTATACTTCCCTTCCGAAGGAAGCCATGCTAAGGATTTTTACGCCCGAAAAAATCCATTACCCTCCTTCGGGTTTGAACCCGCGACCTTGGGAACTAGAGGTGTGTGTGTATGTATGTAAGCATGCATGTATGTATGCATGTATATGTGTATGTATGTATGTATGTATGCATGTGTGTATGCGTGTATGTATGTGGGGAAATCTCAAAAACCACTCGGCCAGTTTTGATAATTCCTGCACCATTGAAAAGCTCTATTCTTTCTGATGACATGGGCTATAAAATAACTTCTAATTTCAATTAATGAACCGATAAAATAATAAAAAGGATTTACAGAGCCTATGTACTAGAATACGAACACACTGGAGTTATAAAAGAACATATTCGCGAAGACAGCTTGACTTTTCGTTGAGAATGCCTTCTTGTTGCTTCACAGAAAATGAATGTAAAATATGAAAATAATACCGATATTTCATTCGAAACAATATAGTCATGATTTAGCAACTAAGCAAGTAGAAGAGACAGTAATACAAACAAGAATCGAAATGCCCACCTCTGCGGTGTGGGGTTAGCGATTCTGCCTCACATTCAAGAGGTCCCGACTTCGAATCTCAATTAGGGTGAGTTACCCGGGTAAGGTTTTCTTCGGGATTTTACTTTCTCCTGTACAGACGTGTTGGGTAACTTTAAGCTCTATGGACCTCGGGCTCATTTGAGCATCATTTCACTCATTTCATTCATCGTCCGATATGAACTAACCGGTTAAAAGGCGTTAAACTAAAAAAAAGTCTAATCTACATATTAACGGTACAACATGCATGCGATACCAATGCCAAAATATTTAATAGCTCTCATGTAGGAAAGTTTTGCTTTATTTCCTTTGCACTTGGGTTGTATGGTTTGCTAAAATAGTTATTTATTCAATTATTGTATAACGAGAGGAATCTGTGATCAGCTGGCGTTACAAAACAGTCAACAGGTATTTTATAATTAACAACTGAGAATATTATTTTACTTGATGGTCGCAAACTACGTATCTTTTCCAAAGTGGTTAACTTGGTGGCCAGGGAGTGTGGAATGTTCATATTCACCAGCTCCTTTCTATTTCATTGTATATGTTAAGGGTTTCTGTATTAATTGAAAATTATGTAGCTTTTATGTTATTAAATAACTATGGGACCAAAGAAAAGGTACAAAAGTGTAAAGTTTCACCTACTGTGGTTATCTAAAAAATCTGATGTGTTACACTCACATGACTTTCTCTACTCTTGTACAAACTATTTTTACAAACGCTTATTCTCCATATGCTTCATGTTAGTCTTATTGCTAATTTTCTTGTAGATGCAAGGGGAAATGCTAGGCTTTAAGCGATAGTCAAATCTTTTAAGAGCTGGTTGCTATGTGGAGCATTCCATTCTCTTGTATGTCCAGGACATAAAAAAATGAATAACGAATTCCCATTTGAGAAAAAGTATTGGAAAATTTAAGGGAGTGACAAGCAATATCTCGAAAATGGTTCACTCAACAAAACAAATGTATATGAAATAAATTGTGTATTTTAACGCCATATACATTTTTTGTGTAGTAAAATTTTGTCTATCTCTTATGGTTTACCAGTTATGCAAAAGTCGTTCACAATGAAGAATACTTTTGGAGACATTCCCAGAAAATTCGAGATATACATTGCATTTGTCATGAAAATATCTTAAACATATGATACTTTAATCAAAATCGTTAGAAGCATTTTTGAGAAAACGAAATTTTCGAAAAATGTTCCATGTAAATGGTAATCTGGGGTGGGGGGATTTTATTGAAAACCTGCGTGTCGCATCTCTGGAAGATACTGAACCTAAATACCAAGTTTGGTGTTTATCCGACTGTTCGTTTCTGAGTTATGCTGTTCACAGACACACACACGGACATGTTTCCAAAAAAGCTTTTTTTGGATTCAGGGGGTCTCAAAACATATATTTCCGGTGAAATCTCGGTATCGAATTTTTGGGTGGAATACAATACTTCCCCTACTTACTATACGTAGTAGAGAAAGTAAAAATTACTCGACCATTCCAACCGATGATTGTTCCACCATCAAGGGGTAGGTATAGGGTATACAGAATTTCAGAACTTGGAGGACTGTCGATGGAAGGGAAGTCGACGTTCCGCCGATGATTCATATCCTTTTACGTGAATATTTGAGGATTTTTCACCGGTTATTAGGAACAGACAGGGATATACGAAATGAGGGTAAAGGGCAGGATTCACCATAAAATTACAATCATTTCATAAACACCAGGGGGAGGTAAATCGTCATTCGAGTTTAAAAAAGCTGCTCGTGCAACATGGGTAAGCCAGCTAGTACTGTATAAAGTTCTGGAAATACTCTTATAACGTAGAGTATGGAATTTGTCGTTCATGATTAAAACTTTTTCGGATATTCCACGTCAGTGTTATTTAAGTTGCAACTTTTCGTAGACCTTGTAGTCTTCCTCATCAGCGATGCTCGTGCTTCATTGATTGGCACGAGCATCCGTGATAAAGGGGACTGCAGGGTGTTTAAAAAATTGCAACTTATGTAATATTGACCGAGCGAGATGGTTCCGCGGTAGTGTGTTAAGCCGATTCCAGCCCCGTGATAGTCGCCAAGTTTGATGACATATGACCGGTGTCACCTTTTAACCTCGTCTCCAATATCCATGCTGATTCTGCTGCCGGCTGCTTCAGTGATTGCCCATGAGATCTTTCACTCAGGGTATGCGTGAGCGTAGTGTGAAAGGACAACATCAATTTAAATTTACTGAGAAATTGAATATAATCTAATACTTGAGCTATTAAAGCGAGTTGCCGACCGTTTGAAGATAAAGAATGAAACTGATTATGGATCCTAGCACTCGAAACTATAACAATTGAATTATTATACCTGCTAACTTCTGCAGTATCAGTGTTACGGTTTGAAATAACTGTTTCCGCAATAAAAGAAACCAGAAGCGCAACTTGCCGTGAGTCGCTTAAATGCTTACCGGTAAAACCCCTCGCGGCTATCGCTAAGTAACAGATAACGCAGCGAGGTCTTAGGCGCTATGAACTGCCGAGCACCGTAAAAGACTGTAAGCCCCTAAGGCTGCATTGGCAATAAAATAAAGAAAGACGCTAATTTTAACAATGCCCGCTGTTTTATTAACTTAAGTCCCGCCTATTTTAGAACTAGGTACCCCACCAAGATTCCTTCTCGCTCGGGCCAATACTAAAAAGTCCTATGGATGCGTCTCTTACCTTGTTACTATGCAGAACCTTCCCAAATCTAAGAATTCCTTTTACATTTTTCTTTTACAGAATTTCTGTCGCTGTCTGTGACTGTTCAAACCTACCGAACTTAATTCTAACTGCATTTCAGGAACTTTTATACTTAACACGTTCGCTACTCACACTGTTACTAATGTCTTTCTTAGCATGACTCTCCAATGACCTTTTTCTTCGGACAAATCTTTCAACTCAAGGTTGTTGCATTATACATTGATTTAATATACGGAAATTATTTATTGCAATTATTTCCCTAACCTACTATTATTCCTTTATTTAATTATGTATATCTTCCTGTATCACGTGTTAGGTTCGCATTCGGGAGGTTCCGGGTTGGATTCCCCTCGACCGCCCATTATGACCGTGGTTTTTCATCGTTGGTAGGCGAATACTGGGGTGGTTTCTCACCTACCAGGATTTCCTTTTCATTCCGTTTCCTTCTTAGTTGTGCTTCTAGGTTTCGTGGCGTATGGTGGTGCCAGACAGATGGCGTGGGTGAGTACCCAAATGAAAGAGTGGATACTGGAGGGCTGCTTGGTCGACGAGTCGTTCATCGTCCGGGGGGGGGGGGTTCTGGCCCCTTTAGCTACCGTGGTGCGGGCGCTGCGTTCCCTGAGCACTCGTGGTACTTCTGACGTTACCAGAAGTACGCTGGGCCGAACATTCGAGCCCCTCCCGGAAGAGAGTTGTTCGGATTGGGTTGGACTCGGCGGGGCAGTGGTTCCCGAGACCCTTGGGAGATTGGGTACGTCTATATGACGGGGTTGTGAGACACCTCAATGTCCTCCGGTACCGCCCTGGAAAGCCGGTAGACGTCATGCTAGATTGCTTTCGGCCCTACCGAGGTTTTCGGTAGTCGCCCTTTCGGGATGACGCGCAAGTGGCGTATCCACTTCCATCCTCGCGCAAGTGAGGGAGCCTTTTTTTAATTTTCAGGTATTGGCCTCATGGAAAAATCCCACGGTTTGGAGAGCCACTCGGATGGCGCCGGCTCTGGGCCTTTGGAGGGGGCTTGCGCTACGGTGCTTGCCCGGGTAGACCTTGCATATTCTATTCTATTTTCTAGGCAGCTCCAGCAGTGGGACGGGTCTTCGAGCCTGGAACTATTACGACTTCTGCGTGCTCTGTGGCCTATCCGCCTGCTGCCTGCAGCGTCCTGGTGTCCCTTCACTTTATCCTTTCCTCCTGGAGGTGGTAGCCACAATGGACCTTGTATGTAGGTCACACTGAGCGAGCTCCTAATCTAACCTAACCTATAATATTGACGCGGTAATAACAGAAAGGTTATAATTATGAAGCTTTTAACGAGTAAGAGATTTTTCAAAAAATATGTTAGCTACAGTTCATGTATTTTACATAAATATTTCTGATTGTTATACTAATCACTTTCGTTTTAATACTATCGGTTCAGTATGTTATAATAATAATTACATTACAGTTTAATCAATCAATTAAAATCACAGCATACATAATTTACACAATCAAGTTTTCAAACCGTTCAATTACATTTGGTTTTGTACTATTTGCATTTTATAGCACTCTCTGAAGCTATGCATTTCTATTATAAATAATCAGTTTTACATTGACCTTTAAGCATCTCTTCCACTTCAGAGGAAATTGTGTATCTTACCCAAAAATCAAATTTCACGGGAAATACTGTTTTAAATACTCGAAATAATAATAAATGAAATAAGATTTTTTTAAATAAAAAATCGAGAGAGAGAGAGAGAGAGAGGTGGAGCATAACCCAAAATGAAAAGTCGAATGAACATCAAATTTCATACTTGTAACACTACCTTTTAAGGATGACAGGCAATGTATTTTAAGGAAAACGCCCATCACAAACACGCCTTTACATGGAAAACCTGCCTTCTCTCTGAAATTTCTAGAGATTTGCATTAAAGTATGAGCAAAAAACTTTCTTGACGAAAATGTAGGTTTTGAAATTTTCTGTGAACAATGCCCTCTTCATTTTTATTGAATGCTATATAACCGGAAAAAAATTAAAGAAATACTGCTACATAAAATATGTGAAACTCAAAACAAAATTTGTATAAAATAATTTTATTGTAGCATTAGTCATTTCCGAAACATTCGTTTTACATTATCCCAAGTTGAGGTTTAGATTGCTACGTCATCTAAAGTGGATAGAAGAGACTGTTTTTATTTGGACTGTAAAATATGCAGAATATTTCAGTAAAAGTGTGCAAAATTAGTCAGGAATGAACATTCTGAGATAGGGAACTAAGTCCGCGAAACTGCAGCTTAAGGCTTGTAGCGTTATTTTAGCTACAAGGCTGATCCTACCGCAAAAGAAACTACTTTATCTTTTATGTTTATTAATAATGAATGTATTTTAATCACAAACGGGTATCCACATGTCGTAAACAACAAAACACTGTACATATAAAGCTTTACCTCTCACTTCCAAATAATTACGAACTTGCTCGTATGGCACGTTGCTCGCTTCACCAGGCTTGTGCACGTGCGCACTCCGTGTTACAGTTTGAAGGGGAAATAGCAATGTTTCTTGCTATCAAGGCTAGCCTAGCCTCCTGCCGTAACGAGCACTTGGACTCTAACATGAGATTTCACTCTTGGAAGCGTTAGGACTTTGGTAGACCGAAAATGGTTGGGGGCACGTCGTCTGCAGAACATGGCGTCCGCAGTACTTCAAAGCTGCCAATGCCATGCTTAGGGGCAGGATTCGACAACCACTGTAGCAAAACATGTCTTCTCTAACATGATACCGCATATAGGTATAGGTTATTCAAAGGAGGGGGACACCTCCCGCGCTGCGATCTGCATAGATCTATTGCAGCTAACACCCCCCCAGGAGGAAGGGATGAAGTGAAGGAACCACAGGAGGTTACATGCATCAGGGAGACAGGCTACAGAGACGCACTGAAGTCCCTAACATTTCCAAGTTTGAAGACCCTCCCACTGCTGGAGCTGCCTAGAGAAGACGATGAACGTCCCACCAGCCAAGCAGCCCTCTGGTGTCCACTCTTTCCTTGAGCATGTATTTGCGCCATCTGCCTCGCACCGTCATACGCCACGAAGCCTTGAAACACAGTTAGAGCGAAGTTCTACCCGGGGCAAGAGACAAGCCCAAACCCTCCTAAGCCCAGGGTGTGGCACCAACCGAGTGGCTCTCCCACCGAGGGTTTTCCCATGAGGCCAATACCTCTTCCTAAAAAGGCCTTCCCCCGCTTACGCGGAGATGGAAGTGCATACGCCACTTATGCGCGTCATCCCGAAAGGACGACTACCGAAAACCTCTAGGGCCGACAGCATTCTAGTATGCCGTCAACCGGCTATCCAGGGCGGTACCGGAGGACATGAGGCGTCTCACAACCCCGCCGGTATGGAAACCCATACAGACGTACCCAATTTCCCATGGGTATCGGAAACCACTGCCCCGTCGAGACCAACCCAATCCTAACAGCTCCCCAAGGGGAGGGGCTCGAATGTTCGGCCCAGCGTACTTCTCGTAACGTCAGAAGTACCACGAGTGCTCGGGGTCCGCAGCGCCCGCACCATGGCGGCTGAAGGGATCAGAATTCCCCCCCTCCTACGGGAAGTCTTGAAGCACATCTGAAAGCTGAGAAGGAAACAGAATGAAAGGGAAATAATGGAAAGGAAATCATGGTAAAGAAGAAACCACCCCAGCATTCGCCTGTCGATCCGGGGAAACCACGAAAAATCCATGGGTCAGAGCGGTAGCCGGGGATCGATCTCGGGACTTCCCGAATGCGAGTCGCTAACGTTACCGCGGCGTCCCCTCAGTCGGTAATAATACCGTGTAGTTATAGATGAATGGTAGATTTCAGTGCATTCCAAATCACTTTTGCAGCATAAACGATGCTGGAAAGGTTCATTATACCTCCCGAATTTCCTGTCCCTCCATTTCACCTCCACTCTCATTTCACTTCTTTCATCTGCTTGGCCTGTTTTAGGGTTGAAAGTGTTGGCGGGGGTCTCGGTATTGCATGGCAGGGGAAAAGGATGTTCTATGTAACCCTTCGTTCCTCGAAATGGGGGCGGTCTCCGAGTCCCGGGCCCCCAGTGGGAGGGAAGCCTGTTGCACTAGCTGCCATCTGGGGAGCTTCAATCGTTAAAATGTAGGGACCCTGCCCTCTGCCCTGCCGTACCTCCTGGTTCGACCGCCCTCTATCTCCTATCACCTCATCCCATTCTCCCGGGGGCACCCTGTCAGGGTCTTTAGGCTCAAAAATCTAGTACGTTAATGTGCTAAGTTCCCCTCCGCTACTAGTCCTAGTCGCTAAGAAAATTATGAGAATCGAGCTGTTCAATACTCTGGGAAAGCTTAAGGTTACTTTAAACTTAAATGTGTTTAAGGTTTACACATTGGTAGTTTAGTTTTATGGACATTAATGCTGTACAATGTCGGTAATTTAGCTGCTGCGGCCTACCGAGAAATAACAGTCACACTAAGCTACTGGGTATGAAGTGTAATTAACCGACTTTTCCGAGAATAAGGCCCAGATACACAGATGTAATAAATGAGGTTTAAACTGTTGTAAATAGTTGCTTTTTGCAATCTAGAGCAAAATAAAACTGTTTGGGCGTTAGTATACGAGGGCCGACCAATCTGACCGAAGGATTTTTTGCGGCTTTCCTCGGTCACTAGGGAATGCTGGATTAGATAATTTCACCCGCACATTTTCCTATCATCCCTTTCATCACATCATTTCACCGCCATACCAGGCATTGGGCTGATCACCCATCCTGGATATGCTATGATCCAGAGTTTGTTTGTTCCTCGACAGACTACTGACCTAAGGTATAGGCCTGTAAGTCCTACAAAGAGAAGGATAATCCATTAAAGAAGAAGAGGTTCACTGAGTCCAATGAAAAGCATTTTTAGAAAAAACCACACGTGTGTGTGTGTCTGTGTCTGTGTGCTATGATATATGTGAACGGCATAAATAAAAAGCGAAAATCGGAAAAATGGCAAATTTCGTATTTGAGTCAGACGCTGTTTAAACATTCTGGGAGATTTTCAAGAGAATCCCACAAACCGAACTGCATTTGACATGCAAAACTGTGGGTTATTTTTACTTTCTCTACTACGTATAGTAAGTAGGGAAAGTATTGTATTCCACCCAAAAATTCGATACCGAAATTTCACCGGAAATACATGTTTTGAGACACCCTGAATCCAAAAAAAGCATTTTTGGAAACATGTCCGTGTGTGTGTGTCTGTCTGTGAACAGCATAACTCATAAACGAACAGTCGGATAATCACCAAACTTGGTATTTAGGTTCAGTATCTTCCAGAGATGCGACACGAAGGTTTTCAAGAAAATCCCCCCACCCCAGATTACCCTTTACATGCAAGATTTTTCGAAAATTTTAATTTTCTCAAAAATGGTTCTAACGATTTTGATTAAAATATCATATGTTTAAGATATTTTCATGACAAATAAAATGTATATCTTGAATTTTCTGGGAATGTCTCCAAAAGTATTCTTCATTGTGATCGACTTTTGCATAACTGGTAAACCATAAGAGATAGACAAAATTTTACTACACAAAAATGTAGATCGCGTTAAAATACACAATTTATGTCATATACATTTTTGTTGTTGAGTGAACCATTTTCGAGATATTGCTTGTTATTCCCTTAAATTTTTCAATACTTATTTTCTCAAATGGGAATTCATTATTCATTTTTTTGTCTTGGATATGCAAAGAGTATTAATCTGTGGCAAAGGGAATGGTGCTGCACCTAGCAACCAGCTATTAAGAGATATGTATGTGCTTAAAGGCTACTATATTTCTATATTGCCCTTGTAAATATATATTCCCCTTACATCTACAAGAAAATTAGCAATAAGATAGAGTCTGCAAACGTTTATCTCGATTAACATGAAGTAGGTGGAGAATAAGCGTTTGTAAAAATAGTTTGTACAAGAGTAGAGAAAGTCATGTGAGCGTAACACATCAGATTTTTTTGTCCTGGTAATGCAAAGAGAATGGAATACTCCACATAGCAACCAGCTCTTAAAATATTTGACTATCGCTTAAAGCCTAGCAATTTCCCTTGCATCTACAAGAAATTTAGCAATAAGATTAACATCTCAATATCTCGATTAACATGAAGCATTTGGGGAATAAGCGTTTGTAAAAATAGTTTTTACAAGAGTAGAGAAAGTAATGTGAGTGTAACACATCAGATTTTTCATTTTTTCAAAAATGCCTCTAACAATTTTGATTCATCCATTAGTGTTTACGATACTTTAATGACTAATAATAAATAAATATATAACACATACTGAATTTTCTCTGGATAGCCTGCGAGGTTCTCTTCATTCTGAATGAGCTTTGTACTTTTGTACAACTAGAGAGAGACAAATTGAAATTGAGTTTTATTTATGGACGCTCTTTAACTGCTGTGGTCCTTAGCGTCCCATTCTATATTGGGCGTGAAAGTCCGGTAATTTTGCTCAGAGGCTTCTTTATCAGGCTTGAGGTTCTTTTACGTGCCGTAAATCTATGACACGGGACCACCGGCTTTACTTCGCTTCCGAAGGAAGCCATGCTAAGGATTTTTACGCCCGAAAAAAATCCATTGCCCTGCGCCGGGTTTGAAGCCGCGACCTCGGGAACTAGAGGCTAGCATGGTAACCATGGTAACACGACTAGAGAGAGACAAAAATGTAGAAAATGTAGATCTCATTAAAACATACGTTTTATTTCAAATGATGGTGTTTTCGAAATACTTCCTGCTGCATGAGTTCGATATAAAGGTGTTATCTGAACGGAAGATGGTTGAAAGGGTCCGATTCTTCTTTTTGCTTCCATTGCAAGTGCCCGTCCCTGTAAAGGCTAATATTTAAATGCTGTTTCCGCATGTTTTATGTAACTAAGCACTTATTGTCTAATCTGAACTCCTTGCTAGGCAAAAATGTATCGTGAATAACATAAAGTGGATAAAGGAATAACTTTTTACTTGAATTCTATAGTAAATAATATATGTAAATTTATTATGAGTGGAGAAGGTCGTGTGAGTATTCGTATCAGATTTTAGTTTATGGACGTAGGATTCAGAGGCTTTAACTTTCAAACCGTGAATCAAGGTGTAAGCTCGGGTCAACACAAAAGTATGCCATGTCAAAAAAATTACATTGAAGGTCTCTCTTAGAGACCGTGAGTGCCTCCCGAAAGAGTATATTGCAATATTAATGTGGGAAATGCACTATTACAGAATCGAAGAATAGTTTGTTAAGACGAGACGAAGTCGAGTCAGTCTTTTCTATTTCAGAGATTCTCTTATGCATTTCTCACTATAATCACCTCAAATTTCCGGTAACGCAATGCTGCCAATTCAACAGCTGTAACTAGTAATACAATGGCTTAGTAAGATACGACGGCGGATGGAAAAATAACGCACAATAATTTTTTTACAAAAAAGTTTAATAGTTTAAAAATAAATCACAAATGAACTTATACATTTTACATACTTTTCTACATAGTCACCAAGTTTCTCAACAAATTTCTCCCATCATGATACCAGTTTCAATTTGCCCTGTTCGTAGAAGTCCGTTTCCTTGGAGTATAGCCATCTGCGGACTGCTGTTTTCACTTCGCATCTGTCGTAAAGCGTTGGCCGACCAGGAATTTCTTCATGGGACCAAACAGATGAAAGTACGGCGGTGCAAGGTCCGAACTGTATGGTGGATGCTGGAGCACCTCCCTACCACATTTGGTGATTTTCTGACGAACAGCAGCAGCAACATGGGGGCGAGCATTGTCATAAATTTTGACATCGTCAACATTCATGTTGTGGCGTTTGTCACGAAGGGCACGACGTTACTTCACCAAAGTTTTCATGTAGTCTGCAGCATTCACAGTGGTCCCGTATTCAGCAAAGTCCACCAATACAACACCATGCATATCCCAGAACACCGTCACAAGCACTTCCCTAGCAGATTGAGTCACTTAGAATTTTTTCTTCACTGGGGAACCAGTATGTTTCCACTCCATACTTGCCTGTTGGTTTCAGAAGTGTAGTGGTATGCCCACGACTCATCACAAGTGACAATTCCTTTCAGAAAGTCATGCCCTTCTGCGGTATACCGCGTTAGGTGATCCAAGCTCATCATTCGCTGGCCGTTGTGGTTGTCTGTCAGGTTCTTAGGCACCAGCGAGCACTAAGTTTATGAAATTTCAACGTGTCATGAACAATATCGTACACTGCACCATAGGACATATTGAACTGCTGCGATAAGGTTCGCAGTTGCACACGCCGGTTTTTCAAAATTGCCGCCTCAATGCCTCTGACATTCTGCGGGGTTGCAACTGTTACCGGCCTCCCGGAACGTGGTGAATCACTAAGGTTCACACGGCCCTCTAGGAAGAATGCACACCACTTGGAGACATTGCTACGGTCCATACAATCATCCCTATACACGCCACGCATGTCCCTGTGAATATCACTCGGTTTATACCTTTGCCCACAAATATCGAACCACACCTCTCTGCTCTTCACACGTGGACGACAGTAACATGCGCGTCATCTTTGTTGCGTAGTTCACGCTTCTCTCGCAAATGAAACAAAAAATGCCCTCTGTAGTGAAAACTTCAAACTATATCTGTGTGAAATTGCAACATTCCAGCTGCAATACCAAGGCAAAAAACAATTATTGTGCGTACTTTTCGATCCTCACTCGTATTTATATAATTTAGGAGACAGAGCCAAATGCTTCATGGTTGATGGCGTGACTCAAAGCGGGTTGTTTAAAAATAATAATATGGACGATGATAGTGATTAAGTATTTCAAAAAGAATTTCAAGTCGGAGACATGGTTGGTAAAGACACAGATATTGAAGAGCCACGTAAAATTGCGTTGTATTTTATTTCTCGCAATAGTGTACATATAACAGGTCTTCAGATTTATTCGGTGATGGTCAAATTTCTAAAGAGCGTGTTGCCATGTGATGGCTTTGAAATTCCATTCTCATTGCATGACCATGAGAAAAAATGAATAGCGAGTTAGCACTTGAAAAAAGTATAAGTATTTGAAAATTCAAATCAATAATAAAGAATATCTCGCAAATGATTATCCATAAAAACAAATACACATATTTGATATAAATGCTTTAATGAGATCCACATCTTTTGTGTAGTAAGATTTTGTCTCTCTTACGGTTTACTAATTATGCAAAAGTTAGAATACTGGGTACTTCACAGGCTATTCGCAGAAAATTCTAGATATACATTTCATTTGTCATGCAATCTCTTAAAATGTGATATTTTAATAAAAATCGTTAGAGCATTTTTAAGAAAATAAAAAATTGGAAACATTTTCCATGTAAAGGGAAGTTTGGAGTGGGAGGATTTTCTTGAAAATCTTCGTGTCACATCCTTCGAAGATTCAGACCTTAATAGCAGTTGATATTTAAACAGGTTTTCGTTTTTGAGTTATGCTGTTATCTCTCTCACTGTCTCACTCACACACACACACGCACACGCACAAAGGGATCTTTTTCCAAAAGTGTTTTTTTTAATTTATTCATGGAACGTCAAAAGCGTGTATTTCCAGAAAAATATCCATGTCGAATTTTTGCATGGAATGCAGTATAGCCTCTACTTACTATAGGTAGGTAATAGAGAAAGTAAAAAGCATTAACACCGCAAGTAAACGTAGTTGTGAGTCGACCTGTCTAAGACTCACAAAGCTTCATGCACTAAAATATGTAAAACCGTAATTGATTAAAAGTACATATGCATTAGAATGTTACTTAAGACATACACTATGTGATCAAAAGTATCCGGACATCCCCACAAACATATGTTTTTCATCTTAGGTGCATTGTGCTGCCACCTACTGCCTGGTACTCATCCGCGACCTCAGTAGTCATTAGACATCATAAAACAGCAGAATGGCACACTCCGTGGAACTCGCGGAATTCGAACGTGGTCAGGTGATTGGGTGTCACTTCTGTCAGAAGTCTGTACGCGAGATTTCCACACTCCTAAACATCCCTAGGTCCACTGTTTCTGATGTGATAGTGAAGTGGAAACGTGGAGGGACATGTACAGCACAAAAGCGTACAGGCCGACCTCGTCTGTTGACCGACATTTGAAGAGGGTCGTAAAGAGTAATAGGCAGACATCTATCCAGACCATCACGCAGGAATTCCAAACTGCATTAGGATCCACTTCAAGTACTATGACAGGCGTGAGGTGAGAAACCTTGTATTCTATAGTCGAGCGGCTGCTCATAAGCCACACATCACGCAGGAAAATGCCAAACGACGCCTCGCTTGGTGTAAGGAGCGTCAACATTACACGTTTGAGCAGTGGCAAAATGTTGTGTGGAGTGACGAATCACGGTACACAATGTGGCGATCCGATGGCAGGGTGTGGGTATGGCGAATGGCCGGTGAACGTCATCTGCCAGCGTGTGTAGTGCCAACAGTGAAATTCGGAGGTGGTGGTGGTTTTATGGTGTGGTCGTGTTTTTCCTGGAGGGGCTTGCACCCCTTGTTTTTTTTGCGTGGCACGATCACAGCGCAGACCTACATTGATATTTTAAGCACCTTCTTGCTTCCCACTGTTGAAGAGCAATTCGGGGATGGCGATTGCATCTTTCAACACGATCGAGCACCTGTTCATACTGTACGGGCTATGGCGGAGTGGTTACACGACAATAACATCCCTGTAATGGACTGGGCTGGACAGTGTCCTGACTTGAATCCTTTGGGATGTTTTGGAACGCAGACTACGTGTCAGGCCTCACCAACCTACATCGATACCTCTCCTCAGTACCTCACTCCGTGAAAAATGGGCTGCCATTCCACAAGAAACTTCCAGCACCTGATTGAAAGTATGCCTGCGAGAGTGAACGCTGTCATCAAGGCTAAGGGTGGGTCAACACCATATTCCCTTCCAGCATTACCGATGGAGGGCACCACGAACTTGTATGTCATTTTCAGCCAGGTGTCCGGATACTTTTGATCACGTAGTGTATTATAAGCTAAAAACGAACTAAAGACAAAAGCTACTTTTAAATTCTGTATTTAGTGTATATAAGACTTTCAGATTATCAGCAATACATTTCGAATGCAACTGCTTCAGTAGTCAGTCAGAACCTGCTTAGAACGAGGAAGCCATTATGTTGTTGCAAATAACCATGCCGCTCTCAGTAGGCTGGCTATCTTGCGTTTATTTGCATCGAACCACTTAGCTAATGGTGCTTATTTCATAGGAGCTATGTCAGTTGCGTCCATGTGGGCATGTGTACGAAAAATCAGTACGTCAATTGCGTCTGCTTTTTTAAAAATATATATGGCAGTTGCGTCCATAGACACAACCAAACATTAATTAGAACACTTTTTCTGTGTCGTATACAGCGTAAAGATCAAACTGAACATACATAATAGTTCTCATTCTGAGTTGTGCGAGCCATGGAGTCGATGACAAGTAAGAAGGGGAATCATTTATTTGTGATTGATGGTTACAAATTTAGACATCACAAGGATCTGCAGAACGTGGGCGTGTTACATGAAATCTTGTGTTTCATAAAGTTAAATCTTACAAATGAAATGGTTTATAAATAATAATAAAAATAATATATAATATAATAAAAATATAATAATATATAAATAAATAATATAAATAATAAATGTTTTAACTTTATAGTCTGCTTTACACTGTTCATCTCGGCATTCATCATTTTATGGAAGTTTTGAAAGAAATACAAAGCGAAACATACTTAAAGCTACATAGGTACTAACAGGGATCTGCCATTTAAACAGGCAGGAACGGAGAAGGAAGCTTTTATTTGTAAACACATGATTGCTTGATACCAAAATTATATAACAAGATTGGATTTTGTCCGGAATATGTCATTCGGATTTCAACTACAGTTAAATTTTTAGGCCAGAATTTTAATGATGACACTGCCAACGTTTTATGGTGAAAATGCCACAAACAACATCTTTAATTAACCTGTAATGTTTCAACCATAGACATTCATTGCTCTTGTTTGTTTGATTTTATTGTTAACGCGTGTTCAGTTCTTAGATTTTTATGCATAACATAATGTAATATAGCAAAATATAACAAAATTTCATCCATTTGTGGGTTTAAATTGAAAATGTTACAGACAGTCCTAAGCCTGCAAGGGAAATGTTGTTTGTGCCAGGAATTGAAAATACTGGGACTAACTATTCAAATCTTTCAGAGACGCAACTGACGTCGGAAGGAAAAATTCAGGGACGCAACTGAAGTATAAATCTGATCGCGGGACGCAATTGCCTGTCACCGATTTCATAAGGAGTAATCTAAGTTTTTGTGAAAAAGCAAAACAGGGGATAGCAATTTTAAAGGAGTTTTTTAATAAAAAAACACATTCTGATGTGTTACATCTACATGCATGTTCTACTCACTATCGTTTATTTTATATAGCTTATACAACCTATTCTCAAGAAAGCTTATTTTTCTACTTACTTCATGTTAATCAAGATAAACTTTTGCAGAAATACTTTCATTACAAATCTATTGTAATGCAAGGTGTATAGAGAAAATCAAATTGATACTTAGTTGTATAAATCCGGGACGCTGTATGTTGGCCTTAAAAATCTATAGTCTTCCCACAATATTGCGAGAAACAACTGAATAGCAACATCACTTTAAGAATGACCAAGTATTAAAATTCAATACATTGTGTGTTAGAAAGAATTCTATATTTTTTCTGAAATTTGTCTTCGTCTATCTGTTAAGGTTTACTAGTTATACAAGATTATACACAATTGCTTTCGAATGAAGAGAACTTCATGGGCTCTTCCCTAAAAATTCAAGATATACATTTTATTTGTCGTGTAAATATCTTAGATATATGGCATTTTAGTCAAAATCGGTAGAGCTATTTTTGAGAAAGTAAAAAATATCAAACATTTTTCCATGTAAAAGATAGTTTGGGGTGGGCTGATTTTTTGAAAATCTTCGTGTCCATCTTTGAAAGATAGTGAACTTACACACCAAATTTGATGTTTATAGAACATTTCGTTTTAGAGCTATGCTGTTCACAGACGCACAGTCAGACCACACACGAACCTTTTTTGGATTCAGGGGGCCTCAAAATATGCACTTCCGGTGAAATCTCGACATTGAATTTTTGGGTGGAATGCAATATTTCTTCTCCTTATTATATGTTGGTGGCAGAAAAACTAATAATAATTTTATCTGGGCATTTGGAGAAATACCTAAGGAAGAGAGGAAGAGTGTAGTATATTTTTATGGAGTCTAGAGTTGTGTATTATCCGTAGAAGAAGAAGAAAAAGAAGAAGAGAAGCTAATATTCTGAATGGTTTTCAATCAATGTTTTGAAAGTGTCAAAGCGAGAGAAGTAGCTTTAAATTCTAGTAACTACGTTGGATCTTGCTTTTATAGTTTCAGAATAGGGAATTATGGAGTTGAATGCTGAAACTAAATTAATCTTAGAATGTATGAGAATGAATAAGGAAACACTTTTTCATTATTTTACCCCCTTTCAGGATATCTGGGCTGCTTAACATTTTAAAGTAAAGTGCTTTACGTCGCAGAACAATTTATAGTACAGCAGGAAATATTTCAAATTAGAGATCAAATGTAGCACTTCTTCCACTTTAAGTGAGGCTAAATTAAGTTTGACAGTTTCAGCACTTACTTTAATGTTTCGTGTAGTTCTTAAAAAAATTTACGAAAGCGAATGTGTTAATATAATGCAGCGTGTAGCAGAAGCTATCTTGCGTTTCTTGCTCTGTTTCTTGTCATTTGCATCGCCAGCTTTACTTGGAGCTTGTTAACTTTCTCATATTTACTTAATCCAATTTCTCCAAGACAGACATTCAGCATCTTAGATGTTATGTTGAACAAATAATGTCGGTGTTAACACGAAACTGCAAGCCAAGATGTATGCTTGCTAAAGGAAGTTAATATGTCAACTCTTAAACTTTATAACTGAAGGAATTAATTGTTCTTTCACACAAGCCGTGTGTTGGACAGGGTTGGAAAGATAGAATCAGATGACTGAAAAATTCAATGCCATAGCCGGGATTTGAACCACGGATCACCCGGGGAGACGGGAGAGAACTTTATAACTGAACTTTAATATTAATTTTTTATATACCAAAATTTTAAATGTCATTTATTTTTAGTCAAAATCTATTCTAACATTATAAAGAGAGAACATTGTATGTATATATGCACGTGTGTGTGCTTTTTTGTTTATGTTGGGTAATCTCAGAAAACCTCTCAACCGATTTTGATAATAATTCTTTCACCATTGAAAAGCTCTATTCTTTCTGACGGACATGGCCTATAAAACTTCCAATTTCAATACATAAATAACTAAAATACTAAAATGGATTTACAAAGACCTCGAAGAGAATGCTATGAAGTAGAAAACAGTTGCTGTACTACACAGAGAATGCGCTTAGAAACAAAAGGCGGTTACAGATGTATTGCACAGAGAATGCGCGTAGAGACAAAATTCGGTTAGTTGCTGTACTCCACAGGGAATGCAAGTAGAAACGAGGGCCGGCTAGTTGCTACACTCCACAGAGAATGCATGTAGAAACAAAAGCCGGTTAGTTGCTGTATTCCGCGGAGAATGCGAGTAGAAACAAAAGTCGGTTACTTGCTGTACTCAGAGAATGAAGCAGAAACAAGGGCCGATTAGTTGCTACACCCCACAGAGAACGGATGTAGAAGAAAAGCCGGTTAGTTGCTGTACTCCGCAGAGAGTGTATGTAAATACAAAACCCTGTTGCGGTTTATTCCAAGCTATAGACATAGATGGCTATCATGTAACACTTAAGCATACAGAAGATAGAGCTTAAAAAGCGACAGTCATTCATGTTGATAACGGTTTAATTGTTTATTTATATATTTATTTAATAACCATTTATCAAATACTGCAGACGTGTGCAAATTGAAACAGTGTCAAAACCTCTGAATAGGCTTTATTCTAATTGTATAGATGTAAGGACACCAGTTTCTGGACGCCAAATCTTCTAATAACCTTCATGTGAGAAAGTATTGCTTTATTTCCTCTATACTTACGTTATCAAATTCCTTAGTAGGGTATGCTAAATAATTGTATAAAGTGAGAAAATTGCTAGCATTAGAAACCAGTAAACCCATATTTTATATAGAAAACAGGATATTATTTTTCCCGATGGTCGCAGACTATGTGTCTTTGGTTAAATTTGGTGGCCTGGGAGTGTGGAATCCCCATATTCACCAGCTTCACCTCTATTTCGTTGTATATGTTAAGGGTTTCTGCATTATGTGAAAACTATCTAGTTTTGTGTTACTAAATAACTACGGCACTAAAAAGAAGATACAAAGTTTTTTTTTTACCTACTGTAGTTATCTAAAAACTTACTCGACCTTTCCAGCTTAAAATTAAATTGAGTTTTATTTATGGACACCGTTTAACCGCTGTGGTTCTTAGCGCCCAATCCTATATTGGACGTGAAAGACCGGTAATTTTGCTCAGAAGCCTCTTTAGCAGGCTTGAGGTTCTTTTACGTGCCATAAATCGACACGGGACCACCTGCTTTTCCCTTCCGAAGGAAGCCATGCTAAGGATTTTACGTTCGAAAAAAATCCTCGCCCTCCGTCGGCTTTGAACCCGCGACCTCGGGAACTAGATATTCCAGCGGTTGTTTGTTCCACCGCCAAAGGTTACTTATAGACTACAGAGCTTTTCCAGCACTTGGGAGACAGTCGGGGAGAGGTTAAGGAAGTCGGACGTTCCTTCGATGTTTCACATCCTTTTGCGTGGATATCAGGGTATTTTTCATCCTTTGTTAGGAATAGTTGGGTCTGTACAAATTACAGTTGTAAACGGTAAAGGGGAGGATTTAACATAAAAATCCTCTAGGTCTACTGTAGTATATTTCCACAATGAAACGGGGGAAGGTACATTATTTTAATTCGTCATTCGAATAAGCCGTTAATAATTTGCTAAGTTATGCCATTCGTTTAATAAAATAACCATAGTAACAATTATTACGTCATTAAACAGTTACGTTACAAAATATGAATGATAATTTTAATCCCTATGATACGGCGGGCATTATTATTAAAATATAACATTTTTTGGGGTTTGTAGGTCATGGTCGAGCAATAAAATTGTTAAAACTTGACGTTTCATCTTCAGCTGTGGAGTACATCCTCAGAACAGAACAGTGGCAGGAACGGCTGACGACTGCTATATATAATAATGACTGCTCATATAATGGCTCGAATATCGATCAATCACAATCGTAGATTCACCAATCACGAATTTGAGATCTCCTTGTGGTTTACCAGAAAAAATGGAGTCAGTTGGAGAATTTAATGCCGTGCCAACACCTAGCCTCAGTTAGAGCAACTGCACGGAAGCCGGCAGATCCGTGGTTCAAAGTCCGGCTATTGTATTGAATTTTTCAGCCTGATTCTACCTTTCCAACCTTATACTAAACAAGGTTTGTGTGAAAGAACTATTACGAGGGCTGTCCCAGAAGTACCCGACTTAGCAAAGAAAACAAAAGGTTTGGAAAAAAACATCTTTATTTCTCTACATAGTCTCCTTTCAGCTCGATACACTTTTCCCAGCGGTGTTCAATAGCTTCGATATCCTGTTTATAGTGAGAACCGTTGAGTTCTGCAAAATAGTTATCAACTGCAGACTCCAGCTCTTCACTGTTGGCAAATCTTTTAGCACCAAGCTATTTCTTCAACTTTGGAAATATAAAATAATCAGAGGTGGCTAAATCTGGCGAATAGGGTGCAGGAGGAAGCAATTCGAATTTTAACTCTCTGATTTTGGCCATGTCGATAAGAGATGTGTGAACTGGTGCATTATCTTGATGAAACAGAACTTTCTTTTTCGCTAAATGCAGCCGTTTTTGCCTGATTTCATCATTCAAACGCTGCAATAAGTTTGCGTAATACTCGCCATTGATTGCTTTTCCTTTTTGAAGATAATCAATGAAAATTATCCCGCGCGCATCCCAAAAAATTGACGCCATGACCTTGCCTACAGATGGAATGTCTTCGCCTTCTTTAGAGACGATTCTCCCCTTTCAGTCCACTGTTTTGACTGTTCCTTCGTCTCAGATGTGAAGTGATGGACCCATGTTTCATCCATGGTTATGAATCGATACAAAAACTGGCTTTATTGCAGCAAAACATCGCGAAACACTCGACTGAAAAATCCTCACGATGCTGCTTTTGTTCCATTGAGAGTAAATGCGGTACCCATCTTGCGCATAGCTTTCTTATATCTAGATTTTCAATCAGTATGCGATGTACAGCACTTTTTGAAATGCGTATGATGTCTGCTAGCTCGCGCACTTTCAGTCGACGGTCATCCAATACCATTTTGTGGATGTTATTCACAATTTCTGGCGTGGTCACCTTATTTGGTCGACCACTGCGATGTTCGTCTTGGCAACTCGTACGGGCTCTGTCACCCAATGTTTTCTGTTGAAAACGAAGGAGCAGACTCCCCAGAGTAGAATCTAGCTCAGTTGTAATATTAGTTGGACTAAGACCTTTCAAATGCAAGTATTGTATCACGTAACTATGGCCAGTTTTATCCATGTTCAAATTCGCTGGGAGAGTTCACTATTGATGGCTGCCAAACAATTACTAAACGACGTAGCATTGTCAAACTTCAAACTTAAGCTTTATGAGACTGGTAATTTCTACCACAGTTATTTGTTTGATACAACAACCGCTATCTATACGTCAGGTCGGGTACTTCTGGGACTGCCCTCGTAATTAGCACGATGATTTACCTGCTTGCAAGGATGCGATTTTATCGCATTAAACGTCAGCTCGTTACTGAACCGTAATAGTAGCATTAAAAGGCATCTCATCTCGACAGCAGTATCAAACAAGATTCCGGTTGGAATACGGGAGCAAGAATTAATTAAACTAACAGGTCACTCCAACGCATCTTCTCTGAAGCTATATGTGCAAATAAATCAACAGTACTATTCATAAATTCTGGAGAAATTACGAAAGCATACTACCTCAACATCCGTTTTAAGCTTCCATTACCGAAAACCAGCAGATTTCTTCAATTTTGAAAATTGTGTCTTTAATCATTGCATATGAAAATGGTGTCAATTTGCAAATGAATTATGGTTTTGAAAAAAAAATCGTGTCTTTGTGTTCTGATTTTACGTATTTTAATTTTAGAGGTTAACCGTTTTCTCATTCCCACTGTTGGTAGCATTGGTTAGTGATGTGGCGTGTATGTGTGTATTTTCAAACCAGGCACATTATTGCGTCGTTGACGACATTATTGTTGGGGTAATTCTTTCGGCTGGGGTTTTGAAGTTCGTTTGGCGTGGCAACTCGCCACTCTCTAGCTGGCGATCCTACTAACGGTGAAGAATGGGGGAAGTGAGCATTATTCGTTTCTGTGTTATATGTTAGCGTCACTTCTGGTTGAGTGTCTGGTGTGGAAGATCGTATATGAATTGTGTGAATGCAACCGCGTATGTGTAGCATCTCCCTTCAATTTCTTCCTTTTAATCCTTTGTATGTGATGTAGGGGCACTGTGTTATATTCAATAAACCACAGATAATGTGATTAATGTGAAATTCTGTGTATTTTGTGATAACTATCCCTCGCCTGCTCTGGAATGCGTAGTTAAAGTTTCTGATCCTCTCGCCCCTCTGATGCTATGCCTCCTAATGTATATGCTGGGGTAACTGAAATTTAATATCCAGCTGCAAACCTTTTGGCCACACCCCGGTATATAGCAGTATTCCGTATCACATTCCATTATTCATTCATTTAGTATGCCGCGATCTTAAGCTGGCACAATGGTGATTTAATTTTAACAACACAAGTAAGAAAGTAATTATTACTTATATCATCTATTATATTTTATGAGGGCGGCATTGAAACTTTTTAGAAAATCAAACAAGGATTAGTTTTAAGAAATTTAAATAATTTTATTGTTTTTCTAATTATTCCTCTTTAACATCGATGAAACCAGTTCTTAAAGTAGTGATGCCACTCTTCATGAGGCACTCCAGAAACCAGGTTGTATAATGTTCTACTGCTTCATTTGATAACGAAAAGTGATTCCACGCATTTTATCTTTAATTTTTGGAAACCAAAAACTCTCAAGGTGCTAGATCAGGGCTGTGTGGTGGAGGGTGCATGGTGCTGACCTTTAGGGCATCCAGATACTCAGCTGTAAGTTTTGCTGTATGGGACAATGCGTTGTCATTATGTAATATTATTTTACTTTTGGGCGTTTTTCACGAAATTTTTCAAACATTTGCTGTAATCTTGCATTTTTGTATCAATCGGCAGTAATGGTAGATACATACATCTTCTAATGCTATAGTAGCAATATGGCCCGTTTTAGAAAAACCTGCAACCATCTTCTTATCAGCACTGCGAATTCGTCGGACTTTTGTAGGCTTAGGTCCTGTTCGAAAGACCCATTAAACCGATTGACTTTTACTTTCAGGATCATAACAGTAAGTCCAAGATTCAGTCAGTAACGATATTCCAAACCAAATTTGAAGTGTCGCATTGGAAGTTTTCCAGAGTTTTTGTGCACCAATCATTGCGTTGTTGTTTTTAATCCGGAGTCGGTTTATGTGGAATCCAATGTCAACAAAGTTTTTTTACGTCTAATTGTTGATGTAAAATGTTTTGGATTTGACTCATACCAATGCCCATTGTCGCCCGAATAAATTCATGAGATGTCTGTCGATATTCTTCAAGCATTGCTCGAACAGCGAAAATATTTTTATCAGTAGTAACAGTTCTTGGGTGTCCATCACGAAATTCATCACTAAAAAAACCCCGATCTCTTTTTAATTAGCTGTATCAATTATAAATTATTGTCTTAGATAAGACTTCTTCGTCAAATGAATTTCTAAGCCAATTTTCACATTGTTTAGGGCTAATGACGATTTAAAGCCGTAAAAAGTCATAGCCGGAAATGTTCTCTAGTCAACTTAATTTTTGGGTGAACACAAAATGATGATGATAATTAATAAACTATTAGAGCAAATCGAAAAAACTGTACAGCAATCAACTCGCAAAACATTAGAAAGTAGCTGTCAAATATACATAAATTCAATTTATTTTTAGAAACAAGGCATTCTAAAAATTGTCAGTATCGTTCTTGTATCCATACAGTAGTCTTAATGAATCACAGCAAGGTTACGAGTTTCATCAGATAAATTTGCTGGTGCTTCTCACTCTCGAATTTATCGATACACTCGTAACCTCTCTTGGGATTACTTCTGACAATACACATGCATGCGTGAAGTTTTCTATTTCTCCAATGACTTAAATGCAGTGCAAAAGTGAAAAAATATGACTTTTTAAAAACTCCATGTTCTCATATGTTGAACCGGGCCATAAATTTATTCTGGATTTGGAGGTCAGAATCCCCGATTCTGGCTCCCCTTGATATCAATACAGCAAGGTTAAATTATATTTGGATATCATTTATTGCATGCAGAATCTCAGAAACGTTATACATTTCATAGGTGTTATACTCAAATTCTATCAATTATTATTTAAGCAAGTTATGCTTTTCTCTCTTTATGCTTTATAAAATCGGAGACAAAGTAACTTTGGAAATTCCATTAATAGTGTCGACCAAAGGGCCACCAATAGAATAAAATCTGAGGTTACAAATATCAAGTAGCGTAGTTGAGGCATTTTATTCACTGTAGTGGAGTCAAGGCTAGTACCCCCCAATCATATACTACAAGCAGAAATAAAACAATTATGGAAATACATTTTGGAATATGTTAAAATCCAAAACGGCCCTTAACCCTCTCCACAACAGTGAAGCTACTAGGTCATGTGCGTACAGTTATCTAGTCCGTCTCATGCTACGATGAGGGAAAATGAGGTTTATTAGTCCGCTGCTTTGTTCTTCGGTTTCCCTGCTAGATACGTCATTTGTTGAAAAAATATAGCCCTGTGGCTGTTACGATCAAAGCAGCCTTACAGGTAAAATGTACATCTAGTTACAAAAAACAATACAATCAAACAAAACAATAAATGGGAGCCCATACAAGCGTGGCCAACCGCCCCCAGGAGAAACAGCCCCACAAGAACCGCACATGATAATGGGTACAGGAGCATAAGTAAACAAGCTAGCATTCAGCCAAATAAAAGATGGAATGTCCCGCAAATAGGCGGTAAAATGGGTTTGAAAAGTCACATTACAAAGAAACTAAACACACAGTATCCTCACACGCACAGTGCCGACAGGAAAATAAATACTGCAGCGGGATTACGAACGACAGAAAACAATAACTAAAACTGTCGAACACGGTGGTGTTTCCGGTGACGAGGCTCGGCCGTACCTATATCCCTGATCAGGAGGTTGGAATGTCGACAATAGTAGTCCACAAGCGGCGGCCGCGAATGTGCACGACCTCCTCCAAGGTAGGTATCTGTAACTCAGCTCAAATGGCCTGATTGGAAGTGATCAGCGGGACCTGGAGCATCCGACGGAGACTAAGATTTTGTACGCGTTGAAGAGCCAACCAGCTACTGCGGGGAATGCCAACCCAAGCCACACAGGCATAGAGTGCAAAGCAGCGGATAAATGCGGTGTATAAAATGAACTTAGAGCAAATATGAAGATTCCGGCTGCGGAAAACCCGCTGACAGAGATGAAGGCGGGCCCGACCCTTAGCACGAATACTGGTGATATGAGGATGCCAGGAGAGGGTGCGATCAAGACTCACACCGAAATAGCGAGTCTGTTTCCCTACCGTCCAAGGGGCTTCTGTTCTATAGCGCTGTGTCGTCGTAAAGTCCGAACACCCCAAAACACGAAGTTGGAGGTGGAAACGAGGAGAATGACATCGAATGACACAAAAGCTTCACTGACTACTGCTTTGAAGTTTTATATCTCTAAAAATGATTTCTTCCCAAATGTTTTAAAATTCATTACGTGTAGATAGGTTTATTTGCCAGTAAGGGCGTTTAGAGCGTGCGAATGAGGTAATTCACCATCTGCAACTTTGAAGTAGGATTATAGTCGCTTTTGTGCTGCTTTAGTTTAATTGCCCCGCGTATGGGAGCCAACTTGAAGTAGTTGTTTTGCTAAGTAATATTTTTACGTAAATTATTTATTTCTCGCTTGGGAAGCTAACTTGGAGAAGTATTGTTCTTGGAGTTTACCTTGTTTAAGAAGTTTACAAAACGCTTTGGGCGTCGGTTTGAAGTTGTTGATTACGTAATAGTTACTGTTGTTATGCAATATGCTGCTACGTATGAGAAGCTGATTTAAAGATGTATTTTATATGTTATTACACTCCAAGTTTTACACTATATTATTTAACTTTGTTATTAAAAACTGCTTCTATATATATTATTTCTATTTGAATTTGCCTCGGCTGCGTCAGTAATGTTGTAGAGTCCTGTATATCTTAGGCAGGTTGCGGTACGACAATAATTGTAGACATACACAAATTTTAACTTTTTAAATTAGCTTCTTTTATTTATCCTTTGCACATTTTAGTTAAGCACTACACTTTTTAAGAGCTGCGAGATTCTTTAATACCTTCACTTAGCTAACGGGTAGACACATTTTACGATTCACACGTAACATTTCTGTAGAGAACACATCTTCCATCTGGTCACTACCAAGGTTTGCCATCAACTGAACATGTTTCAACCGTTAAACCCGTAAGCTTCGGTATTTCAAGTCTCTGATTGGCTAATTCTAGTCCAATAGAATATCTGCATTTTACTTAAAACTTTTTCCTTGCTATTGATTGGCTAATTTTAAACTGTCACAGAAATTACATTATCGTTGCTCTAATCATGACTAGTAACATTCAAATTCTCAAACTCATTACCACAAGGTTACCTCATTATTACCTCATTGTTAGCAACTTAAAACTTATTATTCTCACAGCTCTTGCATTGTTAAAGTATGTAATGTATTCACATAACATTATTAAAACATGTTTACAATAATATAAGTATTTGCAATTACTGTTACATACATTTTTAATAATTATTACATAAATATTGTTTCAATGCGGGCTGTTATTGAATTTACTTATTATAAAAATACAATTGAAATTATTTAGGTATTAAAATACTGCCTCAACTTGCTTTACGGCAGCCCTTTTCTAAGTTTAGCACCTGTTTCAACATTTAACATGCCGTTAATTTTATACAAAGGTTTTACGCATTTCTAAAGTTAAAATATTTTGATGGAACAGTTTAACATCGTTAAAATACGAGTATGTTCCTGGAATTAATTGTTCTTTCACACAAGCCGCGTGTTGGACAGGGTTGGAAAGGTAGAATCAGATGACTGAAAAATTCAATGCCATAGCCGGGATTTGAACCACGGATCTCCCGGTCTCCGTCCGGTTGCTCTAACCACTGAGCTACAATTCGGGAGGTCCCGGGTTCGATTCCCGGCGATCACCACTCTTGCCCATGGGTTTTTTTCGTGGTTTCCCCGGATTGGCAGGCGAATACTGCGGTGATTCATTTTCTACCACGACTCTCTGGCCTCTCAATTCCTGTATGTGTCATCTTCCTTGTCAGCTGCTAACAGTGCGACGGTGTTCGGCGAGTTGCGGTTGGATCGTGGCTATGCCTCTAGAGGTGTCTTCCTGACGTTGTTCGGGACAGCTTGGTTGATTACCCGTGCTCTAGCGCGGCAGATCTTTGGGGGCCCTTCGGAGACCCGGGACCCAGGACCCAGTGGGTGGGCTCGGGCGACGTTGGAGGCTTTCAATCTGGAAACATTCTGTGCTTGTGACCGTCGGCATCCTGATGTGGTCGCCCTTAGGGTCTCTCCCTTCATCCCTCCCGCCAAGGAGTCACGGTAGAAGCACAATAGGCCGAATGGCCTGCATGCGGTGCTATGCCTCTTCCGTTCGTCAGAACCTTTACCTTTACACCAAAGCGATGAAAGTAATATACATGAAGCATCATTACGTTATATAAAGATACCTTCAGTTCCCCTTTACGGCTATCCACACACACACTGTAAGAAAGGAGATGTGTCCCTCGTTTGTCTCCTTGCCATGCAACTTCAGCGAAGTGGAAGTGCGAATCGCCTCCTGTGGTTCCATCACTTCATCCCTTCCACCTAGGGGGTGGTAGCCGGAATAGATCTATGCAGGTTGCAGTGCGCGAGGTGTCCCCCCCCCCGTTGTATAACTTAACCTAAGTTTTGCGTGAAGCATCCAACCTCTGCCATAGATGGCATTGTGACTCAACCTCAGGCTTCAATGGTGTGACTAAGACTAGCATATACATATACGAGAAAAGAGCGCACTGCACTCAGATCTTGAAGGAATTAAACCCCTTCCAGAATGTAGTTAATGGAACCACGTAACTAGTTTTTGCGAAAACGTTTTGCATCATCGTAAGTGTTAAAATTATAACAGTACACAGTAGATCAACAAAGGCCTGCTGCTTATCAGTCACTTCTCATAATGAAAGGTTGGCATAACCTACCATCTGTTCGTCAGAACATACACATTTGCGACGCGGAGCGACACATTACTTCACAGTAACAGTAAAATCAGTGTATAACACCCGTAGCTGCCCTAAACTCCTGCCCTCATACAACTATTAAGAAAGTCTAGTACAATCGTCACATAGCAAACTAGTCCGCATTGCAAAGCTGGAATCCTTTTCTAGGTGAGCATTTACTGTGACTGACGTAAAGCTGGTAGAAGAATTATTGCTTAATATGAGTGTTGATGCTGGGTGAAAAGGACATACTTATATGTCTTCCTTAAACCAGAGATAAATATCGATGAGTATATTAAACAAGTTTATGAACATTTTTTTCCAACTTTCGTAGATTTATAGAAAAAAATGAAACGCAGGGAATTTTGGCAACAATACGCTTTTCCTTGCAGGAGGGTGCGGAGATAGAACTTGATTGTAGGTTCACTTCGTTTGAGTGTATAAAGCACACTGTTTTTCCGATGCAGCTGCGAAGTTGTTTCTGCGTTACGGAAACGATAATAACTGTGCTAGTGGTGTTCATTTCTGAATACAATTCTTGCGTGTATTTTCAGCGAACTGTTTCATGTTTATTGAGATCAACTAAAATCGAAAGCTTTGTTTAAGCCGAAATGAAGCAGTAGTAAATACAAGTTTTAACTAAAACTTTTCTTATTACACATATAGTGTAAAAACCAACATATACAATACTTTTTATGCCAGATACAAAAAGTGCGTTTATCGAAGCGATCAGTGAGAAAAAATAAATTAAAATGGGTAGTTGTATTTAATACAATTAAAGTAAATGCTTTTATTTAAATATGTCATAAACTGGATTATCTGATTTTTGTAAAAGCATTCAAAAAAGGAAGTAAAATAACGTACAATCTTGGTAACGGTGTTTATAACGAAGATACGATTGCATGACAAGCGACCGTCGAGAGACATCATAGCCGTCTGAGGCTGCGCGTGGTCGGTTATTTAACCGTTGTTGGGACGTCTTAACTTCAACATATTTCCATTTCTCTTGGTACGCATACCAGAGAGAATTTGGTGTTCGGAATCCTCGCCAAAGAAGCACAATACTGGGACTGGTAAACAAATTGGAAGCAACTGGATATCTGGTAAGTGAAAAAGGCAAAACTCGTTCATCTAGGCTTCCCACGGTTGTTGACGTAAGAGCACAACTGGATTAGTCACCCAAAAAATCATTAAGAGGTTTGTCGCAGGAGACAGGGTACAGCTACTCAATGTGTCAGAGAGCTGTGAAAAATGCAGGCCTAAAGCCGTGTAGGATTACGGTTGTTCACCAGTTACAGGAACCAGATAAGCATAGACGACTGAATTAATGCCGTTGGTTTCAGGCGTTCATTGTGCAAAATCCTGCCATATTGTCTATCACGTAGTTCATAGATGAAGCATGGTTCCATTTATGTGAACTCAAATAACTCACACTATTGGACCAGCGAAAATCCAGATGTTATTCATGAAGCACCTGTGCATCCGGTTAAAACCGGAGTTTGGTGGGCAATATCCGCACAGAGAATAGTGGGACCATTTTTTTTAAACAATGTGAACACTGCCTGCAGAGTACCGACGGATTTTGATGGAGTTTGCTAAGCAACTAGACGATGTAGAGCTGAGTCAAGGATATTTTCAGCAGGACGCCGCTGTATGCCATACATCAAATGAATCCATGGCACTAATTGCAAGTTTCTTTGACGACCGGATACCAAGAACCTGTGGCCACCGAGATCTCCGGATTTGACTTCGCCGGACTTCTTTTTATGGACTTACTTAAAAGACAGGGTTTATGCCACACGTCCCCAGACATTGGACGATCTGAAGCACAACATTACACATGAGATTCAAGCTATTGACAATAGTCCTCCAACGAGTGGCCGTAACATGGAACGACGTGTTGAGTTGTGCCTTATGCAGGGTGGAGGACATTTTCAACATTTGCTATAAAGGTAAATAATCTCCCAAAATCCCTCTGCATTTCAGATATGTTATCGCTAGCAAAAGTAGTTTTGAAACAATTAAAGAAATAAGTGTATCAGTTCTTCATAAATCACCCTGTATAAGAATAATATTATTTAATCTAAACATATTTAACAGCACTTGCAGTAGGTATAAAAAGAAAACTTGAAAATACGCAATTGTACAGAAATAACTGATCCTTGATGACTCGGTAACAAATGTTAAGGGTTAGATCAACTTTATGAGAGATTTATACTAGGTATTCCGCCCAAAAATTGATATCGAGAATTCATTGCAAGTACGCGTTTTGAGGTCCACTGAATCTCCCCTCTCACTCTCTCTCTCTCTTCGTCTGCGCGCGCGCGCGTGTCTGTCTGTGAACAGCATAACTCAAAAGCGAAAAGTCGGATAAATACAGTATTTGGTGTTTAAGATCAGTACCTTCTAAAGATACCACAAGATGGTTTTAAAGATAATCCTCTCACCTCAAACTATCCTTTACATAGAAAATGTATATTTTTGATTTTCTCAAAAATGACTAACGATTTTGATTAAAATGCCATATGTTTTAAAATACTTGCATGACGGTTAAAATTTACATATTGAATTTTCTGCGAATGCGCTGTGAAGTACCTACTCCTTTGGAATAAATGTTATATAACAGGTAAACCAAAAGAGACAGAGAAAACTTGCTACACGAAACATGTACATCTCGTTAAAACACAGTTTATGTAAATTTTGTGCCATTAACAATTTCTGAGATATTCGTAGTTTATTAGAATTTTGCAATACTTCATACATTTTTTTGAAATGCCTAGTCACCATTCGTTTGTTTCTGGTAATGTCATAAAATACTGACATTTCCGTGTCAGCATATAAGTGGCAACATTTTTAAAGATTTGACTGCTGCTTCAGCTTCCCTCTTGTACCTACATCCGTGGACAAAAAAAGGGTAAAGTCTTGGGCGCAAATTTTTTTTCAACGCGTTACAGGCCTTGTTCACACCATACGCAATACAGTTGTGTAGCCGCTGCAGCAAGGTGTTTTAGGGCATTATTAAACATGCCTCCGTCCATATGTCTTCTCTGTATCGCTGTGGCAATGCGTAAAGTACTTCTATAGTTAAGACCGCAGGTTCGCTTCTCATATGTAGCAAACACTTTTTTACTTTCTCTACTACGTATAGTAAGTAGGGGAAGTATTGCATTCCACCCAAAAATTCGATACCGAGATTTCACCGGAAATACATGTTTTGAGACCTCCTGAATCCAAAAAAAGCATTTTTGGAAACATGTCCGTGTGTGTGTCTGTGTGTGTGTGTGTCTGTGTGTGTGTCTGTGTGTGTGTGTCTGTGTGTCTGTGAACAGCATAACTCAAAAACGAACAGTCGGATAAGCACCAAACTTGGTATTTAGGTTCAGTATCTTCCAGAGATGCGACACGAAGGTTTTCAAGAAAATCCCCCCACCCCAGACTACCCTTTACATGGAAGATTTTTCGAAAATTTTAATTTTCTCAAAAATGGCTCTAACGATTTTGATGAAAATATCATATGTTTAAGATAATGTCATGAGAAATGAAATGTATATCTCGAATTTTCTGGGAATGTCTCCAAAAGTATTCTTCACTGTGAACGACTTTTGCATAACTGGTAAACCATAAGAGATAGACAAAATGTTACTACACAACAAATGTAGATCGCGTTAAAATATACAACTTATGTCATATACATTTCTTTTGTAGAGTGAACCGTTTTCGAGTTATTGCTTGTTATTTCCTTAAATTTTCCAATACTTGTACTTTTTCTCAAATTCGTTATTCATTTTTTTTATGTCCTGGACATGCAAAGAGAATGGAATGCGCCACATAGCAACCAGCGTTAAAATATTTGACTATCGCTTAAAAGCTACCATATTCCCCTTGCATCTACATGAATATTACCAATAAGATTGACATCTCGATATCTCGATTAACATGAAGCATATGGAGAATAAGCGTTTGTAAAATCAGATTGTACAAGAGTAGAGAAAGTCATGTGAGTGTAACACATCAGATTTTTCCTTCTGTTATGATGTTTAATCAAGTCATAGCGACTACTTATTTCCGATACACTGCATTTCATACACGTCATTTAGTAAAGTTCATAGTAGAATAGTTATTACTATGCAAAATACGTGGCTTCACAACTTCATCATGGTCGCATATCTGTGTCTTTTTGGATATCAAGGGATGGTTAGGTCTGTTGTGGCAGCTAGTCGTTACACTGAACAGTGCACAATACACGGTAATGCCTGAGAATATTTTGCTTCCCTCTTTGACAGTGAGATATCCTGATGGAATTGTTGAATTCGTGCAGGATAATCATCCTGTCCACATGTCGAAAGCTTTCAACTTGGTTTTCAGAGAGGAGGATATCAGTGAGATAGACTGGCCTCCGTATTCACCAGATTTGAACCCTATTGAAAGTGTGTGGATTGAGGTAAAAAGGGAGCTGCGCTCGAATTTCCCTGCACATGCGCGAAGGACAAAAGATGACTTCTGGGCCAAATTAAAGAAGCCTGGGATGTTGTAGCTTCTCGTCCACGTTACTACAGGGATTTAGTTTCATCTATAACCCGAAAATTGAGGGCAGTTATACGTGCTCAGGGTTCATACACCCGATATTAACTTTGTTTAAGTTTTATGTCTTTTAGTTTTAGAAGATAATAGTTTCTTTGCATTTGTTTATTTAGTTATTTGAAACGGTGTTTTAGTAGAATTATGTTTTTGTGTGCATAGATATGCCTAAAACTTAAAATGCTAAAGTTATATTAATGCAATACTATTATCTACACATTCAGTCATAAAACAAACAACATAAAAATAGCAGTAACTAATGCGAGATTTAAACCGAGGAGCTTATGAGCGCAAGCAGGGTCTTTTTAACCTCTCGGCCAACGAAGCGTTGTTCCGTGTTCTGTTTTCAATAGCTTATAAACGTCACCACCGTTATAAGATGATCATTGCGCTCACGGCACAGACCATTCTACAGTTCCTGCATGTGCGTTGTGAACACAGCTGTTGCGAAGGTACACGAAGCCTTCCGATCGTCGCATGGAATCTGGGGATGACTTTTCTTGGTCCACGGATGTACCTACAACGAATGAAGTGGATAGAAAAACAATCTGCTGTGTTGCATTCACATGACTTTCTCTACCCTCTATGTCGTCCTCCGTGGTCTAGGGGTACCATGCTAGCCTTTAGTTCCCGAGGTCATGGGTTCAAACCCGGCGGAGGACGATGATTTTTTCGGGCGTAAAAATCCTTAACATGACTTCCTTCGGAAGGGAAGTAAAGCCGGTGGCCCGTGTTATAGATTTACGGCACGTAAAAGAACCTCAAGCCTGATAAAGAGGCCTCTGAGAAAAATTACCGCTCTTTCACGCCCAATATACCTATAGAATGGGACGCTAAGAGCCATAGTAGTTAAGCATTCAACTCTATCGTTTATTAGTGAGCATACAAAGTATTCTTACGAAAGTTAATTTTTCCATCTACTTCATTTTAATCCAGATAAAACTTTGCAGAAATAGCAACATTACACATGTTAGAATACGAAGAGAAGTAATAGTCAAATGTTTAAGAACTGGACGCTATAACTGGCCTTAAAATTGCATGCAATTGCCGGAAACAACTGAAAATCTATGGTACTTAAATAGAACGACAAACTATTGAACAAATCGATCCATTAATAACGGGTATCTCGGAAATGGCTGATGTCACTAAGTAAGTAATTTAAAATAAATTGTGTGTTTTAAAGAGATCTATATTTTTACTTTCTCTACTACGTATAGTAAGTAGGGGAAGTATTGCATTCCACCCAAAAATTCGATACCGAGATTTCACCGGAAATACATGTTTTGAGACCTTATGAATCCAAAAAAAAGCATTTTTGGAAACATGTCCGTGTGTGTGTCTGTGTGTGTGTCTGTGTGTGTGTGAACAGCATAACTGAAAAACGAACAGTCGGATAAACACCAAACTTGGTATTTAGGTTCAGTATCTTCCAGAGATGCGACACGAAGGTTTTCAAGAAAATCCCCCCACCCCAGACTACCCTTTACATGGAACATTTTTCGAAAATTTTAATTTTCTCAAAAATGGCTCTAACGATTTTGATTAAAATATCATATGTTTAAGATATTTTTATGACAAATAAAATGTATATCTCGAATTTTCTGGGAATGTCTCCAAAAGTATTCTTCATTGTGAACGACTTTTGCATAACTAGTAAACCATAAGAGATAGACAAAGGTTTACTACACAAAAAATGTAGATCGCGTTAAAATACACAACTTATGTCATACATTTCTTTTGTTGAGTGAACTATTTTCGAGATATTGCTTGTTATTTCCTTAAATTTTCCAATACTTATGCTTTTTCTCAAATTCGTTATTCATTTTTTTATGTCCTGGACATGCAAAGAGAATGGAATGCGCCACATAGCAACCAGCGTTAAAATGTTTGACTATCGCTTAAAAGCTACCATATTCCCCTTGCATCTACAAGAAAATAAGCAATAAGATTAACATCTCGATATCTCGATTAACATGAAGCATATGGAGAATAAGCGTTTATAAAAATAGTTTGTACAAGAGTAGGGAAAGTCATGTGAGTGTGACACATCAGATTTTTTTTTGTGTAGTACGTTTTCGCCTGTCGCTTAACGTTTACCAGTTATACAAGATTATACAAAATTCCTTCACAATAAAGAGGACTTCACGGGCTATTCCCAGAAAATTAAAAATATACTTTTTATTTGTCATGTAAATACATATCTTTAATTTAAGGTATTTTAATCTAAATCATTACAACCATTTTTGGAAAATAAAATATGTTGAAAAAGTGTTCCATGTAAAGGGTATTTTGGGGTGGAGGGAGTTTCTTGAAAATCTTCGTTCCGCAACTTTCGTAGGTACTGGATCTAAACTCAAGTTTCGCATTTATCCGACGTTTATTTTTGAATTATGCTGTTCACAGACACACACACACACACACAAACATGATCCTTTTTGTAAAAATGCTTTTTTTTACTCAGGCGGTCTCAAAACACGCATTTCCGATGGAATCTCGGTATCGAATTTTTGGCAGGAATGCAATGCCTTCTTTACTTACTAGGTACGTGGTAGAGAAAGTAATAAGATTTTCAAAGAATAGTTCATATAAAAATAAAGGAGAACGGATAGAGAATGTTATGCAAATGTAACGCAGAATTTAAGCTTCGTGTAGGAAAGACTACAACAGGTTTTAACTATATAAACCGAAAATGAAATAAACATTCGTGGTTGGCTTTTAAGCCTTCAGGAAATCCCGCATTATCCTGGAATTGAACGAGGTGACACTGGACTGGAAAAACGATTTATTATGTAGTAGACATCGATGTATAAACACGCATTTCACCACTGATACAATCGTTGTAAGATAAAGCGATGTTTTTAGGCTGAGCCAGAAAATTGGACAGCGAGGAGGCTCATTCGCCCATTGTTTTGTTATATCTGCGCGGCAGTATAATACAAAGCTGATACAGATCTGCCTTTGGGAGCATTTTGCATGAAACTGCACACTAAAGCTGAAGGAGTTGTAGTACCTTTGAGACCCTACGTAAACACGGAATTTTCCTCAAGCAGAAATTGCAGTAACAAGTGCTGTTTCTGGCGACAATAGCATTCTCCCTCCAATATTATTGCTTAACCTTCATCTTTCTCACAGCTTTGTTCTTCTCGCCTTCTCGTGTCTTTTGTGTTTTAGCGGCTTATTTTCCATATTGATCTCGGCATTAACGCAAACGCTTATATGTAAAGATGGTTTAAAACTGCGGCCAACAGACCATCGATCGCGAGCTGTGACTCTCGAGAGGCAAACAATGGGAAACGATGTCCATCTTCATTCAGTTTGTGTCGTATTGTCACAACTAACATCACAAGAGGGTTCCGGGAAGCTCAGCTCCTCGGAAGATGTTTAATAGGACTGTTTCATGAATAAAATATTGTAAATAAATGAGCGCCTGATAAGGCATAAAGTTTGTTTAGTTCAATCCTTTGTGTGTTTGCGTACAGTCTTTTTGTTTTTCGGGCAGACTTCTAGATGATATCTTTCACATTTTAAGTTACAGAGTTCACACACACACACACACACACACACACACACACACACACACCTGCACACGGTTTAAAGCATCCTTTGTCTTGCACATCTTGTGGTGAAAACCATGTGTGGCAAAAAGGTTATTATATGTCTTTAAGATTGGTTCTCTTTCATCAACTTTCTATTCACCATGGCGTTCATGGCATAGAATTCAGGATTTAACTCTTGGTTCTTCCTTTTTCTTTTCACTATAAGTTCTTTGTATAGCTGTGTTAATTACAGGCAGTGTTGTCAATCCTAGTAGCCAAGATTTCAGTTGAAAGTGTTTGAAAATAGTACGAGGGACACTCACAGGCATTTCTATATTAGCCAATCTTCCGCGTGCAGAGTACTACATCATGCAAAGTCTCACCCTTATCATCTTCAACTACACCAGGAGCTACTACAGCCGGACAATAGACGGAGAGTGGCGTTCGCTAGGTGTATCAAACTGAACAAGATCTACACTTTTTGGCAACTTGTTATCTACAGTCGAAGCAGGGTTCCCAACACGTGCATCCGTCGTCCACAGAGTATCACTGAGTGTCGAAGAGCTTCTATAAGGGAGTGAAAATCTGGGGCCTGCTTCGCTCACCTTCGCGCCTTAGAATGTAATGACATTTCTAATTGGTCCTTAGACGGCGTTGCCTTATTATGTATGACAATATTCTGCTCCAAAACGTTTCGCATACGTGTACCAGTGACACGCCCAGAAGCAAATTCAATATCTCTGTCTCTTTCCTTTCTATATCTGTCTCTTTCTATTTCTTGCTATTGCTTCAAGTTCCTTGCTCATTAGCTTGGTGAAAGGTGGTGGGCTCTACCTCGAATTACCTTTTACCTGCAATTAGCTAGCTTGCCGGTTCCTTATTTAAGTTACAACCTGCTTCTGCTGTACATCTCTTGGCTGCTAAATATTTTAACATCTTTCTTGCTGAATTATATTATTATGTACAATTCTTGTTTGATATTGATTTATACGTTCTATATATATGTGTGTGTGTGGTATATCCCCTTTCATGTGTGAATACCCAAGTTGGTATTTATGTTCAGAATCTTCCAGGGATAGACATGATTTTCAAAAAAAAAAAAAAAAAAAAAAGAATCCCTTAACCCCCAAACACTCTTTATTTACATGGAAAACATTTCGTTATTTTCGGTTTTCTCAAAAATGGCTCTAACGGTTTTGATTAAAATACCATACTATGTTTAAGATATTTGCATGGCAAATGTATATCTTGAATTTTCTGTGAATGGCTAGTGGATATCTCTTCATTCGAAATTTCTTTTGTATAACTAGTAAACCGTAAGAGTTAGATACTATCTTACCATATAGAAATTGTAGATCTCGTTAAAGCACTTAATTTATGTGAAATATATTTTTGTGGGTTACCATTTTCGAGAAATTCATTGTTATTGGTTTGAATTTTTAAATGCTTATACTTTTACCTAGTGAAAAGTCTCTATTACCTCTTTCTTGTGGTCACTCAAAGAACATAAAGGCATGTAATTTCGAAGTCCTCACATAGCGATGCACTTTTTAAAAATCTTACTATGCTTTAGCCTTCTGTATCCTTCTTATACCTATAAGTAAATGTGCAATGAAAGTTTATCTCGATTAACAAAGATAGAATTGTAAGCTTCTCTAAGAGTAGTTTGTAGAAGAGTGAGTAGAGAAAGTCATGTGAATGAAGTACGTCAGAAAACATTTTAGAGCTCATTTCGTCTTGGAATAAACATTAATTAAATATATACTTAAAAACAAAAGAAGGAAGCCACAATAATCTTAAAGAATGATCCTGTAAAGTTCGGCTATGTTTGGTTGAAATTTTTTGGAATACAGCGGTATTTGTCTCTAAAGAATAGACGTTGGAAAAACCGGTAATGAAGCAGTTGCTTCAGGGATTTTTAAAGGGAAACTAAAAATGAAGAACATATACAAATATACTTTTTTGTTTTTGGCTTTAAATTGTATTGTTGTTGATCTAATGTGCAGGATTTTGATCCATTAATTTTTCCCTTGCTAGCCAATATAAATTGTGTATCTTCCCATCTGGTACAGCTTTCCTCAATTCTGGGCATTCTAGTAGGTGTTTTTCATTTAAAATCTTGTCAGCATTGCAAATCTTACATGCTTTGTCATTCATAAAACCAAATCTATGTAGATGTTCTGCCAGATGTTCAGTGGCTAATCTGAAATGAGCAACGGCTTCTTTCCTTGGAACATTTTTATTTTTTGTACTATTTATTTTATGTAGGAGTCATTTTTGTTAGTAATTTACTTTTGAATATTATATTGGTATTTTTTTCTATATTAATTTTAAATTTTTTTAATTTCATATCTAGTCTACAGGGCTTTATAGGTTTTGAGTATAACAGTGCACCCTTTTTGGCCAGAAAGTCTGCAGTCTCGTTACTATTCACTCCCACATGTGCTGGTATACACAGTAATATTATCTGTTGAAATTTTGTTTGAAGTAATCTATAATAAGATCTCACATCCCTAATATTATAAGATTCATCTGGACTATCATATCGTTCTATTGCTGAATGGCACAAACTGAGTCTGTGAGAACAACTACTTTATTTTCTTTTATATCAGTCTTGTAGTACATTTGTTCTAATGCTCGTTATGTTGCAAAAACTTCACCATCAAAATTTGTGGATTGTCTAGGCAATGTAAAATAATGTGAAAAGTATTTAGAGTATATACAACCTCCCACATTATTTCTCAATTTATCTGCAGAACCATCTTTATAAATTCTAAGCCACTTTGTTTCGGGAAATTGATTATGTAGATGTTCAAGTGTAGCAATTCTACATACTTCTGGTGAGTCTTCTTGTTTATTTAGTTGTTCTGTCAGCTCTTTATTTGTTACTATCTTAATAAAATCCATTGGTTTAGTTCTAGGAAGATGAGGAGTGCATTTTTCTGATAAATTTAGGTAGTTATAACTGTTCTCTAAAAAGAATTTATTTGTAATCTGTGTTTTTAATTTGTATTCTCTAGGTAGTTGTTGAAAGCATTGATGTTTGCTTGGGTTTGTTTTCAATTTTACATATAATTGTGCAGCTTGTATTTCAATGTTCTTTCATTTGGTTATTATTTGTTCCAGCAAGAAGTACACTAACTGGCGTTGTTTTCACTGCTCCTGTTATCAACCTTAAACACTGATTTTGACATTTCTCAATAATATTAATTTTATCGTCTGTTGCAGTTAATAGTAATTCACAACCATATTTTAATACTGGTTTTATGTAACTGTTGTATGTTTTGTTTAAACTGGCCCATTTAGATCCGGCTAATCCCTTCAATATGTTACTTCTTTTTGTAGCCTTTATCGTGACACTTTGTATGTGGTCTTTCATTTTTAATTTTCTATCTAGTGCAATTCCTAGATATTTAATTTCTTCAGCGTATTCTATTTGTTTCCAATTGATTTCGAGTTTTAAACTTTTTTTCCCTGTCATCAAAATGTAGCCTGGCTGCTCGTGGGTCCCCTGGATAACGCTAAATAGGCTACAACACCGCGCAGAAGTTAGCTTTAAATTGTTCCCTGGTGTATTAAAAACACGACACAAATGTTTTAAAGCTGTTATACCTCTCTTAACACTTCCTCAAGCAGAAAATGCAGGGGGGTAACCTAAACTTAGGCTTGGGACGTTTCCTACCCAAATTGCTTTCCCAAATATCATTTCAGTATCATTTGTGTCCAGCGTGTGGTGCCGTGTGTAGTAAGAAGGCGTTAAATACTACTAAACACACATACCGGGCATTTAAAAATATTTTTTGTTTAAGGGACCTGGAAACTCGCACTTCCGGTGAATATAATACATTTTGGGTGGAATGCAATTCTGCCTCTAAGTTTCATAAGGCACATCAAATTCGGGGGTACTGAGGGAGGTGGGATGTTATGAAGACACAATACACTACAAAATAAGAGCAGTGAAGTACTGGTTGAGGCTGATGCAGGGAGATAACTCCACATTACGATCCAAATGTTATAAATACCAGCGAGAAAAACTGTCTCCTAAGTTTTGGGCAGCTCATTTGGAAAGGGGTTTGACGAGAATAGGCATGGGGTCAGTATGGCAAAGAGCTGAAACAAATGACGAAAACATATGGAAAAGAATCAAAAGAAGACTAAGAGACATCAATCAACAGGAAATAGAATCGGATTGTAAAATTAAATCTTCTCTAAGTCTAGCAAAATGAAATAAAATTGAATTGGGGTAAAGAGGCATGTATACTTAGGAAGAAAGGAAAGTTCAGAAATGTCATGGTTTAGACTGGGGGGGGGCTGGAGGGCACAGAACATGACTGACGATTCTGGCAGGAGAATCTGCCCATTCTGTGATTTGGATGAGGACTGGGTACATATTTTGGCGGAATGTGCACAGTGGGAGAACCAGCGAACAATTAAACTCAAAGAAAACTTCTTAAGTCCCTCAAGAAAGAGATTGGCATGTTGGGAGCTACTGGTTGACCAGAGGAACTGGCGAAACATGGGCAATTTCTTGGCTAAAGTGCGCGAAGCTAGGTCAGATTTGTTCAGTTAGACAAAGGTAATTTATATCTATTTTCCTTTTTCTTGTTCTTTTTGTTTTCTTTTCTTTTTCTGTTGTTTATTTGTCACCATACTTGTATCTTAAATGTGCACGTACATTAAGTGACCCATGCACTAAATACTTGTGTAATAACTTCAATAATTTGAAACCAATAAAGATACCTTATCTACTATAGATAAGTGGTAGGGAAAGTAATACGCGTTTGTATGACTAATTTGTACAATAACAAGAAAAATAAACGATAACTTGTAGAGAAAGTCGTGTCAGTCCTATGCATGAGATTTTTGTTTTGGAAAAGGTTACATTACATGCCCCAGTTGGTAGTCTGAGAGGAAGTCAATATGTGATGGTCGCTGACCCGTGTGTTTATTGCGGTGATTTCTTCTGTCTACCCAAACGCGAGCTCTAGTTTCCAAGTAGGTTTAATTAGCTCCCTTCTCGCTAGGCGTCGCGAGTAATACACTAGACACTTCGGTTAAATATGCACGCGCAAAAACGTTCACGCTGCATAATACTGCAGCTTGATCAAATAAAAACACATTACCTTCGTGATCTAATTATCGAACTTTTAGACAGCTTTCGTGAGATCAACTTTTTACTTTCTCTACCACGTACATGGTGCCATACATGTTTTGAGGTCCCCTGAATCCAAAACAAAAGTATTTTTAGAAAAGGTCAGTGTGTGTGTGTGTGTCTGTGAACAGCATAACTCAGAAACGAAAAGCTGGATAAATACCACACTTGGTATTTATGTTCAGTACCTTCCAAAGATGCGACACGAAGATTTTCAAGAAGAACCCCCCAACCTAACTATCCTTTACATGGAACATTCTTCGAAAATTTTGATATTTTAAAAAAGATGACTCTAACAATTTTGAATAAAATACCATACATGAGAGATATTTACATGACAAATAAAATGTATATCTTGAATTTTCTGAGAATAGCCTGTGAAGCCCTCTTCAGTCGGAAGGTATTTTGTATAATCTTGTATAACTGGTAAACGTTAAGCGATAGACGAAAACGTACCATACCAAAAATGTAGATCTCTTTAAAACACAATTTACTTAAAACAAATTTTTTGTGGTATAAGCCGTTTCTGAGATATCCGTTATTAGAGGTTCAAATGTTCAATACTTGTCATTCTTTTAAAGTCTTGCCAATTTTCAGTTGTTTCTCGCGATTGCATGGTAACAGTATGGAACTTAAGGCCGGCATATCGCATCCAGTTCTTTGACTATCGCTGCTCTTTGTATGTATAACGAAATGTGTAATGTATCTATTTTTGTAAAGGTTTATTTGGATTAAAATGAATTAGAAAGACAGATAAGCTTTATTAAGAATAGTTTGTATACCCACTAATAAAGATAGAGGGTAGAGAAGGTCATGTGATGTATCATACCAGATTTTTCTTAATAAGTATATGGGTATTTATTGCGGGCTATGTTCATATGTTACAGTAATAATTACCCAAAATGAAATTCACTGACTTTAAGGCAGACATGTGTATGTTAAATTAATTTCATTGTGAATGTAATTACTCAAAGGAAATAACATTTATACGGGTTTAAAATGGAAACTATTTTAGATGTAATAAAATGAATTTAATTACGCTTCAAGACCTCGAAGGAGAGAACATTTAGTGTACTTTGTTTGTTTGTTTCTTTCCTTTTTAATGGAGTTGAATCAGCAGGCTTCTTTCCTTGGCATTACACAAACTGTGTTAAGAACCCTATAAAATATTTAAACATATTCTTAGGTTACAATAAAGTATCGTATATTCCCTCATTTAACAGTAGAGATATTTTGCAACGGCGTGTTTTTTGATACAACATAGTCTTTCGTCACGTTACCCAATACCGTAAATACAATAATGTCTTTTACCTTGACAGACTGTTTGCCCCATCACTGAACACGGTATCGTCAACGTAATAGATAAAATGGAGAACTTACTTAAGATTTGAGGATATTGAAAAGGATTGTTGAAGGATATGGTTATATTGTGACGACGACACGGCGTCTTCACTGGAGGAGACGTAGTTCAGGTTTCCAGACGGTAGAGCAAAACTTGGCAGGGAGGTGGCCGAGAAGGGACAGGGTGAAGGGTGGCAAATTGTAAACGTGTAACTCTGGTTCCAAATTTGGTTTAATTGTCTACACTACAATAAACCAATAAACATGTCAGCAAGATTTAGTTGGCTAAAGTTCTACTCTACATTACTACAAACACGTTTACCAATAATAAGACTGCAACAGACAAGTTTATCTAAGGTGCGAAGAAGGTTGGGCTTTCCATGTTTCGGCGGTCTTGCAACATATCTGAAGATTAGGTTAAAGACTGAAAGACTGAGAGTCGCTGATTCCTATTAACACGTATCTAGCAGAACCAGAGCCATTAAAAAAACTCTTAACTTTAAATACCAGGAGTATGTTGACTAGTGCTTTAGACAGCACTGACGTAAGCGACTATCAGCTCGATTTGCATAATCTACCCACGTGTCGAACTGAGGTACTCACTTTCTCTAAAAATTATACCACCTAGCTCCTGCTTGCATAAGAATCCGGGAAATGGCTCGCAAGAGTTCTAAAGCCAATTTCATGAATTTATTTAAACAAATTTCATCTTAAATGTCTCGAAATTTATAAAATTAGATATATCCCATCCTTGTAAAACAAAACTATAACCATCAGAATGCATAATATGTACTAATTTAAATTAACGATATTGCTAAGCGCCTGTGCGATCTGCCCCGCGCCACTTGTTTTATATTCATATGTTATATACATAAATTAACTACTAACTCTTATTCATGGACCATTTTCATCTCAACTTAACATTCCTAAGAAACTCTCCCAACTTTCTTAACTAAGACAAAACATTAAACATTTTCTTAATCATCATACTTGTATTGCTCCTCAGTCATTTTTCTCTAATCTATTTTCTCTCTCATTCATCAGTTCCTTTACATTCGATCAGAATATGGACACCATCTTCATTATTCCCTCACATTGGTCAGGTTTCTTGTATAGTATTACCTCCAAAAGCTCTTAGTTTCCACACTTCTAACCTAAACCATGCAATACCGTCTATCCTTTTTGTTACACACGTCTAAATACTGTTCTGTATTTATCTCTGTCTTAATAATTTTATAAAAATATCAAAGATCTCCATTCATTCGTTGCAGGGTATAATACATATATCTTAATGTCTGGAGCGGACATATTTCCAAAACAACTTCACTATTCCATGCTCACTGTATCCTAACATCTAAAAGGAAATGTGTAAAGAAATAATTTCTGCAAAGGTTTATCTCCATTAATATGAATTAGATGAAAAGAAAGCTTCTCTAAGAGTGATTTGTTGAAGAGTGGATAAAGTAATTCATATGAACGTGATACATAATATGTATTTAGGCATTATGCGATCCAAACTTTCCTTTTCCTTATGCTACAGAATTTTTTTTCTCGTATTCACAACTACTTTAAGAAACAGCAATTTCTTTCGAATCTTGGGCTATTATGATTCCATTGTCAAACTAAAAGTAATTTATTATACTGATAGTGTAACAATTCAATTGACAATACAACAGAACATCACCGTCGATCCATGATTCCTTCCTCCCTTCCGCATAGAAACCGTTTCAAAGACAGGTTTGAGTAAGCGGATATCTTTCATGTCACCACAAAGCAAGGGGTTAATGCCCCTAATTTAGAAGATAAACGCCCCAGCAAGGCATTAGTCCTTCTAGTCACCAAATGAAAATAAGAATATTTATTTATAAAGCAAATGCTCATTAATTTTCGTTATTTGTGCCTATCTGTATCAGTTATGGCTGAAACGTTCAGTTAAGGGAACCGATCGGTGAAAATTATTCAGAAATGAGAAAAGATTACAATGTAGGCTTTTTAAATTAATATTATTATTGTTATTATTATGTTCGACTTTCTAGGAACGTTTTCAGTAAATATTTGTTGTTCTTGGAGTGAAAATGAGAAAGTTACGTGACCATTTAAATAATCCTGAGCGGAGGGAATGGTTGCACATTTGAGACTTTTTCTGATATTTCGCTTACATTTTCCAAAATTTCTAGAAGTACTTTTTGCAAAAATTGCTGTACATATGTTCATTCAGTTTCTAGATTAGTATTTTATGTAAACATTTGGACTGAGCGGGTTGGCTCAGACGATAACGCCTATTGTCCGCATTCAGAGTTCCCATGGGCGACCAATCTGACCGAAGGTTTTTTCGCGATTTTCCTCGGCCGCTAGGCGAATACTGGATTGGATAATTTGATCCGCAAGTTTTCCTATCATCCCTTTCATCACTACATTTCGTTTCCTTCTTCTTCACCGCAATACCAGGCATTGGGCTGATCACCCATCCTGGATATGCTATGATCCAGAGTTTGCTTGATCCTTAACAGGCTACTGGCCCGAAGCATTGGCTTGTAAGCCCTTGGGGGTGTAAATCATACAAAGAGGATAATAATCAATTAAAAAATAGGAAAAAGAATTCCGCATCAGTTCAGTGTCGGACGATGGCGCTGACGTTGCTCGTTGGAAAGCTCTTTTCGACCGTACCAGATGACAGCCTTCTCTGAGCCTCCTCGGATGGTTCGAGTTCTTCCCGGTTCCGCCAGAAAGAATCCTTCTATGAGCATCCTATCACGCTTGGAATCGTTAGAGATCTCTGCGCGTCTCTGTTGGTCGGCCTGTAGCCTACGGTTCTTCCTTCACCCCATCCGCTCTTCGTGGAGTTGGTAAGCAGAAAAGATCCGTGTTAGGGGTGCGAAATTTCCCCTCCGTTTGCTTGTGTTATTATATCATAGTCTTAAATGGATGAAATGTGTCAACGCGTCTTGATTTGTGCTTCTTTTATGTAGCGTTTGTTCCCGTGGTCGCGGGTTCAAAACCGGCGGAGGGCGATGGATTTTTTCGGGCGTAAAAATCCTTAGCATGACTTCCTTCGGAAGGGAAGTAAAGCTGGCAGTCCCGTCGTAGATTTACGGCACGTAAAAGAACCTCAAGCCTGATAAAGAGGCCTCTGAGCAAAATTTCTTGTCTTTTATGCCCAATATAGAATGGGACGCTAAGGACCACAGTAGTTAAAGAGCGTCCATAAATAAAACTCAATTTTATAGCGTTTGTGCATGCCCATGAGATATAATGTAATTTCTAAACAGGCAAAAATGCACATGCATGTAAGATCTAGCACTTTGTGAGAAACTATACGCCGTATGCGTAGTTTTGCACTCATGCATATTTTCCACTTTTCAGGAGAGGGAGTCTAGGGGTCGAACCTGGTGTTCCCTGCTTTATTAGAAAACGTTCATTTTCTGTTTTAATATGGAGATATGCGTTTTTATTAAACTTGCTGCTAGTTACTTCTTCTTTAACTGATTACGCTCCCCGTTATACAATTATCTCCCCAAGGACTTACAAGCCAATGCCTTCGGTCAGTAGTCTGTCAAGGAGCAAGCAAACTCTGGATCATAGCGTATACAGGATGGGCGATCATCCCAATGCCCGGTATGGCGGTGAAGAAGAAGGTAGTGAACTGGAGTGATGAAAGTAATGGTAGGAAAATTCGCGGATCAAATTATCCAACCATAACACTGAAGCTGTTATTGAGATAATTACTTATCTTTAAGTAGATAATATTTATTTATAAAATTGAAATAAATATATTTATTTTTACAATGAAAATGTAATGTTTTATTTAAACTATATAAATAAAAATTTAAATGGATTTAAAGTATTATAAATTTAGAGTTTGTTATTGAGTTAAGGATGTTAAAATTTAATTCTTAATTTATTTGAAATTTTTAATTATTATTTAATATATATAGAAAAAATATAAAATATAAATAAAAATATTTAAATTTCTACTTACTACTTGTATTAATGAATATAATTAATTCATAAAAAATGATACTTATCCAATGAATTTAAAATTTCTTTATATAATTTCCTTAATGAAATTTTGTAGTTTGATTATGCAGTAGATGATTTTATTGATATTAAGTTACTTAGCATTCGCTTAATGACCGAAGGAAACCACGATTGGTCGGCCCCCGGGGATTTGAACCAAGGGCCTCCCGAATGCAGGCCACAGACTTACTACCTGAGCTATCCCGCTGGTTAGTTACATTTAAATGACTATTATTCCGCAAACATGACTATGACTGTATCGGTGTAAAAGTGAGATACAGAGTTTCAACTGCAGCATTTACTACCTCAGTGTAAATATGAACCTGTTGAAGCAACTTTAAGTGGCAATAGAAAACTAATTTACCAGGGAGAGTTAACTACAAAGGAACTAAGTGTCTCTGCTGTAGTATGGTATCAAAACTGGTAATTGCTAGTGTCGGTCATTGAATTTATTTGTGTGATGGAGGAATGCAAATAGAGAGTAGAAGCTCGTGTGTTTAGAACGTAATTAACTCCACTAACCGATGCACACAAAGCGCAACTCATTGGCAATTCTTCCTTTCCTCAGAGAAGTTGTGCCTATTTTTACTTTCTCTGCCGCTTACCTAAAAGGTACAAACGAACAGAGGGGGTCTCCGAAATCCAGTCGGCCTCTTGCGCTTCTACCGCGACCCCAGGAAGGGAGGAATGAGGAGAGAGATACAAGGGCGCAAGCACAGACGGGGTCTTTAATGTTTCCAGATTGAACGCCTCCCAAGCCACTCTATATGACTCCCAGCCTCCGGGAATCCCCGAAAGCACCCAGAGACGGGTTGCAGCCGAGCAGTCCCTGGACGATGTCAAGAAGAATCTACCACAGAGCGCACAGACACCGTCCAGCCGCAATCCACCGAAAACGTCGCCTGGTCCTGGAACCCTAAACAGATGACAAGGAAGATGATGGGTACAGGAAATGCGGGGCAGAAGAGTCGTGGTAAAAGATGAACCACCACAGCATTCGCTGCGACTGGAAAGCATAATAAACTTATGGGTCAGAGTGGGCGGTCGCTGGGGATAGAACCCAGGATCTCCCGAATGCGAGTGGCTCACGTTACCGCAATGCCATTTCGCTCGGTTACCTAAGTCGACAGAGAAAGTATTATATTCCATACAAAAATATCCAGAGTTCACCAGAAATAGAGGTTATTAGACCGCTTGAATAATAATAATAATAATAATAATAATAATAATAATAATAATAATAATAATAATAATAATAATTACCCAACAGGACACACCTAGTGGGATTACAAACGCAATGATGATGTTATGAAGGAACTACACGTAGAACCAGTCATCAAGTACATACAAGAACATCAGCATAACTAGTCATTTGGACGAATGAGTTCGCATAGAGTTCTCAAAGCCATGATCTCTCCCAACAGGGAAGAGATCTCTGGGCCTTCCAAGGTAGCGCTGGACATAAAACTCGTGTGCGAGATCGTAACAGCCATTAGGTCAAGATTTGTACAGAATATGATGATGATAATAATAAAAGGCATTTTAGAAAAAAGTCCTGTGATTGTGTGTGCATGTTGTTTTACTGTTTAGTAACGTTTAACGCCCGCTCTTACTTCACACAACACCACAGGCGGTGGACAATGCTGATATAGGAAATGAAATGATAATTCGAAAAGAACATTTGGGAAGAAAACGTTCCAGACCTAAGTTTAGGGTACCTCTCCAGCATTTGTCACTTACGAGAACTGAAGAAAACCTAGAAAAAACGTTAATCAGTAAGGATGGCCCTGGCGGGATTTGAACGGTAGACTTCCCGTTCATGAGTCCGTGCCTTAACGACTTTGGCTAGGCTACCCGTGTCGGTGTGTGCGTGTGTGTGTGTAGAACCCAGAAACGAAATTTTGCATAAATAGCATACTTAGTATTTACTGTCTGTTCAGCGATGTTTTAGCTAGTGGGTGGGGGAGCCCTTTCAAACAGGTAGGGGTGTACTTACTGGAAGGAGGTATTGTTTAGTTGGTCTGAGGCAAGTGAGGTGTAAAGACGCGCGATAGTAAAACACTTTTGGCTGTTTTTCACTGTACGCGCCACGTACGGCACGAGTTCAGTATACTGTGGACCCCTCCCACCAGATAAAGCTTTACCAAAGGAATAGGCCACCCCATCCACTAACTAAAACGTCATTGAACAAACAGTAACTTCAGCATCTTCCAATTGCAACACAAGATTTTCAAGAAAATCCTTGGCTTCAAACTACGTGTACATAGAAAGATTTTCGCTTTATAACCCCCAAAATGTCTTCTGACGATTTTGAATAAAATATCGCATGTTGCATAATTAACATTTCCGAGATATTCCTTACGTTGGTTTAAGTTTTCAAATATGAAGTGTCACCATTTCTCGCAATGTCATGGAAAGAATATGGAATTTTAGAGCCATCATACAGCGAACAGCTTTTTAAAGAACCTCTACCTTTCTTGAATCTATAACGAAATGTGTAGTGAAACAATTTCTGCAACGTCTACCTCGATTAACATGAAGCAGAAAGAAAAATTTTGTAAGAACAGTTTGTAGAGGAGCGGGAAAAGAAGATCATGTGCATGTAACACATGTATTATGTGATCATTATCATCATCGTCATTTCTATGCAGAATACGTTTTCAAACCTTTTCAAGGCGATTTGAAACTAAACTGAGCATCCAAAATGTTTACTCACGGGCCGCCACTGCACTGATCTCATTACTGATGTCTTTTTTCATTAGCTGCTAGCTAGGTTACGTGGCTGTGAAGTTGAACGAACTAAAACATTAATGCGAGTAATTTCTGAATTGGCCCTAAACGTTTAAGGGCTTTCAAAGAATGCCGCATCTTTGCAAAGAGCCAGCAATAACGTGGTTGTTCAGGTAGGCCATGAAAAATGCATCGAGTTTGTAAACTTTTCACAGCACCGCTTTGTACTCCACCTCCAAAAAAAAGTTTATCTGTGCCTCGAAGTTCGCATTTAGAGCATAGGCTTCCTTGATGATCATTTCATCTATTGTTAGCTTCTTTACGGAGACTTCTCACCGATGGGAAATATCTACTTGAAGCTCAAAGTAGCGCTCCCAAATAATTTAGTTTTACGAGCTCTTTGAAGGGTAGACAAGGTAACCTCTAGCACCAAAAGAAAACCTGAGGGAGGGATTGACGCTGTTTCGTGCCGTTAATTAAATATGACACCTTTAGCAATGTTAGCTCACGCGGAGTGAAGGCGTGCAAAAGTTGAAAGGGGAATCAGGCTTGTATCTGACGTTCACTTTCACACAAACTTAGTGAGCTGAAATGTCTGTAAACGGCTGTTTGTATACTACACAACACACATATCAACCTCTCATCTGTGGTAGGTGGAGAAAGTGATGTCTTCCAAACAAAAATTCGATGTCGAGATTTCACCAGAAATACGCCTTTTGATGTCTCTTAAAAAATTAAAAAAATATGTGTGTGTGTGTGTGTGAGAGAGAGAGAGAGAGAGAGGGGGGGGAGGGAGACAGACAGACGACAGACAGGGAGTTAGCTTAACTCAGATAGAAAGGTCAGATACATATCCAAGAATATGTTGAAGTGGATAAACAAGATAATTGGAATCACTGTAACGTTAAAAAGTTGACAATAATCCCTTTATTTATTCTACCGCTTACTTATGATAGTTAAAGTATCGTATTCCATTCAAAAATTCAATATCTGAGTTCACAGGAAATACACTTTTAGAGATCTCCTGAATCATCCCTCCCCCAAGAGCATTTTTAGAAAAAACATTCGGGCGCGTAAGTCTATATGCAGTGTGTGTGTGTGTGTGTGTGTGTGTGTGTGTGTGTGTGCGCGCACGCGCGTGCGCGTGAACAATACAACTTAAAAAACGAAGTATCATATAATTTCCAAACTTGGCGTTTAATTCAACAACTTACAGTTATACGACACAAAGATATTTCAAGAAACTACCCTATAGGTCAGAGGTGGCGAAAAGGTACTCGCGAGTCATTTTGACTCGTAGGCGCCTTCCCTCTCTGCCACTGTCTTTGTTTTTCACATGCTGCTGAGTAATGTAGTGCGTGGTGCATATTTGGTGACTCTCGGAAGGAAGGCATTTTCTCCACCCTTGCTATAGGTTATACAATGGAGGGTGACACCTCGCGCACTGTGACCTACATACGAGGGCAGTCCCAGAAGTACCCGCCTGACGTATATATGTATAGCGGTTGTTATTTCAAACAAATGGCTATCGTAGAAAGTACCTCCCATATAAAGCTTAAGTTTGAAGTTTGACGATGCTACGTTGTTTAGTATTTGTTTGGCAGCCATTAATAGTGAACTCTCTCAGAAAATTTGTAAACATGGATAAAACTGACCATCGTTATGTGATACAATACTTTCATTTGAAAGGTCTTAGTCCAACTAATATTAAAGCTGAGCTAGATTCTACTCTGGGGGAGTCTGCTCCTTCGTTTACAACAGTAAAATATTGGGTGGCAGAGTTTAAGCGAGGCCCTACGAACTGCCAAGACGAACATCGAAGTGGTCGACCAAATGAGGTGACCACGCCAGAATTTGTGAAGAAAATCCACAAAATGGTATTGGATGATCGTCGACTGAAAGTGCGCGAGCTAGCAGACGTCGTAGGCATTTCAAAAAATTCTGTACATCGCACACTAACTGAAAATTTAGACATGAGAAAGCTGTGCGCAAGATGGGTGACGCGTTTACTCATAATGGAACAAAAGCAGCGTCGTGAAGATGTTTCAGTCGAGTGTTTGGCGATGTTTTGCAACAATAAAGCCGAGTTTTTATGTCGATTCATAACTACGGATGGAACATGGGTCCTTCACTTCACACCTGAGACAAAGGAATAGTCAAAACAGTGGATTGAAAGGGGAGAATCGGCCCCAAAGAAGGTGAGACAGTTCAATTTGCAGACAACGTCATGCCGTCAATTTTTTGGAATATGTGTGGAATAATTTTCATTGATTACCTTCAAAAAGAAAAAACAATCAATGGCGAGTATTATGCAAACTTATTGCAGCGTTTGAATGATGAAATAAAGCAAAAACGGCCACATTTAGCGAAAAAGAAAGTTCTGTTTCATCAAGACAATGCACCAGTTCACACATCTATTATCATAAAGGCCAAAATCAAAGAGTTAAAGTTCGAATTGCTTCCTCATGCACCCTATTTGCCAGATTTAGCCCCCTCTGATTATTTTCTGTTTCCAAAGTTGAAGAAATGGCTTGGTGGTAAAAGATTTGCCAACAATGAAGAGCTGGAGTTTGCAGTTGGTGGCTATTTTGCAGAACTCGACGGTTCTCTCTATAAACAGGGTATCGAAGCTATTGTACATCGCTGGGAAAAGCGTATCGAGCTGAAAGGAGACCATGTGGAGAAATAAAGATGTTTTTTCCCAAAAGTTTTGTGTTTTCTTTGTAAGGTCGGGTACTTCTGGGACAGCCCTCGTAGATCTATTGCGGCTAACATCATCCAGGAGGAAGGGATGAAGTGAGGGAACCACAGGCGGGCACAAACCGCAGGTAGACAGGTCACAGACGCGCGAAGGTCCATAACAGTTTCTGACCCGAAGATCCGTCCCACCACTGAAGCTGCCTAGAGAGGGCGATGAACGGCCTTTCGAACCAGACAGCCCTCTAGTGTCCACGGGGAGCAACAAGCCGCGCCAACTGACTGCCATACGCTACGGAACCTAGAAGCACGCCTTAAACATGAGAAGGGAACAGAATGAAAAGGAAATGAGGGAAAGGAAATCGTGGTGGACGAAAAGCCCAAAATGTGGTTGTCGACGGGAATCGAACCGAGGACCTCCCGATTGCGACCTCACTCGTTACCACGGAGCCATCTCGTTCGATAGAATATACCTCTCAAAAGTGTCTCTTACAATTTTGGCTAAAATATCTAATGTTTGGCATACTCGCATGAGAAATAAAATTATATCTTGAATTTTATGTGAATAGTTTGTGAAGTCCCCTTCATTCTTAATTAATTTTGTATAACTGGGAAATCATAAAATATAAATAGAAATATAGTACACGAGAAACGTAGATCTCCACAGTTTCCGTCAAGTAAATTTTTATGATATTAACTATTTTCGAGATATTCGTTGCTATTGTTTAATCGTAAAGTTTTAGCTTCTCTACAACGTATAGTAAGTAGGGGAAGTATTACATTCCACCCAAAAATTCGATACCGAGATTTCACTGTAAATACATGTTTTGAGGTGCCCTGAATCCAAATAAAGCATTTTTGGAAACATGTCCGTGTGTGTTTGTGTATCTGCCTGTCTTTGTGTCTGTGAACAGTATAACTCAAAAACGAAAAGTCGGTAAATTGAAATTTAGGTTCAATATTTTCCACGCAGATTTTGAGCAAAATTCCCCCACCTCAAACTACCCTTTACATGGAACATTTTTGAAAGTTTTTAATTTTTTAAAATGCTCTTGATTTTGACTAAAATACCATATATGAAAAATGTTTACATGACAAATAAAATGTATACCTTGAATTTTCGGAGAAAATGAATTCTCCCTCATTGGGAAAGAATTTTGTATAATTCCAAGTACTTATTGGATTAGGTCAATAATTATTAATTCCATTAATTGACCTAATAGTGGTCCGAACTATGAAGCCCAGGACTTAAAGTACTTACAACATTGTAAGTCGCCATTGGGGTGTGTTTGCTCAATACGATTTGTGATCTCCTTGTGATTTACCGGGAAAAATGCGAATCAGGTTGGGAATTTAATGTTGCACCGGCATGTTGCCGTGGTAGCTCAGTGTTTAGAGCAATCGGAAGGAAACCGGGAGATCCGTGGCTCAAATCCCGGCGATGGTATTGAATTTTTCAGTCGTCTGATTCTATCTTACCAAACTTGTCCAATACTAGGCTTGTGTGGAAGAACAATTAATTGCTTTAGTAAGAATAGTTTGTATAACCATTAATAAAGAAAGACGGTAGAGAAAGTCATGTGAATGTATCAAATCATATTTGTAATTTATATTTTGGCGATGCCAAATATATTTGGCGGATAATTGTAGAATCACATTTTAAAATAAGGAATAACATTTTAGATTCATTACTTTTTGCGGATGACTAGGTTCTCATATCTAGCTCAAGAGGATAGTTTACAGAAGGCTCTATATCGATTAAACTATATTATAGAAAACTACAATTTTAATATCTCAATCTAGAAAAACAAAGTTGTAGCGTTGAAAGTTTAGATCTCTTACGAACCAAAATAATTCTTGATGGAAAACCCATTGGATAGGTGATACAATTTTAGTTACCTGGGCTTCAATATCTCCGCTTTTAAAAAGGGTCTTTTTAATAAACTTAGCAAATTTAACTATGTGTGTGGGACAATTAAGAGAATATTAAAGAAATACTGAAAAGAAACTTAAGTTTTATATGGCGATGGCATTCCCGTATTACTTATATGGTTGCGAGTTTTGGGATTTAACTAGAAGAGAAGAAAATATTGTAGAGACAGCCGAAATGAGGTTTTTGAAAAGTGTGGCCGGCTGTACACTCTTGCATAGAAGAAAAAATTAAGGTATTATACTCGCTGCTAAAGAAGAAAGGGATTGACATTTCGCGGAGAGAGAGGCGACGTTGCCGCTTATTGCGACCACGTGAAGAGCGCGTTAGAATTATGTGTACGAAGGCGACTGGATTGCATCTACATTGTAGGGCGGGTATTATTTATATTCGTATATGAAGGCAATTATAAAATAGTGAATCTCATGCATAGAATAGAGCATGCAGGAATATACCAGTGTAAAGATCTGCGTTAATAAGACAAACCTGTGAAATATTGATACTCTAATGGGAAAATGCCCCTGATTCTCTCACAGAGCATATTATTTCTCGTGCTTGTCCTTTAATTGGGATACCTTCACCAAATACAGTTTTATTCGACTACTGAGAATGCTCAGTTTTTCGATTGGCTCGCTGTCTTTGTCACTATTTTTTTGGATGTTGTTAAATATCCATTAAAAGTGTTAACACAATTGCAAATGCTCACAACACACACACAGATACACGGACTCAAACGCAAGTGAAAACAAAACAAATAACTGTACAAATAGGATGATGGAAAATAACTTCTCAGTACACAGTTAATCTCTAACCGATGTAAATACATAGGAAGCTGTGGCTAAAGGAAGGCACTGTTTATAACTGCAGCGACAGCAGAAGATAAGACATGTAGTTCATGTTACTGCAACGGTCGCTCGCCAGGTACGTCATGCTAATCACGTGTTATAGTATCGGCAACAAGGATTTTGCAGCTATTGTTGCTATGGAAACGTCTTAGTTCTAATTGGTCCTTCTAATCGTTTCTATGACGACGGCTAAGACGTATCCACCCCCTCCCATTCATTCAAAGCTTTCCGCCACGTCAATCACCTTCTTGATTGGCGCCGACTATAGAAACGAGTCAAACATTTTTAAGCTGATGGATAAATCAGCTTAGAAATAATTGGGAAGAACATGTCCAATGAATGAAAGAACATCAAAAACCAAAGATCATATTGGATCATAAACCGAAAGATAAAAGAAATGTTGGTAGACCGAAGAATCGTGGATTCACCTTTTTGATTGAAAACCTATGACACCGGAACAAGTCTTAAAAGGCTTAACCCATGAATGTTGTTAATGATGATGATGATAACTAACAGTAGGTGTTGTAGTGAGATCACCTTTTCGGAGGCAATGCGATGATCGAATCGAAGTAGGGGTGATAGAATGCATTCGGCACAAAACTCTGAAAATTGATTCCATACCATGTTTTTGTGTTTGTATTATGCGGCATTAAATCTTGTACTTCTTTAATATTTGAATTCGCAGAACTCCAAATCTCGCCTTTTTACTTTCTCTACTACGTATAGTAAGTAGGGGAAGTATTGTATTCCACCCCAAAATTCGATACCGCGATTTCACCGGAAATACATGTTTTGAGACCCCCTGAATTAAAAAAAAGCATTTTTGGAAACATGTCCGTGTGTGTGGCTGTGTGCCTGTGTGGCTGTGTGTCTGTATGTGTGTGTGTGTGTGTGTGTGTGTGTGTGTGTGTGTGTGTGTGTGTGTCTGAGAACAGCATAACTCAGAAACGAACAGTCGGATAAACACCAAACTTGGTATTTAGGTTCAGTATCTTCCAGAGATGCAACACGAAGGTTTCAAGAAAATGCCCCCATCCCAGATTACCCTTTACATGGAAAATTTTTCGAAAATTGTTTAATTTTTCATAAATGGCTCTAACGATTTTGATTAAAATATCACATGTTTAAGATATTTTCATGACAAATGAAATGTATATCTTAAATTTTCTGGGAATGTCTCCAAAAGTATTCTTCATTGTGAACGACTTTTGCATAACTGGTAAACCATAAGAGATAGACAAAATTTTACTACACAAAAAATGTAGATCGCGTTAAAATACACAATTTATGTCATATAATTTTTTGTTGTTGAGTGAACCATTTTCGAGATATTACTTGTTATTCCCTTAAATTTTCCAATACTTATACTTTTTCTCAAATTCGTTATTAATTTTTTTTTGTCCTGGTAATGCAAAGAGAATGGAATACTGCACATAGCAACCAGCTCTTAAAATATTTGACTATCGCTTAAAGTCTACCATATTCCCCTTGCATCTACAAGAAAGTTAGCAATATGAGTAACATCTCGATTAACATGAAGCATATGGAGAATAAGCGTTTGTAAAAATAGTTTGTACAAGAGTAGAGAAAGTCATGTGAGTGTAACACATCAGAATTTTTACTATCTACCATATGCACAGTAGGTAGAGAAGATATTGCGCTCCAACAAAAAATTCGATATCGAGATTTCATCGGAAACACATATTTGTAGGCCCCTGAATAAAAAAACGCATTTTTAGAAAAAAATCCGCGTGTGTGTCTGTGAACAACATAACTCAAAAGTGAGAAGTTGGATAATTACTAAACTTGGTATTTCGGTTCAGTACCTTCCTAAGATGGGACACGAAAGTTTTAAAGAAAATCCCCCACCCCATCCCAAATTAACCTTTACGTGGAGCAGTTTTCGAAATTTGTTGTCTTCTAAAGAATGGCTCTAACGATTTTGATTAAAATACCACAAATTAAAATATTTACATGACAAATATAGTGTATCTTGAATTTTCTGGGAATAGCCTGCAGAGTCCTCTTCATTCGGAAGGTGTTTTGTATAATTTTGTTTAACGGATAAAGTTAAGCGATACGCGAAAACGTACTACGCCAAAATGTAGATCTCTTTAAAACGCACAGTCTATTTCAAATAAGTTTTTTTGTGACATAAGCCATTTCTGTGATATTCGTTATTAAAGGTTCGAATTGTTCATTTCTTAGTCATTCTCTTAAAGCCCTGTCAACATTCAGTTGTTTCTCGCGATTGCATGGAAACGGCGTGGAATTTTAAGGCCAGCATATGGCATCTAGTTCTTAAACATTTGACTATCGCTGTTATCTTTATCAATAACGAAATGTGTAATGTAGCTATTTCTTCAAAGGTTTATTTTGGATAAAAATGAAGTAGATAGAGAAATAGGGTAAGTATAATAAACGATAGAGGGTAGAGAGTGTCATGTGAATGCAACACATCAGATTTTTTCAGTATGTACCGACATAAGTGCACAGGAAAATGCATGGCAATAGTCTTTCTAGATCCTAGTCGAACCAAAGCAGAGATAATAGGAATTAAAAAAAATAATGTGGGAAGACAAACGATGAGTTAGGTATTAGTTTTTTAGCATCATGCTTTAAAACTATCAAGCTCTATTCTGATTGTGAATAAAGCACCAGTGAGACCATGCACTGGCTAAAAGGCGCTCGCGTGTAATTATCAGTTCAATGTCCTGTATCCCTCTTGCACCTGCAAAATTAAATTACCTATTTCTGCAAACGTTTATCTAGATTAGTTTTTTGAAGAATAGCTTTTACAATATATATAACAACAAATGATAGTGGTTAGAAAAAGCCATGTGCATGTAAAATATCTGGCTTTTCCTGGAAGTACCTAGATACTTTACGTATTTTAAAAGGAATTAATGCTTCAAAGAGCTGAGTATTTGTGAAAGCTATATTATGAAATATCTTTACGACTACTACTACTACTCGAATATGGAAAAATAAATAAAATAAGTTTTGGGTATTTTATTTAAAACTAAGAGCATTCCACTAGAAACAGAAACATAATAAAACTGAGCATCTCATATTTAAATTCCAAAAATTAGTTAAAAATTTGAAATTTATAACTTCTGACTAAACCTGTATATCTCTGTGTTGTACTGCCATTCGTGCAATCATCTGGTATTTTTAAAAATTATTATCAAGGATTCATCATTGTTGGTTAGGGCCTTTAGGCTGGGTCTCGCACTGATTCCATTTTTCTTTACTTGATGCTTGCTGGGGTTGCCGATACTGCATATTATTTTTATTCGTGATCACGTTTCCGCAACGTGTGTTTTACGCTTTAAGGAAGGACGTTGTACATTAAAATGCATTCAGAATGTACTTATTTTTTAAAAGTTGGTTAATGCAGGAACCGTTGTGAGTATATTTCCTTTTGGCTAGTAAATGTATTCTTTTAGCATAAAACTGTTAATGTTTGCTAGCTGGTTTACCTGTCGTTGTACAGGCGACATCTCAAACATTGAATGAGAATTTAATTAATTTAATTTCTTCTGTAATCTTTATGGAATTACTTTACAATGATCTAGGTTTTTTTTAATTCTCCCCACAATCCTGTATAACTGTAGCTTCGTAAAGCTTCATAATATTTGTTGTAGCACATCAAAAAATTCCTAATATTCAGGGAAATGGGAATGAAATATCGACAGTCATTTTATTTAAACCTCCGTAAGCTTCCCAGAAAATATTCCAAATTGAAAGTTCTGCGTGGACTGCATCTTATAACGGTGAAAACAATTTATCCAAACTCAAGATTTATTTTTAGAAAAACTCAGTTAATTCAATTTTTAAACTATTGTACCTCTCTTTGGTCTCAAGTTATAATGGGGTACTTACACCTTCAGGGGTCAACATTTTTATTGTCATTTTTATTTGAAATGAAGGTTTACCTTTGTTTATTTGAAATAATTTTTCAGATATCTCTAAAATTGGGGAGTTATGCACTATAATGTATCCATACGTTCACTTGGGACCTTAAATTCAACTGGTACCACGCCCCCTGTCTCTTCTGAAGATATTTTACATTCCTTTTTACGTATATTCTCAAATTTCGTGCTCATGGTATTAGCGTTTTGGTCTAGTGGAGTGGTTAACCGGGCTTGAAACGTGTCGTTCTTCGTAGTGTAATGTTTACCATGCTAGCCTCTAGTTCCTAGGACTCGAGTTCAAACCCGGCGGAGGGCGATGGATTTCTTCGGGTGTAAAATCCTCAGCATGGCTTCCTTCGGTGGTCCCTTGTCGTAGATTTACTGCACATAAAATAACCTCAAGCCTGGTACAGACGCCTCTGAGCAAAATTACCGGTCTTTCACGTACAATATATGTAGAATGCGTCCATAAACAAAACTCAATTTAATTTAATTTGGCCTCTATACGCAAGAATTAGCAGTTAATTTGTTATTTCTTGGTTTATTTTGAATACATGTTTGTGGTTGTTCAACAAGTATTCACGTATTAAGAAGTGCACATAATGGTGGTAAGAAAAACCTGATATACATTCTGGTGTTAGTGCTTCTGCAAAAAGATTAGAACTAGCTCAATCATCAACTGTAGTTAGGATGTTAATAGTGTAAATACTATGAAAATGTTAATATAATGATAAATGAATTGCAGAGATTATTAATTTTGGCAGGATTTCAGGGTTAGGTTGTACATTTAGCATATTATGCAAAAAGTGCCCTGAAATAGGTTCATTTTCAACCAGCTCTAAAATTGGAAGAATAGTAAAATACTGCCAATAAACAGACTGTATAAGCAATGAGGTGTATTGGTCAGGGGCTAGCCAGCATGAAAATATTTTGTGGACTAATGAACATGCAACCTAATGACAGCCTGTAGAGCAGCCTAATGACATGATAAACAATGCTATTCTCTCAGTCACAGGGCAAGAAGGAGAAGATTCTGTCTTCTCCTGCGATGCTAGAAGTAGAACAGACAAAAAGCAGGGATGTGGCTGTATCCTGTGATGGAACTTGGCTCACAGTTCTCAATTTGGTGTGTGTACTGTGATAGGTAACAAATCTGGGAAGGTGTTAGATACAAAGATGCGTCGCTGAGCTGCAAGTCATGTCAGGCATGGAAAGTTAAAGAAGGTAGCATAGAACATGTGGAATGGGAGGAAGGGTGTGCAAAGGAATGTGGCATAAATCATTCTGGGGCTAAATTGTCATACTTTTGCCCACCTACAGTAGGTATAAGGAAGTGAGAAATAATGAAATAAATTACCTTAGGAGTGAGTTTAGAACATGATGTGGTCTCTCCAATATCTGGTGCTCACCTATCCACCCGTTTTAGGTGTTTCACTTATATAGGCAAATCGCGTGAGGAAGACAAGAAACGTAGCCAGTTTTCCGATAAATCACATGCAAAGTGGGTACTGCCAACCTAAATAAGAAGTGAAATGCACTAAATATGCGATGTGCTGTTGTTTCTGCGAACGTGAATCATTCGAGTTTTAGACGCGCAGATCCCTCGGTTACGTTCTGTCGTCGCTTCGCATCGGCTGCAACTTGCTACACTCCTCTCCTTCTAAAAAGCATCCCTCGGCTACGCTTTGAGGCTGAGGGCCCTCAATCTCTCGGCTACGCTTTGAGGCTGAGTATCTTACCGGCTTCGGTGGCATTATTCGTATGTTGGCAGCATTGCGTTAGAGCAAGCGTAAGACCTAATGCGGGCAAAAGTGACACAAATGCGGGCAAAAGTATGACAATTTACCCTATTCTGGTAATTCAGGCACTATGGAGGCAGCTGGTATGGTTGACATACTCAGGAGGTCCCTGCAAAAGCTAACATAAGGCTTGTCACCACATTGGGGATGGATATTCAAGGAGGCATAAAGTGGTGCACCAGGATGGGCCACTTGGCAATAAAGTACAAGTAATGAAGTTGAAATATGTGAAGCCAACTGGAAATGCAGGGGGTCATTTTAAAAGATGGACAGAAAATGAGAGGCAAAAACACACTTAAAGATGCTGTGATTAACACTCTATGTATTATGGAAATGCAATAAGAGAACACATGAAAAGTGTGTTGATGGAATCAGGAACAGAGTATGGGCAATCTGATACTATAAAAGCTCCACAGATTAGAACCCTGAGCACCGTGCATGTCCTAAGGGGCTAGGATCTTGATGCCCTTATCAAAGGGCAGTGCATCAAGTGACTATGAGCAATTTTAAAGCTATTATGAAGGCAATTAAACCAGTTTTTAAGAACTGGCTAGAGCAAAATCTTTTAAATCAATTTATTGGAGGGCACACACAGAACAATATGTTCCTAACTCAACAAAATTGGAAATTATGCCCCTTAACAGGATTTTCTCGACACAGAATAGTAAAAATTGCTGTAAAAGATGCAACTATTACATTTAAAGATGGAATAGCTGCAAGAATGAAAATACTAGAGGAGCTGCAAATAATTCTTAGAAAGTACTGTCATCAAGTTCTGACAACTCAAGCCAGTCTGCATATCACTTCAGTGGAGAAAAGGGCTTTAGCCTCAATAAAGGAAGAAGAAATATGTAGAGAAAGGCTTAAGCTGGAACAGCAACAAAAAACACACCGGAGGAGGAACCAGGATATGAATCAGGGCATTCTAGAGCAGCACCAACATTGCCATATCAGCCTGTAAGTTATCCTCAGAATTGTATTTTTCAGGATTGTTTACATCATCACTTCCACAGTGTTGAGATAACTGTCTGAAACCTTGCATGGAGGTTCATCTTAGAGAGCTTAACAATCTGAACCTCACTCCCCACAATCACCCTAATAGAACTTTACAAAAACTTTCGTTTGTAAAAGTTATTGATAAAATTTAAAGTTAATAAAAAGTAATTTTTTATAAACCTTAATGCGAAAATGTTTTAACTATCGAGTTACAGTTTGTTAGTATGAGTGTTACCTTTAAGTCAAAAAAGAAATTCGTCAAAGAAAGGTTAAATTTTTTGAAATAATTTTGAAATGCAATTTTAATGCAATATGTGAAGCTAAATTTTCTAATATTCATTATTAAAATATTGACACATAAAGGGATGATTTTGAGGCAGTATTTTTAACACTTAAATGACTTCAGTCAAGTTATATAATTAATAAATTCAATAACAGCCCGCCTTAAAGCAACATGTGTATGTAATAATCTGTAAAATGTATGTAACAGTCATTGTATATGTTTGTATTATTGTATACATGTTCAATAATGTTATATGAATGTATTACGTAATTTAATAATGTAGGAGCTGTGAGAATAATAGGTCAAAAGTTGCTAACAGTGAGGTAATAATGAGGTAACCATGAGGTAATTATGAATTTGAAAGTTTAACAATACTACTTGTAATTCTTGGAAGCAATAATGTAATTTTTGTGACAGGTTATAAAATAGCCAATCAACAACCAGAAAAAGCTTTAGTTAAATGAAAGTATTCTATTGGACTAGAATTAGCCAATCAGAAACTAAAATGAAGCAAAATTTACAAATTCAGAAGTCAGTTGGTTGTAGACAGCGCTCCTAACCGGACGAGTTGGTTGTAGACAGTGTTTCTAAACGGACGCGAGATGCGTCCTCGAGAAATTTAATACGTATTCAGTGTGAGACGAAAATAGTTTACGCGTTAAAAAGTGCAAGTAATTAACAAAAGAATCTCACAGCTCTCTATATCAGTGAAGTGTTATTTAAATCGTGTCAAGCATTAATAAATTGTAGTGGTATTAATGTTTATTAGCCCCACGTTTGGGAGCCAATTTGGGGCGGTATTAATGTTTGTGTTCGAAAGGTGCTACTGTTTATCTGCCGCACGTATGGAATACAATTTGTCGCGGTCACTTCGTGTTATCTTTTACTGAGCGCCTGTTATTGTATTTAATTTTGGGTTCACTGTCCTCCGGCTAGCTATGATTTCTCGGTCAAGCACTTCCCTTGTACAGGGTGTGTAAACGGAAAGGAGGTTTTATCCAAAGATAACACTGATGAAAGAATTTGTTTTACACTTTTATTGTCGTAACACATTATTCACTTTTACCTATTAATCTTGACACTCGGCAAACTGAAACTGTTATAATAACTTCTTTACTGCCCATTAGTAATTCGCGTACTTCAACTTTTTGTGTAATTAACTTTACGACACGAGAGATTTTTCATAAATTTGCTACGCCTAACCTGCAAATCGATAAACTGTGCGATGTATTCACCATGACTGCTTCTGTTGAACTCATCGATGTCTTATACGCGAATGCTTCTGTTGGACTCCGTGAAGCTTGACTCTGACATGAATTTATATTCCTTCGCCTGATATGCCTAAAGATTTATAACCGACCTGCTATTGGTTAATAAAACGCGCCAACATTAGCGTCTATATTTATATCCAATGAAAATTACGAAAACATATGCTCTAGGGAAAATGTTCCCGCAAATTCTAAGAAAAACACGCCACTCTGACGTCATTTGCTCGTCTCTAATAATGATAAACAGCTCACCCCCTCGCTACATTGTTACACGCTATTATTGTCAGTTTCAGTAAGGCCGTATAAACCCACTTCTCAACAATGATTACAATCAACAAACATCTCAAATCAATGTCACATAACAATGCATATTCACACTACAATCACTCCGACATTTACATTTTTGTGGTACAAATTACTGCGTCAAAATGGAGTGAAGTAAAATTATAATCTGTGTAAGCCTACATTCTTCAGTCGCACTACGCCCTGCTAAGACATTCATGTCTCTAAAAAAATATAAATACTGACGCAGCCAAGGCAAACATAAATATATAATATTTAAAGAAACAGTAAAAACTACAAATTTAATATTTTTTAAACATTGTTTTTGGGGCAAAGACCACCGGGAAGTACATTTGGGGCGAAGGCTACGGATACCATACGTGCGGTTGCAACTACTTCAAGTTCGGCTCCCCAAAAGTCGAAATACAATACAACACCACCATAAAATTGACTTCGTCAATTTTAATTCTATCTTAAAGAGCAATATTTAAATATAAAGCATATAAAGTTTCAGGTTGTTAGCTTAAGCAAGAATGGAGATATAAAATGTATAAAAGGTATAAAATTTGTGTCAAAGGTGTATGTGCTCTACATGAAAGTTCCACAATTTTTATATCAAGGAGATACAGATTCAGAATCAGGTCACCAATTTAAAATGTTTCTATTTGACATGTAGTCTGTGACCATCCGGAGAATTAACATTTTCAGGTGTTCAGTAAATAACAGAAGTTTATGATTCAAATTTCTCTCTTTATGTTTAGTATGTATGCTTTGGATTGAACTTGATGACAACATACAGAGGAATAACAGCAAAACTTACTTAAATTAAAATTTTTAAATGTTTTTGTATCCTTAAACACAACAAACCAAAAAAAATTGTTACAGCGTAATTAGTGACCTCTGTATACTGCCTGAAATAAAATAAGCTAAGGTTTTATTTTATTTTGACATGGAATCTCCTTGAAGAAATGAGTTCATGTACAACGTGTGCAGTTTTATTTTATCTACCATGTACCTAGTAGGTAGAGAAGGTATTGCATTTCACACAAAAATTCGGTATCTAGATTTCACTGAAATAACAAAAAGTATTTTTAGAAAAATGTACGCCAGTGTGTATCTGTGATCAGCATAACTCAAAAACAAAACGTTCGATAAATACCAAACTTGGAATTTAAGTTCAGTATCTTCCGAAGGTACGAAACAAAGCTTTTCAAGAAAATCCACCACCCCAAACTACCCTTTACATGGCCAATTTAAAAAAAATGTTTGATTTTCTAAAAATGGGTAAAACTATTTTTATTAAAATACCATATATTTATGAAAATAAAGTGTATATCTTCAATTTTCTGGGAATAGCCTGTGAAGTCCATTTCACTCGGAAGAATTTTGTTTAATTCTGTATAATTGATGAACGTTAAGAAATTGGCAAAATACGTCTTACACCAAAAATATAGAACTCTTTAAAACACAAATATTTCAAATAACATTTTGTGGCATCAGTATTTGCGAGATATCCGTTATTATTGGTTCGAAACTTCAATAATTTTGTAATTTATTAAAGTGCTGTTGCTATTCAGCTGCTTCTCGCGATATGGAAAGAGAATGGAATTTGAAGGCCAGTTTATAGCGGCCCTGCTTACACATCTGACTTGATACGGTTTCCTGCATTCCCCTTGTATCTTCAACGAAATGTATAATGTGACTATTTCTGGAAGTGTTTATCTCGATTAACATTAAGTAGACAGAAGAGGAAACTTTCGTAAGAATAGTGTGTAGAAGTTAAATAAAAATAAACGATAGTGGGTAGAGCAAGTCATGTGAATGCAAAGCATCCATTGTTTAAATTTAATTTTTATAGTCATTAGAAGCGGGATACCGATCAGTGGCTGAAGCGCTGTTAACCTGATTATAGGCTACTATTCCAAACATTTGTTCTATGGTGTAATGTCTTGTGGTTTGGCTTGTTACCGGGAAACCTCTGTTGGATACCCTAACGGATATTACAACTTTAAGTGTCTTACTACGCCTTAAATTGGTTGCGTGTGTTCTTATTTATCTGAAATTCGAATGAAGGATATAACTATGCTTTTATCATGTTTATTACCATGAAATGCGGCTTTTAAATACATCTGAGTTCCTTCGGAATGCAAAATTTACCTAGACATCCCTTAAGATATTTTCGCAAATTAAAACATACAAAAACTACCATAAAACTAAACCTTGGAGAATCTCACAGACTTAAAAAAACCTCTTATCACACAATGTAACGGTCAAACACCACACATGTACAGAATATACGAGGGCTGTCCCAAAAGTACCTGACCTAACAAAGAAAAAACAATAATTTTGGGAGAAAACATCTTTATTTCTCTACAAGTCTCTTTTCAGCTCGATACACGTTTACCAACGATGTTCAATAGCTTCGATACCCTGTTTATAGTGAGAAGCGTCGAGTTTTGCAAAATATTCATAAACTGCAAACTCCACCTCTTCATTGTTGGCAAATCTTTTACCACCAAGCCATTTCTTCAACTTTGGAAACAGAAGCTAGTCAGAGAGGGCTAAGTCTGGCGAATAGGGTGCATGAGGAAGCAATTAACTTTAACTCATTGATTTTGACCATGGCGATAATGGATATATGAACTGGTGCATTGTCTTGATGAAACAGAACTTTCTTTTTCGCTAAATGCGGCCGTTTTTGCTTGATTTAATCATTCAAACCTTTAATAAGTTTGCATAATAATCGTCATTGATTGCTTTTCCTTTTTGAAGATTAATCAATCAGAATTATCCCACGCGCATCCCAAAAAACTGACGCCATAACCTTGCCTACAGATGGAACTGTCTTCGCCTTCTTTGGAGCCGATTCTCCCCTTTCAATCCATTCTTTTGACTGTTCCTGTCTCAGGTGTGAAGTGATGGACCCATGTTTCATCCATGGTTATGAAACGAGACAAAAACTCGGCTTTATTGCAGCGAAACATCGCCAAACACTCGACTGAAACATCTTCGCGATGCTGCTTTTGTACCATTGTGAATAAACGCGGCACCCATCTTGCGCATAGCTTTCTCATGTCCACATTTTCAGCTCAGCTGTAATATTAGTTAGACTAAGACCTTTCAAATGCAAGTATTGTATCACATAACGATGGCCAGTTTTATTCATGTTTACAAATTCGCTGAGAGCGTTCACTGTTGATGGCTGCCAAACAATTACTAAACAACGTAGCATGATCAAACTTCAGACTTAAGCTTTATAAGGGTGGTACTTTCTACCATAGCCATTTGTTTGAAACAGCAACCGCTATATATACATCAGCTCGGGTACTTCTGGGACTGTCCTCGTACAACGGAGACACCTCGCACACCACGAGCTGTTTCTTGTGGCTACACTACTCAGGAGGAATGGGTGCTACTAAGAAACCACAGGAGTCTACACGCAGCAGGCAAATCGACTATAGAGACGTGAAGACGTCCCTAACAATTCCATTTCGAAGACCCGATCCATCGCCGGGGCCACCCAGAGTGGGCGATGAAGGACTCGTGCAACCTAGATAGCCTCTGGTGTCCACGGGGAATACTTTTTCCTTGGAGCATGTATCTGCGTCATTTGTCCGTGGTGCCTGCATCCATGTCGCGAAACCTGAACGCACAACTAGAATATGAGAAGGAAACGGAATGAAAGGGAATGAGGAAGAGGGAATCATGGCAGAGAGAAACCTCTTCAGCATTCGTCTACCGTAAGGAAAAACAACAAAAAGCCCGCGGTCATGGTGGTGTTGAAACGGCAACTCTAGGCCGAGCCCAAGAACTGTAATTATAGATAATTTATTAATTAACTTTTATTGATATTAAATCGTACTATGTAAATATCTTTTTCTCATACTGCTTGTATATTTTAAGAAGGGTGATTTAACGTTATGTATCTATCTAGGTTACTAATATTAGTAGAGTTATAAATGGTTTAATGTAAATAATTTAAGCGCCATGTTAAAATACTGTCCACGACGAAATGTTTTAGCTACAGGAATAGTGCTTTCGAAGGCAGAAAACCTAGCTTTATGACCTCTCTTCGGTTGCAGTGCCATTATTCCTACAGCGAGGGTGTAGCGCCTTTGTCCCTTTATTTGATAATTCGCCGTGACCAAGTGAGCGAGACAGATAACCTAACGGTAAATGTAGGAAAAGCCGCGATTTATATTAAACTTGGACCAATGAGATCCCTGGAAGTTTATTCGAAATAGTTAGACGCGTCGAATGGCGCGAAAAATGGACCAATAGGGAAGGAAGCAGCCTCAGAAGCCTGCGACTATAAATGGATCTGTTTGGGGCAAATTCGAGGCAGTTTGTCATGGAATTTTAGCATTGTAGCAAGGCAGTTTTAGCAAGACAGTTTGTCGACAGTTTTTGTCAGGCAGTTTGTCATGGAGTTTTAGCAAGACAGTTTTATCATGGAGTTTTAGCAGGGCAGTTTTAGCAAGACAGTTTTGTCAAGACAGTTTTCGTAATGTGTGGTCAGGGAGAGATGCTGTAGGATGTGTGAGATATCGCGCCAAAACAGGGAATCAAGATAGTTTTAGAAACACACCTAAGATCCGCTACTCGTAAAGAGATAATAAGCATATTTAAACTTCGTGTCATATCCGCGCCGTAGTTTAACAGCGGTGGACAGTATTTTACAGCGGCAATACCAGTTTTGTATACTACGAGTGTTAATTAAATAAAAAGAAACGGCAGTGTCATCTTTTCATAAACAAAGCAAGTCTATGTCTTCCTATATCACCTCCCGAGATCTACGTTTTCCTTTACCATGGATAAGTCCATGCTCCTATATAGTTTAAAGAAAACTACTGCAGCTAGCCGAGGATAAAATTGAAGAGAACCAACACACGGCGAACTTCTGGAACCAACGGGTAAACATCAAGGTAAGCCTAACAGCAACGGATGAGGAGGTGAGCGCCGCAAACTGGCGCCCAACGTGGGGCTCGAAGGGAAGACCAGCTCGAAGCTCAAACGGAGGACTAGGAAACAACGAATAGAGGAAGAATCTTCAGAGAAAAGGGACACAGCAGAACATAATTACAACGCGAACTTCTAGTCTACCTACGTGGGACAACAAAACAGCTGAGAGCATCGCTTCTAGAAATTCACCAGGATTCGAACCCGGGACGCATCAATTAACATAGGAGAAAGTACAGGTTAGAACATTTATACAAAAACAAACAAAAAGGCATGCAGAGTAGTGATTCAGTTTTGTGAACACAAGTTATTGAGAGGGGGTAAAGTCATTACTAGGGAGGTAGAACTTGCTAACGGAACCATGAGTAGGTCAAGGGAAGATTTGAAAGAACTGAATGGGGAGGCTATTGTCAGCATAACACCAGATGGAGAAAATATGGGTGCAGCAGAGGTAGAAGTTAGGCTTGAAAGGCAATCACCGATTGAGCAGGTCATTGACGCAAGTCAAAACGAGCTGCTAATATTGCTTCAACATTTGAGCGCAAAGATAGATGAGCAGAGTAAGGAGTCAAAAAGAAATTTAAGTGAACAAGATAAGAATTTAGAAGGGGAATCAAATGAGCATAATATGGACTTAGAAAGAATCGTAAGTAAGCAGAGTAAAGACTTAGAAAGAATCGTAAGGGAACAAGATAAGAATTTAGAAGGGAAATCAAATGAGCAGAGTAAGGACTTAGAAAAGAATCGTAAATAAGCAGAGTAAAGAGTTAGAAAGAATCGTAAGGGAACAAGATAAGAATTTAGAAGGGAAATCAAATGAGCAGAGTAACGACTTAGAAAGAAAACTGAGCGAACAGAATAAGGATTTCGAAGGGAAATTAAATGAGCAGAGTAAGGACTTAGAAAGAAACTTAAGTGAACAAAATAAGAGTTTAGAGGGGAAATTAGTTGAGCTGATGAAGGGGAAGTGAATAGAAACACTTGAAGGGAAATTACCACAGACACTAGAAACTAAAGATCTGAAAACACTAACGGGAGAAGAGACGTTTAAGAAAGCTTTTGAAAGAATGTCAAAAAGGGCGCAGAAAAGAAAGGAGGAATTAAAAACAAAGAAACGAAAGAAATGGTTGATCGAACTTGGAGAATTAGTATTGGTATAAAACAAAATCCAGCATTCAAAGTAAAAAAAAAGAAAAAGAATAAGAAAGACATAATATCATTGATCCTGACTCTGCAGTGCCTGGAAAGGAGAGCTTTCACATGTGAATTAATGAATTATCTTAAGCAGTTGTGCAGAACATTTTTTTTGCATTACTAAAGAGACTTGGGTATTAAATGCTCATTAGTGATAGTGAAGAAGAACAAGAAACACCTTTGCCATTAATATGTTTCAGTTTTTTTCTGCTTGAATAAGTTTGTCTTAAGGTTGAAACAGCTTTTATTGTCAGAATATTTATTATTTTTTTATATTTAGCAATATTTGTAAATTATTAATTGGTTGGTATGCTAGCAATATGCTGACAGTTTTCTTTAAACATATAAATTAGTTTTATTAATTATAAAAAAAAGAGGTATCATAGAATGGAAAATTTATTTAAAGGTCCATACCGGGTGATTAACATTTTTGGCTCGGATACATTTGAGTTACAAGAAGTAAAGAATTCCAAGATCGTAGGGAGATATCATAAACAGTTGCTCAAACCATACAAATGTTTAGAGAACGAGAAGGGTGAAGAATGTAATGAAAATAATCAGGTTAGTTTTACTCGAAATGAGGTAGCAACCCTATGAACAAATAGTAAAGGTAATACACCCGATAAATAAGGATGTAAAGAAATAAATAAATGCATAATAATTATGTACCAATATGTATGTAAATAGATTTAATTTTTAGAACTTAATTTGGGTATTAGCGTATTTCTCTCCACCACAAGTTATTCGTGAACGTGAAGTGTATTGTGCATAAGAATATCTCTCGGAAAACCTGTTTTTAAAAGGGAGAGAGGGATCAACCATAGCAAAGTGTAAGATTGAATGACCCAAGTGTAAACACCACCGTTTTGGCAGAACCCTTGTGAAGGAACAGGTATAGCGAAGGGTCTATGTAAAAAAAACAAACCAACAAAGCCCATAATCAGAGGAATTATTCTGTAAAAGAAAATTGTATCAAGTGCTGAAAAATTTATTCTTTTCCAGAACAGGGCAATTTGAAACGGCAACTCTAGGCCGAGCCCAAGAACTGTAATTATAGATAATTTATTAATTAACTTTTATTGATATTAAATCGTACTATGTAAATATCTTTTTCTCATACTGCTTGTATATTTTAAGAAGGGTGATTTAACGTTATGTATCTATCTAGGTTACTAATATTAGTAGAGTTATAAATGGTTTAATGTAAATAATTTAAGCGCCATGTTAAAATACTGTCCACGACGAAATGTTTTAGCTACAGGAATAGTGCTTTCGAAGGCAGAAAACCTAGCTTTATGACCTCTCTTCGTTTGCAGTGCCATTATTCCTACAGCGAGGGTGTAGCGCCTTTGTCCCTTTATTTGATAATTCGCCGTGACCAAGTGAGCGAGACAGATAACCTAACGGTAAATGTAGGAAAAGCCGCGATTTATATTAAACTTGGACCAATGAGATCCCTGGAAGTTTATTCGAAATAGTTAGACGCGTCGAATGGCGCGAAAAATGGACCAATAGGGAAGGAAGCAGCCTCAGAAGCCTGCGACTATAAATGGATCTGTTTGGAGCAAATTCGAGGCAGTTTGTCATGGAATTTTAGCATTGTAGCAAGGCAGTTTTAGCAAGACAGTTTGTCGACAGTTTTTGTCAGGCAGTTTGTCATGGAGTTTTAGCAAGACAGTTTTATCATGGAGTTTTAGCAGGGCAGTTTTAGCAAGACAGTTTTGTCAAGACAGTTTTCGTAATGTGTGGTCAGGGAGAGATGCTGTAGGATGTGTGAGATATCGCGCCAAAACAGGGAATCAAGATAGTTTTAGAAACACACCTAAGATCCGCTACTCGTAAGGAGATGATAAGCATATTTAAACTTCGTGTCATATCCGCGCCGTAGTTTAACAGCGGTGGACAGTATTTTACAGCGGCAATACCAGTTTTGTATACTACGAGTGTTAATTAAATAAAAAGAAACGGCAGTGTCATCTTTTCATAAACAAAGCAAGTCTATGTCTTCCTATATCACCACCCGAGATCTACGTTTTCCTTTACCGAGGATAAGTCCATGTTCCTATATAGTTTAAAGAAAATTACTGCAGCTAGCCGAGGATAAAATTGAAGAGAACCAACACACGGCGAACTTCTGGAACCAACGGGTAAACATCAAGGTAAGCCTAACAGCAACGGATGAGGAGGTGAGCGCCGCAGTGTATGGGAATTGAACTCGCAACCTGTTGAATGCGAGCATACGTTAAGCATATCATCTCTTGGTGTCAGCATGTAGGTAGGCTTTTAAAATAAATTCCGCTTTGATGCATGTAATGAAATGTTTTATGTTGGTATTATTTAAAAGGACTTATTGGTGAAAATTGGACAAAAATGATCAATATACAATGTAGGTTTTTACTTTCCCTACTACGTATAGTAAGCAGGAGAAGTATTGTATTCCACCCAAAAATTCGATACCGAGATTTCACCGGAAATATATGTTTTGAGACCCCCTGCATAAAAATAAAAGCATTTTTGGAAACATGTCCGTGTGTGTGTCTGTGTGAACAGCATAACTCAGAAACGAACAGTCGGATAAACACCAAACTTGGTATTTAGGTTAAGTATCTTCCAGAGATGCGACACGAAGGTTTTAAAGAAAATACCCCCACCCCAGATTACCCTTTACATGGAACATTTTTCGAAAATTTTAATTTTCTCAAAAATGGCTCTAACGATTTTGATTAAAATATCATATGTTTAAGATACTTTGATGACAAATAAAATGCATATCTTGAATTTTCCGGGAATGTCTCCAAAAGTATTCTTCATTGTGAACGACTTTTGCATAACTGGTAAACCATAAGAGATAGACAAAATTTTACTACACAGAAATGTAGATCGCGTTTAAATACAGAATTTATGTCATATACATTTTTTTGCTGAGTGAACCATTTCCGAGATATTGCTTGTTATTCCCTTAAATTTTCCAAAAATTTTTCTCAAATGGGAATTCGTTATTCATTTTGTTTTTGTCCTGGTAATGCAAAGAGAATGGAATACTCCACATAGCAACCAGCTCTTAAAATATTTGACTATCGCTTAAAGCCTAAATTCCCCTTGCATCTACAACAAAATTAGCAATAAGATTAACATCTCGATATCTCGATTAACATGAAGCATATGGAGAATAAACGTTTGTAAAAATAGTTTGTACAAGAGAGAAAGTCATGTGAGTGTAACACATCAGATTTTTTAACTTATTATTAGTCCGATTCTCTAGGAACATTTTCATGTAAATATTTTTGTTATCGGAGTAAAAATACGAGAGCTGCATGGTGATTTAAATAACCCTGAGCGGAAGGTGTGGTTGCGGATTTGAGGCTTTTTCTGATATTTCTCACATTTTTTTTCCAAAATTTCTAAAATTTATTTTACAAAATTTGCTTCACATATGTTAATCAGTTTCTAAATTATGCTTTTTGAGTAAAACTGTACACTATTTAATAAAAAATACATAAGTAGAATTTTAGACAGTTTTTATTAGTAAATTTCTGGTTTGTTTTTCTTGGTTGTAATATTTTAGACATTTTCAATATTTAAAATGCTCCTTAGGATGCAGTTTTTAAGTTATCAGAGCGAAACTTTGGAAATAGTTTCCCCAATATATGTTAACTAAAACTTTCAATGCAGTTATTGATATTAGGCAAATGGGTACCCAGTAAGCTTACTCAAGTTTGATAAGTGTGTATGTTTTACAAAGCCCAAACTCCGAATTCAACAAAAAATATTTTTTTAAAACCAATGAATTTAGGAGTTTATTTGATAGAAAACTTATTTTTAGCTCAATAAAGTATAAAAATCTGAAGCGTTGCTTAAAAGTTACGAAAATTGCATCGTTAGGAGCATTTTTGTAAAATAACTGAAATTTGCGTTTTAAAACGCATAATCCAGGAACGATTTAACATATATGCACCAAACTCTTCAACCGCATTCCTTTATATCGAGATAAGATGTGTAAAAGGTTCAAAACACTCAGAGAATACTTCGCATTTTGGAAAATTCACAGTTCGGTCACGTTAGATAAACGACGAGAGAACAAGTGAAGGTATTAAACAAAGAATGTTAACAAATGCTAAGCGTATATTCATGAATGCATTTCTTTCCCTCTGTTTATTATTTTACGTCTTTAACTACGTAGTCATATCGCGACGGATCGCCCTCCGTGGTGTAGTGGTTACCATGCTAGCCTCTAGTTCCCGAGGTCGCGGGTTCAAACACGGCGGAGGGCGATGAATTTTTTTCGGGCGTAAAAAGCCTTAGCATGGCTTCCTTCGGAAGTTAAGTAAAACTGGTGGTCCCGTGTCGTAGATTTACTGCTCGTAAAAGAACCTCAAGCCTGATAAAGAGGCCTCTGAGGAAAATTAGCGATCTTTCACGCCCAAAATATAGGGTATGTCTCATAAGTTCGGTCGTTTTGCTCGCAAGTTCCATCTATAGCGCCTGAAAAAACTGAACCCTCTGTACACTCAAGTTATCATAGTTGCCTAACCAATCCTACGACTTAGAGGTCAACAACCAAACTCACTACTGGATATGTCAGTGTGTATTTGTGACTGACGTTGGATAGAACAGCGTGAACTTGTGTTTACAAACTATGGAAAGCAAAACGGAACATTTCCGACATTTTATGCTGTTTTACTATCGCAAGGGTAAAACCGCCTCACAATGCCGGCAGAAAATTTGTGCTGTCTACGAGGACGATGCGAAGTGGTTTAGACGATTTCGAGCTAGGAATTTCTCCCTAAAAGACAAACTTCGATCTACACGGCCAATGGTTACGGATGTGGAAAGAATTCATAAAATGTTAGTCAACAATCCACGAATGACAAATCGGGTATTGGCATTGGTGCTCAATTTGCTACTGAATACCGGAACTTGAAAATACTGGTTACGTAAATATTCGCGATGTATGAGTTCCTCACGAACTGAGGGAGCGAGTTTGATTCAATGCGTTTCAATCTGTGACTCCTTATTGAGACGCAATCAGAATGATTCTTTTCTTAACTTGAGATGAAAAGTGGATAGTGTACAACAGCCCGAAAGATTAAATCATGGCGCAAGAAAGGGCAGCCAACACTATCGGTTCCTAAGCCAGGACTACATCCGAGAAAGGTTATGCTATACATTTGGTGGGATTGCAAAGGAATCTTGTATTACGGACTTCTTCCGAATAATGAGACATCAATTCCGAGAAATACTGTTCTCAGTTATATCGTCTCAAGGCAGCCATTGAAGTGAAAAGACTCGAATTGGAAAATGATGTCGTCTTTCACCACGACAACGCTAGACCACATACCTCTATGGTGACCCGCCAAAGGTTGCATAATTTTGAGTGGGATGTGTTACCCCAACCGCCGTATTCTCCAGACATTGCGCCATCCGACTTTCATCTATTCCGTTCCCTGCAGAATTTCCTGAATGGCAAACGCCTCACTTTCTTGGAGGACTGCAGACTGAACCACGAAGAGTTCATCAACCAGAAAACCCCACATTTTGGAGAAATGGAATTTATGTTTCCAGAGAAATGGCAATATATTGTCGACAAAAATGGTGTACACTGCAGGAAATAAATAATTTATTTCCAAAACCTAACTGCTGTAGTTATTTATTTTTTGAACGACCTTGTGTTTAAAGTTTGTAAAAAGAAAGTTCGGCAACTACGCTGTCGTAGCTGTGCTGCGGGTGAGGTGTTTTCCCAGGCGTTCTTAGTGATTGAAACGTAATGAAAAATGAACGAACTTATGAGACATTCCAATAGAATGGGACGCTAAGGACCACAGCAGTTAAAGAGCATCCATAAATAAAACTCAATTTAATTTATACCGCGACGGATCTGTCAGGAAATACCTTATGGATCTGTGTGTGGCGGACAGTTAGTCTCATCCCTGTACCATACCATCTTTGTTTCGTCACGTGTCCACAGAGGCATGTGTACAGCAACTATGCCTCTCTATGGCATTAGGTGCCGTCCATTCTACCTGCTTTAGAAGACAGAGCATTTGGTTTACCATTATTTTTTACGATTTACTATGTTTTATACTGAAGGTGGAACTTTGGCTCGTGGTATTGTATCCAATCCGGCATTTACCTTGGCAATTGAGGGAAACCGCGAAAAAAAACCCAGTTAGATTGGTCGGCCCACGGGATTTGAACCCGGGATCTCCGGAGAGAGTGCCACAGACGTTACCGCCTAAGCCATCCCGCTTGGTGATGTTATTTGTCTGACATCGATGGACATTTAATAACAGTTTATATGGGGAGCCTGCTAAAACTGTACGATTTTTAGGATTGTTTCCCAAAATGTCTACTAAATACCAGAATGCAGGTCACAAAATTTTGCAAACGCGCTTGAAATAGTAACCTTTGTGTACATTTACGATCTTGTTTAAGGCCACAGAAAATGTGTTTACACACCTTTTTCTTGGAATCTAGATAAACTGTAAGAAAATAATGAATGTTTCATTCTTCCATTTTTTTCGAGAACTTGGCGTTTACAGTTGTTCAGAGGCAAACATGCGTGACAGAAATATCGATCTTGATACACAACAGTAGTCACGGAAAGAATAAAACCAAACTTGTGTGACCAGCACTTTCCCATACGTCATCGCTATCAAAACAAACACGTATAATGACAGTTTAGGAAAATGGATGTATTCATCCAATGTAGCTACAAGCGATAGCGTAAAATATGTGATACTGTCATTACTTCACGGCAGAGGCTAAAATCGTTTCTGACCAAAATATAAAGTTTCTTACTGAATGACTATTACGAATCAATATACATAGGCCTACCATTTGCCATCTTCGAAGGCCAAGGCGTAATAGACCGCGTCGAAACCTGAGATAGAAACCAGTAATCTATCTTCCAAATGCTCTCAATATTCCAATGGGGCCAAGTATTTTTTTCATGGGTAACGCTTCTGTTTGCACGGGTTTAGGCTTAGACTATAGCTCCCACGTGTCCCTGTCGAACATCCCACTCTTCCAAATTGCTCTTTAATTACTCCAAGCACCACACTAACAGATTTGCTGTGATTACAGTTCAACGCCGGACAAAGCGTGTGTCGCGCAGCATGCTGTGAAAACCGGCGCCTGCTTGTTATGCAATATAAACATCACATTAGCTTACCTTTCGAGACAGATACGCATTCTGACATCAGTTTACTGCGACGGTGCACAAAGAACTTAATGTATAACTTGAAGACAAAGTTGTCATGGCTTACAGTACTGCTGAATGCTGCGATATGTACTTGTTCTTTGGAGCGAATGAAAATCTATCACCACCAGGCTATGCATGGAACGTTATTCAAAACGTCACCACCCTGTTCTACGTGTTTTCGAACTACACTACGCCTGCTTGACGTATGCATTGAAAACATCACATCACTTTACCTTTCGAAAGAGATACGTATTCTAACATCAGTTTTTACCGTGAAGCTGCATAGATAACTTATATTGCATAACTTGAAGACAAAAATGCTGTGACTTACAGTACTATTGAATTCTGCGGTATGCACTTGCTGTTCGGAGAGAATGAAAATCGGTCACTTCTGGGATTTTCATGGAACAGTATCTAAAACATCGTCGCCCTCATCCATGTGTTTTGGAAGTGCAAGAATTCAGATCTTTTCTGGAACAAATACGTGTCACACATCGGATCATTGGTGCTTACTTGACATTTAATTTAATTTATTATGATTATGGATCCAAATCTTTTCAGGGACATATACAGGGTGTTTCAAAAGTAACGATTCACTTTCAAGAAAACAGTAATGTATTTTCTTTCAGCGGTGTTTTAAAAGATGTCCTCTACAAAAAAGACATTGTTTCCTGGAAACTTGATGGTTACACATTTGAGGGTTGAGCGACATTTACTGTAAAAGATATGCAATCGCGCCACCAACAAGGACCAATATCAAGGTTCTTGTAAACAAATTCAGACCTAGCTTGATGAAAAAGTTCTGGACGACCTTCAACATCTGACGAACAGCCCAGAGAATTCGTGAGGAAGTTGAAAGAAACCCACGTGCTTCCGTTCATCGGAGTGAGTGTTCAGCGGACCATTCTTTCTTCGTTTCACTCTGAAGAAGGTGTATCGCATCCAAGTAATGTATCATTTGGATGAGGCGATTTTGCAACATGATAGGAAATGTGTGCTGAACTTTTGGAGGACGTTGAAAATGATAACCTATTAGACATTCACATCTGCTCAGACGAGGCCACATATCACACTTGTGGTTTTGTGAACTGCACAATTATAGTATGGGCCGACATCAACCCTCGTGAGAGCGAAGCATCCGAAGGTGAACGTGTGGCTAGGGATGACCAAGGCTAAGATTTAAGGATCATCATATTTGAGGAGAAATAATATGCTGCCCCATTTGGCTTTTCCGTACGCAGAGGTGTTAACTATTGTGGAAAGTATTATTGCGTAGGAGCTAGGAATTAAAAAGAATCACAGCCACATATGTTAACAATTTATCATAAAGGTTTTGCATTTGTTAACAATTCCATCATCAGCTTACTTTAACATTTTAGAAGTTTCTGAATTAAAATAATATGTTCGGAGACGAGATCTTAATATGCTCGTTCACCTTTTTACAATTTAAGTTAGTCTGTCAATCGAGAATATTTCTCAAACAACGAATAATACAATGCAATGGTACACGAGCTAAAAAAATTTATGAATGCTTCTCCCGTAAATGTGAATTTAGAAACACCAAGAGTAAAAAGGTTAAATTTTGCGGCTGGTAATAATTTAGAAAAGCCAAAAGGTTACTCCTAGCGGATTACGCCGAATTTCGCCGTCACAAAACCAGAACACGAGTCTGAGTGCTATCCACTCGGTCCCTGGCCGAAGAGTCGGATTGCTGCCTGCCCAGAAGTTGCTGATCTTGACCACGTGCCGTTAACAGCGTGAAGCAAACCAGCCAATGGTAACTCTGCACGACGCTTTGAATCGTGCCATCAAGCATGACAACATATTTCTCGAAGCTTCGGTTAACTGTTTCTATCGATGACCCACATCATCATTTTCGAACCATTGTGCCGTTCTTGAGTTGGTTGCATAACCCAAGGCCCAGGGGGAGGGAAAAGCGGCACAGTACAAGTTACCTTGATATAACTGAGCGAGATGACTCCGCGGTAACACGTGAGGCTCACATCCGGGAGGTCCCGGGTTCCATATTCCCGTCGGGTCAGCCATTCTGATCATAAGTCTTTTGGTGGTTTCTCCGAGTCTGTAGGCGAGTGCTGGGGTAGTTCGTCTTCTACCATCTATTTTAGGATTGCAGGACCAGTCGGTGGCGTTCGGAATGTTGCGGCTGGGCGATGGATGTGCACTTTGGAAAGGATTCTCCCTGGCATCGGTTGGACTGCTGACGCACCCGCCTTCTAGGATCCTCCGGGAGACTCGGGGCTTGTGAGCAGGCTGACCAGCGTTGGATGCGTTCAATATGAAATCGTTAGGGACCCCATCCATGCTTGGCGCACGTAGTCGCTCGGACCTGGTCGTCCCTCACCCCTCACTTCCAGGGGTCACTTAGAAGCATAAAGGGCCACACTAGCTTACGTGTGGTCCTCTGCTCCGGTTTCAGGGGCCGTAGGTGATTTGTACCCCTACTCCCACCTTGATATGCTTCAGACTTTTCTGGAACCGCTGATAGAATTCTAAATACCATTGTGTTCTAGCAGGAAGGGGCTTCTTCCCACTTTGTTCTCATTATTCGCGATAACCTCAATCGCACGTACTCAAGACGGTGGACTAGTAGAGGTGCATCACGTATATGGGCTACGAAGTCACCCGACCTTACATCCTTAAATTCTTCGCGTGAGGTTACATCAAGTCCCTTGTGCACAGGGTTAAAATCACAAACCTGCGTCAGCTGCGCGAAAGGATTGTGGAGGCACCAACAGCATCACATCTCGTCAACTGCAGAGAGTGCTCAGAGCTACGGAGAGATGATGGTCTATTTACGTTGACATGTACAGTCTCAACGTTGAACTTAAATGATATGTAATGTCTCGTATGTGACTTTTCTATGCACATATTTTTACATACTGGGGTGAGGGCCAAAAGGTTTCCAGCAAAAGTATTAAATATTAATCACCCCAGCATGCACATGGGGAAAGTAGCTAAAGATACAGCGAGAGGACCAGGACCTTGATATTCACATTCCGGTGCAGGCGTGGGGTATTTATAACAAATTACACAGATTTCACATTATTCACATTACCTGTGGTTTATTCAATAAAAGATTAATGATGTCCCTACGTCACACACAAAGAGATAAAGAAAGAATTGGGGGGAGATGCTTCACACACGAACTACATTTACACTCGTTCAGACAAACTCACACACTCGACTCTCAAGTCGGACCGACGCTCAACACACACAAAGAAGGTAACGCTAAGATATTCCCCCCCTCTCTCTCTCCCCACCGCTAGCTAGGCTCGCCAGCTAGAGGCGGCGAGTCGCCATGCCAGACGGAACTTCAAACCCAAAGCCGAAAGAATTACCCCAACAATGCTGTCGCCAATACGACGCAATAATGTGTCTGGCATGACAATAGCTACTAATACCTACTAATACGCTACAATATACCTTTATTAAATAGGCTTTTCATGAAAATGAATCGTTACTTTTGGGATATTCTGCATGTTTCACATATCAGAGCATTAGTACTTATTACCCCAACAATGCTGTCGCCAATATGACGCAATAAAGTGTCTGGCATGACAATAGCTACTAATACGCTACAATATACCTTTACTATATTAAACTTGCTTTTCATGAAAATGAATCGTTACTAGGATATTCTGTATGTTTCACATATTAGAGCATTAGTGCTTATTTGACATTTAATTTAATTTATTAAGCGCTTTGTATTAAAGCAACTGTACCCATTTTATTTCAGTTAATAATTATCTGTTTCCATTACTACTACTACTACTACTACTACTACTACTACTACTACTACTACTACTACTACTACTACTACTGCTAATAATAATAATAATAATAATAATAATAATAATAATAATAATAATAATAATAATAATACTGTGAAAACGTCTATATTGCATTTCATTGCTACAATATACTCTATCATGATTTGATCTACCAAAACGGTATTTAGTAATCACCCTTGGTTTTATTCTGAAGCAAACGTCACATCGGATACTTCATCCTTATCTCAAAATTGCTTCTAACGCTTTTGATTAAAGTACCATAAGTATTATTTAAAAGTTACGGACGAAAACTGCGGGCCCCCACCTAATTGAACAGTCCCGCAACGACGCCAGGAAGAAACCTCTACAAAGTGCACATCCACCTCCCAGCCGCAACTCGCCGTACACCGTCGCCTGGTCCTACAACCTGAAACAGATGCCAATGAAGGAGGTCATGGGTACAGCAAATGAGGGGCAACAAATTAAAATTAAATTAACTTTTCTTTATGGACGTCTTTAACTACTGTGATCCTTAGTGTCCCATTCTATATGGGCGTGGAAAGAGCGGTAATTTTGGTCAGAGGCCTCTATCAGGCTTGAGGTTATTTTACGTGCCGTAAATCTACGACACGGAACCACCGGCTTTACTTCCCTTCTGAAGGAGGCCATGCTAAGAATCTTTATGCTCGAAAACATCCAGCACCCTCCGCCGGGTTTGAACCTGTGACCTTGAGAACTAGAGGCTAGCATGGTAACCACTACACCACGGAGAACGACAAATAACTGAGGAGCCGGAGAGTCGTGGTATAAGAGGAACCAACCTAGCGTTCGCTTGCCGATCCGGGGAAACCACGAAAAAACCAGGGTAAGAGTGGGAGTCGATGGGGATCGAACTCGGGATCTCCCGAATGCGAGTCGCATTCCTTACCGCGGCGCCACCTCGCTTGGTCCATATATTTGAGATATGTACATAACAAATACAGCGTATAAGTATTTTGAATTTTCTGGAAAGTGAAGTCCTCTTCATTCGGAAGGAATTTTGTATAACTTAGTACAACGGTTAAACCGCCATTGATAGACAAAACCTTACTGAGCAAATAACGTAGCACCCTTTAAAACCCTTTTTGCGCATCAGCCTTTATCCGTTATTAAGGGTCTGAAATTTTTAATACTTTTGTGGTTTTTAAAGCGCTATTCAGTTGTTCTCGCGATGTCAGGAAGGAATATGCAATTTCAAGGTCAACATATAGGGTGAAAATGATATTTTATTAGCTCCACGTATGGATGCCAATTTGAGAAGATGTTTTGTTATGTTATTTGTTAGCACCACGCTTTGGGCGTCAATTTGACTAAGTATTTTATTGAAGGAGTTGTATTATAGTTCAACTGTTGGGGAGCCGAACTTGAAGTAGTTGCAACCGCACGTATGGTAAAAAGTTTCCGGTAGCCTTCGCTCCAAATGTATTTTTACTGTTTCTTTAAATATTAAATATTTATGTTTGCCTCGGCTGCGTCAGTATTATTGTTAGAGACACGTTTCTCTTGGCAGGGTTTTGGTACGGCTAAGAATGTAGGCTTACACAGATTATAATTTTTACTTCACTTCTTTTAGTAATACTTGATACGATTTAAATAACACTTCACTGATATAGAGAGCTGTGAGATTCTTTTTATTAACTAATTACACTTTTTAACACGTAAACTTATTTTTCGTCTCACACGAATACGTATTAAATCTCTCGAGGACACATCTCGCGTCTGGTTATGAGCACTGCCTAGAAGCAACACGTCTGGTTATGAGCACTGTTTCGAGGTAATTGAATTGATTTGAACCGTCTAAACTTGTAAATTTCTGTATTTCAAGACTCTGATTGACTAATCCTAGTCCAATAGAATACCTTCATTTAACTAAAGCTTTTTCTGGTTGTTCATTGGCTATTTTTTAAACTGTCTCAAAAATGTACATTAATCCTGCTCTAATAATGACTAGTAGCATTCAAACTTCCTTACTTATTATTGCCTCAAGGTTACCTCATTGTTTGCAACTTTAAACCTATTTTTCTCATAGCTCCTACATTATTAAATTACTTAATGCATTCACATAACATTATTAAACATGTTTACAATAATATAAGCATATGCAATGACTGTTACATACATTTTAAAAATTATTACATACACATACTGCTTCAAGGCGGGCTGTTATTGAATTTACATATTATATAATTAGACTGAAATTATTTAAGTGTTAAAAATACTGCCTCAAGGGACGCATTTGAAAACATTTGACTATCGCGTCTCCTGTATCCTCCTTGTGCCTACAATGAAATGGGTAATGAAATGTTTCTGCAAATGTTTATATCGATTAACCTAAAGGAGATAGAAAAATACAACTTTTGTTAGCAGTTGATTGCAAAAGAGATAAAAATAAACAGTGGGCAGAGAAATTCATGTGAATCTAACACATCAAGATTTGTTTTCCTACCTCTGCTGTAAACTTGTTCTCAACTTGCAGTTCGAATCGAGGTATAAAAATATTTATCACAGTGTATGCGTACTTATGTCAGTGAGTGCATAATCTTGAAATAAACCACTGTGCAGTGTATGTTTACATTTATACTGTTCAGCTCGGTGTTTTATGTAGGCACTCTGCGGTTGTTGGGAACTGTACCCAGGTGCTATATCGACCGCTGTACAAGCAAAACAACTTGAGAGGTCAAGGTCATGACCTGGATAGCAAGCGGCAGTTAATTATGTGAGATGAATCTGTGGCCACCACCAGACAAAAGAAGAACGGCTTCACGGAAGTAAATCTTGTTCTGCTGCTGCTACCACTTAGAATTCTACCCGCAGTCTGTTTCCCTTTCGCCTTGCTTCATTTATCTCCTTTGTGTGTGCCTGCCCTTTCTAGTTTTGTAACTGTTTCATAATCGGCTTTTGTGCAAATTCCTCTTTAACTGCTATGTAAGGAAAATGGGTGATGTGTGGCTTTAGACCAGTAGAGAACCCGCGACTCCACTTTGCTTTTTGCATTGTCCCTCCCCTCCCTGTCGTCACGTCTCTGTTCCACAGTCAACTACTTATTTGTTTATTTATTCATTCCAGGATTTATAACATCTTAGACATCTTCCTGCAACCATTTCAGGACTGTGTAGTCATCTATACGCCCACTTCCAATCTTTTTTCACTCTAGTTTTAACTATTCCCTGTGTGAATGTTAGTTATGGTGTTCCCTTTTTCCTATTTCCAATTGTATTTCTTTAATAAACCTTCTTTGGCAACTTATGATCCTCTTCATATGACCAAACAACCTTAATTGAGCTCTTATGTCTTCCACAACAGGAAATACATGTTTTGAGGCCCCCTGGACCCTTTTTTTTTAAAAAAAAGTCCACGCATGCGCACATGCGTGGAGTGTGTGTGTGTGTGTGTGTGTGTGTGTGCGTGCGCGTGCACTTCTCTGAACAGCAATACAAAGAAAAACAAATCGGTTAAACACTAAACTGCTATTCATGGGAGACACAAAATTTAATGGCGGCTGATAGCTGACCACTACTGGAGAAGCGCGAAGTTGCCACACGTTAAAGGGTGGAGCGCGGTTACACCACTAGTATGACGAAATGAAAACAATTTATAGGGCATTATTGTAGTAGTCAAGAAAACATAAACTTAGTGTGCACACACACATATATACACATAGACATATAAATCAATATTAAACGAAAATTGTACATAATAATATAATTCGCTAAGAAATATGTTAGAATATTTAACAACCAAGAATTGTACAAAAGCAGATTGTAACTTAGGGACGGGCGAGTTAGCTAATTCCAGGTAAAAGATAATTCTAGGTAGAGCCCACCTTTCACCAAGCTAATGAGCAAGGAACTCTAAGCAATAAGGAGAAATAGAAAGAGACAGACATGAAAGGAAAGACAGACATGATAGGAAAGAGACAGAGAGATTGGATCTGCTTCCGGAAGCGTAACTCGCATGCGTATGCGAAATCTTTTGGAGCAGAATATTTTCATACATAATAAGGTAACGAGGTCTGAGGACGAATTAGAAATGTCGTTACATTTTGAGGCGCGGAGGTGAGTCACTAGGCTTGGGTATAAAAGGGGAAAGAAAGCCCCAGATTTTCACTCTCTTATAGAATCTCGTCGACACACAGTGATACTCTCTGGACGACAGATGCACGTGTGTGCATTGGGTGGGAAGCGCGTGCAGTTATATTAGGCTCCTAATTTATTATAATGGCGGGAATTGTTATAATGGGAAAACTAGCCACCCATAAGTACTTATTTAATAATAAACCACATTTTACTTTCTCTACTACGTATAGTAAGTAGGGGAAGTATTGTATTCCACCCAAAAATTCGATACCGAGATTTCACCGGAAATACATATTTTGTGGCCCCCTGAATCCAAAAAAAGCATTTTTAGAAACATGTCCATTTGTGTGTCTGTCTGTGAACAGCATAACTTAGAAACGAACAGTCGGATAAACACCAAACTTGGTATTTAGGATCAGTATGTTCCAGAGATGCGACACGAAGGTTTCCAAGAAAATCCCCCCACCCCAGATTACCCTTTACATGGAACATTTTTCGAAAATTTGAATTTTCCCAAAAATGGCTCTAACGATTTTGATTAAAATATCATATATTTAAGATTATTTCATGATAAATAAAATGTATATCTGGAATTTTCTGGGAATGTCTCCAAAAGTATTCTTCATTGTGAACGACTTTTGCATAACTGGTAAACCATAGGAGATAGACAAAATTTTACTACACAGAAATGTAGATCGCGTTAAAATACACAACTTATGTCATATTCATTTTTTTGTTGAGTGAACAATTTTCGAGATATTGCTTGTTATTCCCTTAAATTTTCCAATACTTACACTATTTCTTAAATGGGAATTCGTTATTCTTTTTTATGGTAATGCAAAGAGAATGGAATGCTCCACATAGCAACCAGCTCTTAAAATATTTGACTATCGCTTAAAGCCTACCAATTCCCTTGCATCTACAAGAAAATTAGTAATAAGATTAACATCTCGATATCTCGATTAACATGAATCATATGGAGAATAAGCGTTTGTAAAAATAGCTTGTACAAGAGTAGAGAAAGTCATGTGAGTGTAACACATCAGATTTTTTAAAGGGAAATGCAGTGTATTTTAATTCGCCTCACCTGTTAAAACCCTGAGACCCGTGAAATTAGCTAGATAGGTAATGATTAGGAATGGAGAATACAACAGCCGACAAGCAGCAATAGCCGAGGACAAGAACTCTGCAGCAGAGGGCATCAACCAGAGGAACAACGCTTTCCGCTACAAAGAAAGAAAACACATTGTAAATTATACACTTCCCGTTCATGTATTTTTGATTTTCACTACTCGTACCTTGTTCATTAAGTGACTTTTGACCAAACACAAATAAAATAACACAACACACTCACTAATTGAATTACGGGTACTGAAATTAATTCCGCTAACGCGAAAGCAAAACTGCTGAAGCCATAACATGAGCAACTTAGAGGCCTTTACCCTCCTTATCGCTTACCTTATGCTGGTTCTGGTATCTGTTTGGAATCACATCCTGACGCGATAAATAAAAGAGGCGCGAAGGGAGTTGGACAGGGAACTTTAAAGCTTCTTAGCTTGTTGGTTGGTTTTTAGACTGCAAGCGCAAGTAAATTTTGTGGCGCAAATGATATTTGTATCACGCCTTTACAGCATGATTTCACAGCGACTTAACTGTACAGAGCTGCAAGGCGGCGCAAGCCCTTCATTGTATTTAGTGATAACCAGCTCCTCTCGCAACCCGCCATTAAATTTTGTGTCTGCCTTAATTGCAGCATCTTCCAAGTATGCGACACGAACATTTTCAAGAACGAAGAAGACTTCAGAGGCTATTCCCAGAAAATTCAAGGTATATTCATGAAAATATATTAATCATGTGATATTTTAATCAGAACCATTTTTGAAAAAATCAAAATTTTCGAAAGAATTTGATTAAAATACCGCATGTTTAAGATATTTGTATGACTAATAAGTGCGAGTCAGTTGGGAAATTAAATTTCATGTCAGCATCTTGCCTTGGAAGCTCGGTTGTTTGAGCAACCGAACGGAAACTGAAAGATTCGTGGTTCAAATGCTAGCTATGGTGTTGAATTTTTCAGTCTGATTCTACCTTTCCAATATTATATTACACACGGTTTGTGTGAAATAACAGTGACTAATATAATTTACCAAGTTTAATATTATTTATATTTTGAATTTTCTGTGAATTGAGGCAGTATTTTTAACATTTAAATGATTTCAGTCAAATTATATAATATGTAAATTCAATAACAGCCCGCCTTGAAGCAATATGTGTATGTAGTAATTTGTAAAATGTATGTAACAGTCATTGCATATGCTTATATATTGTAAACATGTTCAATAATGTTATGTGATTGCATTACGTAATTTAATGATGTAGGAGTTGTGAAAATAATAAGTTAAAAGTTGCTAACAATGAGGTAACCTTGAGGCAATAATGAATTTAAGAATGTTTAAAAATGCTACTAGTCATTATCGGAGCAACCATAATGTAAATTTAGTGACAGTTTATAAAATAGCCAATCAACAACCAGAAAAAGATTTAATTGAAAGAAGGTATTCTATTGGATTAGGAATAGCCAATCAGAGACTTGAAATACAAAAATTTACAAGTTTAGGAGGTTGAAATCAGTTCAGTTGCCTGCAAACAGTGTTCCTAACCAGACGCAGAAAGTGTCCTCAAGAAATATAATATGTATTCGTGTGAGACGAAAAAAATAGGTCTACGTGTTGTAACGGTATTACTTACAAATGTTTGTGTATTTATGTGAAGCCATCTTGTGACGTCATTCATTTGTTCGGTTTGTAGCTCCATCTGGTGTTAGCAATTTGCAGCAGTGTTAGTGTTCGAAAGAATGCGACTGTTATTTGATTTAATTTTTGGTTACTGTCCTCCGGCTAGCTATTATTTCTCGGTCGAACATGTCTCTTGATCAGGGTGTGTAAACGGAAAGGGAATCTTTTATCCAAATATAACACTGATGAAGAAATTTGTTTTACACATTTATTGTCGAACACGTTAACTATCACATTTATACATTGATATTAACACTCGCCAAACTGAAACTGTTATAATAACTTCTTACTGATCACTCTTAATTTGCGTACTTCGACCTTTTGTATAATTAACCTTACAACACTTTAGGTTATTCATAATTCTGCTGTGCGTAACTTGTGAATCGATACCCGACGTTTGCCGTACAAATACTTTCGACGAACTGACTGACTGAAGACGACGTGTAGTGTACACAGATTTTTGATGAACTGAACTGAATTTACCTCCAACCTACTGCTTTTATACCCATACACACCGATATGCCTAAAGATTATAACTGAACTGCAATTGGCGAATAAAACGCGCCAACATTAGCGTCTATTTTTATATCCAATGAAAATTATGAATACATATGCTCTAGGGAAATATTCCAGAAGGTTCTAAACGGAAAAACGCGCCAACATTACGCAACTTCCTCGTTTCCAATAATGATAAGCAGCTCACCCCCCCTCTGCATTATTGCACGCTATTATTGTCAGTTTCAGTAAGGCAGTATAAACTTACTTATCAACAATAATTACAGTCAAGAAACATCTCAAATCAATGTCACATAAAAATGCATATTCATATTACAATCATTATTTACATTTAAGTAATTTGTGATACAAATTACTGCATCAGTGTTAAAAAGTGTAATTAATGAATTAATAAAAAGAATCTCACAGTTCTATATATCAGTGAAATGTTATTTAAATCGTATCAAGCATTAATAAAAGGAGTCAAGTAAAAATTATAATCTGTGTAAGCCTACATTCTTGTCGCATCACAACCCTACTAAGAGAAACGTGTCTCTAACAATAATATTGACGCAGCCGAGGCAAACATAAATATTTAATACTTAAAGAAACAGTCAACATTACAAAGTTAATATTTTAAAAACTTGGGTCAAAGGCTACCGTCTACCATACGTGCGGTTGCAACCACTTCAAGTGTTCGCCTCCCCAACAGTTGAAATATAATACAACTCCTATAATACACCTTCAAATTGACGCCCAAAGCGTGGTGTAAATAACGCAAAGATACCATCTTCTTCAAACTGCCTTTCCATACGTAGCGGCAACAACGTAAAGACAATAACTACTTCAGAATAGCGTGTTAAGTCCTCTTCATTCTGAATGAACTTTGTATGACTTTGTAAAGCCGGCGAACCACTAAACTAAACTAAACTCCGTGGCACAATAGCCTGTTGCCGGGCCAAGGCGTACCGCCTGGCCGGTGGATCCTCCACCTCCGCCAACAAGAGTATCATGAGTGAGGTGCAATACAGGAGGGTGGGACGTGGTTAGCGCCCTGGCTCCCTCCGACCGGTATATGCGGTCTCCTCATCCTGGAGTCACTATTTTTCAATCAAGTAGCTCTTCAATTGGACATTTAGGGACTTAACGAGGCTGAGTGCACCCTGGGTCACGTCTCCCAGCAGGAGAAAATCCACACGCCGGTACCAGCAAACGAACCCCGGTCTCCCGCTTGGTAAGCAGCTGCGCTACCGCCCCGCTAGGGAGACGCGGTGAACCACTAGGGATAGACAAGATTTGCTTTTCCTCTTTCAAGGATTAGGTTCCATCTCTTGCGTAGTCTTCCTAAACTTCTCCTCCCTGTCGGTTGGTAGTTCATTATCTGTTTTGATATTCTATCATCTGCCATTGTATCAACATGTTATTTCCAATTTCTTTTATTTTCATCAATCTTATCGTTTTAGTGATACAATATTCAAATCTGATCTTATTGATTAATTTCTTATTTTGTCAGTTCTATGCATCCTCTTACATACCTCAAAAATTTCATTTCGGCGGATTGAATGCGCGATCTCTCTCTTTTTGTTATTGTCCACGACTCGGAACCATATAATACAGTAGGTAAAGCCATAATCTTATAGAACTTAATCAAAATCTTAGGACAAAATCTTAATGCACGAAAAATCTAGAAATCTTTGAAATGTGCAATTTATACAAAAAATCTGATGTGTTACACTCACATGACTTTCTCTACACTTGTACAAACTATTTTTACAAACGGTTATTCTCCATATGCTTCATGTTAATCGAGATGTTAATCTTATTGCTAATTTTCTTGTAGGTGCACGGGGAATATGATAGGTTTTAAGCGATAGTCAAATATTTCAAGAGCTGGTTGCTATGGGGAGTATTCCATTCTCTTTGTATGTCCAGGACATAAAAAATGAATAACGAATTCCTACTTGAGAAAAAGTATTGGAGAATTTAAGGGAATAACAAGCAATATCTCGAAAATGGTTCACTCAACAACAAAAATGTATATGACATAAATTGTGCATTTTAACGCGATCTACATATTTTGTGTAGTAAACTTTGTCTATCTCTTATGGTTTACCAGTTATGCAAAAGTCGTTCACAATGAAGAATACTTTTGAAGACATTCCCAGAAAATTCGAGATATACATTTCATTTGTCATGAAAATATCTTAAACATATGATATTTTAATCAAAATCGTTAGAGCCATTTTTGAGAAAATTAAATTTTCGAAAAATCTTCCATGTGAAGGGTAATCTGGGGTGGGGGGATTTTCTTGAAAACTTTCGTGTCGCATCTCTGGAAGATACTGAACCCAAATACCAAGTTTGGTGTTTATCCGACTGGTCGTTTCTGAGTTATGCTGTTCACAGACAGACACACACATAAGGACATGTTTCCAAAAATGCTTTTTTTGGATTCAGTGGGACTCAAAACATATATTTCCGGTGAAATCTCGGTATCGAATTTTTGGGTGGAATGCAATACTTCCCCTACTTACTATACGTAGTAGAGAAAGTAAAAAAAAAAAAAAAAGATTCTGATTTGTTAATTGTAAAATATCGGTTAACGGATTCGTAATGCTAGCTCGACAGCATATTTTCTCTCTTTATGCAATTATTTTTTTCTTATTTATGGACACTCTTTAACTACTATGGTATTTAACGTCCCATTCTATATTGGGCATGAAAGATTGGTAATTTTGCTCAGAGGCCTTTTTATCAGGCTTCAGGTTATTTTACGTGCCGTAAATCTACGACACGGACCACCGGCTTTACTTCTTTTCTGAAGAAAGCCATGCTAAGGATTTTTACGCCCGAAAACATCCATCGCCCTCCGCCGGGTTTGAACCCGCGATCTTGGGAACTAGAGGCTAACACGGTACCACTAGTCCACGGAGGACGATTTCATACAGTTATTTAGCGTAGACTGCTACAATATTGATTCAAACACACAAAGGAAATACAGCAAAACTTTCTTATGTTAGGTACATTAAAACATGGCTATCGCATGCGTATCGTACCGTTATAAGCAGATTCGATTCTCTTTTTATGGGGGGGTATTTTAATTGCTAAATGTGACATATTTAATATTGCTTGGAATAAAATATCCGCTGACTGTAGTGCACGGAGCGCATGTAGTCACCATGATGCTTCCCCCCTTGGTTGTTTAGTTTTTGTTAGACCAGTATTGCTGTTTTTCGTCAGTTAGCTCTTCAATTGGTTCCATGAACCTTATGAGCTTGAGTACATCCCGTACACCCGACAGTAGAGGACAAATCCTCATGCCGAACCCCGATTCCCTTATACCGCAGGCGGAAACGCTACTACAGCGCTACGGTGATGGCTCTAAGTATATATAAGGTTAAAAAATTAATAAAAGTATTATTCCGTCCTTAAATATCCTCCTCTGCAACTCCGGATAAAAGATTGTAATGAAGTTTAATAGGCAACGTCAGTTTTAATAAAAATAGTTATTTTTGTGAAATTATTCTATGGCAATAAAAAAACAGAGAACAGTAAAAGGTTCGCATGTTTGATAAGCTGTAAAGGGGGTGATATCTTCAGCATCGCAATAACCATTAAGGTGGTAGGACATTGAATTTAATCTTGGGGAGAAAAACAGACGCTTCCTGCCCCAAGAAAAGCGTCTTCTGCTAAATATTGTATATGCAAATTTCGTGCTTGTTCCTCCCTTTGCTATATTGCGTAACGAAGTGGGGGTTCTCCTTCTTCTTTCTCATGTTTATGGATGAAGTTCCTTGTCCCATAATCCTCTGCAGCAAGCAGCGGCTCCTTGGAGAGGTTCATAACACGGCGTAAAGCCTTGGAACTGACAAGCAGGCAGACTTCGGCACTAAAATTGGGAAAGTATTAACACGCTCCTTCTATGCTCTAATTGAGCCTATAAAACTGTCGTGCTGTTTTCTATTACACCTGCATCGTAGTTCTTTATGCTGCATATGATATTTCATCCTGGATACAACGGGGAACACTTCTTAAACCGAGGAGCGCGACCCTGTGGTTATAAAAAGCAGGTGTAGACAATTACCGCAACCTAATTTTAAAAATTCTGCTGTTACATTCACATAATTTACTCCAGCCACTGTCATTTATTTTTTGTAGCAACTAAAAAAACTATTCTTGCAAAGCTTATTTTTCTACCTAGTTCATGTTAATCGAGATTAACCTTTACAGAAATAGTTTCATTACAGATTTCGTTATAGGTACAAGGGAAATAGAGGAAACCCAATCAATATAAAGTAAGAGCTGTAGGCTAACTTGGAAATTCCGTGTTTTTTAAATGATATAGCGAGAAACATATGAATAGCTACAGCACTTTAAAACATATAACCAATGAAAACAGATATCCCGGAAATAGCTGATGCCACAAAAAGTTATTGCAAATAAATTGCTGTTTTAAAGAGGTATACATTTTTGTGCAGCACGCTTTTGTCTCCTCTTATGTTTAATCGTTATACAGAATTGTACAAAATTCCTTCTGAATGAAGAGGACTTGATGGGTTATTCCCAGAAAACTCAATATGTACATTTAATGTCATGGAGATATCATTAAACATTTGTATTTTAATCAGAATCGTTAGCGCTATTTTTGAGAAAATAAAAACTCTCGAATATTTTCCATGTGAAGGGTAGTTTGGTGTGGGGGAATTTCCTTGAAAATCTTCATTTCGGATCTTTGGAAGATACTGAAGTTAGATTCAAAGTTTGGTATTTTTTAAACTTTTCATTTTTGAGTTATACTATTAACACGCACACGTGTTTCTAAAACTGCTACTTTTAAAATTCAGATGCCTCTAAACATACATATATAGGGTAATTAAATTATATTGGAACCCACTCGCGGCCTCACACTACTGCGCGAGACAGCGGGCAGTCGCCGGGGAAATTACGCCGGCAAAGGCGGACTAAAATCCTTACCTTATAATAGATGCTGGAAATATTGACCTTCTGCTCTCAAACAGGCAGCATATCTTGTGTAAATATTCTCGCTCACTCTCCGAAGCTCAGAAGCAGGAATTCTTGTGATTGGTGCCGCTTTGGAGCGTTCGCCTCGAAATCGCGAAAAAACTAGCGCAGCAAACAGCTGTATCTCGATCTTCTGCGAGAAATGCTACACGTCTGTTGAAACTGAAGCCCTATCGCTACACACGAGTGCAAGCGTTAAAGCCAAATGATCCCGCTCAACGTGTGAGTTATTGTAACTGGTTTTTACAATCCATAGAAAGGGGTTTCATTGACCCACAGCTTTTGTTTTTCGCTGATGAATCTTGGTTTCATCTAAGTGGACGTGTGAATACTCACAACAGTCAATACTAGGCTTCAGAAAAACCTGTACTACTGGATGAAACGCCTCATTATGATCAGAAAATTGGAGTGTGGTGTGCGATAAGTGCTAGAAGAATAATAGGGCCCATATTCTTTGATGAAACAATAAATGCAGAGCGATATCAGAGGTTAATTCTGAGGCCATTTTGCAATCGCTTGTCAGAGGAAGAGAAATCGTTTGGTTGGTTCCAGCAAGATTCTGCAACAGCACATACGGCTGCCGAATCATTACATGCAATGAGAGAGGTGTTTGATGACAGAATAATTAGTGTTGATTTGTGGACCCCTCGTTCTCCTGACCTAACGAGTTGTGATTTTTATTTATGGGATTCTTTAAAAGACAAAGTGTATCGCTCCAATCCTCGCACACTACAGGATCTTAGAGAAAACATTGTGCAAGAAATCACAAGAATTCCTGCTGCTGAGCTTCGGAAAGTGAACGAGAATATTTACACGAGATATGCTGCCTGTTTAAGAGCAGAAGGTAAAATTTCCAGCATCTGTTATAAGGTAAGAATTTTAGTCCGCCTCTACGGGCGTAATTTCCCCGGCGACTGCCGGCTGTCTCGCACAGTAGAGAGAGGCCACGAGTGGGTTCGAATATAATTTAACTACCCTATATTTCCGTTAAAATCTCCTTATCTAATTTCTAGGTGGAGTACATTACTTCCTCAACGGTCTTGTAAACAAAATCGCATGACAAAAGAGCACCTCATTGACTGGTGGGTAAACTAAGCTTTTCTCGCTAGCATGTCGTCTCTTCCTTTATATAAAACAGTTCAGTTCAGATCGTAACGTTTTGCGGTTATTTGTGCAGAGAAATAGAAAAAAAATTATTGTAACCCTTCAACTTATGAAACAGAATGTGTTTGTTCAGATTCACCTATAACTAAACGGACCGTTATAGCAGAGGGTTTAAGAGGCTATGCGCAGGTGCTGCAGTTCGTTTCCGGATAAGTCACCAGTGTACTTTTGCAACATGTTGAGAAAATTTTACTTTAGAGAGTGTCATGGCTGAGAATCCTCTGCCACTGTGTAACACATCAACGCGGAAAACGGATAGAAGACAATTGTGTTAAAGTTTTTTTTTACAAATTCTGTGAAAATTGCCCATCTTTAATCGACAATGAATAGGGTTGACTGTTGTTTATCCATAATTGAACTTCTTTGTTGAGTCTTAACTTGACTCATAAAAGGTTAAAATAAAAGTGTGTGCTGATGTTAGTAATTAAATTAATGATTTCTAAAGCCTGAAGTTAAGAACAGTTTAATCCAGTACCTTTAATCACAGTGCCGAACAGTTCAGGCGCCACTTTTATATGTCTACTCTTAGTATTACTTGTTAGAAGTTTAGGATGTAAGACAAAAATAGGAGTAAGACATAAAATGTTTAAAAACTAATGATCCCCAAGTTGTGCCATGTACTATCGTCCAAGAAAGTAAATGTACCCTTTTCGCGGGTCACTATCATTTAGGCGTTCCTTGAGTAGGAGACCGTGGTCGTAGATGTGGTCGACATTTTAACCTGTCACTCACTTCGAGGATTTCTATCGCTATATTAATCCAGTATGACTAAACATAGACTAAACATCACAAAACAAGTTGCAATTCTCTTGCTGCTGAGTTATTAACTACATGGCATTGGCAAGAAAACGGAAAACACGTGGAATGATGATTTTAATAGAATCAATCTATGTTAAATATAACGCACAAGGTAACAATTGTTGTCCTAGCTCATTGGTAAAACGCACGCTGTTTCGAGTGTCCCAAAGGTTCACGTTTCGAACCCCAGCATTTTATTCCATCTTTTTCATCTTGTAAGACGCAGTACTAAATAACTTTACAGTTCTCTTGCAGCTAAGTATTACTACACGATAAAATGATAAAATGAAGATTTAATTTTTGTTTTCCATTCGTTGTTTCGACAAGTTACTTGCTCCAGGAGAAATACATTATCCATAAATCTGAGATGTTTCAGAAATTAATTTATTTCTTCCTATATGGCATGGCCTCAGCAATGAAATAGGAGTTATTTAGTGTGCTTTTTAAGCACCATTATCCCTAGCTATCCCCTTATTTTTGTTATTTATAATAAGTGGAGTAACTATATTGTAACTAACAGTTACACAGAATATATCTTTTAGTTTTATGCATTATACTCCATCGAATTTGAAGAAGTTATTTTGTTGTAACTTGTTTGCAACACGCTTTGGGCGTCAATTTGAAGTAGATCGTATTAAAGGAGTTGCATTATATTTCAACTGTTGGGGAGCCGAACTTGTAGTAGTTGCAACCGTACGTATAGTAAACAGTTTCCGGTAGCCTTGCCCCAAATTTACTTTCAGGTGACCTTTGCCCCAAGTTTAAAAAAGCATTAACTTTGTAATTTAACTGTTTCTTTAAAGATTATATATTTATGTTTGCCTCGGCTGTATCAGTATTTATTTTAGAGACATGGATGTCTTGGCAGGGTTGTGGTGCGACTTAAGAATGTAGGCTTACACAGATTATAATTTTACTTCACTCCTTTTTATTAATGCTTGACACGATTTAAATAAAATTTCACTGATATAGAGAGAGATGTGAGATGGTTTTATTAAATACTTGGCACTTTTTAACACGTAAAATATTTTTCGTCTCACACGAATACGTATTAAATCTCTCGAGGACGCATCTCGAATCCGGTTAGGAACACTGTTTGCAGGCAACTGAATTGATTTCAACCACCTAAACTTGTAAAATTCTGTATTTCAAGTCTGTGATTGGCTATTCCTAATCCAATAGAATACCTTCATTTAACTAAAGCTTTTTCTGATTGTTGATTGGCTATTTGTATAAACTGCCACTAAAATTACATTATTGCTTCCAAGAATCACAAGTAGTATTGTTAAACTTTGCAATTCATTATTGCCTCAAGGTTACCTCATTGTTAGCAACTTTTGACCTATTTCTCACAGATCCTACATTATTAAATTACGTAATATATTCACATAACATTATTACATATGGATACAATAATACAAGCATATGCAATGACTGTTACATACATTTTTTATATATTGTTACATACAGATATTGCTTTAAGGCGGGCTGTTATTGAATTTATATATTACATAATTAGACTGAAATCATTTTAGTGTTAAAAACACTGCCTCAATTCATACAAAATTATATTTGCAGCTGCAAAATTGCTTTTCTCAAGATAAGAGTTTATCTGTTTCTTGTTATTATATGTATTAGCGTATTATTGAGATTAGACGCATTGTATACAGCATTTAGAAGTTGGGTCCATTAAAACTGTCATTCAACCTCCTCGTATTTTCTTTGAAATCATGTAGTAATAACTTAGCTGTAAGAGAACGGCAAGTTTGTGTATTACTGCGTCTTACAAGGAGAAAAAGTTGGAATAAAAAGTACAATCACATACTGGGATTCGAACCGTAAATCCTCGGCACACTTGAAACAGCGTGCGATTTACCGATGAGCTACGACAGCAGATGTTGGTTCTATTAAAATCATCATTTTTGTATTTTTTTGGTGCTAATGCTAGTTAACAGCTCAGCAGCGAGAGAATTGCAACTTGTTTTGTAATATTTAATCCATGTTTCCCCACACTGGGTTTATATATCCATAGAAATCTTCGAAGTGAGTGACAGGTTAAAATGGCGAGCACGACAGTATACATATACGACCACGGTCGATTTAGTTTTTTCATACCCCCTATTCACGGAACGCCTGAATGATACTGACCCTTGAAAAGTGTGCATTTACTTTCTTGAAAGATAGTACTGTATTCACATTCTGTCTGAAGCAATTTCCTCTCGCGGGTACTTAGTACCCACCATCCTCCACGTGGTGCTGCCATGTGCTCGGCAGAGTACAACATTAAGTTTTGTTTACTTCTACTTTAAGCTTAGGGCGAAAAAGATATAGATACTGGTAGAGAAAGTAAAATAGCAACTATAAAGTATTGTTGCAAAAGCTTATTTTTCTCTCCACTTCATGTTAACCAGGATAAACATTTACTAAAGTAGTTTCATTATGCATTTCGTGTAGGTTGAGGCAGTATTTTATATCACAACACTGTGAATACCAGAGTGATTGTAGTGTAAACTAACATTATTGTATGACAATGATTTTAGATGTTTGTTAGCCATAAGCATTGTTAGGAAATAAGTTTACACGGCCTCACTGAAGCTGACAATAGGAGTGGGTAACAATGAAGCGATGGGGTGAGTTGTTTATCACTTAGAAGAGACAAACAAATGACGTCAGAGTAGCGTGCCTTTCTTTAGAAATGGAGGGAATATCTTCCCTAGAGCATATGTGTTTGTAATTATGATTGACTTATAAAACAGACGCTAATGTTGGCGCGATTTAGTAACCAATAGCAGCTCTATTATAATGTTTAGGCATATCGGGGTGAGGGAGTATAAATTCTTGAGCCAAAAGCAAGTATCGCGCAGTTCTACAGAATCATTCACGAGGTAAACGTCGCGCAGTTCTACAGAATCATTCACGAGGTAAACGTCGCGCAGTTCTACAGAATCATTCACGAGGTAAACGTCGCGCAGTTCTACAGAATCATTCACGAGGTAAACGTCGCGCAGTTCTACAGAATCATTCACAGGGTACACATCACGCAGTTCTCAGCAATCTCTCGCGAGGTACACATTACGAAATTCTACAGAATCTCTCGCGTCGTAAAGTTAGTTACAAAATCTGAAGTATGCGACAACTATTACGACAGTAATTACATTCGGAAATGTAACAGTTTCAGTCAGGCATGTATAAGGATTACAGATGTGAACTATTAATTAAGTGTGACGGCAATAAAAGTGTAAAAACAAATTCTTTTATCAGTATTATCTTTTAGTAACAACTTCTTTCCGTTTACACGCCCTGCTCAGAGATATTTGCTCGACTGAGTAATAATAGCTAGCCGGAGGACAAAGAACCCAAAATTCAAAATAGTAAAACAATAACAGGCGCCAAGTAAAAAAGATAACAGGAAGAGAATACTGCGACAAGGTACAAGAGGGATGAGGGAACGATAGCGATAGCATACCTTTAAAAGCAGGTCTCTATATACGCTAATTTTGAAATTCCATTTTCTTTGCACATCGCCAAAAACAAATGAATGGTAACATAACTTTCAGGATTAAGTGCAAACGAATAACGTAGTAGTGTATCTCTTTAAGGATTTTAAAAATGCCTGTTTTCTAAAAGAAAGATAAAATATGTTGCATTTACCGGTATTTCATTTAACAGCAAGTAAGCTGTGAAGTTGAGAATATTATACAGTATTTTAGAGGAAGTTACATAGAAATATAGGGAAAAAAAGCACAAGATTGAGTAAGCAAAATGTAAAATAGGAGTAATGAACGCTAGAATAGAACTGAGTTATCTTTTAATGTTGTGCTAAGGCCCAGTTCTTGAAAATTTAGCATCAATTTCCCTTTCCTCCTGCATTTAATCTTAAACTTACCGTATGTTGATTCCGTCCCGTTTGAATTATTAGGAATGTAAATATGAACAAACGACAGCTATAACTACTGTGGGTAATCCGATTTCATTCTGTTGTTGAGGGCTTCATATTCTCAATTTTCGTGTCCACAGTGTTCAGTATATGTCTAATACTGTTACAGATTTACAGGACAGGCAGTTAATCACTGAGCCTTCATTCAGCAGGCCACATTCGTCTTAATACATCTAATAATGTGACACATTTCGCTCACCGCCAGCCTCCATTAGACAAACCATTACAGAGCTAGTGCTTGTCGCCGCCTGGCTCTTGATTTGATACTACACGCATAGCAACAATGTCACAGAAGTTGCCGTTCCAATCAGGCAAATCCGGTAACTGGGAATGTTGGCTGTGTTGATGATCTAATGTGCAGGATTTTGATCCATTAATTTTTCCCTAGCTAGCCAATACAAATTGTGTATCTTCCCATCTGGTACAGCTTTCCTCAATTCTGGGCATTCTAGTAGGTGATCTTCATTTAAAATCTTCTCAGTATTGCAAATTTTACATGTTTTGTCATTCATAAAACCAAATCCATCTAGATGTTCCGCCAGACAGTCATGTCTACTGGCTAATCTGAAATGAGCAACGGTTTCTTTCCTTGGAACATTTTTTATTTTTTGTACTATTTCTTTTATGTTGGAGTAATTTTTGTTAGTAATTTCCTTTTGAATATTATATTGGTATTTTTGTTCAATATTAATTTTGAGATTTTTTAGTTTCATATCTAGTCCACAAGACTTTATAGGTTTTGAATATAACACTGCACCCTTTTTGGCCAGAAAGTCTACTGTCTCGTTACCATTCACTCCAACATATGCCAGTATCCACAATAATATTACTGTTGAAATTTTGTTTGGAGTAATCTAAAATAAGATCTCACATCCTTAATATTATAAGATTCATCTGGGCTGTCATATCGTTCTATTGCTTGAATGGCAGATCCCGAGTCTGTAAGAACAACTACTTTATTTTATTTTATATTAGTCTTGTAGTATATCTGTTCTAATGCTCTGCACGGTGTTGTAGCCTATTTCGTTACCCAGGGGACACCACGAGGAGGCAAGCTACTTTATACCCCTAAAAAGTTATGCCACAGGTGAGGCACGAAGTCACTACCCCGGCATTATAAGTAATTGTTGATGCGTAAAAAACCGTACCAATAAATATTTTCTGTTTTTTTTTAGGGTTTTTAGTTTTTCTGCCGGGATGTCATGGAAAAATCTATGGAATTTCTAGGCCACATAGAGCTACCGGTTTTACACATATGACTACAGATTCGGTTTCCTCTATCTACCTTCTATCTACAACGAAATGTACAATGGAACTAAATGAAGTAGAAAAATAAACATTCATATGAATAGTTTGCAGAAGCTGTGTGTGTAAACGATATAAGGTGAAGAAAGTGAACATTGTCACACATAAGATCTTTTTAATATAGTGACTCGAAATTGGGATGCAGTTATGACATTATAGCACCCAGCTGCCTCTTTAGGGTACGACATACATTTAGATAGTGTTGATGGGAAGCCATGAATACCTGTACAACCTTGTTTTAATTGCATTGCATTTTAGTGGTATTGCCATTTACTTAGATGTGGCATAGCTCCAGCCAATATTGGGAGCCTCTGAGTAGGTTGAGAAAATCTATTCTCCCAAGTTCTCCGATGCAAGGCGGAGCAGTTCACTTATACCAACCTTGAAACTAGCGATCATATTACAATATTTCATGATGTAATTTACATATTCTCAAAGACCTGCACATGATCAGAACTTTCTAGAAGGTGCCAGGATGTCAGCTCAAGAACAAGGCATGATTAATAGTTGACATCCACTTATAAGACGCTGAGCGAGCGAGATAGCTACACGGTAATTTGCGAGGCTCGCATTCTATAGGTCCTAGGTTCGATTCCTGGGGCTGAACACTCAGACCATTGGTTTTTCGTGGTTTTTCTTGATTGTCTAGGCGAATGATGTGGTAGTTGCTCTTCTATCACGAATTTCCTTTCCCACATTTCCTGTCGCTTCGCTTTCCCCTTCATGTTTCAGGTAGACGTAGAGGCTGTGCGGTGTCGGATAGATGTGGCAGAGTTTGCTCGTTGGGAACTTATTTTCGGCATTGTCAGATGGCAGTCTTCTCTGAGTCGCCTCAAGTGGATCGAGTTCTCTCCTGTTCCGCCAGAGGGAAGCCTTTTCTAAACAGGCCGCCGATGTGACCGGGACATTAAGGAGTCTTTAGAAAAACCTCTATGAATCTCTGTCGGCCAACCTGCCTGCGGTTTCTTCACCTCATCCGTTCCTCCTGGGAGTGGTAAGCACAAAAGATCCGCGTTTGGTCGAAGTGCGAAGTGTCCCCTACGTTCCCTGGTAGTAGGTCATATTACACGCTGTCACCAAGAACTTCCCGTACCCTATCCTTCTGGCAGTCCTATAGCTTCTCCGGAACTAAAGGACCTCACTTTCATGTTAACCACGCATTCCACCAGTTTACAAGAACCAACCTCAAGTCAAACTCAGCAAAAGATTGTTATATCACAAAAGAGGAAGGCATTTCAATTTATACTTTTAAATTGTGTGAAGTAATGTATGCCAATGGTTTACTTTCTCTACCACGTAGGTAGAGATGGTATTGTACTCTAACATAAAATTCGATTACGAGATTTGACTGAAAATGCATATTTTGAGACCCTCTGAATCCAAAAAGGAGCATTCTGAGAGAAAGGTCGGCGTGTATCTCTGTGAACAACGTAACTCAAAAACGAAAAGTAGTATAAATACTAAACTTGGTATTTAAGTTCAGCATCTTCCAGGGATACGATAAGAGGGATTTTTTAAAGCACCACCACACTCCAAACTATACCTTACATGAAAAAGTTTCGAAAATATTAATTTTCTCAAAAACGTCTAACGATTTTGTTTGAAATACTACCTCTTTAACATATTTTCATGACGAATGAAATGCATATCTTGAATTTCCTGTAAAGTCCCCTCCATTCTGAATGAGTTTTATATAATTGGTAACGTCAAGAGATAGACGAAATCTTACTGCACAATAAATATAGATATCTTTAAAACACACAGTTTATGTCAAACACATGCTTTTGCGGCGTTAACCACATATTCCTTGTTATTGGTTTGAATTTTCAAATGCTTTTTTAAAACTTTCTTCAAGTCGCTATTGGTTTTTTCTCGTGGTTATGCCAAGAGCATTTCATTTCAAAGCCATAAAATAGCGATCTCTTTTTAAATAAAATGTGATGTGTTACACTCACATGACTCTCTCTACTGTTTTACAAACTATTTTTACAAACGCTTATTCTCCATATGCTTCATGTTAATCCAGATGTTAATCTTATTGCTAATTTTCTTGTAGGTGTAAGGGGAATTGGTAGGCTTTAAGCGATAGTCGAATATTTTAAGAGCTGGTTGCTATGTCGAGTATTCCGTTCTCTTTGCATTACCAGGAAAAAAAAATTAATAAGGAATTCCATTTGAGAAACATAAGTATTGGAAAATTTAAGGAAATAACAAGAAATATCTCGAAAATGGTTCACTCAACAAAAAAAATGTATACGACATAAATTGTGTATTTTAACGCGATCTACATTTTTTGTGTAGTAAAATTTTGTCTACCTCTTATGGTTTAGTAGTTATGCAAAAGTCGTTCAGAATGAAGAATACTTTTGGAGACATTCCCAGAAAATTCAAGATATACATTTTATTTGTCATGAAAGTATCTTAAATATATGATATTTTAATCAAATTTGAGAACATTAAAATTTTCGACAAATGTTCCATGTAAAGGGTAATCTGGGGTGGGGGGATTTTCTTGAAAACCTTCGTGTCGCATCTCTGGAAGATACTGAACCTAAATACCAAGTTTGGTGTTTATCCGACTGTTCGTTTCTGAGTTATGCTGTTCACAGACAGACACACAAACGGGCATGTTTCCAAAAATCCTTTTTTTGGACTCAGGGGGTCTCAAAACATATATTTTCGGTGAAATCTCGGTATCGAATTCTTGGGTGGAATACAATACTTCCCCTACTTACTATATGTAGTAGAGAAAATAAAAATGTTGACCATCTCTTTAGCCTACTGTATCCTTCTTATACCTACAACGAATTGTAAAATGTGTAATGAAAGTTTATCTCGATTAACAAAAAGTAGGTAGAATAATAAGCATTTGTAGGAAGTGTTTGTGGAAGAGTGGGTAGAGGAAGTCATATGAATGCATCACATCAGGTTTCTTTAGACCACTGCAGACCTTTGATTATAAAAAAGTAATATTGGTTTTAGTTTAAGGTCAAGTAAGAAACTAGTAATGATATGTTTATAATTAAAATAGTTATTGTATGTCATTTCACAAAAGCCTACTTTTCTTCTTTCATGGTTGAGTTGGCTTAGCTCCCTCTTACATTGGAGCCCTCATTTTTTACCACATTAGCAGTTTGTAGGCAGTAAGTTGGGAAATTGAACCAGACTGGAAAATGCAGTACCACAACCGGGACTCCAACAACGGATCCTCGGCTCTCGTACCGATGCTCTTACCACTTGAGCTACCAACTTCTCAAATGATTCAAGTATTCCAGTAAACATTCATGGCGAGCTCTAGTGTAGATGTCATACCTCAAAGGCAGCTTGCAATGTTGTGAGTACTTTTAATTTCCGGCCTCTGTAGTTAATTTCTGTTAGGGTGAATCAAAAGGATAAAGAAATCAGTTTACGCAAAGCAGGACAGGTATGATGTAAAAAAATCTATTATAAAGCGCAAAATTTCTCAGACAGAAAGTTAAAGGGAGGAGAAATTAGACCGAACCGAAATGACTCAAATTTGTCGTGAACAAGACTGATTATTTATACTCTTCAGTTTGTTATGCATCGTTACGAAACGGTTTTTGTACATGTAATTGTGTGATAGAGATACTAAATTGAATTAAGTTGAGTTTTATATATGGATGCTCTTTAACTGCTATGGTCCTTAGCGTCCCATTCTATATTGGGCGTGAAAGACCGGTAATTTTGCTCAGAAGCCTCTTTATCAGGCTTGAGATTCTTTTACGTGCCATAAATCTACGACACGGGACCACTGGCTTTACTTCCCTTCCGAAGGAAGCCATGCTTAGGATTTTTACGCCCGAAAAAATCCATCCCCCTCCGCCGGGTTTGAACCCGCGACCTCGGATAACCACTACACCACGGAGGACGACTGATAGAGATACGCGATATCATGGAATTTCTAGGCCAGATATAGTGACTCAGGTTTTAAATGTCTGATTATCGATTCGGTTTCCTCTATCCATTTTGTTCCTTCAACGAAATGTAGATATAATGAAACCATTTCTGCAAAGATTTAAAAATAAACAAAAGTGGATAGAGAAGGTCATATTAATGTAACACAAAATAAATGTTTTTTGTTTTAGTCTTGCTTATATTATATTTTATAACATGTATTTTTGTAGTATTTCTGTTTTACCTTTGAAGGCTTTTAATGTTTACGTCTGTTATGGACTTGCCGTTGACGTGATTAGTATGCAACAGTTTGAGCCTTAAGTACTGATTTAATAGTGAAGTAACTGTCTCTGTCCTCAAGAATTCCCTTCGTATCTTCCCACCTCATCAGTCGATCAAAAATAGACTATGGGTATATAATTTATTCCTCAGCACGATCATCTGTGCTGAGGAGATTAGATGCAGTCCATAACCGGGGCATTCGAGTGGCTATTGGTGCTTTTCCCACTAGCCCAGTTATGAGTCTTTACGCCGAATCTGCAGAACTTCCTCTGCGTTATCGGCGTGATGTCCTTTTGGGAAATTATGGCTTTACGCTTAAATTATGCCTCAACATTCAACGTTCGCTTCCTTTTTTCACACTGCGCTGGACGAACGTTATAGGAACAGCTCCATTAATCCAAGGCCTGCAGGTTTTCGTTTCCGGGAGCTTTTAAGAAAGCACGACATTGAAATGCCTAGCATGTTTGCTAAGAGGGCGAGGGTATTCTCCCTTGGTTTATTGTGACATCTGCTTTTGGAATTTCTGTCCGGTTACAGTGAAGAAGTTATTTTGTTGTAGGAGTTGTATTGTAGTTCAACTGTTGGGAGCAGAACTTGAAGTTGGTTGCAACCGCACGTGTAGTAAACAGTTTCCGGTAGCCTTCGCCTCAAATGTACTTTCAGGTGGCCTTTGCCCCAAGTTTTAAAATATATTAAATTTGTAATTTAACTTTCTTTAAATATTATGTATTTATGTTTGCCTCGGCTGCGTCAGTATTATTGTTAGAGACATGGATGTCTTGGTAGGGTTGTGGTGCAACTAAGAATGTAGGCTTACATAGATTATAATTTTACTTCACTCCTTTTATTAATGCTTGACACGATTTAGATAACAGTTCACTGATATATAGAGAGAGAGCTGTGAGATGTTTTTATTAAATACTTGTACTTTTTAACACGTAAAACTATTTTTCGTCTCACACGAATAAGTATTAAATCTCTCGAGGACGCATCTCGCATCCGGTTACAAACACTGTCTGCAGTCAACTGAACTCTAAATTTGTAAAATTTTCTCTTTTTCAGTTTCTGATTGGCTAATCCTACTCCAATAGAATATCTTTATTTAACTAAAGCTTTTTCTGATTGTTGATTGGCTATTTTATAAACTGTCACTAAAATTGCATTATTGCTTCCAAGAATCACAAGTAGTATTGTTAAACTTTCAAATTCATTATTGCCTCAAGGTTACCTCATTGTTACCTCATTTTTAGCAACTTTTAACCTATTATTCTCACAGCTCCTACATTATGAAATTACGTAATACATTCATATAACATTATTGAACACGTATACAATAGTATACAATAATATAATATATATAATGACTGCAATATACATTTTTATATATTGTTACATACACATATTGCTTTAAGGCGGGATGTTACTGAATTTATATATTATATAATTAGTCTGAAATCATTTAAGTGTTAAAAATACTGCCTCAAATGTGACCGAATTTTGATCTACACCGATGGATCTTAGTGCACCAACGGTGTTGGATGTACTTATGTTCATGGAACCTAACCCTATACATTCGGTTTTCATGATAGCACACCCATTTACAGTGCAGAGCTATATGCCATATACCGAGCCGTTTTGTATGTGCGCCGTCTTAAATTGGGAGACTGTCTCATTTTGAGTGATTCCCTTAGTGTACTTCAGAGTCTTCGTGAGCTGTACAACTTCCACCCCATTTTCAGCGAATCCAGGATGCCCTCCATGTTTTATACGCTTCTGGCGTTAATGTCGAGTGTGCCTGGATACCTGGTCACGTTGGTTTGCCGGGTATGAACTTGCAGGCAACCACAGAACCCAGTGTTACAATACCTCGAATAACGTCGGAAGACTTTAGGCTTGTGCGGAGAGCTCTGCTGTCCTGCTGGCGCGAGGAGTGGTTAGCCCACCGCAGAAACAAGCTTAGGGTAGTAAAAGACATTCCGATAAATTGGGTAACTTCCTCTCGCGTATCTAGTCGTGAGGAGGTGATTTTGGCTCGGTTGCGTATTGGCCGCTGCAATTTTACACACAGCTACCTTTTTAAGGTGACCCTGCTCATATTTGTCCGCTTTGTAACGAAGGTCTGTCGGTCTGTCACGTGTTGCTAGACTGTATTGCTCTAGCACGTCATCGCGACTCTCTGCAACTGCCGGACAGTCTTGCAGAGGTCTTAACGATAATAAGCAAGCGGTTGTTGGAATTTTTAATTTTGTGTCAAAAGTAAATTTCCAAATGCGAATTTAGTTATGTTGAATTCAGGTGTTTCATAGTTCTTGGTTTAGTTTTATATATTTATATCTATTTTTTCCTGTGTCTTTTATATTGAGATTTATTTCTGATTTTTGCTATATTTTTATATTAATGTTTATCTCTGGCGTTTGCCATGATACTTTGTACTGATTTTTATCTCTGGCCTTTTCCATGATCCGTTTTAAAAGCGGCGCTACTGACCAAGCAGTTGAGCGCCCTTAAACACAAATCTTCTTCTTCATCATCATCACCTCAACACTACAGTTAAACTAGCGAAACTGTTAAATTTTTACTTTCTCTACTACGTATAGTAAGTAGGGGAAGTATTGTATTCCATCCAAAATTTCGATACCGAGATTTCACCGGAAATATATCTTTTGAGACCCCCTGAATCCAAAAAAAGCATTTTTGGAAACATGACCGTGTGTGTGTCGCTGTGTGTGTCTGTCTGTCTGTGTCTATGTGCGTATGTGTGTGTGTGTGTGTGTGTGTGTGTGTGTGTGTGTCTGTGTCTGTGAACAGCATAACTCAGAAACGAACAGTCGGATAAACATCAAACTTGGTATTTAGGTTCAGTATCTTCCAGAGATGCGACACGAAGGTTTTCAAGAAATTCCTCCCCAGATTACCCTTTACATGGAACATTTTTCGAGAATTTTAATTTTCTCAAAAATGGCTCTAACAATTTTGATTAAAATATCATATGTTTAACATATTTTCATGATAAATGAAATGTATATCTTGAATTTTTGTGGGAATGTCTCCAAAAGTATTCTTCATTGTGAACGACTTTTGCATAACTGGTAAACCATAAGAGATAGACAAACTTTTACTACACAAAAATGTAGATCGCGTTAAAATACACAATTTATGTCATATACATTTCGTTTGTTGAGTGAACCATTTTCGAGATATTGCTTGTTATTCCCCTAAATTTTCAATACTTATTTTCTCAAATGGGAATTCGTTATTCATTTTTTTTGTCTTGGATATGCAAAGAATTATAATGTGTGCCAAAGGGAATGGTGCTCACCTAGCAACCAGCTATTAAGAGATATGTTTATACTTAAAAGCTACTGTATTTCTATATTGCCCTTGTAAATACAAAACAAGGGGAACATAGTACGCATTAAGCGATAGTCAAATATTTTTAGAACTGGTCGCTATGTGTAAAATGTAATGCTCTTTGCATGTCAAAAGATCGTTTCTGCAAATGTTTATCTCGATTAATATGAAATAGATGGAGAATAAGAGTTTGTAAAAATAATTTGTACAAGAGTAGAGAAAGTCATGTGAGTGTAACACATAAGAATTTTTGTTTGTTTTGGACTTCAATTTCGGAGTTGTTAAATCCGCAAATTCAATGACACCTAAATCATTCAGCATTGTTGTGCTTGGAAACATTATCATTCAGGAAACATTCATTCTTCTACATCTGTTTGTGTGTTTGTTTCCTACGTATACAAGTTTTAATAAACTCTGGAAACTGAGTGGCGTAGCAGACAGCAACAGTTTCGCACCACATCACTGATATTCATTGGCCATTGTTAAGGAAACCAGGAAGTATAAAGTGACCAAAACCTTCATTTTTAGGCCTAAAAAGATCTGCAGCTCTTACCAAGTATTTCGAGCGATATGACTCCGCGGTAAAGTGTGAGGCCCGTACTCGGGACGTCCCGAGTTCGATTCCCTCCGAACACCCGCTCTGACTTTGGGTTTTTCGTGGTTTTCTCAGGTTGGTAGTCGAATGCTGCGGTATTTTTTCATCCACCACAATTTAATTTCTATAATTTCCCTTTCATTCCGTTTCCTTCTCATATTTCAGATGTGCTTCTAGGTTTCGTGGCGTATGGCGGTGCCGGATAGATGGCGTGGATGCTTGCTCAAAGGAAAGAGTACTCACCGTGGACACTAGAGGGATGCTTGGTCGACGGGTCGTTAATCGCCCTCTGTAGGCAGCTTCAGCAATGGGACCGGTCTACAAGCTTGGAACTGATTGGGATTTCAGCGCATCTCTGTGGCCTGTTGTGACGGTATTCGTGTTAAGTTTGTGTTTACTTGTGTTTTGCCCCACGTTTGAGAGCCAAATATGCGGCGGTATTCTTTGTTTGTTTGAAAGAATGCTACTGTTTATTTGCCGCACGTATAAAAGACAATTTGTCGCGGTCACTTCGTGTTATCTTTTACTGAGCGCCTGTTATTTTATTTAATTTGGGTTCACTGTCCTCCGGCTAGCTATGATCTCTCGGTCAAGCAAATCTCTTAATCAAGGTGTGTAAACGGAAAGGAGTCTTATCCAAAGATAACAGTGATGAAGAATTTGTTTTACACTTTTATTGTCGTAACATATTATGCACTTTCACATATTAATCTTGACACTCGCCAAACTGAAACTGTTATAATAACTTATTTACCACACATTCTTAATTCGCGTACTTCAACTTATTGTTTAATTAACTTTACGACACTTCAGATTTTTTTATAACTTTGCTACGCGTAACCTGCGAATGTATTCACCATGACTGTTTCTGTTGAACTCAGCGACGTGTAATGCACAAATGTTTCCGATGGACTGGAGACGACGTGTAATGCACAAATGTTTCCGATGGACTGGACGAATCTGACTCTGACCTAGCCCTTTTTATACTCCCACACCCCGATATGCCTAAAGATTATAACCGAGCTGCTATTGGTTAATAAAACGCGCCAACATTAGCGTCTATTTTTATATCCAATAAAAATTACGAAAACATATGCTCTAGGGAAAAATGTTCCAGCAAATTCTAAGAAAAACGCGCCAATATTACGTCATTTGCTCGTCTCTAATAATGATAAACAGCTCACCCCCTCGCTACATTATTGCACGCTATTATTGTTAGTTTAAGTAAGGCCGTATAAACCCACTTCTTAACAATGCTTACAATCATCAAACATCTCAAATCAATGTCACACAATAATGCATATTCACACTATAATCACTCTTGACATTTACATAATTTGTGATACAAATTACTGCGTCATATGCCCCACTAGAAACATAATTATAAATATTTACAACTTGTTTGGAAATTTTATAATTGGGTTTTTAGTCTCCTGAATCTTGGAACACACGCTATTTATCACTTTCACTTAACACTTCACGCACATTTAACACACGACATATGTTTTGCCTTTATCTCGCCACTATTTACTGGCTCTGGTTTAATGTGTTTAGACATTAATCTGACATTACAATTTTTTATAGCAAATACTGTACCCTGAATTATTTAGTTACTTTTACAAAATTGTTTACTTTCTTCGGTTGTTGACAAAAATTTATACATTTAAGATTTTTGTAATTATTACACATATTTACCAAAATATTCACCCTCTACACAAATATATTTACATCTCTTAAATCTAGACACTGTTTCACATTATCTGTTTGCTACATAAGTATTTGTTTTAATTATTTTTACCCCATTTTTGTTGTTTTGTACTTTATATTTAAAATACTATTTGAATTATACCTACGTACTTTTACTTTAATATAACATTAAGTTTTAGTTATTACATTCTTCATTTCAAATGCTGTTACAGTTACTACGAAATTGTTATTTTTTTTAAACATTTAGTTATGTCCAGAATTTATTTCTCCTTTCTTATAACATACATACATAATTAACCCTCTTACATTCCAATACATTGCTCTGCAGTTCATCTTTAACTATCCAGAATTAACTAGCTTTTTAGCAGTCATTGCTATTCCCCCTCCTGGATCAAATTGTCTGTGCTAAACATTACTCGTAGCCGTATCCTAACCTTCCAAAATTTGTTCATGAATAACCTCTTAAAGGATTCGTATGAAATTTCACCCCCTGATACCATTTGTAACCAATCTAAAGTTTTCTGAACCACACATCTTTTAACAACTGTCATTTTCATTTCTTCTGCTATCTTTTTAAATTGAGAGTACTCTAACAAGTCTGTAATAAACTGTACTGGATTGGAGTTTTCATTTTGAACAACTTGGTACTTGTTAATTTCAGAAGTTAGCTTTTGATTATTTATAGGCAAAATTTTATCTTCTTCGCACAATTTATTTCTTTGCGTTTCTGATTCTTTCTGAATTTCAGATATCTCCCCTCTGAAATTAACTGGCGCCTGATTTAAATCTACATTCGTAACCTCTTTCATCTCTCTTAGCTCATTTGAAATGCTACTCATTCGACTTCCTAATTCTGTACATTTTACATCAACATGTTCTATTTTACTATTAACCTCACTTTTTTGGTTAGATAATTCCCTGCTCATGTCTAACATTTTCTTTGAAACTTCCCCTATCTCATTTGCTATCATTTCCTGATTTTCATTTCTCATTCTCATCATACTACTATCTAGCTCCATAAATTTCTTTTCAATTTCTTCCCTGTTTTGTTCTAAGCTCTTACCAATATCTTCACTCAATTCCCTATTATTCTTTTGCATATCTTCCCTTAATTGATCTGTAATACTCTTACCAATTTCTTCCCTTAATTCCCTATTATTCTTTTCCATATTCTGAGTTAGTTTTTGTTCTAATTTCTCACTATTCTTTTCCATATCTTCCCTGTTTTGATCTATTTTCTTTTCTAATTTCTCATTACTCTTACCAATTTCTTCCCTTAATTGATCTGTAATACTCTTACTAATATCTTTCAGCATTTCCATCATCATACTAGCATCAAGATTAACATTTCCTGCTGTTCTATTCTCACTTTCTGCACTAACATTTTCTCCCTCAAATCCTACATTGTTTGAGCTATTTTCTGTAACCTGTATTGAATTACAATTAACTGTTACATTATCTCCCTCCATAATTGTTTCATCAGTATTATTAGTAGCCATTGTTCTCTTAATCCTGCCACTGCTCAAGTACATTTAAAATTTTACCCTTTTTTTTAGAATAAAAAAGATCACACTTTTCTAACCTTTCTGATGCTATCTGCTGATGTTGCTTTGATGTCCAGCTTCCTGCCCCTCTCCCCTAGATGTATATGTCGCTTCTGCGTCGTATTATGATGAATCTACGTCGTCTCGATGTTTTTGTGTCCACTCATCCGCGTCGTCTGTCGTTCCTGTAGTTGTTTCTGGAATCTGCGTCTTGTAGTTCAGTTCACTGCTCCATTCGCTCCACGTCCTGGTTCCTTCGCCCCTTCCTAGTTATTTCACTCCTTCCTGGTTAATTCGCCCCTTCCTAGTTATTCTGCCCCACGTTCTGGGTGCCAATTTGCGACGGTATTCGTGTTAAGTTTGTGTTTACTTGTGTTTTGCCCCACGTTTGGGAGCCAAATATGCGGCGGTATTCTTTGTTGTTGAAAGAATGCTACTGTTTATTTGCCGCACGTATAAAAGACAATTTGTTGCGGTCACTTCGTGTTATCTTTTACTGAACGCCTGTTATTCTATTTAATTTTGGGTTCACTGTCCTCTGGCTAGCTATGATCTCTCGGTCAAGCAAATCTCTTAATCAAGGTGTGTAAACGGAAAGGAGTCTTTTATCCAAAGATAACACTGATGAAGAATTTGTTTTACACTTTTATTGTCGTAACATATTATGCACTTTCACATATTAATCTTGACACTCGCCAAACTGAAACTGCTATAATAACTTATTTACCGCACATACTTAATTCGCGTACTTAAACTTATTGTTTAATTAAGTTTACGACACTTCAGATTTTTTTATAACTTTGCTACGCGTAACCTGCGAATGTTTCACCATGACTGTTTCTGTTGAACTCTGCGACGTGTAATGCACAAATATTTCCGATGGACTGGAGACGACGTGTAATGCACAAATGTTTCCGATGGACTGGACGAATCTGACTCTGACCTAGCCCTTTTTATACTCCCACACCCCGATATGCCTAAAGATTATAACCGAGCTGCTATTGGTTAATAAAACGCGCCAACATTAGCGTCTATTTTTATATCCAATAAAAATTACGAAAACATATGCTCTAGGGAAAAATGTTCCAGCAAATTCTAAGAAAAACGCGCCAATATTACGTCATTTGCTCGTCTCTAATAATGATAAACAGCTCACCCCCTCGCTACATTATTGCACGCTATTATTGTTAGTTTAAGTAAGGCCGTATAAACCCACTTCTTAACAATGCTTACAATCATCAAACATCTCAAATCAATGTCACACAATAATGCATATTCACACTATAATCACTCTTGACATTTACATAATTTGTGATACAAATTACTGCATCACTGTCTACCTGCGGCCTGTGGTTCCTTTACTTATCTCTTTCTCTGGGAATGGTAGACACAGATCTATGTAGGTCGCAATGCGCGAGGCGTCCTCCTCCGTAATGTAACCTATACCTATACAAAGTAATTTGATAGACGATTTATTGCTTAAAAATAACACTTAAGAGATTTAAATGGTAGGAGACAATGGACAGGATGATTATTTCCCTGAAATTTATTAAGGTTAGTCAGTTCAAGAGCTTTTCGCATTTCTCTGTACACTTATTTTTACTTTCTCTACTACGTATAGTAAGTATTGCATTCCACTCAAAAATTCGATACCGAGATTTTACCGTAAATACATGTTTTGAGGCCTCCTGAATCCAAAAAAAGTATTTTTGGAAACATGTCCGTGTGTGTGTGTCTGTCTGTGATCAGCACAACTCAGAAACGAACAGTCGGATAAACACCAAACTTGGTTTTTAGGTTCAATATCTTCCAGAGATGCGACGCGAAGGTTTTCAAGAAAATTCCCCCACCCCAGATTGCCCTTTACATGGAACATTTTTCGAAAAATTTAATTTTCTCAAAAATGGTTCTAACGATTTTGATTAAAATATAATTTATTTAAGATACTTTCATGAAAAATAAAATGTATATCTAGAATTTTCTGGGAATGTCTCCAAAAGTATTCTTCATTGTGAACGACTTTTGCATAACTGGTAAACCATAAGAGATAGACAAAATTTTACTACACAAAACATGTAGATCGTGTTAAGATACACAATTTGTGTCATATTCATTTTTGTTGTTGTTGAGTGAACCATTTTCGAGATATTGCTTGTTATTCCCTTAATTTTCCAATACTTATACTTTTTCTCAAATGGGAATTCGTTGTTCATTTTTTTTGTCCTGGTGATGCAAAGAGAATGGAATACTCCACATAGCAACCACCTCTTAAAATATTTGACTATAGCTTAAAGCCTAGCAATTCCCCTTGCATCTACAAGAAAATTAGCAATAAGATTAACATCTCGATATCTCGATTAACATGAAGCATATGGAGAATAAGCGTTTGTAAAAATATTTGGTACAAGGGTAGAGAAAGTCATGTGAGTGTAACACATCAGATTTTTGGAAACATGTGTGCCTGTTGCGGCGGTACTGCCTCCTCATTCAGATGTTCTGGTTCGTAAAGCCCACAGCTCGCGGCTTACCTTTCTGCAGCCTTTGCGTAGACACCGGATGTTTGTCGTGGTCTGCCTCTCTGCATCTGGAGTTTGATGTCGCGGTCACCTGTTTCTACTCTCTATCCTCGGCTAGCTATAGTAATTACAGCAAGGTATGTAAGAGCAGGGACTTCTTCTCGGTAAAGTAAACGTAGATCTCGGGTGTGGTAATGTAGAAAAATAGACGTGCTTCAGTTTCGAGAGGATAACACCAGTTTTCTTTATTTGTCAGTTTTAGTAATTCACAACACTGATCACTCTGATACTGTCGCCGTTAAAACACTATCCACTGTTGAAGCGTGGCGCTAATGCGACGCGAAGTTTGTACATTTTCAAATCCCTTTACTCGTAGCGATTGTTATGTGTATAGCTAACCCGTTTTAATCCACGAACTTTAAGCGTGACACCCCTTAATTATCCGATCCTCTGTCTGTGGTTTAGGAGCAACTCCCCGATTTTTGGTCTTAGCAAATCTATTTATTGTTGCGGGCTCCTTCAGCTCATTGTCGCCATTCACGGCGAATTATATATAGTACAAAAGGACAATGGCTCTACCCCTCACTGTACGAACAATACTTTTGTACCATAGAAACATCGTAAAACTCACTTGGTGCATTCGGAACCACTTTTCCTGCATCTAAAATATCTCATGGACACTATTTTAACATAGCGCTTAAAATATTTGCAATAAACAATTTGTTACTTCTCTAATATTAATAACAGAAATACAAACATGATATTAAATCACTCTTCTTAAGCTACACAGTAGTAAAAAAAAGAAAAATAGTTATGAACAGCATAATTTAATTTCATTAAATACTAATGACCCAAATTAGCAATAATTCCTTAGCTCGGGCTTGTTGGCTTAGAGCTGGCCTTTCACTGTCTTGTCAGTTAGTGAACAGCATAGGGTACAGCGGGGCTACTCGCCCATTTCAAATTTAGACATATTGTGTGGCATTAAACTTTTTTAAAAAATGTGTCAGTGTGGTACAATTGTGCTATTTCAATTACGAATACGTTTCAATAGGAAAAAAATCTGATGTGTTACACTCAAATGACTTTCTCTGCTCTTGTACAAAATATTTTTACAAACTCTTATTCTCCATCTATTTCATATTAATCGAGATAGACATTTGCAGAAACGATCTTTTGACATGCAAAGAAAATTACATTTTACACATAGCGACCAGTTCTAAAAATATTTGACTATCGCTTAAGGCCTACTATGTTCCCCTTGTTTTGTAAGAAGTGCAGTAGCCTTTAAGCATCGACATATCTCTTAATAGCTGGTTGCTAGGTGCAGCACCATTCTCTTTGCCACAGATTAATACTCTTTGCACATCCAAAACAATAAAAAAATGAATAAGAATCTCCATTTGAAAAATAAGTATTAAAAAATTTAAGGGAGTAACAAACAATATCTCGAAAATGGTTCACTCAACAAAAAAAAATGTATATGACATAAATTGTGTATTTTAACGCGATCTACATTTTTTTGTGTAGTAAAAGTTTGTCTATATCTTATGGTTTACCAGTCATGCAAAACCCGTTCACAATGAAGAATACTTTTGGAGACATTCCCAGAAAATTCAAGATATACATTTTATTTGTCATGAAAATATCTTAAACACATGGTATTTTAAATAAAATCGTTAGACATTTTTGTGAAAGTTAAAATTTTCGAAAAATGTTCTGGGTTGGGGGGATTTTCTTGAAAACCTTCGTGTCGCATCTCTGGAAGATACTGAACCTAAATACCAAGTTTGGTGTTTATCCGATTGTTCGTTTCTGAGTTATGCTCTTCACAGACAGACAGACAGACAGACAGACAGACACACACACGGACATATTTCTAAAAATGCTTTTTTTTTGGATTCAGGGGGCCTCAAAACATATATTTCCGGTGAAATCTCCGTATCGAATTTTTGGGTGGAATGCAATACTTCCCCTACTTACTATACGTAGTAGAGAAAGTAAAAAGTGAAAATTGCATTACACGAACAAAGTATCAAACAAATATCTGAAGAGCGCAGAAATCACAATTTGTAAAAATGGTGGGGCAATCGTCCCCCTTGGACTAGTGGTACTGTGCTAGCCTCTAGTTCCCAAGGTCGCGGGCGGAGGGCGATGGATTTTTTCGGGCGTAAAAATCCTTAGCATGGCTTCTTTCGGAAGGGAAGTAAAGCCGGTGGTCCCGTGTCGTACATTTACGGCACGTAAAAGATCCTCAAGCCTGATAAAGAGGCCTCTGAGCAAAATTACCGGTCTTTCACGTCCAATGGGACGCTAAGGACCATGGTAGTTAAAGAGCGTCCATAAATAAAACTCAATTTCAATTTTCAATTTCTATTCCACCAGGCATATTTCAGTGTCATAATTACAAGAACTTACCACAAAGCAACATTTTTTGTCCTTTTAAACCCACACACACTTCGTGAAACAAGTAGCATACTTGGCACTTTATCCAGTCTCATTTCCTGGCCGATTCTAGGGAATAATACTTCAGCGCGCAAAATCCATAAGTATTGTTCTTATTACTATCTTCAATTTCAACTGGCTGTAAGTCATCACGTGATTCACTCAGCTGAGACGACGTCTCATATTTGCATTGTTCTTGCTTTCATGTTCCATTTTGAGTATATGTTTAGCCATGGTCGCTTCGTAGTTCGCATCTGAGGTCAAATGCCTTGGCTCTGGTTTTTTTTTTTTTTTTTTTTTTTTTTTTTTTTTTTTTTTTTTTTTTACTTTTTCATGGTCATTCTTTTTGCTTGGCTCGGAATGACGGTATGGAAAGGAGAAGCCTGCTGATTAACTGTGGAAGAGGAAGGAGATTCCCCCTGGTGAAGGGGATTCAGACTTCAGCTGTGAAAACTAAGGAATCTCTGAAAGTGAACATTATGGCACGTAGAAACATCTGCTTGGCAATGAACTGAGGGAAGAAATTTGTCCTCAGAAATAGCTAAAGGGTTCAACAATCAGTGCATTTAAATCCTTTAACACAATTTCCAACGGTGGCAGCTTTATTCCACGCTTTAGAAAACGGTTCTCCAAAGTTAAAGTTGTTGATTGTTCCTTCTGGTGTAGAATGCATATACTTTGTTGCAGCATGATAGAAAACTTTCAGCGGCTTGAAAACTGATCTATCCATCGGCGTGTGAGGTGGAAGGCAGATCCTCTCTATCTCATTCTGACGACAGCATTCTAAGCACTGGATAGAACAATGAGAAGTATGGCCATCTAAGATTAGAAGACACTTTCCAGGTGAGCAGTTCTTCTGAAAGTGTTCAAGCCACTTTAGAAACATATCTTCGTTCACATACCGAGAATCAGACATGACGACTTCTGAAATCGTTGGTAAAGGATGTTTGTACACCCCTTTAAATCGTACACCTTTGAAAATAGTAAAGGGAGGAACAAAATTGCCACTAGCACTACAGAAAGTTATAATAGAGAAATCCCCCCCCCCCACATTTGTGATTTTCACTATTTCCCTGGTAGCTTTTGCTGTCACTATTTTAGATGGGGAATTATTAAGGGGCAAACCAGTCATCAACACCGAAGATCAGATAAGGCTTTCCACAAATACCAGTTTACTCACACTGCTCGATACAAGTCGAAAGATTCCGTCACAACCTGTTTATTCATCCCCTTAGCTCTAACCTTTGATAATACTTCTGATTTTCGAAGTGATAAATCAGTATTCTTCCTCAGAAACCCAGTGAGCAGTCTTTACCTGCAGTCATGTTTTGCATGCCCAGGGATGCTTGAGGTATTTGTCGTTGAATAAGTAAATGCTGCTCTGCTAATTTCTTCAGGAGTGCAGCCAAATCCTCTTGCAGCTAGGTCTTTTAATCCAGAAGTTAAATCACGCTCTTCTTCTGCGCTAAATGCAGTTGGATGACCAGCTGATCTACGAGTATAAGGTTTCTATTTTTCTCATTGCCAGATCAAGTTTTGAAAGTTTACTTGGCCTTTAAGTTTGGAATAAGGAATTTTAAACAATGTAGCAGCTCCTCTCATACGTTTCCGCCTACAACACTTTTTACAGCTTGATTCATGTCTTCTTCGGCCCATGAAGCATTTGGCTTTTTCCTTTTGTATGTACGGACCATCTGAAACGAACCAATAAAACATGTTTTCTAATATTTCGCATTAAAACATCAATTAAGCTAACAGTTTTACTGAGCGAAATAGCTTCAATTGCAGAGATCTAAAAAAAAAAAAAACGCATTAAAAAGACCTTTGTTGAAAGAACCGACAATATTTGTTGATACACCAATGTAATACCTATGTAAGAGTAAAAATTTGCATTATTGCACATGGTTACATCGTAATTTGTTAAGTTGTATTCTTTAAGTACGGAAATAAAGCATTGCAATTCGCTTACCTCCAGATTTTGTTCTTCTATCCTTTCACTAATGTAACACAAAACACCCTTACTAACAACAAATGCGGTGACAATGGGACAAAGGCATATACTGAAGGCAAAACAACCTTCAGCATATGCGGAACTAGCGCGCTGTTACAAAATTTCTTATTTTAGGCGGAATAGCCCTGTAAGCGAATTACCCCTGCTGTACCCTAACTCAAAAACGAAAAGTCCGATAAATACCAAACTTGGTACTTGAGTTTACTATCTTCCAAGTATGCGACACGAAAATTTTCAAGAAAATCCTCCTATCCCAAACTACCCTTTACGTGGAACATTTTTCGAAAATTTTAATTTTCTTAAAAATGGCTCTAACGATTTTGATTAAAATATCATATGTTTAAGATATTTTTATGGCAAATGAAATGTATATCTTCAATTTTCTGAGAATGTCTTCAAAACCCCTCCACATTCTGAATGACTTTTGCATAACTGGTAAACCGTAAGAGATAGACAACATTTTACTAAACAAAAAATGTGGATCTCGTTAAAACACACAATTTTTGTCATATTATTTTTTTTTTGTGGAGTGAACCATTTGCGAAATATTCCTTGTTATTTGTTTGAATTTTCCAATACTTATACTTTTTTAAAGTGGGAATTCGTTATTTGTTTTATTATGTCCTGGATATGCAAAGAGAATGGAGTACTCTACATAGCAACCAGCTCTTAAAATATTTGACTATTGCTTAAAGCCTACCAATTCCCCTTGAATGTATAAGAACATTAGCAATAAGATTAACATCTCTATATCTCGATTAACATGAAGTAGATGGAGAATAAGCGTTTGTAAAAATCGCTTGTTTAAGAGTAGAGAAAGTCATGTGAGTGCAACAGATAAGATTTTTGCCATAGAAAAGTTCCTTTTTCAGCTTAGGGTGGACCGGTCGACTTAAAATGATGTATGCACATAGCACAGCTGATTATAAATGCAGAAAACAAGGATTATTTAAATTTCTTCAACATTTCACATACAACTGTATTAAATAAATTGAATTTTTTAAATAAAATGTTAACGGCATTTTTTAAAACAAAAGTCATAACTAATTTCACACACATTGCAAAATGATTCATAATGAAACTCATAGAATTTGTGGGAAAATTCATTCCTGTTGTTCTAGTTCTTGGTGAGAAGAAGGAACATTAATAAGTCCATGTTTTAGTATTCTTTCATTTTTACTTTCTCTATTACGTATAGTAAGTAGGGGAAGTATTGTATTCCACGCAAAAATTCGATACCGAGATTTCACCGGAAATATATGTTTTGAGACCCCCTGAATCCAAAAAAAGCATTTTTGGAAACATGTCCGTGTGTGTGTGTGTCTGTGAATAGCATAACTCAGAAACGAACAGTGGGATAAACACAACTTGGTATTTAGGTTCAGTATCTTCCAGAGATGCGATACGAAGGTTTTCAAGAAAATCCCCCCACCCCAGATTACCCTTTACATGGAACATTTTTCGAAAATTTTGATTTTCTCAAAAATGGCTCTAACGATTTTGATTAAAATATCATATGTTTAAGATATTTTCATGACAAATGAAATATATATCTCCAATTTTCTGGGATTGTCTCCAAAAGTATTCTTCATTGTGAACGACTTTTGCATAACTGGTAAACCATAAGAGATAGACAAAATTTTACTACACAAAAAATGTAGATCGCGTTTAAATACACAATTTATATCATTTACATTTTTTTGTTGAGTTAACCATTTTCGAGATATTGCTTGTTATTCCCTTAAATTTTCCAATACTTATACTTTTTCTCACATGCGAATTCGTTATTCATTTCTTTTTTATTTCCTGGACATGCAAAGAGAATGGAATACTCCAAATAGCAACCAGCTCTTAAAATATTTGACTATCGCTTAAAGCCTACCAATTCCCCTTGCACCTACAAGAAAATTAGCAATAAGATTAACATCTCGATTAACATGAAGTAGATGGAGAATAAGCGTTTGTAAAAATATTTAGTACAAGAGTAGAGAAAGTCATGTGAGTGTAACACATCATATTGTTTCTGAAGCTATTAGTTTTTTTTTTTAATTTAATCAATATGCACTCAGTAATACACATTTCAGGTCAACTTAATTGAGTCCTATTTCATTTGCCTTAAAATTTGGACAAGATACGGTTACAGCTTTAAAAATTACGAAGTAGAATGTGAATATCTGTATTTTGCATTTCCCGGTTACTTAAAATAAAGATGTAGTTACACCAGCGTCACAAACAGTTCGATATGTCGGCCTAATTTTAGATAACATATGCACGTGAAACGACCACATTAGTTCATCATTAGATTCTATACATCTTGAGCCCATTATACACGAGTATCAAGAAAATCATCGCTAGTTGTGCACCACAGTATCTTATCGGTCCTATTTGGTCTGATCCGCTGAGAATTCGTTGCAGATCACAAATCCGAAGCATGCAGAACAGATACGTTCGAATTGTAACCTCCACCATGGTATTTTCGCAGTACCACTTTTCGTGATGACTTAGGTGTTCTGGAGGTTCTACAGTCCTTATACAGTCCCCCATGAGAGCTACAAAACCTCTACAACATCAAACTTTTTAATGCTGTAGACACTTGCATATTCTCCTAATCGTGTCAACGGAAATTTGGAAAGAAGCAGGTATAAAAGTCTTAAGGCCATAATGCAACACATTATAGGAATTACAGTCATAATTTTCATGTTAGTTCTGTTTTCAAACCTAGGTAACGCCACGATAATGTGTGCGACTCGCATTCGGTAGGTCCCAGGTTCAATCTTCCGTGAAAGACCACTAATCCATTGGTTTTTCGTGGGTTCCCGGGCTCGGCAGACGAATACTGGGGTGTTTACTTTTCTATCACAACCTTCCTGCCTCTCATTTCCTATGCCCCTCATCTTCATTGTCATCTGTTTCAGGGCTATAGGATGAGGCGACGGGGATCGGCGGGTGTGAGCTTTGTAGAGTTTCTTTCCTGGCGTCATTGCGGGATTGCTCAGTTAGGATCCGCCTCCGAGTAGGCCCGACGAGGGGGGCGCCGGGGGTTAGGTTTGTGGTTGTACCCGGTGGCGTTGGATACGTTTGATCTGGAAACGTTTTAGGGTCCCTGTCTAAGCTTGCGCCCGTCATCATCCGAATCTAGTCGCATCCCTCTCTCCCAAGGGCCACGGTAGGAACAAAAGGGGCCTACTTGCGGTGCTCTGCCCCAGTTGCGGGGTTCCTCCGTTCGTCCATACCTTTATCTGTAGTTCTGTTTTAAATAAATTTGCATACAAGCTTCCTTCAATTAAAAAAAACAAGTGTCATTTCAATCAACGAATCTTTCAAATCCCCAGCGTTTCATGGTAAAAGTTTATAAACGTGCTTACCAAATTTATATCAGGTGTTTTCCTTCACTTTGGCGTTAAACAGATTTGATAGATAACACTAGCCTGCATGATATCGGATGACTGAAAACTAATAAGTGATTCTGACTCACTTTTTTATGCTGATTTCAGAACTACTTTTAGTTTTTTTCTATCACGTACAGTTTTTTCACAATTTCACTTCAAAATAGAGATATATAGAGATAAAGATATTGCTTCCGCTACTACACATAAAATTGGGCTTGCTGAAGCAATTTGTAAGGGCTCTATCACAGGATGGACCCTGCTTCAAGTACCTTTCCAAGAAATTTCCCTTGATTACACAAGACAAATTAAAGGCTGGAATTTTTGGTGGTCCTCAAATGAAGAAATTGATGAAGGATGAAGATTTTGAGAAGACAATGAATGAGAGAGAAATAGAAGCATGGACCGCCTTACGACCAGTTACTGAAAACTTCTTAGGCAATAACAAAGATCCTAATTACAAGGCCATTGTCGAAACAATGTTGGAAAATTTCAAGAAGATGGGTTGTAACATGAGTGTAAAGATGCATTTTCTGCATTCACATATCGACTACTTTCCAGAAAATCTGGGACATTATAGTGAAGAGCAGGGTGAACGTTTTCACCAAGATATTAAGGAAATGGAGAGGAGGTACCAGGGGAGATGGAATGAAACTATGATGGCCGACTACTGTTGGATGTTGAGGAGGGACAGTCATCTTCAAGGATCTGCAAGGAAGTCAAAGAAGAGAAAGTTTGAAAAAAATTGAATGAAACTCTTTGGCTTCTTGTTTTGTTAAAATGTAGTCATGAAATAAATTAGGGGAGTTCTTGAGAGTATTCTTAAAATGTTTCTTGAATAAAAACTTACCTTGTGTGAAATGGTGTCTGAATACTTTTCTACGCTCATTAGTAAAATTGTCAAAACATTACTTATTTTGTGTAAAAATGTGACGTGATAGAAAAGAACGGAAGTTATTTCTGGAATCCAGCATAAAAACTTGATTAAAGAACACCTAATTTTAAGAAATCATCTGACAAAATGTTTGAAAATGCAGACTAGTGTAATCTGCATCCATGGGAAAATATAAATTTACCGCTTGGGTGCTTATATCATAGTGAAACCAAATACAAGACAATGTAACCGTTTTCTGTACCCCCTTCATGAGAAAATAACTATATGATAAAAGAAAATTAAGAACAGTTGCGGAATCAGCCAAACAAATGACACATAATTTTTCAGTTATGCTACATGTAATGTTGATGCAAGTACAGATTAAATTGCAACACATTTTGGAAGGATACTATGGTCTGTCCTAAAACTTGGGTAGAATATTTGCTTGCATTTATGCTTAGTTTCAGTTGCAATAAGAGTTTGCTGTGTAACCTCAGAAACAGACTCCAAAAGTATGTGGAGAGGCAGATGTGCTTGAATTACAGGGAAACCTTTTGCAGAACTTAGCTCGGGTTTCAGGCGATAATCACAAAGTAGCAAACTTGGAGACGGAGTCGCTAATTCCCAAGACACCGTGATTTAAAGCGTGATTAGCCCACTCCCCTTCTCCAAATCGGAATTATGTGGCGCGTCTCAGGGAAGTTCAAGCTAATGAAATTGGGAACCACATAGTGATGAGGTTGTCTGTCTGTCCACTGTATTATATGAGTAACAATTTGCATGCAACATTCTGGAAGGTTTTTATTGATGTCCTCGTGCGTTTATCATTTAGTAACTTATGCGGTCCGGAAGAGACAGAGGGACAGAGAGAGCTCTGCCAGGGGCTTGTGGACACTGTCTGTTTCCACTTACTTGGGATGTTAGGTCAACAGTCTGTTACATGGCGCAGGAGAAGAAAAATCGCTTCTCTTATATCCGATATGTTTCCCATACATCCACCAGATAGTGCAGTAAACGTAAGGTAGTAATTACCACCTCAGTCCTCCTCTCAAACCTTGTTTAGTGTATTTTTAGACCTTAACGTGAGGGGCAAACAGTTCCGAGTTCCAAAGTATCTCCGGATCTCTGTGAGAAAGGAAGTAAAACAAGACGGAAAAGGCGAAAAGACAGTGACAGAGATTGCCGAGTAAAACAGCTCAAGCGCTAGCGTCTGTGACTCACATTCTGGAGGTCGCGTGTTCAGACTCTGTGGATTTTAAAAACAAAAGAGATGTAATTTTTTTCTATTTTGAGATATGAAGTTAAACATTTTCAGCGAAATAGCATCGCATATCTTGCAGATTAAAATTGCGACATTCGATAAATACAGCGTTTTTCCTTCACAGTGTGGCCACCTCACAGCTACTCGCGCGCCGGCCGCCGCAGCAGCTCAGACTCCCGCCGAAAGTTATAATATCCCCGCAACCATTTCACATTCTCATATTTACAGCTACTATTGCAATGATAATAATCATATACCTTGTCATCAGAGATGTTGGCAAAGTTGTTGTCGTCCTCCGTGGTGTAGTGGTTACCATGCTAGCCTCTAGTTCACGAGATCTCGGATTCAAACTCGGCGGGGGGCGATGGAATTTTTTGGGCGTAAAAATCCTTAGCGTGGCTTCCTTCGGAAGGGAAGTAAAGCCGGTGGTCCATGTCGTAGATTTACGGCACGTAAAAGAACCTCAAGCCTAATAAACAGGCCTCTGAGCAAAATTATCGGTCTTTCACACGCAATATAGAATGGGACGCTAAGGACCACAGCAGTTAAAGAGCGTCCATAAATAAAACTCAATTTAATTTTAATTTTTGGAAAAGTTGTCTTTTCTATTTGCATATTTCTGGTATATTCTTAGGAAATTTTCATTCAAACTGTACGAGAGTTCAGTATCCGAAATTGAGGAAGTTTATCGCATGATGTTTTCTTTTAATTCTTACAATGGATGGACGTTTGTTGCACACGCGTTATTTTTCAAGTTCCAGGTAGATAAAAATCACAAAACTTAAATCAGATGGCGAGGACCATAATACTCTACGAATTATCATATCTTCAGAAAATTCCTGAATTAAATTTAATGACTCATTAGCTGTATGCACGGTACTAAATTCTTGTTGGAAAAATTCAGACTGACATTCAACGCCGGTCGGCTTTTCAGAAAATGGTGTCAGATATTCCTACATCTCTTCATTTCTTCTTTGTTAAAAAAAGCATAGGTCCTTTTATTTTGTATCTATTTACTGCACGCCGATTTTTGCGTCATGCATGGGAATCTGGTGTATAAAATCGGGTTTCTCTGTACTCCAATATAAATGGTTCACTCAAAAAAAATGTATATGACATAAAGTGTGTATTTTAACGCGATCTACATTTTTTGTGTAGTAAAATTTTGTCTATCTCTTATGGTTTACCAGTTATGTAAAAGTCGTTCACAATGAAGAATACTGTTGGAGACATTCCAGAAAATTCGAGAATTACAATTCATTTGCCATAAAAATGTCTTAAACTTATGGTATTTTATTCAAAATCGTTAGCCATTTTTGAAAAAAATTAAAATTTTTGAAAATTGTTCCATGCAAAGTGTAATCCGGGGTGGGGGGATTTTCTTAAAAACCTTCGTGTCGCATCTCTGGAAGATACTGAGCCTAAATACCAAGTTTGGTGTTTATCTGACTGTTCGTTTCTGAGTTATGCTGTTTACAGACACACACACAGACACGCACACGGACATGTTTCCAAAAATACTTTTTTTTTGGATTCAGGGGGTCTCAAAACAGTATTTCCGGTGAAATATAGGTATAGAATTTTTGGGTGGAATGCAATACGTAGTAGAGAAAGTAAAAAGTAAATAGTGGATAAATTATACTTCCCTATTATATATACAACAGAATGCTAAATATAAGGGGAAGAGAAATAATAAGCAACTCCATTGTATTGTATACACTGTATAAACTGAAAGTAAGTCCAAAGCAGAGAGTAAATCATTCATACATCCACATCCTGAAATACCTCTGGATGGGTTCATACTATTGTGTATATTATTTTATACTTCTAGTAAAATGTCTGCGCAGGGTTTTCTGTTTATATAGATTAAATTTGTATTTCGAAATAACTTGTTCATAAAGGTGGTTTAGAGATGTAAAAACGCCATTGGTTAGAGATTATGTTTTTGTTTACTAACTAAAATGGAGTAGTCACAAAAAGAGCACTATATAACATTAATTATTGTTTTTGTTTTCAGAGGAATCCTGTAATTATTCCTTGTTCCTGTGAGCTTCGATTTTACCCTGCAGCTGTTGTCATGTAACAGGTAGGATAAACAAACAATATCCAATTCGTTTTAAAACATTATTAACGAAAATACTCCAGGACCTGCTTTGTAGACAGATTTTTACTGTATTATGTGATGGAATGAAAACTTTTGAAGAGTTTTCCTTTAGAATTACAGAAGCTGATTTGTAATTTTAGATATCTCTGAGAAGTAAATAGTCACTCTTCTCTTGCGAACTATTGTAGATTCCTTTATGAAACTTTTCACCTACTGGAACATTGAATTAGGTTTGATAAATTTGCTGCCTCGGCCGAGATTCGAACTACGGATCTTAGCTATGATAACGAGACACTCCAAAGCAACTAAACCTTCTCTAGGCAATGTTAATTATTCTGAGGTATATTTTAAAGGAGACATCACAATATCACGGCCGAATTCGAACAGTGGATTTATTCACAGTATTATAGAACAATTATCAGATATATTTCACTTACTCGCTAGTGGATGTACGCTTCATTGCAATAGCAATTTAATATGTGAATTCTTTGATCTTTTAAATCGAAGACAAGAGTTTCTTAAGCCGCTTGTACACGATCAACTTTTTGTCATATTCAATACTTTACAAGACTTTTCAAGAGTTGTCACAACTTCACAACTTTTCTTGTCAAATTGCTTCCAATACTTTTAAAGTCTTGAAAGCAAATGAGAACATGCTCTAAATGGTTAAAGATTTCACAATGATTTGATGGCTTTGGCCAAGGAAATGCGAGTGTTCACAGTACGTCACGAAATCTGCAATATGACTGAAAGCGAAAAGTAAACAAAAATGGTTACCCGCCAAGGTATATCGTATGCGAACTGTTTAGGTTATACATAAGCTGACCATGTCTGTACATTGAGAGTTCCGTGGGTTACCACAAGATGGAGCAGATGAAGGCGGTTATGAAGAAACAATTGCCAGGCAGTTTTCCGAACTAAGTATACATTAATGCAATGTTATATCGTGTGGTTAACCTATCGGTCGGTGTTATTTTCATTGTATTACACACTCATAATGTGATTTCATTGGATATAATACGTGAAAGCGCTACATAATATTAGTAAAGAACAATATTTCATTGCGAATTGTTATACTGTGACGCAAATACTAAATTGCTTTGCGCGTGATAAACTATCAATGTGTTCTGAAGGGTTTCAGTTTGGCGAGGAGACAACTTGTAAATACATATTTTTGACATTGTCAAGTCTTGCCAAGTCTTTTCCAATCTTGTCACATATTGAAAAATATTTCACAATTTTGATCATGTACAAGGGGCTTTACAGTGGCATTAGCAAATATATATGTTTTAAATAAAGAAACTTCTTTCGTATTAGAGGGAAACATTCAATATGTTACATAAGGTAACTACATAAATGTCTATATGTACAGTTATGTAGTGTTACAAAAATACACAAGAGTTGAAATGTATAAGCGCAGCCTTTAATGAAGATTGTGTATTATGAATGTATAGAATTACTGCGTAGAAGCTGAAGTAGAATTGTTCTTTACGTAGTTTGCTGCTACGTATGAAAAGCCGATTTGAAGTAGTTTATATTGAAGAGTTGTATCGTATTTCAACTGTTGGGGAGCCGAACTTATAGTAGTTGCAACAGCACGTATAGTAAAAAGTTTCCGGTAGCCTTCGCCCCAAATGTATTTTTAGGTGGCCTTTGCCCCAAGTTTAAAAACAAAATATTAACTTTGTAATTAAACTGTTTCTTTAAGTATTAAATATTTATGTTTGCCTCGGCTGCGTCAGTATTATTGTTAGAGACATGGAAGTCTTGGCAGGGCGCGATGCGACAAGAATGTAGGCTTACACAGATTTTATGTTTTAATTCACTCCTTTTTATTAGTCCTTGTTACAAATTAAATAGCACTTCACTGATATCGAGAGCTGTGAGATTCTTTTACTTAATACTTGCACTTTTTAACAAGTATACTATTTTTCTTCTCACACGAATACATATTATATTTCTCGAGGACGCATCACGCATCCGGTTACAAACACTGTCCGCAGGCAACTGACTAAATTTCAACCGTCTAAACTTGTAAATTTCTGCATTTCAAGTCTCTGATTGGCTATTTTTACTCCAATAGAATACCTGCATTTAACTAAAGCTTTTTCGGGTTGTTGATTGGCTATTTTTTATAAACTGTCACTAAAATTACATTAATGCTTCCAAGAAACACAAATAACATTTAAACTCTCAAACTCATTATTACCTCAAGGTTAACTTATTATTCTCACAGCTCCTACATTATTAAATTACGTAATGCATTCACATAACATTATTGAACATGTTTACAATAATATAAGCATATGCAATGACTGTTACATACATTTTACAAATTTTTACATACAAATATTGCTTCAAGGCGGGCTGTTATTGAATTTACATATTATATAATTCGACTAAAATCATTTAAGTGTTAAAATACTGCCTCAAAGCTAATGTATAACAATTCATGTTGGTATATCAATACATGGGAAGACATGTGAGATAGGCATATCCTTCGTTTTGTGTATGTTTACGTTCAGCAATTTACCTTGGTCCAAACAAAACCTGTAAGTCATTAAAATATGAGGAACTCAGATGAATTTTTTCTGAAGGTTTGTATGTTCACAGCTGGCCTATAACCTATCAAGCTTAAAAGTATACTCTCCCAAAAGTTACTTAAACCTTAAAGCACAGTAAATGTAACAAAAAATCAAATTTGGACAAATATAAGAACTACAGTGTTGCATAATTAATATTTTCTCATCCTTCTTTTACATATACTGAATGGAAGGGATGCGGATGTCATCCTTTAAACCAGAGATAGATCTCGTTGAGTGGAGTGAAGAAGTTTATCAACACTTTTGTTCCGTCTTTCATAGATTTATAGAATAACGCTTGAAATGCAGAGACATTTGACAATAGAGCGCTTTCCTTTGTGGGTGGGAAAATCATATTTGATGGGTTAGGCCCGTCGGAGGTTAGAATGTCGAACGGTATTAAATTTGCTACTGTGACTTTCTTTTAGAAAGGCGGATCGTCGCGCATCAAGAAAGAGATACCTTACGTCTCCCTCCCTTCTTCTCAAACTGCCCGCGGGTTCAAACCCGGCGGAGGGCGATGGATTTTTTCGGGCGTAAAAATCCTTAGCGTGCCTTCCTTCGGAAGGGAAGTAAAGCCGGTGGTCCCGTGTCGTAGATTTACGGCATGTAAAAGAACCTCAAGCCTGATAAAGAGGCCTCTGAGCAAAATTACCGGTCTTTCACGCCCAATATAGAATAGGACGCTAAGGACCACAGCAGTTAAAGAACGTCCATAAATAAATCTCAATTTTAATTTCAAACTGCACACCAGCATTCAGTCATGCCCACTTAAATTCATAATGCACTCTTTTAAATAAAGGTTAGCTCATCTCGGGCGGTGAATGAAATGGTTAAAATTATGGTTAAATGTGCCCGGGGTCCATAGAGCTAAGAGTTATCCGCCATTCATGTTTCAGGATAGGGGAAACGCCGGAAAAAACCTTATCCGTGTAACTCACCCTAACCGAGATTCGAACTCGGGACCTATTTAACTAAAAGCGACACACTGTGTGAGGTGTGCTTGTGATATATACATGAGGACGGATTGATAAGTCAGTGACTTTTTAAAGAAAATAACAATTTTTTCCAAAAAAATCATTCTATTTCTCAACATAGTCTCTTTTTAATTTAATACACGTCGAACGTTTCTCCAAGTTTTTTAACCCTTCCAAAAATGATTTTTTGAAGTCTGAAAAATATGAGGTTGTTTCTGCCATGATGTGTTCACTGGGGTGAATTTCTTCCCAGCGAGCCAAATTTCAGGAAGAAGTCGCTCGGAGGCAAATCTGGAGAATATGGTAGGTGAGGTAGCAGTTCGTAGCCCAATTCCACAAATTTTGCGATGGCAATGTGCTGACTTGTGTGCGGGTGCATTATCCTGATGTAATATAATATTTTTCTTCTCCAAATGGGGTTGCTTCTTTAACAATTCCTTGTGAAACTGATCCAGCATTGCGGCATAACATGAGCCTGTAATTGCTCTACCATTTTCCAGGTAGTGGATGTCTATCACTCCTTGTGAATCCCAAAAGATAGCTGGCATGATTTTCACTTTCTTTGGTGTAGGTTCGCCGAAGGAAATCCGCTGCTTTGATTGTTATTTGGTTTCAGGCTGGTAGTAATGGATCCAAGTTTCATCAACCGTGATATAACGCCACAAAAACTCATTTGGGTTGCGCTGGAACTGTTTAAACATCCGTGAAATGCTCACACGGTTCCACTTATTCTCAACTGTGAGCAGTCGCGGCACCCATCTTGCTGACAGCTTTCACATACCCAAAAATTCGTGCAGGATGTTATACACCCGTTCGTTCACTCGAGATGTTTACGGCCTTGGCTACCTCACGGATTTTCATTCGACAGTCTTTCAACACAATATCGTGAACTTTGTTCACCATTTCTTCTGTTGTGACCATAACCGACCGTCCTGTGCGCACGGCATCTCTTGTGCTCGAACGGCCACATCGAAATTCTGTGAAACATTTGTGAACCATGCCATGTGATGGAGTAGAGTCCCCATAATACTTGTTCAGCTTTTGTTCCGTTTCCTTCACCGTCTTACCACGCAAAAGGTAGTGCTTTATCAGAAAACGAAATTCACTTTTCTCCATTTTCTACGAAGCAAGACACATCTGCTTATTTTAGACGCTCTCAACAATGTTCTAAGAAACAAATGACGAATTTATATATATATATATAGAGAGAGAGAGAGAGAGAGAGATCATTATCTGCTGTCGCGACGTCACAACCAGCGTAAATTACAACTTGTATAAAACAAAAATGCTAAATTGTGACGAAGCGAGGTGATAAAGGAAGAATATGAAAACAAAAGGATTGTGTTACGTTCACATGGCCTTTTTATCCGCCCTTCTACAAAATATTCTTATGAAGGCTTATTCTTCTATCTGCCTCATGTTAATCGAGATAAACATCTATAGAAATTAGGGATGGGACCTCGATACTTTCGATACTCGGTGGTATCAAACTATGCCTAATACTTTGAGATAAACCTTCGATACTTTTTCGATATTTTTAAAGTTTTAAGTTTTACATTATTAAAAGCTGATGGATTTAACTTTATGCTAAATAAGGAATGAAGGGAGACCATGTTATTGCCTCGCACGTGTCCCCAAAGAATTGCTGGACTATAGTTCCTGATAGTCCTTGAATACGTTTCCTATGTGAATGAATGCAGCATTCCATACACCCTTGTGTCTAGATGAAAGCAGGCAAAACAATTGGGGAAGGGGTAGGAATACTCTTGTGACATACATCGTTAACTGAGTTGTGAATAAAGTTGATTTAGCTGACGCACTAATGGCCAAGTGCATCAATCTCGGTAAATATAAGCTGTCACGATACCACAGTTAAACTATTACCGTGGTAAAGTCATAAATCTGTGCACCATTGCTAACCCTTGGTTTGAATACCGCGTTTGGTTTCCTCACTATTTTCCTCCTTCGAAGCAATTCATAGTAGTATTCAGAAGGCAGTGATTAATTTCGATAGTCACTTGTTTGTGTTTATGCGTAGAGTTTAGGAAATGGCTGGTGTTAGTAGCATACATTTAAATTGCATTTCATCCATTTGCAGCCAGTTTTGTCTTGAACTACATTCGCAATGGACCCAGTGAAGAAGAGCTCCGAACTTTAGCGCTATGAGAGTTACGTGTTACCGGTTTAGCGGATAAATACAAATCCACAATCGAGAACAAAAAGATGATTGATGTTAGCATTAAAGACGAAGTTAAAACTTAGTAAAATTTCTGATGTGTTACATGCACATTACTTTCTTCACCCACTAACGTTTATTTTTACTTTCTCTACTACGCATAGTAAGTAGGGGAAGTATTGCATTCCACCCAAACATTCGATACCAAGATTTCACCGGAAATACATGTTTTGAGACCCCTGAATCCAAAAAAAGCATTTTTGGAAACATGTCCGTGTGTGTGCCTGTGTGTGTGTCTGTGAACAGCATTTAAGTTCAGTATCTTCAAGAGATGCGACACGAAGGTTTTCAAGAAATTCCCCCCACCCCAAATTACCCTTTACATGGAAAATTTTTCGAAAATTTTAATTTTCTCAAAAGTGGCTCTAACAATTTTGATTAAAATATCATATGTTTAAGACATTTTTATGGCAAATGAATTGTATATCTCGAATTTTCTGGGAATATCTCCAAAAATATTCTTCATTGTGAACGACTTTTGCATAACTGGTAAACCATAAGAGATAGACAAAATTTTACTACACAAAAAATATAGATCGCGTTGAAATACACAATTTATGTCATATACATTTTTTTTTGTTGAGTGAACCATTTTCGAGATATTGCTTGTTATTTCCTTAAATTTTCCTTTACCCTGGTAAACTACAAATTTTACCACAATATTCTCTTAACCGGGAATGATGCACTCGGCCATGAATCACGTTTCTGCAATAGCCTGGCTTTGTGTCTCGCTCTCGCCATTACATTTACCTACTCCGGTGACCAAAATTTGTGAATCCAGCAGAAACAAATCAGAACTTAAGATGTAAGATAATGCAGAGCATGAAAATATTTATTATTTCCTCCCATCTGTTTGTGTTTAAGCAAGTCAAACCTTTGTATTCAGGGGACAAAGGTAGTCTGAACACATGAAATTACACCTTAAAGTGTGTTAAATTACCACTGCTCTTAAAGTTCCCAATTGTTTTTCCTGAAATTTTTATGAATTATTCTATAAATCATAGAAAGTATTTCAAGTGGTTGTTTGCATTGATAGCTTATGTAGTTGAGTCCGTTAAAATTATTTCATTCAGCAGAAAAATAATAAAATTTACTCTGAAAACATGTGAATTCATGTACCTTTACCTCTGATACTATTTGCAATACAGAATCACACCTTTGCATGCTTGTTTCTAGTATATTCAGATATCTTCTGAACCTCAATTATTTAGTTATGTACATCAGTCTGAAAAAAAATATTTTCAGAGTCAAAAAGGTAAAAATGGTAAAATTTTCAACGTTGTTGGTTTCTTAATATCACTAATATATTTTATAAAATTATGATTGTGGTTCAGAAGGGTTAGCTATGTGTTGTATACATTTACTGAAAAGTTCAGCTCTCTACCTCTCATATTTCCTGAGAAAAAGGTACATAAGTATCAAAACATGTTGTTTTGAGAAAACTGAATTTAAAGTTTGAACATTAAAATTCTGACATACTTCAGTACATTCCAGGGTCATAATCATATGCACCTTCATTCCTGGGTTGCTTCAGCTTTCCTGATTGGCTTCTCTTGGTCCTGGCCTGTTTTGTTAATTGCGAAACTGTTCGCTGGACATGTATAGATTTCGTTGTTGAAAAATACAAACATGTTCTAAAAAGGGGCATTGCAAGATAGCTTTATAGGAAAGCAGAATAGCATTTAAATGGTATTTAAGTGCCGTAAAAACCTCTTAATCCCTCCCAAAAAGTGTATATTTTCTGAAGCTGGAAAATAATAGAGATTTTATTAGTGCCTAAAACAAAAATTGTGATTTTTGACCATTTCAGAGTACCTTGACCCCTTAAACATGCATATGCTAATACGAGGGTAAACCAGAAAGTCCCAGACGTTTTGAAATAAACAATTAACAAAATTCAAATATCAACGTTTATTATCTACATTTGAAAGGTGCACTCTTAAGCTATTTTTCTACATAATCGCCATTGAAATTGAGGCATTTATCATACCGTGGCACAAGTTTTTCAATACCCTCTCTGTAGAAATCTGTCCCCTGCGACTTCAACCACTGGTTTACACCGGCATGCAGTTCAGCGTCAGTATCAAAGCATCAATTTGATGTACCAAACACCGTGAAATTTGGGAGAAATGTTCCGAAGTTCTGTAATCGTGAAACGACGATTTTCACGAATTTTGTCATTGATAGTTCATCAGTCATAAGGCTAGGCCTACCACTGCGATCCTCGTCGTGAACATTGGTACGGCCATTTTTAAAATCATTGTCTGACTCGGCTTTCACTCATTATTCCCTGCCCGTAAACATCACAAAGTTGACGATAAATTTCATTGGTTTGTTCTTTTTAGCCAACCGCACTTCACAATGGCGGATTTTCTATTACAGCGCACATTTTAACAGCTCACAGAGAGCACAGTAAGGAAGGCACAGTCCTCACTCTACCACAGCTGGATGCATACTGAATGTAGGAATGTTCTGACACCATGATTGCGGCTCTAGGCCTACTCATCGCCACGATAGGCCAAAACGTCTGGGACTTTCCGGACTGCCCTCGTATATGAGGGTGGGTAGTAGAGAGACTTAATCCACAAACTTATTGTGTTTCCGAGTGTTATTTGGCTAATTACTCATTACCGGATGAAAAAATACATATGTTATGTATTATGTAATTATGAATATTGGTAGAATGGTGTAACACAGACATAATGTTTAGTTGAGTTTCATGTAAAATATGATTTGGTTTATATTTTCAAGAATGCGGAATAAAGAGGAATTGCTAGTATTTCTATTTCTATGGACACAAAATCTTTTAAAACAAAGTTTTCAGGACAAAATATAGTTACATAGAAAGGGAAGCAAATAAATTATTATTATTATTATTATTATTATTATTTATTAGTCTTGACCAATAATAGGGGATATATAACCTGTTGCGCTTCAAGATAAAAAAAATGCTGCCGATTGGAGAATGTCAAGCAGGAACAATAGCTTTATACAATACAAAACTGGTTAGATGCATAGAACTGATACATAAAAAATTACGAATAAGAACATAATTAAGTGAACAAGCTATCGTAAATTGAGAAATTGAGTTTTTATTTATGGACGCTCTTTAACTACTATGGTGCTTAGCGTCCCATTCTATCTTGGGCGTGAAAGACCGGAAATTTTGCTCAGAGGCCTCTTTATCAGCTTGAGGGTCTTTTACGTGCTTTAAATCTACGACACGGGACCACCGGCTTTATTTCCCTTCCTAAGGAAGCTATGCTAAGTATCAGTAAATCAGTATCGGTATCGAGAATCCAGAAATAGTGGTATCGTTCCATCACTAATAAAAATGTTTTATTACACATTATGCTCAAGGTACATGAGTAATACACTAGCCTTAAATCAAATCTTTTAAAAGCGAGTAGTTATTGATGTTTGACCTTGAAATTCCGTTCACTTTGCATGACCACAGACAAATTTAAAAAAAAAATCTGACGTGTTACACTCACATGACTGGTGATTCCGATCGGCGTGTAACAGAACCTCAAGCCTGATAAAGAGGCCTTTGAGCAAAATTACCGGTATTTCACGCCCAATATGGAATGGGACAGTAAGGACTACAGCAGTTAGAGAGCGTCCATAAATAAAACTCAATTTAATTTAATTTCGCTCGGTAATATAAGGGTTAGTTAGATGTGGGGAGATTTTCTTGTGTTACATCCTTGGAAGTTGCTGAATGTAGGTACTAAGCTTGTTATTTATCCTTTTGAGTCATGCTGTTCATAGACGGTGACCTTTTTCTAAAAGTGTTTTTAGTGTATATAGTGTATTATGTGGAAAAGAAAGTAAAAAGAAAAGAAACAGGTTGGTTAGGAGCAGGGTGTGAGCGACTAAACATGGGGTTGTGAAATAATTTCATTTGGTAACATGAAGCTGAACGTGTTTCTGGCTAAGAATAACAAAAATGAACTTTTCGTAACATAAGAGCTTTTTTCACACTTCTCTGAGTACTAATAATGGCTTTTTAAGTCCAGTAAAACATCCCTTGGTATGTGTACACTCCTGGTTTGTTTTGCTAGAAAAGTAGTTGTAGTAGTCATGTTTTATTTACCTTACCACAAAGCCCAATTCTCTTTGTTGTCCGAGAGGAGTGTCGTTTTGATGCCCGGGGGGTAGCGCTGCTGTTTTGTTTACTGTTTGTGTGACAAGAGTGGTGGCTTTATACGCTCACTTCCTAATTATAATGGAGCACAACAGACGAGAGAAAAAGCTGTGTAGAACCTGGTCCTAGTGGAGGCTTCCATTTTAAAAGTGATGCAGTAATTTGTATCACAAATTACTTAAATGTAAATAATGATTGTAATATGAATATGCATTTTTATGTGACATTGATTTGAGATATTTGTTTATTGTAATTGCTGTTGAGAAGTAAGTTTTTAATGCCTTACTGAAACTGTCAATAATAGCGTGCAATAATGCAGCGAGGGGGGAGCTGTTTATCATTATTGGAAACGAGGAAGTTACGTAATATTGGCGCATTTTTCCGTTTAGAACCTTCTGGAATATTTCCCTAGAGCATATGTATTCATAATTTTCATTGGATATTAAAATAGACGCTAATGTTGGCGCGTTTTATTAGCCAATTGCAGTTCAGTTATAATCTTATCGGCATATCGGTGTGTATGAGTATAAATAGAGGCTAGGTTAGAGGTAAAGTCAGTCAGTCGTTCAGTTCATCAAAAATCTGTGTACACTACACGTCGTCTTCAGTCAGTCAGTTCGGCAAACGTCGGGTATCGATTCACAAGTTACGCGCAGCAGAATTATGAATAATCTAAAGTGTTGTATGGTTAATTATACAAAAAGGTTGAAGTACGTGGATTAAAAGTGATCAGTAAGAAGTTATTATAACAGTTTCAGTTTGGCGAGTGTTAAGATCAATGTATAAATGTGATAGTTAACGTGTTTGACAATAAATGTGTAAAACAAATTTCTTCATCAGTGTTATATTTGGATAAAAGATTCCTTTCCGTTTACACACTCTGATCAAGAGACATGTTCGACTGAGAAATAATAGCTAGCCGGAGGACAGTAAACAAAACTTAAAATTCTTTCAAACACTAATACTACCACAAATTGCTAACACTAGATGGAGCTACAAACCGAACAAATGAATGACGTCACAAGATGGCTTCACATGAAGTAAACACACATACACAAGCATCAACATTATAAAGAAAACCGTTACAAAAGTCAGAGTAGCAATATTGGTAGGCCTTCTAACGTTTAAATGCTAGTGGTTGGTAATACTCGGAAGTCCCAGGTTCAGTTCCTGAGTTTCTGTGTAATAAGTCTTAAAAGTCGTAAATACTGAGGCGTTATCGAGGAAGTTCACTAAAAACGTTAATAATTCCCGACATTTACATGTTTTCCTCCGCCGGACCCAAACACATTTTCACCAAAATTTAAGGTTTTGTACCAAAACATTTGCCATACTGGATGCATATAAAATAATTGCGTCAGTGAAAAAAGCTCCGTACAAGTAAAACAATCTGATGTGTAACACTCACATGACTTTCTCTACTCTGGTGCAAACTATTTTTACAAACGCTTATTCTCCATCTACTTCATGTTAATCGAGATAAACATTTGCAGACTCTTATTGCTAATTTTCTTGTAGATGTAAGGGGAATATATATTTACAAGGGCAATATAGAAATACAGTAGCCTTTAAGCATAGACATATCTCTTAATAGCTGGTTGCTATGTGCAGCACCATCATTTTGCCACAGATTAATACTCTTTGCTAATCTAAGAAAAAAAATGAGAAAAAGTATAAGTATTGGAAAATGTAAAGGAATAACAAGCAATATCTCGAAAATGGTTCACTCAACAACAAAAATGTATATGACATAAATTGTGTATTTTAACGCGATCTACAGTTTTTGTGCAGCAAAATTTTGTCTATCTCTTATGGTTTACCAGTTATGCAAAAGTCGTTCACAATGAAGAACACTTTTGGAGACATTCCCAGAAAATTCAAGATATATATTTTATTTGGCATGAAAATATCTTAAACATATGATATTTTAATCAAAATCGTTACAGCCATTTTTGAGAAAATTAAAATTTTCGAAAAATGTTCCATGTAAAGGGTAATCTGGGGTAGGGGGATTTTCTTGAAAACCTTCGTGTTGCATCTCTGGAAGATACTGAACCTAAATACCAAGTTTGGTGTTTATCCGACTGTTCGTTTCTGAGTTATGCTGTTCACAGACACACACGCGTACATGTTTCCAAAAATTCTTTTTTTGGATTCAGGGTGTCTCAAAACATATATTTCTGGTGAAATCTCGGCATCGAATTTTTGGGTGAATACAATACTTCCCCTACTTACTATACGTAGTAGAGAAAGTAAAAATTATACAACTAGAAAATGAATCTGGAAAAACCCCACCACTCATATTACCATTTGTTGTTTGTAAATAATAATAATAATAATAATAATAATAATAATAATAATAATAATAACTGGGTTTTGTTCCGATTAATTTGGTTAGTATTATTTCTTAAAGTGGAGACGAATACTTTTTGGTTGTGGAAATGGTTGGAGATGGTGAAAAATCATTGTTTTTTAATTAAATTGATGCATTACTAATAATGGTAGGAAACTGTTATTTGTAGATAAAGAGAATTTATGAAACACAACCTTAACAAAGATTCATATTTATTGTAACTTCATATAAAAGTTCCCTATAATAAAGTAATAAAACAAAATATTAGTTTGTGAAACAAGATCATTAGACCGAACGGGATGGCTCAGCCGGTAAAGTCGGGAGGTCCCAGCTTCAAATCCCATGGGCCGACCAATCTGATTGGGATTTTTTCGTGGTTTCCCTCATTGTCAAAGTAAATACCGGATTGGATATTTAATAACTCGACTCAAAGTTTCCACCGTAAGTCTAAAACAATAGTAAAAATGAAAGAATAATTGATAAAACGAATGCTCTGCCATTTAACCACAGATAATGACTACAGTGACTGTATTAGAGATAGTGGCGACAAGTGGTGTGTCGATTGTTATTGGCGTAGTGGTCACGTGGTATTATCCGCTATGTTATTGCTAGTTGTTTACATACTCCCATATACCAATGCAAGTGTGACTGAATATAATCAGACTTCTATAATGATATAGCAATAAAAGAGAATTGCATAAGTTTTACCAAGCGTTTAAACATGCCTAGTTTTGATGCAGTGGGTTACAGCAGTTCAACCAAGAAGGTCATGTTAATGCGACATTTCCCAAACGACACTGGTTTTTTGTCATGAGCATTTAAATTGAAGTAGATAGTTTCTTTACGCTGTACGTATGGACGCCAATTTGAAGATGTTTTGTTGGAGTTGTTTATTTATTATTTAGCTCCACATATGGAAAAGCCGATTTGAAGTAGGAGTATTTTTGAGGGAGTTGTATCGTATTCCAACTGTTGGGGAGCAGAACTTGAAGTTTGTTTGCAACCGCACGTATAGTAAACAGTTTCCGGTAGCCTTCGCCCCAAATGTACTTTCAGGTGGCCTTTGCCCCAAGTTTAAAAAAAATATGAACTTTGTAATTTGACTGTTTCTTTAAATATTATATATTTTTGCCTCGGCTGCGTCAGTATCATTTTAGAGACATGGATATCTTGGCAGGGCGTGATGCGACAAGAATGTAGGCTTACTGGCTTACACAGACTATTATTTTACTTCACTCCTTTTATTAATACTTGATACGATTTAAATAACACTTCACTGATAAGAGAGCTGTGAGATTCTTTTATTAATTACTTGTACTTTATAACGCGTAAAACTATTTTTCGTCTGACACGAATGCATCTTAAATTTCTGGAGGACGCATCTTGTATCCGGTTACAATCACTGCCTGCAGGCAACATGTAAATTTCTGTATTGCAAGTCTCTGATTGGCAAATCCTACTCCAATAGAATACCTTCATTTAACTAAAGCTTTTTCTGGTTGTTGATTGGCTATTTTTAAACTGTCTCAAAATTTACATTATTGTTACTCCAAGAATCACAAGTAGTACTGTTAAACTTTCTTACTCATTATTGACTCAAGGTTACCTCATTGTTAGCAACTTTTAACTTATTATTCTCACAGCTCCTACATTATTAAATTACGTAATATATTCACATAAAATTATTGAACATGTAACCAATAATATAAGCATATGCAATGACTGTTACATTTTACAAACTACCACATACACACACTGCTTCAAGGCGGGTCGTTATTGAATTTACACATTATATAACCAGACTGAAATCATTTAAGTGTTAAAAATACTGCCTCAAAATGGAAGTGGATTTTTCCAATATTCATTGAGAAGAGTAAGAATTTGAAGTATTATAGTATACCTGGCTGTCACGAACTCAAAAGAGTTATAATATATTTCTTTCATACAAATTAAAAATTAGTTCTTAATAGAGCAGACAGCCTTGTTGAGATTTACTTTTCTTAACAGCAGTATCAAACAGAAAACGTTTAAAATATTTCAGTAGAACGGTAGCTTGTTCTATATTAGTTACCCAAATGTTGTAAAGGTAGAATCAGACGATTGAAAAATTCAATACCGTAGCCGGGATTTGAACCACGGATCTCCCGGTATCCGTCCGGTTGCTCTAGCCACTGAGCTACCATGGCAACTTACCGTTACGACATTAAATTCCCCAACTAATTCGCATTTTTCCCAGTAAGCCACAAGGAGATCTCAAATTGTATTCAGATGACATACCCCAATGGCGACTTACAATGTTGTAAGTACTTTAAGTCTCGGGCTTCATAGTTGCAACCACTATTGGGTCAAGTTCTTCCACACAAGCCGTGTGTTGGACAGGGTTGAAAAGGTAGAATCAAACGACTGAACCATGAAGAATTTTTCAGTCATCTGATTCTACCTTTCCAACCCTGTCCAACACACGGCTTGTGTGGAAGAACAATTCATTCCATTAAACCCAAATGTGTTTTCCGTAAGCAGTGATATCAATGCCAGCCTCTAGTTCCACTGGTCATGTGTTCAAATCCGGCAAACGGCTTTGGACTTCCGTGATGTAAAAATCCTTAGCACGGCTTCCCTATTTTTCATCGCTACCACTTTCTTCCTCCCTCTCTCACATTCCCTCTCCCCCGGCATTTTCTGTGTATTTATAAAAAAATGTGTGATACATTCACATGACTTTCTATGCCTCTATCGTTTATTCGTGTGTATACAAACTATTCTTATTAAAGCTTATTTTTCCATCTACTATATTTTTATCCAAATAAACCTTTGCAAAAAGCTCTACATTATACACTTCGTTATAGATACAAAGGAAACAGCGATAGTCAAATGTTTAAGAACTGAACGCTATACGCTGGCCTTAAGATTCCATACTGTTTCCATGCGCGAGAAACAACGGAATGTTGAAAGGACTTCAAAGAATGACCAAGAAAGGAACAATTCGAATCATTAATAATGGATATCTCAGAAGCTGCTTATGCCTCAAAAACGTTTTTGAAATAAAGTGTGTTTTAAGGAGATCTACATTTTTTGTGTAGTATATTTTCTTCTAGGCGGCGCCGTGGCCGTGGTTAGACCGCTCGCCTCCCACCGAGGCGGCCCGGGTTCAATCCCAGGGACCTGCATGTGGGATTTGTGGTGGACGAAGCGGCCTCTGGGTGGGTTTTCTCCGGGTTCTCCGGTTTCCCCCGCCATTCATTCCACCAACTGCTCCATCATCACCTTTCCTTTCATCCATTTCACCAACATTTCGTCTCATCTACTTCCTTCATCCCATACCAGGCATCGGGCTGATCACCCATCCTGGATGCTCTGTCTGATCCATGAGTGTCTGCTCCTCGACGGGCCTCTGGCCCCAGGCACCCGCCTGTAAGTCCTGGGAGGTGTAAGTCCTACATAAGAGGAGGGTAAACAGATAATGAATGAATGAGTATTTTCTTCTATCGCTAAACGTTTACCAGTTGTACAAGATTACACAAAATGAATATTTTCGAAAAAATTTCCATGTGAGGAGTAGTTGGGGTGGGGATTTTCTTTGAAAATCTTTTGTCGCATCCTTGGAAGATAATTGAACTTAAATACCAAGTTTTGTACTTACTCGACTTTTCGTTTTTGAGTTAGGTTGTTCCAAAAACACACACGGACATGTTTCCAAAAATGTTTTTTGGATTCAGGGGGCCTTAAAACATGTATTTCCGGTGAAATCTCGGTATCGAATTTTTAGGTGGAATGCAATACTTCCACTTTTTACTGTACGTAGTGGATAAAGTAAAAATTGAAACATAATTTCGGACCTATACTGTTTCCCAACGGTAACCGACACAAATAGGTAATAATAAGGAAAACAACTTGTATAAATTCTTAAGTACTCATCCTGTATAAGTTTTGTAAATAACAAACCTGCCGGAAACATTATGTTTCATTCATGTAACATTCTCATAAAATGGATAATAAGCGAGATATTTCGATTTCTTTACTTTGAGCCCCACTGAAGCCCCTCCCCTTTGAGGAAAATCAAGTAATAGGCATAGAGCGTTTTCTATAAGTGAGTCCTAAGGCATGTACATTTCCTAGTTTCACAACAATCAGTTCGGCTTTTCTTGCGTGAAAACTTACACACAAATAAAATTTTAATTATCTTTTGGCATCAGGGTAGCTCATTATATCCGTTAACATACATTGGTCAACTAAAATTGAAAATTACGTGAAAAATTATCGAGTTTAGTTTTATTATGTGCCTAGATTTGTAAATAAGTTTCGACAACACACAGGCGGTATCCATTGCCAAAAAAGAAGAAGAAGAAAACAGCTAGCAAAACAAGATTTATACGCCAATTTTACGAGTCACTCGTGGGTATTTATAAACAAGTAAAGTACGAGAAATTTGCTTTGTATATTTAATTTATGCATGCCCTATTATATTTAGTGCATAGCTTAATTTTATTTCAACCCATAGTAGGTAAGCGGACTCTAGGTATTGTGTCTAAAATTAGAACGTGTGGTAATCGTATGTCATTTGTACATCACGATGTTATTACCATTGCTATAATTCTCTTTTCTTGTGCCCATTCACATCATTTATATGTAAACAACAAGGATAAAATGTTTCGTTACTGATAAACACAATTCGTAGTAGAGAAAGTATGTTCTAGTTCTAGAAGGCTTTGAAGCTACGAATAGTCTAAAAATGTAGATTTGGAATCACTCTGAATTAAAAACTAGGTCTCTGTTTCGTACGATTTATGGATATATCCTTGTCAGCTTTGCTTGAGGTAGCAGGAACATGGCGCATGGACGTGGCTTAGGGCTTGTTTGTCGCCAGTCTCTAATACAGTCACTGCAGATTGGAAGACACCCTAATGCCATCTGCCCGGCACGTGCGGAAGCAGAGGTACAGTTGCTGTACACGTCATCAACACGTGACAAAGTAAGATTGTATGGTACAGGGGTGAAACATAGAAGGCTAACTGTCTGCCACACACCGATCTACAAGGTATCTCCTAGCACATCCGTCGCGATATGACCACGTAGTGAAAGCGACGTAAAATAATAAATAGAGAGAGAGAGAGAGAGAGAGAGAGAGAGGGAGGGAAAAGGAGAGAAACATTAGTAATTGCAGTTTGTCGTTTCTCTAGCGCTCTGCGTTTCAATAATATATTTTAATCTGATGTTGTTGAAAGTAGGAATACCTATTTTATCAGGGGCGGCTGGTGACTCTGAACTTTGGTGGTTCACAACATTATCCTTGCAATTTGAAATGTTTTAATTAATAAATACGGAATAAATTTCTCACTATAGGCTGATTAATTTACACAAATAAACAAGAAATGGGAATTCACAATATATAACACATGCACATTTCATGAAGATGCTACAGATTATTCACGCCATGCTTTGTCCATGTATCTTCACCACCAAACAAAACGCAAGGAAAGCAAAACAGGGCGTTTTTAATATCACAACCACTTATCCGATCATATTTTTCATATACATCGCTGTTAAAATTCCTGTTAAAACTTCTTGTTTTTGTTTGAACTACCGGAGTGATTTTTAGGTATGGTGTGGGCCTTCCAATGCGTTTAATTTCATTCTTTTCCTCCAAGGTTAGCGTTGAAAACGGTTGCATTATAAGAGACTGAATGGAATTCATTGTTTCTCCATATAGCAATGTTTACCTGTATTTAGCTAAATAAACCACTTTGATCCATAAATTAAAACCCGATACACACAACACGGCACAAACCACGTGGCATAGAGGCAACGTAATTATCAGAGATGCAAGGTAACTAGAGTATAGTCAGAGATGCAGTTCAGTAGGTAGAAGACCGGAAGTGAGGTAAACCTTTACTGTGAATTCAATAGATGGCTCTGTGTATGGGACGAAACAAAAAGTATTACTCCTGTTGATCATCCTATTCTATGCTCTCTGACTACTAGGTTAACCAACAACATACAGCTTATGCCCCTCACTTTCCCTCCCATACACCTCTGCGCTCCCTTGGTTCGTCATTCCCTATACTTCACCATTATACCAATGTGGGTTGCAGCCGGAAGTGCACTACTTGGCACCTGCAAACAATACAACGCTTGCCAAAGTCCACTCCACAAGATCATGTCAGAATGATAACCGAAATGTATGAATCGCATACGTTATTTACATTAAAGGGAGAGCCAGGACTTTGGTTGTAGCGCAAACGTGCTACCATATTAAGAAGCCGCCCCTGTATTTTATATAAGTACAAATAGTTGAACACGCAAAAGAAATAGACCTGACATTTTATTTGTCCTTACTGTCCCATTCTGTATTGGTCGTGAAAGACCGGTAATTTTGCTCAGAGGCCTCTTTATCAGGCTTGAGGTTCTTTTACGTGCCGTAAATCTACGACACGGGACTACTGGCTTTACTTCCCTTCTGAAGGAAGCCATGCTAAGGATTTTACTCCCGAAAAACTCCATCGCCCTCCGCCGGGTTTGAATCCGCGACCTCAGGAACTAGAGGCTATCATGATAACCACTACACCACGGAGGACGACACTAGGCACGTGGAATAGTAAGAAGTGTAAGCATTTGAGAATTTAAAACAATAACAGAGTATCTCGAAAATAGTTAATGCCACAAAAGTTTCTATTAACATAAATTGTGTGCTATAATGAGATCCACATTTTTTGTGTAGTAAGTTTTTATCTATCTACGCTTTACGTATTAAATAAAACTCATAGTATCATTTAAGAACGGTAGGTCTCGCATGTTTGACTTATGAAGAATTACACACTGTACTGTGTCAAGTTGACGCTTGTTTGAATTCCCGTTCATTAATTTCCCTTACCAATGATCCAGAGAACTTAGACATACTAACCCCTGAATACCTTTTAACTGTGATATCAGTTCTCCATAAATGACCCTGTACTTGTCTAGATGTTTACTGGTTGAGCAGATGACTAACCTATTTTGGAGAAAATGGTCAGTAGAATACCTGAATCGGCTACAACAGCGGCACGGATGGAGAAATCTACAACCCAAGAAGATGTTCGCAACACTGGTACTCATCAAAGAGAATCATTTTCCCCCATTGCTGTGGAAGAAGCGAGTGGTAACGGAGACATCCTGGTAGTGACAAATTGGATTGAATATTCACAGTTGAGGCTAAGAACGGACCATTGAAAAGGCCTATCACTAAACTTTCTATTTTACCTTGCAACGGTTGATGATTTGTAAAATTGTAATTGTTAATATTCTTTACTCAAATTTGGTAGCTGTATTTTGTTTAACTGGAATATTAAGGACATACCAGGTGATTAATTTCGCATTAATTAGTTGAGGGGAATGTTCATGCAACCAGCACTAGCTTATTGTAAGGTTCGCTGTACTGTTTGTATTTGGAACCAGCATGGAGATACAGTAAGCTATGTCGTTTCACGGTCTGTTGTTTTTATTTACATAATTTAGGAGTTGCCAGAGCACAGGTAGAACATTCTCACTGGAGCATGCCGAGTTCCCTCCGATAATAATCAGGTGAAAAATTGTGTTGTTCAATTTAAAACTGTGGAATTACTGCAAATGAGTGATATAACACTGTTATGTAGTTGGTCTACACTGATGCTTTTATTATCGAATTCACACAGTCGTCTTGCAACGCATGCGTCCGCACTATGCAAGGCTAAAAGATCACGATCGTGCAACAAAATGCAGTACGAATTCCACATTTCGATTTTAACTGTTATTCCAGATACAGACGATGGCTCCTATAAACACGTGGATAGGAGCTTTATACGTAAATCACCAGTCGGACTATTATATTACTCAAGAGCGGTTGGGCATAAATCCTGCCATATTAAACCTTTAGCCAGCTTTTCTGTGTGAAGTCAGCTCATTAGTTCTTTTAGAGGTTATTGTTTATAAAACGTTCCCCGTAATAAAGGAAGTGAGGTGGAACAAATTTTTATTGACGCCATTAAACCTAAATGCGTAAGCGCTTTTGTTCGTGCAGTTTATTTTGTGCCCTCGCGGCGAGCTGTTTTTTTTATTTGCTCGGGCATTTTTTATGGATCTATGGTCATTTTTTCCTAGTTAGATTTGAAACAGATGCTCGCCACTGCTCTTTTTCCTTTCTCTGCCACCTGTCTGTAGTAGATAATAGGAAGTATTGCATTCCACGCAAAAATTTAATGTCAAAGTTTCACCGAAAATACAGGTTTTGGCGTCCTCTGAATAAAAAGAGCATTTTTAGAGAAAGCTCCATGTGTGTCAGTGTGCTCTGATCAGGATAATTATAAAACGATAATATTGACTAAATACCAAACTTGGTATTTAAGTTCAATATCCTCGAAAGATGTGACACGAAGATTTTCAAGAAAATCCCATCAGGGCAACTTACCCTACCCTACAAGTTTCGATGTTTTTAATTTTATCAAAAAGGACCCATTATTAAAATGCCATATATAAGATATTTACATGGCAGATAAAATGTTTAAACTGAATTTTCTGGTAATAGTCGTGGGAATAGTCTGTGAAGTCCTCTTCATTCGGAAGGAACTTCGTATAATTCTGTATGACTGATAAACTATAAGAGATAGACAACAGCGTACTGTACAAAAATGTATAGGGTGATTTATGAAGAAGTTACACATTTCTTTCTTTAATAATTCTGTTCGAAATTCACTCAGTACACCAATTTTAGCACTAAATAAGGCAGAATGTTTTGGAGTTTCGATTGCCTGTCACTAGATGCGCAGATGTTCATGTTTTATTCGTAATTGATAGTTTTATTGTCGGCAACTGTTTCTGAGATTTTCAACGTGAAAATGGAGTACACATTAAATGAACGAATCTTCCTTGTAAAGTAATACTGGATTACGAATTCAATTACAGCTACTCAAAGGGCATACCAGAGAAAATTTGGTGTTCGGAATCATCCCCAAAGAAACACAATACTGGGACTGGTAAACAAATTGGAAACAACTGGATCTCTGGTGAGTGAAAAAGACAAAGCTCGTTCATCTAGGCTTCCCACCGTTGTTGACGTAAGAGCACGACTGGATCGTCACCCAAAAAAACACTAAGACATTTGTCGCAGGAGACAGGGTACAGCTACTCAATGTGTCAGAGAGCTGTGAAAAGTGCAGGCCTAAAGCCGTATAGGATTACGGTTGTTCATCAGTTACAGGAACCAGATAAGGATAGACGACTGAATTATTGTCGTTGGTTTCAGGTGTTCATTGTGCAAAATTCTGCCATATTGTCCGTCACATTGTTCACAGATGAAGCATGTCCATTTATCCGGCTATGTGAACTCAAGTAACTCACGCTATTGAGCCAGCGAAAATCCACATGTTATTCATGAAGCTTCTATGCACCCGGTTAAAATCGGAGTTTGGTGCGCAATATCCGCACAGAGAATAGTGGGACCAATTTGTTTTTAAATAGTGTCAATACTGCAGAGTACGACGGATTTTCATGGAGTTTGCTGAGCAACTAGACGATGTAGAGCTGAGTCAAGGACATTTTCAGCAAGACGGCGCTACATACCATACATCAAATGAATCCATGGCACTAATTGCAAGTTTCTTTGACGACCGGATAATTTCCAAGAACCTGTGGCCACCGAGATCTCCGGATTTCTCATCGCCGGACTTCTTTCTATGGGGTTACTTAAAAGACAGGGTTTATGCCACACGTCCCCAGACATTGGACGATCTGAAGCACAACATTACACAGGAGATTCAAGATATTGACAACAGGGTCCTCCAACGAGTGGCCAGTAACATGGAACGACGTGTTGAGTTGTGCCTTATGCAGAATGGAGGACATTTTCAACATTTGCTATAGGGTAAATAATCTCCCAAAATTCCTCTGCATTTCAGGTATAATAAGTTGTCGCTAGCATAGCTCGTTTTGAAAAAAATTAAAGAAATAAATGTGTGAGCTCTTCATAAATCACCCTGTAGATCGCTTTGCAACATAGAATTTATTTTTAATAACTTTATTGTGGCATCAGCCATTTCCAAGATATCTGATATAATTGGTTTGAATTTTCAATGCTTTGTGATTTTTTTAAAGTGCTGTCGCTATTCAGCTGTTTCCGCGCCGTTATTCGATTTCTCTGGGCGAAACATGTAGCCGCGGCTGAAATTCACCGGCAGCTGGTAGCGGTTTGCGGAGAGACTAATATCTCGTCAGCAAGTCACAGAATAGTGTTTGCGGCCGGCAGAGAAAACGTCACGCAGTGGCCAACCCAGCAAGGCATCAACAGATTTGAACATAGCTCGCGTGGAGGAGGTGATTCAGGACTACAGGAGGATCACGTTACCGCATATGGTGGTAGAGTTCGGAATGTTATTCAGATGGGTTCGTCACATTCTTAACGACATTCTGCAGTATCGGAAAGTTTGTTCCCGATGGATTTCACAAAATCTGTTCACGAACACAGGGAGAATCGCATGGGGGCAACCTGCAACTTTTGCAACGGTTCTTCACGGAAGGGAAACGTTTTCTTCACCGCATTGTCGCGGGTGACGAAGTATGGATCCACCACTACGCACCCAGTAGTAACCGGACGTCAGTGGAGTGAATACCCTCCTCCTCTCCAAAGACAAAGGAGTTTAAGGTGACGCCATCTGCCGGGAAAGTGAAGGCCACAGTATTTTGGGTCAGAGCGGGTGTCATACTCGTGGAGGTTTTGGAAAGAGGGCACACAGTGACCGCTGACCTATACTGCGTTACCTTGACACTATTGCACGAAGCAATCAGGAAGAAATGGCCAGAACTTCTCACCGAGGCTTTCATCTTCCTTCACGACAACGCGCGATCCCATACAGCCCAGAAGACCACCGTGCTGTAGAAGTATGTACTTCGCTGGGATATCATCGACCACTCTCCCTACAGCCCGGACCTCGCTCCAAGCGACTTTCACCTTTTTCCTCACTTGAAGGAGTACCTAGGAGGGCGACGATTCGTTTCAGACGAGGAGTTGAAACACTTCGCTACAGCGTGGCTGAACACGCCACCAAGTTAACCTCTTTGGAAAAAATATATATAGTCAGGCCATCGAGAAAACCAATCTGTTACACAATATCGGTTCACTGATTTCTAATGTTAGAAATTTTCACTCTTTGTAAAACTATTTAGCGTGTCCTACTAACGAAGCTGATTACACTATAAATAGTACAAAGCAAATTAGCAAAAGTTTCTTACATAAGGGTTATTAAAATATTTTAGTATTTATACCGCATGCGTATCGTAGCGTTATATATATATATATATATAGATTCGATTATATTTTGTGTTGCTGTGTCTTAATTGCTAAATCGTACCATTGTGTTATTTTACTTGCGTATTTTGTGGAGTAACAACAACTATTTTCGGTCTACTCCATGGCATTCCGAACTAAAAGTAAGATGTCCTTCTCAAGCATGTTCCTTTACAACTTCAATGTGTGCATATTCAAGTACAAGGTTTTGTAAATTATCTTTAAAGTTTTAATAATTTATGAAATGAAATTAGGTGATTTGTATCTCCAGGTCCTTTTCAATGATGAAAGAGTTATTAAATTTGGTTAAATGGCAATATACACACCCACACACCAATTTTTTCTCATTAAAATATTAATATTGATTTGAAAATTAAAACCAATAACAACGAGTACCTCGGAAATGGTTACAACACACCACATTTTGACATAAATTGCGTCCTTTAACGAGATCTACATTTATTGTGTGGTAAGATTTTATTTTTTTTGGTTTACCTGTTACACAAAAGTCATTCAAAGTGAAGAGGACTTCACAGACTATTCCCAGAAAATTCAAGGTATATGTTTTATTTGACATGCAAATATCTTAAATTTATGGTGTTTTAATTGGTAATGTAAATTTTGACGGCCAGATACAAATAATTAAATAAAGAGATAGAGGAATAATTGCAATAAATAATATCCGTATATTAAATCAGTGCATAATGTAACAAGTTTGACTTAAAATGTTTTTCCGGAAAGATGCAGTAATTAGACATTCAGGTTAGCCAGAGTCATCAGAGAGCCGAGAAGGATTGGACACGTTAGCTTAAGGATTTCTGGGAACGCAGTTTAGAATTAAGTTCAGTACGTTAACGCAAGCACGCATGCCAATTCTGGAAATTAGAGAGGCGACGGAAATTCTGAGAATTTTAGCTAAGCCCCTAGTAACAATGTCACATTCGAATACTAAGAGATTTGAGATTTGGCAATGTATAAGGTAGAATGTTGGCGGGAGTAACTCTAAAGTAGGCGGAGCCAAAATTAATAAATTTTCATGTATCTAGATCCGAGAGCTACTCTCACTGGTACCGGCAGCGGTATTAATGTGTGTGACTTTAAGCGCCCAGTGACGCATTTATGTGATTAAAGAGTTCGCGGCTCCTGCGAAGGGTCCTGCCGGTCAACATTTTAGTGACTCATGGCGAGTTACGCGTCTATTTTCTTTTATTGCGGAAACAGTTATTTCAAACCGTAAAATTGATCCTGCAGAAGTTAGCAGGTATAATAATTCATATATTATAGTTTTGAGTGCTACAATTCAGAATTAGTGTATTTTTTATTGCAAACAGTCGCCAACTCACTCCAAGATCTCAAATATCAGTTAGCAATAAATTTCTGAGTCAATTGGTGTTATCCTTCACAATAAAACCACGTATACCCTGAAGAAAATACTCATAGTTTGAAAGGGGATATACCACACGCACACATACACACACACTAATATATATAAATCGATATCAAACAAGAATTGTACATAATAATATAATTTAGCAATAAAGATGTTAGAATATTTAGCAGCCAAGAAATATACAAAGCAGACAGTAACTTAGATAAGTAAGGGACGGGCGAGATAGCTAATTCCAGGTAAAAGGCAATTTTAGGTAGAGCCCACCACCTTTCACCAAGCCAATGAGCAAGGAACTTGCAGCAATAACCAGAAAGGAAAGAGACAGAGATACTGAATCTGCTTCCGGGCGCGTCACTGGGGCGCGTGTGCGAAAAGTTTTGGAGCAGAGTATTTTCATACATAATAAGGTAACGCGGTCTGAGGACCAATTAGAAAAGTCGTTACATTCTAAGGTACGAAGGTGAGCGTCACTAAATTTGGGTATAAACGGGGGAAGAAAGCCCCAGATTTTCACTCTCTTATAGAATCTCGTGACACACAGTGATACTCTCTGGACGACGGATGCACGTGTGTGCATATGGATGGGAAGTGTGTGCAGTTAGATTAGGCTTCTAATGTATTATTATGGTGGGAATTGCTACAACGGGAAAAGCTAGCCTTCCGTAAGTATTTATCTGTTAATAAACCACATTTTTAAGGGTAATGCAGTGTATTTTAATTTGCCTTGCCCACGTAAACCTGAGACCAGTGAAATTAGTTAGATAGGTAATTTATTAGGAATGCAGAAATCATCAACCGCTGAGCAGAGGTAGCTGGAGACCAGAACACTCCAGCAGAGGGCATCAACCAAGAGGACCAACGATTTCCCGCTACAAGCTGAACCATCGGAGCAGCCGGCAGGAGAATTAACAGCAGGTATTGCAGGCAACGCGAAAAGATGTCAACTACATTCCTGCTTCAAATTGTCGCACCATCAGCGCGATTTCCTATATTAATCAATACCGTTAGAGCTATTTTTGCGAAAACAAAAAAATAATTAACATTTTCCATGAAAAGGGTAATTTGGACTGGAGATTTTTTTGAACATCTTCGTATCGTATCCTTAGAAGATGCTAAACCTGAATACCAAGTTTGGTGTTTAACCGCCTTTTCGTTTTAGAGTTGTGCTGTTCACACACATAGACACATGGCATACGCTTAGACACACACCCCAACCTTTTCTAAAAATACTTTTTTTTAGGTTCATTGGGCCTCAAAACATGTATTTCCGGTGAACTCTCGTTTTTTTTGTAGAATTTTTTGGTGGAATGCAATACCTTCTCTACCTACTAGGTAAAAAGCATTATAGATGTAGGTATAGGTTTCATGACGGAGGGGGACACTACGTGCACATTTTCTACATAGCTCTATTGTGCGACCACCCCCAGGAGGAAGGAATCAAGTGAAGGAACCACATGAGGCTACAGGTCGTAGGCAGGTAGGCCTCAGAGACGCGCAGAAGTCCCTAACAATTCCAGGATCGAAGATCCATCCCACTCCTGGAACAGCCTTGAGAGGGCGATCAAGGACCCCGTCGACCAAGCGACCATCTAGGTCCAAGGGAGTACTCTTTCCTTTGAACAAGCATCCGCGCTAACTGTTCGGCACCGCCATACGCCACGAAACCTACAAGCACACCTGAAAGATGAGAAGGAAAAGGAAGGAAAGGTAACTAATGGAAAGTAAATCGTGATAAATGAGAAACCATCCCAGCATTCGCCTGCCGACCAGGGAAACCACGAAAAACCAAGGTAAAAGTGGACAATAGAACCCAGGACCTCGCGAATGCGAACCTCACATATTACCGCGGAGCTATCTCTTGCTCGGTTAAAAAATATCAAAAAATAACCTTAAGAAAATTTACAGTTTAACCAGTATTAGCTGTTTCTCAAATCAAAGCCTCCGATATGATCATGGGAGGCAAAAGTGATTATACAAATGAGAGAAAAAAAATGTGATGTGTTACACTCACATGACTTTCTCTACTCTTGTACAAACTATTTTTACAAACGCTTATTCTCCACATGCTTCATGTTAATCGAGATGTTAATCTTATTGCTAATTTTCTTGTACATGCAAGGGGAATTGGTAGGCTTTAAGCGATAGTCAAATATTTTAAGAGCTGGTTGCTATGTGGAGCCTTCCATTCTGTTTGCATTACCAGGACAAAAAAAATTAATAACGAATTTCCACTTGAGAAAAATTATAAGCATTGGAAAATATAAGGGAATAACAAGCAATATCTCGAAAATGGTTCACTCAACGACAAAAAATGTATATGACATAAATTGTGTATTTTAACGCGATCTACATTTTTGGTGTAGTAAATTTTTGTCTATCTCTTATGGTTTACCAGTTATGCAAAAGTCGTTCACAATGAAGAATACTCTTGGAGACATTCCCAGAAAATTCGAGATATACATTTCATTTGTCATGAAAATATCTTAAACATATGATATTTTAATCAAAATCGTTAGAGCCATTTTGAGAAAATTAAAATTTTCGAAAAATGTTCCATGTAAAGGGTAATCTGGGGTGGGGGGATTTTCTTGAAAACCTTTGTGTCGCATCTCTGGAAGATACTGAACCTAAAAACCAAGTTTGATGTTTATCCGACTGTTCGTTTCTGAGTTACGCTGTTCACAGACACACAGAAACACACACGGACATGTTTCCAAAAATGATTTTTTTGGATTCAGGGTGTCTCAAAACATGTATTTCCGGTGAAATCTCGGTATCGAATTTTTGGGTGGAATATAATACTTCCCCTACTTACTATACGTAGTAGAGAAAGTAAAAAAGAATGATATCAACATTTAACAGATTGGATTTATTATACCAGACACATATTACTGGAATAAGATTCATGGTATAAACATAAGACTTTGTTTTATAAATTGATCTAAAATCGTTCCTTATCCAAAATATAAACCCAAATAGAAGCTATACATGGGATCCAGATATTTCACAAGATAGACAGTTCATCCAAGAGCTCGCGTGGGTGATCACGAAATAAAAAGAAAATTAATAGAATCGCAGAAGACGACCAAGAAATAAGATAACGCTCCGAAGGATATATACATCTTTAGCAGTGAAGGGGTTAAATGAAAGCTTTGCCGTCCCAGAAACAAGCATTTAATTTTGATCAGTTCCGTTTCCTTAATGGGACCGAAGTTACATTGTGCACTAAATTGTCGTTGCGGCCTTTACGTCGGGCACATACCCGATCTTGAAATATACTCTCCGCTTTTTATTTTCCTTTTACAGCAGCTGTCTGGCTCTCAGCAGTTAATTGCGTTTCGACTAGGCAGTTTTCTTGATTCATGGATTTTTTTGGAGTTTGTTGCTGCAGTATTTTATGTTGTGACAGAAACACATTAACAAAAACAGGGTCTTTCCTGAAAGAGACGCTTTCCTAAGTCTCTGTGTATCCTTTGATTCTGCAGAGAGCTCTCGGATATGTTTTCCTTAAATTATTTTAGTCATTTGATTTTCATTAAAAGGAGATATAGTTCTGTGTCTTAGAAGATATGGTGTCGTTCTACATGTGACAATTAGTTGGGAAAAATGAGAGGCATCCGTTATTTTCACAAGGCTTTCTACCCACTCTTCTAAAAATTAAACTATTCTTTGATAGGCTTGTGAACCCTCGGGGTGTCTTACTGCTACTATTATACAAAAAGTATACTCTGATGAAAGTATATCCGATTGTAAGCTTCAGGATATCTTCTTACAAGTATTATATATAAAGTGTGCACTCATAAACTATGTCTACTTGTAAACCCTCAGGATATTATTACATATAAAGTGTGGACTGATGAAAGTGTGTCTGATTGTAAATCCTCAGGATATATTACTTCAGCAATACACATAAAATTGGACGGATGAAGGTATTTCTAACTGTAAAATTTCAGGATATTTTAGTTCCAGTTATATACATAAAGTGTGGACTGATGAAAGTATATCTGATTATTGTAAACTCTTAGGATATCTTATTACCAGTAATACACATAAAGTGTGGACTGATGAAAGTATATCTGATTATTGTAAACTCTTAGGATATCTTATTACCAGTAATACACATAAAGTGTGGACTGATGAAAGTATATCTGATTGTAAACCTTCAGAATGTCTTTCTACAACTATGGCACATCAAGTGTGGACTGATGAAAGTATATCTGATTGTAAACCTTCAGGATGTCTTTCTACAAGTATTACACATCAAGTGTGGACTGATGAAAGTATATCTGATTGTAAACCTTCAGGATGTCTTTCTACAAGTATTACACATCAAGTGTGGACTGATGAAAGTATATCTGATTGTAAACCTTCAGGATGTCTTTCTACAAGTATTGCACATCAAGTGTGGACTGATGAAAGTATATCTGATTGTAAACCTTCAGGATGTCTTTCTACAAGTATTGCACATCAAGTGTGGACTGATGAAAGTATATCTGATTGTAAATCTTCAGAATGTCTTTCTACAAGTATTGCACATCAAGTGTGGACTATGAAAGTATATCTGATTGTAAACCTTCAGGATGTCTTTCTACAAGTATGGCACATCAAGTGTGGACTGATGAAAGTATATCTGATTGTAAACCTTCAGGATGTCTTTCTACAAGTATTGCACATCAAGTGTGGACTATGAAAGTATATCTGATTGTAAACCTTCAGAATGTCTTTCTACAAGTATGGCACATCAAGTGTGGACTGATGAAAGTATATCTGATTGTAAACCTTCAGGATGTCTTTCTACAAGTATTGCACATCAAGTGTGGACTGATGAAAGTATATCTGATTGTAAACCTTCAGGATGTCTTTCTACAAGTATGGCACATCAAGTGTGGACTATGAAAGTATATCTGATTGTAAACCTTCAGGATGTCTTTCTACAAGTATTGCACATCAAGTGTGGACTGGTGAAAGTATATCTGATTGTAAACCTTTAGGATGTCTTTCTACAAGTATTGCACATCAAGTGTGGACTATGAAAGTATATCTGATTGTAAACCTTCAGGATGTCTTTCTACAAGTATTGCACATCAAGTGTGGACTGGTTAAAGTTATGCCTGATGGTAAGCCTTCAGGATGTCTTTCTACAAGTATTGCACATCAAGTGTGGACTGGTTAACGTTATGCCTGATGGTAAGCCTTCAGGATCTCTTTCTACAAGTATTGCACATCAAGTGTGGACTGGTTAAAGTTATGCCTGATGGTAAGCCTTCAGGATCTCTTTCTACAAGTATTACACATCAAGTGTGGACCGATGAAAGTATATCTGATAGCAAACCTTCAGGATCTCTTTCTACAAGTATTACATATCAAGTGTAGACTGATGCAAGTATACATGATTGTAAACATTTAGGAAGTCTTTCTACAATTATTGCACATCAAGTGTGGACTGATGAAAGTATATCTGATTGTAAACCTTCAGGATCTCTTTCTACAAGTATTGCACATCAAGTGTGGACTGATGAAAGTATATCTGATTGCAAACCTTCAGGATCTCTTTCTACAAGTATTGCACATCAAGTGTGCACTGATGAAAGTATATCTGATTGTAAACCTTCAGGATCTCTTTCTACAAGTGTTGCACATCAAGTGTGGACTGATGAAAGTATATCTGATTGTAAACCTTCAGGATCTCTTTCTACAAGTATTACACATCAAGTGTGGACTGATGAAAGTATATCTGATTGCAAACCTTCAGGATCTCTTTCTATAAGTATTACACATCAAGTGTGGACCGATGAAAGTATATCTGATTGCAAACCTTCAGGATGTCTTTCTACAAGTATTGCCCATCAAGTGTGGACCGATAAAGTATATCTGATTGTTAAACCTTCAGGATGTCTTTCTACAAGTATTACATATCAAGTGTAGACTGATGAAAGTATATATGATTGTAAACCTTTAGGAAGTCTTTCTACAAGTATTACACATCAAGTGTGGACCGATGAAAGTATATCTGATTACAAACCTTCAGGATCTCTTTCTACAAGTATTGCACATCAAGTGTGGACTGATGAAAGTATATCTGATTGCAAACCTTCAGGATGTCTTTCTACAAGTATTACACATCAAGTGTGGTCCGATGAAAGTATATCTGATTGTACACCTTTAGGAAGTCTTTCTACAAGTATTACACATCAAGTGTGGACCGATGAAAGTATATCTGATTACAAACCTTCAGGATGTCTTTCTACAAGTATTACATATCAAGTGTAGACTGATGAAAGTATACATGATTGTAAACCTGTAGGAAGTCTTTCTACAAGTATTACACATCAAGTGTGGACCGATGAAAGTATATCTGATTACAAACCTTCAGGATGTCTTTCTACAAGTATTACATATCAAGTGTAGACTGATGAAAGTATACATGATTGTAAACCTTTAGGCAGTCTTTCTACAGGTATTACACATCAAGTGTGGACCGATGAAAGTATATCTGATTACAAACCTTCAGGATGTCTTTCTACAAGTATTACATATCAAGTGTAGACTGATGAAAGTATACATGATTGTAAACCTTTAGGAAGTCTTTCTACAAGTATTGCACATCAAGTGTAGACTGATGAAAGTATATCTGATGGTAAACCTTCAGGATGTCTTTCTACAAGTATTACATATCAAGTGTAGACTGATGAAAGTATACATGATTGTAAACCTTTAGGAAGTCTTTCTACAAGTATTGCACATCAAGTGTAGACTGATGAAAGTATATCTGATGGTAAACCTTCAGGATGTCTTTCTACAAGTATTACATATCAAGTGTAGACTGATGAAAGTATACATGATTGTAAACCTTTAGGAAGTCTTTCTACAAGTATTACACATCAAGTGTGGACCGATGAAAGTATATCTGATTACAAACCTTCAGGATGTCTTTCTACAAGTATTACATATCAAGTGTAGACTGATGAAAGTATATATGATTGTAAACCTTTAGGAAGTCTTTCTACAAGTATTGCACATCAAGTGTAGACTGATGAAAGTATATCTGATGGTAAACCTTCAGGATGTCTTTCTACAAGTATTACATATCAAGTGTAGACTGATGAAAGTATACATGATTGTAAACCTTTAGGAAGTCTTTCTACAAGTATTGCACATCAAGTGTAGACTGATGAAAGTATATCTGATGGTAAACCTTCAGGATGTCTTTCTACAAGTATGGCACATCAAGCGTGGAATGATGAAAGTATATCTGATTGTAAACCTTCAGGATGTCTTCCTACAAGTATTACACATCAAGTGTGGACTGATGAAAGTATATCTGATTGTAAACCTTCAGGATGTCTTTCTACAAGTATTGCACATCAAGTGTGGACTGATGAAAAGATATCTGATTGTAAACCTTCAGGATGTCTTTCTACAAGTATTGCACATCAAGTGTGGACTGATGAAAGTATATCTGATTGTAAACCTTCAGGATGTCTTTCTACAAGTATTGCACATCAAGTGTGAACTGGTTAAAGTTATGCCTGATGGTAAGCCTTCAGGATGTCTTTCTACAAGTATTACATATCATATGTGGACTGATGAAGGTATGCCTGATTGTGAACCTCAGGATGGCTTTCTACTACTAGTATACATAAAGTGTCCATTGATGAAATTAGGTATTAAGCCACTTGTTAAAGAATGAGTGTTAAACCTAACCGTTACAAACAGTTAGCAGTGGAGGGTTTTATTCCAAGCATTAAAGCATTAATGCTAGATGGAACTAAAGGTTTGCAGGGAGAGGGAAGGATCAGTTTGCACCTAAATCGGTGTACAAAAATTTCCTTAGGGGTGAATAATTATAGATTAAGAAATTATTATACCTAAAATGTTACAGTCTTTATGATATGCCGCACAACAGGGCAGCGTAGATGTTCTCCGTGCTGTGGGGTTATTTTGTGTGCCAGAATTTCAAGATGTGCCAAGTTTGAACCACAATGTGGGGTTAAATAAAAACGTATTTTATTATTAAACTAAACTGATTTTTAGATATTATTTCTGCCGTATTTGAAAAAAAAACTTTATGAAATGTGCACTCCAATGGTGGTATTCTATTAATGGTGGTTATCTATTAACTAAATAATACATCATAATCCTAAAAGATATTTGGATTTGAAATCGAACATTCTCTGATAATTGAAATAAAATTATATATCATAACCATGCAACTAAAACTGGCAAACTTAACTTTAACTTGCATTCTGTTTAGAAATCTTCGTCATTGTTAAGCGAGAGGCTTCTGGCGCCATTGCATAAGAAACTTGAATGTTTGAGATAGGGGCAGATTCGTGTCATATCTGCTTCAGTAATCCTTTTATAGGGCGAATGCATTCGTATCTAGAATTTAACTCTAATGTTGACAGTATTCACTTACGCTGCCACCTATATATAGTAGGTAAGAGGAAGTAATGTGTTTCACCCAAAAATAGAATGTCAAGGTTTCACTGAAAATACACTATTTGGGGCCCCTGAATACAAAAAAATTCTGATGTGTTACACTCACATGACTTTCTCTACTCTTGTACAAACTCTTTTTACAAACGCTTATTCTCCATATGCTTCGTGTTAATCGAGATGTTAATCTTATTGCTAATTTTCTTGTAGATGTAAGGGGAATTGGTAGGGTTTAAGCTTTAGTCAAATATTTTAAGAACTGGTTGCTATGTGGACTATTCCATTCTCTTTGCATTACCAGGACAAAAAAAATTGAATAACGAATTTGAGAAAAAGTATAAGTATTGGAAAATTTAAGGGAATAACAAGCAATATCTCCAAAAATGGTTCACTCCACAAAAAAATGTATATGACATAAATTGTGTATTTTAACGCGATCTACATTATTTGTGTAGTAAACTTTTGTCTATCTCTTATGGTTTACCAGTTATGCAAAAGTCGTTCACAATGAAGAATACTTTTGGAAACATTCCCACAAAATTCGAGATTTCCATTTCATTTATCATGAAAATATCTTAAATATATGATATTTTAATCAAAATCGTTAGAGCCGTTTTTGAGAAAATTAAAATTTTCGAAAAATATTTCATGTAAAGGGTAATCTGTGTTGGGGGATTTTTTTGAAAATCTTCGTGTCGCATCTCTGGAAGATACTGAACCTAAATATCAAGTTTGGTGTTTATCGGACTGTTCGTTTCTGAGTTATGCTACTCACAGACACACAGACATAGACACACACACACGGACATGTTTCCAAACATGCTTATTTTGGATTCAGAGGATCTCAAAACATGTATTTCCGGTGAAATCTCGGTATCGAATTTTTGGGTGGAATACAATACTTCCCCTACTTACTATACGTAGTAGAGAGAGTATTAAAAATAAACTATAGTGCGTAGAGAAAGTCATGTGAACTAAGTACATTTAGTATTAAGACTTCGCCATCAAATCAATTCAACTTGAACTTATAACACCCAAATTAAGAACGCCGTTGGTTGTTAAATTTCGCTTCATCAGAGCATCACAAATTGAGGCACAACTCACCCTTTATAATTTGTCAATTTGTCCTACGACTTGTGTTCGATTTCCGATCAGGTTGAAGTCACTTGCACAGTTTTCTCTTCTTGAAAAGTTTATTGCTAAGACTATAAATTTGGATGTCGAGCACTTACGCATTCATTTCTGGCCCCAGCTTACTCATTCAAATCACTCTGTAGAAATACTGGTGAGGTAAAAAGGGGGGGGAGAAATCACGTCCAGTTCAGTAGGGATGATCTATGTGCATTATAGATCACCAGAAATACATTCTTTACAAAAACAGTGAGATATAAAACATTGCTATCAAGATAAAAATGCCTGTCAGTTGTGATAAAATTACAATTCTGTTGTGCTATTTCAAAGCTCAGAAACAAGCAGTTGAGCCAGGTGGGTTTGTCCTACTTGTTTCTGGTAAATGAATAAAACACAGGTTTCAAAATTCAAAGCAGCAGATTTCCATGCAGTCCTTTTTAAAATTCAATACAATTTCGGATTATATAGTGTTTGGAACCTAAACAGCTAAATTATATTTTCTATTCTTGACGAAGGCACATGCAGTGATTCTACCGAGCGAGTTCGTCCGCAGTAACCCGTGAGGCTCGCATTCGGGAGGTCCCAGGTTCGATTCCCGTCGACCACCCACTCTGGTCTTGGATTTTTCGTGATTTTCCCTGGTTGGTAAATTGAGTTTTATTTATGGACGCTCTTTAACTACTATGATCCTTAGCGTCCCATTCTATGTTTTGCTCATAGGCCTCTTTATCAGGCTTCAGGTTCTTTTACGTGGCGTAAATCTGCGACACGGGACCACTGGCTTTACTTCCCTTCCGAAGGAAGCCATGCTAAGTATTTTTACGCCCGAAAAAATTCATCGCCCTCTGCCGGGCTTGAATCCGCGACCTCGAGAACTAGAGGTTAGCATGGTAACCACTACACCACGGAGGACGACAGGGTAGGCGAATGCTGGAGTGATTTTACATCTATCACGATTTCCTTTACCTTATTTCCTTCTCATTCCGTTTCTTTCTCATATTTTAGGTGTGCTTTTAGATTTCGTGATGAGTGACTGCCGGATAGATGGCGCGGATGCATGCTCCAAGAAATGAGTACTCCGCTTGAACACTAGAGGGCTGCCTGGTTGGACGTGTCATTCATCGCTCTCTCTGGGCACCTTAAACAGTGGTACGGGTCTTCGAGCCAGAAGCTGTTAGGGACTTCTGCGCGTCGCTCTGGTCCGTCTATCTGCGACCTGTAGCCTCCTGTGGTTCCTTCATTTTATCTATTCCTCCTGGATCGGCAATAGATCTCCCGCATGTCGGAGTGTGCAGGTGTCTCCCTCTGTTGTATACCCTGTATCGTACAGTGATTCTGATTGGGATTTTCTATGTTTGTAACAATAGTAGATAACTAACATTTTTGAAGTAATATATGATAGTACAGGGAGAGCCAAAGGACTACGAACCGGCTGCGCTTTGTTTTTCCTGTCCGCGTCCTCGGCGCTCTTTGCCGTCTGTCGCTATCATAGAAAGGCGAAGATAAAACCATACAACATTTTAAAAACTAGTTTTAAAAGCTTGACTTAACAACTTTATGGTTGCGATTATTATCTCTGGGGTAACTTAAACAAAGTGTACAAGACAAACCCACACACCCTGAAGAATTAAAACAAAATATCTGCCAGGAAATTTCTCAACGTGAACTACGGCGAGTGATGGATAGTTTCCTAAAGAGGTGCCAAAAATGTATGGACAACGACGGACAGTTTCAGCATTTCCTTTCATAAAGTTGGTAAGTAAAGCCTTTAAAAGTAGTTTTTAAAATGTTGTATGGTTTCATCCGCGCCTTTCTATGATAGCGGCAGACGGCAACGAGCACCGAGGACGCGGACAGGGAAAACACCGCGCAGCTGGTTCGTAGTTTTTTGGTTCTCCCTTTATAAAAACGAAAATACTGAGGAATTACTGCAAATATGCTGACATTTTAGCAAGATTTTTGTGTAATATATAAAAGTCCAGTAGAATGTTTGCTTATTTCACTGCATATTCACAATAATGTGATCACTTCCCGGTGGCCTTAAGGAGACAATTGTTATGAGTTTTAGTAATACATATATTTGGAGCTGGTGAAATGATCTTCAACCTATTGCTTCAAGTGCAGCGTTCTTTCAACAACTTTTTTTTTTTTTTTTTTAACTTTTCACTTGTTCATACTCTTTAATTATGAAAATGTTAAATTGAAAGCCGTATTCATGAAATGTTTTGGTCTTTTTACAAGAGTACTGAATACTAGTATTAAAAAGGGAAACATAGCTGCCATTCATTACCATGTCATCATTAATGCCTGCAACGCTCTCTTTTAATTCTTCCACTAATGAATTACCGTTGTTGGAACATGACATGTATATCATTATTTTTGTCTGACTTTTGTTCGTAGATGAGACAGTGGATTAAAACATATATAAATTTAAGTGGCGCATAGCAATAAAGATAACTGCTTTTATTTCATTTTTGTACTATAAACGACGAAATATGGCGGTACAACGAACATTTGGGTGTAAATAACTCTGTGAATAACATCGTGTTTATGATGGAGCTGAGAAATTCAAAGAAATACAAGTGTGTAATTCTGAAATGGAGCGTTCAGGAAGACCTTAAACGTATTTTCTCATCTTAAAATTTCAAAGTCCAGTAAAAAATTGTTATACTTACAGTGCTTTCACAAAGTTGGTTGCTAGTAACAATATTGAACCATTAACTTCCTGTATTAATCATTGCTTAACCAATGAATAGTTTCTCCGCAGTAACGTGTGAGGCTCACATTCGGGAGTTCCGGTTTCGATTCCCGTCGACTGCCCATTCTTATCTTGGGTTTTTTTAGTTTTTTCCTGGTCGGTAGGCCAATTCTGGGGCGGTTTCTCTTCTACCGCGAGTTGCTTTCCATCATTTCCCTTTCATTCCGTTTGCTCGTCTTTAAGGTGCTCTTTTAGGTTTCGTGGTGTATGGCTGTGCCGGACAGATGGCGCGGATGATTGCTAAAAGGAAAGAGTACTCCCCGTGAACACTAGAAGGTTGCTTAGCCGAAGGATTGTCCATGCACCTCTGTGGGCAGCTCCAGTAATCGGACGGGTCTTCAAGCCTGGAACTATTAGGGACTTTCGCGCATCTCTGTGACCTGTTTAGTGCGACCTGTAATCCTCCTGTGGTTCCTTCACTTCATCCCTTCTTCCTGGGGGGTGTTAGTCACAATACATCTATGTAGGTGACCCCCTCCATTGTATAACCTATATCTAGCCTACGGTAGAGAAAGTAGCCTTCCTATACCATATGTTTAATCACTATTGAATTATTGGTAGGATACAAAAATGTTTTTATGTGGATTTTATAAAATGGACGGCCTTATGCTATCGCCATCCTACGCCATGTTATTGTTTCATTTATTATGTTACAGAGTTTTAGCGCGTGATATTAAAATACGCTACCCATTTTTATTTGCCTAGCGACGGATGGGGAAAAGCTACCAACTGGCTGTTATATAGAATTTGACCCAGAACATTCTTAGTGCAAGCCCAGACATTATACAATTGAGTGCCTAACGCAATTCCAGATGATTTTGAAAATCCTAATAATACTTTAACGATACTGTTTGATTTGTTCAAAGCGTTTGATTGTTTATTCCTTCCCCCAAAAGCCCTTACATCCCAATTTCGTTTACGTGGTTTAGAGATAATTAACAGTGATTAGCGTTTGCCTTATGATTCGCTATCAAGCTGTGTGCTAACGATGTATTTTTCAGTATTGAAAATGTGAGTACTGGGGTGCCCCAGAGCTCTATTTTGGGCCCACTCTCTAGCAGTTGCCTGAAAGTCTTAAATGTATCTCAATATTGTCTCCGACAATAGTATACTCCCTTATATTACATACATCAGTGAACTCAGGGTTTTAATGGGTACTTGTGTAAATGAAACGACCAGCTGGTAGCCAACAGTTTCAACACTAACAAAAAGCACCGTATATTATTCGTTACTAAAGAATACTGCAAATGAAGTGAGAGTCAAGCCGAACTTCTCATCATAGCTTTAGTTTCTAAGTTTTCCTGATCATTTAAGAATCTTTGTTTCAAATGCGTACTTATTTGAAACAAGTTTACTATGCGTTTCTTTTTGCAGGCATATTCTCTTGCAGAATTAATTTCAGAAAAATCACACAAAATTAATAAAACAACTGCTTTAAAGAAAATAACATTCAAATTAATTTTTAGCTCTTATAATGGTGCTTATTGATATCCTACGTTTCAGAGAATGAATATCCTTGTTGTTAATCTATACATATATTACATAGAGAGACAATTTGTGATTGTGTAGGGTAATCTAAAAAAAAATCATTCCACCGATTTCGATCATTCTTTTACCATTGTCAAGCACCCGTCTACCCTAAAGCGATAAAACATCCAATTTTCACTCCTAAATGACTAAAACAGCAACAAAGGATTTACAAGCCCTGGATTCTAAAATACGAACATTTTAAAGTCATAATAGAATGGCTTTGACCTAAACGTTATTGCTGTTCCACAGAGAATGTGTGTAAAAACAAAAGTCTATTATATTTTATTCCAAGTAATATACTTAAACGACCACGATTTAAACCTAAGCCTCGGGGAAAACATAAGAAAGAGCGAAACAAACTACAATCGAATCCCTTATAAGGGAAAAATACTTATTTCATTAATTGGCATTTATCAGATACCGCAAATGTGTGTAATGAAGCAATATCAAAACCTTTGAGTATCCTTATTCTGTTTCTGTATATGCTAAATATACCAGGTGAATCAGCTGACCGTGTTTTATTGTATCTACGAATATGCAACCCGCAGATTATAGTCTTACTTGAAAATATCGCTCCATTTGTCAAGAAATAATTTATTTTGTAGCTGTATTGTGTCAAATACTGTTAATCGTTCTTGGGCCTATCTGATGTCAATGAACGAAAAGTTCCTTGTACACTATTAAGCTGCCAAGAGCTAAAACATAAATACATTTTCGCAGACTAGAAAACAGCTTGATACCGATATGTTTCGTGCGAGAGAGGTCAGTAAAGACTTGCTGTTGTTGAGTGGGCTCGACGTCATAATTCCCGAAGTCGCGGGTTCAAAGCTGGCGGAGGGCGATGGACTTTTTTCGGGTGTAAACATCCTTAGCATGGCTTCCTTCGGTCAGGAAGTACAGCCGGTGGTCCCGTGTAGTAGATTTACGGCACATAAAAGCACCTCAAGCCGGATAGAGAGGCATCTGAGCAAAATTTCGAGTTTTTCACACCCAATATAGAATGGGACGCTAAGACCCATAGTAGAGCGTCCATAAATAAAACTCAATTTAACTTTTTCGAGATCATTCTGTCATGAATTAAGTAGGCATTTCGTAGGATCAGATCCCGTATAGCATTTCGTTTTGTTGTTAATTAGTAATTATCACATTCAAAATCTTCGGCGTATTGGAAAACCAATTTCTAAAAAGGCGTTAATGTCGTTTCATATGACTTTATTGTTTAATCCATTAAATTCAGCAACTTTTGACATAAAGCATTGGAAAGTAACAAGAAAGAAAGAAAAACAATACATAGTAGTCACAGGGAAAAGTATTTACATATTAATATTTTAGCACATTTAAAATTACATGCAAGAATAAACTGAGTTAAAAAGGCACTTGATTAATGAAGCAAGTGCTCAAAACGTCGCTCTCTTTCGTTAATACACATTTGAGCGCGCTGTTGCAGAGAATTTCTAGTGTGCTGTGACATGCCTGCAGGCTTCACTGATCAGCAACCGTAATTGATTTGGGTTCTATGGCTCTTCTACATAGACCCTTTCGTTTAAATAGCCCCACAGGAAGAAATCCAGTAGAGTGAGATCAGGAGATCTAGCCGGCCAAGCGATAGGGCCCCCTCGCCCAATCCATTTTTCTGGATATACTGCTGTAATTCCGTACAATTACGGACCAATATGGAGGCGCTCCATCTTGCTGAAACCACATTCTCACCCTTTTCAACAGCAACACATTTTATAATAATAGCAGCAGATCTCGAAGAAATCGAAGATATCTAGGTCTGTTGAGGTTACATTCCAGAAAACAGGGTCCTATTAGTTGATCGACTAGGATTCCACACCACACGTTGGCACTCCATTGCACCTAAAACGCAGTCTCTCTCACCCAGTATGGGTAATTCATATTCCAATGGTGCATATTGTGTCGATTTACAGTTCCGTTATTGCTGAACGTGGCTTCGTCACTAAAGAGCACATTGCTTAACAATCCCATGTCAGTTTCCACGTGTTCAATAACCATTGCGAAAATGCCACTCGCGCTTGATGGCCACGTTCATAGAGAGCCTGGTGTTACTGTAGTTGATAGGGATGTAATGTATTGTGGTGCAATATTCGCAACACTTATGTCTGGCTAATGTTCATATCCCGTGCTATGTCCTAGAACTGGTATAGGGGTTATTTTCAATTGTATTACGCATCGTTTCTTCACTGTCTCCAGAAGTCACTGGAGTATACCGAGCAGGAGGTGCCATTTTGATTGTCCCTGTTTGACGGAGGCGCCTTTCAATTCTTCGAAACTATCTGTGGTTGATCTTCTTCCTGGAAATCGGCCTTGTTCAGAATGCATGTGCCACAAACATGCATGGAGTATTCTGATCTTTTTAATGCAATTTATCTGTAATTATAATAGAATAATATTTTGTTTTGTAATACGTAATCATTGGTTGAACGCAGTCAGATGGAGGGTAGAAAAATTGACCCATTACCACATACTCGAACACGTATTCTCAGAATGCTTCTCTGACCGAAACTAACAATCCCACTCGGCCATCACAACATTCTAGGTGTTAGCCTTTTAATCTCAAATACTGGCTGAGGGTAGCCGGCTTTGAACCTGAGACCTTGGGAATTAGGGGCTAGCATGGTAACAACTGCACCACGGAGGACGATATTATTTAGTTGAATTCTGATATCAGGGTTCATGTGAAAGTTGTGGAATCTTTACAACTTTAACTAGAGACGAAACCAAAGAGAAGGAACATATCTTCTAGTGTGCTTATGTAAAAAAAGTGTTACAATAGCAAAACTTTCTCTACTCATTCTTCTACAAACTATTCTTTCAAAGACTTATTCTTTTATCTGCTTCGTGTCAATCAGATAAGCATTTGCAGAAAGGTGTTATTACGCTTTCCATCGTAAGTGCAAGAGAAATACAGTGGGTTTAAGCGATAGACAAATCATGTGATGGTTTTGAATTTCCACTCTGTTTGCATGAACACGAGACAAGGTCCGATGTGTTACATTCACATGACTTACCCTACCTGTCTTGGTTTATTCTTATGTAGCTTCTACAAACTATTATAACAAAACCTTATTATTCCATCTTCAAAGTTAATTCAGATAAGCTTTTTACTTTCTCTACCACGTACAGTAAGTAGGGGAAGTATTGTATTCCACCCAAAAATTCGATACCGAGATTTCACCGGAAATACATGTTTTGAGACTCCCTGAATCCAAAAAAAAAAACCATTTTTCGAAACCTGTCCGTGCGTATGTCTGTCTGTGTGTCTGTGTCTGTGAACAGCATAACTCAGAAACGAACAGTGGGATGAACACCAAACTTGGTATTTAGGTTCAGTATCTTCCAGAGATGCGACACGAAGGTTTTCAAGAACATCCCCCCACCCCAGATTACCCTTTACATTGAACATTTTTCGAAAATTTTATTTTTCTCAAAAATGGCTCTAACGATTTTGATTAAAATATCATATGTTTAAGATATTCTCATGAGAAATGAAATGTATGTCCCGAATTTTCTGGGAATGTCTCCAAAAGTATTCTTCATTGTGAACGGCTTTTGCATAACTGGTAAACCATAAGAGATAGAGAAAAATTTACTACACAAAAAATGTAGATCGCGTTTAAATACACAATTTGTCATATACATTTTTTTGTTGAGTGAACCGTTTGCGAGATATTGCTTGTTATTCCCTTAAATTTTCCAATACTTATACTTTTTCTCAAATTCGTTTTTCATTTTTTTTATGTCCTGGATATGCAAAGAGATTGGAATGCGCCACATAGCAACCAGTGCTTAAAATTTTGACTATCGCTTAAAACCTACCATATTCCCCTTGCATCTACAAGAAAATTAGCAATAAGATTGACATCTCGATATCTCGATTAGCATGAAGCATATGGAGAATAAGCGTTTATAAAAATAGTTTGTACAAGAGTAGAGAAAGTCAGGTGAGTGTAACACATAAGATTTTTCAATATTTTCTGAAATGGGAATTCGTTATTCATTTTTTTGTCTTGGTTATGCAAAAAGTATTAATCTGTGGCAAAGAGAATGGTGCTGCACCTAGCAACCAGCTATTAAGAAATATGTATGTGCTTAAAGGCTACTGTTTTTCTATATTGCCCTTGTAAATATATATTCCCCTTACATCTACAAGAAAATTAGCAAAAAGATACAGTCTGTAAATGTTTATCTCGATTAACATGAAGTAGATGGAGAATAAGCGTTTGTAAAAATAGTTTGTACAAGAGTAGAGAAAGTCATGTGAGTGTAACACATCAGACTTTTTATAAAATTACACATTCAGTTATAGGTGAAACGGGGATTGGGACATGTTTAAAAATGGTCGATATATCTGGCCTTGAAATTCCATGCTCTTTCCTTGACATCGCGAGAAACAATTGACTGTGAACAGTACTTAAAAATTAATAATAGTGCGTTACATTCACATGCATTTCTCTATCCACTAGCGTAGTTTCTATGAACTATTCTTATGAAAGCCTATTGCTTTCTCTACTGCTTACCTATAGTAAGTAAAGGAACTATTGCATTCCATCCAAAAATTCTAAACCGAAATTAAAGTGAAAATACACGTTTTGAGGTGCTCTGAATTAAAACATAATTTTTAGAAAAACGTCCTTGTGAGTATGTGTTACCACACGAAGTTTTTCGAGAAAATACCCTTTTACATGAAAAAATTGTCGCTATTTTTTAGTTTGTCTAAAATGGCTATAACGATTTTGATTAAAGTATACTATGTATAAGATATTTGCAATAGCACATAAAATGCAGATATTGATTTTTATGGGACTAGACTAAGATGTCGTTTTCGTTCTGAATTAATCTTTTATAACCTGTAAACCGTAAGAGAACCAAGCGAGGTGGCGCCGAGGTAACTTGTCCAGCTCGCATTTGGGAGGTCCCGGCTTCAAACCGCTGCAATCGACCAATATGACTGGTTTTTCGCGGTTTTCCTCGGTCGCTAGGCGAATGCTAGGTTGAATAATTTAATTCGAGAATTTTCCCATCATCACTATATTTCATTTTGTTTTTCTTCACCGCCATGCAAGGCATTGGACTGATCACCCATCCTGTATATGCTATGATGCAGAGTTTACTTGCTTCTTAACAGGTTACTGAACCAAGGAATTGACTTGAAAGTACTACAAAGAGGAGGCTAATCCGTTAAAGAGGAGGAAGAAGAAGAAACGTAAGAGATAAGCAAACACTTACTAAATAATGACGTTTATCTGGTTAAATCACAGAATTTACGTCAAAATAACATTTTTTGTGGCGTTAATCATTTCCGAGATAATCTTTAATGTAGGTTTGAATTATCAAATACTTTATATTGTTCCAACTGCAAAATCGCTATTCTTTTTTTTGTGTGTGCGGAATTTCAAAGCCAATTAAATAGCGACCCTTTTTTAAAACTTCGACTGTCGCTTAAGCCTGTACCTACAAGGAAATATTTAACCATTTCTGAAAATTTTATTTCGATTAGCATGGAATAGATAGAGCAATAAGTTTTTGTAAGAATAGTTTTTTGAAGAATGATTGGAGAAAGCCATGTGAATATAATACATAAGAATTTTTTAACTTCCTCTACTTACTATACCAGGTGGCCAAAGAAGCCTTTCTTTGTAGTTTTGTGTTTCCTGCATACATAGATGCAAAATAAGTTGCCGCATCACTGCTATTCAAAGGGGCAGTGCAGGTACAAAGCGAAACGTCTCTGAGGTAGTGCAGCTGTCTGCAGGTGTTTACGTGGTAGCTCCGTACTGATAAGAGTCGCGTGGTCGCCTGCATGCAGTTTTCGAGCCAGGTCATTCAGACCAAAAGGTAACATAACGAAGACACAGATATGGTTACGATCTGTGCGGAGACGCACCAAAATGTAGCTGAGGCTCAAAGGTTGTGTTCTAAACATTTTTAGACGTGGCATATGTCTTCTGCACACGCCTTTTTTGACATACTGAAATAATATTAAGAAATGACGAATCCGTCCAGGTAGAACGTGGGCCTGAGAGTCCCTTAGATCTATTCGTTCACCAAGGCGGGCACGTTTTTGCATATGGTTATAATTGTAATGCACCAATAGAAAATAATTTAATTATAACGCATCGTTAAGGGTACATAAATGTAAAAAGTATAATTTTATTTAATTTTGTTAATTTCGCGGCACCAGTTGGTGCCATATAGTTGTACTGATTGGAGATTATCTGTCATGAGATCAAATGATTTAACACGTGTGTTCAGGTTTGCGTCAAGCGGCAGTCCTACTTTTTTATTGAGCGAATTGCGTATTAAATAACCAATAACACCCTCCCCCCACATAGTTACTCTCACATTCAAACACCACATCCTGGGAATACCGTGAAATATTTTTGTTTAAAGACAACTTTCTGGAGCCCAGCCGGGAATCGAACCCTGAACACCTCATATAGCAAGCAGTTCCTCTACCGAATAAGCTCTGGGACCAGTAATAGGAGTAACGTGTTCGTTTTCAAGCATTGGTCTTTCATTTAGCGGTCTCCTGTCTCTCGGTATGGGATCCCCTTAGAGGCTCTACTTAGGCAAACCTTTTGGCATCCGCGCTATCCGGTATAAACTAACTTCAACTAAGGATGGCTTGTGTGGACCACATGGTATATAGGTAAATAGTAGATGAATTAAAAGTTATTGAATCAAGTAAGATCGCAGACTTTCACGATCGGTGTCATCAAATAAGTACACCATGCCGTTCGCGATGAGACTTCAAAATTCATATGTTTTGAATCTTTGACATGGCATCGTAGCTGGGAATACATGTTTTACCTAGTTAATTATTAGACAATTTGGATAAGTCTTTCAGTGCTGTAAAATATATAATCTGTATAATCTTCATTGTGTTTACGTTTCTGAGATTTAGAAGAATATTGGGGGAAATTTAAAAATACATCGTCATTTCCTTGAATGGCAGAAGACGTTTTCGGTTTATTATATTGAATATAATAGTGCACAAATTATGCGGTACATGTTGGGAATACATGAAATTAATTAAATCGTCATTCGACATTTAAAAATACACCTACAACGGTGAGTAGGACAGTAATCTGTTTATGAACAGTCTGATCGTTACTAATTCAGTTTAAATCATTATCTCCCTCAGATGCAGTGCCGTAATTATGCACTTGTTGGTCTAGGGGTATACAAATCCAAACGATGGTCTCAAACGGTTTCATAAACTCCCTAGTAATCCCTATTCTATAACCTCACATTCATTTGTATCTGTTTTAAGGTAATTACAGGGCTGTTTCGAGTACTCAGAATATGGGTTTTTAAACTAAAAACGGATTTTTTATTAAATTTTCTCACTTTATAAAGCTAACTAAAATCTCTTAATACATATAGTGTTATAGTTTTACAGGTGTTATATTTTACATGCTGGTGGTTTAAATATTTTTTTCATTGGCTGGGTACTGATTTTTACATTCCCTACTACGTATAGTATTCCACCCAAAAATTAGATACCAAAATTTCACCGGAAATATATGTTTTGAGACCCCCTGAATCCAGAAAAAGCATTTCGAAAACTTTAATTTTCCCAAAAATGGCTCTAACGATTTTGATTAAAATATCATATGTTTAAGATATTTTCATGACAAATGCAATGTATATCTCGAATTTTCTGGGAATGTCTCCAAAAGTATTCTTCATTGTGAACGACTTTTGCATAACTGGTAAACCATAAGAGATAGACAAAATGTTACTACTGTCACGCCTTAGATTTGAAGGGGATTGAGGACGTGCATTTGGGAGCGTAGCAGGATTAAGGGTTGGTGAGCAACTCCGAATAGCAAGACACAATTAACATAAGGATAACAGATTTAATATAATAAACGAGTAGACACACAGACAGTGAGCAAGCAAGCCATTTTTAGGATTAAGTATTTAAGACAGAACATTTTCTAGTTACCTAGTGCCATTGAGCAGATGTTACGCTGGTTGCCATACCCAAAGGGTAAATGTTGATCTGGGCAGCGCCTCCGGCTGCACCTGGGTTGCTCCTATTAGACTGCCATGCCCATAGACTTATGAAAGGGGTTTTATATCATAGATAGACGCCTCCGCACAGGACATTCCATATATGGAGAGATAACCTCTACTCTATGAGTTGGCATCACCCACATAATATCACAAGGATATGACTGGCACTGAATGTCCAGCTCATGCATCCTGTGTTGCACCATGTGAAGTAAGAATGCAAGAAATAAGCTTTACATGAACCAAATTCTAAAGAAAAGTAATTTTTAGGAAAATAATTTAACTTAACTTGACCCATACGTTACACTACACAAAAATGTAGATCGCGTTAAAATACACAATTGATGTCATACATTTTTGTTGTTGAGTACACCATTTTCGAGATATTGCTTGTTATTCCCTTAAATTTTTCAATACTTATTTTCTCAAATGGGAATTCGTTATTCATTTTTTGTCTTGGATATGCAAAGAGTATTAATCTGTGGCAAAGGGAATAGTGGTACACATAGCAACCAGCTATTTAGAGTAATGTCTATGCTTAAAGGCTACTGTATTTCTATATTGCCCTTGTAAATATATATTCCCCTTACATCTACAAGAAAATTAGCAATAAGATAGAGTCTGCAAATGTTTATCTCGATTAACATGAAGTAGATGGGGAATAAGTGTTTGTAAAAATAGTTTGTACAAGATTAGAGAAAGTCATGTGAGTGTAACACATCAGATCTTTTTATTTAGCATGCGCTCATTTGGATGCACGTTTCTCATAAATTGTTTTAGATATCATAATAAAATTTTACTGCATATTACTTTCTCTACTACGTATAGTAAGTGGGGGAAGTATTGCATTCCACCCAAAAATTCGATACCGAGATTTCACCGGAGATACATGTTTTGAGACCTCCTGAATCCAAAAAAAGCATTTTTAGAAACATGTCCGTGTGTGTGTCTGTGTGTGTGTCTGTGTGTGTGTCTGTGTGTGTGTGTGTGTCTGTGTGTGTGTCTGTGAACAGCATAACTCAAAAACGAACAATCGGATAAGCACCAAACTTGGTATTTAGGTTCAGTATCTTTCAGAGATGCGACACGAAGGTTTTCAAGAAAATCCCACCACCCCAGACTACCCTTTACATGGAACATTTTTCGCAAATTTTAATTTTCTCAAAAACGGCTCTAACGATTTTGATTAAAATATCATATGTTTAAGATATTGTCATGACAAATAAAATGTATATCTCGAGTTTTCTGGGAATGTCTCCAAAAGTATTCTTCATTATGAACGACTTTTTCATAACTGGTAAACCATAAGAGATAGACAAAATTTTACTACACAAAAAATGTAGATCGCGTTAAAATACACAATTTATGTCATATACATTTCTTTTGTTGAGTGAACCGTTTGCGAGATATTGCTTGTTATTCCCTTAAATTTTCCAATACTTATACTTTTTCTCAAATTCGTTATTCATTTTTTTATGTTCTGGACATGCAAAGAGAATGGAATGCCCCACATAGCAACCAGCGTTAAAATATTTGACTATCGCTTAAAAGCTACCATATTCCCCTTGCATCTACAAGAAAATTATCAATAAGATTGACATCTCGATATCTCGATTAACATGAAGCATATGGAGAATAGGCGTTTGTAAAATTAGGTTGTACAAGAGTAGAGAAAGTTATGTGAGTGTAACACATCAGATTTTTTTAAAAGATAAATGCTGCAATTTCCAGAAAAAATATTTCAACGGAGAAAAATAATGAATAAAAAATTTTAGTTTTTTATTTTAAAATTATTTGTACAGAAAAAGGTAAAATTTGCAGAACACTCATTTTAAGTAATACCTGACACATTGTTTAAATCTGTACTTGAAATTGTCAGAAATATTGTTTACATCAACATATAAAATTTGACAGTTATAGCTCAAATAGTTTCTAAGAAATGTGGAACCTCAATGAACGTATGCAAATAAAAATTCTGATACGTTATGTTTCTCTACCCTCTATCGTTTATTAATATGCATACAAATATTATTATAAAAGCTTATTTTTCTATATAATTCATTTTAATTGAGATAAACCTTTGTTGCATTACACATTTCGTTACAGATAGAAAGGAAACAGGACAGTCAAATGTTTAAGAATCGAACGCTAATTGTTTGCTATTTAGAATTCCGTACTCTTTCCGTGCAATCGTGGGAAACAAGAGAATGCGGACAGGATTTTAAAATAACGATAAAAATATAACGGAAATCGCAGAGATGGTTGATGCCACAAAAATGTCATTTGAAATATATTGTGTGTTTTAAAGGGATTTACATTTTGGTGCAGTGCATTATGGCTTAACGTTTATCAATTATTTAAGATTGTATAAAACTCCTTCCTAAATACCTTTAATATATACTATTTTAATCAAAACCGGTAGAACTATTTTTGGGAAAGTAAAATTTTTCGAAACATTTTCCATGTAAGGGGTAGTTTGGGACGGGGTGATTACTTAAATATCTTCGTTTCGCATCCTTGGAAGAAGCTAAACTTTAATACCAAGTTTGGTATTTAACCGACTTTTTGTTTTAGAGTTATGTTGTTCACAGACATACACACACACGAACCTTTTCTGTAGATGCTTTTTTGGGCAGGAGGCCTTAAAAAACATTTCAGGTGAGAGCTCGACATTGAAATTTTTGGTGGAATATAATACTTCTCCTACTTGCTATACTAGTAGGAACACTAAAAACGAGTGCACAACCAATGAAAAAAAAATATTAAAAAACTCTGATGTGTTACACTAACATGACTTTTTCTACTCTTGTACAAACTATTTTTACAAACGTTTATTCTCCATATGTTTCATGTTAATCGAGATATCGAGATGTTAATCTTATTGCTAATTTTCTTGTAGGTCAAAGGGGAATTGCTAGGCTTTAAGCGATAGTCAAATATTTTAAGAACTGGTTGCTATGTGAACTATTCCATTCTCTTTGCATTACCAGGACAAAAAAATGAATAACGAATTCCCATTTGAAAAAAATTTTAAGTATTGGAAAATTTAAGGGAATAACAAGCAAAATCTCGAAAATGGTTCACCCCCCAAAAAATGTATATGACATAAATTGTGTATTTTAACGCGATCTACATTTTTTGTGTAGTAAAATTTTGTCTAACTCTTATGGTTTACCAGTTATGCAAAAGTCGTTCACAATGAAGAATACTTTTGGAGACATTCCCAGAAAATTCAAGATACATATTTTATTTGTCATGAAAGTATCTTAAATATATGATATTTTAATCAAAATCGTTAGTCATTTTTGAGAAAATTAAAATTTTCGAAAAATATTCCATGTAATGGGTAATCGGTGGTATTTTCTTGAAAACCTTCGTGTCGCATCTCTGGAAGATACTGATTCTCAATTCAGGGTTCTCAAAACGTATATTTCCGGTGAAATCTTGTTATCGAATTTTTGTGTGGAATACAATCCTTCCCCTAGTTACTATACGTAGTAGAGAAAGTAAAAAATATTAGCAAGTAAGGTAATTATATCATGCTATATGCATTAATCATTTTAGTTAGCTTTATATTTGGGCAAAATTGCATATGATTATCTATAGTAGTTTGTAAAATACATAGATTTAAAATGTTCTATATTGTGAACTCTCGAAGTATTCCTGTAACCACTGTAACTCTTAAGAAACTGAGTAATTTCTGATACATTTTATATTAATGCTTAATATGTCGAACTGTTAACGAATTTGAAATGCTGATTGTAAATGTCCATGTGTTATCAATTCATTTAATCTCCTGAGTATTCTATGTAATATAGACAGTCGGCTATTTTCATTTTTGGATTTGCTTTTAAGGTAAAACTACCTTAGAGATAGAGTTTTCATGTGCATACTTATTAGGAAGTGCTACCGTTTAAACTATCACGAGCAAGTATGTTATACATGGAGTTTACCATAAATAACTTTATCGCTTGCATGGCAACAATATTATGCTTTTAAAATAAACGAAGCAGCATTCGTGAAACTACAGAACCAGTGATGGAAGCATACGGGGAAAAAAAAAATCTGACGTGTTACATTCACATGTCTTTCCCTACCCTTTATCGCTTATTATTGGATATACAAATTATTCTTACGATCAACGTTTGCAGAAATAGCTGCATTACACATTTCGTTATAGATACAAAGAGAACAGCAATAAACAAATGTTAAAGAACTGGACGCTATATGCTGGCCTTAAAATTCCATACTGTTTCCATGAAATCTCGAGAAACAACTGATTATGGAAAGGAATTGAAAATAAATGCACAGTATTGAACAATCGAAGAATTAATAAAATATATCTCGGAAATGGCTGATGACACAAAAAGTTATTTGAAATAAATTGTGTGTTTTAAAGAGCTCTACATTTCTTGTGTAGTACGTTTTCGTCTATCGTTTAACATTTACCAGTTATACAAGATTACACAAAATTCCCTCCAAAGGAAGAGGACTTTAAAGGCTATTCCAAGAAAATTAAAGATATACATTTTATTTGTCATGTAAATATTTTGATATATCGTACTGTAATCAAAATTGTTACAGGCATTATCTAGAAAATACTATTTTTCAAAAATGTTCCATGTAAAGGGTAGTTTGAGGTAGGAGAAATTGCTTGAAAATCTTCGTGTCGCATCTTTTGAAGTTACTGAACCTAAATGCCAAATTTGGTATTCGATTTTTAGTTTTTTATTTATGCTGTTCACAGAATGCTTTATTTGGATTCAGGAGGCCTCAAAACATGTATATCTTGTGAAATCTCGGTATCGAATTTTTGAATGGTATATAAAACCTCTACCTACTATGTAGGTTGTAGAGAGAGTAAAAATGATTTTTTGGGTTCAGGGGTCCTCAAAACATGTATATCTTGTGAAATCTTGGTATCGAATTTTTGGGTGGAATACAGTACCGTCTCTACCTACTATGTGCATGGCAGAGAAAGTAAAAATGCCTTTTTTGGATTCAGGGGGCCTCAAAACACGTATATCTTGTGAAATCTCGGTATCAAATTTTTGGGTGGAATACAATAGCTTCTCTACCTTCTATGTACGTGGCAGAGAAAGTAACGAAATATGACGTGTTGCACTCACATGACTTTTCTACCCATTATTGTTTATTTTTGAAACTGTTCTGTAATTAGCCTTACAAAAGTTTTGTTTTCCTATCTGCTGTAGACTGATCGAGATAAACATTTTCAGAATTAGATTTATTACACTTTGCGTTGTAGCCACAAAGAGGATCGAGGAGACGCAGTAGTCGCGTTTTGAAAAGGGTGGCTATATGCTGGTGTTTAAATCCCATATTGTTTCCACGATTTAGCGAGATACAACTGAACAGCCACAACACTTGAAAAATCTGGTGTGTTCATACAGAAGACTTTCTCCTCCCTCTAGCGCTTGTTAATGGGTGTATAATTTATTCTAACGAAAGTTACTTTCCTATTTCATTTTAATGGAGATACACATTTCGGGAAATAGGTGCATTACAATTTCGTTGTAGATACAAAGAGAACAGCGATAGTCAAATGTTTAAGAATGGACGCTATACGCTGGCCTTAAAATTCCATACTCTTTCCATGCAATCGCGAGAAGCTACTGGAAATCGACAGGACTTGAAACCAATGACATCAATTCAAAGTATTAATGACGGATATCTCGGAAATTGCTTATGCCACAAACAAGTAATTTGGAATAAATTGTATATTTTAAAGAAATCTACGTTTTTTGTGTAGTACATTTTCGTATATCCCTTAACGTGTACTAGTTAAACAAGACTACACAAAATTCCTTCTGAATGAAGGGGACTTCACAGACCATTCTCAGAAAATTCAGGATATACATCTTATTAAGTATCTATAATATATGATATTTTAATAAAAATCGTTCGAACAATTTTTTTAGAAAATAAAAAAAATTCGATAAATATTCCATGTAAAGCGTAGCTTGGGGTAGAGATATTTTCTTGAAAATCGTTGTGTCGCATCTTCGCAATGTATTGATTATAAGCACCTATTTTGGTGTAACTCTGATGTGTTACACTCACATGACTTTCTCTACTCTTGTACAAACTATTTTTATAAATGCTTATTCTCCACATGCTTCATGTTAATTGAGATATCGAGATGTCAATCTTATTGCTAATTTTCTTGTAGATGCAAGGGGAATTGGTAGGCTTTAAGCGATAGTCAAATATTTTAACAGCTGGTTGCTATGTGGCGTATTCCATCCTATTTGCATTACCAGGAAAAAAAAAGAATAACGAATTCTCATTTGAGAAAAAGTATTTAGTATTGGAAAATTTAAGGGAATAACGAGCAATATCTCGAAAATGGTTCACTCATCAACAAAAAATGTATATGACATAAATTGTGTATTTTAACGCGATCTACATTTTTTGTGTAGTAAACTTTTGTCTATCTCTTATGGTTTACCAGTTATGCAAAAGTCATTCACAATGAAGAATACTTTTGGAGACATTCCCAGAAAATTGGAGATATACATTTCATTTGTCATGAAAATATCTTAAACATATGATATTTTAATGGAAATTGTTAGAGCCATTTTTGAGAAAATTAAAATTTTTGAAAAATCTTCCATGTAAAGGGTAATCTGGGGTGGGGGATTTTCTTGAAAACCTTCCTGTCACATCTCTGGAAGATACTGAACCTAAATACCAAGTTTGGTGTTTATCCGACTGTTCGTTTCTGAATTATGCTGTTCACAGACACACACACACGGACATGTTTCCAAAAATACTTTTTTGGATTAAGAGGCTTCAAGACATATATTTCCAGTGAAATCTCGGTATTGAATTTTTGGGTGGAATACAATACTTCCCCTACTTACTATACGTAGTAGAGAATGTAATAAACGATAATGTAGAGAAAAACCAATTTCTGGAAATGTTTATGTTGATTAGCATAAAGACGATTTAGGAGTGTGCTTTTGTACGAATAGTTTGTATAAGATATATAAAAACGATAGTGTCTAGGGAAATTAATGTGAATGTAACATGGAGAACGCAAGTTTGGATAAGATTTTTCGCATGCCATAAGGATGACAGCCTTTCCCTTTGACATCTCTCGCCCTCTATTACATTTTATGGCACCTGTAAAACAAGAAATACGACAAAGAGAGCCATAAAAGTAAAATTTATATGTATCATAAAGCGAACAATGAGATTCCTTTTTGCAATACACAGATGCGAGTAACTGCGTTATAACCTTCAGCTGCAGTAGCTATTTGCTTACAGAGACTTAATTTACATCTGTCAGTTCAGAATAGCTGATTCTTCTACTTTCTTTACTTGTACTTAAAGTAAGTAGAGAAAGCATTGTATTCCACACAAACCGGCAGAGGTGGCGCCGCGGTAACGTCTGTGTCTCGCATTTGTGAGGTCCCGGGTTCGATCCCCTGCAACTACTCACTCTGGGCTTTCGGTGGTTTCTCTGGGGTCGGCAGGCGAATGCTGTGGTGGTTTCTTCTCCACCATGATTTCACCCTGCATTGAATCTCTTATACCTATTCCATCCGAAATTTACATACCGAGATTTAAACGGAAATGTATGTTTTGAGGCCGCATGAACCCCCAAAAAAGCATTTTTACAAAAAGGGCTTTGTATGTGTGTGTGTGTGTTTTAACAGCATAACTCAAAAATGAAAAGTCGGATAAATACAGAAGTTGGTATTCAAGTTCAGCATCTTCCAAGGATGCGATATAAAGATATTCAAGAAAATCGCCCACCCTAAATTACCCTTTATATGGAACGTTTTTGGAAAATTTTGATTTTCTCAAAAATGCTTTAACTTTTTTGATTAAAATACCATATGTACTGATATTTTGATGACAAATGAAATGTATATCTTCAGTTTGTGGGCGACACCCATTTGAGAGGTCCCACCCACTCTGTCCCATATTTTCCATTGTTTCCCCAGGTCGGCACACGAATGCTGGGGTGATTCTTTCCCTTTCTATCACTTCCCTTTCATTCCGTTTCCTTCTCATCTTTTAGGTGTGCTTCTAGGTTTCGTGGTGAATGGCAGTGCCGGAGAGGTGACGCGAATACTTGCTCAATGGAAAGAATTACACCAGAGGGCTGCTTGACTAGTGAACGGTTCATCGCCCTCTCTCGGTGGCTCAGACAGTGCGACGGATCTGCAAGCTTGGAAATTTTAGGGACTTCCATGTGTCTCTGTGGTCTGTCTGCCTAAGGCCTGTAGCCTTCTATGGTTCCATCATGTCATCTATTCTTTCTGAGGAGTGTCGCATCTTGGGAAGGTACTGAACCTAAATACCAAGTTTGGTATTTATCCGACGTTTCGTTTTTTAGTAGTTATGCTGTTCACAGACACATACACAAACACGCACGCACGCGCACGCGGAACTTTTTTTAAAAAATGCTTTTACGATTCAAGGGTCTCAAAACATGTATTTCCGGTGAAATATCGGTATCAAATTTTTGGGTGGAATGCCATAACGTTTCCTACTTACTATGTACGTGGTAAAGAAAGTGAAAACGCACTTTTAGGAAAAGTTCTGAGCTCATGCGTGTATGTGTCGTGAATATCATAACTCAAAAATGAAAAGTGGGTTAAACACCAAACTTGATATTTAGGTTAACATCTTCCAAGGAAGTGACACGAAGATTTGGAATAAAATTTTCCCACCCCAAGCTACCCTTTACGTGGTAAAATTTTTGTTATATTGACTGTCTCAAAAATGGCTGTAATGATTTTGATTAAAATACTATATGGCTAAGACATTTCCATGACGAAATGTATCGGAATAACCTGTGAAGCCCTCTTCATTCTGAATGGGCTCTGTATAGTTTGGCAAACCGTAAGAAATAGAGAAATCTTACTACACAAAAATGTACCTATAGATAGTTTATATCAAATAAAATTATTTTTGGGGCGTTAACCAATTCCCATATATTCTTTGTTATTAGCTTGGATTTTCTTTATGATTTTATACCTTTCTCAACTGAAAATCACCATTCTTTTTTTTTTTCGTGTCATGAAAAGCGAATAAAATTTAAAGCCATCACAGCGACTGGCTTTGTTTAGATTCGACTATCGCTTTAGCTTAATTATTTTACTTATCTCTACAAAGAAATTTGTAATTAAGGGTTATCTGTACTAACAAGAAGTAGGTAGAAGAATACGCTTTTGTAACAAGTTTGTAGATGATTGAGTAGAAAAGTCATGTCAATGCAATATATATATATATATATATATATATATATATATATATATTTCTTTAAATTATAAGCTAGTCTTTACAACCATAAGGTAATGGTTGCTTGCATAATGTTATCATATAATGGAACTTCGGGAGAACAAAATTAAGCATAGATTACTAAACCTCTAAGTTAAAAACATAAACAAAAAAGTGTGTATATATAATATAATATATTATGTTGTCTCTTACAGTTTAGCAATTACACAAAAGTCAATCAGAATGAAAATGGCTGCACAGGTTATTTTCAAAAAATTCAAGTTATAAAAAACAAAATTTTGATAACTAAGAATTTTTCATGCGAAGGGTAGTTTGTAGTGGGGGAATTTTCTTTAAAATCTTATTGTCGCATCCTTGGAGGATGCTGAACTTAAATGCCAAGATTGGTATTTACCCGATTTCTCGTTTTTGCCATATGCTGTTCGCAGACACACGCTGACATTTTCTAAAAATGCTTTATTGGGTTCGGGGGGCTTCAAAACATGCATTTTCGGTGAAAACTCGATATCTAATGTTTGTCTGGAATACAATACTTTCTGTAGTTACTATAAGTACGTAGATGAGAAGGTAAACATTATTTATTCAGGGCTCATCGACATCGTATGAAATGCATACCTATTAGGTTCACGTTAGAGCAAGTAAAGCATGGAAGATAATGGTTGGAGATCCGAACCGGCGGCCGCCCTCGCTCAGTCTGAGCTGGTTAGACGCAGAACGTTGACACGTTTCAAGACACGTTTCACTGTCACGATCGAGCGAGTTTCGTGGTGGGTATGAGCTCATACGTCACAGAGCGTTGTCGGAGATGGGCGCTTACAAGACGGCCGTCCTGCTCATCGGCGTGGCAGCGTCTGCAGCAGTCTTCCATCTGGTACCCTGCGCTTCTTCTCAGCCGGTGTCTATAGCGCCCAAGCATGTCGCGATGTCCAAGCAGGAGCCGGAGGTCCTGGAGGAGGAGGAAAAGGTGAAACTTCACCTAGCTTGCCTAAATTATGTTTGTGTGTCATTTGGCCAACATAAAGCGAACAAATCTGACGTATTACATTCATATACTTTCTTTACCCATTGTGGTTTATTTTTATGCAGCTTCTACATACTTTTCTAAGGAAAGTGTATTTCTGTAGCTACTTCATGATAATTGAGATAAACGTTTGCAAAAATAGTTTCATTACGTACTTCGTTGTAGATAGAAGGGGGATACAGGAAACCGAATGGATAGTAGGATATTTAAAAGCTAGTCGTTGGTGTATGCTGGCCATGAAATTCCAAGCTCCTTCCTTGACATTGTGAGAAACAACTGAATAGCGACGGAACTTTAAGAAAACGACAATGTTGAAAAATTCAGATCAATAATAACAGATACCTCGAATATCACTGATGCCCCAAGAAAAGCTATTTTAAATAAATTGTGTGTTTGTGTAGTAATATTTTTGTCAGAAATTTAAATTGAGTTTTATTTAATGGACGCTCTTTAACTGCTGTGGTCCTTAGCGTCCTATATTGGGCATGAAAGACCGGTAATTTTGCTCAGAGGCCTCTTTATCAGGTTTGAGGTTCTTTTACGTGCCGTAAATCTACGACACGGACCACCGGCTTTACTTCCTTCCGAATTAAGTCATGCTAAGGATTTTTACTCCCGAAAAAATCCATCAACCTCCGCCGGGTTTGAACCCGCGACCTTGGGAAGTAGAGGCTAGCACGGTACCACTAGTCCACGGAGGACGACTGTTTTGTCAGAAACAGACAAAAATTGTAATAAAAAATTCTATAAAATTACTTCCAAATGAAGAGAAATTCATAGGCTATTCCCACAAAATCCAAGACATTAAATAGGTGTCTGAAATATATGGTATTTTAATCAAAATCGTTTGAATCAAAAAAGTTACATGTAAAGGTTAGTTCCGGGTACAGGAATTTTCTTGAAAATTATCGTGTCGTATCTTTCGAAGATGCAGATGTAAAATGCCAAGTTTGTTATTTGTCGGCTCTTCGTTTTTGAGTTTCGCTGTTCAGACACACACACACACACACACACACACACACACACACACACACACTTGCATACGGATGTTTTTCTAAAATGTGTTTTTTTTTTGTTCACGGTGCCTCAAAACATACATTTGCGATGAATTAATATCGACATCGAATTATTATTATTATTATAAATACGTAGTAGAGAATGTCAAATTCTAATGTATTACTTTCTCATGGCTTTTCTTACCCATCATCGTTTATTTTTACATCACTTCTATAAACTTGATGTTAAGATAAACATTTGCACATTTCGGTGTAGGTACAAGGGGGATACAGGAGAATGAAGAAAATTTAAGTGTTTAAAAAGCAGGTCGATGGTTTTGAATTTCCATACTGTTTCTATGACATCGGAGAAAAATATGAAAGATGACGGTACTTCAATAAATTATTGGGAAGTTAAAAACAATACGGCGAATGAATTCGAAATACTTGATGCCACAAAACTATACATATGTATTTAAATTTGTTCGAGTAGTAAGTTTTTCCCTTTTCTTTAATTTTAACCAGTTAAAATCCCTTCCGAATTAAGAGGTCTACACATGCTATTCGCAGAAAATTAAAGAGGTCAATTTTATTGGTCTTGCAGATATTTTTGGACGTGTTTTTTCATGAAATTGACACTCATCACGCAATATTTGTGAAGTCGGTTGTAACCAACTTAATCTGCCCACTTCTTTTGATGTTTTTGCAGTCTATAGCTGCTGTTCATATCACAACCATAACCGTTTAATGTTTTTATCACTATAGACGCGGAATATATTCATATTTTAATTAAATGTTTATAATTTGTCTTTCCTCTGTTTACACTAATTTTTTATTTTTTTAATATGGATGTAATTTGCGCATCATGTTGATTTTCACATCAGATAACAGGCGAAACTAGGCGAATGCACTTCTATCTTCACTTACTGGCTTGAGCCAACAAGGAATGCAGACAACCATTTCCATTTGTTTTTAAGTATACTATATAGAAAATGCTCTGTCGTACCTCGATTTGAATTTCTTTGGAACCAAAGAAGCATGTCCTTTTTGTCATGCTTCTTCAACTTTCGACTCAAAATGTCCGCCATGATAGCAAATTCTTAATGTTTTGCTAATACTAGGCGAAAGTAATCTATGGCAGTGAACTCTCGTTACTTGATTTCAATCGATATGGCGTTTATTTGAAAATAATTTGGCATGCGTATGTTGTATTTTCTTACTTCAACCAATTGTTACTGAACAACTGAATAAATAACATTACAATTAACACAATCATCATCGATCCCCCAAAAAGTTACATGCGTTAAGTGCATTACAGAATCTCAGAAGTTGAAAACACTCGACTTGGCATCATATTTTCAAGCCTTTCCTGAATTCTGATAGACACCAATTACTGCCCATACATTGCGATATACTATAAACATACATATTTCAATCACAATAGTTAGACCTACTCAGGAGAAAACTAGCTAGTTGCCCCATTGCATTGGTAGCTTTTTACACTTGAATGACGAATTAATTAATTTACTTCCTCCCGTTTTACGGAATTATTCTGCAGCGATCTAGAAGGATTTTTATGCTGAAGCCCCCCTTTACCTCTTATAATTTTAGTTTCGTACAGCTTCGGCTATTTCTAATCAGGGATAAAAAATAGCTTGAAATTCAAGCAAAATTATGTGAAACATTGGCGGAACGTCTGACTTCCTTAACCTCCCGCTGACAGTCTTCCAAATGCTAGAAATGCTGCATAGGTACCCTTTGGGAGTGAAAAAGTCATTGGGGGAATGGTCGAGTAATTTTTAGGTAGTTACAGCAGGTGAAATTTCAAACCTTTGTACATACTCTTTGGTCACATAGTTATATAAAAAATCTGATGTGTTACACTCACATGACTTTCTTTACTCTTGTACAAATTATTTTTACAAACGCTTATTCTCCATATGCTTCATGTTAATCGAGACGTTAATCTTATTGCTAATTTTCTTGTAGATGCAAGGGGAATTCGTAGGCTTTAAGCGATAGTCAAATATTTTAAGAGCTGGCTGCTATGTGGCGCATTCCATTCTCTTTGCATGTTCCGGACATAAAAAAAAGAATAACGAATTTAGAAAAAGTATAAGTATTGAAAATTTAAGGAAATAACAAGTAATATCTCGAAAATGGTTCACTCAACAAAAAAAAATGCGTATGACAGAAATTGTGTATTTTAACGCGATCTACATTTCTGTGCAGTAAAATTTTGTCTATCTCTTATGGTTTACCAGTTATGCAAAAGCCGTTCACAATGAAGAATGCTTTTGGAGACATTCCCCGAAAATTCGAGATATACATTTCATTTCACATGAAAATAACTTAAACATATGATATTTTAATCAAAATTGTTAGAACCATTTTAGAGAAATTAAAATTTTCGAAAAATGTTCCATGCAAAGGGTAGTCTGGGGTGGGGGATTTTCTTGAAAACCTTCGTGTCGCATCTCTGGAAGATACTGAACCTAAATACCAAGTTTGGTGTTTATCCGACTATTCGTTTCTGAATTATACTGTTCACAGGCTCACAGACACACACACACACAACACACACACACACACACACACACACAAGGACATATTTCCAAAAATGTTTTTTTTGGATTCAGGGGGCCTCAAAACATATATTTCCGGTGAAATCTCGGTATCGAATTTTTGGGTGGAATACAATACTTCCCCTACTTACTATACATAGTAGAGAAAGTAAAAATAAAGTTTTCACATAATATATAGATTAACATATTCAACGAAATAGAGATGGAGCTGGTGAATATGAAAATTTCTCACTCTCAGGCTTTGAAAAAGATGCAAGGTCTACTACCACCGAAAAAAAATCTCTTAGTTGTTAATAGAAAGAATCGATTGACTGATTTCTAATGATTTATAATTTTTTCTCTTTATACAATCATTTAAAATGCCCTGCTAACGATCTTGATTACAACATACAAATTAAATAAATCAAAAATTTCTTACTTGAGGGTTATTAAAATATTTTTTAAACAGCAAGGCCTGAAAGTAGAACCTCTAACACAGAGCACACGAGCTAAAGACTTTAGATTACCGCACTAGTGCGATGATCTTCAGTGTGACCAAATTTGGTTTCAAATCCAATAACATGGATTTACCCTTTGTATTTGCACATGTTTAATAACTAAACTTGGTTAGATTCGGTTTTACTTTTCATTATGTCTTTTTGCAACATTAGTTTCTGATGGCGCTTGATTATCTGTTCACAAAACAAATCGTCATCCTTGAATTTATCGCAATGCGTTATATTGGCAGCCTTGTGCTTTCTTTGGTCTAAAACATTTACTCATTTATTTAACCTACATAAAGATTAAATGGCGGAAATTATGAATTCAGAAGTAACTGAAATGGATGTGAAATTACAGAAGCAGCAGAAAGAATAACACTAGAAGTATTTACCCCCCAAAATCCAGAAAGCACTGGGATACGAGGGGCACTATTTATATTTTGAGCCTAATAATTAAAACAAACTAATTTCTGATTGAAAACTGCTTTATTGTTTTTCAAAATATTCTCCTTTATGATCAATACACTTTTGCATCCATTTGTCAAAGCATTTATTCCAGTCTTCTTGAGACACCTCCAAAACATGGTTTTTGAAGGCATCAACGGCTTCTTCTGCCAACGAAAATCGTTGTCCACGCAATTTATTTTTGATGTTCGGGAACAAAAAGAAGTCATTGGGTGCCAAGTCAGGACTGTATGGCGGATGATCCATCAAATACACTGTTGTTAGACGAGATGTGTGTGCGCTCGTATTGTCTTGATGAACAACGATCCTACGGTTCTTGTTGGTTTTCCTTACTTCACCGAAGACTTCCCGCAAACAAATGGTTGTGTACCATTCGGCATTGACCGTTTTTCGTTCCTCTAAAGGCACTGTTGCCACATGGCCTATTTTGCTGAAAAAGCAGGCTACCGTTTGCTACGAAGTGCTTCGAGTGCGAACAACTACGTTTGTTGGATTTGCTTCATCTTGAAACACCCATACAGTTGATTGCTGTTTACGTTCCGGCTCATACGCACAGATCCATGATTCGTCACCTATTACAATCTTATATACGTCTTTTGAGGCACCGCCATTGTATTTCTTGAGCATTTTTGTACACTAATCGACACGAGCATCTTTTTTGAGATTGCGTCAAATTATGTGGGATCCAACGAGAGCAAACCTTTTTCACGGCTAAATAATCATGCAATATTTTATGTATGCTGGTGGAACTAATGCCTAGGGTTGCCTCAATCTCACAATATGTTGCATGACGATCTTTTGTTATTAGTTTTTGCACAGCATCAATGTTTTCTGGCACAACACCTGATTTTGGACGACCTTTACGAACTTCATCACTGAGCGAATGGCGGCAACGATTAAATTCTTATACCAGCGTTTCACAGTGGCAAAGGATGAAGCTTCGTCGCCAAATGTGGAAGTTGGTTGATCGATGCACTCTCGTCTTGATAATCCACGTCGAAAGTCGAAATAAATCATTGCACGAACATTTTCATAAGTTAATTCAATATTTTTGTTGACACACAATTTTCAAGTTAGTGTAAACAAAACAAATGGCGCTCTATTGACAAAATGTTTGAAGTAGATTATGGTCAAAAATGTCAAACTTTCCATTGGAAACGTCAGATGGCACCTACAACATTTAGGGTTGCCAAGGCTCAAAATATAAATAGTCACCTCGTATAGTATTTAATCGCTTCTTTGCCTGGTGTAAGGCAAAACATGGTGAAAATAATTTCACTGAAAATGATGCTAGCGAATCAACAAAACATCGAAACATCTGACATCTCGCTTTTTAAATCTCTTGCTTCAAGAATGCGTTCTAAACGCGATCTCTGTTAGTTTCAGGAATCAATATAATAGTATTGATATTTTACAAATTAGAATGCTGTCTAAAAAATAGTATACGCCACACTTGTTAAAAGTGGTTTTAGTTTGCTCGTAAGATTGCGAAACGAAAGCCATCTGTGCTCATAAAATAAAACTCCTTGTATCATAATCTACGGGCGGCGCCGTGGCCGAGTGGTTAGAACGGAGCGGCCCGGGTTCAATTCCAGGGACCCGCATGTGGGAATTGCGGTGGACAAAGCGGCGTGTGGGCTCCATCACCTTTCCTTTCATCCATTTCGCCATCATTTCGTTTCATCTACTTCCTTCATCTCCCTGGATATTCTCTGCTCCTCGACGGGCCTGTAACCCCTAAGTGTAAGTCCTACATAACTTGAGGTTAAACAGTGAATGAATGGTGCTAATGACACTACAGTACTAATGGCACTGGCATCGCATGCGTATTGTATGTTATAAACATATTCAATTCTCTTTTATTTTACTGTATCTTCGTTGATAAATCATAACCATCTGCACATAAATATATTGCTTGGAATTAAATATCTGCGGCATTTGTCTTATTTTATATGCATATTCTGCGAAACAACATTAACTTTTACTGCTCCATGGCATTCTTAGCTAAAAGTCAAAGCCTTCTTCCCAGGCATATTCTTTTATAATTCCAATGTGTTGGTTTTCAAGTACAAAGACTTTGTAAATCATTTTTAACCTTTAAGTAATTTATGAAACGGCATGAAGCTGTTTTGTAGACTATGTCCGCCAGAAATAATTGGGCTTTTGAATGGTGAAGGAATAATCAAAACCGGTTGAGTAGGTTTTGACATCACCCGACATTTACATACATATATAATATTAATATAGATGAAAAATACAGCATTCTTGCATGTAAAGGATAGCTTTGGGTGGGATTTTTTCTCTAAATTTTGTCACATCCTTGGAGGGTGCTGAAATTAAGTACAAAATTTGGTATCTGCTTTTTTGTTATGCTGTTCACACACACACATATTCTAAATTTGTTTTTATTTTTGTTTTATGAGGATGATTCGGAGTCTGCAAGTATGTATTTCCGGTGAAATCTCGATATCAAATTTTGGGTGGAGAGTAATACTTGCTCTACCTACTATAAATAAACGGCAGAGAAAGCAATAAGAGTTGAACCGCAAAACAAAATGTAACACGTATACGCCTTTCTTTTATAATTATCATTTATTTTCATAGCTATTCCACAAACTGTGCATTTAAAAACTCATTATTACTCTGCAGTTAAATAAATATTCCCTAGAAATGGCTTGAAAAAATTAAAATTAAAATGAGTTTTATTTATGGACGCTCTTTAACTGCTGTGGTCCTTAGCGTCCCATTCTATACTGGGCGAGAAAGACGGGTAATTTTGCTCTGAGGCCTCTTTATCAGGTTTGAGTTATTTTACGTGCCGTAAATCTACGACACGGGACCACCGGCTTTACTTCCCTTCCCTAAAATATCCATCGCCCTCCGCCGGGTTTGAACCCGCGACCTCGGGAAGAGGAGCCTAGCATGGCAACCACTACACCACGGAGGACGACGAAATGATTTCAAGATACATTTTTACCTTCTCTAACACATACCTAGTGACTAGACGAAGTATTGCGTTCCACCCAAAAATTCCATGCCAAGATTTCACCGGAAATGCACGTTTTGAGGCCACTGAATAAAAAGAAACATTTTTAGAAAAAGGCTGGTGTGTGTGTCCGTTAACAGCATAACACAAAAACGAAAATACCGATAAATACCATGACTAATAAAATGCATAGTTTAAATTTTCCGGGAATAGCCTATGAATTCCTCTTTATTCGGAGGAAATTTTGTGCAATTTGGATTACGGGTAAACCATAAACTATATTTTTGAGACAAACAAAAAACCTAATAAAAATGTAGGCCTCTGTAAAACACACGTTTTATATCCAATAACGTTTTTATGGAATCAGCAATTTCTAAGATATTCGACATTATTGGACTGAATTTTTCAATACTTGTCATGGAAAGAGCAAGAAATTTCAAGGCCAGCATATAGCGACCCGCTTTTTAAACATTTAGCTGTCGATTCTGTTTCATCTATTCCATTTTATCTATAACGAAAGGTGTAATGAAACTACTTCTGCAAAGGCTTTTTTTCGACTGTGATGAAATAGATAGAAAAATAAACTTTCATAAAAACAAACCATAGTTTGTAGAAATATATAAAAATAAACGAGAGTGGGTAAAGAAAGTAATATGAATGCTCCAAATCAGAAATTTTTTCAGACACACAAATGCATAACAGATGTTGAAACGAGAATCAACTGATAAAACTTGCCCTTGAGGTCAAGCAATACATGCATACTTATGATAAACAAAATAAAGAACAGATAACATTCCAAGTATACTGCTTAAGTTCACGATATGGTACAATTTACTTTACTCGTTCTCATGCATACCTCATCTATTATAATATTTATTGAAAATTAATTCTTTTAACCGCCTTATTGTTATAAACGGTGCATTTTTGGCAAGAAATGATTTCGAAATTAAGCAATACGTACTTAATTACATACAAGATTAAAATGTTTAGCGGAAGCATGGAGCAATACATTCTAACAAACGTTGTTAAGCAGGCAGAAGAAGTTTAAATTAAAAACATAACATACGAACAAACAAAACCGTATGTAACGGAAAAGGTTACTGTTATTCAGGAATGAACTTTAATATTTTAATGAGCTTTACATTTACCCTCATAATAAGGGGCGTTATGTCTTTCATGGTTATACAAAATCTGATGTTCTACATTCACATGACTTTACCCTCTATCGTTTATTAGTGGGTATACAAATTATTCTTACGAAAACTTATTTTTCTATCTAGGTACTTCATTTTAATTAAGATAAACGTTTACACATATCGCTACATCATTTCGTTATAGATTCAAAGAGAACAGCGATAGTCAAATGTTTAATAACAGGGTGCTACATGCCGATCTTAAAATTCCATACTCTTTTCATGGAATCGTGAGAAACAAGTTACTGTCGCAACCACTCGAACCATAACAAACGATGCCTCCAAATTGCTGATGCAACAAAAAAGTTATTTGAAATAAGTAGCGTGTTTTAAACAGATCTACTTTTTTACCTTCCTTACTACGTATAGTAAGTAGGGGAAGTATTGTATTCCACCCGAAAATTCGATACCGAGATTTCACCGGAAATATATGTTTTGAGACCTTCTGAATCCAAAAATAGCGTTTTTGGAAACATGTCCATGTGTGTGTCTGTGTGTCTGTGAACAGCATAACTCAAATACGAACAGTCGGATAAACACCAAACTTGGTATTTAGGTTCAGTATCTTCCAGAGATGCGACACGAGGGCTTTCAACAAAATCCCCCCACCCCAGATCACCCTTTACATGGAACATTTTTCGAAAATTTTAATTTTCTCAAAAATGTCTCTAACGATTTTGATTAAAATATCATATGTTTAAGATATTTTCATGACAAATAAAATGTATATCTTGAATTTTCTGGGAATGTCTCTGAAAGTATTCTTCATTGTGAACGACTTTTGCAGAACTGGTAAACCATAAGAGATAGACAAAATGTTACTACACAAAAAATGTAGATCGCGTTAAAATACACAATTTATGTCATATTACAATTTTTTGTTGAGTGAACCATTTTCGAGATATTGCTTGTTATTCCCTTAAATTTTTCAATACTTATTTTCTTAAATGGGAATTCGTAATTCATTTTTTTGTCTTGGATATGCAAAGAGTATTAATCTTTGGCAAAGAGAATGGTGCTGCACCTAGCAACCAGCTATTAAGAGAGATGTCTATGCTTAAAAGCTACTGTATTTCTATATTGCCCTTGCAAATACAGAACAAGGGGAACATATTACGCCGTAAGCGATAGTCAAATATTTTTAGAACTGGTCGCAATGGGTAAAACTTAATTCTTTTTTGCGACGGTAACTTTTATGTTTATTTATTGAGCCCCACGTTTGGAAGCCAATTTGCGGCGGTATTATTTATAATGTTTGTGTATATGTGTTTACTCCACGTGGTGAAGCCATCTTGTGACGTGATTCATTTGTTAGGTTTGTTAGCTCCATCTGGTGTTAGCAATTTGCGGCAGTATTAGTGTTGTTTGAAAGAATGCTACTGTTATTTTATTTAATTTTTGGTTCACTGTCATCCGGCTAGCTATGATCTTTTGGTCAAGCACTTCTCTTTATACAGGTTGTGTAAACGGAAAGGAGTCTCTTATCCAAAGATAACACTGATGAAAGAATTTGTTTTACACTTTTATTGTCGAACACATTCACTATCACATTTACACATTGATCTTGACACTCGCCAAACTGAAACTGTTATAATAACTTCATTACTGATAATTCTTAATTCGCGTACTTCAACTTTTTGTATAATTAACTTTATAACCCTTGAGATTTTTCATAACTCTGCTACGCGTAACCTGCAAATTGATAGCCGACGTGTACCGTACAAATATTTTCGACGAACTGACGGACAGAAGGACTTTACCTCTAACCTACCCTTTTCATACTCCTACACCCCGATATGCCTAAAGATTATAACTGAGCTGCTATTGGCTAATTAAACGCGCCAACATTAGCGTCTATTTTTATATCAAATGAAAATTATGAATACATATGCTCTAGGAAAAATGTTCCAGCAAATTCTAAAGTAAAACGCGCCAATATTACGTAACTTCCTCGTCTCTAATAATGATAAACAGCTCACCCCCTCGCTGCATTATTGCACGCTATTATTGTCAGTTTCAGTAAGGCCGTATAAACTTACTTCTCAACAATAATTACAATCAACAAACATCTCAAATCAATGTCACATAAAAATGCATATTCACACTATAATCATTCTTTACATTTAAATAATTTGTGATACAAATTACTGCATCATATGCCCCGCTAGAAACATAATTATAAATATTTACAACTTGTTTGGAAATTTTATAATTGGGTTTTTAGTCTCCTAAATCTTGGAACACACGCTATCAGTTTCACTTGACACTTCACACGTATTTAACACACGACATATGTTTTTTTTTCTTCATCTCGCCACTATTTAATGGGTCTGGTTTAATGTGTTTAGACATTAATCTGACATTACAATTTTGTTATAGCAAATACTGTACCCTGAATTATTTAGTTACTGTTACAAAATTGGTTTACTTTCTTGGATTGTTGACAAAAATTTATGCTTTCAAGAATTTTTGTAATTATTAAACATATTTACCAAAATATTCATCCTCTACACAAATATATTTACATCTCTTAAATCTAGACACTGTTTCTCATTTTCTGTTTGCTACATAAGTATTTGTTTTTTTTAATTATTTTTAACCTATTTTTGTTGTTTTGTACTTTATAATCACAATACTCTTGGAATTATATCTACGTACCTTTACTTCAATATAACATTAAATTTTAATTATTACATGCTTCATTTCAAATGCTGTTACGGTTACTAAGAAAATGTTATTTTTCCATTTAAACATTTAGTTATGTCCAGAATTTATTTCTCCTTTCTTATAACATACATACATAATTAACCCTCTTATATTCCAATATATTGCTCTGCAATTCAGCTTTAACTATCCTGAATTTACTTTTTAACATCTTGGTCTTCTGTTTCACCTTTATCGTCATTGTTATATGGTTTCGGCATCTCAATATGGAACTTTCCAATGCTTTTTCGAGTTGTTGGGTTACATAATTCATATGTATTTGTTCCATATACTTCAACAACTTCATATGGTCCATGGTATTTGAGAAACATTCGCCGATAAAGTTTATTTGCTTTATCCGACGATTTCTTTGTTTTAACCAAAACTAAATCTCCTATTTTGATCCTCCATTCCTTTCTTTTCTTTTCTTCATGTTTAATTTTTCTTTTTATGGCCTTTTTCCTCATCCTCTCGAATGCTTTTCGGAACATCTCTTCTTCTGTTTGTGGTATCGAGTGCGCATCTGGAATGACTTCTGGAATTTTCTTACACATTTTATTTATCTTCTTTCCTAACTTAAGTTCACATGGTTTGTATCCTGTCACATTATTTACTGTCTCATTTAGTAGATTCTGAACGAAATTCACGTATCCATACCATTTGGTTTGTTTTCGATGGCACAGCACCCTTAAATAATCTCATATTCCAAATCTTCTCTGGGCCTCTCAAGCAATATGGACTTAGCAAAGAGTTGTTTTACTCTCTCAAAACATTTTTGATGATCCTCTGTCCATTTCCACTTAATGTTCTTTCGGAGTAGCTGCCGCAGTGGTTCTATTTCAGCCGAATACCTTGGTACGAACTTACTCTGAAAGTTCAATACCCCCAAGAGACGTCTAATTTGTTTTACGTTCCTTGGTGGTGGAATTTTCATTATTGCTTCTATTCTCTTCTGGTCAGGTCTTATACCTCGTTCATCCACTAAATAACCCAGAAAATTTATTTCCTTGACACAAAATTTTGATTTTTGTATGTTTACAGTCATACCATGTTGTTGCAGTTTGTTTAACACATAATGGACATTATTCACGTGTTCTTCAAATGTTTGACTAATGATGAGGAAATCGTCAATATACTTTATTAAAAAATCATCTGCAGAATTTCCAAAGATACTGTGAATGGCTCTCAAAAATCCACTTCCTGAGTTTTTTAATCCAAAAGGATTTACACAAAAACGATACTGGATCCCTGAGTACTGAAGTGAAGTGTAATCACGCACTTGTGGATCTAATTCCACTTGCCAATATGAAGTAGTGAGGTCAATGGATGTCAAAAATCTCCCTCTTGAAAATTTCGTAATTAATTGTTCAATTCCTTCACTTTGAAAATGATCTGGCTTCATATACTTGTTGACATATCTACCGTCTAATGTTAATCTCAAACTACCATCTCGTTTAATACTCCAACAGATACAATTTATGTATCGAGAATTACTTTGCTCAATAATCCCATTTTCTAACATGCTATTTGTTAGCTGTCTAGCTTTGTCCCGAAGACTTATAGGTAAATTGTCATACTTGTGTCTATATGGTGGTACGTCTTCTACTTGAAATGTATGCTGATATACATTACATCTGCCTGGGATATTACTAACTACTGAACTATTGTTCATCAAAACATCATGAAGGATTTGTTTTTGCGTTATCGTAATGTTATAAGCTTCTTCACACTTGTGTATTATTTCCTCATTTCTCTTCTCTTCCCAGCTATTGTCTGTCTCGCTCACATGGTCGTCTTTTGTTTGGATTGTAAATTCCTCTACTTTCTCTGGCAGTTCTACAAGCTGTTGAAAATATGGCATGGTGTTCCCTTCATATTCTGTGACTACCTGCTTTATCTGACTATTTCTATCGGTCTCTGTTATTTGCACAAAAAACTCTTGGTCACAAAGATTTTTCTCATTCTTTGTCATTTCAATCACAGAAACTTTCTCTTTTATAAATGGTACCTTTATTTTTCTATCGTCTTTTGTCATTTTTAACTCTTCATGTTTAAAATCTATACGTGCTTCATATTCATGTAGGAAGTCACATCCTATAATTATGTCACAGATCAGATGGTTTACAATTAGAAACATAACCTCAAAATTCTCTCCGCCGATAAGTATGTTAAGTAGAGCTTGTGTTTTTATGACCTGTGTCGTTCTTCCGATTGCAACACGACAAACTAAATTACTAGTAGGAAGAGCCATAATTTTGTTACCTTCATTAATCAAATTTATATAAAATTTCTGTGAGCAAATTGAAGCTGACGAACCAGAATCTATAGTTGCAATGATCTCTTTCTTCGCAATTTCCATCCTAACATGAGGTGACTCGAAATTTTCTCCCTTATCTTGTGTTGCTGCAATCGTATTACAGGGTGTGTGTGTAGGCATATTATTTGTATTTGTAATGGATACTGAATTATTAAAGACGTCCTGAGAACCTACTGCACAGGAGTCTATTAATAGTTTTCCTGGTTATTTCCATGTTCACGTACGTGACTGCCATTCCTAACAGGCGCTAAATCTATCTCATTGTCGCTACCATTGTTTTGAGTTCCCCTTCCTCGAGTTCGAAATCCTCGATTTCTGAAATTATGTCCCCTTGGCACATAATTTTCTTGCCGTTCCTCAGATCTTTCCTGGTTATTATTTTCCCTCCAGTGAGTGAAATTTCTCCTTTGTCTAATGTACCGCCTTCCATAATTTTGCCCTCTTTCCGGCAATCTTTCTGTCCTGACATAATTTATTTGTTCCTGTCGACCTGGTCTCCCATCTATCCTCGATCTTTCAAATTTTGGAACGTATGATTGATACCGTTGTCTGGTATTATTCTCATGACGCCTGTCTTGTCCTCTACTTTGCTGATAACTACCTTGGTAATTTCTTCTATCTCGCACATCTAAAGATCTATGCTCCCACTCCCGAGATACATCTTCTTCCTGCTGTTCCAAAGCTGTCATTAATTCTGTCATCTCATAGATATTACGTGGTTTTGCAATTAGTAAATAATTTTGTATCCTTAAAGGATAATGTCTTGTGAGCAAACTCACAAAATCTTCCTCATTGATTGCAGGTGACAAGTTCCTAACCTGACTTGCATGTTTCAGTAAGTAATCAGTCATTGATATGCCCTCTCGTGGATTAAATTGACCATGACTAAGCATTGCTCGAATTCTGTGCTGTACCGTAACATTCCAAAATCTGTTCATGAATAGCCTCTTAAAGGATTCATATAAAATTTCACCCCCTGATACCATTTGTAGCCAATCTAAAGTTTTCTGGTCTCCAAACATCTTTTGACAACTATCATTTTTAATGCTTCAGGTATCTTTTTAATTTGAAAATACTCTGATAATTCTGCAATAAACTGTATTGGACTGGAGTTTTCATTAAATTTTGGAAGTGGAAAATCACTTAAGATATGATTGTAATTTTGCAAATTCCCTACTCCCATATTTAAATTCTCTAGTGTTACTTGTGCACTCTGAGTTTTAGCATTAGCTATGAATGAAGCCGCAGCATCACTCACATTATTTGTCATACCTGAGGAACTACCTCTATCATTATTTTGTACATCAGATACATTCACATCACATATATTTACCCTTGAATTTAATTCTAACCTATTTACAGTACCTTGCAGATTTTCTGTTGTCTGTTCCAATTTTCTATTATTCTCAATTTGAACAGCTTGGTGTTTGTTAATTTCAGAAGTTAGCTTTTGATTCAAATCTTTAGACAAATCTTTAACTTCTTCAGACAATTTATTTCTCTGTGTTTCTGACTCCTTCTGAATTTCAGATATTTCCCCTCTGAAATTAACTTGCACCTGAATTAAATCTGCATTTGTAGCCTCCATCATCTCTCTTAACTCACTTGAAATGCTACTCAGTCGGCTACCTAATTCTGTACATTTTACATCAACATGTTCTATTTTATTATTAACCTCACTTTTTTTGGTTAGATATTTCCCTGCTCATGTCTACCATTTTCTTTGAAACTTCCCCTATCTCATTTGCTATCATTTCCTGATTTTCATTTCTCATTCTCATCATACTACTATCTAGCTCCATGAATTTCTTTTCAATTTCTTCCCTGTTTTGATCTAATTTATGCTCTAATTTCTCATTACTCTTACCAATTTCTTCCCTTAATTGATCTGTAATACTCTTACCAATATCTTCCCTCAATTCTTTCTTATTCTGATCTAGTTTTTGTTCTAAACTCTTACTAATATCTTCCCTTAATTTCTCAATATTCTTTTGCATATTATCATTCATATTTCTCAGCATTTCCATCATCATACTAGCATCAAAATTAACATTTCCTGCTGTTCTATTCTCACTTTCTGCACTAACATTTCCTCACTCAAATACTACATTGTTTGAGCTATTTTCTGTAACCTGTATTGAATTACAGCTAACTGTTACATTATCTCCCTCCATAATTATTTCTTCTGTATTATTAGTAGCCATTGTTTTCTTCATCCTACCGCTCCTCAGATACATTTAAATTTTTACACTTTTTTTAGAATAAAAATCACACTTTTCTAACCTTTCTGATGCTATCTGCTGATGTTGCTTTGATGTCCAGCTTTCTGCCCCTCTCTCCTAGATTTATATGTCGCTTCTGCGTCGTATTATGATGAATCTACGTCGTCTTGGTGTTCTGTAGTTGAATTCCCCTGTTGCCTTGTAATCTTGGAATTACGATGTCCAATCATCCGCGTAGTCTGTCGTCCCTGTAGTTGTTTCTGGAATCTGCGTCTTGTAGTTCAGTTCACTCTCCATTCGCTCCACGTCCTGGTTCCTTTGCTCCTTCCTGGTTATTCTTCTCCTTCCTGGTTATTCTGCTCCTTCCTGGTCATTCTGCCCCTTTCCTGGTCATTATGCCCCACGTTGGGCGCCAATTTGCGACGGTAACTTTTATGTTTATTTATTGAGCCCCACGTTTGGAAGCCAATTTGCGGCGGTATTATTTATAATGTTTGTGTATATGTGTTTACTCCACGTGGTGAAGCCATCTTGTGACGTGATTCATTTGTTAGGTTTGTTATCTCCATCTGGTGTTAGCAATTTGCGGCAGTATTAGTGTTGTTTGAGAGAATGCTACTGTTATTTTATTTAATTTTTGGATCACTGTCATCCGGCTAGCTATGATCTTTTGGTCAAGCACTTCTCTTTATACAGGTTGTGTAAACGGAAAGGAGTCTCTTATCCAAAGATAACACTGATGAAAGAATTTGTTTTACACTTTTATTGTCGAACACCTTCACTATCACATTTACACATTGATCTTGACACTCGCCAAACTGAAACTGTTATAATAACTTCATTACTGATAATTCTTAATTCGCGTACTTCAACTTTTTGTATAATTAACTTTATAACCCTTGAGATTTTTCATAACTCTGCTACGCGTAACCTGCAAATTGATAGCCGACGTGTACCGTACAAATATTTTCGACGAACTGACGGACAGAAGGACTTTACCTCTAACCTACCCTTTTCATACTCCTACACCCCGATATGCCTAAAGATTATAACTGAGCTGCTATTGGCTAATAAAACGCGCCAACATTAGCGTCTATTTTTATATCCAATGAAAATTATGAATACATATGCTCTAGGAAAAATGTTCCAGCAAATTCTAAAGTAAAACGCGCCAATATTACGTAACTTCCTCGTCTCTAATAATGATAAACAGCTCACCCCCTCGCTGCATTATTGCACGCTATTATTGTCAGTTTCAGTAAGCCGTATAAACTTACTTCTCAACAATAATTACAATCAACAAACATCTCAAATCAATGTCACATAAAATGCATAAAGAATATAATCATTCTTTACATTTAAATAATTTGTGATACAAATTACTGCATCACTTTGCATGTCAAAAGGTCGTTTCTGCAAATGTTTATCCCGATTAATATGAAATAGATGGAGAATAAGAGTTTGTAAATAGTTTGTACAAGAGTAGTGAAAGTCATGTGAATGTAACACATCAGATTTTTTTCGCCTTTCTTTGTAGTACTTTTCGTCTAGGGCTTCGTTTACCAGTTATACGAGATTATATAAAAATTGCTTCAGAATGAACAGGACTTCACAGTCTATTCCCAGATAATTCAAGATATACATTTTACCTGTCGTGTAAATATATTTTAATATATAGCGCTTTAATTAAAATCGCTATAGCCCTTTTTCAGAAAATGAAGAAAAGCTCGAAAAATGTTCCATCTGGACGATTGATTTGTTGTGTATAATAATGGAGGCGGGATAAATCTTTCCTTAACAGTGAAACCTTTTTGAGGTTTATTGTATTATTTTCTATCTTTGTAGTTTTGGTTAAATATACCTGTTTTAATAAGGCGCAGTCGATTTTAAATCATTTGTTGGAATGTATTCCTCTAGGTTTATAATATCCATTGGGTTGAACCTTTTCTACCCAAGGGTTACATTTAAAGATTATATGAGATACAGCTTCGTCTTTTCCATCGCATAACGTACATAATGATTCTTGTTTAAACATTCCCATTCTATTAGGTATGTAAAGGGAAATTTTATAAAAATGGTTTTTTTATTCAGAGCACTCAAAACATGCATTTGCGGTCACATCTGGATATGGACTTTTTGGGTGGAAAACTTTCTCTACCTACTATAAATTCTCTACCTAATAAAACAGGTAGCCCAACCGCGCCGTATTTCAAATGTGTAGATATCCCTTCGTGTGTTAAAAGAGTTGCAGAACTCAACGGGGCAGTTCCAAGTACACACAGGTCAGTGGAGAACTGGCAAATTAGCGTGAACGAACTTGCTTTTCTTTTAAGCGCTATTTACACCTCGCCTTTAACTACAATGGTCTTATCGGCGGCCTTTCCTTTGAAACATACTTTTGCCTATAGGCAATGGTGTTACCTCGCATTAGCATGTCTTTGGGTTTCTAGCAAACTTTGGGCTTTAATTATTAGATCACACATATACATTCCTACTTCCAGACTCTGCAGAGGATGCGGAATAATTTTGGCTAGAGAAAAATTCCCAAACCCATGCCGGGACCTCTCACAGAGCAAGCAGGTGATCTACCGACTGACCTACGTGGCCAGGCGAAATTTGTTCTACGCCTCTTGTTCATCAGTAAAGACAATGAGCAGATCGCGCTCATTTAGAGGCACTCTCCAGGTTTGCAATAGTGTGTACAGTCCGTGATGATAGACAGAAACAGACCCTTGCACTAAAGTGTACAAAATAGACAAAAATATACCGAAAATGTCCTACATTGTTTTCCACTTCAGTTAACAGGTTTCATTTTGAAGCGAATAAACCCACTTTTTAGACTGACATAATTAAAATATCTATATTTGACCTATCCGTATCCGACCACAGCTTTTTTGAATTTTTTTTATGTTCTTGTCTATCATTACTTAATATAAGCAACAAACATATTTCACTGCCATTTTCCCCTTGCTATTATAAGTGATATTGCTACTATCATCATCATCATCATCATCTGTTACTGTTAACAACTTTGCTCATTGGATAGATGATCGAAATTTTGCCCCTGTTGATTGGTACCGTATTCTAAGCGTCTCCGGCTATCCATATGCAGTTTCTCAGAACCACTGGTGTAGTGGTAGAGGTAGGTTTTAGGCTTTTAGGGCGCTAATGTGCCAGTTCCCCACTGATCTGTTTTCTTGCAATTGCCCCTTTGAGTTCTGCAACTCTTTTAACACATGAAGGATAATCTGCACACGTCAAATACGGCACGGTTGGGCCACCTGGTATAGTTGGTAGAGAAAGAAAATCCTTTTTTGGGGGGCTCAGGGATCTCAAAACATTTATTTGCGGTGAAATTTGTTAATGGAATACAATAGGCGACTTCTCTACCTACTATGTACGTAGTAGGGAAAGTAAAACGGTAACTTTATAAGTCTGTTTACCCACCAATACATTTCGTTTAAACGAAGAGGCTAACATTCTGCAGAAAATAAAAATAAATAACGATAATTTTCCATGTAAAGAGGTTTTACGAGTGGAGACAATTTTTCTCCTTGCAGCCTTAAAATAAAACTGACTATGTCATGAAATGTATTAATTTTGTTTCACGTTTCGCTATTAAGTTATGCTGTTCAAAGATAGACGAATGGACACTTGCACCCGCAGCTTTTCTTAAAAATTGTTTTTGAGCTTTATTTTTTAAATTCAAATAGACGTACACTACGTGATCAAAAGTATACGGACACCTGGCTGAAAATGACGTACAAGTTCGTGCCGCCCTCCATCGGTAATGCTGGAAGTGAATATGGTATTGGCCCACCCTTAGCTTTGATGGCAGCGTTCACTCTCGCAGGAATACTTTCAATCAGGTGCTGGAAGGTTTCTTGGGGAATGGCAGCCCATTCTTCACGGAGTGCGGAACTGAGGAGAGGTATCGATGTAGGTCGGTGAGGCCTGGCACGAAGTCGGCGTTCCAAAACATCCCAAAGGTGTTCTATAGGATTCAAGTCAGGACTCTGTTCAGGTCGTCCATTACAGGGATGTTATTGTCGTGTAACCACTCCGCCACAGCCCGTGCAGTATGAACAGGTGCTCGATCGTGTTGAAAGATGCAGTCGCCATCCCCAAATTGCTCTTCAACAGTGGGAAGCAAGAAGGTGCTTAAAATATCAATGTAGGTCTGCGCTGCGATCGTGCCACGCAAAACAACAAGGGGTGAAGCTCCCTCCAGGAAAAACACGACCACACCATAACACCAGCACCTCCGAATTTCACTGTTGGCACTACACACGCTGGCAGATGACGTTCACCGGGCATTCGCCATACCCACACCCTGCCATCGGATCGCCACATTGTGTACCGTGATTCGTCACTGCACACAATGTTTTGCCACTGTTCAATCGTGTAATGTTGACGCTCCTTACACCAAGCGAGGCGTCGTTTGGCGTTTTCCTGCGTGATATGTGGCTTATGAGCAGCCGCTCGACCATGGAATCCAAGGTTTCTCACCTCACGCTTAACTGCCATAGTACTTGGAGTGGATCCTGATGCAGTTTGGAATTCCTGTGTGATGGTCTGGATAGATGTCTGCCTATTACTCTTTACGACTCTCTTCAAATGTCGGCGGTCTCTGTCAGTCAACAGACGAGGTTGGCATGTATGCTTTTGTGCTGTACACGTCCCTTCACGTTTCCACTTCACTATCACATCAGAAACAGTGGACCTAGGGATGTTTAGGAGTGTGGAAATCTCACGTACAGACTTCTGACACAAGTGACAGCGCATCACCTGACCACGTTCCAAGTCCGTGAGTTCCACGGGGCGTCCCATCCTGCTGTTTCACGTCGTCTAATGACTACTGAGGTCGCGGATTATGAGTACCAGGCAGTAGGTGGCGGCACAATGCACCTAAGATGGAAAACGTATGTTTGCGGGGGTGTCCGGATACTTTTGATCACATAGTGTTTATTAATATGCAGGGATATTTTTAGTGTATAACTAACAAGACATGTAGCAGTTATCTTTTCCTCCTGTTAGAGGGTTTAGACGAAAAAGCGTATATTTAAAGCTTGAACCCAATTTATAGGAAAATCTTTGAGTATTTTTAATCTTTCAGAAGGTAATGTTAAGGAGAATTCCATAAACAATCGACGTATATTGCAAGAAACTCTCTGCCTTCTGTGTGCTAATTATCACTGCTTTCGGAATGACTCTGCTAGCTTGAATCCATTATAATATCAATTAATGTTGGCAGCGGACTCTATTGTCACTAATGTGTTCACATTAAATCAGATTAGTTTTAGTATTTAAATATTTTATATTGTTAGACTAAACGAGAATATAAAAAGTATATCACAGCTTCAAGGGCCATTCAGTGCTTTACAAAATTTCTGAAAGAAAAGAAGCTGAGTTTGCCCGTTTTTAATTCCCCCCTCCCCCTATTTATTTTACGTCACTTTAACTACATGGTCATATCGGAAGATTCTGTTTATCTCGTAAATCGATGTGTGGCGGGAAATTGGGCTTCTAGGTCTCATCCCTGTACCATACCATCTTTCTTCGTCACGTGTCTACAGAGGCCTTAGTGCTAGGCAACTGTATCTCTGCTTCTACACTTGTCAAGCAGATGACAGGGTGCCATCCAGCCTGCCTGCTTTCATTATTTGTGTATAGATGGCAGAGCATTCGCTATTACTATCTATTATGATGTTAACTATTGCTTTAGATCTAAGTTGAAACTTTGGGTCGTGTTATTGAATATCCAATCCGGTATTTACCTTGCCGACTGAGAACCATGTAAAAACCCAGTCCTATTGGTTGACCCTGGGATATGAATCCGGAACATCCCGAATGCGGGCCAAGACGTTACCGCCTGAGCCATTTCACTCGGTTTTTAAATGTTGTTTCCGTTACTTATGCAAAACTCTCCCAAAACTTGAATTCTGGTTACTACCCATGAAATGCTTTTAGATCAGAATTGTCATAACCACAAGTTGGCTGAAAAACTTATAATAAAATGTTTTGTAGCGTAGGTTAATGTCTAACGTTGTGTGACCAAGTTCTAAAAGGCTTCCTCATAAATGATACACATTTAGGTATATGATCTTTCGGTACCCTTTAATCACACAACGTTAAACGAATAATATAAACAATAAAACATTTCCTTATTAGTGCAATATATAATCGAGAAAAACTGATAGATCTTTATCCCACTTGTATCATGAAGTATCGTTTTCCAACACCCAAAAATTCGATATCTAGGTTTCATCGAAAATACGTGTTTGAGGTTTACTGAACCCAAAATATTAGTAAAGGTCCATAAGTGTATGAACACAAAATTCGAAACTCAAATTCGAAAACTCGAATAAATATAAAACTTGATACTTAAGCTAAACATCTTCCAAAAATGCAACACGAAGCCTTTCAAAAACGTCCTCCACACCAAACTAGCAATTACCTTGAGCATTTTTAGAAATGTCAGAATAATTTTGTCAAAAATGGCTTCAACTATTTTGATTAAAATAGTATATTTTTAATATATTGAAATTACTAATAAAATGTTTATCTTGAATTTTCTGTAAAAGCCCGTAACATTACCGTTATTTGGTTTAGTTTTGTATAATGTTGTATAAGTAGGAAACCTTAAAAGATAGGCTAAAATGTATTACAGGAAAATGTAGAGCTAAATAAAATGCACAATTTATGTCAAATTAATTTTCTTTTAGCCTTGGTCATTTACGAAATATTTCATACTGTAAGTTTAGACCTTTCCTAAGCATCATACAAAGGACTTGCTTCAAAGTTTTAGATTTTTGCTCCCCCCTTGCTTTTTTTTCCATTCCAAGAGCTTGTTAGCATGAATGAACACGTGACTGCTGTTTCCGCATGTCGGGAATATACATATCGTGAGTAACTTAACATGGATGCAGGAATCAATTTTTGTGTGAATAGCATAATATATTTGTATTGGTTTGACTGCTGAGGGGACTTGGCACCGATCCAGAGTGGATATTGTACCTACGCCCCACGAGGCGTCCCCGTGAGGAAGAATGAGGTGGGAGGAGACACCGGGCGGCCGGAATCAGTACGGCACAGTAATGACAGGGTCCCTACGTTTCCAGACACCCCGGAAAAACGGGGACCCCACCCCACACAGAGGGTGTCCAATGCCCCTCGGATACTCGGCGGTCAGCCGAAAGCCGAGGAACGGAGAGAACCATAAAGAGCATCCTTTTCCCCTCCCACGCTGCACCGAAATACCATCGCCGACACTTTAGACCCTGAAAGAGACCAACGGGACGAAAACTGAATGAAATTAAGAATGGAACGAAATAGAGAAACAGGAAATTCGAGGGCTAAAAGAAACTACTCCAGATTCGCATGAAGACCCGGGAAAACCCCGACAAATCCCATGAGTCAGATTGGTTGGTCGCCGGTTATCGATCCCAGGATCTCCAGAATGAGGGCCACAGACTAACCGCCTGAGCCATTCCGCCTGTTGGCATAATTTATAACTAATGTATGTGAATTTGCCACTGGTAGAGAAAGTGGTGTGAATGTATCAGGTCAGACTTGTGTTATAAATTATCACTTCATACTCACTATAGATATTAACTCTATTTACAAACTTTCAGAGCTTTTTGTTGAGTGTTTTGATACGCGCAATACTTTGCTTCGGGCGACAAATTGCAGAGTAATTTGTCGTTGATATGTGAGACATTTAATGTCTTTTTGACACCAACTGTTGCATTTTCACACTACAAATAAATGAATAAACTATTCGCTACGTTCTAACTATTGTAATATCATTTGTACAGGCACAGACAAACAAAACTTGCAAAACAAAATTATATGAGTAATGCAACAACTGTCAGAGGAAATACACACTGTTTGTTAGTTTACTGTTCTGTTACCGCAGTGTACAGAACTGTTTCTTTAAAGCAACTGTTGAAAATGTCGACTGCCATAATCAGAACACACTGTCCAAAAACACATTGTGGACTCCGTCACTGTCTAGCACCTAAGGGATTGGAGCTCGTTTTCAGTGGCTAGGATAACCCTAGCAACCAGGTCCATAGGAGTTTCGAATGCAGTCTCCTAAACTAGGCACTTTGCATGATCCCAGAGAAAAAAATCCTTGGCGTTAAATTTAATGGCCAAGCTGCCTATGAAACGGGATCACCTCACCAATCCACAGTTACCCAAGCTTTAAGGACTCCTCCAGGTCTTATGCAATGTTAAATTTCCTTATCTCAGAAACTATTTAAGATATCAGACTGAAGATTTACAGATGTAGATGCATACCTTCTAAATTCACTGATCTGCTTTACACTTTAATGTCGTTTATTAATGAAGTTAGAATTTTCCCTTAATTATATATTATTTGCTAAAATGTAAGAGCAATTAATTTAAAATAACCACCAACTTATTAACACCAAGGTAGTATACAGCAACATGAAGACATTGACTTTACAGTTTCGTTTAAAGATGTTTAATAGTTACCGAGAAAAAAGATTTCATTTATATTAGAAAATGCCATTCGCAGAAAAAGTTGTTCAAAGTAAAAATGAAGAAAATAAAACACATACATAAACTGGCAAAGAAAGAAACCACATGGTTTTTACACATGAATGCTGCCGTGTTTAGCAGTGACACCAGTTTCTAGAGGAGAACTTTCCCTAAAGAATAAATTAAGGAGTACATGATAAATAAATAAATAAATATACATATTGTTTTTGCTAAGTGTTCAGAACTAGAGTACAAAATTACAGCTGCAGTATCATTTTTTAAAATATATTAAAATACAAGTATTGCAGCTAAAAAGTAAAATGCATATAAAATTAAAGAAGAAATTCCAATTTATAAAAAGGAAAAAAAATTAAAAGTCTTGGCAATTTTCACCATTTAATCTTCCTTCATGGTGATCCCTAAAATGGTACGTAAATCATGCACGTGCCTCATAATGTTAAAGCTGTGAACACACACGAATTATTAATAGCACATCTACCAGTGGGACATATTCAAGGAATGAAATGCGATTATTGTTAATGCACGTCCGGTGACCATTGTTTTCGTATATAAAACACTCAGCAAGCATTCTTGAAGGTTTGTCGATAGATTCACATTCACCTATATGTAATATATTGACGCAGAGACATTCGTTTCAGAAAAACCCATCGATGAGTTCGTTTGAGAAGTTGGTGTTATCGACGGAGACGGCGAGAGAGAAAGCGGCATTCGCAGCTGCACTGGCCCAGGAATACATGAACGGGGAAAGGGTAATCAGCAACAAGTATTCGGAGTTCCTGAAGATGGCTGAGAGCAAGAACAGCACGGCCGAAGAGTATGAAGAGTGGAGTAAGGAATTGGAGGAGGCGGCCTCGGAGTTGCTGGCAGAAGAGGAGGAGAGGTTAAATTTGGCCGAGAAGGTGGATAGGCACGCCAGCGACTACGCCCGTCGTTCTCGGCGCTCCCAGAAAGAAGCTACAGAGACAGCGCTGAATGCCACCTACCTAGAGTCCAAGGCAAAGAGTTCCAGAGCTCTAGCATCGGATCTGTTCGCCAGCGCGAAACTGAAACACGAACGTGCCGAGGATTACATTGAGCGTGCCCGGGAGGAAGACAAGATCGCGATGGAACTTCAGCGCCAGGCAATGGAACTGACCAAACTAGCAGAGCAGCACAGAACCAAGGCCTCCTATACGGCAGCTAAGGCTCAGCAATTGGAGGACAATGCTTACGAGGACGAAGTGTCCGCGGTGAAGAACGAGAAAGAAGCTAAGATCCTAGAAAGGAGAGCTGAAGAAGCGAAGTCAAGTGACCGTGAGAGTTCGTTGATCGCGATGGAGTACCTGATACGTCATATTGACAAGCAGTGCAAGGGCAAGAGGCTACGAGTTAGTGCTAGGAACTTACACACTCTTGCCGAGGTGTACAGTAGTCAGGCTAGCACTTTGCGTGGAATAGCGAAGCGTGACCAGAAGGATAAGGACTTCTACGGAGAGAAGGCTGCACGGGCAATCAAACACAAGGTGCTGTACCACAAGACTGCACAGGATCTTCTGGCTCTTTCCAGGAACTACATGCAGATCTTCAAGCAGAGACTGAAGAAGAGTAACAAAGTGGCAGCTGAGAAGGGCTACCAATACGTCGTAATGAGATCGCCGCGCTTTGCAGAAGACAATGCCAAACTTGAAGGTGTGTAAGAATTCTTTGTCAACAGCCGAAATGGACGGACTTGTTCCAAAGTGATTCCTATCAGGTAGTGTTAATCTGTGGCACAAAAAGGTGATAGTTCCTTTCACCAACGACACATTTTTTCTGATTGTCCCTTATTTGTTCATAAAGTGGATGTGAAGATGAACCTGTGGCCTACTAGTCCATTGTACACTCACCAGGGGATCATGTCTCACCGATGCTCAAGATAAATTGGGTGATATTTGGTCGAAATTACATCGAACATAAACGAACGCTTGTTTGTATATATTTCCTATGGTTCTGGTTCATTCATTAATTAGTGCTGTCCCTTCATTGCTGAAAGTCCTGAGAACTAGATTTAACAAGGTCTTCCGTTAGGAACGCGATGGGCGCTATCGCCAAGTGAGCCAACGTTTCAGTCACTTGTTTATTGTTAGTAGCGTTGGCCGATATTGCGAAGATGTTGCGCTAGTGAAGTGCTTGTGAATGCGTGTATATTCACAGTGTTTATGTAAAACTGAAGTATAATTTAGGACAATGTACAGCATTGGAGGCAATGCTGTAAGAAACTAGCTTCGTTCCTAGAAAATATACATTCTACGTTAATGAACTAAGTTTCGTTATGCGGTTCGTTTTTGAACTTTAAGCTAAAGGAATACCTACCAATAGAGGACGAATTTCGAGCACATATGAGTTCTACTGGTAGACTCAGCAGTCGAATTACAGATGAAGTTTCGCCACCTATAACTTGTAAAGGCCATATAGGATATAATCGCATTGCTAACGGAAGATTCTGAACCGGCAATAGTGCATTCTGCAGACATGACATTTTTAAGCTGGTTAGCAGATGGAACACATTAGATAAGGTGTTAGAACAATAAATTACATTGAATTTTAAAATAAGATAATCGTAATTTACAGATCCGATTGAGAGTAGAATACTTTAACCAACGATTTTAGACTTAACACATCCCATGTTCTACGGAGAATCTTATACTGCATTCCAAGAGTTGGATACAGAAACCAAGGATGCCCTAAAATGCTAAGGAGATACCAATTCGTTGCAAAGCTTGTGAGCCGGAAAGGATCACATTGGGCGAATATTTGGGACTGCTGCTATTGCACCTGATGCTGATGATATATTCATAAATGATACGTTATGGATTACCCCAATTACTTACAAAGGGCAGACATACCTTTGTACTTTATAGTGACAATCCTCTTTGCTACGTTTTAAATGTATAGTAGACAAACTGTTCCACTCTCAGTGCTTCCCCGCATTCATTACTACACGGAGAGCCAAAAAACTACGAACCGGCTGCGCGGTGTTTTCCTGTCTGCGTCCTCGGCGCTCGTTGCCGTCAGCCGCTATCATAGAAAGGCGCGAATGAAACATACAACATTTTTAAAACTACTTTTAAAAGATTTACTTACCAACTTTATGAAAGGAGATGCCGAAACTGGCCACTATCATTGTCCATACATTTTTGGCACCTCTTTAGGAAACTATCCATCACTCGCAGTAGTTCACGTTGAGAAATTCTTGCAATTTCCTGGCGGATATTTTGTTTTAATTCTTCCAGGGTGTGTGGGTTTATCTTGTACCTACACTTTATGTTTTAAGTTACCCCAGAGATAGAAATCGCAGGTAGTTAGGTCGGGGGACCGAGGGGGACACTAATCTCTATTAATAATTCTGTCCTCAAACACACTTTCAATTGTTCTCATCGAAATATTGGCCGTATGAACTGTTGCAGAGTCTTGTTGCAAAAGGGCAAAATCTGCTAATTCTATAAAAACGGGGTGAAATTGTATTCACGTATGTACGGGCTTCAACTATTGATTCGAAAACAATTGGTACCAAAAATGTATGAACAACGACGGTGGCCAGTTTCAGGATCTTCTTTCATAGAGTTGGTAAGTAAAGCCTTTAAAAATAGTTTCTATGATAGCGGCAGACGTCAATGAACGACGAGGACGCGGACAGGAAAAACACCGTGCAGCCGATTCGTAGTTTTTTGGCTCTCTCCGTAGAATATCTGGCACTGAAACTGCTGTTGTTTTTCTGTTGCATCATAGACGGCCTATTGCAAGAAATAGACTTTCGACTGCGGAGATCGAGCGTTGCCTTGACCCAATGTAGCGAAATTCGTAAGCTCTCACGCGTCTAATAACTGAATTATCTGGCATAACCAGATAGTCAGATTTAGAAGCGCTTACGTGTCGATAATGCAATGCTCTTCGTACCCATTCTACTCCTCCTCTACTTGTTTTCTTTTCCTTCATTTAATATTTTTTCCATTAAATTGGGAATGTAAGTAAATTATCACACTTGTTTGCTATTCTTTTCAACAGCATGAGTATTTTGTTGTAATAGGATTCATTTCAAGGGTAAAGAAGGAATAATTGGAAATCATATCTGCACATTCGATATCTTTATTTTGTAATAAAGATATCCACACCTACAATGTTTAACCTAGGGCGAAGGAATGGTAGATTCCTGTAATAAACACATATAATAAACAACACTTGCAAAATTAACATCTTATATAAAATTTGGTTATTTACATTAATGCTTAACTAAACAGCTCACTGCCGCGCATTTTCTCTTCGTAGCTTTGTCATACTAAAGAAAGAATCTAATATACACAATTGCATATCGATCACTCCTGATTGTTTACACATATACATATAAATGCCGCACAATAGAAATGTATATGTCAAGTTTATTTTGATATAAGTAATGCCATCTATAGTTATCACCAAAGAAACTGTAGTTTCTCTGTTGGCCACTAATGGCTTACTAAAAGTAGTCGCATTTTACAGTATTCAGCCCGCCAATCTTAGTTCCCGCTGGCAGTATGCTTGCCCATCCTCCCTCCCTCTCCCATTTCTCTTTACTTACCCCTTTTGTGCTGAGGTACTGTGAACAGAAAGCACACAAGCTATGCAGGGCGAGGGCATAAACTTGCACATATTGGAGTTAGCTCCTGAATTTTTCCCAGTTCAGTATTGATATCAATTGTGATTCCATTCTGTATAAGCTTTCAGCAATAAGTCAAAAAGATTGACATGTGTTGTTTACAATTTACTTTCGTACTATGTTGTAACATATAATGATTATTTTGTGTCTCTTCTCCATTAGTTTTAAGAAGTTTTTTTTACTAAAGCAGTCTGTGAGAGAGTATCCTGAACGCTGTGTCTGATTTGCAGTTGCTTCACTCAGGACATTTCCAACATGATCTCGAATATCGGTCTGGAAAGGTCTCCTTGTGAGTTGCATATGTTGAGACTTTACACCGAAACTGTTTTCGTACACGTACAAGAGGGAAACGTACCAGCGTATAATTTGACAAGGATGTGTGGTCCATAATAAAACAATGGATTGTACAGTTGTTAAATAGGCTTCCTTCGGGCTCAGTGCGCTACCAGAACTGATCGTTCACAGCTGGAATACTGAGCAATATACTCTTTATGAAACTGTTTATGACTTAGTACAGTATTAAACTTATTATACACAAGCTTATTACGATTCTTCTTCTCCTCAACAACATTCACGTTACTAATTTTATTGAGGATAAAATTTAGAGTTTGCTTAGGTTCATTTAAAAGAAAACGGATTTTATTTACCATAATTAATGCTTCCTCAAAGAGGATATGAAATGCTTATCGTGCTTACATTACTAAGGCGCTTCGTTGGGTAGCTGGTAACTTCAAAAACTGTACTAACTCAGAACCAGAATTCTGCAAATAACTTTACCAAAATATGATAGGCTACTCTAGGAAACAAATGCAAATAAACTTGTTACTACGCATATTTTTGTACTTATTACAATTATAATAAATTTGAGTATGTTTGTAAACACCCTGTCACTTTCCTTGTTTACTTGAAGTGTTGTGTAGGTCAACAAAACTTCCTTTCATTTATCCAACATTTTCCTTTAATTCCCGAAAACTAATGTAAGACATGTGCAATGTATTCTTTTTAAAAGTTAGTGCCGTTGGCATCATCACCTCTTTGGTCTGAATGTAAAGCTCGAATATTTCCATCGGCGAGCTGTGAGGTGTGCGACCTACTGTCCGTTCCAAACCAGAGTTCCCTCTGACGTAAACAAAAGCACGTGCTTCTGCTTGTCACGAACCCAAGAACACACTCTTTCTCCAACGTAAATAGTTCCTTAATGCATGCATTTGAAAGGGGATAGATATATCATACATATTATACATTGTACATATGAAAGGGGAACCATACACATAAGAATTGTATAGCAATAATTTAATTCACTGAATGTTAAAACATTCAACACGTAACTTTGTACAGAGCTATTTGTAAGTAACGGGGCGCTAGCTAATTGAATGGGAATTCCTGGAACTCATAACGACCGTGCCTGGCACAGAGTGGTACGACGCTACATGATGGCGCTGAAGCGCAAGGTTCTGAAACCTCATATTTTCATACATGCTTGGGTAACGCGGCCTGAGGGCCAATGGGAAGCATCGTTACATTTTCAAACGTAGAAGACAGCGTGGGTAAGCCGCCCTATATAAGACCAGATTTTGCCGAGGGGGCACTCTTACTTATTACCAGTTCAGCGCAACAAGAAGTCACGCCGAAGCAAGGTGCTATAGATGCACGTGGGTGCATATAAGGGTGGGGATGCGTGTGAAGGTAGATAGGCTCCTGATAAATATTAAAGTGGTGGGATAAAGTAAATGGGAAAAGCTAGCCGCCCATATCTATTTGAACGAGGAAATAAACATCAGTTATAAAGGGAAAACTTGCAGTGTATTTTTAACTTGCCTCACCCACAAGAACCTGAGATTCAAGAGACTTAGCAATTAGGTAGGAATGGATTACTCAACTACCGACGAGCATCACTAGCCGAGGAAGAAAAATACTATAACAGCACGCTGCAAGAGTCGACCAACCATTTCCCGCTACACATTGTATGTTGAAACATTAGGGCAGAAAAGGTGGAGAACTGCACATTTTATTGCGGTTATCATAAGAGCTCATTGCCTAAGGTAATGCATATGTACTAACTGTTAAAGAGGTTACAAAATATTATTTTCATCTGCTGTTGTTCTAACGCCGAGAGTATCTTGCCTGTTAATACCAACTGTATGCATGACTGCCATTCTCTTGCATATACTAGAAATGCAGCAATGAATTCCCAGAGGTGCTATCTGAGCATCGAATAAACACTTTGCGTAACACGGGAAATATTATGATAAGCGAACGGGCATTCATAATATGCTAGCGCACATTTGCTCAGCTCAGGTCAAATCTTGTGATTTAGTCAGTTGGTATTTGAATTCTCATGGCAGACGGAGGTGCGTTTGGTGCGAATATACTGTTCAAACACAAAAGCGGCAAACAGTTAAAATGTGGCGAAAAACAAACAATAATTAATATATTCAACTCACTATTAGAAAAATACCCGACACTTGCATTAGTGCATATTACGAAACTAGTATCCGATTTTACAGGTGTTTCAGTCAGAAGTGTAACCAAAGCGAGCAGGGAATATAAACAGACATAATAGAACATAGAGGAAGAGAATCAAATGTGGCAACTTGTTTTGTGTGTGACACTGCTGTGGAATTGTGGATAAGCTTGACATTATTTTGGAGAGTAGTTCTGATTCCGATATGGCAGCTGAGTCATCTTAGGAGGATTTGGGTGTTGTACTTTTGCCCGAGTATTGTGATTAACGTAAGTAAAACGTTCATTGCTGCATACTTATAAAATAGATTGTTACTTCACATTTTGACTATGATTCTCACGGAGAGCGCATTTTTATAGATTGAAACAATCTTCAACAAACAGCCATTAGGGACGGGGATTACGAACTAGCTTCGCGCGGATAATACAAAGAATTTGTTTACTGTGAGAGGCACCTTGTTTTGGAATGGACAGTAGGTACTGATTGATGTTCTTTTTCTTAAAATTATTTTAAGTCGCTTGTCTGGTCATATTGCAACTCCATAGGGATACATATCACCATATAATAAATTACATTATAAATGTACATTACTCAGACAACATTATAATTTGGTGTATATCTTAGCTTGTTAATATACTTAAGTATTATCTATTTAAACACTGGATTGCTGATGGCGTCTCACATTTGTCCGAAACTTCACAATCTCGACTTGCACTCGTATGGTGGTGACAATCCGGAATCACATGAGGTACAGCAAGTGGACGGTTACAGAAGTTACAAAGTGGAGGAGGATCGTGAGATATAAGGTAGGAGTGGGTGATGGCTGTGTGTTCTATGCGTAATCGTGTGAAAGCAACTTCTTTTGTATGTTCATTTACAATAAAAACATCGTGTATATGCACTGCAAGTGACGTGTAATCAAGCTCAACCGAAAACCTCTGCACTGGAGATACATAGTTGGGTGGATGAAGAACTTAAGGTATAGTACAATTTTTTCGACCTGACTCTGCAGAAACTAGTATTCCCCTAGCGCCCTGCAACAGAACTGCCTCACGTATCGGCCGTTCTGCTACAACCAACATAAAACTCCTCCCAGGATATAATCGGCTCGTCCAGTTGAATAGGGCCAGGAGGAAAACATCGTACCATACGTGTTCATCAACTCCAGACATTACAGCTTGTGGAAAAGTAAAACAGCGTATTTAAAGCTTAAAAATAGTGTGAACTATTAAACTCATTTGTTTTGTCATGCTATTAACACAGAGTAGCCTTAATGAACGGAGATATGTCGATGTTGCTATAACCTCTGTTGATTCAACAACTCACAACTGTGAGACTTTGTTATATTCCCCCATAAACATCAGATGAAAGGGTTAGGAATTTTCTACAAAACTATGAGAAGGCGCATTTAGTTAAAATGAACAAGTGGCAGCCCTCCTCCATGGTGTAGTGGTTACCATGCTAGCCTCTAGTTCCCGAGATCGCGGGTTCAAACCAGACGGAGGGCGATGGATTTTTTCGGGCGTAAAAATCCTTAGCATGACTTTCTTCGGAGGGAAGTAAAGCCGGTTGTCCGCTGTCGAATATTTACGGCACGTAAAAGAACCTCAAGCCTGATGAATAGGCCTCTGAGCAAAATTTCCGGTCTTTCACGCTCAATGTAGAATGGGACGCTACGAGGGCTGTCCCAGGAGTACCCGGCCTAACAAAGAAAACACAAACATTTTGGGAAAAACATATTTATTTCTCTACATAGTCTCCTTTCAGCTCGATACACTTTCCCCAGCGATATTCAATACCCTGTTTGCAATGAGAACCGTCGAGTTCCGCAAAATAGCCATCAACTGCAAACTACACCTCTTCATTGTTGGCAAATCTTTTACCACCAAGCCATTTCTTTAACTTTGGAAACACAAAATAATCAAAGGGGGCTAAGTCTGGCGAATATGGTGCATGAGGAAGCAATTCGAAGGCTAACTCATTGATTTTGGCCATGGCGATAATGGATGTGTGAACAGTCGTGATGAAACAGAACTTTCTTTTTCGCTAAATGCGGCCGTTTTTGCTTGATTTCATCATTCAAATGCTTTAATAAGTTTGCATAATATTCACCATTGATTGCTTTCCCTTTTTGAAGATAATGAATGAAAATTATCCCGCGCATCCCAAACAACTGAGGTCATGACCTTGCCTGCAGATGGAACTGTCTTCGCCTTCTTTGGAGCCGATTCTCCCCTTTCAATCCACTGTTTTGACTGTTCCTTCGTCTCAGGTGTGAAGTGATGAACCCGTGTTTCATCCATGGTTATGAATCGACGCAAAAACTTGGTTTTATTGCAGCGAAACTTCGCGAAAGATTCGATTGAAACATCCTCACGACGCTGCTTTTGTTCCATTGTGAGTAAACGCGGTACCGATCTTGCGCACAGCTTTCTCATGTCTAAATTTTCAGTCAGTATGCGATGTACAGCACTTTTTGAAATGCCTACGATGTTCGCTAGCTCGCGCACTTTCAGTCGACGGTCATCCAATACCAGTTTGTGGATTTTCTTTACAATTTCTGCCGTGGTCGACCACTGCGATGTTCGTCTTGGCAGCTCGTACGGCCTCGCTTAAACTCTGCTCCCAATATTTTACTGTTGTAAACGAAGGAGCAGACTCCCCCAGAATAGAATCTAGCTCAGCTTTAATATTAGTTGGACTAAGACCTTTCAAATGAAAGTATTGTATTGCAAACGATGGCCAGTTTTATCCATGTTTACAAATTCGCTGGGAGAGTTCACTATTAATGGCTGCCAAACAATTACTAAACAATGTAGCATTGCCAAAACTTCAAACTTAAGATTTATATGGGTGGTACTTTCTACCATAGTCTTTTTTTAAACAGCCGCTATGTATAGGTCAGGTCGGGTACTTCTGGGACTACCCTCGTAAGAACCATAGTTAAAGAGCTTCCATAAATAAAAAACTCAATTTAATTTCAATGTACAAGTGGTCCGTTAAATGGAAATTTGCCATGGTCGAGACAACTATTCGCCTCGCTCAAATGATAATTACTAAAGCCATTCCATCTTATTTGGTTACTGAGAAATGTGAAACATTTGTACAGGCAGGGACAAACATGTTTTAAATGTAAGTTCTACCCACCTTAGATGTAGTGACAAATCTGCACCTACTATAAGGAGTTATTTTCTGTTATTAAGGCAAAGGTAACGGTACAAATTGCGGAGGAGTCCCCGAAACTGGAGTAGAACTTAGCAAGTAGGTCGCAACGACCCTTTTTACTTCGAACATGAGCCATGGGAGAGGGATGAAGAGAGAGATCCGAAGGGCACCCAGATCCGGGAGAGATGCGCAAGCATGGAAGGGATCCCTCCCATTTCAGATCGAACACATCCGACTTCGCTCAAGTCCCTGACCGTTGGGGGGTCCCCATGAAGGGGAATCTGCTCCAATAGCACCCGGAGGTGGAACTTAGCTGAGCAGTCCGACCGACGGCAGGGAGAAACCTTCACAAAGCGCATCTCCACCGCCCAGCCGCAACACACCATCGCCTGTTCCTTCAACCCTGAAACAGATGATGATGATGGATACAGGAAATGAGGGGCAGGTAATTCGTGGTAGAAGGCGAACCACCCCAGCATTTGCCTATCGACCCGGGAAAATCATGGAAAACTCGTGGTCAGAATGGGCGGTCGCTGGGAATCAATCCCTGGACCTCCCGAATGAGAGCCACTTCATATTGTTAGTTATAGCACAAAGCAAACTGAGCGTTTGCCCTACATTATAACTGAGGAAACCAGCACCGTGCAGATGGACCCTACTACATTAAAGAGCGATTTAAAATCTCTAGAATAAAGTGGCAAAATACGCATTCTAGTGCAATGGGGAAAGCTAATTTAGCCGTTTTGTATACAGAAATGGGTATGGAATGTACTGCTAGACATGCATCTGTCCGACCCCTACACGTATCAGGCAGAATTGGGGAGCAGACGTCTCTGCTGACCTTGACACTGAAACAGCTGAAGAAGACGAACCTGCTGGTGAGAAGCCACACACAGTAGCAGTGACACACACAGCACAAATTTAAACAACCTGTCGCGAGAGAAGAAACGTAGGTGTCGTAGCGCTGGGGTTGAACGAAGCGAACGAAGGTCATCCAACCGTCTACTGACCAACTTGAACATAAAGGACACACAGCAATGCTGTTAGTGAAAACAGGAATTGATTGCCATCCTAGGCTACGAGAGAATGCTCTATTAGGAAATAATATGATTTGAGTTGAGGAAACTGAAGCTAGACTTCGCCAGGAAAGTAAATAGACAGACAGATAGATAGATAGATTAGATAGATGAAGTATGTTTATTGGTTTCAAATTATTGAAGTTATTACACAAGTATTCAGTTCATGGGTCATTGACCGTACATGCATATTTAAGATACAAGGTATGGTGACAAAATAAGCAACAGAAAAAGAATACAAAACAAAAAAGAACAAGAAAAGGAAAAATAGAGATAAATTACCTTTGACTAACTGAACAAATTTGACCTAGCTTCGCGCACTTTAGCCACGAAATTGCCCATTTTTGCTAGTTCCTCTGGTCAGCCAGTAGATCTCAACATGCCAATCTCATTCTTGACGGACTCAAGAGTTTTTCTTTGAGTTTAATTGTTCGCTGGTTCTCCCACTGTGCACTTTCCGCCAAAATATGTACCCAGTTCTCATCCAAATCATAGAATGGGCAGATTCTCCTGCCAGAATCGTCAGTAATTTTCTCTGCCTGGAACTCCCCGGTCTAAACCATGCCATCCCTGATCTTTCCTTTCTTCCTAAGTTAAATATATATGCCTCTTTACCCGAATTCAATTTTATTTCATTTTCTGGACTTAGAGAAGGTTTAATTTTACAATCTGATTCTATTTCCTGTTGATTGATGTCTCTTAGTCTTCTTTTAACACCTTTCCATATGTTTTTGTCATTTTTTTCGGCTCTTTGCCATACTGACCCCATTCCTATTCTCCCCAAACCCCTTTCCAAATAAGCTGCCCAAAACTTAGGAGACAGGATTTTGCAGGAGACCGGAGGATAGGTGGGTTACACTTTTTGTTTGTTTGTTTTTGTTTCTTTTGATGACATACTGACGGTGACAGCGGTCAATAGTAATTACTCCCCTATGATAATGGCGATTCTGCAACGCTTTTTAAAAACTAAGAACTTTTCTTCAATCTTTAATTATAATGCTCGTTGTTTGTTGTCATCTTTGCCCTGTTTTTTACGCTGTAAGGCCGAAGCTGTTACCCCTAATTTCATAAGTAGGCATAGAAATTCTTTAGCAGTTGCCTTCAAGTTATCTACTCGCAAACCTTTGCAGCACAAAGAATGCAAAACAAGAGAGACCAAGAGTCAGTGATACGCAGGTAAAAAGCGGTCCGAGTGCTGTCCGCAAACGCCAAAAGGATGTACGAGACATGTGGGGGTGCTTTGCTGCTTACAATCCAATGACAGTTAAACCTTATTTCCTTCGTCCTGGCTTTAGTGTTTAGAAATTCCTATGCCTGTTCTTAAGGATGAAGCGAAGTTTCCATTCTGCAAGGTCTCGCAGAATATATTATAATCGTGCTGAATATGCTCTTTGCATCAGGCTAGAAAAGACTTGCACACTAGATTCTGAATTGTTAAACATTCATTTACTAATCAGTAACTCAGTATACAAGGGCGACTGACAACATGGACGCTCATTTTTCGTTCGATGCAAAAGGTACTGATTTCTTGTTCTGCTCGACAGAAAAAAGTTCAGTCGACTTCGTCCACCCAAAATGAATCCTCCAGTGCGTAAACAAACATTCATTTCCTATTCGACAGAAATCTTTCCACAGATGAATATAACGTTCTTGCGGAAGGTATAAATTTTACTCTTACACCCACCACATTACCTGTGGAGCACATTAATGCTAATGTAGAAGCTGGGTTGGTTCATCTATATTCAAATGTGGCCGATGAAATACGATCTGAATCAGCAAGAGTTTTGGTAAAGCTCAGCCTCCATCCAATAAGACATATCTCTCTAATGAAAGGACAGTTCTTATGGATGTGAATGCAGATATCAATATTTTAATCCTTTCTGTGGATAAAGGAAATGCTACAGTGATATTACATACGTAAGTCGACGGACTATAGTGACCTACGTGACCTTGAGCTTTATAAGACAATAATTCGGAAAGCAACTGCGCGCATCCTTAGAAAAGTCAACAAACGAATTTAAAGATTCTGTTACAACAAACCCAGTTACTTTGCACATCAGAAGCTTATGTCCTATAGTAAGTAGGAATGGATCCTCAACTTATGCTATTTCAAAATATTTGACCGCCTTATTAGAACTGGGTATTCCGACAACTATATTAATATCTCTCGACACTTCTTGGAGGAATTAGATTCTTCTGCCATTTTAGTATCACCCGGATGTAACGTCTCTTTTTACCAATGTACAATGGTTCCATATATGCCCTCCTACAGCTTACCTTCTCAACGGGCGCTCACATAGCAGGTAGGGGTATGTCTGGAGCGTTCTGTCTTTGTTGTTCGACCAAGCAGTGGTGTGTGTTAACTATAGCTCACGCAATGTATGCAAATATTTTGGAGGTGCATTGGGGAAGAATAAAATTGTGGGTATGTGGGTATTTGCCATTGAAGACATTGCTACGGAAATTCCATGTAGCATTCGCACAGTTCGAAGGTGGATAAACGCATGACAAGCAGAAGGGGTTGAGGGTCTTAGGATCACAGAAAAAGAAACGACGTGATGAGATGAGAAACCACCGCAGCAATCGCCTAACGGTCAGGGAAAAACACGAAAAACCTAAGACCATAGTGCCCGGTTGACGGGAATCGAACGCGGGACCTTCTGAATGTCAACCTTACGCTTTACCGCAGAGCCATCTCACTTGGTTCCAAATATCGTTTTTGTATATGGTTTTTAGCTAATACGGTGAACTATGTTTTACATCGCTTTGCTTATGTGATCCTTTTAGAGTACGTTGCTTATCTGAAAACAGAACATGCCAAGGTCTTCCAAAATAGACTACATGTCAAACTGTGCAAGTATGTACATTTTTACTTGCTCTACCACGCACATACTAGGTAGAGTAGGTATTGAATTCCCAAAGCATTTTTAGAAAACACCTTTGTGTGTGTGTGTGTGTGTGTGTGTGTGTGTGTGTGTGTGAGAGAGAGAGAGAGAGAGAGAGCCTGTGAACAGCATAACTCAAAAACGAAAAGTCGGATAAATATCAAACGTGGTATTTAGGTTCAGTATCTTCCAAAGGTGCGACACGAAGATTTTCAAGAAAATTCTCCACCCCAAACTACCCTTTACATGGAAAATGTTTCGAAAATTTTGATTTCCTAAAAAAACAGCTCTAACAATTTTCTTTAAAATGCCATATAAGAAAGCTATTTATATGAAAAATAAAATTAATAATGGCCTATGAAGTCCTCTTAATTATGAAAGAATTTTGTACAATCTTGTATAATTGGTAAACGTTAAGCGATACTCAAAAACGTGCTACACTAAAAAGCACATCTGTTTAAAACACACAATTTATTTTCAATAAGTTTCCTTGTTGCATAAGTCATTTCTGAGATATCCGTTATTAAAGGTCTGACTTGTTCATTTCTTGGTCATTCTCAAAGTCCTGTCAACGTTGAGTTGTTTCTCGCGATTGCATGGAAACGTATGAAATTTAAGGCTAGCATATAGTGTTCAGTTTTTAACATTTGACTATCGCTTTTTTCTTTGTATTTATAATGAAATGTGTAATGCAGCTGTTTCTGCAAAGGCTTATTTGGATTAAAGTGCAGTAGACAGAATAATAAGATTGAGTAAGGGTAGTTGTGTACCCACTAATAAATGATTTAGGGTAGAGAAAGTCATGTTTTTTTTATTAATTTTTATCTTCCCTATGTATAATATATTTAACCTACTCTCTCACCAATCAAATGCCTTTCTGTTTTTGTATATGTATTCTTCTTTATTGTAAGCAGCTTTTTAATTTTCTCTTATCATGTTCATCTTATCAAAGGTATTTGCTTATATCTATTCTGTTAAATAATGATTAAAAGTTATACTTTGATACAAAATAAACACAAATAAGTAAATAAAAAACTAAAAAAGTGAATGTTCAGATAAGTCACACACTTACTACCTTCCTTAGGATAATAATCAAAACTTGCCACACATAATGCTTGCTACAGTAATATAAGTTAATAATGCAATACAAAATTGTCTTATTAATGTGAGAAAAATCTGTGTATCATTTACATGACTTTCTCTACCTATCCATTTTTCCACAAACTATTCTGACTACAGTTCTTAGCGGTAGCAAAATTTAAAAAATATATACCAAAACAAAAGAAGAGAAGAAAGAAAAACAAAAATGGTTCGCTATGACATTCCATGCTCTTTGCATGACCGTAGAAAAAACGAATAACGACTTACAGCTTGAAGAAAAGTATTTGAAAATTCAAACCAATAACAAACAGTATTTCGGAAATGGTTAACGCCACAAAAAATTTGACACAAATTGTGTACTTTAACGAGATCTACACATTTTGTGTGGTAATATTTTGTCTATATGTTACGGTGTACGAATTATTCAAAGGTCATTCAGACTGACCAGGGACTACACTGGGTGCAACACTGACCTTTTCAGACCGACACGAGAGGGCTCTACTCGGACTACGTGTACCCCATCTCTCTGCAAACCTAATCACTTATTGCTTGCACACTCTTCTACACTTCCACCAAGTTTGGAGTTATTCCGGGAAATTCTTTCTTGGTGTACTAAGCACGGCAGTGTACTAAGGTTTTAATTTCATTTCTATAGACACTTGCATAATGTAATCAAATGTATGGTAGAAAAGCACTTTCTTCGCTTGCATATGCATCAACAACATAATCACAAAATTCTTCTAGTTTGTTGTTATTCTGAGGTTTGACAGACACAAAGCCATACTTCCTTGGTGATGAAGATGGCTGACTATTAAGTGTGATCAGTATGCAGCGACTTTAACCTGCAAGCAGTTGAGAATGAAATAGGAAAGTGGTTGACGCACATGTTTGAACTGCCATTTCGTGACGAAAACTTTATTGAAAACTGTAACTCGAATGTCTCGTTCAAACATTTTTGACTAAGTATTAATACCTAGGTGTTTGACGGTGTTATAATTTTAAATAAACAACAAAGATAACTTTTAACCACACCGACCAGTATTAAGGTTGCTCAGAATGTTTTACCAACCTTCAGAATTGTAGGAACTAACGCATTCTATCTCTCTGATATTATAGGAATTCGCACATCCTTGCGGGCACCCCCAGTAACGAAGGATTTAAACCTGCCAACAGCAAAAATGCTGTCACTAAGTACTCCCCCCTCCCCATGGGATTGGTCAATCTAAATTAAAACCAATCACAATTACAGTAGAATAAACACCAGCGGAGCAGGGCATTGGCGCTGTTCCTGAAAAGGCAAACAACAGACTAAAGTTAGATGTATAATTTGGGTTAAGGAGTCTATAAAAACATAGCGCTACCTCCCATCACACCTCCAACATTAACACCAAAACGCCACCTTACAAAAATCCATCCTACCTATGGTAAAGCCCTTCCAAGGGTAGGTACGTAGCAAAACTCACTAAGCTCATCACGAGCTGCGGCGATCACCTCCTCATCCGTTCCTGTTAGGCTTACCTTGATGCTTCTCCCGTTGCTTCCAGAAGTGCTCAGTGGGTTGGTTCTCTTCAATTTATCCTCGGCTAGCTGCAGTAATTTTTCTTAAACTATATGGGAGCATGGACTTATCCTCGGTAAAGGAAAACGTAGATCTCGGGTGGTGATATAGGAAGACATAGACTTGCTTTGTTTATGAAAAGATGACACTGCCGTTTCTTTTTATTTAATTAACACTCGTAGTATACAAAACTGGTATTGCCGCTGTAAAATACTGTCCACCGCTGTTAAACTATGGCGTGGATATGGCACGAAATATAACTATTCTTATTGTCGCTTTCAGAGTAGCGGATCTTAGGTGTGTTGCTAAAACTATTTTGATTCCCTGTTTTGGCGCGATATCTCACACATCCTGCAGCATCTCTCCCTGACCACACATGACAAAAACTGTCCCGAATTTTCCCCAAACAGATCCATTTATAGTCTCAGGCTTCTGAGGCTGCTTCCTTTCCTATTGGTCCATTTTTAGCGCGACTCGACGCGTCTAACTATTTCGAATAAACTTTCAGGGATCTCATTGGTCCAAGTTTAATATAAATCGCGGCTTTTCCTACATTTACCGTTAGGTTGTCTGTCTCACTCACTTGGTCACGGCGAATTATCAAATAATGGGACAAAGGCTCTACACCCTCGCTGTAGGAATAATAGCACTGCGACCGAAGAGAGGTAATAAAACTAGGTTTTCTGCCTTCGAAAGCACTATTCCTGTAGCTAAAACATTCCATCGTGGACAGTATTTTAACATAGCGCTTAAATTATTTACATTAAACCATTTATAACTCTACTAATATTAGTAACCTAGATAGATACATAATGTTAAATCACCCTTCTTAAAATATACAAGCAGTATGAGATAAAGATATTTACATAGTACGATTTAACATCAATAAAAGTTAATTAATAAATTATCTGTAATTACAGTTCTTGGGCTCGGCCTAGAGTTGCCGTTTCAAATTGCCCTGTTCTGGAAAAGAATAAATTTTTCAGCACTTGATACAATTTTATTTTCCAGAATAATTCCTCTGATTATGGCCTTTGTTGGTTTGTTTTGTTGACAGAGACCCTTCGCTATACCTGTTCCTTCACAAGGGTTCTGACGAACCGGTGGTGTTTACATTTGGGTCATTCACTCTACACTTTGTTATGGTTGACCCCCTCTCACCATTTAAAAACAGGTTTTCTGAGAGACATTCTTATACACAATACACTTCGCGCACACGAATAACTTGTAACGCAAACAAATACGCTAATACCCAACTTAAGTTCTAAATTAAATCTATTTACATACATATTGGTACATAATTATTATGCATTTATTTATTTCTTTACATCCTTATTTATCGGGTGTATTACCTTTACTATTTGTTCACAGGGTTGCTACCTCATTTCGAGTAAAACTAACCTGATTCTTTTCATTACATTCTTCACCCTTCTCATTCTCTAAACATTTGTATGGTTTGAGCAACTGTTTATGATATCTCCCTACGATCTTGGAATTCTTTATTTCTTGTAACTCAAATGTATCCGAGCCAAAAATGTTAATCACCCGGTATGGACCTTTAAATAAATTTTCCATTCTATGATACCTTTTGTTCAGAATGCTAGACTTTTTCTTGTCCCGTACCAATACTAAGTCTCCCAATTCGATCAACCAGTGTTTTCGTTTCTTTTTCTTAAACTTTTCTTTTCTTTTCTGCGCCTTATTGGCCATTCTTTCAAAAGCTTTCTTAAACATCTCTTCTTCCGTTAGTGCTTTCAGATCTTTAGCTTCTAGTGTCTGTGGTAATTCCCCTTCAAGTGTTTCCATTAATTTCCCCTTCATCAGCTCGATGGGCTTATAACCGGTAGTAGGGCTCACACTTTCATTTAAAATACTTTCGATGCGCTGATAGTGATTTGCCCAATCACTGTGTTTTTTATTGGCCAAAATTCTCAAATAAACCGAAATGTCCCGTATTATTCTTTCGCAGGGATTGCTTTGTGGGTGGTATTTTGAGCAATGATACAACGTGATTTCGTTTTCTTTTAAGGTGTCTACAAATTTTCTGCTGGTTTTGACCTGCGTCAATGACCTGCTCAATCGGTGATTGCCTTTCCAGCCTAACTTCTACCTCTGCTGCACCCATATTTTCTCCATCTGTTGTTATGCTGACAATAGCCTCCCCATCCAGTTATTTCAAATCTTCCCTTGACCTACTCATGGTTCCGTTAGCAAGTTCTACCTCCCTAGTAATGACTTTACCCCCTCTCAATAACATGTGTTCACAAAACTGAATCACTAATCTGCATGCCTTTTTGTTTGTTTTTGAATAAATGTTCTAACCTGTATTTTTTTTAATGTTAACTGATGCGTTCCGGGTTCGAATCCTGGTGAAGTTCTAGAGGCGATGTTCTCAGCTGTTTTGTTGTCCCACGTAGGTAGACTAGAAGTTCGCGTTGTAAGTTTGTTCTGCTGTGCCCCTTTCCTCTGAAGATTCTTCGTCTGTTCGTTGTTTCCTAGTCCTCCGTTCGTGTCGTTCTTCCCTTCGAGCTCCACGTTATGGCGCCAGTTTGCGGCGATCACCTCCTCATCCGTTGCTGTTAGGCTTACCTTGATGCTTCTCCCGTTGCTTCCAGAAGTGCTCAGTGGGTTGGTTCTCTTCAATTTATCCTCGGCTAGCTGCAGTAATTTTTCTTAAACTATATGGGAGCATGGACTTATCCTCGGTAAAGGAAAACGTAGATCTCGGGTGGTGATATAGGAAGACATAGACTGGTTTGTTTATGAAAAGATGACACTGCCGTTTCTTTTTATTTAATTAACACTCGTAGTATACAAAACTGGTATTGCCGCTGTAAAATACTGTCCACCGCTGTTAAACTATGGCGTGGATATGGCACGAAATATAACTATTCTTATTGTCGCTTTCAGAGTAGCGGATCTTAGGTGTGTTGCTAAAACTATTTTGATTCCCTGTTTTGGCGCGATATCTCACACATCCTGCAGCATCTCTCCCTGACCACACATGACAAAAACTGTCCCGAATTTTCCCCAAACAGATCCATTTATAGTCTCAGGCTTCTGAGGCTGCTTCCTTTCCTATTGGTCCATTTTTAGCGCGACTCGACGCGTCTAACTATTTCGAATAAACTTTCAGGGATCTCATTGGTTCAAGTTTAATATAAATCGCGGCTTTTCCTACATTTACCGTTAGGTTGTCTGTCTCACTCACTTGGTCACGGCGAATTATCAAATAATGGGACAAAGGCTCTACACCCTCGCTGTAGGAATAATAGCACTGCGACCGAAGAGAGGTAATAAAACTAGGTTTTCTGCCTTCGAAAGCACTATTCCTGTAGCTAAAACATTCCATCGTGGACAGTATTTTAACATAGCGCTTAAATTATTTACATTAAACCATTTATAACTCTACTAATATTAGTAACCTAGATAGATACATAATGTTAAATCACCCTTCTTAAAATATACAAGCAGTATGAGATAAAGATATTTACATAGTACGATTTAACATCAATAAAAGTTAATTAATAAATTATCTGTAATTACAGTTCTTGGGCTCGGCCTAGAGTTGCCGTTTCAGAGCCTACCAGATTGAAGTCCAAGTCCCATTTCTCATAGATTTCTACCTGCTATGCTTTTGCAGGAATTCCCAGCGACTCAAATAAACGATATTTGGCAGAGAAAGTCTCTTGAATGTGACATAAGAATTCTTTATTCAGGGGACCTGAAAAGTGTATTTCTGGTGCAATCTCGATATATAGTTACTTTATCTACTACTTATAGCAAGTAGGAGAAGTATTGCATTCCATCCAAAAATTCGGTACCGGGATATCATGTTTGAGGCCCCCTGAATCCAAATAATGTATTTTTGGAAACGTGTCTGTGAACTCCATAACTCAAAACAAAAGTAGGATGAATACCAAACTTGGTATTAGGTACAATATTTCAAGAATGCGACACAAAGATTTTCAAGAAAATCCTCCTACCCCAAACTGCCCTTTACATGGAACATTTTTCGAAAGTTTTTGTTTTCTAAAAATGTCTCTAACGATTTTGATTAAAATACCATATATTAAACATATTTACACGAAAAATAAAGTGTATATCTTGAATTTTCGAGAACTAGCCTATGAAGTTCTCTTCATTCGTAAAGAATTTTGCATAATCTTGTATAACTGGTAAACGTTAAGCGATAGACGAAAACGTACTACACAAACAATGTAGACCTCTTTAAAGCACAGCTTTTTCTGAGAACTCCGTTATTAAACGTTGGAATTGTTCATTTCTTGGTCATTTTCATAAAACTCCTTTCAACATTAAGTTGTTTCTCGTGATTGCATCGAAACATGGAATTTTAAGACCAACATATGCCGTCCAGTTCTTAAACATTTGACTATCGCTGTTCCCTTTGTATCTATAAGGAAATGTGTAATGTGGCTATTTCTGCAGAGGGTAGAGAAATTCGTGTGAATGTATCACATATTTTTTATGGAATGCAATGGTTCCTCTTCCTACTACGTACGTGGTAGAAAAAGTGAGAATAATAAGTTTATTGGAATCTATATATTTAATAAGAATCAAAGCTTATGCTACGTGTATTATGATTCTATTGTCAAATTGAAAAGCGATTTCTTTCATACTTTCCATTAAAATAAAAACCATCTTGTAGGGAATGAATTGTTCTTCCACACAAGCCGTGTGTTGGACAAGGTTGGAAAGATAGAATCAGATGATTGAAAAATTCAATGCCATAGCTGGGATTTGAACTACGGATCTCCCGGTCTCTGTCCGGTTGTTCTAAGCTGTCAATTAGTAGTTGAAATTATGAAGCCCGGGACTTAAAGTACTACAACATTGTAAGTCGCCATTGAGATATGTCATCTCAATACAATTTGAGATCTCCTTGTGGTTTACCGGAAAAAATGCGAATCAGTTGGGGAATTAAATGTTGTGTTGACATGTTGCCATGGTAGCTCAGTGGGTAGAGCAACCGGATGGAGAGCGGGGGATCCGTGGTTCAAATCCCGGCTATGGCATTGAATTTTTCAGTCATGTGATTCTACCTTTTCTACCTTGTAGGAAATACGGTATGGAATGGACTTCCACCAAATCTCCATCTTTACGTCCATCCTCCCCCTATCATCTGCTCATACTGATTTCACGGACTGGTCTGGGCACGCACCTTTGCTCTGCAATGGAGAAATTATTTGATGCCACCTTATTTTCATCCACGATACACATATTCTATTATGTAGGTGGATTGGTTCTAAATGCGTCTCTGCAGTATTTTCAACTTTGGGTTTTCTACGCATCAGTTCCAAAAGTATCTAATTGATACGTTTCAAAATGGTACCTCAGAAACTGGTGTAGCTATATGATAAAGTCAGATTATGGCTCCATTCTAAAAGTGGCTTAAAGCATGCAGCCAGAAATGGGACGCATTTATGTTTACACTTCTTTGCACCTAATGTATGATTGCTCGATTATCACATAATGGCTTTAAACTTTCATTTAGTTTTTGGTACCACTTATTGTTTCTCGTATTGTAGCTATAGGATGTGTCCGTGTCTGTGTGTGTGTGTGTGTATGTAAAAATTAAATTGAGTTTTATTTATGGACGCTGTTTAACTGCAATGGTTTTTAGCGCCCCATTCCATTTTGGGCGTGAAAGATCGGACTTTTTGCTCACAGGCCTCTATCAGGCTTGATGTTCTTTTACGTGCCGTAAATCTACGACACGAGACCACCGGCTTTACTTTCTTCCGAAGGAAGCCATGCTAAGGAGTTTTACGCTCAAAAAAATCCATCGCCCTCCGCCGGGTTTTAACCCGCAACCTCGGAAATTTGAGGCTAGCATGGTACCTCCAGACCATGAGGCAGTATTTTATATCACAACACTGTGAATGCCAGAGTGATTGTGGTGTAAATTAACATTATTGTATAACAAAGATTTTAGATGTTTGTTAACTATAAGCATTGTTAGGAAATAAGTTTACACGGCCTCACTGAAACTGACAATAGGAGCGGGTAACAATGAAGCGATGGGGTGAGTTGTTTATCAATTAGAAGAGACAAACAAATGACGTCAGGGTAGCGCGCCTTTCTTTAGAAATGGAGGGAATATCTTCCCTAGAGCATATGTGTTTGTAATTTTGATTGGCTTATAAAACAGACGCTAATGTTGGTGCGATTTATTAACCAATAGCAGCTCGATTATAATGTTTAGGCATATCGGGGTAAGGGAGTATAAATTCTTGAGCCAGAGGCAATGTCTATCGCATATTGTGCACACATGCACGCTAGAGAGGAACCTCGCCCAGACTGGCATGAAACCACCAACCGGCCGTCGCATCAAAGCTCGGCCAGACCTTCGTCACCTGCCGCCAGCGACACCGGCAACAGGGACCGCCAACGCAGCTCCACCAAACTTCACCGCCAGCGCAGACAGCGCCCAACCGACGCAGCAGATCACCTCTACCGACAACACGGGTGAGCCACTTGACAACACCCCCGACCAAGACGGCCGCTGCAGTGCCGTTGCGGTCGGGGTACAGAGGAACCTGCCGACGCAGATCCTCCTTGAACAACTCCAACAACGCTGGCCTTCAATGGTAAAGGCAACCAGGCTTGTTTCAAGGAATGGACCATCTCTACTGGTGCGCCTTGTTTTCCTCAACAAGGCGCAATACGATGCAGCTCTTCAAACGGACGTGGAGCTTCTTGGTAACACCATACGATTTGAAGCCAGCCGCACAAATTGGATACCACCGTGCCACCGCTGCTGCCAGTATGGGCACTCGGCGGCACGCTGCCACTACTGTGGCTCTCCGGCCTTGACTTCAGCCTGCAAGCAGCATGATCTTTCTCGACGAAGAAGATTCTGCGCCACCTGCTGCAGGCTGGATCACTACACCGGCCAAGCTTGCTGCCCACTCTACCCAGGGAGGGCGGCACCACAACTGACACAAGACGCTCCTCCTCAGGCTTCCGCTCACGCCGGGAGAGAAACATCACCAACATGACCACAGCCACTACTCTGACAGCAATAGAAGCATCGATCACTCAACTACTAGCAGCCTCAGCCTCCATACAGGCGGAGGTCACCCAACTTAACCGAAAACTGGAAGCGCTCGGCAGGCCGCCAACCGGCGGTTTGCAGGCATCGAAGCCAAGCAACGCACCGCGAACAGAACCTACGCCAGTGCCACAGAAAGCCTTAACAGGCTGAAAGCTTCAATACAGGAACTCTCTCACTACGACGACCCAGACCTGCTCCCATCGATACAACGTAAGCTGTATCGTATTGAAAGCTACCTAGAAGAAGAACACACGACCGACAGCTCCGACGACAGTGCCGAGCGGCTGACGGCCATCGAGACCTCAATCGCGGGCATAAAGGAACAACAGCTACGCGCCACCACTGACACCGCCAACAGCCTCCGCCAGCTGCAGGACAACCATCACAAGCTGGAGGAAAGCTATCTTCTGATCCGCAATTTCCTAGAGCAACATGTCCTGCAACAGCCTGCTCAACACAACAGACGCCGCAGATGAACACTCCACAACGCCACCACATAATCTCACAACCACCATTGACCATGAACATCAAAAGTCACCACTGATTGTTAGGTCGCTGTCAGGGCCTCGGTCATGGCAGTAACCTAGCCTGCACCGCGGAGAACTCCGCAACAAGCCACAGTCACCCACAATCCGCCGGTTGCGCAAGCGTTACCGACCACCATGGCCACCAAAACGAAAAAAATAAATAGTCACCTCAGAACAACACCCTTTCTATTCCTCTTCCCTTTTCCTTCCCAATACCTACCTCTGTAAAAAAAAAAGTATCACGCAGTTCTATAGAATCATTCATAAGGTAAACGTCGCGCAGTTTTAAGAAATCTCTCTCGCGAGTTACACGTCAGGCAGTTCTAAGAAAGCATTCACAAAGTACACGTTACGCAATTCTACAGAATCTCTTGCGTCGTAAAGTTAGTTACAAAATGTGAAATACGCGAATTAATAGTGCGCGGCAAATAAGTGACTGTAATTACATTGGAAAATATAACAGTTTCAGTCAGGCGTGTATCAAGATTAAATATGTGAAATTAATTAAATGTAAAAATGAAAGTGTAAAAACAAATTCTTTTATCAGTGTTATCTTTTAGTAACAACTCCTTTCCGTTTACACACCCTGTTCAAGAGATATTTGCTCAACTGAGTAATAATAGCTAGCCGGAGGACAAAGAACCCATAATTCAAAATAGTAAAACAATAACAGGCACCAAATAAGAAATAAGATAACACGAACAGATACAGCGACAACCACGCAGAACGACTGTGATTTTACCCTGAAAATCTCCGCTCTCTCTGACGGGTATGTGCTAAAAAACATCCTCTTATTTTGATTTATAGCTTATTAAAAGACTAAAACGGATTTTCAAAGACTATGTACTAGAATGCGAACACGTTGTAGTTATAAAGACACATACTTACAAAGAAGGCTTTGGCTTCTAGTTGACATTCCCACGGAGAAGAAAATAATTGTTATTACTACACAAAACCGCATGTAAAATAAAGCAAATGCCGCGTGTATTTCAAACAATACACGTAGATGGATCGGATTTAGCAACTAACAAACCAGAAGAGGTAGCAAAACAAAAGAGAATCTAATCTACTTATCGGTACGCTACGCATGCGATATTAATGCCAACATATTTTAATAACCCTCAAGAAAGAACATTTTGCTATATTTCTTTGTACTTAAGTTGTAATCAAGTTAATTAACCGAGCATGACATCCTCCGTGGTGTAGTGGTTACCATGCTAGCCTCTAGTTCCTGAGGTTGTGGGTTCAAACCCGGCGGAGGGCGATGGATTTTTACGGGCGTGAAAATCCATAGTATGGCTTCCTTCGGAAGGGAAGTAAAGCCTGTGGTCCTGTGTCGTAGATTTACGGCACGCAAAAAAAGCTCAAGCCTGATAAAGAGGTCTCTGAGCAAAATTACCGGTCTTTCACGCCCAATGTAGAATGGGACGCCAAGGACCACAGCAGTTAAAGAGCGTCCATAAATAAAACTCAATTTAATTTAATTTTAGCCGAGCATGCTAAATAATATTGTATAAAGAGAGAAAATTGCTTGCATTAAAAATCTAAACCCATATTTTATAATTAACAGCTGAGAAGAATTTTTTTCGCGATGGTCACTGACTATGTGTCTTTTCCAAAACGGTGGCCTTGGAGTGTGAAATGTTCATATTCACCAGCTTCACCTCTATTTCATTGTATATGTTAAAGGTTTATGCATTGTGTGATGACTATGCAGCTTTTAAACTAGGCGATTATGTTATTAAATAACTACGGTACCAAAGTGAAAGTACAAGGGTTTAAAATTTCACCCAGTGCAATTATTTAAAAATTACTCTACTATTACGACCGAAGATTGTTTCACTGCCAAAGGCTACTTATATGCAGCTCTTGGAAGACTGTCGTGGGGAGGTTAAGGAACCCCGATGTTTCTCATTATTTTGCGTGAATATCAGGGAAATGTTCATCCTTTATTAGAATAGCCGGAGCTGTGCGAAATTATATCTATAAGGGGAGGATTCACCCCAAAAGTCCTCTAGATTATTGTACAATAATTTCATAAAGAACGGAGGGAGGTAAATGAAATTAAATGAGTTTAAAAAGCTATCCGTGCAACGTCGGGTAATCCGCAAGTCTCATTCATTCATTCTCTGTTTAACCTCCTCTTATGTAGGATTTACACCCCCCAGGACTTACAGGCGGGTGCCTGGGGTCAGAGGCCCGTCGAGGAGCAGACACACTTATGGAGCAGACAGAATATCCAGGATGGGTGATCAGCCTGATGCCTGGTATGGGAGGAAGGAAGTAGATGAAACGAAACGATGGTGAAATGGATGAAATGAAAGGTGATGATGGAGCAGTTGGTGGAATGAATGGCGGGGGAAACCGGAGAACCCGGAGAAAACCCGCCCAGACTTCGCTTTGTCCACCACAAATCCCACATGCGGGTCCCTGGGATTTAACCCGGGTGGCCTCGGTGAGAGGCGAGCGATCTAACCACTCGGCCACGGCACCGCGCCCCTAGTCTCATGAAACTAATTATTGAACCATAGCTTCAATATTAGTTTGTTATTTTATGTTACAGTGCATCAACAGAACCAATTTCTTCCTCCTATGTTGAACTACAAATAAGTAAGAACTGTATTGGAATTGCTGCAGTGATAATTATAGTGTAGTTTTGCATGTAATGACAAATTGTGCTGAAGTGTATTCTAGAGTCAAGTGAATGGGTTTAAATAATAATTCTCACAGTGATGTTCACAATTCTTCCCAAAGAATGGTTAATCTAGGGTCAAGTGTGCTTCTCTGCTACACAGATCACAAAACATGGACTTTGAAATGCATTTATTAGGTATGTTAAGGATATTTAAAAATTGTTTTAAAATTATTACCAGTCATTGGAATTCTTGAGCATTTGGCTTCAAGTTAGCTACACTCAATCCATATATCTATACACAGAATGTAATCAATAGGGGCCAAGGGACACTGACGGCTCGTAAGACACTTTCTAGTGATCGCTGTCTGCATACACCAACAGGTTATACGAGGGATAGGGATGGATTGTTATCTGCGTAAAGGTACGTATCACGGAGGGGCCCCCGGAACCGGGGCAGAGCACCACACGCAGGCCAGTCGGCCCATTGTGCTTCCAACGTGACCCCTAGGAGGGAAGGGTGAGGGGAGAGACCTGAAGGGCGACCAGATCCGGATGCCGACGGGCGCAAGTATGGTCGGGGTCCCTAACGTTTCTGGATAGAACGCATCGGACGCTGCACGGTCCCTGCCCACCAAGCTCCAGGGTCCCGGAGCAGAACCCCACGCTGAGAGGAGACCTAACTGAGCGGTATCGCAGCGACGCCAGGGAAGAAATCTTTACGAACGCAAGCCACCGCCCTGCCACCCTCGCCGAACACCGTCAACTGGTGACAAAGAAGTTGACGGGTGCAGAAAATGAGAGGAAGGAGAGTCGTGATAGAAGATAAATCGCCCCCAGTATTTTTCTGGCGACCGGGGAAACCACAAAAAACCCATGTGGCACAGTGGGCGGTCGCCGGGGATCGATCCCGGGACCTACCGAATGCGGTTCATAGACGTAACCGCCTGAGCCATCCTGCTCGGCTCAGTTTTCTTTCACCCTGGCCTTAATCCTTGAAAATGCCTATGCCTGATTTTTACAGTTTACCTGTATTTATATTTGGTCATTTAATATATAAAGTTTCTCATTACATGATGAAAACTTATAAACTCATTCTCTCATGTCTCAAATTTTCACAGACTTCGTAGTGCAAAGGCGTTCAAAATATGACTCGCGATTACATCCCCGAATTCGCTGGTAATCACCAGTGTCTTTCCTTCCCTTGCGCGCAACCAAACAACTTACTTGAACACACTCTACCGAGGTCAGTCTATCGATAGCCTTGAGAGAGGCATATACACACAGAGTGAACGGTTGGTGTGCTACGAATAATAGCATTGTCAACTCCTTCAACATCAAGGAAGAGGAAGTTCCAAACGGAATGGGAATGCTTTTTTTTGTTCTGAATATAACGAAAACATTAAGTGTATGATATGTTCAAAATTATACATGGCATACTGCGAAGGAATATACATGGGATCTATTGCAGAATAGTGAATTGTTGAATATTCAGAACTGAAAGGTATTATTATTATTATTATATGCCACGTTCATCGTTATTGCAATAGTAGACCTATTATTATGCTTATTATTATTATTATTATTATTATTATTATTATTATTATTATTATTATTTCTATAGGATTGAAGATTGCTTGCATGGCGTTTATTGATTCATTATTTCAGGATTGGAACGAGCCAAGAAACTAACCGAGCTAAAGGAGAAGTACACTGTTCCTGCTACTAAATAACAAAATATGACAGAAAATAATCTACTGACTAGTTACGTTGCGGCGTGGAACATAGGTAAAGTCCTTAAATCTTTCAGAAGGGGGAGTTTGTTAAATAATGTATATTGGACCTGGTAAAAACTGTGTGCCCCCAGGAACTGACTAATTTTAAAAACTTGCATCTTTCCGACAAAGTATCTCCCGAAGAATTGAGTTGCTGTCCACTGATGCAAGTAGACAAGTGAATGTGAAAATCCGTAAATTTGTGTACTTCTTCTAGCTCTATGAAAGCACAGATTTGATTGGCACAGCTCAGTTGGCAATAGTTTGTAAAGGAGTTGATGAATTAAATGCCGGAGAGTATGTGCTAGAATTATTTCTTTTGGAAGACACTACTAAAGTAGAAGACATATTCAGTGCTTTTGTATGTGTGTAAATAAACACAATTTAGAGTGGTCCAAGATGCGCCAATTGCAACGGATGGAGCTGGCTCGATGATTGGAGATAAGAAAGGGTTAGTTGTTAGGTTCAAGGCCTTTCTTAAGGAAAAGGGTGTGGTAAATGTTTGTATCTTGCATTACATTCTACACCAACAAGCTCCTTCTGTATTAAATAAATATTTCTAAGTGTACAGTGCAGTACATTAACTGTTAGCAGATATATGGCATTTGTGAAACATAACGCTGTATGTGTTAATTGTGTTTCTTTGTAATTAAACACTGCTACAAATAATACAGTTCTCTGAATCCGTACATTCATTTCGAACAGTCATATAAGTTCACTCTGAACTCGTAGGACACCTCTTGCTGTCTGTGTTACGCGCAAACAGTGTAGCCGTTGCGTTTCCAGTGTGACTCGGAAGGCTGTTTTGGCCGCCCTTGTAGTTGAGGATTCTGACGATTGGTTAAACATTTCAATCCATAAATGTTGCTTTGGGGAAAACTGCAGTTCGTTGAAAGCGGTAATAAAATCCAGGATGAAGGGAAAGACGCTCTTCAGAATGAAGCTAAGATGGCAAATAAAAGAGGATGCCCGTTATCTTGGCAGAAAATATGCGGAAGAAAATAAACGTTCTGAAAAACCTTATGCGAGTACAAGAGGCCAACACACTCCAGGCAAAACAATGGCCCAGCCTTGTGAATGTAGGCCGGAATATAGCAAACGTATCAGCCAGAGGAAAAGAAATAAAATCTTGCTGATTAGCATTGGTCTCTAGGTGATACTGATAGGCAGATTGTTAAGGTATGCAAATGTAAAAGAAAGACAGTTGCAGAGAACTCTACGATCTAAAACACTGAAATTCTTATTAAATGTTGTTAACCCTCGAGAACATATGTAGGAACATTTTTTTTCAACACCTTTGGAATTTTCCTATTAAAAAGCAAGCTGAAAGTGGAACAACAGAAAAGTATCAAAGAGGTGCATGCGTTTTGCCCAAAATATTGCAAAATTGCATCTATTGTGACAAATCAGCTCAACAAATCTCCACAAATACCTGAGTACCAAATTGAAAATTGCCAAAATGTACAAATATACCAATCTGAATGTCAAATTAAATTGAGTTTTATTTATGGACGCTCTTTAACTGCTGTGGTCCTTAGCGTCCCATTCTATATTGGGCGTGAAAGACCGATAATTTTGCTCAGAGGCCTCTATCAGACTTGAGGTTCTTTACGTGCCGGGACGGGACCACCGGCTTTATTTCCCTTCCGCAGCAATCCGGCAATCGAGAGTAGCTCACCCAGGTTTACCTGGGCGGAATGTAAATTGCCACAGTACCTAGCTGCTTTATCTAAGCGATATAAAAGCTTAATAGAAATCTGCGCAAGCTTTTATGTATTTGGTCAATGGGCGGAGTGTAGCTTCCTGCATTGCCATTGGCTGGGTCCCAGCGAATCTATTGAACGGTCATACGTCCTAGTGATGACCAAGCCCAATAGTGCTCAACTTGGGCGGTATCCAGCATGGCTGTCAAGTTAAACACGCCGGCTGGCCGCGAAGCAGGATAGGTTTTGGGTATAGGTTTGAGAAATGTCCAAATTAGTAGGCGCACGGGCCACTACTGAACGGCCACTCATCCAGCCAGTGACCAAGCCGGATGTTGCTTAACTTGGAGATAGATGGATAGGAGTGGTAGCCTTTACGCCCGAGGTCCTAAAGCATTTGGTAACCGGTAGCTCTTTCTTCTTCTGGGTGCCCTGTGATCGTAGCCACCCAGTGTGTGCTCCAGCTGATTGGTATGATAGGTCAGTTTCGGAAACATGGTGCGAGTTCTCTCCCGTACAATGTCCACGATGTATGGGAAACCGGAATGTGTATGTAGGATTTGTGACGGGAATCTACGCCCGATATCATAGATCATCCTTAACGCCATGCTCTGGACGGCCTGCAGCCTGCAGATGGTGGTCGCTACCGCCGATCCCCAGACCTCATAGGCATACGGTATCAGGGGCGGGATCATGTCCGATTAAGGCGTAGTTTGAGGTATGTGGGCATGGTGAAGCTGAATACAGGGTACAGCTGCCTGAGAGCGGCGTGGCCGAGACCAAGCTTTGCTCTGACATGTGGAGCGAAAGTGAGCCCGGGTTCGAGGGGGACTTGAAGGTATCTGGCCGAGATACCCAGGGGATTCTCCTCCACCGCAACCTTAGAGACCGTCCCGGCCGCCAGCGACGGACCGTCGTCAGAAGAAGCGCAAAGCTCTTCCCCGGGCTGATGACCATCCTCCTTTTCTCGCCCCATTTGCCAATGACTCGGGGCAGTGGAGGGAAATAGAAGCGTCCATTCTTGTTTTGTGTCATCAGTAGGACATCGTCTGCATACTGGCACGTAAAAGTCCTCGGTTTCGTTGGGAAGTCCGACATGTAAGTCGTGAAGAGAAGCGGCGACAGTACACTCCCTTCCGGAACTCCAGCGGCTAAGTGTCGCACTGCTGAAACCTTATCTTCCACTCTTACCCTGAATGTACGATTACGGAGGAAGCTGCTTATCAGGGCGAGATGGGCGGGAGGGATGTCTGCCTCCTTGAGCTTGTACAAAACGCCTTGGTGGTGGCGAGGTCATTATCTAAGTCAGCAGCACCGCGATCCTTTTGAAGTTTTGGGAAGACTTCCCGGCCAATCGCAGTAACTGTAGGGTCGTAGAGTCTCCATGACAAAAACCTTGGTGGTCCGGGAGGAGATACCTTTCCTCAAATAAAGGGTAAGGCGGACTAGGTGTGACCGTCCAAAAACCTTTGAAACGTTCTGGAGTAAGCTAATGGAGCGATAACTGCAAGACTGGTTTTTGCCGAGCTTTAAAATACATACCACTCTCGCCTCCTTCCACCAAGTTGGAACATCCGCGTCAAGTGTATGACAGCCTTTCTGGGAAGGTACTGTAGCGTGGGCGCCGTCGCGCCGTCATATCCAGGGGATTCATTAAGGTTAAGCCGTTGGATCTCGGAAGCCACCTTTTTCGGGGTGACTATAGGAAGGTGGACCTCTTCGTGGCGCTGTTGCGGCTCCTCATAAATGTAGTCCACAGTCCCCTCCACGAGACCAGTGAAGTCTTCGTCCTGAGGATCCTTCCGAGATTCGAATTGCAATTCCAGATAGTCTGCGAACACTGTAGCCTTCTCGTAGGGCTCAAACGCGAGTCACGCCCTAGTGCCATGTAAGGGTTGCTGGACTGTGTTTTATCCTTTCTCAAGGATTTAATAATTTAATTTCCCAGGCGCCTACATGTGGAATGGGGCCCAAGCTGGGCAAGGGCCTTGTGAAATTGTACCACGTAAAAAGCGTTCCAGAAACAGAAGCGTGTAAGGCTATTGAGTTGTACATGCTAAGGACAAAATCAAAACTAGTGTGTAGAAAAATGCTTATTTATGTATGTTGCAGTGAAACTACCAATAGAAGCCATTGACCAAAGCTTTCTTGTATTTGGTCGTAGTCAGCGTGTGATTCAATGCATGCCAGAATATCAAATGCAGCAAGAATGGTTGGCGAATACAAGAACAACCAAACATACAGAGCCAGTTATGAAGTTTATCGAAAGAAGAGTATAACCTTCGTTAATTGGAAAGCATTGCCAATTTATTGATGAAGAGGTAAGCAACATAAATTGTCACGAAATAAAGTGAATAAGATACGAGAAGGCAGGCCCAGTTGTATTTAAAATTAAGACAAGCTACACTGAAGATTTCCTGAGCATCATTATGTTGCCTCCCGCCCCCCAAAAGCGGCAATTCACTATTGGCACTATGAAGGAATGCCTCACATCTTTACACTACCAAAAGAGGAAGATTTTTGCATAGCATTTAAGGGAAATAGGTAATTAGGGATTGTTCCTAATGAAGTAATGACTGTCCAGACTTCTTTGAGAATTTATTGAGTGACTCTGCTCTTGAAAAAGATGATTCAGTAGTGCCAAATGTTAACGATGATGAAGATTATTTGCTTTTTGATAAAAAAAATCTGATGTGTTACACTCAAATAACTTTCTCTACTCTTGCACAAACTATTTTTACAAACGCTTATTCTCCGTATGCTTCATATTTATCGAGATATCGAGATGTTAATCTTATTGCTCATTTTCTTGTAGATGCAAGGGGAATATGATAAGGTTGGTATGTCGAGTATTCCATTCTCTTTGCATTACCAGGACAAAAAAATATGTGTTACACTCACATGACTTTCTCTATTCTTGTACAAACTATTTTTACAAAATATTATTCTACATCTATTTCATATTAATCGAGATAAACAGTTGCAGAAACGATTGTTTGACATGCAAAGAGAATTAAATTTTACACATAGCGAACAGTTCTAAAAATATTTGACTATCGCTTAAGGCGTACCATGTTCCCCTTGTTTTGTATTTGCAAGGGCAATTGATGCAGCAATTTGTATCACAAATTATTTAAATGTAAAGAGTGATTATAGTATGAATATGCATTATTATGTGACATTGATTTGAGATGTTTGTTGATTGTAATTATTGTTGGGAGGTGAGTTTATACTGCCTTACTGAAACTGACAATAATAGCGTGCAATAATGCAGCGAGGGGGTGAGCTGTTTATCATTATTGGAAACGAGGAAGTTACGTAATGTTGGCGCGTTTTTCTTTTAGAATCTTCTGGAACATTTCCCTAGAGCATATGTATTCATAATTTTCATTGGATATAAAGTAGACGCTAATGTTGGCGCGTTTTATTAGCCAATTGCAGCTCAGTTATAATCTTTAGGCATATCGGGGTGTATGAGTATAAAAAGCCAAGTCAGAGGTAGATCGCCTTCAGTTCATCGAAAATATTTGTAAAGTATACGTCGCCTTCAGTCAGTCAGTTCGTCGAAAGTATTTGTACGGCACACGTCGGATATCAATTTCCAGGTTACGCGTAACAGAGTTATGAAAAATCTCAAGTGTGATAAAGTTAATTGTACAAAAAGTTGAAGTACGCGAATTAAGAAATATCAGTAATGAAGTTATTATAACAGTTTCAGTTTGGCGAGTGTCAAGATCAATGTGTAAATGTGATAGTAAATGTGTTCGACAATAAAAGTGTAAAACAAATTTCTTCATCAGTGTTATCTTTGGATAAAACATTCCTTTCCGTTTACACAACCTGTATAAAGAGAAATGCTTGACCAAAAAGATCGTAGCTAGCCGGAGGACAGAGAACCAAAATTAAATAAAATAACAGTAGCATTCTTTCAAACGAACATTAATACTGCCGCAAATTGCTAACACCAGATGGAGCTAACAAGCCTAACAAATGAATCACGTCACAAGATGGCTTCACCATGTTGAGTAAACACATATACAAATAATGTTACTACAAATTTGGCTACCAGAACGTGGGGCTACAATAATGTTAAATAAATAACATTAAACCACTTTCAAATTTGGCTCCCATACGTGGGGCAGTTAAAATTATGTAACCAAACAAAACAAAAGCAGCACAATATAAGATCTTAAAGTTCTAATAATTTATGTAAAAACATATTACGTAAGCACTAAACACCTACAAATTTGGCACCCAGAACGTGGGGCAGAATAACCAGGAAGGAGCAGAATTAACCAGGAAGAAGTGAGATAACCAGGAAGGAGCAAAGGAATCAGGACGTGGAGCGAATGGAGCAGTGAACTGAACTACAAGACGCAGATTCCAGAAACAACTATAGGAACGACAGACTACGCGGATGATTGGACATCGTAATTCCGAGATTAAAAGGCAACAGGGGAATTCAAATACAGAACACTAAAACGACGTAGATTCATCATAATACGACGCAGAAGCAACATACAAACCTAGGAGAGAGGGGCAGGAAGCTGGACATCAAAGTAACAGCAACAGACAGCATCACAAAGGTCAGAGTATAGTAATTTTTTTTAGAAAACAAAATTGTAATATTCAAATGTACTTGAGGAGTGGTAGGATAAAGAAAACTATGTCCACTAATAATACAGAAGAAACAATGATGGAAAGGGATAGTGTAACAGTTAGCTGTAATTCAATACAGGTTACAGAAAATAGCTCAAACAATGTAGTATTTGAGGGAGGAAATGTTAGTGCAGAAAGTGAGAATAGAACAGCAGGAAATGTTAATTTTGATGCTAGTATGATGATTGAAATGCTGAGAAATATAAGGGAAGATATGCAAAATAATAATGAGAAATTAGAAAAACTAACTCAGGATATGGAAAAGAATAATAGGGAATTGAGGGAAGATATTAGTAAGAGTTTAGAACAAAAACTAGATCAGAATAAGAAAGAATTAAGAGAAGAAATTGGTAAGAGTAATGAGAAATTAGAGCATAAATTAGATCAAAATAGGGAAGAGATTGAAAAGAAATTCATGGAGCTAGATAGTAGTATGATGAGAATGAGAAATGAAAATCAGGAAATGATAGCAAATGAAATAGGTGCAGTTTCAAAGAAAATGTTAGACATGAGCAGGGAAATATCTAACCAAAAAAGTGAGGTTAATAATAAAATAGAACATATTAATGTAGAATGTACAGAGTTAGGAAGTCAAGTGAGTAGTATTTCAAGTGAGGTAAGAGAGATGAAAGAGGTTACGAATGTAGATTTAAATCAGGCGCAAGTTAATTTCAGAGGGGAGATATCAGAAATTCAGAAAGAATCAGAAAATCAAAGAAATAAATTGTCCGAAGAAGTTAAAATTTTGCCTGTAAATAATCGAAAGCTAACTTCTGAAATTAACAAGTACCAAGTTGTTCAAAATGAAAACTCCAAACCAGTACAATTTAGTACAGATTTGTCAGAGTACTCTCAAATTAAAGAGATAGTAGAAGAATTGAAAATGACAGTTGTTAAAAGATGTGTTGTTCAGGAAACTTTAGATTGTTTTCAAATGTTATCATGGGATGAAATTTCATATGAATACAAGAGGTTATTCATGAACAAATTTTGGAAGGTTAGGATACGGCTACGAGTAATGTTTAGCCACAGACAATTTGATCCAGGAGGGTAAATAGCAATGAGATGTAAAGTAAATGCTGGATAGTTAAAGATGAAATGCAGAGCAATGTATTGGAACGTAAGAGGGTTAATTATGTATGTATGTCATAAGAAAGGCGAAATAAATTTTGGACATAACTAAATGTTTAAAAGGAAAATAACATTTTATTAGTAACTGTAACAGCATTTGAAATAAAGCATTATGTTATATTAAAATAAATTACGTAGATATAATTCCAAGAGTATTGTGAATATATAGTACAAAACAACAAAAATGGGGTAAAAGTATTAAAACAAATATTTATGCAGCAAACAGAACATGTGAAACAGTGCCTAGATTTAAGAGATGTAAATATATTTGTGTAGAGGGTGAATATTTTTGGTAAATATGTTTAATAATTACAAAAAAACTCTTGAATTGATAAATTTTTGTTAACAACTTAAGAAAGTAAAGAATTTTGTAACAGTAATTAAATACTTCAGGGTACAGTATTTGCTATAAAAAATTGTGATGTCAGATTAATGTCTAAACACATTAAACCAGAGCCAGTAAGTAGTGGCGAGATAAAAAAAAAATATGTCGTGTGTTAAATACGTGTGAAGTGTCAAGTGAAAGTGATAGCGTGTGTTCCAAGATTTAGGAGACTAAAAACCCAATTATAAAATTTCCCAACAAGTTATAAATATTCATAATTATGTTTATAGTGGGGCATATGATGCAGTAATTTGTATCACAAATTATTTAAATGTAAAGAGTGATTATAGTATGAATATGCATTATTATGTGACATTGATTTGAGATGTTTGTTGATTGTAATTATTGTTGGGAAGTAAGTTTATACTGCCTTACTGAAACTGACAATAATAGCGTGCAATAATGCAGCGAGGGGGTGAGCTGTTTATCATTATTGGAAACGAGGAAGTTACGTAATGTTGGCGCGTTTTTCTTTTAGAATCTTCTGGAACATTTCCCTAGAGCATATGTATTCATAATTTTCATTGGATATAAAAATAGACGCTAATGTTGGCGCGTTTTATTAGCCAATTGCAGCTCAGTTATAATCTTTAGGCATATCGGGGTGTATTAGTATAAAAAGCCAAGTCAGAGGTAGATCGCCTTCAGTTCATCGAAAATATTTGTAAAGTATACGTCGCCTTCAGTCAGTCAGTTCGTCGAAAGTATTTGTACGGCACACGTCGGATATCAATTTCCAGGTTACGCGTAACAGAGTTATGAAAAATCTCAAGTGTGATAAAGTTAATTATACAAAAAGTTGAAGTACGCGAATTAAGAAATATCAGTAATGAAGTTATAACAGTTTCAGTTTGGCGAGTGTCAAGATCAATGTGTAAATGTGATAGTAAATGTGTTCGACAATAAAAGTGTAAAACAAATTTCTTCATCAGTGTTATCTTTGGATAAAAGATTCCTTTCCGTTTACACAACCTGTATAAAGAGAAGTGCTTGACCAAAAAGATCGTAGCTAGCCGGAGTACAGAGAACCAAAATTAAATAAAATAACAGTAGCATTCTTTCAAACGAACATTAATACTGCCGCAAATTGCTAACACCAGATGGAGCTAACAAGCCTAACAAATGAATCACGTCACAAGATGGCTTCACCATGTTGAGTAAACACATATACAAATAATGTTACTACAAATTTGGCTACCAGAACGTGGGGCTACAATAATGTTAAATAAATAACATTAAACCACTTTCAAATTTGGCTCCCATACGTGGGGCAGTTAAAATTATGTAACCAAACAAAACAAAAGCAGCACAATATAAGATCTTAAAGTTCTAATAATTTACGTAAAAACATATTACGTAAGCATATACCACTACACAATATAGAAATACAGTAAGTAGCCTTTAAGCATCGACATTACCCTTAATTGCTCGTTGCTAGGTGCAGCACCATTCTCTTTGCCACAGATTAATACTCTTTGCATATCCAAGACAAAAAAATCTGATGTGTTACACTCACACGACTTTCTCTACTCTTGTACAAACTATTTTTACAAACGCTTATTCTCCATCTACTTCATGTTAATCGAGATAAACATTTGCAGACTCTATCTTATTGCTAATTTCCTTGTAGATGTAAGGGGAATATATATTTTCAAGGGCAATATAGAAATACAGTAGCCTTTAAACACATACATATCTCTTAATAGCTGGTTGCTAGGTGGAGCACCATTCCCTTTGTTACAGATTAATACTCTTTGCATATCCTAGACAAAAAATGAATAACGAATTCCCATTTGAGAAAGTAAGTATTGAAAAATTTAAGGGAATAACAAGCAATATCTCGAAAATGGTTCACTCAACAAAAAAAGTATATCACATAAATTGTGTATTTTAACGCGATCTACATTTGTTGTGTAGTAAACTTTTGTCTATCTTTTATGGTTTACCAGTTATGCAAAAGTCGTTCACAATGAAGAATACTTTTGGTGATATTCCCAGAAAATTCAATATATACATTTTATTTGTCATGAAAATATCTTAAGCATATGATATTTTAATCAAAATCGTTAGAGCTATTTTTGAGAAAATTAAAATTTTCGAAAAATCTCCCATGTAAAGGGTAATCTGGAGTGGGGTGATTTTCTTTAAAACCTTCGTGTCGCATCTCTGGAAGATACTGAACCAAAATACCAAGTTTGGTGTTTATACGACTGTTCGTTTATGAGTTATGCTGTTCACAGACACACAGACAGACACATACACAGACACAAACACACACAGACATGTTTGCAAAAATGCTTTTTTTGGATACAGAGGGCCTCAAAACATGTATTTCCGGTGAAATCTCGGTATCGAATTTTTGGGTGGAATACAATAATTCCCTGCTTACTATACATAGTATAGAAAGTAAAAAGTAATAACGAATTCCTATTTGAGAAAAGTATTGAAGAATTTAAGGGAATAACAAGCAATATCTCGAAAATGGTTCACTCAACAAAAACAATGTATATGACATAAATTGTGTATTTTAACGCGATCTACATTTTTGTGTAGTAAAATATTGTCTATCTCTTATGGTTTACCAGTTATGCAAAAGTCGTTCACAATGAAAAATACTTTTGGGGACATTCCCAGAAAATTCAAGATATACATTTTATTAGTCATGAAAATATCTTAAACATGTGAGATTTTAATCAAAATCGTTAGAGCACGTTTTGAGAAAATTAAAATTTTCGAAAAATGTTCCATGTAAAACGTAATCCTGGGTGGGTTGATTTTCTTGAAAACCTTCCTGTCGCATTTCTGGAAGATACTTCACCTAAATACCAAGTTTGGTGTTTATCTGATCGTTCGTTTCTGAGTTATGCTGTTCAAGACTGACAGACACACACAGACACACACACTGACAGACAAGCACACATGGACGCACACACGGACATGTTTCCAATAATGCATTTTTTGGGATTCAGGGGTTCTCAAAACATATATTTCCGGTGAAATATCGGTATCGAATTTTTGGGTGGAATACAATACTTCCCCTACTTACTATACGTAGTAGAGAAAGTAAAAAAATCTGATGTGTTACACTCACAAGACTTTCTCTACTCTTGTAAAACTATTTTTACAAACACTTATTCTCCATATGCTTCATGTTAATCGAGATATTAATCTTATTGCTAATTTTCTTGTAGATACAAGGGGAATGTGCTAGGTTTTAAGCGATAGTCAAATCTTTTAAGCGCTGGTTGCAATGTGGCGCATTCCATTCTCTTTGCATGTCCAGGACATAAAAAAATGAATAAGGAATTTGAGAAAAAGTATAAGTATTGGAAAATTTAAAAGAATAACAAGCAATATCTCGAAAATGATTCACTCAGCAAAAAAATGTATATGACATAAATTGAAGAATACTTTTGAAGACATTCCCAGTAAATTCGAGATATACATTTCATTCGTCATGAAAATATCTAAAACATATATTTTAATCTAAATCGTTAGAACCTTTTTGAGAAAATTAAAATTTTCAAAAATGTTTCATGTATAGGGTAGTCTGGAGTGGGGGATTTTCTTGAAAACCTTCGTGTCGCATCTCTGGAAGATACTGAACCTAAATACCAAGTTTGGTGTTTATCCGACTGTTCGTTTCTGAGTTATGCTGTTCACAGACACACAGACAGACACACACACACACACGGACATGTTTCCAAAAATGCTATTTTTTGGATTTGGGGGGTCTCAAAACATGTATTTCCGGTGAAATCTCTGTATCGAATTTTTGGGGGAATGCAATACTTCCCCTACTTACTATACGTAGTAGAGAAAGTAAAAATGTACGTTTATCAAGCAGAATGCTCCAATGTGCCTACATTTTACCATTGTTTAAGTGATGAACTGATTATAATGTTACAGTATGAATACTTGTTTAAAATATTCATACCTAACGCATTGTTTCTGACCTAATTTGATCATTTGTCTCATATTTGTAAAATAATTGTGAATAATACTAAATTTATTGTTTCTGACATGTAATTGATTTTTGTGAAGTGAATAAATCACTAAGTATTATTTACCAAGCTGTATATGGCTGTATTAGTTTCTGTCATTCTACATATCGACTTCATTTCAAAGTGAATATTTTACTATTATTTCAAAAATAACCCAAAACACTTGGTAATTGAATATATAATTCATATGTAATATTATATATTTTAAATTATTAAAATGCTGTATCAATAAGTACATAAAAAACAACTTAAAAACCTGATATGGTGTTCCTTTTCAAGTTGCTGTCTTTGTGCTGAAAAGTAACGAGATATTTGGAACCCATAACCTTAAGGATATTCCGTAAGTAGTATATGATAGTGTACCCAAAAATAGTTTACGCCAAAGCCTAGGATTGAGCAATTGTCATTTACTGGTATTTATACACAAGAAATTCTTAGCAACTCCTTGTTGTGTATTTCTAAGGGGACTCAGTGCTGACATTTCGACAAAATTACAAGAAGTTCACTTTTTTAATTTTTCATGAGAAAAAATCTGATGTGTTACACTCACATGACTTTCTCTACTCTTGTACAAACTATTTTTACAATATCTTATTCTCCATCTATTTCATATTAATCGAGATAAACGTTTGCAGAAACGATCTTTTGACATGCAAAGAGATTTTATATTTTACACATAGCGACCAGTTATAAACATATTTGACTATCGCTTAAGGCCTACTATGTTCCCCTTGTTTTGTATTTGCAAGGCAAGATAGAAATACAATAGCCTTTAAGCATCGACATATACCTTAATAGCTGGTTGCTAGGTGCAGCACCATTCTCTTTGCCACAGATTAATACTCTTTGCATATCCAAGACAAAAAAAATGAATAACGAATTCCCATTTGAGAAAGTAAGTATTGAAAAATTTAAGGGAATAACAAGCAATATCTCGAAAATGGTTCACTCACCAAAAAACTGTATGTCATAAATTGTTTATTTTAACGCTATCTACATTTTTTGTGTAATAAAATTTTGTCTATCTTAGTATTTAGGTTCAGTATCTTCCAGAGATGCGACACGAAGGTTTTCAAGAAAATCCCCCACCCCAGATTACACTTTACATGTAACATTTTTCGAAAATTTTAATTTTCTCAAAAATGGCTCTAACGATTTTGAATAAAATACCATAAGTTTAAGACATTTTTATGGCAAATGAATTGTATATCTCGAATTTTCTGGGAATGTCTCCAAAAGTATTCTTCATTGTGATCGACTTGCATAACTGGTAAACCATAAAAATAGTTAAAATTTTACTACACAAAAATGTAGATCGCGTTAAAACACACAATTTATGTCTTATACATTTTTTGTTGTTGAGTGAAACATTTTCGAAATATTGCTTGTTATTCCCTTAAATTTTTCAATACTTATACTTTCTCTTAAATGGGAACTCGTTATTCATTTTTTTTGTCCTGCTAATGCAAAGAGAATGGAATACTCTACATAGCAACTAGCTCTTAAAATATTTGACTATCGCTTAAAGCCTACCAATTCCCCTTGCATCTACAAGAAAATTAGCAATTAGATTAACATCTCGATATCTCGATTAACATGAAGCATATGGAAAATAAGCGTTTGTAAAAATAGTTTGTACAAGAGTAGAGAAAGTCATGTGAGTGGTGTAGTGGTTACCATGCTAGCCTCTAATTCCCAAGGTGGCGGGTTCAAACCCGGCGGAGTGCGACGAATATTTTTTTCGGCCGTAAAAATCCTTAGCATGGCTTCCTTCGGAAGGGAAGTAAAGCCGGTGGTCCCGTGTCGTAGATTTACGGCACGTAAAAGAACCTCAAGACTAATAAACAGGCCTCTAAGCAAAATTACTGGTATTTCACGCCCAATATAGAACGGGACGCTAAGGACCACATCAGTTAAAGAGCGTCCATAAAAATGGGGTTGAAATACATAGAAATTATCCAATTTCATTACCGAGTACCCTTAAATGGAATATCGCATATTTCATTCCATGAACGTGTGGCACTCTTCATTCTGATTTAGATGTTATATGTTTGAAGTGTCGGGTGAATTATTTAAATAAATGTTTGTCTCGAATTCTATTTTGGAGTTTCGTGAATAGATTTCATAAGATATATGCTAAAAAGTAAGTGTATGCATGATCAATAAATTACATTTGCTTTGTAATTACCCGATTACAAACCAGTAATATCACTTGGATATATCTTTCGAATCATAATGAATATAGCATATTTTTTTTACGAAATGAAACACAATATTGCAACAACTTGTGTAACTGCTGACGGATGTATAGGCTGATTTTTTCGTCCTAATGCGCATATCTCTATGCGCAGAGCCGGACAAGTCCATTTATCATCTGGGAGGAATGTTGGGTGAGTAGTAACATAACAGCAGGCGCGTACACAATGTGAGATAATGTGACAATACCGTGCGTTCCGAGCGAGTGTTGTATCACGCAAGGGGAATAGTACCAGCTGTTCTCCGCTATCCTAGACTACCTTCTTCTCCTCTGCGTACCTGCCGTGTCAGGTCGAAAGAATCGACCTGTACTTATATCGTAGGTTTTGGTCAGCTCTTTATCGTATACCAAATGCTTTTTAAACACACTAAGGTATGCTAATAATAGTTTCAAAGATTGTCCTGTTAACCTGGTACTCTCTTTTTTGGTTCCATTTAACATCTAAAGTCATGTCGGCGTTTTTGCCCTTGGAACAACTGCTCATCGGCAATGATGTTCGCTCATTTGGGTTTTCTTTTAAACATTAACTTCACATACAAACACACACTTGCACTCTCACTCTCACTCATACTTCCAAACTCTAGGGAAGAAGGGGAATAATCCTGACTAAAGAAAAATTACCAACTTCCAGCCGGGAATTGAACCCAAGACCTCTGGATTTGGAAGTATTATGTTGACCACCGGACCACGTACATAGGGTGCCACAAGGTATTGCATTCCACCCAAAAATTCGATACCGAGATTTCAGCGGCAATACATGCTTTAAGGCTCCCTGATCCAGTGTGTGTATTTCTGTGTATTAGTAGGTGTGTGTTATTAGGTTGAGTATCTTCCAAAGATGCGACACGAAGATTTTAAACAAAATCTCCCAACCCTAGCTACCCTTTATAAAGAATATTTTTAGAAATTTTTAATTTTCTAAAAAATTCCTCCAGTGATTTTGTTTAAAAACACCATATATTAAACAAATTTACATGACGAATATCTTGAGTGTCTGGGAATAGTCTGTAAAGTCCTCTTCATTCTGAAGGAATTTTGTATAATCTTGTTGAACTGGTTAACGTTAAGCGATAGATGAAAACAAACCACAATATATATTTAAAACATACAATTTATTTCAAATAACCTATTGTGTGGCATCAGCCATTTCCGAGATATTCGTTATTAATGTTTCGAATTGTTCAATAAACCATTCTTTTAAAGTCCTGTCGATTTTCAGTTGTTTCTGGGGATGTCATTGAAAGCGTATGGAATTTTAGGGCCAGCATATAGCGTCCAGTTATAAAACATTTGGCTATCGCTGTTCCCTTTGTATCTATAACGAAATGTATAATGTAGCTATTTCCGGAAAACTTTATCTGGATTAAAATGAAGTAGATAGGAAAATAAACTTTCGTAAGAATAATTTTTGTACCCACTTAATAAGCGATGCTGAAAGAGAAAGTTATGTGAATGTAACACATCCAATTTTTTAATTATAATTTTGGTTCACATATTTAGTTATCATCTTTTATTTAACTAATGTTTTCATCTTCTTCTTTTCATAATTTGGGTTATAGTCCCAAAACTTGGAAACTAGAAGTTTTAATTATTTTCCAAGTAAAGTATGAAATCAATCATGATCTTGTACTGTAATTTCATACTTCGTTTATGAACTCAGAATCCTGGCAGGCGATCTCAATTGGGAGCAGAACTATTAAGAAAAATCTAGCCTAAGAATCATTGTCGTCAGTTTTCGGCTTTTGTGAACCAAGGAGCCATTAGAAAAAAATTAGGAAGGGTGGGAGGGTGTAAAAGTGAAACGTTTAGCAGATTCCTTGCACTTTGTCGTTGTTATGTAGGATGAGGTAAAGATAAGGGTAAGGTTTTCTACTAGAGTTCTACACCATCACAGAAATACCTTGCCAACATATGTAAAGGGAGAGAGAAACCTCGCCATTTAATTAAAAAATACAAAAGAAACAGCCACTTCTGCTATATCACGAGCACAGTTACTCGACATAGCTTTCTATGTCACTGTAAAAGTAAAGCATTCCTTAAGCGGACGCCAAAGAGAAGTTTGGAACCATTTTGTTGAGGGTTCAAAGTTTGCTCACATGATGTTCAGGTGTTTTTCTTTAACTATACAAACTTTTCGTTTAATTGATCAGTTGTCACTCTTGTTATAAACACTTATTCAGGTTTGTTTAGGGGAACGGATAATTTACTGAGATACTCTCATAAGAAGGTTTACATTTTATCTCTAGAACTTTGCAGATGTGTTGTAAATATTGTCACAGACAAGCAATAGACACTTTAAATGATGTCTGTTGTTAAGATTTGAAATATTCAAGTATGCATTTGTGTGCAAAATCTCTTTCTCCTCCAGTTATTTAATGGTTACACAGAAATCTGTTTTAAAAGCTATTTCTAACTTCACGGAGAAATTCGTACCGAAGTTTATTCAGAATGTTTCAGGAAAGCTTCAGGTTCTCCTTAAGAGTACCACTGTATTACCAAATAGTCTTTGAGTACTGGAGAGCGTAAGAAAAATTGAAAGCAGGCGCAAAATGGGGATTTAAACAGAGCAGAATTTAAAAATGACCAATTAATAAGCTATTCCGGAGGACACTGGCATCTGGAACTCCTCAGAGAGATTTTCTGAAGTTCAAACAATTTTTAAGGCGAGAAATAAAAATAAAAATTTTAAGGGGGATGCCATTTTTACTTTCTCTACTACGTATAGTAGGGGAAGTATTGCATTCCACCCAAAAATTCGATGCCGAGATTTCACCGGAAATACATGTATTTTTGGAAACATGTCCGTATGTGTGTCTGTGTATCTGTCTGTGAACAGCATAACTCAGAAACGAACAGTGAGATGAACACCAAACTTGGTATTCAGGTTCAGTATCTTTCAGAGATGCGACACGAAGGTTTTCAAGAAAATCCCCCCACCCCAGATTACCCTTTACATGGAACATGTTTCGAAAATTTTAATTTTCTCAAAAATGGCTCCAACGATTTTGAATAAAACACCATATGTTTAAGACATTTTTATGGCAAACGAATTCTCGAATATCTCGAATTTTCTTGTTGAGTGAACCATTTTCGAGATATTGCTTGTTATTCCCTTAAATTTTCCAATGCTTATAATTTTTCTCAAATGGGAATTCGTTATTGATTTTTTTTGTCCTGGTAATGCAAAGAGAATGGAATATTCCACATAGCAACCAGCTCTTAAAATATTTGACTATCGCTTAAAGCCTACCAATTCGAATTCCCCTTGCATCTACAAGAAAATTAGCAATAAGATTAACATCTCGATATCTCGATTAACATGAAGCATATGGGAAATAAGCGTTTGTAAAAATAGTTTGTACAAGAGTAGAGCAAGTCATGTGAGTGTAACACATAAGATTTTTCGAATTGCGTTATCCCTTATCCATCAGACATGAACGATGGGAGGACAAAGTACATATTTTATAAAATTACAAAATCTTTAAGATGGTTGATCTGCTCTTCTCGTTACAGGTTCCGTTGAAGCACGACTTACGTGCTTTGACATTACTTAGCCAGTGAGTATAGGCAAGGGTATGAATCATATGTTTGCATATTATAAAAGTACCAAAGAAAACGCACCACTTTATTGTTTTGGGGGCAGGGATAACATGTTTACATTCTTTGAGAAAAGTTAAGGTTCATAAATTTAGTCGATCATTTTTTGAGCCACAAAAGGCATGTTTTTCACTTGCTGGCCAGAAAAAGTTTCCTCGTCATGCTCTATCTCGGAATCCTCCTTGGCATTAGCCAACGTGAGCATTGAAGCACTGTGGGAAACGAGAGCTGAACCAACTTCGTGGGCACTTTGGGAGAACATGGTTGCCTCACCTTCCTGTTTCTTTGCGTTACTTTCATAGAAGGCATTTTCCTTCTTCAGAATTTTGAGTATTGCTTTGACTCTTTCTGCCCTCTTGGTTAGCTCGCTGCTGATCATTTCTTCCATTTTGGCACACATTTCATCCTCTTTGGCCTTGTTTGCGTTTTCCTCCGCCTGGATTGACATGGTAATGAACCTTGCTAGGTTATTCAGAGACAATACTTCCACCCTAAGGACCTGTTCCTCTAAAGCTTTTGCGGCCTGGAAACGTTTCTGAGCCTCCTCGGACAGCTGCTGGGCCTTGACCTTATTAGCTGTTGCCCTCTGATCAGCTTCCTTTGCCTTGGTAAAGTGGTTCCTACCGGCGTCGTTGAGGAGTTCTTCGGCTTTGCTCTTTATCTCGGAGCTCCAGTATCGTTCCTTGTTGGCAATATTTTCGAAGCCTGAGGCTTCAGCCTCTGCAACACCTGCAGCTATAACACATACTTCCATCTTCCTGGATAATTCCCGTTCATCAGAATATTTTCGCTGCAGTTGAATTTGAAAGTCCTTACCTTGGGTCTCAGCTTCCCTCGCCCTGACTTCCCACTCCTTACGCCTGTTTTCGATAGCATCCAATGAAGCTGTTTCTACAATTGCCTTCTGTTCAGTTTTCTTGGCCTTCTCGTTGATAACCTCCGCCAGTTTTTTGTATTCATGGTAATAATTCTTCCTATCTTTTGTTACCTGAGAGTAGACGTTGGCAGTAGATTTCAGTGCCTTAACCTTGATACCTTGCGCCTTAACGTAGGCCTTAGCTATATCGATCTTGTTCTCTTGTAACTCGGTTTGATAATTCTCAGCTGATGAGTCTTGCTTGACAAACCCCTCTTCTGCATCTGCTACTGGACCAGCCTGAAAATAACATAATAATCGTATCAAAAGAAATATTTACCTGATACTGAATTCACGAACGATGTTTTGCATCTGTAGTAAAACAACGTTCAGCACACTAAGTAAACTTTTTTCACACAAACGGATTTTTTCAAGAGGCGCTACTACTATTTTCCAATTGCCTTGAAACAGTGTTACACACAATTAATCCTTTAAATGGTTGGTTGCCTAACTTTCCCAGCTTTCCTCCTCTTTGTAAGTGCTGCAATTTCCAAACCTCCTACGGTTATTACACATTAAACATATGCGTAAGCTCAACCAAATCTGCATCTCCTTACTTTCTCAACTCCGTAACCTCCATGCAGGCAAGAAACAATAACTTAACCCTTTCCCTTGACTCCGCCAACCGGACTGAGTATATATACCGGCTCTATCTTAGTATGTTTTTAGTTCAGAGACAGAAGCGACGATGACGAGATGTCCCTCACGGACAAGAACGTAACGTCAAGCCGAAGTATTTTATCCTGCAGACCACGGCAAGACAGCCCGGAAATTTTAGAACACAAAGTATTACGCATATTTTTACTTTCTCTTCCATTTGGCCATGATAGGTGGAGGTGGTATGGTATTTTACCCCAAAATTCAATATAAATATTTCACCTGAAATGTACATCTTGAGGCTCTCAGAATCCAAAAGAGAATGTTTAGCAAAAGTTATGTTTGTAGCAATGTGTACGCGTCTGTGTCTCTTTGAACAGCATAACTCAAAAACGAAAAGTCCATAAATACCATACTTGATATTTATGTAAGTTCACCATCTTCCAAGTATCCAACACGAAGATGTTCAAGAAAACCCTCCCATTTGATTTTCTAAAAAATGACTCAAATGATTGAAATACCACACGTTTAAGATATTTGCATAAAAATAAAATGTAGATCTTGAATTTCTGCGAATAGTCTATGAAGCCCTCTTTATTCTGCATGATTTATATATAATTTGGTAGACACAATACTGTGATTTATGTCAAAAAAACCTTTTTGTGTCATTAACCGTTTCCGAGAGATTCTCTATTACTGGTTGCCGTATTGAAATACTTTATGCTTTTTCAAGTGCTAAGCCGCGACTCGTTTCTTCTCGTGATCTTGCAAAGAGTAGAAATTCAAAGCCACCACATAAGAACCGCTGTTTATAAACAAAATAGCTTATGCTACATTCAATATCTTATGTTACATGACCTTCTCTACCCACTATGGTTTATTGTATATTGCTTCTGCACACCATTCTTACATTTTCTATCTACTACATGTTAATCGTGATAAATATTTGCAGAATTTATTTCATTACACATTTGGTTGCACATTCGCTTCCATTTATTTCGTCACCGTGGCTTTAGGAGACACTATACTGGTTTTCACATAAATTAAATTTGGTTTTATTTATGGACGCTCTTTAACTACTGTGGTCCGTAGCGTCTATTCTATATTGGGCGTGAAAGACCGGTAATTTTGCTCAGATGCCTACTTATCAGGCTTGAGGTTCTTTTACGTGCCGTAAATCTACGACACGGGACCACCGGCTTTACTTCCCTTCCGAAGGATGCTATGCTAGTGAGTTTTACGCTCGCAAAAATCCATCGCCCTCCGCCGGGTTTGAACCTGCGACTTCGGGAACTAGAGGCTAGCATGCTAACCACTACTCTACGGAGGACGACTGGTCCTCACAGATGGAGTATGTATCTATAGCTAGGACTGTGTGTGTATATCTGTTTACCTTCTCGCGCATACAGTGGTGTCCTGTTTTACGTGCACAATTCTAGATTATTCACATATGAATACACGAGGTTCATTAAAAAGACTAAGGTCCGGTGAACAATGTTTAACGGGTGGTAGGCCTAAATGAAGTTTCACGCCTGCAGCGCTGTCTACCAATTCTTGAGGAACCTACCGCAGTGTTGGTATGACGCAGTAGGCGTTTGCCAGTCGGTGAGAACAGATCGCAATGGCCGGGATAATCGTAGATACGAGCAGTTGTGAAGTGCACGGTGCGATTAGATTTTTGCTGGCAGAAGGATCGTCTGCTGCGGACATTCTTCGTCAGTTATGCCTCGGACATAATGAATGACAAACAGGTTTGACACTGGTATCGAGAATTTCGAAATGGCCGTACAAATGCGCATGATAAACAGCGAGTAGTAGGCTCAGTATTCGGACCAACGACATCGTTGAGCAAGTGAAACAAAAAGTGTGATCGGCGTTTGACGATTAGCGGTCTGGCTGATGAATCCCCAAACGTTGCTCGAACCTCACTTTACAGGATTGTCACCGAACAGCTTGGATATCGGAAACTTAGTGCGAGGTGGGTGCCAAAACTGCTCACCGGTCACCATGAAGAGCAACGAATGCATAGTGCACGACGTTTTTGGAGTGCTATAGAGAAGATGGAGATGGTTTGTTTTCCCATACTGTTAAGGGCGACATAGATAGCGTACACCAACGCAGAATGGAAACAACACTCAATGCAATGGTGCCGTTTACGTTCATCCAAACCAAAAATAGTGTAAGCAATCGCTGTACATGAATCGAAAAATTATGACTAACGTGTTTTGGAACGAAAATGGCGTCCTTTTGATTGATTTCATGTACGTGGGTCAACAATTACAGCTGATGGGTACCGTGCAACGCTTACCAAAATGATCCAAAGTCGACGCCGCGGAAAACTGTCGGCTGGCATCATCCTCCTGCACCACAATACTCGCTCGCATATCGCTGCCAAAACCAACGAGAAGATTCAAGAGTTTCGTTGGGAACTGTTTGACCACGCTCCGTACAGTCCCGACCTGGCACCAAGCGACTATTTCCTCTTGTTGCCCTTTGAAATGGTGGCTGGGTGGACAACAATTTCAAACCAACTATGAACTCAAGACGAGCGTTACCAACTGGTTCAAGCCCCAGACGGGAGATTTCTATGCGAGGGGTTAAAGAAGCTGGTACAGCGTTACAGCAAGTTATAGATGTGAACGGCATTATGTGGTAAAATAAAGTATACATATAGGCACATATTACTGTCAATAAAACCTGGTCTCATGAGCGATGTTGTTATTATGACCAAACAGACCTTAGTTTTGGAATACTCCTTGTATAACTTTGAGCAATAGCTTTATTCTTCATAACGTATAATAACCATGTTTAAATATGTAACTAAGTAAAGCCCCGTTTTGCACAATATCTCCAGAAAAAACTATTTTTAATAGCAACGTAATGTAAAACTGAAGTATATTATACTTTTTACGCACAAAGAGGACACAAGCACTAGACATTATGTTAATAATCTGTCCAATACGTAATTCAGACGCCTAGGCACTGAATCACTCGTCGCCCTTTGGGGACACTGTCGTGAAATGTGGAAACATTTGCGTTTAGGGCCAGAGTTCTTCCAGCACCTAAGGGCCACACACACCTCCTCCTCTTCCTTGCTATACACACTTTGCTGTGAAGGCCAGTAGAATGCCTTCCGAAGCTGCGGTGACGGTATAAATGGAAGAGAGTGTAAAAGGGGATAGAGGAATAGGATAGTCAAATTTTAAAACAAGTTACTATATGTTGAAATTCCACATTATTTCCATAACATCACAGAAACAGGTGAACGGCGATAGCACTTTTAAAATGACAAATTATCCAACAATTCAAACCAATTATAACGAATATCTCCGAAATGGCTGATGCCATTTTTAAACAGAATTGCATTTTTAGTGTGATAAGTTTTATTTATATCTTATGGTTTAAGTGATGCAAAGCTGTACAAAATTCCTTCCCAATGAGGGTACTTCATAGGCAAATTCAAGATAATTCAAGAAAATTCTAGACATAGATTATATTTGTAATGTGAATATCTTAAATATATGGAGTTTTAATGAAAATCTTTAGAGTTATTTTTCAGAAAATCCAAAATAACGAAACCAGTTACATGTGAAGAGTATTTTTTTTTGGGGGGGGGAGTTTTCTTGCAAATCTTCGTGTTGCATGTCTTTAGAAGATACGCTGTAATCAAACGCATATAGCTTCAGAGTGTGTAGCTAGCAAAATGCCGATTGAAATTGTAAATCATAACGTATGGTGATAAACATTAACAAAACGAAAACAATGACTTTCAAAAATAGCTATGTGTATGGCAGGGATGAAAAATGGCAAATTGTTGGTAATACAAAATGTTAACAATTTCTCCGTTTAGAAGTAAGGTTCAATATGAGAGGGAAATTGAACAAAAATCTTCGGTCACTAACTACATATAAAGCATGAGGGCAGTTGTCGTACTCCGTAGTCTAGGGGTGGCATGCTAGGCTCTAGTCCTCCAGGTCGCGGGTTCAAACTCGGTGAGCGATGGATTTTTTTCTGGTGTAAAAATCGTTAGCATGGTTGCCTTCGGAAAAGAAATAAAGCCAGTGGTCCCGTGTCGTAGATTTACGGCACATAAAATTACCTCAAGCCTAATAAAGAGGAGCAAAACTTCCGTTCTTTCGCGCCCAATATAGAATGGGACGCTATGCACCATAATAGTCAAAGAGCGTCCATAAATAAAACCAAATTTAGTTTTACGAGGGCAGTTAAGTAAACTATTATATACTCACAGCATGCCTGATGTATCGGTATATGTGTAACTCTATGATAAGGCCGAGTCTGTTACACGGAAGCGAAATTTGAAGCTGGAAAGGAGCAGAGCATGAAAATAAGACGCAGGTAGTATTTTGGAAAAGAGTTCTTGGAGTTTTACAAGGCACGTGGAATTCTGAGTATGGGAGAAGTGAGATGTTATGAAGACACGGTGCATTGTAAAGTAAGAGCAGTGAAGTATTGTCTGAGACTGATGCAGGGACTAACTCCACATCTAGCTCCAAATGTTATAGATAACAGCGAGAAAACCTGTCTCCTAAGTTTTGTGCAGATGATTTGGAAATCGATTTGGGGAGAATAGGCATGGGTTAGTATGGCAAAGAGGTGAAATAAATGACAAAAACATTTGGAAAAGTGTCAAAAGAAGGCTAAAAGACATCGGCCAATAGGAAATTGAATCGGATGGAAAAATGAAACCTTCTCTAAGTCTAGTAAAATCTATGCATAATGGTTCTTACACAAGAAGGGACTTCGAGACCTCACAATATGTACTATACAAATTCGCTGTGCATAGGTATGTATCCTTAGGGTCCATTTTGTTGGAATCCGAGGAGATAAGAAGGGAGATATCAAGGACGTGGTCCGTTTCATACGACCATCGAACTGGAGTAATGCCAAACTATGAGGCATAATGGGCTCTTGAGTCTGCGTGCATGGCTTCTTTGGTAGGCCACTCAGTCATCAGCAGCATCATAATCAGGTCTAGCAAATTAAATAACCAAATCTCGATTTAACTGGCTGCTTAGGTGCTTCATGAATGACGTGGATTTTGGACAGCCCAAATATCCTGAGTTCTGTGAGTTCACATAGCCGCATAAATGGAACCATGCTTCATCTATGTACCATGTGATGGGCAATATGCCATGATTTTGCACAATGAACGGCTGAAACTAACGCTATACTTCACTCTTGTGTCCTTATTTGGTTGGTACAAATGATTGACACCTGTAACTCTGTATGGTTATAAATGATACATTTTGCAGTCCTCTGACACATAAAGTTGGCATACCCGGTCTACTGCGAAATTTAAATTTAAATTGAGTTTTATTTATGGATGCTGTTTTACTACTGTGGTCCTTATCGTCCCATTCTATATTGGGCGTGATAGACTGGTAATTTTGCTCAGAGGCGTCTTTATCAGCCTTGAGGTTCTTTTACGTGCCGTAAATCTGCGACACGGGCCCACCGGCTTTACTTCCCTTCCGAAGGAAGCCATGGATTTTTACGTCCGAAAAAGTCCATCGCCCTCCGCCGGGTTTTAACCCGCGACCTCGGGAACCAGAGGTAGCCACTACACACAGAGGACAACGGTCTCCTGCGACAAACGCCATAATGACTTACTGGGTGACCGCTTCAGTCGTGCCCAGACTAGAGGTCTGCTAGGCAAGACCCGCGGGTCTAAAAGTTTTAAAAATTGTTTGTCGGGCTCGGGCTTGAAAATGAAAAAGAAAAAAACTATTGCGCATTTTATTTGTCATGTAAATATATTTGAATATACGGTATTTTAGTCAAAATCATTAGTGCAATTTTAGAGAAAAAAGAACAGAACATGTAAAAGGAAAATAAAGAGGAAAATATTAATTTATCGGTTTTTTTTTTTTGCACAGGCACGATATTGATATACCCGGAATAACAGAATTATCACATGTACACATTCATAAGAATCTTAATAATAGTAATAAGAAATAAATGATTTCTCTCTGGCTAATTGCAACTGATGTTGCAATAGCACGGCAGCTGCAAACTCCACCTTCCTCCGTCCCAGGAGATCCTGGACAGAGTACAATAATAAGAACGGCATGCGGTCAATAAGACAGTATGGCGTTAACACGCTGCTTACTGCATCAGGATTCCAGGGCCTCAGCCGTCACTAATTCTGTATGGCACCTCAATTGGTCCCTAGGACCTAAGTGCATCCCTTACCAGGTCTCCCAGGAGGTGAAAAATGTGGGTACCAGAAATCGAATCCCAATCTCTTCACACCGCAGGCAGCAGTGCTTCATGAACTGATGATGATAGTAGTGGTAGTAGTAGTAGTAGTAGTAGTAGTAGTAGTAGTATTAGTAGTAGTAGTAGTAAATAACTATATTTAATAAAAATCGAGGTGGTCCGGACCGGGCTGAGTGGTACAGTATAGCATATTCTCATGCTCGGGCCGCGCTCGGGTTCGGTTCAGACCGGGCCGAGTCTAAAACCTTTGGCCCGTGCAGACCTCTAGCCCAGACGTCCGCCATAATTGTGGGCGGTCTAGATGAACGATGCTTGCATTTTTCACCTACCAAAGAATCCGGTTGTTTCCATTTTGTTTACCAGTGCCAGTATTATGTTTCTATCGGAAGAAGTTCTCTCTGGTATGCGTTTCGAGTAACTATAGTAATCCAGTAGTGCTTCACAAGGAAGAGTCGTTGATATAATGTTTGCTGAATTTTCACAGCGACTAGAACAGAATATCGAAAACAGCTGTCAACCATAAAAGCCAACAATTATGAAGAATATGCATCTGCACCTCTCGTGAAAAGAACCAAAACTCCGAAATATCCCTCTTAAGTTGACGTTAAACTCACGACATGGGCGAATTTGCAGTCACATAAAGAAAGAAATGTGTTCTATATAAATAATTCTGTATAAAGTATAGTAAATTTATTTTGTGCTTGTTTTTAGCACCTAACAAACGCATTTTCCTGCGAGTTCTCTCCAGTAATTCTGAGGAATCAATATTTCTCTGTCATTTCGTTTGTCAGTTATAAATACGCAATGTCCGGCATTTATTTTGGAGCATTTATGTTGGATATAAGCAACAATTCCTGAAGAATGGAAAGTAGGAAGGACCATTTCAATATTTAAAAAAGGTGATAGAACAAGATCAGAAAATTATAGAGGTATTGCATTACTGAGCTCTACCTATAAAATTTATACAAAAATGATAAAGAATACGTTATCAAAAATAACATGTATTATTAATAGAAGAACTGACAGGCTTCAGGAAAGATAGAAGTTGTATAGATCACGTCTTCTCTCTTAAGCAAATAATCGAAAAACGTAGAGAGTTCAGCTTAGAAATACATTTTCTCTTTATAGATTATAAGAAAGCCTTTGACAAGGTATGCAGGAAAAAAATTATGGGAAATATTAGAAAATAAAAGAGTACCAATTCACTTAATAAATGTAATTAGAAATTTATATGTGAAAACTAAAATTGTAATAGATAATCGAGAACCCATAATAATTCTAAAAGGTGTTAGACAAGGTTGTCCAATATCAACCACTCTTTTTAATCTATATTTTGACGACATGATTAGATCATGGATGCAACAAACAGTAAGAGGGATTAATTAAAAACAATGGTCTTCGCAGATGATCAGATATTAATAGCAAAAAGTGAAGAGGAACTTCAAAGGATGACATATAAACTAAATTTAATATCAAAAACATACAGCATGGAAATTTCAACTGAAAAAACTAAAGTTATAGCATTTAAAGGTACTCACTTGGTCCGGTCTAAAATAATTATAGAAAATAAAAGCATAGAACAAGTGTCAATATTTAATTTTCTAAGATGTGAAATAACATATGGGTCTGAAATAGACATTAATAAAAAGTTAAATAAATTTAATTACATAACGGGAACTATAAAGAGAACACAAAAAAAAAATAAAATTAGAAAATATTGAATAATAAACTTGTATAAAGCAATGGCCATCCCCATAGTAACTTATGGGTCTGAAATATGGACAGTGACAGCAGTAAATAAAAGAAGAATACAGACAGCTGAAATGAAATTTCTCAGACCTATTAACAGGTTCCACAAGACTGGATAAGAAACCAAACAACGAAATAAGGCAAAAGTTAAAAACATAAGAATTAAATAGAGTAATAAAAGAATATACCACTAACTGAAACAACATTAAGAAAGAATGTTATTAAATAGGATACCCCGAGCACATATAACTACAGACCACAAGGACACAGAAATCCAGGACGACCAAAAAAGAGAGGACACAACAAGATTTTGGAGCCGGAACAGGCTAAACGGCCTAAAACCGTGAAGTAGAAGAAGAAATATGCAATGTTGTTGTTATTATTATTATTATTATTATTATTATTATTATTATTATTATTATTATTATTATGGCGCTCTGTTATTGCTAGATTTGACATTTCTTTACTAGTGGTAGTGTTCTAAACCCTTCGTTTTCACCAACAATAAATCTACCATTGAAGAAACAAGCATCCTTGAAACAGTATGGTTCAAAGTTTGAAATTCCTGCAAACAGCCAGCGGTGCTCCTGTGAGCTATTCCAATTTATGAAGCTGCTAGGACTGGCCTGATAACACCGCGATGAAATGAGCCACTCTGTCGCAGCGCTGAGCGCTCAGTTGAGTACTCGTTTACAGAGTTGTGGTAGGAGCTGTTGCTACAAACATTCCCTAATACTTACATATACGTTGACAGTTATAAATAACAGGCCCAGAAGGAGAATTTTAATGTCCATGTTGGTGGTCGATTTGCCGAGGAAGCCTATCAACTGTCCTACAGAAAATCAACTGGAAAACTTATATAGCTTCGGCGTCACGCTGCACAACCTTAAAACACTTCTCAGTCGTGATTATTATTTGGCACATTTGAAGTAATCTTTTACGATTTCCGTTGCATTTCTTTCAGAAGTTTCATGAGCATGAATTCCTCATAAACTTTATTGGGAACATCACGAATTCCTTTTGTTTCTCTCTCTCTCTCCAACTGTCACCAAAATGGACAAAGTAATACATTCGACTAAGGTTACTAGATGACGATTCTAGAACCGAGGCTATCACAAGTTGAAAACAATCACAGGCTGAACATTACATAAATGTTTTGATTATAGCATTACAAGACTTTTTTTTATTAATTATCATTAAATCTTCTACTGATTGTTCCTATTAAGGTTATTCTTTTATTTACTTGATTAACGTGACGCAGAAATGATTTCGATAGCTTTGTTTTGAATGAACACTGAATATACACCGGGATAAAACACAGGCAACCATTTAAAAGGAAGCTCTTGTGTGCTAGCGTTGATATTTCATATACGTTGCATGAACTAATGAAAAACAAAAGAGCGACCACCTAACGCTTTATGTGTAATATTTGAGTTATTTGAGAATTCAAATGAAAAACAGCGAATATGTGTGTAATAGCTAACATATATTGTATATAAAAACATATTTGTATTTTTTCTGAAAGTAATTTTTTTCTTACTTATAAGAAATTGTGCTTATTTCAGCTTAGAGATCTCAGATTTGAAAATGTGCTTTATTTAAAGTGCATGTTAATGGTGGTAATAGTATCACGCATGCTTTCCTTATATTTCACAGCCGACTAGAAAAACTAGCACGATTATCAGCTAGCGTTAGCTCTTTAAACGTAGGTGGTTATAGTATACAACTGAGGGGCATGCCTCGTGCGCTGCGACCTACATAGATCTATTGTGGCTACCACCCCTTAGGAGTTGTCCTCTGTGGTGTAGTAGTTACCACGCTAGCCTCCAGTTCCCGAGGTCGGGGTTCAAACCTGGCGGAGGACGCTGGATTTTTTCGGGCGTTAAAATACACAATTTATATCATATACATTTTTGTTATTGAGTGAACCATTTTTGAGATATTGCTTGTTGTTCCCTTAAATTTTTCAATACTTATTTTCTCAAATGGGAATTCATTATTAATTTTTTACTTTCTCTACTACGTATAGTAAGTAGGGGAAGTATTGTATTCCACCCAAAATTTCGATACCGAGATTTCACCGGAAATACATGTTTTGAGACCCCCTGAACCCAAAAAAAGCATTTTTGGAAACATGTCCGTGTGTGTGTCTGTGTGTCTGTCTGTGTGTCTGTGAGCAGCATAACTCAGAAACGAACAGTCGGATAAACACCAAACTTGGTATTTGGGTTCAGTATCTTCCAAGGATGCGACACGAAGGTTTTCAAGAAAATCCCCCCACCCCAGAGTACCCTTTACATGGAAGATTTTTCGAAAATTTTAATTTTCTCAAAAATGGTTCTAACGATTTTGATTAAAATATCATATGTTTAAGATATTTTTATGACAAATAAAATGTACATCTTGAATTTCCTGGGAATGTCTCCAAAAGTATTCTTTATTGTGAACGTCTTTTGCATAACTGGTAAACCATAAGAGATAGACAAATTTTTACTACACAAAAAATGTAGATCGCGTTAAAATACACAATTTATGTCATACACATTTTTTTGTTGAGTGAACCATTTTCGAGATATTACTTGTTATTCCCTTAAATTTTTCAATGCTTATTTTCTCAAATGGGAATTCGTTATTCATTTTTTGTCTTAGATATGCAAAGAGTTATAATCTGTGGTAAAGGGAATGGTGCTGCACCTAGCAACCAGCTATTAAAAGATATGTATGTGCTTAAAGGCTACTGTATTTCTATATTGCCCTTGTAAATATGTATTCCCCTTACATCTACAAGAAAATTAGCAATAAGATTGAGTCTGCAAATGTTTATCTCGATTAACATGAAGTAGATGGAGAATAAGCGTTTGTAAAAATAGTTTATACAAGAGTAGGGAAAGTCATGTGAGTGTAACACATCAGATATTTTGTCTTGGATATGCAAAGAGAATGGTGCTGCACCTAGCAACCAGCTATTAAGAGATATGCATATGCTTAAAGGCTACTATATTTCTATATTGCCCTTGCAAATACAAAACAAGGGGAACATAGTACGCCTTAAGCGATAGTCAAATATTTTTAGAACTGGTCGCTCTGTGTAAATTGTAATTCTCTTTGCATGTCAAAAGATCGTTTCCGCAAATGTTTATCTCGATTAATATGAAATAGATGGAGAATAAGAGTTTGTAAAAATAGTTTGTACAGGAGTAGAGAAAGTCATGTGAGTGTAACACATCAGATTTTTATAACTCTGTTGTGTTCGTATTCTAGCACATAGACTTTTTAAATCCTTTTTACTCTTTTAGTAATTTATGTAATGAACTTAGAGGGTGTTTTACTGCCCATGTCCGTAGGAAAGAATAAGACTTTCCAACGTTGAAGGAATTATCAAAGTGTGTTGAGTTGTTTTTGAGATTACCCTAAAGATACATACATACGTATATACATACATATAAATTCTCTCTTTATAATATTAGTATAGATTTTAAATTCAAGCGCAAATAACAAAGAGTATCTTGCAAATCGTTAACGCCACAAAAAGTTTATTTGGCATAAGTTGTGTTAAATGACTTATGCATTTTTTATAAGATTTTGTCTATCTCTTACGGTTTGCCAGCTATACAAATGTCATTCAGAATGAAGGGGATTTCATAGGTTATTTTCAGACATCCGAGATATACATTTTATTTGATGCAAATATATTAAATATATGGCACCCTAAACAAAATAGAGCCAATTTTTGGGAAAATAAAAAATAACGAAAATGTTTCCATTTAAAGGGTAGTTTAGGATGGGGATATTATTGAAAATCTTCGTGTGACACCCTTAGAAGTCATTCAATTTAAATGACAAGTTTAGTATTTAATCGACTTTTGGTTTTTGCGCTATGTTGCTCACAGACAAACACACAATACTCACACGGGCCTTTTTCTAAAAATGCTTTTTTATTATTGTTTATTCAGGGAGTCTCAAAACGTGTATTTCCGGTGAAATATTGGTATTGAATTTTTCGATGAAATACTTTACATGCTGTCAATAGCAGCGAAAGTAAATATTGTGCCTTTACATAAACACAAAACCGAATGAAAGTTACTACCGTGTATCTCTTGCCATGTTGCCACAGTGATTGTAATGTTTTCTTGACGCTATAATGTTAATTATGATTAGTGAAATGAATAGAAAAACACTCTCTTACCACAGGTATATTATATAGAGGATGTGTTGCAATCCACCCAAAAATTTGAAGTAGGTAGTTGCTTCACGTATGGAAAGCCAATTTGAAGTAGGAGTTGTATTGTAGTTCAACTGTTGGGGAGCCGAACTTGAAGTAGTTGCAACCGCACGTATGGTCCCCGGTAGCCTTTGTCGCGAATTTAAAAATATTAACTTTGTAATTTGAATTTATGTTTGCCTCAGCCGCGTCAGTATTATTGTTAAGAGACGTGGATTTCTTTGCAGGGAGTAGTGCGGCTAAGAATGTAGGCTTACACAGATTATAATTTTTACTTCTACATTTATTAATTCTTGACACGATTTAAGTAACACTTCACTGATATAGAGAGCTGTGAGATTCTTTTATTAATTACTTGCACTTTTTAACACGTGAACTATTTTCGTCTCACACGAATACGTATTAAATTTCTCGAGGACGTATCTCGCGTCCGGTTAGGAACACTGACTACAACCAACTGACTTCCGAATTTGTAAATTTTACTTCATTTTAGTTTCTGATTGGCTAATCCTAGTGCAATAGAATATCTTCATTTAACTAAAGCTTTTTCTGGTAGTTGATTGGCTATTTTATAAACTGTCGCTAAAATTACATTATTGCTTCCAAGAATCACAAGTAGTGTTGTTAAGCTATCAAATTCATTTTTGCCTCAAGGTTACCTCATTGTTAGCAACTTTTAACCAATTTTTCTCACAGCTTCTACATTATTAAATTACGTAATACATTCACATAACATTATTGAACATGTATACAATAAAAACATACAATGACTGTTACATACATTTTACAAATTATTACATACACATATTGCTTTAAGGCGGGCTGTTATTGAATTTATATATTATATAATTAGACTGAAATCTTTTAAGTGTTAAAAATACTGCCTCAAATTCGAGTTGAAATTTCATTAGAAATGCATTTTTGGGGCTCCCTGCATAAAAGAAATGTAGAAAATTGTGTGTGTTTGTGTGAAACATAACTCAAAAACTAAATATCCAGTAAATTCCAAACTTGGTATTTAAGTCAGTATCTTGAAGCTGGACTAGGATGCTGCAATGATGGTGCGACAGTTTAGTACAGGAATGTTGTTGCCACCTTTTCTCGTTGTCTCCAATATCTGCTGTTGATTCTGCTGCCGGCTGCTCCAGTGGTTGAGCTATGAGTACTTTCCCTCAGGGTATGCATGGATTATTGTGAAGGACAACACCAGTTTAAATTGATTGATAAGTTTATTGTGAATTAATATTTGAGTTACTAAAGGGAGTGGCCGACCGTTAGAGATGAAGAAATAGATTGATTATGAATCGTAGCACTTGAAAGTATATCAACCGAATTATTAAACCTGATTACTTCTGTAGCATCAAAGTTACTCTTAGTAATAACTATTTCCGCAGTAAATAAAACTAGAAGCGTAACCTGCCGTGAGGCGCCAAAATGTTTCTCGGAATATCCCTGTTGCAATAGCAGCTACTCACACAAGGGCGTCACTGGGCATTTAAAATATCACATGAGCAGGTACTGCTGGCGGTACCAGAGAGAGAGAGAGAGTAATGTATGCACAACTGTTTGCAGAAGGTGTGCACGAATGAATGCAAGTACCAGAACCTGAGTAATTCTCTGATCTACAATTACACGCCTTTACTTAAGCTCCGCCATATTATTTCCTCACCAACGTTATTGTTCAGGCTCGGGCCAATACTTAAAATCCTCTTCATACACGTCTCATAACTGTTACCATGCTGGTCCAGTTAATCTCTCACTTCTCTTTTTCAGAATTTTGGCCTACGTGACTGTGTAAGCGTACTGAAATCAACTCCTACCTGGTTTCTAGGTATCATTGTACTAATGTGTTTTTCTTATTCGACTGCTACGTGACTTTCTTATATGACATTAATGACCCCCTCTTGATAAATCTTTCAACCCAAGCTTATTAAGTTACATAATGATTTAATTCTTTATTTAATTATTTATATATTCCCGTCGATGATTATGTATCAATCTATCAAGATTACAACTCGAAGATTTTCAGGAAAATCCCTGAAGCCAAACTACCCTTTACATGGAAAAAATGACATTGTGTTTGATTTTCTCCCCCCCCCCAGGGCTCACCTTATGTGAGTACGGGTTTGGCGTATCCGGGGGTTCCCAAGTCTTTCATCGCCGCCATCATCATCCTTCCACCCTCGTCCGGTCGAGGTGGGTTCGTCCTCGTGACCGGGGGACTCAAGGTAGGCTCTCGTGCGTTCTGTGCATTTCATTACATGACGCCCTTCGCCATCGTTTCTTACTTCTCTTCTATTTACGCACATTTCGCCCCACGTCCATTCATTTACACATATTTTTTCTTTCTTCGCCGGCCTACCTTGCGTGCGAAACGCCCACACACTTTTAGTTTCTTTTACCCTTTTATTTTAATCCTCCGTGGACACAGCCTGTCGATACCCGCGCACTGGGTGCGCAGCTGGGTGAGTGGGTAATGGCGTCATCCCCACCACCCCTGGTCGTCATGTAGGGTATGTGTTCGTATGCGCTGTTCAACTGCAGTCCCGCGGGGTGGCATTGCATGAGCTGATGACTTCTGACGGCGATTGGGTCCCTCTGTCTATGTTCTGGGAGGTGTGACCATGGGGTGAGTCTGGTATAGATAGGCCACTCACCCAAGCCAAGGTAACGCCCGGGAAGTCAGAGCCCGAGGTCGGAGACGGTTGCAATAGTGGAGGATTTCTTTCGCTATGGAGTACCCTTTCTCCATTACTAACAAGCGCCGAAAAGTCTATGTAACAGAAGTAGCACCGACGACATCTGGTTGTTACTTGACATTTCACGTACAGAAGAAGAAAACAGTTTTGAAAAGGTGAACCCTTTTATTATTCAGAAGGGCATTGACGCTGTTGCGTGTGCGGTTCAGTCCTGCACTCGTCTTCGGAATGGTTCATTGTCGGTTCAAACCAAGTCCGATGCACAAAGTATGTCCTTGTTGCGCGCCACGTTTCTCCACGGTTATCCCATCCGTGTTGAGAAGTACCGCACCTTGAATTTCTGTCGAGGCGTCGTTACCACGCATAGCCTCGATGATATATCGGACGAGGACCCGGTTGAATATCTTGCAGACCAGAAGGTGACAGCGTTGCATCGAGTGCAGGCTAAACGCGACGGGGTGTTCGAAACCACTCGTACCCTGTTTATAACTTTTGATGGCGTTGATCTGCCTACGAGCATTTCAGCAGGGTACGAGCGTATTGCGGTGAGGCCCTATATCCTTAGACTTCTGCGTTGTTTCTAATGCCAACGTTTTGGACATACGCAAGTCTCATGTAAGAGTGCCGTTACCATCTGTGCAACGTGTAGCCAGCCCTCAAACGAAGGTACCTGTTCCACAGCCCCCCGTCAGCGTTAATTGCAAAGGGTCTCATTCTGCGTCATTTACCGACTGTCCGCGGTACTTGGACGAGAAGGCTATCCAGGAGATCCGGATAAAGGAGAAACTCTCCTTCGCCGAAGCCTGGAGGCGTTACCATGCGCGCCAACCTTCGCTTCTGCGATCGGGCACATTTAGTTCAGTTATTGCCTCACCTGTAACCCAGAAGAATGCCGAAACACGGACCTATACCATGACCGCATTGACCGCCACTAACATCCGGCCGTCCATTTCTGGCACAGTTAATAGGCCATTTAAAGCTGCTCCTAAGGTGCTGAAGTCGCAAAGCATTGAAAAGAAGTCCAAGCAGAAACTACGCAAGGAATATTTATTGAAAGACCTTCCGCGTGCGCGCGGTAAGAAAACTTCACCTTCTCCTCCTCCTCGAAGCTCACAGTCGCAGGACGCTCCTGGGACAAGCCGCGCTCAGCGGCCCCCTTCACTCGTTGCCACCAGAACAGATTCTCGGCGCTTGAATCGGTTTCTGGCACTTAGCGCGTGGGCCCTCCCTTCGAGGAGCCTATGGAGTCTGACCAACTCCATACAAAAAGCCCGAGCCCCAAGGTTAAGCAAAAAGTGATTTTGAGCCGCCCTTCTAAGTAAGAAGTTTATCCCTTTTATTCTTGACTATCCAGACCTGGAATTTACGTGGTGTACGATCGCATAGGGCGGAACTGCAACTTTTATTACGTTCCCATTCATCTATGGTCGTGTGTTTGCAGGAGACTAAGCTTCGCCCTCACGATCCTTTTGATCTCCGAGGGTATACTCCGGTACGCTACGATCTTGAGCCGGAGGAGGGTACTCCTGCTCATGGAGGTGTCGTGTTATTAGTGCGTAACGACTTAATTTTCAAACTCTCACTCTTACGTCCGACTTGCAAGCTGTTGCCGTTAAACTACAGTTACCAGGCTTTTTCTTTTCTGTTTGCTCTGTGTATTCACCTCCATCGTCTCCCCTCGCTAACGCGGACACTCGTGATCTCTTGTCCGCTCTCCCAACACCAATTCTTCTGTTGGAAGATTTTAATGCCCATCACCCCCTGTGGGGTTCGCCAAGGACTTGTGCGAGGGGAGCTCTTCTTTCCGACATTTTTTATCATTTCAGCCTTTCCATCCTAAATACGGGTGAACCTACTTTCCTGTCTGATTCTTCTAGTACATTCTCTCACTTGGACCTTGCCGTTTGCTCCATCCAGCTTGCTTGTCGTCTGCAGTGGAAGGTCGTCGCTGACACCTACTCCAGCGACCATTGCCCCTGCATCGTTTCTCTTCTGTCTCACCACATCCAGCGTTCCAGAGTACCTACTTGGATATTCACTAAAGCCGACTGGAGATTGTATTCCAGCCTCGTGTGTTTTCAGGACCAGCGCTTCTCTGACGTTTACCAAATGGTGCAGCATCTTACCTCTACGATGCTATCTGCCGCCGAACGCACAATTCCCCTTTCGTCCTCTCACCCTCGACGGATTACTGTTCCTTGGTGGAACGAGGAATGTCGGGTTGACGTTCGTGCCCGTAGAACTGCACTTAGGGTGTTTCGGCGACACCCTACGCTTGATTATTTGGTTACTTTTAAACAATCGCGCGCCAGGGCTCGTCGCATTATTCAGGATAGCAAGAAGGCGTCGTGGACTCGTTTTGTTGAGTCTTTTAATCGCTTCAATCCTTCCTCTGTTGTTTGGGATAAACTTCGTCGCTTCTCCGGTAAAGTGTCACATTGTACTGTGTCTGGCCTTCAGATTTCCAATGCCACCATAGTGGATCCGGCTGCCATTGCTAACCTCTGGGTGCTGCCTTTGAGGCGGTTTCCAATTCTGCCCATTATTCCGCCGACTTTCGCAGTCTCAAAGACCGGCTAGATTCGGAAACCTATACTTTTCGGTCTGCTAATACCGAGTGTTATAATGAACCTTTCACAATGCGGGAGCTGGAGCACGTTTTCCATTGCTCTAGGCACTCCGCTCCTGGGCCGAACGGCATTCATGTCCTGATGCTAAAGAACCTTTCAGCCGACAGTATACTCTTTCTGTTACGGGACTATAACCGTATTTGGCAAGACGGCTTTTTTCCTTCCGTTTGGCGCGAAATCACCATTGTCCCTATCCTTAAGCCTGGGAAGGATCGCAAACTACCTTCCAGCTACCGCCCTATCTCCCTAACCAGTTGCATTTGCAAGATGATGGAGCGCATGATCAACGGGCTATTGACATGGTGGCTTGAGTCTCAGAAACTTCTAGCGAACGCTCAGTGCGGATTTCGTCGCCATCGCTCTACCGTCGATTATCTGGTGTCTCTGTCGACCCATATTATGAACGGATTTCTGAGAAAGTGTCAAACAGTGGCTATGTTTTTTGACCTGGAGAAAGCTTATGACACTTTTGGAGGGGTGGCACTTTACGTACACTTCACGCATGGAATCTCCATGGTCGTCTTCCCATATTTCTTCGGGAGTTTATGACGGACCGCGTCTTTCGTGTACGTGTGGGCTCGGTTTTGTCTAGTCGTTTTATTCAAGAGAACGGAGTACCGCAGGACTCTGTACTCAGTGTCACACTTTGTTGATTGTATTCCAGCTGACATTCATCGTCACTTTTCGTTGACGATTTTGCCATTTATTGTAGTTCACGGCGGACCTGTCTGCTCAAACGCCGTCTCCAGAGCTGTATCGATCGTCTCTACGCCTGGAGTAACGCCAACGGCTGTAATTTCTCCGCCGAGAAATCCGTCTGCACAATTTCTGGCGCCGGAAGGCATTCCCTCCGCCCTCTCTCCATCTTGGGTCGGAGGTCCTTCCATTTGCAGACGAGGTGAAAATTTTAGGTTTGATCTTTGATCGAAAGCTGCGCTGGACTTCTCACATTTCCTGCTTAAAAGCAAAGCGTGACCGTTCTCTTAATCTTTTACGTGTTTTAAGTGGCACATCCTGGGGAGCTGATCGGACCGTTCTTCTGCGTCTTTATCGCTCCTTGGTCCGATCCAAGCTTGATTACGGGTGCATTGTCTATTCGTTGGCACGTCCATCTGTATTACGTCGATTGAATGCCATTCACCATCGTGGCACAAGAGTCGCTACGGGGGCCTTTCCAACCAGCCCTGTACCTAGTCTATATGCTGAAGCTGCAGAGCCTCCGCTGTCCTTGAGGCGTGAGATGCTTTTGTGCAGCTACGCATGCCGACTCTCAAGCTTGCCTGAACACCCGGCCTTCGACCTATTTTTCGAGGATTCGCTTGATCGACAATATTTCGTTAGCTCCTCTGCATTGCTCCCTCCAAGGGTTCGGTTTCGACAGCTTCTTCGGCATTTGGACGTTACGCCAGCGCCGGCCCTTCCCAGGGGGGAAACACGTTTTCCTCCTTGGTTGCACGCTGAGGCCCTCTGTCACCTTGGGTTAACGCCGATGGCGAAGAATGCGACCCCTCTTCAGTCTTTAGATCAGCGTTATTAAAACTACAGGCGCAATTCGGGGAATGTCATTTTATTTATACTGATGGATCTAAGACTGATGTTGGAGTAAGGTGTGCCTTTATTTATGGTCGGCATAGTTTTACCTTCCGTTTACCTCGGCAATGCTCCATTTTCACCGCCGAAATTTTTAGTATTTTTCAATTCATTTTATATGTTCAGCGGCACGACTTGCGGCACTGTGTTGTTTGTACTGACTCTCTGAGTGCCTTCAGAGTATTCACGCGCTGTATCATTACCACCCCCTCATACAGCGCATACATGACCTGCTCCACCCGCTTGGTGCTTCTGGAATCAGCGTCTCGTTCGTGTGGATTCCAGGTCATGTGGGCGTCTCAGGCAACGAGTCTGCCGACGCCGCTGCCAAATCGGCGATTTTGTCACCCAGATTTTTTACCTCTGTTGTTCCCTCGTCAGATTTGTGTTTTATTTTACGTCACCGCATCCTCTCGCTTTGGCGCGATGAGTGGACGGCCCTCCGGGGGAACAAGTTGCGGGAGGTTAAACCTCTTCCGTTAGTCTGGGGTACCTCTTCTCGTTCTTCTCGTCGGGAAGAGGTACTTTTAGCTCGTTTACGAATAGGACATTGCCTTTTTAGCCATTGATACCTGCTCAGTGGTGACCCCGCACCACTCTGTGAGCAGTGTGATGCGCCATTAACGGTGCTTCACGTTTTAACAGAGTGTCAAGTTTTAGCTCCGTGCGCGTTCGTGTGGGTCTGTCTGTTGGCATAGCCAACGTTTTGGCAGACGACGCGCGTGCTGTAGAATTGCTTTTACGCCTTATAAGTGACACTGGTTTGAATCGGCGCATTTGATGCGCTGAGCGTCTTTTAGCTTTGTGTTTTTCTATTGTCTGTTTTAATGGGGCCCTTCTCCCCGGCGGACATATGACGCTCATGTCCCTCGCATTCTACAGTTCTTGACATGTTTAACTCTTTTATTGACCATGTTTTTAGTGTGTTAAGTTTTAGAAATTGGTGTTTTGTTTTTTAGTTTTTTGACATAGCGGGTTTGCGTACCGTGTTTTCGTTTTTGGGTTTTAAATTTTATACATTGTAAGGGCGCTGATGACCCTAGATGTTTAGCGCCTTTAACCCCATATCATCATCACATCATTTGATTTTCTCAAAAATGCTATAACGATTTTGATTAAGATATGTATAAGACATGTGTATGACATAAAATGTACAATCTGTATTTTCTACGAATAGCCTGTGAAGTCCTCTTTATTTTATTGATCTTTTGTTTAATTTGGTAACCATAAAAATAGACAAAATCTGAGTGATACATTCACACGATTTTCTCTACCCTCTATCTTTTACAGCGGGTATACAAAGTATTCTTACTAAAGGTAGAATCAGATGACTGAAAAATTCAATGCCATAGCCGGGATTTGAACCACGGATCTCCCGGTCTCCGTCCGGTTGCTCTAACCACTGAGCTACCATGGCAACATGCCGACACGACATTAAATTCTCCAGCTGATTCGCATTTTCCCGGTAAACCACAAGGAGATCTCAAATTGTATTGAGATACCATACCCCAATGGCGACTTACATTTATTATAAGTACTTTAAGTCCCGGGCTTTATAGTTGCAACCACTATTAGGTCAATTAACGGAATTAATTGTTCTTCCACACAAGCCGTGTGTTGGACAGGGTTGGAAAGGTAGAATCAGATGACTGAAAAATTCAATGCCATAGCCGGGATTTGAGATCCGTGGTTCAAATCCCGGCTATGGCATTGAATTTTTCAGTCATCTGATTCTACCTTTCCAACCCTGTCCAACACACGGCTTGTGTGGAAGAACAATTAATTCCGTATTCTTACTAAAGCTTATTTTTCTATCTACTACATTTTATTCCAAATAAACCTTTGAAAAAAATAGCTACATTATACGTTTCGCTACAGACACAAAGGGAACAGCGATAGTCAAATGTTTAAGAACTGGACGCTGTATGCTGACCTTAAAATTCCATACTGTTTCCATGACATTACGAGAAACAACTGAAAATAGACAGAGTTTAAAAGAATGGCTAAGTATTGAACAATTCGAACCATTAATAATGGATATCTTGGAAATGGCTGATTCCATAAAAAGTTATTGGAAATAAATTCCGTGTTTTAAAGAGATCTAGGTTTTTTGTGTAGTACGTTCCCGTCTATCGCTTAACCTGTTATAGAAGATTATATAAAATTCCATCCGAATGAAAACAATGCCACTGGCTATTCCCAGAAAATTCAAGATATATATTTTATTTTTCATGTAACTATATTTAATTACGGCATTTTAATCAAAATTGTTTGAGCCATTTTACAGAAAATAAAAAAATTCTAAAACTCTTCTATTCAAAGTGTAGTTTAGAGTGGGGGGATTTTCTTGAAAATCTTCATGCCACATCTTTGGAAGATACTGAACTTAAACACAAAGTTTGTGTTCATCCGACTTTTTGCTTTTGAGGTAGTTCACAAACACACGCACATTTTTATAAAAAGACTTTATTTTGGATTGAGGGGGCTCAAAACATGTATTTCTGCTGAAATATCGGTATAGATTTTTTGGTGGAGTGCAATACCTTCTTTGTCTACTATGTACGTAGTAGACAAAGTAAAATTTAATGCATGAAAAATATAGATATCAATATGAATATTTATATTAATATTAGTTATTAATAATATATATATGGATATTCTAACTGATATATATGAATTTGTCATTGACAGATAAAGTAAGTGGTTTCATTACTCCAGAGTTTTAGGAAAAGTTCGACGCACAATTATGTGGTGTGTGTGTGTACTGAGAGAGAGAGAGAGAGAGAGAGAGAGAGAGATATCAGCACAACTTAAAACGAAGTGTGGCATAAATATGGAACATGATACTTCATTTCAGCATCTTCCAAGGAAGATTTTTAAGAAATTCCATCACTCCAAATTACCCTTTGCTTGGAAAGTTTTTGATTTTGATTAAAATGCAGTTGGTTTAAGAATTTGCATGGCAAATAAAATGAAAATCCTGAATTTTCTGCGAATGCTTATAAAGTCCTCTTCATTCTGAACGAATTTTATATAGTTCTGCATAACTAATAGATCACAAGAGATAAACAAAAACTTACCACAAAAAAATTAGACCTGGTTAAAAGACGCAATTTATGTCAAATAATTACTTTCTCTACTACGTATAGTAAGTAGGGGAAGTATTGCATTCCACCCAAAAATTCGATACCGAGATTTCACCGGAAATACATGTTTTGAGACCTCCTGAATCCAAAAAAAGCATTTTTGGAAACATGTCCGTGTGTGTGTCTGTGTGTGTGTGTGTCTGTGTGTGTGTGTGTCTGTGTGTGTGTCTGTGTGTGTGTCTGTGTGTGTGTCTGTGAACAGCATAACTCAAAAACGAACAGTCGGATAAACACCAAACTTGGTATTTAGGTTCAGTATCTTCCAGAGATGCGACACGAAGGTTTTCAAGAAAATCCCCCCACCCCAGGATACCCTTTACATGGAAGATTTTTCGAAAATTTTAATTTTCTCAAAAATGGCTCTAACGATTTTGATTGAAATATCATATGTTTAAGATAATGTCATGAGAAATGAAATGTATATCTCGAATTTTCTGGGAATGTCTCCAAAAGTATTCTTCATTCTGAACGACTTTTGCATAACTGGTAAACTATAAGAGATAGACAAAATTTTACTACACAAAAAATGTAGATCGCGTTAAAATACACAACTTATGTCATATACATTTCTTTTGTTGAGTGAACCGTTTTCGAGATATTGCTTGTTATTTCCTTAAATTTTCCAATACTTATACTTTTTCTCAAATTCGTTATTCATTTTTTTATGTCCTGGACATGCAAAGAGAATGTAATGCGCCACATAGCAACCAGCGTTAAAATATTTGACTATCGCTTAAAAGCTACCATATTCCCCTTGCATCTACAAGAAAATTACCAATAAGGTTGACATCTCGATATCTCAATTAACATGAAGCATATGGAAAATAGGCGTTAGTAAAAATAGATTGTATAGAGTAGAGAAAGTCATGTGAGTGTAACACATCAGATTTTTTTTTGTTGCATTAATGATCCAAATACTGAGTCTTGAATAGTGAACGGTGCTTCAAAACGTTCATATACTTGTAAATCAGCGAAACGTAGATACCTAAACTACTGCAATAGGTCAAGGATTGTAGGTGACTAAATGGTATGGGTGATTCCGTTCGGAAATATTTGCTGTTATTGTTTAGTATTTACAAATACTTTATACCTTTTTAAGTGCTTAGTTGTCATTGATTTGTTTCTCGTGGTGATAAAAAAAATAAATTTCAAAGCCAGCATACAGCGACCCGGTTTTTAAAAAATTGACTATCATGTAGCCTCCTGTATCCCTCTTTACCTACAACAAAATATATAATGAAATCATTTCTGCAAACGTTTACCTCGATTAGGTAACAGAAGAAATAAGCTTTTGCAATAATAGGTTTGTAGAAGATCGAGCGGAGAAAGCCAGGTGTGTAACACCTCTAATTTTTACTTTCTCTACTACGTATAGTAAGTAGGGGAAGTTTTGCATTCCGCCCAAAAATTCGATACCAAGATTTCACAGGAAATACATGTTTTGAGGTGCACTGAATGCATATAAAGCATTTTTGGAAACATGTCCGTGTGTGTGTCTGTGAACAGCATAACTCAGAAATGAACAGTCGGATAAACACCAAACTTGGTATTTAGGTTCAGTATCTTCCAGAGATGCAACACGAAGGTTTTTAAGAAAATCCCTCCCACACCAGATTACCCTTTACATGGAAAATTTTTCGAAAATTTTAATTTTCTCAAAAATGCCTCTAGCAATTTTGATTAAACTATCATATATTTAAGATACTTTCATGGCAAATAAAACGTATTTCTTGAATTTTCTGGGTATGTCTCCAAAAGTATTCTTCATTGTGAACGACTTTTGCATAACTGGTAAACCATAAGAGATAGACAAAATTTTACTACACAAAAAATGTAGAGCGCGTTAAAATACACAATTTATGTCATATACATGTTTTTTGTTGAGTGAACCATTTTCGAGATATTGCTTGTTATTCCCTTAAGTTTTCCAGTAGTTATACTTTTTCTCAAATGGTAATTCGTTATTATTTTGACTATCGCTTAAAGCCTACCAATTCCCCTTGCATCTACAAGAAAATTAGCAATAAGATTAACATCTCAATTAACATGAGGCATATGGAGAATAAGCGTTTGTAAAAATAGTTTGTACAAGAGTAGAGAAAATCATGTGAGTGTAGCACATCAGATTTTTTCGAATTGATAACAGGTGCAGACATTCGTGTTAGTGTTAGCATGCCACTTTCTAAACCTGTAGGTGGAAAACTAGATATTTGCCTTTGAGACTTGCCTTTTGTGAACCCTTTGATTTCCGGAATACACATTATGATACTCATCTTGGTTAGTACTATATTCTATACCGCATTCTTGTCCTTAAAAGCTGCAGTATTTTCTGAAATCCAAATTTTCGTAATTTCATCACGTTTTGATATTTTGAATTCCCTTAATCATGACTAGATAAGGAATATACTAAAAGGATATTTATGGAAGGGTTTGATAGAATATCTTCCGTGTAAATTAGGGAGCAGTAATTATATTAGTAAATATTACTTTTATTTGCAAGTAGCTTTATTTCAAGTGATTATAACAGCAAGATTCAGGATGTAATACCAATATGCTTAGGTAAGAACCGAATGCGTAAGCGATTTGTCAGTACAAGAACCAGCCGTCTTTTGCTACCTTGGAATCAATGAAATTTAACTCATTCCTTCATCGGCGCTAAGCATCGGATCTTTATCTTCCGAAGGCATGGCTTTGATGGGATCTTCGGCGGGGTAGATAGGGAGCTTGTGGTGGCCTTCTTCATCGGGGCTCTCATCCTTTGCTTGTGCCATGTAAAGCAGGTCGCCTGTGTCTGCCACGTCAGATCCTACCATCCTTTTGCTCTCGGAATATTCATAAGCCTTATATTCATTATGTTTAGCTTTGTTTCCATATAATGCCTCTTCGTTGTGGAGGATCTTACTTATAGCTGCGTTCTGTTCAGACATCGCGGCCAATTCATTAGCTTTTTTCTTTTCCATTTCGGATTTGATATCTTCTTCCTTAGCATAGTTTTGAGCACGTTCGGCCTGCAAGCTGTTATGGATGTACTTCATAATGTTATTTCTGGAGGCCAGGCGAGTCCTAAGGGCTTCTTGCTGATAGGCTTTGGAAGCAGCGTGATGTCTCTGGGAATCTTCAGCTTGTTGGTGGGCCTTCGCCTTCTCGGCAGTGGCTCTGTTTTCGTCTTCCTTGCCTCTTACGTAATGGTTCCTGGCATCATTGGCCATACCCTCTGCTCTTCGCTTGAGCTCCCTGGCGTTGTCGTTCGCTCTGTCGGCCTTCATGTGGTCTCCAGAAGCCTGAGCCTCGTGAATGGCTGCCTGCACTGAGGAAATTATGCTCTCTCTCCTAAATTCTCGAGATTGTGAGTACAGCTGTTGGCATTTCAGATCCTCATCCTTGCACTGGGTTTCGGCTTCTCTAGCTTTGGATTCCCATTCCTTCTGTCTGGCAAGGTGTCCGCCAACCCTGGCGGCTTCAGCAGTGGCCAATTGAGAGTATTCCCTGTACCTCCTTCTGTAGTCTTCAGCCATCCTCCTGTATTCCCTATGGTAGTAATCTCTGTCCTTGGCGAGCTGCTGATAAAGCTTGGCCTCTGCTTCAGTAGCCTTGGCTTTGTTGACATAGGCCGTCGCCGTATGGCTGGCAACTCTTGTCGTGTGTGCGTTGATAGCTGACCTGGTGTCCTCGGCTTCCCTATGGTAACCGATATCGTCTCCATATTTTCCGCCATGTTCTTCGTAGGGAGATGCCTGCAATCAAGCAAGAAAAAAACCCTTAGCAGCCTTTTTAAGCAAGGTGGTTATTCCTTTCCATGTGTTTGGTGTTATGGATCTCTGTAACGCAATCATATTTAATGCTGGTCATGTACACCTAGTTATAGTTAAGTATAAAGGCGACAACTTATGTTGCTAATAATTATATTCTAATAGTAATTTTACAACTTTTTTGTTTATTACTTTCTCTTGTTTATTGCCAATATAAATTGGAATACAGCTATGAAGGCAGACTGTAATGCGTAGCAAAAGTCGTACAATTGCTTTTCTTCACCTTCTCTACTACTTGCGCACAGTAAATAAAGGAAATATTGTATATTGAGATTTCACTGGAATTTCATGTTTTGGAGTCTGTGAAACCCCTCCCCAAAAAGAGCTTTAGAAAAAGGTCCGTGTGTGTGTGTAGAACAACATAACTCAAAAATGAAATGTAGGATAGCTATCTAACTTGGTATTTGAGTTTAGCATATTACAATACGAAATTTTTAAGAAAATCCGACACCAAACTATTCTTCATATGGAAACATTTTAGATATTCTTGAGTTACTTACAAAATCTTTAGATTTAGACTGAAATATCACATATAAAATATTAGAAAAACAAATGATATGCAGATCTTCAATTTTCTGCGAATAGCTCGTAAGTCCCTTTTATTTGATTGGATTTTGTGTAACTAGGAAACCATAGAAGGTAGACAAAAGCATACTGCAGAAAACATGTAAAGTTTATTTAAATACACAATTTATGTTAAATTTTTAGCTGTTTTCGAAAGATTCCATGTTACATGCTTAGACGTTTCCCAAATGCGCTTCATCCAGTGCTTGTATGTTCGCGATTCTTTTCTCTCCTTTTTTCTTTCCATTGCGAGGGTTTCTTATCACGACAAAACATTTAAATGCTGTTTAAACAATTCTTGCTTGATATGAGATCATTTATAGGCAGTAGATAACGGAACGAATATGATTAACTTTTTATATGAATGTAAAGGGTCATTCAACAAGAGTGTCCTATCTTTAACATGTGATAGCTGCCGTTGTTATTGAGTTACAACAGTCATTTTTTCATGTTGTTACAGTTGTTATTGACAAATAGCCATGGAAGGTTACAGCATTCAGCAACGCGTAGAAATTGTGAAAATTTATTATCAAAGTGGATCATCTGTTCGCCAAACCTTCCGTGTATTGCGTGAAGTTTACGGTGTGCATAATCGTCCCTGCGAGAGAACGATTCGGCGTTGGATCGATAAATTTGAAAGAAGTGGTTCTGTCAAGAACGCCTGTATATAATCGACGTAAGCGCTCCAACGAAAACATAGGCGCCGTTCGTGAGAGTGTACGCAAAAACGGAAACAAATCAATTGCTCGTCGAGCTCAAGAATTGGGGCTTTCGTCAACCACAACTGGACGAATTTGTTCATCTGAACTTGAAGTTTCACGCTCACAAAATGGTGCTAACTCAAGAACTAAAGCCCAACGACCATAGTTGCGCCATGTATTCGCTGACTGAACTATGTAGCAATTGGAAGCTGACCCGGATTTTTGTCGAAAAATCATCTTCAGCGAAAAGCCCACTTTTGGATGTATAGTTTTGTTAACAAACAAAATTGCCACTATTTGAGCAGTCACAATTTAATGCAGTATCAAGAATGACCACTTCATTCCCAAAAGGTTACTGTGGATTTTGGTATGGTGGAATCATTGGTTCATATTTTATCCAAGATGAAGATGGAGAAGCTCTAATTGTCAATGGAGAAAGATACCGGGCTCTTATAATGGACTATGTTTGGCCTCAATTGGATGGTATGGATCTCAGAAACATCTAGTTCCGGCAAGATGGTGCCACATATCATACTGCTCTCGAAACAATCAATATTTTGAAGGAGAAGTTCAGAGGTTTCATCATTTCCCGTGGTGGTGATGTTAACTGGCCCCCGAGATCATGTGTTTTAACACAGTTGGATTACTTCTTGTGGAGTTATGTTAAATCTCGAGTTTATGTCCACAAACCAGAAACAATAAATGATCGTATGAATAACATCAAGCGTGTTATTCGTGAAGTTGGACCTAATTTACGTTCTTCTGTCATTGAAAATTGGGTCAACCGTATACGCGCAACTCAGCGAAGTCGTGGCGGTCACTTAACTGATGTTCTCATCCGCAGGTAATGATATTAATTATGTTCCAAAATAAAAAATAAATAAACCTCTATCATTTGTAGAACGTGATTTATTTAAGTTCAAATATAGGACACTCTTGTTGAAAGACCCTATATGCGAATTGTCATGGGTAGAGAAATATCATACTAGATTTTTTTTTTCGTTTTGAATTAAGATAATTTTATTTTAAGGTATTATACAACCGTTAACTGCTGAAGTACTTACCTCGGTGGACCAAAGACAGAACACTGCAAGGAGCAGGCTTACACATAGGATTTTCGAGTCCATGGCTGTTGACTAGGCCCTTTGGTTCTGCCACTGGAAGAAGCAATGCTCCTCATCCGATCCGGGACGGTATTTATATCTCCCTACTGGTGGCGGCGTCGTGACGGGGAGTCACGTATTGCCCCAAAACGGACGTTTGTGATAAACACTTGGAGGCTATCTCGTTCCAAAAAGTAAAATTGGTCTCCTACTGCATGGTTCGTGACATGGATATGAACTTGAGAAATGTTGCTCTTACGGACTTGAAAACGCTATGAATTTTACTTGGCTAATTCTGTATTACACATCATGTTACTTTGTTCAAGGAGAATGGAATCAAAACGCTTATTCTATTTCTTATTATTCCAAACAAACTTCCAGTTCACGTTTACGCTTTTCGTTGTAGGAAGCGATAGTCAGATTTTTAAACAGCCTGTCACTATGTGATGGTTTTCAGATTCGATGCTCTTTCCTTAACATCGCGAGAAACAGATGAAAATCGACAGGGTTTGAAAAGAATGACAAGTATTGAACAATTCATACCTGCCTGTTGTGCTAGGGGTCCCGGGTTCCTTTCCCGGGTGGGGGTGGGAATTTTTCTCTAGCCAAGATTATTCCTTATCCTCCCCAGAGGCTGGAAGTATGACCGAGAGCGTGAATGTGCGTATGATTTAAAGTTTAAAAACCAAAATACAAGAAACCCAATGACAAGAGTTACAGGAATTAACACCATTGCCAATAGGCAACAAGTTCCAAAGGAAAGGCTGCTGATAACACCAATGCAGCTAAAGGCGGGGCTAAATGGAACTAAAAAAATCTGATGTGTTACACTCACACGACTTTCTCTACTCTTGTACAAACTATTTTTACAAACGCTTATTCTCCATATGCTTCATGTTAATCGAGATGTTAATCTTATTGCTAATTTTCTTGTAGATGCAAGGGGAATTGGTAGGCTTTAAGCGATAGTCAAATATTTTAAGAGCTGGTTGCTATGTGGAGCATTCCATTCTCTTTGCATTACCAGGACAGAAAATGAATAACGAATTCCCATTTGAGAAAAATTATAAGTATTGGAAAATTTAAGGGAATAACAAGCAATATCTCGTAAATGGTTCACTCAATAAAAAAAAATGTATATGACATAAATTGTGTATTTTAACGCGATCTACATTTTTTGGTAGTAAAATTTTGTCTGTCTCTTATGGTTTACCATTTATGCAAAATTCGTTCACAATGAAGAATACTTTTGGATACATTCCCAGAAACTTCCAGATATACTATTCATTTGCCATAAAAACTTAAACTTAAACTTATGGTATTTTATTCAAACTCGTTAGTGCCATTTTTGAGAAAATTAAACTTTTCGAAAAATGTTCCATGTAAAGGGTAATCTGGGGTGGGGGATTTTCTTGAAAACCTTTGTGTCGCACCTCTGGAAGATACTGAACCTAAATACCAAGTTTGGTGTTTATCCGACTGTTCGTTTCTGAGTTATGCTGTTCACTGACACACACGGAGATGTTTCCAAAAATGCTTTATATGCATTCAGTGCACCTCAAAACATGTATTTCCTGTGAAATCTCAGTATCGAAATTTTGGGTGGAATGCAATACTTCCCCTACTTACTATACGTAGTAGAGAAAGTAAATAATGCATACCTGCCTGTTGTGCTAGGGGTCCCGGGTTCGATTCCCGGTTGGGGGTGGAAATTTTTCTCTTGTCAAGATCATTCCTTATCCTTCCCAGAGTCTGGAAGTATGAATGAGAGTGTGAATGTGTGTATGATCTAATGATTAAAAACCAAAGTGCAAGAAACCCAACGACAAGAGTTACACGAGTTAACACCATTGCCAATAGGCAATAAGTTTCAAAGGAATGGCCGCCGATAAGACCAATGTAGTTAAAAGCAATGTAGTATAAATGAAACTAAAAAAATTCATACCGTTAATACCGATACCTCGGAAATGGCTTATGCCACTAAAAAATTATTTGAAATATTTTGTGTGTTGTAAAGAGATGTACATTTTTGTGTAGTTCGTTTTGGTCTATCGCTTAACGTTTACCAGTTATGCAAGATTATACAAATTTCCTTCCGAATGAAGAGGACTTCACCTGTTATTTCCAGAAAATTCAAGATATACATTTTATTTGTCATATGATTATCTTTATTATATGGTATTTTAATCAAAGCCTTTAGAGCCATTTTTGAAAAGATAAAAGAATTCTAAAAATGTTGCATTTAAAGCATGCTTTGGAGAAGGGGAGTTTATTGGTAACTTTCCTGTCAAATGTTGGAAAGGTACTGAACTTAAATACCAGGTTTGGTATTTATCCGACATTTGGTTTTTCCGTTATGTTATTCACAGAAAGATAGACAAGACACATATTTCTAAAATTTAAAGAATATCTCGGAAATGGTTAACTCTATAAAAAAGTATTTGACACAGACTATGTGTTTTAACAAGCTCGAGATCCAAATTTTTGTGTAGTAATATTTTGCCTGTCTTACGGTTTATCAATTATACAAAATTCATTCTGAAAAGGTATTCACAAGCTATTCCCGGAGAATTTAAGACATGCATTTTGTTTATCACGCAACTTTCTTCAAAATATTGTATTTTAATTAAAATCCTTACAGCTATTTTTGAGAAAATTGAAGGTTTCGAAAAATTTTTCGTGTAAAGGATAATTTGGGGTGGGGATACACACAGACTGGCAGACAGACATATACTCGAACCTTTTACTAAAAATTTCTTTTTACTTTCTCTACTACTTATAGCAAGTAGGGGAAGTATTGTATTCCACCCAAAAATTCGATACCGAGGTTTCACCGGAAATACATGTTTTGAGACCTCCTGAATCCAAAAAAAGCATTTTTGGAAACATATCCGTGTGTGTGTGTCTGTGTGTGTGTGTGTGTGTCTGTGAACAGCATAACTCAAAAACGAACAGGCGGATAAACACCAAACTTGGTATTTAGGTTCAGTATCTTCCAGAGATGCGACACGAAGGTTTTCAAGAAAATCCCCCCACCCCAGACTACCCTTTATATGGAACATTTTTCGAAAATTTTAATTTTCTCAAAAATGGCTCTAACGATTTTGATTAAAATATCATATGTTTAAGATAATGTCACGAGAAATGAAATGTATATCTCGAATTTTCTGGTAATGTCTCCAAAAGTATTCTTCATTGTGAACGACTTTTGCATAACTGGTAAACCATAAGAGATAGACAAAATTTTACTACACAAAAAATGTAGATCTCGTTAAAATACACAACTTATGTCATATACATTTCTTTTGTTGAGTGAGCCGTTTTCGAGATATTGCTTGTTATTACCTTAAATTTTCCAATACTTATACTTTTTCTCAAATTCGTTATTCATTTTTTTATGTCCTGGACTTGCAAAGAGAATGGAATGCGCCGCATAGCAACCAGCGTTAAAATATTTGACCATCGCTTAAAAGCTACCATATTCCCCTTGCATCTACAAGAAAATAAGCAATAAGATTGACATCTCGATATCTCGATTAACATAAAGCATATGGAGAATAGGCGTTTGTAAAAATAGATTGTACAGGAGTAGAGAAAGTCATGTGAGTGTAACACATAAGATTTTTTGGGTTCAGGAGGGCTGAAAAATGTATTTTTGATGAAATCTGGCATCGAATTTTTGGGTGAAATCCTCTACTTGCAGTAAGTACGTAGCAGGGAAAGTGAAAATGAGATCACTGAGCTCCAAACGTTCATCACGACCTGTCTAGACTTCATCCCAGTAAACTGCATTATTAAGCAACGAGTGTTTCGAAAACGTCTAATGTTACTAAAAGGTTACTGAACATAAATTGTACATTTAATTAAACTCCTTGTTTATATTCTGCTAAGATTTTTCTATATTGTGATGGCTATAGGATCCTAGTTACACAATAGCGTGTAGAATTCAGAAATAATGAAGAGATATAAATGTTGTTCACCTTATCAATATCTCAAATATATGTTTTTTAATACAAATGTTAGTCAGTTTTGAGGAAACATAAAATAAAGTACTTTTGCAATTAAACGTATGTTTGGGCTGGATTTAATGTAAACCTTTGTTTCGCATCCTTGAAAGACGCTGGACTTATATACCAGCTTTAGAATTTATTTTGGCATTCTGGGACAGAACAATTAGTAAGGGACAAAAAGAAGCGTACCTAAAATATTTAAACTGAACTAGGGCATTAGGAAAAAATCTGATGTGTTACACTCACACGACTTTCTCTACTCTTGTACAAACTATTTTTACAAACGCTTATTCTCCATATGCTTCATGTTAATCGAGATGTTAATCTTATTGCTAATTTTCTTGTAGATGCAAGGGAAATATAGTAGGCTTTAAGCGATAGTCAAATATTTTAAGAGCTGGTTGCTATGTGGCGCATTCCATTCTCTTTGCATTACCGGGACAAAAAATGCATAACAAATTCCCATTTGAAAAAAAGTATAAGTATTGGAAAATGGTTTACTCAACAAAAAAAATGTATATGACATAAATTATGTATTTAACGCAATCTACATTTTTTGTGTAGTAAAATTTTGTCTATCTCTTATGGTTTACCAGTTATGCAAAAGTCGTTCACAATGAAGAATACTTTTGGAGACATTCCCAGAAAATTCTAGATATACATTTCATTTGTCATAAAAATATCTTAAACATATGATATTTCAACCAAAATCGTTAGAGCCATTTTTGAGAAAATTAAAATTTTCGAAAAATGTTCCATGTAAAGGGTAATCTGGGGTGGGGAGATTTTCTTGAAAACCTTCGTGTCGCATCTCTGGAAGATCCTGAAACTTTGGTGTTTATCCGACTGTTCGTTTCTGAGTTAAGCTGTTCACACACACACAGATACACACACGGACATGTTTCCAAAAATGCTTTTTTTGGATTCAGGGGGCCTCAAAACATATATTTCCGGTGAAATCTCGGTATCGAATTTTTGGGTGGAATGCAATACTTCCCCTACTTACTATACGTAGTAGAGAAAGTAAAAATATATACGTAAATTGAATAGAGACCATTGGGATAAATATTTAGCAGATATGGAATTCCATCTCCATGGTCGACAAGACAAAGTGTACAAATTCATTAGGAACCTCAACTCGCAAGAAAAAGACAGAGCAAATTTATAAGTCATAAAAGATCAAGATTTAGAGCAATATTATAAAGATTTATGGACGGAAGAACAATAAATACAACAAATAGAAACAGCAATAGAACCTAATACAGTGATAGATAACTTGGAATTAGAAGAACTAGAAGATGCCTTAAAATATAGCAGAAATAACAAAGCATGTGGCATCGATAAAATCAACACAAAACTATTAAAATACACTCCAGAGAACTTCAGGAAATGATTACTGGATTTTTATAATAAATGTTGGATACAGGCAACAGTTCCTGAAGAATGAAAGATGAAAAGAATCATTTCAATATTTAAAAAGGCGATAGAACAAGTCTAGAAAATTATGCAGGTGTTACATTACTGACTCTAACTATACAATTTATACAAAAATGATAAACAACAGGTTATCAAAAATAACAGATGTATTACTAACAGAAGAACTCACAGGCTTCAGGAAAGGTTGAAATTGCATAGATAACGTCTTCTCTCTTTATCAAAAAATCGAAAAAACATAGAGTTCAACTTAGAAACACATATTCTCTTTATAGATTATAAGAAAGCCTTTGACAAGGTATGCAAGAAAACATTATGGGAAATATTAGAAAATAAAGAAGTACCAATACACTTAATAAATGTAATTAGAAATTTATATGTGAAAACTAAAATTTTAATAGATAATCGAGAACCCATAATAACTCAAAAAGGTGTTAAACAATGTTGCCCAATATCAACCACTCTTTTTAATCTATATTTTGAAACCAGGACGACCAAAAAAGAGATGGACACAACAAGATTTTGGAGCCGGAACAGGCTAAAATGCCCTAAAGCCGTGAAGCGGAAGAAGTATTTATCAGATTATTCGTTTTTATTTTCTCTACTGCTTAACTATAGTAAACAGAAGAACTATTGCATTCCACCCAAAAATTTGGTAGCAAGGTTTCACCGGAAATACACGTTTTGATGCTTCCAGAATAAAAAAATCTGACGTGTTACATTCACATGACTTTCTGTATCCCCTATTGCTTATTTAGTGGGTATACAAACTATTCTGACTAAAGTTTATTTTCCTATCTACTTCATTTTAATCGAGATAGACCTTTCCGGAAATAGCTACATTACATATTTCCTTATAGATACAAAGGGAATAGGGTTAGTTAAATGTTTAAGAACTGGACGCTATATGCTGGTCTTAAAATTCCATGCTCTTTCCATAACATCGCGAGAGCAATTGAAAATCGACAGGACTTTAAAAGAATGGCTAAACGTTGAACAATTCGAACCATTAATAACGGATATCTCAGAAATAGCTGATGCCACAAATTTATTTGAAATAAATTGTGTGTTTTAAAGGAAACTACGCTTTTGGTGAAGTGCGTTTTTGTCTATGGCTTACGTTTACCAGTTATACAAGATTATACAAACTTGCTTGCGAATGAAGAGGACCTCATAGGCTGTTTCCAGAAAATTTAAGATATGCATTTTATTTTTCATGTAAATATCTTTATTATACGGTGTTTTAATCAAAATCGTTAGAGCCATATTTTATGAAATAAAAAACACGAAAAATGTCCGATATAAAGGGTAATTTGGGGTGGGGGATTTTATTGAAAATCTTTGTGTCTCATATTTGGCAGGTACTGAACCTAAATACAAAGTTTGGTATTTATCCGGCTTTTCGTTTTTGAGTTATGTTGTTCACAGACACGTGCGCGCGCACGGGTGGACTATTTTTAAAAATCCTTTTTTACTTTCTCTACTACGTATAGTAAGTAGGGGAAGTATTGCATTCCACCCAAAAATTCAATACAGAGATTTCACCGGAAATACATCTTTTGAGGCCCCCTGAATCCAAAAAAGCATTTTTGGAAACATGTCCGTGTGTGTGTCTGTGTGTCTATCTGTCTGTCTGTCTGTGAACAGCATAACTCAGAAACGAACAGTCGGATAAACACCAAACTTGGTATTTAGGTTCAGTATCTTCCAGAGATGCGACACGAAGGTTTTCAAGAAAATCCCCCCACCCCAAATTACCCTTTACATGGAACGTTTTTCGAAAATTTTAATTTTCTCAAAAATGGCTCTAAGGATTTTGATTAAAATATCATATATTTAATATATTTTCATGACATATGAAATGTATATCTCGAATTTTCTGGGAATGTCTGCAAAAGTATTCTTCATTGTGAACGACTTTTGCATAACTGATAAACCATAAGAGAGACAAAATTTTACTAGAGACAAAATGTAGATCTCGTTAAAATACACAATTTATGTCATGTACATTTTCTTTGTTGGGTGAACCATTTTCGAGATATTGCTTGTTATTCCCTTAAATTATCCAATACTTATACTTATTCTCAAATTCATTATTCATTTTTTCTTGTCCTGGTGGTACAAAGAGAATGGAATACTCCACATAGCAACTAGCTCTTAAAATATTTGACTATCTCTTAAATAATACCATATTCCCCTTGTATCTATAAGAAAATTAGCAATAAGGTTAACATCTCGATTAACATGAAGCATATGGAGAATAAGTGTTTGTAAAAATAGTTTCTACAAGAGTAGAGAAATTCGATGTGAGTGTAACACATCAGATTTTTTTTTAATTCGGGCGGTCTCAAAACATATGCTTCCAGTGAAATCTCGGAATTGAATTTTTGTGTGGAATGCAATATCGTCTCTACCTACTATGTACGTGGTAGAGAAAGTGAAAAAGGATTTTTAGAAAAAGGTCTATGTGTGTTTAAGTTCAGCGTCTTTCAAGCGTGCAACAGGAATATTTTCAAGAAAATTCCCCTACCCCAAGGTATTCTTTACATGAAAAAAAATTCGTTAGTTTTTATTTTGTCAAGAATGACGTTAACGATTTTGATTAATATATCAGATATTTGAATGACAAATAAGATGTATATTCTGAACTTTCTGCGAATATGACAAAAGCTAAGCAGAAGAATAAGGTTTTGTAAGAATACCTTCATTAATACATAATAAAACGACTAGAATTACTTCACTACCAGAAAATCCTCCGTAGCAGTTCTTATAATAAGTAGGAAAAGTACTGCATTTCACCCAAAAATCGGGATTTCAACGGAAATACATGTTTTGAGGTGCCCTGAATATAAATAAAGCATTTTTGGAAACATCCGTGTGTCTGTGGGATTTGTGAACAGCATAGCTTAAAAATGAAAAGTCGGATAAATACCACACTTGGTGCTTTAGTTTACTAGCTTCCAAAGATACGACACGAAGGTTTTCAAGAAAATCCCCCCACCACAGAGTACTCTTTACATGGAACATTTTAAGAAATTTTGATTTTCTCAAAAATGGCTCTAAGGATTTTGATTAAAATGTCATATGTTTAAGACATTTTCATGGTATATGAAACGTATCTTATGAATTTTCTGAGAATTTCTCCAAAAGTCCTCTTCATTCTGAAGGCCATCCACCTACATTTTTTGTGGAGAAAATCATTTCCGAGATATTGCTTGTTATTAGTTTGAATTTTGCAATATTTATACTTGTTCTCAAATGAGAATTCGTTATTCGTTTTTTTATGTCCTGGACATACAAAGAGACTGGAATACTCCACATAGCAACCAGCTGTGAAAATGTTTGACTATCGCTTAAAGCCTAGCAATTCCCGTTGCATCTACAAGAAAATTAGCAATAAGATTAACATCTCGATATCTCGATTAACATGAAGTAGATGGAGAATAAGCATTTGTAAAAATAGTTCGTATAAGAGTATAGAAAGTCATGTGAGTGCAACCATTAGATATTTAGATTATTAACAGGCCATTTAATGGAAAATTTTCGTTAGTTTTTATTTTGTCAAGAATAGCCTTAACGATTTTGATTAATATATCAGATATTTGAATGACAAATAAGATATATACTCTGAAGCTTCTGCGAATAGGTATTGACAAAAATTTGTCGCGGTAACTTTCGTGTTATCTTATTTGCTGAGCGCCTTTTGTTGTTTTACTATTTTTAATTTTGAGTTCTTTGTCCTCCGGCTAGCTATTATTACCCAGTAGAGCAAATCTCTTGAACAGGGTGTGTAAACGGAAAGGAGTTGTTACTAAAAGATAACACTGATAAAAGAATTTGTTTTTACACTTTTATTGCCGTCACACTGAATTAATTTCACATATTTACTCTTGATACACGCCCGACTGAAACTGTTATATTTTCGAATGTAACTATAATTACTTATTTGCCGCACATTATTAATTCGCGTATTTCACATTTATAACAAGCTTTACGACGCGAGAGATTCTGTAGAACTGCGCGACGTGTAACCCGTGAATGATTCTGTTGAACTGCGCGTTACCCGTCTCTGGCTGCATAATTTATACTCCCTCACCCCGATATGCCTAAACATTATAACAGAGCTGCTATTGGTAAATAAAGCGCCCCAACATTAGCGTCTATTTTTATATCCAATCAAAATTACAAACACATATGCTCTAGGGAAGAAATTCCCTCCATTTCTAAAGAAAAGCGCGCTACTCTGACGTCATTTGTTTGTCTCTTATAATTGATAAACAACTCACCCCATCGCTCATTGTTACCCGCTCCTATTGTCAGTTTCAGTGAGGCCGTGTAAACTTATTTCCTAACAATGCTTATAATTAACAAACATCTCAAATCATTGTCATACAATAATGCTAATTTACACTACAATCACTCTGGCATTCGCAGTGTTGTGATATAAAATACTGTGTCATATGCCCCACTAGAAATATAATTATAAATATTTACAACTTTTTTTTGGAAATTTTATAATTGGGTTTTTAGTCTCCTAAATCTTGTAACACACGGTATTTATCACTTGCACTTAACACTGCACACGCATTTTACACACGTTGTACATCTTCCCTTTTTCTCGCCACTAGTCACTGGCTCGAGTCTAATGTGTTTAAATACATACATCTGACATTACATTTTTTTACAGCAAATACTGTACCCTGAACTATTTGGGTCACTGTTATAAAATGGTTATACTTTCTTAGATTATTGACATAAAAATTTATACACTCAAGGTTTTTAACCTGGTTCATTTTGTAATTATTGAACACATTTACCAAAATATTCATCCTCTATACAAATATATTTACATCTCTTAATTCTAGACATAATTTCACATTATCTGTGTGCTACATAAGTGTTTTACTTTAATTATCTTTACCCTTTTTATTGTTTTGTACTTTATATTCACAATACTCTTTGAATTATATCTACATACGTTTACTTTAATATGACGTTAAATTATCATTATTACATACTTCATTTCAAATGTGGTTAGAGTTTACTAAGAAAATGTTCTTTTTCCCCTTTAAGCATTTATTTTTGTCCTGGATTTATTTCTCCTTTCTTATGACATATTGAAGTGGTATACTTGTTATTTATTTATGTTTGTATTTGTTAGCCCCACGTTGGGCGCCAATTTGAAGGTGGTTTAATGTTTATTTATTTATTGAGCCCCACGTTTGGGAGCCAATTTGCGACGGTATTATTTATAATGTTTGTGTATGTGTGTTTACTTCACGTGGTGATGCCATTTTGTGACGTAATTCTTTGTTAGGTTTGTAGCTCCATCTGGTGTTAGCAATTTGCGGTAGTATTAATGTTTGTTTGAAAGAATGCTACTGTTATTTTTATTTAATTTTGGTTTACTGTCCTCCGGCTAGCTATGATCTTTTCGGTCAAGCACTTCTCTTTATACAGGTTGTGTAAACGGAAAGGAATCTTTTATCCAAAGATAACACTGATGAAGAAATTTGTTTTACACTTTTATTGTCGAACACGTTAACTATCACATTTACACATTGATCTTGACACTCGCCAAACTGAAACTGTTATAACAGCTTCTTAGTGATCACTTTTAATCCACGTACTTCAACCTTTTGTATGATTAACTTTACCATACTTGAGATTTTTCATAACTCTTATACGCGTAACTTGCGAATCGATAGCCGACGTGTAATATTTCTGCTGGGACTGAAGGCGACGTGTATCATACAAATATTTTCGACGAACTGACGGGAATGCGACGTGTAGTGTACAAAGAATTTTGATGAACTGCCGGGGTCTTTACCTCTAACCTACCTTTTATACTCCTACACCCAGATATGCCTAAAGATTATAACTGAGCTGCAATTGGCTAATAAAACGCGCCAACATTAGCGTCTATTTTTATATCCAATGAAAATTATGAATACATATGCTATAGGGAAATGTTCCAGAAGATTCTAAAAGAAAACGCGCCAACATTACGTAACTTCCTCGTTTCCAATAATGATAAACAGCTCACCCCCTCGCTGCATTATTGCACGCTATTATTGTCAGTTTCAGTAAGGCAGTATAAACTTACTTCCCAACAATAATTACAATAAACAAACATCTCAAATCAATGTCACATAATAATGCATATTCATACTATAATCACTCTTTACATTTAAATAATTTGTGATACAAATTACTGCATCAATATATACATAGTTAACCCTCTTACATTCCAATACTTTGTTCTGCAGTTTAGATTTACTTATCCTGGATTTGCTTGCTTATTTTTTTATTTTTTTTTAGCGGTTATTGTATTCCCTTTCCTGGATCAAATTGTCTATGGCTAAGCATCACTCGTAGCTGTATCGTAACCTTCCAAAATCTGTTCATAAATAGCCTCTTTAAGGATTCATATAAAATTTCAACCCCTGATACCATTTGAAACCAATCTAAAGTTTTCTGAACCACACATGTTTTAACAACTATCATTTTTAATTCTTCCGGTATCTTTTTAATTTGAAAGTACTCTGACAAGTCTGCAATAAACTGTACTGGATTGGAGTTTTCATTTTTAACAGCTTGGTGCTTGTTAATTTCAGAAGTTAGTTTTTGATTATTTATAGACAAAACCTTAATTTCTTCGCACAACTTATTTCTTTGTGTTTCCGACTCCTTCTGAATTTCATATATATCCCCTCTGAAATTAACTTGCGCCTGAATTAAATCTACATTTGTAGCCTCATTCATCTCTCTTAGCTCACTTGAAATGTTATTCATTTGGCTACCTAACTCTGTACAGTCTACATCAACATGTTCAATTTTAGTATTAACCTCACTTTTTTCGTTAGATATTTCCCTGCTCAAGTCTGACATTTTCATTGAAATTTTTCCTATCTCACTTGCTATTTATTTCCTGATTTTCATTTCTCATTCTTATGATATTACTATCTAGCTCCATAAATTTCTTTTCAATTTCTTCCCTGTTTTGTTCTAAGCTCTTACCAATATCTTCCCTTAATTCCCTATTATTCTTTTCCATATCTTCTCTCAATTCCCTATTATTCTTTTCCATATTTTCTCTGTTATGATCTATTTTTTTTCTAATTTCTTATTACTCTACCAATATCTTCCCTTAATTCCCTATTATTCTTTCCCATATCTTCTCTCAATTCCCTATTATTCTTTTCAATATTTTCTCTGTTTTAATCTATTTATTTTTTTTCTAATTTTTCATTACTCTTACCAATATCTTCCCTTAATTGATCTGATTTTTGCTCTAATTTCTCAGTATTCTTCTTTAATGTTTCACCAAAATTTCTCAGCATTTCCATCATCATACGAGCATCAAAATTAACATTTCCTGCTATTCTATTCTCACTTTCTTCACTAATATTTCCTCCCTCAAATCCTACATTTTTGAGCTATTTTCCGTAACCTACGTTGAATTACGGCTAACTGTTACATTATCCCCTTCCATAATTGTTTCTTCAGTATTATTAGTGGACATTGCTTTCTTAATTCTTCCACTTCTCAACAACATTTAATTTCTCACAATTTTTTTTTCTTTTAGGATACACAAAAAATTTACAATTTTCTAACCTTTATGATGCTATCTGATGATGTTGCTTTGATGTCCAGCTTCCTGCCCCTCTCTCCTAGATGTATATGTCGCCTCTGCGTCGTACTACAATGGATCTGCGTCGCCTCGCTGTCTTGCTGTCCTGTAGTCGAATTCTCCTGTTGCCTTCTATTCTCGTAGTTACGATATCCTCTCATCCACGTCGTCGGTCGTTCTGGTGGTTATTTCTGGGATCTGCGTCTTGTAGTTAATTGCACTGCTCCATTCACTCCACGTTCTGGTTCCTTCGTCCCTTCCTGGTTATTTCGCCCCACGTTGGGCGCCAATTTGTCGCGGTAACTTTCGTGTTATCTTATTTGCTGAGCGCCTTTTGTTGTTTTACTATTTTTAATTTTGAGCTCTTTGTCCTCCGGCTAGCTATTATTACCCAGTAGAGCAAATCTCTTGAACAGGGTGTGTAAACGGAAAGGAGTTGTTACTAAAAGATAACACTGATAACAGAATTTGTTTTTACACTTTTATTGCCATCACACTGAATTAATTTCACATATTTACTCTTGATACACGCCCGACTGAAACTGTTATATTTTCGAATGTAACTATAATTACTTATTTGCCGCACATTATTAATTCGCGTATTTCACATTTATAACAAGCTTTACGACGCGAGAGATTCTGTAGAACTGCGCGACGTGTAACCCATGAATGATTCTGTTGAACTGCGCGTTACCCGTCTCTGGCTGCATAATTTATACTCCCTCACCCCGATATGCCTAAACATTATAACAGAGCTGCTATTGGTAAATAAAGCGCCCCAACATTAGCGTCTATTTTTATATCCAATCAAAATTACAAACACATATGCTCTAGGGAAGAAATTCCCTCCATTTCTAAAGAAAAGCGCGCCACTCTGACGTCATTTGTTTGTCTCTTATAATTGATAAACAACTCACCCCATCACTCATTGTTACCCGCTCCTATTGTCAGTTTCAGTGAGGCCTTGTAAACTTATTTCCTAACAATGCTTATAATTAACAAACATCTCAAATCATTGTCATACAATAATGCTAATTTACACTACAATCACTCTGGCATTCGCAGTGTTGTGATATAAAATACTGCGTCAAAGTAACCAGAAGAATAAGCTTTTGTAAGAACACCTTCATTACCCGTTTAGACATTTCATTAGAAGTATAAGCAGAATGCAGTAGGCTAAAGTGATAGTCAAATCTTTTCAAAGCGGATCGCTGTGTGATGACTTTGAAATTCTGTTCTCTTCGCATGAACACGAAAAAGAAAGAAAGAAAAAACAACTTATATGTTACATTCATATGACTATCTAGGCATTCTTCAACAAAGTATTATTACGAAAACTTACCTTCTATCTATACCTTTTTCACTATGAGCTGAAAGGAGAAGTAAACAAAACCACGTGACAAGACAGCACCTCATTGGCTGGTGGACAAACTACAACCTTTCCCGCTTAGCATGTCATCTCTTCCTGTACAAAAACAGTTCTGTTCAGATCGTAACATTTTGTGGTTATTCTCGCGCAGAGAAATTTAAAAAAATCATTATTGTAACAGTACAATTTATGAAATTAAATGTGTTTGTTCAGATTCACCTATAACTACATGAAGCGTTATAGCAGAGGGTTTAAGAGGCTATGCACAGGCGCTGCAGTTCGTTTCGGATGAGAATCTTCTGCTACTGTGGAAAACATAAACACGGGAAACGGATAGAAGACAGTTGTGTTAAATGCTTTTAACAAATTCTGTGAAAAGTATCCATCTTTAATCGACAATTAATACGGTTGGCCATTGTTTAGCAATAATTAAACTTCTTTGTTAGTGATACTGACAGAATTGTTGCTCGGTCGCGGTTGTTTTCTGTTGTGTTTTAACCTATAGTGCTAATTGTTTTTTTAACTTGACTCATAAAAGGTTAAAGCAAAGGTGGTATACTGATATTAGTTATTAAATGAGTGATTTCTAAAGCCTGAAGTTAAGAACAGTTTACTCCAGTACCTTTAATCACAGATACAAAACTGTTCAGGTACAACTTTTATTTGTATACTTAGTTCCCGTCATCCTCCACGCGGTGCTGCCATGTGCTCGGCGGAGTGATACATTTAGGTTTTGTTTACTTCTCCTTTCAGCTTATAGTGAAAAAGGTATACTTCATCTTAATCGAGATAAACATTTGTGGAATTTGTCTTATTGTATAAGGTGCGGCAGTGGGATATGGCGGATTTTGCAGGCCTGTTGTGGGACACTCAGAACGAATTAAAATAAAACACATAACTATACTGAAGGTAATCTAGTACAATGTAATTTATTAATGCCTGATTACTTTTTAAAAGCTACGTTTTGTAAGTAGCCTCCACGGCAACGAATACATTCCTGCAATCTGCTATGAAATTCTGCATAATTCACCCCAACAAAACAGGATCGACGGAACTAATTCGTTCCTCATGTTTTCTTTGTGCTGGATGATGTTGATGATGATGATGATGATGATGATGATGATGGGAGGCTTGTGTATTGAATTGTTAAATTTCCTCATCCACTTTGGGATAGTCTTTCAGAAAGGATTTCTTCCATGCCGCGCGATATTAAATCCATTTCTCGTAAATTTTCTGTGCATATGAGTGATCGATTTTTACCGATCAATAAACCGAGCGGGATGGCTCAGGCGGCAACGTCTATAGCCCGCATTCGGTGGTTCATGGGTTCGATCCCCTCGGCCGACCTTCTTGACCCATGGGCTTTTTTGTGGGTTTCCCCGGGTCGCTAGGTGAATGCTGGGAAGGATAATTAAGCCCCTCGAATTTCCCCAATCCAAGGGAAAAGGATGCTCTGTGGAACCTTTGTCCCCCGGATTGGTGACGGTCTCTGGATCCCGGGCTCTCCAGGGGGGAGAGGACCCGGGTGATCCAGTGCCCATTCGGGGAGTTTAAATATGAAAATGGTAGGGGCCTTGCCCTCTTCTTGTTGTTTCTCCTGGTCCGTCCGCCCTCTGTCTCCTCTCACCTCTTCCCTTCCTTCCTCCCTCCCCTCCTGGGGGCGCCTAGTCAGGGGCATAGGCACAAAAGATCTGCTTAGGTCGAGGTACTAATTCCCCCTCCGCTTAGAAACCTAATCCTAACTCAAAAACGTGTTACTGCGAACACAAGTTCTACCACAGACTGTCATTCTAAACACTGAGAAAAGCAATTGCAGGGCTTCTAGATCACTTACCAACACTGCTGGTTTTTTCACTGAAAACCGCTAGAAACGAGCGCGTTCTGAAAACCTATATATTTCCTTGTAGTTATAAGAGGTTTACTCTATATTCACTCTTAGGTTGATCCGCGCCAAAATAAACCCGCGTGGCCAGTGTACCGCAGTACAATACAGTAGTAATGTGCACAGGAAGGTAGTCCCATGCTAATAATCTAAATTTTAGAATAAATTTATCCTTAAATGGTGTAATATTTCTATACAAATACCTAAGAGCTTAATAAACGCTGATTTATACAGTTTAACAGAGCTACAAGTCCCAACACGCAATTCGTATGCCACTTGCAATATGGGTATGCGCAGAATATTGTCTGCTACCAGAAATCAAAGCTTTCTATTTATTATCATGGTGGGCAGCAAATTTGCTCTTGCATTTTCGTCGACTTACGTGAAGCATAAGCCGGGCAAACCATTACTAGTTAAAAGCAACCGTGTTGAATGTTTTGTAATTTAGGTGAGAAATATCACACTTCACGTGAAAGAAGTGGCGAAATTAACCTCACCGGTGTTTCAGTACAAATATAAACAGTACTCGTAAAGAGTATTGTATTCCACCCAAAATTCTATACCGAGATTTCACCGGAAATACATGTTTTGAGACCCCCTGAATCCAAAAAAAGCATTTTTGGAAACATGTCCGTGTGTGTGTCTGTGTGTCTGTGTGTGTGTGTGTGTGTGTGTGTGTGTGTGTGTGTGTGTGTGTGTGTGTGTGTGTGTGTCGTCTGTGAACAGCATAACTCAGAAACGAACAGTCGGATAAACACCAAACTTGGTATTTAGGTTCAGTATCCTCCAGAGATGCGACATGAAGATTTTCAAGGAAATCCTTCCCGCCCCAGATTACCCTTTATATGAAAGATTTTTCGAAAATTTTAATTTTCTCCAAAATGGCTCTAAAGATTTTGATTAAAATATCATATGTTTAAGATATTTTCATGACAAATAAAATGTATATCTTGAATTTTCTGGAAATGTCTCCAAAAGTATTCTTCATTGTGAACGACTTTTGCATAACTGGTAAACCATAAGAGATAGACAAACTTTTACTACACAAAAAATGTAGATCGCGTTAAGATACACAATTTATTGCATATACATTTTTTTTGTTGAGTGATTAATTTTCGAGATATTGCTTGTTATTCCCTTAAGTTTTTCAACAATTTTCTCAAATGGGAATTCGTTATTCATTTTTTTTCTTGGATATGCAAAGAATATTAATCTGTGGCCAAGAGGGTGGTGCTGCTCCTAGCAACGAGCTATTAAGAGATATGTATGTGCTTAAAGGCTACTGTATTTCTATACTGCCCTTGTAAATATATTTTCCCCTTACATCTACAAGAAAATTAGTAATAAGATAGAGTCTGCAAATGCGTATCTCGATTAACATGAAGTAGATGGAGAATAAACGTTTGTAAAAATAGTTTGTACAAGAGTAGGGAAAGTCATGTGAGTGTAACACATCAGAATTTTTTTTAGAACTGGTCGCTATGTGTAAAATGTAATTTTCTTTGCATGTCAAAAGAACGTTTCTGAAAATGTTTATCTCGATTAATATGAAATAGATGGAGAATAAGAGTTTGTAAGAATAGTTTGTACAAGAGTAGAGAAAGTCATGTGAGTGTAACACATCAGATTTTTTTTAGAACTGGCCGGTATGTGTAAAATGTAATTCTCCTTGCATGTCAAAAGATCTTTTTTGAAAATGTTTATCTCGATTAATGTGAAATAGATGGAGAATAAGAGTTTGTAAGAATAGTTTGTACAAGAGTGGAGAAAGTCATGTGAGTGTAACACATCAGATTTTTTTTAATGAGCAGTCAACAGTTGTTAAAGTGCGCTTCCAGAGAGCGAACGAATGTAGGTTATCGCATATATATATATATTACTTTCCTTGTCGCTCGTTTCTTTTAGAATTAAAATTAACTATTATATGTGCAGACGTTAATTTTGGTGTAACTATAAATCTTATCTGCTTTAACACCTAACAGAACATGCGAGTTACCAATTAAGTTGTCGGAATAAGGGCTCTGTTCTTTTTGCATTATGTACCGCATGTATTCGCCACATGGACATGAAATTATGTCTATTTCTGACGCGAATGGAGGAAGGATACCTTATTAAGTGCACTGGTCACTTGGGCTTTTTTTTTTTGGCGCGGATCAACCTAAGAGGGAACACAGTTATGGGTAATGTAGGAGTCTTTGAGAGATAGTAAACTCTTTTAAGAGCGAGTGTTGGCTTTGAATTTCCATTTGCCCTACATATGCAAGAGAGGAAAATCTGTGTAGCACTCACACGACTTTCTCTACACTCTTTTCTACAGACTATTGTTGCAATACAAATTATTCGTCTATCCACTTCTTGTTAATACATATATTATTTTTAATTTAGTATCTGACTGCATTTGAGTTGCCAAATTACATAGAATAATTGATACAACACAACAAAATAATATAGAAATTATCAGCATATAAAAATAACTATGGTGAATACAGAACAATATTATAATTAGGCAACAACATTAAAATTAATATATAATACGGAAAGAATAAACGTATTCCACATATTAAGAATTTATAATCAATAATTTAACAAATTAAGTGATGTTAATACCATATACATGATTCATTACTCATTTACACGTTTCGTTGTTGGTATAAGAAGAATACAACAAGCTAAGGCGATAGTTAATATTTTCAAAGCAGTTTGCTCTGTGATGACTTTGAAATAGATATTTGCAGTTGAGAAAAGTATAGGTATTTGAAAATTCAAAGCAATAACAACGAATGTGTCATACATGGTGAGCGACACAAAAAAGTCATTTACATTAATTGTACGCTTTAACAAGATCTACCATTTTATTAGAAGATTTTGTCTGGCTCTTTACTAGTTATGTAAAAGCCTTAGTCATTTTTGAGAAGATAACAAATAATGAAAGCTATGTTCATTAAGATATGTTCATTACAAATAAATTGTATATCTTGAATTTTCTAGGAATAGTCTGTGAAGCTCTCTTTATTCTGAATGACTTTTGTATAATTGGGAAACCGTAAATAGTATATTAGGCAATGAGACTATAATGGTAATAATTAAAACGCGAGTATAATTATCATAGGAGCGATTTAATCACCATTATAGTCAAGTTTCACACCACTGTTTATGCTCGACCACGTATCTAAATTAAAGGTTTCATAAGTATTCGTTTCTGGTCTGAGTGATGTATTACAATCGTTATTCATTTATCTATGGTTACAATACAATGACCTTGTAGCACCTGTGCCATACAAAGTTGCTAGCGTTGTGAGACGTACTACGCAGAATAATCGATACTTGCGCTTTCACAGTGTTACGTGGCCACTTCTGATTGGTCAAATACCAATACTTTAATGAAAAGGTGTACTTTAATGAACCCATTAAAGCACTCCTACCAGTCGTATAAATACTACATTTTGGCATGGTCGAGCATAATCATAAATAAAATCTTACTAAATAAAAAGTGTAAATCTGTTTAAAGCACACAATTTAGTTCAAATAAAATTTTTTGTAGCTTGAACTATTTCCGAGATATTCTTTGTTATTGTTGGAGTTTTTAAATACACTTTTCTCAACTGCAAGTCACTATTGTTTTTTATTTCTTTCCCTTTCTTTTTCGAGTTCTTGCAAAAATAATGGAATTTTAAAGGCATTACACAGCGACCAGCTTTGAAAAACTTGACTATTGATTTAGCTTAGCGTATTCTTCTTATACGTATGACAAAATTGTAAATGAGTATTAAAGAAGTAAATAGAAGAATAAACATTTTAAAGAACTGTTTGTAGAAGAATAAGTAGAGAAATTATGTGAATGCAACGCATCGGATTTTCATTAAAACACCATAAGTTTAAGATATCTTTAATGATAAGTAAAATGTATACCTTGCATTTCATTTTCTGCGAAGGGCTCTTCATTCTGAATGGCTTTTGTGTAATTGGTAAACCGTAAGAGATAGACAAAATCTTACTAAACAAAAAGTGAAGACCTCGTCAAAGCACGCAGTTTATGCTAACTTTTTTTTTTTTTTTTTGAAGTTTAGCCTGTCCGAGATATTTCTTGTTATTGATTTGAATTCCGAAATACTTTTAATGTTTTTAAATGACCAGTAAACGGAGGGCAAACTCACACCTCAAGCCAATGCGCATCTTTTGTGCTTACCACCCCTAGAAGGAACGGATGGGGTGTGGAACTGCATTAGGGTATAGACCGGCCGACAGAGATGCGCAGAGGTACCTAACGATTCTAAGCTCTATGACCCGGTGATACCGGTGGCCTGAGAGAGGCTTCCTCTGGAGGAATCGGACAGAAATCGACCCACCAGAGGCGGCTTAGAGAAGGCTGGCATCTGGAAGTGCCGACAAGATCTTTCCAAAGTACAAGCATCTACGTCATCCGTCGAACACATTGTGACACTGCACAGTCCCTAGCCCTACCTGAAACATGCAAGGGAAAGCGAAATGATAGGAAATAAAGGAGAGAAGAAATCGCCCCAGCATTCACCTACCCAATTAAAAAGCCCATGGTCATAGTGGACAACCCCAGGAATCGAACCCAGAATCTGCCGAATACGAGCCTCACATTCGATTCCTGCAGAGTATTTCACTCGGTTTTTCAAAGGTTAAGTCGCTATTCGATTTTTCTCGTGGTTATGCATAGAGCATGGACTTTCTAAGCCATTACATAGCAATCAGATTTTTAAAAGGATTATCGCCTTTAGCCTGCTGTATTCTTCTTATATCTACAGCGAAATGTGTGATGAAGGTTTACCTGACTAATAAGCTTTTACAAGAATAGTATGTAGAAGAATGAATAGAGAAAGTTATGTGAATGCAACTCATCAGATTTTCAAACCGTGCTGTTCTCTCTCTCTCTCTCTCTCTCTCTCTCTCTCTCTTTCAGGTATCTACTTCTTGTTAAATAAACTTTCATTATTCATTTACACATATCGTTGTAGATATAAGTAGAATGCAGTAAGCTAAAGGCGACAGTCAGATTTTTAAAAAGCGAGTCGCCGTGTGTTGGTATCGAAATCCCATGCTCTTTGCATGACAACGTGAAAAAACGAACAGTGACTTTACCCTTTGAAAAAATTATGCATTTCAGAATTCAGACTGATAACAAACTTTATCTATGAAAGGGTTAACGTCACAACATTTTTTATTCCACTTAAATTATGTGCTTTAACAAGATCTACATTTTTTTGTTTAATAGGATTTTGTCTATCTCTTACGGTTTACCAGTTATATAGGATACCTATGAAGAACTGACAAATTTATTTCTTTAATTGTTTCAAAACGAGTTATGCTAGCGACAACTTATTATACCAGAAATACAGAGAAATTTTGGGAGATTATTTACCTCTATAGCAAATGTTGAAAATATCCTCTATCCTGCATAAGGCACAACTAAACACATGTTCCATGTTACTAGCCACTCGTTGGAGGACTCTGTTGTCAATGGCTTGAATCTCCTGTGTAATGTTGTGCTTCAATTGTCCAATGTCTGGGGACGTGTGGCAAAAACCTGTCTTTTAAGTAATCCCATAGAAAGAAGTCCGGCGATGTCAAATCCGGAGATCTCGGTGGCCACAGATTCTTGGAAATTATCCGGTGGTCAAGAAACTTGCAATTAGTGCCATGGATTCGTTTGATATGCACTGTCCTACTGAAAATATCCTTGACTCAGCTCTACATCGTCTAGTTGCTCAGCAAACTCCATGAAAATCCGACGGTACTCTGCAGTGTTCACATTGTTTAAAAAAAATGGTCCCACTATTCTCTGTGCGGATATTGTGCACCAAACTCCGATTTTAACCGGGTGCATAGGTGCATAGCCGAATAAATGGAACCATACTTCATCTATGAACCATGGAATGCACAATATAACAGGATTTAGCACAATGAACGCCTGAAACCAACGTCCTATGCAGCTTTAGGCCTGCACTTTTCACAGCTCTCTGACACATTGAGTAGTTTTACCCTGTGTCCTTCGACAAACGTCTTAATTTATTTTTTGGGTGACTGATCCAGTTGTGCTCTTACGTCATCAACAACCGTGGGAAGCCTAGATGGACGAGTTTTTCCTTTTTCACTCACCAGAGATCCAGTTGTTTCCAATTTGATACCAGTCCCAGTATTGTGTTTCTTTGGGGAGGATTCCGAACACCAAATTCTCTCTGGTATGTCCTTTAAGTAGCTGTAATTGAATTCGTAATCCAGTATTGCTCTACAAGGAAGAGTCGTTCATTTAATGTGTACTCCATTTTCACGTTGACTAGAACAAAATCTCAACATCAGTTGCCGACAGTAAAACTAACAATTACAAATAAAACGTGAACATCTGCGCATCTAGTGACGGGGAATCGAAACTCCAGAATATTCTACTTAATTTGGTGCCAAAATTGGGGCATTGCATGAATTTCGAAGAGAATAATTAAAGAAAGAAATGTGTCAGTTCTTCATAAATTACCCTGTACAAAGGTATTCAGAACAAAGAGGTCTTTATAGGCTATTCCCAGAAAACGTAAGATATACACTTTGTTATGAAACAGCTTAATCAGACGGTATTTTAATTCGGGTGGTTATAAACATTTTTGAGAAAATAAATAATAACGATGAATTTTCCATGTAAAGGGAGTTTATTGTGGGGGAGGGTTTCTACAAAAACCCTTCGTATCCATACTTGGAAGATGCTGTAGTTAGTTTCGTATTTAACCGACTTTCCGTTTTTACTTTGTGCTGTTCACAAACACACACGGACCTTTTTCGAATTGCTTTTTTCGATTCAGGGAGCCTCGTAGTATTCGTTGAAATCTCGACATCTAATTTCTGGGTGGAATACAGCACTTCCTATGCTTACTACAGGCAATTAGTACAGAAAGTAAAAATAGATCGGAAGAGAGGGAAAAGCTTATTTCCTGAGCTTCAGACATTTTACGTACATTAACTACTGTAGAGCACTGTTATGTTCCCTTTGTTCATCCGTCCGCATAAAACAGTTCAAGAAACTGCCGCAGTTACGTTTAGGAGTTTGAACAAACTTTGTCGACATATTTCAGAATTAATCGGTAGTTTGCTTTCGGAGTCACCACGAATTTTAGTTTATGGGCGAAGGCATAGAGATTTAAAACCTTATATACAATTTGAAAAAAAATCTGATGTGTTACACTCACATGACTTTCTCTACTCTTGTACAAACTATTCTTACAAACGCTTATTCTCCATATGCTTCGTGTTAATCGAGATATCGATTTGTTAATCTTATTGCTAATTTTCTTGTAGATGCAAGGGGAAATGCTAGGCTTTAAGGGATAGTCAAATATTTTAAGAGCTGGTTGCTATGTGGAGTATTCCATTCTCTTGCATTACCAGGACAAAAAAAAATAACGAATTTGAGAAAAAGTATAAGTATTGGAAAATTTAAGGGAATAACAAGCAATATCTCGAAACAAGTTCACCCAGCAAAAAAATGTATTTGACATAAATTGTGTATTTTAACGCAATCTACATTTTTTGTGTAGTAAAATTTTGTCTATCTCTTTTGGTTTACCAGTTATGCAAAAGTCGTTCACAATGAAGAATACTTTTGGAGACATTCCGAGAAAATTCGAGATATACATTTCATTTGTCATGAAAATATCTTAAACATATGATATTTTAATCAAAATCGTTAGAGCCATTTTTGAGGAAATTAAAATTTTCGAAAAATGTTCCATGTAAAGGGTAATCTGGAGTGGAGGGATTTTCTTGAAAACCTTCGTGTCGCATCTCTGGAAGATACTGAACCTAAATACCAAGTTTGGTGTTTATCCGACTGTTCGTTTCTGAGTTATGTTGTTCACAGACACACACACACAGACCCACACATGGACATGTTTCCAAAAATGATATATTTTTGGATTCAGGGGTCTCAAACATGTATTTCCGGTGAAATCTCGTATCGAATTTTTGTTTGGAATGCAATACTTCCCCTACTTACTATACGTAGTAGAGAAAGTTAAAAAAGTATTTTGTGCATTTAACCTCTTCATGCATGAAGATATCATGTGATAACACATGATTTGATTTCCGTTTATTTCACAAGTATGGCATTAGGACCACCCATGAATGCACAAAGGTAACGTTTAATACCAGAGCGTGTTGCTTCAAAAGTGCATAAGATTGCAGCACTCCCTGGATGAAGCAATATATCTTGAAGGAAGGAGTGTGCAACACCTTATTGGATGTACTAGTTTTCAGACGTTTGGAACAATGTTTTACATAACAATTCATATTATAAAGGGGCAAAAAATAGTATTTAAATTGTTGGTATCTATTACTACTTACTATATATATATAATTTGAAATTAATTAATGACAATATTAATAATATTGGAAAATAGTGATGTACACATGATAACATTATGGATTCAGGTGGGCTGAAGATTTTGAGTTTATGTAACCATTCGTAATTTTACACCATAGTATTTCGATCTAATAATCTTGTATTCTTGCTTATAAGAATTATTTCAGTATTTAATGTGTATTATTATGAATTTTCAGTTTAGTAAAGGACAGAAATGTCAATTATTAGAGGAAGAGATTGTGAATTTACTTCTGAAATTACTACCAGCTTTAGATTATGAAAGGAAGCATCTTCTGAGAGCGGTTATAAGGGAAATGCGAGAAGCAATTTTGCTTCCTGATGAACAAGAAGTACTACCTATATTAGAAGTGGAAGAAAATGAAGCTAAAAGGTGGATTAGAAAGAAAAATCCACGATTTATATTTCTGGTCCATTTAGTCAACATGTACATGGATAGAATGGGCCTTCCGGATCCTATGGCTGATTGCCCATTGGCCCCAGTATCTAAAGAAAGAAATGATACTTGAAGCGTTTTCCACATGATTAATATCATACTAGTAAATTTATAAATACTTTATAGGAAATACTAATGGCAATAAATGTTATTTTGTGAAATTCAGATTTATTGTGCTTGATAATGAATATGAATGGAAGAGAGGGCGACCTTCAAATGATGCTATTGCCGATCCACCACCTAAGAAAAACACAGCTGTTCTAAATACAGCAATTCCTAACTTTAGATTCCATGGAAGAGGTTATCATCTTACGCAAGGTGACTAAGAAAAGGCAATGCGTTGTCATGACACATGTAAACGAAGAATGAGATGTAAGTGCAAGAAATATAATACGCCCTCAATGTATCGAGAACTTCCACATGAAGTAACATACGTGATGCTCAAATTTTTCCCTTTTGTAAACATTTTTGCATGTTTGTATTAGAGCCTCGAATGCATAATGTACACATATGATATCATGTTCATAATTTGTTCAAAAAATAATAATATACATTGATGAGCTTGAAATCATATTATTTAATGTAGATTTGACAATTTTAAAGTATGACATTTTTTTTTCATGTTCCTTGATAATTCATGCATGAAGGGGTTAAAACTTTATTGAATACTGCATAACTTTAAGAATACTGTAATTGGATAGGTTATTAAATGCTTACCTGCGTGAACCGCTACACATACTTAAGCAATTCAAATATTACATTCCAGAATTTCAGAAAATGTTAATATACTTTTTCAATGAGCCCGAATAGGCGCAAAATTAAGGGTAATTAAATTAAATTTAGTTTTATTTATGGACATTCTTTAATTATGGTTCTTAACGTCCCATTCTATATCGGGCTCAGAGGCCTCTTTTATCAGGCTTGAAGTTCTTTTACGTGCTGTAAATCTCCGCCACGGGATCATGGGCTTTACTTCCCTTATGAAGGAGCCATGCTTAGGAGTTTTACGTTCGAAAAAATGCATCGCCCTCCGCCGGGTTAGAACCCACGATCTGGGTTCTAGACTAGCATGGTATCTCTAGACCACGGAGGACGACAATAATTGTTTTTTCTCACAAAGTTTGAAAGGTAGAATCAGAGTGGAAATTTCAATGCGACATTAAATGCAACAATTCAATACAGCATTAAATGTGAATCATTGGGTAATTTAATGTTCTACCGGCATGTTGCGATGGAAGCCTAGTTGGCTGAAGCAGCGGCACGGTAAGCCGAAGATATGTGGTTCAAATTCCGGCAATGGAGTCGATTCTACCTTTCTAAGTTTAAGGGTAGCTCAGAAAAGAGCGTAATTAATTTTGCTTCCTAACATATTTTAACTAGCGGAATGCACTGCATTAAAGATTTGGTCTATTTTATTTCTCACTATCTTTGCCACCTACCTATAGTAAATAAGAGGAAGTATTGCAATCACCCAAAAATTCGATGTCGATATTTCACCGGAAATACACATTTTGAAAACCCCTGGACGCAAAAATCCTTTTACGTCCATGTGTGTGTCTGTGAACAAAATAACTAAAACGAAATATTCGATAAATACTAAACTTGGTATTTAAGTTCAGGATCCTCCAAAGATGCGAGATAAAGATTTACATGAAAGTCCTCCCTAACTAAACTACTTTTACATGAAAAAAATCCATATTTGGGTTTTCTCAAGAATGGCTCTAACGCTTTTCATTAAAATATAATTTTTTTAAGAATATGACAAATAAAGACATATCTTGAATTTTATGGGAATGGCCTTTGAAGCCTTCCTCAATCGGAAGGAATTTTGTGTAACCAGTAAACCACAAGAGAAAACAAAATGTAGAGCTCTTTAAAACAAACGATAATTTTCCAATTATTATTTTGAGCCATCATCAGATTCGGAGATAAACGTTAGTATTGTTTGACGTTTTCAAGTTCTAAGTGCTGTCTCTATTCATTTGTTTCTCGTGATGTCTTGGAAATAGTGTGGAATTTCAAGGTCAACATAGCGATCTGGATTCCAAATTCCTGACTATCGATTCGCTTTTCTCTATCGGCTTTGTAGTTACGAAATACGTAATGAGGCTTATTTTGAAAATATTTATCCTAATTAAAGCAAATTAAATAAAAACAAACCTTTCGTAAGCATAATTTTTAAGAGGTATATCAAAATAATCGACAGAAATACGCAGGGAAAGTCATGTGAGTGTAACTAATCTGATTGTTAACAATGTAAACTTTTTTTAAAAAAAAGGCTATATTTGTTTTCATAAGTATTACAATACTAACGGTCTTATCAGGCTTTACGCGGGCGGCTTTTTATACCCCGAATGATGATTTAATTAGTATTATTTACCTATCTCGGATTCTTTGGAAACGACCGAGTAATGCTCTGAATGTTGTAATGCTAAATTTTCCCCATTATTTCCTAGAAGTATAATTTCGTGAGGTGCTCGATGTTATCTAATAACACCGAGTCAAACGGCTCTGCGATAACATGTGAAGTTAGCATTTTCGGGAGGTTCCGGGTTCGATTACCGTCGACCGCTCTCTCTGACCTTGGATTTCTTGTGGGGTTTCCCTGGTCGGTAGGCGAATACTGGGGTGTTTTCTAATCTACTGCGATTTCTTTTCCATCATTTCCTTTCCATTCCGTTTCCTTCTCATCTTTCAGGTGTGCTTCTAGGTTTCGTGGCGTATGGCGGTGTTAGACGACACTGTTGCTCAAAGGAAGGAATGCTCCCCGCGTACATTAGAGGGCTGCTTGATCGACGGGTCCTACATCGCCCGCTCTAGGCAGCTCCAGCAGTGCGACGGTCTTCGAGCCTGGAACTGATAAGAGACTTTCGCGTGTTTCTGTCGTCTGTTTGTCTGCAGCTTTTAGCCTCCTGTGGTTCCTTTTCTTCATTCCTTCCTCCTACAATAGATCTATGTACGTCGCAGTGCGCGAGGTGCCCCCTCCGTTGTATAACCGAACCTAACCTTCCTAATGATGGACGAAATGTATCCTAATAATCACGAAAATGGGTTTAAAATATTGTCGCCTGTTTTATTTCTGATTTTCTTAACATTCTCACCCCAAAAGTCTTCCAGGTCCCAGGAAGTTTGTGTTGCCTGTGAGTATTGTGTAGCGGTCAAGGAATTATTGGAATGGCCAAGTAATTGTTTGATAACCACAGCAGATGCAATTTTTAGCCCTTATGCTTTCTCTGTGGTACCTCTCCACAGAAATATCATACTGACATCAGTATTAAAAAAAATCTGACGTGTTACACTCACATGACTTTCGCTACTCTTGTACAAACTATTTTTACAAACTCTTATTCTCCATCTATTTCATAATAATCGAGATAAACATTTGCGGAAACGATCTTTAGACATGCAAAGAGAATTACAATTTTACACATAGCGACCAGTTCTAAAAATGTTTGACTATCGCTTAAGGCGTACTATGTTCCCCTTGTTTTGTAATTGCAAGGGCAATATAGAAATACAGTAGCCTTTAAGCATAGACATATCTCTTAATAGCTGGTTGCTAGGTGCAGCACCATTCCCTTTGCCACAGATTAATACAGATAAACACCAAACTTGGTATTTAGGTTCAGTATCTTCCAGAGATGCGATACGAAGGTTTTCAAGAAAATCCCCCCACCCCAGATTACCCTTTACATGGAACATTTTTCGAAAATTTTAATTTTCTCAAAAGTGACTAACGATTTTGATTAAAATATCATATGTTTAAGATATTTTCATGACAAATGTAATGTATATCTCGAATTTTCTGGGAATGTCTCCAAAAGTATTCTTCATTGTGAACGACTTTTGCATAACTGGTAAACCATAAGAGGTAGAAAAAATTTTACTACACAAAAATGTAGATGGCTTTAAAATACACAATTTATGTCATATACAATTTTTTTGTTGAGTGAACCATTTTCGAGATATTGCTTGTTATTCCCTTAAATTTTCCAATACTTATACTTTTTCTCAAATTCGTTATTCATTTTTTTTGTCCTGGTAATGCAAAGAGAATGGAATACTCCACATAGCAACAACCTCTTAAAATATTTGACTATCGCTTAAAGCCTACCAATTGCCCTTGCATATACAAGAAAATTAGCAATAAGATTAACATCTCGATATCTCGATTAACATGAAGCATATGGAGAATAAGCGTTTGTAAAAAATAGTTTGTACAAGAGTAGAGAAAGTCATGTGATTGTAACACATCAGATTTTTTTGGATTCAGGTGGCCTCAAAACATATATTTCCTGTGAAATCTCGATATCGAATTTTTGGGTGGAATGCAATACTTCCCCTACTTTCTCTACGTAGTGGAGAAAGTACAAATAGTAGAGGAAACGGTCAATATCAAGATTCCCCATTCCCAGGCTATGGATTTGAACATTTCGGAAATAGCTCCTAGATTTTTAATTATCGAGAAAAAACAGTGTTGTAAATTGTTAATTATGGGAAACGGATTTCTGAAGTTACGGTGGACACAATTATTTTATCTCTTTACAATATAGGAATTCAGTATGCTTTTGACTCTGGTAATGAACTTGATTGCAATATACAGAGAAATACATCAAGCCTTTCTTACATAAAGTGCATTAAAGACTTTTGGCATTCAGAATTTTATTGCATAATCTCTAGGATTAGCATGAGGGTCTCTCAGATAGGGGTACTGAGGGGATACAGCAAGCTGAGGTAATAATCAAATCCTCAAAAAGCGAGTAATATATGCCAGCGTTGAAATTCCATACTTTAAATGACCGTGACTGTGCTAAAAAGAATTGTGTATCATATTTACATGGCATTTTCTACTCACTATTCTACAAACTATTCTTATAAAAGCTATAAAAAGTTAAAAGCACGGGAGTCCCGAGCCACCCCGACCTGTTCGGTGTGGATTCCTCCTCACGCCAGTGGACTTGACTATCGTAGTGATGGAATGTTGTAATTGCCCTTAACACCCAATTCTTATACCTGCTTCAAGTTATCTAAGTTAAACATTTGCAGAAGTTGTTTTATTACACGCTAGCTGGCTTACCCGACGTTGCAAGGTTAACTTTTTAAACGCCAATGCAAATTAATTTCATTTACCTCCCTCACTTCTTTATGAAATTATTAACCGAATGCAGAAATGGGTGGAGAAAGAGGGGAAGCTATCAAAATTCCAAGCAGGATTTAAAAAATCTGATGTGTTACACTCACATGACTTTCTTTACTCTTGTACAAACTATTTTTACAAACGCTTATTCTCCATATGCTTCATGTTAATCGAGATGTCAATCTTATTGCTAATTTTCTTGTAGATGCAAGGGGAATTGGTAGGCTTTAAGCGATAGTCAAATATTTTAACGCTGGTAGCTATGTGGCGCATTCCATTCTCTTTGCATGTGCAGGACATAAAAAAATGAATAACAAATTTGAGAAAAAGTATAAGTATTGGAAAATTTAAGGGAATAACAACCAATATCTCGAAAACCGTTCACTCAACAAAAGAAATGTATATGACATAAATTGTGTATTTTAACGCGATATACATTTTTTGTGTAGTAAAATTTTGTCTCTTATGGTTTACCAGTTATGCAAAAGTCGTTCAGAATGAAGAACACTTTTGGAGACATTCCCAGAGATATACATTTCATTTCTCATGACAATATCTTAAACATATGATATTTTAATGAAAATCGTTAGAGCCATTTTTGAGAAAATTAAAATTTTCGAAAAATGTTCCATGTAAAGGGTAGTCAGGAGTGGGTGGATTTTCTTGAAAACCTTCGTGTCGCATCTCTGGAAGATACTGAACCTAAATACCAAGTTTGGTGTTTATCCGACTGTTCGTTTCTGAGTTATGCTGTTCACAGACACACACACACACACACACACACACACACACACACACACACACAGACACACACACGGACATGTTTCCAAAAATGCTTTTTTTGGATTCAGGGGGTCTCAAAACATATTTCCGGTGAAATCTCGGTATCGAATTTTTGTGTGGAATACAATACTATACGTAGTAGAGAAAGTAAAAATGAATAACGAATTTGAGAAAAAGTATAAGTATTGGAAAATTTAAGGAAATAACAAGCAATATCTCGAAAACGGTTCACTCAACAAAAAAAATGTATATGATATAAGTTGTGTATTTTAACGCGATCTACATTTTTTGTGTAGTAAAATTTTGTCTATCTCTTATGGTTTACCAGTTATGCAAAAGTAGTTCATAATGAAGAATACTTTTGGAGACATTCCCAGAAATTTCGAGATATACATTTCATTTCTCATGACATTATCTTAAACATATGATATTTTCATCAAAATCGTTAGAGCCATTTTTGAGAAAATTAAAATTTTCAAAAATGTTCCATGTAAAGGTTAGTCTGGGTTGGGGGGATTTTCTTGAAAATCTTCGTGTCGCATCTCTGGAAGATACTGAACGTAAATACCAAGTTTGGTGTTTATCCGACTGTTAGTGTTTGAGTTATGCTGTTCACAGACACACACACACACACACGGACATGTTTCCAAAAATGCTTTTTTTGGATTCAGGAGGTCTCAAAACATGTATTTCCGATGAAATCTCGGTATCGAATTTTTGGGTGGAATGCAATACTTCCCCTACTTACTATACGTAGTAGAGAAAGAAAAAATGAAGCAGAACAACAGATAATATATTAATCATAGAGACAATAGTGAATAAATACTTAAGCATAAAAAAGGGTAGGATATACATAATTTGCTGATGTAGGAAAAGCCTTTGACACTATTAACAGGGATGCACTATGGTTAAAACTAATTAAGAAAGGAGTAAGCGAATCATCTATAAAGAGTATAAAACATTTATATGCAAATGAGTTTTGCGTGAAAATAGCCAAGTAAAGAATTACTGAAGAGAACGCGAATATTTCAGGGCTTAGACAAGGGTGCAAACTTAGTCCAGTGCTATTTAACCTATTCATAGATGATATTACAGAAGAGATAAGAAAATGTAACAGGCATTCACCAGTCATTAATAATAAGGAAATACTAGGATTATTGTTTGCAGATGATCTGGTGGCAGATTCCATTTCAGTTCTGGGCTAAGTAAAGCTAAACGAAGCAATTGGCAAATACTGCAAAGACTAGGGATTGAAAGTGAACAAAAAAAAATTCAAAATCATGATTTTTAAGCAAGGATATAATCTAAGAGAGACGAAGTATTGGAAAGGAACGGAGTTGGAAGTAGTGAGGTAAATTGACTATCTAGGAGTAAGGCTCAATAATACAGAGGATTAGGGAGAACAGAAGAAAAAAGTACTAATAAAGGGGGAACATTCAATACAGGTAATCAGAGTCGTCCTCCGTGGACTAGTGGTACCGTAATAGCCTCTAGTTCCCAAGGTCGCGGGTTCAAACCCGGCGGAGGGCGATGAACTTTTTTCGGGCGTAAAAATCCTTAGCATGGCTTCCTTCGGAAGGAAAGTAAAGCCAGTGGTCCCGTGTTGTAGATTTACGGCACGTAAAAGAACCTCAAGGCTGATAAAGAGGTCTCTGAGCAAAATTACCGGTCTTTCACGCCCAATATAGAATGGGACGCTAAGGACCATAGTAGTGAAAGAACATCCATAAATAAAACTCAATTTAGTTTAACAGGTAATCAGAGCATGTGTGAACAAAATACCTGAAATGCAAATTACATGGCTAGAAATGATGTATAGTACCGTGGTGGAACAAGGGTGTTATACGCAGCAGAGATTTGGGGGATGGAAAAAGGATGGGAAAATGTATATACTATAGGAATTCTCGCAAAATCACTTTGGAGTTACCAAGAAGTAGCACAAGGAGAGCTATGGAAAGTGGGAGCAAAAGGCAAAATGCTAGAATGAGTAATCGCATACTGGTTCAGAATAAAGCTACTAGAGAAAATTATATACTAAAACAATGCTTGGTTGTACAGCACAAAAGAGGGAAAAAAGAAACTTGATGTGTACAAGATACAAACAACATTGGAAGAAGAAATAAAAATGGGGAAACATTGGCAGAAAGAAACAAAAAAAGTAAGGGTTTCTGAAAATAAATTAGAATAAGCGTAGAGGATATTGAAAAGCAAGAAATTTTCAAGGAAAAAGTCAATAGTGGATTATAGATATTTAAAAACAGAATGCAGTAAAGACAAATACATCGAAGTATGCAAGAAAGAAGTCAGAATGGAGTATGCAGGTGTAATGAATTTAAGTGGTCTAACAGGGAGGAGAAGGGGAGAGAGATGTAAATGTAATAGATTGCATGATAATTGGCATTATATTATGGAATTCGATGATATAGGTAAAGCAAGAGACAATGTAATACTAGAGAAATGGAAAAATTTACCAATAGAGCTAAAAGTTAGGAAGATCAAATGAATAGTAGAAGAAAGCAGGAAAACATTTAGGTAAAATAAATTAGAATGATTAAAACAAATGTGAACCAAATTGGAGAAAATACGGAAAAAGAGTAACAAGATATACAAGTAAATAATGGATACATTATACCTCCCCATTCCCCATAATAAGCAACTCCAGGAGGGAGTAACAGATTGTATAAATTGTGTGTGAAGTTTAAAGAAGACAATAAGTCATTGATTGTGAAATTATTGTACAATGATCTAGAGGGCTTTTATAGTAAATCCTCCATTTACCGCTTATAATTGTATACAATCCCAATTATTCCTAATAACAGATTAAAAGTCCTCAGATATTCACGCAAAAGGATGTGAAACAACGGCAGAGCGACTGGCTTCCTTAACATTTCCCGATAGCCTTCCACGTTCTGGAAATACTGCATAGCCTACAAGTATCCTTTGGTGTTGGAAGAATCCTAGTCGGAATAGTCGAGCAATACTTTAGATCAAGGGTGGCGAAAACGACTTCCTTCCGCGAGTCACCAAATATGCAACCCGCACTACATCACTCAGCAGCATGTGAAAATCAAACGGACAGTTGCAGAGAGGGAACGTGTGCCTGCGAGTCAAAATAACTCGCGAGTCACGTTTTCGCCACCTCTGCTTTAGATAATTATAGCAGGTTAAAGTTTAATCTTTATTACTTCTTTTTGGTCCCCTAGTTATTTAATAACATTAAAGCTACCTAGTAGTCATATAATACAGAAACCGGAAACATATACAACATAATAAGATCCGCGCTTCCAGGCCATTGTCAAGTAGACACATGTGTATTCTCGTTGCGAACATCGAGAAAAATAACCTCAGTTAATATAAAACATTGGTTCACTATTTCTAATGTTATCAGCTTTCATTATTTATAAAATTGTCATGTAAATATCTCCTCTCAAGGGCCTTCATTTGTACGAACGGGTTTGGGCACCGGAGTCGCGAGCCACCCCGACTTGCTCGGTGTGGTTTCTATTCGTATCGGTGGACTTGACTATCGTAGTGATGGAATGTTATAATTTCCCTTAACACTGAAATCGTTTGTTGTAATGTCTGCTGTCACTATTTTTTAGTTAAATAGTCTGTCTCTTTAATTAGGGACAGTAGTTTATTAATTAAGCTTTTTTAAGGAAAATCATAATTTGGGTTTATTAGACCCAAAATTTCATACATTTTCCTACCCAGTGATTCACATTTTAAGATTATATGAGGCAGTTTCATCCTCCTTGTTACATAGTCAGCATACTGGTTCCTCTCTGAAGATTCCAATTGTATGCATGTGTTTCCGTAATCTACAATGTCCCGCCAAGTGTCTGGTTATTAGGTTTATTTCAGATCTATTGAGATTAAGTACGTTCGGTGGAAAGGAATATCCTGGAGATTGAGGGGTGCGAATCTAAGCGTGGGTGTTTCTAACGTTTTCAGGGAAAGTATACCTTACCAATACACCGCCTTGGGTTCTAGTTCATCTGACCGAGAACCTAGGGGCTAATCCACCTCTAGTCAATGGACCAGGACTGATTTTCAAACGAACTCCAGGGTGAGTGGATCGGCGAGCCCGACATACCCCCTCTTTCATCCCAGTGGGTTTATCCTCAACCTCTTTTTGGACATCCGTGATAGTTGGGGAGCACTGGGCGGCGAGATTAAACTACAACACTTCATGACTGCATCAAATGTTAAACGAAAATGTCAAGTGTAAATAGATGTAAACGTAGTTTACCCGCGCTTTACCTAGTCACTAACAGAATGGAAGAGGCTCAGTCCTTTTAGGTCATTCCATTTATAATCCAAAAGGTCTTGATAGGATAGCTGGTCCAATGAAGTCATGTACGCATTTAAGGAACGGAATGAAATGTTAATAAAACACAATCCTACCCAGTTCGATAAATTCCTCAAGGTCAAAGTACTCCATGGTTAACCTATCCATGACGAACAGCACTGTAGTCTAAATTATTCAAATGAAGTTATCATCTTTTGGATAATTGGCGAAGGGAGAGATTCAGGGTTGATTGACACAAGGTTTCACCTCTGTTTATTGGTGCGAGCAAAGCGCGACGGTGTCCAGGTTTGAAGTATTGTCTTTACGTTGAGTTGTTTATTTATTTAGTTCCACGTATGGACGCCAGTTTGAAGTACTATTTTGTCTTTACGTTGTTTGCACCACGCTATGGACGTCAATTTGAAGTAGTTGGTTTGTTACGTTGTAGGAGTTGCTGCTACGTATGAATAGCCGATTTGAAGTAGTTTGTATTGAAGGTGTTTTATTATATTTCAACTGTTGGGGAGCCGAATTTAAAATTCGTTGCAACAGCACGTATAGTAAACAGTTTCCGGTAGCCTTCGCCCCAAATGTACTTTCAGGTGGCCTTTGTCGCAAGTTTAAAAAAAATTAACTTTGTAATTTGACTGTTTCTTTAAGTATTTAATATTTATGTTTGCCTCGGCTGCGTCATTATTTGTTAGAGACACGGATGTCTTGGCAGGGCGTGATGCGACAAGAATGTAGGCTTACGCAGATTTTAAGTTTTAATTCACTCCTTTTTATTAATCCTTGACAGAAATTAAATAGCACTTCACTGATATAGAGAACTGTGAGATTCTTTTTATTAAATGCTTGCACTTTTTAATATGTAAACTTCTTTTTCGTCTCACACGAATACCTATTATATTTCTCTTGAGGACGCATCTTGCATCCGGTTACTATCACTGTCTCCAGGTAACTGATTAGATTTCAACCGTCTAAACTTCTAAATTTCTGTACTTCAAGTCTCTGATTGGCTATTTTTACTCCAATAGAATACCTGCATTTAACTAGGGCTTTTTCTGGTTGTTGATTGGCTATTTTTTGTAAACTGTCACTAAAATTACATTAATGCTTCCAAGAATCACAAATAACATTTTAAACTCTCAAACTCATTATGGCCTCAAGGTTACCTCATTTTTAGCAACGTTTAACTTATTATTCTCACAGCTCCTACATTATTAAATTACGTAATATATTAACATAACATTATTACACATGGATACACTAATATAAGCATATGCCTGTTACATACATTTCACAAATTATTACATATACATATTGCTTCAAGGCGGGCTGTTATTGAATTTACATACTATATAATTTGACTGAAATTATTTAAGTGTTAAAAATACTGCCTCAGGTTCCCGTCCGGCTGTTCCTTACTTTGATTAGATAGACATCGCTCAAAGGATTCGGGCAAGGTACGAGGTTATAAACATTCGACGCCTATATTCCACGAGCTATGCGTTGTTTGTAGTGTTATTGGTTTGGACACATTAAGAGCTTTTGTAAAAGTACCATTCCTATATGTGTGAATAGTGGTAAGAATGCCCACGACGGAGCTTGCCCATTCTACTCTAAGGTGTGTGATCTGTCGAGATGCCCATCTGGCGACGTCTCGCAAATTTCCGTGTTACCGCGAGGAAATTCAGTAGCGGCGGGTGAAAGAACCCCTTCTTTCACTGAGACCCGTAAACGCCTGATGTTGCTCGCCAGTCTTCTCTATTGAAATTTGGTACTTTTAGCTTTGTAGCGTCCAACCCAGTACCAAAATGGGATATGGGAACGCAAATCTGTCATATCTTCTCCACTTCCATTATCCCGAGCACACCAGGACCATATTCTGTAGATAGAACCATAACTAAAGTTATCACAACCCAGTCAAAGCGCACCGGCTTTTTTTAAGGACCCTCAGACGTCTACCACTAGACGGGCTACCTCGAAGGAATCTACTCCTTCGCTTAATATGATTCAGAGTACACAATTATCTTCAATGGAGGTTTACTGTGCCCTTGACAACTGTCAACTGCTTGCCAGCGAGAATGGCTGCCTTCCTTCTGAGGAGCCCATGGAAAGGTAATATTCAGTTATCAAGTGCCATTTTTAACAAGTCTCTTCCCTTTAGTTCAGTTTGTCCATACTTCAATGGAGTACACGTGACATCGGTGCCTATACGACAGAAACGCTGTCTGTCGATAGATCTGTTACTTCGTATTTTGTGCTTACAATAGAACAAACTTCATCAGAAGGATAATTTCACCTTTCCTGGTTTCATTACGGTATGCCTTGAGCTGACCGGGTACTCCTGCACATGGAGTTTGCGACGACGTTTGTTACCAAGCTCTTGCGCTTACTACTGTCATGCAAAAAAAAGTTTTATTTATGGATGCTTTTTAACTGCTGTGATCCTTAGCGTCCCATTCTATATTAGGCGTGAAAGACCAATAATTATGCTCGAGGTTGTTTTACGTGCCATATATCTACTACACGGGACCATCGGCTTTGCTTCCCTTCTGAAAGAAGCCATGCTAAAGACTTTTACGCCCGAAAAAAATCGATTGCCCTCCACCCGGTTTGAACCCGCAACCTTGGGAACTAGAGGCTAGCATGATAACCACTACACTACTGAGGACGACTCTGTCATGAAAGCTGTTGTTGTTACACTGACTACTAGTTTTTCGTTTACGTTTTGTACCGTGTGTATACCGCTTTGTTCTCCTTCGTCATTGCGAACCTTGCACATTTGGTGTTCCAGCTCTCAACGCTCCACATTTTGTCTGGAGACTTTAATGTCCAGCATCCCCTTGGGTTGGCCAAGTGCTTGCGTAAGGGGGACACATATTGCCGATGTTTTTATTCACACAGAACCAGCTTACTGTTCCAACACCAGTATACTTTGTTTCAGGTTCTTCCGGCATTCTATTTGTTCTGCACAGCTTGCACATCATTTTCAATGCAATGTCGTCTCTGACGCCTTCTCCTGCGACCATTTTCCTTGTGTCATCAGCGTGATATCTCACCACACCACATTGTCAGTGTACCCAGCTGGCAAATACATAGGACGAACTCAAACTTTATTCCAACTGAACTGTTTTCGGCCACTTTATTGAGGACGTTGGCCAGTTATTGGACCACCTTACTTCTGCCATCCGTTCTGCTGCCAAATGCTCTGTTCCCCGGTGGGTTTCCATCTAATAGTTTACCGATCCCTTGATGGACCGACGAATGCCGCTAGGCAGTTCGTGCACCTAGACGTACGTTTCGGGATTTTCGGCACCACCCTACGCTTGAACATCTTATCACTTATAAACAACTGTGCGCCAGGGCTCGCCGCATTATTCAGGCCAGCAAAAGAACATCTTGGATCCGTTTTGTGGATCCAACGTTCGCTTCTTTTTTCACACCACGTTGGACGAACGTTATAGGAATAGCTCCATTAACCCAAGACCTGCAGGTGTACATTTTCGGTAGCTTTTTATAAAGCATGACATTGAAATACCTAGCATGTTTCCTAAGGGGAGAGGGTGTTGCCCCCTTGGTTACGTGCGACATCTCACGCAGCTTTTGGGATGACAGTATACCGTAAGTATAGGATGCCGACGTTTAGTATCCGCAAGTGGTTTTTTTTAGAATTTCTGTCCGGTTACAGTGACCGAATTTTGATCTACAGCAATGGATCTAAGTGCACCAACTTAGTTGGATGTGCTTATGTTCACGGAACCAAACCCCAATGCATTCGATTGTCATATAGCACATCCATTTATAGTTCAGAGCTGCATGCCATATACCGAGCCATTTTGAATGGTTACCTTAGTGCACTTCGGTGCCTTCAGGAGTTGTACAACTACCACCCCATTGTTCAGCGAATCCAGGATGCCCTACGTGTTTTATACGCTTCTGGTGTTAATGTGGAGTGTGCTTGGATACCTGATCACGTTGGCTTGCCGGGGAATGAACTTGCGGATGTGGCAGCTAAAGCGGCAACCACAGAACCCCAATACCTCGTGTAACGACGGAAGACTTTAGGCTTGTTGCGCGGACAGCTGTGCGATCGTTCTTGCACAAGGAGTGGTTAGCTCTCCGCGGAAATAAACTTATAGTAGTGAAGGACATTCCGATAAACTGGGTAATTTCCTCTTGCGTATCTCGTCGGGAGGAAGTAATTTTGGCTCGGTTGCGTATTGACCACTGCAATCCTACGCACGGCTATCTTTTTAAGGGTGACCCTGCTCTTATTTATCCGCTTTGTAGGGAAGGTCTGTCGATCCGTCAGGTGTTGCTAGAGTGTATTTCTCTAACACATCTTCGGGACTCTCTGCGACTGCCATCCAGTCTTGCAGAGGTCTTAGCGGATGATAAGCAAGAGTTTGATAGGATTTTTAATTTTCTGTCAAAGGTAAATTTCCAAATGCGGATTTAGTCTTGTTGATATCAAGTGTTTCATACTTCTTGGTTTAGTTTTATGTATTCTAATTTATTTCTGACTTTAGCTATGCTTTTTATATCCATGTTTATCTCTGGCCATTGTCATGATATTTTGTACTGATCTTTATCTTTGGCCTTTGCCATTATCTCTTTTACAAGGGCGCTAATGACCTAGTAGTTGATTGCCCTTAAACACAAATCATCATCAAGAGGATACCATCTGGCATCTGAGCAGTGTACGTGTACCCTTTGTGGAAGTGGCTGTCGACAGTGTCACATACTTGCTTGTCAAGTAAGGACAACCTCCTTAAAGGTCTATGCAAAAGCTGAAATCTTTGACAAACAGTGTACCCTTTGACTCCGTACACAGTGTGTTTAATAAAGTTTATTAATTACAAGTTATTAAACGCACCAGAATTGCCCACTAAAATTCTAATAATATACTTAATTTTTGAGGGTTTAACTGTACTTATCAATTGATTTATGGCGTAATCAGTTGAAAAGCCTTTTCCAAAGGCAAGTTGTTTTTCACTTATACCTAACATAGTTCTATATTCTCTTGCATATCAGTTGTTCAATTTTTTCCCCAAGGTATTTAACAAACATATTCGTCTATGATTTAAGTTCTTTAGCATCTTTATCTAAGCTTTACTTAAAAATGGTAACTTTGGCCTCCTTTCAGCAGAGTGGAAAGCGACCTAGTAAGTTAAAAAAGTCTGCGTGATTTTGTCTTCTAAATGCACTAATGCTCCATTGGTAATGTCATCTGGACCAATTGCCTTCATCTTTAATCTTCTTATGACCAGTTTAATTTCAGTAATGTCGAAAGGGTAAATTGTTCTTGAATGTAAAAAGGAATGTTCATGTTAATTTTGTATTAAGTGTGTATCCTTCGTGTGTTGAATAGTCATCGCCGGGAAGTGCTTCATTTAACAGAACATTTACGGAATCTTTCCAATTTGTTGTCAACTCCCGTCTCCTTTATTTAACGTTGTTAAAAATTCTAGTTTTTTTTGCCTTTTCCATATTATTCTATAGGGCATATCCCATATATTTTTGTCAACATTTTTTCTACAAAATGTTACCATGAATTTTTTTCTAGTTTCTTCTAAGAGCTTTTTAAATATATATATTTTTTTTTTTGCTTTTCGATAGTTATTCAAGTTTATTTCCCTCTCTTATGCAACTATGGTTTTTTCTCATTCGTTTTCTAGCTTTTTGTAAACTATAGGTCCAAACTTTATCGGAATATTTCTTTGTTTAATTTTGGGTATTGACCTAGATATTACAGTTTGAATTACTCTTGTTAAATTAGAAGATTTTTGAAACACTGAAGAATCAATATACTCCAGATGAATACTATCAAATTGCTGTTTCATTTCCGAAAATTTGTGTCCACTTTTCCTCTTCCTTTATTTTGACAATTTTCAAAACAACAGGCTAAATAAATTAATTTATGATTACTGGAGGTCATATCTTAACCAACTTACTAGTTCATAATTTTCTTTTCACGATTTTAAATTACAAAATGTTAAATCAATACTGGATACAGCCCTGCTCTACTCTCAAACTTGTTGGTTTATTTAACTCGTTGTATATGTTAAATTTAATTCTATAATCACTCTCCTCTCTTATCTTTAAGACTAAACTACCAGTTTGATTTAGCGTTTGCATCACAGATGTGAATAAATTGAGCATCAGAAACATTACTATTTATTGCCTCTTGACCATATCACAGTCATAGTCAAGCAGCAGGAAAAGGAGGAATGAAACATATAGTATTGGAAAATTCAAATCAAGAGCAACGAATGTATTGAAAATGGCTACTGCCGCAAGAAATTTTTATGAATTGTGGATTACCGTCCGATCTTCCTCACCAGCCACATTTGCAAAGTGACGAAGCGCATGATCAGCGGGCGATTGGCTGTTGGCTGGAGTCTCAGAACCTTTTCCAACGTCCAGTGCGGTTTTCGCCGCTACAGTTCAACGGTCGACTACTTATTGGCGTTATCCACGCACATCTGGACGCTTTATTGAGAAAGAATCATACGGTTGTTGTCTTTTTTACCTCGAGAAGCCGTATGGCACTTGCTGGAGGGAGGGTATTCCGTAAATGGGGCATTCGTATTCGTCTGACCCTATAATCTCATCTTAACTTTTTTACTGTAATAAGGTTTATCTATTTCTTATGCTTTACCGGTTATAATATACTATACAAAATTCATTCAAAATGAAGAGGATTGCTTAGATTATTCGTAGAAATTGCAATTAACACGCATACATATATTTATTTGTTCATTCATTCAAATATAGGTCATTGAAATATATAAAAGCGATGACGTTTTAATCAAAACCATTAGAACTATTTTTGTGTAGATAAAATATAGCAAATATTTTCTATGGGAGCTTGGGGAGGAGAATTTTCTTGAAAATCTCTGTATCTTTCCGGTATCGTAAGTGGCCCACACACCAGTTTTTCCTGCAAGTTTAAAATGTGCCTTTGCTTTCTTCCTAACCATCTTAGACAACCAACTAGTCAGACTTGACGAGCATGCGAACTTGGCCTCACAATGTTGGTAGTAGGATTGGATAATGTATTGCCGCAGCTGCTCAGCGCCCAATTCCATATCCCGTGCCGAATGAAACTTCTTGAATATTCCCGATACTAATGTTGAAACATCGTTTTACCCGTTCCAGTCGGTAGTCAACGGGTTCCTATATGTCATAAGCCTCCGTATTCAAAATATTTAGCTTATTACTTACTAGATATTGTCACCTGCCATCCTCTTGGATTTATATGGGACTGCCCATAAAACAGTGAGCAATGGCATCAGTCCCTATGATGAGTTCCTTATGCAACTCGTTGCAGTGAGTCACCAAGTTTTTCATCGCCTCCGATGTCAAATTAGGTTCATTATAAGGTAGATACGCTGATGAAAACACTATGTCTCCCTTCCTGACCTCTACCGTTAAGGATGTTTCAATAACCGCCACATCCCTATAACAGTGCTTTACTTGTAGTAATGCATTTGACCAATTCCTAGTAAGTATTTGGCTAATCAGCGATGAGATAAGAAGTGTACCCCCAGATCAGCGTATTTCCCTTTAAGTGCCCTTGTGCAGCCTAGGTTACAACTTAGTCAGACGTGGCCAACGTTTCGTGCAAGAAAGTATTTCATGTGTTAAGCTGGTACGTTCTGTTCCTGTGTGTTTCCTATGATTAATGTACTATGGAGATTGTAGGAACTGGGTTCTAAAATGGAAATGGACCGGAACCCATGGCCAACTACATATTTCTTCTTCTGCGTCTAAGGAATGTGTTCTGAAAGTTTGGCCGTACCTTATTGTTACTTGTTACTTTAAGTTTTAGGAACCCTGGGCCCATTTGAGCGTCATTTCAACAATTTTGTTCATTCATCATCCTATATGACCTACTCGGTTAAAGGACGTCAAACAGTTATCAAGAAATACCACATCCTGTTGGCTAAATGGTCCTTGATGATCGAAAGTCACACTTGCACACACAAATAATAGGAATCACAATGACCTCGCTCACCGACTACTGAGAGTAACGGTATTTGCAGTTCAGTCAAACGTTAGGGTGGTGTATAACGGTAATAACAAAGGCTTGGAACTTGGGACGCACTGTGCTCTGAGGTCGGCTGGGGATATGTATAACGTAAGCAAAGCTAACACAACGTTTACGATCCAGCATGTACACTCGCTCATTTTAAAACTGGCCGGCCAGCGTGTCACAGACACAGCTCGAATCGGATATTTCCCTTGAGCGCTCGGAACAGCCATGCGTATATTCTTATAGTAGTTATAATGGGGAACACAGCTATAATCACAAAAGTCTTCCGAGAAAATAATTCATATACGAGATTTCAAACAGGCAGATGTTTCAGACTCTTTCAACACTGAATATTTGTAACCAAAACACAAGTGGAGTATAACTAAAGCTCGTTATAATGCCACGCTTACTGCAGCACTCTTACCTCAGTGATAAGAGAGCTTACTGTTCATGAGGTTGCAAGTTCAAATCTCCGTGGAGCTACGCAACTTTTTTCCCCTTTCATTTTAAGCACAAGAGTAAAAATGTAACAGGCTTTCTTCATTTTTATGTATCTGTAGTTTATTTAGCAGTATGTCATATTGGTAGATGGCAATCGTGATATTAATTTATCGGCCGGGATGAGTTTTCATGCTCAGTGAATTTAATATAACCATAATTTTTGCCATTATCTAATTATATTTGTAAGTAAAATCAAGTAATTATTAAGAATATTACAGTAAAACTAGTTGTAGAGAATAAAGGATAACAATCCACTACGAATAATCCAACTCGAGCTGCTTGCGTAGAAGTTAAGTAGCTTAACCTTTGCTCCAAGTCAAGCACAGTGTGGCGATAGCCTAAATCAGTTCCTTGTCGCTTGTATAGGGTGATTTATGAAGAACTGACACATTTATTTCTTTAATTATTCTGTTCAAAATTCACCCAATGCCCAAATTTTGGCACCAAATTAAGTAGAATATTCTGGAGTTTCGATTGCCTGTCACTAGATGCGCAGATGTTCATGTTTTATTCGTAATTGTTAGTTTTATTGTCGGCAACTGTTTTTCAGATTTTGTTCTAGTCAACGTGAAAATGGAGTACACATTAAATGAACGACTCTTCCTTGCGAAGCAATACTGGATTACGAATTCAATTACAGATACTCAAAGGGCATACCAGAGAGAATTTGGTGTTCGGAATCCTCCCCAAAGAAACACAATACTGGGACTGGTAAACAAATTGGAAACAACTGGATCTCTGGTGAGTGAAAAAGGCAAAACTCGTTCATCTAGGTTTCTCACGTTGTTGACGTAAGAACACGACTGGATCAGTCATCGAAAAAATTATGAAGATGTTTGTCACAGGAGACAGGGTACAGCTACTCAATGTGTCAGAGAGCTGTGAAAAGTGCAGGCCAAAAGCCGTATAGGATTACGGTTGTCCATCAGTTACAGGAACCAGATGAGGATATACGACTGAATTATTGTCGTTGGTTTCAACCGTTCATTGTGCAAAATCCTGCCATATTATCCATCACGCGGTTCACAGATGAAGCATGGTTCCATTTATCCGGTTATGTGAACTCAAATAAGTCACGCTATTGGGCCAGAAAAAAATCCACCTGTTATTCATGAAGCACACATGTACCCGGTTAAAATCGGAGTTTGGTGGGTAACATCCGCATAGAGAATAGTCGGACCAATTTATTTTGAAAAAAATGTGAACACTGCAGAATACGGACGGATTTTCATGGAGTTTGTTGAGCAACTAGACGATGTAGAGCTGAGTCAAGGATATGTTCAGCAGGACGGCGCTACATGCCATACATCAAATGCCATGAATACATGGCACTAATTGCAAGTTTCTTTGATGACCGGATAATTTCCAAGAACCTGTGGCCACCGAGATCGCCGGATTTGACATCGCCGGACTTCTTTCTATGGGGTTACTTAAAAGACAGGGTTTATGCCACACGTCCCCAGACATTGGACGATATGAAGCACAACATTGCACAGGAGATTGACAACAGAGTTCTCCAACGAGTGGGCAGTAACATGGAACAACTTGTTGAGTTGTGCCTTATGCAGGATGGAGGACATTTTCAACATTTGCTATAGAGATAAATAATCTCCCAAAATTCTTCTGCATTTCAGGTATAATACTTGTCGCTAGCATAAGTTGTTTTGAACAAATTAAATGAATAAATAAATGTGTCAGTTCTTCATAAATTAGGCCAAAGCGACGCACTGAAGTTGAGGGTTATGAACCGCGCCCTCACTCGAAGGGACTTAATCTTAATATGCCTCCCCTGCTCTGCGTCACCTGTTTTGATGAGTGATTGTTAATCACATAACAAAGCAAGTGACTGAAACATTCTTTAACAGTATTTTAAATAAAAGTGGTATGCAGGCAACTTACACCTATAGGTATAGGTTATACAAATAGGGAGAGACACCTCGCGTACTGCGACCTACATAGATCCATTGCGGCTACTAGCCCCCAGGTGGAAGGGATGAAGCGAAGGAACCACAGGAGGCTACAGGTCGTGGGCAGAACAGACCACAAAGACGCCCGGAATTCTCTAACAGTTCCAGACTCGAAGACCCGTCCCACTGTTGGGACTGCCTAGAGAGGGCGACGAACGACCGTCGACCAAGCAGCCCTCTAATGTACACCGGGAGTACACTTTCCTTTGAGCATGCATCTACGCCATCTGTCCGTCATGTCTATATGCCACAAAACCTAGAAGCACATCTGAAAGATGAGAAGGAAACATAATTAAAGGGAAATAATGGAAAGGAAGTCGTGATAGATAAGAAACCACTCCAGTATTCGCCTACCGACCAGAAAAAGCATGAAAAACCGAGGGTCAGAGTGGGCGGTCGACGGGAATCTAATCTGGTACCTGCCGAATCCGAGTCTTGCACTTACCGTGGTGCTACATCGCTCGGTAGCTTAACTATACTACTAACACTTACCATGGGTCGGTTGCATTTCATAAAGTCAGTAATTTTGCTTTTAGATGCGTTTGCTACTGCTCAGTGTGTAATAACGTCGTTTTGTCCGGTCTCTACATACGTATGAGTGAAACGTAGGTATGAAATTATCACTTGCATAGAGAGTTGAAAAGATTGCTTACTTAACCTTCCATACTAGGTCATATCACTATGGTATCTGTCGATTATTTGGTACAAATAATGCGATGAGTGATAAACGGATAGTTGGCATAATTAATAGTCACATTCCTTTGCTGATAAGGTATAATCGAACAATAGAGTTTTGGAATTTTGGATTTGTGTGCTGTCCATTTTTGGAACATGTCATCAGTGTAATGCCAGAAAAGTTGTCTTTATTATGTAGTCGCCTTCATGTAACATCTGTCTACTTTGTATTTAATTTAATCTATGGAGAGACAGTAGCCTTCTTTAAGCTGCCTAAGGTGGGTCGAGTTCTCCCCGACTCCTCCAGAGGGTGGCCTCTATTGAGCAGCCCGGCGGTATGATCATGTCTTCAAGCTATATCTAGAAATCGTTAAGAACCTCTGTGCGTCTCTGTGACCTGTCTGCCTGCAGCTTATAGCCTCCTGCAGTTCCTTCACTTCATCCGTTCCCCCTGGGGGTTGTAGCCTTGGGTCGAGGTGTCTCTCTGCGTTACCTTGTCATAGTCATAATCTGTGGGTAAAACTTGGGTCGTGATATTAAAATATCCGATTCAGTGTTCATCTGGTGGCTGAGCGAAAACTACCAAAAACTCTAATTAGATTGGTGGTTATAGGGGATTAGATCCGCGATCTACTGCTTGGACCATCTCACTCGGTGCTGAAATTTTATACACAAGAGATTGGAGTTGGCCCAGATAGATGAAATGGTTTAGATTTCTTGCAAGGGGTTTAAAATAACGGTTGAAACATTGTAAGCTAATCTGTGGCTAAAATAACGATAGCGATATTTTTTTTTAAAAAGTTTAAGCTAAGTGTAAGTTTTTGAGTACTAAACAATAAAGAGTCCAAACCTTTACCCAGATAGGTCAAACGGTGCAGATTTGAAGAATTGAGACTATAATGGGGTTAATGTTTGAAAGTTGGCAAAACCGCCTCTACGTTGTACCCTTTTTACTTTCTCTACTACGTATAGTAAGTAGGGGAAGTATTGCATTCCACCCAAAAATTCGATACCGAGATTTCACCGGAAATATATGTTTTGAGACCCCCTGAATCCAAAAAATGCATTTTTGGAAACATGTCCGTGTGTCTGTGTTTGTGTGTGTGTGTGTGCCTGTGAACAGCATAACTCAGAAACGAACAGTCGGATAAACACCAAACTTGGTATTTAGGTTCAGCATCTTCCAGAGATGCGACACGAAGGTTTTCAAGAAAATCCCCCCACCCCAGACTACCCTTTACATGGAACATTTTTCGAGAATTTTAATTTTCTCAAAAATGGCTCTAACGATTTTGATTAAAATATCATATGTTTAAGATATTTTTATGACAAATGAAATGTATATCTCGAATTTTCTGGGAATGTCTCCAAAAGTATTCTTCATTGTGAACGACTTTTGCATAACTGGTAAACCATAAGAGATAGACAAAGTTTTACTACACAAAAAATGTAGATCCAGTGAGGATACTGTACCTACGCCACACTGTGGGCGCTCCGGGAGAAAGAAGATGAGAGGAGACACCGGGCAGCCGGAACCAGGAATGACGGGACAGCAATAACCAGGTCCCTACAGCTTCTAGATTGAGACGCCTCGAGAGTAGGAGAGACAGACCGGGGATCCCGCTCCACACAGGGGGTTCAAAGCCCACTCAAGGGACGGTCCTTATAGCCCGGGTATCAACCTAAGGTCGAGGGACGGAAAAAATGCCACAGAGAACATCCTTGCCACGCCGCAACGGATCACCATCGCGGATACTTCCAATTCTGAAACAGACCTAACGAGGTAAAGGATGAATGGGTGATGAATGGAACGAAATGGAGAGACAGGAAATTCAAGAGCTGAGGGAAACCATTCCAACATTCACCTGAGGACCCAGAAAAACCTCGAAGAAACCCACAGGTCAGAGTGGTCAGAAATCGAACCCAGGACCTCCGAATGCGAGTCGCACGCGTTACCGCGGCGCCACCTTGCTCGGTGTCCGCACACATACATAGAGATAAACTCGGACACAAACAGACTCACACCCACATACGTGCGCAAACGCACTCGCACACATAGGTACATAGAGATAAACTCGGACACAACACACTCACATTCGTGCAAAAACGCACCCACACACATAGGTACATAAAGATACTCACATATGTGCACAAACGCACTCCCACAGATACGTACATAGAGATAAACTCGGAACAAAGCCACACTCACACATGTGTACATAAACGCACCCACCCACACACACACACACATAGGTACATAGAGATAAACTCGGAACAAAGCCACACTCACACATGCGTACATAAACGCACCCACACACATAGGTACATAAAGATACTCACATATGTGCACAAACGCACTCCCACAGATACGTACATAAAGATAAACTCGGAACAAAGCCACACTCACGCATGCGTACATAAGCGCACCCACATAAATAGGTACATAGAGATAAACTAGGAACAAAGCCACACTCACACATGCGTACATAAACGCACCCACACACACACACACACACACACACACACATACATAGGTACATAGAGATAAACTCGGAACAAAGCCACACTCACGCATGCGTACATAAGCGCACCCACACACATAGGTACATAGAGATAAACTAGGAGCAAAGCCACACTCACACATGCGTACATAAACGCACCCACACACATAGGTACATAAAGATACTCACATATGTGCACAAACGCACTCCCACAGATACGTACATAGAGATAAACTCGGAACAAAGCCACACTCACACATGTGTACATAAACGCACCCACACACACACACACACACACACACACACATAGGTACATAGAGATAAACTCGGAACAAAGCCACACTCACGCATGCGTACATAAGCGCACCCACACACATAGGTACATAGAGATAAACTAGGAACAAAGCCACACTCACAATGCGTACATAAACGCACCCACCCACACACACACACACACACACACACACACATACATAGGTACATAGAGATAAGCTCGGAACAAAGCCACACTCACGCATGCGTACATAAGCGCACCCACACACATTGGTACATAGAGATAAACTAGGAACAAAGCCACACTCACACATGCGTACATAAACGCACCCACACGCACACACATCGGTACATAGAGATGAACTCGGAACAAACATACATCACACATGCGTACACAAGCGCACACACACGCACAAAGGTACATAGAGATAAACTCGGTCACAAACAGTCACATGCGTACCAATTACTGCAAATAATATTAAACTTAATATTCCATAAACTATTATTAAATTAAAATCCCCAAACGCACCTACACACATAGATACATATAGATAATCTCGGAACAAATCCACGCTCACACATGCGTACAGGAACGCACCCACTCGCATAAAGGCACATAGAGATAAACTCGGTCACAAACGCACTCACATGCATACACAAACGCACCCACACACATAGCTACAAGGAGATAAAGTCGGACACACACAGACTCACATTCAAAAGCATAAACAAACGCACCCGCACACATAGATACATGGAGATAAACTCGGACACACACGCTCACAAACGTAAACAAACGCACCCGCTCACACACATAGAGATAAATTCGGGCCCATATAGACACGCACATTTGCTCCCTTTATGGTGGTACTGAAGCGCAGTAATGTGATTTTGCTGGTCACGTTGCAGATAAACTGGTAGATAGTGCTAAGTTGGTAAAGCACGAAGTGCCGCTGGTATAAGAGCATGTTTTGGTCAGAGTGCGGGACATTTGAAGGTACTGGCCGCATCACCAAAAGGACGTCATGGATATCCGGTTCCTGCTTGTTTTTCTTCTCCCTGCCTTGGCCACGGTTTGTATCTCAGTGTCCCCTGTCACAACATTTTGTGTTCGGAAGTAGAAACAGTGCCCTGTACAACAAGCGTTTTATTCAATCTTAACTGCGGATAATGGTACAGAAGTATGCGCCCATAACTAAGGTTTATGTAATCTTATATTTACCCTTTTTATATAATTACACAAGCAGTCTTACGCGGCCGCCCTCTCCATTTCTATAAAATACTGTAACTTAAGTAACTTTCTAAAGTAACTTATTTTTTTCCAAAGCATTTACACCGTTATATTACAAAATAATTGCAGATGAACGCATGGAACTTTGCGCATTTAACAATTCTAAGAGAAAAATATTTCTGCAATAGAATTTCAGACATTTATCCTTAATTTTTACTTTCTCTGTCACATAAAAATTCGATACCGAGATTTCACTGGAAATACACGTTTTGAGGTTCCCTGGATTTCAAAAGGAGTCCTTTTAGAAAAAGGTCTGGGTGTGTCTCTGTCTATAAACAGCATAACTCAAAAATGAAAAGTCGATTAAATTGGTATTTAAGTTCAACATCTTCCAAGAAAGTCCTCCCACCCTCAACTACCCTTTATATGAAAGTTTTTTTCTGGAAAATTTCATTTTCCCAAAATGGCTCTAACGATTAAAATATTGTATGTTTAAAATATTTTGATGACAAATAAAATGTATACTTTGAATTTTCTGGGAATAGTCTGTGAAGTCCTCTTCATTCTACATGATTTTGCGAACTCGTAAATCGTAAGAGATACACAAAATTTTACTGCACAAAAAGTGTAGATCTCTCTAAACGCTGACAATGTATGTCAAATATACTTTTTTGTGGGTCAACTACTCGTATTTTCGAGATATTCCTTGTTATTGATTTAAATATTAAAATACTTACATCTGTCTCAAATGGAAAGTGGTTATTCGTTTTCTTTCCCTGGTCAAGCGGAATTTCCAAGTCACTGCTCTTAAAATATTTGACTGTCACTTAAGCCTACTGCATTCCCCCATTCCCATTGTATCTAATACAAGAACAAATGTAATAAAAGTATTTCTACAAATGCTTATCTCGATTAACTTGAAGTAGATAGAAGAACAAGTTTTTAAAAGAATAGTTTGTTGAAGAATGGATAGAGACAGTCACGTGATTGTAAACATACAATTTTATTTTTGTTATAAGTAGTGTATTTTATGACGACAATTTTTGGTATTGAAACTCAGTGTTCAATTAATTTAAATAAGCATAGACTCTTGTAATTATATTCTGTTTTGCATTTACAAATAATATTTCAAAGCCATTCATACCAATTTTATTTTATGTTTCAAAGTAGGCAGGAAATAAAACAACATAACTTAGGGGTAACACTAATAATACTTTTTCTATCTGTAATTATTTGTTTTAATGGCTATAAAAGTGTATCCACAGTAGTAAATGCTTCTATCACTTATTGTTAGTAATGATAATTATTGGTTAGAAATGGTTTCATTACATATTTTGTTGCAGGTACACAGGAGCACATATGACTGAGACGAAAGTCAACTCTGTAAAAGTTAGGTTGAGTATATACCAACCTCCTTATTACATCCTTTTGATTGAGCTCATATAAATCAGAAGAAGTTTATTTCAAAGTGTATTCATAAACAAACAACCGCGAATATTTCGGAAATGGTCGTTGATATACACGTTTTTCACTTAATTTGACTTCGTATTTTAATCAGATCTACATATTTTCCTGTATGTATTTTCTGTCCTTTATAGCTTCTTAGTTGGAAAATGCAATAGGTATTAAGAGGATATCACAAATTATTGATAGAAACCTCAAGATGTTAATTTCATTTCTCATGTTGATGTCGATGTATATAATACGTCATTCAAAATTTATTTTCGATAAAATAAAAGAACGACAGTTGTATATATAAAGGATTTCATAGATGGAGATATTTATCGGACTTTTGGTTGTTTTAGGTATTCACAGACTGGTCGACCCACTAACAGATCGGTTAATTTTATTAAATGCTGTTTTTGGACTCTGGGGAGACTCAAAATACATATTGTCAATGAAATCTGTTATGAAAGTTTTGTGTGTGTGCTTCTGAAGGAAATAGCTTCAAAACAAAAGTTGAAAGGATACCAAACTTGGTATTTAAGTCGAGCATTTTTCAAGGCCACAACACAATTTTCCTCATGTGTGACTCCGTTTGCAGAGACAATTTTTTGTTATTTTTCAAGATCTCTAAAATACTTTAACGAGTTTGATTAAAATATCATACGTTTGAAATAGGATATGCAGAAAAATATACATCTTGAATTTTATTTATATAGCATGTGAAGTCCTTTTCATTCTGATTGAATTTTTTATAACTGGGAAACCATAAGAGGCAGACAGAAAGTTAATGCATCGAAAAGTAGAGCTAATTAAAATACATGGTTTGCGTAACGTATTTAATATTTTTGCATAGGGTTAGGCGCTTTCGAAATCTGCTACGTTTACTATTTCCAAGTGTTTGTGCATCATCTGACGAAAAATTGTCGGACAAATACTAAATGGTTGTTTAGGTTCAGTACCTTCCAAAAATTGGACACGACGATTTTCAAGAAAATCCCTCAACTACCCTTTACATGGAAAATTTTTCGAAGTTTTGTATTTTCTAAAAAATGGCTGTAACGATTTTGATTAAAATGACATTAAAGCTATTTAGGTATAAATAAAATGTGTATCTTGAATTTTCTGGGAATAGCCTGGGAAGTCCATTTCATTCCGAAGGAATTTTTTTAATTATTAAAACATCCTTATTGCATAAATTGAATACAGTACAGCTGTGCATACATTTTAAGTTTTGTGATCAGGTACTTATCCAAGGATAAACCTGAATTTTGTATGATCTTGTATAACTGGTAAACTTTATGCGATAGACCAATACGTACTACAGAAAGAAATGTAGATCTCTTTAAAACACAGTTTATTTAAAATAATTTTTTGTCGCATAAGCCATTTCCGAGATATCCGTTATTAATGGTTCGAATTCTTCAACACTTTGTAATTTTTTTAGCCCTATCGATTTTCAGTTGTTTCTCGAGATAGCATCGAAAGAATATAGAATTTTAAGTACAGCATATAGCCTTCAGTTCTTAATGTTGTCCTCCTTGGTCTAGGGGTACCATGCTAGCCTCTATTTCCCGAGGTCGCGGGTTGAAACACGGCGGAGTGCGATGGATTTTTTCGGGCGTAAAAATCCTTAGTATAGCTTCCTTTGGAAGGGAAGTAAAGCGAGTGGTCCCTTGTCGTAGATTTACAGTACAATAAAGAACCTCAAGTCTGATAAGGAGGCCTCTGAGCACAATTTTCGGTCTTTCACGCCCAGTATAGAATTGAACGCAAAGAACCATAGTAATTAAAGAGCGTCCATAAATAAAACTGAATGTAATTTAATTTTTTCAGTTCTTAAACATTTGACTATAGCTGTTCTTACTGTATCTATAATGAAATGTGTAATGTAGCTATTTCTGTAAAGGTTTATTTTGATTAAAATGAAGTAGATAGAAAAATAAGCTTTCGTGAGAATGTTTTGTATACCCACTAATAAACGATAGAGGGTAGAGAAAGTCATGTGAATGTAGCAAGAACTAGTTAATACAGCTTCCGAATGTATTTCCCTGTGCACATTAATGGTGTGGGTAACTAATTACTTACTGTTTTGTTTGGAATATGCAGAAATGGACCATGAATCACGCAACGTGGTTAGAAGAATCATGCATATGGTAAATAGGTACATATAGTGGTTGGAGCAGGTATTCGTCTACACCTAGAAAATTCTAGCATACAAATTAACGGATAGAAAATCCTAATTTTTAATGTACAGAAAGAGCTAAGAGTATTGTAGTATACGTTTTCGAATGTCCTTTCCAAATCTTCAATTTTATTAGTTTTTTTTAATTACACCGATTTTTCAAATTTTCATGTGTGGTGTTTACAAAACTATTTAAATGTATTTAAAAGAGCATTTTATATACCTGACAATGTCACGGACATATAATTTAAACTGACATTTGTGAAGTAAAAATCAGATGTTTAGGAGGCAGTTCAGTAAAACTGTCAACAATTCCTGACTTTGGTATTTTTTCAATCCATGAGAACAAAATTTTTTTATCACTGCAATTTTGGGTAGTGCATAAAACTTTTTTCTCTGCTAAATGCATGTAGAATAATTTTGTAAACGCCACACATACACAAGTTTAAAAATCAACCATGAAAGATTTTGTTTCTTCTTTCTATATGCTAAAATAAAAATGTTCTCTCCATTAGTTAGGCTGCTGTAATTTTCAAAGTGAAGATGAATACTTTCTACAGTCACTTTATGCGAATTTTGTAATGCGCAGAGAAAGTCATATGAGAATGCTACATCAGAATGTTTTATGATACCAAAATAATTGTAGGAACGTAGTTACAGATAAATTCTCATGAACAGACTAGTAATAAAATGAATGATGAGATGATGTGATATAATTAATTATGCATTTTTACTTTCTCTACTAGTATAGTAAGTAGGGGAAGTATTGTATTCCACCTAAAAATTCGATACCGAGATTTCACCGGAAATATATGTTTTGAGGCCCCCTGAATCCAAAAAAAGCAGTTTTGGAAACATGCCCGTGTGTGTGTCTGTGTGTCTGTGAACAGCATAACTCAGAAACGAACAGTCGGATAAACACCAAACTTGGTATTTAGGTTCAGTATCTTCCAGAGATGCGACACGAAGGTTTTCAAGAAAATCCCCCAACCGAGATACTCTTTACTTGGAACATTTTTCGAAAATTTTAATTTGCTCAAAAATGTCTCTAACGATATTGATTAAAATATCATATGTTTTAAGTTATTTTCATGACAAATGAAATGTATATCTCGAATTTTCTGGGAATGTCTCCAAAAGTATTCTTCATTGTGAACGACTTTTGCATAACTGGTAAACCATAAGAGATAGACAAAATTTTACTATACAAAAATGTAGATCGCGTTAAAATACACAATTTACGTCATATACATTTTTTTGTTCAGTGAACCATTTTCGAGATATTGCTTGTTATTCTCTTAAATTTTCCAATACTTATACTTTTTCTCAAATGGGAATTCGTTATTCATTTTTTTGTGCTGTTAATGCAAAGAGAATGGAATACTGCACATAGCAACCAGCTCTTAAAATATTTGACTATCGCTTAAAGCCTACCAATTCCCCTTGCATCTACAAGAAAATTAGCAATTAGATGAACATCTCGATATCTCGATTAACATGAAGCATATGGAGTATAAGCATTAGTAAAAATAGTTTGCACAAGAGTAGAGAAAGTCATGTGAGTGTTTTTTTAAGTTATGAGAATATTAAATATAATGTAGTCTGATTTAAAGTCTACTTTTTTACGATAACGTGCTTCTTCCGCTTAGTTGTCAGCGACCCCGTGTATTTGCTGTTCCATGTATGTGAATGCTAAGCGCATAGCTGTGAACACCATGCTTAGAACTTACCTATCCACTAGCTGATGGTACCTGATTAGCGTACAATAAAGGGTTGTGGTATATTAGTTTTACTTCGATTATTATTTAAACTCACAAGGGTGGGTTTTGAGTTGCACTTGCTTGCAAGTCTTTGAGGATTCTGAAGGTTTTCTAATATATTACTAAAGAGAATGCACCAAAGAGAAAAGCACATCCTGTCAGCGTTTGTTAAAATTTATATTCTAAATGCAATTCTTATCTACATATTGCAATTAGTGACGAATTCAGATGTATTAAAACACCCTTGTGTTATTTTGTCTAAATGGGATATCGCGGTATACAGAGCTGGGCACAGGTACCATCCGGTCATGTTTTCCGAGGCTTGAGATAGAGTGCGACCGTGTCATACGTGGGTCCTAACCCCTGCGTGCCATCGCATCTTAGGGTTGCTGTTTCCTTCACCTTGCAAAGAGTGGTTTCCTTGTCAGACAATGCTCGTGACCATGAAGGGTCAGCAAGTGTCGCACATCCCTCTCATGAACCTGGTTTTTTACAACATAAATATTAGTTGCAAGTTCAGTTATCCCACGAGATGTGACTACCTAATTAATCTAGGGTAGATCAGTTGACATGTTTTAAACAGTGTTTAATCCGTTCGTTCAGCATACGGAACCACGGGAGCGGACATTGATATGTAAAATGATAATTGGGAAAGCACATTTTGGAAGAAAACATTTCAGGTCTATGTTTAGAATACCTCCCCGGCATTTACCATTTGTGCAGACTAAAGAAATTCGGAAAAAAACCGTTAATTTCCTTGCTGGATTCGAGCCATAGACCTTCCGTTCCATGCCTAAAAGACCACGTCCCCTTTATCGGTGAACATGCTGCAAAAACTCCTATTGGTATCAATATAATATGTGGATTTTTGGGAACAAAGTGTCACATTCATCATACACTTCAATTTAGAGCGCACTTTCAAATTAAATATTTTGTATACGTGCCGAATCAAAGCCTATGAGAGAGGACCCGAAATATGTGTCTCATCATTTTCGATGTGTTTTTGCTAAAAAAAACATTCCCACATGCTCTAGAACATCTGTGTGAATGTGAATCAGGAATTATTAGGATAAAGGGAAGGTTGCATAATATGATTGTAAACGTTACAGGCTGGTACCTATTCAGATGAACCCGTGCCTTTTGGAATCGATAATGAAGGCAGTCGTTTAGAATCTGACAAATTTGGCGGCATTGGTGACAAGCTCGAAGGTGACGAAGCCCACGTCTCTGGTGCCGTTAGCGCAGATGTTCTTAACGCAGGCAGCGCCTTCGCTAATGCCGCGATGGAGGAATACGACACGAAGGCTAAGGCAGTCGAGCAGAATGCCAAATGGTTCCGAAACTTGCACGATGAGAAGCAACTGATTTTGGCCCAGGTGAAGAAGAGACTTAACCTACTGCGTGTCATGGCCGCGGAAAGTCTACAGTCTGCAGAACAATATCGTAAGTCTGCTGCCGAGAAGACCCAGTCCTCCAAAGCTTTAGAAATCAAAGCACGAGAGGCCCAAAGCTTGAGCAAGGAGCAGGCTATCCAAGTAAATGAATTGAGGGCTAAGATGAATAATGAGTTGAAACAGCACCTGGACTGTCTCCTCAGTAGTCGTGTGGCTGAGGCAAATGCTGAAACCGATATAGCCGAGGTGCAGATGGAGAGGACCTGGGGAGAGTTCTTGGAGAAGCAAGCACAGGATATGATATCTGAAGCTGTCAAATGGGAACGAAAATCTGCTGAATCTCTGGACACGGCCAAGAAACTCAAGTTGGAGGCTTCTGCAGAGAACGTCAAGGTCAAGGAGCTAGAGAAGAAACGTAAGGAAGTCGAGGATGCTGCTAATGAGGCTGTGAAGAAGGCACATGGGTTCTATTTCTTCCATATGGAATTCCAACTCAAATCACATGCAGAGGAGCTTCACGGTGAGCTGGCCAAAATCAAAATCAAGTACCTCCAGATGCTCGTTGCTTTGCTGTCGGAAAGTGCTTCGTACATGAAAATGTTTGCCAACATGGAAGATAAAGACAGAGGGGAATGGGAGAGGAAGACAGCCAGTGTAAGAGCTGAGGCTAAACTCCTTGAGGCCTCAGCAAATAAGATGCTCCAGAATATCGAAAAACTCCAATCCTCATTGAAGGCGTCATCTAAGACGACAGAGAAAAAGACCGAAATAGTTGTTTCAGAAGAAAAGGTCGTTAAGACTGAGTCAGCACCTAGGCTGGAAGTTCCAAAAGCAATAGTTTCAGATAAAAAAGTGTAGCATAAAAAAAGCTTATTGAAATTATGTACTAGTTTAAAGTTCCGGCACATGGACCTCATCTCAGTTAGGACAGATGTTGTTAAAAATACCAGCTTCACAGTTCCATCAATGTAAAAACAGAAATAACTCATAAAATTGTAAATACATAAGCTCTACAAACTATCTCAGTGTTTTATTTTATCCTATTTCACATACACAACTACTCACACAAGCATGCACATCCATAGCGTAAAGTTGGCTAGTTCAGTTGGCTTTTACCAGAAACCGGACGTTTAGGCATTATACATCATTAAAATAGGCCGTCAAAAAGGGATTATAAATAGCTAAAATAGGCAAGAAAAAGGCATTATAAATACTAAAACAGGCAATAAAATGCAATTAGAAAGACGCATTTATTTAAGAGATTACACTATTCAATAACTCGATCGTCATATTTGAAAGTACTTCAAAGTTTTAAACAAAATACTAGTGTTGTGATTGGTACAAAAATTAAATATTTTTTAAAAAGGCCTGTGTATTACAATGGCTTTATTCGTTTCACATGACAACCAAACGCTTTTTTTAAGTTCTCTGTGGTCATATTGAGTTTCCTGTCAGATAACACGTTTTTCATATGAGAAAATGACCTCTCAACATCCACAGGGATTATTGGAGCAAATCTAAAACACAGCATCATTGTAGGATCCATTTAAACTGCAACAGAATTGTCACCTTGTAGAATTTTTGAAATGTTTCTAACTTTATCCAGATCAGAATTTTTCGATAACACTTTGTTACACTTTTTGCTAAATAACGAACATCGCTTCCCGGTACACTGTCCAGTCTTTGCACTGCATCATCCGCAATTTTCACTGACTTCGTTAAAGGTTGCCCTCTTTCTTGAAGCTCGCAGATCACTTGTGGCAGGAACCCAAAGTCGGCCGCAATGAAAGTTAAGTTATTTTTCACTTCCGAAGAGTTGAGAAGTTTCTTGGCTGCTACAATTGAAGATGCTTCATCCTCCAGAGCGTTCACCACCTCAGTTATACTCTGGAAATTTGAAGCGTAGTAAAGTGCTGCTGAGATCCATGTCCCCCATCTCGTTATGATAGGTTGGGGGGCAGAGGTACATCTGGTACAATGGATTTAAATGTCAGGATTCTTGATGGGGCTTTCACAAAGATCTTAATACTGGAAATCAATTTGCCAACATCCGGAAACAAGCATCGTATCTCTTCTGACATGTGCTACGCAGGTCACGTGAAGCATGTTTGGAAATAGAACTTTTATCGCTATTCCAGCCTTTTTACTTTCTCTACTACGTATAGTAAGTAGGGGAAGTATTGCATTCCACCCAAAAATTCGATACCGAGATTTCACCGGAAATACATGTTTTGAGACCCCCTGAATCCAATAAAAGTATTTTTGGAAACATGTCCGTGTGTGTGTCTGTCTGTGAACAGCATAACTCAGAAACGAACAGTCGGATAAACACCAAACTTGGTATTTAGGTTCAGTATCTTCCAGAGATGCGACACGAAGGTTTTAAAGAAAATCCCCCCACCCCAGATTACCCTTTACATGGAACGTTTTTCGAAAATTTTAATTTTCTCAAAAATGGCTCTAACGATTTTAATTAAAATATCATATGTTTAAGATATTTTTATGCGAAATAAAATGTATATCTTGAATTTTCTGGGAATGTCTCCAAAAGTATTCTTCATTGTGAGCGACTTTTGCATAACTGGTAAACCATAACAGATAGACAAAATTTTACTACACAAAAAATGTAGATCGCGTTAAAATACACAATTTATGTTATATACAGTTTTGTTGTTGAGTGAACCATTTTCGAGATATTGCTTGTTATTCCCTTAAATTTTTCAATACTTATTTTCTCAAATGGGAATTCGTTATTCATTTTTTGTCTTGTATATGCAAAGAGTATTAATCTGTGGCAAAGGGAATGGTACTCCACCTAGCAACCAGCTATTAAGAGATATGTATGTGCTTAAAGGCTACTGTATTTCTATATTGTCGTTGTAAATATATATTCTCCTTACCTCTACAAGAAACTTAGCAATAAGATAGAGTCTGGAAATGTTTATCTCGATTAACATGAAGCATATAGAGAATAAGCGTTTGTAAACATAGTTTGTACAAGAGTAGAGAAAGTCATGTGAGTGTAACACATCAGATTTTTTATATATGGTGCAGCGTCTCTGGTGAAAAGTAAGACGTAGTATTGAACTGGTAAATAACTGAGCGATAGTTGAATTGTTAACTTTCTCAAGACACTGTTGTAAGCAGGAATTGTTTCATTGATTAATCTTCTGTAGGAACTGATGGTCCAATAACAACATTGGCAATGAAACAACCCATGGTAGCAGTCGACTCGTCGATAGAAATCCAGATCATCTTATTTTTCATTTTATCTTTAATTATTCTCATTGTGTCATGTTAACATTCCGTTAAGTAACATTTTCGCAAACTTGACTCGCTAGGTACAGTTTGGTTAGGATACTTCTCCAAAAACTGTGATAATGTAGGATTCTGTAATTTTCACAAAGGGATTCCGGCGCTGAGGAAAGCTTTGCATAAGTCGAATGCAAAGTGGGATTTTCGACTCGATGTTGCAATTACTGTTGGAAGCAAAGAAATCTTCCCAGTAGCCTTGGAAAGTGCATCTTTGTGTTTGATTGTGCCGATATGCTGTGATATAAAATACTTCTTTTCGTAGTTCACGGACTGCTCGCATATTTTGCATGCGAGTGCTTTACCGTCGGTACAAAATACCTGAATTCAAAAGTATTAACTTTTTAATTTACTGAGTAAAGAAACACTGAATTTCGGCATCTTGCTGTTAGCTACAGCAACGTTGCAACGAAAACTGAAAGAAAAACAAAGCTAGACCCGCACTCATTATTGCCTTTTAAAAGAAACACAACCGGTAATTCAAACGCTTTCTGTTATCTATACATTTATTTGCGCGGCAGCACTCATTGTTGCAATGAAAATAATGAACTGATACGCCTATGATATCTGCAAGTTAAAGACAATAATATAGATTCGGCGAAATAACTTTCATTGTCACGAACTAAGGGTTATTGAAATAAAATGTACCTGAAGGAAATGTTTAATAATTAATAAATCATGAAATAAAAGTAACAAAAAGAATTTATTTCATAAAATAGGACTTTATATTTAAAAAGGCAGAAAAAGGCAACATAAAACTGTGGCATTTCAATCACAAAGGTATAAACCGTACAGATTCACTTTCAAATTGAAGACAGATTTGACACATTTAAAAAGGCATTCTGCCTAAGTTCCGGTCTCTGGTTATTACCATGGAATGCACAAGTCGTTTTGAAGCGTACCCTATCTTAAAATAATAACTTTCCCTCAAGAGTTTAATGTATAAGTCCTCTTATATGACTTACACTAACATTTGTGAAGTACGTAGTATTTGTAAATAATTGGCATGGAACATGTCTGAAGACCAGTACATCCAGTTAGCATTGGTGCCCATCATGATCAACTGAACTACTTAAAGCTAACTATTGTTGTTATTGTCCTCCTCATTGTGAATGACGCTCTGGTTTATCTTTTTTTTAAGAAATGGTTTGTAAATAAGTCTGTCTGTATATATTTTTACTTTCTCTACTACGTATAGTAAGTAGGAGAAGTATTGTATTCCATCCAAAAATTCGATACCGAGATTTCACCGGAAATATTAGTTTTGAGACCTCCTGAAACCAAAAAAGCATTTTTGGAAACATGTTCGTGTGTGTGTGTGTCTGTCTGTGTGTGTATGTGTGTGTGTGTGTGTGTGTGTGTGTGTGTGTGTGTGTGTGTCTGTCTGTGAACAGCATAACTCAGAAACGAACAGTCGGATAAACACCGAACTTGGTATTTAGGTTCAGTATCTTCCAGAGATGCGACACGAAGGTTTTAAAGAAAATCCCGCCACCCCAGATTACCCTTTACATGGAACATTTTTCGAAAATTTTAATTTTCTCACAAATGGCTCCAACGATTTTGATTAAAATATCATATGTTTAAGATATTTTTATGACAAATAAAATGTATATCTTGAATTTTCTGGGAATGTCTCCAAAAGTATTCTTCGGAGACTTTTGCATAACTGGTAAACCATAAGAGATAGACAAAATTTTACTACACAAAAAATGTAGATCGCGTTAAAATACACAATTTATGTCATATACATTTTTGTTGTTGAGTGAACCATTTTCGAGATATTGCTTGTTATTCCCTTAAATTTATCATTACTTATTTTCTCAAATGGGAATTCGTTATTCATTTTTTTTGTCTTGGATATGCAAAGAGTATTAATCTGTGGGAAAGGGAATGGTGCTGCACCTAGCAACCAGCTATTAAGAGATATGTATATGCTTAAAGGCTACTGTATTTCTATACTGCCCTTGCAAATATATATTCCCCTTACATCTACAAGAAAATTAGCAATAAGATAGAGTTTGCAAATGTTTATCTCGATTAACATGAAGCATATGGAGAATAAGCGTTTGTAAAAATTGTTTGTACAAGAGTAGAGAAAGTCATGTGAGTGTAACACATCAGATTTTGTTTTAATGAGAAAATAAACCACTACCAACATTATATATCACAACATAGTAAAACTCACAAGTCTTGCCAAATTGGAGAATGCAGAGGGAAAAACATGTATATACACACTGCTCCAGATATGGATGGAAAGACAGAATGTACAAGCGACAGTGCAGCAAGTGTTTTGTAACTCACCCTAGTTTTATTGGGTAGCTTATGCTAGGTATTTTGTTTACTTTACAAACTTGCTTTATAACAAAAGTACACACACTTGCTAACACATGCAGCATCTGTGTAGTATTTCAAAATACGGCTGATAGAACCACAGGTTTATCTAAGCACCCAAAGGATTCTGGTCCAAATGTTAAAAATGCATTTTTGGTCTATGCACTTGAAAAATAGCTAGTTTTCGGAATGTTAAGACCCCGAAAAATACTACTTTAACGGCATAATAAACAAAATCCAGATGGCAGTGATCAGTCATACCAACTTTTCCATGGTAGCCTATAGTTTCCGAGGTCGCGGGTTCGAACCCGGCAGAGGACGATTGATTTTTTTCGGACGCAAAAATTCTTAGCAAAGTTTCCTTTGGAAGAGAAATAAAACCGGTGATCCCGTCGTAGATATGCGGCACGTAAAAGAACCTCAAACCTGATAAAGAGGCCTCTGAGCAAAATTACCGGTCTTTCACGCCCAAAATAGAATGGGACGCTAAGGACCTCCGTAATTAAAGACCGTTTGTAAATAAAATTCAATTTAATTTTAATGTTAAAATTTTAAACAAAATACTGGATTATAAAACCAGAAACATAACCCAACATTGTTTTTTATGTTAATCATAAGCTTTACCAGCATTTTTCACAAAACAATTCATCATTTAAAAACAAATATAAGTTTTAATGCTTATCAGCACAAAAAATAAAGTTTTATTTCGTATTCACGGAAGTGTCTTTGTTGACAAGAGAAACGCTGCTTTACATTGCACCGGTCCTTAAATGCAATATATTCCTTCTCATACTGCAGCCGAGATTTTGCTGGCAGCAGCTCTGATTCAAGGTTTCCGGCTCGAATTGAAAGCTGTACGAAATTTTCACCTATATTTTCAGTCACAAGCTTGTTGTTTAGAAACGAGCGCTCAAAATAAACGCTGCCATTTACATCTGCATCTCGTATTGTTCCGGTCAACGCTTTCTAAATTGAGTTTTATTTATGGACGCTCTTTAACTGCTATGGTCCTTAGCGTCCCATTCTATATTGGGCGTGAAAGACCGGTAATTTTGCTTAGAGATCTCTTTATCGGGCTTGAACTTCTTTTACGTGCTGTAAATCTACGACACGGGACCACCGGCTTTACTCCCCTTCCGAAAGAAGCCATTCTAAGGATTTTTACTCCCGAAAAAAACCCATCGCCCTCCGCCGGGTTTGAACCCGCGACCTCGGGATGTAGAGGCTAGCGTCGTAATTCAACGCTTTCTAAGAGGCGTTGGTACGATTCATAGCACAGGATTCAGGTAGCTGTGGGAATATGTCAACAGTGATTGATTATGCCTTTTATATTTATTCAGTACTTACATTCATTTTATTTAATATAATTTTTAGAGAGCTTTTACACAAAAGCTTTAGTGGCATCTAGTTTTTCGGTTTACGCCTCGTCCGAAATAGTCAATTCGTCCACTAAAACCTTATTTTGCTCACTTGGTTCATAAATAGCTAGTTCCAGCTTTAATAAGAGGGTTTATAGTTATGTATGTAGCAGATGTCTGCGCCATGGCGCTGTGGACTAGAGCGTGTGATCTGGTTCCCGGTAATGGAATATGTCCGGGTTCTAACCCACTCATAGAAGTTAAGATTTTAAGTCCCGGGTATAGGACTGGTGCCCATTCAGCATCGTGAAAAGTGAGGAAATTCGATAAGCAGCGATCCCGGCCACGCCTGGGGGATGCGTGATGCTGGCCACCTCACTTCCCCGTATCGGTTGCGTGATCGCTCACCTCTGTCGTGCGTACGTGGGCGTGAGGCCGGCAGTCGGTTGGTAAGTCAAGGGGCTTATGGGCTGTAGCGCTACGGAATTATTATATTATTTAAAAAATAAATACTACTGTAGAGGAATCTTATGGCTCGTTTGGAATATAGGACGAATCCAAATAGCACTGTCTACAATCAGCTGATTTCCTCTGACAGGAATGCAATCGCACGGGTGTTTAGTAAACAGTTCTATCTAAATGGTGATTTGTGTCGCTGGACTTGCTGCTTTAGCTACGCATACGGCAGAGTGCAAACTTTGGAGTATGTACACTTAAACAAAAAAGGTAGAAGGGAAGGGTAGCCACCAGCACCTATACCAGTTTTGCATCAAGGAGCGGCGAGTAGCCAGCCGCGGGTCAGTGAGGATCCAGTTCAGTACGACAAATACTCTCCCACCTCCTTCCGCCGTCCCCTATCTTATCAGAACTGTACTTGAAATGTTAACATAGAGCAAAATAGAAAAACTGAACATTGAAGCCGGAATTATAAAGGCAATAATTATCATAATATTCTGAGAATGATAGCGATATAAAATAAGTAATAATATATTTAAAATCAGTGTATGTATAAAAAGGAGAAGCATTGTGAAAATTGTTGACTGTAAAAGCGACAGAAAGACCAGACAGGCACAGTTTTGTTAATTAGGGACCAGCCTCAGGTAGAAAGGGTAAATACCATTGAAGCAAGTTTTTCCTGGTAACAGCCGAGGACAGCTGCACTTAGCCTGGTGAAGGTCACTCTAGGCTTCAGGAAGTCGAGTTGTGACGAGCATTTGAGGGTAGAGTAGGGGAAGTGAGTAGCTTGCTTTTCCTTGTGCAGCGTGGGTAAAGTCATTCTGTCCTGAGCGATCGGGGAGAGCGGGACGACATTCTCGTCGAGTTGTGAACATTGGCGGCAAACATACAAGAGGGTAGAAGGTTCACTGTAGTTAATAATCTTCGGTCTTGGTAAAGAACATAGCATCGTATGCATTTAAAAGTGATCGGCAAACCTTAAGTTTTATTTTAAATGGTGAAAATAAAAGTGTTCCAAGAAAGCGTTCGTGTTTCTCTGTACATACACTCGCGCATACCCAGAGATTAAGATCTCATGCTCGAGCAGCCGTGGTAAAGTATAAAAAATAACAACTAGGAGGAGAAACGCAGCAATCGTGAGGCAAAGGTATTGCTTCATTGTTGGAGGACGTAGCGTGGCTGCGTCAACATCACATTTATTTGTCTGTGCTCTCGCTAGATTAAGGCAACAAAGTTCCTAAATAAGTGCGAAAATTAAAGATTATTCATTTTGTTGGCCTATATTTAGTTTAAAACAAGAGGCACTCATTCAAACAGCGGTGTGCCGCTTTACTGAGCTGGCTCATTTTCGCTGGAGGAGGAAGAAGTAAACGAAGAATGGCTGTTGTCATCTCCCAGTGAAACGGCAATACTATTGATGACGTTTTCTACTATGCCATCCTTCCAGTAATCAATTTATATCTACTTTATATGTCTGCAAAACTCAGCCAGTTTCTTTCGGTCACAAGTGATATACCCTCAAGTGTTATGTCATAAGGATAAGTCACCAATTACTTTCCTGTCACTAACCATTCGTTTTACCTTGGCTCCAGCTGATTCTATGGAATTCAGATCACACATGTATGACAGTGTGGCTCAAAGTAAGCAAAAATACATCCACTCCATAGAGGTTCTTTTTAAGTTTATTTCAGTCAGCTTGTGCAGTTCTGATTTAAGCAAAGAACTTTTGCACTGAATCTCTTTGTTTTGCACACAGAATATCAAGTTTTGCAACTTCACTAACTCCTAGAATCTCTACAGTGTTACATGGAATATTACCTAAGGTTACAACAAAAGAAGGGAACAAATTAGCAGTTAGTTTCTTTTTCAATCCATTTTTCAACGTTCACATGACTCATTTGTTTACGGTGGTCATTTTTATTCACTCGATTTTAAGAAAGATGGGAAGAGAAAGTTCCAGAAACCCACATATAGTGCCCGCACGAATTGTTCCCTAAATTAATGTTGATATGAATACCAAATTCCTCTTTACTTTGTCTGCAGCATTCGAATGTCTGCATTCTTACAGTATACCTTTTTCATTATAAGCTGAAAGGAGAAGTAAACAAAACTTAAATGTATCACTCCGCCGAGCACTTGGCAGCACCACGTGGAGGATGACGGGAACTAAGACCCGTGAGAGGAAATTGCTTCAGACAGAATGCGAATACAGTATATTGTGCTGCTTGGGGATCATTGGTTTTAAACATTGTATGTCTTACTCCTATATTTTGCCTTACATCCTAAACTTCGAACACATAATACTAAGAGCAGACAAATAAAAGTTGTATCTGAACAGTTCGGCTTCTGTGATTAAAGGTACTGGATTAAACTGTTCTTAAATTCAGGCTTTAGAAATCATTCATTTAATGACTAATATCAATATACCACTTTTGCTTTAACCTTTTATGAGTCAAGTTAAAAAAACGATTAGCACTATAAGTTAAAACACAACAGAAAACAAACGCGACCGAGCAATAATTCTGCATCACTAACAAAGAAGCTCAATTATTGCTAAACAATGGCCAACTCTTAGAAAGTAAGATCGGATCGAAATTTGTTGCATGGAAACATCTACCGTATTCAAATCGTTTTGAATATGCCAAATATCCTCTACTATACTCGTTGTAGCACGCTGTACGCTCGTCATTTTGTTTTTATTAGCGGAAATTGTTAATCACATGTGTAATAAAGCACACAGCAAAGCCACTTTTATCGCTTCCATAATTCGCAATTTATTCTTCTCAAAAACATTCACTAACCAAAAACCCACTTAAAATATACAGAAAAACAAATTAGCATATGTTTAACAGATTCGGCAACCTAAATCTGACCAACATAAAAGCTTGAATTATTTATCCTCGAACTTTGTGTATTCAAATTGATCTCAATACGTATTGAATTTAACATGTAAACGCGGATCGTATTCAGTATGGAATTGGACTCAAATCCATTTCAATTCCCCATGGAAACGTAGTGATTTTCTCAACAGGTACACTGGCGCTCATCCGGAAACCAGAAACGAACCGCAGCGCCTGTGCATAGCCTCTTAAACCCTCTGCTATAACGGTTCATTTAGTTATAGGCGAATCTGAACAAACACATTTAGTTTCATAAATTTAACTGTTACAATAATGGATTTTTTTTAAATTTATCTGCACGAGAATAACAACAAAATGTTACGATCTGAACCGAACTGCTTTTTGTAGAGGAAGAGACGACATGCTGAGCGGGAAGGGTTGTAGTTTGCCCACCAGATAATGAGTTCACGTCACGTCACTCTTGCCACGTGGTTTTGTTTACTTCTCCTTTCAGCTTATAGTGAAAAAGGTATAGAATTGGGAGTACACACGAAGGTGGATCGGAGAAGACACTGCAGAGAGAGAGAGAGAGAGAGAGAGAGAGAGAGAGTAGAGAGAGTAGACTGTCTCTTTCTTTCACTCTCGCTCGCTATGCGCTGGCAGATCACGCGACTCAGGGCATATTGCGCAACCTGCATTCATCCGCCTTTGCGTGGGCTCCCGACTATAGTTACTCTAAAGAAGTTACTACTGAAACAGATAAATCAGCTAAGACTTTATTATTAGTTTCAAATGGGAAGAGTTCTGAGCTGCAGCGAATGAGGTGCATTTGCGTGCACAGCGTTGCCACCTCGTTACCCCCACTCTTTTCATATTTCCCTCTCACTCTCACACATCGGCCTGGCGCTAGAATGGTTGAAGTACAGCAACCCAAACTGAATTTTCTAAACTTTTATAATTCTCCTGGTGTTTAAATTCATAATTGGGAATATACTCGCATGTTACGTACATATTTTTTAAGTGTTATATAATTATAGGTTATGAATTACCTGTGCTTTTAATCTTGCCTCTCCGCAAATGCTAGACACACTTGCTTTACCGACACCACACGCTTTAGTAGTGTTGAGGATTTTTGAAATCAAGTTGATTTCTGTGTTCCTCATTGTTGTATTTTTTAAAAAACGAGTAGACCCTAAATATAATATTTCGAGCTTGACTTCGCAATACCTGCCTCTTTGATTCGCCACTAAATTCACCACAATAAGCCACTGCACTATTTTACTCTTTCTCTCTGAACAACAACTGCATACTGATATTAACTGTGTAGGGTAAATAAACTCCAACCCAGATTTAGAAACAACACACAATAATAAACATGTGACGGCTCACGTTCTGCAGATTCAGCATTCTACAAGTAACACAAGTGAGCTGGGTGGGCTGTTTGCTCTCTCTCAGCTTTAACAAACGCCTTGGTTTTTCAACATAATTCTTTATCACCATCAAGTCAGTAGTGCTATATAATTACAAATATACATACATAATGTATACAATAATCCATACATACAAATAATGTGACCATTACAGTGCTTAAGTGGTTATGATATAACATATGGGTATGTTTATTCGTTTGTATTATGAAAACTATTTGAGCTAAAAATATGTGGTTTTTACGGTTGTGTTACGAAAATTACTCCCTACCTTCTAGTGCGTGGCTTTTTGCAAAATTTGAATTTTTGTCTTAGCGCAAATTATATTTATTAGAAACAGATTCGCCTAGCGCACGTCATGCTTAGCTTACGGCGAATGCAATATGACAACACAGCGGAACTCGGATTGGTTGCCGCTCTGGCCGCGCTCAAGGACAAACATCATCCCATTTGAAAAACACAGTAGTATTTATATCATAAAGAACATTATTGCTAAGTTTGCAACACTAGGCAACATCAGCATAACAACGATAGCAAATATATTTATAAACTCTCGGATAAGATTAACACGGATTATCTCACTTGTCCCCTTCATTCCCAGGAGACCTTCATTGGCGGACAGACAGTAAGTAATGCGGCTTAATCCCACCAGCTCCATCAGATGTGCCGCAGAAGGTTTCCAGACGGGAGAACTGCTCTTGTACTCTTGGCAGCGGAGGCGAAAGGATGGCAAAATATTGGCGTGTAACTCAGGTTGCAAATTTAGTTTTAATTGTTTACAGCACTTGTAGCATGTCAGCAGAATTTAGTTAGCTGAAGTTCTACTCTACATTACTACAAACATCAACCAATGTTAAGGCTGCAACAGATAAGTTTACCTGGGGTACGAAGAAGTTTGGGTTTTCCATGCTCCGGAGGTCTTGCCGAAGATAACGTTAAAGATTAAAAGTGTTGCAGATTTCTATTAGCACGTGTATAGCAGAGAGACTGCCGTCAAAAAGCTCTAAATACTGTATGCTGACTAGTACTACAGACAGCATGTGCCAGCTGATTTTTCACATTCCAACCACGTAACGAAAGATCGCGAAAATTCGAAAACGTTCTTTAAAAATCACACGATACTTCTGTGCTTACATAAGTATCCGGGAAATGGCTCGCCAGAATCTCTAAAGCTAATTCTATCGTTCTCTTAAACGAATTTATTCTGAACACCCTAGCCTATTAAAATTAATTTATCACATTGTTGTTAAATAAAGCTATAACCGTTACAGTATTTTGAATACATATTGCAAACGTACTTTCATTTAATTTATATAATCAACTGAAGTATTTCAAAGTTGAAAAAAAAAAATACTTCCGACTTTGAGGTCGCACTTGAGGGGACGTGGAGATAAAAGGCTGGTTCCGATTACGAGAGTAGGCTTTCTGTAGCTTTCTCCAACTGCTCAGATGAATGCCGGTTGGTATTCTGGTATACACCTTCAGTTTGTTGGTAAGACGAGGGCGGTCCCAGAAGTACCCGGCCTGATGTATAAATAGTGGTTGTTGTTTCAAACAAATGACTGTGATTGAAAGTACCAACGTTTTAAAGCTTAAGTCAAAAGTTTGATGATGCTACGTCGTTTAGTAATTGTTTGGCAGCCATCAATAGTGAACGCTCTCAGCAAATTTGTAAACATGGATAAAACTGGCCATCAGTATGTGATACAATACTTTCATTTGAAAGGTCTTAGTTCAACTAATATTAAAGCTGAGCTAGATTCTACTCTGGGGGAGTCTGCTCCTTCGTTTACAATAGTAAAATATTGGGTGGCAGAGTTTAAGCAAGGCCGTACGAACTGCCAAGACGAACATCGCAGTGGTCGACCAAATGAGGTGACCACGCCAGAAATTGTGAGGAAAATCCACAAAATGGTATTGGATGACCGTCGACTGAAAGTGCGCGAGCTAGCAGACATCGTAGGCATTTCAAAGGTGCTGTACATCGCACACTAACTGAAAATTTATGCATGAGAAAGCTATGCGCAAGATGGGTGCCGCGTTTAGTCACAATGGAACAAAAGCAGCGTCGTGAGGATGTTTCAGTCGAATGTTTGGCAATGTTTTGCTGCAATAAAGTCGAGTTTTTGTGTCGATTCATAACCATGGATGAAACGTGGGTCCATCACTTCACACCTGAGTAGAAGAAACAGTCAAAACAATGGATTGAAAGGGGAGAATCGGTTCCAAAGAAGGTAGGACAGTTCCATTTGCAAGCAAGGTCATGGCGTCAGTTTTTTGGAATGTGTGTAGAATAATTGATTATCTCCAAAAAGGAAAAGCAATCAATGGCGAGTGTCATGCAAACTTATTGCATCATTTGAATGATGAAATCAAGCAAAAACGGCCGCATTTAGTGGAAAAGAAACGTTTGTTTCATCAAGACAATGCACCAGTTCACACATCCATTATCGGCATGGCCAAAATCAATGAGTTAACGTTCGAATTGCTTCCTCATGCACCCTATTCGCCAGATTCAGCCCCCTCTGGTTATTTTCTATTCCCAAAGTTGAAGAAATAGCTTGGTGCTAAAAGATTTGACGACAGTGAAGAGCTGGAGTCTGCAGTTTATGGCTATTTTGCAGAACTCGATGATTCTCAGTATAAACAGGGTATCAAAGCTATTGAACACCGCTGGGAAGTGTATCGAGCTGAAAGGAGACAATGTAGAGAAATAAAGATTTTTTTTCCCCAAAATTTTTGTGTTTTGTGTTAGGTCGGATATTTCTGGGACAGTCCTCGTAGCAATAAGTCTAAAATAGATAGCACGCAGGCACATCTAAGAACGCCCATTATCAACAGCAACAAATAGGTGATGCAGAAGCAAACTCTGTTGCCGTTGGTCTCACATAAGCCTAAAGATGTCATGATATGATCTAAGAGGTTAGACGATAATAATCTATACTAATGTTATAAAGAAAAAATGTTTGTGTGTGTGGTGGGGGATCTCCAAAACCACTAAATTGGTTTTGATAATTCTTTCACAATTGATAAACTCAGTCCTTGCAGACGGATATAGGGTATATAATATTTCCAAAAAATTTAATATTGTGTGATTTTGTTGGGGAAGAAAGTGTTTTAAAACTGAGTTATTTTATGATGCGAGTACTATAGCGTATTCATATCTTCAAATTTCCTTCTGAACATTGTTTCAGTTATTGTGATAAAACTGATACACCTGGATTTAGAATCTGCTAAAAATAACATTCCCTACAAATGTAAACGAATCTTATGTATACATTCACGTGATTGCTCTATCACTCTTCTACAACCTATTCTTACAAGAGGGTATTCTATTTACTTCTTGTTAATACAGTTAAACGTTCATTACCCATTTACACATTACGTTGGTGGATACAAAGACCTAAAGCGATAACCATATGTTTTTCGATATGGGATGGCTTTGAAATTCTATTCTCTTTGCATGAACCCGAAAAAGGAAGAAAAGAATAGCGATTTGCAGTTGAGAGAAATATAATGTATTTGAAAATTCAAACTTATAACAAAGAATATCTCGGAAATGATAAACACCACAAATAATAAAATTTTATTTGACATGAATTGTGTGCTTTAACCAGATCTATATTTCTTGTTTAGAAAATTTCTCTCTCTCTCTCTCTCTTAATTATACACAAGTCATTTTGAATAAGAATGACTTTACAGGTTATTCCCAGAAAATTCAAGATATACGTTTTATTTCTCATGAGAATAGCTTAAACGTACGTTATTTTAATAAAAGTCGCTACAACTATTTTTGAGAAAATAAAAATTAGGAATAATGTCCCATGTAATGGGTAGTTTGGGCTGCGGGATTTTCTTCAAAACCTTTGTGTCGCATCTTTGGGAGGTCCTGAATTTGTACTTAACCATCCTTTCATTTTTAGGTAATGCTGTTCACAGACACATACACAACTTTTTCTAAAAGTTCTGCGGGGGTTTAGGGGCTTCAAAACATCGATTTTGATGAAATCTTTACATATAATTTTTGGTTGGAATACGATACTTTCCATATTTACCATAAGTACGTAGCAGAGAAAGTAAAAATTCCCATATTTGCAAAGCTTTACAGACCTATCGAGACAAAATTTTGTACACTTGTTAATTTATACTCTCGGATCATACGAGAGTTATAAGCTAACTTACACCCCTCAAAACTAACCATGCCACTTTACATTCCTTAATAAAGAAAAAACTCGTTTAGTCCTTTTAGTCAAAATAGAGTAAAATTATATTAAAGGATCTGGTAAAAATGTCATAGGTTGTCTTACAACTTCCAATACCTATCCAACCCTCGTGTACAACCTTTCAGCTTTTAAAGACCATCCTTAAACTTATTTTCAACCATTTGTGTATAAAACTGCATCACTTAGCCAATCGGGCTCAAAATTTGTATTTACATTATAGGACTTGGACAAAATTATGGGCCACCTTATACATGCTATCCCTAATATACACTGCCGTTTATGAACATTGCAGCACCGAGAAGAAAACGTATGAATTCAATGAATTTAACACCGCGTGTTAGGTACACGAGAAGTAACAAATGATAAACTTTTCAAATCTATACCTGACCTTCGATCCCTAATATTCAGTATTTGGTGTGGCGCTGCAATCAGAGCTGCTATACGCCGTGGCATTGAATCAAAAAGGCTCTGAATAAGTTCCTGAGAGATTTCCCTCCACGTAGTTTGTATTCGAGCCCACAAATCTGGGACAGTGGTTACTGGAGGACCGTAACGCACCAGGTGCCGAACTAACCGTATCCCAGACATGTTCGATGGGCGACATGTCAGGCGAACGTGCAGGCCAGTGAAGCAATGGTACCCGTCGCTCTTCGAAGAAGGCTTGCACATTCCTCGCAATATGTGGCCGGGCATTGTCCTGTTCAAATTTGGCCTGTGGAGATGCCTGAAGCAGGGGGAGTACCTCAAGCTGTCAACCACCGTTAGGTGCCGGTTGCTGTTCAAAGTCTCTTAATTCGTAGGAGGCGAGATCGGTTGTTGTAACCAATGGCGCTCCAAACCATCACACCTGGTGTTTGTCCGCTATGCCGCTCAAAAATGCAGCCCTCCAGGTTGCGCTCACTTATGCGGCCATCACTGTAGGACACGTTGAAGGAGGACTCGTCCGAAAAGACTACATTTGGCCGCTCAGCACCCCAGTGACGGTGTTCGTGTCCATTGCAGTCGGAGGAGCTTGTAGTTTCTGGACAATGGAAGCCGACGTAATGGTATGCATGCAACCAGTCCAACCTGCAGCAGACGGCGACGAACCTTTGATGCAGACGAGTTCACAGCTGTAGAGCTCCAGCATCGAGCCGACACTGTGGATGAAGCTGTAAGGTTTGTTATGGCCATGCGGACAAGATGACGGTCATCCCGTGCTGTGGATATATTGCGTGGTCCAGTACGACCTTCATCTATCCACTGCTTCCACACACGCATCACTGTCGTAGCAGCATGCCCTGTACCAGCCGAAATGTCACGGTATGACAAACCCGCTTCCCGGAGACCGATCATTCTGCCCCGTTCGAACTCACTCACATACCGATATGGCTCCCTTTGATGTGACGAGGCATACTGGCACTTACTTTAGTTTCCACCTTATTTGACAGCTCTGCACTGACTACACTGGGCGCAACACCGACGTTGTCGGACCGACACGAGAGGGTTCTGCTCTGCCTACGTGTACCCCATCTCTCTGCAAACCTAATCACTTATTGCTTGCACGCTCTTCTACACTTCCAGCAAGTTTGGAGTTATTCGGGAAATTCTTTCTTGATGTTGCAATTTTCATAAACGGCAGCGTATTTTCAAACCCTTACATATAAATCTGCATCATTTGACCGATATGAGCAAAACGTGAAATACTTATGTTTTAGTTCTCGGCGAACATAATAAGCTACTCAGGATGTCAAAAACTTATTTGCAACCCTTCGCTTACAGAATGCGTCCTTGTAACACCAGGTGAGATATTGGGTTACAATTGGGCGACGTTCCTCGAGCACACTGTTTAACACAGGATATTTTTACCCTTCCTACCACGTGTTTATAGTAGTTAGAGTAGGTATTGCATTTCGTCCAAAATTATTGATATTTCACCGGAAATACATGTTTGGAGGCCTCTTGAACCCAGAAAAGGATTTTTAGAAAAAGGTTCGTGTGTGTGTGTCTAATTATCTGAACAGCATACCTCAAAAAGAAAATTCGGATAAACACCACACTTGGTGTTTAGGTTCAGTACCTTCCAAAGATGCGACACAAAGTTTTTCAAGAAAAACCCCCACCTACCTCCATCTACTCTTCACATGAAACATTTTTCGAAATTTTTTATGTTATAAAAATGGCTCTAACCATTTTGATTAAATACCATATATTAAACATATTCACATTAAAAAACTGCACATATTGAATTTTCTAGTAATAGTCTGTAAAGACTTCTTCATTCGAAAGGAATTTTGTATAACTGGTAAACGTTAACAGCTAGCAAAAAAAAATTGGATATGTTACATTTGCATGACTTTCTCTATCCACTCTACTTACAAAAGCTTATTCTTCTGCTTGTTTAATGTTAACCGAGATAAACGTTTTCAGAAATAGTTTTATTACACATTTTGTTACACTTACAACGAGAATACAGTAGGCTTAAGTAGTAGTCAAATACATTGCTATGCTATGTATTTTTAAATCCCATGCTCTTTGTATCACGATACGGAGATTTCGCCCAAGATACATAATTTGAAGTTCCTTGAACCCCATAAAAACTACCATTTTTAGAAAACCTCAGTGTGAGAGTGTATGTTCATGAAGAGCATAACTCAAAAACGAAAATTCAGTTAAATACTAAACTTGATATTTAAGTTCAGCATCTTGCAGGAATTTCACTTGAAGAGTATCAAGAAAAAAACACCATCTACATGGAAATGTTTCGCAAATTTTTATTTTTCAAACATGGCTCTAGCAATTTTGAACTAAAATGCCACGTGGTTAAGATATTTTAATACAAATAAAGTAATTTTTGTGGAATAGCTTGTGAAATCCTCTTAATTCTGAATGACTTCTGCATTATTGGTAAACCGTAAGAGATAGACAAAAGTTTACTACACAAAAATGTAGAGCTTGTTAAAACACACAATTTATGTCATATGCATTTTTTTGTCAAGTGAACCATTTCCAAGATATCCCTTGTTTGAATTTTCTACTACTTATACTTTTTCCCAACTGGGAATTCGTTATTCATTTTTTTATGTCCTGGACATACAAAGAGAATGGAATGCGCCACATAGCAACCAGCTCTTAAAAGATTTGACCATCGCTTGAAGTCTACCATATTCCCCTTGCATCTACAAGAAAATTAGCAATAAGATAATTTCTGCAAATGTTTCTCTCGGGTAACATGAAGTAGATGGAGAATAAGCGCTTGTAAAAATAGTTTGTACAAGAATAGAGAAAGTCATATGTGAGTGCAACACTCAGATTTTTTTCCTCCGTGATCATATAAACAAACGGAATTTCAAAACCATCACATAGCGACTCGCTCTTAAGAGAGTTCCCTATCGTTTAAGCCTACTGCATTGCTCTAATACCCAGGTATCTACAAGGAAATAATTATAATAAAAATATTTCTGCAAAACTTTATCTCGATTAACTTTAAGCAGATGGAAAAATAAGCTTTTGTAATAATAATGTTTTGAAGAATGGGTAGAGAAAGTCATGCGAATGTAATATGAGATGCTTTTAATTTATCTAGTAAGTAGGGAAGTAGTCTAGTCCACCTAAAATTTCGATACAGAGATTTCACCGGTAATACTCCCTGTTAATAAAAAAATCTGATGTATTACACTCACATGACTTTCTCTACTCTTGTACAAACTATTTTTACAAACACTTGTTCTCTATATGCTTCATGTTAATCGAGATATTTAAGCTCTCAACCTCTCACACTTTCTGAGAAAAAAGGTACATAAGTATCCAAAAATGTTGTTTTAAGAAAACTGAATTTAAAGTTTGAACATTAAAATTCTGACACACTTCAGTACATTCCAGGGTCATAATCATCTGCACCTTCATTCCTGGATTGCTTTAGCTTTTCTGATTGCCTTCTCTTGGTCCTGGCCTCTTTTGTTAATTGCTGAACTGCTCGCTGGGTATGATATAGTCGTTCATTCTAGAAAGTTACAAAAATGTTCTAAAAAAGGGGCGTTGCATGACAGCTTGAAAGAAATGCTAACCAGGATTTAAATGGTATTTAAATGACCTAAAAACCTCTTAAACCCAAAAAGTATATATTTTCTGAAACTGGAAATAATAGAGATTTTATTAGTGCCAAAAACAAAAAAAAATGTGATATTTGACCATTTCAGAGTACCGTGTCCCCTTAAAATGGGAAGTCATTTGTTTCTCTCTCGCGGTCATGCAAAAATTTCAGAGCTATCCCACAGTGATATGCTCTTTTAAAATCTGGATATCGCTGTATAGTCTACCAATATGTAGGGTGGACCATTTAAGTTGAGACTGTACAATGTCCCCAAAACTAAGCATTGTAGGAAGAAATGTCTTTAATGCAAATTGCTTGCTATTATGGGAGAAAGTAAACGCCATTAAACTTGTTTTATTTGGAGTACGTTATGATAGTCGTGTTAGGGTCAATTTAATTTTTTTTAAATAGGAATCTACAATTAGGGTCAAATCAAATTGACCCTGAAATGATCATCACAACGTCCTCCAAATAAAACACGACTAATGGAATTCACTTTCCCCATAATATCATGCAACTTTTATTCAAGACATTTCTTTCTACAACGCTTAGTTTTGGAGCTATTGTACAGTCTCAACTTAAATAGTCTACCCTATATATACCTGACTTATTTTATAGTAAAATGTGTAGATGTGAGTTGAAAGTTTCTCTGAATTAACAAGAAATAAGTAGAGTAATAACTTTTTGTAAGAATAGGTCGTAGAAGAGTGAGTAGAGAAGATCGTGTGAATCCAACGCGTCTGATTTTTAGTTACCCTACTCCAAAGATGCGACACGAAGATTTTCAAGAAAATCCTCCTTCCCAACTACCCTTTACATGGAACATTCTTCGAATTTTTTATTTCCTTAAAATGGCTCTAACATTTCTGATTAATATACAGTATATTAAAGATACTTTAATGACACGTAAAATGAATATCTTGAATTTCCTGGAAAAGCTTGTGAAATCCTTCACTCGGAAGGAATTTTATATAATATTGTATAACTGATAAATGTTAAGCGATAGACGAAAACGACTACGCAAATAATGTAAACTCTTTAAAAAGCACAATTTATTTGAAATAACGTTTTTGTCGCATAAGTCGTTTTCGAGATATTCATTATTAATGGTTCAGCACTTTCATCATTCTTCTAAAGTCCTGTCGGCATTCACTTGTTTCTCGTGACATCATTGGAAATAATATGGAATTTTAAGGCTAGCATATAGCGTCCAGTTATGGATTTGACTATCGTTACCTTTGATCTATAACGAAATGTGTAATGTAGCTAATTCTGAAAAGTTTTATCTCGATTAAAACGAAGTAGGTAGTAAAATAAGCTTTAGTGCGAATAGTTTGTATAGCAATAATAAATTATACGTGGTAGAGAATGTCATGCGAATATAAAACAGATTGTTGAAAGTGCTGTTGCTATCAGTTGTTTCTAGCGATGTCATGGAAAGAATATGGAATTTCAAGGGCAGAATGTGCCGACATGGGTGTTAACATCTGCCTATCGATTCCGTTTCCTCTCTCCCCCTTGTACCTACAACGGAAAGTGTAATGAAACCATTTCGCAAAGATTTATCTCGGTTAACATGAAGTAGATAGAAAATTAAGGTTTGTAAGAGCAGTTTGTAGAAACCATATGGAAATAAACGAATAATAGGTAAGGAAATCAATCAAATACGGGACCGGGTCCGCCAACGCAGAGACCACACCCTCGCATACCCAGGAGTAAACTCGTGGGGCTTTCCATTAGGAGCGGTGCCTATTTTATATACCGCCCCCCCCCTGCCTGGTCGAAATCGGGCCAGAAAGCTCTAGCGTCGACCCTTCCAAGCAGGGACGGAAGTGGATACGCCACTTACGCGCGTCAGGCCAGCAGGGCGAACCCTAACTGGGGGAGACTACCGAATAACCTCGGTGGGGCCGACAGTTTCTAGCTACCGTCTACCAGCTCTCTCTCATGGTTGGTGCCGGAGATTCTCGAGGCGTCTCACAACCCCGCCTGGGTAGAATTAACATAGCCAAGCGTCCCCAATAACCCATGGGTGTCGGGAACCACTGCCCCGCCGAGTCCAACCCAATCCGAACAACTCCCATTCGGGAGGGGCTCAGATGTTCGGCCCAGCGTACTTCTGGTAACGTCAGAAGTACCACGTGTGCTAAGGGTCCGCAGCGCCCGCACCACGGCAGCTGAAGGGGTCGCAACCCCCCCCTTACGGGGAATAGGTAAGGAAAGGGTGAATAACACTTCATATTTTTAAAAGTGGTTCCGCTATTCAGTTGTTTCTCGCCATGTCATGAAAAACTGTGGAATTTCAAGGCCAGCAAACAGGGACTCAATTTTGAGCAATTGTTTGTCGTTTCGTTTACCTCAATCACCCTAATATAGGGTCTTTGAACTAAAATAAAACACGTTCTATAAATGATAGAGGTTTATTTCTTTTTACTTTCTCTATTACGTATAGTAAGTAGGGGAAGTATTGTATTCCACCCAAAATTTCGATACCGAGATTTCACCGGAAATACATGTTTTGAGACCCCCTGAATCCAAAAAAAAAAGCATTTTTGGAAACATGTCCGTGTGTGTCTGTGAACAGCATAACTCAGAAACGAACAGTCGGATAAACACCAAACTTGGTATTTAGGTTCAGTATCTTCCAAGGATGCGACACGAAGGTTTTCAAGAAAATCCCCCTACCCCAGAGTACCCTTTACATGGAAAATTTTTCGAAAATGTTAATTTTCTCAAAAATGGCTCTAACGATTTTGATTAAAATATCATATGTTTAAGATATTTTCATGACAAAGAAAATGTATATCTTGAATTTTCTGGGAATGTCTCCAAAAGTATTCTTCATTACATAACTGATAAACCATAAGAGATAGGCAAAATTTTACTACACAGGAAATGTAGATCGCATTAAAACACACAATTTCTGTCATACATTTTTTTTGTTGAGTGAACCATTTTCGAATTATGGCTTGTTATTCCCTTAAATTTTTCAATACTTATATTATCAAATGGGAATTCGTTATTCATTTTATTTGTCTTGGATATTTAAAGAGTATTAATCTGTGGCAAAGAGAATGGTGCTGCACCTAGCAACCAGCTATTAAGAGATATGTCTATGCTTAAAGGCTACTGTATTTCTATATTGCCCTTGCAAATACAAAACAAGGCGAACATAGTAGGCCTTAAGCAATAGTGAAATATTTTTAGAACTGGTCGCTATGTGTAAAATGTAATTCTCTTTGCATGGGATAAAGTGGTCGTTCTTGAATATGCATTGACTGTGATTGCTCCAATAGCGGCAATTTTTTTTGTTAACAGAACCATCCATCCAAAAGTGGGCTTCGTCGCTGAAGATGATTTTTCGACAAAAAAAACCGGGTAAACTTCCAATTGCTGCATAGCCCAGTCAGCGAATACACGGCGCAACCTATGGTCGTTGGGCTTTAGTTCTTGAGTTAACACTGTTTCGTAAGCGTGAAACTTCAAGTCCAGATGCAGAATTCGCCAAGTTGTGGTCGGCGAAAGCCCCAATTCTTGCGCTCGACGAGCAATTGATTTGTTTCCGTTTTCGCGTGCACTCTCACGAACGGCGCGTATGTTTTCGTTGGAGCGCTTACGTCGGTTCTTTCAAATTTATCGATCAAACGCCGAATCCTTCGCTGGCAGGAACGATTATGCACACCGTAAACTTCATGCAATACACAGAAGGTTTGGGGAACAGATGATCTATTTTGATAATAAATTTTCACAATTTCTACGCGTTGCTGAATGCTGTAACGTTCCATGGCTATTTGTCAATAACAACTGTAACCACATGAAAAGAATGACGCTGTAACTCAATAACAACGGCAGCTATCACATGTTAAAGATAGGAAACTCTTGTTGAAAGACCCCCATATCTACAGCGAAATGTGCCATAAATCTACTCGTATTTCTGCAAAGGCTTATCTGATTAACTTGTAGATAGAAAAATAAACTTTCGTATTAATATTGGGTAGAGAAGGTCGTGTGAACGAAAGGAATTCAGATTTATCAAGTGGTAAGTCGGTATTTAATTTTACTTTCTGTATCGCGTAAATGGGTCGATAAGGTATTGCATTCCACCCAAAAGTTCGATACCGAGATTTCACCAGAAATATATGTTTTGGGTTCCTCTGAATCCATTTTTTTAAAAAGGTATGTATTTATTTATGTATGTGTGTGCGTGTGTGTGTGGCTGTCTTGAACAGCATAACTCAAAAACGATATGTTAGATAAATACCAAACTTGATATTTAGGTTTCAGTAGGTCAGCTTCCAAAGATGCGACATGAAGCTACGCTTTATATAACATTTTTTCGAATTTTTTTGTTTTCTCAAAATATCCTCTAACGTTTTTTTATTAAAATACCATATATTGAAGATATATACATGACGTATAAAATGTATATCTTGAATTTTCTGGAAATAGCCTGTGAAATCCTCTTCATTTGGAAAGAATTTTGTATAATCTTGTATAACTGGTAAACGTTAAGCGATAGACGAAAACGTACCACACAAGAAATGTAGATCTCTTTAAAACACAAAATTTAATACAAATAATATTTTTGTGGCATCAGCCATTTCCAAGATATCCGTTGTTAATGGTTGGTATTGTTCAATACTTAGCCATTCTTTTCTAGTCCTGTAGATTTTGAGCTGTTTCTCGGGAAAGGCCAGCGTATAGCGTCTAATTCTAAAACATTTGACTGTCGCTATTCCCTTTGTATCTATAACGAAATGTGTAATGCAGCTGTTTCCGGAAAGGTTTGTCTGATTAAAATGAAGTAAGGAAGATAAGCTTGTATATCCACTAATAAACGATAGAGGGTAGAGAAAGTCATGAGAATGAAATGCATAAGGTTTTTATATGAATAGTGTGGTATACGTATGAGTTTGTCATTGGTAGAGAAAGTTGTATGAAAATATGACATTAGAGTTTTAATTTCTCTGACTGCTTTTGTTTCTTCTTGCGGCAGATAGAAGGCATTTTCTAGGAGTATTCGAGCAAAAATTCGAAAATATGTATTCTGAGTTCTGTTCCCACAAAAAGCCAAATTGCATCCACTTCTATACGAAATATATTTAAAGTCCATATTTTACGGGAGACTTTTAGTGAACGGATCAGTAAATACTGAATTATCGGTTATAGCAGTATCTCAGAAGAACTACCAACACAAGATACTGGTATCAAAATACCTCTCCAAGATGCAGTCACACATTTAAGAAGAAAATACACAAAGAATGGTTGACCAGCTGGATGAACAATTCTACAAGTAAACTTAATGATGTACGTGGAACTTCAACTCAAGAATATCCAATAAGACAGCTACAGCGGCGAAACCAACTTGTAATATCCCGACTACGAATTGGGCATACTAAGCTAACACACTCTTATTTGTTAAATAGAAGCTCTCGACCAAGTTGTGAAACATGTAAAACAGCATTAACACTAGTACATATTATACTAACATGTCCAAAATTTGAAAATCAACGTAGTCAGGTTGGTATGCCCAGAAATATTTCTACAGCACTCAATAATGCAACTTTCATCCAGAAAGTAATTATTTTTCTTAAATTAATTAATATATATATATATCAATTCATTTAACCAAGTTGTAAACTGTATGTATACATAATGTGTAAGTATTATACTGTAATCCAATAATGTAAGCAACTGTACATGAAAGGTTGTGATATAACCTAGGAAGGTTAAAACGTCCCTAAATAAAGCTTTTTGAAGAAAAAAAGTATCTCAGAAGTGTAATAGTGGAGCAGGCTGAAATACACAAGGAATAAACAAGTCTGAATATTGGCGATCTGCAATCATTTATTCAGGAAAACGCTTGCACACTTAGTGATATCATGCCTTAAGGAATTAGACAGACAGCGTCTCGAAAGGAAGGTCATTCTCTTATGTAAAATATATATATATATATATTATATATATATTGTTGTTTCTACTTTGGCTGGATCTTCCTGTTCGTGGGGATTATAAAGGTAAAAGATAAAGATTGTAAGAAAGGCTTGACACGATTGCCGATAACCTAAGAGGGCTAGACGTGACATTCTCATATATCCCTAAAGTGATAAAAAGCAGCTTCCTTTAAACACATAAATAAATTTTGTCGTGGGTAATAAAAGCTATTTTACGATTTTAAGGTGATTATAATTTTTACTTTATCACCTACTGTAGTAATGATAAAATATTGCATTCCATCGACAATTTCGATATCGAATGTAGTATTCTTGTTATGGTAGTTCCATAAAGTATTTAACCTTTATTTAATATACCTTTATATATATGCATAATTTTCATAGTTTTGTTCAGCTAATTTTTGTTAGCCAAAGCGCGATTAAAGAGTTTATAGAATTATACATTTGCTGTATGGTGTAATGGTTGTGCTCTCGGAACACCGATATTCGTTTCTAACTTTTTAAGCATTAAACGATTAAATATTTTTACTTTCTTTACCATGTACATAGTAGGTAAGGAATATATTGTATTCCACCCAAAACTCGATACCCAGATTTCACCGGAAATACAAGTTTTGAGACTCCCTGAATAAAATACAAAAACTTGGTATTTAAGTTCAGCATTTTCCAAAGATGTGACAAAAATCACCGCAACTATCCTTTACATGACACACTTTTCGAAATTATTTATTTTCTCAAAAATTATTCTAACGATTTTGATTAAAGTGCCATATTAAATATATTTACACGGCAAATACAAGTATGTCTTGAATAGCCTGTGAAATCGTCTTTATTCGGAAGGAATTTTATGCAATGTTGTATAACTGATAAACGTTGAGCGATAGACCGAAACGTACTGCACAATAAACCTAGATCGCTTTAAAATACACAATTTATTCCAAAAAACTTTTTGAGGCATAAGCCAGTTCCAGATATGCCTTGTTAGGGTTTCGAGTTGTTCCAATACTTTGTCAGTCTTAGTCCTTTCGATATTCAATTGTTTCTCGCGATTGCATATACTATAAAAGTTTAAGACCAGTGTATATCATCAAATTCTTAAACATTTGGCTATCGTTATTCCCTCTGTATTTATAACGAAACGTATATGTAGCTGTTTCTGCAAAGGTTTATCTCAATTAGATGGAAAAATAAACTTTCGTAAGAATAGTTTGTATACACACTTATAAACGACAGGGAGTAAAGAAAGTACTATGAATGTAAGGCATCATATTGTTTTTAATTATCTCAGTTCGCTTGAAGGACATAACTGTATTTTTTATTTTAAATTTTGCTGCCATGAAGTTACGTTTTTAACACATATCAGGTCCTTCAGCATGCACCCGGAAATGCCAAGTTTGTCTGGCAGGCATTCCCTAGCATATGTGTTTCCACAAATTAAAACAATACAAAAGCGACCATTAAAAGTAAATAAAACCTTAGGAAATCTCACAGAGAAAGACATCGGTTATTTAGGTGCATTTAAGGGGAGACTAAATGGGGAAAATTGTTAAAAATGATACCCATAGTTGGTCTAATAAATTGGAACTTCCTCTTTAATTTGATGTGTATTTTATCGCTGTAGGCACAATACGTATATTTTAAATATGTTTTAACAGTGATGCTGTATCTGCCATCTTATACTCTGAACTTTGTACCACTTCACATAAAAATTATAACTCCTATACTCTTTGGAGAAGAGAGGAGATTTCAGCTCACCTTTTGGGGGAAGGTTTGATCTACACATTGGTATCACTACTAAACATTGCAGCTTCCATGGTTCCAAGCAATGTGATTTTTACTTTGTAAATAAATAAGTAAATTAATTAATGCATACCAGGTGGCCCACAAAAGCCGTCCTTAGTTGTTATTAGTATATACCGGATAGCGCAGATGCCAAAAGGTTTGCCTAAGCAGAAGTAGAAAGGGGACTGCATACCGACAGAGAGGACATCCCTAAATAAAGGACCAATGCTTGAAAACGAATACTTTAACTGCTATTACTGGTCCCAGAGCTCATTTGGTAGAGAAACTGCCTGCTATATGAGGTGGTCCGGGTTCGATTCCCGGCTGGACTCCAGAAAGTTGTCTTTAAACAACGATATTTCACGCTATGCCCAGGGTCTGTTTGAATGTGGGAGTACCTGTGTGTTGGGGGTGCTATCGGTTATTTAACCAATTCGCTCGTTAACAAGAATTCAGTATTGCCGCTTGACACAAACCTGAGCACACGTACTAAATCGTTTGATTCTATAAAGTTAATCTACACTCATGCATTATTATTAATAAGCATGTGCAAAAACATGCCAGCCTTAGCGGACGAGAGATGTAAGGGCTTCTCAGGTCCACGTTCTACCTGGAATGACCCATCATTTCTTAATGTTATTTCTGTACGTCAAAAAAAAAAAATCGTGCGCAGAAACACATGCCGCTCCGAAAATGTTCAGAACACAGCCTTCCAACTTCAGCTGCATTTTGGTACATCTCCACACAGATAGTAACCATATTCATTTTGTTCTTATTGGTGAACGTTACCTTTTTGTTCGGTATGACCTGGCTCAAACTGCATGCAGGCGACCACGCGATGCTTATCGATACGAAACTATCACATAAAAACCTGCAGACAGCAGCACTATCTGAGTGAACTTTCACTTTTTACCTGCACTGCCCCTTTGAACAACAGTGATGCGGCAACTTATTTTGCACCTGTGTATGCGGAAAATATACAACTGCAAAGGACGGCTTGTTTGGTCATATGGATTCTTTTCTCCTTTTTTTTTTTTTTGCTTTGAGCATTTTTTGAAACATCGGTTTTCTCAGGAACTATTGAAGATTGCTTAATGGCATTGTTATATAATAAAACAATACCTTAGCGTTGTTAATAATCTACTTTGGTATTAATGATTTGATTTGTTATACTTAAAAATTATTTGCTGAGAAATTTTAAGGAAAATATGTGCTCTTAAGGAAAACAAATCCTGTCATCCTTAAAAGGTCGCATTATTGTACAAAAGTCGATCAGTGAACATAGAAGGGATACATCTGCATCCTATAGTAATTTAAAACCGATATGTTAAGGGCACTTGGAAGTCATTAGAAAGTAAAACATGGCACCACTTTTAATTCTAGTTACCCATAGCTTCTAAATGAATGGAACCAAAATTTGTTTGGTTAAACTTTAAGTGTTTCTTAAAATAATAATAATAATAATAATAATAATAATAATAATAATAATAATAATAATAAGTTAACACTCGCTTAAACTCGTGAAAAAGTGATACAGCTGACACGTGCTTCTTAATTCAAAATGCTACAACTCACTTCGGGTGCACTTCCTCCTATGATTTTGTTTCTATTATCACCAGTTTCTTCTTAAATCATATGAAGAATAGTAAAATAATATACTCTGAACAAAACAATTTTCAAATATATTTAACCTGTCGAGAATAAAAAATAATTCAGTTTCTGTAACAAAAAGACCAATATTTTTTTCACAAATAACTTTTTTTTTCACTCCCATTTATTAAAAATCTGAAAAAAATGTAGTTTAGCATAAAGAGATAGTTTCCAGAAATATTCAGTAAACGTTCGTTTCACTATCTTTAATGCTTTTTGGGAAAAGTGAGCGTGATTGTGCACAGCCATGTCTAAATTGGTCATTTAAAGGGCCAAATTGGCCAGTAAGCCCAATGATATATTATTTCAAATAAAAAGAGTTCTATTTTTTATCACATAGAACATGGAAAATGGAATCTTTAGGCATAGCGACCTCCCAATGCTCTTAAATATTTTCTGGGATAATGAGTCATAAAGTTAGCAAATTTAATACTAGTGGGATAGGTATTTTAATCTCCCCTTAAATGATGACAAAGCAAGTAAAGACGTTACAAAAAAATGTAGGCAAATGTTAAGCGAACGAGTTTGTTTAACTTTTTTACTTTCTCTACTACGTATAGTAAGTAGGGGAAGTATTGTATTCCACCCAAATATTCGATACCGACATTTCACCGGAAATATATGTTTTGAGACCACCTGAATCCAAAAAAAGCATTTTTAGAAACATGTCCGTGTGTGTGTCTGAACACCATACTCAGAAACGAACAGTCGGATAAACACCAAACTTGGTATAGGTTCAGTATCTTCCAAGGATGCGACACGAAGGTTTTCAAGAAAATCCCCCCACCCCAGATTACCCTTTACATGGAACATTTTTCGAAAATTTTAATTTTCTCAAAAACGGCTCTAACGGTTTTCATTAAAATATTATATGTTTAAGATATTTTCATGACAAATGAAATGTATATCTCGAATTTTCGGGAATGTCTCCAAAAGTATTCTTCATTGTGAACGACATTTGCATAACTGGTAAACCATAAGAGATAGACAAAATTTTACTACACAGAAAATGTAGATCGCGTTAAAATACACAATTTATGTCATATACATTTTTTTTGTTGAGTGAACCATTTTCGAGATATTGCTTGTTATTCCCTTAAATTTTCCAATACTTATACTTTTGCTCAAATTGTTATTCATTTTTTTATGTCCTGGACATGCAAAGAGAATGGAATGCGCCACATAGCAACCAGCGCTTAAAATATTTGACTATCGCTTAAAGCTTACCAATTCCCCTTGCATCTACAAGAAAATTGGCAATAAGATTAACATCTCGATTAACATGGAGCATATGGAGAATAAACGTTTGTAAAAATAGTTTGTACAAGAGTAGAGAAAGTCATGTGAGTGTAACACATCAGATTTTCTTACTTTCTGATGTTTAGATGAACTTTTAGAAAACATCAACATACTGCCAAACATCAACATACCTACTCGATCCCCAGTGTTATTTGTAGTTGCAATTTCATCACTGGCAGGTTGAGGAAGGTCACCCAGGAGAAGATTAATTAAATATTGATTTGTTTAAATATGTAAGTCAGGTGATGATATACCAATAAGTTGAATAAAATCAATTGTGATTCCTATATTTAAAAGAGGAGATATAAAATCTCATGCCAACTATAGAGGTACTAGCTGAAATAACCGGCATTGCGTGTGGTTTGACGGTTTATCCTTACAGCATTTAGCCTTAGGTTGCACTTACCAATAGGCCCGCGTTTCTTTGGAGGATTTAAAAATTACCAGGGCAGCCCAGAAGTATCCGACCTGACGTATATATAGCGGTTGTTGTTTAAAACAAATGACAATGGTAGAAAGTGCCGCCCTTATAAAGCTTAAGGTTTCAAGTTTGACGATGCTACGTTGTGTAGTAATTGTTTGGCAGCCATTAATAGTGAACTCTCTCAGCGAATTTGTAAACATGGATAAAACTGGCCACCGTTATGTGATACAATACTTTCATTTGAAAGGTCTTAGTCCAATTAATATTAAAGCTGAGCTAGATTCTACTCTGGGGGAGTCTGCTCCTTCGTTTACAACAGTAAAATATTGGGTGGCAGAGTTTAAGTGAGACAGTACGAGCTGCCAAGACGAACATCGCAGTGGTCTACCAAATGAGGTGACCACGCCAGAAATTGTGAAGAAAATCCACAAAATGGTGTTGGATGATCGTCGACTGAAAGTGCGCGAGCTAGCAGACATCGTAGGCATTTCAAAAAGTGCTGTACATTGCACTCTAACTGAAAATTTGGACATGAGAAAGCTGCGCGCAAGATGGATACCGCGTTTACTTACAATGGGACAAAACAGCGTCGTGAGGATGTTTCAGTCGAATGTTTGGCGATTTTTCGCTGCAATAAAGCCGAGTTTTTGTGTGGATTAATAACTATGGATAAAACATACGTCCATCACTACATAACTGAGACGAAGGAGCAGTTTAACATAGGATTGAAAGGGAAGAATCGGCTCCAAAGAAGGCAAAGACAGTTCCATCTGCAGGCAAGGTCATGGCGTCAGTTTTTTGGGATGCGCGTTGGATAATTTTCATTCATTATCTTCAAAAAGGGAAAGCAATCAATGGCGAGTATTATGCAAACTTATTGCAGCGTTTGAATGATGAAATCAAGCAAAAACGGCCGCATTTAGCGAAAAAGAAAGTTCTGTTTCATCACGACTGTTCACACATCCATTATCGCCATGGCCAAAATCAATGAGTTAACGTTCGAATTGCTTCCTCATGCACCATATTCGTCAGACCTAGCCCCTCTGATTATTTTCTGTTTCCAAAGTTGAAGAAATGGCTTGGTGGTAAAAGATTTGCCAACAATGAAGAGTATGGAGTTTGCAGTTGATGGCTATTTTGCAGAACTCGACGGTTCTCACTATAATCAGAGTATCGAAGCTATTGAACATCGCTGGGAAAAATGTATCGAGTTGAAAGGAGACTATGTACAAAAATAAAGATGTTATTTCCCAAAATTTTTTAGTTTTCTTTGTTAGGTCGGGTACTTCTGGGACAGCCCTTGTATTACTCAAGATACTTATACAAAGAATTAATTAGAACTCTCAGGAAACTATAAAGAACAAAAGAACTAAAAATACTGGGAAAGCTCTATGCAAAAGCACTGTTGAGCAATCAGAAATATCACAGTTTATAATGATTTCTCATGAATGCAGTTGAGTGAATTTCAGGTTGTTACATTGGGCTTCCTCGTCGTTCTTTATAGAGAAAACCTGAATTGGAAAGAAATAATAGTTTAAGTAACGTCAATATAACCTTGCTTATTCTCAGTAAACATCATACATACAACTACTAAGAAAACACAAGAAAGACAAAAGTAAGACCAAAATTAACAGAAGAAGAAGAAAAAGAAGAATTGTTACTACGTCTGGTTTGATGTTATTGTTGATATCCAACTCCAACTATCATTTATATATGTCACTCAATTTTTGTTTTTCTGCTTATGAAAACATTAAAAACTTCCTATAGGGAAACAACCTCTTGCATACAGAAAACGAGCACCTATAAATTATAATAAGTGAATATCCGAACATATGGACTGTGTTATTACTCCATGATCACGGTCAGAGAGAATATGAGGCAGCATTTTTAACACTTACAAAATTTCAGTTAATTATATAATATATAAATTCAATAACAGTCCGCCTTAAAGCAATATGTGTATGTAACCAGATATAAAAAGTATATATTACAGTCATTGTATATGTTTATATTATTGTATACATATGTAATAATGTTATGTGAATGTATTACGTAATTTAATAATGTAGGAGCTGTGAGAATAATAGGTTTAAAGTTGCTAACAATGAGGTAATCGTGAGGCAAAAATGAATTTTAAGGTTTAGTAATGCTGCTTGTGATTCTTGGAAGCAATAAAGTAATTTTTGTGACAGCTTATAAAATAGCCAATCAACAACCAGAAAAAGCTTTAGTTAAATGAAGGTATTCTATTGGATTAGGATTAGCCAAGCAGAAACTAAAATGGAGCAAAATTTACAAATTCAGAAGTCAGTTGCTTGTAGACAGCGTTTCTAACCGGACGCAAGACGCGTCCTCGAGAAGTTTAATATGTATTTTGTGTGAGACAAAAATAGTTTACGTGTTAAAAAGTGCAAGTAATTAATAAAAAACAAATCTCACAGCTCTCTCTCTCTATGTCAGTGAAGTGTTATTTAAATCGTGTCAAGTATTAATAAATGGAGTGAAGAAAAACTTAATATCTGTGTAAGCCTACATTCCTATGTCGCACCACTCCCTGCTAAGACATTCATGCCTCTGAAAAAATATATATACTGACGCAGCCGAGACAAACATAAATATATAATATTTAAAGAAACAGTGAAAATTACAAAGTTAATATTTTTTTAAACATTTTGGGGCGAAGGCTACCGGAAACTTTTTACCATACGTGCGGTTGCAACTACTTCAAGTTCGGCTCCACAACAGTCGAAATATAATACACCTTCTTCAAACTGGCTTTGCATACGTAGCAGCAACAAACCTTCTTCAAATATCAATGAATAATATGTGAACACGCTTTTCTTTTGTTGTTTTATGAGGCCGCAAAAGTCTAATTAATTATTCTTATGTTGACAATGAGGTATTACGATTATCGTTTAAAATATACAGATGGTCTTGCAAGGTTTTGTAGGCAACACATAAAATTAAATAAGCTTGTAAAATGGGGCGGAATTTCGAATTCTAAGCTAGATAGTAATTTTTGCGTTGTGTCAAAGGTTATCTGTGCTAAATTTGATCCAAGTCCGTGCTACGATGTAGAAGTCTATAAGGAAAACACGCACACTCAAACACACCACGCATACTGGCTTTTATATGTTAAGATGGACATATTAAACACGGACTATAAAATATTTACTGCATAATTAATAACAAGCTGTATAAACCTTATGACCATAGACCGGAAGTTTAGGCATTATAAATAGCTAAAATAGGCAATAAAAGGCAGAATAGAAAAACCTTACATTATGCCTATTTTGTTACTAAATTGCACTATTCAGATAATCGCACAATCAGCATATTTATGTTAACATCGTGTTGTATTATTTTTGAAAGTAATTTTAAAGTTTTAAACAAAATGCTAATTGTACTTGACAGAAAAATGAAAATGTTTCTTGGAGGCCTGTGCACTAGAATAGTTTATTGGCTTATTGGTTACACATGACAACCAAATGCTTTTTTTTTTTAAATTTTCTGGAGTCGAGTTGAGTCTCCTGTCAGATAATACATTTTTCATTTGAGAAAATGACCTCTCATTATTTACAGAGGTAGTTGGAGCAAATCTAAAACATTGAACTATTGCAGGGTCCATTTATACCGCAATAGAATTGACACTTTTTAGAATTTTTTAAATATTACTAAGTTTGTCAAGTTCAGGATTTTTCGAAAACACCATTTTAAACCTTTCCCTAACTAATGAACCCTAATTTCCCTGGAAAATCGCCAACCTTGACACTGCATCGTCTACAATTTTCATTAACTTCGTTAAAGGCTTCCCTTTTTCTTGAAGCTAGCAGACTACTTGTGAGAAGAAACCGAACTCGGCTGCAATCCGAAGATTCGAAAAGTTTCTTTGCTGCTACAATTGAAGATGCTTCATCCTCCAGAGCGGCGATCACCTTATCTGGTGGAATGTCTTTAAATGTCTGAATCCTTGACGAGGCTTTCATAAAGATCTTCTTAATACTGGAAATCAATTTGTCGACATCCGGAAACAAGCTTCGTATCTCTTCCGACACCCTGTGAAAACCATGTGCTACGCAGGTCACGTGAAACTTGTTTGGAAGTAGCACCTTTAAAGTTGTCCCAACCTTTTTACTTTCTCTACTACGTACAGTAAGTAGGGGAAGTATTGTATTCCACCCAAAAATTCGATACCGAGATTTCACCGGAAATATAGGTTTTGAGACCTCCTGAATCCAAAAAAAAACCATTTTTGGAAACATGTACGTGTGTGTGTCTGTGTACAGCATAACTCAAAAACGAACAGTTGGATAAACACCAAACTTGGTATTTAGGTTCAGTATCTTCCAGAGATGCGACACGAAGGTATTCAAGAAAATCCCCCACCCCAGACTACCCTTTACATGGAACATTTTTCGAAAATTTTAACTTTCTCAAAAATGGCTCCAACGATTTTGATTAAAATATCATAGGTTTAAGATATTTTCATGACAAATGAAATGTATATCTCGAATTTTCTGGGAATGTTTCCAAAAGTATTCTTCATTGTGAACGACTTTTGCATAACTGGTAAACCATAAGAGATAGACAAAATTTTACTACACAAAAAATGTAGATCGCGTTAAAATACACAATTTATGTCATATACATTTTTTTTTTGTTGAGTGAACCATTTTCTAGATGTTGCTTGTTATTCCCTTAAATTTTCCAATACTTTTCTCAAATGGAAATTCGTTATTTATTTTTTTGTCTTGGATATACAAAGAGTATTAATCAGTGTCAAAGAGAATGGTGCTGCACATAGCAACCAGCTATTAAGAGATATGTCTGTACTATATTGCCCTTGCAAATACAAAACAAGGGTAACATAGTACGCCTTAAGCGATAGACAAATAGTTTTATAACTGGTTGCTATGTGTAAAATGTAATTCTCTTTGCATGTCAAAAGATCGTTTCTGCAAATGTTTATCTTGATTAATATGAAGTAGATGGAGAATAAGAAGTTGTAAAAATAGTTTGTACAAGAGTAGAGAAAGTCATGTGAGTGTAACACATTAGATTTTTTTTATGTCCTGGACATGCAAAGAGAATGGAATACTGCACATAGCAACCGGCTCTAAATATTTGACTGTCACTTAAAGTCTACCATATTCCCCTTGCACATACAAAAATTATCAATATGATTAACATCTCGATTAATACGAAGCATATGGAGAATAAGCGTTTGTAAAAATAGTTTCTACAAGTGTAGAGAAAGTCAAGTGAGTGTAACACATCAGATTTTTTCATGTGTGGTGCAGCGTCTGAAGTGAAAAGTTATACATTGTGGCCACAGTAACAGTAATGAATTGGTAAATAACTGTGCGATAGTTGAATTGTTAACCTTTTTCAGACACTCTGTTGTAAGCAGGAATGCTTTTATTGATTCACCTTCTAAAGGATGTAATGGTCCAACAATGACATTGGCAATAAAGCGACCCGGAGGATCAGTGGATTCGTCGATTGAAATCCAACTTTTTTATTACTTTCTCTACCACGTACATAGCAGGTAAAGGTATTGCATTCCGCTCAAAAATTCGATATCGAGATTTTATCACAAATAAATGTTTTGAGGCCCCCTAAATCCAAATAAAGCATTTTTGGAAACATGTCCGTGTGTGTGTGTCTGTCTATCGCTGTGAATAGCATAGCTCAAAAACGAAAAAAGTATGCATACCAAACTTGGTATTTGAGTTTAATGTCTTCCAAGGATGCGACATGAATATTTTCAAGATAATCTCCACCTCAACTACCCTCTGCATGAAACATTTTTCGAAAATTTTGATTTTCTATAAACAGCTCCATATATGAAAGATATTTACATGAAGAAATAAAATGTATATCTTGAACTTTCTGAAATCGCGTAGAAAGTCCTCTTCATGCGGAAGGAATTTTGTACAATCTTGTATAACTGGTAAACGTTAAGCGATAAACGAAAACATACCACACAAAAAATTTAGATCTCTTTAAAACACAATTTATTTCAAATAATTTTTTGTGGCTTAACCTTTATTAAAGGTTCGAATTGTTCAATACTTGTCATTCCTTTTAAATCTCATAGAATTTTCAGTTTCTCTCGCGATGTCGTGGAAACATTATGGAATTTTAAGGGCAGCTTATAGCGTCCAGTCCTTAAACATTTGACTATCTGTGTTCCCTTTGTGTCTATAACGACATGTGTAATGTAGCTGTTTCTATAAAGGTTTATTTGGATTAAAATGTAGTTGGTAGAAAAATAATATTTAGATAAGAATAGTTTTTATACTCACTAATAAGCGATAGAGGATAGAGAAAGTCATGTGAATGCGTCACATCAGATTTTTCAGCGTTTAAAATGCTCCTTACGATGCAGTCTTTAAGTTATCATGGTGAAACTTTGAAAATAGCTTCTCAATATAATATACTAACTAAAATTTGGTACAAGGCAAATATGTTACGCCAACAAGCTCACCCAAGTTTGTTAGGTATATTTTTTTTTTTTTGCAAAAGCCGAAGCTCACAATGGAACACAAGCTATTTTTTAAAACAAATTTAAAAATACGTTTCTTAGGTAACTTATTTTCTTATTCAATAAGGAACATAAATCTAAAATGTTTAAAAATCATTGAAATTACATCGTAAGGAGCATTATTTTTTTGTAAAATAGTTTAAATTTGTGCTTTAAATTGCATAATCCAGAAAGGCCTTAACATATATGCACCAAACGTTGCAATCACACCGCTTTATACACAAATAAGTAGTGGTAAAAACTTCTTCAAAATACTGAGCAAAACACTTTGTGTTTTGGAAATTTTGTAGTTTGTCCCCTTAACCTCTCCCGACAGTCTTCCAAGTTCTGGAAATGATATAGATATAGCCTGTACATACCTTTATACTTGGACAGTTATCTCAAAAGTAGAGTAATTTTTGTTTTAAATAAATACAGCAAATGACGTTTTAAACCGTGGTATCTTCTTTTTGATCCCGAAGTTATTTGATTACAAAGATACAGTTCATTCGCGTTCTTTTTGGCCAGGAGGGGGGAGCAGGTCGCCTAGCTCTAAAATGTGTCCTTCCGTCCCTTCCCTACTTGTTGGTCGAAAAGAATGCGAATGGCTGTACAGTTTTCGCCCCTAATGTCAATGAATGAGCAGCGAAACTGGTAAACTAATTTCCTACTCACAGGCCACAATTAAACATTTTAGAAATGTACACGTACATAATCTGTAACCATCGAGGTGAATAACCTTTGCAATTGTTGATGATGTAACACCAAATTATACATTTCTGATGTTAACACTGGACAGAATTGCTCCTTAAGCAATTAATAATTGCAATGTACGGGGGAAGCAAGCTTTTCTAACATGAGGTTATTAAAGGATTTTGGCATAAGCACTGCAGGCATTAGTACCGTTATAAGCATATCCGATTGTCTTTTGTTTGCTGCTTCTTCTGTTCTCTCAGTTGCTAAATCGTAACAATCTTGTATTACATTGCTCAAGTTGAAATATCCGCGGCTTTTGTTTAATTACTTTCTCTATTACTTCGCTGTAGTAGATAGACAAAGTATTGCATTCCACCCTATCGAAATTTCATCGAAATACATTACACTTTCTATACTACGTATAGTAAGTAGGGGAAGTATTGTATTCCACCCAAAAATTCGATACCGAGATTTCACCGGAAATACATGTTTTGAAACCCCCTGAATCCAAAAAAAGCATTTTTGAAAACATGTCCGTGTGTGCCTGTGATCAACATAACTCAGAAACGAACAGTCGGATAAACACCAAAATTGGTATTTAGGTTCAGTATCTTCCAGAGATGCGACAAGAAAATCCTTTACATGGAACATTTTTCGAAAATGTTAATTTTCTCAAAAATGGCTCTAACGATTTTGATTAAAATATCATATGTTTAAGATATTTTCATGTATATCTCGAATTTTCTGGGAATGTCTTCAAAAGTATTCTTCATTGTGAACGACTTTTGCATAACTGGTAAACCATAAGAGATAGACAAAATTTTACTACACAAAAATTGTAGATCGCGTTAAAATACACGATTAGTCATATACATTTTTTTAGTTCAGTGAACCATTTTCGAGATATTGCTTGTTATTCCCTTAAATTTTCCAATACTTATACTTTTTCTCAAATTCGTTATTCATTTTTTTGTCCTGGTAATGCAAAGAGAATGGAATACTCCACATAGCAACCAGCTCTTAAAATATTTGACTATCGCTTAAAACCTACCATATTCCCCTTGCACCTACAAGAAAATTAGCAATAAGATTAATATCTCGATTAACATGAAGCATATGGAGAATAAGGGTTTGTAAAAATAGTTTGTACAAGAGTAGAGAAAATCATGTGAGTGTAACACATCAGAATTTTTTTGAGATCGCCTGAATATAAACAGTAGGAATTTTTACTTTCTCTACAACATACCTATAGTGGCCAAAGGAAAGTCGTCCTCCGTGGTCTAGGGGCACCATACTAGCCTCTAGTTCAAACCCTGCGGAGGGCGATAGATTTTTTTTTCGGGGTAAAAATCCTTAGCGTGACTTCCTTCGGAAGGGAACTAAAATCGGTGGTCCCGTATCGTTGATTTGCGGCACGTAAAAGAACCTCAAGTCTGATAAAGAGGCCTCGGAGCAAAATTTCCCGTCTTTCACCCAATATAGAATGGCACGCTAAATAGTTATAGAGGGTGTATAAATACAACTCAATTTCAATTAGACAGAGGAAGTATCGTACTCCATCAATAAATTGGGTATGTAGATTTCATCGAAAATACCGGTCATAAGGTTCATTAAACCAAATAAAAGCATTGTTTAGAAAAACAAACCTGCGTGTTTCTGTCTGTGAGTAAGCAGCATAACTCAAATCCTAAAAGGCACATAGCTATCGAAGTTAACATTTTAGTTCAGTATCTTCAAGGGATGCAACACTTCAGATTTTCAAGAAAATCCACCAACCGAAGCTGCTCTTTATATCGAACACTTTCCGTTATTTTGATTTTCAAGAAAATAACTCTAACGATGTTGGTTAAAATTACACACATTTAGGATATTTGCATAACGAATCAAATGTGTATCTTGAATTTTCTGGGAATAGCTTGTGAAGTTCTCTTCATTCTGAATGACTTTTGTATAATGAGTAAACCATAAGAGATAGACAAAAACTTATTGCTTATAAAATGTAGATCTCCTTAAAAGATAAAATTTATGTCCAATACATTTTTTGTGACAAAAACCATTTCCGAGGTATCCGTTGTTATTGGTCCCAAATTTCAAATAGTTTAAAATTGTAAGAAATGCTAAAGTACACATTTTTTTTCGTGGTTACGTTAATAGTGAAATTTCGAGTCAGCCTACAGAGATCCGCTCTTTAAACACTTTACCACTTCGGCCTCGTATACCTACAAGGAAATGTTTAACGAAACCGATTCTGCAAAGGTTTATCTTGATTAATATGAAGTATATAGATAAATAAGCGTCTATAAGGATAGTTTGTAGAAGATATAAAAAATCTGATGTGTTACACTCACATGACTTTCTCTACTCTTGTACAAACTATTTTTACAAACTCTTATTCTCCATCTATTTCATATTAATCGAGATAAACATTTGCAGAAACGATCTTTTGACATGCAAAGAGAATTACATTTTACACATAGCGACCAGTTCTAAAAATATTTGACTATCGCTTAAGGCGTACTATGTTCCCCTTGTTCTGTATTTGCAAGGGCAATATAGAAATACAGTAGCCTTTAAGCATAGACATATCTCTTAATAGCTGGTTGCTATGTGCAGCACCATTCTCTTTGCCACAGATTAATACTTTTTGCATATCCAGGACAAAAAAAAATGAATAACGAATTCCCATTTGGAAAATAAGTGTTGAAAAGTTGAAGGGAATAACAAGCAATATCTCGCAAATGGTTCACTCAACAACAAAAAATGTATATGACATAAATTGTGTATTTTAACGCGATATACATTTTTGTGTAGTAAAATTTTGTCTATCTCTTATGGTTTACCAGTTATGCAAAAGTCGTTCACAATAAAGAATACTTTTGGAGAAATTCCCAGAAAATTCAAGATATACGTTTTATTTGTCATGAAAATATCTTAAACATATGATATTTTAATCAAAATCGTTAGAGCCATTTTTGAGAAAATTAAAATTTTCGAAAAATGTTCCATTTAAAGGGTAATCTGGGCTGGGGGGATTTTCTTAAAAACCTTCGTGTCCATTCTCTGGAAGATACTGAACCTAAATACCAAGTTTGGTGTTTATCCGACTGTTCGTTTCTGAGTTATGCTGTTCACAGACACACACAGACACACACACGGACATGTTTCCAAAAATGCTTTTTTTTGATTCAGGGGGTCTCAAAACATGTATTTCCGGTGAAACCTCGGTATCGAATTTTTGGGTGGAATACAATACTTCGCCTACTTACTATACGTAGTAGGGAAAGTAATAAACGATAATGGTAAGAGTAAGTCATGTGAATGTAACGCATCAGCTTTGCTTTAATGCACTATAGTGTTTTGTAGCTACCGTCGTAAATTAGGCATTTTTCAAGTATTGAATTTCGCCGTTTGTTAGAAATACACAAGTTTTAATTTTTGTGGTTTAACTTTACATGTAAGCGATTCAAATATTTGACGAGACGTGTTGAATGTTTTGGAGGAACTGAAAGTAGTCAGTTGCTACCATCAGCTCTGCTGCCTATCATCTCTGGAACTGATTTCCGAATATGTCAGTCACTAAAATCCTAATATGCACGCTTTACGGCTGTATCGTGGACAACGCCAAAGCTGATAAGAATGGGTCACGCTTCTCTTTTGGTATAAAAAGCTTGAGGGATTCAAGTCGAGGCATCTGCAGCCCTCAGGAACATCCGAAGCGTGCATCATGAAGTTCCACGTTGCCTTCGTTCTTCTGGCCATCTTTGGCGCGGCTCAGGTAAATTAAGCAAAGTTTCCAAACAATCAAAAGCAGTGTTTGGAGATAATACAATTTGTTGAGACCTCTGTCTGAATACAGGCGTTTATTAAGATATTTCCCAGTACATTAGAATCTTGTGAACCAAAAATATGCCTGTATCCCTGACAGTTATGTGTAGGGTTGCCAGAATTCTGAAACCAAAAATAAGGATTTTAAATTGTTTTACGAAATTCCAGCAAATTCCTTTTAGTAAATTATAAAATAGATAATAAGTATCATTAACACTGTAACATCACCATACATGCAACCTGGACAGGGAATTCAAAAACTAATTTTATAACAATTATATGACAACACTGGCAGACTAACCTGATGATTATAGCACATATGGTACCAATTGAGATTCACAAGGCTCAGAATCATCAACATATTCTCTGATGAATGTACTTGCTTTAAAACAGAAGTGTTTCCTTTTATGAAACCATAGAAATATGTATATGATAATTCTAAATTCACCTAAATTTGTAGTAAGATTTATACCTTATTCACCTGGAGTCTATTTCTCTCAGGTGTGCAATTCTTTTCATTAAAGAGAATTCTCTCTCTACAGTGGAAGTATCCGGAAGAGAGCGAACACATTCTAATACTTTCCGAATATTAATTATATTTTTTGCCACTTGCTTTCAGTATTTTTAAAGCCCAACTCACAACTTACACTATTAACTCACAATTTTTTTTCTAATTTTCTTTCGTGTTTTGTAACCATAAGATCTACAACCACTATTTCAGCAAATACTTTTCCAATTTTCATGATGACATGAATGTCACTGGATGCAATTGAACGTATGAACTCCTCTGATATTTAACGTTGCTCTATTCTCATTTATATGACGAGCTTCTTCGATACATGAAATCTGATCAGCACTATCAAAACTTCTCTTCCCCTGTTCAAGATACGAAATGTACTGATCATAAAAGTTCTTAAAATTGTCTTGTTTCATATCTCCTTCATGTGATCTCGGCTTTTGTTTAGCTGCCTGAGGGATCAATATATGTTTTCTCATAGAAATAGACTTCTCTTAATAATTGATGCTTTAAACACCTGTTTTTCCATTTCATCGAAAAGTTTTAAAAAAGTTGCAAGGTGGATAACCAATGTGCACTTCAATAGAAGGATCTTGAAATATATTCCGTATTACTGAGAATAAAAATTATTTCAGATCATCATAAATCCACAAGAATCTGTGTACTGCTGGCAAGAGACGGAGAAATTTGGTGTTGCTATGACAAAGAACTTTTTTGTATTCTGATCCTGCAAATTCACGGAAATCTTTCAGCTTAGTCTTTGTATAATTTATGCATTTTACAACAATAACTTCAATACCCATGGGTAATTTACCTGTAGCATTCCGTGAGGAATGTGTACACCACAGCCTATACCTAGTACTTTGCTTCCCAGTTACTTCTGCAGTTCAATGTCTACATTTTATTTTTCCTTGTTCTTTCACATCTACAAAATTTGTGTTTCTATCATGTACACAGAAGGAAATTATTTTGCTTATGAGATTATCTTTTGTAAACGTTTGATAAGAATTCCGAAGTTTCACTACCAATATAATCAAATTCCAAATCTTGTAAGCAGATATAGGAACTAACTTCAAATTCAATCTATGGGTAGCATCTATACTTATAGTTCAGTTTGAACATTCTTGCTTACAAATGGGGTATAAAATTAACTACTATCGCCTCAATTTTTGTTTTTCAATAAGTAAGCGTTCTATTATACAATTTATTTATCAATTTTGATTAGCAATCACCAGAATGGAAGCTCAATCCAACTACTCAGAATGACAAATGAAAGTTGTCCCTCAAGCAGCACACAGTAAGTCTTCGTACTTTGCAATCTTATAAACAACATATACACTGCGTTGCTAAAAATTAGAAGGTCTAGCAGCTTTGAAATGTTTCTGAGTTCCCACGTGCTTACATATCTAAAGCCCCTTGTACACGATCAAACTTTTTTTCAATTCAAGAGTTTAAAAGAAAAATTGTGAAATATTTTTGGACATGTGACAAGATTGGAAAAGACTTAGCAATGTCAAAAATGTGTATTTACAAGTTGTCTCTTCGCCAAACTGAAACCCTTCAGAACACATTGATAGTTTATCACGCCAAAGTAATTTAGTATTTACGTCACAGTATAACAGTTCGCAATGAAATCACATTGCGAGTGTGGAATACAATGAAAATAACACCAACCGATAGGTTAACCACACTATATAACATTGCATTAATGTATACTTTGTTCGGAAAACTGCCTGGCAATTATTTCTTAATAACCGTCTTCATCTGCTCCATCTTGTGGTAATCCACGGAGCTCTCGACGTACAGACATGACCAGCTTATGTATAACCTAATCAGTTTGCATACGACATACCTTGGCCGGGTAACTATTTTTGTTTACTTTTCAATTTCAGCCATGTTGCAGATTTCGTGACGGATTGTAAATACTCGCAGCCATCAAATCATTGTGAAATCGTTGACCCTTTATAACATGTCGTTATTTGCTTCCGAGACTTGCAAAGACTTTAAAAGTATGGCAAGACAAGACAAGCAATTTGACAAGAAAAGTTGTAAAGTTGTAACAACTACTGAAAAGTCTTGTAAAGTATTGAATTTGGCAAAACTTTGATCGTGTACAAGTGGCTTTAGACCACCAAATACAATTGTATGTTGTGAGTTACTAACAATGCATATAACTTGATTTTATTTAAACTTTCTTTATTTATCTTTAAAAATGGAAACTGCTTTTCTAACTCAGCCGAGAAGACCATTGAGACATTTTAAGAATTTTTTAGACTACTGTACTAGAGCTTAGGCGAAGATACTTAGGAAGCAGATTGCAAAGTTATTAGAATACTGTTGTGAAAGAACCATGATCTTTGATGGGTAAAACGTACAATATTGAGGCTTGATGTATCAATGACAAAACAAGATAACATAATCTTTGGTACAGGTTGCTGTGATGCCATATAGTAACTGAAATTGAAAGTAAACAATTTTTTTTTCATTCAGATGTAACCAAACAACAAAACATTGATATTTCTCCATTAATTTAGACGCACAATACGGTTCCAAACACTGCTCATAAAATACAAACTGACCATACGACATCTGGACGTCTGGCAACCCTAGTTCTGTGCTTCACTCTTGAGAGATTTGATGTTTTAAACCTAGTTTAAGAATTCGAAACTATATTCCAGGTATAAAATGTAGGAGGTTTCAACATTTTAAAGATTTGCGCTTATCTCAGAAATGGCTCAGTTCTTTCATTGTTGATTACCATATTTATTCCTTATTATAACCATAGTCCATACCATACTTCCAAAATTGTTAAAATAAAATATTAAAGGTATTCCTCAGGTTTTTATGAGTATTAATGTTAGTAGAGGGATATTACAATAGTTTTTACAAAATAGCTTACTTTTCCTTTATAACAAAGATTTTTAAACATGTTAAATTCTGTGATTTACAAAATGTACATTTTTATCTTTGCATACTAGCTTATAGAAGCGGAATCACGGGTAGACAGCTACACTGGCTGTGTACTGGGTTTAAAAATGTAAATAGAACTATATTTACATAGAACAGCGTATTCAGTGATTTGGGGGAATGCTGCTGCTGCTGAAAACCTTATTTAATTCCCGTTTTGAAAAATGATTTAAACAATAACAGATCGCTTAGTCGGGTGAATTAAGTAATATTATATATTGGTATATGATCCCTTGTGAATACGAATGAGCTTTTTAACACAAAATTGGCTATGAGGATTCCCATGAGCTTAAAAAGAAAGTCATGAAATTATTCATTCGTACATTCCGAAATACACATGAAGGGTACAGGGGGAAAAACAATCAAAGTCTACCTTAGGCGAAATTTGAGATTCCTGTACCAATGGATTCTATGTATGTAGTACTACATTCCAACAGCTTCATACATGGAGAAAACCACATGTAATCTATACAAAATCAGCATAGAAAAAAGGTGTCCAGGGGAAAAACAATCAAAGTCCTCTGTGAAATGGAAAAACAATCAAGAGTCCATATATGTTTTAAATGAGAGTAATTTTGTACTACTTCAGGAGAGCTTTTGGTTTTAAATGTTGGTCAGTTTTAAATGTGTGACATACCTTTGCTCCTGGGAGTCCTATGCTATTGTTGACAAAAAGTCAACAATAGCACAGACTGAAAAGTAGTCAAAACCTTCGTATTCAAGTTTGATTCCACTCTCCAAAGCAAATTACGACGACCTACAATCCCTTGAAGAAATTCTGTTCTGAAAATGCTCAGCTCTGTTTTTCAAGATTATCCGTAGTCAACAATGACTAATTTGGTGATGCTCGGCTCTGTTTTTCAAGATTACCAGTAGTTAACAATGAGTAATTTGATGTAGAGATAAAATAATGAATTTCAATGGTGTTTTATATGTTACGTTTTTCTAAGGCAAACAGTTATGTATAGTGTAATCCTATAAAGGGGACTATGATTGTTTTGTTCAAGATTACCCATAGTCAACAATGAGTCATTTGGTATAAATATTAAGCAATTAGTTTTATTGGCGTTTTATAGGTTACATTTTTCTAAGGCAAACATTTATGTATAATGTAATCCATTCTATAAAGCAAGTGGACTTTGATTGTTGTTTTAAGATTGCCCGTAGTCAACAATGAGTAATTTGATGTAGAGATTGCATTAATTTCTTTGGTCTCTTATACATATTATTAAATAATATCCCACAAATGTTATTTACATTTTTCTAAGGCAAACAGTTATGTATAATGTAAGACATTCTATAAAGTAAGCGGATTATGATTGTTTTCGTTTGTAAACAGGTGTACCTTGAGTTTTCATTGTTAATCAACAGGACCCTATAACACATGACACTAATTTCAAAAGAAGCGTCTGTTAGAAAAACACCTTGAGTATTGTTCTAGAAAGCAAAATGTTTTCTTTATGCCTAACATGCTTAATCTACTGCATTTTTAAACTTCAAATTAAATGATTGCAAAATATTAAAAACCGTCTATAATGAACTAATGCAGTTGTTCAACAATTCCAAAGCAGCAGCATCGAATTGCATTTCACTAATCCTTTTTGAGACGTGTTTGAGTGAAATTAACAACTGTGAAAGCCATACTCTGCTTTTGTGAAACTTTAGGATCACATATTTACATGGATAAAAGCAATTATTGTCTGTTTTTTTCTGTCATGCTATTATATGATTTTAGGCTGGTAAGAAAATGGAAGTAATGACCTTCGGTTCGGGCTACACCCATCCTGACGAAGACGAAAGCGGATTTGGTGATGGAGATGCAGAATCCGGGGATAACGTGGGGGCTACCTCTGTCGATATTTTAAAACCGAGTACAGAACATGCTGATCAAGCCTCCGATTACCTCAAAACGAAATCTGAAGTTCACCGCAAGAGTGCCGAATTATTCCTCGAGCTTTTCAGAGAGAAGAGACAGGCTTCTTCAGAATACGGCAAGAGAGCAGAGAACCTGGCTGCCAGAGCCAACGAGGCTTACAAGAGGGCTCAGTTGCACAAGAGACAAGCCAAGGACAAGCAAGTCATCGCCAAGGAATACGAGGAAAGAGCTCAGAAACATGACAGGTTGAGCAAGGAACAGGACATCAAGGAACAGGATGATATGAGAAAGGAAACCGCGGAAAGCAAGGAGTACAGTAACAACCTCAAGAGAGCCAACACTGCAGCTGTCTACTCCAATGTCTATAGGGAATTAGCCGAGATGGAGTACGCCGAGACCAATGAATGCGAGCAGCACGCCAAGGCAATGTACGCCAAATCCGAGGAGTACGACAAGCTTGCTAACCACCTCAAAGATAAAGCAAAGAAAGAGAAGGAGAATGCCAGGATACAAGACGTTAAGGGCAAAGAGGAAGAAGTTAAAGCTAACGAGTACGAAAATAATTTCATCGAATGCAGCAAGAAGGTGAACCAGCTGAAATACTACCAGCTTGAGTTCTTGTTAAAGGGAGAGAACGAGCGTTATCATGCCGATTATGCCAAAATTAGGGCCAAGTACTTGTCAGAGCTGGCCCAATACAACAAAGACCAGGCCGAGGCACTTTTCGCGTTCTCTAACTTGGAACAGAAGGACTCTAGGTCTTTCTATAGAATGTCAAATGAGCTCTATAAACAGACAAAGGTATTAACCGCAACTGCTACTCATCTCATGAAGAGTCACCGTTATACCGGCCACGAAATTTACAGCAAGCAGGCATTCCCTCACTCCAACTACCACGAAGCATAAAGTCTTTAAATCTCTGTAATGTTACTTGCTCCTGTTCCAACTTTAATTTGTCCGAGCAATACACAGAAATAAATTAAGTTCAAAAGCATCTGAGTGCTATCATTACAATACCTGTCCATCCCTATACTAAGAGATGTCCTGGTATTTCCCAAATACCAGGAATACCTTTGTGAACACAATCTCTGTGTCAAGTGGAAGTGCATTAGATTTACACAAGCATAACAATTCCCAAAAAATGCAGTGACCAAAAAAAACCTGATGTGTTACACTCACATGACTTTCTCTACTCTTGTACAAACTACTTTTACAAACGCTTATTCTCCATATGCTTCATGTTAATCGAGATATCGAGATGTCAATCTTATTGCTAATTTTCTTGTAGACGCAAGGGGAATTGGTAGGTTTTAAGGGATAGTCAAATATTTTAAGCGTTGGTTGCTATGTGTCGCATTCCATTCTCTTTGCATGTCCAGGACGAAAAAAATGAATAACGAATTTGGGAAAAAGTATAAGTATTGGAAAATTTAAGGGAATAACAAGCAATATGTCGAAAACGGTTCACTCAACAAAAGAAATGTTCATGACATAAATTGTGTGTTTTAACGCGATCTACATTTTTTGTGCAGTAAAATTTTGTCTATCTCCTATGGTTTACCAGTTATGCAAAAGTCGTTCAGAATGAAGAACACTTTTGGAGACATTCCCAGAAAATTCGAGATATACATTTCATTTGTCATGAAAATACCTTACACACATGATATTTTAATCAAAATCGTTTGAGCCATTTTTGAGAAAATTAAAATTTTCGAAAAATGTTCCATGTAAAGGGCAATAATCTGGGGTGGGGGATTTTCTTGAAAACCTTCGTGTCGCATCTCTGGAAGATACTGAACCTAAATACCAAGTTTGGTGTTAATCCGACTGTTCGTTTCTGAGTTATGCTGTTCACAGACACACACACACGGACATGTTTCCAAAAATGTTTTTTTTGGATTCAGGGGATCTCAAAACATGTATTTCCGGTGAAATCTCGGTATCGAATTTTTGGGTGGAATACAATACTTCCCCTGCTTACTATACGTAGTAGAGAAAGTAAAAAAAATGAATAACGAATTCCCATTTGAGAAAAAGTGTAAGTATTGGAAAATTTAAGGGAACAACAAGCAATATCTCGAAAATGATTCACTCAACAACAAAAATGTATGACATAAATTGTGTATTTTAACGCGAACTACATTTTGTGTAGTAAAATTTTGTCTATCTCTTACGGTTTACCAGTTATGCAAAGTCGTTCACAATGAAGGATACTTTTGGAGACATTCCCAGAAAATTCAAGATATACATTTTATTTGCCATGAAAGCATCTTAAATATATGATATTTTAATCAAAATCGTTAGAGCCATTTTTGAGAAAATTAAAATTTTCGAAAAATGATCCATATAAAGGGTAATCTGGGGTGGGGGGATTTTCTTGAAAACCTCCGTGTCGCATCTCTGGAAGAGTTATGCTGTTCACAGACACACACACATGAACATGTTTCAAAAATACTTTAATTTTTGGATTCAGGAGAGCTCAGAACATGTATTTCCGGTGAAATCTCGGTATCGAATTTTTGGGTGGAATGCAATACTTCCCCCACTTATACTATACGTAATAGAGAAAGTAAAAATCTGGGAATGCTGATTTACAAAAATCTGATATATAGCACTCCCATGACGTGCTCTACCCTTTACCAATTCCGTATACCCATATTTAAATACACGGGTATTATTATGAAGAGAGAAAATATGTGTGTACATAGATTAATCTGAAAAACCATTCAACTGATTTTGATAAATCCTTCCTAATTGGGGGTAGGGGGATTTCATTCCCATTTCGTTGAGCAAAACGTCAAAGGATATGTTTGTCACTTTATTGGAATACGGTTGATGCTTAACGTATTCTAGTTTCAAAGGGGTAAAATCTTATAAAATTGAGTAATGGGAGAGTGAAGTTGTATGTTCTTCATATTATCAAATTTCCCTCTGATTTCTCTAAACGCTGTTATCAAGGAGTGACTTTTGACAAAACTTGGTACATTTGGATTTTAAAAACACATAAAAATGATATGCTATTCTAAAGCTTCCGCTACCCATATTTTCAAATCCCATTCCCCTAACACACAAATCAAGCTTCGCTCGATTCTACTATCCAACGAAAGTTATAGGTTACCTTATTACTCTCGAAAAACCACACTACCATATTTTCAACCCTGTGTTATTTAAAACGTACAATTATACTATAGAATTATATTACAGCTGTAATGAAATTTCTCAGACTTATACAAGACTGGATAAAAATCCAAACAACGAAATAAGGCAAAAATTAAAAATAGAAGAGTTAAATAAAGTAAAAGAATATAGAACTAACTGGAAACAACACTTAAATAGGATACCTCGAGCAACATATAACTACAGATCCCAAGGATACAGAAACACAGGACGACCAAAAAAGAGATGGACACAACAAGATTTTGGATCCGGAACAGGCTAAACGACCTAAAACCGTGAAGTAGAAGAAGAAGAATTATACTATAGGAACTAGCAAATATAATACGTTAGTTTAAACTTCTAAAACCTACCCAACCTTATTTTCAATCCTTAACTACCTAGACCTGCTTAAAAAAATCTGATGTGTTACACTCACATGACTTTCTCTACTCTGTACAAACTATTTTTACAATCTCTTATTCTCCATCTATTTCATGTTAATCGAGGTAAACATTTGCAGAAACGATCTTTTGACATGTAAAGAGAATTACATTTTACACATAGCGACCAGTTCTAAAAGTACTTGACTATCGCTTAAGGCGTACTATGTACCCCTTGTTTTGTATTTGCAAGGACAATATAGAAATACAGTAGCCTTTAAGTAGACATATCTCTTAATAGCTAGTTGCTATGTGCAGCACCATTGTCTTTGCCACAGATTAGTACTCTTTTCATATCCAGGACAAAAAAAAAAAGAATAACGAATTCCCATTTCAGAAAAAGTATTGGAAAATTTAAGGGAATAACAAGCAACATCTCGAAAATGGTTCACTCAAAAAAAATTATATATGACATAAATTGTGTATTTTAACGCAATCTATATTTTTTGTGTAGTAAAATTTTGTCTATCTCTTATGGTTTACCAGTTATGCAAAAGTCGTTCACAATGAAGAATACTTTTGGAGACATTCCCAGAAAATTGGAGATATACATTTGATTTGTCATGAAAGTATCTTAAATATATTATATTTTAATCAAAATCGTTTGAGCCATTGTTGAGAAAATTAAAATTTTCGAAAAATGATCCATGTAAAGGGTAATCTGGGATGGGGGATTTTCTTGAAAACCTTCGTGTCGCATCTCTGGAAGATACTGAATCTAAATACCAAGTTTGGTGTTTATCCGACTGTTCGTTTTTGAGTTATGGTGTTCACAGACACACAGACACACGCACACGGGATGTTTCCAAAATGCTTTTTTTGGATTCAGGAGGTCTCAAAACATATATTTCCGGTGAAATCTCGGTATCGAATTTTTGGGTGGAATACATTACTTCCCCCTACTTATTATACGTAGTAGAGAAAGTAAAAATACTCTTACCCTATATTTAAAACTCCTTATGGTCAAGCTTGGTTACTCAGGGCACACATTGACGCACTTGAGCTATAGGACTTGGCGAATATTATAGAAGATCTCAGAACTTAAAAAAATTACCCCTACTCATATTTCCAACCCTTTAAGCTCAAATTTGCAGCATTTGGGCAATCTGTATAAAACTTCTTATGACTTTCAAAAACTACCCTTAACCTAATTTTTGCGATGGTATTACTTATAATGTTATTTGTGTATTTGTGCTTACTCCACGTGGTGAAGCCATTTTGTGACGTGATTCTTTGTTAGGTTTGTTAGCTCCATCTGGTGTTAGCAATTTGCGGCAGTATTAGTGTTTGTTTGAAAGAATGCTAATGTTATTTTATTTAATTTTTGGTTCACTGTCCTCCGGCTAGCTATTATCCTTTTGGTCGAGCACTTCTCTTTATACAGGTTGTGTAAACGGCAAGGAATCTTTTATCCAAAGATAACACTGATGAAGGAATTTGTTTTACACTTTTTATTGTCGAACACATTCACTATCACATTTACACATTGATCTTGACACTCGCCAAACTGAAACTGTTATAATAACTTCATTACTGATCACTTTTAATTCGCGTACTTCAACCTTTTGTATAATTAACTTTACAACACTTTAGATTTTTCATAACTCTGCTACGCGTAACTTGCAAATCGATAGCCGACATGTACTGTACAAATATTTCTGCTGGACTGAGGCGACGTGTAACGTACAAATGTTTTCGACGAACTGACGGGGTCTATCTCTAACCTAGCCCTTTTTATACTCCTACACCCGATATGCCTAAAGATTATAACTGAGTTGCTATTGGCTAATAAAACGCGCCAACATTAGCGTCTATTTTTATATCCAATGAAAATTATGAATACATATGCTTTAGGAAAAATGTTCCAGCAAATTCTAAAGAAAAACGCGCAAACATTACGTAACTTCCTCGTCTCTAATAATGATAAACAGCTCACCCCCTAGCTGCATTATTGCACGCTATTATTGTCAGTTTCAGTAAGGCAGTATAAACTTACTTCTCAACAATAATTACAATCAACAAACATCTCAAATCAATGTCACATAATAATGCATATTCATACTATAATCACTCTTTACATTTAAGTAATTTGTGATACAAATTACTGCATCATTTTTAATCCCTTACTTTCAGAATGCATGTATGCAATTACAGATAAGACAAGTTATATTGTCATATTGTTGTAATATGATACACAATAAATCAGGACAAATGTTTGCTTAGCAAAGATTTGAAATAAGAAAATGTGAATTTTATTACAAAGTCCGATTTTTATAGCAAAGGGATAATGGAATAAAATCTGATGTGTTACACTCACACGACTTTCTCTACTTTTGTACAAACTATTTTTACAAACGCTTATTCTCCATCTACTTCATGTTAATCGGGATAAACATTTGCAGACTCTATCTTATTGCTAATTTTGTTGTAGATGTAAGGGGAATATATATTTACAAGGGCAATACAGAAATACAGTAGCCTTTAAGCACATACATATCTCTTAATAGCTGGTTGCTAGGTGCAGCACCATTCCCTTTGCCACAGATTAATACTCTTTGCAAATCCAAGACAAAAAAAAATGAATAACGAATTCCCATTTGAGAAAAGTATTGAAAAATTTAAGGGAATAACAAGCAATATCTCGAAAATGGTTCACTCAACAACAAAAATGTATATTAAATAAATTGTGTATTTTAACGCGATCTACATTTTTTGTGTAGTAATGGTTTGTCTATCTCTTATGGTTTGCCAGTTATGCAAAAGTCGTTCATAATGAAGAATACTTTTGGAGACATTCCCAGAAAATTCGAGATATACGTTTCATTTGTCATGAAAATGTCTTAAACATGTGATATTTTAATCAAAATCGTTAGAGCCATTTTTGAGAAAATTAAAATTTTCGAAAAATGTTCCATGTAAAGGGTAACCTGGGGTGGAGGGATTTTCTTGAAAACCTTCGTGTCGCATCTCTGGAAGATACTGAACGTAAATACCAAGTTTGGTGTTTATCCGACTGTTCGTTTCTGAGTTATGACGTTCACAGACACACACACACACACACACACACACAGACAAACACACACACGGACATGTTTCCAAAAATGTTTTTTGGATTCAGGGGGTCTCAAAACATATATTTGCGGTGAAATCTCGGTATCGAATTTTTGGGTGGAATACAATACTTCCCCTACTTATTATACGTAGTAGAGAAAGTAAAAATATACATGCTAGATGCACATGGGTTGTAATATTACTTTTAAAAGCAGTTCTATATTAAAATATTTAACAAACATGGCTTCCGAAAGTGGAAAAGGCGCCATCCGAGTGTCTCTCCCGTCATGGCGATTTCCATATGACCAACAGCTAGTTTCCTAGACAGAGTCTAGCTCCTTGTTCCCGGCTGTCAAGGCTGTTGCCATAGGATATCAGGGCGTCACAACGCCACCCAGATTTACCCAATCTCCCTTGGGCATCGGGTGCGACTGCCCCAATCAGAACAGCTCTCCTAGGCTCGATGTAGGTCCGACGTACTTTAGTAGAATTCTGCACGGGCTTGGGCCAAGCCTTCGGGCTTAATTTGAAAAATGTTTGTCGGGTTCGGGCTGAACTCAGGCTAGAAAATAAAGGCAAAGAAATTAATTTATGGCATTCGACATAATGCACATTCTATTTGTCATATAGATAGTTAGTCGTCATCCATAGTCTAGGGGTACAACGCTAGCCTCTAGTTCCAGAGGTCGCGGGTTCAAACCCGGCGGAGGGCGATGAATGTTTTTCGGGTGTAAAAATCCTACTACGGAGGGGAAATAACTCAGTGGCCCTGCGTCGTAGATTTACGGCACGTAAAAGAACCTCAAGCCTGATAATGAAGGCTCTGAGCAAAATTTCCGGTCTTTCACGCCCAGTATAGAATGAAACGCTAAGAACCATAGCAGTTAAAGAGCGTCCATTAATAAAACTCAGTTTACGTGAATATGTTAAACATATGGTAAGTTAATCAAAATCATTAGTGTCATTTTTGAGAAAATGAAATATAACTACGGTGTTTTTTAAGTTAACAGAAAATAAAAACAAAATGAAATAATTGCTTACATTTTTTAGTCCGCGATGTTCACATACCCGGAATAGCACAATTATCGCAACATGCACACATCCATCGCAGCAGTAATGGTAGTAATAATAATAAATAGATGATCGACCAATTTATGATAACTGCAACAGCACGGCAGCTGGAAACTCCGCCTCCCTCCGTGCATCCACATCCAGGACATCCTGGGCAGAGTGCCTTCTTACTACATGAGCATCCACTATTTCTTTAAATTGGGTCCTCAATTCGTTACAGGACGTGAGTGAATCCCTTACCAGGCCTTCCAGCCAAGGAAAAATTCCCCATGCCGGTATCGGAAATTGAACCTGGGTCCCTTCGCATAATAATAATAATAATAATAATAATAATAATAATAATAATAATAATAATAATAATAATAATAATAATAATAATAAGTAGTACAAAATAATTTTATTTAAAAAACTAAGCAATTGAGACTGGGCCGGTTGGTACGTATCACCTATTCTCGGGCTCGTTTCAGACCGGGCGGGCACCAAGAATTACGGCCCGTGTAGACTTTTCTAACTTCTACTGACGCCAAAGTATCCGCACCGTGGCAGCTGAAGGATTCGGGAGGACTGATGTATGGGCAAATTGTCAAACTGTGCCATAACTTTATGAGAACTATAGTATAAAACGTGCGGGTGGAATAGGTTTTCCAACAATCTTGTTCTTAGTAGGAAGTGGGCTTCTGCGCGCAAATTAATTGGTTTTTGTTAAGAGATTATACATACATCTACCACACATGCCTGTGAATAAATTAGTAAATCCAAAGGTAAAATCTTATACTACAATTTATGATAGTCTTTATTTTGTCATTATTAAGGGGACAAGGTAGTCTGAACACATGGAAATTACACCTTAAGTGTGTTAAATTACCACTGCTCTTAAAGTTCTCAATGGCTTTTACTGAAACTTTTATGAATTATTCTATAAATAATGAAAGTTATTTCAAGTGGTTGTTTTTATTGAGAGCTTATGTAGTGGAGTTCGTAAAAATTATTTCTTTCAGCAGAAAAAGAATAAAATTTACTCTTAAAACATATGAATTTATGTACCTTTTTCTCTGATACTACTTACAATACACAAGCACACTTTTGAATGATTGTTCTTAGTACGATAATTAGCTATCTTCTGAACCTCAATTATTTAGTTATGTATATCAGTTCACTAGAAATTGAAAAAAAAATTAATTGCAAAGTAAAAATGTGGAAAATTTGCAATGTTGATTTCTTAATATCACTAATATACATTATAAAATTATGATTGTAGTTCAGAAAGCTTAGCTACGTGTTGTATACATGTACTGAAAATTTCAGATCTCTACCATTCATACTTTGTGAGAAAAAGGTACATAAGTATCCAAAAATGTTGTTTTGAGAAAATTGAATTTAAAGTTTGTACATTAAAATTCTGACACACTTAAGTACATTCCAGGGCCATAATCATCTGCACCTTCATTCCTGGATTGCTTCAGCTTTTCTGATTGTCTTCTCTTGGTCCTGGCTTCTTTTGTTAATTGCTGAACTGCTCGCTAGGTATGATATAGTCGTCTTTTGTTGTTGAAAGATACAAAAATGTTCTAAAAAGGGACATTGCATAACAGCTTTAAAGGAATGCAGACTACGATTTAAATTATATTTAAATATCTTAAAAACCTCTTAACCCCCCGAAAGTATATATTTTCTGAAACTGGAAATAATAGAGATTTTATTAGTGCCTAAATAAAAAAATGTGATTTTAGACCATTTCAGAGTAGGATCTTGTCCCCTTAAATTGCAATTATTTATTTTATTAATAACTAGCTGAATGCCCGACTTTGCACGGATAGCTTTTTAAACTCGAATGGTAATTTAGTTAATTTAATTTATCTCCCCTTCTTTTGAAGTTATTAAGATTGCTGATGATCATGGCAGGAGGATTTGCCCATTATGCGGGGAGCAAGAAGACTGGACGCATATTTTGGCAGCATGCGTGCAGACAGAGAGTATTAGGAAAAATTATTACCGGAAGTATTTTTGCTTCCAACAGACGGAGGACAGCAAGCTGGGACTTGATCCTAAACAGCTAAATCTGGCCAAGCTTAGGCACATACTTAATGCAAGTATGTGTACTAAGAGATAAGGTGTTTATGTAGATTTTCTTTAAATATATGTGGTGCTTGAGCACTTGTGTGTGTGTGTGTGTGTGTGTGTGTGTTTGCGTGTGTGATTCAGAGTGTTTTTCAATTTTATATGTATGTATATAATGTGGTGATTATAAACATAGTTGTTTCTGGTCGACTCTGCAAGTCACGTATACAGACCAGGTATTTTTCTAGAGAGCATGTACGGTCTTATGACCCATGCGACTGTGTTATGCAATTAATGAAATACTAAGTGCTTAATAAATACCACAACAACTACTACTACTACTACTACTACTACTACTACTACTACTACTACTACTACTACTACTACTACTACTACTACTACATTGATCAAGAAAATTTTTATGGTGAAAACTCCGCTTTACCCCCTATAACTGTAACTTTGTACAGCCCTGGCCAGTAACAGCAGTTGAAACATCCCCTGATAGTCATGCAAAGGGATGTGAAACATCGGCGAAAGACTGACTTCCTTAAATCTCCCCCGACTGTCTACCGAGCGTGGTGGCGCCGCGGTAACGTGTGCAGCTCGCATTCGGAAGATACTGGTTCTATCCCCGGCGACCCATCACTCTGACCCATGGATTTTTCTTGGGGTTCTTCGGATCGGCAGGCGGATACTGGGGTGATTTATCTTCTACAACGACTCTCCTGCCCCTCATCTTCCTTGTCATCTGTTTCAGGGTTGTAGGTCGGCGGGTTTCAGTTGGATGGTGGCTGTGCCCTCTGTAGAGGTCGTCCAGGACCGCTCTGTTGAATACCCACCTCTGGGGCTTTCGGGCAGGCGCTCCTTCGGAAACCCCCCGGAGGCTCGGGGCTCAATTGGTAGGGCTCGGGCGGCGTTGGAGGCGTTCAATCTGGAGAAATTAGGGATGCAGTCCGTGCTTGTACCGCTCGCAATCCGGATCCAGTCGCCCTTGGGTCTCTCCCCTCAATCCTCCCTTCCAGGAGTCGCGGTAGAACCCCAAGGGGGATGGCCTATGTGCGGTACTCTGTCCCGGTTTCGGGGTCCCTTCCGTTCGTCAATTTGTATACCTTTACCACCCCCTGACAGTCTTGCAAGTTCTGGAAGTACTGCATAGCCTATAAGTACCCTTTAGCGGTGAAATAACCATTAATTATGTTTAAATATTCACAATAGCATATTTTAAACCTTTGTTCATTCTCTTCGGTGGCATAGTTATTTAATAACATAAAAGCTACATAGTTTTCACTTAATACATAAACCCTTAACATATAAGACACGGGCGAGCTAGCAGAATTGCAATAAATCATAACGACCGTACCTGTCACCGAGCGGTACAACGCTACAAGATGGCGCCTAAGCGCACGGATCTGGAGCCACACATTCTCATACATCTCAGGGTATCGCAGCCTCAGGGTCAATAGGAAACGTCGTTACATTTTCAAACGCGGAGGTGAGCGTCACTAGGCTCCCGTATATAAGGGCATACAAAGCCTCAGAGCCCGCTCTTATTCTAAATCTAACTCATCGAGCAGTCACGTCGACGCGAGGTGCTACAGATGCACGTGGGTGCACAAGGGTGGGGTGCGTGTGAATATAGCTAGGCTCCTGACTAACTTAAAGTGGCGGGATTATTATAATAATGGGAAAAGCTAGCCGCCCAGAATTATTCAAGGTGTGAAATAAACTTCATTGATTAAGTGAAACTCGCAGTGTATTTTTAACTTGCCTCACCCACTAGAACCTGAGATTCAATTATTAAATATAGCTAGGAATGGAATACGCAGCAACCAACGAGCACCAATAGCCGAGGAAGAACACTGCAACAGGCATCAACGACCCAAGGATCAGCGATTTCCCGCTACAGCAACAAAAAGGAGATGAAGAAAGCGAATATGAAGATTTCCCACTCTCAAGTCACCAAGTCAAGTCAACCCCCTTGGTAAAGACTACTGTGCGGTCCAAATCTTTGAGGTTTTAAGACAACCAATACGGAGTGACCGCGCGGTTGCCAAACTTCACTAGCTTCGTTAGAACGTTATGCGTTTGTTATAAATGCCATCGCAATGTTCACTTAAAAACTACAAGAAAACAAGAAGTGACACAATAGTGGAAATGTAATACGCAAATAGAGAAATAAAAACCATTACCTTTCTATGCGTCCTTTGTTATTCAGTGAGCTAATGCCATATCCTTTTTCGCTTCCCTACATACTGCGAAACAGTTGGTGTACTTAATGAGCACGTCTCAACCGTAAGTTGAAGTTAAAGATTTTGCGGTTTTCTTCTTTGGCATACTTTTTAAATAAATTGTACACGCTGAAGACAACAACCCTAACATTACTGCTATATCCACTGGTGCTACTGAGCTTACTAAGCAACACTTTCATGAAAGAGTTAACTTTATAAACGCTAGGACAAAGCCTAACACTGTAAGAACTGAGTAGCTATACCGCAGTTTATTTCACAACCGAGTCACTTAACTTTCCATTAAGCGCGCAGTAAACTGTACACTAGCAGTGTTTTTGCTTTATCATTGTTTTAACAATGAGCTATCGCGTCCATTCTTTTAACGTTCTTGCAAAGCCAATTCACAGTTAGTCGATGCAAGTAAGCCATAATTACCAAAAATAGTTAAACTAGGAAATAAAATCTAATGTGTTACACTCACATGACTTTCTCTGCTCTTGTACAAACTATTTTTACAAACGCTTATTCTCCATCTATTTCATGTTAATCGAGATGTTAATCTTATTGCTAATTTTCTTGTAGGTGCAAGGGGAATTGGTAGGCTTTAAGCGATAGTCAAATATTTTAACAGCTGGTTGCTATGTGGAGTATTCCATTTTCTTTGCATTACCAGGACAAAAAAAATCTGATGTGTTACACTCACACGACTATCTCTACTCTTGTACAAACTATTTTTACAAACTCTTATTCTCCATCTATTTCATATTAATCGAGATAAACATTTGCAGAAACGATCTTTTGACATGCAAAGAGAATTATATTTTACACATAGCGACCAGTTCTAAAAATATTTGACTATCGCTTAAGGTGTACTATGTTCCCCTTGTTTTGTATTTGCAAGGGCAATATAGAAATACAGTCGCCTTTAAGCATAGACATTTCACTTAATAGCTGGTTGCTAGGTGCAGCACCATTCTCTTTGCCACAGATAAATACTTTTTGTATATCCAACAAAAAAAATTAATAACGAATTCCCATTTGGAAAATAAGTATTGAAAAGTTGAAGGGAGTAACAAGCAATATCTGGAAAATGGTTCACTCAACAAAAAAAATGTATATGACATAAATTGTGTATTTTAAAGCGATCTACATTTTTTGTGTAGTAAAATTTTGTCTATCTCTTATGGTTTACCAGTTATGCAAAAGTCGTTCACAATAAAGAATACTTTTGGAGAAATTCCCAGAAAATTAGAGATATACATTTCATTTGTCATGAAAATATCTTAAACATATGATATTTTAATCAAAATCGTTAGAGCCGTTTTTGAGAAAATTAAACTTTTTGAAAAATGTTCCATGTAAAGGGTAATCTGGGGTGAGGGGATTTTCTTGAAAACCTTCGTGTCGCATCTCTGGAAGATACTGAACCTAAATACCAAGTTTGGTGTTTACCAACTGTTCATTTCTGAGTTATGGTGTTCACAGACACACACACGGGCATGTTTCCAAAAATCTTTTTTTGAATTCAGGGGGGTCTCAAAACATGTATTTCCGGTGAAATCTCGGTATCGAATTTTTGGGTGGAATACAATACTTCCCCTACTTACTATACGTAGTAGAGAAAGTAAAAAAAATTGCCGGGCCCATTATAGAATGCATTAGAAGTAAGACATTCCCCCAGCGTAATAATTATTTAGCAGTACAACGTAAAGAAATCAAAGGATTTAAAGAAGCTTCACATAAGGGCAAGAATCTGTACAGCCCCAAAGGTACTGAATACATTAACTCAGAAATATATTACAATTAAAGCACGTTACATTTAATTCTGTCCTTCTCACACATATTCGCCATTACGAAAGAAAATTTAAGACGCCAAATATATAATATAAATGCGTCCATGAAATGTTATACGCCGCTCCACACAGAATAAGAATTTTGAAATTTACTTACGCCCGAAGATACATGTTATAACAAATTTAGAATAGGCCAAAAGTTGTGGAGACGGCCGCTCCCAGACACGAAGCTCACTCCAAGTCCTTCTTCGATGATAGTCGAGAACGAAATGATACACTGGCTTTTTTCCTCTTCAGGCATAGCTCGGGATACGCACTGGGCAGGTCAGGCGATGACCTAGAGCCAACGTTACCGCCACCTGTACTGGCGGAGAGGGCGCAACCTGGGCGAGCGCTGTAGAAGTTTGTGCAGCCGGCTCCTAGTTTAAGGCAGGCTGTCGGTATAAGAAGCAGGGGCCAGCATTGTATCTTATGACTGCGGATGCAAGAAAAGTTGCGGCCATCCCTGCGAAACAGTCCCTCGAAGAAAGAAAGAGCCAGAATCGGCTCAAATGGTGCAATGAATTTCATTGTTGATGCTTCCTCGAGAATGTGATGTTTCTCGAGGAAGAGAATCCTTGGTGTTTTTTTGCTTAAAATTCTCAGTTGGCTTATTCTTTATACGTTTTGTTGTTATTGTAATGCATTCCAAGTAAGCAGGTGTTGAATGTTTTAAAAAGCCAAACACCCTCTTCTCATGTAACGGATATGTGCTTGGTTTACGACTCGGCATTATGCACATTGGTTTTCCAATACTATTCTTCTGTGAAACAAAAACCTACATGAAGTTGTTTATTAAAAGCAGCTTCATGTATGGTTTTGTAGAACTGCGTCAGAGGGCTTTGAAAATATTTTCATGACAAGTTTGTAGCTGCATTAGAAAACCTCGTGGGATAACTATTTCTAAATTGAAGTAGGTAGTTTGTTGGAGTTGTTTATTTATTTAACTCCACGTATGGACGCCAATTTGAAGTAGAATTGTTCTTTACGTTGTTTGCTGCTACGTATGAAAAGCCGATTTGAAGTAGCAGTTGTATTATTACTTTCTCTACTACGTATAGTAAGTAGGGGAAGTATTGTATTCCACCCAAAATTTCGATACCGAGATTTCACCGGAAATACAAGTTTTGAGACCCCCTGAATCCAAAAAAAGCATTTTTGGAAACATTTCCGTGTGTGTGTCTGTGAACAACATAACTCAGAAACGAACAGTTAGATAAACACCAAACTTGGTATTTGGGTTCAGTATCTTCCAAGGATGCGACACGAAGGTTTTCAAGAAAATCTCCTCACCCCAGAGTACCCTTTACATGGAAGATTTTTAAAAATTTTTAATTTTCTCAAAAATGGCTCTAACGATTTTGATTAAAATATCACATGTTTAAGATATTTTTATGACAAATAAAATGTATATCTTAAATTTCCTGGGAATGTCTCCAAAAGTATTCTTTATTGTGAACGACTTTTGCATAACTGGTAAACCATAAGAGACAGACAAAAATTTACTACACAAAAAATGTAGATCGCGTTAAAATACACAATTTATATCATATACATTTTTTTGTTGAGTGAACCATTTTCGAGATATTACTTGTTATTTCCTTAAATTTGTCAATACTTATTTTCTCAAATGGGAATTCGTTATTCATTTTTTTGTCTTGGATATGCAAAGAGTTATAATTTGTGGCAAAGGGAATGGTGCTGCACCTAGCAACCAGCTATTAAGAGATATGTATGTGCTTATAGGCTACTGTATTTCTATATTGCCCTTGTAAATATATATTCCCCTTACATCTACAAGAAAATTAGCAATTAGATAGAATCTGCAAATGTTTATCTCGATTAACATGAAGTAGATGGAGAATAAGCGTTTGTTAAAATAGTTTGTACAAGAGTAGAGAAAGTCATGTGAGTGTAACACATCAGATTTTTTTTTAACTGTTGGGGGAGCCGAACACTTGAAGTAGTTGCAATCTCACGTACCACTCTCTCTCCCGCCATATTCCTTAGCTGAGAGCGCCTCCCTCATTACCCCTCTCTCATACTATATTCCTTAGCTGAGAGCGAAACCACTCCCTCTCTCTTACCATATTCCTTTGCTGAGAGCTACTCCTCTCTCTCTCTCCTATCATATTCCTTAGCTGAGAGCGCCTCCCTCATTACCCCTCTCTCCTACCATATTCCTTTGCTGAGAGCTACTCCTCTCTCTCTCCTATCATATTCCTTAGCTGAGTGCGCCTTACTCATTACCCCTCTTTCCTACTATATTCCTTAGCTGAGAGCGAACCCACTCTCTCTACTACCATATTCGTTTAGAGCGATCCCCGCTCTCTCTCCTATCATATTCCTTGGCTGAGAGCGCCTCCCTCATTACCCCTCTCTCCTATATTCCTTAGTTGAGAGCGAACCCACTCTCTCTCCAACCATATTCGTTAGTGAGAGCGATTCCCCCTCTCTCTCCTATCATATTCCTTGGCTGAGAGCGCCTCCCTCATTACCCCTCTCTCCTATATTCCTTAGTTGAGAGCGAACCCACTCTCTCTCCAACCATATTCGTTAGTGAGAGCGATTCCCCCTCTCTCTCCTACCATATTCCTTAGCTGAGAGCGCCTCCCTCATTACCCCTCTTTCCTACTATATTCCTTAGCTGAGAGCGAACCCACCCATTCTCTCCCGCCATATTTGTTAGTTGAGAGCGATTCCTCCTCTCTCTCCTACCATATTCCGCTGCTGGGAGAGGCTCAGCAAGGACGCTGTCTCGGTACCAAACGTTTACAATAATCGGGATGATAAAATGAGTTTTCTGCGAACAGCCTCTTCATTCTCAACGAATTTTGTATAATATCTTATAACCGGGATATCATAAGAGAGAGCAAAGGTTCACAAGAGAAAAACCCGTAGAGCTGTTAAAATATACAGTTGGTGGCAAATTTTTTCGTAGCTTTATTCATTTTCGAAATTATTAGAAGTTGCATGTTTACACCTTACCAAGTAAGTCAGCTAACAGACAAGCTTGAAATTTTGCGGTTCTCCGTTTTCTTTCCATCGCAAGATCCGGCCTGTTGTCACAGTTAAACATTTGAATGCTGTTTTCGCAAGTTTTACGTACCTAACTACTTACTGCTAATTTGAAATCATTTTAGACCAGAATGTAACGTGAATAAAGGAATCTCTTTTTATGTGAATGTTATAATATATAAGGATACACCAGTATTGTCATTGAGAAGATGGTTTGTTGTATTGTTGTTTGCCCCACGCTTTGGGCGCCAATTTTAAGAAGTTTGTTGCTGCTACTTATGGAAAGTCAGGTTGAAGATGATGTATTATATTCCAACTGTTGGGAGCCGAACTTGAAGTTGGTTACAACCGCACGTATAGTACCCGCTTTCCGGTAGCCTTCGCCCCAAATGTACTTTCCGGTGGCATTTGCCCCAAATGTTTAAAAAAAATATTAGCTTTGTAATTTTGACTGTTTCTTTAAATATTATATATTTATGTTTGCCTTCGGCTGCGTTAGTATTTATTTTTAGAGACATGAATGTCTTTGCAGGGTTGTGGAGCGACTGAAGAATGTAATCTTACACACATTATAATTTTACTTCCCTTCTTTTATTAATGCTTGACACTATTTAAATAACACTTCACTGATATAGAGAGAGCTGTGAGATTCATTTATTAAATACTTGCACTTTTTTAACACCTAAGCTATTGTTGTCAGGAACATTGTCTTCAAGCAACGCGTCCAGTTATGAGCATTGTCTACAAGAAACTGACTTCTAGATTTGTAAATTTTGCTATATTTCAGTTTCTGATTGGCTAATCCTAGTCCAATAGAATACCTTCATTTAACTAAAGCTGTTTCTGGTTGTTGATTGGCTATTTTATGAACTGTCACAAAATTTACATTATTGTTGCTCCAATAATGACTAGCAGCACTACTAAATCTTCATACTCATTATTGCCTCAAGGTTACCTCATTGTTAGCAACTTTTAACCTATTATTATCACAGCTCCTACTTATTAAATTACGTAATACATTCACATAACATTATTACATGTATACAATAATATAAACATATACAATGACTGTAATATACACTTTTTATATATTGTTACATACACATATTGCTTTAAGGTGGGTTGTTATTGAATTTTATATTATATAATTTGATTGAAATCATTTAAGTGCTAAAAATACTGCCTCATCATGGGCAGAGAAAGTCGTCTTAGTGTTCGCATAGGATTTTTCAAATCTAATTCAATCTTACCTAAGCACGATCAGCGTGATATAACTGAGGCTTTCTACAATATTTTAACTCTGAAAATTATACAGGAGTAAAGACAAGTAGTGCAAGTCATCATTCATGGCTGTTTCCACGTAACCGTGAATAGAGTTGAATCACCTTGATTTTGGCTGTGCACACTGAAAAATCAAAAGAGCGCAATGCCTGTTAACAACAAAAAGAGAAGGCCATAATGCCGAGCCGTTATCGATCCCATTATTTTGTTGGTCCTCTCTGTTCCAGGAAACGCTGTCGGGAACAGCAATATCCTGGACCCCCGTAGCTCTTTTATGTTTTTAATAAGATTCTTTCTCAGGGATCTCAATTCTACCAAATAACTTGAAATTTGTGTCCTGGTGAGACGAATGTTAACAATTTTTTATGCTATGAGCTAAATTAGTTGAATAGAACTACAAATGTTGAGGAAGGATGATTTTAGGAGCAGTTGTATTGTATTTCGACTGTTGGGGAGCCGACCTCGAAGTAGTTGCAACCGCATGTATGGTAAAAAGTTTCCGTTAGCTTTCGCCCCAAGTTTAAAAATATTAACTTTGTAATTTGACCGTTTCTTTAAATGTTATATATTAATGTTTGCCTCGGCTGCGTCAATATTTATTTTTAGAGACATAAATGTCTTAGCAGGGAGTGGTGCGACTGAAGAATGTAGGCTTACACAGATTATAAGTTTACTTCACTCCTTTTATTAATGCTTGACACGATTTAAATAACACTTCACTGATATAGAGAGGGAGCTATGAGATTTTTTTATTAATTACTTGCACTTCTTAACACGTAAACTATTTTTGTCTCACACAAAATACGTATTAAATTTCTCGAGGACACATCTCGCGTCCCGTTAGGAACACTGTCTACAAGCAACTGACTTCTGAATTTGTAAATTTTGCACCATTTTAGTTTCTGATTGGCTAATCCTAGTCCAATAGAATACCTTCATTTAACTAAAGCCTTTTCTGGTTGTTGATTGGCTATTTTATAAACTGTCACAAAAATTACATTATTGTTTCCAAAAATTACAAGTAGTATTGTTAAACTTTCAAATTCATTATTGCCTCAGGGCTATCTCATTGTTATATCATTGTTAGCAACTTTTAACCTATTATTCTCGCAGCTCCTACATTATTAAATTACGTAATACATTCACGTAACATTATTACATGTATACAATAATATAAACATATATGACTGTAATATACAGTTTTTATACATTCTTACATACACATATTGCTTTAAGGCGGGCTGTTATTGAATTTATATATTATATAATTAGACTAACATCTTTTAAATTTTAAAAACACTGCCTCAATGTTAGCTTTAGAACCGCGGAAACTCACTGTTTGTATTTTGCAAAGGTAGGAATCCTTAAGCATTATTGATGAGCTATAAATAAACACATCCTTGCGATGTCTGGAGTTGACATATTACGCAAGCGGTTTTATTCTAAGTGCCACGACCATACTGGTGTTTGGCGTTTCTGTACTAAACTAAATCCGTAGTAGGCCTAATCTCCGGCGTTACAAAATGTGCTGGATGCACTGATCAGATAGGAAGTGGTCATCGTAGCGCAAATGAAGAGAACATTCAGACAGACATTTGTAACGAGTCGTAACAAATCGATTCGTGGAGCATCACAAGAGTTGCACTTAGTTATGAAATAATAGTTATTAAAATCCTTAGCACCGCTTCCTTCGAAGGGGAAGTAAAGCCGCTGGTCCCGTATCGTAGATTTGCGGCACGTAAAAGAACCTCAATCCTGATAAAGAGGCCTCTGAGCCAAATTACCGGTCTTTCACACCCAATATAGAATGGGACGCTAAGAACCATAGCAATTATAGAGCATTCATAAATAAAACTCAATTTAATTTTCACATATAAGCTCGGCTCATCCTTGAACTACTCACTGTTAAACTCCATTGTAGCTCAAACCCGATTCGAAGCTTAAGGTTAAACTGTGAAACCGGGCTTATGGAAGTCACTGGTTGAGAGACTCCGCATGAAGCCGTAGAAACTGCAGCCATTGCATTTGTCGTAACCAGCTGATAAGTTTTGCTCACAATTACAGCAACGGGTAGGAGAAGATGAAAGTCTTGAGTCGCAACCTTCCATACAAACGGAAGAGTGAACAGGTGTTGTTTTTACACAGAACCCTCATTTAGTTGTCAAGCATGAGCGACATCCGTCCAAGGCAAATGTTTTTTTGCGCATTATCACAATGTATACTTGATATCTTCGCCGAGAAGACTACTAATGGACATTCATAACTAGATATGTTGGTGTAGTTAAATGAAATTGCGTTTTATTTATGGACGCTCTTTACTGCTGTGGTTCTTAGCGTCCCATTCTATATTGGGCGTGAAAGATCTGTAATTTTGCTCAGAGGCCCCTTTATCAGGCTTGAGGCTCTTTTACGTGCCGTAAATCTGCGACACCGGACCACCGGCTTTACTTACCTTCCGAAGGAAGTCATGCTAAGGATTTTTACGCGCGAGAAACTCCACCGCCCTCCGCCGGGTTTGAACCCGCGACCTCGGGATCCAGAGGCCAGCATGGTAACCACTACACCACGGAGTGCGACTGTTGACGTAGTGGTTAGCACCAATATTACAGGGAGGTTCTGATGATTTTCTTTTCCAACTCGATGGAGCTTCACCTCATTTTCTACAGACGTTCATTATCTGAACACCAGTTTGCCTCAGCCTTGGATTGGACGTGCTGGAGGAGATGAATCTTTTGCTAGATGCCCTGCAAGGCCACTGAATCTGACTCCGAGCGACTTCTTGCTGTGAGACTATATCAAAGTTTGCGTGTGTGTGTCATTATTGCCACGAAAGTTTCAGAACTCAGTCGCAGGTTTCAAGAAGCAGCCACTACTATAACGGAAGATATGCTGAGAGATGTATGGGGAGAATTTGATTATCGTATAGATGTCTGCCAAGCCACACATGTTTCACATATAGAAATTTTGTAACTTAAAGAAATTCTCTTCACAGCACTACGTACCCTATAAGAAAGTGTAACATTCATATTTTTCCTGTAATAAATCATGCAGTTACCGAACTTTTTGTAACCTTCTTTGGAAATATTAAATAATCCATATTACGATTATAAAGAGAAAGTGTGTGTGTGTGTGTGTGTGTGTGTGAAGACATTTAATTTCAGTTTAAATGACTAAAACACTAATACGAATGTACAAGGCCTATCGAGTGTACTACAAAATACAGAACGTTGGAGTCATAAAAGATAATGTTAGAATGACTTCCACCTTTTGTTTAAAATGTCATGGAATAGAAAATAGTTTTTAATTATACAAATACTACTACTACTACTACTACTACTACTACTACTACTACTACTACTACTACTACTACTACACTACTACTACTACTATACAACTACTACTACTAATAATAATAATAATCGTTATTAAGCAATGTATTCGACCGTCAAGTGTGTTTCACTTTATGCGTACTTTTAATCTTTCTAATCTCCTGATGAAGGGCTAAACCCGAAATATTGAAAGCCGATAATATGTGACTGCATGTTCTTTTGCCTTTCAGTAAACAATCTTGTTCTGTCACCATATTTATATGGTCACAATTTAGTCACTAAGAGAACACAAGACACGGCAAAACAGAGAGAAGGGAAAAAAAAGAAAGAAAGAAAATCAGATTCTGCTTATAGCGGTAGAAAGTTTGTATAGGATGCTAATTTTTCTTTAATTGACATTTTATTCCATTAGTATTTTTGGAAACCTGTCCGTGTGTGTGTCTGTGAACAGCATAACTCAGAAACGAACAGTCGGATAAACACCAAACTTGGTATTTAGGTTCAGTATCTTCCAGAGATGCGACACGAAGGTTTTCAAGAAAATCCCCCCACCCCAGAGTACCCTTTACATGGAACATTTTTCGAAAATTTTAATTTTCTCAAAAATGGCTCTAATGATTTGGATTAAAATATCATATGTTTAAGATATTTTCATGACAAATGAAATGTATATCTCGAATTTGCTGGGAATGTCTTCAAAAGTATTCTTCATTGTGTACGACTTTTGCATAACTGGTAAACCATAAGAGATAGACAAAATTTTACTACACAAAAAATGTAGATCGCGTTAAAATACACAATTTATGTGATGTACATTTTTGTTTTTGTTGTTGGGTGAACCATTTTCGAGATATTGCTTGTCATTCCCTTAAATTCTCCAATACTTATACTTTTTCTCAAATTCGTTATTCATTTTTTTATGTCCTGGTAGTGCAAAGCGAATGGAATACTCCACATAGCAACCAGCTCTTAAAATATTTGACTATCGCTTAAAACCTACCATATTCCCCTTGCATCTACAAGAAAATTAGCAATAAGATTAACATCTCGATATCTCGATTAACATGAAGCATATGGAGAATAAGCGTTTCTAAAAATAGTTTGTATAAGTATAGAGAAAATCATGTGAGTGTAACACATCAGAATTTTTTAGACAGAATGAACCTAAAAGTAGAACTTGTAACACAGTGCACATGAGATTTAGTGCGATAATCTTCACCCAACTTTGGTTTCAAGTCTAATCACATGACAAATATCCTTCGTAATTGTACATGTTTAATAACTTAACTTGATTTGATTAGGCCTTACTTTTCTTTGTCTTTTCATATGATTAATTTCTCATGGCGCTCGCATATCTGTTCACAATACAAGTTGTCATACTTCAATTTATCATAATTTGTTGTTGAGTTTACCTATGGGTTGTATTGGCCGCCTTGTGCTTTCTTTGATCTAAAACGTTATTCTTCTATCTAGTAAAACCTGCTTAAAGATTATATGGTGGAAGTTATGAATTCAGAAGAAACTGGGATGGAAGAGTCAGGTAAAGTTACAGAGGCAGCAGAAAGAACAACACTAAAAGTACTTACCCCCCCCCTCCAAAAAAAACAGAAAGCAATATGATATAGCATTTAATCGCTTCATTGGTTGGTGTAAGGTAAAACACGTTGAAAATAATTTCACGGAAAATGACTGTTAGCGAATCAACACAACATCAAAATATGTGACATCTGGCTTTTTTAACGTCAGTTGCCTTGTTTCAAGAATCACCTTCCTAACGTGATCTCGTTAGTTTCAGGTGTCAATGTAGTATTATTAATATTTTACTAATTCGAGCGCTATCTAAAATAGTATATGCCAGACTGTTAAAACTGTTTTTTTGCTCGTTTTATGTTACATTCCTACTCGCAAAATAAAACCCTACTTTTACACCTTGTACCATTATCTACTATTATGTAGTTTTGCTCTATTTCCATTACGTAATCAAGTTGATTACTAGTGCATGCTAAATAATTACATAAGAAAATGAAATTGTCTCTAGCGTATTATCAGATAACCCAATTAATTGTACAAATTTACAACAACAGTTTTACAAATTTATTGTTAACCCGGTTTCTAAAAATAGCAATAAAATAAAATATAAAGAAAACTAACCTTGTAACTACTGGTATCCAACAGTATGGAATACTGGTAGCCAGCATTCCTCCTAATCTAACAATACAATTATAAATTTATTTAAACTCTAATCTAACTCTTAACTCCACCTTTAGTTGCTTTCCTTGGGCCACAACAAACTCAAACCTTGAGGTTGTCGAGTTGTTGGGTCCTACTTACAACATATCAAATAAAAACTACTGTAATTTAATTTAATACTCATTTGTCTCTGCCTTGATAATTTTCCTCATCCATTTTGCTCTTACTCTGCCCAAAAAGTTTCCTACTTCTATTATATTTTCCTAGATTTTACATTTACTATCTTTTTAGCTTGAATTTCTATTGGTAAATTTAACCATTCTCTCTTCTCTATCCTCTTTCTAAGTAACTTAGTTTCTTCACACTCTAAAACTATATGCCACTCTAATTTTCCGGTGGCATAGTGGGCATTTCTGCAGATCTCTTTTCTCAAACCTTTCAAATTCACCACCCCTGTCCTAGCCCATGCAAATCCTGCTCTTGCTATTTTATCACATATATCAACATACTGTTCCCTGCTCCATACTACTTTCATTTCTCTGTATAATCTCAGTGAGCTCTTAAAAGTAAAACTTGCTAATAAATCTTGTTTTTCCATATCCTCTATTCTTGTCCGAATTTCATACCAGAAACCTATTTGTATTAATTCTTTAGCTCTCCAAATCTCCCCAAAACCTATCTTCATCAAGGTTTCCTTTATCTTACCTAGCCAAAACTCTTTATGCACTATCAAACATTGATGTAAAATGTTCTGATCATCAAAATTTCTAATTCTATTCCAATATTTTAGCACTCTTTCCACAATTTTCCTTTAATTCCTATTCTTCCTAATTCGGTTTGCTTACCAAGATTATCATCCATTTGGTGAAGATCTTGGTAAGCCCAATATTTGTTTACAAAAGCTCTTATGGATCATGTCTATATATATTTTTTTAAAGTTCCCTTGTTGTACCCAGTTTATGCTACTGTGTTTTACTGTTTTCATACCGCTTATTTCCGCAACACACATACACACACACAAACACCTATGCCCCGTGGCGGCACTCGAACCCGTGACCCTCTAACCATTTTAATTGCATTTCTGGTAATTTATCTATACAAGTTTTGATGGCTTTCATTGCCATTTTTCCTTGGCTAATACCATTCTCTTTTGTTCGCTCCATCCACCATTGCTGCTTAATCCCTAAATAATCAAATTTTTGAACTACTTCAATTTCTCTTCCATGCCAACACCATTTCTCATCTTTTTGTAATGTATTACCCTTTTTAAATATCATAATTTTTGTTTTATTTAAATTAATCCTTACACTCCATTTTTTTACAAAATTTATCTATCACTTCAATTATATACAGAACCAAAGAAAAGGTAGAAAAGTTTAAATTATATCAAAAATGAGTTGACAATTCCAATAATTGTTTCACCGCAAAACGTACTGGCTTACAACATCTTATGAACTTTGGTGACTGTCGAAGTAGGTTAAGAACATCGCCGATATTTCATTATCCATTTTAGTGAATATCAGCTGATTTTTCCTCCGTTATTAGTTTATCACGGGAGCTTTACTAAATTACAGTTATAAGGGGTAAACCGAAGGATTCCTTGTACAATTATTGTAAGGACAACGCGGTTGAGGACAATTAAATTAACTAAATAGTCATTCGAGGACTATTGGTCCTCCCTGGACCAATCAGATCGTATCCTCTTTTTGGATCTTGTTGCATTATTAAAGTGACGAAATAAGCAAAAGTGTATACCTTTAGTAAAACACCAGTTTCTCAGCTGCTGCAGGTAAGCTCACCAAATTTCATATGCATGTGTACCTACTAATATCTACTACTGCATATAAGTTTAGAGTATATCTGATAAGCATGTTTTATGAATCATCCGTTTTTATTCTGGGGTTATATATTTTTAAATAGTGATTTTTGTTCCTTTTTTGCAGAAACTATTAATCATACAGCCTTTAAATTTAGTATACAGGCTTTCAGCAATATTTTCTTTAATTACAACTGGAAATCTAATAACTTAATTTCAGCTTTTACAAAAAGCTCTAAGAATGCACATTTCATTCATTCATTTTCTGTTTACCCTCCTCTTATGTAGGACTTACACCCCCAGGACTTACAAGCGGGTGCCTGGGTCAGAGGCCCGTCGAGGAGCAGACACTCATGGATCAGGCAGAGGATCCAGGATGGGTGATTAGCCCGATGCCTGGTATGGGAGGAAGGAAGTAGATGAAACGAAATATGGGTGAAATGGATGAAAGGAAAGGTGATGATGGAGCGGTTGGTGGAATGAATGGCGGGGGAAACCGGAGAACCCGGAGAAAACCCACCCACACACCGCTTCGTCCACCACAAATCCCACATGCAGGTCCCTGGGATTGAACCCGGGCCGCCTCGGTGGGAGGTGAGCGGTCTAACCACTCGGCCACGGCGCCGCCCAAGAATGCATATTTGTCTACTAATAATATTCACTAATGTCCATATTATTAAACACACAGGATTATTTTAGTTCAAAGTCTGCAGGCATTATTTTCAAATGGAATTAATTGTTCTTCCACACAAGCCGTGTGTTGGACAAGGTTGGAAAGGTAGAATTAGGCGAATCATAGCCGGGATTTGAACCACGGATCTCCCGGTCTCCGTCCGGTTGCTCTAACCACTGAGCTACCATGGCAACATACCGACACGACATTAAATTCTCCAGCTGATTCGCATTTTTCCCGGTAAACCACAAGGACATCTCAATTTGTATTGAGATGACATACCCAATGGCGACTTACAATGTTGTAAGTACTTTAAATCTAGGGCTTCATAGTTTCAACCACTATTAGGTCATTAATGGAATTAATTATTCTTCCACACAAGTCGTGTGTTGGACAAGGTTGGAAAGGTAGAATTAGGCGAATCATAGCCGGGATTTGAACCACGGATCTCCCGGTCTCCGTCCGGTTGCTCTAACCACTGAGCTACCATGGCAACATACCGACACGACATTAAATTCTCCAGCTGATTCGCATTTTTCCCGGTAAACCACAAGGACATCTCAATTTGTATTGAGATGACATACCCAATGGCGACTTACAATGTTGTAAGTACTTTAAATCTAGGGCTTCATAGTTTCAACCACTATTAGGTCATTAATGGAATTAATTATTCTTCCACACAAGTCGTGTGTTGGACAAGGTTGGTAAGGTAGAATTAGGCGAATCATAGCCGGGATTTGAACCACGGATCTTCCGGTCTCCGTCCGATTGCTCTAACCACTGAACTACCATGGCAACTTGCCGGCAAGCCACTAAATTCTCCAGCTGATTCGCAAGAGACTTTAATTGAAATTAATTAATAATTTGAAATTATTTTCAAATGTTCGTGCTAATTTTCACTACGATTGGCCCATTACTTTCAGAGAGAAAGGTACTTAAAGCGAAGAAAATGTAGTTTTCAGAAACACAAATTTAAAGTGGAGGCGTGGCAGGCATTCAAGAGCGTAAATAATATCACAACCATGTAAACCGAAATATCATTCTGTTCTGCAAGAATTGCACACTTTTTTTCAAAATTAAAAAAAAGAAGAAGAAAACAATAGATGTTTTTGAGACTTCAGTCGCCTATCTCCCCTTAAAATTTCATGCATTTTGAATGAATGCAATACTAATTGTTTCAATTACCAAATAAAATGAAAGTTTCCCATTTTAACGAATGCTTTACTTCCCTAACTTTTCCTCTCTGAAACAAATGCTGAAATCTTCCTTTTGCGCTAGAGTGGTAACCCAACGTTTACGTTGTTAGCATAAAATTCATAGTCCTGCAACACCAGCGCGGCGGAGAAAAGAACTAAAATGATGAGGCAAGTGGCGTTAACGACTGTTGTTTCAGACAGGCTGTGTTACAAACTGCGCTCTCATTTGTTTCTTGTTTTGCCTTCTCTTACTGCTCTTCTCTCGAATTTCATTTCAACTGTTTCGAGGGCTCTTCAAGAAACGTTATCTGCATAAATAAACATTCTTGGGCGATAATTTTCCTGAGGACTATACGCAGTTCATCTGTATTCCAGGAAACCTTGCCTATTGCTCTCACTTTATAATAAAATATGTTCTCCATTGTGCCATCCTTTCGCAGAGATATTGAATAGAGCTGAAACTCTTGACGTATCGCTCGTCCCCCGTGTAACGGTACCTATATCGCTTTTCTGTTGCCTCCGATATCTCATTTCCCCCAATCCTCGGGAGGCAAAAACCCTCCTGCCAACTGACTGCTGAAAGAAACAAGATATAGGCAGCCAGCTTACGAATTGTACGACTGCACAAATCCTGAGTACAATTCGTAAGGGAATATTAAAAAGGACTTCTAGCAGCGTTTTTATATTACTTTTTAGAAACGTAGGTTTCATGTCACTAGAAGTACTTAAAGTATTACGGTCCAATATCGATGTTATGGAAACATTTTCGTTCAATAAGAAAAATTGATGTGACGGCTTTGTCTACCCATTACAAGTTCACATATATACAATATAGATGACAGATATTAGCAGCATCATTACCGATACTCGAATGTGTTTTGTAAGAACGAGCCATAAACCGAGTTCTGCGTTACATGAGAACGGTAATGATTTATGTTATCCCACTAGTTGCATACAATATTTTATCCGCGACCATTCAATTCTTGCCTTATCTGCTTTCATGATACGATTGTTGATTTATAAATAACATCGTTATCATTTGATAAACATTGTGATATTCTATGATTCAATGTAAACCATCGCGATATGACCTTATTGTTGAAGGTACTACAGGGTGGTTTATGAAGAACTGACACATTTCTTTCTTTAATTATTCTGTTCGAAATTCACCCAATGCCCCAATTTTAGCACCAAATTAAGCAGAATATTCTGGAGTTTCGATGGCCTGTCACTAGATGCGCAGATGTTAATGTTTTATTGGTAATTGTTAGTTTTATTGTCGGCAACTGTTTTTGAGATTTTGTACTAGTCAACGTGAAAATGGAGTACACATTAAATGAACGACACCTCCTTGTAAAGCAATACTGGATTACAAATTCAATTACAGCTACTCAAAGGGCATACCAGAGAGAATTTGGTGTTCGGAATCATCCCCAAAGAAACACAATACTGGGACTGGTAAACAAATTGGAAACAACTGGATCTCTGGCGAGTGAAAAAGGCAAAACACGTTCATCTAGGTTTCCCACAGTTGTTGACGTAAGAGACGAAGTTTGCTGAGCAACTAGACGATGTAGAGCTGAGTCAAGGATATTTTCAGCAGGACGGCGCTACATGCCATACATAAAATGAATCCATGGCGCTAATTGCAAGTTTCTTTGACGACCGGATAATTTCCAAGAACCTGTGGCCACCGAGATCTCCGGATTTGACATCACCGGACTTCTTTGTATGGGGTTACTTAAAAGACAGGGTTTATGCCGCACGTCCCCAGACATTGGACGATCTGAAGCACAACATTACACAAGAGATTCAAGGTATTGCCAAGGGTCCTCAACGAGTGGCCAGAACATGCAACGAGGTGTTGAGTTGTGCCTTATGCAGGATGGAGGACATTTTCAACATTTGGTATAGAGGTAAATAATCTCCCAAAATTCCTCTGCATTTCAGGTATAATAAGTTGTCGCTAGCACAACTCGTTTTGAAACAATTAAAGAAATAAATGTGCCAGTTCTTCATAAATCATCCTGTATAATAAATAAATAATGTAAACCAAAGCTTACTTAATTTTATTCGTTGGTTGTAGTAAAGTTGGTCAAGAAACAGAAGTGCTAATATAACAATATTAATTTCTTCACGATAACAATAGAATTTATAGATTATCTGGAATAAAGAAAAATAGCATAATTCGTTATAAATGTTTAGTGAATGTGTTGACTAAGGGCTTAAGCTGTTTGACAATGTTATAATTTTAAACAGCGAAAAAATATAACATTTTAAACCACAAAAGGCTGTATTAAAGTTGCTCAGTCCCAAGTGCCTTGTAGTAATTCACATAGATCAATATTCTTACAAACCATAACTTTGTAGGAATTCACAGAACCCTATTAGTTAAAGTACACATGAACCTCGTTTATCCGGACCTCATATCCGTATTTCCGGTTTATCCGGATTGAGATTTGCTTACTGTTTCTCCATGAAAATATGTGGTTCTTTGAGAAATACATATGAATGTTTTACGACTGTAAGGTTGGCACCGCAGGTAGCATAGAGATCGCCGTCGGTTACAGACTTCAAGCTACAGTTACCATGGTCAGTCTCACAGTACAACAAAGCTAAAGTGTGTGAGATTATGTTTCATTTGTTTTCATAACATTCTTGATGGCGATCATAGGTGTCTCTTCTGGACGGCTTTCAATTCTTTTCTCTCCTGCATTTGCAGTGATCCAAATTCCACTGTTCTACATGAAATTTGTATTGATTTATCGAGCGGGATGGTCAGGCGTTAACGTCTGTGGCTCGTATTCTGGAGATCCCGGATTCGATCCCCGGCGACCGCACACTCCGACCCACGGGTTTTTTCGGGGGTTTTCCCGGGTCGCAGGCGAATGTTGCAGTGATTTCTTTCATCCCCTGAATTTTCGGTCCCTCCATTTTGTTTCATTAATCATTTCATTCATCTTTCATCCCGTTTGGTCTATTTCAGCATTGGAAATGTCGACGATGGTTTTTCGGTGGTAGGGAAAATGATACTCTCTGTGAACTTCCGTATCTCGGCCTTCGGCTAGTTGCCAGGGTATAAGGACCGTGGGCGTTTGACCCTGTGTTGGGCGGGGTCCCCGATGTGCCTGTTCGACTATCGGGCGTCTATATCTGAAAATTGTAGGGTCCCTGTCATTGCTCTGCCCTCACCCTTGGTTCCGGCCCTACTCTCACCTCATCCCTACCTCCTGGGGTAGCCTTTGTGGTGTAGTGGTTACCATGCTAGCCTCTAGTTCCCGAGCTCGTGGGTTCAAACCCGGCGAGGACGATGGATTTTTTCGGGCGTAAAAATCCTTAGCATGGCTTCCTTCGGAAGGGAAGTAAATCCGGTGGTCCCGTGTTGTAGATTTACGGCATGTAAAAGAACCTCAAGCCTGATAAAGAGGCCTCTGAGCAAAATTACCGGTCTTTCACGCCCAATATAGAATGGGACGCTAAGGGGCACAGCAATTAAAGAGCGTCCATATATAGAGAAACTCAACATAATCCCTCCTGGAGGCGCCCCCTCGTGAGGCGTAGCTAGAATATCTGCATTCCCTGGATCGGTACAGAGTCCCCTCTGATACACATTCCATTGTATTCATTTAATAGTTTGTTTCCGGATCATCTGGATTTTCGTTGATTCGGATTACCGCCGGTCCCATCTAGTTCGGAAAAGTGAGGTTCTTCTGTATTATTTCCAGCAAAAAAAAAAATGGTATCAGGATTTCACCGGAAATAGATATTTAGAAGTCTTCTGAACTAAAAAAAAATGCTATTTAGAAAATGATCCGCACCTATGTGTGTGTGTCTATGGACTGCATAACTCAAAAACATACAGGATGAATACCAATCTGTATGAGTTCAATCTCTTTCAAAGATGCGACACAAAGATTTTCAACAAAATCCTCCGCCGCTTCCATAGATCTTTTAATAGTTTTGAGTTTCTCAAAATTGGACATGTTTCCAAAAATGCTTTTTACTTTCTCTACTACGTATAGTAAGTAGGGGAAGTATTGCATTCCACCCAAAAATTCGATACCGAGATTTCACCGGAAATACATGTTTTGAGACACCCTGAATCCAAAAAAAGCATTTTTGGAAACATGTCCATGTGTGTGTCTGTGTGTGTGTGTGTGTGTGTGTGTGTGTCTCTGTGTGTGTGTGTGTCTGTGTGTCTGTGAACAGCATAACTCAAAAACGAACAGTCGGATAAGCACCAAACTTGGTATTTAGGTTCAGTATCTTCCAGAGATGCGACACGAAGGTTTTCAAGAAAATCCCTCCACCCCAGACTACCCTTTACATGGAAGATTTTTCGAAAATTTTAATTTTCTCAAAAATGGCTCTAGCGATTTTGATGAAAATATCATATGTTTAGGATAATGTCATGAGAAATGAAATGTATATCTCGAATTTTCTGGGAATGTCTCCAAAAGTATTCTTCATTGTGAACGACTTTTACATAACTGGTAAACCATAAGAGATAGACAAAATTTTACTACGCAAAAAATGTAGATTGCGTTAAAATACACAACTTATGTCATATACATTTCTTTTGTTGAGTGAACCGTTTTCGAGATATTGCTTGTTATTCCCTTAAATTTTCCAATACTTATACTTTTTCTCAAATTCGTTATTCATTTTTTTATGTCCTGGACATGCAAAGAGAATGGAATGCGCCACATAGCAACCAGCGTTAAAATATTTGACTATCGCTTAAAAGCTACCATATTTCCCATGCATCTACAAGAAAATTACCAATAAGATTGACATCTCGATTAACATGAAGCATATGGAGAATAGGCGTTTGTAAAATTAGATTGTATAAGAGTAGAGAAAGTCATGTGAGTGTAACACATCAGATTTTGTTAGATCCAGGGTGTCTCAAAACATGTATTTCCGGTGAAATCTTGGTATCGAATTTTTGGGTGGAATACAATACTTCCCCTACTTACTATACGTAGTAGAGAAAGTAATACGAACCAGTAACAATGGATATCTCGGGAATAGCCGATAACAATACATTTGAAATAAATTGTGAGTTTTAAATAGATCTATAATTTTTGTTTCTCTAAATGTTTATCACTCATACAAAATTCCTTCTGAGTGAAAAGGACTTCACGTGTATTCCAGGATTTCAAGTTATGCATTTTATTGTCATGTAAATATTTTGAGCATTGGCTTGTAAGTTCTTGGGGTGTAAGCCCTACAAAGAGGAGAATAAATAATCAATTGTAGATGAAGAAGAAATAAATATTATATTTTAATCAAAATTATTAGTCATTTTTAAAGAATTAAAAAAAATTGGAAAAACTTCACATGCAAACGATAGCTTGGGGTGGGGGAATCTTCGTGTGACTTCTTTGGAAGATACTGAATTTAAATGTCAAGTTGGGTAACTATCCGATTATTCGTTTTTGAGTTATACTGTTCACACATACACACGACCCTTTTACTAAAAATGCTTTTCCTAATCAGGGGCCTCAAAACATGCATTTCTAGTACTATCACGATATCCATGTTTGGGTGGAATGCAATACCTTCTCTACCTACTATGTGCGTGATAGAGAAAGTAAAAATGCATCACACGCTTCCGCCTAGCCCCTCCCAGCCATCAAGGTCGAACTAGCTTGTAACCCTCTTTTTGGTTAACAAATGCATCTGGCAGACTTTCTCCTCAGCTGTTCTATCTTAGTACAAGTTTTTATCTCTCTACACCAGGGACAGATTCTTATGCCTTCTTCGTTAACAAATTTGATCGCTCGCCATGATTCCAGTCGAAGCCAAGCAAGCCCTTGTTTGCTGCCTCTATTTCCCGCCAAAGTATACTGTTTAGTTTTGACTGTAAGCCTGCCTGTGTCTGACAAAAAGGGATTTGGTCGGTAATAATGAAAATCAGGATGTTTCTTTCTTTGATGCTCTGAAATCTCATTTAATACATTTTATAAGCCCTCCAGTACCTAACTTGATGCGTATGTTTCAGGAAGTACGCGCGTTATGAGACGGTACGCGCGGCTGGTGACGGTGGTCAGTGCTCTGGGAGTAGCTCTCCTCCTGTTCCTCAGCCGCTGCAACCTCAATGTGGACATTGATGTCAAGACTGCACGACCAATCACAGGTAAGTGTGTTCCTTGTTTCAGCATAGATTTGAATGCCAAGGAATGCTATAGGGTTCTCAGCCCACTAGGTCGCATTTCTAGGCTTACTTTTGGCTTTAGTGACCATTGTCACAGCGGAGCCCCATTCCCTTTGAGTAAATGGTAACAGCTAGCGACCCTCCCCCTTCTACATTCCACATTCACAAGGAAAAACAATCCTGAATGTGTTGGTTATCAGCAGCCTAAGGATCCGGGAAAATTTAGCAACCAATGTATCTGCAACCTTACTATAGAGTTCCGTAAACAGTGTTGAGGTAAACAAGGATGCCATGCTCTGCCTTATTTGCTATTTTAAACAGTGCAGTCTAGTGATGCTGGAAGTAGGACACATGTACATCGAATGAGAGAATGTATTGTACCTCTAGTCACGAAGCGGATTGTGCAAGGCCTCACAGGTAAATAACACCCCAATGCGCCACCTCACTCCACCTACTCGATGCACAGTAAACTTCCTACACTCTTAAGTTGTCCCGGATCCTTAGCCTGGTTATCAGTTACTGAGTGGAGTTGGAGAGAGTGTACTTTCTGCTATGATTTTTTCATTATTTTAAGGGGTATAGACGAGTGTCAGAGTCCTGAAAGTACGGAGTAGAGGACTGCAAATGAGTGATCTCAACAGACTTCGGCTATCGGATTTTCGATCTCTTTGTATGTATGCCCGCTCTCACTCGTGGTTTTTTTCCTCTTTCTCACCCTGCATCGCCCAGGGTATCGCTCTCCGGTCAGGTCGAGTGCTCATATTCTGTTTTAACCACGAAAGTAACATAGAGTAACAGGTAATGTACACAGCTTGCAATTTTTGGTAAGTAGCTTACATAAAAAATCGCATATACAAGGGCTGGATAAAAAGTAATGAGAACTATATTTTTTTTCTGAAATGACTTTATTGACAGCGGTGCTTATAGCTACACACCTTCAATATAATCACCCCCGTTATTTATGACATTTTGCCAAATGTTCGGAAGTCGTCGTATACCATCTGCGCGTCTATTTCTGTTGATCCTCCGTATTGACCGCCCTATAGTATGGATGTCATCTCTGGCGTTGTACCGGATCCCTCGCAGTGGTTCTTTCACTTTGGCAAAGAGATCATAATCACAGGAACTTATGCCGGGTGAGTACGGTGGATGTACCAGAATCTCCAATTGCCAGTGCCGCAAGAGATCCTGGGCAGTAGCAGCGGTGCTTGTCATGCAGAATGATGGGGTGCTGTTGCATGAAATGTCATTGCTGTCGAACTGTTCAACTCCTTGCTTCCTGGTTGGACGTTGATCGCCGTTGGACTGCGCGTGAGTTAGCAGCAGAAGTCAGAGTATGCCACAAAACTGTGCTCCACATTCTGCATGGCATTCTGGGTTACCACAAAATTGCAGCACGTTGGATACCCCATGAAATTTCTGTGGTGCAACAACGGTACCGCTATGCAATTGCACCGAAATTGTTAGGCCCGTACCAAGGGTAAGGTACTAACTGACTTTCTTCGACGAATCATGGACGAAACCTGGGCGCGCTCGTACGAACCAAACTTAAAACGCCAATCCAATGAATGGAGGCTTCCCGGTTCTCCTCGTCCAAAGAAAGTGCGCGCTACACAAAGTGCTGCGAAAGTGATGTTCATTGTGGCGTATGACAGAGATGGGGTAATATTGTATCACACTGTACCATCAAGGGTGACGATAGATGCTGCCTATTGCACGTTCCTGCAACGCCACCTTCGTCCAGCGCTCAGGCGAAAGCGACATTTCATGGAACAGCACCCCATCATTCTCCATAACACTGCAAGATACCACACCGCTGCTGCTGTCCAAGACCTCTTGCGGCGCTGGCAATGGGAGATTCTGGAACATCCACCATACTCACCCGACGTGAGTCTCTGTGATTACGTTCTCTTTGCCAAAGTGAAAGAACCACTGCGAGGGATCAGGTACAACACCAGAGATGGCATTATCTATGCTAAAGGGCGGCCAATACGGGACTTCAACAGAAATAGACGCGCAGATGGTATACGACGCCTTCCGAACATTTGGCAGGTCATAAATAACGGGGGCGATTATATTGAAGGTGTGTAACTATAAGTACCTCCGTCAATAAAGTCATTTCAGAGAAGAAAAAATAGTTCTCTTTACTTTTTATCCAGCCCTTGTAGTACCTACTTTGTAGTACTGTACTGTACTGCATTAACATTCCTGCTTGTCATACTGGAAACCCGGGTTCGATCTCTCATGGAGAACAGTTTGTCTCTTTGCTACCTTTTGTAATTTAATGCCGTATAACATATTTATATGTAAATATATTTATATATTATTATTTTGTTATAAAGAAATATTCCTTTATACACATATAATAACTTTAACAATACACAACGATTTTAAGATAACATAGATACTGTTGGCTCTAAGTTAGTTCTGTGTAAATGTCTTTCCGAAAACTAGGCGTGATTTACATCATTCGAAAGCATAAATGAGAGAAACTGCAGAGGCTTGGTGAGCCAATATGAGCACCTGATCAATATCTACTGATTTATTTAGGGTTTTAGCAGCGACTTAGGTTACGAGGCTGAGCATGATCGCAACCATCATGTACAGGGTCAGCCAAAAAACTACAGGGTGTTTTTCCTGTCCACGTCTTCGGCGCTCGCTGCCGTCTGCCACTATCATAGAAAGGCGCGGATGTAACCATACAGCATTTTTAAAACTACTTTTAAAGGCTTTAATTACCAACTTTATGAAAGGAAATACTGAAACTGGCCACCGTCGTTGCCCATACATTTTGGCACCTCTTTAAGAAACTATCCATCACTCGCCGTAGTTCACGTTGAGAAATGCTGGCAATTTTCTGGCAGATATTTTGTTTTAATTCTTTCAGGGTGTGTGGGTTTGTCTTGTACATGTATGTTTTAAGTTACCCCAGAGATAGAAATGGCAGGGAGTTAGGTCAGGGGACCGAGGGGGCTACACATTTCTAATAATTCTGTCCTCAAACACACTTTCATAAAGTTGTTAAGTAAAGCATTTAAAAGTAGTTTTAAAAATGTTGTATTGTTTCATCCGCGCCTTTCTATGATAGCGGCAGACAGCAACGAGCACCGAGGACGCGAACAGGAAAAACATCTTGCACCCGGTTCGTAGTCTTTTGGCTCTCTCTGTACATACTTATATGTGTATCACCCCGTAGTTTACCCAGCCGCCAATGTATTTGTGATGTTTATTTATTTTTATATAAATGCACTCTTGCAGATTTTTACTTCTGTAGCTATTATTATTATTATTATTATTATTATTATTATTATTATTATTATTATTGGCTTCGTTTCGCATAGAAGACGTATTACACTAGTTCGCTTTTTGTAGCAACGGAATGCATAAGCAGTGGAATTGGCAGATATCGCCACTAATAAAACTGACTTGGTAAATCTAACGTAGCATGTATATATATATATATATATATATATATATATAAAATATCCATATTTATGATGCTCTCATGTATTATAATGCAGGAAAGTTCACCTGAATGCGATACGCGGTTAGAAATATTCAAGCATTTTGTCCTCTTAAAATTCTACACACATAAAGCAAAATCAGTGTTTTATGACGCTTTGCGTTATTTCTAAATTACCTTACTTTATTAAAAGTTGCATTCATGTTTCCAACATTATCGATATAATTATATCTCCCTAGCGTGTGATGAGGAGAGTCTTAAATTTCTTCCAAAAGTTTTATAAAAAATCATGCGGTTATTTTCTGTCCACCAATCAGTAGTAGCATAAACGAATTCTTTTTATGTTAATTCTATTATTTCTGGCATTATTTCCTCCCACGCTACTGCAAGTAGAGACACTTAGTAACAAAAATGTCCATATTAAGCTGCAAAATCAACAGTTATTTGAATGAAGGAAATAAAATATTGCATGTTAAGCATATTAAAAGGCCATAGGACCACAGCATATATTTCAACGCACTCACCTCGAAAGGTCTGCTTCGTTTCTTAAGTTATGTGAGCTTTACCGGTGCGAGAACCATCCTGGGAGTGTTTGTGTATTGAAAGAAATGAGCACATAGCGGTCTTTTTAAAAATACGCGCAGTGCTATATGAGAAGCACTGAATAAATCTTGTGTGTGTCTGTGTGTGCATATATAAGAGCGTTCTTGTCGTGTTACAAATTTAGCCCAGGCAGGGTTAATAACTGACTTTCTTTCCTTGTCGACAAGAATAAACTTAAAGTTTTAATTTTATTTCCTGCGCCTGCTTTAATAATGCGTATTGGAACCTCTTAACACGTCAAATGCGGTGTATGTGTTTCCGCTTGAGGTAGACGCAACTGAGTGTTCTTCAATATTAATGTGTATACAAGAAAACAGCCTTCTTTTAGCTACTTCAGGCATACACCGTCAGCAACAAAGCCTAACCCGCATATGGGACATTGCATGTGAAATCTAACAGCAAAAAGTCTCGCATTTTTTATTTGTTGTAATTTTTCCCATTAATAAGGGGCGCTAAGAAAGCATATTTATCAAATACTAGCATCTAAAGCCCAACGGTTGTCACGCTATTGAACGATAAATGTATCGTATTAATTGATTTTGTCGCATTTTAATTACGCAGAGCTCCTTTTATTTTAGAATATTGTACCAAATCTCATTTTGTAGATAAACGTCCGCATTTCATTACAGCATTTACTAATTATTTTTATAATATTCACAAAAATCTATATACAGTTTTTGCTTATATTAAGCGTCTCCGGAGTTTTATAAAACTAAAATATTAGTTTGAGAATAATCCATAGTATCATTAACAGAAGCCGGCAATATTGGTAAAGTGGTTATGTAAGGGTGTTCGTAGTTATAACACAAAAAGTGGATTTGCGTGGTTGTTGCACGATGATCACGAAGCTCTCTGTCTCAGGACAACACATTTGATACAAGAAAGGCACGTGATTCAGCAACCTGACACAATACGAACTAGCACTTCGTCTTTATTTCAATTTGCTTCAGTCTTTTCCTGCGCTACCAAGGTTAATAGAGGTGTTGTGAATTAAGTTTAGGCGATTAATAATTATAAATATTTTGGCTAATGATACGTTCTTGTGAGTCCTTCATATGAGTAGCAAAATTAAAATCTAAAGAAGCTTTTATCAAATTAAGCTATGTCCTAAGATAGCACTGCAAAAAAAAAAAATGACACCCTGCTTAGTAACGTGCTCATTGTTTAACCTTAGGCACAGCCGCTTCCTTGACCTTCAGTTCAAAACAAATATGTGAGAGCGACCATGAACGCATAAAGTAATTTACTTCTTTAGTCATTTTATACGAAACCTTATTAGTAACCATTACAGTAAAATATATGTTTGATTGTGTTTAAATTACGGAATCTTGCCATATATAGTAACATTATTTTTCTTAATCCAAAACCACCTACACTTGAAAAAGTCTGAATTTTTTCAATTGAATGAAAATAAGAACATGTTTACTTATCAATATAAATTAAAGTTTAAAGAATCAAAATAAAGCTCAATTCACATAATTAGATTTAAAGGTTTCAGAGCTATAAACGTTTGTTACGATAAATTTGAACAATTTTGATTGCAAAACTATGATGCTCCGAATTTTAAGTGTGTGCATAAAGCATTGCATCGGGCTTGTCGCTAAATGCAAAAAGCTTCGTTTGGTTTAAAAAGTGCAAGGCCGATTTTTTATCTATTTCGGACGATTTGAATGCCCCATACACGATCACGAGTGGTGTATATCGCCGAGTGCTCTTTGTCTGCTTGCCTCGTCATTTATTGGGAATACTCGGTAAATTCAAACGAGTAATTGCTGCCGACTAGACAGGCTACGATCTGTTGCACTCGCCCGCTTTCAGGCTCACTACGAAGTACACTGTTGAGAAGCTTGTAGCTTCAGGTGTAACAGCTTTTACATTGCAGCAACTTACATGGAGCTGAAACTCATTGAAAGATGAGAGGAGAGGGTACCCGATAACTGCAGTGACTGAGGAAAACACTGCTATCGGAAACTAGTTTGCGAAAGCAATCGAGTACTTTTAAAGAAAGAAAGAAGGATTGTAGATTGAATCGCCAGTAATCATAAATAACTTCTTGTCCCAAAGGATTTCTCCCCAGGAGTGTCCCACATTTTGGCTGAGGCACGGAGAGAACTTTAGGCAGGACCTTGACAAACTCATTGTTTGACGCGAAGATGAAACTTCAATGCGTGGAACTTTCTAGATGAAAAATTCACCAGTGAAAGAGAAATTGCCCCAAGCTTAGTAAGAAAACAGAGGCTATTTTCGTTCTAAAATTGGCTGTGTGGTACACTTTTACTGGAGGAAAAAACAGCCACAGTAACTACACTGATACACCACAATTTTCCTACCAAAAGCATTCAGGATTGCAAGGAATTCTCCACCACGTCGACGCGTCCGTTTACGGAACCAGCAAAACCGTCCAGTTCCTAGAGTTCATAGAACAGATATTGCTTACTCACTCACCAAACACTGCCCTGTGTTATTAGTTTTATTCTCCAACACTGAAGGACATTTCCAACCCTGAGGTAGGTGTTATTACTTAGGAATCTGGGCCTGCCGGTGAAGCCCATCTCGGTCCCATTTTCCAGAATATAAACAACCTAACTCGTTTCTTTAGGAAATTGATCTCAATTTAGCTCATTTTAAGACACGACTTTCAGCAGACTTGTAATGACTGCAAACGACATTATGGTTTCGTGTTTCATTAAAGCTGATTTTAACTACAAAATCAGATGTTATATTAAAAAAATCTGATGTGTTACACTCACATGACTTTCTCTACTCTTGTACAATCTATTTTTACAAACGCCTATTCTCCATATGCTTCATGTTAATCGAGATATCGAGATGTCAATCTTATTTGTAATTTTCTTGTAGATGCAAGGGGAATATGGTAGCTTTTAAGTGATAGTCAAATATTTTAACGCTGGTTGCTATGCGGCGCATTCCATTCTCTTTGCAAGTCCAGGACATAAAAAAATGAATAACGAATTTGAGAAAAAATAAAAGTATTGGAAAATTTAAGGGAATAACAAGCAATATCTCGAAAACGGTTCACTCAACAAAAGAAATGTATATGACATAAGTTGTGTATTTTAACGAGATCTACATTTTTTGTGTAGTAAAATTTTGTCTATCTCTTATGGTTTACCAGTTATACAAAAGTCGTTCACAATGAAGAATACTTTTGGAGACATTCCCAGAAAATTCGAGATATACATTTCATTTCTCATGAGAATATCTTAAACATATGATATTTTCATCAAAATCGTTAAAGCCATTTTTGAGAAAATTAAAATTTTCGAAAAATCTTCCATGTAAAGGGTAGTCTGGGGTGGGGGGATTTTTTTGAAAACCTTCGTGTCGCATCTCTGGAAGATACGTAACCTAAATACCAAGTTTGGTGCTTATCCGACTGTTCGTTTTTGAGTTATGCTGTTCACAGACACACACACACACACACACACACAGACACACACACACAGACACACACACGGACATGTTTCCAAAAATGCTTTTTTTGGATTCAGGAGGTCTCAAAACATGTATTTCCGGCGAAATCTCGGTATCGAATTTTTGGGTGGAATGCAATACTTCCCCTACTTACTATACGTAGTAGAGAAAGTAAAAATCGGACGTGTTACACTCACATGACTTTCTCTACTCTTGTACAAACTATTTTTGTAAAATATTATTATCCATCTATTTCATATTAATCGAGATAAACATTTGCAGAAACGATCTTCTGACATGCAAAGAGAATTACATTTTACACATAGCGACCAGTTCTAAAAATATTTGACTATCGCTTAAGGGGTGCTATGTTCCCCTTGTTTTGTATTTGCAAGGGCAATATAAGCACAGACTGAAATAGAGGAAATGTGCAAATTCAGGCGGTAGACGCTACAAGGAAGCGTAACCAAGCAGCTCGGTACGGGTTCAGTGTGAGACATAAAACCTCATTGCGGTGAGAATAATATATAGTTTGTGTGTTAAAAAGTACAATTAACAATAATCTCACAGCTCTACAGTAGGATACATCAGTGAAGTGTTATTTAATCGTGTGAAGGATTAATAAAAGAGGTGCAATACAATTATAATTTGTGTAAGCCTTGTTCTTTAGCCGTACCAGCCCTGCTAAGAGATATGTGCTTTACAAGTTACTAATGACGCAGCCGAGGTATACATATATATATACAATATTTAAATAAATAACATTAAAATATTTATTACACCTAAAGTAAACGTGAGGCGAAGTCCACCGGAAAAGTAAACGTGGGGCGAAGGCCACCGGAAGCTTTGTACCGTACGTGGGGCGAACACTCTCCCGCAAATTGGCATCCATTGCGTGCTTGGTATAAAACACATGCTTCAAAATTGGTTTCTAAATGTGATGCAACCGCAACAACAATTAAACCCCTTCAAGTTTGGCATACGTGCGAAAGCAGCAACTTCAACATTACATCCTGCAGACTTAAAGTGTTGCAATATTTATCTGAGTAATGCACCCTATAGCGTCCTTAGGAACAGCACAGTTATGCATATACCATACCTATAGCGTTACCTCGCTCGTGCAATGAGAAAAAATGAACACCGTTACGTGGTATTATTTGTTTGCTGGTTTTGTTGCGGACTCCATATTTGATAATTCTTATTGAAGTTGGTTCAGCTGAACTAATTAACTCCACAGTTAATGGCTTCTTGCGAGAGAGAGAGACAGGGAGTATCTTGTAGGTGGCGACCTACTTTTCAGGCTGGTTTGCTTGTTTCCCTATTCTCTTTCTTTGTTTTGTTTTCGTTCCCTCGGGAAATGAAACAAACTGGAGTTGGGGAAAAAACTGAAAGAGATGCCAAACGCGGATGTGCAATATCTGTGTTGTGTTATTTGATATCAGCATTAACAGCATCTGGTAAAGTGGAAAGGGAAGTGTACATATCCGAAATATGGCGTCATTGGAGTAGAGAGATAAAGAAACACAAAACATTCCTACTGCGTCTGCCATCTACCTACGGTAGAGAAAGTGCTGCATTCGATCCAAAAGATTTTCCAGCAGTTCTCCTCAACCTAAACAACATTTGGATTGAGCATGTATGGTTATATGTTATCTGAAAAAATATGTGTTGCAGTCATGTACTCTACTCACTCTTCTGCAAACTGTTCTTACAAAAGTTAATTCTTTCTACTTCCTGTTGCTGGAGATAAACTTTTATTACACATTTTATTGTAGGTATAAGCAGGATAGTCTTTATCACTTAAAAATCTGATGTGTTGCACTCATATAACTAGGACTAGGAGCGAAGGGGTACTCGACGTACTATCTTTTGTGCCTAAGCCCCTGGCGGGGCGCCCCCGGGAGAGAGGGGTGAAGTGAGAGGATTCAGACGGCTGCCGGACGAGGGGACAATAGAGCAGAGGGCAGGGCCCCTACCTTTTGACAGATTGAAACTCTCTGGATGGCAGCTGGTGCAACCTTCTCCCCTCCTGCAGGCTTGCACATCCTACTAGAGGGCTCGGGAGGAAACCGCTTCCATTCCGGGGTACGAAGGGTTACATAGAGGATCCTTTTTCCCTGCCATGCAACGTCGAGACACTTGCAACCCTGAAACGGACCAAGCAGATGAAAGTTTAAGTGAAATGAGAATGGAGATGGAATGTAGGGACAGGAAATTCAGGGGATGTAATAACGTTCCCAGCATTTGCCTAGCGACCCAAGAAACCCCCGAAAAAACCCATGGGTCAGGAAGATCGGCCGCGGGATTCGAACCCACGACCTCCCGAATGCGGGCTACAGACATTGCTGCCCGAGCATCCCACTCGATATTCACATAACTATCTTTGTTCACTGCACAAACGAAATCATTTGTAATGTTAGCTGGCAATTTTCTCTCTTTATACTATTATTAACACTCCAACTAACGATCTTGATTGTAAAATACGAAATAAAGCAAAGGTTTCTTGCTTGAGGGTTATTAAAATATGTTGGCACTTTTGATTCTCTTTTGTTTTTCTGTGTTCTTAGTTGCTAAATTGTGACCATCTACATATATGTGTTGCCTGGAATGAAATATCCGCGGCATTTGTTTTATTTTACATGCATTTTCTTTGGGGTAACAACAACTATTTTCTACTCCATGACTTTCCCTACCAAAAAGTCAAGGTCTTCTTTGCAAGCATGCTCTTTTATAACTTGTTCGTATTCAAGTACAAGGGCTGTGTAAATTAATTTGAATCTTTGCTTAGTTTATGAAATAAAATTAGAAGGTATTTTATAGATCATATCCGTCAGAAAGAATCGGAATTTTCAATTATGAAAGAATTATCAAAATCGTATGAGTGGTTTTTGGAGATTAGCCTATACACTACATACATATAAGTTTTGGCTTTTTACAATATTAATGTTGATGTAGTATACACTGGTAATGAACTCGATTATAACGTATAGGGGTAACAAAACTTTCTTACACAAGGCTTATTAAAAGATTGTGGCGTAAATACCAAACCCTTATAAGCAGATCCGATTGTCGTTTGTTGAGCTGTGCCATCTATTTTCTTAGGTGTTAAATTGTGACAACCTAAGTATATTGTATGGAGTGGAATATCCTCTGCTTTTGTTTTATTTTTATTCGTATTTTTGCTTTATCTACTACGTATAATAATCAGGGGAAGTGTTGCATTTCACCCAAATATTCTATACTGAAATTTCACCTCAAATACATGCTTTGAGGTCCCTAAATCCAAATAAATCATTTTTGGAAAAATGTTCGTGTATATGCCTGTGTGTCTGTGAACAGCATAAGTAAAAAACGAAAATCCGGATAAATACCAACGTTGGTATTGTAAGTTCAATATCTTCCAAAGATGCGACACGAAGATTTTAAACAAAATCCCCCACCCCAAACTACCCTTTACATAGAACAATTTTCGAAATTCTTGATTTTCTAAAAACTGCTCTAACGATTTTGATTAAAATACCCTATATGAGAGTTATTTACATGAAAAATAAAGAGTATATCTTGAATTTTTGGAGAATAGCCTATGAAGCCATCTTCATTTGGAAGAAGTTTTGCATAATCTTGTATAACTGGTAAACGGTAAGCGATAGACGAAAAAGTACTACACGAAAATGTAGATCACTTTAAAACACATTTAAAATAAGTTTTTTTTGTGGCAGAAACCGTGTCTGAGGTATCCGTTATTAAACGTTCGAATTGTCCATTTCTTGGTCATTCTCTTAAAGTCCTTTCAACATTCAGTTGTTTGTCGCGATTGCATGGAAACTGTATGGAATTTTAAAGCCAGCATATAGCGTCCAGTTCTTAAACATTTGGCTACGCTGTTCCTTTTGCATCTATAATGAAATGTGTATTTCTGCAAAGGTTTATTTGGATTAAAATGTAGTGGATAGAAAAATAAGCTTGAGTAAAATAATTTGTACATCCCTAGTAAACGACAGAGGGTAGAGAAGGTCATGTGAATTGTTATGGAGTAACAAATTTTATTGTATCTGCCACCTACATAGCAGCTAGAGAAGATATTGCATTCCACTCAAAAATTCGTCACCGAAATTTCACCGGAAATACATGTTTTAAGGACCCCGGATTCAAAAAAGGCACTTTTAAAAGAAGCTTCGTGTGCGTTGTCTATGTCGGATAAATACCAACGTTGGTATTTAGGTTCAGTACCACCCAAACATGCGTCACGGATATCTTCAAGAAAATCCCTGCGCCGTAAACTATTCTTCGCATGCAACATTTTTGGAGATTTTTTTATTTTCTAAAACAATTCTCTAACGATTCTGATTAAACTACCAAAAGATACTGACATGACAAATAAAATGTATGTCTTGAATTTTCTAAGAATAATCTGTGAAGTCCTCTATATTAGGAATACAATTTATATAATCTTGTATAACTGGTAAAATTTGAGCATTAGGCAAAAACGTATTACTCAAAAAATGTAATCTCTTTAAAACACACAATTTATTTCGAATAATTTTTGGGGGGCATCAGCCATTTCCGAGAAATCCATTATTGATGGTTCGATTTGTTCAATACTTGTTCATTCTTTTTAAGTTTCATGGTTTGCAGCTGTTTCTCGTGATGTCATGGAAACAGTATGGAATTTTAAGGCCGGCGTATATCGTCCAGTTCTTAAACATTTGACTATTTCTGTTCTCTTTTATAGTAACGAAATGTGTGATGTAATTATTTTTGCAAAGGTTTATCTGGATTAAAATGAAAAAGATAGAAAAATAAACTTTCGTAACAACAATTTGTATACCTATTAATAAACAATAGAGGGCAGAGAAGGTTATGTGACTGTAACACATCAGATTTTTTTTCTTTTTTTTACCCATTGGCATTACCAACGAAAAGTTTCGCAGCAAACAAGCATGTTTTAACCCCCATGTGTTCTACGCTACTACATAAGCTTTCTAAATCAATCTTATTTTTTAAATGCCTAATTTCTAGTTGATAGCCTATGTCCGTCAGGAAGAGCTGGACTTTTCAGTAATGAAAGATTTATCAAAATCGGTTGAGTGGTTTTCAGATTATCCTACACACATACGCATATACTACTGTTTTCTCTATTTATAATATTAGCATGGAATCTGTGAAGCCATCTTCTTTTCTTTTGAATTTCATATACCTAACTAGGAAATCCTAAAAGATACAGATACAGAAATGTAGGTCTCGTTAGTATGTACAATTTATGTAAAATAACATTTTTCGTGACATTAAATGTTTGTAAAATTTTACCTCTTGTAAGTTAAAGCTTTTACAGGTTGCAATCTTCTTCTTTTGGTCATATACGTAACGTGAATGAAAATAAGCGTTCCTTTATCTCATGAGAGATAAAAATCGGCTTATGTAAATAGTTTATTGTGGTTTCCATTTCCTGCATATAAACAATTCAGTATTCTGTAACTTTAAATCGGCTCCAGGTAGTATTATCGGATACCTGGAATTGTTATGATGGGTACATAAATTACAAGTTATTAAATTGAGATACATTTCTAACGTGTAGTAGCTAATACAGAGGGTTGTTCGCAACCTATGATAACAAACTTAAGACCGCGTTACCTTATGAAAAACCACGCCTCCACCAGCAGTGATGTTCTATCTGGCAGCCTTTAGCTTTTGCTATCAATCTGAAGCACAGCTTCCACTGGAGCAAACTGCTACGAAATACAGGGATGTCCAGTTTATTGCATTCCTCCTGGCAACCTTCCAGAGACCATTTAAAGTTCGCAGCCTTCGGCTTCCAAGGGCTCTTTTCAGTAACCCAAATGTACAAAACTCCATCAGTGATGCATCAGATAACTTAACACGTATGTCGTTGAAAGATATGGAATGTATTCCCATTTCTCTCCAAAAGTTTGTAGGTTGAAGCAGACATATGACCTGATGCCTTATTCTGATGCAACCAGACTTTATTTACATCTGCACCATAGAGAGCAGAAATTTCTGCATGGAAAATTGGTATCAGGTCGCCAGTATGATAATATGCCGAGTTGATTTTAACTTTTTTATGTACACGACGAATGGATAATTTTCCATTGTAACTGTACCTTGTTATTACCGTGAAAACATTGGGGAAGGTTTCCTTATACCAAATTTCAAAATTGTTTTTCTTCCCTTGGTCGGTAATATATAGCTCAGGGTTTGTTGCAGTCACTTAGATAAACATATGCCTCATCTAAAAAGACAACAAACATCCACTTTTCACCAGCTAGGTATCGTTCATACAACTTTCTGCTGTTAGTGACACGTTCTGCAATGTGTTTAGGCAACAGCTTATATCCCCGGCTCTTATGGCACTTTTCCACATTTAAATCCTGGTTGATTACGGTATTCACAGTAGTAACAGAGATACATAATTACAGTGCAATGGCCCTCGGAGTTGTTAGAGGCATGGGTCTTCACCTTCCAAATCATCTCCGGGGTGCGACTGGTGGCCGGTCCTGGATTTCCCTGCTTCTTGCCCTTTGAAATAAGTCCTAGTATGACCTTACCTTTTTTGTTGAATGCACATGAGATCACTTTCTTGGGTATGGTAAAACCACGCCTCTTGCACAGTTTAATAATCTTAGAATGCAAGTGTTTTGCATCGGAAAGGGCAATATGGTTCCATTTTTGACGCCATTTGATGCAGCAAGAACAAAAGCACACAACTGAGCAAACACAGTGATACACTCATACTGCTGAACTTTCATTCGGTTCCACATGTTTCAGCGCGTAGCTATTGTGCTCGTCTGATATTGTTACCGCAGATCGTGAACAACCCTCCGTAAAAGCGGAGGAAATAGTTTGGACTTTTTTCTGTCAGCCGCTGTGGATCGATGAGGTAACTAAAGGACAGGGGTTGCCAACACTTCCTTCTATTTACATGTGTTTTATGGCATTCCAGTCCTAATGAATAAATGGAGGCTTAACGCTTCTAATATTGATTTTAGGTCTGTTTTGTGAGTTCACCTAATTTTGAGGCACTATTTTTAACACTAAAATGATTTCAGTTTAAGTGTATAATATATATATATAATTCAATAACAGCCCGCTTAAAGCAATATGTGTTTGTAACAATATATAAAAAGTGTATATTACAGTCATTGTAAATGTTTATATTATTGTAAACATGTTCAATAATGTTATGTGCATGCATTACGTAATTTAATAATGTAGCAGCTGTGAGAATAATAAGTTAAAAGTTGCTAACAATGAGGTAAGAATGAGGTAACCTTGAGGCAATAATGAGTTTGAAAGTTTAAATGCTACTAGTCATTATTGGAGCAACAATAATGTAAATTTTAGTGACAGTTTATAAAATAGCCAATCAACAACCAGAAAAAGCTTTAGCAAAATGAAGGTATTCTATTGGAGTAGGATTAACCAATACTTGAAATACAAAAATTTACAAGTTTAGACGGTTGAAATCAATTCAGTTGCCTGCAGACAGTGCTCATAACTGGATGCGTTGCTTGTGCGTCCTCGAGAGATTTAATACGTATTCGTGTGAAACGAAAAATATTTTACGTGTTAAAAAGTGTAATTAATTAATAAAAAGAATCTCACAGCTCTCTATATCATTGAAGTGTTATTTTAATCGTATCAAGTATTAATAAAAGGAGTGAAGTAAAATTATAATCTTTGTAAGCCTACATTCTTAGTCGTATCACAACCCTGCCTAAGAGAAAAGTGTCTCTAACAATAATACTGACGCAGCCGAGGCAAACATAAATATTTAATACTTAAAGAAACAGTCAAATTACAAAGTTAATATATTTTTTAAACTTGGGGCAAAGGCCACCTGAAAGTGCATTTTGGGCGAAGGCTACCGGAAACTGTTTACTATACGTGCGGTTGTAACTACTTCAAGTTCGGCTCCCCAATATAAGAACTACAATACAACCTATTTCAAATTGGCGTCCATAGGTGGAGTTAATAAAACCATCTATCTCAATTATTACTTTATTTGTTTATTTATGCTCGACCATGCCAAAATGTAGTATTTATACGACTGGTAAAAGTACTTTATTGGACCTCATTAAAGTACACCTGTTCATTAAAGTATTGGTATTCGACCAATCAGAAGTGGCCACGTAACATTGTGAAAGCGCAAGTATCGATTATTCTGCGTAGTACGTCTCACAACACTAGCAACTTTGTTTGACACAGGTGCTACAAGGTCATTGTATTGTAACCACAGATAAAGGAATAACGATTGTAACACATCACTCAAACCAGAAAAGAATACTTATGAAACCTTTAATTGGATTTAATTTAGATGCATGGTCGAGCATAAACAGTCGTATGAAACTTGACTATAATGGTGATTAAAACGCTCGCTAGGTTAATAATAATATTCGCGTTTTAATTACTACCAATATAGTTTCGTTGCATAATATACTATTACAGTTTTATCTCATATGTTTACTGTTCGTTTTACCAGTAGAGAACCTGGCTACACCTTTACCTCACCCCACTAATCAAAGAGTGACAGGAACATTTTTGGCTGCTGTCACTTATGTATTGCTTGGAATGAAATATCTGCAGCTTTTTCTTATTGTTACATGCATTCTTCTGTGAGATAACAACTATGGTATTCTCAACGGCTTCATGCAAGCAGTTTCATTTATGACAATGTTCGCTTTCTGTTACCGAGGCTTTTTAATCTTTTATTCATTGAAATTGGAATTTATGGATTGAAATAAAGGGTGGCTTATAGCCATTGTCCATCGGGATGAACAGTGCTTTCAATTCTTAAAGAATTATCAACGTGGTCTTCTCTGTTTATACGTAGTGTACATAAGGAATAGCTTTGAAATGTAATAAGTAGAAAAAATAATAAATGCAGCGAGCGTACCATATCAATTTGCAATTTTTCTGCCACCTACCTATAGGTAGTAGAGAAGAGGAAGTATTGTGCACCCAAAAAGTGGATTATATTTCACAGGAAATACGTGCTTTGAGGCTCCTGAATCATGTGCTTTTGAACAGCATAATTCAAAAACTAAGGTTCGAGAAATACCAAACTTAGTATTTAAGTTCAGTACCTTCCAAAAATGAGACACGAAGAAACTCCTCCACCTAAACTACACTTTAAATGGAATAATTTTCGATATTTTTTATTTTCTCAAAAAGGTTCATGCGATTTGGATTAAAATACAATACGTTTAAGAAGTTTGCATGATACAAAATGTATATGTTGAATTTTTATGGAAAGTCCTCTGTGATTTTGTGTAACAGGTAAACCATAAGAACATATCGCAAAAAAAAAATGTGGAACTCTTTAATTTGTATTAAATAAACGTTTTTGTGGATCACCCATTTCCGGGATATCCGTGATTATTGGATTGAATTTTTCAATAGTATGACTTTTTAAGTGCTGTCGCTATTCAGTTGTTTCTCGATTGTCACTGAAATATTATGGAATTTCAAGGCCAGCATTTAGCATGCCACTTTTAAACATCTGGCTATCGATTCTATCTGCAGTGTACCTACCATGAAATGTGTAATGAAGCTGTCTATGCTAAGGTTTATCTTTATTAAGATGAAGTAGATAGACAAAATGTGAATTTTTAAAATTATTTGAAGCTACATAATTCCTATTCAATTTTATGCAAGAATGGTTTTATTTTATTTAAAATTTATATGTGGAAGACGTCAGTGCAGAAGGACTTACTCTTATCAAGTGAATCATTTCGCAAATCTCAACACTGAGGCAGTATTTTTAACACTTAAATGATATTAGTCTTATTATATAATATAAAATATAATAACAGCCCGCCTTAAAGCAATATATGTATACTTTAATATATAAAAAGTGTATGTAACAGTCATTGTATTATGTTTATATTATTATGTACATGTTATGTGAATGTATTACGTAGTTTAACAATGTAGGAGCTGTGAGAATAGAAGCAGGCTGCTTTTCATAGCAAACAGAATTTTAAGTAGAAGCCAAAATTTGGTAACAATGAGGTAACCTTGATACAACAATAAATTAGAAAGTTTAATAAAGGCTACTAATAATTCTTGGAACAATAATGTAATATTTAAAACAGTTTATAAATAGCCAATCAAAAACTAGAAAAAGCTTAAGTTAAATAAAAGTATTCTATTGGAGTAGGATTAGCCAATCAGAGACTTGAAATAGGGAAAATATACAAATTCAGCCGGTAGACGCTACAAGATAGCGTAACCAAGCAGTTCGTTTTCGGTATGATACGTGTTCAGTGTGAGACATACAAATTCATTGCGGTGAGAATAATATAAAGTTTACGTGTTTAAAAGTACAATTAACAATAATATCACAGCTCTTTAGTAGGATATATCAGTGAATTGTTATTTAATCGTGTGAAGGAATAATAAACAAAGTACAATACAATTATAATTTGTGCAAGCCTTGATCTTTAGCCATACCAGCCCTGCTAAGAGATACATGTTCTGAAAATTACTACTGACGCAGCCGAGGCGTACATATAATAATATTTAAGTAAACGTTAAAATACAAAGTTGATTTTTAAACGTGGGGCGAAGGCCACCGGAAAAGTAAACGTGGGGCGAAGGCCACCGGAAATCTTGTACCGTACGTGGGGCAGTAACTACTGCAACGCGCGATCAGTGCACAGTCTCTTATTTGTTACACCCAGCAAGGTTTCTAGGGACAGTAAAGTTGGATAAACTCTAGCAAGAGGTTTCCATCTTTGAAAACAGCATGTTGGTTTAGAAGTTGCAAGTATAAGTTAATTAAAGCTGTGTGACAGGTGTTCGGTGGAAGTGACGTTAACATTTCCGTCCCGTTTGCAAGGACTAAGTGTCCCAAATCTGCATACAGTAATTGTGTACTTCCGCGTGCATGGCCCTAGGGAGGAATTCTACTGCGGTCGGTGCTCGCCATGCATCGCTAATGCTCATACGTGTCCGGTCACATTTACATACAGGCGGTTACTACGTGAGCTCGTTAGCAGATTCTGCTTCTTAACACGTGTTAACTCACTCTCTACCAGTTACTACCTATTGTTCCCATTATGTTCTCAATAGTAAAAATCGGTTGCGTTGCACTAACATGACTTTCCCTACTCAATTTTCTACGAACGTTTCTTACAAAAGCTTGCTGTTTTATCCGCCTCTTTTCCGTTCATTGTTTATTTTACATTCCTCTAACAACATTGTCATATCGCGACGGATCTCTTAGGAGGCTCGGTGTTTGGAGGACAGTTAGCCTTCTAGGTCTCATCCCGATACCATGTCACCTATCTTCGTCACGTGCGCACAGAGGTCTTAGTGCTAGGCAACTGCGTTTCTGCTTCTATGCGTAACGAGCAGATGCCAGCTTCGACACGTGTCTATGGAGACCTTAGTGCTAGGCAACTGTATCTCTGCTTCTATATATGTCGGGCAGATGCCAGCTTCGATAAGTGTTCATAGAGACCTCAGTACCAGACAACTGTATCTGCGTCTACAGATGTCGGGCAGATGGCAGCTTCGACACATGTCCACAAAAGCCTTAGTGCTAGGCAATTGTACCTCTGCTTCTATACGTGACGGGCAGATGGCAGTTTCGACAAGTGGTCACAGAGGCCTTAGCGTCAGGCAACTATACAATTGCTTCTATACGTGACTGGCAATGGCAGCTACTTCACGTGTCCTTAGAGACCTTAGTGCCAGGTAGCTGTATCTCTGCTTCTACATGTGTCGGGCAAATGGCAGCTTCGACACGTCTCCATAGACTTCACTGCCAGGCAACTGTCTTTGCTTCTGCACGTGTCGGGCGGGTGGTAGCTTCGACACGTGTCCATAGAGACTTCACTGCCAGGCAACTGTCTTTGCTTCTGCACGTGTCGGGCGGGTGGTAGCTTCGACACGTGTCCATAGAGACTTCACTGCCAGGCACCTGTCATTGCTTCTGCACGTGTCGGGCGGGTGGTAGCTTCGACACGTGTCCATAGAGACTTCACTGCCAGGCACCTGTCATTGCTTCTGCATGTGTCGGGCAAATGGTAGCTTCGACACGTGTCCATAGAGACTTCACTGCCAGGCAACTGTCTTTGCTTCTGCACGTGTCGGGCGGGTGGTAGCTTCGACACGTGTCCATAGAGACTTCACTGCCAGGCACCTGTCATTGCTTCTGCACGTGTCGGGCGGGTGGTAGCTTCGACACGTGTCCATAGAGACTTCACTGCCAGGCACCTGTCATTGCTTCTGCACGTGTCGGGCGGGTGGTAGCTTCGACACGTGTCCATAGAGATCTTAGTGCTAGGCAACTGTAACTCTGCTTCTATACGTGACGGGCAGATGGCAGCTTCGACAAGTGTCCACAGAGGCCTTAGTGCCGGGCAATTGTACCTCTGCTTCTACACGTGCCGGGCAGATGGCATTCTAGTGCCGTCCAGTCTACCTGCTGTCATTGTCTTTAAATAGATGACGGAAAAGTCGCTGTTACCATCTATTTTCATTTTACCATTGTTTTAGGCCTGAGGTGGAGTTTTGGGTCGTGGTATCAAGTATCCAGTCTGATATTTACCTTGGGGCTGGAGGAAACCACGAGTAAATCCCAATCAGACTGATCGCCCCACGAGATTTGAACCTGAAACCTCCCGAATGCGGGCCACAGGCGTTAACGCCTGAGCCATCCGACTCGGTATCTAGTTCTTGTTAATTCAGATAAACTTTGATTACAGATTTACAAATTTCGTATAGAATGAAGTGTTTAAATCTATAGTCAGATTTTTAAAGAGCGTGTCGCTTTGTGATGCCTTTGAAGTTTCATACTCTTAGCATGATCACGAGAAAAAAACAAAAAAGAACAAATAACGACTAACCTTTCGAAAAAAGTATAAGTATTAGAAAGCGTTCTGAAATGGTTAACTCCATAAAACATTCATTTGACACAAACTGTAAGTTTTAGTGATATTTTTATGTTTTGTGTAGTAAAATTTTGTGGTTTATCAGTTATACAAAAGTCATGCAGAATGAAGAGGACTTCACGGGCTATTCTCAGAAAATTCAAAATATACAATTTATTTGTCATGTACTTATCTTATATATATATATATATATATGATATTTTAATCTAAATCGTTAGATCCCTTTTTGATAAAATAAAGATTTTCGAAAAATCTTCCATGTAAAGGGTAATTTGGAGTTTAAAGAGATATTTTAAAATCTTCGTGTCGGATCTTTAGAAGATGCTTAACTTAAATTCCAAGTTTGATACCTATTGGACTTTTCGTTTTTGTGTTGTGCTGTTCGCAGACACACAGATACAGAGAGAGACACACGCGCGCGCACGCGCGCACACGGACGTTTTTCTAAAGATGCTTTATTTTTAGGTTCAGATGGCTGAAAAACATGTATTTCTGGTGTAATCTCAACATCGAATTTCTGGGTGGCATACAATTCTTCCTAGGCGGCGCCGTGTCCGAGTGGTTAGACCGTTCGCCTGTCAATCCCAGGGAATCGCATGCGGGATTTGTAGTGGTCAAAGCGGCATCTGGGCGGGTTTTCTCCGGCTTCCACCAATTGCTCCATCTTCACCTCTGCTTTCATTCATCTCACCACCATTACATATCATCTCCTCATTCAGGCTTTGGACTGAACACCCATCGTGCTGTTCTCTCTGATTCACAGTCTGTGCTCCCCAACAGTCGTCTGACCCAGGCACCCGCTTTAAGTCCTGGGAGGTTGTAAGCCACAACAACGTTTAGGATAAACAGAGAAAGAAAAAGAAGATACAATTCTTCCTCTTACCTAGGTGGCGGAGAAGGTAAAATAGGGAGAAACAGCATGCGTTAATGCAGGGGTCATCACCTGAATGCACGGTGCTGCAGAGTGTAGGTTAGACAGTGCGCGGGTAGCACCGTGTGTACCGAAGGGAGGGGTGAGAAGGAATCACGTGACAACAGTGGCCTCCTGTCTGCATGGACGATAACTGAATTTGTTTCCTAATTCAGTAGTATTTAGAATTCTGATTTTAAGAGCAGCGTGCACCATATTAGACTAGGAGTACACACAAGGAGGGGCGTCAAGAAACCTGAAGCAGAGCTCCGCAAGTAGACTGTTTGTGATTCCTGGGAGAGAGGGATGGAGGTGGAGGCCCGAAGGGTAGCCAGATCCGGACAACACCGTAGGCTAGCAAGGACGGGGTCCCTAATTATTCCAGACGACAACATCCTGGTAGCGGCTGGCCATGCGTTAGCCCCGTTCCGCCCGAGGAGTCCCAGCGACCAGATCCACGCCCTCAGCAGACCCGCCAAACGCCAGGAGAAACCTTTCCAAAGAACACACCGAACATTGTCACTTGGTCCTTCAACCATGAAACGGATGAAAGGAAATAATGGACAGGGAATTCATGGTAGAAGAGGAACCACCCCAGCATTCGCCTACGGACCGGGGGAAAACCACGAAGAAATCCATGCGACTCTCACACGTTGCCGGGGAGTCATCTCGCTAGGTCACCACGTTACAGTATATTACTTCGGAAGTTACGTGTACTAAAATAGTCCGTACTACGGAAGTAGTACTACGTTACTATGGGAGTAATTTATTCCAAAGATAACGTCAGAGAGCTCAACTATAACTACTCTTTTAGTTACTACTATGGAATTAAAGTTAATTACTCGCCGAGTATAGTTGTGTTTGTGCTGTTTACTTGAAGCGAAAAGGGGGAGATAAGCATAAATATTATTTAACGACGTTGAAATCATGTGAAATGATAGAATGCATACGTGTTACCGTGATGTACCTTGCTCTTAGCCTCAGAGGCGGTCTAACAACAGTGAAATATACGATCAGCAGTCTACAGTGAGCATTTATAAGATCGTCTGCAAAATATCTGAAATGTTCCGGCGCGAAACACCCGCAAGGCGCATGGCAATTGCAATTTAGGCGATACAGCTCCTGTCATGTGGTTTGTTGTAAATTCTCTCCAAATATGTGCAATATGAATATAAAGAATTCTTTCCTATTACGCAAACATTCCTCCCTCTCTCTGTGTGCGTGCTCGTGCGCGCGTGTAACGTCTACAATATCCCTGCAACCGTCTCACGTTCCATAGTTCCAGTTACAATGCTAACAGACACATACCGTACAATAAGAGATGTTGGAAATGTTGTCCTTTTCTGTCCGCATATTTCTGGCATTTTCATGAAGTTTTCATTCACACTCGAGGGTTATGTATCAGAATAATTACCTGAATGTTTCTTTTAGTTCTTCCAATTTATGGGACTTGTAGCATGCACTTTATTTTTCAAGTTGCCCAGATAAAAATCACATAAAGTTAAATCAGGGGCCCGGAAGGTCCATAACCGCATTGGAGCTGGAGAAGTTTACGTGTCCACCATAATATTTTACTTGGCTGTTTCTTGAACCAGCAATAATATGTAAGTACAGGATGAGTCAAAAGACTCCGAACTGCCTGCGTGTTTTTCCTGTCCGCGTCCTTGGCGCTCGTTGCCGTCTGCTGCTATCATGGCGCGGATGAAACCATACAACATTTTTGAAACTACTTTTAAATGCTTTACTTACCAACCTTATGAAAGGAAATGCTGAAACTGGCCACCTTTGTTGTCCATACATTTTGGCACCTCTTTAGGAGACTATCCATCATGGAATTTTTGGGGGGAATTTTCCAAACGATGACCGATGTCATCTAATGTTTCTTCGGTAAGAACCGAACGCCTTTTTTAGACTTCTTAGTCTAGACACTTCCTGTGGCCTGAAAGTTACTGTAAAGTTCATGGATTGTTGTACGGCCTGGAACTTTTACACCTGGGAATCTTTCTGCAAATCGTACTTTCACTTGGCGAGCTGACCGAGTTAACACATACAAATGATAAATAAATACACGCTGTGCAGTAGAATACATATACTGAGCCATAATGTACTTTGTCACTAAGTACAGGACAAAATAATAAATAACTCGTAATAACTGAAGTACATCACATCACCGTCAACTCAAAACTGCACTTCACACTGCACGCAAAACCACAAAAGCGTGACTTTGTTTATAGCAGCAGTGCGTTATCATGTTTTTATCATATTTCCACACGCCCAGTGGAAATACATCGCGCAGCCGGTAATATTGTTCATAAAATACCTCTCCAGGGTAACTTAAAACATAAAGTGTATAAGACAAACCCACACAACCTGGAAAAATTAAAACAAAATATGCGCCAGGAAATTTTTCAGCGTGAAGTACGGCGAGTGATCGATAGTTTCCTAAAGAGGTGCCAAAAATGTATGGACAAGACGGTGGCCAGTTTCGGCATCTCCTTTCGCAAATTTGGTAAGTAAAGCCTTTAAAAGTAGTTTTAAAAATATTGTATGGTTTCATCCGCGCCTTTCTATGATAGCAACAGACGGCAACGAGCGCCGAGGACGCGGACAGGAAAAATACCGCTCAGGCGGTTCGGAGTCTTTTGGTTCACTCTGTAGCACTAATGTTCACAACTATTTCACACAAATACATATTTGCAACTAGGTGCGGACACATTCGTACAAATGTTGTGAGATTCCACAAACTGTCACAAACATTCAATGCGTTTGTTTGTCTTTTCTCAAACAATCCATGCATTTGTATTTTTGTTTGCGGACAACTACGTTCAGCTGTGGGCTAGGCCTTTGAAGTATAGATCTCTCCTTAACTGAACTCGTTATCAGGTTGTGTCCATAAGCTGTAACCCACGAGACGCGGAACAGCAATAAGTACGACACAAGTTTTCGCAACTCGAACTTCAGTCACACACGCAGCGGTCAATAAGTCTGCCGGAGAGCCATATTTTCCCTTGTCTTGCGACTCTCCTGATTACGTATGCTACCCGCACAGCTGGCGTGTCGTCATGGTTGCCTGCAGGGCCGGGGGCGACGGAATTGACTCTTGCTACTGCGTCCTATCTTCCTTTCTTGTGACAACCGTCGCCTCACCTCGAGAATTTACAAATTATCTACACCAGGGACGTTTCCGCAGATCATTTATCCTGGTCGAGGCACAAGGTCATGCGGGTCGTCCTTATGAACCTTCCGTTTTTCCTGTTCCACCAGTCGCTTAATTTCTCTGTCTTTGGGAGCCATACTCAAGTTATGAACAATGTTTTGCATGTAGGTCAAAATCTTAAATACTGATATTTTGCAATGAGAAAAGGTTGTGTGTTTATGCTGCCGCTGTGATCGAGTGGCTGGCGTTCTGGGCGGGGCAATGTTTCTTTTATTAGAATATTTCCCTACCCTCCGCAGAACCTGGAGGCATGAATATGGTATGAATTAGAGTGCGTTTCGTATTAAAATCATTAAAAAGCTCAACGATAAAGAACCTAAGTCAACGAGTTGTTTCTCAAGTCAAAGCCCCCGATATGACCATAGAACTTAATGGGGGCTATACAAATAAAAAACAATTACTAATTGTTACATTCACATGACTTTCTCTACCCACTTTTCAATAAACTATCATTATAAAACCTTATTCTTCTATCTACTTCATGTCAATTAGTTTAAACATTTATAAAAACTGTTTTATTATATACAATGGGAATAGGGAAATACAGTAGGCTTAAGCGATAGTCAAATGTTTAAAGAGCGGATCTCTATGTGATGGCTTTGAAATTGCATTCTCTTTTCATGACCGAGAGAGAGAGAGAGAGAATGACTTGCCATTTCGAAAAATATAAATATTCGAAACTTCAATCCAATAACAAGGAACTCCACAGAAAAAAATTATTTGATATAAATTGTGTGCTTTAACGAAATCTACATTTTTTGTGTAATAAGATGCTGTCTATCTCTTATGATTTACCAGTTATGCAAAAGTTATTCAGAATGAGAACTTCAAGAGGCTATTTCCAGAAGATTCTTATTTGTCATGAAAATATTTTTAACAATAGTATTTTGATCAAAGTCCTTAGAGACATTTTTGAAAAATGTTCCATATAAAGGGTAATTTGAAGTGGATGGTTTTTCTTGAAAATCCTCGTGTCGCATCCTTGGAAAATGCTGAACTTAAATAGCAAGTTTGGATTCTAACTGGTTTTCATTATTGAGTTGTGTAGTTCACAGACACACATAAACACACACGAACCTTTTTCTAAAAATGTTTTTTCGGGTTCAGAGTACCGCAAAACATACCTTGCCGTTTGTGAAAATTGCAACACGAAGAAGGAAACGCATGAATTTAATACCACAGGTTAGGTACATGACAAACAGCAAATGATAAACTTTTCAAATCTATACATGACCTTTGAGCCCTAATATTCAGTATTTTGTGTGGCCTCCATGCGCTGCAATTAGAGTTGCTATACGCCGTGGCATTGAATCAAAAGGTTCTGAATAAGTTCCTGAGGGATTTCCTCCGCGCAGTTTGTATTCGAACCCACAAATCCGTGACACTGGTTACTGGAGGACTGTGATGCACGAGGTGCCGACCAACCATATCCCAGATATGTTCGATGGGCGACATGTCAGGCGAACGTGTAGGCCAGGGAAGCAATGGTACCTGTCGCTCTTCGAAGAAGGCTGGTACATTCCTCACAATATGTTGCCGGGCATTGCCCTGTCGAAATGTGGCCTGTGGAGATGCCTTTAGCAGTGGGAGTACCTCAGGCTCTACAACCACCGTTAGTTACCGGTTGCTGTTCAAAGTGCCCTCAATTCGAAGGAGGCGAGATGGGTTGTTGTAACCAATGGCGCCCCAAACCATCACACCTGGTGTTTGTCCGCTATGCCGCTCAACAATGCAGCCCTCCGGGTTGCACTCACTACGGTACCGCCGGACACGTGTGCGGCCATCACTGTAGGACACGTTGAAGCGGGACTCGTCCGTAAAGACTACATTTTGCCACTCAGCACGCCAGTGACGGTGTTCAAGTGTTCATTGCAGTCAGAGGAGCTTGTGGTTTCTGGACAATGGAAGCCGACGTAATGACATGCATGCAACCAGTCCAACCTGCAGCAGACGGCGACGAACCGTTGATGCAGACAAGTTCACAGCTGTTGCAGTGCTCCAGCGTCGAGCCATCACTGTGGATGAAGCTGTACGGTCCGCTATGGCCATGCGGACAAGATGACGGTCATCCCGTGCTGTGGTCATGTTCCGTGGTCCAGTACCCCTCTTCGCTGCAAACCTAATCACTTATTGCTTACACACTAAAACTCTTCTACACTTCCACCAAGTTTGGAGTTATTCGGGAAATTCTTAATTGGTGCTGCAATTTTCACAAACGGGAGTGTATATTTCCGGTGAAATATCGGTATCGAACTTTTGGATGGAATAAAACTTACTTTACTTACTATAGGTTAAAATCTTTCAAACCACTCAACTAATTTGGATAATTCCTTTACTTTTAAAGGATGGACATAGCCAATTATAGCCGGTGATCCCGTGTCGTAGATTTACGGCACGTAAAAGAACCTCAAGGCTGATAAAGAGGCCTCTGAGCAAAATTAGTCGTCCTCCGTGGTGTGGTTACCATGCTAGCCTCTAGTTCCCTAGGTCGCGGGTTCAAACCCGGCGGAGGGCCCTGGATTTTTTTCGGGCGTAAAAATCCTTAGCATGGCTTCCATCGGAAGGGAAGTAAAGCCGGTTGTCCCGTGTCGTAGATATACGGCATAAAAGAACCTGAAGGCTGATAAAGAGGCCTCTGAGCAAAAATACCGGTCTTTGACGCCCAATAGAGAATGGGACGCTAAGAACCATAGCAGTTAAAGAGCATCCACAAATGAGCAAAATTACCAGTCTTTCACGCCCAACATATAGTGTGTCCATAAAAATAGTCATACTTTAAACTTTCGATAGTCGTATTTGGGTGAAGTTGGTACATTCGAAAGAAACACTCAAATATTTTGGTACATGTCAACAATGGACAACAATGGACGGGATCGCGAGAATCAAACACAGAAACTAAATTCACTCACATTTGCGATTAGTCAATATGGGTTGATTGTTCGATATTTAGTTGGCAGGTTACATGTGAATATTTATTTGCTTTTCAAATTGTGTTGTTATTAAAGAAGTTTTAAGGAGTTATGGCGAACCCACAAGAACTTAGTTGGTGTGTTTTGGAATATCATAGCACGCAGAGTCTGGTGCAGGTTCAGCGTGCTTTTAGGCGCAGGTTTCAACATCAAGTTCCTACACACACACAAACACTCAATTTTGAAGTGGTACCATGATTTTGTCGATCATAACTACATATGTCATCAAAGGAAAGGCGATTCGGGGAGACCATCTGCAGGAATTGTAGAACAAGTGCGGGAGGCATTTGTACGTAGTCCTAAGAAGTCTGTCCGCTGAGCTAGTCAGCAGTTAAACATCCCTAAATCCACCGTGTCTAAGATTCTGAGTACGCGACTGAAGTTTCATCCCTACAAACTGTCATTACTGCATAAGTTGAAACCTGATGACCCTGCAAAACGTTTAGATTTCTCTGAATATTTGCTGGTACTAATGGAGAATAATGAAAATCTGTAGAAAAAATAATTTTCAGTGATGAGGCAACATTCCACGTTAGCGGAAAAATGAACATGCATAATATTAGGATTTGGGGGAGCCAGAATCCACATCCATTTTGGAAGTTGAAAGAAACTCCCCTAAAGTGAACGTCTGTAGTGCCGTATCGAAACATCAAGTCTATGGCTCATTTTTCTTCCGAGAAGCCACTGTTAACGGTCCAATTTATCTTGAGATGCTCACTGAATGATTATTTCCACAATTAGAAGAAGAAGGCAAAAAATTATTTTCCAACATGATGAAGCACCTCCTCACTGACATTTACATGTTCGGGAACATCTGAATGAGCGGCTTCCAGGAAGATGGATTGGACGCGCTGGAAATGATGACTTCTACAAGTGGCCGCCGAGGTCACCTGACTTGACGGCCTTGACTTCTTTTTATGGTGTTACAGACAGAATTGTGTCTATGTACCCCCATTGCCTCAAAACCTGCAAAACGTGCAACTTCGTATCACTGCTGCCCTCCATTCCATTTCATTAGATACGATGGAGCGTGTGTGGCATGAATGGGAATATCGCCTTGATGTCTGCAACGCCACCCATGGGGGCTATGTTCAATGTCTATGAGGTATAGTAAGAGTATTTAAGTTTTTCCTTCGAATGCCACCAACTTCACCCAATATGGCTATCCAAAGGTAGGCAATACCAGTTCAAAGTATGAAGTATGAAGTATGAAGTATTTTTATGGACACACTGTAGAATGAGACACTAAGGACCACAGCAGTTAAAGAGCGTCCATAAATAAAACTCAATTTAGTTTCAAGAAGTTTATTGTCTTTATTGAAGGATGAGTTGTATTATATTTTAACTGTTGGGAGCCGAACTTGAAGTTATTTGCAACCGCACGTATAGTACCCGGTTTCCGGTAGCCTTCGCCCCAAATGTACTTTCCGGTGGCCTTTGCCCCACATGTTTAAAAAATATTAACTTTGTAATTTGACTGTTTCTTTAAATATTATATATTTATGTTTGCCGCGGCTGCGTCAGTATTTTTGTTAAAGACATGGATGTCTTAGCAGGGCGTAGTGCGGCTGAAGAATGTAGGCTTACACAGATTATAATTTTTAATTCACTCCTTGTTATTAATTCTTGACACAATTTAAATAACGCTTCACTTATATAGAGAGCTGTAAGATTATTTTATTAATTAATTACTTGCATTTTTAACACGTAAAACTATTTTCGTCTCACACGAATACGTATTAAATTTCTCGAGGACGTGTCTCGCGTCTGGTTAGGAACACTGTCTACAACCAGTCTGTCTATTCTCACAGCTCCTACATTATTAAATTACGTAATACATTCACATAACATTATTGAACATGTATACAATAGTATAAACATTTACAATGACTGTAATATACATTTTTATATATTGTTACATACACCTATTGCTTTAAGGCGGGCTTTTATTATATTTATATTACATAATTTGACTGAAATCATTTAAGTGTTAAAAATACTGCCTCAAGTTTTTCCCTGGCCTTAGTTTCCAGCCATTAATTACAGAACGCATCCGTGCAATGCAGGGTAGAACAGCTAGCCATTTATAAGACAGAAATCAAACACCAGAAGTTACAGTACAAGTTATGATTTATGTTTACCGAACGAGATGACTCCGCGGTAACGTGTGAGGATCGCAATCGGGAGGTCTCGGGTTCGATTCACGTCGACCGCCCATTCTGACCTTGGGTTTTTCGTAGTTTTTCTTGGTCGGTAGGCGAATGCTGGGGTAGGATGTCCTTTCCATCTACCAGGATTTCCTTTCATTCCATCTCCTTCTCATCTTTCAGATGTGCCTCTAGGTTTCATGGCGTACGACACCGCCATACTGTTTCTGGCGCGGATGCCTGCTAAAAGGAAAGAGTGAACACTAGAGAACTGATTGGTCGTTCAGCGCCTTCTCTAGGCAGTTCCAGCAATGGGATTGTTATGGACTTCCGCGCGTCTCTGTGGTCTATCTTCGTGCGGCCTGTAGCGTCTTGTGGTCAAAGAATTAGAATATTTAGGAGTGAGATTGAAGAACAGAGGGGCATGGGAGAAAAATAGGAGTAAAAGGAAAAGCAGCAATGTCAGGATTTAGAATTAGCAAATACAAGCTAGAGATGACAACCAAGTGACTGGAAAGAACATATGAGGCGCTAGTGGAATAAAAAATGCTTTATGCAGCAGAGATCTGGGGGTCACAGACATAAACAAGAAGGTAGACCATAGATATAGAATATTCTGTAAAGAATTACTGGAGTTGGCGAGATCAGCTCCAAGAGAAGTATCCTTGGTAGAGCTCGGGGAAACAAGAAGGAAATGGGTAATAATGGAGAGAATAATAAAATGTAGGTATAAATGTTCGGCTAAAGAAGATGGATATGATACAAAAAACAAAACAAAAAAAACCGAATGAACACAAATAGTTGGTGGACAGGGGTCGGGAAAATTATGGAGGAAATAGGAATGGGAGATATATGGAAGCTTGAAGAAAGAAATGAAAGTCATGTAGGCAAACGGGTAAAATGCAGGGTAGAAGATATAGAAAGGCAGGAGATATGGCGAAGTTTAGAAAACAAAAAATCATTACAATTCTACAACCAAATAAAAAGAGACTGCGGACGAGAAATATATGTAGATTACTGTAACAGGCAAGAAAAAGGACTAGCTTGGATGAGAACAGGAACAATATTACTAAGAGGAATTAGAGGTAGCGAAAAAGGAAATGTGAAATGTGCGGTGAGAAAGAAAGTATAGGACATTATATGATAAGGAATTAGCAGTATGGAGAAAAAAGTTTTGGGAGAAAAAATGAGAAAAACTATGATTCGTTACATCACATGACTTTCTCTACTCTTGTACAAACTATTTTTACAAACGCTTATTCTCCATCTACTTCAGGTTAATCGAGATATTGGAATGTTAATCTTATTGCTAATTTTCTTGTAGATGCAAGGGGAATTGGTAGGCTTTAAGCGATAGTCAAATGTTTTAAGAGCTGGTTGCTATGTAGAGTATTCCATTCTCTTTGCATGTCCAGCACATAAAATAAAATTAATAACGAATTCCCATTTGAGAAAATAAGTATTGGAAAATTTAAGGGAATAACAAGCAATATCTCGAAAATGGTTCACTCAACAACAAAAATGTATATGACATAAATTGTGTGTTTTAACGCGATCTACATTTTTTGTGTAGTAAAATATTTCTATCCCTATTGGTTTACCAGTTATGCAAAAGTCGTTCACAATGAAGAATACTTTTGGAGATATTCCCAGAAAATTCAGATTTACATTTCATTTGTCATGAAAATATCTTAAACATATAATACTTTAATCAAAATCATTAGAGCCATTTTTGAGAAAATTAAAATTTTCGAAAAATGTTCCATGTAAAGGGTAATAATCTGGGGTGGGGGGATTTTCTTGAAAACCTTCGTGTCGCATCTCTGGAAGATACTGAACCTAAATACCAAGTTTGGTGTTTATCTGACTTTTCGTTTCTGACACAGACACACACACGGACATGTTTCCAAAAATGCTTTTTTTGGGTTCAGGGAGTCTCAAAACATATATTTCCGGTGATATCTCGGTATCGAATTTTTAGGTGGAATATAATACTTCCCCTACTTACTATACGTAGCAGAGAAAGTAAAAATAGAGAGGAAAATTGTAGCTATAATAATGTTAACAATGAAGGAAGAATGGAAGGTTAGAAGTATAGGTGGGTTTTTGTAGAAAGTAAAAGAAAAATGGGCAAGAAAAGTAAGGAGTGCAGAAGTAGAAGACAAAGCGGAGGAGAGGAATAATTAAAGTAAAGAGGGAAGGGTTGAAGAGCTACCCGGGAGGCAAATGGCCTGGGTGCTAGGCAAACCGAGAAAGCAATAAGGTTAATGAATATTTGTACATAGTATAGGTTAGACATATGAGAAACAGTAAAAGCTATGTAAAAGAAGTGTAAGAAGTTGTACAAATAAATTCATTCATCTATGTAGCTCTCAGTGCGCGGTGTGCCCTTCCATTGTATAACTTATATCTTTATTTCATGCTAAGCCAAACTGAGCCTTTTGTATGAAACAAATGAAATTGTTCATGCAACTAAATAAAGAAATATAGATAAAGGGAATTAAAAATAGTTTGTCATTTAACAATTCTTCGGTGACGTCACCCTGTACAATAATGGCTGAAAATGTTTCTCTTTTGTAAAATCTTCCTTTCAAACTATTAAATGTGACGTGTTGAGCATTTTTAATGGGTTAATGGTAGTTTATGACATTATTTCTTGCTTATTAAAGATATTTATTGCTTATTTAAGATATTAAATTGCTTATAATATAATACTTATATATAATACTTATTTCTAAACATTGCTCATAAGCTCATAATTCCTTGTCTACACTTTCCAGGTAACAAGCCGATAGTTTTAAGTCGTTTCCAGACAGATCTTGTCGCCAGTAACGTAAAACGCATAGATTTAAATTGAGTTTTATTTATAGAACGCTCGTTAACTGCTGTGGTTCTTTGCGTCCCATTTTTTATCAGGATTGAGGTTCTTTTACATGCCTAAATCTACGACACGGGACCACCGGCTAAGGATTTTTACGCCCGAAAAACTCCATCGCCCTCCGCCGGATTTGAACCCGCGACCTCAGGAACTAGAGGCTAGCATGGTAACCACTACACCCCGAAGAACGACAAACGTATAGAATAATAACTATCTGTGTTATGCTACGGGTATCTGAATTGTTCCCTCTCAAGTTGAAACCAATGTGTGATGACCTCTGTCATTGTGCCCTTTTTGTTTTAAAGTTTAGAAGTTATCGACGTATTCTGTTATATTTATTCAGAGATAGCAGTATGTTGCAATATAAATAATTAGTTGAATTTTATCGCACGATATTCTCGGTTCCATGAATTCGTAACTTCGGTGGCGAGCCTTTGTTGAGTACATTATCATGTACTGCCGAGGTTCATCTAGTGAACGTAGACAATGCCATCTGCAGTGCAGCTGTTTTTTGTGTTTTATGCTTCAATGTCTAGTTTATAAAACATCTTTTGTTTGTGGGTTAAAATACAGTCAGTTGTTTTTGGAAATACCGTTCCTACACATTCGGTTTTAACGCTAAACATTCACCATCGCTCGTCGACATCTTTTAATTATTTCTATCCCCTCGCAATAAACAAAATTCCACAGCAAATCAGAAGGGTCTCTTGATAACGATAAATTGTGAAATACGGCACAGTAATTAGAGGGAATGCAACTCAAAGTGAAAAATCAATTATCCATGTTAAAGCTCCATTAGAGAGCCATTGAAAGCAACCAAAATGTCATTTGCTTTTTGTAAATTAAAACATGTAAACAAATAAAAAAGAAATTACGTGTTACAGCTTTTGCAGCTGTTAGTGTAAATGTAATATTACTCTTGGCATGTGGATTTCAAGACCTGTTTCTGATCATTGGAAATAATGCTCCTGTAAGAACAAAAATATTCTCTTAAATAGAAAATATTGCAAATTTTATTCAATATTACAGACTCCGACAGGTAACACTTACACATTTTTCTATGAAAATATTTAGAGAGTAGGAAGTATGTAAGAAAACAACAAAAAAGTCTGATGTGTTACATTCATATGGCTTTCTCTACCCTCTGTGTTTATCAGTGGCTATACAAACTATACTTGCGAAAGCTTATTTTTACTTTCTCTACTACGTATAGTAAGTAGGGGAAGTATTGTATTCCACCCAAAAATTCGATACCGGGATTTCACCGGAAATACATGTTTTGAGGCCCCCTGAATCCAAAAAAAACATTTTTGGAAACATGCCCGTGTGTGTGTCTGTGAACAGCATAACTCAGAAACGAACAGTCGGATAAACACCAAACTTGGTATTTAGGTTCAGTATCTTCCAGAGATGCGACACGAAGGTTTTCAAGAAAATCCCCCCCACCCCATATTACCCTTTACATGGAACAATTTTCGAAAATTTTAATTTTCTCAAAAACGGCTCAAACAATTTTGATTAAAATATCATATGTTTAAGATATTTTCATCACAAAAGAGACGTATATCTCGAATTTTCTGGGAATGTCCCCAAAAGTATTTTTCATTGAGAACGACTTTTGCATAACTGGTAAACCATAAGAGATAGACAAAATTTTACTATACAAAAAACGTAGATCGCGTTAAAATACATAATTTATGTTATATAGAATTTTTGTTGAGGGAACCATTTTCGAGATATTGCTTGTTATTCTCTTAAATTTTCCAATACTTATACATTTTTCAAATTCGTTATTCTTTTTTTTGTCCTGGTAATGCAAAGAGAATGGAATACTCCACATAGCAACCAGCTCTTAACATATTTGACTATAGTTAAAGCCTACCAATTCCACTTGCATCTACAAGAAAATTAGCAATAAGATTAACATCTCAATATCTCGATTAACATGAAGCACATGGGAAATAAGCGTTTGTAAAATAGTTTGTACGTGAGTAGAGAAGGTCATTTGTGTTTAACACATCAGATTTTTTCTATCTACTTCATTTTGATCGAGATAATCCTTTTCAGAAACAAATAAATTACACATTTCTCTATAGCTATAAAAGAATCAGTGATAGATGTTTAATACCTGGACGCTATATATACGGACCTTTAAATTCCATACTCTTTCCACGCAATCGCGAGAAACAACTGAAACTCTACAGGACTTTAGAATGATAAAGTATACAAATTCGAACCATTAATAACGGGGATCTAGAAAATGTATTATGCGCAAAAAATGTTACTTGGAATACATTGTGGTTTTAAAGAGATCTAGTTTTTTGTGTAGGTACTACATTTGCGTCTATCGTTTAGCATATATATACAGGATGATTTATGAAGAACTGACACATTTTTTACTTTGATTGTTTCAAAACGTGTTATGCTAGTGACAACTTATTATACGTGAAATGCAGAGGAATTTTGGGAGTTTATTTAACTCTATAGCAATTGTTGAAGATGTCCTCCATTCTGCATAAGGCACAGCTCAACACGTCGTTCCATGTTACTGGCCACTCGTTGGAGGACTCTGTTGTCAATAGTTTGAATCTCCTGTGTAATGATGTGCTTCAGATCGTCCAGTATCTGGGGGCGTGTGGCATAAACCCTGTCTTTTAAGTAACCCCATGGAAAGAAGTCCGGCGATGTCAAATCCGGAGATCTCGATGGCTACAGTTTCTTGGAAATTATCCGGTCGTCAAAGAAACTTGCAATTAGTGCCATGGATGCATTTGATGTATGGCATGTAGCGCCGTCCTGCTGAAAATATCCTTGACTCAGCTCTACATCGTCTAATTGCTCAGCAAACTCCATGAAAATCCGTTGGTACTCTCCAGTGTTCACATTGTTTAAAAAGAAAAAGAAAAAGTAGGTCCCTTTATTCTCTGTGCGGATGTTGCGCACCAAACTCCGATTTTAATTTTAATTGAGTTATTTGAGTTCACATAGCGGGATAAATAGAATCATGCTTCATCTGTGAACCACGTGATGGACAACATGCAGGATTTTACATACTGAACGCCTGAAACCAACGACAATAATTCAGTCGTCTATCCTTATCTGGTTCCTGTAACTGATGGACAACCGTAATCTTATATGGCTTTAGCCCTGCACTTTTCACAGCTCTCTGACACATTGAGTAGCTGTACCCTGTCTCCTACGACAAAAGTCTTAATGATGTTTTGGGTGACTGATCCAGTCGTGATCTTACGTCAACAATAACCGTGGGAAGCCTATATGAACAAGTTTTGCCTTTTTCACTCACCAGAGATCCAGTTGTTTCCAATTTGTTTACCAGTCCCAATATTGTGTTCCTTTGGGGACGGTTCTGAACACCAATTTCTCTCTGGTATGCCCTTTGAGTAGTTGTAATTGAATTCGTAATCTAGTATTGCTTTACAAGGAAGAGTTGTTCATTTCATGTCTACTCCGTTCTCGACTTTGACTAACAAAATCTCGAAAACAGTTGCCGACAATAAAACTAACAATTACGAATAAAACATGAACATCTGCGCATCTAGTGACAGGCAATTGAAACTCCACAACATTTTGCTTAATTTGGTGCTAAAATTGGGGCATTGAGTGAATTTTGAACCGAATAATTAAAGAAAGAAATGTGTCAATTTTTCATAAATCACCCTGTATAAGATTATACAAAATTACTTTCAAATGAAGAGGGCTTCACAGGCCAATCCCAGAAAACTCAAGATGTATATGTTATTTGTCATGTAAATGCTTTTAATATATGATATTTTAATCAAAATTGTTAGAGCCGTGTATAAAGAAACTTTCAAAAAATGTTGCATATAAGGAGTAGTTGTGGTGGCGAACTTTCTTAGAAATCTTCGTTTCGCATCTTTGGAATATATTAAATTTAAATACCAGTTTGGTATGTATTCGAATTTTCGTTTTTGAGTTATGCTGCTCAAAGGCACGCGCGCGTGCACGCATACACACATTTTTATCAAACTTTCCTTTTTTGTGATTCAGGAATCCCCAAATCGTATATGTCCGGTGAAATCTGGGTATTCAGTTTTATGGTTGGAATGTAATAACTGGTGTGCTTGCTATGTACCTGGTAAGGGAAAGTAATATGTTACAATTACTGGACTTTCTCTGCTCACTATAATTTTCTTTAATATCTATCCTGCAAATTATTCCAAAAACATCTTGTTTTACTAATTCATGTTAATCATGATAAATGTTTTCAAAATGATTTAATAAATATTTTATTTTAGCTCCACAGAAGTATACAGGGCGCTAGTATGACAATAATTATTTCACTATTAAAAAGCCACATTTCTCCGGATGATAAAAATCTATATAATGTTTACAAAAATTTGAAAACTAAATGTTACGTATTTTTCTTTTTCGTATTCATGTCACCGTTTCGATGAATATGGATATTACAGGTTACTTTTGGCACTATATTGCAAATTAGCAGATTTTTAACGACTTCGAGCCCAAAGGGGTGAATGGGTGGGCTTAAAATATTTGAAAATTGAGTTATTTTAGGGAGGTTGTATATAATTTATATCACCAAATTTTTCCTTATATTACACTTAAATTTTTATCAAGTAATATTTGTGGTATGATTTTGAAAAACCGGGTACATTTGTATTCTAGAAACTGCTTTATATTCAGCCCCTTTTCAAACCCTAACATACAAATAAACGTTCTTTAGCCTATCTATATAGAACGTTGTACGCTTATATTTTAGTACGCAACGAAAATGATTAGCTACCTTATAAATCCAATAAATTACCCCTACCATATTTTCATCCTTTTATGTAGAAATCTGCAATTATACAATAGAAGATGTAAAAATCATAGTTATGTTCTTCCTAATTTTGAATTATGAGGGCAGTCCCAGAAGTACCCGATCTGATGTATAGATAGCAGTTGTTGTTTCAAACAAATGACTATGGTAGAAATTACCACCCTTATAAAGCTTAAGTTTGAAGTTTGACGATGCTACGTTGTTTAGTAATTGTTTGGCAGCCATTAATAGTAAACTCTCTCAGCGAATTTGTAAACATGGATAAAACTGGCCATCGTTATGTGATACAATAATTTCATTTGAAAGGTCTTGGCCGAACTTATATTAAAGCTGAGCTAGATTCTACTCTGGGGGAGTCTGCTCCTTCGTTTACAACAGTAAAATATTGGGTGGCAGAGTTTAAGCGGGGCCGTAAGAACTGCGAAGAGGAACATAGCAGTGGTACACCAAATGAGGCGACCACGCCAGAAATTGTGAGGAAAATCCACAAAATGGTATTCGATGACCGTCGACTGAAAGTGCGCTAGCTAGCAGACATCGTAGGCATTTCAAAAAATGTTGTACATCGCACACTAACTGAAAATTTAGACATGAGGAAGCTATGGGCAAAGTGGGTGCCGCGTTTACTCACAATGGAACAAAAGCAGCGTCGTGAGGATGTTTCAGTCGAGTGTTTGGCGATGTTTTGCTGCAATAAAGCCGAGATTTTGCGTCTATTCATTACCATGGATGAAACATGGGTTCATCACTTCACACCTGAGACGAAGGAACAATCAAAACAGCGGATTGAGAGGGAACGCGAAGACAGTTCTATCTGCAGGCAAGATCATGGCGTCAGTTTTTTGGGATGCACGTGGGATAATTTTCATTGATTATCTTCAAAAAGGAAAAACAATCAATGGTGAGTATCATGCAAAATTATTGCAGCGTTTGAATGATAAAATGAAGTAAAAACGGCCGCATTTAGCGAAAAAGAAAGTTCTGTTTCATCAAGACAATGCACCAGTTCACACATCCATTATCGCCATGGCCAACATCAGTAAGTTAAAATTCGAATTGCTTCCTCATGCACCCTATTCACCAGACTTAGCCCGCTCTGACTATTTTCTGTTTCCAAAGTTTAAGAAATGGCTTGGTGGTAAAAGATTTGCCAACAATGAAGAGGTGGAGTTTGCAGTTGATGGCTATTTTGCAGAACCCATGGTTCTCGGTATAAACAGGGTATCGAAGCTATTGAACATTGCTGGGAAAAGTTTATCGAGCTGAAAGGAGCCTATGTAGGGAAATAAAGATGTTTTTATCCCCAAAAATGTTTGTGTTTTCTTTGTTAGGTCGGGTACTTCTGGGACACCCTCGTATATAGTGCTTAGAATTTTTACAAGCTACTCTTTGTTTATTTTCAACTGTTATAGATAGAACTATACTGGATATGGGATACATTACAGCTTAAAGAAGCTACCCAATATGTACAACTTGTCACTTTGACCAAACTATATAAGACTTTGGACACATACGCTTTAGGTATAAGTACATACCATTTACGACTTTCAAAACTCACCGTCGTCCTTAGCTTCAACCCCGTACTTCTAAGAGTGTACCAATGCAATGCAAAGGGGCAGAGAAAGGAAAAATCCACTTATGCATCACCGGTAGGCTATCGGGTATTGAATATAAATGAATCTCCAATGCTGGAGTTACGCTTTTTTATGGACAAAGAGATGCAGTCTTTTTATTGAAAATGTCACTTTCGGATGAATTGTAACTCTGAATTGCTACAACATGCTTTGCTGGAGTGTGGCTATGAAGGGCGACCTTTAGTGGTGCTGACAATGTAAGTACGTGCATAAAATCCTGAGTAAAGAATACAGACAAATGTTGATGTATTCATTCACATGACTCTCTACACACTATCGTTTATATATATCGGGTCATATGAATAAAAAGCAAGTACTTACTCAAAGTTTATATTCATGAGTATGAACACTTTCTGTGATTATATACTCAGCTCAATCAGAACATACTTGTTTTCATAGGAATAAAAGCCTACTACCTCATAGGAGTATATACTCATCCCCACAGCCATCTTGTTCACTTAAATGTAAGTTGAGGCAGTATTTTATATCATAACATACTGTGAATGCCAGAGTGATTATAGTGTAAATTAATATTATTGTATGTACATGTTTTTAGATGTTTGTTAGCCATAAGTATTGTTAGGAAATAAGTTTGCACGGCCTAACTGAAACTGACAATAGAAGTGGGTAACAATAAACCGAGGGGGTGAGTTGTTTATCACTAAGAATAGAAAGCTGAAATGACATTAGGGTAGCGTGCCTTTATTAGAAATGGAGGGAATATCTTCCCAAGAGCATATATGTTAGTAGTATTGGTTGGCTGACCAAAACAGACGCTAAAGTAGGCGGAATTTGGTAACCAATAGGAGCTCTATTATAATGTTTAGGCAATTCGAGGTGAAGGAGTATATATTCTCGAGCCATAAGTAAGTGTGGCACAGTTCTGAAGAATCTCTCACGAGGTGCACGTCGCAGAGTTAGTTACAAAAATGTAAAGTACGTGAAGTAATTGGTGCGCGGCAACTAAAACGACTGTAGTTACATTCAGAAATATCACAGTTTCAGTCAGGCGTGTATAAAGATTAAACATGTTAATTATTAATTAAGCGTGACGGCAATAAAAGTCTAGATTCAGATTGTTTTTATCAGTGTTATCTTTTAGCAACAACTCCTTTCCGTTTACACACCCTGCTTAGAGACAAGTGCTCGACTGAGTTATAATAGCTAGCCGGAGAACAAAGAACCCAAATTTAAAAAAATAATTATACAATAAGCGCCCAACAAATGAGATAACACAAGTCATCGGAGAACTGCGACAAAGTATATATTCATGCCATCTACACCCTTTGACCATATACTAGCTTCGTTGAGTGTGTGGTGTTACGTTATTTGGCATTCTGAATTAGAGAGGAGTAGATGTTGTTGTTTGGTTCTGTCCCATCTAAGCTGCTCAGGAATTATCCTGGTTTTATAACAAGTTTCAGCACAAACGTTAGAGAAATATTAGGTCCTTCAAGAAATGAAAAATTAATTGAAACAACACACACAAAAGCATAGCTTTAAATGAAATTAGCAAAACAACAAATAAAATCAAATAGGCCAAGTTCTATTATCAATAAATCAGGCAAAAAGAAAATATTCACGGATTCTTAAGTCATAATTATAAGGTACCAGATGCAAATTCAAATCAGACTGTTTCTAGAATCCGGGATGTTTACACTATTTTTCTACGAAACAGTTTTATTATAAGAAACCTAACTTCTTAAGCAGCTGAATTTTGGGGTTAGGATTTTACATAGTAAGCTTAATTAATAAAGCTGACTTTCAATAATACTCCTAGGTTATGTTTTCATGCAGCAATACAGGATTTAGAAACTCCTTTAATGTTCATGACAAAGTTAAAAAACCCAATAAATAAAATGGTTATAAGTAAAATTAAAGGAATAATTGTGGATTGGAAAGTTGAACTCATCCGACTGTTTTTAGAATCCCAGGATATTTACGCTATTTAGGTATACCATGAAACAGTTTTCTTATATAGTTATGAGTAGGTATCTGCATTTTGAAATTAACACTTTAGATAGTAACGTTAATTAATAAAGTTGACTTTCAAGGTTATTTCTAGGTTATGCTTTTCTGAAACAATGCAGGATTTTGAAACTTTTTTAATACATAAGGCTATGTTTCAACTTTTCCTTGAATACTATACAGCTCATAAACTGTGCCATTCTCTTATATTTAGTTTTAAGTAAAAAAATCAATATATGCTCAGAAGTGAGCATGCATCTAACTATGCTCAGCATGAGAGGAGAATGAACTCATAAAACTGGGAATATCCTAGCTTTTATTCATGACAAATAAGAGTACATACTCTTGTAAGATGGATATCTGAGTAAATTCTTTTCTGCTTCCATTACTTGAGCGTGTTCTCAAAATGAAGTAGATACTCAGACGGTTTTATTCTTACCAAACCGAGCATTTACTTGAAAAAGTGAAGCATATACTATATATTCATGTTTATTGTGAAGTAGATTTATTGTAGCCCCACGTATGGGAGCCAGTTTGAAGTAGATTTATTGTAGTTGCACCACATATTGCGGGAAATATGTTCCTTGGAGTGTTCGCCCCACGTACGGTACAATGTTTCCGGTGGCCTTCGCCCCAAGTTCACTTTTCCGGTGGCCTTCGCCCCCACGTTTAAAAATCAACTTTGTAACTTGAATATTTATTTAAATATTATTTATGTATATTTGCCTCGGCTTAGTCATTAGTAATTTGTAGAAACACGTATCTCTTAGCAGGGCTGGAACGGTTAAAGAATGAAGGCTTACACAAATTATAATTTTTACTTCACTCCTTTTATTAATCCTTCACACGATTAAATAACACTTCACTGATATAGAGAGCTATGAGATTATTTATTAATTACTTGCACTTTTTAACACGTAAAATTTATAATATTCTCGCTGTAATGAATTTTTATTTTCCCACACTTAATACGTACCGAGCGAACTACTCAGGAACGTTGCCTTCTAGCATCTGCCGTTTACCGCTTAAATTTGTAAATTTCTCTATTTAAAATCTCTGATTGGCTAATACTACTCCAATAGAACACATTTATTTAACTTTCGCTTTTCTAGTTTTTGATTGACTATTTATAAACTGTTTTAAATATTACATTATTGTTCCAAGAATTATTAGTAGCATTATTAAACTTTCTAATTAATTATTGCCTCAAGGTTACCTCATTGTTAGCAACTTTCAGCTTCTATTCTCACAGCTCCTACATTGTTAAATTGCATAATACATTCACATAACATTATTAAACATGTACATAATAATATAAACATAATACAATGACCGTAACATACACTTTTATATATTATAGTATACACATATTGCTTTAAGGCGGGCTGTTATTTTTGTTATATTATATAATTAGACTGAAATCATTTAAGTGTTAAAATACTGCCTCAATTCATATTACCGATCGTATATAAATGATTCTTATAGACATTTATTTTTCTTTCTACTTCATGTCAATCGAGATAAATGTGTACAGAAGTGATTCATTACACATTTCATTGTATCCATAGGAGGTTACACAACGGAGGGGGACACCTTCCACACTTAGAGCTACATAGGTCCATTGCGGCTACCAACCCCATCAGGGGGAAGGAATTAAGTAAAGGAACCACATGAGGCTAAAGGCCACAGAGAGGCGTGGAAGTTCCTAACATTTCCAGGCTCGAACACCCGTCCCACTGCTGGAGATGCCTAGAGAAGGCAGTGAACGACCTATCGACCAAGCAGCCCTCTAGGTTCCACGGAAAGTATGCTTTACTTTAAGCAAGCATCTGACCGGTATCGCCATAGGTCAAGAAACCTAGAAGTGCGCCTAAAGATGAGAAGGAAACGGAATGAAAGGGAAATGGTGGAAAGGAAGTCATGATAGATCAGAAACCACCCAACATCCACATAACGACCAGGGAAAACTATGAAGAAACGTTAGAGTGGGTGGTCCACGGGAATCGAACCCGAGACCACCCGAATGTGAGCCTCGCACGTTACCACGGAGTATGCTGAAGCGACAGTCAGATGTTTAACAAATCTTGCTTTGAAATTCAATACCCTATACAAGACATCAAAGCAAACAAAGCAATGATCACAAAGCTCGTAAAATAAATTTATTATAAAGCGTTGAAAATGCAAACTAATAGCAAAAAGTATTTCGGAAATCGTTAATGCCACAAAAAATATATTTCAAACAAAATTAAGTGTTTTAGTAGCTCTACATAAATTTTTGTCTATTAAGCTTCATCAGTTATTGAACATTACACAAAGCACTTGTGAAGAGTACTTCACAAGCTCTTCGCACAAATTTCAATATACATATTTTATTAGTCATACAAATTTCTAAAACCATGGCACATAAATAAAAACGCTTGTAGCTATTTTTGAGAGAATAAAAAAAATAATGAAATTTCTTCCGTGTAAAGGGTAGTTTGAAGGAAATTTTCTTGACAATATTTTGTGTCGTACCCTTAGTATGTAAAGATCTCAAATACCAAGTTTGCTATTCTTCAAGCATTTTGATTTTAAGTTAGTGTGTTTCTGGTAAAATCTCGATATTAAAATTGTTGTGCAATACAATAGAACTTTCTCTACCCGATTATTTTTAAATCAAGAAAAAAAAAACAGACTATTAATTTTCAGTTTAAAGCCAACTGACAGCGTCCTGACCAGACTTGCTGATGTTAAGTTTACCTTGATGGGAAGCTAACCTGAGACAACTAGGTATGTGGCATATTTAAGTGCTAAATCAGCAGGATTGTATATTTATTAAGAAATCTTAAGTATATTTTAAAGCTCACAAATTGAGAACTAACTATTTTGCCTTTTTACTTTCTCTATTACTTACGTATACTAAGTAGAGAAATTATTGCATTCCATCCAAAAATTCGATGTTGAAATTTCATCGGAATACATGTTTTGAAACCTCCTGAAGCTTCCCCCCCAAAAAAAAACTTTAGAAAAATATCCGTGGTCTGTTTGTGAACAGCATAACTCAAAAGCGAAAAGTCGGTTAAACTGAAGGATGCGACAAGAAAATTTTGAAAAAAAATCGCCAACCCAAACCACCCTTTATATGAAACACTTTTTGAAAATGTTTATGTTCTGATAAAGCCTACCAATTTTGATTAAAATACCATATATTTAAGCTATTTTCATGACAAATAAAATGCACATCTGAATTTTCTTTGAAGTCCTCTTTATTCTGAATGACTTTTCTATAATTGGTAAACCGTAAGAGATGACAAAAGCAATTACTGCACAAAAAATGAAGACCTCGTTAAAATACACAATTTATTTCAAATAACCTTTTTGTGGCATCAATCATTTCTGAGATACACGTTATTAATGGTTTAAATTGTTCAGTACTTAAGTCATTCTTTTAAAGTATTGTCGATTTTCAGTTGTTTCTTGCGAAGTTAGGGAAAGAGAGGAGCATTTTAAGGTCAGCGTATGGCGTCCAGTTCTAAAAAAGTTGACTATCACTATTCCCCTTGTATCTGTAACGAAATGTGTAATGCAGCTATTTCTGGAAAGGTTTATCTCGACTAAAATATAGTAGATAGGAAAATAAATTTTCGTAAGAATAATTTGTATACCCACTAATAAGCGATAAAGGATAGTGAAAGTCATGTGAATGTAATACTTAAGATTTTTAAAAATATTTCATTGTCATACTTTTGTCCTGTATGCTTCTATGTAATTACAACAAAATGTTTATTATGAATATGTTGCGGATTATATATATGAAAATAAATTATAGTGTGGAGAAAACGCGAAAACAGCTCTTCAGAAACAAAGTTTTTTTTTTTCCGCAAGCTTACTGAATTTTAAAATAATTAATATGGCATAGATTTTTAAACAGTGTTTTGGAAATTTTGAAGGCGAAAGCTTAGAGGTGCTGTATGCTGGATCAACACAAGGTTATAAATACCTTAAATTATAACAACCAAGTTTGGTTTCGTGGCTCAGCAGAAAATAGCCACACGTGACTGCGATTCAGAAACAAGATAACATATAATGAACGTGTCACGAAAGCCGACAAACATTTCGTATACTGTTTATTATGTTCACTTTACACCAGATATGGTTATCTGCAACCTCACTGCAAATTATGGCCCTTGTTTTATGACCTGAAAATGTTTTAAAAATGGCGTGTAAAACCCCCAACTAACTTTGTAAAAATCAGCTGAAATGTGCAAACGTTACCTTTTTTGCTAATCTGAATATTGCTAATAAAATATCGTCTATTTTCTTCAATAACGCGCATTTGTAATTTTTGACACAATCTAGAGCAGTTAAAGTACACGGATAAGCAAGGCAACAGATTGCAGGGAAGTTTACCTCGCCGCACCTAGATTCTTATTCTTAGCATATATTAATGATCTGACATCAAACCTTCCAAATAATGAAACCGTTCTATTTGCAGATGACACAAATTTGATATTTAGAGGTAAAGATTTCCATGAACTACAAACTCAGATTAACAATTCATTTGAAACTCTTATGGTGTGGGTGAAGAGGTATTTAGATTTTTAAGGAGTTTTATTGTTACGTTATTTGCACCACGCTTTGGGCGTCAATTTGAAGGAGTGTATTATAGTTTCACTGTTGGGGAGCCAAACTTGATGAAGTAGCTGTCCCACGTATGGCACAGTTTCCGGTGGCCTTCGCCCCAGCTTTACTATCCGGTGGCCTTCGCCCCAACTTTACTTTCCGGTGGCCTTGCCCCAACGTTTAGGAAACAACTTTGTCTTTTAATGTTTCTTTGAATATTATATATATTTATGTTTGCCTCGGCAGCGTCAGTAGTAATTTGTAGAAACATGTATCTCTTAGCAGGGGGTGATGCGGCTAAATAATGTAGGCTTACACAAATTATAATTTTTTACTTCACTCCATTTATTAATCCTTCACACAGTTAAATAACACTTCACTTATATAGAGAGCTGTAAGATTATTTATTAATTGCACTTTTAAAGACCTAAACTTTATAATATTCTCGCCGCGTATGAACTGCTCAGGTACGCTGCTGTCCATTGACTGCCGTTTACCGCTTAAATTTGTAAATTTTTCTATTTCAAGTCTCTGATTGGGTAATCCTACTCCAATAAAATACTTTTATTTAACTTAAGTTTTTCTAGTTGTTGATTGGCTATTTATAAACTGTTTTAAATATTACATTATTATTGCTCCACGAATTACTAGTAGCATTATTAAACTTTCCAATTCATCATTGCCTCAAGGTTACCTCATTGTTACCTCATTATTAGAAACTTTCGCCCTCTATTCTCACAGCTTTTACATTATTAAATTACTTAATACATTCACATAACATTATTGTACTTGTACATAATAAAAATAAACATAATACAATCACTGTTACACACATTTTATATATTATATTATACACATATTGCTTTAAAGCGGGTTGTTATTTTTTATATTAAATATAATTAGACTGAAATGATTTAAATGTGAAAAATACTGCCTCATTGTTAACAGATAAACTAGTTTTAAATGCTAAAAAAAACCGATGAAATATATTTCAATATCTGTAACAATGTCACTAATGAACCTTTACCAATAATAAATGTAAACAATAATACTATTCAGTATAATGAGCAAACTAAGTTTTAGCGATATTGCTAGATAGCTCTCTAAATTGGAAACCACATATCACCAACACAAAAAGTAGAATGAATAGGGCTCTTTATGCAATCAGAGTATTAAGAAACATATGTAATACAAAAACTTTACTTGTATATAATTAATATGTAAAATCAATAGTAATGTATGGCATAATCTAATGGCTCTGTAGCTCAGAATTAACAGAAATATTTCTCATACAAAACAAATAATAAGAACCATTGTAAATGTGAGTAAGTCCACACATTGTGGATCCTTCTTCATTAACAATTTACACCTATTTAATATTAAAGTGTAATTCATACCTACTTTACACGTAATTATAATCAAATCCATATAGAAAATAACAGAACCTCTAAAAAACACCAGTCAATTTTCCACACTGGAATCCTATTGTATAATGCAATCACAAAAAATACAACCCTAAATGTAAACGGTTGAAGCATATGGTAAAAAACATTTTAATCTCACACTGCTTTTACTGCACAAGGGAGTTCCTGGAACACATCAATAACTCAAACAACAACTGTGAGAAATGCAAGTCATGCATCTGTAAATTGTGTTCCATGTAAATTTCATTTGTAAATATTCAAACATTGTAAATACCATACTTGTAATGTAATATATTTTATATTTTATATATATATATATTATATGTTATATTTGACGAAGCCTAATTCTGTAAATGAATATTATGGTGAATAAAGAGGGAGATGAACAGGAGAAACATATCCCCAACCGCCCGAACCGAAGCCGTAGGTTTATTGTTCGGTTTTCTCCCTGTGTTTGCTAATCATCACCTCTCTAAACTCCCATAAGCCTCAGGAGCTCATAGATTAGGTTTCTATTAGATAAAATCTCATTTGGATCAACAGTTGTAAATTGATTGCATCTATTCACTTACACTGCTTCACACTGGAATATTAAGTGCGAGGCCGTTTCCTTCTGTACAGCACACATCCTGCATCTTGGGTTTTGTGAGAGCCGCATTGCTTGCAGGTGTTTTTACTTTCTCTACCAGGTATAGTGAGTAGGGGAAGTATTGTATTCCACCCAAAAATTCGATACCGAGATTTCACCGGAAATACATGTTTTGAGACCCCCTGAATCCAAAAAAGCATTTTGGAAACATGTCCGCGTGTGGGTCTGTGTCTGTGAACAGCATAACTCAGAAACGAACAGTCGGATAAACACCAAACTTGGTATTTAGGTTCAGTATCTTCCAGAGATGCGACACGAAGGTTTTCAAGAAAATCCTCCCACCCCAGATTACCCTTCATATGGAGCATTTTTCGAAAATTTTAATTTTCTCAAAAATGACTAACGATTTTGATTAAAATATCATATGTTTAAGATATTTTTATGACAAATGAAATGTATATCTCGATTTTTCTGGGAATGCCTCCAAAAGTATTCTTCATTGTGAACGAATTTTGCATAACTGGTAAACCTACTACACAAAAAATGTAGATCGCGTTAAAATACATAATTTATGTCATATACATTTTTTTTGTTAAGTGAACCATTTTCGATATATTGCTTGTTATTCCCTTAAATTTTCGAATACTTATACTTTTTCTCAAATTCGTTAGTCATTTTTTTTGTCGTGGTAATGCAAAGAGAATGCAATGCTCCACATAGCAACCAGATGTTAAAATATTTGACTATCGCTTAAAGCCTACCATATTCCCCTTGTACGTACAAGAAAATTAGCAATAAGATTAACATCTCGATTAACATGAAGCATATGGAGCATAAACGTTTGTAAAAATAGTTTGTACAAGAGTAAAGAAGGTCATGTGAGTGTAACACATCAGATTTTTTTAAACTTCCCATGACCAGTCATCAGACCCACCATGAGCCTCGTCTGCTCCTACTTAATTTAAGGACTACAGCGCTTCAAAGACATGGCTGCTGCATCATTAGCTTTTCACGTCTTTGTTTCTGGATATGTTTCCAGTGTTTGGAATGCTGTCCGGTCTAATAAATTTGATCTTACCATTAAATTGGTAATACCCAGGAGAGGTTCTGCTCATATAAATGGTGTCTGAACTCCCTTTAATTTTCATTTCCAATCACCCCGGCGTGGCTAGGGACCCATGCTACAGTGTCTATTGCATTTCCCTAGCCTTCGACACTCCTTAAAGATTTGATCTCGTGAGGGCCGGCGTACCTAACTGTTATGATAAGAAAATATTAATGTAGCTGAAAATTATTACCGTAATTATTGACGAGAAGATATAAATAAAAAATTACAGTAAGATAGAAAATAATTGCAATAAGTAATTTACGTATATAAAATTAATGTGATAATTAAATAAGCTTGAGTTGACAGGATTTGTCAGGAGAAAAGGTTATTGGTGAGTTATGTGATGAAAGGTTATTAGTAACAGCCGAAGTGGCGATCGCGTTAAGCACACGGAGTATGGGAATACAGCTTAGAGATAAATTTAGTACGCTTGAACGGTCACGTAGGTCAGTTCTGAAAACGAGAATGACGCTTAAATTCTGAGATTCGGGGAGGCTCATTAGAGCAAGAAGGTAAGAAACTGCACGTAAGCAGTTCGGAAAATGAGAGAGAGAGAGAAAGAATTTTTAGAGTTTGGTAGTCAAAGAATAAAAGTTGTGTTTCAGATGCGTAAGATTTGGCAACGTATAAGATGAATGTTGGTGGGAGTAGTTTTGAAATAGGCGGAGCTTAAGTAATAGGAGGGCGTGCAATCTAAATCAGAGAGATACTCTGGTACCGGCATAGGCTTTCGACAGCTCCTAGATGGCGAAGAAGAAGCAACGTAGAGTCGCCGAGCCTGCTAAGGCAAGACCTTTTTCTCCTCCTCCTCCGGCACTCCCCGAGGAGAACTCGCCGCAGCCCGGGGCAACTATGCCTCGACCGCAGATTCGCCGCGACTGCCGCCGCAGTCGCCGCCAACATCACGCGGGGTTAACGCCACCGATCCTGGAACCTTCCCACCCTGCGCCGATCCAGCCAGTGCCTTATGGGAGGTACAGCGCTGTCATCCGAGGGGTCCCGAGGGACCTGCCAGTCAGGTTCCTCGTCAACGCAGCTCACCAGCAGTGGCCTTCAGCTGGCGACTATGAAGCTGCCTTGAGGACGGGCCTGCCCTTGTTAGGGCGATGCTTACGAATCGAGGTTAGCCGATTAGAACGCCAGGCACCCTGCAGGCGCTGCTGTGGCTACGGGCACGAGGAGTCGACCTGCTCAGCTCAACCTAGGTCGCACTACTGTGGTTCCTTCTGCACCACCTTTTCGTGTACTCAGCACGACCTGCGCCGCTGTCACTGCTACTGTGCGACCTGTGGAGGGTCAACGCACTTCACCGGCCAAGCGCTCTGCCCCCTGCATCCTCGCAGGAAGGCGCCGTGAAGCCACCAGCACCTACGCCGCAGCCAGTGACCGCTCCACAGCCATTGACACCAGCACCGACACCAGTACCATCACCAGCGCCGACACCAGCACCATCACTCACGCCGATCATCGAGGAAGTCCAGGGCCCACGTGACATCGTTCAGGATCTCCACGCGATGTTCCTGAACATGACGACGAAGCTGACAGCCCTGGAGGAACTCATCAGGGATCTTCAAGCTTCATCAGTTGCTCAACAGGTTTTCCTGGCTGGGCAGTTCAACAACACTTCCTCCAGACTCACAGCCATCACCAAAGCCATCTGGGTCTCATCACTTGGTCCCAGGCTGAAGAGCAACCCGGAGAGAGTCGCGAACTTCCTGCAGCAATGCAAGGAGTTCAACCAGCAACAGCAGCATCATCGTCAGTACCATCCTCAATCCTAACTTCCATTCTCTTCCTAACCCTCGCCATTCCCACTATGTTACAGTCAGGTTTCATGGCTGCAACGTAACTACCTTTACCCGCTCCCGCCCACAGGGCGAAAGCCAACAGCTTTTATTTACTAACGCGGGTGCTATGCGGGGCCGCACAAAGCCACGCAATTCCACTTTTCCTTCTTCCTTTTTCCATCCGGTAGAGGAGCTTTTAGTGGCTATGCCGACTATTGGTGACTCTCAGTCCCGACTCCCATCGGAGCTGGGGTCAGTGATTAAATCATTTTCTCCACTCGAAAAAAAAGCTTTCGTACACACAGTAGTGCACCCATTCGTGCATAATCTTGTGATTACTTGTATGTTGTTTTTAGTGCCTAGCGACGCGTTTGTGTGAGTACATTTAGCGGTCATCTCGAGCATTTCAACGACTCGGCAAGTTACGCAATGAGCTTCTTTTTTTGCGGAAACAGTTAATTTAAACCGTAAAATTGATACTGCAGGAGTTAGCAGGTATAATAATTCAGCTGTTATACTTTCAAGTGATGCGATTCATAATAAGTTTCGCTGTTTATCTTCATGCGTTCGGCAACTCGCTTCAAGAGCTCAAGTGTTAAAAGATTAAATTTCTCAGTCAATTTAAACTGGCGTCATCCTTTCATACCCACTTGAAACTCCAAAAAACTAAAAAAAAACCAATCAAAACTCCATAACATTCTGCTTAATGTGGTGCTAAATTTGCGACATTGGGTGAATTAAAGAATATTTAAAGAATAATTAAAGAAATAAATGTGTCAGTTTTTCTTGAATCACTCTGTATTTATCTGTTCAGATATCATGAAACAGTAAGATCTTATTGATAGCTGAATGTACTTTAGTCATCATTATCATGAACAATAGTTTCTGTTTCTTCAACAGCTCTTGTATCTTCCAGTAATGACTTGTAGAAGTGAAGATACTGCTTGGGTATAATCCCAGGTTGCGAAAATCTGAAAGAACCTTAAGCTTTTATTGTTGTATGGTTATTTGGAGAAGAACACAAAGGGTGAAGTATGAAAGATTGTTGTATCTTCATTTTAGCTCTGCAGGAGATTTCCATTCTTTTAATTCTTCAGAAATGTTGTTTCTGAGTTTTAAATAAATGTGTTTCGAGTTTTCTTTTCGATATTGAAATCAGGTTTATTGAGCCAGTTGATATCATTTCCATGACTGTCAACTTTTATGTTGTTTATCTTGTTCTGGTAAATTCAATACATACTTCTAAACTTCAGTGACATATTTACTTTCTCTACTACGTATAGTAAGTAGGGGAAGTATTGTATTCCACCCAAAAATTCGATACCGAGATTTCACCGGAAATACATGCTTTGAGACCCGCTGAATCCAAAAAAAGTATTCTTGGAAACATGTCCGTGTGTGTGTCTGTGTGTGTGTGTGTGTGTGTGTGTGTCTGTGTCTGTCTGTGAACAGCATAACTCAGAAACTAACAGTCGAATAAACACCAAACTTGGTATTTAGGTTCAGTATCTTCCAGAGATGCGACACGAAGGTTTTCAAGAAAATCCCCCAACCCAGATTACCCTTAACATGGGAGATTTTTCGAAAATTTTAATTTTCTTAAAAGTGGCTCTAACGATTTTGATTAAAATATCATATGTTTAAGATATTTTCATGACAAATAAAATGTATATCTTGAATTTTCTGGGAATGTCTCCAAAAATATTCTTCATTGTGAACGACTTTTGCATAACTGGTAAACCATAAGAGATAGACAAAAGTTTACTACACAAAAAATGTAGATCGCGTTAAAATACACAATTTATGTCATATACTTTTTTGTTGTTGAGTGAACCATTTTCGAGATATTTCTTGATATTCCCTCAAATTTTTCCATACTTATTTTCTCAAATGGGAATTCGTTATTAATTTTTTTGTCTTGGATATGCAAAGAGTTTTAATCTGTGGGAAAGGGAATGGTGCTGCACCTAGCAACCATCTATTAAGAGATATGTATGTGCTTAAAGGCTACTGTATTTCTATATTGCCCTTGTAAATATATATTCCCCTTACATCTACATGAAAATTAGCAATAAGATAGACTCTGCAAATGGTTATCTCGATTAACATGAAGTAGATGGAGAATAAGCATTTGTAAAAATAGTTTGTATAAGAGTAGAGAAAGTCATGTGAGTGTAACACATCAGATTTTTTTTATTTGGCATTCTGACAGCATGTCCTGATGGATCAAATATATCAAGCAGATTTGCCTTTTCCTCTGTTGAGACAAGAATAGGATCACACTCAATTTTTGAATGAACTGGATCAAAGAACATGTGGTTTATTAAAGGGATATCAAGGTGCTCCACAGTGTACAGGAATACAACAGATATGTTTGCATTTCTATTCTGTCATGCACGTGTACCAGAAAAGAAATTCCGGTCTCTACTATCCTCATTTATTTGTAGAAAATTAAATAAGAATGAGACAATTTCTGCAGTTACCCGTTTGCCGTTCGCTCCACATTTAGCGTGCAGCTTCTCCATTATAGGCTGTAAACAGCAAGTTTTGTGGATAAAATAATACTTAGCATTTGTCTTTGGACAGTAGCAGACAGCCTACAGATCAAATTCAGTTGAATGGGGGTTTCCTGATGATTTAATGTTGCCTTTCATATCCCTAACTGGGATCACTCTGAGCATATTGCTCTGAGCAGTTAATTTCTTTCTCTGTGGCACTTATACGAGAGAACTTGAGCATATATCACCAAATCATGTTTAGGTACATGGAAGGATAAGTAAAATTCCGCATTAAATATACTTCGATAAAAATATCCTGTTTTAGAGGTGATGCTATCATTATGCAAGTTTCAACATAGATTGGATACATTCCTCAAAGATTTAGCTCGTGAGAAAATGCTTTCTTCGAATTCTTCCTAGCATAATGTGAAGGAAGGTTGGGAAAGCTGTTTGTATGAGATGTAATTTTTCTTTGCAACATCCGATTTAGCTATACCTGGTTTGTGCCGTACTCATTGATCTCTAGAAATTATGTGCTCATTCTTTTTTAACAGAACCTGGCATTTGAATACTTCAGTCAAATCAAACATCGAAAGAAAGGACTAACAAACCTGTACCTTTTGACCGTATTTAAGAAATATTTATTTGTGAATTTTCCTCTGGAAGTTTATTACTTTGCTTATCCACCCGCAGATACGCTGCTATGTGGTGGTGGATGGATGGAGTTCCTTTGTTATGGGTGAATGCGTGGGCGTGAGTTTTGGCTGTAGGTTCTTGGCCCCTCATGAGTTCGCTCCCCTTTTCGGTGGTGACAGAATGTTGGAGAGTGGAAGGATTCTTATCTCAGGGGTTTTTCGAGCAAGGAATATTCAGGTAGCAAGTAGACGATGTTGGTCATTTATTCTTGCAATAAAAGGTAACACACTGCCCCCCTTTCACAGTTTTCCCTCTATGCCACATACAAGATACAAGCTGATTACTACTCCCAGTTGTAATTATTTTAGCCACTGTCAACTATCCTACGCCCCACTAACGAGTTGACGCTCCTAACCACGAAACACTGATTTTTGTGATTTGCTCACTCACTTACACCGCGCTGTATATTAACTTTGATAACACAGACTTAATGCTTTTTCTGACGACTACGTCGGAGATAAAGTAACCCTAATGGCCGTATGGCAGTGAGGGGTCATTAAAGGGGGAGCCTCCCCTAAAAGGGGAAGGTGGCCCTTTGACTCTTGCCATTCCAAGCTCATGGCCCTTGCTGGATTTAGGAGATTGAAAAGAGGGTGGCGATTTGGTGTTGGGATTGTTTTTCGTTTATTTAATTGAGCTTGGTATTGTGAAGTGAGCCCCTTCAATGCAGGATGGTGGTGGAGAGATAGGTGGAGGATAGCATAGTGTGGGAGAGAGGGTTTTTTAATATATAATTAGGTTAGGGGGGCCTATAACAAGTCAGGATCGCTTATAGCGAGCCCCGGGGTCAATATATTCCCCGAGGCCGCGGATGAGGTGGTTGAAACTGGAAGGGAGTCTAGCGTAGAAGCTGTGGGAGAGGTGTAGTATGTATTCCGTGAGAGTAGAGAAGGAGAGATCAGCGTGGATGTTTTGGTTAGAGATATACCATTCGGCGGCGACAAATGCTCGAAGGTAGCGGTTCTGAAGGACTTGGAGGGTGTGGAGGTGAGTTTTGGCGGCAGCTCCCCAGACTTGACAGGCGTAGGTGAGGGCAGGCCGGAGTACCTGCTTGAAGATCAGGAGTTTGTTCCTGAGTGACATTGCTGATGTTTTGTTGTAAAGCGGATACAGCATCGCCATCCTTCTGGAGACTCTGGACGCAACGGATATGATGTGCGCCTTCCGGGTGAGGCGCATATCCAGGGTAACTCCTAGATAATTTGCCTCGGTGGACCATTGGATTTCTTCGCTTCCCAGGCGGAGTGTGGGTGTGTCCTGCAGGTGACGTCTAGTGAAAGTGACGGCCTGCGACTTGTTGGCGTTTATCTTCAGCCTCCAAGCTGTAAACCATGCTGACAGCATGTCTGCATACACCTGGGAACGTTGCACGGCGACGATGTGTTATGTTGACGAGGTGGTAATAGCGGTGTCATCTGCGAACAGGTAGAGGTTGCAGCCTCTTTGGGTAGGGAGGGTGTTGATGTGAGGAAGAGCAGGGGGCCCAGAACACTGCCTTGTGCACCATTCTCGTTAAACAAACCCTTCATGACCTTCAGCTTACCGCGGTAAGAATTTGAACGGGGTAATCATCACCAGGCCTCTGTGCAGGGTTCCGAGACGCATGAAGTTAGGAGGACGCGAACCACTGTGTTGTTTAGTTCGAGTGGGATGGCAGATAAAGCGTGCAGGTAGTCCTTGCCTCAACATGTAAACATCTAGTCACAGTAGGGCAGAAAATTAACGCCACATTTTCCAGTGCGTATCGAGTAAGGGAACTAATTGCCTAACATAAGAGTTTTGCATGATTGTACATGTGTTAACATTCTTAAATAGCCATTTTCCACGACAGAAAAAAAGTGCAAACAATATACATATCACAAAATAGATTTCTTCACAATTTCATTGCATCATACACATAAATATTTAAAATAAATATATAAAGTAATAACTCAATAATGGAAATGAATACAATACACTTCTTTACATGTCATTGTACGGAATTACAAGGTGCATTTGCAATGTATCAAATAAAAACATCTCCTATTTTCACTTAAAATGACTTTATAGCTAGAGAAATTTCGTTCTTTGTCACATGACGCGACAGGTGCACAACGAAAGAACGGGATATCTTGTGGATTTGTATTCATTGTTTGAATCAATAAAATGTGCTAATGGCACACATATCTGCAAAGCCAAAAGGACATTTTTTAATTTGGCGTTCAAACTTGCAATAACAAGTCTGATTTTGACTCATTCAGTTTTTGGAGCAATGCAATTCTGAACCCATATATTTTTCTAGAAACGCTTTAATGTATTTATTTTCGATCTCGTTGAAATGGATGTTGATATGTACCAACATGCTACACAGATCTATAAAATTCTTTTTGATTTTTTATTTTGATTGTGATGTTGAAGACCTGTAGATTTGAATTTAAAATTTTTCGTGTGTATTTTGTTATTGCAGTGTTTTTTAAAGAATCGAGATCTGTCTGTCAAGATGTATTTTTTGCAGCGTTTGCAATATCTAGTGTTGTTTCCTTTAATGAGGAAATGTTCCTTTCCAAAGTTCTCTATAAGTGCATCCTGAAGGGAACGCTTGGTTCGACATGTTTCAAAGTACTGTGGAGTATAAATAAGAGCAATTAACACTAACAAAGTATCAATGAATATGTAGATACCATGAAACTATAGTTCTTTACTCATGGGATCTCGAGTACGTAAGGGGACTGCATTAACCAGGGTGAAGCAGCAATATGAATGTCCCCAGTGACCTTCGCTACGCAACTACCTGTAGGTTGGAAGTGCTACCCCACCCACCGGGCTAGGACATCAACTCAACCCGTTCGCTCCCAACTTCAGTCTGCTAATTACGTGACCCCAAACCGGGGCCTGATCATCACACAGTGGTGCACCAATGTTCACCACAGTTTAGGTAGTAGTAGTAGTAACCTGGCAGGCGCTCACCTTGGTTGAGCGCACCGTTCATTGTAGGTAAACTCTACTGAATGCACCCGGATGCACATCACGTCGTCTCTTTTTCACTTGTTCTTCCTCTTTGCTGAAGCGCATGCATCTACTTTTGAAGCACGCAACGGAGGAAAGCAAAAGCAGACTCAAGTTTCTCTAATATGTTATTAAATTTAACATGCAGTTCTTAAGAAAAGATAGAATGCACAGAGATAGAAGCAATGACTTGAAGGACAGGTGGGAAAAGCTGGCGTTACAATTGATTAGAAAACTATGCTAAACTATTATATATTTTTACTTTCTCTGCTACGTATAGTAAGTAAGGGAAGTATTGCATTTCAACCAAAAATTTGATACCGAGATTTCACGGGAAATACATGTTTTGAGGCCCCCTGAATCCAAAAAAAGCATTTTTGGAAACATGTCCGTATGTGTGTCTGTGAACAGCATAACTCAGAAACGAACAGTCGGATAAACACGAAACTCGGTATTTAGGTTCGGTATCTTCCAGAGATGCGACACGAAGATTTTCAAGAAAATCCCCCGTCCCGAATTTCCCTTTACATGGAACATTTTTCGAAAATTTTAATTTTCTCAAAAATGGCTCTAACGATTTTGATTAAAATACCATATGTTTAAGATATTTTCATGACAAATGAAATGTATATCCCGAATTTTCTGGGAATGTCTCCAAAAGTATTCTTCATTGTGAACGACTTTTGCATAACTGGTAAACTATAAGAGATAGACAAAATTTTACTATACAAAAAATGTAGATCGCGTTAAAATACACAATTTATGTCATTGTTGACTGAAGCATTTTCGAGATATTGCTTGTTATTACCTTAAAGTTTCCAATATTTATACTTTTTCCCAAATGGGAATTCGTTTATTCATTTTGTTTTGTCCTGGTAATACAAAGAGAATGGAATACTCCACATAGCAACCAGCTCTTAAAATATCTGACTATCGCTTAAAGCCTAGCAATTCCCCTTATATCTGCAAGAAAATTAGCAATAAGATTAACATCTCGATATCTCGGTTAACATGAAGGATATGGAGAATTAGCGTTTGTAAAAATAGTTTGTACAAGAGTAGAGAAAGTCGTGTGAGTGTAAAACTTCAGAATGTTTATCTTTCGTTTCACACTTAAATTCCATTTAGCTTAGTCGACATTCACCGACTGAAAGAGAGGCAGAAAAGAAAGAAAAAAAAATATCCCTAGACAAGTTTGGAGCTATGAGGCTCACACGTTACCCCCACACTACGATAACCATTCCAGATTACACTCTTCGGCATTGACTTTCTTATATCTGCAATTAATGTACCTAATATTCCTGGAAATGTACTAATTACACTAATTCCATTTATTACTCTCCTTATTTCTGCCTTATTGGAACTATGCTTGAACTAATATAATTATTACATTAAGCGCCATGATTGTGTAGATTATCATCACATCAGAATCAGGATATTTAAGGACCTGTCGCACAAAAATCCTTACGGTATTAAACATTACAGAACACATTAAAGTAGCTTTATCAATGTGCATTCATTGGCAAAAGTGGAGTGTTTCTCTTTGTTGGGAATTCTAACCTACACCGTTCCGCCATTTTAACATTACAACACACGTGAAGTTGGAGTTAATCGACGAAAACCGGTTGTTCATGGTCGGTCAGACTTAACCTCGATAAACTTTTACCGTCGGCGATGCACCATAAATGATCGTTCATCGCGGTAAAGGCCATATTTTACCACGGTAAAATCTGAGGCAGTATTTTTAACACTTAAATGATATCAGTCCAATTATATAATATAAAATATAATAACAGCCCGCTTTAAAGCAATATGTGTATAATATAATATATAAAATGCATGTAACAGTCATTGTATTATGTTTATATTATTATGTACATGTATAATAATGTTATGTGAATGTATTACTAATTTAACAACGTAGAAGCTGTGAGAATAGAAGCTGAAAGTTGCTAACAATGAGGTAACCTTGGGACAACAATAAATTAGAAAATTTAATAATGATACTAATAATTCTTGGAACAATAGTATAATATTTAAAACAGTTTATAAATAGCTAATCAACAACTAGAAAAGCTAAAAGTTAAATAAAAGTATTCTTTTGGAGTAGGATTAGCCAATCAAATATTGAAATAGTGGAAATATAGGAATTTAGGCGGTAGACGCCAGACGCTAGAAGACAGCGTTCCCGAGCAGTTTGATTTTATACGTATTCAGCGTGAGACATAATAAATTCATTATGGCGTGAATAATATAAAGTTTACTTGTTAAAAAAAGTAAGAATAACAATAATCTCACAGCTCTACAGTAGGAATCATCAGTGAAATGTTATTTATTCGTGTGAATGATTAATAAACAAAGTTAAATAGCATTATAATTTGTGTAAGCCTTCATTCTTTAGCCGTACTACCCCTGCTAAGAGATACGTGTTTCTGCAAATTACTACTGACACAGCCGAGGCATACGTATATAATGTTTAAATAGATATTTAAAATAAAAAATTGATTCGTGAACGTGGGGCGAAGGCCACCGGAAAAGTGAATGTTGGGGTGAAGGCCACCAGAAAGTTTGTATCGTACGTGGGGCATCAACCTTCTTCAAATCTTGATCGAGAACGGTGCACACGGCCATAAGAGTCTTAACATCGTGATGATCGGAGAGAGGGAGAGTGTCACCTCATCTTCACAGCTCCTACCTCGTTCTGTCTAGGAGCCTGTCCTATTTCTGGTCCATTTTCTAGGCGGCTTGGTTTGGGCCCCTAACTACGCGACTTATCACATCGGTTATTCGCCGTTTTATTTTTCTCACTTAATTTTTATTGGAGGCTTTCCTACCAAGATTATTGCAAATTTCTATTTCGCGTTTGGAAAGTTTTATGGCCTGTCATTCATTTCTAGCGTTAGTTTTTACACTCAAGTGGTTTTGGAGACCGATTAAGCACGTACGTACTGGTGCCTGTATGTCGCGTTGAAATGTTCTCTTTTTTGCTGGCCACATGTGTTTGCTAGAATTCTAAAGGCAGAAGACCTTTTCGATGTGTCCCGTTATAGCCTTCTACTCTCTTAACAGACACTTGTTTCTAGAATCTATCGTTCTGCAGGCTTTAGTTCTTGTGAAATTATTTCCTTATACTACGTGTATGAATATTTTATGTGTATTTATTATATATGTATATATAAGTAATTATCCAGCACGTGTTTCTGCTCCATATGTCATTTAATGCCATAGCACTGCAAAGGAAGCCAAAATAACGTAAAAGGCAATACTCTATTGTGACAGTAAACATTAAAGTGAATTTGTAGATACGTTGCACACTATCTCGGGAACGACTAAAGACAGGAGTTCCGCTGTTTTATCATTGAACAAGACTGTTTTCCAAAAGATTTTCCAAGACGATGGTGATGCAGATCTGTCAAAATGGCCAATTTAGTAGTTACGTCGTTATGATTCCTCACCCTTAATTTGGAAAGGGAAAATTCAAAAGTTAATACCACGAAACTATATTTGCAGAAATGTTCTTTTGAGCCTCTAAGTGTAAAATTACGCAGAAGAAGAAGACAGTGCACATTTTCACGCGCTCTTTTCTTTCCAGACAGGTTCATTGTCCTTAGTTGAGTTGCTTGGCAACGCTTAGATGACCCCTTCATTTAAAACTTTTGGCTCTAAAACTTCTTCTGGAAAGCAGCGTCGATTTCAGTTTATCAACTCAAAAGTTTGCTGCCTATTTCCATCGGGTGATTACTTTATAAATCATCTTATGAGACATCTACAAGAGAAAATATTGTTTACTCCTCACTTCATTGATCTTGTGAAAACTCCTTCTTAGGAAAACTCTCGATTATTTATAAATCCGCTTTTGAAATAAGAGGCTTAGCAAACGTTTCTAAGGCTTCCAAAGGATTTGCACAACGAAGCCATAAGATACAGTGAGTACAGCGATCATTTCAAAGGATTTAATTTTCAAAAACATTAATGTCAGATAAGAATTTTAAGGCGAAATGTTCTATTCATTTTAACTGCTGTTCCAATTATACTCCTTCTCATCTTTTGTTAATTCTAACATATGCGTTAAAAATCGAATAGATGGTAAAAGAGAGTTTATTATAGCTGAAATGGTTCAAAAGCTAAATGCGGTTTTAAAGTGTAAGAAAAATAAAGGAATTGCACATTCCTTTTGGAAGAAAATTTCGTAGTTGAAATATAGATTAAGATATAGTTACGAATTTAATTTGACAACGAGAACCTACAAAATTATTTTGATGCAGATCACATACGATTACCAAATAAATAATAAAATAAACTAAAATTTGAGGGCACCAGATTTTTCTGAAGTTAAGACTATATGTGAAATTTTCTACTAGTATTTAAAAGCATCGTCTTGCCTATTCACTTTTATAGAGCGTACAACCTCAGAAGGAACATATGTTGCTAACTTGAAGAGAAGGCAAGTTTTTTTTTTAAAAAAACGTAGAATGTAATTTGTGTCAATTATACATTTTCACAGAATATCCATTTCCAACTATTAGTTGTTCAATCGGTTTACCAGCTGTTTGTTTGGTACGCTGTGAAATATTTGAAATGTTCAATCTTCGTTTTCTCCTTCTTTCCCTCGCATGCGCTCATTACTAACAGAAACGTACTTGTGATATAAAGAGCTTAATCTTTTCCGCATGTTATGATATTATTTCTGGGCAAACATTTAACGTGATTAACATAACGTAAATAGCTCATTCAGTTTCATATGAATAGTACAATATATAAGGTACGGGATGTATGTAAGTCGTATTGGGTGTAATAAGTTGTTTCAGTGTTCCACATGAGTTTATATGCATATATTAATTAAAAAGCTTTCTTTCGGAAGATATTCCATTAAAGCTTAAAACATACCTGGTATTGCACTTCCTGTTTTACCAAAATCTTTCATTTTAACTTCATGTTAGATTATGGAACATTTAGCGGAAAAGTGAATACCTTATCTACCTACTCGTAGAAAACCCCTCCACCCCATATTATCCTTTCCATGGAACATTTTCGAAAATTTTAATTTTCTCAAAAATGGCTCTAACGATTTTGATTAAAATATCATATATTTAAGATATTTTCATTACAAATAAAATGTACATCTTGAATTTTCTAGGAATGTCTCCAAAAGTATTCTTCATTGTGAACGACCTTTACATAACTGATAAACCATAAGAGATAGACAAACTTTTACTACACAAAAAATGTATATTGCGTTAAAATACACAATATATGGCATATACTTTTTTGTTGAGTGAACCATTTCCGAGATTGCTTGTTATTCCCTTAAAATTTCCAACACTTGTACTGTTTCTCAAATGGGAATTCGTTATTCCTTTTTTTTTGTCCTGGTAATGCAAAGGGAATGGAATACTCCACATAGCAACCAGCTCTTAAAATATTTGACTATCGCTTAAAGCCTACCAATTCCCCTTGCATCTACAGGAAAATTATCAATAAGACTAACATCTCGATATCTCGATTAACATGAAGCATATGGAGAATAGGTGTTTGTAAAAACAGTTTGTACAAGAGTAGAGAAAGTCATGTGAGTGTAACACATCAGATTTTTGGTCATTGTTCGCCTCAAGAGAGCTAATTATACCTGTTAGTATAAATTATTCATTCAAAATTGAAAATCACCAAAAGATTCATGGTTATGCTTAAAATGTGAACAGAGTATAATGTAAAGAGAAACTAACCAGAAGCTTAACAGTTGGAATTATTACTATTATTGCTATTATTATTATCATCATGAACATTATTATTATTATTATTATTATTATTATTATTATTATTATTTAATTTTACTATGCCTAAAACTGGCGAAGCAAAGGATATTCAAGTAAGGATTGCTAAAGCGAACTCTAAACAGCTGCATTGTTCAAACAGCTTCTATACATGCTTACACTGATTAAAAGTTTCAGAAATATGAGGTATTCATTTCGAAAACCCTTAAAAAATATTAATTTGAGGTTTTAATAAAAATGCATTGAAGTATTCTGTTCAGCCTACTGGCAATTACAAAATTCCATGGTTTCCACTCAAGGGGCAATAGCCCCAAAACTTGGCGCATGTCCTCGCCTGTGCAGAAAGGCAGATAGGAGGACCTCTATAGGCATGTCCTAACACATTCAAGAGAAGTACTTTACCCATGTTTGGCGATGTTGTTTGCCTGGGTCCATATTCCTCTCTCACAGGAGATTGGTGTGCTTCCTCCATGATCGATTTCTGCTTCCCAGAGTGCACCTGGAGCAGGCCGCTGTTCCCTCAGGATGCGTCCACCTGGAGCCAAACCAGAGTCTCTGTCCACTCTGATTCACATGTTTGCACTGAGGGGAAGAGTAGCTTACATTCTGTAAGGGCATTCACGACTTTTATTTATGAAATAGAGGAATTAGCAGCTTTGCTCGCGTCATTACATTTGGTGCAGAGATTCTTATCTTCCTCTCTCATTGCCCAACACTTCTTCTTTTCCTCTCCCTGTCTCTCCATCTTTCCCTCCTACTCTTTCTTACTCTCACTTTTCGCCCTTTACTATTCGCTCACTCTTTCCGCCCTCTCTTTATCATTTTTCTGTCTCTATACACACAATGCGGATATGATGTGAGGTTTAAAAACCAGTAATAAATCTATTTTAAGGCGTATTAATAAAAATTTGATGTGTTGCATTCACATGTATTTCTCTACTCTTAACTTTCTTACAAAAGCTATCCACTCCTTAATCGATACATATTTCATTACGCATTTACACATTGAGGATACAGTAGGCCAAAATCATCTCTATGTGATAGCTTTGAAATTCCGTGCTCTTTGCATGACCACGAGACAAAAAAAAAGCAACTTAACACTTGCAAAACAAAATATGAGTATTTGAAAATTCAAATCAATAACAAAGAATATCTCGGAAATATTTAATGCCACAAAACATTTTAATTTGACATAAACTGATTGCTTTAATCAGACCTACTTTTTTGTGTAGTAAGTTGGTGTAGTGGATATCTCTTATGGTTCACCAACTATATACCTAAAAGTCATTAAAATGAAAAGGACTCCGCAGGCTGTTCCTAGAATATTCGTGATATACATTTTATTTGCTACGCATGTATCTTAAACCTATGGTATTTTAATCGAAATCGTTAGAGCCATTTTTGGGAAAGTAAAGAATTGAACGTTTTTACATGTAAAGGGTAGTTTGGGGTGTGGAAATTTTATTAAAAATCTTCGTGTCGCATCCTAGGAAGATGTTGAACTTAAGTACCAAGTTTGGTAGTTAACCAAATTTTCGTTTATGAAAAATTCTACATCTTTACTAAAACTACCTTTTTTACTTTCTCTACTACGTATAAAAGTAGGGAAATTATTGTATTCCACCCAAAAATTCGATACCGAGATTTCACCGGAAATACATGTTTTGAGACCCCCTGAATACAAAAAAAGCATTTTTGGAAACTGGAAACATGTCCGTGTGTGTGTCTGTGTGTGCCTGTCTGTGGACAGCATAACTCAGAAACGAACAGTCGGATAAACACCAAACTTGGTATTTAGGTTCAGTATCTTCCAGAGATGCGACACGAAGGTTTTCAAGAAAATCCCCCCATCCCAGATTACCCTTTACATGGAAGATTTTTCGAAAATTCTAATTTTCTCAAAAATGGCTCTAACGATTTTGATTAAAATATCATGTGTTTACGATATTTTCATGACAAATAAAATGTATATCTTGAATTTTCTGGGAATGTCTCCAAAAGTATTCTTCATTGTGAACGACTTTTGCATAACTGGTAAACCATAAGAGATAGACAAAATGTTACTACACAAAAAATGTAGATCGCGTTAAAATACACAATTTATGTCATATACATTTTTTGTTGAGTGAACCATTTTCGAGATATTGCTTGTTATTCCCTTAAATTTTTCAATACTTATTTTCTCAAATGGGAATTCGTTATTCATTTTTTTGTCTTGGATATGCAAAGAGTTATAATCTGTGGCAAAGGGAATGGTGCTGCACCTAGCAACCAGCTATTAAGAGATATGTATGTGCTTAAAGGCTACTGTTTTTCTATATTGTCCTTGTAAATATATTTTCCCCTTACATCTACAACAAAATTAGCAATAAGATAGAGTCTGCAAATGTTTATCTCGATTAACATGAAGTAGATGGAGAATAAGCGTTTGTAAAAATAGTTTGTACAAGAGTAGAGAAAGTCATGTGAGTGTAACACATCAGATTTTTTATTCAGGGAGTCTCGGTATAGCACTTTTGAGTGGAATGCAATACTTCCTCTAGTTACTACAGGTAAGTACCTCGCGAGCTGGCTCCGCGGTAACTTGTGAGGTTCGTATTCGGGAGATCCCAGGTTCGACTCCCGTGGATCGCCCACTCTGATTATGGGTATTTCGTGGTTTTTTCTAGCCGATAGGTGAATACTGTTGTGGTTTCTTATCTAACACGATTTTCTTTGCATCGTTTCCCTTTCATTCCGCTTTCTTCTCATCTTTCAGGCGTGTTTTATTTTTTGTGGCGTACGGCGATGCCGGAAAGACACGCTTTTGCCAAAGTAAAGAGCACTCCCCATGGACTCTGGAGGGCTGCTTGGTCGACGGGTCGTTCATCGCCCTCTCTAGGCAGCTTAGCAGTGGGACATATCTTCAAGCCTGGAATTGTTAGGGACCTCTGCGCCTCTCTTTTGCCTGCGATCTCTAGCCTCCTGTGATTCCTTCACTTCATGCTTTCCTCCTGGGAGGTGGTAGCCGCTATGAATCTATGTAGGTCTAAATGCGCGAGGTGTCCCCCTTCTCTGTATAACCTATATCTATATACATGTTCTATAGATAAGTAGTAGAGAAAGTAAAAAGAAAGAAAAAGTATCACAGGAGTGTCTATAAAATAAATGTGTTGGTCCTCGTAAGAAATAGTTTTTATTAAATGTATTTTAATATAACATCTTCAAATTTTCTTTTGCATTTCTATACATGTTTTTAATATTCTCAAAAATTTGATTTGCAACACATTAGCTAGACTTTCTCTACCCATTCTTCTACAAATTGAGGTAAACGTTTGCATAAGTAGTTTCATTACATATTTCATTGTAGGTGCAAGGGCATACAAGAGGTTGAAACGATAGTAAACTCTTTAAAATCGGATCCTGTTTGTTGCTTTTGGAATTCCGCTGTTTGTATGACCACAAGAAAGAGACGAATGGCGACGTAACACTTGAAAACAAGTATAAGTATTTGAACGTTCAAACCAATAACATGGAATATATCGGAAATGGTTAATACCCGAAGTTTTATCTTGCATAAATTGCTTTTTAACGAGATATACAATTTTTGTGTGGTAAGTTTCGTCTTATGGTTTTATAGTTATACAAAGCTATGCAAAATTTAGTCATATTGAAACAGACTTCACAGAATATCCTCTGAAAATTCAGGATTTAAGTTTGTGTCATCCTTATGTGTTAAATGTGTCATTTTAATGAAAATCGTTAGAGGCGATTTTTTTTAAAATAAAAAAATAACGAAAAGTTTTTCATGTAAAGGGTGTTGTCTTGTCTTATTCGATACAGATTTCGTCATTGCTCTGGATGCATTTCAGCTTGCGCTACCTGTATCGTTTTACAGCCAATTCATTATGCCTGCACCCTTTACCAAGAAATACAGTCTCAAACACACATGGGTTCAAATACTTCTGCTTCTAAAAACATTTTCCCAAAAGGAATATATCTCTTGTGAGTCAAGGCATCACAGGAGCATATAATATGGTGCACTGTTTCAGTTTCTTTCTTGCACAACCTGTAATCTAAGTCACCCTGAAACACTCCCATCATGTTAAGATGCTTTTCACAGGAGCATGTCTTGTGAGAAATTCAATAATTGTTCTCAACTGGTCTGTTACATTTAATAAACTTTCAACTCTTTTCTTACTTGGTTTTCTAATAAATAGTTTTCCATGTTTGTTTCCTGTAGTTTTAAGCCTGGTTTTATGATGTTCTACTCTGGACCAGTTCTTAACAGCCTCTCTTACTGAACATCGATATGTTCTTAGAGATGACTTTGGCTCAATAAATTGTGAAGCTACTTCTTGTCTTACAAGTTCATCAGCTTTTCCATTTCCCTTTATGCCACTATGACCCGGCACCCAGATGATTTGAACTTCATTCTGTTCTGCCAAGCTTGTGAGCATGCTTAGGCAGCCAGTCCTGATGTTCTTATGACTACTTAGAGCCTTAAGTGCAGCTTGGCTATCTGAGAAGATAAGGATTTGTTTACCAGTGTAAGCTCTCCTTGCATTGAATAATATAAATTTCTGTTTCAAAAACAGTAGCATATTCACCCGGGGGGGGGGAAACTTTTTGCACCTTGGTCTTATGCCATATAAGGCTTATGCCATCCGGATCCTGTTCCTGAACCATCCTTTGAGACGCCTTTAAAGCACATTAAGGTTTTCTCGTAGTTTGCAGAGTTTTATTCCTCCAACATTCAGGATCAATAATGACTGTGAAGTTGCTTATAAAGTGTGTAATTGGAATGATATAGTCTGACCGCATTTCTAAAGATGTATTTCCTATGTATTCCTTAATTCTTAGCAAACCTGAGTCTATTTCCGGAATTCTCAGTTGCTTAGCTGTTGCAGTCTATAGAGTGCCATTATTGCCTCCTTCATTACAACTAAATGCAATGGAGTCAAGTTCAAGAGTGTCTCCATTGCTGCATCAGGAGTTGCTTTCATAACTCCTCCATATAAAGGGTAGTTTGGGGTGGGAAATTTTCTTGAAAATATTCGTGTGCATCCTGGTGCTGAGCTTTGAAGTAGGTATTTGGTTCACGTAAATATGTTTACGTAAGTATTAGTTGCTTTATGGGAGTTTGCAACACGCTTTGGGCGTCGGTTTGAATTTTTTGATTACGTAATAGTTACTGTTATTACGTAATATACTGCTACGTATGAGAAGCTGATTTTATGATGTGTTTTTGTTATTACACTCCAAGTTTTACACTATAATATTTAACTTTGTTATTAACACTGCTTCTATATATTACTTATGTTTGAATTTTGCCTCGGCTGCTTCAGTAATGTTTGTAGAGGCACGTTTCTTAGTCAGGGTGCGGTTGAAGTAACATTATTTGTTTGTGGTTTTGTATATGTTTATATTTGTTAGCCCCACATTTGGGAAGCCAATTTGCGATGGTAAATTTATAATGTTATTTGTGTATGTGTTTACTCAACGTGGTGACTCCATCTTGTGACGTGATTCATTTGTTAGGCTTGTTAGCTCCATCTGGTGTTAGCAATTTGCGGCAGTATTAGTGTTCGTTTGAAAGAATGCTACTGTTATTTTATTTAATTTTGGTTCTCTGTCCTCCGGCTAGCTATGATCTCTTGGTCAAACACTTCTCTTTATACAGGTTGTGTAAACGGAAAGGAATCTTTTATCCAAAGATAACACTGATGAAGAAATTTGTTTTACACTTTTATTGTCTAACACATTAACTATCACATTTACATATTGATCTTGACACTCGCCAAACTGAAACTGTTATAACAACTTCTTACTGATCACTTTTAATTCACGTACTTCAACCTTTTGTATAATTAACTTTACCATACTTGAGATTTTTCATAACTCTTATACGCGTAACTTGCGAATCGATAGCCGACGTGTAATATTTCTGCTGGACTGAAAGCGACGTGTATCATACAAATATTTTCGACGAACTGACGGAAATGCGACGTGTAGTGTACAAATAATTTTGATGAACTGACGGGGTCTTTACCTCTAACCTACCTTTTATACTCCTACACCCAGATATGCCTAAAGATTATAACTGAACTGCAATTGGCTAATAAAACGCGCCAACATTAGCGTCTAGTTTAATATCCAATGAAAATTATGAATACATATACTCTAGGGAAATGTTCCAGAAGATTCTAAAGGAAAACGCGCCAACATTACGTAACTTCCTCGTTTCCAATAATGATAAACAGCTCACCCCCTCGCTGCATTATTGCACGCTATTATTGTCAGTTTCAGTAAGGCAGTATAAACTTACTTCTCAACAATAATTACAATCAACAAACATCTCAAATCAATTATAACTAATATGATTTTCCGGGCTGTTATGCCGTGGTCTGCTGAAGAAAGATTTCCCAGACGTTTCGTCCACAACTGCGGTGGACATCTTCAGTGGCGCGGACGAAGTCTTGGTGAAAGTATCGCAGCGTCTGATGCGTTGGCCGTTAGTGCCGCTCTCTTTATAGTGTGGGCAGAGAGCGCCCACACTATAAAGAGAGCGGCACTAACGGCCAACGCATCAGACGCTGCGATACTTTCACCGAGAAGACTTCGTCCGCGCCACTGAAGATGTCCACCGCAGTTGTGGACGAAACGTCTGGGAAATCTTTCTTCAGCAGACCACGGCATAACAGCCCGGAAAATCATATTAGTTATAATTGTGACACCGGCCGTGAAAACCTACGTTCTTACATCTCAAATCAATGTCACATAATAATGCATATTCATACTATAATCATTCTTTACATTTAAATAATTTGTGATACAAATTACTGCATCACGGTATGACAATGATTGTAAACATCACAGAATTTAAGTTTTTTAATTCACTTCTTTTATTAATTCTTGCACATTTTTAAAAAGCACTACACTTTTTAAGAACTGTGAGAATCTTTAATACTTTCACTTAGCGCGTATACATATTTTTACGATTCACACGTAGAGAACACATCTTCTATCTGTTCACTACCAAGGTTTGCTAGTAACTGAGTAACTTTCAACGGTCAAAATCCGTAAGCTTCAGTATTTCAAGTAGTCCAATAGAATATCTGCATTTTACTTAAAACGTTTCTTTGCTGTTGATTGGCTAATTTTAAGCTGTTAGGGAAATTACATTATTCCTGCTTTATCATGACTAGTAATTTTCAAACTCTAAAACTCATTAGTACCTCATTGTTAGCAACTTAAAACTTATTATTCTCCCAGCTCTTGCATTATTAAAGTATATAATGTATTCACATAACATTATAAAATATGTTTATAAAAAATAAGCATTTTCAATGACTGTTACATACAATTCAAATAATTATTACATACATATTGTTTCAAGGTGGGCTGTTATTGAATTTACTTATTATAAAATGCAATTGAAATTATTCAGGTATTAAAATACTGCCTCAACTTAAATTCCAAGTTCGGTATTTATCCGACATTTCGTTTTAGAGTTATGCTGTTCACACGCACACGGGCATGCTCTCACGCCGGATTCAGGGGTCCTCAGAACGTGTACTGTCAGTGGAATTTTGGTATGACATTTTTGAGTAGATTACGGGCTTCCTCTACTTATTACAGGTACATAGTGGAAAGATAAAAATTCCACAATTACTTTAAATTTGCGAAAGTTGGTTTTTTCACATGTGCATTCATTTAAATATGTTAATCCAGATAAATGAAACCAAGCCAAGACATTTTAACAGTTTTAGTATTAAAAGGAGTTTAGGAATGAATGTGGAACAAAATGAATTGAAACCAAAGGATAGCTGAGCTGGATGACTCGGACGGTAACGTCTGAGGCCCACATTAAGGAGATCCCGGGTTCAAACCTTCGGGACCGACCATTCTGCCCGAAGGAGTTTTAGCAGTTTTCTCGATCGCTAGGAGATATTTTGCTATCATCACTATAGTACATTTCCTTATTCTTCACCGCACTACAAGGCATTGGCCGATCACCCATCCTGGATATGCTATGATCCAGAGTTTGTTTGCTCCTCGTCAGGCTACTGACCCAAGGCATTGGCTTGTAAGTCCTACAAAGAGGAAGTTAATCCATTGAAGAAGAAGAAACCAAAAGGTTTTGAAATGACTGATATAGATGTCTCCACCATCGCCGTGATAGAGCAATCAGCGTTTGACTTCTTAATTCAGAGTAAAGGGTTCAGTTCAATTCTGGGTTGGATACATGTAAATGTGGATGTGTTTCATATTAAAAATTATTGAAAAAAACAACGTTAAAAGAATTAAAGAGCTCTTTCTCAAATCATAGAAGTTAAAGGGGTCTGTACAAATAAAACCAAAGCGAATTTTCTCAAATTTGATAGCTCAAATTAAATGGGGCTATCACAGAAGCAAATAAGTCACGCCAAAGAGACGTTTGGGAGACAACTGGAACTATATGGGTAATAGTTGCCACAAAAGGCACTTTAAAGGGCACTTTTCGACTAAAGTGCCTTTTAACATGGTCACTTGAAGTGGTCTTAGTGTTCTGTTTCTTTGCAAAACCGAACGCTGCCGAGAGGTGGAGTTGTACATATCGTAAAGAGGACACAGTACACATCTGAAGGGGTCTAGCAGGATTGTTGACTATTGTTTGGTCCTGGTGTAACAACTTGCCTCAAAGTTTTCTTGTGTGTGCATTCAGAGAAGTCAATATCGGCGCGCTGCCCTGCATTCACAACTATTTTGCAAATGGATAATTCGCGAAATAGTCTGCTGTTTACTGAGACGTTTTTGCTTCTATTAAGGACTTTTACTAACGTGTTTTACTATGCGGTATGGTATTCCGTTACGTTACCTAGTACCGTAAGCAACGTCTTTTATCACGGTATTTTTGCCCCCATCACTAAACAGGTAACGTCAACAATGAAAGCCTTTGTTAAAGGATATGAAGAAGAGTAATTAAGGAACGAAAACGCCAGAATAAAGATATGCGAGGAGCGCCCTTATGAAAATCCTCAAGGAATGAGATGCACGGACACGGCTGAGCGTTTTACCATTAAAAGAGAGTCAGATTATTGGGTTGCTGACGTCACTGAGAAAGCGATGGGTAAAGTAGATAACATTGCTAGAAATGAATACTATAAACACTGTCTTATTTCGAGAAGAAATTTAGATGTAAGTTTACTAAGGCTACGTATTAGAAATATCAAATAGTTTACTATCAATGACTACAGTTTCAGAAAATCTGCTTTTGGATATTTTAGTGTTAAATTCCCTGATTTTTATATAAAATAAATTAGTTTGAAAGCAAAATTATGCTGTATGCTTTATTAATACTGAGCCTGAAATGTAACTAGAAACTTAATTCTTGATTTGACTTTACATTTGAGATGATATCTCGGTAACGTAACTGTAAGCAGTGTAAGATAAAATAAAACTTAGGGAAGTCGATAGAACTGAACAGACCGGCTGCGGCCGGTATTTTTTCCGATTATCTGAGAGGACAGTTGAATGGAAGGAGGAGAAACGGAAGGAAATTGAAAGGAAAGCGATAGGAGGAGGGATCGATGATAATGCCGATAACAAACCCTTGGCTTTCTCCCCAAAAATCTAATTGGCGTGACCACGCAAAGCAACAAGTTCCAAGGCTGGCCAATCCCCTATAATATTTCAAGAGAAAGAATTAACTGTCATTAAACTCTGTTTCGGATAGCTATATATTCTCACCAGAAGGACAAAATGCGTAGTAATGATGTATTTTATTAAAGACTCAATCATACATGGTTTTCTCGCCTTCACTACAAAACTATATCTCCTATTCTTCCTCCCCTACCTTCCTCTTTATCTACGCACATGAACCATTTATGTTATTACAGCGTGATCTTTAAGTCTCTCCACAGTGGTGGAATAAGCGAGGTATATGTTGGATAACCCTCGCTCCATGCATTTGTTATGCTACGATGATGGACTGATTTGAATGAATTTGGAGTAAGTAGTAAGAAGAGAAAATAAGTAAATAGTAATCATAATTAACTTAACCATTCACAGAAGATGTTGAAAATGCCCCTCATACTGTTGAAAGCACAGACTTGCACATTTAATTAAATTGTTTAACGCCTTGATTAAATTTTCTTTTGCCAGTGAATTAGTGTAATTATTTATTGTTGCCAATTCCAGTTCATCTATTGTTTTCGGATTATCTTTATACACTGTTGACTTTGCAGCATGCCAAAGAAATAACCGTAATCTACCACTTCCAGCAGCAAGAGCCGAACCAGTCTCACGAAATTTATTTACTAAATCGTAAGCAGTACTTTGAAGTGGTAACCTGCTTTGTAAACTTTTGTTTCACTTCTTCTAAAAACGTTCTCCACTTAACATACACTATTGAATCGAAAATGTTTTCAACTTAAATGAAAACAACATTTGTATACTGGAAGAGATATTCTGACATTGACAACCCTTGTTACAATAGGGATGGTGCTTCGGGCACGGATTGCGACCCGCTGCATCCTTGACAAGCATTAAACAATAGCTTGCTACCAACCGTTTTATGTATAGAAGGCTATTGACCTGCGGTGCTGCGGAGGGACTAAAAGATCGCATTGCATTATCAGTCGTTTGATGTCTTCTCCCTGGAACCCTTTTCGCACTATTTCTTCCAAGGGATCCCTTAGAAAGCAGTTTCCTGTAATTCAATTTCCTAGCCACTATCTTTCGCTGTTCATGATAAATTTCGACATCCTTCTTCCTTCCTCTATCCTTTATAAATCAGTTCCATTGTGTATTTTACATCCTCCATTTTTCTACTAACCACAATTCATAATCGAACAAATACCATCGAATATAAAATCGAATAAATACCAAAATTAGTAATTAGGTTCAGTAGCTTTCAAAGACGCGACACAAAGATTTTTAAGAACATCCCTCATCCGAAATCTACCCTTTACAAAGAAACTTTTTCGAAATTTTTTATTTTCTAAAAAATAGCTCTAAACGTTTTGATAAGAATACCATATATTAAAAATATTTGCATGACAAATAAAATGTATATCTTGAATTTTTGGGAATACCCTTTGAACGCCTCTTCATTTGGAATTTTGTATAATCTTGTACAATTGGCAAACTTTAAGCGATAGATGAAAACGTACTACACAAGAAATGCAGATATCTAAGACACACAATTTAATATTACTAACTTTTTGGGGGCATCAGCCATTTCCGAGATATGCGTTATTAATAGTTCAAATTATTTAATTCTTTTAAAGTCCTGTACATTTTCAATTGTTTCTATGCCATTGAGAGAGTATGGAATTTTAAGGCCAGCGTATAGTTCTAAAACATTGACTAATGCTACTCCCTTTTATTCTTTTTTATATAAATATAAGTATTTATCTTCATTGTAGAATATAAAATATTGTAAATTGAGGCAGTATTTTTAACACTTAAATGATTTCAGTCAAATTATATAATATGTAAATTCAATAACAGCACGACTTGAAGCAATATGTGTAAGTAATAATTTGTAAAATGTCTGTAAGTCATTACATATGCTTATATTATTATAAACATGTTCAATAATGTTATGTGAATGTATTACGTAATTTAATAATGTAGGAGCTGTGAGAATAATAAGTCAATAATGAGTAAGAAAGTTTAACAGTACTACTTGTCAATAATGTAATTTTAGAGACAGTTTAAAAATAGCCAATCAACAACCAGAAAAATCTTTAGTTAAATGAAGGTATTCTATTGGAGTAGGAATAGCCAATCAGAGACTTGAAATACAGAAATTTACAAGTTTAGACGGTTGAAATCAATTCAGTTGCCTCCAAACAGTGCTCATAACGAGACGTGTTGCTTCTAGACAGTGATCATAACCAGACGCGAGATGTGTCCTCGAGAAATTATTTACGTAATCGTGTGTGACGAAAACAGTATACGTGTTAAAAAGTGCAAGTATTAAATAAAAGAATCTCACAGCTCTGTATATCAGTAAAGTGCTATTTAATCTGTGTCGAGGATTAATAAAAAGGAGTGAATTAAAACTTAAAATATGTGTAAGCCTACATTCTTAGTCGTATCACAACTCTGCCAAGACTTGCATGTCTCTAACAATAATACTGACGCAGCCGAGGTAAACATAACTATTTAATACTTACAGAAACATTCAAATTACAAAATTAATATATTTTTTAAAAAAAATTGGGGTGAAGGCTACCGGAAAATGTTTACTATACCTGCGTTTGCAACTACTACAAGTTCGGATCCCCAGCAGTTGAAATATAATACATCAACTACCTCAAAATTTTGATGCCTAAATATATCTATTTCAATAAAAAAGATTCACTGCGAAATTGTTGATACTTCATGCCATTTTTCTTTCCGTTGTATCCACAATTGAACCGTTAACGAAATATGTAATGCAGCTATTTACGGAAAGGTTTATCTCGATTAAAATGAAGTAGATGGGAAAAGAAACTTTGGTAAGAATAATTTGTATACCCACTAATAAACGATAGAGGGTAGAGAAAGTCATGTGAATGTAACACATAAAAATTTGTTTTCAAGTGGTAAGTCACTATCCGTTTTTACTTTCTCTACTACGTATAGTAAGTAGGGGAAGTATTGTATTCCACCCAAAAATTCGATACCGAGATTTCACCGGAAATACGTGTTTTGAGACCCCTGAATCGAAAAAAAAGCATTTTTGGAAACATGTCCGTGTGTGTGTCTGTGAACAGCATAACTCAGAAACGAATAGTCGGATAAACACCAAACTCGGTATTTAGGTTCAGTACTTTCCTAGGATGCGACACGAAGATTTTCAAGAAAATCCCCCATCTCGGACTGCCCTTTACAAGGAGCATTTTTCGAAACTGTTGATTTTCTAAAAATTGGCTCTAACGATTAAAATACATTATAATAAACATATTTGCATGACAAATGAAATGTATGTCTTGAATTTTCGGGGAATATCCTGAGAAGTCCACTTCTGTTGAAAGAAGTCTTGTATAATCTTGTACAACTGCTAAACGTTAAGCGATAAACGAAAACGTAAGTCTGCCCAAAAATTGTAGATCTCTTTAAAACACTCAATTTACTTCAAATAAGTCTTTTTGTGGCATAAGCCATTCCTGAAATATCCGTTATTAATGGTTCGAATTGTTCATTACTTGGTAATTCTTTAAAGTTCTTTCAGCACTCTGTTGTTTCTCGCAATTGCATGGAAACAGTGTGTAATTTTTAGGGCAGCGTATAGTGTCCAGTTCTTTAACATTTTACTATCGCTGTTGCCTTTGTATCTATAACCAAATCTGTGATGTAGCTAGTTCTGTAAAGGTTTATTTGGATTAAAATGTAGTAGATAGAAAAATAAGCTTTAGTAAAATAGTTTGTATCTGTGTGCGAAGGTTCTACCAGGTCAAGAACCGAAGCCTAAGACGGGTCACTTCAATCGTGGGGGTTTCCCCATGACGCTAATACCTTATTTCTTAAAAAGCCCTCCCTGCTTACACGAGGATGGAAGTTTAAATTAAATTAAATTAAATTGAGTTTTATTTATGGACGCTCTTTAACTACTATGGTCCTTAGCATCCCATTCTATATTGGGCGTGAAAGACCGGTAATTTTGCTCAGAGGCCTCTTTATCAGGCTTGAGGTTCTTTTACGTGCCGTAAATCTACGACACTGGATCACCGGCTTTACTTCCCTTCCGAAGGAAGCCATGCTAAGGATTTTTACGCCCATGAAATCCATCGCCCTCCGCCGGGTTTGAACCCGCGACCTTGGGATCTAGAGGCTAGCACGGTACCACTAGTCCACGGAGGACGACGAGGATGGAAGTGGATACTCACTTACTCGCGTCATCCCTAAAAGGGTGACTACCAAAAACCTCGGCAATCTAGCATGCGTCTACCAACTCTCATGGTTGGTGCCGGAGAACATCGGGGCGTCTCACAACCCCGCTTGGAGGGAAAACCAGACAGGCGTACCCAATCTCCCATGAGTATCGGGAACCTCTGCCCCGCCGAGTCCAACCCAATCCGAACAACTCCCCATTGGGAGGGGCTCGAATGTTCGGCCCAACGTACTTCTAGTAACGTCAGAAGTACCACGATGTGAAAGTCATGTAAACGTATCACGTCAGATTTTTTTTGTATCGTGGTCATGCAAAGAGCAAGTAATTTGAAAACCATCACATAGTAATCTACTTTTTAAAAATGTGACTATTGCTTTAGCCTACTATATTTTTATACGTACAACGAAATGTGTAATCTCGTTAAGCAAGAGTTAGTGGAAGAATATGCTTTTGTAAGTATAATTTGTAGAAAAATGTGTAGAGAAAGACATGTGAATGCAGCATATCACTTTTTTATCTTTGTTTCGATAACCGCAGCGTTTTACTTGTTTGCGTTTATCTGCTCCTCGCATTCCTCACACTAGCTTTGCACGTTGTGTTCATTACGAGATATAATCGGCAACACCTGGTGCTTTTGTTCAGTTCCTGGGTAAGATATGACCATTGTCATTATACGCGGTGAAGTATCGGGTATCGTTCCTCCACTATTATCGACTGCTCCACATGTCTTGTTACAACTTGTCGATATCCCACGTTAACGACCAGGTCGCGATCTCGTGCCATTGTGCTGCCCATTAAACCGCCGTGACGCACGCCATTTCCTTTTTTATATGGCTCAATATGAAAGCTGTGTATTTCCCCTGGGTCCAGTCGAAAAGCAACCCGGACATCATTATGTTCTCTGCTCCGAAAATCATATCTACACTTTAAAAACGTGTAGATAGTATAAATTTTGAAGGGTTTCTCAAAGTATGTTCCGGGAACCCTAAAATTCCGCGTTTGTTTCTTAAGGATACTCGGTGTTAAAATGGCTAATTTCTACAAATTTTAACAAATTCAGTTGAATTTTTAATACAGGTTTATTAAACGTAATTTTAATAGAACATTAATTTTCAAGATATGATTTAGTTAATTTTTCATAAAAAAATTATTCAAAGAATGAAAATCGAGTCATATGATTCGCGTGGTGAACACTTCAAAATATTAAACTTTAAAATTGTTCATGTTATTTCGTATTAACTGTTTACCGTCTATGATTAAAATAATAATGTATGTAGCACTTTTAATTTTCAAAACTCAATCATGTATTAAATTATTAAAGTGCTAAATTCAAACCTTTGCGTACTAGGAATAACTCTTCAACCATCTTTAAGTAGTGGCTACCATGCTAGCCTCTAGTTCCCGAGGTCGCGGGTTCAAACCCGGCGGAGGGCGATGGATTTTTTCGGGCGTAAAAGTCCTTATCATGACTTTCTTCGGAAGGGAAGTAAAGCCGGTGGTCCCGTGTCGTAGATTTACGGCACGTAAAAAAATCTCAAGCCTGATAAAGAGGCCTCTGAGCAAAATCACCGGTCTTTCACGTCCGATATAGAATGGGACGAAAGAACCAACATTTGAAAGAAGGTTAACAAAAATTAAAATTAAACTTTAAAATTTCACGCAATATTTGTCCACGGTTGCGCATATTCATTTGAACGTCACGTTTGGATGTTTATATAACTGGAAGGACAATTCCTTAATTAGATCCTGTTTCTACAAAGTTTGAGGCTTTTTTTTCAATTAAAGTTTTAGATAATATATTTTCTTAAAGTTCTGTCAAGAATTCAGCATGGAGTAGCCTTGGTTCCATCCTGCTGTAATCAAATTATTTTACCAGCAGAGATCGCATATCTATTTCTCCTTATTGTATTAACTGCTTAGATTCTTCTAGTTAGCTCTCTCATCTCCACTTCTCTAGATTTTAGGTGAATAACTAATGCTGTCTCTAACGATCTATGCTGAATCTGTGAAAACCAAAATAAGGGAAAGATGCTGCAGAAAAATATTAATATTAGTAGGAAAGAGAAGTGCCAAATTTGTTTACAGTATCTGTAATAGTTTCACAGAGAAAGGTGCATAAGTGTTGAACATTTTTAAACTGAGAGAATGAAAAAACAACAACTGCGGTTTTTTTTATTGCTTAGGAAGTAGTTTGCATACTTAAAACCCCCATAACTATAGTCAGCTTCTTTCTCCTGGTATTCTGCAGCTCTTTTCTTCCTCCCATTTCTCTCTTTTTGCCCTTCTTAACGACATGTTTAGCCATTATCGATCATTCAATCGATGATGTACTGTTACCTTTACGGTTTAATAAAGGCTGAATTATGCGTATATCATTATTTTTACTTTCTCTGCTTGTATAGTAGGTAGGGGAAGTATTGTATTCCACCCAAAAATTCGATACCGAGATTTCACCGGAAATATATGTTTTGAGGCCCCCTGAATCCAGAAAAAGCATTTTTGGAAACATTTCCGTATGTGTGTCTGTGTGTCTGTGAACAGCATAACTCAGAAACGAACAGTTGGATAAACACCAGACTTGGTATTTAGGTTCAGTATCTTCCAGAGATGCAACACAAAGGTTTTCAATAAAATCCCTCCACCCCAGATTACCCTTTATATGGAACATTTTTCGAAAATTTTAATTTTCTCAAAAATGACTCTTAATGATTTTGATTAAAATATCATATATTTAAGATATTTTCATGACAAATGAAATGTATATCTCGAATTTTCTGGGAATGTCTCCAAAAGTATTCTTCATTGTGAACGACTTTTGCATAACTGGTAAACCATAAGAAATAGACAAAATTTTACTACACAAAAAATATAGATCGCTTTAAAATACACAATTTATGTCATATACATTTTTTTTGTTGAGTGAACCATTTTCGAGATATTGCTTGTTATTCCCTTAAATTTTCCAATACTTATACTTTTTCTCAAATGGGAATTCGTTATTGAGTTTTTTTTTTGTCCTGGTAACGCAAAGAGAATGGAATACTGCACATAGCAACCAGCTGTTAAAATATTTAACTATCGCTAAAGCCTACTATAATCCCCTTGCATCTACAAGAAAATTAGCAACAAGATTAACATCTCGATTAACATGAATGGAGAATAAGCGTTTGTAAAAATAGTTTGTACAAGAGTAGAGAAAGTCATGTGAGTGTAACACATCAGATTTTTATAGCCTTACTCTACGAAATAAGTGACAGAGTTAGACCTTTTGTTTCATTTTTGCTCTGTATCAGAACTATTATGTTAATATGTAATCTCTTCACATCAAAATTTTCAAATTTCATTATTATGCTAACATAGCGTAAGCCATAGAGTGAAGGGCACCCATATAGTAATGGACACTGGGACTTCAAAGAGTGTAAAAATACTCGTAAGCCTTCTGGCAGCGGTATGCCTCAGCTACCTGTATCTCTATGTCAACAGTTCTCTTAGCTACCTGCGTCTGCAGTCTCCATGGCTGGGGGCCACGCAGTGAGCATAAACAGATGTTTGTTTGTTGGTGTGTGGAAAGCATGTAAGTTCGTTACGAAATCTAACGAATTTGTTTAGAAAAGGGTATCCAGTTTTTAGGAATGTAAGTAAATATGGTTGTACTTATTACCAGTCTGAGTGCAGATGAGTCAGCTGCCCCTGTTTATTTTTTAATTTATGCAATGTGCTAAGCGACATATTTGAATTAGGCCTTTCTTGAATGCTTCCAATGGCTGATTTGCATAACAATTTATAGAGAAGGGATAGATAACTCAGTGAATAAGTGTTTTGCAGGACATAATGCAATCACTATGTATGTCGATACAAAAAGCATCCCACCCTGACTCTGGGAGCTGCAGTAACACTTTTAGCCAATTTAACAAATCTTTATTATTTAGCATTCCTATCATATACATTGCTTGATACAACCATTTGAAAACAAAATGGCATATCTACGCAGCGCGGCCAATTGGATTTAAGCCGTCAGTCAACGTTGTACAGCCTTGTCAAAAATGCTAATATTAGGTAGATAATTTCTCGTATGTCGCAAACTATGGCGTAATTCAGATCATACAGTAAATGTAAGACTACTGTACTTTATTTGTTTGAATAAAAACTACCAAACTGAGCTCAAAACACTGTATGACGTTGCAAAAAGCATGTAAAGATTCGAGGTGGGGTCTAGTTCTACGATTACTAATTCGTATAAGAACCTCAGCTCGAAAGCTAGCATTAGACGAATGGTATTATCATGGTTGCTTTAACACTGTTCCACTTGAGTTCTGGTTCAAATCCTTCGTGTTAAGTTCAAGCTTTTTATTACATTTTGTTTCATCTCTTTGGGTCTATAATTTGATATTATGATATAAATAACATTGTTGATAACATTATAAGTGTGTAAAAATAGAATAATCACCATGTTTTCCACCGTAAAAGAAGAAGAATCTCAAAGCCCAAATCATCTACGGGTACTCATACGTGAAATATGCAGGCAGATTACACCGCGCATGTTACAGCATGCAAGAAGGTCTCTCCGGCAACGTACACAAATGTGCATTGATGAAGGGGGTCGTCATTTTTAACATTTACTTCGTTGATGAAGCACGCTCTTTAGCAATTTATTATTCTGTTTACCCGTGAATTAGCACATTTACAACTCCTTTGTCAATAGAAGTAAAGCATAAGGTTTAAACATGAAACAAAAACTGTTACATTTAATATCGTCGATATGCGCCCAAAAGAATGAAAGCTAACCACGTAAAACGCTTTACAACACCAGACACGGTACAGATTATTAGGGTAAACATGATACACAATTATCTGATTGTAATTCTTGTGTCTTTGGCTCACAAGAGAGCCAATAACAAAAATAAATAAATTAGTACACTAAAATACAGAAAGTAAACACAAGGAGAATATAAACAAAAAGAACCAAAACCATTTGATGTTTGTATCAGATTGGAACCTCCGAAGCTAACCTTTACTCACCACATCCCGGCAGCTAACCCACTCGGCCAAAACCCACGTAGTCTATCCCGCTCTTCGGGAAAACATTCTTCTATCTCCTTGTAAGCATTATATCTATGAAACGCCGTCTGTTTTAAGGCTTTTGCAGCTCTTTAGTTCTCATTCAGGTCTTTAATCATTAATGCTAGTTGCGCATAGTACCGAATAGAAGGGCAGAGCTACAATAAGTTTTTTTTTTTTTTGCTAAGAGGGTCAACTGCGGGTTGCATATATACGAATACCTAGGGGCAACTGACTCACCTGCTATATTAGCCAGGATTATAAACGCATTTTTATTCATTTGTCCAACTCCAGTAAACAAAAAATAACCCACAAATGGTAGTGCCCATGACTGTAAATATTTGAAACTGACAAAATAGTGATGGACATGGGGTGCCGATCTCTATGTTTATTGGTGTATAAACATTATGCCTTTTTATTTTATTAATGTTTTACTATGGCTTGTGTGTATATATTTTAATAAAAAGGCACATGTAGAATGTTTTTAACATTAATGGGCGTAGTGCCCATCAGTGTAACATTGGGGATGCCCATTACCGTGACCTCCTCAATAAAGGGAAATCTTAAGGGTCAATTTAAGTAAGCATTATTCCAAAAACGTCACATTGTCCTAAGCGTATAAGTATCATAAATGCTTAAGCGTATTTATTTTATTCTAACCCAAAAATTCCCAATAAAGGAAAGGAACCCTACAAAAAAAGAAGAATTTAACAGCCGCTGCAGTTGCTGCTACGCGATGGAGAAAAGATTAAAATCGCAGCAGGAAATTTCGGTGTCCCTAGGTCTACACTTCAGCGCTACCTTAAAGGACAATCTAAGTCAACGTTTGGTCTCAGTCCGATTTCACAGTACACATTCTACATGCTAACCTGGGCGCTCATCAAGCTCATCAACCTTTTCAAAGGCGTGTCCTGCACTAGCGGATAAGGTATGGGCTACCAATCACGATAAGAGGTCTGTATGACAAACTGAACGCACTCACCTATCTCTTTCTCTGTTAGCCAGTACGATCCAGAGCGTAAACAAATATTTAGTTTCTACGCCATTTTGTAAGCGTTATTGTGGTTATTGGTGTAACTATTCAGCAGAAGGACTGGCGCACCCTTGCACCGTGGCCTAAAGGCACGTACAGCGATAAATAATGTGACATAAACGCGAGGTGCATGAGATTTTCTTTGGCACTCTTTGTACCTGTACAAATATGGAAACAGAGAAAGAGAAGTAGGAAAGAGAGTGAGAGACAAGATCTCTGCAGCTAAAACGGGTCCTGTTGCCGACTAAACTGATCCTGTATACGTTTGCTAAGAAGGACTATATCGGTCACCCGAGACGCTAGTGAATGAGACTAACCTCCATAATTAGTTCTACGTGAGATGAATTTTGGTCGCGACTGAAATGCCCAGGTGTCTTTTGTTTTCTCTACCTATAGTAAGGAGAGGAAGTACTGTATTGCACCCAAGAAGTGGATACTGAGTTTTCACCGGAAATACAGTTTGGAAACTCCCCGAGTAAAAAACGACATTTTTAGAAAAGGCTCTGTGTGTGTGCATGCGCGTGTGTATATAAATAGCATAATTAAAAAACGACATCTCGAATGAACACCAAATTTGGTATTTAAGTTCAGCATCTTTAAAGCATGCGACATATGCAACACGAATATTTTCAACAGAATTTCCCACCCAAGCTACCCTTTACATGAAAAATCTTTGGTTATTTTTTATTACCAAAAACTTGCTCTGTGATTTTCATTAGAATACCACGTCTTTAAGATATACCCACAAAATAAAATTATATCCTAAATTTTTGCGGATACTTTGTGAACGCATTTTGCATATTTTTATAGAACCAGTAAGCCATAAGACAAAATTTACTACACAAAAATTTCGTATCTCGTTGGAAACACAGTTTGTCACATAAAGTTGTTTGTTCCGAGATATTAGTTGTTATTGGTTTGAAAGTTCAGATGCTTATACTTTGCCGTGCTGTAGTGGTTACCATGCTAGCCTCCAGTTCCCGAGGAGGCAGGCTCAAACCCAGCGGAGGGCGATGGTTTTTTTCGGGCGTAAAATCCTTCGTTCGGAAGCGAAGTAAACTTGGTGGTCCCGTGTCGTAGATTTACGATACGTAAAAGAACCTCAAGCCTGATAAGAGGCCTCGGTCTTTCACACCCAATATAGAATGGGACGCTAAGTACCACAGCAGTTAAAGAGCGTCCATAAACAGAGCTCAATTTAATTTACTTATACTTTTTTTAAGTGTTAAGTCGCCATTCGTTTGTTTCTCTTCGTATACTTATTTCAAGTAGTAAGTCGTTATTACTTTTTTCTGGTGGTCATGCAAGGAGCATGAAATTTCAAAGCCATCACCTAACTATCCGCTTGTTAAAATCTGACTATCGCTTTAGCCTGCTATATTCTATATTCTGCTATTAACCTCCTCTTATGTAGGACTTACACCCCCCCCAGAACTTACAGGTGGGTGCCTGGGGTCAGAAGCCCGTCGAGGAGCAGATACTCATGGATCAGACAGATTATCCAGGATGGGTGATGAGCCCGATGCCTGGTATGGGAGGAAGGAAGGAAGTAGATGAAACGAAATGAAAGGTGATGACGGAGCAGTTGATGGAATGAATGGCTGGGGAAACCGGAGAACCCGGAGAAAGCCCACCCAGACGCCGCTTTGTCCCACATGCGGGTCCCTGGGATTGAACCCGGGCCGCCTCGGTGAGAGGCGAGCGGTCTAACCACTCGGCCACGGCGCCGCCAGCCTGCTATATTCGTATACCTATAACGAAATGTGTAAATGTGTATTGAAAGTTTATCTGAGTAACAAGAAGTAGATAGAAGAATAAGCTTTTGAAAGAATAGTTTGTGGAAGAGTGAGTAGAGAAAGTAATGTGAATACTAGACATCAGATTTTTCTTTCAAGGCATGAGAATTCAGTTAGGTGTCCATAAGTCTATGTGTTACGGACCAGCGTTTAATTCTCTTCAAACGAGACGTGCTTTGGTATTTTACACTCCAGAAATGTCCATCGCAATTGCCAGGACTGAGGACGGCTATCATGACTCTGGAAATCAGCGTGCTTCTACTTGACAACTGACGAGGATATCACAGAAATCCATAAGGGTAAAAAGTTATTATTATTTTTTTGGATATATTAGATTCCATAACAATTGCAAAGTACATTACAAAACATTTAAAAATCGCTTTCAATTTCATGTATGGTTTTAAGTACCTATAATGATACTAATTGGTATTACAAACATTGAAGTTATAACAATGCTTCTAAATGTCCTTGTCTTAAAATTAAAAGGGTTAGCGGGTTGAGAAATCTATCCCTCGTTTGTAATGTTTTGAAACACTTAATCTAGTATATGTTCACATATACTGACCGTTAGTAGGCACAAACGCGCTTTGAGCTTCTCTCATCTGATGCATATACTCCGGAATATCTTTAAGATGATTTCTATGACTCTTACAGTACTGTTTGATTTGATTTTCTGTTCAGTGACTTATAGGAAATTGCGTTTATAAACTGTTTTTAACTAAAATTTAGATGCGTTAAACCCTAGAAAAACTACAGAAAAAACAAGACCATAGTTTAACTGACTTTCTGTTAACATCTTCAGATCGCGATGTTAATGCTTAGCTTAATTTAATTGATTGCTAGAACGTTCTAGCGTCTGAGAAAATCTTATCAAATGATTCAACAATAATGAACTATTTTAGTAACGGTTAATCTTCAGTTATATTACCTACTTTCGTTGTAGAAATTCTGAAATATTCAAGCTTAAAAGAAAAGATATAATACTAAAATATTTCTATCACTGCCACCACCACAACCACCGTCACAATCACCACCACAACGGCCATTGCCGCCACCACCACAACCGCCGCCGCCACCGCCACTATCGCTGCCACCCCCGCCACAACCGCCGCCACCGCCACTACCATCACCGCCGCCGCTAGCACCATCACTATCAGCACTGTCGCCATCACTGCCACTGCTACCGCAACCACCACCACCACCACAACCACCACCACAACCGCCGCCATTACCATCGCACACGTCACTACCAACCCCGCCACAGTCGCTGCTGCCACCACCACAACAGCCGTCGCCACCGCCACTACCACCAATACCGCAACCACCACCACCACTACCACAACCACCACCACAACCGCCGCCATTACCATTGCACACGTCACTACCAACCCCGCCAACGGTCGCTGCTGCCACCACCACAACAGCCGTCGCCACCGCCACTACCACCAATACCGCAACCACCACCGCCACTACCACAACCACCACCACAACCGCCGCCATTACCATTGCACACGTCACTACCAACCCCGCCAACGGTCGCTGCTGCCACCACCACAACTGCCGCCGCCACCGCCGCCGCTAGCACCATCACCATCAGCACTGTCGCCGCCACCGCCATTACCACCACTAACGCAACCACCATCATCACCACTACCACAACCACCACCACAACCGCCGCCAATACCATCGCACACGTCACTACCAACCTCGCCACAGTCGCTGCTGCCTCCACCACAACCACCGCCGCCGCCACCGCCACTACCATCACCGCCGCCGCTAGCACCATCACCATCAACACTGTCGCCGCCACCCCACTACCACCACCACCGCTGCCACCCCCGCCACAATCGCCGCCACCGCCACTACCACTGCTGCCACCCCCGCCACAATCGCCGCCACCGCCACTACCTCACCGCCGCCGCTAGCACCATCACCATCAGCACTGTCGCCATCACCGCCACTACCACCACTACAAACACCACCACTACCACAACCACCACCACAACCGCCGCCATTACCATCGCACACGTCACTACCAATCCCGCCACAGTCGCTGCTGCCACCACCACCACAACCGCCGCCGCCACCGCCACTACCATCACCGCCGCCTCTATCTCCATCACCATCAACACTGTCGTCATCACCGCCACTACCACTACCACCACTACCACAACCACTAGCACAACTGCCGCCATTACCATCGCACACGTCACTACCAACCCCGCCAGCCACAGCCGCACCACCACTGCAACCAACACCACCACCACTGCTGCCACCCCCGCCACAACCGCCACCACCACTACCACCACTGCTACCACCCCGCCACAATCACCGCCACTACCACTACCACCACTACCACAACCACTAGCACAACTGCCGCCATTACCATCGCACACGTCACTACCAACCCCGCCAGCCACAGCCGCACCACCACTGCAACCAACACCACCACCACTGCTGCCACCCCCGCCACAACCGCCACCACCACTACCACCCCGCCACAATCACCGCCACTACCACTACCACCACTACCACAACCACTAGCACAACTGCCGTCATTACCATCGCACACGTCACTACCAACCCCGCCAGAGGCATTGTTACCACCACCACCACAATCGCCGCCGCCGCGACAACCACCACCGCCGCCACTATCATAACCATCAACACTGTCGCCGCCACCACCGCCAATTTTGTACGACTTATCCTTCGCGATTACACCAGGTTAGGGTGGTGTGCGGGATTTGAACGCCCCCTGGTCTTCTTTTGTTTGGGTTGCCAGATGGCGTCTGTGTCTCACACCGAGGTTTGCTACGGAAAGTAATAAATAAAATAAACTCAGTTTTATTTATGGATCCTTTATAACTACTAATGGTCTTAGCACCCCATTCTATATTGGGCGTGAAAGGTCGAAACGTTTGCTCAGAGGCGTCTTTATCAGGTTTGAGGTTATTTTACGTGCCGTAATTCTACGACACGGGACCACCGGCTTTACTTCTCTTCCGAACGAAGCCATGCTAGGGATTTTCACGCCTGAAAAAATATCCATCACCCTCCGCCGGGATTGAACCCGCGACCTTGGAAACTAGAGGCTAGCTTGGTACCCATAGACCGCGGAGGAAGGTGGCTGCCTAGCTCTGGGTGTTGTTCCCCGGAGCTTCACCTGTGTGCGTCTTGCTAAATAACCTCGGTGAGTTCTTTCTAAAGACTCTTGTAGTTGTCCTAAGGGCAAGTGAGCACGTTTGGTCTTTCTGATGTTTCATTTTTCGGTGTTCGTCTTTCTAAATTGCTTTAATATTTTATGGTCACAAGTGGATTACTAAATTTCTTATTGATTTGTTATTGTCATTTGGAGACACATTTTAAGGGTAATGTTCTGAACTTGAAATGTGTTTCATTGTGCTGATTTATGCTGTTTTACTCTTTGGTCGGGTAAGGTCTTTTTAGGTAATTTATGGGATTTGAAATATTTCTGAATTGTGATTACGGGCAATTAAATTAATGGTTGTGTATGCTGGTACTGAATGATGGGCTTTTTGAGAGTACTTCTTGTTGCAGAATGTATATAGGGGACACATGTATATCTGGAGAAGCCATTCTCTAACCTCATTACCCTGGGTGTCTGTAAATTCGTGTGAAATATTTATAGATAGAACATTCCAGTATTACAGAACAGTTAAGCATACTGTAAGTACAGCAAGAGGCGTAAAGAATAACTTGTAATATAATCAATTGTTGTATTCGTTGCTTCCTAAAATACATTGTTGAATGGGAAGAGTGAGAAAGTTACCTTTCTTTATCGTATCCCTGTGACATTTCTGGAAATCCCTATCACATTCAAATTTACCCAGCGTAAAAACAAGTATAAAATGAGTATATACAAAGCACACCGCAGTGCACTATGGAGTTAATAGGATTTTCTAATGAAATAGTTGAGTAATGATTTAGTGGAATAAAGCCTCTTTGCTAAGCGACAAACGAAAATGATCCTAAATCGTATTAAACGCATTAGTATCCATACATCAAACTGCATCCCCCCTGAGGAAGTGAAGTGTCGAAGCGTTGGGAGGAGTTTAATCCTATAGCTGCCTCATAAGCCCAAATAGTGTAAATCTTTGATATATTCAGCGCTTTGTAAACCTCTATACAGCTTTTACTTTATATAGGAAACACCAAAGGCATATGTTTTAATCGGTGATTGTGTAGTGCATAGCCACCATCAGTCCCCTCTATTCCTTTGTATCTAAAACGAAATGTGCAATGAAAATATTTCTGGAAAGATTTATCATGATGAACATAATATCAGGTGGCCCAAACCGCCATATTTCAAGTGTGTAAATATCCCTTCGTGCGTTAAAAGAGTTGCAGAACTCAACGGGGTAATTCCAATAAACACAGATCAGTGAGGAACTGGTGATTTAGCGTGAGCGAGCTTCGTTTTTCTTTCTTTCTTTCTTTCAAAATTCCATTTATACCTCGCCTTTAACTACAAAGGTATTATCAGCGGCTTTTCCTTTGGAATATATTATTGCCTATAGGCAAGTCGTTGGGTTTCTAGTAAACCTTGAGTTTAATCATCTTGGCTAGAGAAAAATTCCCAGCCTCAGGCGGGAATTGAACCTAGGAACCCTCACACAGCAGGCAGGTGCTCTACCAACTGAGCTACGAGGCCAGTCGAGCTTTGCTGTACACATCTTGCTTATCAGTAAAGACGATGAGCGGTTCGCGCTCATTGAGAGGCACTTCCAAGGCTAGCAATAGAGGGTACATGTCGTGATGATAGACAAAAATAGACCGTAAAAGTCTTAGAATATTTACCACTTCAGTTACACAGACTTTATTTTCCAGGGAAAAAAACTCACGTTTTAGGCTAAAAAATAAGTGAAATGTCTTTATTTGATATATCCGTATCCTCCCATATCTATTTTTTTAAAATTGTCTTTACGCTGTTCTTGTCTAATATTACGGACTATAAGCAACACACATGAGAGCACACAGTGTTTCACTGCCATTTTTCCGCTTGCTATTATAAAGGTTATTCTTATTATTATCATCATAAACATCATCATCTGTTATACTGAGTTCACTCATTGAATAGGTGTTCGAAATGTTGCCCTTGTTGATTAATGCGATGTTCCAACCGTCTCCGTCTATCCATGTAGACGTTTCTGAGAACAGTAGTAGTGGTGGTGGCGGTAGATTTTAGGGCGCTAATGCGCCAGTTCCCAACTGACCAGCGTTTACTTAGAATTGCCCCGTTGAGTTCTGCAACTCCTTTAATGCACGAAGAGTTGTCTACACACGTCAATTTGCGCGCGGTTGAGCCCCTGGTATATGCTGGCTTTGAAATTCTATACTCTTCACATGGCGAAGATAAACAAACGAAACGGGACGTGGCAGCATAACAGTGTAAACCATTTGAAAATGGAAACCAATAACAACGAATGTGTTAATAGTACAAAAATGTTATTTGACATAACATGATCTACATTCCATGTGAAGAAGCTTTTGTCTATCCATTACGGTTTACCAGTTATACAAATGTGTATAAAATTCATTCAGAATGAAGACGACTTCTCAGGCTATTCGCAGGTATATAATGGCAAGTATCCGAAATGTGGTATATTTTAATAAATATAGTTAGTCATACTTAGGAAAATAAAAACTGAGAAACTTTTTCCATGAAAATTGTATTGCGTGTGGGAGGATTTTTCTGAAAAGCTTTCTGTCGCATTCTTGGAAGATGCTGAACTAAAAGACCCAGCTTGGTGTTTATCCGACATTTTTGTTTAGTTGTGCTGTTCATATACACACATACACACCATGCACAATTTCTGAAGTTGTTGTATTGTTTCGTTATTTGCCCCACGCTTTGGGAGCCAATTTAAAGTAGGTTGCTCTTCACGTATTGAAAAGCCGATTTGATGTAGGAGTTGTATTGTAGTTATTATGTTGGGGAGCCGAACTTGAAGTAGTTGCAACCGCAGTATGGTACCCGGTAGGCTTCGCCCCAAATGTACTTTCCGGTTGTCTATGCCCCAAATGTTTAAAAAAAATATATTAACTTTTCAATTTTTACTGTTTCTTTAAATATTATATATTTATGTTTGCCTCGGCTACGTCAGTATTTATTTTTAGAGACATGAATGTCTTAACAGGGTTGTGGTGCGACTGAAGAATGTAGGCTTACACAGATTATAATTTTACTTCACTCCTTTTATTAATGTTTGATACGATTTAAATAACGCTTCACTGATATAGAGAGCTGTGAGATTCTTTTATGAATTACTTGCACTTCTTAACACATAAAGTATTTTCGTCTCACACGAATACGTATTAAATTTCTCGAGGACACATCTCGCGTCCGGTTAGAAACACTGTCTACAAGCAACACGTCTAGTTATGAGTGCTGTCTACAAGCAACTGACTTAATTTATACCGCCTAAATTTGCAAATTTCTGTATTTCAAGTCTCTGATTGGCTATTCCTACTCCAATAGAATACTTTAATTTAACTTAAGCTTTTTTCTGGTTGTTGATTGGCTATTTTATAAACTGTCACAGAAAATTACATTATTGTTGCTCCAAGAATGGCTAGTAGCATAATTAAACTATCTTACTCATTATTGCCTCAAGGTTACCTCATTGTTAGCAACTTTTAACCTATTTTTCTCACAGCTCCTACATTATTAAATTACGTAATATATTCAAACATTATTGAACATGTATACAATAATATAAACATTTACAATGACTGTAATATATACTTTTTATATGTTATTACATACACATATTTCTTTAAGGCGGGCTGTTATTAAATTATATGTATTATATAACTAGACGGAAATCATTTAAGTGTTAAAAATACTGCCTCATTTTGCATGCATAGATCGTACCTTTTTGGAGAAATGCTATTGTTTTAATTCAGAGGATCTCAAAGTATGTATTTCTGGTGAAATCACGATATCAAATTTTTGGGTGGAATACAATAATTTCTACACTTGCTATAAGTATAATTGTTGATAATTCCAGACTTTTTTCCTTCATCCGAACAAAACCCATATTTAAATTCTTTGCCAGGTACCCAGTAAGCAGAGAAAGTATTGCATTCCACCCAAACATTGCATGTCAATATTGGTGTTTAGGCTCAGAATCTTCCAAAGATGCGACACGAACGTTTTCAAGAAAATCCCCACCCCGAAAGCACCCTTTGCACGGAACATGTTTCGAAATTTTTGATTTTCGCAAAAATGGCTGAAACCATTTTGATTCAAATGCCATATATTAAAGATATTTACGTAACAAATAAAATTTCTAACTTGAATTTTCTGCGAATAGCCTGTGAAGTCTCTCCATTCGGAAGAAATTTTATAGAATCTCATATAGTTGATAAACGTTAACCAATAGACAAAAAAGTGCTCACAGAAATTGTAGATCTCTTTAAAACTCACATAGGTCCAGTTCTTAAACGTTTAACAATCGCTGTTCCCTATATATCGAACGAAATGTTCAATGCAGCTATTTCTGCAAAGGTTATCTCGATTAAAATGAAGTAGACAAAGAAATAAACCTTGGTAAGAATAAATTGTATACTCATTAATAAACGATAGAAGGTAGAGAAACTCATGTGAATGTAAAACATCAGAAAATTTTCCTATTCATTTATTGTTAGAAGGCCGAGGCTGTGTAGCATTCTTTTCATAAACGAATGAGATTCCTTGTTGTTGCTTTCAGTGGATGCTGCGATATGTTAAAATAAAGGCTTCTAATCATTGGTATTAGGGGAAAGGTCCCTAGTTTGAACCGCCCCGATATTTTCTAAACTGTTCGACAGATGGCACCATAATCCTAGCAGAAACGTAACGTGCACAGCTATGAATGCTTGGAGTTGTTGACTTTGCATTCTGAGCTGTGGTTTCAGTTGTATGGAGTGTTGTGTGTTTTTGGTGCTTCATAAGTAATATTTGACTCATCTAGCTAAGCTCATACGACCAATTAGGCAAGTTTGAGATGATCTATATATATAACATGTTATGAAGTGTTTATTTAGCAACAATATTCATGTACACGTTTTTTCAAGCAGCGTCTCCCCTTGTCACATAGATGCTAAAGCTTCCAAAATGCCGTGGGTCGTAAATTGAACCACTGTTTGAACCCTATATTGAACTGGTCCAATTTAGGAAACCTGTTGAAGTTCTAGGATTGCTCAACTGCGCATAGTATATATTGTGAATAAATATCGATATAATATGTTAAGTTAAAAAAACATGTTAAAAACAGTGGCTGACATAAATATGTGAATTGCCTGAAATTACGGACATGATCCAGTGTATGAGTTGTAGGATATGGCTTCACGAAAAGTGTGCAAAAGTTAGTGACAAGAAGAAAGTGTTTTATTCTGAAGACTGTGTATAATTGGACTCTTTTGTATGAGAGTAAAAATTAGTAAAAACTATATTTGCAAATAATACCTATTCCAAAGCCCAAGTGCTTGTCATTATATAAAAATTCAAAATGTTCAAGGAAATTGCTATTCTTATCACGATTTTGGACTCTACTTTTGTTGCTGATAGCATATTTGTTTTGAATGTACAATAAAATATGTGTATTTTTTATTAATATAAATACTTTTAAACTTAAAAGTATGTGGTTCATTTTAAGACACGGGTGGCTCAATTTAAAGACCACGTTCCTAATTTGAACCGATTTACACTATCTCACTTTTTAAATGTTATTTAATTGATAATTGTATTAATTTTAAATTGTATTGAGGATATTGATAGCGCAAGGAACGTAGTTGTGTTTCTGAAAATTTTGATTTGAAATTATAATTATTATTTACTATTTAGGCGTAAGGGACCTTTCCCCTAGACGTAAAAACAAATGCACTTATATTCATTAGCCAAGTTGTAGACGATTAGGAATAAGTTCATTAGGCCCCTTGTATACGATCAAACTGTTTTTTTCAATTCAAGAGTTTACAAGAAAAATTGTGAAATATTTTTCAATATGTGACAAGATTGAAAAAGACTTGGCAAGACTTGACAATGTCAAAAATGTGTATTTACAAGTTGTCTCTTCGCCAAAGTGAAACCCTTCAGAACAGACTGATAGTTTATCTCCACAAAGCAATTTAGTATTTGCGTCACAGTATAACAATTCGCAATTGAAATATTATTTACTAATGTTATGTAGCACTTTCACGTATTATATTCAATGAAATGACATTACAAGCGTGGAAATACAATGAAAATAACACCAACCGATAGGTTAACCACTAGATAACATTATATTAATGTATACTTAGTTCGTAAAACTGTCTGGCAATTATTTCTTCATAACCGCCTTCATCTGCTCCATCTTGTGGTATTCCACGGAGCTCTCGATGTACAGACATGGTCAGCTTATGTATAACCTAATCAGTTCGCATACGACATACCTTGGCCGGGTAGCCATTTTTGTTTACTTTTCGCTCTCAGCCATGTTGCAGATTTCGTGACGGACCGCGAATACTGAGGCAGTGTTTTTAACACTTAAATGATTTTAGTCAAATTATATTATATTAGATATATATATGTATAATTCAATAACAGCCCGCCTTAAGGAATATGTGTATGTAACAATATATAAAAAGTGTATATTACAGTAATTGTATATATTTATATTATTGTATACATGCAATAATGTTATGTGAATGTATTACGTAACTTAATAATGTAGGAGCTGTGAGAATAATAGATTAAAAGTTGCTAACAATGAGGTAACCTTGAGGCAATAATGAGTAAGAAGTGTAATAATGCTACTAGTCATTCTTGGAGCAACAATAATGTAAATTTTGTGACAGTTTATAAAATAGCCAATCAACAACCAGAAAAAAAGCTTAAGTTAAATAAAAATATTCTATTGGATTAGGAATAACCAATCAGAGACTTGAAATACAGAAATTTACAAATCTATGCGTTTGAAATCAAGTCAGTTGCTTGTAGATAGCACTCATAACTGGACGCGTTGCTTGTAGACAGCACTCATAACTGGACGCGTTGGTTGTTGACAGTGTTCCTAATCGGACGTGAGACACGTCCTCGAGAAATTTAATACGTATTCGTGTGAGACGAAAATAGTTTTACGTGTTAAAAAAGTGCAAGTAATTAATAAATAAAAGAATCTTACAGCTCTCTATATCAGAAGAGTGTTATTTAAATTGTGTAAAGAATTAATAAAACGGACTGAATTAACAATTACAATCTGTGTAAGCCTACATTCTTCAGCCGCATCACGCCCTGTTAAGAAATTCATGTCTCTAAAAATAATACTGATGCAGCCGAGGCAAACATAAATATATAATGTTTAAAGAAACAGTCAATTAATATTTTTTAAACGTTTTTGGGACGAAGGCTACCGGAAACATTTTACCATACGTGCGGTTGCAACTACTTCAAGTTCGGCTCCCCATCAGTCGAAATATAACACATATTCAAATTGACTTTCCATACGTAGCAGCAACAAACCTTCTTAAAATTGGCTGCCAAAACGTGGGGCAAACAACAATACAACTAATCTTTCTCAATACTCGCATTTCATTGGCCAAAGCCATCAAATCATTGTGAAATCTTTCACGGTTTAGAGCATGTCCTTATTTGCTTTCAAAAGTATTGCAAGCAATTTGAGAAGAAAAGTTGTGAAGTTGCGACAACTCTTGAAAAGTCTTGTAAAGTATTGAATTTGACAAAAAAATTTTCGCGTGCAAGCGGCTTTACACTTACTGTGAATAAAAATTATATCTCTCCGATTCCTAATGTGACAATCGTTAACTTCTACACCACTGATGACCACGGTTCTGTGGTTTTCCGATAAATTCCATAAACTAAATAGCATTCAGAATAGTAGCCCAAACGTTGCATTATAATTGTGTTTCTAATGAGAAAAGCAACGTATTTAGTTCCTTTTGCCAAGGTGCAGTCAATTGCTTTATAATACCTTAAGATGAGAATCGTACTGGGAGCGATTTCGATAACAGAGTGAGAGGCATCATCAGTATCGACATATGATCAAGGGCAGTGCCCTGCAACTGGAGCTTGTAAATTTCTACTGGGCCATTTACCATTTTTTTTGTTTTCCTTTCTGCAATACGTACTTACAATAAGTAGGGCAAGTATTAAACACGAGATTTCAACTGAAACACATGCTTTGAGGCCCCCTGGACACACACAACAAAAAATCCACGCGCGCGCGTGTACCTGCGAACGGAAGCAGCATTTTTAACACTTAAATGATTTCAGTCTAATTATATAATATATAAATTCAATAGCAGCCCGCCTTAAAGCAATATGTGTATGTAACAATGTATAAAAAGTGTATATTACAGTCATTATATATGTTTAGATTATTGTATACATGTAATAATGTTATCTGAATGTATTACGTGATTTGATAATGTAGGAGCTGTGAGAATAATAGGTTAAAAGTTGCTAACAATGAGGTAGCCTTGAGTCAATAATGAATTTGAAAGTTTAAATGCTACGTCATTATTGGAGCAACAATAATGTAAATTTTGAGACAGTTTAATAAATAGCCAATCAAAAATCAGAAAAATCCATAGTTAAATGAAAGTATTGGAGTAGGATAAGCTAATCAGAGACTTGAAATACAGAAATTTACAAATTTAGGCGGTAGAAATCAATTCAGTTGCTTATGGACAGCGCTCATAACTGGACGCGTTGCTTGCAGACAGTGTTCCTAACCGGACTCGAGATGCATCCTCGAGAAGTACAATAAGTATTCAGTGTGAGATGAAAATAGTTTACGTGTTAAAAAGTGCAAGTAATTAATTAAAACTATTCTCACAGCTCTCTCTATATCAGTGAAGTGTTATTTAAATCGTGTCAAGCATTAATAAAAGGAGTGAAGTAAAATTATAATCTGTGTAAGCCTACATTCTTCAGTCGTACCACAACCCTGCAAAGAGAAACATGTCTCTTAACAATAATACTGACGCAGCCGAGGCAAACATAAATATATAATATTTAAAGAAAGAGTCAAATTACAAAGTTAATGTTTTTTAAACATTTTTGGGGGGCAAAGGCCACCGAAAAGTACATTTGGGGCGAAGGCTACCGGAAAGCGGGTACTATACGTGCGGTTGCAACGAACTTCAAGTGTTCGGCTCCCAACAGTTGAAATATAATTCAACTCTTTCAATACAACCTACTTCAAATTGACGCCCAAAACGTGAGGCAAATAACGTAAAGATACTAACTACTTCAGAACGAAAGCCTAAAAACGACAAGTCGGTTATTTGACTTGTTATTTATGTTCAGTATCTTCCAAGGATGCAACACTAAGAGTTCTAAAAACATCTACCTTCCCTAAACTACCCTCTGCATGGAAAGTGTTTCGAAACTTTTGATTTTATAAAAAATGGCTCTAACGATTTTAATTAAAATGGCAAGACACAGACAAAATTTTACGACATAAAAACTGTAGATCTTGTTTAAGCACACAATTTATGTCAAATAACATTTTTTATGACGATAACATTTCCGAGTTATTCTTTATTATTTGAATTTTCAAATACTGTTCTCAAGAGGAAAATCGTCAATGGTTTTTCCTTCTCTCTCTCTTGCCCATACAAAGAGAACGGAATTCCAAAGCACCGCATAGGCGACTCGCTCTTAAATCATTTTATTATCGCTTAAGCTTACTGCATTCCCTAATCCCGCTGTACCTACTAGGAAATGTGCAGTAAGACAATTTCTGCAAATGTTTGTCTGGGTTAACATGTAGTAGATAGAAGAATAAACTTTTGTAGTAATAGCTCATGGGAGAACGGGTTGGGAAAGTCAAGTGAATGTAACACATCACATTTTCTTAAAGTGTACCTCACATAGTTTTTCACCAAATGTGCAGTTTTTATCTTTTCTACAGAGAATTGAATTACTCAAACCCGAGGTTTATTTTTGTATCTCAGTGTAAAATCAGCATATTTTTACTTTCCCTACTACGTATTGTAAGTAGGGGAAGTACTGTATTCCACCCAAAAATTCTATACCGAGATTTCACCGGAAATATATGTTTTGAGGCCCCCTGAATCCAAAAAAAACATTTTTGGAAACATGTCCGTGTGTGTGTGTGTCTGTGAACAGCATAACTCAGAAACGAATAGTTGGATAAACACCAAACTTGTTATTTAGGTTCAGTATCTTCCAGAGATGCGACACGAAGGTTTTCAATAAAATCCCCCCACCCCAGATTACGCTCTACATGGGACATTTTTCGAAAATTTTAATTTTCTCACAAATGGCTCTAACGATTTGGATTAAAATATCATATGTTTAAGATATTTTCATGACAAATGAAATGTATATCTCGAATTTTCTGGTAATATCTTCAAAAGTATTCTTCATTGTGAACGACTTTTGCATAACTGGTAAACCATAAGAGATAGACAAAATTTTACTACACAAAAAATGTAGATCACGTTAAAATACACAATTTATGTCGTATACATTTTGTTTTGAGTGACCACTTTTCGAGATATTGCTTGTTATTTCCTTAAATTTTCCAATACTTATACTTTTTCTTAAATGGAAATTCGTTATTCATTTTTTGTCCTGGTAATGCAAAGAGAATGGAATGCTCCACATAGCAACCAGCTCTTAAAGGATTTGACTATCGCTTAAAGCCTACCAATTCCCCTTGCATCTACAAGAAAATTAGCAATAAGATTAACATCTCGATTAACATGAAGCATATGGAGAATAAGCGTTTGTAAAAATAGTTTTTACAAGAGTAGAAAAAGTCATGTGAGTGTAACACATCAGATTTTTAATTGTGTCCCAAAACGCACAATTCTGATAGAAATTTAGAAGCATTTTTACTGCAGCTCATTTATTTCATGTAGTCCATATTTGTAGCACGTTTTGAATAACTATATTTTGTGTGTTATACTACTCAGCCCCATTTACCAAAAACAGTACAGAAATAGTTTATTAAGTGACACGTAAAACTTTAATCAGTCTTTAGGTACTTTAAAATAGGAGATACATATCATCTCTATCACTTTTTTTTACGAAAATAGATGAACTAATACAGATATAATAATTATTAATGTTGCCAGGAGTGGGGTCAACGCAGTCGACAGAGGGTCAGCAACCTGTGAACTCGTACATCCAATTGCTGCAGCAAAGGGAGGAAGAGAATAGAGCTGAGGTTGAGCGTCTGACTACAGAGATAAGATCCCTCAAACTTCAGTTGCTGCAAGTAGCAGGTGGGTACTCTCTAATTTGAAGTATTAATGGCCGTAGTTGCTAAAACGTCTTCTTGTATTTAGGTGGTATGGATTCCTGATCCAGTGTACGTTAGTATAGGTTGACGGAGGGAGTGCAAGGGGCAGCTCCATGGTAGCTCACTGCGGTCACTGGAAAGTAAAGTGAAGGATCCCATTCACAACGAAAATTAAGCGTAACCATAACGTAAACTTAAAAACTAGATTATATATAGTGTAATGGAACCATTCACAGTGATTCAGTAAACATAAAAATAAACATAGGATTAAAAGTAAGCTTAGAAGCTTGCAAGGTTAAAAGGTTATGTCTGTATCAAATATAAGGAACTAGCTAGTCATAGAGCGATTCTCATTACGTGATTATTCTGCCATTTTCCGTTACCATGACGTGTTGACACGCTGACTTTTTGCAAGTTCACGTCCTAGGAAACATTGCAATAATTTATAAAAATTGCAGCAAAACAAATTGTGATTGTAGGTGATGATTATCTTATGAGCTTAATGCCTTTTAACCGGATAGCTAGCTCTTGTTCATTTTGATACATTGTATTTTGTCGTTTCGCAGGCCGCCATATTAGCTCAACTGTTTAACGCTCTCTTGCGATTGGTTGCTGCTTATGTTTGTATTTGTGGATGTGAATGCAACATATCGCGTAAGTGTATAAGTTTTACGTCGCTATTTTAACGTTTAATTTTGATAGAAATTGTGAATGGCCCCAAAGGCATTGGAAGAAATAACAGTAAGCTTACTAAGATTCGCTCTTTACTTTCCCATTCTCTTCTTTCGGGCCCCTCGAATTTGCTCACAAGATTCCGAAACTGCATATTTTTTCAGTAGGCCTAGAATAATCTTATCGGTTTAATAAACAAAGGAAATACATTACACATAATTAAACGAAGACAATAAATTACAGATATAACATGTGCTTATTATTAGTCATTTGTGACGCCCACTTTTTAAGTCATATTATAACATTTTAGGAATTTGATCGCATGTACGTGCTGAAATTAGTTCGCTTATGTCAGCCAAATGACCTGGAATTGCCTTCTATACCATCGTTTATCATTGTAGATCAAGTATATATATATATATATATATATATATATATATATATATAGGTTTCCTACTGGTGGCAGTAGCACAAGTAATGCTACAGTAGCGAGCTACAAGACACTCAGTCCTACTGCTGCCGTGTCAAATTATCTACGTACTGTTTCGCTCAAAATGGACCTTCATTTGTTTCCTCTAGCTACGAGGGATGTCCCAGAAGTACCCGACCTAACAAAGAAAACACAAAAATTTTGCGAAAAAACATGTTTATTTCTCTACATAGTCTCCTTTCAACTCGATACACTTTTCCCAGCGATGTTCAATAGCTTCGATGCCCTGTTTGTAGTGAAAACAGTCGAGTTCCGCAAAATAGCCATCAACTGCAGACTCCATCTCTTCATTGTTAGGCAAATCTTTTACCAGCAAGACATTTCTTCAACTTTGGAAACAAAAAATAATCAGCGGGGGCTAAATCTGGCGAATAGGGTGTATGAGGAAGCAATTCGAACTTTACCTTATTGAACTTTGCCATAGCGATAGTGAATGTGTGAACTGGTGCATTGTCTTGATGAAACAAGACTTTCTTTTTCGCTAAGTGCGGCCGTTTTTGCTTGATTTCATCATTCAAACGCTGCAATAAGTTTGCGTAATACTCCCCATTGATTGCGTTTCCTTTTTGAAGATAATCAATGAAAATTATTCCACGCGCATCCCAAAAAACTGATGTCATGACCTTACCTGCAGATAGAACTGCCTTCACTTTATTTGCAACCGATTCTTCCCATTCAATCCACTGTTTTGACTGTTCTGTTATCTCAGGTGTGAAGTGATGGACGCAAAAACTCGGCTTAATATCGCCAAGCACTCGACCGAAACATCCACACGACGCTGCTCTTGTTCCACTGTAAGTAATCGCGTTACCATCTTGCAGCTTTCTCATGTCTAAATTTTCAGTTAGTAAGCGATGTACAGCACTTTTTGAAATGCCTACGATGTCTGTTAATTCGCGCACATTCAGTCGACGGTCATCCAATACCATATTATGGATTTTATTCACAATTTCTGGCGTGGTCACCTCATTTGGTCGACCACAGCGATGTTCGTCTTGGCAGCTCGTACGGCCTCACTTAAACTCTGCCACCCAATATTTTTCTGTTGTAAACGAAGGAGCAGACTCCCCCAGAGTAGAATCTAGCTGAGCTTTAATATTAGTTGGGCTAAGACCTTTCAAATTAAAGTATTGTATCACATAATGATGACCAGTTTTATCCATGTTTACAAATTCACTGAGATCGTTCACAATTGATGGCTGCCAAACAATTACTAAACAATGTAGCATGATCAAACTTCAAACCTAAGCTTTATAAGGTTGGTATTTTCTGCCACAATCATTTGTTTGAAACAACAACCACTATGTTTTCGTCAGATCGGGTACTTCTAGGACTGCCCTCGTACGTATTACGTTCACGAGTGCTACAAAGCGATGTGTGACGTAGTTGCTTTACTTCCTAGCCAAGTGCAATGATGGAACTGATACACCTTGTGCGACATCAATCTCTCTCGGTTATTTCCAAAACCTAAACATATTATTTTTAAAGACCAGTATAGTTCATGCAAATATTTTATAAGTAAAAACAGCCAGTTTCCCACTCGTGATAAAACGGCTACCCAATAACAACGACATGATCACTGCAGAAGCACATGGATGCGAAATAGATGCAACAGAGATACTTTTGAAGGGAAGGGTTCCCAAGAAGCATTATGCATATAATGTAATTTTAAAAACACCACACCAGTTTAAACATTGATGTAGTTTTCAAAATTTTATAAGGCCAATAAAATATTGAAAAACGCCAGAATATGTAAACTACGAGGGCGGATCGAAAAGTAAGACTTAATAATTTTTTCTGTCTTGATGTTGCAGCTGGAATGTTACAATTTCACACAGATATAGTTTGAAGTTTTCACTACAGAGGACATTCTTTTATTTCATGTGCAGCTCTAGCGAGAGAAGCGTGAACTACGCAACAAAGATGGCGCGCATGTTGCTGTCGTCCACGTGTGAAGAGCAGAGAGGTGTGGTTCGATATTTGTAGGTCAAAGGGCTTAAACCGAGCGATTTTCACAGGGACATGCGTGGCGTATATGAGGATGATTGTAAGGACCGTAGCAATATCTCCAGGTGGTGTGCATTCTTCCTAGAGGACCGTGTGAACCGTAGTGATTTACCACGCTCCGGGAGGCCGGTAACAGCTGCAAACCCGCAGAATGTTGGAGGCATTGAGGCGGCAATTTTGAACGACCGGCGTGTGCAACTGCGAACCTTATCGCAACTGTTCAACATTTCCTATGGTGCAGTGTACGATATTGTTCATGACAGGTTCAAATTTCGTAAAGTTAGTGCTCACTTGATGCCTAAGAACCTGACAACCACAAAGGCCAGCGAATGATGACAAGCTTGGATCACCTAACGCGGTACACCACAGAAGGGCATGACTTTCTGAAAGGAATGGTCACTGGTGATGAGTCGTGGGCATATCACTACACGCCCGAAACCAAACAGGCAAGTATGGAGTGGAAACATGCTGGTTCCCCAGTGAAGAAGTATTTCAAAGTAATTCAATCTGCTAGGAAAGTGCTTGTGACGATGTTCTGGGATATGCATGGTGTTGTATTGGTGGACTTTGCTGAACACGGGACCACTGTGAATACTGCAGCCTACATGAAAACTTTGGTGAATTTGCGTCGTGTCCTTCGTGGCAAACGCCACAACATGAATGCTGACGATGTCAAAATTCTTCATGATATTGCTCGCCCCCATGTAGCTGCTGCTGTTTGTCAGAAAATCACCAAATTTGGTTGGGAGGTGCTGCAGCATCCACCATACAGTCTGGACCTTGCACCGTCGGACTTTCATCTGTTTAGTCCCATGAAGAAATTCCTGACCGTCCAACGCTTTGCGACAGATGCGGAAATGAAATCAGCAGTCCGGAGATGGCTATACACCAAGGAAACGGACATCTACGAACAGGGCATATTGAAACTGGTATCACGATGGGAGAAATTTGTTGAGAAACTTGGTGACTATGTCGAAAATTAGGTAAAAGGTGTAAGTTCGTTTATGATTTTTGTTTGTTTTAACTATTAAACCTTTTTGTAAAAAAATTATTGTGCGTTACTTTTCGATCCGCTCTCGTATATCATTTGTCCTTTCTGCATATTAAACATGAGAACATGCTCTCCGTTAGTTTGGCTCCTAGAATTTTTTAACGTGGAGAGGAATGCTTTCCGGGGTCACTGTATGTGATCTTACTATACAGATAACGGCCGTTATGTTATATGCTTTTTGTAGAGCAATTTTGTTTTTATGCCTGACGCAGTCACCTACTTATGATTTAAACTGACGGAGAGATACATATTGAAGTTGCGTTACTGAGTTCAGGTAAAACTTTTATAATTCCCGACTTTGACATACCTTTTCTCTGTCAAGTCAAAATTCATTTTCACCGCAATTTTAAACAATATACAGATTATAATGTACCAATACAACATTCCAATAAATGCATGTAGGATAATTTTATGAACATTACGCATAAAAAGTCGAAAAAAATTCCCGAAATTTAAAAACAAATTATAAAACTAACTAAATGACATATGTTGAAACACTCACAACCGTAAACTGAAATATGTGTGTTCTTATTAAAAAATCTGATGTTACACTCACATGACTTTCCCTGCTCTTATACCAACTATTTTTACAAACGCTTATTCTCCATCTAGTTCATGTTAATCGAGATAAACATTTGCAGACTCTATCTTATTACTAATTTTCTTGTAGATGTAAGGGGAATATAGAAATACATTAGCCTTTAAGCATAGACATTACTCTTAATAACTGGTTGCTATGCGCAGCACCATTCCCTTTGCCACAGATTAATACCCTTTGCATATTCAAGACAAAAAAATTAATAGCGAATTCCCATTTGAGAAAATAAGTATTGAAAAATTTAAGGGAATAACAAGCAATATCTCGAAAATGGTTCACTCAACAAAAAAATGTATATGACATAAATTGTGTATTTTAACGCGATCTACATTTTTGTGTAGTAAAATTTTGTCTATCTCTTATGGTTTACCAGTTATGCAAAAGTCGTTCACAATGAAGAATACTTTTGGAGACATTCCCAGAAAATTCGAGATATACATTTCATTTGACATGAAAATGTCTTAAACATATGATATTTTAATCAAAATCGTTAGAGCCATTTTTGAGAAAATTAAAATTTTCGAAAAATGTTCCTTGTAAAGGGTAGTCTAGGGTGGGGGGATTTTCTTGAAAACCTTCGTGTCGCATCTCTGGAAGATACTGAACCTAAATATCAAGTTTGGTGTTTATCCGGCTGTTCGTTTCTGAGTTATGTTGTTCACAGACACACAGACACACACACAAAGACATGTTTCTAAAAATGCTTTTTTTGGATTCAGGGGGTCTCAAAACATGTATTTCCGGTGAAATCTCGGTATCGAATCTTTGGGTGGAATGCAACACTTCCCCTACTTACTATACGTAGTAGAGAAAGTAAAAATTATTTTCTCTGCGTTAATTTGGCTGATTTTTACTTTCTCTACTACGTATAGTAAGTAGGGGAAGTATTGCATTCCACCCAAAAATTCGATACCGAGATTTCACCGGAAATACATGTTTTGAGACCTTCTGAATCAAAAAAAAGCATTTTTTGAAACATGTCCATGTGTGTGTCTGTGTGTGTGTCTGTGTGTGTGTGTGTGAACAGCATAACTGAAAAACGAACAGTCGGATAAACACCAAACTTGGTATTTAGGTTCAGTATCTTCCAGAGATGCGACCCGAAGGTTTTCAAGAAAATCCCCCCACCCAGGCTACCCGTTACATGGAAGATTTTTCGAAAATTTTAATTTTCTCAAAAATGGCTCTAACGATTTTGATGAAAATATCATATGTTTAAGATAATGTCATGAGAAATGAAATGTATATCTCGAATTTTCTGGGAATGTCTCCAAACGTATTCTTCATTGTGAACAATTTTTGCATAACTGGTAAACTATAAGAGATAGACAAAATTTTACTACACAAAAAATGTAGATCGCGTTAAAATACACAACTTATGTCATATACATTTCTTTTGTTGAGTGAACCGTTTTGGAGATATTGCTTGTTATTTCCTTAAATTTTCCAATACTTATACTTTTTCTCAAATTCGTTATTCATTTTTTTTATGTCCTGGACATGCAAAGAGAATGGAATGCGCCACATAGCAACCAGCGTTAAAATATTTGACTATCGCTTAAAAGCTACCATATTTCCCTTGCATCTACAAGAAAATTACCAATAAGATGGACATCTCGATATCTCGATTAACATGAAGCATATGGAGAATAGGCGTTTGTAAAATTAGATTGTACAAGAGTAGAGAAAGTCATGTGAGTGTAACACATCAGATTTTTTTTTAAGTGAAGGCAAATGCTTTCTGAGTTACGTGACTGTAAATAAATGGGGTGTGAGGTATTATGGAAGAGCGATGACCAAATACATGTAAATCATGTTGCTAAGATCCTTGTAGTTCTCACTATAACTTCATCTCATAGCAGTAGTGCTGCCATCTACCCCTCCCCCTCTGCCCCGAGTTGTTTGTGTAGCAGAACAGAGGAGTTTTTATAGAAATTAATTAATGCGATGAAGTATTGGAAAGTAAGAGCACAAGCAAACAAAAATTAACTAAACAGGGTCGTTGTAGCACCCTTCCTTGCGAATTAGCCCAAAAGTTGTATGATTTTCCTAGTGCTTTTAAAAGCTGCTTAGCAAACTTTCTTACAAAAAACAGTGACCTACAAGTTCATTTCTTAGCACTAATGCGTCCTTTTTTGTCTTTGTTCTCAATGTACTCGGTTTTATTTTCCTATATGTTTTGTTAACTTTGTGTAAAATTCTAAAAGTTAATTTATAAACTTTGCAAATAGCCAAACTCTTCGTGATCGTTTTACTTCCAAGAAACTTTAATACTAGAGGTGGGGGATGTGATCATTTTTCACTAACTTAACGGATCGTTCTAGTTGCAAAATAATACTCCATTACAGATAACCATCCGAAAATAAGTCCATTATGTGCATGGGTATTTACGCATAATCTAAAACAAGTTTATCTTGTTCCATTGTTACGTACTTGCCTGACTCGGGTTCTTTCGCATCAAGTCGTGGTGTTTCGTTCCGATGTTGAAAGACGGTGCTGCCCTCCCACCATGTACAGTCCGATGAAGTAAAACAAAAAAACGTGCGGATGTTTTTGGTTCTTTATTTAATATTAGCAGAATCCCCTTATCAGTTGTGCGTCACACCTATACCGTTAATCTAATCTCTTATTATTTTGAACAAAGTGAGTGCTGAAAGGGGTGGTAAACGGAAGCCTTTTACCTGAATAGCTAGAAGGCACTCGCCAGATCTGTCCATGTCTTACCTATTAGCTTGAAGTAGAAAGTCTTGTCACTAAAATCCTAACCAATGAACCGAGGTCGATTTCCGGCTCAGGAGCGAAGGAAGCCGGGGTAGTAAGTAAGACAAACATTATGTGAAGTGGTTGAGTGAAATTGCCTTGTAAACAACTATTATATATGTCATTTAAAATTAACAAAGGATATGGACAACAAATCGAGAATAATTGCCTTTAACGAGCAGGTTGTAGCGCGACGAGGACTGCAGAGCTATGGAGTATCTCCAAGAACAGCCTAAACCTGGTGGAAGAAATACCACACGCAAATCGTGTGGCGTATAGATGCATAATGCAATAAGCATGGCACGAAAAGTATCAGAAGCATATCACAACTGGATACAAAGCAAAATTAAAGGACATGTTAAAAACAACAGCGTAATAAATAAAGTTTTCAGGAGAGATAAAAAGCATTTTAGGTATTCTGAATAACTCGTTTAATAGGTTAGGGCATTATAATGTAGTTATTCTTCTACTTCTTTCTTCTTCTTCTTCTTCTTCTTCTTCTTCTTCTTCTTCTTCTTCTTCTTATTATTATTATTATTATTATTATTATTATTATTATTACTCCCCTCTGATAATAGTTTGTAAATCAGCAAGAGCAATAGACACATTGATTTCGAATTATAATATATCACAAACAAGCATGCTAAGGGACTGGCTTATATGAAATGAACTACGTAAAACGAAAAAGCATGATAAAAAATTCGCAAAACTAGCATTTTCGCATTACTAAAAAAGGGTTGGCAAACCTTTTTTAATTCCTTTTCTTGTAAAAACTCTGATTTATTTTAAGATGATATTAACTCCGAATTAACTGTAGAAAGGTAGAATCAGAATAAAAGATTGAACGCCATAGTGGGGGTTCAACCACCGACCTTCAGCATCATGCACCACTGCGCTTCCGCCTGAGCAACGGTTTCGATATGACAATAACTCATTAAATTCTCCATGTGACTCCAGTTTTCGGAGTAAAACACAAGGCATCTTCAAATTTCTCTTGAGATAACATACCCCTCTGTCGACTTACATACTCTTTCATTCTGCTTCTATATTTCCAGCCTACGGAAGAACAATTAATAAAACTGAATTGATTATGTTGTCCCAACAAATCTAAAACTGCCTTGGATCCTAGTCTCTGGTGCACATCCGCCATCGCGAAAAAAGACCAATCGAAAGCCCCTGCTAGAACTAGGTAAGAGATAGCATGGAACTATGAATGGGGAAGAGCTGCTTTACTAATCTCTTACCAACTTAAAAGACAGCTTTCATCCGAGTGTTCATGCAAATTCGTAAAGTGTAACATTACACTTATTTACTTATAGGCATTGCATGTATAATGTTAAAGATATTATAAAAATACAAAATTAATATGTAAATGTCTATTCCCGTCTGTAGATTCCCTCCACTACGAAGGTTATACAAATGTGTGCATAAAGCCAAACATTGTCACTGAAGAATTTTTTAGTCGCAAATAGTTTCTGTAACTTTTAATACGTTTACTACACTGTCGAAATATTTACATTCCTAATGGATTATCAATCTTACTCAGTCACACGAATGTCTTGGGATGCTTTAGAAACGATGCTGATGTGGTTTGCAGAGCTTATAATATTTTAAATAATGCGCTTGAAATGCTAAAGAATCTGCATTATGGAGTGCGGACCTACTTTTTAAAACATTTAGATGTTCTCTCTGTTTCGCGTATGCTCTTCTGTACCTAGCTGCAATAAAATGTGTAATTTTTTATCATAATTAATAGAAAGTATATAGAAAACTGGATCATAAATGTACATATAACGTTACATTTTAATATGGATGGTTCGCAACATTTTATGTCTTCCGTTGTGGCATTTAATGGACGTTTTGGAAAATAATCCCAAAAACTGGTACATTTTTAGGAGGTTCCTCATATAAACTATTCTTAAACGTATATCGATTTCAAACAAATTAATTCCAAGGATATTGGTTTAGCATTTGCTAACAATTCCTTATTGAACTTCTTCACCTGTTTTCTCGTAATTAAGTACTATCACCTTAACAGATACGTCGTTCCATTACGTACATCAGCATGCAGTTTTGTACTAGGATATTCTGTAAATATATGAGATTCCCAAAGGGTTTATTTACTTTTAATGGTAGCTTTTGTACTGTATTTGTGTAGGTTTATTAAAGGATGCCCCAAAAAATTAAATTTACTGGCAAATGCCTATGAAGGATACCAGAATTATTGACGCGTATGATTAATACGTTATAAAACATAATGGGGAGGTAGATTAATAATTCCACTAAGCAATTTCCATATATTAAATCAATGCATAATGGAAAAGGCGGGGTTACTGTGTTCAAATGGATAAGGAAGTCATTACCAGGCAAAGGAAAAGGAATTAGAAGTCAGTGTAGCTAAGGCAATTAGGTTCCGGCGAACTCAGTCAACAAGAAACGTATTAGCTCAAGGTTCTGGTAATATGAACTCAGTACGTTAAGAGACCAGACAGTTACATGAAAACGCACATATACCAGTTCTAAAAATTAGAAAGGCACAGACTTCTTAGAATTTAGCAAGTCATAGAGTAAAATTTGTGTTTCAGATGCGAATAGAAGCTTAATATTTGGCAACGTATAATACAGGATGTATCCTTATTGGTGTCATATATTTGAGGGACGTTTCCTGACATCAAAACAGTAAAAAAGTTAATATGAACATAGGTATGAAAATCATTTATTTCAGTTACAACACAAAATCTAAAGTTACAAACATTGCTCGAAGTGGCTTCCTCTTGCTTCGATGCATGCAGTAAGCCTGCGTTCCATACTCTGGCGTACTCTGAAAATTCCTGGTGTGTTTCGTATTTGTCAAATCCAATTTGGATACGCCCTCTCATCAGGCGATCGAGCAGGCCATGCAATGGGCCCCCCCCCCTCGAGCAATCCATCTTTGCGAAATCGATCATTCAAAAACTTACGAAGTACCATACTGAAATGAGCTGGAGCACCATCGTGTAAAAACCACATTCTTTGGATGATGTCCAGAGGCACATTATCAGTTAAGTGATGAAACTCAGTTCTGAGAAACTGCAGTTACGTTTGTCCATTCAGACGCGGAGGGAAGAAGTAGCGACCAATAAGGTGACCATGAATGATTCCACCCCAAACGTTAAGAGAGAACCCCTGTTGATGCTTGTCCTGTCGTGCTTCATTAGGGTTTTCAAATACCCAGTTATGAGTGTTATGAAAATTGAAGTTGCCGTCGCGAGTTATTCCAGCCTCATCCGTGAATAAGATACAGACTAGGAAATTGATAAGCACAGCTCGCTGCTATAACATGCGTTGTCAGAAACGTCTTATTGGCTCAAAGTCCCCCTCATTTAATTCTTGCACACGTTGAAGGTGATAGGGGTACAGAGGATTTTCATGCGGAATTCTCCAGATAGTCATATGACTAACTCTTTCCCTTACAGACATACTCGTTCTTCAAGCCCAATGCCTCGTACCAATCTTGGTCTCCCAACATCCCTAGTACTCCTCTCAAATGCACCATTCTCTCTCAAGTGTAGGTGAATTCGTGCGAATGTTCTTGCACACGGTAACGGCCTGTCAGGGTACCTTACTGCATAAAGTTCACGTGCTCGTGCTGCATTGTCGTCTGTATGGCCACATACGTGTAGTGCATATCCGTCTGTTCACTCATGGAATATACCTTCTTTGACCTATAACAACGAAACGGTTGATTTTCAGACCCATGTACATATGAACTTTTTTTACTGTCTTGATGTCAGGAACACGTCCCCCAAATATATGACACCAATAAAGATACACCTGTATTTTGAATTTTATAGGAACAGCCTGTAAAGTTCTCTTAATTCTGAATCACTTATATAGTATCAATAAACCGTGTCCTATTTCTTTCTTTCTTTCTTTCTTTCTTTTTGTGGCCTTAACCATTTCCGATATATTGTTTGTTATTGTTTTGAATTTTCAAATACTTAAAATTTCATGAAGTGGTAAGTCGCTACTTGGTTTTGTGGTCATGAAAGAAGTGGTGTATTTCAAAGCTATCATATAGAGAACCACGTTTTGAAAATCTGATAGTCGTTTTAGCCCACTGTATCCTCCTTATACCTACAACGAAATTTGTTGAGGTAGAGGTGATTCAACACCTGGCGCGCTGCAACCTGCACAGATCTATTGCGCTGCCACTCCCCCAAGAGAAAGGGATGAGGTGAATGAACAACAGGAGGCTATAGACCGCAGGTAGGCCACTGAGACGCGCGGAAGTCCCTAACAATTCAAAGCTCTCAGACCCTCCCACTCCAGGAGCCACCGAGAGAGGACGATGGACGACCCACCAATCAAACGGTCTTCTGATGTTCACGGAGAGTACTCTTTCCATTGAGCATGCATTCGCACCATCTGCCCGGTACCGTCATACGCCACGAAACCTAGAAGCGCACCTGAAAGTTAAGAAGGAAACTGAATGAAAGGGAAATGGTGGAAAGGAAATCGTGGTAGAGAAGAAACCACCCCAGCATTCGCCTGCCGAACCCGGGGAAACCACGGAAAACTCTTGGGTCAGAGTATGCGGTTGCTGGGGATCGAACCCGATTCCTCCCGAATACGAATCGCATACGTTACCGCCGCGCCACCAAATGTGTGAATCTGTAATCATTTTAATATGCGGATGGAATATACGAAATTATGGTTTGGTATATCTCGCCTTTTCAAGATTTTTAAATACTTTCTCTACCACGTACATAGTAGGTAGAGAAAATATTCCATTTCACCCAAAAATTCGATACCGAGATTTCATCAAAAAATTAAGTTTTGAAGTACCCTGAATAAAAAAAAAACAAAACAAACAACACATATTTAGGAAGAGGATCGTGTGTGCTTCTGAACAACATAACGCAAAAACGAAAAGTCGGATAAATACCAAATTTGGTGTTTAGGTTGAGTACCTTCCAAAGATGAGACACGAATATTTTCAAGAAAATGCCCCCATCCCAACTACCCTTTAGATGGAAGAATTTTCACAATTTTGTATTTTTTAAAAATAGACTCTAACCATTTTGTTAGGTTTTGATTAGAATACCGTATAATAAAGATATTTACATAACAAATAAAATATATATCTCGAATTTTCTGGGAATAACCTGTGATGTCTCTTCATTCATAAGGAATGTTGTATAATCTTGTATAACTGATAAACGTTAAGCTATAGTCGAAAACGTACTAACAAAAAATATGGATCTGTTTAAAACACACATTTTATTTCAAATACGTTTTTGTGGCACAATCCATTTCTGAGGTATCCGTTATTATAGGTTCGAATTGTCCATTACTTGGCCATTCTCTTTAATTCCTGTCAACATTCAGTTGTTTCTCGCGAGTGCATGGGGACAGTTGTAACTTTAAGGTCTGTATATAGCGTCCAGTTCTTAAACAACTGACTATCGCTGTTCCCTTTGTATCTATAACGAAATGTGTAATGTAGCTATTTCTGCAAAGGTTTATTTGGATTAAATTGTAGCATCTAGATAGAAAAACAAGCTTTAAGAAGAATAGTTTGTATATCCACTAGTAACCGATAGGAGGTAAAGAAAGTCATGTGTATGTATCACATCAGGTTTTTACTTTCTCTACTACGTATAGTAAGTTGGGAAAGTATTCTATTCCACCCAAAAATTCGATACCGAGATTTCACCGGAAATACCTGTTTTGAGACCCCCTGAATCCAAAAAAAAATTTATAAACATGTCCGTGTGTGTGTGTGTGTGTGTTTGTGAACAACATAACTCTGAAACGAACAGTGGGATAAACACCAAACTTGGTATTTAGGTTCAGTATCTTCCAGAGATGCGACACGAAGGTTTTCAAGAAAATCCCCCCACCCCAGATTACTCTTTACATGGAACATTTTTCGAAAATTTTAATTTTCTCAAAAATGGCTCTAACGATTTTGATTATAATATCACATGTTTAAGATATTTTCATGACAAATGAAATTGTAAATCTCGAATTTTCTGGGAATGTCTCCAAAAGTATTCTTCATTGTGAAGGACTTTTTCATAACTGGTAAACCATAAGGGATAGACAAAATTTTGCTACACAAAAATATAGATCGCGTTAAAATACACAATTTTGTCATATACATTTTTTTTGTTGATTGAACCATTTTCGATATATTGCTTGTTATTCCCTTAAATTTCCCAATGTTAATACTTTTTCTCAAATTCGTTATTATTTTTTGTGTCCTGGACATGCAAAGAGAATGGAATACGCCACATTGCAACCAGCACTTAAAAGATTTGACTATCGCTTAAAACCCACCATATTCCCCTTGAACCTACAAGAAAATTAGCAATAAGATTGACATCTCAAAATCTCAATTAACCTGAAGCATATCGACAATAAGCGTTTGTAAAAATAGTTTGTACAAGAGTAGAGAAAGTCATGTGAGTGTAACACATCAGATTTTTTAAAATTGCATCGATATTTCAACCTTTTTCATGTTTGGTGCTTATAAAATTATTTTATTGCAACTACAACAGTTTTCCTATGATATTAACAGTATCACCGACATATGATTTAAACTGACGGAGGAATAAAGATAGAAAGTCGTAAAATGCGTTAATGAGGGAGTTTAGTAAAAATGTTAATAATTATTCTCGTCTGGCATTGTTTACCTCCGCCGAATCAAAGCCGAATTTTTTTTACAATTTCAGATATTAATCAGATGTTTGCTCTTGTGGATGTAAAATAATTCTGTAAATGCCACAGACGAAAAGGTTGAAAAATCGGTGCAATTTAAAAAAATTTGTAAAACCGATTAAATGAAAAGGCTTGAAAAACGCCAGAATACGTAAACTCTAATATGTTAGTTGTTTCTGCGTATTTAAAAGAAAATGTTCTCTGATTTATTTGGCTACTAGAATTGTTTAAAGTGGCTTTTTGGATTAAGTAAGGAAAGGTATGTAATTGGCAAAACATTCGATGTTATTTTTATAAATATTTCTACTCTTTAACGTAATGGATATGTGAAATTTGGCCTAAAATTGTGAAAAATTACATTTATTCTTAATAAAATAATGTAAATTATAAACTTTAATAAAACAGTTTTGTTGCTCACTCTGTGCATTTAAACTACAATTAACTGAAGCTACAAATGGACAGGTGCAAGTTTATTAATGGCAGGTCCTAATTTAAACCTTGTTTTCTCTGAAACATCTTTTAGCTATTTTTCATACTAAAAATGCTCCACACTATCAAACTGATCACTAATATGTTTAAAAGTTTTTGTTCTTTATCTAAAAAATACATTGCAGAAATGACCATAAATATTTTTAAAATAATGTTCTAATGTTGAGAAATAAATTCTTAACTGCTGAAAATTCAGGAATTTTCGACAGTACAAAACATCAAACTTTTTCTACAACAATCAGGGGTTAATATAAAAAAATCTAATATGATATATATTTTTGTAAGCTTATTTACTGCAAAATCTTAAATTTTATGTGATTTTTTTTAAAAATGCATCATCTGGAGCATTTTTATTGCAACAATGAATTTGCACCGTAAAATTGTCTAAATAACCATGCAAGTTAGAATGTTGAAACATGTCAAAAACATTACAGTTATTGACCATAAGTTTCAATAAGTTGTCTTTAATATTCTAGATTTCGAAGTTTTACAGGTGCATTACTTTAACACTAGAAGCGCCGTATAAATTGTAAATAAATTGAGATTTATTTATGGACGCTCTTCAACTACTATAGTTCCTAGCGTCTCATTCTATATTGGGCGTGAAAAACTGGAAATTTTGCTCAGAGGCCTGTTTATCAGACTTGAAGTTCTTTTATGTGCCGTAAAACTACTACACGGGACCACCGGCCTTACTTCCCTTCCAAAGGAATCCATGCTAAGGATTTTTACGCCCGAAAAAAATCCATCGCCCTCCGCCAGGTTTGAACCTGCAACTTGGGAACTAGCATGATACCCATAGACCACGGAGGACGACACCGTATACATTATATACCTATTTTGACCCCAGGTGAGTATTTTAGCTAATTTGTGAACTGTAGTTATGACGAAATATAACTAGCACTATAACAGCTGCCGTATTTATTATCCTTTATTTAGTAATTGAAAAATACTATTAAATACTTAATACTAAATACTATTATAATGCAAAGAAGCGAATATATTTTGGCACTGCTATGTGCCGAGCTATCAATTGAAAAATATACGGAGATATAAGTAGCGCTCTCGGCTAGGGCAAGAACACTATCGAGAGATAACCAGAATCTTCTGGAAGTTTCCCTTCTTTCCGATTCTCGAACACTCAGTGACTCTGTGGAAAATTCCATTGTCTATATAAGCGAGCGTTCTCGCGAGTGATTAAATTAGTGAATTAGGGCGTTTTTGGTGCGATATCAAGTGCTGGTAATTCATGCGTTCTCCGAGTCAGCTTCCAACGATTTTTATGATGTACAGTGAGTGCTGCAGAGCAAGATATTATAGAGGTCTTGTGTTCGACTCCCCAGCTAGTGAAGAGTGAAGAAGATATTGTCTTTAGGAGTTTGTTAGTGTTTTTGGTGTTGATGGAGTTGTTTATTTATTTATTTCCACGTATGAATATCAATTTGAAGAAGATTGTTAGTTACGTAATATGCTGCTACGTATGTAAAGCTGATTTGAAGATGTATTTTTGTTGTTACGCTCCAAGTTTAAACAAAAATATTTACTTTGCTATTAAACTGCTTCTTTAAATATTTATGTTTATGTTTGCCTCAGCTGTGTCAGTATTGTTTTAGAGACACGTTTCTCTTAGTAAGGGTGTGGTGCGACAAGAATGTAGGCTTACACAGATTTTAAGTTTAAATTCACTTCTTTTTATTAATCATTGACATAGATTAAATAGCACTATACTGATATCAAGAGCTGTGAGATTCTTTTATTTAATACATGCACTTAGTTAACGCGTATACATAATTTTCGTTTCACACGAATACGTAATATTTCTTTGGAGAACATATCTTCCGTCCGGTTACTACCAAGGTCTGCAGGCAACTGAACATATTTCAACCGTCCAAACCTGTAAACTTCTGTATTTCAAGTCTCTGATTGGCTAATTCTAGTCCAATAGAATACCTGCATTTAATTAAAGCTTTTTCTGGCTGTTGATTGGCTAATTTTAGACTGTCACAAAAATGTACATTATTGCTGCCCTAATCATGACTAGTAGCATTTAAACTCTCAAACTCATTATTGCCTCAAGGTTACCTCATTGTTAGCAACTTTAAACTTATTATTCTCACAGCTCTTACATTATTAAAGTATGTAATGTATTCACATAACATTATTAAACATGTTTACAATAATATAAGCATATGCAATAACTGTTACATACATTTTAAAAATTATTACATACATTTTGCTTCAAGGCGGGCTATTATTGAATTTACATACTATATAATTTAATTTAAATTATTCAAGTATTACAAATACTGCTCAAGAGGAGGCTGCTTCGTGCGTATTTCATTACGTTTGGAAGAAAAGTGAAATGACTGGCAAAATTTAACTAGTTTACATTAATGAAGTAACTAAGTGAAGTGAAGTGACAGTGAAAACTGGTATAAGTCACAATATGTTTGAAAACATAAGTGGGTGATACATGTTTTTCAACTAGAAAATGTCGTCCTCGATGGTGTAGTAGTTACCATGCTAGCCTCTAGTTCCCAAGGTCGCGCGTTCAAACCCGGCGGAGGACGCTGGATTTTTTTCGGGCGTAAAACTCCTTAGCATGGCTTCCTTTGGAAGGGAAGTAAAGCCGGTGGTCCCGTGTCGTAGATTTACGATACGTAAAAGAACCTCAAGCCTGATAAAGAGGCCTCTGAGCAAAATTAGTCTTTCACGCTCAATATAGAATGGGACGCTAAGGACCTCAGCAGTTAAAGAGCGTCCATAAATAAAATTCAATGTTAATTTAACCAGGGATTGTCCCATGGGTTTGCTATCTAAAGTAACATTTTAATGTAAACACTGAAGAAGTTATGTTCTTCAACTGTTGTAGTTTATTGTTGTTAGCCACACGCCCGGGAAGTCAAGTTGAAGTAGTTATTGTCTTGGAGTTTATTTATTTAATCAGTTCCATGTATGACTGTCAATTTTGAAGTGGATTGTTTATTACGTGATATGCTGCTACGTATGAGAAGCCGATTTTTGAAGATGTATTTTTTTGTTATCACACTCCAAGTTAAAATATTATATTAACTTTGTTATTAAACTGCTTCTATAGATATTATTTATGTTTATGTTTACCTCGGCTGCGTCAGTATTGTTTTAGAGTCACGTTTCTCTTAGACAGGGCATGGTACGACAAGAATGTAGGCTTACACAGATTTTAAGTTTTTAAATTCACTTCTTTTTATTAATCCTTGGCACAAATTAAATAGCACTACACTGATTTTAAGAGCTGTGAGATTCTTTAACTTAAAGCTTGCTCTTTGTTATCACGTATACTTAATTTTCGTTATACTAATACGTAATATTTCTTTAGAGAACACATCTTCCATCCGGTCACTACCAAAGTCTGCCAGCAACTGAACAAGATTTCAACCGTTAAAACCCGCAAGCGTCTGTATTTCCAGTCTTTGATTGGCTAATCCTAGTCCAATAGAATACCTGAATTTAATTATAGCTTTTTCTAGCTGTTGATTGGCTAATTGGCAAGCAGAATATACATTATCGTTGCTCTAATCATGACTAGTAACATTTAAACTCTCAAACTCATTATTGCCTCAAGTTTAACTCATTGTTTCCTCATTGTTAGCAACGTTAAACTTATTATTCTCACAGCTCTTATATTATTAAATTACCTAATGCATTCACATATAATTATTGAACATGTTTACAATAATGTAAGTATTTGCAATGACTGTTACATGAGTTTTACAAATTATTACATACATATTGCTTCAAGGCGGGCGGTTATTGAAATTAAATATTATATAATTCAATTAAAATTATTCAAGTGTTAAAAATACTGCCTCAAAACTAACAGCTTTTTCATGTTATGGTTACTATTGGTTACCTATTCTGAGGAATCTGAACACTCCAACAAAAGTAATGTTTCATTATTTTACCACTGCGTTTTCCAAAAATAAATTCTGCACGTTGTTAATACTTCTTGGTTTTATTACCATTTTTATTTGTTGTGGAAGTACCTAAACACTTGGCAGTAATTCTAGGTATGCATATATTTTCATTGACTGCATCTTGTACACATTACACGTACATACATATGTGTTCCGTATTTCTGCTATATACAATGTACTTAAAACAATTCGTGCAACATACAATGTAGGAACAAAACTGCTCTAGTTCAACAATATCTTTCACCAAACATATCAACAATGCAAGGTGTCGCAACAAAGCCTATTCTTGGTGGAAATGTAGGACTGCTAATTATATGGCTCAAAATGACCCGAACGGCAGTTCTAGAAAATGTGAAAAAGCTTTAAATTTGGAGATTTTTTTTAAATTTGAGGTAAGCACACTTCATTCTAAGAAAAGTAGTGACGTTTCCAGTTCCTAGCTTTTTACTTTCTCTACTACGTATAGTAAGTAGGGGAAGTATTGTATTCCACCCAAAAATTCGATACCGAGATTTACCGGAAATATATGTTTTGAGACCCCCTGAATCCAAAAAAAAGGAATTTTTGGAAACGTGTCCGTGTGTGTGTGTCTGTGAACAGCATAACTCAGAAACGAACAGTCGGATAAACACTAATTGGTATTTAGGTTCAGTATCTTACTGAGATGCGACACAAAGGTTTTCCAGAAAATCTCCCCACCCCACATAACCCTTTACATGAAACATTTTTCGAAAATTTTAATTTCCCAAAAATGGCTCTAACGATTTTGATTACAATATCAGATATTTAAGATACTTTCATGACAAATAAAATGTATATCTTGAATTTTCTGGGAATGTCTCCAAAAGTATTCTTCATTGTGAACGACTTTTGCACAACTGGTAAACGATAAGACATAGACAAAATTTTAGTACACAAAAAAATGTAGATCGCGTTAAAATACACAATTTATGTCATATACATTTTTTTTGAGTGAAACATTTTCGAGATATTGCTTGTTATTGCCTGAAATTTTTCAATACTTATTTTCTCAAATGGGAATTCGTTATTCATTTTTTTGCCTTGGTTATGCAAAGAGTGTTAATCTGAGGCAAAGAGAATGGTGCTGCACCTAGCAACCAGCTATTAAGAGATATGTATGTGCTTGAAGACTACTGTATTTCTATATTGCCCTTGTAAATATATATTCCCCTCACATCTACAAGAAACTTAGCAATAAGATAGAGTCTGCAAATGTTTATCTCGGGTAACATGAAGTAGATGGAGAATAAGCGTTTGTAAAAATAGTTTGTACAAGAATAGAGAAAGTCATGTGAGTGTAACACATCAGATTTTTTTTGAAAAGGGAGGAGTGCGCAGTGGGGGCATTAAAGGCCCCAAAATGATCCCTACGGCGTTTCTGGTGTTAAGCAGCATGCTTTTATTTTTCATGAACAAATACCAGAAGTAAACTATCATGGCTAGGATATAATCTAAGTACCAACTGCAGCACTGTACTGTAGTTAGTGCTGCTTGTGTTTTTGTAGTATATAAAGGATGAATTCTCGAACCCTCTTTTAGTTAAGCAACATATGAAAAATGCTACCAGCAGAGGGGAGATATTTTGGTAAGGTTCCAACATAACATAGCACCTGCTTCATTAGGTGGGAGCCTGTAAAAATTCTTTACAAGCTAATGCCAGCCCTCAGTGATTTCCCAAGTGTGCAGGAAAGCAGAAATCTCTGCAAGGGCTCTCCATGCACACACAAGTTTCGGCCCGTTTTCATTCGTAAAGTCGGTACCAGCAGAGAGAGTTAATAACACTTACATCAAGGGTCATAAGCAGTACAGAACGAGGCAAACATCGGTGTACGAAGCATGAAAGTAAAACAAACACTTTAATTCCACTCATCAGTTTTACACGCCCCTTACACCACTTGGCTGTGCTCGGCATGGTCAAAAGGGCTCCGGCTGTGGAACAATACGCAGAAAGGAAATGATCTCGAGAGCATTTTGTTACGAGTACATCAATCATTAGACCAGAGCAGGATCTTAGAGTACCCACAGGTGAAATTTATAAACGTTGCCACTTTTATCACAGCCTCTGTACTACAAATATAAGCGTATTTTAAATTTCATGCAAACACATTTAATAGATTTTAAGAAGAAGCATTTTATGCCATCGTACCTTTATAAACACGTTATTATTGCATTCAGTATCGTACATAATTGGCTCATTACGGTACACCAGTCAATAATAGCAACAATGTAATACCGGTCTTCCAAGTTGCCGTGACTCATAGAGAGAAGATGAAAATTTTTATATTTTTCTCGAGCATTGAAGATATAAAAAAACATATGTATATTCCTAAATAAAGAATAATTAAGATCTGAATTTATAATTACCATGCTGTGCTGATAACAGTCCTCATCACAGTCCGTAACACCGAATCACTTCTTCTAGCAAGGAAATATTTGCAAATGGCTGTCTTGCTTATCGGTTCAACACGCCAGCTGATGACAATTGAAAATGCTAACGTCTCATAACTCATGACGACGCTCTGCTTCCAAGGTCGAGGGTTCAAACCCGGCAGAAGTCGATGGTTTTTTTTCGGGCGTAAAAATCCTTAGCATGCCTTCCTTCGGAATGGAAGTAAAGCGATGGTCCCGTGTCGTAGATTTACGTCCCGTAAAAGAACCTCAAGCCTGATAAAGAGGCCTCTGAGCAAAATTACAGGTCTTTCACGCCCAATATAGAATGGAACACCAAGGACCACAGCATTTACAGAGTGTGCATAAATAAAACTCAATTTAATTTTTTGACGCTCTCACTTATGCCAGTTATGGATGTCGAATTATTTAATGAATACGTAGAGAAAGTATTGCTTTCCACCTTAAATTCAATACCGAGATTTCACCGGAAATACACGTCCTGAGATTTCCTGAATAAATAAACAACTAAATAAAACCATTTTTAGAAAATCGTGTGTATGTGTTTGTGAGTGTGTGTGTGGTGTGTCTGTGTGCGTGACATGAACAGCATAACTCCAAAACGAAAGGTTGATTAATGTCAACCTCTTCCATAAATGGGACAAGAGGATTTTCAGCCAAATCTATGCTGCCCTTAACACGGAACATTTCTGTTCCTTTTTATTTTCCCAAAAATGTTACTAATGACTGTGATTAAAATACCATATGTTAAGATATTTGCATAACGAATAAAATTTATAACTTGAATTTTTTGAGAATAGCCTTGGAGGTCCTCTTCATTCTGGATGAGTTTTGTATAGCTGGTAAACCATAAGAGATAAACAAAACCTTACTACACAAAAACTGTAGATCTCGTTAAAGCTAACAATTTATGTCAAAATACTTTGTAGCGATAACCATTATCGAGATATTTTTTGCTATGGTTTAAATTTTCAAATACATTTTTCAAGTGGTAAGCCGCTATTCATTTTTTCTCGTGGTCATGCAAAGAGCATGGAATTTCAAAGTCTTCACATAGCGATTATAAGCGCACATATACTGGATGGAATAAATCATTATAAATAATAGGGGAAAAAATCTGATGTATTACACTCACATAACTTTCTCTACTTTTGTACAAACTATTTTTACAAACTCTTATTCTCCATCTATTTCATATTAATCGAGATAAGCATTTGCAGAAACGATCTTTTGACACGCAAAGAGAATTACATTTTATACATAGCGACCAGTTCTAAAAATATTTGACTATCGCTTAATACTATGTTCCCCTTGTTTTGTATTTGCAAGGGCAATATACAAATACAGTAGCCTTTAAGCACAGGCATATCTCTTAATAGCTGGTTGCTAGGTGCAGCACCATTCTCTTTGCCACAGATTAATACTCTTTGCATATCCAAGACAAAAAAAAAATGAATAAGGAATTCCCATTTGAGAAAATAAGTATTGAAAAATTTAAGGGAATAACAAGCAATATCTCGAAAATGGTTAACTCAACAACAAAAATGTATATGACATAAATTGTGTATTTTAACGCGATCTACATTTTTTGTGTAGTAAAGGTTTGCCTATCTCTTATGGTTTACCATTTATGCAAAAGTCTTTCACAATGAAGAATATTTTTGGAGACATTCCCAGAAAATTCAAGATATACATTTCATTTGTCATGAAAGTATCTTAAACATATGATATTTTAACGAAAATCGTTAGAATTATTTTAGAGATAATTAAAATTTTCGAAAAATGTTCCATGTAAAGGATAATCTGGAGTGGGGGATTTTCTTGAAAACCTTCGTGTCGCATCTTTGGAAGATACTGAACCTAAATACCAAGTTTGGTGTTTATCCGACTGTTCGTTTCTGAGTTATGTTGTTCACAGACAGACAGACACACACACACACGGACATGTTTCCAAAAATGCTTTTTTTGGATTCAGGGAGTCTCAAAACATATATTTCCGATGATATCTCGGTATCGAATTTTTGGGTGGAATACAATACTTACCCTACTTACTATACGTAATAGAGAAAGTAATAACTAAGACATGAATGATCAATAATGTAATAATATTGTAAAATAGCTTTACTGTAAAATAACTTGTACCATAAAATGTAATTAACGAGGAAACGAGCATGTAAGGAACAATATAATTAGCAACCAGGCGAGCTGCAACAAGGGTAAAAGTCCATCGCCACACACATGTTAATACACACAGGTTTTAGTCAAAGTCACAGAAAATAGAAAGAGAGATTTGAGGTTGTACAAAGATGGAGATAGAGGCCTAGTTCCTCAAGTGACACTAGAGTGAGTGAGACGGAGATAGTGGGTTTTACCGTAGAAGTCAAAGAGAAGCTTGACTTCTAAAAGTGGAGCATTTTATTCCTATGACACGCCAGGCAAATAACCAATGAGAATAGTTGTTGCGCATAAAGGCGCGAATATTGGCGTCAAGTTTAACACTTTCTTGCTGATGGACATTGACGTACGTCATGTGAGGCAAGACGGAAGATTTTGTGCGTGTGTGGGTGGGAGATAGTGTGTGACGCAGTTAGGTCCACGCAATAATTGTAGCGGGAAAATTTAATATACAGTTTAAATTGCTCTATAATTATTAAGCAGAGGAAACGTTGCTAGCGTTTGAATACATTAAGCTGTTTTAGGGAGTTCAGTTTGGATCCTGAGAAATACCAAAGATAGCTAGCTGGGATAGGCATTTCTTCTCAACTCTACAAGCAGCCCGGCAGAGAGCACCTGTGTCTTACGTGCGAAACATCGTTATTCCCGATCCTTTAGCTTACTTCTGTCATCCATACCTACAACGAAATGTGTAAATACGTTGTTTGTAATGAATGTTTATCTCGATTAACAAGAAGTTGGTAGAGCTCACACCATGCTATACACATCACTCACTACTTTTCCAGTTTCTTCTGTAAAGTTCTTGCAATTGAGGAAGTACTGCAGTACATCATTCAAAATGCCAATCAAAAAATTGTAATTTACACTGATTCACTAAGTACAATTCTTGCTATGCTCTAAGCAACCTTTAATAGGTGATATACCTACTTTGCTTATATTCTACCATTCAGCACTCTGGGAAACAAGTAACCTCACTTGGATACCTTCACACGTGGGTATTGAAGGGAATGGAAAAGCTGACAAAGCTGCAAGGGAAGCCACCCGATACCCTATCAACGACCACGGAATAATTTAAATACATCACGATGTCATTAGCTAAATCAAACGATTACTTATTGAAGCATGGAAGAAGATGTGGTCAACAACCCCCAGGAAACTGCTAGATGTCCGCGCTGGATCCACAATATCTTTGAACCGCTCCGAACAGTTGAACGTTGAGAGCAAATATTAAGTACTCGCCTCAGAATTGGTCACTGCAAACTGACACACTCATTCATCCTTTTATTTATTTATTTTCAATCATATAATATACAGAATAAAACAGTGTTATTGTAGATCAGGTCAAAGTGTTAATTGCAATAATACAGCAATAATAATAATAATAATAATAATAATAATAATAATAATAAATAATATATACAAGGTAATTGTAGCCATCATAACTAAGTACAATACCAATGGTAAAAGTAAATTATATACACAGAATACTTATTACTTATACAATTTATAATTATTAACACATAAGAATAACAAGACCTAGGTAGAATATAGATGCAACCAAGTTAGCATATTAAAGAATATTTGTGTTGTGATTTAAAAACTCTTGCGAGTTATAAAAGCAGTGAGTTAATAAATGCTTTTTGAATGCTCTTTTTAAAATGATTTATGTCATATATTCTCTTTAAATCCGTTGGCAGTGAGTTAAAGGGTTTAGAACCTGCATGGATGATATTTTTATTTCCAAAAGTACCCCTGCCTGAATTCATAAAAAAGTTATTTTGACTTCGAGTAAAATGTCTGTGCACATCTTTGTTTAGTTGAGGGGTTTCACTAGAGTTTTTAGCATACATAATAACGCCACTGACATAATTTACCCTACCTTTATTCTGGTGATGTAACTAGGCTTTGTTGCATTTAAAAATTTGTATGTTTGCTCAAAAAATACACTTTTTCAGTATTATTAAAATCTGTTTATAGACTAAATTTTAAGAGCCCCTGACTACCACTCAATGCTGTGGAAAGTGCACATCAATAGCACTTTCCATTTCCGAAATATTTGCGGTGCAAGGTTTAGGTGATTCACCCTGTATATATGTACACACACAATAATGGTAAAATTTTAAACTTTTTGAAGTACGGTCTACAAGATTCATAACTATTTATTCTGGCTAGCACTCTTATTGCTCTTTTCTGTAGTAGAAAGATCTGCATGAGGTATGTTTTTGAAACATATTTAAAATTGTGTTTTCTTGGTGGATAGAGTAAGTCCTACGAAACATCAGCAGTGTTTCCGCTGTGCACGTGGCGGCGGCGGCATGTTGTGACAGAAGAGGGTTCAGAATCTCTGCACTCACACTCACGTACACATACAGTCTATATGTGTGCGGGAAATAAAGCTTGCCATAAAGTGAAGTAGGGCTGTTGCAAAAGCTGCGTTGAATGTTTCATGCGGTATGCGTTTCAATACTTGAATAGGCCTTAGCGTTATGGACTTGAAACTATTCCCTGGCGGTCGGCGGGCGAATTGCTATATAAATCATGCATACGGTCACCTTTACAACGCACTCTGCCCTTTTTTCAAGACACCAGCCACTCTCTCAGAAAAAACAATCACGTAATGGAAACTGGGGTTCCACCCCGAAACAGGTGTCTTCAAAAGGCACTACACGCAAGTTCTCTTTGGGGGTTCACCTCTTTTCATATGTGACAGAAAGAGAAAGACAGGCTATTTAGTTTAGAGGGGGAGGTTATTATTGCTATTCTTTAATGCAACAAAAGATTTTTTTCTAACAAATTTTTCTAAAGGGCCTTTAAAATGAATGTCACTTTTAAATTTTGCTAAGTAATCCCGAAAATACGCTAGTGCGTAAGGCATTCTGACTTTGGTAAAAAATTTTAAAAAAATATCCTCTCTGATGGAGTACAAAATCATACCCATTGCTTCTGTGGTATGGTGGTTAGAAAGTTAACCTCCAAAATAGGAGCTCCCGGGTTCGATTCCTAGCTTGAGGGTGGAAATTTTTCTTTGTCCAGGATAATTCCCCATTCTCCCTAAATCTGGAAGTATGAATGAGAGTGTGAATATATGTGTGTTTATGTGTGTGAACAAAGAGTAAACAAATTCAATGATTAACACAACAGGATAAAGTCATAGCGATAAGCAATTATTAAAATGGTATGAGCTGAGATGAGAATGTAGAATCAGACTGAAAAATTCACTGCTACGGGCGGGATTTGAACTGAGTAATCATGGCAACATGGTGGTACGGCAATTAAATTCCCCAAATGACTCAACCTTTTTCGTGTAAACTACAAGTCGGGCTCATGAAGCCCAGCACTTAAAATACTTAAAAAATTAAAAGACACCATTTTTTATCCAAAATGACTTTGACAGCACCTGATGGTTCACGTAAGGCCAGTCATTTGGAGAATTCCATATCGTACCGGCATGTGCCTATGGTAGTTCAGTAGGGTAAAGCAACGGCATGGAATGCCGAAGCTCCGTGGTTTAGATCCCGACTATGGTATTAAATTTTTCAGTCCGTTTCTGATATTTGAGGCAGTATTTTTAACACTTAAATAATTTCAGTCTAATTATATAATATATAAATTCAATAAGAGCCCTTGAAGCAATATGTGTATGTAATAATTTGTACAATGTATGTAACAGTCATTGCATATGCTTATATTATTTTATCCATGTGTAATAATGTTATGTCAATGCATTACGTAATTTAATAATGTAGGAGCTGTGAGAATAATAAGTTAAATGTTGCTAACAATGAGGTAATAATGAGGTAACCATGAGGTAACCTTGAGGCAATAATGAGTTTGAGAGTTTAAATGTTATTTGTGATTCTTGGAAGCATTAATGTAATTTTAGTGACAGTTTATAAAAAAATAGCCAACCAACAACCAGAAAAAGCTTTAGTTAAATGCAGGTATTCTATTGGAGTAAAAATAGCCAATCACAATCCTGAAATACACAAATGTACAAGTTTAGACGGTTGAAATCTAGTCAGTTGTCTGCAGACAGTGATAGTAACCGGATGCAAGATGCGTTCTCGAGAGATTTAATATGTATTCGTGTGAGACGAAAAATAGTTTTACGTGGTAAAAAGTGTAATTATTTAATAAAAAGAATCTCACACCTCTCTATATCAGTGAAGTGCTATTTAATTTGTGTCAAGGATTAATAAAAAGGAGTGAATTAAAACTTAAAATCTACGTAAGCCTACATTCTTGTCACATCACGCCCTGCCAAGACTTCCATGTCTCTAACAAAAATACTGACGCAGCCGAGGCAAACATAAATATATAATATCTAAAGAAACAGTCAAATTACAAAGCTATTATTTTTAAACGTGGGGGCAAAGGCCACCTGAAAGTATATTTGGGGCGAAGGCTACCGGAAACTGTTTACTCTACGTGCGGTTGCAACTACTACAAGTTCGGCTCCCCATGGAGCTAAATAAATAAACAAAGCAAATAAAACACCTACTCCATAGTCGGACTGAACCGGGCTTTTGGACTACACACCGCATGTGTGGAAGAACAATTAACATTGAAATAAGATGTTAAATATAAATGGAGCATAAAATGGAGCAAGATAGATAGGCAGACAAATAGATGTACCTTTATTGGTGTAAAATTATTAAATAAACACTAAGTGCATGGTTCATTGACCGTACAGAGGTGTGGAAATTATTAGACTCTAGTAGATTGTTATGGCTAAAAGAACTGTAACTTCTAATTTTGAAAATAATATACAAATGTCTAAAATCAAATCAAAGCATTAGGTTAAACCTATCAGCTGCTTGTCATTGTGAAAATTATTTTCCTCCAATAACAACATTGCATTAGTAATTTTTTCTCGTGAAAGATCATTTTTCAACCCAAGGCTTCAAAAATCCACATAGAAAAGATCTGATGTGTTACACTCACATGCCTTTATCTACTCTTGTACAAACTATTTTTACAAACGCTTATTCTCCATATGATTCATGTTAATCGATATGTTAATCTTATTGCTAATTTTGTTGTAGATGCAAGGGGAATATGGTAGGCGTTAAGCGAAAGTCAAATGTTTTATGAGGTGGTTGCTATGTGGAGTATTCCATTCTCTTTACATGTCTAGGACATAAAAAATTAATAACGAATTTGAGAAAAAGTATAAGTATTGAAAAATTTAAGGGAATAACAAGCAATGTTTCGAAAATGGTTCACTCAACAAAAAAATGTATATGACAAATTGTGTGTTTTAACGCGATCTACATTTTTTGTGTAGTAAAATTTTGTCTATCTCTTATGGTTTACCAGTTTTGCAAAAGTCGTTCACAATGAAGAATACTTTTGGAGACATTCCCAGAAAATTCGAGATATGCATTTCATTTGTCATGAAAATATCTTAAACATATGATATTTTAATCAAAATCGTTAGAGCCATTTTTGAGAAAATTAAAATTTTCGAAAAATCTTCCATGTAAAGGGTAATCTGTGGTGGGGGAATTTTCTTGAAAAAACCTTCGTGTCGCATCTCTGGAAGATAGTGAACCTAAATACCAAGTTTGGTGTTTATCCGACTGTTCGTTTCTGAGTTATGCTGTTCACAGACACACACACGGACATGTTTCCAAAAATTCTTTTTTTTGGATTCAGGGGGTCTCAAAACATATATTTCAGGTGAAATCTCGGTATCGAATTTTTGGGTGGAATACAACACTTCCCCTACTTACTATACGTAGTAGAGAAAGTAAAAATTAAAAGACACCATTTTTTCCCCAAAATGACTTTGACAGCACCTGGTGGTTTACGTAAGGCCAGTCATTTGGAGAATTCAATGTCGTACCAGCATGTTCCTATGGTAGTTCAGTTGGGTAAAGCAACGGCACGGAATGCCGAAGCTCCGTGGTTTAGATCCCGACTATGGTATTAAATTTTTCAGTCCGATTCCGATATCGGACTGAATCGGGCTTTTCGACTACACACGGCATGTGTGGAAGAACAATTAACATTGAACTAAGATGTTAAATATAAATGGAGCATATAATGGAGCGAGATAGATAGACAGACAAATAGATGTACCTTTATTGGTGTAAGATTTTCAAATAAACACTAAGTGCATGCTTCATTGACCGTACAGAGGTGTGTAATTTATGAGACTCTAGTAGATTGTTATGGCAAAAAGAACTGTAACTTCTAATTTTGCAAATAATATACAAATGTCTAAAATCAAATCAAAGCATTAGGTTAAACCTATCAGCTGCTTGTCATTGTGAAAATGTATTTTCCTCCAATAACAACATTGTATTAGCAATTTTTTCTTGTGAAAGATCATTTTCAACCCATGGCCTCAAAAACCTACATAGAAAAGGTATATACATCATAGAATAATAATCTACTATTTAATTTCCAGATATGGCCTTGAACTTTCACGGATAATACTGAGGTGGAGAATGACTGAAAACTGTCATCTAAAACCATTTCGTGAAATTTTGTTTTATAGAAGCAAACATTAAAATGTTTCATCTGTCCAGAAGCACAGTAAACAGAGTTACTCTGCGGTTTTGTTCTACTTTTTCTTACAGACAGTAATGTAATTCTGATTGATGGAAGGTTCTTTAAGCATTTTATCACACTAAAACTTCAACATCTTGGAGAAACAACCTCGAACAGTAAATAACCAACAGTTAGTGTAATAATTTTCACGCCTCTGTACATGCATACTTAGAGACTGTTTTCACAACCTATTGTGAGTAATGTAAACGTTAAAACCAAATGACTGATGTTCTGCACTTGCGTCGCTTTACGGTAACCAAAACATCAACAGCGTAACACCACATTCTGGCTTAGCGTGAAGGCATACGGTAAATCTCATGGCGCAAGAGAATCAAGAAGTATTCGTTTAAATATAAACGATGATCTAATTCAGCTCCAAGAGGTTAGTGTCGTAAATCTTTAGGTTAGGGCTCCCTGGAAGGAATATACGCTTTTATGAGCAGTACTGTACTACCTAAAATGAGAAGCACGATTTTATTTGGATGAGGCTACACAGGACCGAGCGACATGGCTCAGACGGTAACCTTTGTGGCCCATATTCGGGAGGTCCCGGTTCAAATCCTCGGGGCCGACCAATCTAACGGAAGGTTTTTTCGCGGTTTTCCTCGGTCGCTGGGTTGGATAATTTGAACCGCGAATTTTCATATCATCCCTTTCATCACTATATTCCATGTCCTTCTTCTTCACCACCATAGCAGATATTGGACTGATCACCCATTCTGGATATGCTATGATCTAGGGTTTGCTTGCTCGACAGGCTGCTGACCCAAGACTTGGCTTGTAAGTCCTTGGGAGTGTACGTTCAAATAGGACTGTAATCAGCTAAAGAAGGCTACATCCGAGGGACGTCTAATAAGTAAGTTTCCCTATTTTATAAAAAAAAAACATTACACACAATTGATCATGTTGAATTAATTTTATTTATATTGCACAATCCTTATGTTACTTTTCTACGTAGTCAACATATTTTTCCAAGCATTTTTGGGGACGTTTAACTCCAAGATGCCCTTCGAGTCAGGGGAATATGTGAAAATCACTTGGGGAAAGATCTGGTGAATATGGAGGATGCGAGAAAACTTCCCAGTTGAATCTTCTGAGCTCCGCCTGGGTCAAGATTCAACTTGGAAGTTTTGCCGTATCCTCCGTATTCACCGGAGCTTGCCCCAAGTGATTTTCACATGTTCCTCCAACTCAAAGGTAAGCGCTTTTAACACCGATGATGAAGTGAAATCAGTGAACAACTGGTTGCAAGCACAGGACCCGACCTGGTACAACACTGGCTTGGAAAAACTGTGTCACATTCCCAAAAATGCTTGGAAAAACATGTGGACTATGTAGAAAAGTAACAGAAGGATTGTACAATATAAATAAAATTAATTCAACATATCAATTGTGTGTAATGTTTTTTTTTATAAAATAGGGAAACTTGCTTATTGGGCGATCCTCATATTTTACTGAATGTCAACAGCTGTTTCAAGGTCGTACTGCCGAGAATAGACATTCCATTTTCTTGCAGTAACTTACACTGTCTCTGCGACCTACTTGAACACCACGTGCTGCGTATTTCAGCTGTTTCGTTGTTTTTCAATATGTTTGTTTTTTTAAATGGAGCTTCATAGTAAACTAATAATAATTGAAATTGACAAGTAACCGGTTCTCTATAATCCTGAGAACGAAAATTGTAAGAATAGAAATGCGAAAGGTGAGGCCTGTAAGAAAATAACCGAGGCTCCGAAATAACGTTTACAAAAAAGATAGTCTTGTCAATTTTGTTTATTGTATGACATAATCCAACAATAAAAAGTAATAATCGTTTTACAATCCACACACGGTCAAACTAAGAGTGGCCGATCTCTTGAACAGTTAAAGTTTTTGAAAATCCCTTCGAGTAGCGCACGCTTCACAACCGTCAACTCGTGTGTGCCGCTTTGGCTAACTCTATAATACAAGCCACAAGACACTGATTTGGCTACCTCCACACCATGATTGGCGTGGAGCAAACCAGCAATCGAGAACATGTCGCCCAGGTTTACCTGATCGGGATGTTAATCGCCACAGTACCTAGTCGCAAGCGCGGCTTTATCTGTGCGATATTGAAGTTTAATATGTAGTTTATTGAGAAATATAGTCCTGTGGCTGTTACAATCAATGCAACCGTACAGGTAAATATAACATCGAGTTACACAATGACGAATACAATCAATCAAAAATAATATGCAGGAGCCCAAACACGGCGGCCAAATGCCCCCACAAGAGGAACAGCCCCACAAGAATAACACAGGTTAATGGGAACAAGAGCATAATTAAACAAGATAGCATTAGCCAAAGAAATGTGTAAATGTTCCTCAGAAACACAGGAAAAATGGAGTATAAAAGGTACACTTTAAAGGAATAAACACACACGCACAGTGCTGACCGGAGAATATTCACGGTAGCAGTAACTCGAAAGACGGAACTAAGAAGAAAGAAGAACTAAAACTGGTGAATACGCACCACTCCGGTGACGAGGCTCAGTAGTACCTATGTCTCTGAGAAGTTTTATGTTCTTTGGAGGAGGGGGAACAAGGGATAGAAGACAAGAAAGAGCAGGAGAAGAAGGACAACATGAAGTTACGAGGACTTGGGGAGTACGGCAGATTGCACCTCCATTATTATCGGGGAGACTTTGCTGCCACCTGAAGGCCAGCAGCAAGCGGTAAAGTTTGAGTGGCTAGGTTGTAGGCATTGCACACGGCCCTGGCTATAGCCGCAGCGGTTTGGACAATGGAAAGGAAGAGAACGGATAAAATCTTTATTCATGTGCTTGTATTTGGGGTTAACGTCTGGTGTTGTAGTGCCGGTGTTGGGCGGAGTAGAACACGTGCTACTCCATTAAGTTACGGATGTGTTGCAGATCAGGATGTTATTGATTCTTGTTGACAGCTGGCTGTGTATTTCCCGCTGTGTTTGATGGGGTGCGGAGACCTCCATCAAGCAAGGGCTAGCATTGTGAGTCCAGTGATGCTGGAGACGGTGGTGACGGCTGTGCTGTCCCTGGTGACTGGTGTGGTGTTGGCTGGAACCAGTGGGAGTCGGTTTCTGCGTTGATGTGTTGTTTTGGGCCTCCACGTCCTCGAAGTGCTATCCGGTACTGCTTGCGCTGGATGGACGCGAGAACCTCTGGTTCGGCGTCGGCCGCTATGTCCTTCATGGTGGTATGTAGTCTGATGAGTCTTGTAGAGGCTGCTGCGAACTGTCTTGCGATGGAGTGTTGTTGAGCATCAATGACTGCAAGGGGTGCTTGGCCGCTGAGAACCTGAGCGCCTCGAGTCTGTTGCTGTGTATGTGTGTGTGTGTGTGTGTGTGTGTGTGTGTGTGTGTGTTGAGCTGTGCTTCTATAGTAGCCGTGGTGGTTTTAAACTCTTCCGTGACGGCCTGCAAGATCATCAGCGAGAGGCGGAGGTATGCATAAAGTGCGCTGTATGACACTTCTGGGGATGCCGAGGTATCGGGTTTTGCTGTTATGGTGTCTGTGAAGTCGGCGGAGAAGTAGATGGGCTGAAGTTCCCCTGGACGGGTGCGCAGGGAACATCGGGCAGGTGACCTGAGATTTTCGCAAGCTTTTATGTGTTTGTTCAATGGGCGGAGTTTACCTTCCTGCACTATCATTGGGCGGCCATGCGTCCAAGTGGTGATCAAGCCCAATACTGCTTAACTTGGGCTGCCGCTTGCGTGGTCGTCAAGCTAAACAGGATTGTCCAAGTTAGCAGGAGGGCGGTGCATAATGAGCGGTCACTCGTCCAGCTAGTGACCAAGACCGATGCTGCTTAACTTGGGGGTGGGTGATGGATATAAGTGGTAACCCTAGGTCCTAAGGCGTCCTTGGTTAACAGGTAGCTCTTTCTCCTTCTGGGTGTCCTGTAGGCGTAGCGATCTAGGGTGTGCACCAACTGGTTGGTGTAGAGAGTTTCGCATACATGGTGCGGGTTCTCTCCCGCAACATCAGGGGCGATATAATCGCCTGATACAGCCATAGCTTGAGGTATGTGGATCTGAATACAGGCTACAACTACTTGAGAGTGGCGTGGCCGAGACCGACCTTTGCCTTGACATGTGAGCGAAAGTGAGCCCGCGGTCAAGGAAGATTACGAGGTATTTGGCCGAGGTAACTCAGGGAATTCTCCTCCGCCGCAACCTCAAAAATCGCTCCGGCCGCCAGCAACGGACCTTCGCCAGGAAAAGCGCAGAGCTCTTCCCCGGGTTGACGGCTGTCCTCCATTTCTCGCTCCACCTGCCAATGGCTCAGAGCTGTCGTAGTAATGGAGGTAAACAGAATCGGGCACTCTTGTTCTGTGCCATTATGAGGACATCGTCCGCATACTTGCACGTGACAGTCCTGGGTTCCGTAGGGAAGTCCGACATGTAGGCCGCGAAGGGAAGCGGCAACAGTACACTGCCTTACGGGACTCCGGCGGCTATGAGTCGGACTGATGAAACCCTCCCTTCCAATCTCACGCTGAATGTGCGATCGCGGAGGAAGCTCCTCGTCAGGGCGAGATAGGCGGGAGGAATGTCTATGTAATTAAGCTACTTAATTTCTACGCAAACTCCTTAAGTTCGATTCTCCCTAGTGAATTGTTATCTTTTATTTTTTATAACTCGTTTTACTGTAATATAGTTAATATTGCTTGTGTTACTACATTTTATTTACAAATATAATTACAATAGTGGTGAAATTAATGATTATAAAATTAAATTGAGTATGAAACCTTCCCCGACCGATAAATTTGTTGCTAGCTATTGGTATGACGGCCTGCTAAATAAACGCCACATACCAGTGGAAGGAATATTGTTCCACTATTTCATTTGACTATTTTCGGGGAAGATTTTAGTGATTATAGTTGTGTTCCTCTTTTAATTACTACAAGAATATACTCAGTCTTGTGTACAATGTCTGGCTATCCCGAGCGCTCACGGTAGTCTCTGATTTGAGCTCCGTCTCTCAGACGCCGGCCGGTTTTAAATTGACTGAATGTACATAAACTTCACACTGTACTGCCTGGTACAGCAGTGGAGCCGGACCTCACTCAAATCGGTGGTCCTAAAAGGCAATAAATGTAGCCACCCTGTTTTACTGCAGAAGATGTACAGTATAGTAGTGCTCATTCAATCAGTAAGTTATTGCTAGAAGATTCCTAGCCTTACGTGGAAGAAAGTTCATAGAAGTCCAGTACACATGAGCCAGAGTTGTGTGACCATAAACTTCCACCTGCAACAGCCACGGCCATTTCACCGGGCAGGCACAGTGTCCCCGGTATCCGATAAGCCGTCCATCCACTCCGGCTTCAACTGTACCTGCACCAACAGCTCCTCCGACGTCATCACCGCCACCTACTGCAGCAACAGACACCACCCTGCGAGATGCGATTCAAGATCTACATTCAGAGGTCCTGAACATCGGATCCAGCATCTCAGGACGAAACACTCGCTTCACTTGTCACCGACGCTCACTCCACCAACACAGAAGAACAGCTCCGCCGTCTTACCGCAATGGAATCCGCCATCCAAGACCTACACACCATCACCACCGCCCTCTCAATTGCTTTCTAAAGCTTCACCGCCCGCTGCCTGCGGCGGTTCGAGAGAGCCTACACAACCATCAGTGGCCTGAGAGAATCTATCGCCAGTCTGCCACTAACATCAGCACTGCCAGCTCCGACAGATTGCCTGGAGGAGGTTAGGCACACGACAACAGGTCTCGCTGATCAACTCAAGTCCCTGCATACGACGATGGCCGGGCAAACGGCTACTTGATGTCACTAGAAGCCGCTCGCTTTTTCCCAAATTACATTCGACAACCAGAGGGCTCCTTTCGGGGGCCGCGGTACAATCAATGAAATGATGCATAAAAACAACAACGCCACATCCCTTGCCAATTTCTATCCACAAACCTCCCAGTGTGTGGCGACCAGGGCCTCGGTCAGGGTTGTACTCGGACATTCCCTCACTCCGCTGCCAGCACAATAAGCTGGCAGCTATCCTACCGCGTACTAACGGGTGTGAAACAGCGGAACCCCAATACCTCTCCTAACTTCTCCTTTCTACTCCACGCTTAATCCTACGTATTCCCGAAAACCCCCCTCAAAAAAGTATTCGATCTCTGTTCATGCGTCTTTTTGAAGTGGAAATATATTCGTCAGTCCTGGTCACTTTAATTATTTAAAACCAATCTAGAACTATCCGAGCCTGGTTCCTGAAGTACTCTTATGTCTACTAATATGGATAATCATATCCTTTAACAAATGTTTTCATCGTCTAAGGCAAGGGTGGCGAAAACGACTTCCTTCCGCGAGTCACTAAATATGCAACACGCACTACATCACTCAACAGCATGTGGAAAACAAAGGGACCTGTTGCAGAGAGGGAACGGCGCCTGCGAGTCAAAATAACACACGAGTCACGTTTTCGCCACCTCTGGTCTAAGGTATTTTCATTTTAATTTCATTTATTATGTCGACGGTTCTGAATCAGGTGATGGTGCAAAATCGCTATCCTGGTAAAACACGTTACAGTATTTACGGCACTGGGTAACGTGACGAAATACGAGGGCTGATCAACAAAGACTGAGACTGATTTTTTCCTGTAGCTTCCGTGATAGTTTCGTATCTGTAACATAAATATTTGAAAAGAGTGGGTTTTTTATGTATAATGTTGGTAGGCGGCAGCACTCTCGTATTGGTAGGTTGGTAGTAATCTCTATTTTGTAGACCCTACCTGCATTTCGCATACCAGACAATGGAGGTGATGCATTTGTTAAATCGATTATCACCAGTGATGAGTCATGGCTGCACCATTATGATCCTGAAGGAAAACAAGCCAGCACAGTGTGGAAATCGCCAGGTTCTCCAACACCAAAAAAGGCAAAAGTTGTTCCATCTGCAGGGAAAGTGGTGGTGATCACATTTTTTGACTGTAATGGAATGATTTACCAGCATGCAGTGATACGGTAATTTGTATCACAAATTACTTAAATGTAATTAATGATTGTAATATGAATATGTATTTTTATGTGACATTGATTTCAGAGGTTTATTAATTGTAATTATTATTGGTAAATAATAATATACGGCTTTACTGAAACTGTCAACAATAACGCAATAATGCAGAGAGGGGGTGAGTTGTTTATCATTACCGGGAACAAGGAAGTTACGTAATGTTTCGCGCGTTTTTTTCGTTGAGAAGCTTCTAGAACATTTCCTAAAGTAATATGTATTAGTGGTTTTCATTGGATATTAAAATAGACGCTAATGTTGGCGCGTTTTATTAGCCAATGGCAGTTCATTTATAATCTTTAGGCGTATCTTGAGGCAAGCGTATAAATAAGCCAGGCCCGAGGTAGCTTGCCCCAGTTCATCAGAATTTCGTGTACACTACACATCGTCAGCCAGTCCTTCATTTCGTCAAGTTACGCGCAGCAGAATTACAAGAATTGTTATAAAGTATTATACATTTAAAAAAATACACAAAGTTGAAGTACTCGAGTTAAAAGTGATAAGTAAGAAGTTATTACAAACAGTTTCAGTTTGGCGAGTATCTATCTCAATATGTAAAAAGTGTTAGTGAACGTGTTCGGCAATAAAAGTTATAAAAATAATTTCTTCATCAGTATCATTTCTGAATAAAAGATTCCTTTCCGATTCACACCCTGCAAGAGTTAAATGTCTACCTAAATAGCTATGCCGGAGAACATTTAAAGTGAATTATTTCAAAACTGATACAAATTGCTACGCCAGAGGGAGCTACGAACCAAACGAATGACGTCACAAGACAAGATGGCAACACATGAAGCACACAACCTTAATACCGCATCAAATTGGCTTCCAAACGTGGTGCTATAATAATGTTAAACACAAATACAACATTAATACTACTTCAAATTGGCTCCACAACGTGGGGCTCGACAACAAAAAGACATTACGTAAAGCAAGTTCTCTCGCAAATACGCGTAAAGTAAACACACATACATAAACATCACAAACAGCAACATGCAACATTTCCGTCGCAGCAGTTCCCCCTCACACTACTGTTATAGCAGCATACTACACGTCAGTATTGGCTACACAGAGGAATCACATTGCAAAGAAACGACCAGAGCTTTCTCGGACTGGGTGGCGACTTCATCATGACAATGCACGGCCTCACGGCGCTAATCAAGTCATGCAGTTTCTGGCTCGATTCAACATTACCTCTGTACCACATCCACCTTATAGCCCCGATCTTGCACCCTGTGACTTTTTTTATTTCCATTAGGGGTATTCGATTTGAGAACTCTGAAGCAGTGCTCAAGAAAAGTGAGGCGATTCTCAAGGACCTGACAAAGAATGGTCTGCAGCACGTGTTCAAGGACTGGCAGAGACGCTATAAAAAGTGCATTGAAGTAGGAGGGGACTACTTTGAAAAAAATCATGTAAACATTGAATTGGAGTAATAAACATCTGTGAAAAAAAATCAGGCTCAGTGTTTGTTGATCAGCCCTCGTACTATACCGCATCAGAAAACACGCTGGTGCGAGAGCTTTCCAATATTTCCACCCCTTCACCAGCGTAATTTCGTTGTGGCGAAACGGTGCCAGTTTATCCTAAGCCCAGTTTGAAACAGGGTAATGTAGAGTGCATCCGTTTCAATCAGATAGGCTGACAGTTGTGACGATACAGTTTTCCCTCTGAAGATTTCCAAGCTGAAAGGGTATTCTGTGAGAGAGAGCAAACCTGGCTGCCTGTTATTGATTGCCCTGCTCCCGCGTTCATTGGTGAATGATGCATTGATTCCACCCATCGACTGCTATGGAACAAATACGAGAAGTTTCCACAGCATCTGACACATCTTCAGCAGCTGTGAACCAACCATCTTCAGATTATCTCAATCCAGAATAAAACGACTTTTAAGGGGACAAGGTAGTCTGAACACATGGAAATTACGCCTTAAGTGTGTTAAATTACCACTGCTCTTAAAGTTCCCAATGGTTTTACCTGACATTTTTCTGAATTATTCTATAAATTATGACAATTATTTCAAGTGGTTGTTACCATTGATATCTTATGTAGTTGAGTCCATAAAAAAGTATTTCATCCAGCAGAAAAATAATAAAATTTACTCTTAAAACATGTGAATTCATGTATCGTTTTCTCTGATACTACTTGCAATACAGAATCACACTTTTGCATGCTTGTTCTTAGTATAATCAGCTATCTTCTGAACCTAAATTATTTAGTTATATACATCAGTTTACTAGAAATTGAAACACAATTATTTGTAAAGTAAAAATGTGGAAAATTTGCAACGTTGTTGTTTTCTTAATATCAGTAATACACATAAAATTATGATTGTGGTTCAGAAAGTTTAACTATGCGTTATATACAAGACTGAAAATTTCAGCTCTCTACCTCTCATACTTTCTAAGAAAAAGGTACATAAGTATCCAAAACGTTGTTTTGAGAAAACTGAACTTAAAGCACTAACATTTAGTTGTATATATTCACTTCTGTAAAGGCTATATATATATTACTTACTAAATACTACTCTTAAAGGAGTGAAGGATGAAATTCCAGTTTTCTACTTATGTAAAGCTACAACCTAGCTTTATATTTTCTCTACCTCTTATAGGTAGAGAAAATATCCATATCCATATTTCACCAGAAATACATGTTTTGGGGATTCTTTCTCCCTCCCCCTCTGTGTGTGCGTGTCAGCATATCTTAAAAACTTTCTCTACTCTTGTACAAAATATATTTACAAACGCTTATTCTCCATATACTTCATGTTAATCGAGATGTTAATCTTATTGCTAATTTTCTTGTAGATGCAAGGGGAATTGGTAGGCTTTAAGCGATAGTCAAATATTTTAAGAGCTGGTTGCTATGCGCAGTATTCCATTCCCTTTGCATTACCAGGACGAAAAAAATTAATAACGAATTCCCATTGGAGAAAAAGTATTGGAAAATTTAAGGGAATAACAAGCAATTTCTCGAAAATGGTTCACTCAACAATGACATAAATTGTGTATTTTAACGCGATCTACATTTGTTGTGTAGTAATATTTTGTCTCTCTTATGGTTTACAGTTATGCTAAAGTCGTTCACAATTGAGAATACTTTTGGAGACATTCCCAGAAAATTCGAGATTACAATTCATTTGCCATAAAAATGTCTTAAACTTATGGTATTTTATTCAAAACCGTTACAACCATTTCTGGGAAAATAAACATTTTCGAAAAATGTTCCATGTAAAGGGTAGTCTGGGGTGAGGGGATTTTCTTGAAAACCTTCGTGTAGCATCTCTGGAAGATACTGAACCTAAATACCAAGTTTGGTGTTTATCCAATTGTTCGTTTCTGAGTTATGCTGTTCACAGACAGACACACACACACGGACATGTTTCCAAAAATACTTTTTTTGGATTCAGGGGGCTCAAAACATGTATTTCCGGTGAAATCTTAGTATCGAATTTTTGGGTGGAATGCAATACTTTCCCTGCTTATTATACGTAGTAGAGAAAGTAAAAAATGAAATTCGGATAAATGTTAAATTGGTATTTAAGGTCACAAGCTTCCTGGTATGCGACACGAAGATTTTCAAGAAAACTCCACCGCAAACATTTCTTATTTTTCATCTTTCTCAGTTACTTTAATTAAAATGCCGTATGTTTATGATATTTTGATTTTCTGCGAATAGCGTGTGAAGACCTCTTCATTCATAACGAAGTTTTTTGGAATTTTGTACACCTGGTAAACCATATGAGATATCGGGTTAAAATAGAATCCATGTCAAGTTTCTTATGTCGTTAACCATTTTCAGACAGTTGTTATGGTTTGTTTGTATACTTCAGTATTTCTACATTTCGTGAGAAAACAATATTTACCACCACAATTTCTGGGGCACGGTAGGGGAATGGAGACCTGCCTGGATGTAATGTTGGACGCGAGCTGTCATAAAATCGGCTCATTTACTTTCTTCACTACGTATGGTAAGTAGGGGAAGTGTCATATTCCACCCAAAAATTCGATACCGAGGTTTCACCGGAAATACATGTTATGAGACTCCCTGAATCCATAAAAAGCATTTTTGGAAACATGTCCGCGTGTGTTTGTTTGTATGTGTGTGTCTGTGAACACCATAACTCAGAAATGAACAGTCGGATAAACACCAAACTTGGTATTTAGGTTCAGTATCTTCCAGAGATGCGACACGAAGGTTTTCAAGAAAATCCCCCCACCCCAGATTACCCTTTACATGGAAGATTTTTCGAAAATTTTAATTTTCTCAAAAATGGCTCTAACGATTTTGATTAAAATATCAGATGTTTAAGATATTTTTATGACAAATAAAATGTATATCTTGAATTTTCTGGAAATGTCTCCAAAAGTATTCTTCATTGTGAACGACTTTTGCATAACTGGTAAACCATAAGAGATAGACAAAATTGTACTTCACAAAAAATGTAGATCGCGTTAAAATACACAATTTATGTCATATACATTTTTGTTGATGAGAACCATTTTCGAGATATTGCTTGTTATTCCCTTAAATGTTTCAATACTTATTTTCTCAAATGGGAATTCGTTATTCATTTTTTGTCTTGGATATGCAAAGAGTATTAATCTGTGGGAAAGGGAATGGTGCTGCACCTAGCAACCAGCTATTAAGAGATATGTATGTGCTTAAAGGCTCCTGTATTTCTATATTGCCCTTGTAAATATATATTCCCCTTACATCTACAAGAAAATTAGCAATAAGATTAACATCCCGATATCTCGATTAACATGAAGCATATGGAGAATAAGCGTTTGTAAAAATAGTTTGTACAAGAGTAGAGAAAGTCATGTGAGTGTAACACATCAGAATTTTTTTATAATACTCGTGATGGTTAAATTATCTTTTCACTTGAACTTGTGTAAGTTTAACTTCTACTGATTTTTGAAGTATAGAACTTACTTTGAAGAAAAAGTATTTTAAAATTATGGATGTTGCCTTTTATTTTAGTGAAATAACTGCAACGTTTTTGCAAGACATGTTTAGATGTATTGGTTTTATTCATTTTAACATGAAAGACAACCAGATTCAACTTCCAGATTCTGCGCAGAATAAGTAATGATTCTATTTATAGAAACGTTCTCCAGACTCGGATAGGAATCGAAACCGAGACGTCTGGTCTAATATCTTCGAATTAATTATTTATTTGTAATATTTCGCTTGTACAGAAAATATAAAGCACAGTCCTTACAATTTTCGTGTTTTTAAGAAGTGTTAACTACAATTTTTGTTGAAAAAAATAATATTGATTATATTTAAAGATTGCCATGCATGTATACGTAGAAGCAAAGTTGTTAAAGCGTCGTTTTTTCCCTTATAAAACAAAACTATTATTACACTATATTAAATACGCTAACAAAAGTAATATAATTCTATAGATGTCTAATAAATCCGTTTGCTGCATGTTATTACTGGAATGATAAAAGCCATAAAACAGAAACATTACCGACAACACAGCATTTTCGAGTACTGATTAACATTTACTAATTCCCTTTCCTGAGCATCATCGACCCTGAAGTGTAGTGGCTACACACTCCCGAGGTCGCGCGTTCAAACCCGGCAGATGGCGATGGAGTTTTTCGGGCGTAAACATCCTTAGCATTGCTTCCTTCGGAAGGGAAGTAAAGTCGGTGTTCCCGTGTCGTAGATTTACGGCATGTAAAAGAACCTGAAGGCTGATAAAGAGGCTTCTGAGCAAAATTTCCGGTCTTTCATGTCCAATATAGAATGGGACGCTAAGAACCACAGCAGTTAAAGGGCGTCCATAAATAAAACTCAATTCAGGGACTTCATCTACCCTGAAATAAAACCTATATGCTCCTACTGCAGATCAGCCTTCGACGTACGTATCTATGTATATTATATATATATACATAGGAACGCAAAAACTTAACGCCGCGCCAAACTAACTTTGCAGTTGTGCAAATATAGTAGACAAAACAATGTTTGCTGAATGTTTTAATAAAACTTAAAACAATGGTAAAAGGCTTTTTCTATGATCGTGCGTTTGTGTTAGTTTAGTGTTGCCATAGTAGGGAACTTCTTCAAATAATGTGTAAAAAATACTGGTCTTTTCATTTCCGCATATGGTGCGGGAAGAAAATAAAGAGCATACGAAACTTCATGACTTTGTTTGCGTTTTTTGAGAATCACCGAAGGAGAACCTGTTGTGTGTCTGGCTGAAATTCAATTAAAGAATCAATGAAACTTTGGTTTATACGCCTTTCCCATTGTCACTAGTACAGTGAAAATAATCATAATAATCTAAAAAATCTTATGTGTTACACTCACATAACTTTCTCCACTCTTGTACAAACTATTTTTACAAACTCTTATTCTTCATCTGTTTCATATTAATCGAGATAAACATTTGCAGAAACGATCTTTTGACATGCAAAGAGAATTACATTTTACACATAGCGACCACTTATAAAAATATTTGACTACCGCTTAAGGCGTACTATGTTCCCCCTTTTCTGTATTTGCAAGGGCAATATAAAAATGCAGTAGCCTTTAAGCATCGACATATATGTTAATAGCTGGTAACTATGTGCAGCACCATTCTCTTTGCCACAGATTAATACTCTTTGCATATCCAAGACAAAAAAAATCTGATGTGTTACACTCAAATGACTTTCTCTACTCTTGTACAAACTATTTTTACAAACGCTTATTCTCCATATGCTTCATGTTAATCGAGATGTTAATCTTATTGCTAATTTTCTTGTAGATGCAAGGGGAATATGGTAGGTTTTAAGCGATAGTCAAATCTTTTAAGAGCTGATTGCTATGTGGCGCATTCCATTCTCTTTGTATGTCCAGGACATAAAAAAATGAATAACGAATTTGAGAAAAAGTATAAGTATTGAAAATTTAAGGAAATAACAAGCAATATTTCGAATATGGTTCACTCAACAAAACAATGTATATGACATAAATTGTGTATTTTAACGCGATCTACATTTTTGTGTAGTAAAATTTTGTCTATCTCTTATGGTTTACCAGTTATGCAAAAGTCGTTTGCAATGAAGAATGCTTTGGGGACATTCCCAGAAAATTCGAGATATACATTTCATTTGTCATGAGAATATCTTAAACATATGATATTTTAATCATAATCGTTAGAGCCATTTTTGAGAGAATTAAAATTTTCGAAAAATGTTCCATGTAAAGGGTAATTTGGGGTGGGGGGATTTTCTTGAAAACCTTCGTGTTGCATCTCTGGAAGATACTGAACCTAAATACCATGTTTCGTGTTTATCCGACTGTTCGTTTCTGAGTTATGCTGTACACAGACACACACACGGACATGTTTCCAAAAATGATTTTTTGGCTTCAGGGGATCTCAAAACATGTATTTTCGGTGAAATCTCCGTATCGAATTTTTGGGTGGAATACAATACTTCCCCGACTTACTACACGTAGTAGAGAAAGTAAAAATTAAAAAGCTACGTGTTTTGTCATTTTCCCCCTAAAGCAAAATCACGAGATAAAACAAAAGCTCCTCGTCTGGCTGTCCTATAGGACTTGCATTTATAAACAAGTGCATATTGCATCTGGACATACCGTAATTTTAATTTTTTCCACCCCAGCGGAAAGAATGAATCGATAGCGGACAAAAGGGGAATTACTAGAGCTCTAGCAAGACCAGCGAACCGACTACTAAATCTCAATTCATAACAATGCAAACACTGATGAGGGTACAACATATAGCACCGTACACCACGACGACATGTCGACAGGTTGAGGGCAGCCCGAAGGTGTGTTAGACGTGCATCTCTCCTGGATAGGACTCAATCACTTTATAGACAGGATGTGGGGTGGCGGATGTGACTGAAGTAGGGGTGTAAAAGGGAATTAGCAAGATTTGCGCCTCGACGGGCGCAGGATGCAACCGAAATGTGTTTATAATTGGGGTTACTGTTTTAAATTTTGAAGCTCAAGCATCTCTCGGATGGTATGTATAGGAGCTTAGTAGTAGCTACTGATGGAATTGCTCCTCTGCTACCAGAAGTGCCCGCATGCTATTCAGGGAAGTCGGTGACTCTCAAGCGGGGTGTTTTGGGATTATAATTCTCAAGAGCCCGAACGAGGGCGCTCCGATGATGTGGCAATGAGTCGTAAAATTTTGCGGCCCGGCACGTATTTTCATCCTGTACGTAAGGAAGAGCTGAGACATCACAGAAGAGTCTCACGGGGAAGCAGCGGCATATGGAATAAATGGCCCTGAAGCCTTTATTCTTTCCCCGTTGTAGTAGCAGCATATGGAATCTGCGGTCTTGCCCCAGATCTCGTAGGTGTTCAATAGAACAGGGACTATGAAAGCTCGTAAAATGCTAGCTTTAGGGAAATAGGCATCCCGGGCCTTAGTATTGGGTACAAAGAGGCCACAACCTCAATGGCCCCATGCGACAGGTCCCTGACGCGCTTCCTAAATGTAGGCCCTTGTCTAGCTTAACTTCTAAGTAGGGTGGTATTCTTCCATCCAATTCTTCGCCTGTGATAAGTGTATAAGGGGAGGTGTGCGGGAAAGCGGAATGCCGTATAATACACCATATCAAAAAACAACTTTCCGTTCGCCGGAACTCAAAGGCGCGTCAGTAAAAATACAAATAAGAAAGGAGATTTGTCAGTTGCCTCCTCCAGTGATCCAGAATTTTAAATGGAGTGTATGTTCTCAGCACTGTTGACTGAAATAAAACACCTACGTAGTGAGATAAGAAAAAAATTCAATAAATCAAAGATGAGTTCAAGAAGAACGAGGAAAATTGGGAGAAGAACTTCAATAGCTTAGAAATGAAACTGAGTAGTGTAGATAATAAGGTTGACGAGCACACGAAATAACCTGAAGAAAAAGGTCATCACCTGGAGAAGTCTGAAGAATACAGAAGAATGAGGGGAAAACGGTGCAATATATTTATCAAAAGCAAAACTACGATACCAGACGATAACGATGCCAAGAACAATGAGACGACCGAAAAGAAAGTGAAATGAATATTAAAAACAAAACTGATACAGACATAAGATATATAAATGCCTACTACACAGGAAAGGGCTGGAGCGACAGAGTACTAGTGAGAGGGAAATGAAAACATTCGAACAGAAAATAAAAATAATGAACAACAAAATAAAGGTACAGATCCAAGACTGTTGCATCGACGACGACGTCACACACAGGAAACAAAAATACGAGCCGAAATAAGAAAGAAAGTAAGAGTGGAAAGAGAGAGCAGCGGCGGGGGAGACGTCGAAATTCGACTACTAGAAAATATGTATCAACGGAAATTGGTTAAACTGGAGGGAACAGTCCCAGCCAACAACAACATAAATCGCTCACAGGATCAGAGCTAACCCCTCAAGAAACAAAAGCGGAAAACCAAATTGTAGTAGGGACTCTAAATGTAACAACGTTTAAAACATAAGACTGAGAAATAGAATTAGATAAGGATTTGGAAAAATATAAATTTCGACATCATAAGGCTCGGCGAGGGAGAGGCTATAATAAAGTAAAAACCTTATGTGCTGCACTCACATGACTATCTCTGCTCACTCTTGTAAAATCAGTCTTGCGAACGCTTATTCTATCATGTTAATCGAAATAAAAATTTGCAGAAATTGTCTTATTGCATGTTTCCTTGTAGGTAACACGGGATTATGGGAATACAGTAGACTTTAAGTGAAAGTCAAATATTTTAAGAGCGGGTCGCCATGTAATGGTTTTGAAATTCTCTTTGCGTGACCAAGAGGGGGGGCGAATAACGACTTCCCATTTGAGAACCTGTAAGTAATTTAAAATACAAACCAATGACAAGGAATATTCTTGGAAATGGTTAACTGCACCAATAAATAAATATCTGATGCGATACACCGAGACAGTATTTTTAACATTTAAATAATATCAGTCTAATTATATAATATATAAATTCAATAACAGCCCGCCTTGAAGCAATATGTGTATGTGATAATTTGTAAAATGTATGTAACAGTCATTGCATATGCTTATATTATTCTATCCATGTGTAATAATGTTATATGAATGTATTCTACATTATTAATAATTTAATAATGTAGAACCTGTGAAAATAATAAGTTAAACGTTGCTAACAATCAGGTAACCTTGAGGCAATAATCAGTAAGAAAGTTTAACAGTAATACCTGTGATTCTTGGAGAAACAATAATGTAATTTTAGTGACAGTTTATAAAATAGCAAATCAACAACCAGAAAAACCTTTAGTTAAATGTAGGTATTCTATTGGAGTAGGATTAGGCAATCAGAGACTTGAAATACAGAAATTTACAACTTTAGACGGTTGAAATCTAGTCAGTTGCCTGCAGACTGTGCTCATAACTGGATGCGTTGCTTGTGCGTCCTCGAGAGATTTAATACGTATCCGTGTGAGACGAAAAATAAGTTTACTTGTTAAAAAGTGTAATTAATTAATAAAAAGACTCTCACAGCTCTTTATATCAGTGTAGGGTTATTTAAATCGTATAAGCATTAATAAATGTAGTGAAGTAAAATTATAATCTGTGTAAGCCTGCATTCTTGTTCGCATCACGCCCAGCTAAAACATCCATGTCTCTAAAAATAAATACTGACGTAGCCGAGACAAACATAAATATTAAATATTTATTGAAACAGTTTAATTACAAAGTTAATATTTTTTTTAAACTTGGGGCAAAGGCCACCTTAAATTACATTTGGGGAGAAGGCTACCGGAAACTTTTTACTATACTTGCGGTTGCAACTACTACAAGTTCGGCTCTCCAACAGTTGAAATATAATAATACTCCTTCAATACACCTTCTTTAAATTGACGCCCAAAGCTTGGTGCAAATAACGCAAAGATGCCATCTTCTTCAACTGGATTTCCATACGTAGCAGGAACAACGTAAAAGACAATAACATCACTCTCTACCCTCTATAATTTATTGTGAGATTAAAACTGTTCCTACTAAAGCATATTTTTCTATGTACTGCATTTTTATCCAAATAACCTTTGCAGAAATAGCTGCACTATGCATTTCCTTAGGATACAAAGAGAACAGTGATAGTCAAATGTTTAAGAACTGGACGCTATATGCTGGCCTTAAAATTCCATACTGTTTCCATGACATCGCGAGAAGCAACTGAAAACCGATGGGACTTGAAAAGAATGAAAGTATTGAACAAAGCGAACCTATAATAACGGATATCTTGGAAATGGCTGATGCTACAAAAATGTTATTTGAAATAAATTAGTGATGGGACGATACCACTATTTCTCGATACCGATAATCGATACTCGAATTATAAAAAAAAACCGTAAAGGCGATAGCTTCTTCACTGAATTATGTTCTTATTAGCAGTTCTCTATGTATAAACGCGTGTAACCAATTTTGTATTGTATGCTAATTTTGAAATTGTTCCTTCTCCAATTGACAGAAAACTTTTTATCTTGACAATTTCATAGGTAAGATATCCCCTATTGTTACTGAAAGCTAATAATAATAATAATAATAATAATAATAATAATTTTTGCTTCCCTTTTTATGTAACTATATTTTGTGTTGAAAACTATTTATTCTGCAGTCTTGAAAATGTAAACTAATATAGGTATGGAATTAATTGTTCTTCCAGACAAGCCGTGTGTTGGACAGGATTGGAAAGGTAGAATCAGACGACTGAAAAAGTCAATGCCATAGGATTTGAACTACGTATGTCATCTCAATACAATTTGAGATCTCCTTGTGGTTTACCGGGAAACATGCGAATCAGTTGGGGAATTTAATCTCCTACCGGCATGTTGCCATGGTAGCTCAGTGGTTAGAGCAACCGGACAGACTGGGAGATCCGTGGTTCAAATCCCGGCTATCGCATTGAATTTTTCAGTCGTCTGATTCTACCGTTCTAATATAGGTATATTTTTCACGAAATTCAAACATCTAAAAATAACAAATATTTCCATGCGTTGTATTATCTCATGTCTTAAGTTCTGATTTGTTTCTGCTGGATTCAGAGATTTTGGTCACCGAGTAGGTAAATGCAGTGGTTGAGAGTGAGTCATCAAGCCAGCCTATTGCAATAACGTGGTTTAGTGCATCAGCCAAATCAGCTTCATTCACAACTCAGTTAACGTTGCAGTTACCAGAGTACCTCGTCTCCTTCCCTTCATTGTTTTTGCTTGTTTTCATTTAGACGCATATAAGATAAGGTACCAAGTATATTAGAGAGCGAAGAAAGGCAAGTCCTAAATCAACTTAAAAACGGCAGGAGAAGACGGAATACTCAACGAACATGCCAGGTGGTAAGCAAAGGAACTTTTGATGCTCATCAGAAAAAATTTCAACGAAATTCCAAGAATTGGGCTAATAGCCCAACAGTGGAAGTCATTCGCCATTATCCTAATTCACATAAAATGCTCAAAAGATGAACTAAATAACAGCGTACTGTCAAATGTGTACAAACTATTCTGCAAAAGTATAACTATAAGAGGATAAGTAATAGCTTGACAAAAATCAGTCTCCAGAACAAGCAGGATTCCATTTGTTACAGTACCACGGAACGCGTGCACTCAGTCAAATCCTGAAGGACAACTAGTTCAACTTGAAACTATACATCGCTTTTGTGCACTGTAACAAAGCGCTCTTGTGTGTTACATTACAAGCCCTGCCGAACCAATAAATAAATACAAAATTTATCACCACCATCGACAAAATATACGAACAGACCCTCACCAAAGCTAGAATAGTAAAGCTCGAATCCAAGCTCGAAAGGGGAGTAAAGCAAGGCGATCCAATTTCACCAAGCTTTCACATGCTTAATGTCAATGGGATACAGTAATTTAAGATTTGCTGATGATATAGCTTTATTCTCCCAATAACGGAACGGAATTCCTGAATATGCTGAAGGAACTGAACACAGCGAGTAAAAAAGTTGACTTAACATTGAATGCGGACAAAACAAAAATTATGGCCAATATATGTAAACAACACCAACATTATTCCGGCATTGGAATTCGTGGAAGAATACAAATATTCTCAGTGGGGAATAGCACAGAAAATGAACTTAAAAAGCTAGTTGGCCGCACCGAAAAGAAGTCTAAAATTAATTCTCCTAGATAAATCTTTGGACAATAATCTTAAGTTACAAGTTCTCAAGAGTTGTGCCTTCCCAGTATTGCTGCACTCTGGCAGATGTCACTAACGGAAAATCAGAAGCCAATGTTCCAGACAACTCAAAGGAAATGAAGATACTATACGTATCCCTAAAATACAAAATCAACAATGCAGACCTGAAGAGAAGAACCGGTAGGAAGAACGTGGCAGCAATAGCCCAGAAAACAAAATGAAAGTGAGGTTGCCACGTGGTGAGAATGGACGAGAATGCAATAGATGGGCATACACTCTGACATGATACCCCCAGAAGGAGGCAGGAGCAGACAGCTTCAAAGCGATGGTAGGCAGCTTGTGGTCTAGAACAGCAGTATAGAGCTTCCTGGACAGAGTTAGGACCCGAGATCTCGACAAAACCAGGACATAACCACTGCGCAAAATGAATAAAGTCCATATAACACAAGAAGCTTCGAAACACATTTTAGTACTCTTCTTTTAGTTGATTTTTAAACATCCATTGTGAAATTAGGCTTACTTATTTAACGTCATGGAATGAACACACTATAATGAATTTAAATTATTTAATGTAGATATCTGATACGAATAAGTAAAGGGGATAACATCAAAACTTTTTGTGGTAACTGTGTATTACAAAGTGACATTGTGTTGCACACTGAATCTTTGTTAAGTGTTACAAAATTACATTAAAGGTACTTGGACTCGCTCACCAATTGCCTGACTTTCGAGCTAACCTGCTGTAGGATACCTTTCCCCTACTCAGGGGTTGTCCAGGCTATTTCTTCCTTCCTTCTCATTTCTGTGTTAAGGATGATCTACTCCAGCAAGGTGGCAGCGAGGGAGCCAAAGGTCTTACGTGTGCTACCTCAATGATACTGCTGTACTAAGCGATCTCCTGTTGGCTTGTAAGCATGCGTTATGTCCCACTTAACATCTCCGACGTTACGCGGTGCATGCTTGTTTACATTACTATCTAACTCAGGATATAAAGCCGGAGACAACAGTGTACCGCCGAAGGAATAATTGTGTCTATAATTAATATAGAAAATCTGAAAAGCATTGACGGCTGGGAAAATACGCTGCTAAAACTCTATTCGAATCAGAAGACCTTGATCAGGGCTTGCACTGGCTCATCGTGCGTCTGCAGCTTCTCTCATTTATGCTTTCGACTTATATATATATTCCGCTGTTAATCCGCTAGTGAGCTAGCGGAACAATACATAAGTCATTGCAGTGCAAGAGAATCACGCTTACACGCGATCATGGCCGGGCCTCAAAATGACCGTTCGGTAAATCGCTCTCTCTCTCTCTCTGTATATATACATATATGTAGTAATATATGTATATCATAAGTTATACGACATTAAATTACAAAAGAAAACAATATATAAATAAGTTGCTCGCAACGGGAGATCGAACCCGGTTTCCTGTATAACAAACAGAGGAGTTAATCACTGCAGGACCTGACAGTGTATAAAGTTCTACATATGCTATTTCTGATGTAGGTTATTACGCTACGTACACGAATGTGTACACAGCCAGTCACTCTATGTTACTTGAGTGGTTAAAACAGAACGCCAGCACTTGACCGAGGAACGATACCCTTGGCGACGCAGGGCGAGGGGAAAGAAAGTTCGAGCGACAGTACATCGAAAGAGATCGGAAAAGCCGAGCGCCGAAACTGGTTGAGATCGCTCGTTTGCAGTCTTCTAGTAAGGTACAGAGGAAGCAAAAAAATCTGTTGTGTTACACTCACATGACTTTCTCTACTCTAGTACAAACTATTTTTACAAACGCTTATTCTCCATCTACTTCATGTTAATCGAGACTCTATCTTACTGCTAATTTTCTTGTAGATGTAAGGGGAATATATATTTACAAGGGCAATATGGAAATACAGTAGCCTTTAAACATAGACATTATTCTTAATAGCTGGTTGCTATGTGCAGCACCATTCCCTTTACCACAGATTAATACTCTTTGCATATCCAAGACAAAAAAAATGAATAACGAATTCCCATTTGAGAAAAAGTATAAGTATTGAAAAATTTAAGGGAATAACAAGCAATATCTCGAAAATGGTTCACTCAACAAAAAAATGCATGACATAAGTTGTGTATTTTAACGTGATCTACATTTTTTGTGTAGTAAAATTTTGTCTATTTCTTATGGTTTACCAGTTATGCAAAAGTCGTTCACAATGAATACTTTTGGAGACATTCTCAGAAAATTCAAGATAAACATTTTATTTGCCATGAAAATATCTTAAACCTATGATATTTTAATCAAAATCGTTAGAGCCATTTTTGAGAAAATTAAACTTTTCGAAAAATCTTCCATGTAAAGGGTAATCTGGGGTGGGGGAATTTTTTTGAAAACCTTCGTGTCGCATCTCTGAAAGATACTGAGCCTAAATTCCAAGTTTGGTGTTTATCCGACTGTTCGTTTCTGGGTTATGCTGTTTACAGACACACCCACAGAGACAGACACACACACGGACATGTTTCTAAAATTTTGGGGGGTTCAGGGGGTCTCAAAACATGTATTTCCGGTGAAATCTCGGTATCGAATTTTTGGGTGGAATACAATACTTCCCCTACTTACTATACGTAGTAGAGAAAGTAAAAATAGGTCACCATTTAAGAATGTGGGTACGTAACATCCCACTGAATATGGCTGAGTATTTTCTGTTGTTTTTTCATTGAAATGTTATGTTTGGCATGTCGACATTTAAAACCAGAGTTAATTATACTTTTGCGTGTATGAGTTACTTATGAAACACCTGGTGTATAATACTAGTTTAATATCGTGCAGTGTTATTAACCAAGCGGGAAAAAAGGCAATACCTTCAAGTAAGAGGATAAATATTATGAAATAAAACTACCATCTGCTTTCTGCAGATGTTGTTTAGTCCAATATCAGCTGATTAATTTGATGTCCTTGCAGCATTTAATTCTTGAAGAAAAACATGAACATGGACTTAAGCGTTGATGCATACAGACTTAACTGTTGTCTATCTGAAGATCATACTCTTAGAAACTTAAGCTTAATTTTTTTCTTAGTTCCTCGCAAAATCGAAAACTAATAACAGTTTCACATCAGCCATAATCTGTAGCTTTGAGGTTATACTTCTCCACCATTAAAATTAATGAAAACTTCTTTTAAAGGCCGTGTTTTAATTAATGTTGGTAATGAACGAAATGCTACCTAGCGAAGAGCAATCATATTTTAATCTGTGCTTCATTAGTTTCGTATCATCCAGCAATAACAGAAAAAAACAGCGATGACGCAGTCAATTTTTCGGTCCATTACATTCACGGCCAGGGAATTACCACCAAAATGGTGAATTTATGCAATCGAAGGTCTTGAGACGCAAGTATTTCGCATAAATGTTTCTTTTATAATATTTGTCCCAACGAATAGGATTGTGGCATTAACCTGTTGGACTTGATAACCAACTACACAAACAATATAGCTGTCTGCAGCTTTATACCTAAGTATTTGCGTATTACCAGTGAACAGTGACTCATTTTTTTCTTTGGCAAATTATACCAATGAAAAACTTTGAAGTTTTATTACATCTGAGGGAGTATTGAGGGAGGTGGGATGTTATGAAGACACAATACACTGTAAAATAAGAGCAGTGAAGTACTGGCTGAGGCTGATGCAGGGGGATAATTCCACACTACGATCCAAGTGTTATAAATACCAGCGAGAAAATGACAAAAACATATGGAAATGTGTCAAAAGAAGACTAAGAGACATCAACCAACAGGAAATAGAATCGGATTGTAAAATTAAACCTTCTATAAGTTTAACAAATGAAATAAATTTGAATTGGGGTAAAGAGGCATATATACTTAACTTAGGAAGAAAGAAAGATCAGGAATGGCATGGTTTAGACTGGGGGCTGGAGGGCACAGAAAATGACTGACGATTCTCGCAGGAGAATCTGCCCATTCTGTGATTTGGATGAGGACTGGGTACATATTTTGGCGGAATGCGCTCAGAGAGAGAACCAACGAACAATTAAACTCAAAGAAAAATTCTTAAGTCCGTCAAGAAAGAGATTGGCATGTTGGGATCTACTGGCTGACTAGAGGAATTGGCAAAACATGGGCTTTTGAAGACATTTCCAGAAAATTCGAGATATACATTTCATTTGTCATGAAAATATCTTAAACATATGATATTTTAATCAAAATCGTTAGAGCCATTTTTGAGAAAATTAAAATTTTCGAAAAATGTTCCATGTAAAGGGTAATCTGGGGTGGGAGGATTTTCTTGAAAACCTTCGTGTCGCATCTCTGGAAGATACTGAACCTAAATACCAAGTTTGGTGTTTATCCGACTGTTCGTAACTGCGTTATGCTGTTCACACACACACACACGGACATGTTTCCAAAACTGCCTTTTTGGATTCAGGGGGCCTCAAAACATATATTTCCGGTGAAATCTCGGTATCGAATTTTTGGGTGGAATACAATACTTCCCCTAGTTACTATACGTAGTAGAGAAAGTAAAAATTACCATACAACCTACTTACAAAAGACGCCCTATTTCATTGTCATATCATATATACTGCTCTGAAATATTCTTTTCTTTGGTTCAAACGTTTGACTATCACCTTAGTTCTCCGCCATAGTTGCTGATTATCTACCTAATAACGTATAACCCGGATGCACCTTAAGTGTTAAATTTAGCACTGAACCTTGCTATGGACTTAATTTATATAACATACATATGTCATTAAACGTTGCAAATTATGTACTGTAACGTACGAAGAACAACTTATAGTTGCGTTTTAATATCATTTCGGCGTTCTTACCTAAACCAAGCTATTAAATTTCTTGGTTTTCTTCTACACAGAGCTTCTTCCTCTAAAAATAATACCTCACACAAACAGACAGCACTTACACCAAACATCTCAAAAGAAATTCAAATTTCTAGTTAAATTCACGGTTAAGACCTAATAATTAGTAATAACCTAATCTAATGACAATTTAAGTAGATTCTCGTATAATTAGCCTAATTAATGTAACTATAACTAAGGTAATATAAATAGTCATATAATTAATATTATAATGAGTGCATCAGAGACTAAATGGTCGGCATGCAAACTTTGAACTGTTGCGGATAAAAGGAAAGGACGCCAACATAACAGATACAATATAACTAATCTTTCCAATACATGTAACGGCTGGTATTTTTCCCGAGGTCGCGGGAACCAAACCCGGTGGAGGGGTTTTCTTCGGGTGTAAAATTCCTTAACGTGGCTTCCTTCAGAAGGAAAGTAAAGCCGGTGGTCCCACGTCGTAGATTTACGGCACGTAAAAGAAACTCAAGACTGATAAAGGGGCCTCTGAATAAAATTTCCGGTCTTTCACGCCCAATATGTGTATAGGATGGGACGCTAAGAATCATAGCAGTTAATGAGTGCTGATAAATAAATAAATAAAACAAATCTGATGTGTTACATTCACATGACTTTCTTTACTTTCTGTCGCTTATTATTGAGTGTATAAATTATTCTTGCGAAAGTTTATTTTACACTTTAATCCATTTTTTTTGCAGAAATAGCTACATTACACATTTAGTTATAGGCACAAAGGGAACAGAGATAGTCAAGTATTTAAATTCTGGACGCTAAACGCTGGCCTTAAAATTCCATAGTTTCCGTGCAATCGCGAGAAACAACTGAATGTTGACAAAACTTCAGGAGAATGGCCAAGAATGAACAATTCGAAGTTACGGTATACTCGTGGTGAGAGAGCATAACTCGAAGTATGTCCAATATATAAATATATGAATTAATATATTAACTATGGTGATACTGATAATTATCTTGTGTTTTAGTTGTTACTCTTAGTGTTATTTTTATTTCTTGCCACGGCTGCTGTTATTTAGGTTTTTGGTAGAGCTTGTATAACTTTGCAGGGTGTGATACGGGAAGGAAGGTAATAAGTAACAACTCTAACAATAGATTAAGTTAATGAAGAACACTATGTTTTAATGGCACACGCATTTGCTGTCTTAGTAATAATCTACACAGGTTCTTAAGTTAGTTGGAGCTGTAGAACGGTCGAGCCCTATCAGTTCGTAATCCAAACTTGCGGTCGCTGAGCAATCAAGTATTTTATACGTGCTCTAGAAATAATTGTAGTATTTATCACACGTTCCTATGGACTTTTAAATTTATAAAATTTCCACGTTCCTACTACATTATGAGAAGTAACTAATCACGCCTGCTTCGTAGAGCTTACATGTATGTTATTCACATCGCAACACTTTATACTCAACCGCCCTGGCTGATGGGGTCGCTACAACTAACATTTCTGTACTTAAAGATTTTAAAACATATTCTTCCTTAAAATTTCATTGTCTGTCTTCGTTCAGCTTGGAACCTTCTAGAAGACTTAACCAGCTATTCTTCGACGTTTGCAAACATGTGGCCTCTCTACAAAAATATATTGTGTTCCCTTGTCGCCTTTTCTATTTCACAAAGACTCAAGGTCTGGCTTTTATGACTTTCCCGTACAAGTCCTTTTTGCCTGGACCCTAATTCTAACACAAAGATATGTTTGTCGGCTTTTAACAAGGGTTCCACAGCTCCAGCTACACTTGTACATACATAAAACTTATGCCTTAACTTCTATTTATATAACCAGTATTTTTCTTATTAATACCATTTCACATTATAATTCACATTATTATATACATGACATATATAACTATAGTTACTGTCTCAAAGTATTAATAACTGATATCTCAAAAGTGGCTTGTGCCACATATAGCTTATTTGAAATGAATTTTTTGTTTTAAAGATATCTGCATTTCTTGTGTAGTACGTTTTCGTCTATCACTTACGTTTATTAGTTATATAAGACTATGTAAAATTCCTTCCGAATGAAGAGGACTTCACAGGCCATTCCCAAAAAATTCGAGATTTACATTTTATTTGTCATGTAAATATCTCTAATGTATGATTTTTAATCAATTCCTTAGAGCAATGTTTTAGAAAATCAAAACTTTCTAAAAATGCTCCATGTAAAGGTTGGTTGAGTTTGGGAGGATTTTCTTGAAAATATTCGTGTCGTACTGAACGACTGTCGTGCTGAACTGAACACCAAGTTTGGTACTTATCTGACTTTTCGTTTTTGAGTTATGCCATTTACGGACACGCGCGCATGCTTTTTATGGACTCAGGAGGCCTCAAAACATGTATTTGCGGTGAAATCTCGTAATCGAATTTTTGGGTAGAAACCAATACCTTCTCTACCTACTATGTACGCAGTAGAGAAAATAAAAAGTAGCTGCGTGTTTGCGGAGGAGTAGCCGGTTATGAATGAAACCTAAAGCCCGAATATTGTTACATCCTGGGGTGAGGCCAAAAGGTTTACAGCTAGATATTAAATTTTAGTTACCCCAGCATGCACATTGGGAGGCATAGCTGCAGAGGCACCAAGAGGACTAGAATCTTAAACTACACATTCCAGAGCAGGCGTGGGATAATTATAACAAAATACACAGAATTTCACATTAATCACATTACCTATGGTTTATTCGGTATACGCACGGCGCCCCTACATCACACACAAAAGATAAAGGAATAAATTGAGGGGAGATGCTACACACGCGAGGTTACATTCACACAATTTCACATACAAACCTCCAGACTGAACATTCGACCAGAAGTGGCGCTCCACTCACAGCACACAAAGAAGTAACGCTCACTTCTCACACTCTCCCCACCTCTGGCTAGTTTCGCCATCCAGAAGGTGGCGAGTCGCCACGCCAGATGAACTTCAAACCCAAAGCCGAAAGAATTACCCCAATAATACTGTCGCTAACGACATACACGCCACCATATCACCAACGTCTAGTGAATTATGCCGTAATGATGGAAAAATGTCAAAGTTACACTTAAGTAACCTCTGGTATATTGCCACCTCTATACTTTCTCCAATTATGCACTTAACGCATTTGCATTTTATACTATTTCTTCGACGATAGTGAATAATAGAAATAGTACTTAGACGAAATTCAAATTAATCAACAGTTACTGGACATGGTTTTGGTAGCAAGGTCACCAACATTAACCTTGGTGGTGAACTGGCGATCGATTATCCACGCCTGTTTGTTAACTTTAAGGGGACAAGGTAGTTGAAGACATGGAAATTACACCTTAAGTGTTAAATTACCACTGCTCTTAAAGTTCTCAATGGATTTTCCTGAAATGTTTATGAATTATTCTAAAAATGATAGTAATTATTTCAAGTGGTTGTTTGCATTGATAACTTATGTAGTTGAGTCCGTAAAAATTATTTCATTCAGCAGAAAAATAATAAAATTTACTCTTAAACTATGTGATTTCATCTACCCTTTTCTCTGATACTACTTGCAATACGGAATCACACTTTTGCATGCATGTTCTTGTATAATCAGCTATCTTCTGAACCTAAATTATTTATTTATGTATATCAGTTCACTATAAATTGAAAAACAAATACTGAACATTTCAGCTCTCTACCTCTCATACTTTCTGAGAAAAAGGTACACAAGTATCCAAAAATGTTGATTTGGGAACACTGAATTTAAAGTTTGATCATTAAAATTCTGACACACTTCAGTACATTCCAGGGTCATAATCATCTGCACCTTCATTCCTGGATTGCTTCAGCTTTTCCGACTGCCTTCTCTTGGTCCTGGCCTCTTTTATTAATTGCTAAACTGCTCGCTGGACATCATTTAGTCGTTTGTTGTTGAAAGATACAGAAATATTCAAAAAGTTGGAGTTGCATCACAACTTTAGAGGAATGCAGACTAGCATTTAATTGTTCTTAAAAACATCTTAACCCCCCAAAAGTATATATTTTCTGAAACTGGAAATAATGGAGACTTTGTTAGCGCCTAAAACAAAAAAAAGGTGATTTTTTGGCCATTTCAGAACGCTTCGTTCCCTTAAATCAGTAGCTTGCAACTCACACATAGCTGCTTCACGAGTTAAGTCATAACACCTAGATTAGATTAGATATTTGACAGGGAGATGAACAAGAGGGACATACCCCTACCTGCCCGAGCTGAAACCCTAGGTTTATTGTAGGGTTTTCTCCCCATTTTTCCAATTATTCACCTTCCTAAACTCTAATAAGTCTCAGAAGTCCAGAGATCAGGTTCTTATTAGATACTATCTCATTTGGATCAACAGTTCCATATTGACTCCATCTATTCTGTTTCCTCCTCTACACCACATATTCTACATCTTGGATCTTTTGAAAGCCTCATCTGCAGGTGTTTTTACTTTCTCTACTACGTATAGTAAGTAGGGGAAGTATTGTATTCCATAAAAAAATTCGATACCGAGATTTCACCATAAATACATATTTTGAGACCCCCTGAATCCAAAAAAGGATTTTTGGAAACACGTCCGTGTGTGTGTCTGTGTGTGTCTGTGAACAGCATAACACAAAAACAAACAGTCGGATAAACACCAAACTTGATATTTAGGTTTAGTATCTTCCAGAGATGTGACACGAAGGTTTTCAAATAAATCCCCCCACCCCAGACTACCCTTTACGTGGAACATTTTTCGAAAATTTTAATTTTCTCAAAAATGGCTCTAACGATTTTGATTAAAATATCATATGTTTAAGATATTTTCATGACAAATGAAATGTATATCTCGAATTTTCTGGGAAGTTCTCCAAAAGTATTCTTCATTGTGAACGACTTTTGCATAACTGGTAAACCATAAGACATAGACAAAATATTACTACACAAAAAATGTAGATCGCGTTAACATACACAATTTATATCATATACATTTTTGTTGTTGAGTGAACCATTTTCGAGATATTGCTTGTTATTCCCTTAAATTTTCCAATACTTATACTTTTTCTCGAATTCGTTATTCATTTTTTATGTCCTGGACATACAAACAGAATGGAATACTCCACATAGCAACCAGCTATTAAAATATTTGACTATCGCTTAAAGCCTACCAATTCCCCTTGCATCTACAAGAAAATTAGCAATAAGATTAACATCTCGATATCTCGATTAACATGAAGCATATGGAGAATAAGCGTTTGTAAAAATAGTTTGTACAAGAGTAGAGAAAGTCATTTGAGTGTAAGACATCAGATTTTTTAAAATTCACATGATCAGTCATCAAACTCACCATGAGCCTCATCTGCTTCCTACTTAAATTAAGGACTGCAGTGCTTCTTCTAAGACACGGTTGTTGCATCATTAACTTTCCATGACTTTGTTCCTGGATATGTTTCCAGTATTCTATATGCTGTGTTTGAATCCAGTCTAGTAGATTTATCCTTACTACTAATTTCGTAATATCCAAGAGTCCAATAAATGGGATTTGCGTTCAGATTTTAGCCAGCCTGTCTGCACTCTCATTTCCAATTACCACCAGTGTGGCCAGGGATCCCTGCTAGTGCAAGTCTATTGTACTCCCCTAGCCTTTCTAGAGGTCTCGACATTCCCTAATGATCTTTGATCTCGTGAAGGGTGCTGTTAATGCCCGCAGTGCCACCTGGCTGTCTGAGTATATCCAGATACTACAATTCCGGTAGCACTTGTCCTCACTCTCCGTCACGCAAGCCCTGATGGCATATAATTCTGCCTGGAATACTGCTGTCAAAGCTCCCAAGGGATACCGCTTCTCCAGCTTGGACTGTCTTCCATATACACCAGCTCCTGTTGCATCTTTTGTTTTGGATCCATTAGTGTCCCCTGATTGGTGTTGATGATAAGCCTCGCAATGCTTTCTACCTTCAATTATAGCACTGAAGGACCTATTAAAGCTGCGAGACGGCTTCATAAAATCTTCTGGCATTCCTGAGCTGGATTTATCCCCACGTCATCTAATATTCTGGTATGTCCCAGCTTTCCCGTAGGTTTCCAGTTGCCCCCAGTCTTTAATCTATATGCTCCAGCCATTGCCTCCATTTTAACCCATAGGTGCAACGGAGGTAAACTAAGTAGAGTTTCCATTCCGGCTGCAGGTATGCTGTCAATTATTAATAAATAAAAAGAAAGTAAAGACCCAGGTAAGAATTAAATGATAATATTCCTTGCCCGCAAATACATATATACAAGTTAGATTTAATATACTTTATGCACATACGTGCAGTATAATAGGCAAAATACGAGGGTAGTTGTGGTTTCACTACTGAATGCAGGAAATGCAATTTTCCATAGCAAGAACGGGAAGTGGATAGAAAACCCTTCTTAAAAAGTATTACACGTAATAAGATTAAATCCTATAAAATGTTTTGCTAAATTTAATAAAGGAGTATTTTAAAATGATGTATTATACAAATGCTGAATGTGGGATTTTATTTTATAACAGTAATGGTCTTACAGAATGAGGAGTTGTTTAAACTAGCCCCACGTTTTGGGAGCCGATTTGAAGTAGTACTTTATTAGCTACATTTATGGACGCCAATTTGAAGTAGGTGGTTTCGAAAGGGTTATTTTTTTTACCACGCTTTGAGCGTCAATTTGAAGTCATTTGTATTGAAGGAGTTGTATTATATTTCAACTTTGGGGAGCCGAACTTGTTGTAGTTGCAACCGCACGTATAGTAAAAAGTTTCCGGTAGCCTTCGCCCCAAATGTACTTTCAGGTGGCCTTTGCCCCAAGTTTAAAAAAATATTAACTTTATAATGAAACTGTTTCTTTAAATATTTAATATTTATGTTTGCCTCGGCTGCGTCAGTATTTTTGTTAGAGACATGGATGTCTTAGCAGGGTTGTGATACGACTAAGAATGTAGGCTTACAGAGATTATAATTTTTACTTCACTGCTTTTATTAATACTTGATACAATTAAAATAACACTTCCCTGATATAGAGAGCTGTGATGTTCTTTTTATTAATTAAATACTTGCACTTTTTAACACGTAAACTTATTTTTCGTCTCACACGAATACGCATTTAATTTCTCGAGGACACATCTCGCGTCTGGTTATGAGTACTGTCTAGAAGCAACACGTCTGGTTATGAGCACTGTTTGGAGGCAACTGAACTGTTTTCCACCACCTAAATTTGTAGATTTCTGTATTTCAAGTCTCTGATTGGCTAATCCTAGTCCAATAGAATACCTTCATTTAACTAAAGCTTTTCTGGATGTTGATTGGCTATTTTTTATAAACTGTCTCAAAAATTTACATTATTGCTGCTCTAATAATGACCAGTAGCATTTAAACTTCCTTACTCATTATTGCCTCATGGTTACCTCATTGTTAGCAACTTTAAACCTATTTTTCTAACAGCTCCTACATTATTAAATTACGTAATACGTTCACGTAACATTATTACACATGGATACAATAATATAAGCGTATGCAATGACTGTTACATACATTTTACAAATTATTACATACATATTGTTTCAACAAGGTTGTTGAATTTACTCATTATATAATTTCACTGAAATCATTAAGTGTTAATAATACTGCCTCAAGAATGAGCGAAAAAGGTTTTCTTTATTCCTACGATAATGTGTATCATATAGTAATTGTAGCCAAATCCCACCTTATAAACTAAATTACATATGAATAAGAATTATTAAATTATGACGTACATTTTCCACCTTTAGAGGCCACTCACAGTAATACTTAGACATAAGCATAACGTAAGCAAAGAAGCTTTCTGCATTTATCTTAATGTCCGCATTCACATTGGTTAACGTTAGACATAAACTTAAACATGAAAGTTTGCAAGCTCTAAACTTTCATGATTATGTCTACGTCAAACATAAGAAACTAGCTAATCAGGGAGCGATTCTCATCATGTGATCGTGCTGCCATCTCACATCAGATTTCCGTCACTATGTGTTGACTAGCTAACTGCCGTTCTTTGTAAGATCACGGGCCAGGAATAGCTGGCATTTCTATAAAAATCTCAGAAAAACAAGTTGCGAGGATTTTTTTCCTGGGGGGCGGCCCACACCCGCCACCCCAGTGACTTTACGTCCTTAAGCCGGATAAGTTAGCTCGTGTTTATTTTGTTACATGTATATAATTTCTTTTGTCGTGTGTGTTGTCGGTGGTCGCTTCGCAAGCCCCATATTAGTTCAGCTCTTTCACTCCTCTTGCGATTTACTAATGCGTATATCAACATATTTTGATGTTGTGAATGCCCACTTTCTCAGATGCAGTTTTTCCGTTTCGGCCCGAGTTTTACCACTCTTTATTAAAAGTGTCGCTAGGTGGCAGTCAAAGAAAACTGTAGTAATACTAAAAACATACATGCAGAGGTAACAATTGAAAAATTATGCTTCAGCCTTGTGCTCAGATATACATAACTTAAGAAAAACCCCATCAACCAAAAAAATTCTAATGCGTTACACTCACATGAGTTTCTCTACTCTTGTACAAACTATTTTTACAAACGCTTATTCTCCATATGCTTCATGTGAATCGAGAGGTTAATCTTATTGCTAATTTTCTTGTAGATGCAAGGGGAATTGGTAGACTTTAAGCGACAGTCAAATGTTTTAAGAGCTGGTGGCTATGTGGAGTATTCCATTCTCTTTGCATGTCCAGGATATAAAAAATGAATAACGAATTCCCATTTGAGAAAAAGTATAAGTATTGCAAAATTTAAGGGAATAACAAGCAATATCTCGAGAATGGTTCAGTCAACAAAAAAAAATGTATATGACGCGATCTACATTTTTTGTGTAGTAAACTTTTGTCTATCTCTTATGGTTTACCAGTTATGCAAAAGTCGTTCACAATGAAGAATACTTTTGGAGACATTCCCAGAAAATTCGAGATACACGTTTCATTTGTCATGAAAATATCTTAAATATATGTTTTAATCAAAATCGTTAGAGCCATTTATGAGAAAATTAAAAATTTCTAAAAATGTTCCATGTAAAGGGTAATCTGGAGTGGGGGGATTTTCTTGAAAACCTTCGTGTCGCATCTCTGGAAGATACTGAACCTAAATACCAAGTTTGGTGTTTATCCGATTGTTCGTTTCTGAGTTAATGCTGTTCACACACACACACACACACACACACACAACACGGCATGTTTCCAAAGATGCTTTTTTGGATTCAGGGGGTTTCAAAACATATATTTCCGGTGAAATCTCGGTATCGAATTTTTGGGTGGAATACAATACTTCCCCTACTTACTATACGTAGTAGAGAAAGTAATATGCAACAGATATTCTGTACAGTCATCCTCAATGAGCCAGTGACAGTCTCAAATAAGCAGCAGGAGATGCCAACACAAAGGAAGACCTCCAAAGAGGACAGTTACACCAGAACATGGGTATGCTTAGAAAAAAGTTAAAGCCTAAAGCTGCCCATTCAATATCTGAATGTATTTTAAGAAATATACCACTTGTAAAAAGCATTTTTGAATTATTCTTTTCCCCGTTTCCTTTCATTCCATCAAAAAACATGTAGCAAGGCTAGGAACTTTGGATATTTTGCTATGGTACTATTTGTAGAAAGCAGTGTTATTTAATACTTTGTTAGCCGAAGGTGGAACCTGGGTTAGCCAAGCCAATTAAAAAAATGTAATTGTATAGTACCAGAAATTAATTTTTGACTGCTAAAGAGGTGGTAGAATGGAAAAGAGAATACTTATGAATTAACGGATTGCATGAGATTATTTTATTTTTTAAGAACTACCTTTTTACTTTCTCTTCCATATACATAGTAGGTAGAGAAGGTATTGTATTCCACCCAAAAATTTGATTTAGAAATTTCAGCGGCAGTACATGTTTTGAGAGCCTTGACTCCAAGAAGGCATTTTTACTTTCTATCCCACGTACATAGTTGGTAGAGAAGATATTGCATTGCACCCAAACATTCTATACCGAGATTATTTCATAACTTTAGCAATATGTATTACGCTATTATTACGCTTATACAGAGAGAGCCAAAAAGCTAGAACTGGCTGCGCAGTGTTTTTGCTGTTCGCGTCCTCGGCGCTCGTTGATGTCTGCCGCTATATTAGAAAGGCGCTGATATAACTATAGAGCATTTTTAAAACTACTTTTAAAGGCTTTACTTACCAACTTTATGAAAGAAGATACTAAAACTGGCCACCGTCGTTGTCCAAATATTTTTATCACCTCTTTAGGAAACTACCCATCACTCGCCGTAGTTCACATTGAGAAATTCTGGGCAATTTCAGGGCGGATATTTTGTTTTAATTCTTCCAGGGTGTGTGGGTTTGTCTTGTATAGATATCGCAGAGGATTAGGTCGTGGGACCCAGGAGGCCGCAAATCTCTCCTAATAATTCTGTCCTTAAACACACCTTTCAATTGTTCTCATCGAAATATTGGCCGTATGAGCTGTAGCAGAGTCTTGTTGAAAAAAGGCAAAATCACGCTCCCTGTCTGTTAATTCTCTAAAAAAAGGGGGAGCAAAATTGTATTTACGTATGTACGGGCGTCAACTGTTGACTCGAAAAAATTGGCCCTATAACTGTTTCTCCGCTCATGGCGCACCTACACCAATTTTTTCGTCATGAAGGGGTACTTCATGAACAATATTAGGTTTGCCAGAGCTCCAATAACGATTATTTTGTGTACACACATATCCATGAAGCTGGAACCAAGCCTCGTCCGTGAAAAATATTAAATATTGTTCTATTTCGCCATTGTGTACACTATTGAGACTGCACTCGCAAAATGTGCGCCTAATTACAGGATCACCTGGTTGAAGAGCATGTGCCACAGCTATTTTATATGGTTTTAACTTCAGCAATTTGGTTCACGCAGAGGCATAAGAAATGCCTGCCTGTTGTGCAAGACGCCTAAGCGATTTTTGGGGGGAATTCTCGAAGCGATGATCGATGTCGTCTAATGTTTCTTCGGTAAGAACCGTAAGCCGTCTTTTAGATTCCTTAGCCTGAGCACTTGCTGTGGCCTGAAATTTATTGTAAAGTTCAAGGATTGTTGTACGGCCTGAAACGTTTACACCTGGAAATATTTCTGCAAATGATACTTTTACTTGGCAAGCTGACTGAGTTAACACATACGAATCACAAATAAATACACACTGTGCAGTAGAAAACATATACTGAGCCATAATATACTTTGTGACTAAGTACAGGACAAAATAATAAATAACTAGTAATAACTGAACTACATCGCATCACCGTCAACTCAATACTGCACTTCACACTCCAGAGCAAAACCACATCAATGGCGTGACCTTGTTTATAGCAGCATTGCGTTATCATGTTTCCATAGGCCCAGTGCAAAAACACCGCGCAGCCGGTTCATAGTTTTTTGACTCTCCCGTTATTTTTCTCGGTTTCCTTTCTTTCTGTTTCTCGCTAGACGCCACAGAGCAACAAACTATGTTGCTCACATCACTTCGTTAGATCGGCCACGGACCATGAAATTGATGGTCAGCTGTTTAACAATTTCAACTGTTATCTATTGACATTTTTCTCAAATATGGTAAAACTCGTGCTGAATCTGAAAAAAACTGCTTCTCAAATAGTATATGTCTGTTATTTCATTTTATTTAAGTTGAAGATAAGAGACAGAGAATGCGCAGTGATAAGCTGGTTGAAGTTTCCATGAACTACATAGAATACGTTCCCTGTAGTGGTACGCAATATATTGTTGCCTTCTGGACATATGGGTAACAGATGTGTCACTACCAATTCCGCAGCCAATAAAATCGCTTCCGGTTTGTTTAAATCTGGGTTCGTATTATCCCAATTAAATAATCCCGCATCGATTGTCGTTTTGTTTGAAACAGACAACTTCCATAGCACAAACAACAGAGAACGCTCCCCGGCTATTGTAAATAAATAAATATGCATAGTGTATTGCCTTTTAAAAATCTGATGTGTTACACTCACATGACTTTCTCTACTCTTGTAGAAACTATTTTTACAAACGCTTATTCTCCATATGCTTCATGTTAATCGAGATGTTAATCTTGTCGCTAATTTTCTTGTGGATGCAAGGGGAATTGGTAGGCTTAAAGCGTTAGTGAAATATTTTAAGAGCTGGTTGCTATGTCGAGTATTCCATTCTCTTTACATTAGCAGGATAAAAAAATGAATAACGAATTCCCATTTAAGAAAAAGTATGTATTGGTATTTAGGTTCAGTATCTTCCAGAGATGCGACACGAAGGTTTTCAAGAAAATCCCCCCACCCCAGACTACCCTTTACATGGAAGTTTAATGTTCTCAAAAATGGCTCTAACGATTTTGATTAAAATATCATATGTTTAAGATATTTTATGACCAATAAAATGTATATCTGAATTTTCTGGGAATGTCTCCAAAAGTATTCTCCATTGTGAACTCCCCAGTTTTGCATAACTGGTAAACCATAAGAGATAGACAAAATTTTACTACACAAAATGTAGATCGTGTTAAAATACACAACTTATGTCATATACACTTTTTTATTGAGTGAACCATTTTCGAGATATTGCTTGTTATTCCCTTAAATTTTTCAATACTTATTTCCTCAAATGGGAATTCGTTATTCATTTTTTTTGTCTTGGATATGCAAAGAGTATTAATCTGTGGTAAAGAGAATGGTGCTGCACCTAGCAACCAGCTATTAAGAGATATGTATGTGCTTAAAGACTACTGTTTTTCTATATTACCCTTGTAAATATATTTTCCCCTTACATCTATAAGAAAATTAGCAATAAGATAGAGTCTGCAAATGTTTATCTCGATTAACATGAAGTAGATGGAGAATAAGCGTTTGTAAAAATAGTTTGTACAAGAGTAGAGAAAGACATGTGAGTGTAACACATCCGGATTTTTTTGGATTCAGGGGAGTAGAAATATTAAGCCGGTTCTGGCCCACAGAGAGATGCCGACAAGCGATAAGGTTCTTTGTTCTACGCCGACAAGCCCCGCCCCCTTCCTTTGAGGGCTTACATGCCGCCAGGTCTGTGTCGTTAGGCCCCGCCCCCTCTCGCTTTGTGTGCTTACCTAATGCCGACAGTGTCTGTGCTAACAGGTCCTACCCCCTCCCCCATGCGTTCTACTGTGGCGTCCTGACTTGAGGGAATTGTTTTCTCGAGGCCTGCCGCCCCTCGGCAAATTAATTAGGTAATGTTCGTCAAACGTTTTTTTATGACTACTAATGCACGCATATCTAAGGCTCCTCGAGCAATTAAGTTTTTTGAATAATGAATTGTTGACTCGAGCGTGAGTATAAGTAGTCTGCTCACGGGAACAGTCTGTAATGTAATGAAAACACTGCAGCCTACTTCTATCTGGGGAAAGCGCTTGTCCATTAGCTGACCATGTTAGACGCTTTCACCACATTAATAGACTTTTAAGTTTGCATTCAGGATCTGTTTACGTACATTAGCGAACAACGACCTACTTCTGCCTGGTGGTAACGGTGACCTACATTAGCTGACAACGTTAGACGCTTTCACCACATTAGCGAACAAGGTCAGTAATTGTTTTCCTAAGTGCTCTGCACAACTCTCACCGCTTCAGCTTTAGCGGGGGAAATGATATAAAAAGCAGCAGCTTCTCCAATGATTTTCACAGTATCGTAAGAACACTGCGATCTAAGCACTCTGCAAACTTTATTCTTTCAACGTGGAAATTACATCGAACATCATGTCTGGTAAGTTGTATCACCAATTCATCTTCATTAAAAAGTTAACTTATTACTTAGTACATTTAACTTATATTTGCGTTCTTGTTTTTAATGACGACCCTTTATTTGTAAATAGCTGAGTATTCTAAAAGTTAATACCTAGACAGTTGAATTTTTTCTGAAATGTGAACAGTTTAGTTAAGTATTCATTTTAGACAAGTTTATTCTACATTTAATAGCTAACTGCGCGAATTCTCAAAAAATGTGAACAATTTAGTTAAGTATTCATCTTGTTGAGTAATTATTATTCCAGATATTTAAATACAGGATTTCACAGAGTGATTTATATTCTTTCTAGACAAAATACAATTACTTGAATACCCTACGAACCGAATAAAAAATGATCTGTATAAATATTCTTCCGAGAGTAACCGGCGGCATTCGATCCGGGGACTTCATATTTGCATGCATTGATCGAACATTCATCAGTTAATGAGTTTAGTTAAGTATTCATTTTAGACAAGCTTATTCTACATTTAATAGCTAACTGCGCGAATTCTCAAAAAATGTGAACAATTTGGTTAAGTATTCATCTTGTTGAGTAATTAATATTCCAGATATTTAAATACAGGATTTCACAGAGTGAAATATATTCCTTTCTAGACAAATTACAATTACTTGAATACCCTACGATTCGAATAAAGAATGTTCTGTATAAATATCCTTCCGAGGGTAACAGGTGGTAATCGATCCTGGGACTTCATGTTTGCATGCAATGATCGAACATTCATCAGTTAATGTTTCATTCCTCTTGTGCATTTATTTAGTAAAAACTTCCAGTCCGTTTCCATCACATTAAAAATTAACGTTTTTGCTTTAGAATATTACAAAACGTCTGTTGCGCGAATCATTCACTCTAACAAAGTAAATGTTTACATTATATTAGAACATTTAAATCGAAAAATATAGTACTTATTGAACTTCATTAGTGAATCAGAACCTCAATTATATTTACACATATTATCATTTTTATTATTATATTATACAGAAAAAAGTTAATAATTTTGTAACTTTCAAATAAATGAAATTTAGTTATGCAACACATTCTCTAATAAAGAGTATGTTTTTTTCTCTTCCTAATGCAGAAAGTTTGACATCTCAACTTAACACATTGGCTGAGGGTAGCATTTTCCCGACCGTACAAAGACTACAAGATCTTCAGCCAGAAGAGCCTTATAATATAAAATCCATAAGAAAAATTGATACGAGATACGGTGCTAGAGTGGTTGCAGTTTTAGACAATAAGCAAGTGTTTCTTCCGACAAGATATTCAACCCTAACAAGCCAACAGTTGGAGGAAATGCCAGAAAAGTTTCAAATGGTATATCATGGTGTAGTACCATCCGGCAAGTTTAAGACATGTAAATTGTCTTTTCTTCCTGTTATGGTTTGTAGAAATAATTCAGCTATCCTTTCAAAGCTTCATTTAGAGTTACATTTGTTGAGTTTATAAATTCACACTTCACTAGGATAACGTTCATCTAAAGTAAACATCACTGTGTAAATAACGCCTAGGATGTAGTCTGGGCGAGGACCTGCAGAAAGAAGTTTTAATAGTCTATTCACTGATTCTTTACCTCAAAGCAGATACCTTCAGCAAGTTGCAAATAATTTCCATTAGGGTAGCAGTTGTCAAAGCATGCATCACTGTATTAAAACAAATATGTGTAAATAATGTCTAGATTGTAGTCTGAGTGATTTCGTGCAGAAAGAAGTTTAATACCCTTTGCATTGATTCTCCGCATCGAAGTATATACCTACAACAAGCTAAAAATAATGTGAATGTTTGTTACAGGAATGTGCAGATGAATGTAAATGAAGAGGAAGAAGGAGATAGCTTAAAACAACATGAACAGAAATGTGATAGGAACATTCTCAACATGAAGAATTGCAACACCGTGCAGCATGGAACATTTGCGTGTGTAGAATATAGCAATAATATATAAATTATGTACTCATTATTACTGCTATACCTGCCAATACCATTGATTTCATAAATAATTTCATAATTGTTTAAAGAAGAATGTATTATCTTTAAACATTGATGCTACATGAAATCTAAACAAAAAAATTATTGAACTATTACTGAAAGAGACTTGAATAAATGGGAATCTAGAAGCCAGAACCATCTTAATATTGGACTGTATGATATGAGGTGTATAAAACGATTAATAAAAATGAGGGCTATGTAATATAAACACCATTATTTTTTATAAAACATTATCCTATTACATTCCTTCACAAAAAACCCGAACATATTTCCTAAAGACAAAAGTGATAGTCTAGACCTTCTAAACATGCAGTTATAGGGGGAAAGGATGCTCTCCTGAAACATTAGGCCTCTAGACAGAAGCATTTATAGGGGAGAGGTAGCGAATACCAGGGCTGATGCTAGGCTAGTCAGATGCTAAAGGAGGGAGGGATATGCTTTATACGAGAGAGATAGGGAATACAAGGAAAGATGCTATACTAAACAGGACTTGAAGGGTAGAATATGAGCGATATAGCGAACCGAGGAGAGGTATTAGGATAGAAGTTTTGAATGATAGAGTAGGCGTTTATATGCGAGAGATAGGGAATACGAGGGTCGATGCTAGGCTAGACGGTGTTGAATGAGGGAATGCATCTTATATGAGAGAGGTAGGGGAATATGAGGAGAAGTGCTAGGCTAGTCGGGAAGGTCTGAATGACAGAGTATACGTCTATATGGGAAAAGATAGGGAAAACGAAGGTAGGTGCTAGGTTGAGAGAGTCTTCAAGGAGGAAAATGCATTTATATGAGAGCGGTAGGGCATGCGAGGAGAGGTGCTAGTCTAGACATGGTTTGAGAATTAGAGTATACGTTTATATGGGAGAAATATGGAAAACGGGAGAGATACAAGGATAGACAGAGATTGAAGGAGGAGGAATGTAGGTTTATACTGTAATATAGAGAGTAATTCGATTATAAAACTTTTCTCATCCAGCGTTACAACACTTTTATATACTTATTTTCTAAACCTTACAAACTTTATATATGTTAAACAGTAGTGCGCGAGACGGAGAGGGACAAACAGTATATCGGTTTACGGTGAAGTTTACGTCCTAACCTATTCCCACCTTGTTTGTTCTGGATCTTCTCATTGTCTATCATCATCTAACGTAACCACGTAACAAGACGTAACACAGGAAATCATACATATGGCACATTAATAAAAAAAATAAATAAATAAAGGTATATATAATGAAACATAAACAAGTAGACAGAGGGTCATCGATACATAGAAAACTAGGAGTTGTATGTACTGAGACCATAGATTAGTAATGGCAAACATCAAAGAAGTGAATTTATAGTGTAAATAGCCTAATATTGTCAAATATTATTATAGTCTAAAAGTATATAACTTAATTATGTATCGAGTATTGAGAAATAAACGTTATTCATTATTCACTAATCTCAGATCACTGAAATTGTATTGAATCAATTCACAATTGCTAATGCCATTCAACTTTCATTTGTCTCTGATACATAAACAAATTGCAAAATGGAGAAGGCCGAAAGTAATAAAAAGACTCAGCCAGCAAATTTTAAGAAAGAAGAGAAAGATATATGACCGACATTGTTTAGAACACACATTATTGTTGAAAATAAAATGACTGATAGCTCTGCTAAGCGTAAGGAAGAGACATGGAAATAAATTGCAAATGAGTACAATTCTAGGAAGATCATCCAGTGTGAATGAAAATCCCTGAAATGATATTATGAGAACATAAAGAAAAGAATGAAGCAAGCAAATGCCATTGACAAGGTACGATTGTACAAAACTGGAGGCGTATGTATGTACCGCCTTTCTTAGACAATAGTACCCAAATAACAATTGTTGCTCTTCTATTCAATCGCCAATGAGTTTGATGATGAAGTTGGATTCCATTCAGAAGTAATCACCACAGTGAAGGACATTGAAATAGTAAATCCAGATCCAACATGTCCTTCAGCAATTTTAATAACAGGTAAGGAATTTGAAGAAAGAGAAAGTGTAAAGGTGGCGTCTGCAGTTCCCATACAGAACTTTCAACTCCATTGCCTGAAAAGAACAAAGATGGCATAAGAGAGGGTTTTTATGAGAGGAGGCTTGAGTGTTTGGAAGAAGAGTACACTGTGAAAATGAAGATCTTGAAATTGGAACTAGAAATGAAAGAATCTCAGAAAAATTAAGCGTTGTTAATAACTTATACAACCATAAATATATTACAAAAAAGTAATGAAACAGGCAAGGAATAATATGGATAAAGAAACTGTTAAGCAGATCTACCACACTTTCATTTATTTGCAGATACTCAAAGTATGGAATTACACTTTCGGGAAATATTGCAGAAATAGAAATGAAAAAGATATTTACGCAAAAAATAAAAAAGGACTTAGAATATTAGAAAAAGAAGATAAACAACATTCATGTAAACCAATTTTAAAAATCAGTTTACCTGAATACCTGTAAAAAACATATCACTTTACAAAAAGTAGTGCAGACAACATTTATTTTTATAAACATTATCCTATTACATTCCTGCACAAAAAAACCATACATATTTCCTAAAGGCAAAGGTGATAGTCTAGACATTCCAAACACTCAGTTATATAATCATATACATCACACAGAAAGAGACCTGCATTATCAGTAAAAAAACTAAACATCTCAACAATGTCTGAATGATGTATTTTTATAAGTACAAGTTTTTGATATTTCAAAGTTCCTGTTAACCATGGTCGTAATTGATTAACACAATTTCTCGTTCCTGTCATGCTATAACTTTAGATGCTTTCAACTCCCGGATAATTTCCTCGATCTCTTGAGTGTGACTTGTTACCAGCGTTGACGCGCTCCTGTCATCTACATTTCGACGAAATTTTACTTCCTGAATTAAAGTTTGGTGCTCTGTATAGAACTGCACAACATGCATTACGCTGCGTGTCCCTAGCGTTTCCAGCTCCTGAATCGTTCCAGCTAGTGGAATGCCTCTATCATCTTCATGTCAACGATCTGTTACTCTGAATTAAAGTTTGGTGATCTGTATAGACCTGTACAACATGCATTACGCTATGTAACAGACTCATCACGCTATGTAACAACATGATCACGCTATGTAACAACCTGATCACGCTATGTAACAACATGATCACGCTATGTAACAACCTGAGCACGCTATGTAACAACATGATCACGCTATGTAACAACACAATCACGCTATGCAACAACATGATCACGCTATGTAACAACATGGTTACGCTATGTAACAACCTGATCACGCATTGTAACAACATGTTCACGCTATGAAACAACATGATCACGCTATGTAACAACCTGATCACGCTATGTAACAACATGATCACGCTATGTAACAACATGATTACGATATGTAACAACATGATCACGCTATGTAACAACATGATCACGCTATGTAACAACCTGAGCACACTATGTAACAAAACGATCACGCTATGTAACAACCTGAGCACACTATGTAACAACACGATCACGCTATGTAACTACACGATCACGCTATGTAACAACACGATCACGCTATGTAACAACCTGATTACGCTATGTAACAACATGTTCACGCTATGTAACAACATGTTCACGCTATGTAACAACATGATCACGCTATGTAACAACATGATCACGCTATGTAACAACCTGATCACGCTATGTAACAACACGATCACGCTATGTAACAACATGATCACGCTATGTAACAACCAGATCACCCTATGTAACAACATGATCACGCTTAGTAACAACATGATCACGCTATGTAACAACATGATCACGCTATGTAACAACCTGAGCACGCTATGTAACAACATGATTACGCTATGTAACAACACGATCACGCTATGTAACAACATGATCACGCTGTGTAACAACATGATCACGCTATGTAACAACCTGATCACGCTATGTAACAACATGATCACGGTATGTAACAACATGTTCACGCTATGTAACATGTTCAAGCTATGTAACAACATGGTCACGCTATGTAGCAACACGATCACGCTATGTAACAACATGATCACGCTATGTAGCAACCTGATAACGCTATGTAACAACATGTTCACGTAATGTAACATGTTCACGCTATGTAACAACCTTATCACGCTAGGTAACTACATGATCACGCTATGTAAATACCCGATCACGCTATGTAACAACATGATCACGCTATGTAACAACCCGATCACGCTATGTTACAACATGATCACGCTATGTAACAACATGATCACGCTATGTAACAACCTGAGCACGCTATGTAACAACATGATCACGCTATGTAACAACACAATCACGCTATGTAACAACATGATCACGCTATGTAACAACATGATTACGCTATGTAACAATCTGATCACGCTATGTAACAACATGTTCACGCTATGTAACAACATGATCACGCTATGTTACAACCTGATCACGCTATGTAACAACATGATCACGCTATGTAACAACATGATTACGATATGTAACAACATGATCACGCTATGTAACAACATGATCACGCTATGTAACAACATGATCACGCTATGTAACAACATGATCACGCTATGTAACAACCTGAGTACACTATGTAACAACACGATCACGCTATGTAACTACATGATCACGCTATGTAACAACACGATCACGCTATGTAACAACATGATCACGCTATGTAACAACATGTTCACGCTATGTAACAACATGTTCACGGTATGTAACAACATGATCACGCTATGTAACAACACGATCACGCTATGTAACAACATGTTCACGCTATGTAACAACACGATCACGCTATGTAACAACACGATCACGCTATGTAACAAGATGATCACGTTATGTAACAACCCGATCAAGCTATGTAACAACATGATCACGCTAAGTAACAACATGATCACGCTATGTAACAACATGATCACGCTATGTAACAACCTGAGCACGCTATGTAACAACATGATCACGCTATGTAACAACACGATCACGCTATGTAACAACATGTTCACGCTATGTAACAACATGTTCAAGCTATGTAACAACATGATCACGCTATGTGACAACATGATCACGCTATGTAACAACATGATCACGCTATGTAACAGCGTGAACATGTTGTTACATAGCGTGATCATGTTGTTACATAGCGTGATCAGGTTGTTACATAGCGTAATCATGTTGTTACATAGCGTGATCATGTTGTTACATAGCGTGATCGTGTTGTTACATAGCGTGATCATGTTGTTACTTAGCGTGCTCAGGTTGTTACATAGCGTGATCATGTTGTTACATAGCGTGATCATGGTGTTACTTAGCGTGATCAAGTTGTTACATAGCGTGATCGGGTTGTTACATAGCATGATCATGTTGTTACATAGCGTGATCGTGTTGTTACATAGCGTGATCGTGTTGTTACATAGCGTGAACATGTTGTTACATAGCGTGATCGTGTTGTTACATAGCGTGATCATGTTGTTACATACCGTGAACATGTTGTTACATAGCGTGAACATGTTGTTACATAGCGTGATCATGTTGTTACATAGCGTGATCGTGTTGTTACATAGCGTGATCATGTAGTTACATAGCGTGATCGTGTTGTTACATAGCTTGAACATGTTGTTACATAGCGTGATCATGTTGTTACATAGCGTGATCATGTTGTTACATAGCGTGATCATGTTGTTACATAGCGTGATCATGTTGTTACATATCGTAATCATGTTGTTACATAGCGTGATCATGTTGTTACATAGCGTGATCAGGTTGTAACATAGCGTGATCATGTTGTTACATAGCGTGAACATGTTGTTACATAGCGTGATCAGATTGTTACATAGCGTAATCATGTTGTTACATAGCGTGATCATGTTGTTACATAGCGTGATTGTGTTGTTACATAGCGTGATCATGTTGTTACATAGCGTGCTCAGGTTGTTACATAGCGTGATCATGTTGTTACATAGCGTGATCATGTTGTAACATAGCGTGATCGGGTTGTTACATAGCGTGATCATGTTGTTACATAGCGTGATCGGGTATTTACATAGCGTGATCATGTAGTTACCTAGCGTGATAAGGTTGTTACATAGCGTGAACATGTTACATAGCGTGAACATGTTACATAGCGTGAACATGTTGTTACATAGCGTTATCAGGTTGCTACATAGCGTCATCATGTTGTTACATAGCGTGATCATGTTGTTACATAGCGTGATCAGGTTGTAACATAGCGTGATCGTGTTGTTACATAGCGTGATCAGGTTGTTACATAGCGTGATCAGGTTGTTACATAGCGTCATCATGTTGTTACATAGCGTGATCATGTTGTTACATAGCGTGACTATGTTGTTACATAGCGTGAACATGTTGTTACATAGCGTGATCAGGTTGTTACATAGCGTGATCGTGTTGTTACATAGCGTGATCGTGTAGTTACATAGCGTGATCGTGTTGTTACATAGTGTGCTCAGGTTGTTACATAGCGTGATCATGTTGTTACATAGCGTAATCATGTTGTTACGTATCGTAATCATGTTGTTACATAGCGTGATCATGTTGTTACATAGCGTGATCAGGTTGTTACATAGCGTGATCATGTTGTTACATAGCGTGAACATGTTGTTACATAGCGCGATCAGGTTGTTACATAGCGTAATCATGTTGTTACATAGCGTGATCATGTTGTTACATAGCGTGATTGTGTTGTTACATAGCCCGATCATGTTGTTACATAGCGTGCTCAGGTTGTTACATAGCGTGATCATGTTGTTACATAGCGTGATCATGTTGTAACATAGCGTGATCGGGTTGTTACATAGCGTGATCATGTTGTTACATAGCGTGATCAGGTTGTTACATAGCGTGAACATGTTGTTACATAGCGTGAACATGTTGTTACATAGCGTGATCAGTTTGTTTCATAGCGTGATCATGTTGTTACATAGCGTGATCATGTTGTTACATAGCGTGATCAGGTTGTTGCATAGCGTGATCATGTTGTTACATAGCGCGAACATGTTGTTACATAGCGCGATCAGGTTGTTACATAGCGTAATCATGTTGTTACATAGCGTGATCATGTTGTTACATAGCGTGATTGTGTTGTTACATAGCCCGATCATGTTGTTACATAGCGTGCTCAGGTTGTTACATAGCGTGATCATGTTGTTACATAGCGTGATCATGTTGTAACATAGCGTAATCGGGTTGTTACATAGCGTGATCATGTTTTTACATAGCGTGATCAGGTTGTTACATAGCGTGAACATGTTGTTACATAGCGTGAACATGTTGTTACATAGCGTGAACATGTTGTTACATAGCGTGATCAGGTTGTTACATAGCGTGATCATGTTGTTACATAGCGTGATGAGTCTGTTACATAGCGTAATGCATGTTGTACAGGTCTATACAGATCACAAAACCTTAATTCAGAGTAACAGATCGTTGACATGAAGATGGTAGAGGCATTCCACTAGCTGGAACGATTCAGGAGCTGGAAACGCTAGGGACACGCAGCGTAATGCATGTTGTGCAGTTCTATAAAGAGCACCAAACTTTAATTCCGGAGGTAAAATTTCGTGGAAATGTAGATGACAGGAGCGCGTCAACGCTGGTAATAATAGTCACACTCAAGAGATCGAGGAAATTATCCGGGAGTTGAAAGCATCTAAAGTTATAGCATGACAGGAACGAGAAATTGTGTTAATCAATTACGACCATGGTTAACAGGAACTTTGAAATATCAAAAACTTGTACTTATAAAAATACATCATTCAGACATTGTTGAGATGTTTAGTTTTTTTTACTGATAATGCAGGTCTCTTTCTGTGTGATGTATATGATTATATAACTGAGTGTTTAGAATTTCTAGACTATCACCTTTGCCTTTAGGATATATGTATGGTTTTTTTGTGCAGGAATGTAATAGGATAATGTTTATAAAAATAAATGTTGTCTGCATTACTTTTTGTAAAGTGATATGTTTTTTACAGGTATTCAGGTAAACTGATTTTTAAAAATTGGTTTACATGAATGTTGTTTATCTTCTTTTTCTAATATTCTAAGTCCTTTTTTATTTTTTGCGTAAATATCTGTTTCATTTCTATTTCTGCAATATTTCCCGAAAGTGTAATTCCATACTTTGAGTATCTGCAAATAAATGAAAGTGTGGTAGATCTGCTTAACAGTTTCTTTATCCATATTATTCCTTGCCTGTTTCATTACTTTTTTGTAATATATTTATGGTTGTATAAGTTATTAACAACGCTTAATTTTTCTGAGATTCTTTCATTTCTAGTTCCAATTTCAAGATCTTCATTTTCACTGTGTACTCTTCTTCCAAACACTCAAGCCTCCTCTCATAAAAACCCTCTCTTATGCCATCTTTGTTCTTTTCAGGCAATGGAGTTGAAAGTTCTGTATGGGAACTGCAGACGCCACCTTTACACTTTCTCTTTCTTCAAATTCCTTACCTGTTATTAAAATTGCTGAAGGACATGTTGGATCTGGAGTTACTATTTCAATGTCCTTCACTGTGGTGATTACTTCTGAATGGAATCCAACTTCATCATCAAACTCATTGGCGATTGAATAGAAGAGCAACAATTGTTATTTGGGTACTATTGTCTAAGAAAGGCGGTACATACATACGCCTCCAGTTTTGTACAATCGTACCTTGTCAATGGCATTTGCTTACTTCATTCTTTTCTTTATGTTCTCATAATATCATTTCAGGGATTTTCATTCACACTGGATGATCTTCCTAGAATTGTACTCATTTGCAATTTATTTCCATGTCTATTCCTTACGCTTAGCAGAGCTATCAGTCATTTTATTTTCAACAATAATGTGTGTTCTAAACAATGTCGGTCATATATCTTTCTCTTCTTTCTTAAAATTTGCTGGCTGAGTCTTTTTATTACTTTCGGCCTTCTCCATTTTGCAATTTGTTTATGTATCAGAGACAAATGAAAGTTGAATGGCATTAGCAATTGTGAATTGATTCAATACAATTGCAGTGATCTGAGATTAGTGAATAATGAATAACGTTTATTTCTCAATACTCGATACATAATTAAGTTATATACTTTTAGACTATAATAATATTTGACAATATTAGGCTATTTACACTATAAATTCACTTCTTTGTTGTTTGCCTATACTAATCTATGGTCTCAGTACATACAACTCCTAGTTTTCTATGTATCGATGACCGTCTGTCTACTTGTTTATGTTTCATTATATATACCTTTATTTATTTATTTTTTTTATTAATGTGCCATATGTATGATTTCCTGTGTTACGTCTTGTTACGTGGTTACGTTAGATGATGATAGACAATGAGAAGATCCAGAACAAACAAGGTGGGAATAGGTTAGGACGTAAACTTCACTGTAAACCGATATACTGTTTGTCCCTCTCCGTCTCGCGCACTACTGTTTAACATATATAAAGTTTGTAAGGTTTAAAAAATAAGTATATAAAAGTGTTGTAACGCTGGATGAGAAAAGTTTTATAATCGAATTACTCTCTATATTACAGTATAAACCTACATTCCTCCTCCTTCAATCTCTGTCTATCCTTGTATCTCTCCCGTTTTCCATATTTCTCCCATATAAACGTGTACTCTAATCCTCAAACCATGTCTAGACTAGCACCTCTCCTCGCATGCCCTACCGCTCACATATAAATGCATTTTCCTCCTTGAAGACTCTCTCAACCTAGCACCTACCTTCGTTTTCCCTATCTTTTCCCATATAGACGTATACTCTGTCATTCAGACCTTCCCGATTAGCCTAGCACTTCTCCTCATATTCCCCTACCTCTCTCATATAAGATGCATTCCCTCATTCAACACCGTCTAGCCTAGCATCGACCCTCGTATTCCCTATCTCTCGCATATAAACGCCTACTCTATCATTCAAAACTCCTATCCTAATACCTCTCCTCGGTTCGCTATATCGCTCATATTCTACCCTTCAAGTCCTGTTTAGTATAGCATCTTTCCTTGTATTCCCTATCTCTCTCGTATAAAGCATATCCCTCCCTCCTTTAGCATCTGACTAGCCTAGCATCAGCCCTGGTATTTCCTACCTCTCCCCTATAAATGCTTCTGTCTAGAGGCCTAATGTTTCAGGAGAGCATCCTTTCCCCCTATAACTGCATGTTTAGAAGGTCTAGACTATCACTTTTGTCTTTAGGAAATATGTTCGGGTTTTTTGTGAAGGAATGTAATAGGATAATGTTTTATAAAAAATAATGGTGTTTATATTACATAGCCCTCATTTTTATTAATCTTTTTATACACCTCATATCATACAGTCCAATATTAAGATGGTTCTGGCTTCTAGATTCCCATTTATTCAAGTCTCTTTCAGTAATAGTTCAATAATTTTTTTGTTTAGATTTCATGTAGCATCAATGTTTTAAGATAATACATTCTTCTTTAAACAATTATGAAATTATTTATGAAATCAATGGTATTGGCAGGTATAGCAGTAATAATGAGTACATAATTTATATATTATTGCTATATTCTACACACGCAAATGTTCCATGCTGCACGGTGTTGCAATTCTTCATGTTGAGAATGTTCCTATCACATTTCTGTTCATGTTGTTTTAAGCTATCTCCTTCTTCCTCTTCATTTACATTCATCTGCACATTCCTGTAACAAACATTCACATTATTTGTAGCTTGTTGTAGGTATATACTTCGATGCGGAGAATCAATGCAAAGGGTATTAAACTTCTTTCTGCACGAAATCACTCAGACTACAATCTAGACATTATTTACACATATTTGTTTTAATACAGTGATGCATGCTTTGACAACTGCTACCCGAATGGAAATTATTTGCAACTTGCTGAAGGTATCTGCTTTGAGGTAAAGAATCAGTGAATAGACCATTAAAACTTCTTTCTGCAGGTCCTCGCCCAGACTACATCCTAGGCGTTATTTACACAGTGATGTTTACTTTAGATGAACGTTATCCTAGTAAAGTGTGAATTTATAAACTCAACAAATGTAACTCTAAATGAAGCTTTGAAAGGATAGCGGAATTATTTCTACAAACCTTAACAGGAAGAAAAGACAATTTACATGTCTTAAACTTGCCGGATGGTACTACACCATGATATACCATTTGAAACTTTTCTGGCATTTCCTCCAACTGTTGGCTTGTTAGGGTTGAATATCTTGTCGGAAGAAACACTTGCTTATTGTCTAAAACTGCAACCACTCTAGCACCGTATCTCGTATCAATTTTTCTTATGGATTTTATATTATAAGGCTCCTCTGGCTGAAGATCGTGTAGTCTTTGTACGGTCGGGTAAATGCTACCCTCAGCCAATGTGTTAAGTTGAGATGTCAAACTTTCTGCATTAGGAAGAGAAAAAAAACATACTCTTTATTAGAGAATGTGTTGCATAACTAAATTTCATTTATTTGAAAGTTACAAAATTATTAACTTTTTTCTGTATAATATAATAATAAAAATGATAATATGTGTAAATATAATTGAGGTTCTGATTCACTAATGAAGTTCAATAAGTACTATATTTTCCGATTTAAATGTTTTAATATAATGTAAACATTTACTTTGTTAGAGTGAATGATTCGCGCAACAGACTTTTTGTAATATTCTAAAGCAAAAACGTTAATTTTTAATGTGATGGAAACAGACTGGAAGTTTTTACTAAATAAATGCACAAGAGGAATGAAATATTAACTGATGAATGTTCGATCATTGCATGCAAACATGAAGTCCCAGGATCGATTACCACCTGTTACCCTCGGAAGAATATTTATACAGAACAGTCTTTATTCGAATCGTAGGGTATTCAAGTAATTGTATTTTGTCTAGAAAGGAATATAATTCACTCTGTGAAATCCTGTATTTAAATATCTGGAATAATAATTACTCAACAAGATGAATACTTAACTAAATTGTTCACATTTCTTGAGAATTCGCGCAGTTAGCTATTAAATGTAGAATAAGCTTGTCTAAAATGAATACTTAACTAAACTGTTCACATTTCAGAAACAATTCAACTGTCTAGGTGTTAACTTTTAGAATACTCAGCTAATTACAAATAAAGGGCCGTCATTAAAAACAAGAACGCAAATATAAGTTAAATGTACTAAGTAATAAGTTAACTTTTTAATGAAGATGAATTGGTGATACCACTTACCAGACATGATGTTCGATGTAATTTCCACGTTGAAAGAATAAAGTTTGCAGAGTGCTTAGATCGCAGTGTTCTTACGATACTGTGAAAATCATTGGAGAAGCTGCTGCTTTTTATATCATTTTCCCCGCTAAAGCTGAAGCGGTGAGAGTTGTGCAGAGCACTTAGGAAAACAATTACTGACCTTGTTCGCTAATGTGGTGAAAGCGTCTAACGTTGTCAGCTAATGTAGGTCACCGTTACCACCAGGCAGAATTAGGTCGTTGTTCGCTAATGTACGTAAACAGATCCTGAATGCAAACGTAAAAGTCTATTAATGTGGTGAAAGCGTCTAATATGGTCAACTAATGGACAAGCGCTTTCCCCAGATAGAAGTAGGCTGCTGTGTTTTCATTACATTACAGACTGTTCCCGTGAGCAGACTACTTATACTCACGCTCGAGTCAACAATTCATTATTCAAAAAACTTAATTGCTCGAGGAGCCTTAGATATGTGTGCATTAGTAGTCATAAAAAAATGTTTGACGAACATTACCTAATTAATTTGCCGAGGGGCGGCAGGCCTCGAGAAAACAATTCCCTCAAGTCAGGACGCCACAGTATAACGCATGGGGGAGGGGGTAGGACCTGTTAGCACAGACACTGGCATTAGGTAAGCACACAAAGCGAGAGGGGGCGGGGCCTAACGTCACGAGACCTGGCGGCATGTAAGCCCTCAAAGGGAGGGGGCGGGGCTTGTCGGCGTAGAACAAAGAACCTTATCGCTTGTCGGCATCTCTCTGTGGGCCAGAACCGGCTTAATATTCCTACTCAGGGGGTCTCATAACATGTATTTCCGGTGAAATCTCGGTATCGAATTTTTGAGTGGAATATAATATTTCCCCTATTTACTATAGGTAGTAGAGAAAATAATAAAAAAGTATAATGGAGATTCTACATTTTAAAATGCACTTTGTGTCCACTTAAGTATATTCAGTAATCTGATTTGCGTAAAAATTGAAATTGGTAAACTTGTGTGTTATAATATAACCATGAGTGTAAGAACACATGACCTCTAGTTTGAGAACTCTAGCATTAAAAGAACCCGCTTCTACAATAAAACAGAAGGTTATATTTTAATTTTTTTGAATCTTCAGTAAACGTACATTGCTGCACATAGAACACTTTCTTGTGTGTGTGCTCCTTACTTGCTTTGACAAACTTAAAGCTATTGTTATGAAATTTGATGAAAACAAGTAAATGCACAACACAATTTTAAGATTTTAAATGAGGCCAATTTGGCCACAAATAATGTTTTTCGTTTTTTGGGGGGATAAGATATTCATCTCTTCCTGTATGCTCCCGTTGAACAGCAAATTAACGTAGCTACTTATAACTAGAATACAGAAGGTAATTTTTACTTTATTTACCACTTACCTATAATGGGCCACTAAAACAATTAACAGTTGGATCCAAACTTGTTACTTAAGTTCTGCATCTCTTATGGATGCGACATGAAGATTTCATGAAATTCCCTCCCCCAACCCAAAATACCTCTTATAGCAACACCTTTTGTTATTTTTTATTCACTCAAAAACGCCCGAACGATTTTAATTAAAATATCGTATGTCTGATATATTGACAGCAGAAATAAAATTGAATTTTCTGTAAATATTCTATGAAAGTCCCTTAATTCTGAGTAAATCGTGTATACGATCATGACTACTATTCACAGAAATGCTTTCTAGTAAAATTTCGATATATTATTTTAGGGTCGAATGCAATACTTCCTCTAATATGTAGGAGGGATAGACGAAGTAAAAGTTGCTGTGAATGTAAAATGTGGAACGAGGTTAAACCTAAAAACTATAAATGCACTGTTTGACAGAATGTGAAAAATTATTTAAGAAACGTGACTTTCGAATGGAACACAAGGAGGGAGAAGAAGGGAAAAAGTGGAGACCTAGAATTATCAGATGCAATACAATTAAATGCAGAACAGAGCAATCTGAAATATATTTGAATGTTTAAGAAAGAAAGGAATTTCCTGGTATGCTTCCATCGAATTAATATTCTTCCTATTGTACTTACAGAATAGCTCCTGACGTAACCACCATCCCACCATCACCACCACAATCACCACCAATATCATCTCCATGGTCACCATCTGTACAATCCATCATCGTTACTACACCACTTCCACGATAGCACAACCACCACCACATTAACGTCGTTGCTCTCAGTATCACCACCATAACCACATCACCATCAAACCCACTTACACATCATGATGACACTACCATCACAGCACCATAATTACATCAATTTCGTCACCATCACCATTACCACCACTTTGAGCTTATTATCTCATTATCATCGCCGCTAGCATAACACCGCGATTAGAATAATATCGCCCCCTCTACAAAGCCACTATAACACCAATATTGTCCATTACACTGTATCATTATATGTATCACCACAACATTACTACACCTCCACCATACCGCCTCATCACCAAAGCCACCACCATCATATCATTACCTTCTACATCATAGGTAACACATTGTCAAGATCACCATCACACCACCACAATCGTCGCATCCTTATCATCAGCAACACCATTACTAATATCACACCACGAACACGCAACCACCATCAGACCTACGTCACGACTAACAGTTACTATCATCTCTAGACAGCTAGACCATCATCACCAATACAGGCATCAAAATACACCAACCACTACAATTATTACAGCAGCATCTCGCATTAAACACCAGTATTTACACACAACGTTATTACATTATTAGTTGGAGAACCACCAGTAAACAAATCTGATGTGTTACACTCACATGACTTTCTCTACTCTTGTACAAACTATTTTTACAAACGCTTATTCTCCATATGCTTCATGTTAATCGAGATATCGAAATGTTAATCTTATTGCTAATTTTCCTGTAGATGCAAGGTTGATGTAGATGTAGATGGTAGGTTTTAAGCGATAGTCAAATATTTTAAGAGCTGGTTGCTATGTGGAGCATTCTATTCTCTTTGCATTACCAGGACAAAAAAAAATGAATAACGAATTTGAGAAAAAGTATAAGTATTGGAAAATCTAAGGGAATAACAAGCAGTATCTCGAAAATGCTTCACTCAACAACAAAAATGTATATGACATAAGTCGTGTATTTTAACGCGATCTACATTTTTGTGTAGTAAAATTTTGTCTATCTCTTATGGTTTACCAGTTATGCAAAAGTCGTTCACAATGAAGAATACTTTGGAGACATTCCCAGAAAATTCAAGATATACATTTCATTTGTAATAAGAAATATCTAAAATATATGATATTTTAATTAAAATCGTTAGAGCCATTTTTTAGAAAATTAAAATTTTCGAACAATTTTCCATATAAAGGGTAGTCTGGGGTGGGGGGATTTTCTTGAAAACCTTCGTGTCGCATTTCTGGAAGATGCTGAACCTAAATACCAAGTTTGGTGTTTATCCGATTGTTCATCTCAAAACATGTATTTACGTTGAAATCTCGGTATCAAATTTTTGGGTGGAATACAGTACTTCCCCTACTTACTACACGTAGTAGAGAAAGTAATTACTATTCAAAGGCCCAAATTTCGGGGTTTATACCTTAATTAGAGCAGTCTGTGCTGAGGCACCCCTAATGGAGTACACCCCTGAAGCCAATACTGCCCAGAGCTGCTGGATGTTCGAAGCTCAATTTCCTGTTTTCCGCACGCACAAGTTTCGAGCTCCAAAACCGCCACTGGATCTGACTTTAGTGAGGAAGGGGAACCGTTGCCATGGAAACCTGGTGTGATGTGGCTATGTGTCCACAGGTCGAGCGTCCAAGTCTTCGTCTTCAGCCCGGTTTACTGTCTGTTGCTGACACGTAAACACCGGCTTTAATTTTCAAAATTAATGCATTCTCTACTTAAATCTTAGTTGTAGTGTGTGATTGTATGGCAAATATATTTCATAAAGAAAAAAGCTCACAACGTTTAATCATTCCAAAATGTAAAACGTATGTAATTAGGTTTTCTTAAATTGTGGATTGATAATAAGCACTTCATTATAAAACATAATGCTCGCAATGCCATTTAAAAACAATGGTCTGGATATGCGATGACTTTAGAACTATTAGCATGATATACTAATTTGACATCTTGTCGGAAGGTGGAATACGAGTTTTAAGAAAAATAGATATGTCTCAGAAAGAGGGAAAAAAAATTGAGTTTTATTTATGGACGCTCTTTAACTACTATGGTTCTTAGCGTCCCATTCTATATTGGGCGTGAAACACCTGTAATTTTGCTCAGAGGCCTCTTTATCAGGCTTGAGGTTCTTTTACGTGCCGTAAATCTACGACACGGGACCACCGGCTTTACTTCCCTTCCGAAGGAAGCCGTGCTAACGATTTTTACGCCCGAAAAAATCCATCGCCCTCCGCCGGGTTTGAACCCGCGACCTTGGGAACTAGAGGCTAGCACGGTACCACTAGTCCACGGAGGACGACTGAGAAAGAGGGAAGGCACAAGAGATTCAACTATTGGATTACTAGTGGACATTCTTAAGAGCACTGCTATGAATTTCAAAAAGAGTAGATCTCTAAATAATTTCTTATGAAGCAATTGCAGGTGTGGAGAGAAGTAAATAGGAATGCTCCATATCATCCAGGATATTCAACCCCTACTTGTAGAATCTGTAGATTTGTTCTCATAACTATGGAAGAATGTTAGTAGAAGGAATAAGAATGAAGTATTTAATGTTTTCTGACGTTATGTCAGTATTAAAGACACAGAAACCCAATACCACACCTCCTCCTCATCCAAGAGCGGGTGCAAACATTGGTGATTGTAGATCAACCCAGAAAAAAGTCCAGAAGCTCCACATCCTCGGATACTGCCCCCACGTTCTAGCATCAGCAGCTTAAGTTGGATGGGGAGATTCAATCACTTATCTGAGCATTAAACGTGATAAAGGTTTAACTTTCAGGGGACGCATGCGAGACTTATCGCATCGGGCACATGGAGAAATCGCCTCTCTGTAACCCATGTTTCAATCCAGAATGCCTGTGTGCCAAGCCTTAAATCTCCCACTTACTTTACGCCTGGGAGATCTGGGTCATGGCCATAGACACCACCAGGCTTCTATGACCGCAGTACAGAGGACTTACACTCATCTATTCTGTAGTCCGGTCCTCCCTCGTGAGACTACTCCACACGTGCAAGATGAAAAATTCTATAACAGTTTGTCACGACATAGGAACGGGTACACAAATAACCTAGAAGTACCTCCATTATTTGAGTTCTTATTCAAATCTATCCAAACACATTTCGGCTTCAGAATTACGTCCAGGACAAGCCGATACTTGAAACTACAATATCCACCAGAGGTACACTTAAGGGCCATTATACTCTAACCAGAGAGCCGTTGAGGAGTACAACGCTACCTCCTTACCACCTCAACTACCTGAATTAGAATCGCCACCCTGTAACTTCACTCCAACCCATATCCTGTAATATGGTAGGCTAGCATACTTTACCTGTATGCTTAGGTAAACAACTAAGCTAGTGGGTATACAGCGAATACATTCGAGCTGGTCCTCAACCCGCCAACAGCGGGCTGCGACTCTCAAACCTCAAGGAGCGTACTAATTATAACTGTGAGGAGGATGGGAACATAAATGCAAAAACTCTTATGACTTTCCCTATCCACTCTTATACGAACTATTCTTACAAAACTTTATTGCTTCCTCTACTTCTTGTAAATCGAAATAAAGTTTATTACATATTTCGTTGTAGGTATAAAAAGGATACAGAATACTAAAAAGAAAAACGGATCGCTATGTTATAGCCTTGATATTCCATGCTCTCTGTATGATCACGAACAAAATCAACAGACACCACTTGAAAAAAGTATAAGCATCTGAATAACCAAACCAATACCAGTTAATATCTCAGAAATGGTAAACTCTATAAAACAATTTCTGATGGGTTGCATTCATATGACTTTCTAGACCCTCTATCCCTTAATAGTGGGTTTGTAAACTATTCTTATTAAAGATTATTTTTCTCTGTACTGTATTTTAATCCAAGTAAACCTTTGCAGGAACAGAAACATTACATATTTCGTTATAGATACAAAGGGAATAGCAATATTCAAATGTTTAAGAACTGGAAGCTATATGCTGGCCTTAAAATTCCACACTCTTTCAATGCAATCGCGAGAAAAAGCTGTAAATAAACAGGAATGGAAAAGAATGACAAAAGTATAAGTTAAATTAAATGCAGTTTTATTTATGGACGCTCTTTAACTGCTATGATCCTTAGCTCCCATTCTATATTGGGCGTGAAAGATCGGAAATTTTGCTCAGGGGCCTCTTTATAAGGCTTAAGGTTTTTTTACGCGCCGCAAATCTACGACACGGGACCACCGGTTTTACTTCCCTTCCGAAGGAAGCCATGCTAAGGACTTTTACGCCCGAAAAATCAAAGGCCCTCCGCCGGATTTGAACCAGCAACCTCGGGAACTAGAGGCCAGCATGGTCACCACTAAACCACGTAGGACGACAATGATACAGGTATTGAACAATTCGATCCATTAATAAGAGAAATCTTGGAATGATGCCACAATAAAGTTATTTGAAATAAATTCTGTGTTTTAAAGAGATCTACATTTTTTGTGCAGTTCGTTTACGTCTATCTCTTAAGGTTTACCAGTTATACAAGATAATACAAAATTTATTCCGAATGAAGTGGTTTCAAAGGCTATTCTCAGAAAATTCCAGACATACATTTTATTTGTAATGTAAATATCTTTAATATATGGTATTTTAATCAAAATCGCTATAGCCATTTTTTAGAAAATTAAAAATTTCGAAAAATGTTCCATGTAAAGGGTATTCTGGGGTGGGGATTTTCTCAAAAATCTTTGTATCGCCTCTTTGGAGGGTACTGAACCTAAATATCCAGTTTGGTATTTGTTCCACTTTTCGTTTTTGAGTTATGCTGTTCGCAGGCACACACACACACGTGGACCTTTTTCTAAAAATGCTTTTGTTTTACTCAGGGGCCCTAAAACATGTATTTCCGGTGAAATCTCCATATCAAATTTTTGGGTGGAATACAATACTTCCCCTATTTACTATACGTAGTAGAGAAAGTCATTATTTGACATAAATTGTGCTCTTTGACGTGATCTACTTTTTACGTTCTCTACTACGTACAGTAAGTAGGGGAAGTACTGCATTCTATTAAAAAATTTGATATCTAGATTTCACCGGAAATACATGTTTTGAGGTCCCCTGAATAAAAAAGAATATTTAGAAAAAGGTCCTTGGTTGTATGTGTGTCTGTGAATAGCATAATTCAAAAACGAAAATTCGGATCAACCTCAAACTTGGTATTTAAGTTCCAAAGATGCGAGAGAGGATTTTCAAGAAAATCTCCCACTCCAACTACCCTTTGCATGGAAAATTTTTCGAAAATTTTTAATTTTCTCACAAGCGGCTAACGATTTTGATTAAAGTACCATATAGAGTAGACTGTAGCGGGAAACGGTAATGTGCGCTATTTGTAGCGCGAAATCGTTGATCCTTGGGTTGTGATTGCCTGTTGCAGTGTTCTTCCTCGGCTATAGATGCTCGTCGGTTGTTGCATATTCCATTCCTAACTTTTCCTACCTATATCTAATTCTTAATTCTCAGGTTATAGTGGGTGAGGCAAGTTAAAAAATCTGATGTGTTACACTCACATGACTTTCTCTATTCTTCTATAAACATTTGCAGACTCTATCTTATTGCTAATTTTCTTGTAGATGTAAGGGGAATATATATTTACAAGGGCAATATAAAAATACAGTAGCCTTTAAGCACATACATATCTCTTAATAGCTGGTTGCTAGGTGCAGCACCATTCTCTTTGCCACAGATTAATACTCTTTGCATATCCAAGACAAAAAAAAATGAATAACGAATTCCCTTTTGAGAAAATAAGTATTGAAAAATTTAAGGGAATAACAAGCAATGTCTCAAAAATGGTTCACTCAACAAAAGAACTGTATATGACATAAATTGTGTATTTTAACGCGATCTACATTTTTGTGTAGTAAAATTTTGTCTATCTCTTATGGTTTACCAGTTATACAAAGGTCGTTCACAATGAAGAATACTCTTGGAGACATTCCCAGAAAATTCAAGATATACATTTTATTTGTCATGAAAATATCTTAAACATATGGTATTTTCATCAAAATCGTTAGTCATTTTTGAGAAAATTAAAATTTTCGAAACATGTTCCATGTAAAGGGTACTCTGGGGTGGGGTGATTTTCTTGAAAACCTTCGTGTCGCATCTCTGGAAGATACTGAACATAAATACCAAGTTTGGTGTTTATCCGACTTTTCGTTTCTGAGTTATGCTGTTCACAGACAGACAGACAGACATACACACACACACACACACAGAAAGACACACATACACACACGGACATGTTTCCAAAAATGTTTTTTTGGATTCATGGGGTCTCAAAACATGTATTTGCGGTGAAATCTGGGTATCGAATTTTTGGGTGGAATACAATACTTCCCCTACTTACTATACGTAGTAGAGAAAGTAAAAATACACTGCAAGTTTCCCTTATTCAATGAAGTTTATTTACAATTGAAATAATTATGGGCGGCTAGCTTTTCCCATTATTATAATCCCACAACTTTAAATAATTCAGGAGCCTAAATATCTGCACATGCATTCCCACCCTTGTGCACACACGTGCATTTGCTAACAGCGTAGCACCTCGTACCGACGACAATTCTAGATGAGAGAGAGTGGGCTCTGAGGCCTTGTCTGCCCTTATATACGGGAGCCTAGTGACGCTCACCTCTGCGTTTAAAAATGTAACGACGCTTCCTATTTGTCCTCAGACCGCGTTACCTTAACATGTATGAGAATGTGTTTCTTTAAATCCGTGCGCTTAAGCGTCACAGTGGTGCGTTGTGAAGCCGATTCAATATCTCCGTCTCTTTCTTTTCTCTATCTGTCTCTTTCTATTTCTCCGTACCGTTACCGGTTTCCTGCCTGTTGGCTTGGTGAAAGGTACGCTCTATTTAGGATTATGTTTTCCTGGAATTTTGCTAGCTCGCCTGTTTCTTACAATCAGCTCTGTAAAATGTTAGATGTTGAATATTTTAACATGTTAGTGAATTATATTATTACTGTACAATCTTATATGTATGGTTCCCCTTTCATGTGTACAATTCCTATATATGTATAATATATCCCTTTTCAAGACCCTCTCTAATTCGAAATCGGATAAACCGAAAACTCGGTTAATCCGTAGTAGCTGCTCCGTCTCTGCCGAATTACATGGAAAAATCCACCGGTTAAACCGAATTTCAGATAATTCGTACTACGAACTAAAATTTGCTCCCCTCATTACATGTTCCAAAACGTATTCTTCGTTTAAACCGAATATGTATGTTGTGCTCTGCACTACGGTAGCATTTCACATAATTTTTCTCAATACTGTACTGTAATTTCTCAACAATGGCCCGATTGCCTACTTGCTGCTTATGTGTCACTTCCACAGCATATTGTGGCATGTGGCGTGGTAATACATTTGTTATATTTGTGGCTGGCATCATTGTATCGTTATATGTTAGAACTGGCAACACATGCCGGTAATGACGTCATGGTAGTGGGGGTAAAAGCCGGTTCTCAGTAGTAAGGAAGAGTCCCTTGGAATGCAGTGAACAGTGAAAATGGCAGGGTGGGACGCTCCGTCGAACGGAAGGTTACATGTAACTTTATTGAATTTGAATACACTGTGTACATCCAATTTGATTCCATGTAAATTAATAATGTAGCTAGTTCCTTCTTTTCTTCCACACCATGATCTAGATATATTTTTACGAATTTTCAGGTATTAGGGAACTTAGTTGCTCGCCCCTGTCGGACCTCGTGTAGTTTGTGATGTGTTTGTAAACCGGTACCTCGCTCTACCCCCCGTGAGTTAAAGAAAATGTAGAGGTTACGACAAATAATGAGTATTAACACATCAGATTTTTTTGAAGTACTGCTAACGTTCAGCTGTTTTCCTACGATTTCATGGAAAGATCATGGAATGTTAATATAAGGCGAGCGTATATGACCAGTGTTCAAACATTTGACTATCGCTTTTCCCTTTATGCCTGTAACGAAGTGTATAATGAAACTATTTTTGCAAACATTTATAGCAATTAACTTTAAACATATGGAAGAATAAGCTTTTGCAAGAATAATTTGTTGGAGGTTTATAAACACTAAAGATAGTGCATAGAGAAAGTCATGAGAATGCAACAAATCAGAGTTTTAGAGTTTGCAGCAACCTCTAATAGTAAACAGGAAAATACACGAGACCATGATACCTAGTAAAATCGAAGCAGAGATTGTAGGGGTTAAAAATTCTAGGTGTTGCACTCACACGACTTTCTCCACTCACTATTGTACAAACTGCTCTTACAAGCGCTTATTCTTCTATCTACTTCATGTTAATCGAGATAAACGTTTGTAGGAATTGTCTTATTGTATATATTGTATATTTCCTTATAGGTACAACGGGATATGGGGAATTCTGTAGATTTTAAGCGATAGTCAAAACTTAAGAGCTGGTTGCTGTGTAATAGCTTTGAAATTCCGTTCTCTTTGCATGGCCAAGAGAGAGAAAAAAGAACGAATAACGACTTCCCATTTGAGAAAAGTACATTTTAAAATGCAAACCAATAACAAGGAATATATCGGAAATGTTAACTCCAGAAAAAGAAAAAGATGTTACATAAATTGTGTGCTTTAACGAGCTCTACTTTTTTTGTGCAGTAGGATTTTGTCTATTTCTACGGTTTACCAATTATGCAAAAGTCATTCAGAATGAAGAGGACTTCAGTGGATATTCCCATAAAATTCAATTTATATACTTCATTTGTTATGGAAATATCTTAAAAATTATGAGCGCACTACAAGAATAGCGGATGTCACTGAGAGATACTTTTTAGGAAATGAATTTATAAAATGGAAAACTCATTACTGCTGCAATAGGCACTTCAAATATGTCACCGAATTCTTTCATATATTGTTACTGAATACAAAAACAATACAAGAAACAAAGCCAATTTGGATACACTACACTACAATCATTTTAGTAGAATTAGTGCACAATATAAAACGCGAATGCTGAGTGTCAAACCTCATGTGAAAGAATGATAGATTCAACTTATCAAACTGTTTTAATGAGTAGGCTAAATCACGCTGCACAATTAATACTTGGTGACTATAATGAATGAAAAAGCAAAAGAAAATAAGATAAACAAACACGAGTTACAGGTCCTAAAGGCCTACATATGGCTTAAGGTAAACATCAGAACAAAACAAATATCACTGAAATAACAAAACACAAATAAAGTGAATATATAATTGAATTTCAATAAAATGTTTTTCTCTTGGACAGCAAGATGTGGATAGTGTTGGCTGCAACACATGTGAAGCCTTGTTTGGTCTTATTCATGGGAAGTGTGATGTAGAAATTTCTACCATTTGGCCCACAAAATTGTGCCACTGTAGTAGATCCCTGGATTTGGCCTGAGAAATCGGCTGTTGCTGTTGCTAAAGAAGATCTGGCAGAAAAAAATCCGCTGCTGCACATTCCTGACTCCTTATGGGGTTCACAGCCGTTAAGATACTTGGACCCCATGCGCCATTGAAGGTAGATCTATGGTCCACAAGTGAGTATGATTTGTTTCATATAGTATTTGTCTGGTTGATGTTGAGGCAAAGAAACGCTTCTTCCTAAGCATAGGTCCCAGAAATGGTGTCCGCTTTCGTAGGAGTTTCTGATCCAAGTCAATGACTTGGAAATGGCTTCACTCGGGCAGATTCAAATGCGCGAATGAGTCTTCTGGGGCTTGTGGATGTGCTTTAGAGTTTATTAGGGCCATGTTACGATCACATTCTAGATAAAGGCATCCCCGCAATGGGAAAGTGACTTTGATCGTTCCAGTCTCCTAGCAGTTGTTACTACATAATGCAGTAATCTGAACACTGTATAATTTTTGTTCTGGCCCCCACATGAGTCCTCAAAGATTTGGATAAGTTTCACCTGAAGACTGAGTTTCGTGAAGATGAAATTATGGAGCATTGACACAACCTCATCAGAACACTTGCCTCCAACAATCTCAGGGTAGGAGTAGAAAAACGATTCTATGTTGACAGAAGATGGATATTGAAGGAACAGAAGGACAACTGTCTTCTATAATGTATATCATTAGTCGATATGTTCGGAAGATGCAAATTGTTTTGGAAATCCATTGTGATTGATCCATAATCTTCCCTCTTCATGCTCAATTTTCTCGTGCTTCTTTTTCCTGCATAAAATGTTTGTGCTCTCAGTTTGTGAACTTCGCTTTCAACATCAATTTTAGCTCTGATTCTATGTCTGCCTTTTCACCAGGTTTTGAATGCCAGATATTTGCTGCAACTGCTATAGGTATCACTTCTAGAGTATCCAAATGCGATGTTGAAGTTTGAGTGAAATATTTTTCTATAAAAGTAATAAGATATGTGGTAATTTACTTTCCTTGTACATTTTATACATCTTATGTATGTTCAATTCCTCAGAAACATGTCCACACTTTGTCAACTGTATTCTTGCTGTAGTGACTAGGCCGTCCCTTAAACCATACCATATGGTCTTCTACACATTTTACAAAATCAGGTGATATTCTGTTGTGTTCATGTACATATTTTCCACGGTGATCCTTCGGTGCTTGATTGTTCAGTGTGGATGACTATTGTAATGATTGCAATCTCCTTCCAGTTATACCGTGTATTGCAATAAATCCCTATGCGCAAACTAGAACATCAACTATACCAGAAGGACGTTTGTTAGTAGTTGTTCTTACTTTCCACATATAATAAGATAAATCATTAGGTTTTGCTCCAACTTCTTTCCTGGGCCTGCATTGTTTAACTGACTCAAACGTTATTAATTCAAATAAGTATGCATTTTGTTCATTGTATGTTTCGATTTCATTGAATTTCTTATTTATGCGTTTCCAGTCTCTTGCAGTCACAATCAGTCTCATTCCATATGAACATAACTTCATCTTCTTCATAACGTCACTCAGTCTACGATTCTTTGGTCTTCTTTTTTGGGTCGTGTTATGCTATTCGTTTTATTCACCACTTCAGGACCACTCTTCATATCACTCATCTTATTATTAAACATCACACAAAGATATCAGAACAGCAGCAAGACCATAAAAACACAAATGAGCTGAATTCAAGTCCTGGCCTGTTGAAAGTTATAAACCTTCTAGTTTCATGTACGGACATTAGAGATGCATAGGAAACGAATAACCACCATCATTCTTGCAGTGTATACGAAAGACATCCAGCATTATTTATTAGCACTCCCCTCAATTGAGTCTTGCCATATTGTCGTAACCTCTACATTTTCATAACTCACGGAGGGGGGGGTAGAGCATAGTACCGGATTTTAAAACATCACAAACTACACGAGGTCCGACAGGGCGAGCTCAATAAATTACTTAAACAGCTGAAAATTCCTAAAAATATGCCTAGATCATTGTGTGGAAGGAAGGAACAATCTACATCAAATAACTACATGGTATGAATTTGGATGTACAATATATATTACAATAAAAGAGGATACATGTTACCTTCTGCTGTTGACGGTCGTCTCCTAAGCTACAACTGCTCTGTTCACTGCATTCCAAGAGACTGACTTAGCGTCAGACGCTATTACTGATAACCGGCTTTACCCCCACTCTTATTACGTCATTACCGGTCTGTGTTGCCAGTTCTAACATATAGCCATATAATGATGCCAACCACGTGTTATAAATGTATTACCGCACCAAATGCCACAATATAGACAAAGTATACCTATACAATTAACAAATTTAAGTTAACAACAATAAAGACGATTTATAGCTAACGTATGAAAATAATGAAAATCAACTTAAAATAGAAATATAAATGAATTTAAATTGGAACATAAAAGTAGTATATAACAATCCTATCACCTAGTTAAATAAATACATAGTAATTTCAGTGATTTGTAAAGCAGTGTATCCATATTATATTGAATATAAGTGATTTCTGAGGATGAGAATTGATCGTCTAATAGCCATGATTGCTATTTCATAAATTAGGCGTTTAGCTAGACTATAATCTATCCAAAACTAGTGTAAATGTTTGGGTATTGTCCCTCTAGCTCCTATCATCAATCCTGTTTCTGAAAGTTTATTTAAAATGTATTTATCCTTGTAATAGGAGATTTCATATATGGCCTTTTTTCTGCGTCTACTTCTTCGGGATGTTGACAGTGGGATTCAATGCGGACAGTAGGATCAATGATTAATTCGCTACTGTCAGATGATGTCTTGTAGGCGATGATGCCAATGTGCCTGCTGCTACCACTGTTGGATATTCCATATACCTCCTCGTGGACATGAAAACCTTTTTCCTTCATACATGCTGCAATCAAACTTCTTGTTTTGTGATGTCTGCTGTTTCGCAGCAATTCTCCATATGGGTAAGCACCCAGAACGTATGCAAGGGTTTTGTGCTCTCTGCCACAACGGCGACAGAGGGTATTGTTCTGGGACCTCCCTGGCAAGGAGCGTACAGCAATAACTCCAGCAGTCATTTTGATGATACCTCTCCATTCAGAGCAAGAAAGTCCGCGATGATCTCGGATCCATTTATTAACAGGTATATAATCACTGAACATTTTAACTCCTCTTCCTTTGTGCGGTAATGAGCTCCAAAGATGGAATCCCGCCGATAAGACCAATGTAGTTAAAAGCGGGGTATAAATGGAACTAAAGAAACATTGGAATTCCTTTTCTCTCAGATGTCGTCTTACTGCATTTGGGAGAAGACTTACAGGATCTCTGACGTCATTTTGAGTGATGTTGAGGAGCAGTAAACAGTTTTGAGTTTCTTGATCAAAATCTCTTGCGGTGTTAACAAGTGGATCGTTGAAGTATCTTAGAATTTTGCAGATGTTGGAGTCGAACTTCCCATGAGGCGCAGAATAGAGCAGGGCCTTTATATTTTCTTTTAGTGTATACCACGTGGTCTGGAACGTCCGTTCGTAACTGTAAAAACATTTTTAAAGTACATTTTAAGATTTTGTCAGCATCAGTTAAAACTTGTGGAATTTTATCCTTTGGATAACTTGAAACGGATAAATTAATGTCGTTGAGATGGATGAGTTTAGAATAATAAATTTCTGGTGTACTTGTAAGACGGTTTCAGCTGTTTTACATCAATTTTCTAAAGTTTGATGATTGTCAAAAATTATTTTATCTTTTAGGTTAATGTCCAGATAACGTATTTTCTCTTCAGGGTGTTGACAGTGAATTTCATTTACTTCAGAAGTAATCATATCATTAGGAGAATATTTTCCATTTCTAATGGATAAACAAAAAGATTTTGATGTACTGATGGCGAGGTCGATTTCTTGAAAACGTTGTATTGCTAATTTAGTTAATTCTTTTACTGCTTCCAAATTTTTCCTAGTGATCACGGTATTATCTGCAAAACTCATAACTGTTAAATTCGGACAATTTGAGGCCAACGAGTAACCATATTCCTCAAATATGGCTCACAGCTCCTCCAGAATGAAATCAGTTGCTAAATTGTAAAGAATAGGAGATATACGTGAACGCTGTAATACACTTCCGTTTATTTCTATCTGATTTGTTTTACTGCTATTGGTTTCAAATATTGTGGTGTTATTTTCTTGTAGGCTCATAATAAAACGTGATAGTTTGCTAGGAACTCCAATGGAATCTAGTATTTTGTGAGGTTGTAAAGGACCTATGCTATCGAAGGCTTTTGTAATATCCAGAAATACTATAGTAATATTGTCTTTTCTTTCTTTGCCAGATTTTAGAGCCGCATTGAGAACGGTAGTGTTAATGCGAGTTCCCGTGGATGGTGTAAAGCCTCGCTGATAAGGACTTAAGGTTACATAATTGCGTAATCTACGGTCAAGTGATCTTTCAATAACTCTTCTGACAACTGAGGTGATTGTTATTGGTCTCCAGTTTGAGAGTGATGACTGATCCCCTCCTTTATGTATAAGGATAGATCTAGCTGTTTGAAATGTTGGTGTTATTATTCCAGATTCTAGCATTCCGGTAGCTGTTTTCGCTATGATTTCTGGAGCCACGTCATTCTTAATTGTTCTCATCAATACGTGGTCAGGACCGCTAGCCATGTGAATCGATATACTTCTCATTGCATTATTTATTCCTTCTTTGGAGATAGTTGTATTAAAGGTATCGTTTATTTCTGTTAAACCAATATTACTGCTTTTCTGAGGATATTGATCATTTGGTATAGAAAATATATTTCTAGAATAATCGCATAAAGTGTTACTATTAAGTTTACAGGTTATGTTATTTTCGCTAAAAGCATTTCGAATTGCTTTTCTTCTTTAGTTATAGTAATAAAACTGTGTTATTTGATAGTTATATTTTGATTTTCTTTTTAATCTATCTCTTTTGGTCGCCCTTTCAGGGTTAGTTGAAGTTTTATGCGAGCGCTGTGTTTCTAAAAAATGTTTGTTTTTCCTTGCCTCATAGTATTTTGCCGCGGACCTGTAGTATATGAACAGAATCTGATAGATACGAAAGAAAATCTTTTATTGTTTTATGAACGCTGTCGTTTTCTAACTCAAGTGAGAGCTTTTCTTTTCAATTTTGTAGTTGTTTGCTATATTCGCTAAGTTTAGTATTTGTCTGAGGTTGAGAGTAATTTATATTAGGCTCATCCTGTATTATATTCTGACTGCAAGTTGCAGTCAAAATATAACGATGTTGATCTGGATGAGCTCTACTTATATGGATGTTAACTTTTCGGAAATGTTGAACGCAATATGGACAAAAAAATTTATGTTTGGGAAAATTTTCTGAATTAGTTTGATTTAGTGGTTTTATATCCCTTAAAGTGTTATCATCACCATTATTATTATTGTTGTTGTTATTATTATTATTATGAGTGATATTTCTAATTTTATTTTGGTTTGTTAAGACATCATGTTGATTACTATCTGAAGTTACATTGATAGAGGGCAAAAGAACATTATACGTTGAAAGTTTATTAAGATGGTTCTCTTGAATAGATGAAACCTGAGTATTACTGTTGATTATAGAATTTGTATTATGTATAGTAATGAGGTCTTGAGAATAATTATGGCATCTAGTTATACGAATACTGATACCCTTTCTTGTAAATTTATTTCCACATATGTTATATTTAATATTTTCTGATTAATTTTCCGAAGTAGTAGAGGATAATTCACTGGAAGTGTAATACATCAGATCACTAATGATGAACCAAAAGATTTATAATAAAGTTTAAAATTATATAAAACTAAGAAAATAATACCATATAAGTTATCAAAGGGTTGCTATACGTGTTGCTATGTGTAATAGCTACAGACTTCCTCAGTGATATGAAACGAAAATAAACTTTCTTTTCTACTCACAGATTGCTATAGAATTCTTCAAAGCAATATTCTTGTTGCTTCTTTATGGGAATAGTTTTAGGAAACACTAGAAAATATCCATAAAGACTTAAGAATAGTATAATAGTAGTAGAAATATAAATATAGAGGCTGAATTAGCCTGTCTCCACGGCATTCAATGCGCATTTCACTGTGTATAGCAGATACACCTTCAAGCATAGCTGCTTGACTATCAGTAATGTTGAATTGGCATAATAACCACGTGTTCTGGGGCAAATAATGCATCTGATCCCATTCCTTAGCTAATTTTTACTTTCTCTACTACGTATAGTAAGTAGGGGAAGTATTGTATTCCACCCAAAAATTCGATACCGAGATTTCACCGGAAATACATGTTTTGAGATCCCCTGAATCCAAAAAAAAAATTTTTTGGAAACATGTCCGTGTGTGTGTCTGTGAACAGCATAACTCAGAATCTAACAATCGGATAAACACCAAACTTGGTATTTAGCTTCAGTATCTTCCAGAAATGCGACACGAAGGTTTTCAAGAAAATCCCCCTACCATAGATTACCCTTTACATGGAACATGTTTCGAAAATTTTAATTTTCTTAAAAATAGCTCTAACGATTTTGATTAAAATATCATATGTTTAAGATATTTTCATGACAAATGAAATGTATATCTCGAATTTTATGGGAATGTCTCCAAAAGTATTCTTCATTGTGAACGACTTTTGCATAACTGGTAAACCATAAGACATAGACAAAATTTTACTACACAAAAAATGTAGATCGCGTTAAAATACACAATTTATGTCATATACATTTTTTTTGTTGGGTGAACCATTTTCGAGATATTGCTTGTTAATCCCTTAAATTTTCCAATACTTATGCTTTTTCTTCAATTCGTTATTCATTATTTTTTTGTCCTGGTAATGCAAAGAGAATGGAATACTCCACATAGCAACCAGCTCTTAAAATATTTGACTATCGCTTAAAGCTGATGCAGTAATTTGTATCATAAATTATTTAAATGTAAAGAATGATTATAGTATGAATATGCATTTTTATGTGACATTGATTTGAGATGTTTATTGATTGTAATTATTGTTGAGAAGTAAGTTTATACGGCCTTACTGAAACTGACAATAATAGCGTGCAATAATGCAGCTAGGGGGTGAGCTGTTTATCATTATTAGAGACGAGGAAGTTACGTAATGTTGGCGCGTTTTTCTTTAGAATTTTCTGGAACATTTCCCTAGAGCATATGTATTCATAATTTTCATTGGATATGAAAATAGACGCTAATGTTGGCGCGTTTTATTAGCCAATAGCAGTTCAGTTATAATCTTTAGGCATATTGGGGTGTAGGAGTATAAAAAGGGCTAGGTTAGAGATAGAGCCCGTCAGTTCATCGAAAATATTTGTACGTTACACGTCGCCTTCAGTCCAGCAGAGTTATGAAAAATCTCAAGTGTTGTAAAGTTAATTACACAGAAAGTTGAAGTACTCGAATTAAGAATGATCAGTAATGAAGTTATTATAACAGTTTCAGTTTGGCGAGTGTCAAGATCAATGTGTAAATGTGATAGTGAATGTGTTCGACAATAAAAGTGTAAAACAAATTCCTTCATCAGTGTTATCTTTGGATAAAAGTCTCATTTCCGTTTACACAACCTGTATAAAGAGATGTGCTCGACCAAAAAGATCATAGCTAGCCGGAGGACAGTAAACCAAAATTAAATAAAATAACAGTAGCATTCTTTCAAAGAAACACTAATACTACTGCAAATTGCTAACACCAGATGGAGCTAACAAACCTAACAAAGAATCACGTCACAAAATGGCTTCACCACGTGGAGTAAACACAAATACAAACAATAACATTAATAATACCGCCGCAAAGCCTACCAATTCCCCTTGCATCTACAAGAAAATTAGCAATAAGATTGACATCTCGATTAACATGAAGCGTACGGAGAACAAGCGTTTGTAAAAATAGTTTGTACGAGTAGAGAAAGTCATGTGAGTGTAACATATCAGATTATTTTAAAAAAAAACTGGCATACATCATTCTTGCAGTGGACTCTTTATATGATATTTCAATTAAAATTATTAGATCAATTTTGAGAAAATAAAAATTGTCCATGTAAAGGGCATTTCGACTGGGGAATTTTCTTGAAAATCTTCTTGGAATATCCTTAGAATATACTGAAATTAAATACCAGGTTTCGTATTTAACCAACTTTTTGTTTTTGAGTTATGTTTTCACACACACACACACGCACACACACATACACAGACACACACAAGGCCTTTTTCTAAAAATGCTTGTTTTTGGTTTTCAAAGGACTTCAAAACATATATTTCCGATGAAACCTTGACGTCCCCCTACTTATTTTACATAGTAAGGGAGTAAAATTGAACATAGGGGAATAAAAAATATCTCCGTTATTAGTTTTTGAGCACCATGCTTTAAAAATATTGACAGCGTTTGATATGGACTGGTCCCATAGCTCAGTCGGAAGAACATCTGCCGGCTGTGCGACGGATTCCGGGTTCACTTCCCGGGGGTGAGAATTTTTCTCTAGTTAAGATTATTCCCAATCTTCCCCGGAGTCTGGAAGTATAAATGAGAGAGTGAATGTCTGTTCGTTCTAATGTATAAAACTCAAAGAAAAACCAAAATTCCAATGACAACTGTTTCCTAGATAACACGATTGCATATAGGCTATGTGTTCAAAAGGTAAAATCCCACCTATATGACCACTGCAGTTAAAGCCGGGGCATATATGGAACAATAAAAAAAAAAACGTTTGATGTTGATTCTTGAATAAGGCATCAATGATGAAGGGCAGTCGAGTGTAATTATCAGAATATTTGTGTTAATGCCTCTCCAAAGGTGTTTGTATAAATACAAATGTTACGGAAGCGTAATGATGGCTTGAGGCAGCTGCTCTATTGTAGCGCTGCGACCCGAGAGTTTCACCAAGTTTGTAAACTACTTGTGGGTAGCAAGGGGATTGTTGAAGTCAGGCCACATTGTATCTCATAAGTAGATTTGTTTAGAAATATTTGGTTAAGAGACTGCGACCAGTAGCTCTCCAAGTGTCCGCAACAAGTGAAGTGTTATGAAAGACGAAGTAAGGCTCCTTAGCCGCCCTCAAGAGCAGGCCATGTCGTGTCAGAGGTCAAGTGTTGACGCGATTTCTGACTTAACAAGCGCCGCATCTGTTGTGGTATCAGAAACACAAGCGTTGCGGTTTTCAGCTTTCTTCAACTTCTTTCATACGTTACTTATAAAACCAGGAGTTTGATGTGTTGAAATCACATGACTCTCTCCACCCACTCTTCTACAACCCATTGTTACAAAAGCTTATTCTTGCATTTCTTGTTAATCGAGATAAACTTTCACTCGTACGTTTACACATTTGTTATATGTATAAAAATCTCATGTGTTACATTCACATGATTTTCTCTACCCCCATCATTTATTAGTGGGTATGCCAACTATTTCTTACGAAAGCTTTTTTTTAATCTACTTCATTATAATCTACACTGCCGTTGTAAAAATTGCAGCACGAAGAAGGAAACGCATGAATTCAATGAATTTAATACCACAGGTTAGGTACATGACAAGTAACAAATAATAAACTTTTCAAATCTATACCTGATCTTTGAGTCCTAATATTCAGTATTTGTTGTGGCCTCCACGCGCTGCAATTAGAGCTGCTATACGCCGTGGCAATGAATCAAAAAGGTTCTGAATAAGTTCCTGAGTGATTTCCCTCCACCAGTTTGTATTCGAGCTCATAAATCCGTGACTAGTTACTGGAGGACCGTGACGCACCAGGTGCCGACCAACCATATCCCAGACATGTTCGATGGGCAACCAGGGAAGCAATGGTACCCGTCGCTCTTCGAAGGAGGTTTCTACATTCCTCGCAATATGCGGCCGGGCATTGTCCTGCTAAAATGTGGCCTGTGGAGAGGGGGGAGTACCTCAGGCTCTACAACCACCGTTAGGTACCGGTTGCTTTTCAAAGTGCCCTCAATTCGTAGGAGGCGAGATCGGTTGTTGTAACCAATGGCGCTCCAAACCATCACACCTGGTGTTTGTCCACTATGCCGCTCAACAATGCACCCCTCCAGGTTGCGCTCAGCACGGTACCGCCGGACACTATGCGGTCACCACTGTAAGACACATTGAAGCGGGACTCGTCCGAAAAGACTACATTTTGCCACTCAGCACCCCAGTGACGGTGTTCCATGAGCCCATTGCAGTCGGAGGAGCTTGTGGTTTCTGGAAAATAGAAGCCGACGTAATGACATGCATGCAACCAGTCCAACTTGCAACCGACGGCGACGAACCGATGATGCAGACAAGTTCTCTCCTGTTGTAGTGCTCCAGCGTCGAGCCAACACTATGGATGAAGCTGTACGGTCCGTTATGGCCATGCGGACAAGATGACGGTCATCCTGTGCTGTGGTCATGTTCCGTGGTCCAGTACCCGCTCTTCGCTGCGTACGACCTTCATCTATCCACAGCTTCCACACACGCATCACTGTCGTAGCAGCATGCCCTGTACGAGCCGAAATGTCATGGTATGACAAATCCGCTTCCCGAAGACCGATCGTTCTGCCCCGTTCGAACTCGCATGTCGATGCGGCTCCCTTTGACGTCGACGAGGCATACTGGCACTCACTTTATTGTTTCTACCTTGTTTGACAGCTCTGCACTGACTACACTGGGCGCAACACTGACCTTGTCGGACCGACACGAGAGAGCTCTGCCCAGCCTACGTGTACGCCATCTCTCCGCAAACATAATCACTTATTGCTTGCACACTCTTCCACACTTCCACCAAGTTTGGTATTATTTGGGAAATTCTTTCTTGGTGTTGCAATTTTCACAAACGGTAGTGTAGATAAATCTTTCCGGAAATAGCAACATTACATAATTCGTTACAGATACAAAGGGAACAGCGGTAGTCCAATGTTTAACAACTGAACGCCATACCTGTCCAGTGCATACTGTTTCCATCCAATCGCGAGAAACAATTAAAATCAGCAGGAACTTTATAAGAATGGTTAAGTATTATTGAATAATATGAACCATCAGATATATTATCTTTACGTTATTTGCACCAAGCTTTGGACGTCAATTTGGAGTAGGTTGTATTGTAGTTCTACTGTTGGGGAGACAAACTTGATGAAGTAACTACCCCACGTATGGTATAAAGTTTCCGGTGGTGTTCGCCCCAACGTTTAGGAATCAACTTTGTATTTTAATATTTATTTATATATTATATATATTTATGTTTGCCTCGGTTGCGTCAGTAGTAATTTGTAGAAACACGTATCTCGTTGCAGGGGTGATGCGGCTAAAGAATGTAGGCTTACACAAATTATAATTTTTACTTCACTCCTTTTATTAATCCTTCACACGATTAAGTAACACTTCACTGATATAGAGAGCTGTGAGATTATTTATTAATTACTTGCACTTTTTAACACGTAAACGTTATAATATTCTCGCCGTAATGAATTTTATATGTCTCACATTCAAAACGTACCGAGCGAACGAACTGCTCAGATACGTTGCCTTCTAGCATCTGGCCTTTACCGCTTAAATTTATAAATTTCTCTATTTCAAGTCTCTGATTCGCTAATTTTACTCCAATAAAATACTTTTCTTTAACTTCAGCTTTTCTGGTTGTTGATTGGCTATATATAAACCGATTTAAATATTACATTATTGTTCCAAGAATTATTAGTTGCCTTATTAAACTTTCCAAATTCATTATTGCCTCAAGGTTACCTCACTGTTATCTCGTTCTTAGCAACTTTCGGCCTCTATTCTCACAGCTCCTACATTATTAAATTACCTAATACATTCACATAACATTATTATACATGTACACAATAATATAAACATATACAATGACTGTTACATACATTTTATATATTATATTATACAAATGTTGCTTTAAGGCGGGATGTTATTATTTTTTATATTATATAATTGAGCTGAAATCATTTAAGTGTTGAAAATACTTCCTCAAATTGTCCCCTTTTAGAAATATTTAAACATTATGTTACTGGCCACTCGTTGGAGGACTCTGTTGTCAATAGCTTGAATCTCCTGTGTAATGTTGTGCTTCAGATCGTCCAATGTTTGGGGACGTGTGGCATAAACCCTGTCTTTTAAATAACACCATAGAAAGAAGTCCGGCGATGTAAAATCCGGAGATCTCCGTAGCCACAGTTTCCTTGAAATTGTCCGATCATCAAGGAAACTTGCAATTAGTGCCATGGATTTATTTGATGTAGGGCATGTAGCACCGTCCTGCTGAAAATATCCTTGACTCAGCTCTACATCGTCTAGTTGCTCAGCAAACTCCATGAAAATCCGTCGGTACTCTGCAGTGTTGACATTATTTAAAAATAAATTGGTCCCACTATTCTCTGTGCGGATATTGCGCACCAAACTCCGATTGTAACCGGGTGCATAGGAGCTTCATGAATAACATGTGGATTTTCGCTGGCTCAATAGCGTGAGTTATTTGAGTTCACATAGCCAGATAAATGAATGAATCCATGCTTCATCTGTGAACCATGTGACGGACAATATGGCAGGATTTTGCACAATGAACGCCTGAAACCAATGACAATAATTCAGTCGTCTATCCGTATCTGGTTCCTGTAACTGATGAACCAGCGTAATCCTAAACGGCTTTAGGCCTGCACTTTTCACAGCTCTCTGATATATTGTGTAACTTTAACCTGTCTCCTACGATAAACGCCTTAATGATTTTTTGGGTGGCTGATCCAGTTGTGCTCTTACGTCAACAACCGTGGGAAGCCTAGATGAACGAGTTTTGCCTTTTTCACTCACCAGAGATCCAGTTGTTTCCAACTTGTTTACCGTCCCAGTATTGTGTTTCTTTGGGGAGGATTCCGAACACCAAATTCTCTCTGGTATGCCCTATGAGTAGCTGTAATTGAATTCGTAATCCAGTATTGCTTTACAAGGAAGAGTCGTTAATTTAATGTGTACTCCATTTTCACGTTGACTAGTACAAAATCTCAAAAACAGTTTCCGACAATAAAGCTAACAATTACGAATAAAACATTAACATCTACGCATCTAGTGACAGGCAGTCGAAGCTCTAGAAAATTCTGCTTAATTTAGTGCTAAAATTGGGGCATTGAGTGAATTTCGAACAGAATAATTAAAGAAATAAATGTGTCAGTTCTTCATAAATCACCCTGTAATTAAATGCTCATATAATATTATAATCAAAGCATCAGCTGTTGGTGACTAAATGGTCGCGTGCAAAGTTTGAACACGCGAATATAAAAACAGTACGCCAACGTAATAGATACAATATAACTAACCTTCCCAATACATGTAACAGATGTGTATTTACGGAGGAGTTACCGGTTATGAATGGAACCTAACAACCCGAATGTCACCAGATTTTAGTGGCTTGTCCCATAATGGTGGAATAATCTCAAAGTTGCATAGTAACCTCTACTAATCTTCCCATTCTTGACAACTGCCATTAGTTTTGAATTAATTAACAATGGAAACCCCGTTTATCAGTTATACAGGATTATAGAAAATTCCTTTTGAATGAAGAGGGCTTCACAGGCTATTCCCAGTAAATACAAGATATACATTTTATTTGTCATCTAAATACTAGTGTCTTTAATATATATTGTATTTTAATTAAAATCGTTAGGGCCATTTTTAGAAGGTTTCTATTGTGACGGATAGTTTGGGGTAGGGTGATTTTCTTGAAAATCTTCGTGTACCATCTTTGGAAGATACTGAACTGTTGTTGTTGTTGTTGTTCACCAATGGCACTGGGGATTAATTGACCTGCATCATTTTCCCTGGCTTCCCAATATAAAGTCTGTAAGTTATCACTTTTAAGACCTTTGCATTTGGCGAGATGTTGTTTGTTCAGGATGACATCTTCACAGAGAGCACTTGGGTGTAGGTAGGCATCGTATCTAGTAGAGGTGTTCTGCGAGGCAATGGTGGCCACTTGCCATCCTAAATAAGACCACTGCAGTATTCCTTGGCATTTTACATATATAAACTCTTTCTTTAACATTCCTATAATCTTTATCTTTTAATTTATTTTCTTTATCAAGTCTCTGGTGTCATTTGAAATGTGTTTATTTATTTCTATTTGCCTACAGGTTTTATTTGCTGTATTGCACCTTTCTTTGCTAATTGATCCCCATGTTCATTGCCCAAAATTCCTATTTGAGCTGGGATCCATTGTAGAGTGACATGATTTCTAGTTTCAACTGTTTTAATTAGGCTTCTTATTTCTTTAACATTTCTTGTTGTTTTATTATTGTAATTTACTATCCCATCTATGGCTGATTTTGAGTCTGATAAGATAACTAGTTTTTGTTTTATGTATGGTCTATATAAAATGTTCTGTAATGCTGCTTTTATAGTTTAATTCTCCTCATGGTGGTTTGACGTTTCATCTAATGTTAGATAATGTACAAAATGTTTACAGTATACTCCTGCTCCGGCGTTTTTTTTTATTGATGAGGGGTCCATCTGATACTGAACTTAAATACCAAATTTGGTATTTACCCGACTTTTCGTTTTTGAGCTATGCTATTCATAGATACACAAACACACACTGATTATATATACATATATATATATATATATACATAAAGTTTTATTTAGGGTCGTTTTAACCTTCCTAGGTTTTATCACGACATTTCATGTACAGTTGTTTACATTATTAGATTACAGTATAATACTTAAACATTATGCATACATACAGGTTACAATTTGTTAAAATGTATTGATGGATATTAGTTAATTTAAGAAAAATAATTACTTTCTGGATGAAAGTTGCATCACTCAATTCTGTAGAAATATTTCTGGGCATACCAACATGACTACGTTGATTTTCATATTTTGGACATGTTAGTATAATATGTACTACTGTTAATGTTGTTTTACACGTTTCACAAATTGGTGGAGAGCTTCTATTTAACAAATAAGAGTGTGTCAGTTTGGTATACCAATTCGTAGTCGGGATATTACAAGTTGGTTTCGCCGCTGTAGCTGTCTTATTGGATATTCTTGAGTTGAAGTTCCACGTACATCATGAAGTTTACTTGTAGAATTGTTCGTCCAGCTGGTCAACCATTCTTTGTGTATTTTCTTCTTAAAATGTGTGACTGCATCTTGGAGAGGTATTTTTATATCAGTATCCTGTGTTGGTAGTTCTGTAGCTTGTTTTGCTGCAGTATCAGCTCTTTCATTACCGGGTATGTTTTTATGAGATAGTATTCACATGAAATTCAGTGACTTTTCTAAGTTATAAAGGATGATAACAAGATTATTATTTCATTTACAATATTATTGATACAGAAAGTGTCTTGTGTTGCGTTTAAGGCTGATAGACAGTCACTGATAATTTTTCTAAAAATCTGAAGTGTTGCACTCATATGACTTTCTCTACTCTTGTACAAACTATTTTTACAAACGCTTATTCTCCATATGCTTCACGTTAATCGAGATATGGAGATGTTAATCTTATTGCTAATTTTCTTGTAGATGCAAGGGGAATTGCTAGGCTTTAAGCGATAGTCATATTTTAAGAGCTGGTTGCTATGTGGAGTATTCCATTCTCTTTGCATTACCAGGACAAAAAAATATTTGAGAAAAAGTATAAGTATTGGAAAATTTAAGGGAATAACAAGCAATATCTCGAAAATGGTTCACTGAACTAAAAAAAATGCATATGACATAAATTGTGTATTTTAACGTGATCTACATTTTTTGTGTAGTAAAATTTTGTCTATCTCTTATGGTTTACCAGTTATACAAAAGTCGTTCACAATGAAGAATACTTTTAGAGACATTTCCAGAAAATTTGGGATATATATTTGATTTGTCATGAAAATATCTTAAACATATGATATTTTAATCAAAATCGTTAGAGCCATTTTTGAGAAAATTAAAATTTTCGAAAAATGTTCCATGTAAAGGGTAATCTGGGGTGAGGGGATTTTATTGAAAACCTTCTTGTCGCATCTCTGGAAGATACTGAACCTAAATACCAAGTGTGGTGTTTATCCGAATGTTCGTTTCTGTCTGTTCACGAGACACACACACACACACACACACACGCACAGACACACAGACACACACACGGACAGGTTTCCAAAAATGCTTTTATTGGATTCAGGGGGTTTCAAAACATATATTGCCGGTGAAATCTGGGTTTCGGATTTTTGGGTAGAATGCAATACCTTTTATACTTATTATGCACGTGGTAGAGAAAGTAAAATATTTTAAAGGCGTTACTTTGGACTCCTTATCGTTCTACATTGTAAGTTAGCTCTGGCAATCTCGTCCACATCTGTCCAATCCGTTCTTGCAAAACCAAGTTTCTTGTATGGCAAATAACTGCATATTAATGATCGAATGAACATTGGTAAGAAACTGTTTCAGGAAGTACAGACTAGAAGGCGAACTTTGAAAGTGAAACAACAGTTAGAACTGGTTGAAATAATAATGTGCGTATGTGACACGGTGCGGCACGTTCAATCCTGAGTTATATCCTTTGAGAATACGAAGACGGGCTATTGAATATTTATCTGACAGTCAAGAGGAACAAGATTGCTCTTATACATTTTAATGAGTTCCCGGGGTCAGAACCAGTGGCGTGCAATTCGTCTCATGCGACAGTATTCTGCTCTGTTTCCCACGTGAGGCAATTTGTGGAGGAAGGTGGTACTGGTACAGAGCATTTCTCTGTGGAAGATGCTCCAATCATCGGAGTCTCTCTTGGATGCATCAACAGGCATGGCTTTTGTTTTGACTCAAGTTAGCTTCCGTGAGCTGTTTCTAACAGACTTCTATAATGTTTCACTCAATATTGCAAGCATAGAGCGTCCACCGGCGGAGGGAGATGGATCTTTTCGGGCATAAAAATCCTTAGCATGGCTTCCTTCGGAAGGGAAGTAAAGCCGGTGGTCCCGTGTCGTAGATTTACGGCACGTAAACGAAACTCAAGCCTGATAAGAGGCCTCTGAGCAAAATTTCCGGTCTTTCACGTCCAATATAGAATGGGACGCTAAGGACCACAGCAATTAAAGAGCGTCCATAAATTGAACAAAAAATCTGATGTGTTACACTCACATGGCTTTCTCTACTCTTGTACAAACTATTTTTACAAACGCTTATTCTCCATCTACTTCATGTTAATCGAGATAAACATTTGCAGAGTCTAACTTATTGCTAATTTTCTTGTAGATGTAAGGGGAATATATATTTACAAGGGCAATATAGAAATACAGTAGCCTTTAAGCACATATATATCTCTTAATAGCTGGTTGCTATGTGCAGCACCATTCTCTTTCCCACAGATTAATAGTCTTTGCATATCCAAGACAAAAAAATGAATAACGAATTCCCATTTGAGAAAATAAGTATTGAAAAAATTAAGGGAATAACAAGTAATATCTCGAAAATGGTTCACTCAACAAAAAAAAATGTATATGACATAAATTGTGTATTTTAACGCGATCTACATTTTTGTGTAGTAAAATTGTGTCTATCTCTGATGGTTTACCAGTTATGCAAAAGTCGTTCACAATGAAGAATACTTTTGGAGACATTCCCAGGAAATTCAAGATATACATTTTATTTGTCATAAAAATAACTTAAACATACGATAATCGTTAGAGCCATTTTTGAGAAAATTAAAATTTTCGAAAAATCTTCCATGTAAAGGGTAATCTGGGGTGGGGGGATTTTCTTGGAAACCTTCGTGTCGCATCTCTGGAAGATACCGAACCTAAATACCAAGTTTTGTGTTTATCCGACTGTTCGTTTCTGAGTTATGCTGTTCACACACACACACAACATACACAGACACACACACACGGACATGTTTCCAAAACGGTTTTTTTTTGGATTCAGGGGGTCTCAAAACATGTATTTCCGGTGAAATCTCGGTATCGAATTTTTGGGTGGAATACAATACTTCCCCTACTTACTATACGTAGTAGAGAAAGTAAAAATAGAGCGTCCAGTTCTTAAACATTTGACTATCGCTGTTCCCTTTGTATCTGTAACGAAATGTGTAATGTAGCTATTTCTTCAAAGGTTTATTGGGATTAAAATGAAGTAAATAGAAAAATAAGCTTTAGTAAGAATAGTTTGCCTACCCACTAATAAACAATAGCGGGTAGAGAAAGTCCCGTGAATATGACAAACCAAATTTATGCTTTCCCCACCACCCAAACTTAAAAATAAACTAAGTTTTATTTGTGGACGTTCTTTAACTACTATAGTTCTTAGCGTCCCATTCTATATTGGGGGTGAAAGAGTGGCCTCTTTTATCAGGCTTGAAGTTCTTTTTCGTGCCGCAAGTCTACGACACGGGACCGCCGGCATTAGTTCCCTTCCAAAGGAAGCCATGCTAAGGATTTTAAATACAAACTTGGTATTTAGGTTCAGTACCTTCCAAAGACGCGACATATAGATTTTCAAGAAAATCCCCTACTCTAAACTACCGTTTACATAGAATGTTTTTGGAAATTTTTCATTTTCTAGAAAGTGGCTCCAACGATTTCGATTAAAATACGCTTATTGATGATATGGGCATTACAAATAAAATATACATCTTGCATTTTCTGGGAATAGCCTTTGAAGTCCACTTCATTGGGAAGAGATTTTGTGTAATATTGTTTAACTGTTAAACGTTAAGGAATAGACAAAAACGTACTACAAAAAAATGCAGATATCTTTAAAACACACAATTTATTTCAAATAACTTTTTTTGAGGAATCAGCCATTTCCGAGATATCCCTTATTAATGGCTCGAATTGTTCAATACTTAGCCATTCTTTTAAAGTCCAGTCGATTTTCAATTGTTTCTCGCGATGTCATGGAAAGAGCATGGAAATTTAAGGTCAGCATATAGCGTCCAGCTATTACACATTTGACTATCGCTGTTCCCTTTGTATCTATAACGAAATGTGTAATGTTGCCGTTTTTGCAAAGGTCTATGTGGATTAAAATGAAGTAGATAGAAACATAAGCTTTGGTGCGAATAGTGTGCATACCCACTAATACACCATAGAGCGAAGTCATGTGAATGTAACACAACATTTTTTTTGACAATAGTGGTTTTTAATGCACTTCCCATTCATGCTGTTTGGTGGAAAGGTGAGTCTCCTGCATTCAGAGCTGGTAATCTAACCTACCTGCATGCTTTGCTTGTTTTACTGCAGGTATTTGTATTAACTATGTTAAATCCCCTAAATGTTGATATATTTGTTACTGTAGACATGGAATATAATTATATTTGATAGTTGAATCTTACCATTTAAATCTTATTTGGGCATTTAGTTCCATTTTGTTTGTTATTTACTCACGATTTAATTTATGCAGCATCAACATGTGAATAGGAAGTTTTTTTTATCTTTTTAGGGCAAACAACTACGCGTAGATAATCTTTCGCTATGGATGTTTATGTTAGTGACCTTGCTATTGAAGCCACAATTTTCAACAGGTGTTAGTAATTAATGTTATTTTGTGTAACTAATACTTATATTATTCACTTATCTCGAATAAATAGTACACAATACACACGCGTTAATGCATTAGTCTCGTCTCGTATGTTCCAACTCTTCTTCGTTCTCAAATGATGCACTTACCATACTTGTATCGCAGAATACTTTTGTTTCATAGCCCGTAGGCGTTGAACAACAATCTAGAGAACGTGACTTGAAACTGCTACTGCCTAAGCTGTGTCCGTAATGTGCTGCAGATTAATATTAATCTGTGTTGGGTTTTTGTAACCCTTCGCCCCTGGCGAATGAGCACACCATTGCTTGTAAATACCAACATCCTACTATATCTTCTAAATGTTCCCAGTGAACATACGTACATCCATTGTATATGGAAGAAAACAAGCAGTGAAATACCCTTAGTAAAATACATCTTAACCGAGAGGGATGGCTCAGGTGGTAGAAAAAAAAATAGAACACTTTAAAGCCCACAATTTATTTCAAAGAACGTTTCGTGTGACGTCAGCCATTTTCAAGATGTCCATTATTATTGGCTTCTTTATTACTTTCTCTACTACGTATAGTAAGTAGGGGAAGTATTGTATTCCACCCAAAAATTCGATACCGAGATTTCACTGGAAATGCGTGTTTTGAGACCCCCTGAATAAATAAAAAAAACATTTTTGGAAACATGTCCGTGTGTGTGTGTGTGTGTGTGTCTGTCGTGAACAGACAGAAACGAACAGTCGGATAAACACCAAACTTCGTATTTAGGTTCAGTATCTTCCAGAGATGCGACACGAAGGTTTTCAAGAAAATCCCCCACCCCAGATTACCCTTTACATGGAACATTTTTCGAAAATTTTAATTTTCTCAAAAATGGCTCTAACGATTTTGATTAAAATATCATATGTTTAAGATAATTTCATGACAAATGAAATGTATATCTCGAATTTTCTGGGAATTTCTCCAAAAGTATTCTTCATTGTGAACGACTTTTGCATAACTGGTAAACCATAAGAGATAGACAAAATTTTAGTACACAAAAAATGTAGATCGCGTTAAAATACACACTTTATGTCATGTACAATTTTTTTGTTGAGTGAACCATTTTCGAGATATTTCTTGTTATTCCCTTGAATTTTCCAATACTTATACTTTTTCTCAAATTCGTTATTCTTTTTTTTCTCTCCTGGTAATGCAAAGAGAATGGAACCAGCTCTTAAAGTATTTGACTATAGCTTAAAGCCTATCAATTCCCCTTGCATCTACAAGAAAACTAGCAATAAGATTAACATCTCGATATCTCGATTAACATGAAGCATATGGAGAATAAGCGTTTGTAAAAATAGTTTGTACAAGAGTAGAGAAAGTCATGTGAGTGTAACACAGATTTTTTTTAATACTTTTGTCATTAGACCTGTATATGGTGAATAGTTCTGAAACGTTTGACTATCGCTATTCCCTGTACATCTAATTATGTCATTTAAAATGTCTAGGCTTCATTATTAGGAATTCATATACATTTAAAGAAGAAACATTAATTCGGCTTTACAACTCCTCTGTTAGACAAAATCTCGAATATACATGCATTATTTGCAATCCAAAGACCACAAAGTATGTGAACTTAATAGAAAAAGTACAATTGAAATTTTTAAAGTATGGGTTATTTAAAAGAATTGGATGTTATCCTATGTACACAAATTACGAAGCCCTCTTAGCTATATTTAAATTTAAAGCTGTAAGTTTCAGAAGAGACATTACGGGAATAATATTTCTGTATAAAGTATTAAATTCTATTATTGATGATATTAATACTATCGAAAATATATTATTTTATGTACCAAATAAAATAGGTAGATTTAAGAAGCTTTTTTTCATTCCAAGATGTAGTAGAATATTTGTTAGCCCCACGTTTGGGTGTCAATTTGAAGTGAATATTTGTTGGTAGTTGGAAGATGCTTCATGTTTATATGCCCTACGCATGGGAGCCAATTTGTCGCGGTCACTTCGTGTTATCTTATTTCTGAGCGCCTGTTATTGTTTTACTAGTTTAAATGTTGGGTTCATTGTCCTCCGGCTAGCTATTGTTTCTCGGTCGAGCAAATCTCTTGAACAGGGTGTGTAAACGGAAAGGAGTTTTTACTAGAAGATAACACTGATAAAAGAATTTGTTTTTACACTTTTATTGCCGTCACACTTTATTCATTTCACATATCTTTTGATACACGCCAGACTGAAACTGTTATATTTTCTAATATCACTATAATCACTTATTTACTGCACATTATTAATTCGCGTATTTCACATTTATAACTAACTTTACAACGCGAGAGATTTTGTAAAATTGCGGGACGTATAACCCGCGAACGATTCTGATGAACTGAGCAACGTTTAACTTCTGAATGATTCTGTTGGCCTCAGCGACGTGTAACGCGTGGATGATTTTGTTGAACTGGGCAATACTTGCCTCTGGCTTTAGCTTTTTATACTCCCTCACCCCGATATGCCTAAGGATTATAACCGAGCTGCTATTGGTTAATAAAACGCGCCAACATTAGCGTCTATATTTATATCCAATCAAAAATTACGAAAACATATGCTCTAGGGAAGAAATTCCCGCCATTTCTAAGAAAAGCGCGCCAATCTGACGTCATTTGCTTGCCTCTTCTAATTGATAAACAACTCACCCCCTCGCTCATTGTGGCCCGCTCTTATTGTCAGTTTCAGTGAGGCCGTGTAAACTTATTTCCTAACAATGCTTATAATTAACAAACATCTCAAATCAATGTCATACAATAATGCTTATTTACACTACAATCACTCTGGCATTTACATTATTGTGATACAAATTACTGCCACAAAGAGCAAACTCAGAAATCCATAAAAATTCACCATTAAACAGAATTGTATATTTATATAACAAACTTCATTATTTCGATGTAGATATATTCAACATGTCTGAAACTCAGTTCAAAAATGCAATAGTCAGTATCATTTCTTCGTAGATTAATACAAATATTTAAATTAGAAACAGTTATATAATTACCACGCCACCGTCTCTTTCTTTTCTTTTCTGGTTGTTTTTATTTTTTATTCCTTATTATTTTTTCTTATTTTGTTCCTCTTTTCGGAACTTTTGTTATTTGTAAGTTTTGTTTGTTTCTTTTGTATAACTTATATTTATAAATGATTGAATATTGCTATATTTTTGTAATGAACATTGTAATTGAGCTTATGTCTGTTAAGTTCGGAACAATAAATAAATAAAAAGATAACGAAATATATAGAAATACAATTTATGCAAACGTTTATCTCAAACTTGTAGACGCTATAAGAAATATATGATGTGTAACATTTATATGACTTTCTCTATCCTGTAACATTTATTAATTTGTATAAAAACTTATCTTACGAGAGCTTACTTTTCTACACAATTTTAATCGAGATAAACCTTTACAGAAATAGCCACATTACACATTTCGTTATAGATACAACGGGAATAGCGATAGTCCAATGTTTAAGAACTGGACGCTATATGCTGGCCTTAAAATTCCATACTGTTTCCATGACATCGCGAGAAACAACTGAATATTAATAGGGCTTTGAAATAATGACAAAGTATGGACAATTCGAACCCTTAATAACGGATATCTTGAATATGTCTTATGCCACAAAATGTTATTTGAAATAAATTGTGTTTTAAACAGACTTGCATTTTTTTTAAGGAGTACGTCTATCGCTTAATTTACCAATTATACAAGATTTTATAAAATTCCTTCCGAATGAAGAGGACTTCACAGGATATTCCCAAAAAATTCGAGATATGGATTTTATTTGTCACGTAAATATCTTTAATATGTGGTATTTTAATAAATTTTTTGAGAGAATCAAAGCTTTTGAAAACTTTTCTATGTAAAGGGTAGTTAGAAATGAGGGGATTTCCTTGAACATTTTCCTGTCGCATCTTTGGAATCCACTGGACTTAAATACTCAGTTTGGCTTATTCAATACCCCATTTTTGAGTTATAGTGTTCACACACACTCACACACACATACACACACATTTTTCTAAAAATGCTGTTTTTTTTATTCAGAAGCCTCAAAACATATATTTCCGGTAAACTCTCGACATCAAAATTTCGGGTGGAATACAATACTTCTACTTACTATACGTAGTACAGAAAGTAATAAACGATAGTGGTTAGAGAAGGTCATGCGAATGTAACAATGAGATTTTTAAGTGCTGCAGTGTTTGCCCTTAAAGTGGGTTAGGAAGTGCGGGTGAAGACAATAAATCTTTGTGAAGCGGTATGTAAGAGGAACTGTCTCGCCGACAGCATCATTATTGTTGTTTTGTTTGAGCTTCATTCCGCTCTGAATCGTCGTCCTCGACGTCATACTTTTTCAACGGTTGACAGCGGACGGGCGTCTCTTTCAGTGCCAGGCTCATTTGTCGGATTTCCTTTGACGTAAGAGATAATACCTCATTGTTAATTGTCTTTGTCTCCTTCTTCTTCGTCTGGTCTAAATGAGCAACAATAACTTATACGAAATGAGAAAACCCAGTCAAAGCGAAGTATTTGTGTTCTTAAAGCGGTTTGTCACTGTTTTGTGGAGGCGCTGCCACAAAGCCGTTTCCATTGAAACATAATTAACTAAAGAAGATTTTATATGATTCTATCGTAAAAAAATTTTGATGTGTTGCATTCACATGACTTTCTCCACTACTCTTCTACTAACTTATTCTTCTGTGTACTTCTTTTTAATGGAGAGGCAGTATTTTTATAGCTTAAATGATATCAGTCTAATTATATAAAAATCTGATGTGTTGCACTCACATGACTTTCTCTACTCTTGTAAATCTATTTATACAAACGCTTATTCTCCATCTACTTCATGTTAATCGAGATAAACATTTGCAGACTCTATCTTATTGCTAATTTTCGTGTAGATGTAAGGGGAATATATATTTACAAGGGCAATATAGAAATACAGTAGCCTTTAAGCACATACATATTACTTAATAGCTGGTTGCTAGGTGCAGCACCATTCCCTTTGCCACAGATTAATACTCTTTGCATATCCAAGACAAAAAAATGAATAACGAATTCCCATTTGAGGAAATAAGTATTGAAAAATTTAAGGGAATAACAAGCAATATCTCGAAAATGGTTCACTCAACAAAAAACATGTATATGACATAAATTGTGTATTTTAACGAGGTCTACATTTTATGTGTAGTAAAATTTTGTCTATCTCTTATGGTTTACCAGTTATGCAAAAGTCGTTCACAATGAAGAATACTTTTGGAGACATTCCCAGAAAATTCAAGATATACATTTTATTTGTCATAAAAATATCTTAAACATATGATATTTTAATCAAAATCGTTGTAGCCATTTTTGAGAAAATTACAGTTTTTGAAAAATGTTCCATGTAAAGGGTACTCTGGGGTGGGGGATTTTCTTGAAAATCTTCGTGTCGCATCTCTGGAAGATACTGAACCTAAATACCAAGTTTGGTGTTTATCCGACTGTTCGTTTCTGAGTTATGCTGTTCACAGACACACAGACATACACACGGACATGTTTCCAAAAATGCTTTTTTTGCATTCAGGGGGTCTCAAAACATATTTCCGGTGAAATCTTGGTATCGAATTTCTGGTTGGAATACAATACTTTCCCTACTTACTATACGTAGTAGAAAAAGTAATATAAAAAAATAATAGTCCGCCTAAAAGCAATATGCGTATGTTCTAATATATAAAATGTATATTACAGTCATTTTATTATGTATTAGTATAAACTGTCATTTGAATGTATTACGCAATTTAACAATGTAGGAGCTGTGAGAATAGAAGTAAGTTGCCTCACGCAGCAAATAGAATTACAAAGTAGAAGCCGAGAGTTGCTAATAATAAGGTAACCTTGAGACAACAATAAATAAGAAAGTTAAAAAAAAGGCTACTAATAGTTCTTGTAACAATGCTAATGTAACATTTAAAACAGTTTATAAACAGTCACGTGGATGTGGAAAGAAAAGCCAAGGTAAAATAAGGTAATCTATTGGAGTAGGCTTAGCCAATCAGAGACTAGAAATAGAGAAATGTGCAAATTCGAACGGTCGACATTAGAAGATAACGTAACTACGCGGTTTGGTTCGGAACGGGTTCAGTGATGGTATGTGACACATGAAAATTCATTGCGGTGAGGATAATATATATTTATCTGTTAAAAGAGTAATTAACAATAATTTCATAGCTCTACAGTAAGATACATCAGTGAAGTGTTATTTAACGTGTGAAGGATTAATAAAAAAATCTGATGTGTTACACTCCCATGACTTTCTCTACTCTTATACAAACTATTTTTACAAACGCTTATTCTCCATATACTTCATGTTAATTGAGATATCGAGATATCAATCTTATTGCTAATTTTCTTGTAGATGCAAGGGGAATATGGTAGGCTTTAAGCGATAGTCAAATATTTTAAGAGCTGGTTGCTATGTGGAGTATTTCATTCTCTTTGCATTACCAGGACAAAAAAAATGAGTAACGAATTCCCATTTGAGAAAAAGTATAAATATTGGAAAATTTAAGGGAATAACAAGCAATATCTCGAAAATGTTTCACTTAACAAAAAAAAGTAAATGACATAAATTGTGTATTTTAACGCGATCTACATTTTTTGTGTAGTAAAATTTTGTCTATCTCTTATGGTTTATCAGTTATGCAAAAGTCGTTCACAATGAAGAATGCTTTTGGAGACATTCCCAGAATATTCAAGATATACATTTTATTTGTCTTGAAAGTGTCTTACATATATGATATTTTAAACAAAATCTTTAGAGCCATTTTTGAAAAAATTAAACTTTTCGAAAAATGTTCCATGTAAAGGGTATTCTGGGGTGGGGGAATTTTCTTGAAAACCTTCGTGTCGCATCTCTGGAAGATACTGAACCTAAATACCAAGTTTGGTGTTTATCCGACTGTTCGTTTCTGAGTTATGCTGTTCACAGACAGAAACACACATGGAAATGTTTCCAAAATGCTTTATATGCATTCAGTGCACCCCAAAACATTTATTTCCTTTGAACTCTTGGTATCGAACTTTTTGGGTGGAATGCAATACTTCCCCTACTTACTATACGTAGTAGAGAAAGTAAAAATACTACTGACGCAGCTGAGGCATAAATAATAAAAAATAAACATAAAAATAATTATTACAAATAACATAAACACACGACACCGCCGCAAAAGTTGTTTTTCAAAACGTGGGGCGAAGCCCACCGGAAAGTTTTTACCATACGTGGTCCCAGCTACTTCAAGTTTGTCGTCTCATACGTGGTGCAACCGATGCAACTATTCCACTTCAATGGAGATGATTCTTCTTTTGTTAACATTTCCTTGTAGGTATAAAAAAATCTGATGTTTTACACTCACATGACTTTCTCTACTCTTAAACAATGTTTACAAACGTTTATTCCGCATCTACTTCTTGTTAATCGAGATGTTAATCTTATTGCTAATTTTCTTGTAACTGCAAGGGAAAAATGGTAATATTTAAGCGATAGTCAAATCTTTTAAGAGCTAGTTGCTGTGTGGAGCATTCCATTCTCTTTGCATGTCCAGGACTTAAAATATGAATAACGAATTCTCATTTGAGAAATACTATAAGTATTGTAAAATTCAAACAAATAACAGTGGTTAATTCCACAAAAAATGTATATGACATAAATTGTGTGTTTTAATGAATCTACATTTCTTGTGTAGAAAAATTTTGTCTGTCTCTTAGGTTTACCAGTTATGCAAAAGTCATTCAGAATAAAGGGGCTTTTGTGGACATTCCCAGAAAATTCAAGATGTACGTTTTATTTTTCATAAGAATGTCTTAAATATATGGCATTTTAATCAAAATCATTAAAGCTATTATTGAGCAAATCCAACATTTCAAAAAATGTTTCATGTAAAGGGTAGTCTGGGATAGGATGATTTTCTTGAAAATCTTGTGTCGCTTCTTTGAAAGATATTGAACCTAAATACCAGGTTTGATATTTATCCGACTTTTCGTTTTTGAGTTATGCTGTTCGCAGTCACACACACGGATCTTTTTCTAAAAAGTTACAGCAGGTTAATTAATCAGATTGTTTAAAAAAGGGTGACGCTGTGTGATGGCTTTGAAATTTCAATTTCTTTTGCATGACCACAGGGAAAAAATAGTGACTTACCACTTGAGAAATGATTACGTATTTGAAAATTAAAATAATAACAAAGATTATCTTAGAAATAGTTAAAAGCCAAAACTTTTACTTTCTCTACTACGTATAGTAAGTAGGGGAAGTATTGCATTCCACCCAAAAATTCGATACCGAGATTTCACCGGAAATACATGTTTTGAGACCTCCTGAATCCAAAAGAAGCATTTTTGGAAACATGTCCGTGTGTGTGTCTGTGTGTGTGTCTGTGTGTGTGTGTGTGTGTGTGTGTGTGTGTGTCTGTGAACAGCATAACTCAAAAACGAACAGTCGGATAAGCACCAAACTTGGTATTTAGGTTCAGTATCTTCCAGAGATGCGACACGAAGGTTTTCAAGAAAATCCCCCCACCCCAGACTACCCTTTACATGGAAGATTTTTCGAAAATTTTAATTTTCTCAAAAATGGCTCTAACGATTTTGATGAAAATATCATATGTTTAAGATAATGTCATGAGAAATGAAATGTATATCTCGAATTTTCTGGGAATGTCTCCAAAAGTATTCTTCATTGTGAACGACTTTCGCATAACTGGTAAACCATAAGAGATAGACAAAATTTTACTACACAAAAAATGTAGATCGCGTTAAAATACACAATTTATGTCATATACATTTCTTTTGTTGAGTGAACCGTTTTCGAGATATTGCTTGTTATTTCCTTAAATTTTCCAATACTTATACTTTTTCTCAAATTCGTTATTCATTTTTTTTTATGTCCTGGACACGCAAAGAGAATGGAATGCGCCACATAGCAACCAGCGTTAAAATATTTGACTATCGCTTAAAAGCTACCATATTCCCCTTGCATCTACAAGAAAATTAGCAATAAGATTGACATCTCGATATCTCCATTAACATGAAGCATATGGAGAATAGGCGTTTGTAAAATTAGATTGTACAAGAGTAGAGAAAGTCATGTGAGTGTAACACATCAGATTTTTTGACATAAATTGTGTGCTATAACAAGCTCTACATGGTATGTGTGGTATGATTTTGTCTCTTACGGTTTACCGATTATACAAAAATCATTCATAATGAAGGGTACTTCACTCTGAAGTCCTAGCGGCCGAAGAAATCCGCGAAAAATTCTTCGAACAGTTTGGTCGGCGCGAGTGTTTGAACCCGGGACCTCCTGAATGCGAGTCGCGTACGTGCTACTTTATTAAAAGTTCTTCTCCTCCACCAAGCATTAAACCTTTCCAAGACTTGTTGCGTGCTCCATATGTTAAATTTATTGATTTATCCATCGTTTCCTGGGTCCTTCGACATTTCGTTTTCCTTAGGTATGTAATAGAGTATTTTCCTTGCGTAGCGTTCCTCATTCATTCTCTTTACGTGTTCTAGCCACTTTTGTCTGTTCTGCTCTATTTCTTCATTTAGGTTAAAGATCCTTAATTGCTTTCTTATGTCATCATTCTTTATTCTATCTCTTCTAGTGACTCCTAATACTGTTCTTAAAAATCTCATTTCCGCTGCCTGTAATCTGCTTTTATCTCTATTTGTCATTGTCCAAGTTTAGTTACTATATAGAGCGACTGGAACTACCATGGTTTTATAAAACTTCATCATCGTATCTTTTCTCACTTTATTTTTTAGTCTTCAAAGAATCCTTCCGATTTGTCTTCATTTGGAGCTGTGCAAAGTTTAAACAGAAAAAAAGAAATTAATAATAAGCGAGATATTTTGACTGTTTGATTTTATTCCCCTTTAAGGCCCCCCTCCGAGAAAAATAATTAATATGACATCTATTACTTTTGAAAACATGTCCGTGTGTGTGTCTGTGAACAGCATAACTCAGAAACGAGCAGTCGGATAAACACCAAACTTGGTATTTAGGTTCAGTATCTTCCAGAGATGCGACACGAAGGTTTTCAAGAAAATCCTCTCACCCCAGATTACCCTTTACATGGAACATTTTTCGAAAATTTTAATTTTCTCAAAAATGGCTCTAACGATTTTGATTAATATATCATATGTTTAAGATATTTTCATGACAAATGGAATGTATATCTCGAATTTTCTGCGAATGTCTCCAAAAGTATTCTTCATTGTGAATGACTTTTGCATAACTGGTAAACCATAAGAGATAGACAAAGTTTTACTACCCAAAAAATGTAGATCGCGTTAAAATAGACAATTTATGTCATATACATTTTTTGTTGTTGTTGTTGTTGTTGAGTGAACCATTTTCGAGATATTGCTTGTTATTCCCTTAAATTTTCCAATACTTTTTCTCAAATGGAAATTTGTTATTCATTTTTTTTTGCACTGGTAATGCAAAGAGAATGGAATACTCCAAATAGCAACCAGCTCTTAAAACATTTGACTATCGCTTAAAACCTACCAATTCCCCTTGCATCTACAAGAAAATTAGCAATAAGATTAACATCTCGATATCTCGATTAACATGAAGCATATGGAGAATAAGCTTTTGTAAAAATAGTTTGTACAAGAGTAGAGAAAGTCATGTGAGTGTAACACATTCGATTTTCTTTAAGCTAGATCTAAGCTGCGTTGTATAAAATGTCCGTATGAAAAGTTAACAGAAAATGTTCGGTTACAGTTTTATTATAAATATAATTTCGAATGATTTATCTCCCGGTTGTTTTAACTGTTGGGCACAATACGTCATGCATTTTCATTAACATGCAAAACAATAGATTTTTCTTCAGTGAAGAGGCTTGTATGTTTATCCAGATTTAACTTAATCAGCATCTTTTTAAATCCTGTTTATTGAATACTGGTTTATATTACACCGAAAAATAATCCACAAACAATATGCTGCATCGGCGCAATACCGCCTAAACAAAAACATTTCAATCAGGAATTAAGTTCATACAACAAAAAGCAAAATTACCTGTTTATTTCCTACTGAAAGTGAGCTTTCATTGTGTAGAATCCATAATGCTGCTTGCTAGGTTACACCAAAGTTAGAGTGACGGAGGGAGGGAGAGAGAGAGAGAGAGAGAGCATATAAAACCAGGAGATGATTCGCAGCTGCCCCCCATTAACATAAAACTGTTATCATTTCTCTGTTCGACGTTTTGACGTGTAGTGCTCTCATAAAGGTCAGAGGGCTAGAAAGCCCCCCTCAAACGAAAGCTATTCAAGGAAATTTGATTGCTTAGAGACAGTTTTACAATCATAGTTTTCGTGATGTCATATCTTTTCGTGAAAGTGCTGCTTTAAATCAGCGAGGTTAAGGCCAACCATTTATTTCATTTCCAAAACCTTTGTGGAATATCAGCGCCCTCAGTTGTCAGGGCCAGGGTGGTGTACAAACTCCATGTGGGACTTAATATCGTACTAGTTCTTTCCTTACCTAAACAAGACCAGTAAGAGCGCAGAGAAAATTCTTACGTTTAATGTGCAGAAAGAACATATTACATTTTACCTGTGAAGGCGTTTTTCAAGATTAATTTTATTAGGTTTATAATTTTTTGAAACTCTCAGATTTTTTCATAATTTTATGTGTGGTGTTATCAAAATTATTTAATCTACGAGGGCTGATCAACAAAGACTGAGACTGATTTTTTCCTGTAGCTTCCGTGATAGTTTCGTATCTGTAACATAAATATTTGAAAAGAGCGGGTTTTTATGTATAATGTTGGTAGGCGGCAGCACTCTCGTATTGGTAGGTTGGTAGCAATTATCTATTTTGTAGACCCTACCTGCATTTCGCATACCAGACAATGGATGCGATGTATTTTTAAAATCAACTATCACCGGTGATGAGTCATGGCTGCATCATTATGATTCTGAAGGAAAACAAGCCAGCACAGTGTGGAAATCGCCAGGTTCTCCAACACCAAAAAAGGCAAAGTTGTTCCATCTGCAGGGAAAGTGATGGTGATCACATTTTTTGACTGTAATGGAATGATTTACCAGCATGCAGTTCCCCCTCACACTTATGTTACAGCAGCATACTACACGTCAGTATTGGCTATACTGAGGAACCACATTGCAAAGAAACGACCAGAGCTTTCTCGGACTGGGTGGCGACTTCATCATGACAATGCACGGCCTCACGTCGCAAATCAAGTCGTGCAGTTTCTGGCTCGATTCAACATTATCTGTATACCACATCCACCTTATAGCCCCGATCTTGCACCCTGTGACTTTTTTTATTCCCATCACTAAAGGCAAAGCTTAGGGGTATTCGATTTGAGAACTCTGAAGCAGTGCTCAAGAAAAGTGGGACGATTCTCAAGCACCTGACAAAGACCTGACAGCACGTGTTTAAGGACTGGCAGGGACGCTATAAAAAGTACATTGAAGTAGGAGGGGACTACTTTGAAAAAGATCATGTAAACATTGAATTGGAGTAATAAACATATGTGAAAAAAAAATCAGTCTCAGTCTTTGTTGATCAGCCCTCGTATATTCAGTAAAGCAATTTGTTCTTCCCTGTTGCTTACCTGTGATAAAATCTGATGTGATACATTCATATGACTTTCTCTACCGTCTATCGTTTATTAGGGGTGCACAAACTAGTCTTATTAAAGCTTGTTTTTATATCTACTTCATTTTAGTCCAAATAAACTTTTACAAAATAGCTATAATAATAGATACAAAGGGAACAACGATAGTCAAATGTTTAAGAACTGGACGCTATATGCTGGCCTTAAAATTTAACACTGTTTCAATGGAACCGCGGAAAATAGATAAATGTTGACAGGACTTTAAAAGAGTGGTTAAATATTGAACAATTCGAACCATCAATGACGATATCTCGGAAATGACTGATATCACAAAAAAAGTTATTAGAACTAAATTGTGTGTTTTAAGCCCTGTCCACACTGATTAACATTTATTAAAACTTGTCAAGTGCAACATGTTAGCAGTTTGCATGTTGGACAAATTTCGATCACAGAATTGACTTAACATGTTAAACGAAAGAGTTGTGGTTGACACTTTTAACATGTTGGATGTTTTCCGCTTTTAATGAAAGCTTGTTAAGTCAATTCACTCTCTGTGTATGTGATTGGGTGAACTTCGGAAGTTTTCAGACTGTAAACATGGCAGGTATTGTGATTCCTTCATGCTATTGTGTTCGGTAGTTCCATGTCGACTCGTTCTGTGCTTATATCTTTGATTTGGTTTGCTTCATGTAAAGTTATGAAATGGACGAAAGAAAAGATACTTTCATTAATAAAATCTTTGCTGAGGCTATCATTATGGAACATTGTAATATATGTAATAAAATCTGATGTGCTACACTCACATGACTTTCTCTACTCTTGTACAATCTATTTTTACAAACGCCTATTCTCCATATGCTTCATGTTAATCGAGATATCGAGATGTCAATCTTATTGGTAATTTTCTTGTACATGCAAGGAGAATATGGTAGGTTATAAGCGATAGTCAAGTATTTTAACGCTGGTTGCTATGTGGCGCATTTCATTCTCTTTGCATGTCCAGGACATAAAAAAAATGAATAACGAATTTGAGAAAAAGTATAAGTATTGAAATATTTAAGGAAATAGCAAGCAATATCTCGAAAACGATTCACTCAACAAAAGAAATGTATATGACATAAGTTGTGTATTTTAACGCGATCTACATTTTTTGTGTAGTAAAATTCTGTCTATCTCTTACGGTTTACCAGTTATGCAAAAGTCGTTCACAATGAAGAATACTTTTGGAGACATTCCCAGAAAATTCGAGATATACATTTCATTTCTCATGACATTATCTTATACATATGATATTTTCATCAAAATCGTTAGAGCCATTTTTGAGAAAATTAAAATTTTCGAAAAATGTTCCATGTAAAGGGTAGTCTGGGGTGGGGGGATTTTCTTGAAAACCTTCGTGTCGCATCTCTGGAAGATACTGAAGGTAAATACCAAGTTTGGTGTTTATCCGACTGTTCGTTTTTGAGTTATGCTGTTCACAGACACACACACACACACACAGACACACAGACACACACACACACACACACACAGACACACACACGGACATGTTTCCAAAAATGCTTTTTTTGGATTCAGTGGGTCTCAAAACATATATTTCCGGTGAAATCTCGGTATCGAATTTTTGGGTGGAATGCAATACTTCCCCTACTTACTATACGTAGTAGAGAAAGTAAAAAAGGATGGACAAATATACAAACTATGTGCAATTTATTGTTGTTCCAGAGGTAATATCAGAAAAAAAATAATAACCTCACTTCGCTAGAGAATTGCAAACAGGCTCAAGTCTGGCAGCTGGAATGGCTGCTCTCAAATGTGTGTCCTTTTTGTGAATTATAGGTTAGAAACCTTGCTCAAAACAAAGTTTCAGTCACTATGACTTGTTCTTAAGAAATTGAAGTCAAACCTGCTCCGAATTTTGAACTCATTCAAAATATTTTCACTCCTGTGCTGATTAACAAGATAGAGCCTCATAACCTTCCACTTTTCTTTTTATTACATACCAGATACAAATAGGATTGTCAAATCCATTTTGCTTTTAGTTAGGAGATTTTGTTGTCCCAACAAGTCAACTGGTGAGGATAGAATGTTAAACGTTCACAGTTACATGTTGAATGTGACATTTTGTTAATTGTTGAATGTTAACTGTTGATATGTTGAACAGTGTGGACTCACCTTAAAAGACATCTATATGTCTTGTGTAGTACGTTTTTTTACCAGTTATATAAGATTATACAAAATTCCTTCCGAATGAGGAATTCAAAGGATATTCCCAGAAAATTAAAGCTACATCTACATTTTATTTATCATGTAAATATCTTTAATCTATGGTATTTTAATCAAAATCGTTAGAACCATGTTTTAGAACATAAAACATTTGGAAAAAGTTCCATGTAAAGTGTGGTTTCGGGTAGGGGGATTTTCTTGTAAATCTCCGTGTCTTATCTTTGGAAGATACTGAACTTAACTATGCACTTTGGTGTTGATCCGACTTTTCGTTTTTAAGTTATGCTGTTCACAGAAACACATATGGACATTTTTCTAAAAATGTTTTTTTTGGATTCAGAGGGTGGTGAAATCTCGACATCGAATTTTTTAGTGAAATGCAATACCTTCTCTGCCTACTAGATATGTGGTAGAGAATGTAAAAAAATGATGTATTCCAGCCACAAATTTCAAATCAGTGTTTGAGGTACCAGAAGCCAAAGAAAGGATTTTAAGGAGAAACTTCGCTCGCGAGTATGTGTGTTAACAGGTTAACTCAAAACCGAAAAGATGAACATCTATGAAACTTAGCATTTAAGTTCCACATCTTCTAAGGAGTCTATGCGAAGGTTTCCAAGAAAATTCTCTACCCTAAAATTCCCTCTACATGAAAAAAAAAATATTTTCTCAATTAATGACTGAAGCACTTTCGCTTAAAATGCTATACGTTTATGATACGAGGGCTGACGTACCCGATCTAACAAAGAAAAAACATGTTTATTTCTCTACATAGTCTCCTTTCAACTCGATACACTTTTCCCAGCGGTGTTCAATAGCTTCGATACCCTGTTTATAGTGAGAACCGTCGAGTTCTGTAAAATAGCCATAAACTACAAACTCCACCTCTTCATTGTTTGCAAATCTTTTACCACCAAGAATTTTCTTCAACTTTGGAAGCAGAAAATAATCAGAGAGATCTAAATCTGGTGCATGAGGAAGCAATTCGAACTTTAACTCATTGATTTTGGCCATGGCGATAATGGATGTGTGAACTGGTGCATTGTCTTGATGAAACAGAACTTACTGTTTCGTTAAATGCGGCCGTGTTTTTGCTTGATTTCATAATTCAAACGCTGCAATAAGTTTGCATAATACTCACCATTGATTGCTCTTCCTTTTAGAAGGTAGTCAATGAAAATGATTGCAAGCGCATCCCAAAAAACTGACGCTCTGACCTTGCCTGCACATGTAACTGTCTTCGCCTTCTTTGGAACCGATTCTCCCCTTTCAATCCACTGTTTTGACTGTTTCTTCCTCTCCTGTGTGAAGTGATGGGCCCATTTTTCATCTATGGTTATAAATCGACGCAAAAACTCGGCTTTATTACAGCGAAACATCGCCAAACACTCGACTGAAGCATCCTCACGACGCTGCTTTTGTTCCATTATGAGTAAACGCGTTACCATCTTGCAGCTTTCTCATGTCTAAATTTTCAGTTAGTAAGCGATGTACAGCACTTTTTGAAATGCCTATAATGTCTGCTAGCTCGCGCACTTTCAGTCGACAGTCATCCAATACCATTTTGTGGATTTTCTTCACAATTTCTGGCATGGTCACCTCATTTGGTCGACCTCTGCGATGTTCGTCCTGGCAGCTCGTACGGCCTAGCTTAAACTCTGCCACCCAATATTTTACTGTTGTAAACGAAGGAGCAGATTCCCGCAGAGTAGAATTTAGCTCAGCTTTAATATTAGTTGGACTAAAACCTTTCAAATGAAAGTATTGCATTACATAACGATGTCAGTTTTATCCATGTTTACAAATTCGCTGAGAGAGTTCACTATTAATGGCTGCCAAGCGATTACTCAACAACGTAGCATCGCCAAACTTCAAAGTTAAGCTTTATAAGTGTGGTACTTTCTAGCATAGTCATTTGTTTGACACAACAACCGCTATATATATATATATATATATATATATATATATATATATACACGTCAGATCGAGTACTTCTGGGACTGCCCTTGTATTTGTTTAACTAATAGACTGTGAAGTCCTATTCATTCGAATGTTGTATGGTTTTGTATAACGAGCAAACTGTAAGGAATAGACAAAAGCTCACCACACAAAATATATAGATATCGTTAAAACACACAAGGTATGTAAATGCTTTTTTAGACAGTATGACCTAAAAGTCGCACATCTAACAGAGAACACATGAGCATTATTTGGTTTCAAGTCCAATCACATGGCAATTGCAAATTGTATTTGCACGTGTTTAAGAACTCGACTTGGTTTGATTATGTTTTACTTTTCATTATATCTTTTTACATGATTAAGTTCTCATGACGCTCACGTTATCTGTTCCCAATAAAAATCGTCATACTTCAAATTATCGCAATTCGTTGTAGAATTAACCTATGCGTTATATTGACAGCTTTCTTTGATCTAAAACGCTATTCTTTTATCTAACCTACATAAAGATTAAAAGGCGGAAGTTATGAATTCAGAAGAAACTGAAATGGAAGTGAAATTACAGAAGCAGCAGAAAGAATAACACTAGAAGTACTTGCCCCAAAAATCCAGAAAGCAATATGCTATAGCATTTAATCGTTACATTACCTGGTGTAAGGTAAAACAAGGTGAAAATAACTTCACTGAAACAAAACAAAACATTAAAGCATCTCACGTCATTTCTCTTGTTTCAAAAACGCGTTCTAAACGTGATCTCTATTAGTTTCAGGAATTAATATAATACTATTGACATTTTACAAATTCTAGTGCTGTTTAAAAAATAATATTGGCCGCACGTGTTAAAAGTGATTTTATTTTGCTCGTAAGATTGCGAAACTCGGCCTTCGCTTCGCAAACATTCCTACTCGCAAAATAAAACCCTACTTGTATCATAATCTACTATTGTAGCATTAACCATTTCCGAGAAGTTAGTTGTTATCGGTTTGCATTTTCAAATACTTTTGAAGTCGCTATTCGTTTGTTTCTGGTTGTCATGCAAGGAGTGGTATTTCAAAGCGAGCTTTTTAAATATTTAACCATCGTTTAAACCTTTTGTGTCCCCCTTGTACCTAAAGAAATGTGTAATAAAATAATTTCGAAAACGTTTATATCGATTAATGTGAAGTAGATAGAAAACTAAGCCTTTATTAGAATAATTTGTAGAAGAGACAAAGATAAACGATGCGGGTAGAGATGGTCATATGATGTAACACATCAAGTTTTTAGGCTGAAGAGCAGCTGTGAATGTGGTAAATATACAGCAGAATGGAAGGGCCCCCGCAACTGAGGCAGAGCACCGCAAGTATGCTACAATGGCCCTTTTTACTTTCTCTATTACGTATAAGTAGTAAATAGGGGAAGTATTGTACAAGAGTAGAGAAAGTCACGTGAGTGTAACACATCAGATTGTTTTAATTCTGGTTTAGAGGTCTAGAAATAAATTTTGGGCCGGAAATCTCTATACGTTCATCACGAGGAGCATTTTTAAAATATCCAAAATTAGAAACTAAAATTTTAGTAAGTAATTTCACACTAATGGTTTAACTTAGAGGTTCAAGATTTGGTGTTTTATTTGTAAAGCACATACCAATTATTATATAAAACTTGAAGTTGTTAGGTGAAGAATTGCAAGTCTCCTTGTCACAAATAGAAAACGTATTTGTGACAGCAGCTGCTAAGTATAGAAAGCGAGATGAGAACAGAACGATAAGGGAGGTCATGTCATTTAATCCATGGGTGGCACGAAGTTAGTCTCAAGATGTCGCCAATTAAATGCAGGGCAAGGCTGGGAATGGGACAAGTTCCTGCACATTCATGAGCGTTAATTTCTACACAATTATCACGGTGGTGTAGGATCTTGAGCATTAGTTTTATGGCTCTCACCTCGGGGGAGCAGTTCAGGGAGAATTAATTACGAGCGTGGAGAAGGCTCCTCGCTTTCTTAAATCTGAACGTCTCATTTTCTTTTGCGCGATAGTAAACACACCGGAGTTAAAAACAATAGAGCGCTGTAATGCCGGGATTCGCTTTCGTTTAAGCGTAAGTAACGTCTGATGACTCAAGATACTGTAAACAGTTTCTCTCTAAAACCCTTTTTAACAGAAAGCTTGCATCAAGCAATGCTTCAACAACCATCTAACTGAGCGAGGTGGTGCCGCGGTAACGCGTGCGATTTGCAATCGGTAAGTCCGGGGTTCGCTCTCGGTGACCCATGGGTTTCTTCGTGGTTTCCCGGGGTCGACAGGCAATGCTGGGGTAATTCTCTTCTACCTCGACTTTACTGTTCCTCATTTCCTGTACTCATCATCTCCTTCATTGCCATCTGTTTCAGGGCTATAGGACCAGGCGACGGTGTTCGGCGGGTTGCGGCTGGGCGGTGGATGTGCGTTTTGTAGAGATTTCTTCCCTGGCGTCGTTGCGCAGCTGGTCAGTTTGCTCCCGCCTTCAAGTGGGTTCCATTGAGGGGAGACTGCCCGGGAAACGCTAGGGAACCCGTTCCATGCTTGCGCCCTTGCCATCCGGATTTAGTCGCTCTTCTGGTCTCTCCCCTCATCTCTCCCTCAAAGGAATCAAGGCAGAAGCAAAAATCTGATGTGTTACACTCACATGACCTGCTCTACTCTTGTGCAAACTATTTTTACTAACTATTTTTACAAACGCTTATTCTCCATATGCTTCATGTTAATCGAGATGTCAATCTTATTGCTAATTTTCTTGAGATGCAAGGGGAATATGGTAAGCTTTAAGCTATAATCAAATATTTTAAGAGCTGGTTGCTATGTAGGGTATTCCATCCTCTTTGCATTACCAAGTCAAAAAAAAATGAATAACGAATTTGAGAAAAAGTATAAGTTTTGGAATATTTAAGGGAATAACAAGCAATATCTCGAAAATGGTTCACTCAACAAAAAAAGTATATGACATAAATTGTGTATTTTAACGCGATCTACATTTTTTGTGTAGCAAAATGTTTATCTCTTATGGTTTACCAGTTATGCAAAAGTCGTTCACAATGAAGAATACTTTCGGGGACATTCCCAGAAAATTCGAGATATACATTTCATTTGTCAGGAAAATATCTTAAAATTTTAATCAAATTCGTTAGAGGCATTTTTGAGAAAACTAAAATTTTCGAAAAAGGTTCCACTGGGTAATCTGGGGTGGGGGGATTTTCTTGAAAACCTTCGTGTCGCATCTCTGGAGGATACTGAACCTAAATACCAAGTTTGGTGTTTATCCGACTGTTCGTTTCTGAGTTATGCTGTTTACAGACACACACACACACAGACACATACACGGACATGTTTCCAAAAATGCTTTTTCTGGATTCAGGGGGTCTCAAAACATATATTTCCGGTGAAATCTCGTATCGAATTTTTGGTTGGAATGCAATACTTCCCCTACTTACTATACGTAGTAGAGAAAGTAATAAGCTTTAGTAGAAATAGTTGTATACGCGTAATAAACGATAGAATATAGAGAAAGTCATGTGAGTGTAACACATAATGTTTTTTTATTCAAGGAGCCTCAAAATGTGATTTCCGGTAAAACTTCCATATCGAATTTTGGGTGGAATGCAATACTTCCTCCGCTCCAACGGCAAATGATGGTTTCCTTAAATCATAGCTGTTGTAATGTAGTTAAAGACTATTATTAGAGAATAGTTGAAAAAATAAAATAAATTAAACACATAGAAACACATGTTTTTTTGAAAGCTGCCGACTTGCTGCCCCGTCCGATTCAAATCCTTTCGCTTTCGAAAAAGTAGAACAAAAGTTTGTGTTTTCGGGTCAAACAGCAGCTCTCAGCAATAGCGGTATCCGATTGGGATTCTCTGTTCAGAGAAGATTTTAAAAAGCGGAGGAATGAATCCATTATATAAAATTAAAGACGCGAGTTTGGGATTAAACCGCAGTTTCTTGATCTCTTGTTGCCAAATCACTGTTTTTGCTCAGTAAAATTGAAATCAAGCATCAATAATTACAGGGATTTCCACAATTTTTGCTATGGCACTGTTCATTAAAAATTGAACATTTCTCGTAAATTGAAGATTTCAACTCCTGGAGTTGAAAAAGTAATAATTTATTAATGGGTTTAGAGGAGAAAACTTTTCATGTTGGAAAAGGGATTTTCAGCACAAAGGGGTAAATCCTTTCCGTTTCCCTTGATTTAGTTTCTGGTTTTAGATCTCTTCATGCATAAATATGGTAACAGTCGTACGAGTTTCTCTATTCATCAATTCACAGTAGGCAGCGAATGAGTCATTCAAAATGAGCACATCCTATGAAGTGGTAGTGTTCTTTAGTACCTTTCACCGTTTGTAACTGCTGCAACATGCTTAGAAAAGAGCGATCAATGAATATTGTAGATATGGGTCCAGAGATCACAGGTTTGATTCCCGGTTGAAGAATAGGAATTTTTATTTATACAGGATTATTCCGCATCCTCCTCAGAATCTGGAAGTATGAGAGTGTAAATGTGTGTATGAATTTATTCTATTCAAAGCCGCCGATGTTGTAGGCGGTATTCACACACACAAACAGCAAACGTCTGGTAATTCTTGATTTTGAATGAGTAATTAATATTACCGTCCATACTAGGCTACCTTGAAGCAAAAAATAGCGCTTTTAAAATGTGTGTTTGTGTGCGAGAGAGAGAGTGTTACATCATTCTTTTACATACTATTTATTTATCTAACGTTGCTTTACGTACGTGGTCATATCGCGACGGATCTGTTAGGAGAGACCTCGTGGCTCGTTGTATGACGTACAGCCACTAACCTTTTAGGTCTCATCCCTCTTCCATACCATCTTGCTTCGTCGTACGTCCACAGACGCCTTAGTTCTAGACAACTCTACTTGTGGGATTAATTGTTCTTTCACACAAGCCTGTGCTGGAACAGGGCTGGAAAGGTAGAATCAGTCGACTGGAAAATTCAATGCCATAGCCGGGATTTGAACCGCGGATCTCCCTGTTTCCGTCCGGTTGCTCTAACCACTGAGCTACCATGGCAACTTGCCGGTAGGCCATTAAACTCTCCAACTGTATATATACACACACACACACACACACACACACACACACACACACTGCGTGATCAAAAGTATCCGGACACCTGGCTGAAAATGACGTACAAGTTCGTGGCGCCCTCCATCGGTAATGGTGGAAGTCAATATGGTGTTGGCCCACCCTTAGCCTTGATGACAGCGTTCACTCTCGGAGGCATACTTTCAATCAGGTGCTGGAAGGTTTCGTGGGGAATGGCAGCCCATTCTTCACGGAGTGCGCAACTGAGGAGAGGTATCGATGTAGGTCGGTGAAGCCTGGCACGAAGTCGGCGTTCCAAAACATCCCAAAGGTATTCTAAATAATTCAAGTTAGGACTCTGTGCAGGCCAGTCCATTACAGGGATGTTATTGTCGTGTAACCACTCCGCCACAGCCCGTGCAGTATGAACAGGTGCTCGATCGTGTTAAAAGATGCAACCACCATCCCGGAATTGCTCTTCATCAGTGGGAAACAAGGAGGTGCTTAAAACATCAATGTAGGTCTGCGCTGTGATCGTGCCACGCAAAACATCAAGGGGTGCAAGTCGCATACCCACACCCTGCCATCGTATCGCCACATTGTGTACCGCGATTCGTCACTCCCTACAACGTTTTGCCACTGTTCAATCGTGTAATGTTGACGCTCCTTACACCAAGCGAGGCGTCGTTTGGCATTTTCCTGCGTGATGTGTGGCTTATGAGCAGCCGCTCGACCATGGAATCCAAGTTTTCTCACCTCACGCCTAACTGTCATAGTACTTGGAGTGGATCCTGATGCAGTTTGGAATTCCTGTGTGATGGTGTGGATAGATGTCTGCCTATTACTCTTTACGACCCTCTTCAAATGTCGGCGGTCTCTGTCAGTCAACAGACGAGGTCGGCCTGTACGCTTTTGTGCTGTACATGTCCCTTCACGTTTCCACTTCACTATCACATCAGAAACAGTGGACCTAGGGATGTTTAGGAATGTGGAAATCTCGCGTACAGACTTCTGACACAAGTGACACTCAATCACCTAACCACGTTCGAAGCCCGTGAGTTCCACGGAGCGTCCCATTCCGCTGTTTCACGATGTCTAATGACTACTGAGGTCGCGGATAATGAGTACCAAGCAGTAGGTGGCAGCACAATGCACCTAAGATGAAAAACGTATGTTTGTGGGGGTGTCCGGATACTTGATCACATAGTGTATATATCTATATATCTATATATATATATATATATGGATAAATGGCAGAGCATTCGCTAATCTAATTATTCTTAATCGAGATGAACTTACATTGCACATTTATGCATTTTATTGTACATATAAGTACACAATAGGCTAGAGCGATGCTCAAGATTTTTAAAAAGCGGATCATCGTGTGATGGTTTGAAAATTTCATGTTTATGACATGACAACCCCCAAAATACGTGATGTGATACATTCACATAGTTTCTCTACCCTCTGTCGTTTATTACTGGGTACACAAAGTATTCTTACATAAGCTTATTTTTCTATCTACCACGTTTTAATTCAAATAAACCTTTGGAGTTATAGCTACATTACACGTTTCCTTATAGATACAAAGAGAACATTGACAGTGAAATGTTTAAGAACTGGACGCTATATGCTGGCCTTAATTCCATACTGTTTCCATGACATCGCGAGAAACACCTCAATGTTGAAAGGACTAAGAGAAAGACCAAGAAATGAACAATTCGAACCTTTAACATTATCTCTGAAACGACTTATGCCACAAGAAACATTTGAAATTAATTGTGTATTTTAAAGTGATCTACATTTTTTGTGTAGCAGGTTTACATCTATCGTTTAACGTTTGCCACTTATACAAGATTATACAAATTCCTTCCGAATGAAAAGGAATTCATTCCCCGTAAATTCAAGATATACATTTTGTTTGTCGTTTAAATATCTGTAATATATGGTGCTTAATTCAAAATGGTTTTGAGGTGTTTTTTAGAAAATAAAACAATTTCCAAAAAATGTTCCATGTAAAGGGTAGCTTAGGATGGGTGGATTTTTTTGAAAATCTTCGCGTCGCGTCTTTGGAACATATTGAACCTAAATAACAATTTGGTATTTGTCCGACTTTTCGTTTTTGAGTTATGCTGTTCACAGACAGACTCACACATGGACATGTTTCCAAAAATGCTCTATTTGGATTAAGGGCACCTTAAAACTTGTACTTCCGGTGAAATCTCAGTATGGAATTTTTGGTGGAATGCAAAACTTTCTCTACTTACTATACTAATAGCGACTTACCACTTGAAAAATGTATAGTTATTTGAAAATTTAAACCAATAAGGAAGAATACCTCGAAATTTATTGACACCACAACAAATTTTATTTGGCAAATTGTGTGCTTTAACTAGATATACATTGTTTTGTGTGCGTAGCAAGATGTTATCTACCTCCTACGATTTGCCAATTACACAAATATCATTCAGAATGAAGAAGTCTTCACAGGCTATTTCCATAAAATCAAGATATACATGTTATTTGCCATGCAAACACGTTAAACATCTGTATTTTACAGTGGCTTAGCTTGATACCGTGTTCTGGGTATACTAGATTTTAAAATTCGAATTTACAATTTTTTAAATGATGCACAAATTCCCATATATTAGTGTTTCATAAAATAGTGTGAATTCTCCATATCGATTCGATTGTTATTATTATGGGGCAGTATTTTTAACACTTAAATGATTTCAGTCTAATTATATAATATGTAAATTCAATAACATCCCGCTTTGAAGCAATATGTGTATGTAATAATTTGTAAAATGTATGTAACAGTCATTGCATATGCTTATATTATTGTACCCATGTGTAATAATGTTATGTGAATATATTACGTAACTTAATAATGTAGGAGTTGTGAGAAATAGGTCAAAAGTTGCTAACAAAGAGGTAACAATGAGGTAACTTTGAGTCAATAATGAGTAAGAAAGTTTAACATTACTACTTGTGATTCTTGGAGTAACAATAATGTAATTTTAGTGACAGTTTATAAAAATAGCCAATCAACTTTAGTTAAATGCAGGTATTCTATTGGAGTACGATTAGTCAATCAGAGACTTGAAATATAGCAAAATTTACAAATCTAGAAGTCAGTTGCCTGCAGACTGTGCTCATAACTGGATGCGTTGATTGTGCGTCCTCGAGAGGTTTAATACGTATTCGTGTGAGACGAAAATAGTAAACGTGTTAAAAAGTGTAATTAATTAATTAATTAATAAAAATAATCTCACAGCTCTCTATATCAGTGAAGTGTTATTTTAATCGTATCAAGTATTAATAAAAGGAGTGAAGTAAAATTATAATCTGTGTAAGCCTACATTCTTAGTCGTATCACAAACCTGCCTAAGAGAAACGTGTCTCTAACAAATACTGACGCAGCCTAGGCAAACATAAATATTAAATATTTAAAGAAACAGTTTAATTACAAAGTTAATATTTCTTTAAACTTGGGGCAAAGGTCACCTGAAAATACATTTCGGGCTAAGTCTATCGGAAACGGTTTACTATACGTGCCGTTGCAACTACTACAAGTTCAGCTCCCCAACAGTTGAAATATAATACAGCATCTACAAACTGACTTTCAATACGTAGCAGCAACTAACTACTTCAATTATTATTATTATTATTATTATTATTATTATTATTATTATTATTTGTTGTTTTAGTAGGCATTAGCATCACTACTAATTGCTGAAATTCACTGAACATACATTTTAAACTAAACTAGATTATAAATATATAGCATTAGGTGTAACTTTACAAACCATTGTATGATTGTAAATCATGGAAACAATGTAGGTACTCAGATTTTCTTGTATATAAGCTCCAGACGGCGATTTCTACTGCAAGCGTTTCTTTCAATGTTTTTAATATTTGATATTCCTTCAACACTTCATTCCTTTTCCCCGCTAGAAAGCAAACATACAAAGCAATACACTTTGTTATGAATGTAACTGTCAGTTAACTAATTAAATTTATTGTACCAGGATGTTTGAAATGTCCGCTTTTTTTATACTTTTCCTGGAAGACAATGCCAAGCTTAGGAATTGGTCTTTTGCCTTTAAGTTCACACTTTTTCTCATAAGATAGAGTGCAAGAATGAGTTTTTAACAAGTAATCCACTAAATTGATGGAATTGTCCATATTTTTAAAATCATAAATAAAACACGCACAATGAAAATAATGTACAGGTTTACGTAAAATTAACACTTTACTGCATTTCACGGTTGCACGCACATAATGCTGGTTCACCTATAACTGAGGAATGAAATGTTTATGTTACACTGCCTTGCCCTACTCTTGTCACCAACCTCTATTGTCCTGTTTCCGGACCTTCGACAGAGCAGGTACACAGAAACTAAACACCTCATTAAACGTGTTAACTCTCTGCAGCTGCCTTTGTGCCCTTAATTTACAACAAAATACAGGCAAGTCTTCCTACAACGAGAGGTCGAAATTTATTGGGAAAAGCTATATAAGTCCACTCTTGATGAAACTTGCACTCGCTCAGCCATCCCAGTCTCTACTCGACTTTGCTGCCGCATCATGAGATTTCTAAGCACGCAGCACTACAATCTGACACATAGCATTAGGAGTTGGGGCGTTGGGGTAAGCAGCGGTGAAGGTGGTTGTATTACTTAGTTTTCCATCACTTGTCTGAGGCTGTCTTTATTCATATGTTTAAAAATGTACCTAGTTTCTAGCCAATTTATTTATGTAGACTCAGTCTCAAAGTCTACCCTTAAGCTACGCCACTGGTATTTTAATAAAAATCGTTATTATTTTTGAGGAAAACTAAATATCGAAAACGTAACATATGACTGTCCATGTTCCCTTTGTATCCATAACGAAATCTGTAATGTAGCTATTTCTGCAAAGGTTTATTTGGATTAAAATTTGGTAGATAGAAAAATGATCTTGTGTAAGAATAATTTGTATATCCACTAATAAAAGATAGAGGGTAGAGAAAGTCATGTGATTGCATTACATCAGATTTTTGCGTTACACTGTTCAAACATACACAAATATTTTTTCTAAAAATATTTATTATTATTATTATTCAGGCAGTCTCGAAATGTGTATTTCAGTTGAAAAAGTTGTTATTGCGTTTTTGGATGGAATGCAACACTTCCTATACTTACTATAGGTAAGTAGTACAGGAAGTAAAAATAATCTAACTATATTTGATTATTACTATTTTTGGAAAACACTACATTCAATTTTATAAGCATTATTTCTGACAAGTATTGTTGTATACAAAATATTTTAGGCTCAATATTTAAGGACGTATACAGAAAGTTCTTTACTATTAGTGTGCGTAAATCACTTACCTTGAAAAACTGTATAGTTCCGATCGCATTGCAAGCATTAGTAAGAGAAACAGATTCGTGTACTATAAAAATCTTTTACTTACGTTTTAATTATTATTAACATTCCAGTAAACACTTTAATTCCGGTTTTGAAAACATCACAACACGTACATTGCACAGAGATGAAGAGAAGGCGGTAGAGGGATAGAGAGTCAGAGAATGGAAGATATAATGGAAAGGGAGAGAGGTGAGAACGGAGACCGAGAGAGAGCGGAATTAGAGGGTGATAGTGGGTCAGGGAGAGGGCAAAAGAAAGAAGGAGGAAGTGAGACAAAGTGAAAGAGAGAGAGCCATCCGCAATGTTCACCATACCGCGAGCAGATCTGTGGGTCTGCTAGTAAGAAAATAAGGAATCCTATACTATTTAACAAGTCATCATTGTCATGTGTGTGGCGGGGAGGGGGATAAATATTAAAAATGGTATTTAAGTTCAGATCTCCCAAGGATGTCACATAAAGATTTTCGAGAGAATCTGCAAACCCAAAGCTACTCTCTAAATGAAAACAGGTTTAATGATTCTGATTAAATCACCATACGTATTTGCATAAGTAAACCGAGCACGGTGGCGCCGCGGTAACGTGTGTGACTTGCATTCGGGAGGTCCCGAGTTCGATTTCCGGCGACCGCCCACTCTGACCCATGGGTCATTCGTGATTTCTCCAGGGTCGGCAGGCGAATGCTGGGGATGGTTTTTTTTCTCTACCGCGCTTCCCTTTCATTCCGTTCCTTCTCATCTTTCAGGTATGCTTCTAGGTTTCAGGGCGTATGGCGGTGCCGGAAAGATGGCGCGGATGTAGCTCGATGGAAAAGTATTCCTCGTGGATACCAAAGAGCTGGTGGCGCGCTCTCTCGGCGGCTCCAGGAATGGAACGAGTCTGCAAGTTTGGAAATATTAGGAACCTCCGCGCGTCTCTGTTGCCTGTCTGCCTACGGCCTGTAGCCTGCTGTGGTTCCTTCACTTCATCCCTTCGTCCTGGAGGGTATTAGCCACAATAGATCTCGCGGTGCGCGAGGTGTCCCCCTCAGTTGCACCACCTGTAGTTATACCTTGCATGGGAATGATCCGCCAATTGCAGCATCATTTTGGAAGCAGCCTATTGCTTTGTATTTTTTTAAACTAGTCATATTTCATGAAAACAATTGTGCAATAATATAAGAAATCCTTCAAGTTGGATACTAGGCGTAGCTGTTATGGTGCAGATATGTGCATATGGGAATCATGGCAAATATCGAGCATTGTGCGGTTATTCAGCACTTCGTAAGGAAGTGTATAAATGCAAAAGAAGTGCATGCTTATATGACGAACATTAGCAAACTCCGCGCCAACATTTTCAACCATTCAAAGTGGACCACGGAGTTTAAACGTGGCCGTGAAAGCTTGGAAGATGCACAAATCCGTTACGATAATAGATATGAGCAACAAGGTACCAACAAGCTTCTGCAGGATCGCCTAATAAAGGTGTCCGAAACTTCTGAAGCTCTGGGAATCTCAGGGGATTGTAATATTTCACATTTTGAGATAAGTGTTGGGCATGAAAAAATTAGCTGCAATATGGGTGCCGCGACTGCTGACTCCGAGTCAAAAGCGATTCAGAATGCAACTCTCTGTGAAAAATTTGCCTCATTTTCAAAAAGATTCCATCAACTTTATGCGTCGATTTGAAACAAGTTGTGAACTACCTGAAATAAAACAGCAATCTAAGCAATGGAAACACCAAGATTCTCCATCACCAAAGAAGGCAGTGTGAGTTAAATCGGACGGAAAAATCATGGATCATTTGGGTTGCCAAGGGTGTGCTGATAGTTGATTATCTTCCAACAGAAGCGCATTAGGCTAACCTTCTGGGCAAAGCTTCAAGACAATGCTCGCCTTCACACATGTTCTTTTGCTACCGTGAAAATCAACGAAGAGGATATGAATTTTTGTCACATTTACCTTATTCCCGTGCCTTAGCTCTATCACTTCCATCTGTTTCCTAATCTGAGAAACGCGTGCACTATAGACCTGTGTATTAACTTTGGAAATATTTTGTAGCCTATGTTCATTGGTAAGAAGGCTGCTTTTCAATGGTGTAAGAATTATCGTAATCTGTTGTATTGTTTTCTGCACACACACACACTGTTATTCAGGTGTATTAATTACCATTGATTATCTGATCGCTGTGTTTTGTTTCAGGATCAGCCATAGCGTTCAAGCAGGACCCGGGGATCAACTTGTCGAGCATCAAGCAGCAGCTATTGGGAGATGGTGACTGCGCAGCTTATGTCAGACGACAGCTTAGCTTGGCCGAGATCACTCATGGTCTGCCACTCAACAATGAATACGAGTTGGTTCCGTTCTCACATTTCACCTTCTCACGTGTCTACCCAATTGATCTGGGCTTGGGCAAACGTGTTGTCGAGAAACCCATCGGCTTCAAGCGCAAGGATCTGCTGGAGGCACTCGTTAAGGCCATCGAGTTCCTCAACAGAAACTCTTCATCTACATCATCTTCAGCGGCCTTATCGTCATCCTCAACCTCATCCTCGTCGTCCCCTCAGACAGCAACCTCTGATCCACAGAGGTACACGTTAGACGACTTCCTGGAGGGTCTGTACAGAACTGAGCCCACAACAGGCACGCAGTATGAGATGTACTTTAGGACAAAGAACGTTAGTAACAAGAGCCACGTGGACTCTAGCAATAGTGCAGGTGTTACTAAGGTGGTGCTGATGAGGCCGTTCGCTCCTTTGCAACCAGTTTACACAGAGAAGTTACCAAGTGCGCGTGACCGCGAGATGATACATGTGATATTGCCGCTATCAGGTCGCACGTCCACTTTCCAAAGTTTCATGGACAAATTCGTCAAGATCGCGTTCCGTAACGACAGGCGCGTTCAGCTCACAGTGGTTTACTTCGGCGAGGAGGGTTTGGCGGAGGCGAGAGCAATCATGAGCAGAGTGTTAATGTCACGTGGTAGTGGTGGTAATAGTGGCAATCTTCGTCTCCTGGCACTCAACGAGACTTTCTCTCGGAGCAAAGGACTCCGTGTGGGTGCCGAGAGGACTTGGGACGCTTCGACATCAGATGTCCTTCTCTTCATGTGTGACGTGGACGTGGTGTTCAGTGCGCGTTTCCTAGATCGCTGTCGCTGGAATACGGACCCTGGACGTAAGGTGTACTACCCCGTAGTGTTCTCGCTGTACAATCCCCATGTCGTCTACACTCTTCAGGGTAAAGAAGTGCCCTCAGAAACAGACCAGCTAGTCATCTCTCGCGACACCGGCTTCTGGAGGGACTTCGGATATGGCATGACGTGCCAGTACAGGTAGATATCTCTTTTATTAAACATATTCTTTCGCCTATTGTACCCTTTCACCAAAGCAGAAGGTATCCTAATATCCAACTATTCTGGAATGTCATGAATATAATTTTTTGGATTGGTTTCCAGTCGCTGATGTTAGTTACCCGTTTCGCAGTTCTATGATTTGGCCGCTGCAGCCTTCCAAAATCCATTGAAACATGTTTCTCTTTTTGGGACAAAATATATGGTGCAACAAAAACACCTCACTATGTTTAAAGGAAATAAAATTACAGTGAAAATAGTAATAAAAAATCTAATGTGTTACACTCACATGACTTTCTCTACTCTTGTTCAAACTATTTTTACAAACGCTTATTCTCCATATACTTCATGTTAATCGAGATGTTAATCTTATTGCCAATTTTCTTGTAGACGCAAGGGGAATATGGTAGGCTTTAAGCGATAGTCAAATATTTTAAGAGATGGTTGCTATGTGGAGTATTCCATTCTCTTTGCATTACCAGCACAAAAAAATGAATAACGAATTTGAGAAAAAGTATAAGTATTGGAAAATTTAAGGGAATAACAAGCAATATCTGGAAAATGTGTAATAATATAATGTGAATATATTACATAATTTAATAATGTAGGAGCTGTGAGAATAATAAGTTAAAAGAGGTAACAATGAGGTAACCTTGAGGCAATAATGAGTAAGAAAGTGTAATAATACTACTAGTCATTCTTGGAGCAACAACAATGTAATTTTGTGACAGTTTATAAAATAGCCAATCAACAACCAGAAAAAGCTTTAGTTAAATGAAGGTATTCTATTGGATTAGGAGTAGCCAATCAGAGACTTGAAATACAGGAATTTACAAGTTTAGGCGCTAGAAATATTGTCAGTTGTCTGCAAACAGTGTTCCTAACCGGACGCGAGACACATCCTCGAGAGATTTAATACATGTTCGTGTGAGACGAAAATAGTTTTACTTGTTAAAAAGTGAAATTAATTAATAAAAAAGAATCTCACAGCTCTCTATATCAGTGAAGTGTTATTTAAATTGTGTTAAGGATTAATAAATGTAGTGAAGTTATAATCTGTGTATGCCTACATTCTTGTCGCATCACAACCCTGCTAAGAGAATCGCGTCTCTAACAGAAATACTGACGCAGCCGAGGCAATCATAAATATATAATAATTAAAGAAACAGTCAAATTACAAAGTAAACGTTTTTTTAAACTTGGGGCAAAGGCCACCTGAAAGTACATATGGAGCGAAGTCTACCGGAAACTTTTTACCATACGTGCGGTTGCAACTACTACAAGTTGGGTCCCCAACAGTTGAACTACAATACAACTCCTTCAATACAAACTACTTCACCCTACAACAGAAACATTCAGTGAATGTGATTTGCATTACATTTTGGAAACCACCAGCATTTTTACACAACATGTAATAGTTTAGAGAGAACACGGAGCTTTAAGCCGGCTCCACACATGAGTTATTCCTATGCGATTATCGCAGGTGTGGATGAAATATTCGTATTCATGCACAAACAATTTACTTATGTATGAATAACGAGTCCTGTTCGGCTTATAGGTGTATTTGACTCACTTTATTGGACGAATATTCGCCTGAGGATATGTTGGTGCATGTCTTCACACTTCGGTAAAAAATGTTTGTGGTAGATATTATTCTTTTTACTCTCAATCCATTTCCCAATAAAGTGGCCAGATGATGGTATAAAGCCTTTGGAGCTTTTTAAATTTGGGTGTTGTAATATGAGAAAGTGTTTTATTTACGTATAATAGCCTCACGCTTGGGAAGCCAACTTGAAGTGGTTATTGTCTTTAGGAGTTGGTTGATAATTACGTAGGAGTTTGCACCACGCTTTGGTCGTTAGTTTGAAATAGATTGTTTGTTACGTAATAAGCTGCTACGTATGAGAAGCCGATTTGAAGATGTATTTTTGTTGTTACGCTCCAAGTTTAAAAAATATGTTTTTAACTTTGTTATTAAACTGATTCTATAGATAGTATTTATATTTGTTATTGCCTCGGCTGCGTCAGCATTACTTTAGAGACACGTTTCTCTTAATCAGGGTGTGGTGTGACAAGAATGTAGACATACACAGATTTTAAGTTTTAAATTCACTTCTTTTTATTAATTCTTGACACAAATTAAATAGCACTACACTGATATTAAGAGCTGTGGGATTCTTTTATTTAATACTTGAACTTTGTTATCGCGTATACATAATTTTCGTTTCATACGAATACGTAATATTTCTTTAGAGAACACATCTTCCATCCGGTCACTACCAAGGTCTGCCAGCAAATGAACATATTTCAACCATCCAAACCCGTAAACGTTTGTATTTCAAGTCTCTGATTGGCTCATCCTAGTCCAATAGAATACCTACATTTTACTAAAGCTTTTTCTGACTGTTGATTGGCTAATTTTAAACTGTCACAAAATTTATATTATCGTTGCTCTAATCATGACTAGTAACATTTAAACTCTCAAACTCATTATTGCCTCAAAGTTACGTCATTGTTAGCAACTTTAAACTTATTATTCTCACAGATCTTACATTATTAAATTACGTAATGCATTCACATAACATTATTGAACTGTTTACAATAATATAAGCATATGCAATGACTGTTACATACATTTTTAGAAATTATTAGATACATATTGCTTGCAGGTGGGCTGTTATTGAATTTACATATTATATAATTTAATTGAAATTATTCAAGTGTTAAAAATACTGCCTCAAATATGGTACTCAAAACCGAAAGTAATAAAAACAGATATGCAATGTCAGATGCCTGGAAAATAACTCAAGAGAAATACAGTTGTATCTGCTCCTCTGGAGAATTAAAGAAGAAAACTTATACATACACTTGTTTTGACTGTTAAATGTTGCTTAACTTCTTGGGGTCATATCACCATGGTTGTTGTAGTTTCGTTGATTCACTTGAATCAGCGTATACCAGGCAGATGGCCTTCGTTGTGTATTCACCTTCCTGCACCATCTGCTAGAGGAACTTGCTGATCTTATTCGCGTAATCGCATTCCTGTACCATCTACCTGTTCTGTTAATATTGTACTTTGGTGGTATGTGCGTGTTGGAGAAGCAGAAGTGCTGACTGTTCTTTGAGTGTCCCGGCATTGCAATGTTGAACATAAGGTGTTAGTTGCGTAGTCGCCTTCCTGTGCCAAATATGTTTGTTTATTTATTTCGTTCTGTAGGTTGAACTTGGATCGTGGTAATGAATATCCAATCCGATATTTCGATATTTACCTAGCAGCTTGAGGGAAATCATGAAAAAACCCGTTAGATTAACCGGTGCAACGATTGGAACCCGCGACTTGTCAAATGCAAGCCACAGGCTGAGTCTAAGCCATCTCACTCAGTAAATGATACACCTAAGAATTTTTTAAAATATATGCATAGTTATGATACTTTTGGAATGATACAGAAAATACGAAGGGTATTTTAAAAGTAAGGTCCGTTTTACAATAAACTACGAACTACTAAATAGTTTGCTATAGTTTATCTTTTACCCAAGTCTTCAAAGGTTATACCTTTTCTATCGGGTATTAAAGATTTTATAAGGTTTGTCTTAGCGTAGCATAAATATATTGGAACTCTTTACAGACTTTCGCCACCAGTTCACCTAGGAAACGTGTAGCTGTTTCTGGAGTTAATTTTTTGTATTGAAAATGAGTTGTGATAATCTCTAGGGGACATTTGCGGCACTTGTGTGAAAGCTTCTTTAAAGCCGCTTGTACACGATCACATTTTTGTCAAATTCAATACAAAAGTTGTCACAACTTTTCTTGTCAAATTACATCCAATACTTTTAAAGTCTTTGCAAGTCTCGAAAGCAAATAAGGACATGCTTTAAAGGGTCAAAGATTTCACAATGATTTGATGGATTTGGGCAGTGAAATGCGAGTATTCACAGTGAGTCACGAAATCTGCAACATGGCTGTAAGCGAAAAGTAAATAGAAATGGCTACCCGGCCAAGGTATGTCGTATGCGAACTGATTAGGTTATACATAAGCTGGCCATGTCTGTACGCCGACGGCTCCGTGGATTATCACAAGATGGAGCAGATGAAGGCATATGAAGAAATAATTGCCAGGCAGTTTTCCGAACTAAGTATACATTAATGTAATGTTATATAGTGTGGTTAGCCTACCAGTTGGTGTTATTTTCATTGTATTCCACACTCGTAATCTGATTTCATTGGATATAATACGTGAAAGTGCTACATAATATTAGTAAAGAATAATATTTAATTGCGAATTGTTATACTGTGACGCAAATACTAAATTGCTCTGTGTGTGATAAATTATCAATTTGTTCTGAAGGGTTTCATTTGGCGAAGAGACAACTTGTAAGTACACATTTTTACATTGTCAAGTCTTTTCCTATCTTGTCACATATTGAAAAACATTTCACGATTTGTCTTGTAAATCATTGAATTGAAAAAAAAAAGTTTGATCGTGTACAAATCGTCTGTTTTGGCAAACATCACATTAACTTGCGGATTCATAATTATTTCCTTTCAGCTTCTCTGATCAAGATCTAACTTCTGGACCACTAGCTTCAATTCCCATCTCCTGAAACTAGCGATAGCAATAACACAGTTGCTCCTCCCATGGAATCTGAAACGGCAACTCTAGGCCGAGCCCGAGGAATAGAATTATTAATAATTCGGGTAATTACTTTTTAGTGAAATTAAATTATGCTATGTACAACTGTTTTCTTTTATTGCCTATGTAGCTTAAGAAGGCTGATTTAATGATATATTTGTATTTATGTTACTAATATTAGAGGAGTAACAAATTGTTTAATGTATATAATTTAAGCGCTATGTTAAAATACTGTCCACGACGAGATATTTCAGATGCAGGAAAAGTGTCTCCGAAGGCAACAAGTGAGTTTTACGATGTCTCTCAGGTAGCAAAAGTATTGTTCGTACAGCGAGGGTGTAGAGCCTTTGTCCTTTTGTACGTAATTCGCCGTGACCGGAGTGAGTGAGACAACAAGCTTAACGTTAAAATTAGGGAAAGCCGCGATTTCATGTTAAAATTGAGTAAGAGGGGGTGGAATAGGACCAATGAGATCCAAGTAAACCGATATGAAATAGCGAGACGCTTTGAGCGGCGCGAAAAATGCACCAATAGGAAATTAAGTAGCCTAAGAAGCCCGTGATAAATAGATCTGCTAAGACCAAAGATCGAGGAGTTACTTCGAAACTACAGGCAGAGAATGATGCTGCCGGATATTTAAGAGATGTCGCGCCAAAAGTTAGTGAATTAAGACCGGTTTCGCTACACACATAAGAATCGCTACGAGTAAAGAGATTTGTTAAATATATAAACTTCGCGTCATATCAGCGCCGTGTTTCAACAACAGTGGACAGTGTTTTAACGGCGACAATATCAGTGTTGTGAACTACTAGAAGTAACAAAATAAAGACAACAGTGGTGTTGTCTTTTTGTAACTGAAGCAGTCTATTTCTCTCCGTTACCACACCCGAGATCTACGTTTCCTTTACCGAGGAAAAGTCCCTGCTCTTACATATTTCAGTAATTACTACAGCTAGCCGAGGATAGAGACGCAGAGAATCAGCCCACGTCGAACATCTGTAGTCTACGCGGAGGCTGCAGAAAGGTAAGCCGTGAGCTACGGGAATTATGAACCAGAACAACTTCGGACAGGAGGTGCTGCTGCCGCAAACCTTAGACAGAAAAGCGCATCTGAGTAACTACACGATTGTTTTGTGGATTGGCGGCGAACTTCTATAATGAGGAGCAACCAAAATTTATTCCGCAATAGAATGAGAATATAATCGATGGTGAAAACTGTGTGGAAAGAAAGCTTAAGTTTTACAGAATGGAATAAAGATATTAGATAGGCAAAATTTTCAGTAGTTCTTATGTAATTACATAACGGACCCTTCTTTAAAAGCATCCCTCGAATTATCACCTGTATTAGCTACATTGTTCGTATTTACCGCTACTATTCTCATACAATTGCAATAAGTCTCGGTAATATAATTTTGTGACGTAATGGTGGCGACGACGCCATCGGCGCCTTCATCAGGCATCACGTAAGAGATGGAGACATAGCACAGGATGACATCGAGAGGCTTACAGGTTGCGTTAGCTGGAAGATGGTAAAAGGATGACATTATCAGACATGTAATTTCTGATCCCAAACCTTATATTTTTACTCTTTATAATTTAAACTAAACTACATTTCACAGGCAAATAATTGGGTGACGGAGGAAGTCTGACGCGCCATCAACGTCGTGCCTGGCGCCTATGTCGAGGTTGCAAATTAGCACTAAGTAAATTTTAAGGTAGTGACTAGCAAAGAGACCTGCTAAGCACGTAATCGGTCAAAAAGTCCTAAATGTAAACACCCGACAAAATGCCGATTAATGCATAGCTAGTAACTGACGTAAGCGTATGTCAGCAGAAATTACTTAACTCACGCACATGTCGGGCATGAAGTGATCTTTACCCTAAACGGCGTGCTACCAAACCTCTCCAACATCCGGGAAATGACTCGCAAGAAATCTAAAGCCAATTTCCTGGAATTACTTAAATTTTGTCCTAAATGTCTCGGACTTTATAAAAAATTATTTATCACAATCCTTTAAAACAAAATTGTAATTGTCATAATATTGTAAGACTACGTTCACATTATAACAAAATGTAGCCTTGTACTCGGCGCGTGGAAGAAATTTAAGATTAGCAGAATCCGGTGCATCAAAGAGAGCGAGAGGTTAGTGCTCTGATGCGTGGCTCTATTCGCAGAGCATAAGGGCGAATGGTCACGTTTCAACGCTTGAGAAGGCCTTAAATAGGTATCACTATTCAGTTTCAGATAAGCATTCGGCTACCCATGAAACGGAGCGAAATTCCAGTTTCGAATGCGTGGAATGTTCCTTGTTAGTTTGTCGTTTAACGTAACGCTTGAGTTACCGTGGGGAGACGGTACGCGTATTAAATCCTCTCATCTGACTCGGTTATCTCTGTAAAGCTTCAAGGCTTCAAGGTAGCTTGCGGTAAGAGCATAGGTACAAGCAGCCAAAGTTTGAGTCTGAATTTTTACTTTCCCTACCGCGTACATACATGGTAGGTAGAGAAGGTGTTGCATTCCACCCAAAAATTCGATACCGAGGTATATGTTTTGTATATGTATATGTTTTCAGACCCCTTCAACCCCCAAAAAAGCATATCTAGAAAAAGGTCCGTGTGTATGTCTGTGAACAGCATAACTCAAAAACGAAAAGTAGGATAAATACCAAAGTTGGTATTTAAGTTCAGTATCTTCCAAGGATGCAACACGAAGAACTACAAGAAAATTCACCCACCAGCTACCCTTTACTGAAACATTTTTTGAAAATTTTGATTTTGTAAAAGTGATAAAAATATCACATAATTAAAGATACTTACATGACAAATAAAATGTATATCTTGAATTTTCTGGGAATAGCCGCTTTATTCGTAAGAAATGTTGCATATTATTGTATAACTGGTAAACGTTAAGCGATAGACGAAATCTTCTTCTTTTTTCTGTGTTTAACCTCCTCTTATGTAGGACATACACCCCCCAGGACTTACAGGCGGGTGCCTGGGTTCAGAGGCCCGTCGAGGAGCAGACACTCATGGATTAGACAGAATATCCAGGATGGGTGTATGGGATGAAGGAAGTAGATGAAACGAAATGATGGTGAAATGGATGGAGCAGTTGGTGGAATGAGTGGCGGGGGAAACCGGAGAACCCGGAGAAAACCCGCCCACACGCCGCTTTGTCCACCACAAATCCCACATGCGGGTCCCTGGGATTGAACCCGGGCCGCCTCGATGAGAGGCAAGTGGTCTAACCACTCGGCCACGGCGCCGCCTGGTAGACGAAATCATATTACATAAACAATGATCTTTTAAAACACACAATTTATTTCAAATGCTTTTTCTGTGGCAAAAGCGATTTATGAGATGTCGGTTATTAATTTGCCAATTTTTTTTTATTTCCGTTTATACCCGGCGTTTAACTACATTGGTCTTATCGGCGGCCTTCCCTTTGGAACTTATTGCCAATTGGCAATGGTGTTAACTCGTGTAACTCTTGTCGTTGGGTTTCTTGCACTTTGGGTATTTTAATCATTAGATTACACACGCACATTCACACTCATACTTCCAGACTCTGGGGAGGATAGGAAATAATCTTGGCTAGAGAAAAATTCTCATCCCCAGTCGGGAATCGAACCCAGGACCCCTCGCACAGGTGCTCTGCCGACTGAGTTACGGGGCCAGCCGTGTTGAATTGTTCATCTCTTGATCATTCTTTAACGTCCTTTCAACATTCAGCTGTTTCTCGCGATTGCATGGAAGCAGTATGGAATTTTAAGGCCAGCATATAGCGTCCAGTTGTTAAACATTTGACTGTCGCTGTTTGACTCTTTGTATCCATAACGAAATGTGTAATGTAGCTGTTTCTGCAAAGGTTTATTTGGAATAAAATAGTAGATACTCGTAAGAATGAGCTTTGGTAAGAATAGTTTATAAACAACACAAGGTAGAGAAAGTCATGTGAATGCATTACATCAGATTTTTACTTTCTCTACTACTTATAGTAAGTAGGGGAAGTATGGTACTCCACCCAAAAATTCGATACTGAGATTTCACAGGAAATACATGTTTTCAGACCCCCTGAATCCAAAAAAACATTTTTGGAAACATGTCCGTGTGTGTGTCTCCCTCTCTCTCTCTGTATGTGTGTGTGTGTGTGTGTGTGTGTGTGTGTGTGTGTGTGTGTCTGTGTGTCTGTGAACAGCATAACTCAGAAACGAACAGTCGGATAATCACCAAACTTGGTATTTACGTTCAGTATCTTCCAGAGATGCGACACGAAGGTGGTTGAGTGAATCATTTTCGAGATATTGCTTATTATTCCCTTAAATATTCCATACTTTTTCTTAAATGGGAATTCGTTATTCATTTTTTTTATGTCCTGGACATACAAAGAGAATGGAATACTCCACATAGCAACCAGCTCTTAAAATATTGGACTATCGCTTAAAGCCTAGCAATTCCCCTTGCATTTACAAGAAAATTAGCAATAAGATTAACATGAAGCATATGGAGAATAAGCGTTTGTAAAAATAGTTTGTACAAGAGTAGAGAAAGTCATGTGAGTGTAACACATCAGATTTTTCAAGTCTGATCAAGTTTCCAACTTGGTATCCACACGTGTCTATTGCGAATGAACAATTATCAAAATCATAATACAATAATTTCAATAAGAATACGGGAGCAGGTGAAGGAGGTTTATAAAGCCACCCGTGAAGCTAAGCCAGCTGGTGAAGTATAAGTGAGACTTGAGGTGTAACTGAAGAAAAAGTAGTACCGTGACGTGCTCATCCCAGATGGACACGATATTTTGGCCATAAATCATTATCACGCCCGAGATAATGAAACTGCTCCGAGTGTCGCAAGATAAATTGCCCCACGGGACCATGCCTGCCACTTGTCTGGAACAGCTACACTCAAGTCATTAGTCTCCTCAAATTCGCACTCCAGAAGACAAGCCTCTCACTTCTTGTTTTGTGTATCAGCACCTGGTACACTCGCCCACCAAAGTATCCAGTGGGCGCGATCTCTCCTTGTTCACTACTGACCAGTGGAGACGAAGTTAAAGGTGGGTTCGCTTGAAACACTTCACCGCTGTTGTTCTTTGCCATCATGTCTTGAAGTAGTATTGTTCTTTACGTTGTTTGCTGCTACGTATGAGAAGCCGATTTGAAGTAGGAGTTGTATTATATTTCAACTGTTGGGGAGCCGAACTTGTAGTAGTTGCAACCGCACTATGGTAAACAGTTTCCGGTAGCCTTCGCCCCAAATATACTTTCAGGTGGCCTTTGCCCCAAGTTTAAAAAAAATATTAACTTGTAATTTGACTGTTTCTTTAAATATTAAATATTTATGTTTGCCTCGGCTGCGTCAGTATTATTGTTAGAGACATGGAAGTCTTGGCAGGGTTGTGATACGATTAAGAATGTAGGCTTACACAGATTTTAAGTTTTAATTCACTCCTTTTTATTAATCATTGACACAAATTAAATAGCACTTCACTGATATCGAGAACTGTGAGATTCTTTTATTTAATACCTGCACTTTTTAACACGTATACTGTTTTCGTCTCACACGAATACGTAATTAATTTCTCGAGGTCACATCTCGCGTCTGGTTATGATCACTGTCTAGAAGCAACACGTCTGGTTATGAGCACTGTTTGCAGGCAACTGACTAGATTTCAACCGTCTAAACCGGTACATTTCTGTCTCTGATTGGCTAATCCTACTCCAATAGAATACCTTCATTTAACTAAAGCTTTTTCTGGTTGTTGATTGGCTATTTTTAAACTCACTAAAATTACATTATTGTTACTCCAAGAATCACAAGTAACATTTAAACTTACTAATTCATTATTGCCTCATGGTTACCTCGTTGTTACCTCATTGTTAGCAACTTTTGACCTATTTCTCACAGCTGCTACATTATTAAATTACGTAATGCATTCACATAATATTATTGAACATGTTTACAATAATATAAGCATAAGCAATGATTGTTACATACATTTTACAAATTATTACATACACATATTTCTTTAAGGTGGGCTGTTATTGAATTTACATATTGTATAATTTGACTAAAATCATTTAAATGTTAAAAATACTGCCTCAGTCTATATTGTTCATACTTTTTCTACTACGTACTTACAGCAAGTACAGGAAGTTTGTTTTCCCCTATTTATTTTACGTCGCTTTAATTACGTGGCCATATCGCGACGGGTCTATTACGAGATACCTCGTGGATGAATGACTGGGGGGCAGTTAGTCTTCTAGGTCCCAACATGCATTTCAACGGAAATGCATGTTTTGAGGCCCTGTGAATCCAGTGTGCATGTACAACGGCAGTCCCAGAAGTACCCGACTTGACGTGTATATAGCGGTTGTGGTTTCAAACAAATGACTGTGGTAGAAAGTACCACCCTTAAAAAGCTTAAGTTTCAAGTTTGACCATGCTACGTTGTTTAGTAATTGCTTGGCAGCCATTAATAGTGAAATCTTTCAGCGAATTTTAAACATGAATAAAACTGTTCATCGTTATGTGATACAATACTTTCATTTGAAAGGTCTTAGTCCAACTAATATTAAAGCTGAGCTAGATTCTACTCTGGGGGTCTACTCCTTCGTTTACAACAGTAAAATATTGGGTGGCAGAGTTTGAGCGAGGCCGTACGAGCTGCCAAGACGAACATCGCGGTGGTCGAACACATGAGATGATCACGCCAGAAACTGTGAAGAAAATTCACAAAATGGTATTGTATGACCGTCGACTGAAAGTGCGCGAGCTAGCAGACATTGTAGGTATTTCAAAAAGTGCTGTACATTGCATACTGACTGAAAATTTAGACATAAGAAAGCTGTGCGCAAATGGGTGCCGTGTTTACTCAAAATGAAACAAAAGCAGCGTCGTGAGGATGTTTCAATCGAGTGTTTGGCAATGTTTCACTGCAATAAAGCCGAGTTTTTGCCTCGGTTCATAACCATGGATGAAACATGGGTCCGTCATTCACACAGGAGACGAAGAAACAGTCAAAACAGTGGACTGAAAGGGGAGAATCGGCTCCAAAGAAGACGAAGAAGGTTCCATATGCAGGCGAGTTCATGGCATCGGATTTTTGGATACGCATGGGATAATTTTCACTGATTATCTTCAAAAAGGAAAAGCAATCAATGGCGGGTATTATGCAAACTTTTTTGCAGCGTTTGAATGATGAAATCAAGCAAAAACGGCCGCATTTAGCGAAAAAGAAAGTTCTGTTTCATCCGGACAATCCACCAGTTGACACATCCATTATCTCTATGGCCAAAATCAATGAGTTGAAGTTCGAATTGCTTCCTCATGCACCCTATTCGCCAGACTTAGCCCCCTCTGATTATTTTCTGTTTCCAAAGTTGAAGAAATGGCTTGGTGGTAAAATATTTGCCAACAATGAAGAGGTGGAGTTTGCAGTTGATGGCTATTTTGCAGAACTCGACGGTTTTCACTATAAACAGGGCATCGAAGCTATGAAGATCGCTGGGAAAAGTGTATCGAGCTGAAAGGAAACTATGTAGAGAAATAAAGATGTTTTTTCCCCAAATATTTGTGTTTTCTTTGTTAGGTCGGGTATTTCTGTGACAGCTCTCGTAGTATATCCTATGAACAGAACTTAAAAGCGAAATCTCGGATAAATACTACACTTGGTATTTAAGTTCGGTATCTTCCAGAGATGTGACACGAAAGTTTTCAAGAAAATCCCCACCCCAAATTATCTTTTACATGGAAAAGTTCCGTTCTGTTTTATTTTCTCAAACCGGCTGTTAACAATTTTGATTAAAACACCTATATTTTAAGATATTTGCATGTCGAATAAAATGTATATCTTGGAGTTTCTGCGAATATCCTGTGAAGTCCTCTTCATTCAGAATGACTTTGGTATAATTGGTAAACTCTAAAAGATAAACAAAAACTTACTCATTTTTTTCTCGTGCTCATGCAAAGAGAACGAAACTTCAAAGGCATCACTTAGCGACCCGCTTTTAAAATGTTTAACTATCGCTTAAGCCTTCTGAATTCCCCTTGTATCTACAAAGAAATATGTAGTAAAACCATTTCTGCTAATGCTTACCTCAAGTAACATGAAGTAGAGAGAAGAATAGGCCTTTGTAGGAATAATTTGTACAAGTGTGGTAGAGAAAGTCATGTAAATGTAACAATCAGATGTTTTTGTTTCACTTTCCACGAGTTAGTAATTACGACTTATTATTCAAAGAGTTAAGCCCTTTTCTTTTCAAATTTTGCACGTAATAACACGAGCTTGTTTAATTTACAATCATTTCTGGGTAAGAATTTATCCAAAACAGATAACGTGGACAGGAAAATCACCTTATATAAGGGATACACATAAGGGATAGATGTGAATTTGTAAAATGGTAGAAAGCGTCGTCTGAGTGTTTCATAGCAATTCTTTTTAATGCGCTTGCTTCCTTGTCTTTTCTGGATTGTTTCTGTGAGATGAAAGGATTTTGCCTCCATAAGTTTTTCCCAAGAGGCTCCAGGTTTGTTTCTGTCTGTCAAATTCATCGAATTCTCATAGTCTTCCATATGTATTCAAAGTATTAAAATATTCGTATAAATTAACATTTTTGCTGAGAAACGTTAATTTTAGGAGTATTGTATTTCGACTGTTGGGAGCCGAACTTGAAGTAGTAGCAACCGCAGTAGTATTAGTCCCGGATGAGCCAATTGTTTTAACGATAATCCTGCCGCTAGGGGCGCTCGTGTCGCTAGTGTCGGTGCGTGCGACGGCGGCGGCGGTAAGTTTGAAAAGCGCCCTGAGCGGTAGGATTATCGTTAAATCGATTGGCTCATCCGGGACGAGTTGAAAGAATTGAGGAAGTGACGTGGAGTGTTTTGATTGGTTCGTTAATTTGGGGTGGAAGATGAAGGAAGGAAGATGGAGGAGTATGGAGGTCGCGTGATGGAGAGGAGCTGGGTGGCGAGGTGTTGTCTGTGCGGAGGTACTGAAAGAGGGGTAAAGATGGGGAGCGAGGGATAAAAAGTGTAACAGAAAGTGACGTGTGAAGTTGTGATTGGTGGGAATAAGAAGTGATTTTATTGGTGGAAAGGAACAAATGAGAGTTGTTGATTGGTGAGAATAAGAGAGATTATGATTGGTGGAAAAGAAAAAGGTGTGGGAGTGGGGTATGTTGGAGGTGATGGGAAAGGTAAGTTTTGCTAGCAGCAAGATTTGCAAAAGCCTGTCGTGAACTGATCAGCAATTTTGAACGTTGGATGGTAGTTTTATTGAGTGGATAGAGAGATGGGGGCGATATGAGATGCGGTGGCGAAAATGGGAACTAGACAAGGTGGTTGAGACAAGAGGTTTAAGGACGAGGAAATTTGGAGGTTAGTGGTGAACACGGCGGTCGCAAGAGGTGGGGGGGTAAGGAGATGCAGTGGTGAGAATGGGGACTAAAAGAAGATGGGGGTAGCAAGAGTTTAGAAGAGTAGATTTTGAGGTTAAAATAGTGGGAACTAAAAATGGCGGAGGGTCTGCGACAAGGAGATGCGGTGAGAACTAAACAAGATGGCGGACGCAAGAGGTGGGTAAGGAGGTTGGAGGTTACAGTACCAAAACACGAAAGGATATATTCCTACGCCAAGCAGGTCCGAAAAATAATTATGCGTGTGGTACTTACCTGTTACCGGTGTGGATGCGTCACCAAAAGCGCGGCACGCGACGCAAAAAAATAAAAGCAAACTGTTTTTGAAAATGCTTAACCAGCTTTAAGATCAACCAACATCACTACGCACTGATATACCTAGGTTTTTAAAGCGGTACAGACACCCTTTGCAGAGGCGTAATTTAACTATACCAAAAACCTGGTACTGGACCATCGTGATGGTCGCTAGCGTACGTAGGAGCAGGGTTCTCATAGCCGGTCGAAAGCGGTCAAAAACGTGTACGACGTAGGTGTTTGCAGTAGCTGCTGCCGAGTCAACCGTCGAGGTGCGAATGAACGAGATCTGTTCTTGCCGGCAATCTGGTTGGGAGATGAGAGGCGCGGTGGTAAAAATGTGAACTAAATAAGATGGCAGAGGCACGAAGTTGAGGTTAAGGAGCGGTGAGGCGTTGTCTGTGCGGCGGTTGGGGTCTGAAAGAGGGGGAAAGATGGCGAACGAGGGATAAAAAGTATAACAGAAAGTGACGTGTGAAGTTGTGATTGGTGGGAATAAGAAGTGATGTTATTGGTGGAAAGGAACAAATGAAAGTCGTTGATTGGTGAGAATAAGAGAGATTATGATTGGTGGAAAGAAAAAGGAGTGAGGTATGTTGGAGGTGATGGGAAAGGTAAGTTTTGCTAGCAACAAGATTTGCAAAAGCCTGTCGTGAACTGATCAGCAATTTTGAACGTTGGATGGTAGTTTTCTTGAGTGGATAGAGAGATGGGGGCGATATGAGATGCGGTGGCGAAAATGGGAACTAGACAAGGTGGTTGAGACAAGAGGTTTAAGGACGAGGAAAGTGACGTGTGAAGTTGTGATTGGTGGGAATAAGAAGTGATGTTATTGGTGGAAAGGAACAAATGAAAGTTGTTGATTGGTGAGAATAAGAGAGATTATGATTGGTGGAAAGAAAAAAGGTGTGGGAGTGGGGTATGTTGGAGGTGATGGAAAAGGTGAGTTTTGCTACCAACAACATTTGCAAAAGCCTATCCAGAACTCATCAGCAATTTTAAATAACTAGTGTTTCGGGGTTTTCTCTGGTTGGTAGACGAATGCAAGCTGTTTCTGCCATACTTATATTATTCGACTTTTCCTTTTTTTTTCGTTTTTTTTAAAAAAATAACTAGTTTTTGGGGGTTTTCTGCGGATGGTAAACGAATGCGAGCTCTTTCTGCTTTTTCATAGGTTTTCCCTGGTTGGTAGGCGTTTTCTGTACTGGTTGACGAAGGCGTTTCTAATTTTCGAGGTTTTCTCAGGTTTTTTAGCGGTTGTCCCTGCCCGGTAGGCAAATGATGAAGTTTTACCTTGTCGGCGCACGGAAACTAGGCACATACTCGCGCACACACACACACAAACGTTGCAGTTGCCATACTTATATTATTCGTCTTTTCCTTTTTTTTCTTTTTTTTTTTAAAAATAACTAGTTTTTTGGGAGTTTTCTGCGGTTGGTAAACGAATGCAAACTCTTTTTGCTTTTTCATAGGTTTTCCCCTGGTTGGTAGGCGTTTTCTGTAGTGGTTGACGAAGCCGTTTCTAATTTTCGAGGTTTTCTCAGGTTTTTTTTAGTGGTTGTCCCTGTCCGGTAGGCAGATGATAAAGTTTTTCTATAATGTCGTCGTTTCGGCTTGTGGCGCACGGATACTAGGCACGTACTCGCGCGCGCACACACACACACAGACAGACAGACAGACAGACATACACACGGACATGTTTCCAAAAATGCTTTTTTTTTATTTTTTATTCAGGAGGTCTCAAAACGTGTATTTCCGGTGAAATCTCGGTATCGAATTTTTGGGTGGAATGCAATACTTCCCCTACTTACTATACGTATTAGAGAAAGTAAAAAAGTATAAGAATTGAAAAATTTAAGGAAATAACAAGCAATATCTCGAAAAACGGTTCACTCAACAAAAGAAATGTATATGGCATAAGTTGTGTATTTTAACGCGATCTACAAATTTTGTGTAGTAAAATTTTGTCTATCTCTTATGGTTTACCAGTTATGCAAAAGGCGTTCACAATGAAGAATACTTTTGGAGACATTCCCAGAAAATTTGAGATATACATTTTATTTCTCACGACATTATCTTAAACATACGATATTTTCATCAAAATCGTTATAGCCGCTTTTGAGAAAATTAAACAAAGTGTACTATCTTGTTTTCATGGGTTTTCCAGATCGGTAAGCGTTAGAATACTCTTAGAGCTTTTTTCAGGTTTTTTTCGCGGTTGTCCCTGTCCGGTAGGCAAATGATAAAGTTTTTCTATAACGTCGTCGTTTTGGCTTGTGGCGCACGGATACTAGGCACGTATTTGCGCGCGCACACACACACACACACACAGACACACAAACAGACACACACACGGACATGTTTCCAAAAATGCTTTTTTTCTGATTCAGGAGGTCTCAAAACGTGTATTTCCGGTGAAACCTCGGTATCGAATTTTTGGGTTGAATGCAATACTTCCCCTACTTACTATACGTGGTAGAGAAAGTAAAAAAGGATAAGTATTGGAAAATTTAAGGAAATAACAAGCAATATCTCGAAAAACGGTTCACTCAACAAAAGAAATGCATATGGCATAAGTTGTGTATTTTAACGCGATCTACATTTTTTGTGTAGCAAAATTTTGTCTATCTCTTACGGTTTATCAGTTATGAAAAAGTCGTTCACAATGAAGAATACTTTTGGAGACATTCCCAGAAAATTCGAGATATACATTTCATTTCTCACGACATTATCTTAAACATATATTTTTCATCAAAATCGTTAGAGCCATTTTTTAATACAAAGAGAACGGGATTTCACAAGTGAATCAGTACTGTGATAACGATACCAACAAACTAATTATTATTCACCCACTGAAACACATAAAAAAAATCTGATGTGTAACACTCACATGACTTTCTCAACTCTTGTACAAAGTATTTTTACAAACGCTTATTCCCCATCTAGTTCATGTTAATCGAGATAAACATTTGCAAACTCTATTTTATTGCTAATTTTCTTGTATAAAAAAAATCTAATGTGTAACACTCACATGACTTTCTCTACTCTTGTACAAAGTATTTTTACAAACGCTTATGCTCCATGTAGTTCATGTTAATCGAGATAAACATTTGCAAACTCTATTTTATTGCTAATTTTCTTGTAGATGTAGGGAAAATATATTTACAAGGGGAATATAGAAAAACAGTAGCCTTTAAGCACATACATATCTGTTAATAGCTGGTTGCTATGTGCAGCACCATTCTTTTTGCCACAGAGTAATACTCTTTGCATATCAAAGACAAAAAAAATGAATAACGAATTCCCATTTGAGAAAATAAGTATTGGAAAATTTAATGAAATAACAAGCTATATCTCGAAAACGGTTCACTCAACAACAAAAATGTGTATGACATAAGTTGTGTATTTTAACGCGATCTACATTTTTTGTGTAGTAAAATTTTGTCTATCTCTTACGGTTTATCAGTTATGAAAAAGTCGTTCACAATGAAGAATACTTTTGGAGACATTCCCAGAAAATTCGAGATATAGATTTCATTTCTCACGACATTATCTTAAACATATGATAATTTTCATCAAAATCGTTAGAGCCATTTGTTTTTAATACAAAGAGAACGGGATTTCACAAGTGAAACAGTACTGTGATAACGATACCAACAAACTAATTATTATTCACCCACTGAAACACAAAAAAAAATCTGATGTGCAACACTCACATGACTTTCTCAACTCTTGTACAAAGTATTTTTACAAACGCTTATTCCCCATCTAGTTCATGTTAATCGAGATAAACATTTGCAAACTCTCTTTTATTGCTAATTTTCTTGTAGATGTAGGGAAAATATATTTACAAGGGGAATATAGAAAAACAGTAGCCTTTAAGCACATACATATCTCTTAATAGCTGGTTGCTATGTGCAGCACCATTCTTTTTGCCACAGATTAATACTCTTTGCATATCAAAGACAAAAAAAATGAATAACGAATTCCCATTTGAGAAAATAAGTATTGGAAAATTTAATGAAATAAGAAGCAATATCTCGAAAACGGTTCACTCAACAACAAAAATGTATATGACATAAGTTGTGTATTTTAACGCGATCTACATTTTTGTGTAGTAAAATTTTGTCTATCTCTTACGGTTTATCAGTTATGAAAAAGACGTTCACAATGAAGAATACTTTTGGAGACATTCCCAGAAAATTTGAGATATACATTTCATTTCTCACGACATTATCTTAAACATATGATATTTTCATCAAAATCGTTATAGCCGCTTTTGAGAAAATTAAACAAAGTGTACTATCTTGTTTTCATGGGTTTTCCAGATCGGTAAGCGTTAGAATACTCTTAGAGCTTTTTTCAGGTTTTTTTCGCGGTTGTCCGTTTCCGGTAGGCAAATGATAAGGTTTTTCTATAACGTCGTCGTTTTGGCTTGTGGCGCACGGATACTAGGCACGTACTCGCGCGCGCACACACACACACACACAGACACACAAACAGACACACACACGGACATGTTTCCAAAAATGCTTTTTTTCTGATTCAGGAGGTCTCAAAACGTGTATTTCCGGTGAAACCTCGGTATCGAATTTTTGGGTTGAATGCAATACTTCCCCTACTTACTATACGTGGTAGAGAAAGTAAAAAAGGATAAGTATTGGAAAATTTAAGGAAATAACAAGCAATATCTCGAAAAACGGTTCACTCAACAAAAGAAATGCATATGGCATAAGTTGTGTATTTTAACGCGATCTACATTTTTTGTGTAGCAAAATTTTGTCTATCTCTTACGGTTTATCAGTTATGAAAAAGTCGTTCACAATGAAGAATACTTTTGGAGACATTCCCAGAAAATTCGAGATATACATTTCATTTCTCACGACATTATCTTAAACATATATTTTTCATCAAAATCGTTAGAGCCATTTTTTAATACAAAGAGAACGGGATTTCACAAGTGAATCAGTACTGTGATAACGATACCAACAAACTAATTATTATTCACCCACTGAAACACATAAAAAAAATCTGATGTGTAACACTCACATGACTTTCTCAACTCTTGTACAAAGTGTTTTTACAAACGCTTATTCCCCATCTAGTTCATGTTAATCGAGATAAACATTTGCAAACTCTATTTTATTGCTAATTTTCTTGTATAAAAAAAAATCTAATGTGTAACACTCACATGACTTTCTCTACTCTTGTACAAAGTATTTTTACAAACGCTTATGCTCCATGTAGTTCATGTTAATCGAGATAAACATTTGCAAACTCTATTTTATTGCTAATTTTCTTGTAGATGTAGGGAAAATATATTTACAAGGGGAATATAGAAAAACAGTAGCCTTTAAGCACATACATATCTGTTAATAGCTGGTTGCTATGTGCAGCACCATTCTTTTTGCCACAGATTAATACTCTTTGCATATCAAAGACAAAAAAAAATGAATAACGAATTCCCATTTGAGAAAATAAGTATTGGAAAATTTAATGAAATAACAAGCTATATCTCGAAAACGGTTCACTCAACAACAAAAATGTATATGACATAAGTTGTGTATTTTAACGCGATCTACATTTTTTGTGTAGTAAAATTTTGTCTATCTCTTACGGTTTATCAGTTATGAAAAAGTCGTTCACAATGAAGAATACTTTTGGAGACATTCCCAGAAAATTCGAGATATAGATTTCATTTCTCACGACATTATCTTAAACATATGATAATTTTCATCAAAATCGTTAGAGCCATTTGTTTTTAATACAAAGAGAACGGGATTTCACAAGTGAAACAGTACTGTGATAACGATACCAACAAACTAATTATTATTCACCCACTGAAACACAAAAAAAAATCTGATGTGTAACACTCACATGACTTTCTCAACTCTTGTACAAAGTATTTTTACAAACGCTTATTCCCCATCTAGTTCATGCTAATCGAGATAAACATTTGCAAACTCTATATAATTGCTAATTTTCTTGTAGATGTAGGGAAAATATATTTACAAGGGTAATATAGAAAAACAGTAGCCTTTAAGCACATACATATCTCTTAATAGCTGGTTGCTATGTGCAGCACCATTCTTTTTGCCACAGATTAATACTCTTTGCATATCAAAGACAAAAAAAATGAATAACGAATTCCCATTTGAGAAAATAAGTATTGGAAAATTTAATGAAATAAGAAGCAATATCTCGAAAACGGTTCACTCAAAAACAAAAATGTATATGACATAAGTTGTGTATTTTAACGCGATCTACATTTTTGTGTAGTAAAATTTTGTCTATCTCTTACGGTTTATCAGTTATGAAAAAGACGTTCACAATGAAGAATACTTTTGGAGACATTCCCAGAAAATTTGAGATATACATTTCATTTCTCACGACATTATCTTAAACATATGATATTTTTCATCAAAATCGTTAGAGCCATTTGTTTTTAATACAAAGAGAACGGGATTTCACAAGTGAAACAGTAATGTGATAACGATACCAACAAACTAATTATTATTCACCCACTGAAACACATAAAAAAAAATCTGATGTGTAACACTCACATGACTTTCTCAACTCTTGTACAAAGTATTTTTACAAACGCTTATTCCCCATCTAGTTCATGTTAATTGAGATAAACATTTGCAAACTCTATTTTATCGCTAATTTTCTTGTAGATGTAGGGAAAATATATTTACAAGGGGAATATAGAAAAACAGTAGCCTTTAAGCACATACATATCTCTTAATAGCTGGTTGCTTTGTGCAGTACCATTCTTTTTGCCACAGATTAATACTCTTTGCATATCAAAGACAAAAAAAAATGAATAACGAATTCCCATTTGAGAAAATAAGTATTGGAAAATTTAAGGAAAAAACAAGCAATATCTCGAAAACGGTTCACTCAACAATAAAAATGTATATGACATAAGTTGTGTATTTTAACGCGATCTACATACTTTCGTACTCACCTATAAGAGATAGAGGATAGAGGTCGTACGAACGTAGCACTTTGAGAATTTATATTCAACAGTTGGTGTTACTCCTTAGAAAGGAAGTATCTGCTGATTGTATTTAATTCATACATTTTACATAACACGTATGCACTGGCACAACATAAAACACTACACACGATACTCATAGTTTTAATATTGCACTAATAACATCAGGAATAACTGAGCTCAGCTCGTTCGCATACAGCGCTACACGCAAAAGAACCGTGTGCTGATGACAGTGAAAGGCGTGAGAAGCGGAAATTCGTCTGCAATAAAATAAATGCAACCTTTATGTCGGCGGTGGGGATTGTGCAGTGGCGGCTCGTGACAGGATGACTCTAGTTTTTAAAACTAGACAATTTTTTAGCGAAACGAGGCATTTAACTCGACACACATGATGAAACAACCGTTGCGATAAGCGAGCTTATAAAAACCCGGTGCCAACAGCAAAAGCCCGTAGTGAGAAACGAAAGCGATAGTGGGTTTTTCTACAAAATCGTTCTATTTGACGAAAAATAGTTTTAAAATAAAAACAAAATAGCCGCAGCACTTTGCAGGGAAAGAGCGATCGGTGCATTCGGACGATAAGATGGGACAACAACCCGGAGGAAGTCGCGATGACACCTTGCAGCCTACGTTCGAAATTATAGGACACAAGCAGAGGAGGCTGCCAAAGCTTTTTTCCGGCTTTACAGAGTCTCAAATTACGTTAAACCCGGTCCCCAGAGATGTTAACCCGGAGCAATGGGTATCGCATTTCTTTAACGATATTCTAAACTTTGCGAAAGAGAACCTGTTAGAAAACGAACCCGGATATTTAGGCATATCCATAACAGACGAAAAGGAGACGTCCAAAGCCTTCAACATGAGCGTGATATAAATTCTCAAAGTGCTACGTTCGTACGACCTCTACCCTCTATCTCTTATAGGTGAGTACGAAAGTATGTAGATCGCGTTAAAATACACAACTTATGTCATATACATTTTTATTGTTGAGTGAACCGTTTTCGAGATATTGCTTGTTTTTTCCTTAAATTTTCCAATACTTACTTTCTCAAATGGGAATTCGTTATTCATTTTTTTTTGTCTTTGATATGCAAAGAGTATTAATCTGTGGCAAAAAGAATGGTACTGCACATAGCAACCAGCTATTAAGAGATATGTATGTGCTTAAAGGCTACTGTTTTTCTATATTCCCCTTGTAAATATATTTTCCCTACATCTACAAGAAAATTAGCGATAAAATAGAGTTTGCAAATGTTTATCTCGATTAACATGAACTAGATGGGGAATAAGGGTTTGTAAAAATACTTTGTACAAGAGTTGAGAAAGTCATGTGAGTGTTACACATCAGATTTTTTTTTATGTGTTTCAGTGGGTGAATAATAATTAGTTTGTTGGTATTGTTATCACATTACTCTTTCGCTTGTGAAATCCCGTTCTCTTTGTATTAAAAACAAATGGCTCTAACGATTTTGATGAAAAATATCATATGTTTAAGATAATGTCGTGAGAAATGAAATGTATATCTCAAATTTTCTGGGAATGTCTCCAAAAGTATTCTTCATTGTGAACGTCTTTTCATAACTGATAAACCGTAAGAGATAGACAGAATTTTACTACACAAAAAATGTAGATCGCGTTAAAAAACACAACTTATGTCATATACATTTTTGTTGTTGAGTGAACCGTTTTCGAGATATTGCTTGTTATTTCATTAAATTTTCCAATACTTATTTTCTCAAATGGGAATTCGTTATTCATTTTTTTTTGTCTTTGATATGCAAAGAGTATTAATCTGTGGCAAAAAGAATGGTGCTGCACATAGCAACCAGCTATTAAGAGATATGTATGTGCTTAAAGGCTACTGTTTTTCTATATTCCCCTTGTAAATATATTTTCCCTACATCTACAAGAAAATTAGCAATAAAATAGAGTTTGCAAATGTTTATCTCGATTAACATGAACTAGATGGGGAATAAGCGTTTGTAAAAATACTTTGTACAAGAGTTGAGAAAGTCATGTGAGTGTTACACATCAGATTTTTTTTATGTGTTTCAGTGGGTGAATAATAATTAGTTTGTTGGTATCGTTATCACAGTACTGTTTCACTTGTGAAATCCCGTTCTCTTTGTATTAAAAACAAATGGCTCTAACGATTTTGATGAAAATTATCATATGTTTAAGATAATGTCGTGAGAAATGAAATGTATATCTCGAATTTTCTGGGAATGTCTCCAAAAGTATTCTTCATTGTGAACGACTTTTTCATAACTGATAAACCGTAAGAGATAGACAAAATTTTACTACACAAAAAATGTAGATCGCGTTAAAATACACAACTTATGTCATATACATTTTTGTTGTTGAGTGAACCGTTTTCGAGATATTGCTTGTTATTTCATTAAATTTTCCAATACTTATTTTCTCAAATGGGAATTCGTTATTCATTTTCTTTGTCTTTGATATGCAAAGAGTATTAATCTGTGGCAAAAAGAATGGTGCTGCACATAGCAACCAGCTATTAAGAGATATGTATGTGCTTAAAGGCTACTGTTTTTCTATATTCCCCTTGTAAATATATTTTCCCCTACATCTACAAGAAAATTAGCAATATAATAGAGTTTGCAAATGTTTATCTCGATTAACATGAACTACATGGAGCATAAGCGTTTGTAAAAATACTTTGTACAAGAGTAGAGAAAGTCATGTGAGTGTTACACATCAGATTTTTTTTATACAAGAAAATTAGCAATAAAATAGAGTTTGCAAATGTTTATCTCGATTAACATGAACTAGATGGGGAATAAGCGTTTGTAAAAATACTTTGTACAAGAGTTGAGAAAGTCATGTGAGTGTTACACATCAGATTTTTTTTATGTGTTTCAGTGGGTGAATAATAATTAGTTTGTTGGTATCGTTATCACAGTACTGTTTCACTTGTGAAATCCCGTTCTCTTTGTATTAAAAAATCTGATGTGTTACACTCACATGACTTTCTCTACTCTTGTACAATCTAATTTTACAAACGCCTATTCTCCATATGCTTCATGTTAAACGAGATATCGAGATGTCAAACTTATTGCTAATTTTCTTGTAGATGCAAGGGGAATATGCTAGCTTTTAAGCGATAGTCAAATATTTTAACGCTGGTTGCTATGTGGCGCATTCCATTCTCTTTGCATGTCCAGGACATAAAAAAAATGAATAACGAATTTGAGAAAAAGTATAAGTATTGGAAAATTTAAGGAAATAACAAGCAATATCTCGAAAACGGTTCACTCAACAAAAGAAATGTATATGACATAAGTTGTGTATTTTAACGCGATCTACATTTCTTGTGTAGTAAAATTTTGTCTATCTGTTATGGTTTACCAGTTATGCAAAAGTCGTTCACAATGAAGAATACTTTTGGAGACATTCCCAGAAAATTGGAGATATACATTTCATTTCTCATGACATTATCTTAAACATATGATATTTTCATCAAAATCGTTAGAGCCATTTTTGAGAAAATTAAAATTTTCGAAAAATCTTCCATGTAAAGGGTAGTCTGGGGTGGGGGGATTTTCTTGAAACCTTCGTGTCGCATCTCTGGAAGATACTGAACCTAAATACCAAGTTTGGTGCGTCTCCGACTGTTCGTTTTTGAGTTATGCTGTTCACAGACACACACACACACAGACACACACACAGACACACACACATACACACAGACACACACACGGCCATGTTTCCAAAAATGCTTTTTTTGGATTCAGGAGGTCTCAAAACATGTATTTCCGGTGAAATCTCGGTATCGAATTTTTGGTTGGAATGCAATACTTCCCCTACTTACTATACGTAGTAGAGAAAGTAAAAATGGCTCTAACGATTTTGATGAAAAATATCATATGTTTAAGATAATGTCGTGAGAAATGAAATGTATATCTCGAATTTTCTGGGAATGTCTCCAAAAGTATTCTTCATTGTGAACGACTTTTTCATAACTGATAAACCGTAAGAGATAGACAAAATTTTGCTACACAAAAAATGTAGATCGCGTTAAAATACACAACTTATGCCATATACATTTCTTTTGTTGAGTGAACGGTTTTTGAGATATTGCTTGTTATTTCCTTAAATTTTCCAATACTTATCCTTTTTTACTTTCTCTACCACGTATAGTAAGTAGGGGAAGTATTGCATTCCACCCAAAAATTCGATTCCGAGGTTTCACCGGAAATACACGTTTTGAGACCTCCTGAATCAGAAAAAAAGCATTTTTGGAAACATGTCCGTGTGTGTGTCTGTTTGTGTGTCTGTCTGTGTGTGTGTGTGTGTGTGTGTGTGCGCGCGCGAGTACGTGCCTAGTATCCGTGCGCCACAAGCCAAAACGACGATGTTATAGAAAAACTTTATCATTTGCCTACCGGACAGGGACAACCGCGAAAAAAACCTGAAAAAAGCTCTAAGAGTATTCTAACGCTTACCGATCTGGAAAACCCATGAAAACAAGATAGTACACTTTGTTTAATTTTCTCAAAAACGGCTATAACGATTTTGATGAAAATATCGTATGTTTAAGATAATGTCGTGAGAAATAAAATGTATATCTCAAATTTTCTGGGAATGTCTCCAAAAGTATTCTTCATTGTGAACGCCTTTTGCATAACTGGTAAACCATAAGAGATAGACAAAATTTTACTACACAAAATTTGTAGATCGCGTTAAAATACACAACTTATGCCATATACATTTCTTTTGTTGAGTGAACCGTTTTTCGAGATATTGCTTGTTATTTCCTTAAATTTTTCAATTCATATACTTTTTTACTTTCTCTAATACGTATAGTAAGTAGGGGAAGTATTGCATTCCACCCAAAAATTCGATACCGAGATTTCACCGGAAATACACGTTTTGAGACCTCCTGAATAAAAAATAAAAAAAAAGCATTTTTGGAAACATGTCCGTGTGTATGTCTGTCTGTCTGTCTGTCTGTGTGTGTGTGTGCGCGCGCGAGTACGTGCCTAGTATCCGTGCGCCACAAGCCGAAGCGACGACATTATAGAAAAACTTTATCATCTGCCTACCGGACAGGGACAACCACTAAAAAAAACCTGAGAAAACCTCGAAAATTAGAAACGGCTTCGTCAACCACTACAGAAAACGCCTACCAACCAGGGGAAAACCTATGAAAAAGCAGAAAGAGTTTGCATTCGTTTACCAACCGCAGAAAACTCCCAAAAAACTAGTTATTTTTAAAAAAAAAAAGAAAAAAAAGGAAAAGACGAATAATATAAGTATGGCAACTGCAACGTTTGTGTGTGTGTGTGTGCGCGAGTATGTGCCTAGTATCCGTGCGCCGACAAGGTAAAACTTCATCATTTGCCTACCGGGCAGGGACAACCGCTAAAAAACCTGAGAAAACCTCGAAAATTAGAAACGCCTTCGTCAACCAGTACAGAAAACGCCTACCAACCAGGGAAAACCTATGAAAAAGCAGAAAGAGCTCGCATTCGTTTACCATCCGCAGAAAACCCCCAAAAACTAGTTATTTTTTTAAAAAAACGAAAAAAAAAGGAAAAGTCGAATAATATAAGTATGGCAGAAACAGCTTGCATTCGTCTACCAACCAGAGAAAACCCCGAAACACTAGTTATTTAAAATTGCTGATGAGTTCTGGATAGGCTTTTGCAAATGTTGTTGGTAGCAAAACTCACCTTTTCCATCACCTCCAACATACCCCACTCCCACACCTTTTTTCTTTCCACCAATCATAATCTCTCTTATTCTCACCAATCAACAACTTTCATTTGTTCCTTTCCACCAATAACATCACTTCTTATTCCCACCAATCACAACTTCACACGTCACTTTCTGTTATACTTTTTATCCCTCGTTCGCCATCTTTCCCCCTCTTTCAGACCCCAACCGCCGCACAGACAACGCCTCACCGCTCCTTAACCTCAACCTCGTGCCTCCGCCATCTTATTTAGTTCACATTTTTACCACCGCGCCTCTCATCTCCCAACCAGATTGCCGGCAAGAACAGATCTCGTTCATTCGCACCTCGACGGTTGACTCGGCAGCAGCTACTGCAAACACCTACGTCGTACACGTTTTTGACCGCTTTCGACCGGCTATGAGAACCCTGCTCCTACGTACGCTAGCGACCATCACGATGGTCCAGTACCAGGTTTTTGGTATAGTTAAATTACGCCTCTGCAAAGGGTGTCTGTACCGCTTTAAAAACCTAGGTATATCAGTGCGTAGTGATGTTGGTTGATCTTAAAGCTGGTTAAGCATTTTCAAAAACAGTTTGCTTTTATTTTTTCGCGTCGCGTGCCGCGCTTTTGGTGACGCATCCACACCGGTAACAGGTAAGTACCACACGCATAATTATTTTTCGGACCTGCTTGGCGTAGGAATATATCCTTTCGTGTTTTGGTACTGTAACCTCCAACCTCCTTACCCACCTCTTGCGTCCGCCATCTTGTTTAGTTCTCACCGCATCTCCTTGTCGCAGACCCTCCGCCATTTTTAGTTCCCACTATTTTAACCTCAAAATCTACTCTTCTAAACTCTTGCTACCCCCATCTTCTTTTAGTCCCCATTCTCACCACCGCATCTCCTTACCCCCCACCTCTTGCGACCGCCGTGTTCACCACTAACCTCCAAATTTCCTCGTCCTTAAACCTCTTGTCTCAACCACCTTGTCTATTTCCCATTTTCGCCACCGCATCTCATATCGCCCCCATCTCTCTATCCACTCAAGAAAACTACCATCCAACGTTCAAAATTGCTGATCAGTTCACGACAGGCTTTTGCAAATCTTGCTGCTAGCAAAACTCACCTTTCCCATCACCTCCAACATACCCCACTCCCACACCTTTTTCTTTTCCACCAATCATAATCTCTCTTATTCTCACCAATCAACAACTCTCATTTGTTCCTTTCCACCAATAAAATCACTTCTTATTCCCACCAATCACAACTTCACACGTCACTTTCTGTTACACTTTTTATCCCTCGCCCCCCATCTTTTCCCCTCTTTCATTACCGACCTCCGCACAGACAACACCTCGCCACCCAGCTCCTCTCCATCACGCGACCTCCATACTCCTCCATCTTCCTTCCTTCATCTTCCACCCCAAATTAACGAACCAATCAAAACACTACACGTCACTTCCTCAATTCTTTCAACTCGTCCCGGATGAGCCAATCGATTTAACGATAATCCTACCGCTCAGGGCGCTTTTCAAACTTACCGCCGCCGCCGTCGCACGCACCGACACTAGCGACACGAGCGCCCCTAGCGGCAGGATTATCGTTAAAACAATTGGCTCATCCGGGACTAATACTACTAACCGCACGTATGGTAAAAAGTTTGCCTTCGCCTCAAGTTTAAAAAAAAAAATATTAACTTTGTAATTTTGACTGTTTCTTTAAATATTATATATTTATGTTTTCCTCGGCTGCATCAGTATTGTTGTTAGACATGTTTCTCTTTGCAGGGAGTGGTGCGACTGAAGAATGTAGGCTTACACAGATTATAATTTTACTTCACTCCTTTTATTGATGCTTGACACGATTTAAATAACACTTCACTGATATAGAGAGCTCTGAGATTCTTTTATTAATTTCTTGCACTTTTTAACACATAAAACTATTTTGTCTCGCACGAATACGTATTAAATTTTCTCGAGGACACATCTCGCGTCCGGTTAGATACACTATCGACAACCAACACGTCCAGTCATGAGCGCTGTCTACAAGCAACTGACTTCATTTCTACCGGCCCATTTGGAAATTTCTGTATTTCAAGTCTCTGATTGGCTATTCCTAATCCAATAGAATACTTTTATTTAACTTAAGCTTTTTTTTTGGTTTGTTGATTGGCTATTTTATAAACTGTCACAATTGTTGCTCCAAGAATGACTAGTAGAATTATTACACTTTCTTACTCATTATTGCCTCAAGGTTACCTCATTGTTAGCAGCTTTTAACCCATTATTCTCACAGCTCCTACATTATTAAATTACGTAATACATTCAGATAACATTATTGAACTTGTATACAACAATATAAATATATACAATGACTGTAATATACACTTTTTATATATTGTTACATACACATATTGCTTTAAGGCGGGCTGTTATTATATTGTATATTATATAATTTGACTGAAATCAGTGTTAAAAATACTGCCTCAGTGCAATCCTAACGTTGTTGTTAGGTAGTTACAACATTCAAAATCATGCACAAATGGCTAATTGTGGTACATACCATAAAGACTGATAAGGAAATGGTGTCATTACCCCTATAAATACAGTTTTATTTAAGTGTCTGGAAAAATAAACCAAAATGTTAAACCAAAGTTCCCACTCAATACGTCATATCACCGTCTTCTAAGCAACTAGGCGGTCAGGAGGAAAGAAGAAAGTCAAGGAATATATTCGCAAATACAACTCATTACTTAACACATTCAGTAATTTAAAACGATGATGTATTACAATCATTAAAAAAATAATTCAAGTAGCATATTGTAGGCCTGATATAAAAAATGGAAAATTTACAACTTAAGAGTGGAGTGATGTAGCTTGGAATTAGGTGACACATTCGAGTGTTGTTTACCTGTGAGGCCGTGTGCAATCCCCTTTAGTTTTTCTTTATTTATGGACGCTCTGTAACTGCTGTGGTCCTTAGCGTCCCATTCTATATTGGGCGTGAAAGATCGGTAATTTTTCCCAGAAGCCTCTTTACCAGGCTTGATGTTCTTTTACGTGCCGTAAATCTACAACATGGGACTTCAGGCTTTACTTCCCTTCCGAAGGAAAGAGGTACGATACATCGCTGTCTCTCATTAAGATGTAGGATATGTTTTACTTCATTTTCCACCATCACTAGACTATACTGTTTTCAGTAGCAAATAAGATAGCGCATTGGTGTCTTTGTTTATATCAACAATCTGTGTTTGCGGAACTCTTTAGTAAGGTTGCAGATACATTTGTTGCTAACTTGTTCCGGATCCTTAGTCTGATTGACTATGATACTGTTTCTTAACACTTCTCTTGATTTTTGCGGGATTAAAATATTTTCCGTAGCCTTCGCTTCCTCTCTTATTTCAATTGGAATTTCATCCAAAACCTCAAAGCCTTCGTCCCCCATATTGATATCAGATTCCCTTGGAGACGCAATCTTGGAAACAGTAACGTCACACAAAACTGCGATTTGCATTTTAATTTATTTATAGGAATAAAAATCTGATGTGTTACACTAACATGACTTTTTCTACTCCTGCACAAACTATTTTTACAAACGCTTATTCTCCATATGCTTCATGTTAATTGAGATGTTAATCTTATTGCTAATTTTCTTGTAGGTGCAAGGGGAATATGGTAGTATTTAAGCAATAGTCAAATATTTTAACACTGGTTGCTATGTGGCGCATTCCATTCTCGTTGCATGTCCAGGACATAAAAAAATGAATAATAAGTTTCAGAAAGGTATAAATATTGGAAAATTTAAGGGAATAACAAGCAATATCTCGAAAATGGTTCACTCAAAAAAAAATGTGTATGACATAAACTGTGTATTTTAACGCGATCTACATTTTTTGTGTAGTTTGTCTATCTCTTATGGTTTACCAGTTATGCAAAAGTTGTTCACAATGAAGAATACTTTTGGAGACATTCCCAGAAAATTCAAGATATGCATTTTATTTTGTGATGAAAATATCTTAAACATATGATATTTTAATCAAAATCGTTAGAGCCATTTCTGAGAAAATTAAAATGAAAAATCTTCCATGTAAGGGGTAAAATGGGGCGGAGGAATTTTCTTAAAAACCTTCATGTCGCATCTCTGGAAGATACTGAACCTAAATACCAAGTTTGGTGTTTATCCGACTGTTCGTTTCTGAGTTATGCTGTTCACAGACAGACACACAAGAACATGTTTCCAAAAATGCTTTTTTTGGATTCAGGGAGCCTCAAAACATATATTTCCGGTGTTATCTCGGTATCGAATTTTTGGGTGAAATATAATACTTCCCCTGCTTACTATATGTAGTAGAGAAAGTAAAAATTGTAAATTATGCTTATAATTTATGATGATAGCATTGCATAAAACGTTGTATGCAACTCGTGTCAAATGTTTGTAACACTCGTGAAAATTAACGCTAACGCTCATGCGCGTCAACATCCACTCGCGTCGCAATCCTACAATTGCACACTTGTTGCATAAATTATTATTAATTTATATTATAAACAGTTATTATTATTGTATTGCATATCATACATAATTGGCTCATGACATGCGTGCTGTAGCAATAACACATTACCTATAGCAGTGAGGTAATAAGATATTCCAAGTTGCAGCAGGTTATAGAGAGGAAGTGTAATCATTTTGTGATATTCTTTTCTCTGAGTAACGAAGATACAAAAACCTCTGTACATTATTAAATATCTAATTAGGATCTGGACTTATAACTACTTATGCTGTGCTGATAATAGGCTACACCACTGTCCGTTACACCTGCCCACTTCTCTCGCAGGAAGGGAATGCATGCAAGTGAATGTCGTGCCTATCGGTTCAACACCCCAGGTAATAGCAAATGAACTGCAGGGAGAAGAGCCAACGCATCACTTATTAATATATGAAGATGCTCTTACTTATGTCAGCAATAGATATTTCCGCGCGAGGAGTGGTTAGCTCTCCGCGGAAATAAGCTTAGAGTAGTGAAGCACATTCCGATAAACTGGGTAACTTCCTCGTGCGTATCTCGTCGTGAGGAGGTGATTTTGGCTCGGTTGCGTATTGGCCACTGCAATTTTAGCACAGTTATCCTTTTAAGGGTGACCCTGCTCCTATTTGTCCGCTTTGGCGCGAAGGTCTGTCGGCCCGTCACGTGTTGCTACACTGTATTGCTCTAGCACATAATCGGGACTCTCTGCAACTGCTGGACAGTCTTGCAGAGGTCTTAGCGGATGATAAGCAAGCGATTGATAGGATGTTTAATTTTGTGTCAAAAGTAAATTTCCAAATGCGGATTTACTCATCTTAATAGCAGGTTTTTCATACTTATCGGTTTAGTTTTATATATTTATATTTGATTATGACTTGTGCTATGTTTTATATTGATATTTATCTCTGGCGTTTGCTATGACTATTATATAGATATTTATCTATGGCCTTTGCTTTGTCTTTTATATTCAAGTTTATCTCTGGCCTTTGCTATAATATTTTCTACTGATCTTTATCTCTGGGTTTTGGCAGATCCGTTTTGCAAGGGCGCTAATGATCTAGCAGTTAAGCGCCTTAATCAAAACAAACTCAAACTAATGGATATTTCAGGATTTATTTCCTACAATTTATAATGCTAAGATTGCATAACATATTTTATCCAACTTGTGGCAGTAATTTGTATCACAATAATGTAAATGCCATGTGATTGTAGTGTAAATAAGCATTATTGTATGACATTGATTTGAGATGTTTGTTAATTATAAGCATTGTTAGGAAATAAGTTTACACGGCCTCACTGAAACTGACAATAAGAGCGGGCAACAATGAGCGAGGGGGTGAGTTGTTTATCAATTATTAGAGACAAGCAAATGACGTCAGATTGGCGCGCTTTTCTTAGAAATGGCGGGAATTTCTTCCCTAGAGCATATGTTTTAGTAATTTTGATTGGATATAAAAATAGACGCTAATGTTGGCGCGTTTTATTAACCAATAGCAGCTCGGTTATAATCTTTAGGCATATTAGGGTGGGGGAGTATAAAAAGCTAAGGCCAGAGGCAAGTGTTGCCCAGTCCAACAGAAACATTTGTGCATTACACGTCGCTCAGTTCAGAAGCATTCGCGTGTAATACGTCGTTCAGTTTATCAGAATCGTTCGCGGGTTACACGTCGCAAAGTTCTGCAAAATCTCTCGCGTCGTAAAGTTAGTTACAAAAAAAAGTTGAAGTACGCGAATTAATAATGTGCAGTAAATAAGTTACTATAGTAAAACAAAATATAACAGTTTCAGTCGGGCGTGTATCAAAAGATATGTGAAATGAATAAAGTGTGACGGCAATAAAAGTGTAAAAACAAATTCTTTTATCAGTGTTATCTTTTAGTAAAATCTCCTTTCCGTTTACACACCCTGTTCAAGAGATGTGCTCGACCGAGAAATAATAGCTAGCCGGAGGACAATGAACCCAACATTCAAAGTAGTAAAACAATAACAGGCGCTCAGAAATAAGATAACACGAAGTGACCGCGACAAATTGGCTCCCATACGTTGTGCAGATAAACATGAAGGATCTTCCAACTACTACAAAAAAATATTCCACTTCAAACTTATGGTTAATTTAATATGACACTCGTGCGATAATCATCATGAGTTTTGAGGCATTATTTTTAACACTTGAATAATTTCAATTAAATTATATAATATGTAAATTCAATAACAGCCCGCCTTGAAACAATATGTATGTAGTAATTTGTAAAAATGTATGTAACAGTCATTGCATATGCTTATATTATTGTATACTTGTGTAATAATGTTATGTGAATACATTACATACTTTAATAATGTAAGAGCTGTGAGAATAATAAGTTTAAAGTTGCTAACAATGAGGTAACCTTGAGACAATAATGAGTTTGAGAGTTTAAATGTTACTAGTCATAATTAGAGCAACGATAATGTAAATTCTGTGACAGTTTAAAATTAGCCAATCAACAGCCAGAAAAAAAGCTTTAATTAAATGCAAGTACTCCATTGGACTAGGATTAGCCAATCAGAGACTTGAAATACAGAAGCTTACGGGTTTTGGCGGTTGAAATATGTTCAGTTGCCTGCAGACCTTGGTAGTGATCGGATGGAAGATGTGTTCTCGAAAGAAATATTACGTATTCGTGTGAAACGAAAATTATTTATACACGTTAACAAAGTGCAAGTTTTAAATTAAAGATTCTCACAGCTCTTAATATCGGTGTAGTGCTATTTAATTTTTGTCAAGGATTAATAAAAAAGAAGTGAATTAAAACTTAAAATCTGGGTAAGCCTACATCCTTGTCGCACCACACCCTGTCTAAGAGATACGTGACTCTGAAACAAGACTGACGCAGCCGAGGCAAACATAAACATAAATACTATCTATAGAAGCAGTTTAATAGCAAAGTTAATGTTATTTTTTTTAACTTGGAGTGTAAGAACAAAAACATCATCTTAAAATCAGCTTTTCTTACGTAGCAGCATATTACGTAACAAACAATCTTCTTCAAACCGACGCCCAAAGCGTGGTGCAAACTCCTTAAACAACAACAACTCCAACAACAATAAACTACAACAGTTGAAGAACAATGCTTCTCCAGTATCCACTTGTTGCATGAATTACTATTACGTGTATTGTAACAATTTTATATTAAAAGGATGTTACAGCAATTGTATTAATATACGCCAAGCAGAATGCCCCGTTTCATTTTATGACGTTATAGCGTTCCATATACCGAACACTCTCCGTTGTAACAAAATTGATTAAATGTGTATGCCCCCTACCAGGTAACACAAAACGCGTAAAATTAGGTCAAAATGTAATTTTAGGGCTTTGTGTGCATTTATAGCATGGTCTCAAATTTCCTTTTGTGTATTAAAACATGCGCTTTGTATTTCTCCCCTAAGCATTAGGAATAACACATCGTATACCGGAGTTTTTGTAACTGAATGCAACAAAGAATCCAGCATCCATTATAAACATGAAAAGGTAGGTAATCGAACCCCATGTATTTGAAACGAACTTGTTTCAAAATGCCCGTTGATGCGTTGACTTAGTCATTCCAGTAAGCACTGACGGCTTTTTAAAAATGTATATAAAAAGAAAACCGATGTGTTACATTCACATGATTTTTCTCTATCCTCTATCTTTATTAGTGGATATAAAAACTATTCTTACTAAAGCTTATTTTTCTATCTATTACGTTTTAATCCAAATAAACCTTTGCAAAAATAGCTATTTCTTTATAGATACAAACAGAACAGCCATAGTCAAATGTTTTAGAACTGGACGCTATAGATACACTGGCCTTAAAATTCCATTCTCTTTCCATGACATCGCGAGAAACAACTGAAAATCGACAGGATTTTAAAAGAATGGTTAAGTATTGAAAAATTCTAACCGTTAATAATAAATATCTTGGAAATAGCTGATGCCACAAAAAAGTTATTTGAAATAAATTGTGTTTTAAAGAGATCTAAGATTATATAAATTTCGTTCTGAATGAAGTGGACTTTAGAATCTATTTCAAAAAAAATCATTATTTTTAATGTAAATATCTTTAATATATATTATTTTAATTAAAATTGTTAGAGCCATTTTTAGAAACTTAAAAAAATTAAAATATTTTCATGTAAAGGGTAGTTTGGGGTGGGGGAAAATTGTGTCGTATCTTTGGAAAACACTGTATTTAAATACCAAGTTTGGTATTCATCCGACATTTTGTTTTTGAGTTATGGTGTTCATAGACACACACACACACACACAGACATTTTTTAAAACTTTTTTTACTTTCTCTACTACGTATAGTAAGTAGGGGAACTATTGTATTCCATCCAAATATTCGATTCCGAGATTTCACCGGAAATATATGTTTTGAGACCCCCTGAATCCAAGAAAAAGCATTTTTGGAAACATGTCCGTGTGTGTGTCTGTGAACAGCATAACTCAGAAACGAACAGTCGGATAAACACCAAACTTGGTATTTAGGTTCAGTATCTTCCAGAGATGCGACACGAAGGTTTTCAAGAAAATTCCCCCACACCAGATTAGCCTTTACATGGAACATTTTTCGAAAATTTTAATTTTCTCAAAAATGGCTCCAACGATTTTGATTAAAATATTTAAGAGACTTTCATGGCAAATAAATTGTATATCTTGAATTTTCTGGAAATGTCTACAAAATATACTTAATAGCAAACGACTTTTGCATTACTGGTAAACCGTAAGAGATAGACAAAATTTTACTACACAAAAAATGTAGATCGCGTTAAAATACACAGTTTATGTCATATACATTTTTGTTGTTGAGTGAACCATTTTCGAGATATTGCTTGTTATTGCCTTAAATTTTCCAATACTTATACTTTTTCTCAAATTCGTTATTCATTTTTACTTTCTCTACTACGTATAGTAAGTAGGGGAAGTATTGCATTCCACTCAAAAATTCGATACCGAGATTTCACCGAAAATACATGTTTTGAGACCTCCTGAATCCAAAAAAAGCATTTTTGGAAACATGTCCGTGTGTGTGTCTGTGTGTGTGTGTGTGTGTGTGTGTGTGTGTGTGTGTGTCTGTGTGTGTGTGTGTCTGTGAACAGCATAACTCAAAAACGAACAGTCGGATAAGCACCAAACTTGGTATTTAGGTACAGTATCTTCCAGAGATGCGACACGAAGGTTTTCAAGAAAATCCCCCCACCCCAAACTACCCTTTACATGGAAGATTTTTCGAAAATTTTAATTTTCTCAAAAATGGCTCCAACGATTTTGATGAAAATATCATATGTTTAAGATAATGTCATGGGAAATGAAATGTATATCTCGAATTTTCTGGGAATGTCTCCAAAAGTATTCTTTATTGTGAGCGACTTTTGCATAACTGGTAAACCATAAGAGATAGACAAAATTTTACTACACAAAAAGTGTAGATCGCGTTAAATACACAACTTATGTCATATACATTTCTTTTGTTGAGTGAACCGTTTTGGAGATATTGCTTGTTATTTCCTTAAATTTTTTAATACTTATACTTTTTCTCAAATTCGTTATTCATTTTTACTTTCTCTACTACGTATAGTAAGTAGGGGAAGTATTGCATTCCACCCAAAAATTCGATACCGAGATTTCACCGGAAATACATGTTTTGAGACCTCCTGAATCCAAAAAAAGCATTTTTGGAAACATGTCCGTGTGTGTGTCTGTGTGTGTGTGTGTGTCTGTGTGTGTGTCTGTGTGTGTGTGTCTGTGTGTCTGTGAACAGCATAACTCAAAAACGAACAGTCGGATAAGCACCAAACTTGGTATTTAGGTTCAGTATCTTCCAGAGATGCGACACGAAGGTTTTCAAGAAAATCCCCCCACCCCAGACTACCCTTTACATGGAAGATTTTTCGAAAATTTTAATTTTCTCAAAAATGGCTCTAACGATTTTGATGAAAATATCATATGTTTAAGATAATGTTATGAGAAATGAAATGTATATCTCGAATTTTCTGGGAATGTCTCCAAAAGTATTCTTCATTGTGAACGACTTTTGCATAACTGGTAAACCATAAGAGATAGACAAAATGTTACTACACAAAAAATGTAGATCGCGTTAAAATACACAACTTATGTCATATGCATTTCTTTTGTTGAGTGAACCGTTTTCGAGATATTGCTTGTTATTTCCTTAAATTTTACAATACTTATACTTTTTCTCAAATTCGTTATTCATTTTTTTTATGTCCTGGACATGCAAAGAGAATGGAATACTCCACATAGCAACCAGCGTTAAAATATTTGACTATCGCTTAAAAGCTACCATATTCCCCTTGCATCTACAAGAAAATTAGCAATAAGATTGACATCTCGATATCTCGATTAACCAGAAGCATATGGAGAATAAGCGTTTGTAAAATTAGATTGTAGAAGAGTAGAGAAAGTCATGTGAGTGTAACACATCAGATTTTTTTTTATGTCCTGGACATGCAAAAAGAATGGAATGCGCCACATAGCAACCAGCGTTAAAATATTTGACTATCGCTTAAAAGCTACCATTATCCCCTTGCATCTACAAGAAAATTACCAATAAGATTGACATCTCGATATCTCGATTAACATGAAGCATATGGAGAATAGGCGTTTGTAAAATTAGATTGTACAAGAGTAGAAAAAGTCATGTGAGTGTAACACATCAGATTTTTACTTTCTCTACTACGTATAGTAAGTAGGGGAAGTATTGTATTCCACCCAAAATTTCGATACCGAGATTTCACCGGAAATACATGTTTTGAGACCCCCTGCATCCAAAAAAGCATTTTTGGAAACATGTCTGTGTGTCTGTCTGTGTGTCTGTCTGTATGTCTGTCCGTGTGTCTGTCTGTGTGTGTGTCTGTGAACAGCATAACTCAGAAACGAACAGTCGGATAAACACCAAACTTGGTATTTGGGTTCAGTATCTTCCAGGGATGCGACACGAAGGTTTTCAAGAAAATCCCCTCACCCCAGAGTACCCTTTACATGGAAGATTTTTGGAAAATTTTAATTTTCTCAAAAATGGCTCTAACGATTTTGTTTAAAATATCATATGTTTAAGTTATTTTTATGACAAATAAAATTTATATCTTGAATTTCCTGGGAATGTCTCCAAAAGTATTCTTTATTGTGAACGAGTTTTGCATAACTGGTAAACCATAAGAGATAGACAAAATTTTACTACACAAAAAGTGTAGATCGCGTTAAAATACACAACTTATGTCATATACATTTCTTTTGTTGAGGGAACCGTTTTGGAGATATTGCTTGTTATTTCCTTAAATTTTCCAATACTTATGCTTTTTCTCAAATTCGTTATTCATTTTTTTTATGTCCTGGACATGCAAAGAGAATGGAATGCGCCACATAGCAACCAGCGTTAAAATATTTGACTATCGCTTAAAAGCTACCATATTCCCCTTGCATCTACAAGAAAATTACCAATAAGATTGACATCTCGATATCTCGATTAACATGAAGCATATGGAGAATAGGCGTTTGTAAAATTAGATTGTACAAGAGTAGAGAAAGTCATGTGAGTGTAACACATCAGATTTTTTATGTCCTGGATATGCAAACAGAATAGAATGCGCCACATAGCAACCAGCGCTTAAAAGATTTGTCTATCGCTTATAACCTACCATATTCCCCTTGCATCTACAAGAAAATTAGCAATAAGATTCACATCTCGATATCTCGAGTAACCTGAAGCATATGGAGAATAAACGTTTGTAAAAATAGTTTGTACAAGAGTAGAGAAAGTCATGTGAGTGTAACACATCAGATATTTTTTAGTCCTGGTAATACAAAGAGAATGGAATACTCCACATAGCAACCAGCTCTTAAACGCTTAAAACCTAGCAATTCCCCTTGCATCTACAAGAAAATTAGCAATAAGATTAACATCTCGATATCTAGATTAACATGAAGCCTATGGAGAATAAGCCTTTGTAAAAATAGGTTGTACAAAAGTAGAGAAAGTCATGTGAGTGTAACGCATCAGATTTTTTACTTTCTCTACTACGAATAGTAAGTAGGGGAAGTATTGTATTCTACCCAAAAATTCGATACCGAGATTTCACCGGAAAACATGTTTTCAGACCTCTGAAAACAAAAAAAGCATTTTTGGAAACATGTCCGTGTGTCTGTGTGTTTTATTGCGTGTGTGTCTGTCTGTGAACAGCATAACTCAGAAACGAAAAGTCGGATAAACACCAAACTTGGTGTTTAGGTTCAGTATCCTCCAAGGGTGCAACACGAAGGTTTTCAAGAAAATCCCCCCACCCCAGATTACCCTTTACATGGAAGATTTTTCGAAAATTTTAATTTTCTCAAAAATGGCTCTAACGATTTTGATTAAAATATCATATGTTTAAGATATTTTCATGACAAATCAAGTGTTTATCTTGAATTTTCTGAGAATGTCTCCAAAAGTATTCATTGTGAACGACTTTTGCATAACGGGTAAACCATAAGAGATAGACAAAATTTCACTGCACAAAAATGTAGATCGCGTTAAAATACACAATTTATGTCATATACATTTTTTGTTGTTGTTGAGTGAACCATTTTCGAGATATTGCTTGTTATTCCCTTAAATTTTGCAATACTTATACTTTTTCCCAAATTCGTTATTGATTTTGTTTTGTCCTGGTAATGCAAAGAGAATGGAATACTCCACATAATAACCAGCTCTTAAAATATTTTACTATTGCTTAAGTCCTAGCAATTCCCCTTGCATCTACAAGAAAATTAGCAATAAGATAACATCTCGATTAACATAAAGCATATGGAGAATAAGCGTTTGTAAAAATAGTTTGTGCAAGAGTAGAGAAAGTCATGTGAGTGTAACACATCATATTTTTTATTTGTAATGTAAATATTTTAAACATACGGTATTTGAATCAATATCATCAGAGGCATTTTTTGAGTAAATAAAGAATAACGAAACCTTTTAATGGAAAGGGTAGTTACGTTGTGGGAATTTTCTTGAAAACCTTAAAGTTACACCCTTGGAAAATGTGAAGTTAAATACCAATTTTCTATTTATGCAAAGTTTCTTTTTGGATTATGCTGTTTACAGGCATACGCGCGCGCGCGCGCACGCACACACACACACAGACATGTACGCAAAACACAAGGCCCTTTGACACGGCTTCATGGCACCTCATGCATTTCCAGTGAAATCTCGATATCGAATTTTTTTGGGAATAGAGTACTTTCTTTACCTACTATAGGTACTCGGTAGAAAATGTAAAAATATTCTTAGTTCGCTGATAGTTATTACGTAATTGTATAGAAAAGTAAATTTTTTCAGAACGAGTAAGATGAAGCTGAGGCCGAATATCGAAACCAGCCCTGAAAAGAACACTTCCTACCGAGCGGGATGTCTGTGGCCCGCCCGCATTCGGGAGGTCGGTTTCAAATCCCGTGGGCCGACCAATCTGTCTGAGGTTATTTCGTGGTTTTCCTCAGTCGCCAAGTAAATACCGGATTGATATTTAATACCACGACCCAAAGTTCCACCTTAAGTCTAAAACAATAGTAAAATGAAAAATAAGTGGTAATAGCGAAAGTTAGGCATTCTATCCACAGACAATGTAAGCAGTTAGACTGGACGGCACCCTAACGCCATCTGCACGACACGAAGCAGAAGATCCGGCTGCAATGCGCTGAGGGTCTCTGTGGGCACGTGACGAAGCAAGATGGCCTTTCCAGAGATGAGACCTAGTATGCTAACTGTCCGCCTTTCTATGTGGGAGCGGCAGTTGAACTGGACAGCACACTAATGCCATCTTCACGACATGAAGCAGGCGGTTACAGGGATGAGACCTAGAAGGCTAACTGTCCGTCTTTATATGGGGGTGGCCGTTGGACTGGACGGCACTCTAATGGCACGAAACAGGTGGTTATAGGGATGAGACCTAGAAGGCTAACTGTCTGCCTTTCTGTGTGACGGCGCCCTAATGCCATCTTCACTGCATGAAGTAGGTGGTTGTAGGGATGAGATCTTGAAGGCTAACTGGCTGCCTTTCTGTGAGAGGGCGGCGGTTAGACTGGACGGCACTCTAATGCCATCTGCAAGGCATGAAGCGGGTGGTTACAGGGATGAGACCTAGAAGGCTAACTGTCCACCTTTATATAGGAGCGGTGGTTGGACTTGACGGCACCCTAATGCCGTCTGCACGGCGCGAAGAAGAAGATTCGGTAGCTATGCGCTAGGGTCTCTGTGACACGTGACGGAGCGGGTGGTTACAGGGATGAGACCTAGAAGGCTAACTGTCCACCTTTATATAGGAGCGGCGGTTGGACTTGACGGCACCCTAATGCCGTCTGCACGGCACGAAGAAGAAGATTCGGTAGCTATGCGCTAGGGTCTCTGTGACACGTGACAGAGCGGGTGGTTACAGGGATGAGACCTAGAAGGCTAACTGTCCATCACATATCGTTCTAAGAGTTATCCATCAACAGATTCGTCGCGATATGACCAAGGAGTTAATGCGACGTAAAATAAACTAGAGTAAAAAAAACAACACTTTCCTGCAGTTACGTACAATATTTTGTTCATTATGTCGAAATACTTTATAAATTGGTTAAATCTTGCACTGCATATTATGCATGTTGGACATGGACGCAATCATAATTTCATATGTTCATTGGAGGGCCAACAGTTAAGTTATTGATTAAACAGATGAAGGGAATACTAAAAGGTCGGCGTTATTAACAAGAAGTAGAAAGAAGAATAAGCTTTTATAAGAATAGTTTATGCAAGAGTGAGTAAAGAAAGTCATGTGAATGCAATACATTAGGTTTCTTGACTTACTCTGTGCAAAGGTTTAACACCAAGAGCCCATTTTTGGGAACTGTCGACTTACCTTGATATGAAATCCTCCTTGGGGGGCAACTGCGTTTGTTCCTCACTAAAGGTTCAGATAGAAGCCTTTTCAGCAGAATGTAATCAAGTTCAGTGTTAATCTCATGATGTTTTCTCACTGCAAGTGCTTCCAAAGCGGAGGGGATGAAACCTCTTTGTGCTATTGAAAACAAGAAAGGGGTGAGATAAGAAAGAAGAGCTGCGAAGAGGCCACGGCCGGTTGTGTGTCTGCCTGCACACTATTGGCAGAGGAAGTGAATACAGTCGAATAATTCGTGGTCGCAGTGAAGTGAGTTAGGACGTTCCAGGGAAAGTTAAGGGAAGGGTAGTGCGAAATGATAGAAACGTAACCACGCAATCTTTTATTGAATAAAGTCTCAAGGGGCCTGGCTAGTTGATATAAACAACGGAGAAGTGCTTGTCCGTCCTCACTTGATTCTTGCTGAAAATGTTACTTCAGTTTCTCACAAAGTCTATATAACGATGCTAGAAACTAAGTTAAAATGTTAATGGCACTTTCACGCATTAAAACAATAATAATCGTTATTTGTTAAAAGGTGAAGAAGTAAGTTTTGGCTTTATGTTTTTTACCCCACGTGTTGGGAGTTGTATTGTATTTCGACTGTTGGGGTGCCGAACTTGCAGTAGTTGCAACCACACGTATGATAAAAAGTTTCCGGTATCCTTCGCCCCAAATGTACTTTCCGGTGGCCTTTGCCCCCCAAAAAATGTTTAAAAAATATTAACTTTGTAATTTTTTACTATTTCTTTAAATATTATATATTTATCTTTGCCTCGGCTGCGTCAGTATTTATATATTTTTTTAAAGACATGAATGTCTTAGCAGGGAGTGGTGCGACTGAAGAATGTAGGCTTACACGGATTATAATTTTACTTCACTCCTTTTATTAATGTTTGACACGATTTAAATAACACTTCACTGACATAGAGAGAGAGAGAGCTGTGAGATTTTTTATTAATTACTAGCACTTTTTAATACGTAAACTATTTTTGTCTCACACTGAATACGTATTAAACTTCTCGAGGACGCATCTCGCGTTTGGTTAGAAAAACCGTTTACAAGCAACTGACTTCTGAATTTGTAAATTTTGCTCCATTTTAGTTTCTGATTGGCTAATCCTAGTCCAATAGAATACCTTCATTTAACTAAAGCTTTTTCTGGTTGTTAATTGGCTATTTTATAAACTGTCACAAAAATTACATTATTGCTTCCAAGAATCACTAGTAGCATTATTACTTTCAAATTCATTATTGCCTCAAGGTTACCTCATTGTTAGCAACTTTTAATCTATTATTCTCACAGCTCCTACATTATTAAATTACGTAATACATTCACAAAACATTATTAAACATGTATACAATAATATAAACATATATAATGACTGTAATACATACTTATTATATATTGTTACATACACATATTGCTTTAAGGCGGGCTGTTATTGAATTTATATATTATATAATTAGACTGAAATCATTTAAGTGTCAAAAATACTGCCTAAAATGGCGGAATTCCAAAAATGCAAATTTTACAGAAGCAAAAAACTGTTTTTTTAGCAATACTATGTACGTTGTACCTTTCTTTTTGGACTCAACAACTTGTTTTGGCACAAGACTTTATATTGTAGCTGTTTTTAAAGTGTAACATTAATTTAGGTAACAAATATGGTCTTAATTTACCTTGGGACTTCTGCCCTTTTAACAAATAATGGTGTTTGATACAAATATGTTTGCTTTAAACGTTACATAAACCACATTTTATTCATAAAAACATGATGAAATATAAAATACATGTTACTGGATGAAAACACAAAAAATAATTATTGGGTAATTTGAAAATTAACATTTTATTTTCTGTAAGAAAATGATCACACACAGAATTTTGTGAACCTTTACAAAAACACATTGTGCAATCAATATTGTGGCATGAGGTTGGTAACATTGTAATATATGGAGTGGCAACATTGTATGGTTAACGCTTAGGTTGGCAATACGTCGGTAGTGACGTAATAGGAGAGGGAGTAAAACCGGTATTATCTTATGTTAGCGTGTAGGACGCTCTCTTCTAGCGTCACCAGCGAACATTGTAGACGGGTTTTAGTCATTGCGCTTCGTCAAGCAGGAAGGTAAAATGTATCATCTTTAAGTTATATTATATTCTTACCATCTAAACTTATACTATGTGAATTCTTAATGTAGGTAGTTCCTTCCTTCCTGACCTATGTTGATTTATGAATATTTAGGTAGTTTTCAGGTGATTTAGGAACTTTATTAGCTTGCCCCGTCAGACCTCGTGTTAGTTTAATGTGGTGATTTAGATTTCGGTACCATGCTCTACCCCCTGTAATTATGTGAAAACAAAAGAGGTTACGACAATATTAGTATAGTTTATATATGAAAAATGCAAGCTTATATGTTCACAACTTCAGAATGTTAATTTATTATTTCTTCATAAATGTATCTATAAATGCCTTCAATGTATGGGATAGGTTTTTTCAAGTCGTTGACTTTTTCCTCCTTGAATGGTAGTTTCTCTTCGGGGTATGCCACTGAATTTGGGAGCTGACTGTTGATGTGAGAATTGTGGGGAAGGATGAATGTGTTTACAGTTAACCCATTTGTGAAATGTCTTGCATTAACTGTCCCTGGATGCTGATTATCGTACACAAAATGGTAAAAGTTACTAATTCCAAAGTATATTTTTTATCTCGATCCATTTTTGAAGTTTCAACAGATATAGGATTTTTCCTATAATATTGCTGCCACCTACACTTGAAATTGTATATTATAGGATTCACTGTACCAGCTTCGACTACTGTGAATTTCAGAGAGGCACTACTTCGAATTATCAGTTCAGTGAGTTGATGAATTGTGTAAATTCAGTCACGTTTTTGGAGGCTTTGGGTATAATAACTTACCCAGCTGATTATCACATCCTTTACCCATTAATCTAGGCATTTTAATTATATTTCTTTTATATTTGAGGCAGTATTTTTAACACTTGAATAATTTCAATCTAATTATATAATATGTAAATTCAATAACAGCCCGCCTTAAAGCAATATGTATGTAACATATAAAAAGTGCGACGATATATTTGTAATATTTATATTTATTGAGCCCCACGTTTGGGAGCCAATTTGAAGTGGTATACTTCTGTTATATTTATTTGTTGAGCCCCACGTTTTGGAAGCCAATTTGCGATGGTAAATATATAATGTTATTTGTGTATGTGTGTTTACTCCACGTGGTGAAGCCGTTTTGTGACGTGATTCTTTGTTAGGTTTGTTAGCTCCATCTGGTGTTAGCAATTTGCGGCAGTATTAGTGTTTGTTTGAAAGAATGCTACTGTTATTTTATTTAATTTTGGTTCACTGTCCTCCGGCTAGCTATGATCTTTTTGGTCGAGCACTTCTCTTTATACAGGTTGTGTAAACGGAAAGGAGTCTTTTATCCAAAGATAACACTGATGAAAGAATTTGTTTTACACTTTTTATTGTCGAACACATTACTATCACAATTTACACATTGATCTTGACACTCGCCAAACTGAAACTGTTATAATAACTTACTGATCATTCTTAATTCGCGTACTTCAACTTTTTGTATAATTAACTTTACAACACTTGAGATTTTTCATGACTCTGCTACGCCTAACCTGAGAATCGATAGCCGATATTTCTGCTGGACTGAAGGCGACGTGTAACGTACAAATGTTTTCGACGAACTGACGGACTGAAGGCGACGTGTAGCATACAAATATTTTCGGTGAACTGACGGACTGAAGGACTTTACCTCTAACCTAGCCCTTTTTATACTCCTACACCCCGATATGCCTAAAGATTATAACTGATTTTCTATTGGCTAATAAAACGCGCCAACATCAGCGTCTATTTTAATATCCAATGAAAATTATGAATACATATGCTTTAGGGAAAATGTTCCAGAAGATTCTAAAGAAAAACGCGCCAACATTACGTAACTTCCTCGTCTCTAATAATGATATACAGCTCACCCCCTCGCTGCATTATTGCACGCTATTATTGTCAGCTTCAGTAAGGCAGTATAAACTTACTTCTCAACAATAATTACAATCAACAAACATCTCAAATCAATGTCACATAAAAGTGCATATTCATACTATAATCATTCTTTACATTTAAATAATTTATGATACAAATTACTGCATCAAAAGTTACATTATAGTCATTTTAAATGTTTATATTGTTGTATCCATGTTATGTGAGTGTATTACATAGTTTAATAATGTAGGAGCTGTGAGAAATAGGTTTAAAGCTGCTAACAATGAGGTAACATTGAGACAATAATGACTAAGAAGGATTAAATACTACTAGTCATTATTAGAGCAGCAATAATGTAAATATAATGTTTAAAAACAATAGCCAATCAACAACCAGAAAAAGCTTAAGTTAAATGAAGATATTCTATTGGACTAGGATTAGCCAATTAGAGACTTGAAATACAGAAATTTACAAATTTAAGAGGTGGAAAACTGTTCAGTTGCCTTCAAACGGTGCTCATAACCAGACGTGTTGCTTCTAGACAGTGCTCATAACCAGACGCGAGATGTGTCCTCGAGAAATTAAATACGTATTCGTGTGAGACGAACATAGTTTACATGTTATAAAGTGCAAGTATTAAATAAAAGAATCTCACAGCTCTCTATATTAGTGAAGTGCTATATTAATTTGTGTCAAGGATTAATAAAAAGACGTGAAGTAAAATTATAATTTGTGTAAACCTACATTCTTGTCGCACCAAAACCCTGCTAAGAGAAAATTGTCTCTAACAAATACTGACGCAGCCAAGGAAAACATAATATAATAGTTAAAGAAACTTTTAAATTACAAAGTTAATATTTTTAAACTTGGGGCAAAGGCCACCTGAAAGTACATTTGGGGCGAAGGCTACTGGAAACCAGGTACTATACGTGCGATTGCAACGAATTTCAAGTTCGGCTCCCCAGCAGTTGAAATATAATACAACTCCTTTAATACATCTTCTTCAAACTGGCTTTCAATACGTAAAGACAATATCTACTTCAAATTGACGCCCAAATAACAGAATTACAACTAGTTCAAATTGGCGCTCATACGTGGAGCTAAAAATAAACATTCTCATATCCAGTATTATTAGCTCTTCGTATTCCTATAAACGCTTCCTCTTTATCTTCAGAACTACTCATCTTCAACAACTGTTATCTGTGAGAATGTGTGACGCAGTATTTTATATCACAACACTGTGAATGCCAGAGTGATTGTAGTGTAAATTAGCATTATTGTATGACAATGATTTGAGATGTTTGTTAATTATAAGCATTGTTAGGAAATAAGTCTACACGGCCTCACTGAAACTGACAATAGGAGCGGGTAACAATGAGCGAGGGGGTGAGTTGTTTATCAATTAGGAGAGACAAACAAATGACGTCAGAGTAGCGCGCTTTTCTTAGAAATGGAGGGAATATCTTCCCTAGAGCATATGTATTCGTAATTTTGATTGGATATAAAAATAGACGCTGATGTTGGCGCGCTTTATTAACCAATAGCAGCTCTGTTATAATGTTTAGGCATATCGGGGTGAGGGAGCATAAAAAGCTAAAGCCAGAGACGGGTAACGTTCAGTTCAACAGAATCATTCGCGGGTTATACGTCGTGCAGTTCTACAGAATCATTCAGAAGTTACACGTCGCCCAGTTCATCAGAATCATTCACGCGTTAGACGTCGCGCAGTTCTACAAAATCTCTCGCGTCGTAAAGTTAGGTAAAAGATTTGAAATACGCGAATTAATAATGTGCGGCAAATAAGTGATTATAGTTACATTCGAAAATATAACAGTTTCAGTCAGGCATGTATCAAAAGTAAATCTGTGAAATTAACAAAGTGTGACGGCAATAAAAGTGTAAAAACAAATTCTTTTATCAGTGCTATCTTTTAGTAACAACTCCTTTCCATTTACACACCCTGTTTAAGAGATTTGCTCGACTGAATAATAATAATAGCTAGCCGGAGGACAAAGAACTCAAAATTAAAAATAGTAAAACAATAACAGGCGCTCAGCAAATAAGATAACACGAACGATACCACGACATGTGTTATGTGAACAAATCAACATGAACAGTATTGCATTATTGTGCACCATTTACTCACTTTGGTTTAGCAGGTTAACCAGCTTTGAATATAATCAGAAATAATATATTTTTTGTTAAAAGGCCAGAGGTCCAGGACATCCGCCCTTTTAACATAAACCATTAAATTTTAGAGACGAGTTTAACCATTTGTACTGGGATTCTTAAAGCCATTTTAAGATAAAACGATGCGTCTATGGTAGGAGAACATATATGTAAACAAAAATGCATTTTGAAAAAAAGGTGACTTCCACCCTTTTAACAAATAGCGATTCAATTGTGAGAGTCTTTTCCGTGACGTAATTAATTTAATTAAAATTGTTGTTGAAGTTTGCAATAATAACACATTCAAATAGATTCCGCCTTTATGGTGTGCGGTTACCCTGTCAGCCTCACATTCAAGAGGGCCCGAGTTCGAAATCTCGGTTAGGGTGAGTTAAGGGTAAAGATAAAAGTACGGTCGAACGAGAGGCCCTCGCAACTGGGGCAGAGCACCACAAGTAAGCTGCAACGGCCCCGCGATCCCTGGGAGGGAGGTATGAGGAGAGAGGCCCGAAGGGCGACCAGATCCGGATGACGTCGGGTGCAAGCATTGACGGGGTTCCGAACGTTTCCAAATCGAACGCATCCGATGACTCCCGAGCCCACCTACAAGGCACCTGAGATCCCGGCGGCCACCCCGGGGCGAGACCCAACTGACGAGTCCCGCAACGACGCCAGGGAAGAAACCTCTACAGAGCGCACAGCCACCGCCCAGCCGCAACAAGCCGAACACCGTCGCCTGATCCTACAACTCTGAAACAAATCCCAAAGAAAATGATGGGTACAGGAAAGGAGAGGAAGGAGATACGTGGTGGAAGATGAACCATTCCAGCAGTCGCCTGCCGACCCGGTGAAACCACGAAAAACCCTTGGGTCAAAGTTGAGGCAGAATTTTTAACATTTAAATTATATCAGTTTAATTATATAATATATAAATTCAATAACAGCCCGCCTTAAAGCAATATTTGTATAAAATAACATAAAATTTATGTAACAGCCATTGTATTAATGTTTATATTATTATGCACATGTTTAATAATGTTATGTGAATGTATTACGTAATTTAATAATGTAGGAGCTGTGAGAATAATAGGTTAAAAGTTGCTAACAATGAGATAACCTTGAGGCAATAATGAATTAGAAAGTTTAATAATACTACTGGTAATTCTTGGAGCAACAATAATGTAATTTTTTAGACAGTTTATAAAATAGCCAATCAACAACCAGAAAAAAGCTTAAGTTAAATGAAATTATTCTATTGGAGTAGGATTAGCCAATCAAAAACTGAAATAGGGAAAATGTACAAATTCAGAAGTCAGTTGCTTGTAGACAGCGTTACTAACCGGACGCGAGACACGTCCTCGAGAAGTTTAATATGTATTCAGTGTGAGAAAAAAAAGTTTACGTGTTTAAAAAGTACAAGTATTTAATAAAAGAATCTTACAGCTCTCTATATCAGTGAAGTGTCATTTAAATCGTATCAAGAAGTAATAAAAAGGAGTGAATTAAAAAATTATATTCTGTGTAAGCCTACATTCTTAGCTGCACTACTCCCTGCAAAGAAATCCATATCTCTAACAATAATACTGACGCAGCCGAGGCAAACATAAATATATAATATTTTAGAAACAGTCAAATTACAAAGTTAATATTTTTTAAACTTGGGGCAAAGGCTACCGGGTACCATACGTGCGGTTGCAACTACTTCAAGTTCGGCTCCCCAACAGTCGAAATAAAATACAACTCCTCCTAAAAATAAATAAACCTTCCTCAATTGTTTATATGCTAACAAGAGTGGCTGAAACATAAATGCAGTCAATGCTGAGCTCTGTCTTTTAGATTGAAAATGAAGCATTTTCGAATACTCTTTCATTAAGATAAAAAGGTTTATTCTCATATCATCTACCATAAAACAAAATTATGAGTAGATGTTCTGATACACCTGATATTTTATATGTTTTATAACAGCATCGTAATTACCTGAATGCGTAAAAATGGAGTATTCAAATAAGCCTTACTATGACTATAGGGGACGCAGCCTAACTTAGGTTACTAAAAACAAATATGGATGATGCCGCATGTCAGGGCGGTTAACCTTCTAATTTGAGTCACTATACTCGCTGCTAAAGAAGAAATGATTGACATTTCGCGGAGAGAGAGGCGACGTTGCCGCTTATCGCGACCCCGTTGAGAGCGCGTTAGAATTATGTGTACGAAGGCGACTGGATTGCATCTGCGTTGTAACGCGCGTATTATTTATATTCGTATATGAAGACAATTATAAAATAATGAATTCCACGCAAACATGATAGAACATGCAAGAATATATCAGTGTAAAGCTCTTCATTTACAAAAGAGACATACTTGTGAAATATGGATACCTATTCTAATGGGAAAATGCCGCTGATTCTTTCACAGAGCATATTATTTCCCGCGCTTGTCCTTTACTTAGGATGCCTTTACCAAATACAGTAATATTCGATTACCGAGTATGCTCAATTTTTCGTTTGGCTCGCTGTGTTTGTCACTATTTTTTGGATATTGTTAAATATCTATTAAAGGTGTTAATTAATTGCAAATGCTCACAACACGTGCAGAGATACACGAACTCAAACACACGTAAACACAAAGCAATTAACCGTACAAATGGGATGAGGCAAAATAACTTGTCGGTACACAGGCAATCTTATGCAAATACATTGCAAGAAAGCATTGTTTATAACTGCAGCGACAGCAGAAGATAAGACGTTGAAGAAGTTATTTTGTTGTAGAGTTGTATTGTAGTTCAACTGTTGGGGAGCCGAACTTGAAGTAGTTGCAACCGCACGTATGGTACCCGGTACCTTCGTCCCAAAATTTAAAAATATTAACTTTGTAATTTGACTGTTTCTTTGAATATTATATTTATGTTTGCCTCGGCTGCGTCAGTATTATTGTTAGTGACACGTTTCTCTTTGCAGGGTTGTGGTGCGACTCAAGAATGTAGGCTTACACAGATTATAATTTTACTTCACTCCTTTTATTAATGTTTTGACATGATTTAAATAACACTTCACTGCTATAGAGAGCTGTAAGATTCTTTTATTAAATACTTGCACTTTTTAAACACGTAAACTATTTTCTTACACAAAATACGTATTAAATTTCTCGAGGACACATCTCGTGTCCGGTTAGGAACACTGTCTGCAAGCAACGCGTCCAGTTATGAGCACTGTCTAGAAGCAATTGACTTGATGTCTACCGCCTAAATTTGTAAATTTCTGTATTTCAAGTCTCTGATTGGCTAATCCTAGTCCAATAGAATACCTTCATTTAACTAAAGCTTTTTCTGGTTGTTGATTGGCTATTTTATAAACTGTCACAAAAATTACATTATTGCTTCCAAGAATTACAAGCAGTATTATTAAACTTTCAAATTCATTATTGCCTCAAGGTTACCTCATTGTTACGTCTTTATTAGCAACTTTAACCTATTATTCTCACAGCTCCTACATTATTAAATTACGTAATACATTCACATAACATTATTGAACATGGATAGAATAATATAAACATATACAATGACTGTAATGTACACTTTTTATATATTGTTACATACACATATTGCTTTAAGGCGGGCTGTTATTATATTTTTTATTATATAATTTGACTGATATCATTTAAGTGTTAAAAATACTGCCTCAACGTGTAGTTCATGTTACTGCAACGGTCGTTCGCCAGGTACGTCATGCTAATCACGTGTTACAGTATCGGCAACAAGTTTTGCGTCTATTGTTGCTATGGAAACGACTTAGTTCTAATTGGCCCTTCTAATCGTTGCTATGACGACTGCTTTGACGTATCCATCCCCTCCCATTCATTTAAAGCTTTCCGTCACGTGGTTAGTAACTGTCAATCCCTTTCTTGATTGGCGCCGACTATAAATATATAACCAGAGAACTCACCAGACAACATATTTACAAACGGGGCACTATTTCGGTCATTGCATATTATATATACTGCTCTGTAATATTCTTTTTCTTCGGTGTAAAGGTGTGGTCATCACCTTCCCTCTCCGCCATAATCGCTGACTACCTATAACCTGGATGCATCAAAACTGTCAAGTTAAGCACTGAACCGTCCTATGATTTAATTTATAAAACATGCGTATGTTATGAATCTTTCAAATTACTGTACTATAATAGTATGAAGAACAACTTATAGTTCCGTTTTTATATGATTTCGTATTTGCCTAAACAAAACAGTTAGATTTATTGGGTATCTTTTTACGCAGATCTTCCTCTAAAATAAAATACCACAAAAACAGACAACGCTTACACCAAAATTTGCAAATCCAAATTGAAATTTCTAGTTAACTGCAAAGATAGGATCCAGTGTTTTTAATAATAACCTAATAGCCTAGTAATAATTAATAATTAAATATTTGTATACTTAGTCTAATTAATAACTATAACTAATATAATATAAACAATAATATATTAATGTATAATACAATTAGTATAATATTAATATACTATCAGGTGTCAGTTGGTGTATAATGGTCGGTGTGCAAAGTTTGAACATGTGTGAATGTAAAAACAGGGCGCCAAGTAACAGATACAATACCTTCCTAATACACGTAGCAGGTGCGTAATTACTAGCCAAAATTGCACTTTACTAACCTCTATACCTGAAGAAAGGCCTTCATCACAAAACCGATTTCTCCTCATAGAAGGTGTCAAGCAACGAAAAAGATACACCAAAAAGAGCTACAAAGTTGACTCCAACGTTTATATAGGGTCTTTCAACAAGAGTGTCCTATCTTTGAACTTAAATAAAACACGTTCTATAAAAGATAGAGGTTTATTGCTTTTTTCATTTTGGAACATAATTATTGTCATTACGTGTGGAAGAGAACATCAGTTAAGTGACCTGCCGCGACTTCCTTGGGTTGCGCGTATACGGTTGACCCAATTTTCAATGACAGAAGAACGTAAATTAGGTCCAACTTCATTAATAACACGCGCGATGTTATTCATAAGATCATTTACTGATTCTGGCTTGTTGACATAAACTCGATATTTAACATAACCCCACAAGAAGTAATCCAACGGCGCTAAATCGCATGACCTCGGGAGCAGTTAACATCACCACCACGGGAAATGATGAAACCTCTGAACTTCTCCTTCAAAAGATCGAATGTTTCGAGAGCAGTATGACATGTGGCACCATCTTGTTGGAGCCAGATGTTTCTGAGATCATACCATCCAATTGAGGCCAAAAATAGTCCCTTATAAGAGCCCGGTATCTTTCCTCATTGACAGTTAGAGCTTCTCCATCTTCATCTTGGAAAAAATATGGACCAATGATTCCACGATACCAAAATCCACACCACACAGTAACCTTTTGGGGATAAAGTGTTTATTCTTGAATCTGCATTGGATTCTGATTGCTCCAATAGCGGCAATTTTGTTTGTTAACACAACCATGCATCCAAAAATGGGCTTCGTCGCTGAAGATGATTTTTCGACAAAAATCCGGCTCAGCTTCCAATCGCTTCACAGCCCAGTCAGCGAATACATGGCGCAACCTATGGTCGTTGGGCTTTAGTTCTTGAGTTGGCACTATTTTGTAAGCGTGAAACTTCAAGTCTAGATGCAGAATTCGCCAAGTTGTGATCGGCGAAAACCCCAATTTTTGCGCTCGACGAGCAATTGATTTGTTTCCGTTCTCGCGTACACTCTCATAAACGGCGCCTATGTTTTCGTTGGAGCGGTTACGTCGATTACGTACAGGGGTTCTTTGATAGCTGACAGAACCACTTCTTTCTAATTTATCGATCGAACGCCGAATCGTTCTCTCGCAGGGACGATTATGCACACCGTAAACTTCACGCAATACACGGAAGGTTTGGCGAACAGATGATCCATTTTGATAATAAATTTTCACAATTTCTACGCGTTGCTGAATGCTGTAACGTTCCATGGCTATTTGTCAATAACAACTGTAACCACATAAAAAAGGCTGCTGTAACTCAATAACAACGGCAGCTATCACATGTTAAAGATAGGACACTCTTGTTGAAAGACCCTTTACAAAAATTCACTTTGTGTTTGGGCAAAATGATGGCGCGAGACTTTTTTACTTTCTCTACCACGTACATAGTATATAGAGAAGGTATTGCATCCCACCCGAAAATTCGATCCCGAGATTTCACCGGAAGTGCCCCCTGAATCCAAATAAAGCATTTTTGGAAACATGTCCGTGAGTGTGTGTGTGTCTGTGGACAGCATAACTCAAAAGCGAAAAGTCCGATAAATACCAAATTTGGTAATTAAGTTCAGTAACTTCCAAGAATGCGACATGAAGATTTTTAAGAAAATCCCCCACCCCAACTACCCTTTACTTGAAACATTTTTAGAAAATTTTGATTCTCTAAAGATTGCTCTAACGATTTGGATTAAATGTACCTAAATTTTGACTTTTCTGGGAATAGCCTGTGAAGTCCTCTTCATTCGGAAGGACTTTTGTATAATCTTGTGTAACTGGTAAACGTTAAGCGATAGACGAAAAGGTACTACACACAAAAAATGTAGATATATTTAAAACATACAATTTATTTCAAATAACTTTTTTGTGGCATCATCCATTTCTGAGATATCCGTTATTAATGGTTAGAATTGTTTATTACTTGGTCATTCTTCTAAAGTCCTGTCAACATTCAGTTGTTTCTCACGACAGCATGGAATGTTAAATCCAGTGTACAGCGCCCAGTTCTTAAGCCGCTTGTACACGATCAAATTTTTGTCAAATTCATTACTTTACAAGACTTTTCAAGAGTTGTCACAACTTCACAACTTTTCTTGTCAAATTACTTCCAATACTTTTAAAGTATTTTAAATTCTTGAAAGCAAATAAAGACATGCTCTAAACGGTCAAAACTTTCACAATGATTTGATGGCTTTGGCCAATGAAATGCGTTTTGGTCGACTTACGTACAGCATAAGCGGGCAAACCATTGACTAGTGGTGAAAAAACAATAGCATTGGATGTTTATTGTAAGTTATGTGAGAAATATCTAACACTTCCCCTGAAACAAGTGGTGAAATTAACTTCGGACTTCATTGGTGTTTCGAGTACAAGTATAAAAGTGCTTGTAAAGAAAAATCTGAAACGGGAAAACTGATTATACGCGATGCAAGAATGTGTCGATTTTGTGAAGACTGCAATTCACGTAACAGTACACAATTTCTTTTTTAAAGACGTGCCGCCAACAGTTGATCAAGTGGCGCGAATAAATGTAAGTTATCGGATATCTTTTACTTTCTTTTTCACTCGTTCCTTTTAGAATTAGCTATTATTGTGTGTGCAACCGTTAATTTTGTTGAATCTATCAATCTTATCACCTTTTTGCATGAAGTAGTTTTATTTTTACGTTATTAGCACCACGCTTTGGGCGCCAATTTGAAGCTTGTTTTAGACCACACACGTAATGGATGCCAAACTTGAGAGTGTTGTTGCCCCACTGTTGGAGAACCAAACTTGAGAGGGTTATTGCTGCCCCACGTATGGTACAAAGTTTCCGGTGGCCTTCGCCCCCACGTTTAAAAAAATCAGCTTGGTATTTGTTAATGTTTATTTGAATATTATATATGTATGCCTCGGCTGCGTCAGTATTAATTTGCAGAAACGCGTATCTCTTAGCAGGGGTAGTACGGCTAAAGAATGAAGGCTTGCGCAAATTATAATTTGTATTCCACTCCTTTTATTATTTCTCCACACGATTAAATAATATTTCACTGATCATACTATAGACCTGTGAGATTGTTTATTAATTGCACTTTTTAACACGTAACCTTTATATTATTCTCGCGGTAATGAATTTTTTTATGTCTCACACTGAATACGTATTGAACTGCTCGGGAACGCTGTGCTGTGCTGTGCGTCAGATGGCAGGTTGAGGGCAACCCGATGGTGTGCTTAGGCGTGTACCTTCCCTAATTAGGGCTTTACCACGTAGTGACGGGATATGGGGGTTACAGGATGGCTGTTGTTCTTTAGGTAGGGGGAGAGAAAGGAGGTAACAAAGTTTGTTCCTCAACGGTAGCCGGTCATGGTGCAACTACCCTTGTGCACCGCTGGTGGTATGAATTTTGTAATTATAAACATGTTGGGATTTTAATTTTGAAGTCCAAGCTACTCTTGAATGGATTGTATTGGAGTTCAGCTTTAACTGCTGTTGGAATTACTCCGCTGTTACCGGATATGCCCGCAAGCCATGCGGGGAAGCCGGTGATGCCTCAAGCGGCGTGTTCTGGGGTCATAATCCCCAAGAGACCTAACTAGGGCGCTCTGATGGTATGGCAACTGGTCGTAAAATTTTGCGGCCCGGCGCCTAATTTCATCCTCCACGTAAGGAAGAGATGAGGCTTCGTGAAGCAGCCTCACGGGAAAGGAGCGGTTTACACAATAGATGGCCCGAAGGCACCTATTCTGTACCCGTTGTAGGAGCAGCAGGTTGGAATCTGCGGCCATGCCCCAGATCTCGCAGGCATAAAGCAGGAAGGGGATTATCAGCGCCCGAAAAGGTGTAACTTTAAAGGGACAGGCATCTCAGACCCCAGCATCGGGTACAATGAAGCCGCAGCCCCATGTCCCCGACGCGCGACGTCCCCGACGTGTCCCCGAAAAGTTAGACCCTTATCTAACTTAACCCCCAGGTAGGAGATGGCATTTGTCCATTCTATCCTTCTTCCGAGATAGCTGAATGTGGGGAAGATTACGGGAAAACGACACTTGGTGAAAAAAATGGCGTGGCTTTTTACCGGATTGATGGATAATCGCCAACGCCTACACCACTCTTGGAGGAGGCGGAGGTGTCTCTAAATGCGGTTGAAGGCTCTGTTTGGGTGTTTACTTGTACAATACAGGAGCACGTCATCAGCGTACTGTGCCATGTTGACGTGCTGCTCTGTGGGTAGATCGGCCACATATACACTAAAAAGTGTGGGGGATAGAACAGAACCTTCTGGGACTCCGCCTCGTATTGGCCTTAGTGTAGATTTGTGTCCCGCTACCGAAACAACAAAAGTGCGGTGTTTTAAATATGTGTGTAGCAGGTGTATTAAGTGTGTAGGGAGCTCCAGTTGGATAAACTTTTTGAGGAGCCCCGCATGCCAGGTCGTCGAGAAGGCCTTCTCGACATCCAGTGAAACTGCGGCGGTGTAAGCCCTGTCCTGGAAGCCCAGGGCAGCCGCTTCCACCACGCGCAGCAATTGCTGGGAGGTCGAGTGCCCAGGACGGAAGCCGAACTGATGTGGTGGGATGGCTCGAATGTCCCCATAGGTGGGAGACAAGCGGTTAAGAATGGTCCTTTCAAACACTTTTGAAAGGACAGAGAGGAGGCTAATGGATCTGTAATTGGCAGGATGTACCGGATCTTTCCCCGGCCTCAATATGCAGATAACCCGAGCCTCTCTCCACTCGCGTGGAAAGTGACTTAGGGCGAAGCACATATTGAAGACCCTGGTGAGAAAGAGCACGGCCCGGAAGGGAAGGCGTCGTAGCATGGCGGGTGTAAGCCCGTCAGGCCCCGGTGCCCTTTTGGGGTTGAGACGCCGGAGTGCGCCTTGGATTTCTGAAGGTCTTATGACGGGATATCGATCCGCATCGTCGGGGGGACGTCGAAGGAATCGGCGTACCTCCCTCCGAGTACGTTCGGAAAAAGCATCGTCCTGGGGGTCATCTCGAGGCCTCATGGTCCTCTCAAGGTAGTCGGCAAACACATTTGCTTTGGCTTGGGGGAGGTAAGCCAGGCCTTGGGTGCCGTGGAGAGGGGAGGAGTATTGATCTCTGCGGTTGCGGAGGTGTTTGGCAATCCTCCACACGTCGCCATCTTCGAGGTTCATACGGTTCATCGTCTCCTTCCACGCTTGCACTCTGTGCTCGCGTAGTCGGCGACGGACCTCCCGGCAAAGGCGCCTATGAAGCACTCGATTATGTGGCGTGCGGTGACGCTGGTAGAGTCTGCGTGCCGCCCAGGAGCGGCGGATAAGCAGGTGGAGTTCAAGAGGAAGGACGTCAGGGTGCAAGGGTGCTGGGGTGTTGACAGTGAGGTTATGGACCGTTCGTACCACGATGGAAGTGAAGGAGGAGACAGCCGCCTCCAGGGTTGGGACGTCTACGATTCTCGGGTTGGGTGGAAGGGATTCGTTGAGGCAAACCTTGACGCATTCCCAGTCGACCTCCCGGTGTTGAACCGGGACGCCGTGACTGGCAACCTGGGTGTTAACCTCGGCTAACACAGGATTGTGGTCTGAGTGTAGCGCGTTGATTGATGTGAGTGAGATATGAAAGGGGAAATGCTTGATGATCGCGAAGTCGATAACAGAAGCCCGTCCTCGACCTCGTGGATGATGTGTAGGTTGCCAGGGACCCTCTACTCTAAGTTGAGGGTCCGCATCTATCATACGTATAATTTCATTGCCTCGTCCACACGACGGGGGGCAGCAATGCCAACGCATATGTTTGGCATTGAAGTCCCCAGCCATGATAACGTTAGGATGAAGGGCGAGGATGGATAGGTAATCGTTGAGTACGAACAGCCTTCGTGGAGGGTGGTAAACAGACACCACCATGACTTCCGTACCGCCGAGATCAATACAGACGGCCGTGGCCTCCAGGGTTTGAAGTGGCGGGAGAGGAATTGGGCGTTGGACAACACTGTTCCTCACGAGGACCGCGGTGCCACCTCCCCGGCGGCCCAAACGGTCAGTCCTGAGGCAGCTGAAGCCCGGTAGACGGAATCGGGTGTTGGGTTTCAAATGTGTTTCCCCGACTAAAATGAGGTCCAAGGCATATGAGCCAGCAAAGTGCTGGAGCTCATTCCCCTGATCGGCCATTCCACACGCGTTCCAAAACGCGAACCGAAACGAGGTACGTGACCTAGTTCGATTCGCCATTTCGGGCCGTCTGGATGACAGTGGTCAGGAGTGCGAACCCCTCCATGGCAATTACCATCTTTGCGGCTTGGTCAGATGTTGATAGGAACCTGACCAGCAGATCGCAGATGCGCTGGCCGTGGTTCTGCAGCAGCTGCTGCAACCACCCCAGCACATCTGAAACCTGTGGTGCAGGAGGAGGGGTTGGGGGTCTTCTCGGGAGAGGAGTGGGGGGCTTGGGCAAGGGCGCCGGTCCATTGGTCCCCTTGTCGGCCCTCGACCTACGTGGAAGAGTGGGAGTACCACGCTCACACGAGGTCTCGGATTCCGAGTCCGGTTCTCGCACTGGACGACGTCTCCTTGTCCTTCTAGGACGGGGAGGTTTTGGGGTGTCTGGAGCTGGTGTTTGCGTCTTACTGGACGTGGGTTGTGTGGGGGCCCTTGACACCGCAGGTCTACCCGAGGTTCTCTGTAGTGCTGCTGCATAAGAGCGTCGGGAAGCAGGCTGATGTTGTTGCCGTGGCGGAGCTGGAGCTGACGGGTGCTGCTGTTGTGTTGCTGGTTGGCCTCCCCTACCTTGGGGGGCTGCTGGTGCAGGTGGTCTCCTTGAGGCTATCACAGCCTTCCTCGTAGGGCACCCGCCGTAACACGCCACATGCTCCCCCTTGCAGTTAGCACAGGTGGGAACCTCGGCGATTGTTCGGGGACAGACCTCTCTTGGATGGGAGCCTCCGCACCTTAAACAGCGCAGGTTGCGGAAGCAGAAGTGGCTGGAGTGGTTAAACCCCAGGCACCGGTAACACTGTGGGGGACCGCCAGAGCCCTTGGATGGTTCGATGTGAACCCGAAGGTAGCAGATGGTGGTGACACCATCTATCTTTGCCTCCGGATCTACTGACCGCTCCACGACTACTAAAAATAGTGGGAGGGGGGTGGGGCCTTGGCCATTTGGAGCTGGTCTGGTGAGCTGCTTCACCACTCTTGGGGTGATGCCCTGGCGGATGAGGTCGTCCTCGATGTCAGTCACCGAAGTATCCGCTGGCAATCCTCGGATAACCCTGCGAATATCTCGGGCCTTATCCAGGCCGAAGGTAAAATGGGGAATGCCCCTCCTTCCTAGATGTTTAAGCAGCGTCGAGTAGTCCCCGGCCTGCTTAGCCTGGAAGATGAAGCGGCTTTGTTCCGCCTCACCGTGCATGACCCGATCAGGGTCGGCATGACTTCCTTCAGGAAGCCTACAGACCCCGCAAAGTCATCCACGATGATTGGTGGAACGTGGCTCCGCTGCCCGGCGTTCTGGGCGGACCCAGAAGCGGCAGGCTGCGCGGACGCTCCTGATTGGCCAGAGGGCACGCCCCCTGCAGCCAATCGGGAAGCACGCTTCCTTTTCCGTGAAACCACTTCACGAAAGTCGTCGTCTTCTCCGGCCGTGGAAAGGCCAGAGGAGCTTGCCTCATCCTCCTCCATGGAGGAGTAGTTTGAATGTTGGGAGCCTAAATTGGCTCGACCATCGTCGGAGCAGCGCTCCGAAATTTTGTCTACTCGGTCAGATAAATCATCGCGAGAGACGCCCTGGTTGGTGGTAAGCTTGGACTGGTCCAAACAACGCACTTTGCCCTTTCCGCTTGCGCGTTCTTGGCTAAGTGCCCTTTTCTTGCCCTCCAGAGCGGCAGGGCCGCCCGAGGGCTGGTTGACTGCACCAGTGCTGGTGCTGGCAGCGGCAGTTGGAGTCTGACCGGCATTCCCGCTGGGGCCTTTGCCAGTTAAGGACTGGTTGGGTTTGGTTTTTGGCATCTTGGAAAGATACACAGCGCTGCACCCAGGGGTGCAGCGCTCACAAGCACAAAATCGTTTACCCTCACCTGCAGGCAGCTGTGGTGCTCAATAGCGCAGCGAAACAGAGGGCCGGACACTATTAGTGCGCCTTACCGTTCCTTAAGGAAGGTGGTTATGGCCTTGTTCGCCTACCCGCTGCCTGAAATTGGCCTCACGATGGTAACGAGGCCGCTGAAGGTCTATGTAGAGTTATGCACTGGCCGCCTTAATAAAAGCGACGCAGAAGAGCTGGTTGAATCGGGAACGCTGCCTTCTAGCGTCTGGCGTCTACCGCTTAAACTTGTACATTTACTATATTTCAAGTCTCTGATTGGCTAATTATACTCCAATAGAATACCTTTATTTAACTTAAAGCCTTTCTAGTTTTTGATTGGCTATTTATAAATAGTTTTAAACATTACATTATTGTTCCAAGGATTATTAGTAGCATTACTAAACTTTCTAATTCATTATTGCCTCAAGGTTACCTCATTGTTAGCAATTTTCGGTTTCTCCTTTATAATTCTGTTTGCTACGGAAGGCAGCTTACTTTTATTTTCACAGCTCCTATATTGTTAAATTACGTAATACATTATATACATGTACATAATAAAAATAAACATAATACAATGACTGTAATATACACTTTATATATTATTGTATTATACACATATTGTTTTAAGGCGGGCTGTTATTATATTTTATATTATATAATTAGACTGATATTAGTTAAGTGTTAAAAATACTGCCTCATGCATTACGTGCCGCATGTACTGGTCGCATGATCATGAAAGTTTGACAGTATGATTATTTCTGGTGCGACTTGCGGAAGGATATATTATAACGGTCTGTATTCACTCTTAGGTTGATCCGCGGCAAAACAAACCCCGTGGTCAGTGCACCGTGGTGCAACACAGTAGCAATGCGCGCAGGAAAGTACCTCCATGCTAATACTGTGAATTTTAGATTGAATTTATCCTTAAATAGTATAATATTCTATACAAATACCTAAGGTTTTATTTAACGCTGAGTTATACCGTAAAACAGAGATACAAGTCCCGTGATGCAATTCGTATGAGTCACCTAACATCCGGGTAGGCGCAGAATGTTGTTTACAGCCAGAAACCAGCAGTTGTGTTTAGTATCATGGAGGACGGTGAATTTACTCTTGTGTTTTCGTCGAATTACGTAAAGCATTAGCAGCGCAAACCGTTAACTAGTGGTGAAAAAACAATAGTGTTAAATCTTTATTATAAGTTATGTGAGAAATATCCAACACTTTCCACGAAAGAAATGATGAAATTAAATTCTGAGTTCACCGGTGTTTCGAGTACAAGTATAAACAGTGCTTGTGCAGAAAAATCTGAAACGAGAAAAGTGCTTAAACCCGGAAAAAAGAAGAAAGCATATGAAATACGCGATGCAAGAATGTAGTGATTTTAAGAAGAATGCAATTCGCGTAACATTGCACAGTTTCTTTTTTAAACTGAGCCGCCAACAGTTAATAAAGGGCCGCTTCCAGAGAGCGAATAAATTAAGTTATCGCATATGTTACTTTATTTTTCGCTCATTTATTTTAGAAATAACTATCATTATATGTGCAAAGGTTTATTTTGTAGCAACTATCAATCTTGTCACCTTTAACCCTTAACAGAATATGCTAGTCACCGCTTCAGTTGTCGAAATAAGGACTGTTGTTCTTTTGTGCATACGTGCCACTTGTACTGGCCACATGATCTGAAACTGTGACATATTTCTAGTGCGAATGGCGGAAGGATACATTATAACGGTGCAATGGTCGCCTGGGGTTTGTTTTGACGCGGATCAACCTAAGAGTGAATACAGTTTAGTGTCTTGTGCAAGGGAAGAGGTGGTGTTATGCGAAGCTGATAGCGAAGCTCCGGAGATATTAAACTGTTTCTGAGAAATAATTAAGAACGCGACGGCTGAAACTGTGTAGCGAAACAGGTAACATGTGTTTATCAGTTACATTATGTTGCCGCAAGGAAGATAAAATAAAAATTATTCACCGGATATTTTGTTTGCCGTGTCACCTGAGAAAGAGATAGCTACCGAGGCAAGAAAAAAGAAGAATCATAATTTCCTCTACATACCACCAGCTCGTTAACATCCTTCCTTTCATACAATTTACAACCAACGGAACCACCCTTCCTTAACACATATTTTAATACCCTTCCTTAGACGGCGAATGCGGTTCGATTCTCAGAATTCCTCTTATCCGAAGCACGAAACAATCTCAATAACCATCATTATAAACTACTTCATTTTAATGATCACTCCAGAGATTGTGCTCATTTGAAGATATGCATAATCCACTTTAGGAAACAATCTGATGTGTTCCATTCAGATAACTTTCTCTACAGTCTATCGTTTATTACTGGGTATAAAAATTATTCTTATGAAAGCTTATTTTTCTACCTACTTCAATTGAATCCAAATAAACCTTTACAGAAAAAGCTACATTACACATTTCGTTGTAGATACAAAGGGAACAGCGATAGTGAAATGTTTAACAACTGGACGCTATACGCTGGCCTTAAAATTCCATACTGGTTCCACGCAATCGTGAGAAACAACTGAAAATCGATGGGAATTTAAACGAATGACAAAAGTATTGAACAAATGGGATTATTAATAACGAATATTGAAGATGGTTTGTTACGTTATTTATTAGCACCACGTAATGACGCCAATTTGAAGAAGTTTTTTTCTTTTAACTTGTTTGCAACACGCTTTGGGCGTTAATTTGAAGTAGGTTGTATTATATTTCAACTGTTGGGGAAACGAACTTGAAATTCGTTGCAATCGCACATATAGTACCCGCTTTCCGGTAGCCTTCGCCCCAAATGTACTTTCAGGTGGCCTTCGCCCCAAGTTTAAAAAAATATTAACTTTATGATTAAACTGTTTCTTTAAATATTTAATATTTATGTTTATTGTTAGAGATATGGATGTCTTGGCAGGGTTGTGGTGCAACAAGAATGTAGGCTTACACAGATAATTTTACTACACTCCTTTTATTAATGCTTGATACGATTTAAATAACACTTCACTGATATAGAGAGCTGTGAGATTCTTTTTATTAATTAATTGCACTTTTTAACACGTAAACTATTTTCGTCTCACACGAATACGTATTAAATTTTTGAAGACATTTTTTGCGTCTGCTTAGTAACGCTGTCTGCAGGCAACTGACTTTTGAATTTGTAAATGTCTCTCCTTTTCAGTTTCTGATTGGCTAATCCTACTCCAATAGAACACCTTCATTTAACTAAAGCTTTTTTTCTGGTTGTTGATTGGCTATTTTATAAACTGTCTCGAAATTTACATTATGGTTGCTCCAATAATGGTAGCATTTAAACTTTCAAACTCATTATTGCCTCAAGGTTACCTCATTGTTACCTCATTGTTAGCAACGTTTAACTTATTATTCTCACAGCTCCTACATTATTAAATTACGTAATGCATTCACAAAACATTATTACACATGGATACAATAATACAAACGTATACAATGACTGTAATATACACTCCTTATATATTGTTACATACACAATTGCTTTAAGGCGGGCTGTTATTAAATTTATATATATTATATAATTAGACTGGAATTATTTAAGTGATAAAAATACTGCCTCAATATCTCGGAAATGGCTGATGCCACATAAAGGCTATTTGACATAAATTGTGTGTTTTAAACAGATCTACATTTTTGTGTAGTACGTTTTCGACTATTGCTTAACGTTTAGCAGTTAGACAAAATTCCTTCCGAATGAAGTGGATTTCACGGACTATTCCCAGAAAATTCACGATATTTATCATGTAAATATATTTAATATATGGTATTTTAATAAAAATCGTTGGAGGCATTTTTTATAAAATCAAAAATTTCGAAACATTTTCCATGTAAAGGGCAATTTAGTGCAGGGTAATTTTCTTGAAAATCTTCGTGTTGCTTCTTAAGAGGGTACTGAACCTTAATATTTGGTATTTATCCGACTTTTCGTTTTTTGAGTTACGCTGTTCACAGACACAGTTTCGGCCGGTAAAAGCACAGACTTTATCGCGGGGGGCTGACTCGACGAGTTGGGGATTATCTTTTGACCGATAGAACACGGGAACTGACTGAGGAATCTATTTCTGCATGTGAAAATGTCGATGTAAAAATACCAGGATACAGTTTTTGGGCACACGCTGTCGTTTTGTTTTGAACATGTCTCCAGGATACAGACACTTGTTTCTGGAAATACTGTGGCCAATGAAGTTTTGTGTCCAAGCCAATTTCTGTCTAAGAATAGATTTCTGACAGTTTGATATCAGAATTAATGTTGAGTAATGGGAGTTCGTTTAGACTTTCGGTGGAACAAAATCGGATTTCGAAGAGTTTCTTAATATACCACCTCCAAAAAGAACAAAACGTACACGAACTAGTGTAAACGAATTTCACCCACAATATGATTAGTAGTTACTCTTCGATACTTAGCGTCAGGAGATTCTTACACCTGCTTTGATGCTATCAGCGTTCAGACTGAGCAATTTGGGAAACTGTTGATAACTTGTATACTGACGATAGTTGCCTGGTTTGGACATGGCTTAAAAGCGTGGTTTATTTCACACTGAGAGGGCATTAACTGTCAATGTTTTGTATTTCTGTATACTTTCCATTTTGTTCAGTACAGTATCAGTGCAAGCGCTTGTTGTCCCAGTGAAATGCCGGCTAAAAGGTTCACATGTTGAGAGGTTCGCAGGTAGTTTTCACAAAAAATCCCTGGTGTTGAAGTTTGAGAATGATAGTTTCAGCCTCACGTTTTGGCGCCAATTTGAGAAAGATATTTTATTAGCCCCTCGTATGGACGCCAATTTGAGATGGTTTGTTACGTTATTTGCACCACGCTTTGGGCGTCAATTTGAGGTAGTTTGTATTGAAATTCGTTGCAACCACACGTATAGTACCCGCTTTCCGGTAGCTTTCGCCCTAAATATACTTTCAGGTGGCCTTTGCCTCAATTTAAAAACAAAATATTAACTTTGTAATTTGACTGTTTCTTTAAATATTATATTTATGTTTGCCTCGGCTGTGTCAGTATTATTGTTAGAGACACATTTCTCTTAGTAGGGTTGTGATGCGACAAGAATATAGGCTTACACAGATTATAATTTTACTTCACTCCTTTTATTAATGCTAACACGATTTAAATAACACTTCACTGATATAGAGAGAGAGGTGTGAGATGTTTTTATTAAATACTTGCACTTTTTAATACGTAAACTATTTTCGTCTCACACGAATACGTGTTAAATTTCTTGAGGACACTTTTTACGTCTGGTTAGGAACACTGTTTGCAGCCAACTGAATTCTAAATTTGTAAAATTTTCTCCTTTTCAGTTTCTGATTGGCTAATCCTACTCCAATGAAATACCTTCATTTTACTAAAGCTTTTTCTGGTTGTTGATTGGCTATTTTTATGAACTGTCATAAAATTACATTATTGTTGCTCCAAGAATCAGAAGTAGTATTGTTAAACTCTCAAACTCATTATTGCCTCAAGGTTACCTCATTGTACCTCTTTGTTAGCAATTTTTTACCTATTTCTCACAGCTCCTACATTATTAAATTACGTAATATATTCAAATAACATTATTAAACATGTATACAATAATATAAGCATATTAAATGACTGTTACATACATTTTACCAATTATCACATCCACATATTTCTTCAAGGTGTGCTGTTATTGAATTTATATAATTTGACTAAAATCATTTAAGTGTTAAAAATACTGCCTCAAGTTCCAGAGGTACAATTAGGTTATTTATAGAGAAACTGTTACATTAAGATTTTATAAGTGAAAACGAATGGTTTTTATGGAAGAAATTGGGGCAGCTTTAAAAAGCTCTTCAAGAAAATCCATACTTCGTTTCACTCAAGAAGTCTTTCGAAAGCCCACGTAGCAATTAAACTGCTAAAATTGAAACCGTGTTGGATGAGTTCATTACAACTACGAGACAACGTAATTCGGTGTATTTTTGTAATTGGATTAGTTTTTAATAAATCACATTGTTTACATGTAATTAAATACGGAGTGAAGCTTTCGACAGACATGTGCAAACTCGCTGGTATCTCTCCCGCTCTCTCCCTGTGGAAACATAATCTGACCACTATTTGGTTACAAATCTAGGACACATTAACTAAAGGAGATTCCTACCTTGAGAAACAATACGATATACTAATAAAATTTGTTACGTTCTTGCAGATCGGACTTTCTGAGGGTGCGAGGTTTCGAGGAAGACATTGTTGGCTGGGGAGGTGAGGATGTGATGCTGTACCGGAAGTACGTGCGCAGCCATATGAAGGTTGTGAGAGCGACAGATCCTGGGATTTTTCACATCTGGCACCCCAAGGTAAGTTCAGCGACGGGTTACATACGAGAGCCGTCTGAAAAGTTCACGGTGCATTCGCTACTGCTTTATCCCCTCTGTATGTACGAAACAAATGAACCAGTTCACTTACGGAACTATTCTTTTTTTTCTAAACTTCAAGGTTTCGGTCTCGATTGCCATCTCCTTCCCCAAAGATCTTCCATCCATGTCCTACTGAGTATTCTGACTAATCTTTGAAGAAGGTTTTTTATTATTATTATTATTATTATTATTATTATTATTATTATTATTATTATTATTATTATTACGTTATTTGCACCACGCTTTGGGAGCCAATTTGAAGGTTTGTTGCTGCTACGTATGGAAAGCCAGTTTGAAGAAGATGTATTGTAGTTCGACCGTTGGGGAGTCGAACTTGAAGCAGTTGCAACCACACGTATGGTAAAACGTTTCCGGTAGCCTTCGCCCCAAATGTTTAAACTTTGTAATTTTGACTGTTTCTTTTAAATATTATATATTTATTTTTGCATCAGCTGCGTCAAAATTTATATTTTTTTAGAGACATGAATGTCTTAGCAGGGAGTGGTGCGACTGAAGAATGTAGGCTTACACAGATTATAATTTTACTTCACACCATTTATTAATGCTTGATATGATTTAAATAACACTTCACTGATTTATAGAGAGAGGGAGCTGTGAGATTTTTTTATTAATTACTTTCACTTTTTAACACGTAAACGATTTTTGTCTCATACAAAATACGTATTAAATTTCTCGAGGACGCATCTAGCGTCCGGTTGGAACGCTGTCTATAAGCAACTAACTTCTAAATTTGTAAATTTTGCTCCATTTTAGTTTCTGATTGGCTAATCCTAGTCCAATAGAATACCTTCATTTAACTAAAGCTTTTTCTGGTTGTTGATTGGCTATTTTATAAACTGTCACAAAAATTACATTATTGTTTCCAAGAATTACACGTAGTATTATTAAACTTTAAAATTCATTGTTGCCTCAAGGTTACCTCATTGTTAGCAACTTTTGACCTATTTCTCATAGCTCCTACATTATTAAATTACGTAATACATTCACATAACATTATTACACATGTATACAATAATATAAACATATACAATGACTGTAATATACACTTTTTATACATTGTTACATACACATATTGCTTTAAGGCGTGTTGTTATTGAATTTATATATTATATAATTAGACTGAAATAGTTTAAGTGTTAAAAATACTGCCTCATCTTCCTATTTGGTCTGTATATTACTGTCTCCCTTTTAATTATTCTTTCCATTTTGCTTATAATCTTCCAATTTATCAGTAATATTAAATCTTCGTTTTTATGTGATCTAGTAGATAGTTTGCCCATTTTTTCTCCTCTCTCGTGTTTCATTTCTGAAGCATGTATTTTATTTTGTTTCATAATATCTGGAATTTCATGTTTTTCCGTCTCCAAAGCAGTACGACAAACTGAACTTTTCCATTCAGTTACTTTCCGTACTCCAACATCAATATCCCTTCAACTGTTTAATCAATAACTTAGCAGCTGGCCTTGCAATGAGCATATGAAACATACGACTGCGTCCATCTCCAACATAATATGGAGTACAATATTTAACCAATATATGAAGTACACAACTGCAGGAAAGTGTTTTCTTTAAGACTGGTTTCGAAATTTCGGCCTCAGCTTCCCTTCAGCCGTAAACGTCTTACTCGTCCTGAAAAATAAAACCCACTTTTCTGAACAGTTACGTAAATAACTATTACATACCTAGAGAAGTGAAATATCATTTTAAAACGTGACTTTTAAAATTTTTAGGTATAGTAGTAGCTTCTATAGATATTATTTATGTTTGTTTTTGCCTCGGCTGCTTCAGTATTACTTTAGAGACATGTTTCTCTTAATCAGGGTGCGGTGCGATAAGAATGTAGGCTTACACAGATTTTAAGTTTAAATTCATTTCCTTTTATTAATTCTTGACACACATTAAATAGCAATACACTGATATCAAGAGATATGAGATTATTTTATTTAATACGTACACTTTGTTATCGCGTAACATAATTTTCGTTTCACACGAATACGTAATATTTCTTTAGAGAACACATCTTTTATCCGGTCACTACCAAGGTCTGCCAGCAACTGAACATATTTCAACTATCTAAACCCGTAAACTTTGTATTTCAAGTCTCTGATTGAATAATTCTAGTCCAATAGAATACTTGCATTTTACTAAAGCTTTTTCTAGCTGTTGATTGGCTATTTTTTTTAAACTGTCACAAAATTTACATTATCGTTGCTCTAATCATGACTAGTAACATTTAAACTCTCAAACTCATTATTGCCTCAAGGTTACCTCATTGTTAGCAACGTTAAACTTATTATTCTCACAGCTCTTACACTATTAAACTACGTAATGCATTCACATAATATTATTGAACATGCTTACAATAATATAATGACTGTTACATACATTTTTACAAATTATTACATATATATTGCTTCAAGGCGGGCTGTTATTGAATTTACATATTATATAATTTAATTGAAATAATACAAGTGTTTAAAATACTGCTTCAATTTATTCAAAGGCGGCCTAATATGACAAAGTGTACTTAAAGTCAGGATTATGCTATTTAAAATGGTGTTTAAGATTAACATAAAGTAATTCCTCACCAAATAGATGGAAACCAACAACTTTTCAGACTGTGACTCTGTAACTATTTTGAGTTGTAAAGCATAATTTTTAGGTAGCACATTCATATGAATACCGAGATGCAGAAGCATTTAGTAAAATATCGTGATAATGTTTTGTTTATCGGAATGTTACCTTGCAGGTCTGCACTTCGGGACCAGGCGGCCAGAAGCTCTCGGCCGAGCAGTATCGAGCTTGTATCCGCTCGAGAGCTCTGAATGAGGCATCGCATGCGCAGCTTGGATTCCTGGCCTTCCGCGATGAAATCGCTGCAGCATCCTCCTCCTTCTCTTCCTCCTCTGCAGGCCAAAGCAAGAAGAAGAAGCTGCAGCAGCACTCGTCCTCGCAATCGAAACAGGACGCTCTGTCAGAACCTGGAGGTCGCCTCTTCGAGTTTTAAAGTTTTTATAATTGAGCATCTTATCTTTTAGGCTGTGGATATGTGTTCCCGCGTTGGTGAACATAAGAGAGTTTTAAAGCAAAAACAACGTTGGTTATTTTTATGTGCATCGTCCCGAAGAGGAGGTTAAAAGTTTTAGAGCTTAGTTACCGTAGCTGTGGAAACTTAAACCAGAGAATGTCATTTTTGGAGATTAATTCTGTAACTATTGGGAACTTAGTTCTTCGATGGCAGCACCTCTGAAAATAAAATATTGGGTTTAAAGCCGAGATCTCGCCTCTGAGCTAATATTGGCTACTGATACCCTCGTTAGGAGCTCGGAAGTACACATGCATATAAACAGAAAACAATGTTTATACACTGGCAACACTACATTGTTGAAATGTTTAGATAAAGCACTGATCTGCTTAAGCTTCGACCCGCTCCTGATTTGAACTAATGTTGTTTTCAGTTTAACTTCATTAACTACTTGTGAACAGGTTATACATTCGTCTTTCTTCTGTGACTGCAGCGTTGACAGTTCAAAGAAATCTTAATGTACCTCCTTTATATGGGCTTGCTGTGATTCCTACCATAAAGCAAACGTTTAAATATTCGGATTCAAACACCTTTTAAGCTAAATATTAATTGTCGATGAAATTTATTCTAATTTGAATTAAAACACTAGTGCCCCTTTAAGGAATGTGATTAAATTTTTGTGACGATGTCTAAAACATGTAACCGGGTTCGGAAAAAGTTGGCATCTAATTTTATTTATCAGCTGAATAAACAAAATATATTTATAAAGTGTTATCTAGGGGAAACTTCCGTGTTTCGTTTTATACATTAACTTCATTCCATTGCAAGTATATCCCATTATAAAATATTTTGATCATGCCCTCCAATTGGAGTTCATCTCTACGTGAAAAGCCATCCATAATTACGAGGGTGTGTCAAAAAATAACGGAAAAACGTTTATTGTTTGGACAGTATGATTGTCTTATTCAAATTCAATTAAAAACTTACAAAATACGCAACTCCTGAGGCTACACACTTGTTCAAACGTTCTATCCACTTTGCAAAACACTCAGAGGAGCTCTTGTTTGACATCTTATTCAGTATATCCGATATAATACCACACACACATTTGTTTACTGCTGTGCTTCATACAGTCGCACCTATCCGCCGACACATTTGTTTTCACAACAACCTCCAAGGAAATACCACAAACAAGTGTGTCGGCGGATAGGTGCGACTGTTTGAAGCACAGCACTAAAGAAATGCGCGTGCGTGTGTGTGTGTTTGTGGCGAGGTAATCCGATTTTTAAAAGCTGACGGTAAATAAACGGGCAGGAAAATGAACCAGTCGTATTAACCACCAATCCTAGATTCAGGATCCCCACGTTGGGCGCCAATTTTTTATCAATCGGCGTGCATTATCTCACTTGCATTATACTGGTACCATTAACTGCATTAAGAAATGCCCATGATCCAAAAGCTATCTATGCCGATCTCGCCTCCTTCTTACTGACTGCTGGCACTGTCTTTTCAACCCATATTCACCTTTGCATGTAATACTTGCTGCCCAGTCTTGTTTAATAATACCATTCCTACTGATATTAATATTTACTTTCCCTATGGTTCTCATTTTATATTTAGCTACGCAGAATTTCTGTCTCACGATTCACCTCAGTTTTTTATGTGGAGGGTCGTCCTGGACATGGGTCATCTTTAAGGCTTTTTTTTTCACCATCTTTAAATTTTTTATGCAATTCAAAAACACGTGAAATCCATGCTGGTTCACGTGCTTACACAGTGTCTCCCTATGACAAACTGAACCGCTCACGGGCAATGTCGCACACATCACAGTGTCAGCCAAGGTCAGACCTCTCCGTTACGATGAATGGTGAATTTTAGCGCGTCTTTACACAGAAAAATATCTTGTTACTTTTTGACACCCGTCGTATATGTTCACCAATGCGTTGGTATATAGGTACCTGCATACATAATAGCCTTATTTTCCTCTAAAACACGAGAGGTTATGCACAGATTTACAATCACTGCCAATGGTTAAACTAAACATTAAAACTTTAAATAACTGGAATATACAGAGTGATTTATGAAGAACTGACACATTTATTTCTGTAATTGTTTCAAAACGAGTCATGCTAGCGACAACTTATCATACCTGAAATGCAGAGGAATTTTGGGAGATTATTTACCGCTATAGCAGATGTTGAAAATGTCCTCCATCCTGCATAAGGCACAACTCAACACGTTGTTCCATGTTATTGGTCACTCGTTTGTCAACAGCTTGAATCGCCTATGTAATGTTATGCTTCAGATCGTCCAATGTCTGGGGACGTGTGGCATAAACCCTGTCTTTTAAGTAACCCCATAGAAAGAAGTCAGGCGATGTCAAATCCGAAGATCTCGGTGGCCACAGGTTCTTGGAAATTATCCGGTCGTCAAAGAAGCTTGCAATTAGTGCCATGGTTTCATTTGATGTATGGTATGTAGAGCTGTCCTGCTGAAAATATCCTTGACTCAGCTCTAAATCATCTAGTTGCTCAGCAAACTCCGTCGGTACTTTGCAGTGTTCACACTGTTTTAAAAAAATTGGTCCCACTGTTCTCTGTGTGAATATTGCGCACCAACTCCGATTTTAACCGGGTGCATATGCGCTTCATGAATAACATGTAGATGTTTGCTGGCCCAATAGTGCGAGTTATTTGAGTTCACATAGCCGGATAAATGGAGCCAGGCTTCATCTGTGAACCATGTGATGGACAATATGGCAAGATTTTGCACAATGAACGCCTTTAGGCCTGCACTTTTCACAGCTCTCTGACACATTGAGTAGCTGTACCCTTCCTCCTGCGACAAATGTCTTAATGATTTTTAGGTGATTGATCCAGTCGTGCTCTTACGCCAACAACAACCGTAACAAGCCTAGATGAACGAGTTTTACCTTTTTATTCACCAGAGATCCAGTTGCTTGCAATTTGTTTATCAGTCCCAGTATTGTGTTACTTTGGGGAGGATTCCGAACACCAAATTCTCTCTGGTATGCCCTTTGAGTAGCTGTAATTTAATTCGTATTGCTTTACAAACAAGAGTTGTTCATTTAATGTGTACTCCATTTTCACGTTGGCTAGAACAGAATCTTAAAAACAGTTGCCGACAATAAAACTAACAATTACGAATAAAACATGAACATCTGCGTATCTAGTGACAGGCAAACCAAACTCCAGAACATTGTGCTTAATTTGGTGCTAAACTTGAGGCATTGAGTGAATTTCGAACAGAATAATTAAAGAAAGAAATGTATCAGTTCTTCATAAATCAGCCTGTATTACAATCTAAAAAGTGTTGTATCTCATTTAATTTATGCCTACCCATTTATATTGTGGTTGCTTTATGTTGCACTGTACTTGAACGGAACGAACAGGTTGCAGTTACAGAGTATGAGACAGGAAATTAGTTACGCTGCGCCATGATTTCCTTCTGGCCATTGTTTTTAAGCGTCGACAGTAAATTTCTCTTAAACTCTTTTTAATTAATTTTCTGTTGAGCGGAAACTAATATCCCTGTTCTCGTATGCAAAACGGGTTAGAGCAATTTTTAATTAAAAGTTTATTTACGTAAATACTGTATTATATAATTTGCATGAAAGTGATACCAAACAAACATATCGAGTAGGATACCGTTTTAGAAACATGCTTTACAGTCATAGAATTAATCTCCTGTGTGCTGAATCAGAAGCTACCTTGAGCACAAATATTAATCATAAACCATTCTCTAAAAACATCATGCAAAGCGTCACTTAAAAACGCTTAAGTCTAGTGAAGTTACACAGGGCGATTCTTATAAACCTTCAACGTTTTAATAATTGATTTAGCAGTGTGCAATCACTTCTGAATTACGTAATAGCTGTGATGGAATAATTCTGTTACACTAAACATTGTAAATAACTTGCAACTTTACGGAACAATGAACTTGCTGATTTTGTTTTCTGATGTCCCCCTCAGAGTTCAGTAGCTGTAAGATCCATAGCGTCTGGAGAACTTGATCATGGCTCAATGAGATAACACGTTGTTTAAAGCTGTTGCCAAAAAAAACTCTATGGAGTCGTATTTGAATGGCACGTTACCACATAATGTTGGAAATAGGTTCAGTAAATGGATATCCAGTTGTCCCACGAATTCAAACCACGTTATCAAATATAAGGGGCATTCAAATGAAACCTGGTCAGTGCATCTAACTTTGGATGACGCATAAGGTGACACCAGTAACTGCGTGTGTGGTGGCACCATCTATTGGTAGAGTGACTGCAGCGTGCGCAACGTTTGCCGTTGCATAGCGACAGTGTCGTTTCACTGGAAGAGAAGGTGGTCACACAAGTTATCGTCCACTACTAAACATGAAGGCGAGTAAGCAGAAACAACGAGGAGTGATTCGATTTTTAGCGGCAGAGGGAGTTGGAGGCCGTGAAATGTATCGACTGATGAAGGCTGTGTCGTTCAAGTGTGGTGGAATGGCGCAAAAGATTCCTTGAGGGGCGGAGTTATTGGAAGACGATGCTTGTCCTGGACAGGTTCATCGTGTCATCACACCTGAAATAATTGCGGAAGTGAATGCTTTAGTCTTGGGCAACCACAGAATCACCGTGGACGATATCCATCGGCTACTGGGTATTAGCGTGGGCACCATTCACACCATAATGCATCAACACTTGAAATTTCGAAAAGTTTGTGCGCAGTGCGTTCCCCACCAACTGACCGCCGAACAGCGCAATACTCGAATGGCGCTGTCTTTGAGTCATCTGCAACGTAATCATGAGGAGGAATACGGCTTTCTGTCGCATATTTTCACTGATGACGAAACATGGTGTCAACATTTTGAACCGGAAAGCAAGCGTCAGAGCAAGCAGTGGAAACATGCGACTTACCACCTCAAAGAAATCAAAGGCCGTGCACACCAGTTCTGGTAAGGTCATGATGTCCTTTTTTGACAAGGGCCCACTGCTTGTCGAATTCCTGGAACGGGGACCCACCATCAATGCCCAGCGTTATCAAGCCAGTTTACAGAACCTTAGACGAGCCATCAAATCGAAACGCCCAGGCATGTTGTCCAATGGCGTTATCCTTCTGCATGATAATGCCCGCCCACACTGCCAATGTGGTGAAGACGACAATGCAGCAGTTTCGATGGGAAACGCTGGAACATGCACTGTACAGTCCAGACCTTTCACCGTGTGACTTTCATGTTTATGGACCTCTAAAACAAGCTTTGTGTGGACATCGGTTCACAACGGACGACGAAGTGTGTGAATGGGTCCAGGCCTGGATCCGACAGCAGCTTCTTCAAAGATGGAATCGACCGGCTAATGTCGCAATGGGATAAATGCGCCAACAGTTTTGGCGACTATTTTTGAGTTACTAAAATCGTTATCGTTAATTATACAAGTGACCGGGTTTCATTTGAATGACCCTTATAGAATACTTCACAGTTTAGATGTATTTCGGTGAATTAACCACTATGTTTTCTGCAGTAATACCCAACAATGGACGTCAGACATTGGATGTTCGTTTATGTTTGGACTTTCGCGAGCAACTGTATGGATTAATGGCATCGTGACCAGGATAGCTAGTTTCATAGACACTTCCTTAAAGCAAAGGTAACAACAGCGTTAGTATCGCTGAAATGATTAACAGAATCGCAAAACTTCCGGATCACCGCATTTGCAAACATCCCAGTTGCACGATGTTACCAGTTGGTTGCATACTTCAGCCCCAGTAGTGCTACAGACTGAGGGAGGAATGTTATCATTGCTCGGTTCAAATCTTTCTTTTAATATAAACATATTTTATTACCTTCCGACGTTAACAACTGTAATCAAGAAAATTGATAAATAAAAGATTTAATACGGAAGGAAGAAACTCCTGAAGCTATATCTTCGAGCGTCATGCTTATTAAATGGCGGTGTGTAGTTGGGGAAAAGCCACTGTGCAGAGAGAGACACGCTGTCCTTTTCTTTCATTCTCGCTCGTAATGCGCAGGCAAGTACGTGACTCAGAAAAATGCTACTGCGCATACTGCACTCACCCACTTTCGTGTGTGCCCCCGTATCTAATTCCAAAAAGCTAAAGTGCTTACCTTCATGATGACCTTTGAGTCAGGAGAACATGTGAAAATCACTTGGAAAAAGATGTGAATATGGAGGATGCGAGAAAACTTCCCAGTTGAATCTTCTGAGCTCCGCCTGGGTCAAGATTCAACTTGGAAGTTTTTTCGTATCCTCCGTATTCACCGGAGCTTTGCCCTAAGTGATTTTCACGTGTTCCTCAAAGGTAAGAACTTTTAACACCGTGACGATGATCAATCAGAAGTGAACAGCTGGTTGCGAGCACAGGACCCGACCTGGTACAACGCTAGCTTGGAGAAACTTGTGTGACGTCCCCAAAATGCTTGGAAAAACATGTTGACGATGCATAAAAGTAACAGAAGTATTGTACAGTATAAATAAAATTAATTCAAGATGATCAATTGTGTGTAATGTTTTTTTTTTATATAAAATAGGGAAACTTACTTATGGGGCGCCCCTCGTACATTCGAGAGATAATATGCAGAATTTAAAAGATTAAACTTTTGAAATTTTTTCATCATGGATATTTATACTGAATCAATTTTACTTGCGAAAATTAATTTTTATTATAATTATGTTGAATAAATCTGACAACAATTTTAACTAAATTTGTTGAACAATTTAGTAGTTTCGGTATATAATATTCCTAAGTAGAGTTAAAAGCAGCACTTTTGAGTGATACAGATATGGTCACCTGTGTTCATTGAACTAAAGGTTTATATGCATCGCTCTGTGTGTCTTTTCTTTTAGGTGTGGAGGGGCTTTTTGCCTGATTTAGGTTTCCAAAGAAATCTAAGAAGAAAACTCAAAGCAAGTGAACTTATCACAGATAATGTGTACTTTGTTGAAGAAAGCCACGTGATTTTTACCTTGTGCTGAAAGTGTGAGGGAAAACAACTGTGTGATAACTTGTATGTGTGTGATTTTATAGGAGCTGAAGAATCCACTCTTAGTCCAAGTGATGCATTTATTTTTAATAGAGATCCAAAAGGGAAAGTGTAGACTAAGGATTGATTTACAACGAAGAAGAGGTGCAGAATTCCTAATGAACCAGAAGAAAGATCCCAAACACTAGTGCTCAGCAACCTAACTTATCTTTGCCGATGTAATAAATAAATTTAGCGTCCGAATTAACCACCAAAAAGGAATTTGATGTCTGCATAGAAACTAAGTTATTATCATTACTATTATGTGAAATGAAGGTTTAAACATCGGACGATTTGTGTGTGTGATTATTGCAGTTCTACCTCTTTCCCCATTCTGAACGTGGTTTTAGGTATGAAACTGGGCAAAGGAGATAACAAGTGACTGAGGAAAGGTTTGACAGCCTAGACTTCTTGCAAGTGGGGGAAAAAGATGGTTAAAGTTTTCACTTCCAGGAACAGCTCATCCAATTTCAGCTTCGTGTATCATTGACTGCCGAACTTTCTCTTCACTCTTAGCTCTTGCAATCCCATCATGTTCCCCTCCATCCCTGTTGCAAATTCGTGTATCTTGTTATGTTTTCGCTCTCTGCAGACAACCTGGAAATATATCCCCGTCTTTTTATTTCGGCGACAGTTATCCAACCCGCAAATTTTGATAATACAAACGCATACTTGCCAACTTTTACCCTTTGACCATAGAACTTGGAAATTGAGGGTTTTTACGACATTGGATGCCGTTTTTTATGGCTTTTTGTACTGATTCAAAGAGTTGCAGATTTTCATCACAGACATAACAAAACATCAATTTCTATGCACCATATTGTCATGTTAACTTTCTGTACTACGTATACTAAGTAGGGGAAGTATTGTATTCCACCCAAAAATTCGATACAGAGATTTCACTGTAAATACATTCTTTGAGGACCCCGGAATCCAAAAAACAAGCATTTTTAAAAAAGGTCCGCGCGCGTGTGTGTCTGTGAACAGCATAACTAAAAAAAATGAAATTTCGGTGAACTTGGTGTTTAAATTCAGTATCTTCCAAAGATGCAACACCAAGATTTACAAGAAAATCCCCCCACTCTCAACGTCTCCTTACATGGAACATTTTTCGAAATTTTTTAATTTCTAAAAAATGACTATAATGATTTTGATTAAAATACCTTATATTAAAGATATTTACATGACAAATAAAATTAATAACTTAAATTTTCTGAAACAGCCGTGAACTCCTCTATATTCTGAACGAATTTTGTATAATCTTGTATAACTGGTAAACGTTAAGCGATAGGCGAAAACTACCAAACAAAAGATGTTTAAAACACACAATTTGGTTCATATAACCTTTTTGTGGCATAAACCATTTCCAGGATATCCGTTATTAATTGTTCAATACTTTTGTCATTCTTTTAATATCCTGTCGCTTTTCAGTTGTTTCTCAGGAGTGCGAGAAATTTAAGGCCACCATATAGTGTTCAGTGCTTAAACATTTGACTATTGCTTATATTTATAACGAAGTGTGTAATATAACTATTTCTGCAAAGGTTCATCTCGATTATAATGAAGTGGATAGAAAAATACACTTTCGTAAGAATAGTTTTTATACCCACTTATAAGCGACAGACGGAGAGAAAGTCATGTGAACATAACAAATCAGATTTTTATGATGTAATGTAACACTTCTCACTAACTTAAGATACAGTCGGAATATACTATACTAATAATATACAGTGCTATGATAGGCCACAGCTTATCTGTGTGTCTATCCTCCATGATGCTCCCCTTCACTGGACTCAACAAAATATCGGTTTGTTTTGCAGGATTTAAAATGTTATGCATTACTAGTGACCTCTGGTGATAACTAGCAGTAAATGTGCGCGAACATTCAGTAATGGATGACGTAGGTTGCGAAGTAAACTCTCCCTCGTAAATCATTTAGCTTATACGCGTTCTGTGGCAACGGGATGTAACTTTCACCTATGTTGTGATAGGTTTCGGTTGTGCTTCAGGTTATGAACCGTAAAATATACACTAGAAATTTGTATACAGCCTAGGAAATCGTCTTGTTTGCTACTGTTTAATAGGTGTTTATCTGTTGTACCAGGTAGAAGTTCAACATGTGTGACAGAAAGAAATAGTACTTCAGGTATTCAAGGATTTTTATATAAGGTGGAATTCCCATTTATTTTACATGGAACTCTTGTACATTTGCTGTACTAAACATTTTACACATTCTGAATTTCGTGTCAAAGATTATGACGCTTTCCTGGGCCAGGGAAAGCTTTACGGGTTTCATTTTCAGGAAGTTGGCAAGTATGCACACATGCTTTTGTCGTCATTTGAGTAAGATATTTATAGAAAACAAAAATACGTTAGATTCGGTTTTCTTCACCTGACTTGAATTTGCTACTCATTATTTAGTCTGATCATTGTATGTTGTATGATACGCAGCCGTAGGGTGTAGCAAAAGTATAGGTCAAACTTCTGAGACACACTCCTCTCATGTAAAAAATTAAAGTATATTATAAGAACACGAGTGCCGAAATGTTTCCTTTTACCATTATAGCTTGCCCCTACAGCTTTGTTTATATTGTATAGATATAATGCGCAAGCAATTCTGCTTTAGTGTGAAAAGGTATCAAAATTTCGGGTACAGCAAACTCCCACCACAGTATACGAAGAGGGTGCTGTTGCTTTTGGTTAAAAAGCAACGGCAAATTGGAGTAGTGGTATTTAAAACATTTATATGTCTTCGATTTATCGCAGCGATAGTTTATTACGATGCGATTTTGTTGTGTAATTCACTTTATTGCTTTAAACTGTAGTCTCCGTCACGAACGAAGGGGGCGAATGACAGTTGCTGCGCAAATACATTGGTGTGCGAAACCTAAGGACGAGATGGGTAAAGTAACATAACAAATGAACTACTTGGTGGAAGTAGATGAAGGTGCGGGAGCATGTTTCCAGAGGCCTCTCACACGTACACAGAAAGCTGGAGTGTAGTGAGCCTATAGTGCCAAATGGGTCTGGTCCCGCAGCACGGGGCAGTTGACGCAACAGGACAAGACGGAGTGTGGCAATTAGCGAGCTGTTGCGGTGCACTGTAGTGGTGTTCTTCATTGTAACATGGCTCGTAGACACCAATTGGATGGCTTCACACGGGGAAGAATCATCGGGAAACTGGAAGAAGGGCGAAGTGTGACGAGTGTTGCTCAGGAGTTTGGAATTGCTCGCAGCATTGTTTCACGTACATGGAGAACCTTCCAAACCACAGGCACTGCTGTCCCAAGGAGAGGTGGTGGTCGACCACGCTCAACTACAGCAGCAGATGACCGCTACATTGTGCAACAGGCAAGAAGGGATCCACGCCAAACAGCGGGTGCAATTGCAACCACGTTTAACAGGACAGCTAGGCACGCAATCTCAGATACACAGTGGCACGGCGACTACACAGAGGTGGTCTCTTTGCCCGACGGCCAGTTCGTCGTGTTCCATTGACACCCGCACATCGGCGGCACCGTTTGCGATGGTCCCAAGAGCATCAAAATTGGAATGGGATCGCATGCTCTTCACGGGTGAGAGCAGATTCAGTCTAAGTAGTGATTCTCGACGTACCCTCATCTGGCGAAAGGTGGAAACACGTAATGAACCCAAGAACATCCTTGAACATGATCGTTTTGGTGGTCCGGGTGTTATGGTTTGGGGAAGCATAATGTTGCATAGGCACACCGAGACCTCCAAATCTTTGAACACGGTACGCTCACTGGTTGACGTTATTATCATATTGTACTCCTTCCTCATGTGCGTCCTTTCAGGGGTACACTCGGCCCTGACTTCATTTTTATGGATGAAAGCATCGAACAACGCAGGTGGAGGATCTCTTGGAACGAGAGGATATTTGGCAAATGGACTGGCCTGCCCGTTCCCTCGATTTAAATCCCATCGAACACGTGTGGAATGCTTTGGGGAGACGCATTGTAACACATCCACATGCACCAACGACCATCCAACAGTTGTCAACAGCGCTGGTGGAGAAATGGAACGCCCTACCACAAGAACTGCTTACCAACCTTGTGGCCAGCATGGGAGCACAATGCAGAGCATGCATTGTTGTCCGTGGTGATTATACACCCTTTTAAGTACCGTGTATCTGTTTCTGTAAAACTAGAGAGCCATCATATGTCGCATTGACTTTAGTGTAGCTTATGTTCTATGAATAAAAGTGGCATTTATGTTCGTCTCATTGCATATTTCGTTTAGTTGCCTACTGTAGCAGTTCCCTCTATGTATGATTCAAGTTTCATTGAGCTATGTTACTTGGCAGTGTCACAGCATGCGAAGATTACTTTCGTCCTTAGGTTTTGCATATCAGTGTGGTTGCACTGTTAGAAAGAGGGGAAACTAGGAGGGGGAAGAGAAGTGTCCACAAGCAAGAAGGGCTTAGCGTGAACCGGTCGATACATTATTTTGTTGTTTAACGTTAATGCACTACATAATTACGGATCTTACGTTATTCTTCATCGCTGAATTCTCTACCTGCGTCAGAATTCCGCAGGCTGATTATAATGGTTCCAAAAACTGAAACCGATTTACAGCTTGGGATTGTCAGATTTCATTGTTAAACAGGAAGAAAGTTCATATCAACAGACTGAAAAAAACAGACCACCACTGAATGACTAGGAAGCATGTAACTATGGCGTTGAAGGGTTTTGCTAGTGCATAACAGCCCTCTTTCGTGACGGAGACTCTAAACGAAGGTTAGAGGCAGGAGTCATTGTAGTTTGCTGCTACGCCGCCTTGTAATTTATGCTCTCAGTTCTTCCTTATATCTACATTAGTATGGTAGGGAAACGAAAGTGCTCTCGCTTTACTGCGCATACCGAAACAGTTGGTGAAGGAAGCAATGGAGCGGAAGCTAGAAAATCTGCTGCTGTTTATTGATGTTCCTTCTTTTTGCTCTCTAATGTGCATGGACATGACCCCGAGCGAGGTGGCGCCATTGTAACGTGTGCGATTCACATTCGAGAAGTCCCGGGTTCCGTCCCCGGTGACCGCCCAATCTGACCCATGGGTTTCTCTTGGATTCCCCGGGTCGGCAGGTGAATGCTGGATGATTCATCCTCCACCACGACTGTCCTACCCTCATTTCCTGTACCCATAATTTTCCTTGTCATCTGTTTCAGGGTTGTAGTACGAGGTGACTGTGGGCGGTGGCTGTATTTCTGTAGAGGCTTTATACCTGGCATCGTTGCTGGACTGCTCAAATAGGTCTCGCCTTCGAGTGGATCCCGCCACGAGGGGAACTCTAGGGGTTCAGTTGGCTTGTGAGTGGGATGCCTTCAATCTGGAAGCATTAGAGTCGCCCTTCGGGTCTCTGCCCTGATTCCTGCCTCCCGGGGGTCCGGTAGAAGCAGAAAGCATCTAGTTGCGGTGCTGTGCCCCAGTTAGGCGGGAAGCCCTCCGTTCGTCCGCACCTTTACTTTTACCCAACACTTTGTGGTTTCAATGGACCAGCAATCCCTACAACCACAGAAGACTTTTACCTACTTCCGCTATTAAGACTATGGGACCAGGGTATAGAGGTTGAACTAGAGCACCCGTAACAGTCACGGCATTAAAGTTTTTGAGACAAAAGTATTTATAATTAAAGCCCATGTGAGCTTTCACTTCAGCTTGATGTCATCAATCAACGATAACTGGAAGTGAGGTCAGTGGCCTATCACTTTAAAATTTCAAATTTTAAGTGTGATCAAATAGGGTAGGTACCATTAGATACAGCACTTAAAAACAAACAACTTTCATAGGAAACGTCTAATTGATTCATAATGAGAAATAAAGGAAATTAAAATTATTGTTCGCAAAAGAAGCTCAGATGCCGTTGCCCAATACAATCATTATTTATTTTTGTACCTAATGAAATAAGTATAAAAGTTAACAAATATATTGATCCTATTACAAACGGTCACCAAACAGGAAAGTTTTGATATGTTTATGGTACTGGGCGAATGTTATATACATTTTCGGGCTGCCAAACCTATGCAAACTGAAATGTGCCCTCAACGTGCTCGTCAGGCGTCTTGCTGCACGTGTACAAGCAACTGGACAACTGCAGTCTAGCCACAAAAAACTTAGACATGTTTTTCTCCTTGAAAGATTATGAATTAATAAAAGCATTCCAATGAAAGCTGTTTATTTTTTAGGGTTCTATTTAATGGTAATCTATTTTACCTCCACTCCAATTTGAAATTTTAAAGAGATACGCCACTGACCCCACTTCCGATTATAGCTGAGTGATTTAATTAAGTTCAAGTGAAGGTTCACGTGTTCTTTAGTTATTAATATTTTTATCTCGAAAATTTTGATGCCGTATTTCCCGAAACAAATGAGTGTTAAGGGTGTTCTGGTTCACTCTGTATTGATACGCATTAAAAGATCAACAGTTCTCCCTCTTTTTCGACACGCATGCGCAGACTAACTCCTTTACAGAACGGCATCACTATAGAAGTAAGTACTCTTTAACACCGTATGATTATTATTTTCCTGGGGTACATCAGCATGGCCGGGATGTGCCATGGCGGGTTGTTGCGTGTATCCGCGCTAATGCGGACCACCTACTTTTAGACCGAATTCCATATGGTATATTATTTTTAGTACGCAATGTAAGCAGAGTTGTAGAAATTTGATGTGTAATAAGGAAGCAAATCTTTTCTAATCCATGTCCATGTAACATATTCTCATTTTGACACAAGAGGAGTATGTCCTTAAAGCTCATGCACTATATCTTGTGAGATTTGCTTTTGGTTTCCCATCAAGGCGATACAATCAACGTTTCAAGAGTTTCCAAAGCATTGATTTATGACTTTATAAGATTATTGCACATGAGTATAAATATATTTGCTTGGCCTTAAATCTCTTTACATTCAGGACACTTAAATAGCTAATTTGAAGCTATTTTTGGAAAACTGATAGTTTTTAAGCTTTGAGGTTTAAACTATTACAATCTGTTAAGTTTCTGTATAAACTTTCATAATAAGAAAGGGGGAGAGAGGGAGAGGATACAATAGTAAACAAATATGTACTCACAAACAATATGAAATCAACACTTGAAGTGATGTATATGGTTTTCACGCAATATCTCAAAGTCATAATAATTGTATTTTCTAACCAGTTTGTGTTATGCAGATGTTACACTATTGACTACTTATTTAAAAATATTTAATGCTAAATAAAGTTTTGCATTTTCATATTCATTGCTCTTTCAAATATTAATGGTACCCCTAATCGTATATAACGATTAAATAAAAAGTGTTATAAAATAGAAAGAAATTTCACTGTTTGGAGTGATTCAGACATATTAAAATTGTTAAAACATATAATAAATACAAACCTATAAACATAAGGCAATTAAAACACTATTTAAAAGATAACTAGCTGATTTTTCTAATATGTTTTCAGAAATGTTGACCGTAAAAATAAACAGCTTTTCACAAGTTCAAAATCACAAGGTTCTGTTTGGCTCTTTTTGGCAAAATCAAGTTTTTCTGCCACAAATAGTTTGTTGGGTCTCTTAAGTGTTCATAACAAAAATATATTTAATGTATATGCATCGGTTTTATTCAACTTTAAGCGTGATATCTTGTAAAATCCACAAAATCTGAATAGAACCCTGTCATTCTGAAAGCACATTTTATAAAATGATAATATGCTTTAAGAGTTGTAATTAGATAAATCCAAATAATATAGAATAGATGCAGAGTATTTTAATTCCCTTAATTTTAGTTAAGCACATTTGCTTGCTCTAACACAATACAATTGGTACATAATTTTAAACCACAAGTTAGGCACTAAATTGTTACTATTTAGGATTAAACTCTTTCATCTCAAGCATTCTAAACCAGCTCCTTTATCCAAAGGAATAAAGACTATAAAAAGCATAACTTTTCTTATGCTACCACGTGGGGTTTATCTAAAACGTATGAAGTCAGGTACACATGAACTGCTCTGTTGTGCTGGTCGAGGCAAATGGAAAGACCTTGCCTTCGCTCGTTGTGAACTGTTTATTCCCACGAATCTAAACCAATGAGAAAAGGGCAAGCAAAGGTCTTATATTAATACTAGCTAGACTCGCCGCCAGCGCTAGTGTGTGTAGAGGTATTAAATCGCATGACAAGTTGGACTAGGGGGCAAACATGTGCTTGCTAATATGTGCTGCAGTGTTTGAAAAATGAAAAAATTGTTTCTTTACGTTATTTTCACCACGCTTTGGGCATCAATCTGAAGAAGATTTGTTGCTGCTACGTATGGAAAGTAGGTTTGAAGATGTATTATATTTCAACTGTTGAGGAGCCGAACTTGTAGTAGTTGCAACCGCCCGTATGGTAAACAGTTTCCGGTAGCCTTAGCCCCAAATGCACTTTCAGGTGGCCTTTGTCCCAAATTTAAAAAAATATTAACTTTTAATAACTGTTTCTTTAAATGCTGCGTCAGTATTTTTGTTAAGAAACATTATATCTTGGCAGGGTTGTGATGCGACAAGAATGTAGGCTTACACAGATTATAATTTTACTTCACTTCTTTTATTAATGCTTGACACGACTTAAATAACATTTCACTGATATAGAGAGCTGTGAGATTCTTTTTATTAGTTACTTGCACTTTTTTAACACGTAAACTATTTTCGTCTCATACGAATACGTATTAAATCTCTAAAGGACACACAAGCAACGCATCCAGTTGTGAGCACTGTCTGCAGGCAACTGAATTTATTTCAATCGTCTAAACTTGTAAATTTCTGTATTTCAAGTCTCTGATTGGCTAATCCTACTCCAATAGAATACCTTCATTTAACTAAAGCTTTTTCTAGTTGTTGATTGGCTATTTTATAAACTGTCACTAAAATTACATTATCGCTTCCAAGAATCACAAATAGTATTGTTAAACTCTCAAACTCATTATTGCCTCAAGGTTACCTCATTGTTACCTCATTGTTAGCAACTTTTGACCTATTTCTCACAGTTCCTACATTATTAAATTACGTAATACATTCATATAACATTATTGAACATGTACACAATAATATAAGCATATGCAGTGACTGCTACACAATAATATAAGCATATGCAGTGACTGCTAGTTACATTGTACAAATTATTACATACACATATTGCTTAAAGGCAGACTGTTATTAAATTTATATATTATATAATTTGACTGAAATCATTTAAGTGTTAAAAATACTGCCTCAAAAACTAAAAATTAAAGGTTTTGGGGGGGGAGGATATGAACTAAGCTATAGTGAGGCCAAGACACCAAAACTTATAAAATATGTATTTTTATGAAAGAATTGTAACAAATAACGCTTTTTCTATCTGTAAATTATTCCAGAGATATTTATTTAATGTTAGGGTGAACTTATATTCTGTTTTGAGTGCGCATATACATACCAGGTGGCCCACATAAGTCGTCCTTAGTTGAAGTTACTTTATACCGGATAACGAATGCCAAAAGGTTTGCTTAGGCAGAACTGCAAAGGGGACTCTATACCGATAGAGAGGAGACTGCTAAATAAAAGACCAATGCTTTAAAACGAACATATTAGCTGCTATTATTGGTCCCAGAACTCATTCTGTAGAGAAACCGCCTGCTATATGAGGTGTTCCGGGTTCGATTCCCGGTTGGGCTCCAGAAAGTTGTCTTTAGGCAAAAACATTTCACAGTATGCCCAGAGTCTGGTGTTTGAATGTGAGAGTGCCTATGTGTTTGGAGGGGTTGTATCGGTTATTTAATAACCAATTCTTTCATTAACAAGAACTCGGGATTGCCGCTTGACGCAAACTTGAGCACTCGTGTTAAGTCATTTAGTTCAATTGACAATTAATCTACAATCAGTACACTGTATGACACCAATTGGTGCCAAAAAGTTAACAAGATTTAACAAAATTCTATTTTTATTATACGTGTGATTTATGAAAAACTGACACATTTATTTCTTTAATTGTTTCAAAACGAGTTATGCTAGCGACAACTTATTAAACCTGAAATGCAGAAGAATTTTGGGAGATTATTTACCTCTATAGCAAATGTTGAAAATGTCCTCCATCCTGCATAAGGCACAGTTCAACACGTCGTTCCATGTTACTGGTCACTCGTTGGAGGACTCTGTTGTCAATAGCTTGAATCTCCTGTGTAATGTTGTGCTTCAGATTGTCCAATGTCTGGGGACGTGTGGCATAAACCCTGTCTTTTAAATAACCCCATAGAAAGAAGTCCGGTGTTGTCAAATCCGGAGATCTCAGTGGTCACAGGTTCCTGGAAGTCATCCGGTCGTTATAGAAACTTGAAATTAGTGCCATGTATTCATTTACCTAATGTTTGACATGTAGCGCCGTCCTGCTGAAAATATCCTTGACTCAGCTCTACATCGTCTAGTTGCTCAGCAAACTCCATGAACATTATTTGAGTTCACATGTTCTATCACCATGTGATGAACAATATGGCAGGATTTTGCACAATGAACGCCTGAAACCAACGACAATAATTCGTTGTTTATCCTTATCTAGTCCCTGTAACTGATGGACAACCGTAATCCTATACGACTTTAGGCCTGCACTTTTCACAGCTCTCTGACACATTGAGTAGCTGTGCCCTGTCTCCTGCGACAAACGTCTTAATGATTTTTGGGCGACTGATCCAGTCGTGCTCTTACGTCAACAACCGTGGGAAGCCTAGATGAACGAGTTTTGCCTTCTTCACTCACCAGAGAACCAGGTGTTTCCAAATTGTTTACCAGTCCCAGTATTGTGTTTCTTTGGGGGGGATTCCGAACACTAAATTCTCTGTGGTATGCTCCTTGAGTAGCTGTAATTGAATTCGTAATCCAGTATTGCTATACAAGGAAGAGTCGTTCATTTAATGTGTACTCAATTTTCACGTTGACGAACAAAATCTCAAAAACAGTTGCCGACAATAAAACTAACAATTACGAATAAAATATGAACATCTCACATCTAGTGACAGGCAATCGAAACTACAGAACATTCTGCTTAATTGGTGCTAAAATTGGGGCAATAAGTGAATTTCGAATAGAATAATTAAAGAACGAAACGTGTCAGTTCTTCATAAATCACTCTGTATTTCGGCAGCCTTAAATATCAAATTCAATTATTTTCTATTAGTGCATTATTTATAATAATTATGTGCAAAACCATGCCCGCCTTGTTGGACGAATGGATGTAAGGGCCTTTGAGCCCATTCTACTTGGAATGATGCGTCATTTCTTAATATTATTTCTGTACGTCCAAGGAAAAAAAGAAGTGCATAAAAGACAGACACCGCGTCTGAAAATGTTCAGAACACAGCTTCGAGCCTCAGCTGCATTTTGGTGCGTCTGCACACAGATGTAACCATATTCGTGTGTTCGTTAATGGTGAACGTTACCTTTTTGTCTGAATGACCTGTCTCGAACTGCATGTAGGCGACCACGCGACGCTTATCAGTACGAAACCACCATGTAAACACCTTTAGACAACAGCACTACCTCAGTGATCTTTCGCTTTGTACTGCACTGCCCCTTTGAACAGTAGTGATGCGGAAATTTCTTGTGTACCTATGTATGCGGGAAACATAAAACTGCCGGAAAAAACGGTTTGTTTGGGCCACCTGGTAGTATGATGTCGGAAACATGGCCTTAGTTAGTCGGCATTTTGTAGCATGCATTTCATGTCATTGTTATTTCTTTTATTTTATGGCTGTAACTTTTTAGCCGTGGTCAGTTAGGTTGCCCGGAGTTTGAAATGCCACTTACTGAATTGTAGCAAATATTTCATCACGAGGCATCTCGCTCGGTAAATTTGCCCTTCTTTTAACTGCATTTACACACATCTACTTAAATATTGGTTGCTATGCTTGGCAACACTGCTCATTGATGCTATCCCCTCCCATCGGTCATGACGTCATTCCTCTTGTGAATAGCATATTTCAATATGGCAATGAGGTGACCCACGCATCAAGTTTATTGATAACCTATATTCACCGCATAAGCAATATAGCAGGTGAATTCCATTTGCCAAATTAAATTGCATTGTGGATTTAAAAACACTACAGGCTAGTCGATATCGATATGAATGCTTATCTTCTGACGAGGTTTTGGCTGGGGGACAAAAGACAGAGTGTATTGCACACGTTGTTATTTCTAATTATGGACAGGCGGCTTTGAGTAATTTATGCGAAATGTGTTTTTTAAGTATTACATTCCATCCAAAAATTCGATGCTGAAATTTCAACAGAAATACTCGTCTTGAGGCTCCCTGGATAACAAAAATCATTTTTAGAAAAAACGTGTGTGTGTGTGTGTGTGTGTGTGTGTGTGTGTGTGTGTGAACAGTATAACTCAAAAACGAAAAGTAGGTCTAACACCAAACTTTGTATCTACGTTCAGCATCTTCAACATCTCCCACTCCAAACCACCTTAACATTGAAAATATTTCGTTATATATTTTTTATTTTCTCAAAAATGGCTGTAAGGCTTATTAAAATGCATGTATTTAAGACATTTGTTTGATAATTAAATGTACTTATGTCTTGATTCTAGAATAGCCTGTGAAGTCCTCTTCATTCTGAATTAATTTAGTGTAACTTGTAAAGTAAGGAATAGACAAAATCTTACTGCACAAAAATGTAGTAATACACAATATTTATAATTTGTTTGATTTGTCAAGTACTTTTTTCAACTACTAAGTCGTTATTCGGTTTTTACTCCTAGTCATGCAAAGAGAACGGAATCTCAAAAATAGTACGTGGCGACATGTTTAATTTGTCTATCGCTTAAGCACGTTGTATTCCTCATATACCTGCAACGAAATGCGTAATAAAACTATTTATGCAAATTTTTATCTCAAATTAACAAGAAGCAGATAGCGTAATAAGTTTTTATAAGAATAGACTGCAGAAAAGTGGTTAGAGAAATGTATGTAAATGTACGTGGGACGTCCAATAAGTAAATTCCCCTATTTTATAATAAAGCATTACACAGAATTGATCACGTTGAATTAATTTTATTTATATTGTACAATCCTTCTGTTACTGTTCTACACAGTCAACATGTTTTTCCAAGCATTTTTGGGGACCTGACACAAGTTTATCCAAGCCAGTGTTGTACCAGGTCGGGTCCTGTGCTCGTAACCAGCTGTTCACTTCTGATTGATCTTCGTCACGGTGTTGAAGTGTTTACCTCCATGATGACCTTTGAGTCAGGGGAACATGTGAAAATCACTTGGGAAGAGATCTGGTGAATATGGAGGATGCAGAAAACTTCCCAGTTGAATATTCTGAGCTTCGCCTGGGTCAAGATTCAACTTGGAAGTTTTCTCGTATCCTCCGTATTCACCGGAGCTTGCCCCAAGTGATTTTCACATGTTCCTCCAACTCAAAGGTAAGCACTTTTAACACCGATTGTGAAGTCAAATCAGTGAACAGGTGATTGCGAGCACAGGACCCGACCTGGTACAACACTGGCTTGGAAAACCTTGTGTCACGTCCCCAAAAATGCTTGGAAAAACACGTTGACTATATAGAAAAGTAACAGAAGAATTGTACAATATAAATAAAATTAATTCAACGTGATCAATTGTGTGTAATGTTTTTATATAAAATAGGGAAACTTACTTATTGGAGGCCCCTCGTAACACACCATAATTCCCCCCTTTTTTAGCTTTAAGTTTAACTAAAGTAGAATGTTCACCATAGATCGCGGATTCACTTTGTTAATACTTTGTTGGCTATATGTGGTATCAGGATATATTTAACACTTGTAATCAAAGGGAATTAAAGGAATGCACCATTGAATTTAATGTCAAGTTAGGAAAATTGACATTGGAGTTCCGCATGCAAAATAAATATTCTAAAGATAATTTCAAAATTCAGTTTCCCTTCTGATATTGTGGATATTTAACTTCATGTATAGAAGTCGTTTAGTTTTAATATTTTAGTTTATGAAACGTTTTTTCTAAGCACTTTTTTTCCCAAAAATTTTCACCTAATTCTGAAATTGTTTGTGTATAATCAGAAACCTAAAACAATCGAAACTTCGTATAATCGTTTTGTGATGCGAATGTATTTTCATTCTTTGTTTAGTTTTTGAGTTTTTTAGTTTTATCAATGGTGAGCTACAAATAAAACTGAAGTTTAGAATTATAATTACCTTGTTTCTATCATTATTATTTCCAACATTAATTATTATTATTAGGAAACTGCTCGAGGCATAACATTTCATTGGTTCTGTGAAACAGTTCTGTTTTAAATGCATATTTTATGTTATTTTAGACAATACATGCAATCCTAAACTATTGAAAATTCATTTGCATCCCTTTTCTTTCAAAACGATTTACTCTTGTATATGCTTCTTCGCTTAGATAACCTCACTTCCTCTGTTTCATTAAAAATCTCCAGGAATTTCTCCACTTTCTTAAGCATATTTTACTAGACAAATGCAACAAACATAACTAAACTTGGGGATATTATTTTCACTTGGAAATCATGACTAATAGGTGTACAATTTCAAAAGGTTTAACTTAAGATGAGTAACTATTTCATTTCACATAAATTACAACACTAATATATATATTTCCAGAATTACGGCTTAATAAACACATGCGCTGTAATTAAACACCCGGATTATTGCACTTTTATTTTATACTAGCTGAAATACCGTGCGTTGCCCGTGATTTGACGATTTGTTCCTACAAAATTTAACCTTGTGAATGACCTGACCTTAAAATTCCACACTGTTTCCATGACATCGCGAGAAACAGCTGCAAATTGATGGCACTTAAGCATAAGTATTGGACAATTCGAACCTTTAATAACGGATATATTGGAAACGGCTTATATGCAAAAAATCTGATGTGTTACACTCACATGACTTTCTCTCTCTTGTACAAACTATTTTTACAAACGTTTATTCTCCATATGCTTCATGTTACTCGAGATATCGAGATGTCAATCTTATTGCTAATTTTCTTGTAGATGCAAGGGGAACATGGTAGGTTATAAGCGATAGTCAAATCTTTTAAGCGCTGGTTGCTATGTGGCGCATTCTATTCTGTTTGCATATCCAGGACATAAAAAATTGAATAACGAATTTGAGAAAAAGTATAAGTATTGGAAAATTTAAGGAAATAACAAGCAATATCTCGAAAATGGTTCACTCAACTAAAAACATGTATATGACATAAATTGTGTATTTTAACGCGATCTACATTTTTTGTGTAGTACAATTTTGTCTATCTCTTATGGTTTACCAGTTATGCAAAAGTCGTTCACAATAAAGAATACTTTTGGAGACATTCCCAGGAAATTCAAGATATACATTTTATTTGTCATAAAAATATCTTAAACATATGATATTTTAATCAAAATCTTTAGAGCCATTTTTGAGAAAATTAAAATTTTCGAAAAATCTTCCATGTAAAGGGTAATCTGGGGTGAGGGGATTTTCTTGAAAACCTTCGTGTCGCATCCTTGGAAGATACTGAACCTAAATACCAAGTTTGGTGTTTATCCGACTGTTCGTTTCTGAGTTATGCTGTTCACAGACACATACACACACAGACACACACACGGACATGTTTCCAAAAATGCTTTTTTTGGATTCAGGGGGTCTCAAAACATGTATTTCCGGTGAAATCTCGGTATCGAAATTTTGGGTGGAATGCAATACTTCCCCTACTTACTATACGTAGTAGAGAAAGTAAAAAACTTATTTTAAGTAAATTGTGTGTTTTAAAGAGATGTACACTTTTTTTTTAGGTATGTTTTCGTCTATCGCTTAACATTTACAAGTTATACAATATTATACAAAATTTCTTCCGAATAAAGAGGACTTTCTAGGTTATTCCCAGAAAATTAAATATATGTTTTATTTTTCATTCAAATATCTTTAATTTGTACTATTTTAATTAAATTGTTAGAGCCATTTTTAGAAAATCATAATTTTCGAAAAATGTTCCACGTAAAGGTTAGTTGGGGGTGAGGGGACTTTCTTGAAAATCTTCGTGTCGTATTCTTAGAAGATACTTAACTCAAATACCAAGTTTGGTATTCAACCGAGTTTTCGTTTGAGTTATGCTGTGCACAGAAACACATACGGACATATTTTCAAAATTATTTATTTGGATTCAGGGTGTCTCAAATCATGTATTTCCAGTGAATTTCCAGATGTGATATACACATGACTTTCTCTACCTTCTATCCCTTATTAGTGCGTATACAAACTATTCTTACTAAAGCTTCGTTTTCTCCTTACCTATTTTATTCCAAATATGCCTTTTTAGAAACAGCTATATTACATATTTCGTTATAGATATAAAGGGAACAGCGATAGTCAAATGTTTAAGAACTGGACGCTATACTCTGCCTTAAAACTCCATATTGTTTCCATGCAATCGCGAAAAACAAGTGAATCTTGACAGGGCTTAAGAGAAAAAAATTAAATTAAATTGATTGTTATTTATGGCCGCTCTTTAACTGCTGTGGTCCTTAGCGTCCCATTCTATATTGAGCGTAAAAGACCGGTAATTTTGCTCAGAGGCCTGTTTATCATACTTGAGGTTCTTTTACGTGCCGTAAATCTACGACATGGGACCACGGCTTTACTTCCCTTCCAACGGAAGCCATGCTAAGGAATTTTTCCCACGACCTCGGGAACTAGAGGCTAGCATGGTAACCACTACACACGGAGGACGAGAGGACTTATGCGAGTGACCAAGAAATGAACAATTTGAACCATTACTAACGGATATCTCAGAAATGGCTTTACGCTGCAAAAAAACTTATTTGAAATAAATTGTGTGTTTTAAAGTGATCTAGATTTTTTGTGTTGTACATTTTCGTCTATCACTTAAGGTTTACCAGTTATTATGCAAAACTCATTACTGATTATACAAGCATTTTTCCAAATGAAGTGGGTTTCGCAGGCTATTTCCAGAAAATTCAAGATATACATTTTATTTGAATGTAAATGTATATATGGTATTTTAATCAAAATCGTTAGAGCCATTTCCTAGAAATTAAAAAAGTTTGAAAAATCCTTCATGTAAAGTGTAATCTGGGGTGGTAGGATTTTCTTGAAAGTCTTCGTGTTGCATCTTTGGAAGTCATTGAACTTAAATACCAACTTTGGTATTTATTCAAATTTTTGTTTTTCAGTTATACTATTCACAGACACACACGCGGATCTTTACCTTTTTTTTTTTTGCATTCAGGGCATTTCAAAATATGTACATAGGGTTGTTCGAAATCTTTGGTAACAAACTTAAGATTCCCTTACCTTATAAAGAACCACGCCTCCACCAGCAGTGATGTCGTCTCTGGCAGCCTCTAGCTTGTGCTATCAATCTGCAGCACAGCTTCCACTGGAGCAAACTCCTATAAAATACAGGGATGTCCGGTTTACTCCATTCCTCCTGGCAGCTTTCCAGAGACCGTCCAAAGTTCGCGGCCGTTTTCTCCTAAGGGCTCTTTTCAGTAACACAAATGCACAAAACTCCATCAGTGATGCATCAGATGACTTAACACGGATGTCGCTGAAAGGTTTGGAATGTATTTCCATTTCTCTAGGTTCTCCACAAATTTGTAGGTTGAAGCAGACGTATGGTTTGATGCCTTATCCTGATGCAACCAGACTTTATTTACATCTGCACCGTAGAGGGCAGGGATTTCTGTACGGAAAATGGTATCAGGACGTTACTCTGATAATATGCCGAGTTGATTTTCACATGTTTATGTACACGACGAATGGTTAATTTGCCATTGCAACTGTGCCTTGTTATTACCATGAAACCAATGGGGAAATTTTCATTAGTTTCTTTATACCAACTTTCAATTTTTTCTCCCCTTCATCGGGTATATAGCCCAGGTTTGTTTCAGTCACTTAGATAAACATATGCCTCATCTAAAAAGACAACAAACATCCACTTTCCACCAGCTAGGTATCGTTCATACAGCTTTCTGTGTTAGTGGCACGTTCTGCAATGTGTTTAGGCAACAGTTTATATCCCCGGCTCTTATGGTACTTTTCTAGATTCAAATCCTGGTTGATTATGGTGTTCACAGTAGTAACACTGATCTCTAATTACAGTGCCAGGGCCCTCTGAGTTGCAAGATTTGGTCCAGAGGCATGGCCGTTCACCTTACAAATTATCTCCGGGGTACGACTGGTGATCGGTCGTGGATTTCCCTGTTTCTTGCCCTTTGAAATAAGTCCTGATATGGCGTACCTTTTTTGTTGAGTGCACTCAGATCACTTTCTTGGATATGGTAAAACCACGCCTCTTGCTCTGCTTAATGACCTTAGAATACAAGTATTTTGCAAAACCTGGGCAATAATATACCCTTATCAGAATGGTTCTATTCTCGACGCCATTTGATGCAGCAAGAACAAGATACTGTTACCATAGATTGTGAACAGACCACCGCATTTCCTGTGAAATCTCGGTATCCATACCGAGATTTCACAGGAAATATATGTTTTGAGGTGCCCTGAAGCCAAATAAAGCATTTTCGAAAACATATCCATGTATGTGTGTGTGTCTGTCTGTGAACAGCATAACTCAAAAACGAAAAGTCTGATAAATACCAAACTTGGTATTTGAGTGTAGTATCTTCCCAGGATGCGATACGAAGATTTTCAAGAACCCCCGCAACATACACTACCCTTTACATGGAATATTTTTTTAAAATGTTTATTTTCTCAAAAATGGCTTTAACGATTTTACTTAAAATATATGTTTAAGATATTTTTATGGCAAATGAAATGTATAGTATGAATGTTCTGGGAATGTTCCCAAAAGCCTTCTTCATTCTGGATGACCTTCGCAGAACTCGTAAACCGTAACAAATAGACATTTTACTGCACACAAAATGTAGACTTCGTTAAAGTACACAGTTTAGGTCATATATATTTTTGTCGAGTGAACCATTTCCTAGATACTCCTTGTTATTTGTTTGAATTTTCCAATATGAGAACCTTTTTACAAATGCGAATTCGTTATTCTTGTTTTTTGTTTTTTATGTCCTGGACATGCAAAGAGAATGGAATGCTCCACATAGCAACCAGCTCTTAAAATATTTGACTATCGCTTAAAACCTACCAATTCCCCTTGCATCTACAAGAAAATTAGCAATAAGATTAACATCTCGATATCTCGATTAACATGAAGCATATGAGAATAAGCTTTTGTAAAAATAGTTTGTACAAGAGTAGAGAAAGTATGCGAGTGCAAAAACTTCATAATCTTTTTTGTATGTTCATGAAAAGAGAAGGGAATTTTAAACTATTACACAGACACCGGCTTTGAAAAGATTTCACTATCACTTTAGTCTAGCGCATTCTTTTTACTTTCTCTACGACGTATAGTAAGTAGGGGAAGAATTGTATTCCACCCAAAAATTCGATACCGAGATTTCACCGGAAATACATGTTTTGAGACCCCCTGAATCCAAAAACAGCATTTTTGGAAACATGTCCGTGTGTGTGTCTGTCTGTGAACAGCATAACTCAGAAACGAACAGTCGGATAAACACCAAACTTGGTATTTAGGTTCAGTATCTTCCAGAGATGCGACACGAAGGTTTTCAAGAAAATCCCCCACCCCATATTACCCTTTACATGGAACATTTTTCGAAAATTTTAATTTTCTCAAAAATTGCTCCAAAGATGTTGATTAAAATATCATATGTTTAAGATATTTTTATGACAAACGAAATGTATAACTCGAATTTTCTGGGAATGTCTCCAAGATTATTCTTCATTGTGAACGACTTTTGCATAACTGGTAAAGCATGAGAGATAGACAAAATTTTACTGCACAAAAAATGTATATGGCGTTAAAATACACAATTTATGTCATATACATTTTTTTTGAGTGAACCATTTCGAGATATTGCTTGTTATTACCTTAAAAGTTTCAATAATTGTTTTCTCAAATGGGAATTCGTTATTCATTTTTTTCTTGGATATGCAAAGAGTATTAATCTGTGGCAAAGAGAATGGTGCTGCACCTAGCAACCAGGTATTAAGAGATATGTCGATGCTTAAAGGCTACTGTATTTCTATATTACCATAGATTGTGAACAGACCACCGCATTTCCTGTGAAATCTCGGCATCCATACCGAGATTTCACAGGAAATATATGTTTTGAGGTGCCCTGAAGCCTCAATTACAAAACAAGGGGAACGTAGTACGCCTTAAGCGATATTCAAATATTTTTCGAACTGGTCACTATGTGTAACATGTAATTGTCTTTGCATGTCAAAAGATCGTTTCTTCAAATGTTTATTACTATTAATATAAAATAGATGGAGAATAAGAGTTTGTAAAAATAGTTAGTACAAGAGTAGAGAAAGTCATGTGAGTGTAACACATCCGATTTTTTAAATATAATCTTTGCACCGTGTGCAAAATAAAATAACGGTAAAGTCACTCCAGTATATTTCTAATTATAATTTAATTTCAGAGTTAAAAGCAAAGTTGGATTTTGCTATAGAGCAAAGTTATCGTAATATCACTGACTACACGAGACAAACCTTCTGAGTACGTTTAGGCATGAAAGCGAAAAACTTGAACGTCCGGGCCAACATGACGAAAGGATGGTACGTTTGGAAAATGCTATGGCTAACCATAGCTTAATCTGCATGGCTGTGGCAGCGTGTGGCTTGTGGAAATGAAATTTCGGTTTGCAGTATCGCAATCTCTATTCAAAGGTGGATTGCCCTTTATAATCCGTGATTGCATTATTTACTTTTCCCTACAGAGCGAGCTACAGTCAGTGCCTTTCATGTTGTTGTGGCGGGCGTTCGTTAGCGGATTCTATTCATCAAGCACATAGCCCGCATTCCGGATCACTGAGCGAGGTCCAAACATACCACATTCCTTGCAGGGTTATCATTAACCTGTATCTGTCGTGATCCTCGCCATGCTGCTGTGACAACGAAACCTATGTGAAACAGTCACAGGATCTTCGCTACCCGCCTCAGAACCATTGTTTCTAAGTAGGTTTAAACCTAGATTTAATTTAAACTGACTTAAGAGAGGGTTTAAACAAATTGTTTTCAGGCTAGTTTAAACTATTTATGAGGTTTAAGTTAAGATCTGATAGGTTTTAAACATGTTCTAATATGAAACTTGTCACTAAGACTTGCTAGCTTTCTATGTATGTGTTTGTTTCTCTCAAGAATGGCTGAACCAATTAGTATAAAGCTTGGATATTAAAATACAGATCTATTTTGACAAACGCTCCAAAAGTTTCAGAGGCCACTAACCGGCAGGCGAGCCTGCTGTAGTCTGGAGAGTGACTGGCTCTGGACAGATTCGCCGATATTAAGGAAATTTTTGTAAAATGCATTATACTTACCTCTTACAGAATCTCCGGAGATTGTATGCATTGCTAATATCTGGGGGTAGAATTTCCATTGACAAGGTCCAATTTGTCTTCAGAAATTAAGTTTCAGGCTACACACCTCAACTACTTATGCGTTGCTTAGTTGGTGGCCTGCATCTCTTGTGAAGGCAGTTGCTGACAAGCTGCTTCCTCTGCAAAGATTGGCACGTATGATGATAACAGGGGCGGACGACTCCTCGGTCTGCCTTAGGGATTTTGGTAGACCTTCCTCCTTTGCATCTGTTTGTGAATGAGGTAGCTAGGATGAATGCGCACTGCCTCTGAACTATAGGGGGGTTGGGTTTTAAGCTACCCCATAAAGGGACTCACCGATCCTTTCTGGACTTCAGGAGATGTGTCCTATAACTCAGATAATTGAGAATTTGCTGGTGACTAGGTATAACTTAAGTCCGTCCTACACGGTGGTAATACCTTCCAGGGAGGAGTACTACCCAGAGACAAGGTCTCTCTCGAAGGTAGAGTGCAGGACGTAGTTTACGGAGGTTCCCGCCTTGGGGGCAGAACGGGGACCGGTGTCTGGGGCCCTAGAACCAGGCTTGTCATTCCCCTTGGTCCTGTTACCACCGATTTTCAGGCTAAGGTCTAAGCGATCTTAACCTGTGCACATCTGCTCGGACAGTATGGCAGCTTAGGGCGATTGAAACTACAATCAGATTGGTGTGGCTATGCCAGAGGATGTTAGATAGATTCTCTACCAGCTGCCCAGTTACACTTTTTTAGGGTTCCGGGACATGCTGGTATTAGAGGAAATGAGATGGCAGACACTCTTGCAAAGAGGGGATCGAGGCTCGATTGTATTGCGCCTGAGCCCTTCTGCAGAGAGTCGGTCAGAACTGTCAAGCATGGGATAATCCAGCTTACAGCGAGGGCTCAATTGAAATCTGGAGTAAACAAACCACTGCCAGTAGGTCCACGCTTTTATATTGGGGCCTGCCCAGAAAGTGACGTTTTATACGTACCATCGAACTTCTGTAATGTCTAAAATATGAGGCCCAAAGAGCTCTACGTGCAGGCTCTAAGAGGCCACCCAGTGAGCATCATTATCCAGGGACTTTTCGAACGGCGCATGTAAGTAATACAGTTTTATTTAATTTTTTGACGATACAGTTATTACAGGTAACGTATGGTCACTATGCGGATTCAAACCCAGTGGAGGACGATGGAGTTTTTCGGGCGTAAAAATCCCTAACGTGGATTCCTTCGGAAGGGAAGTAAAACCGGTGGACCCGTGTCGTAGATTTACGGCACGTAAAACAATCTCAAGCCTGATAAAGAGGCCTCTGAGCAAAATTGCTGGTCTTTCATGCTCAGCATAGAATGGGACGCTAAGGACCACAGCAGGAGCGGGGGCTTTTTTACGACTTTACGGAAAAAGAGGCGTTTTTACGGCTTTGTAAGCAGATTTAAAGTGTTACAGGTTTTCACCACCATGACAAAGCATTAAATTTGACTGCATTATAGTAATTTAAAATTACAGACTGACTATACCATTCTAATTGGTTGAGACGGTCTTACAGTTCCCTTCTTTAATTGATAACATCAATGAAATATTTTCTGTTTCTCATGTAAGTCATTTAACAACTGTGTTCGGATTTTTAATAATATCTAAAGATATTTTATATTATGTTATGGTAAGGTATATTAATATGTAATAAGCGTAGTATGAATGTTAACTCATATACGAGTAGTTTTTGCATTTTAAGGCAAGAAGCTTAACTTCAACGTTACAACAAGCAAGAGAAAGCTGCCCGCCATAAATCTATCTGAACACTTTTATGCAAGAAAGGCACTAACAGACTTGAAAGGGCTGTTGGAAAGCAAACGTTCCGATTTTAAGGGTCGAATTCATAGTCGTCGCTTATTTCAAGGAAGTCCTTAAGCAGCGATTTTCAATACACAGACGTACTCTTTCAGGCGAATAAGGAAGTGCTTACTCATATACGCAAGCTCCGACCTCGGCTTATATGCAATAAGGAGAGCCGACGCCATTTTGCATCAATTGCCTAAAACAGAGGTTAACGATAATAGTGATTTCGTGGAATATAGGAATTTCATAACGAAATTGTACTGCGCATTAATAAACGTATTTGCGTGATTTGTAGTATTCACTTGAAACGTATAGGGATGCTGAATTTAAGAAGCGATATCCCTTTACCAAACCGCTGTTGTAATAATCTAATGCCTCTGCTAAACAACGTAACCTTAACAAACAGAGGTTATGAAGTCGCAACGTGAGACAGGTTTATTTGAAAAGATAATGTATAGAATCTCAGTGCTATAACACAATTCATATGTTTTATGTTCAGAAGTTTTCCCATTTATGTTGTGCAAAATTCTTAGGTCCCTAGAAAACGAGTATTCATTCAGAATCATTTAATAAAATCCTAAAAAATAAAATGCGGTAATATTTCTGCAATAAATAAAGTACATCTCTGCAGTGCTTTTCTTGATGAAATTGCCTATTTTGCATAATCACTACGACCGCAATGGATCACTTAACAAGTCATATGTCTTTATCATTAATTCGCAAATATACGTTGGGTTATCCAAATCTTACCAGAGGTTTGCCGATGTCGCATGTAAAACCGTTGTTCAAGCCAAACACTGCAAGTTATTGGGTACTTTTGCTTTCCTGCTTATTGCTAGGTGGTGTAGTAATTGCATTTGTTGTTTGCTTACATGCACGCATATTGCACAGTGTGCAGATTGTTATAAATACTTCTAGCTACTAACACTTTACGCTACAAAGTCGGGTTTTCAGTTTTAAAACAGTTCACGAGTGAATACCACTGTCCAATACATCACACAGCGTCCGATTACCTGCATTCTACGATGTTTGCATCTCAACACCAACTCTTTTAGTTGGTTTCTTTCCTGCTCCCATGTTTTCGATCTAACTAATGTAACGTATTAACTAATACTACAAACCCTTAACTAAATTTACAATCTACTTGATTATAAACTAAAGTTAACTAATTAATAAATGTACCATTTAAAACTCGCAAACTTCTACCACGTGCTCAACAGCTGTTGTGAACAAAACAACAGCGAGTACGGAAATGGCGGCTGGCTATGTGGTCACCTGCATGTTCGTTTACACATCCTTTCGCGGATCCGAGTGGCTATGAAACAGCTGAACCATGTTGCCACATGTGCTTCGGAAATAAGTAAGCGTTTAGCGCTGAGCATATAAGTACCCTCTATGTATACCAAATCGTAATAAGCGTTTCTTAAGAAATACTTATTTCACAAGCATCTCCTTTTCACATAAACGACGACTATGAATTCGACCCTAAACCATTTTAAATGTCAGTGTCCTGATAGGGCTAGGCTGATGTTACATCAGACAAGAAACCTATAAGACTTAAGTAGAGATATTTTAAAGTTAGGAAGTAAGAGACGCTAAGGCATGTAGTGTCTGATAAAGTCAGTTGTTCACAGTACAGTAGAAGAAAGATGTATATCATGGTGCTCGAGGAAAGTTCCTTAAGTATTTCAAGCAACAATCGGATATATATTATTCATAATTTTCTATACTTAAGTTTTTAAATTTATGATATACAGAGAGAAAACCAAAAGACTACGAACCGGCTGCGCGGTGTTTTTCCTGTCCGCACCCTTGGCGCTCGTTGCCGTCTGTCGCTATCATAGAAAGGCACGGATGAAACCATACAACGTATTTAAAACTACTTTTAAAGGCTTTACTAACTAACTTTATGAAAGGAAATGCTGAAACTGGCCACCGTCGTTGTCCATAGATTTTTGGCACTTCTTTAGGAAACTAACCATCCCTCGCCGTAGTTCACGTTGAGAAATATAGGCAATTTCCTGGCGGATATTTTGTTTTAATTCTTCCAGGGTGTGTGGGTTTGTCTTGTACACTTTGTTTTAAGCTACCCCAGAGGTGGAAATCGCAGGGGGTTAGGTCGGAGAACCGAGGGAGCAACAAATCTCTACTAATAATTCTGTCCTCAAACACACTTTTAATTGTTCTCATCGAAATACTGGCCGTATGAGCTGTTCCAGTATCTTGAAAAAAGGCAAAATCACGCTCCTTGTCTGTTAATTCTCTAAAAACAGGGGGCAAAATTGTATTCACGTATGCACGGGCTTCAACTATTGACTCGATAAAGATTGGCCCTATAACTCTTTCGCCTTTTTTTTGATTTCTTAGCCTGAGCACTTCCTGTGGCCTGACATTTATTGTAAAGTTCATGAATTGTTGTACGGCCTGGAAATTTTACACCCGAAAATATTTCTTCAAATCGTACTTTCACTTGGCGAGCTGACGAGTTAACACATAGGAATCATAAATAAATACAGGCTGTGCAGTAGTAAACATACACTGAGCCATAATGTACTTTGTCACTAAGTACAGGACAAAATAATAAGTAACTCGTAATAACTGAACTACATCACATCACCGTCAACTCAATACTGCACTTCACACTGCAGAGCAAAACCACGTCAACAGCGCGACCTTGTTTATAGCAGCAGTGCGTTATCATGTTTCCACACACCCAGTGGAAAAACATCGCGCAGCCGGTAATATTGTTCATGAAGTACCCTTTCGTGACGAAAAAATCGGTGTACGGTGCGCCATGAGCGGAGGAAGAATTATAAGGCCAACTTTTTTTGGAGTTAACAGTTGTGAATACAATTTGCCTCCCCCCTTTTTAGGGAATTAAATGCAGGAGGCTGATTTTGCCTTTTTTCAACAAGACTCTGCAACAGGTTATACGGCCAATATTTCGATGAGAACAGTTGAAAGTGCGTTTGAGGACAGAATTATTAGTGTGGATTTGTGGCCCTCTCGTTCCCCCGACCTAACCCCCTGCGATTTCTATCTCTGGGGTAATTTAAAACAAAGTGTACAAGACAAACCCACACACCCTGGAAGAATTGAAGCAAAATATCCGCCAGGAAATTGCCAGCATTTCTCAACGTGAGCCAGTTTCAGCATCTCCTTTCATAAAGTTGGTAAGTAAAGCCTTTAAAAGTAGTTTTAAAAATGTTGTATGGTTTCATCCGCGCCTTTCTATGATAGCGGCAGACGGCAACAAGCGCCGAGAACGCGGACAGGAAATACACCGCGCAGCCGGTTTGTAGTTTTTTGGCTCTCTCTGTATGTCGGAACTCTAATACTGCTAAGTGGAACGTGTGTAGTAACGTCGCATTACCGAGTGCAGTGTACATTATGTCTACTCTAGTTATGAAGGCTTAACGATTTACTAAATATATTCACCAAATTAACATATTACGTTAATATGTTACATAATATATTTCATTAGTGTTGTAGATTGCACATGCTCTGATAAGGAGAATAAGTTGACCGCTGAGCATAGCCATGGCCAGCGTTAATAAGTATCCAACATCCACAACACACAAATCCTATCGGATTCACCATCAGCAGACGATACTGACATCCTGAGGAACAGCAACATCGAGGCGCCCAGCAGACAACAGGTAGCTTGGAACATCTTCACAATTGGCTCACATGCCCTGTGGCGACGCTTTCAAAAATGGTGCCATTTGTGGGGGCGAAGCGGCAAGGCACTCGGCTTCATGGTATTTTGACGTATTAGTAGGTATTAGTAGCTATTGTCATGCCAGACACATTATTGCGTCGTATTGGCGACATCATTGTTGGCGAAAATTCAGTATTCTTTCGGCCTTGTGTTTGAATTCCGTCTGGCATGACAACTCGCCATCTCTAGCGGACGAGCCGAGCCGGAATGGAGAGAGAGGGGGAATAGTTTTAGCGTCACTTCTTTGTGTGTGTTAGCGTCGAGACTGGTTTGAGTGTCGAGTCTGGGTGTTTATGTGTGAGAGAGTGTAAATGTAGTTCGTGTGTGAAGTATCTCCCTCAATTCTTTCTCTATCTCTTTTGTGTGTGATGTAGGGTCACCATTTCTTTTATTGAATAAACCACAGGTAATATGAATAATGTGAAACCTGTGTAATTTGTTATAAATACCCCACGCCTGCACCGGAATGTGATTATCAAGGTCCTGGTCCTCTCGCTGTTTCTGCAGCTATGTTTCCCCATGTGCATGCTGGGGTGATTAAAATTTAATAATTAGCTGGAAAACTTTTGGCCCTTTCCCCAGTATGTAACAGTATACAGTGCTATAAGAGGCCAGACATGGCCCCCCTTCACTGGGCTGCAATAAATTGCATAGCGTGCAAATTTAAAATTTGATTGCACATCTAGTGACCTCTAGCAACCAGCAGTAAATAGGCGCGAACACTCAATAACGACATGAATTGTAAAGTCAACTTCCTCGCGAAAATGCTTATTCGCATTCTTTGGCTGCGGGATATGTCCCCCCTTTTTTGTGACAGTTTTCGTTTATAGTTCATGTTATGAAGCGTAAAATATGGACTAGAAATCTTTGTACAGTCTAGGAAATGACGTTCTTTGCTTTAATGAGTGTTTATTGCGGTACCAGGAAGGATTTTAGCATATGTGACAGAATGAAGCAGTACTACCAGGTCTTCAAGGGTTCTTATAAAAGGGTATTTCCATTTACTTTACGCGTAATTATTGCGCATTTACTGCACTGAACATTTTACGCATTCTGTCATCGTAAAATGACTACGCTTTGCTGGACGAGGGAAATGTTTACGAGTTTCAGTTTCAGGAATTTGGCAGGTATGTTAAAAGCATACAGATCAAACCCACACACCAAGAAAGAATTGAAAACGAAACATTCACAATAACATATTGTTAATTTCTGAGGATGAACTGCATCAAGTCAGCAGATGTCAGCAGTGCCTGCAGCCGAGGGATAACACTTCAACACCTTCTGTAAGAGGTAAGCACTGCACATTTCATAATATACTTTCTTTTACGTCAGTCCATACGACCAGAGTCGTTTATGCTCGGCAAGCAGCTTGGCTATAGAGGCTCGGCTGAACAGTAGAGGCCCCTGGAATCTTCAGGGCGCTTGTCAAGATTGACTCTATACTTTAGAAGGCCATATGTCACCTTAGTTATTTTCCCTATAAACAAGAATTACAATCTCTTAAGACCCTAAAATAGAAGTAATCTCACTTTATATTTATTTTTAAAATGCACAAATAACAAACCCTTGTACACATATTTTTTACTTTCTCTACTACGTATAGTAAGTAGGGTAAGTATTGTATTCCACCCAAAAATTCAATACCGAGATTTCACCGGAAATATATGTTTTGAGACCCCCTGAATCCAGAAAAAGCATTTTTGAAACATGTCCGTGTGTGTGTCTGTATGACTGTGTGTGTGTGTGTGTGTGTGTGTGTGTGTGTCTGTCTGTGAACAGCATAACTCAGAAACGAACAGTCGGATAAACACCAAACTTGGTATTTAGGTTTAATATCTTCCAGGGATGCGACACAAAGGTTTTCAACAAAATCCCCCCACCCCAGGATACCCTTTACATGGAAGATTGTTCGAAAATTTTAATTTTCTCAAAAACGGCTCTTACGATTTTGATTAAAATATATGTTTAAGATATTTTCATGACAAATAAAACGTATATCTTGAATTTTCTTGGAATGTTTCCAAAAATGTTCATCATTATGAACGACTTTTGTATAACCGGTAAACCATAAGAGATAGAGAAAGTTTTACTACACACGAAATGTAGATCGCGTTAAAATACACAATTTATCTCATATACATTTTTTTGTTGAGTGAACCATTTTCGAGATATTGCTTGTTATTCTCTTAAATTTTTCAATACTTATTTTCTTAAATGGGAATTCGTTATTCATTTTTTTGTCTTTGATATGCCAAGAGTATTAATCTGTGGCAAAGAGAATGGTGCTGCACCTAGCAACGAACTATTAAGAGATATTTATATGCTTAAAGGCTACTGTATTTCCATATTGCCCTTGTAAATATATATTCCCCTTACATCTACAAGAAAATTAGCAATAATATGGAGTCTGCAAATGTTTATCTTGATTAACTTGAAGCATATGGAGAATAAGCGTTTGTAAAAATAGTTTTTACAAGAGTAGAGAAAGTCATGTGAGTGTAACACATCAGATTTTTTTTCTGAAATAATAGTTAACCACAGCTTTGATATGGTCAATGTGTAGGAGTTATACAAATATTAAGTTATTATTCCAGCACACAAACCAGCTATCTAAAGCATTCTGAAGAATTTTTTTCCGATGGTTGTGGGAAACTACCCATCTCCCAACCCTTTAGGGCATAAGACTCTTACCTTTCACTCTGTAGCCCCGGGTTTGAGTTCCAGCTGCTTAGCTGAGGATAAATCAGATAAGCTTTGTATTCTCGAGCCTATTTGCAAAATAAATTCATACTTTCATTAATAGTGTGATATGATGCATCTACTAAAGGGGATTGCATTAAAATTTGCATACGTATATAAACCTACATGTACAAATCCGTGTTAAAGAAAATTATTCCGTTTCTGGAAGCCCTGATCGACGGAAAAAGCTGTTTTTCCTTCATGTTTCGTCCGCGACTGTGGCGAGCATCTTCAGAAGATGCTTTAATTCATTGATCTTGGCCTCCAAACCCGGAGGAAATCAGATTATATTTATTTAACACCCGCCGTAAAAACCTACAACCATTAAAAGGCATTCCTGGGAAACTTTCAATTAAAAGAATACTATTCCTTAAGCAATTTGCACATCTTGGCTGGCTAAATAAGTTTATTAAGGATTAAATAGATATTAAATAAACTATGTTTTTCATTTTATATGGTGTGACAATAGAAAAAATCTGATGTGTTACACTCACATGACTTTCTCTACTCTTGTACAAACTATTTATACAAACGCTTATTCTCCATCTACTTCATGTTAATCGAGCTAAACATTTGCAGAGTCTATATTATTGCTAATTTTCTTGTAGATGTAAGGGGAATGTATATTTGCAAGGACAATATAGAAATACAGTAGCCTTTAAGCACATACATATCTCTTAATAGCTGGTTGCTAAGGTGCAGCACCATTCCCTTTCCCACAGATTAATACTCTTTGCATATCCAAGACAAAAAAATGAATAACGAATTCCCATTTGAGAAAATAAGTATTGAAAAATTTAAGGGAATAACAAGCAATATCTCGAAAATGGTTTACTCAACAAAACAAAATGTATATGACATAAATTGTGTATTTTAACGGGATCTACAGTTTTTGTCTAGTAACATTTTGTCTGTCTCTTATGGTTTACCAGTTATGCAAAAGTCGTTCACAATGAAGAATACTTTTGGAGACATTCCCAGAAAATTCAAGATATACACTTTATTTGTCATAAAAGTATCTTAAACATATGATATTTTAATCAAAATCGTTAGAGCCATTTTTGAGAAAATTAAAATTTTCGAAAAGTGTTCCATGTAAAGGGTAGTCTGGGGAGGGGATTTTCTTGAAAACCTTCGTGTCGCATCTCTGGAAGATACTGAACCTAAATACCAAGTTTGGTGTTTATCCGAGTGTTCGTTTATGAGTTATGCTGTTCACAGACACACACGGACATGTTTCCAAAAATGCTTTTTTCGGATTCAGGGGGCCTCAAAACATGTATTTCCGGTGAAATCTCGGTATCAAATTTTTGGGTGGAATACAATACTTCCCCTACTTACTCTACGTAGTAGAGAAAGTAAAAACAATGATTTTGAATTTTAAGCACATTTTTAGCAGGCACAATAAGAAAAGCAGGCAAACGAAACTAATTGGTAAGATAGACTGCTAGATGGAACTGGATGGTACAAACATAGCAGCTCTTTCTTTCTGATAAGAAATAATTAAAATAAATATGGCTTTTGGTAATAAAAACAGAGAAACAACTGAAATAACCTAAAGTTCACACGGCAATAATAATCATTACCTAATAAAGTTGTTCGGTCATACGAAAACGACGCAGCTTAAACCGAGTAGGCTGTAGGATGTGTGAAACGGAGGGGGACACTTCGCGCACTGCGACCAGCTTGATCTACTGTAGCTACAACACCCGGGAGGCAGGGATGAGGTGAAGGAGCGTAGGTGGTCTCAGGTCCGCAGGCAGACAGAGACGCGCAGACGTCTCTAATATTTCCAATTTGAACACCCACGAATCACTAGAGGCGAAGAATCCGAGAGAACGACGAAGCGACCCTAACGGGCGGGAGAACACACCCTAGCGTTCATGAGGAGAAATGTTTCCAATGCGCAAGCATCCATGCCATCTGCCTCACACCGCTAGCACCGCAGGACCTGGAGACACACCTGAAACAGGGGGAGATGAAATGAGAGGAAATAGCGGAAAGGAGCAATCGTGGTAGAATACACCACCCTGGCATTCGCATAGGCGACCAGGAGAAAGCCACAAAAAAACCCATGGTCAGAGTGCGCAGACACCGGTAATCGAACCCGGGACCTCCCGAAAGCGTGCCAGACTCCGCCTGAGCCATCCCGCTCGGTGCCTAAAACAAGTACTCTCAGACAATATGAGAAATATACAAGAGCAAAAGCTCATTTAAATGTATAAGTATGCAGGATGCTACAAACATTTTTCTTTGATGTGATACATTTACATGACATTCTCTACCCTCTATCGTATATTAATGGATATAGACATATTTCTTACTCAAGCTTATTTTATTTTTCTATCTACTACATTTTAATCTAAATAAACCTTTGCAGAAATAACTACATTACTGTTTTCGTTATAGATACAAAGAGAACAGCGATAGTCAAATGTTTAACAACTGGACGCTATATGCTGGCCTTAAAATTCCATACTGTTTCCATGACATCGCGAGAAACAACTGAATGTTGAAAGAACCTCAAGAAAATCACCGCGAAATGAACAATTCGAACCTTTAGTAACAGATATCTCAGAAATGGCTTATGACACAAAAACTTTGAAATAAATTGTGTGTTATAAAGAGATCTAGATTTTTTGTGCGGTACGTTTTCGTCTATCGCTTAACGTTTATCAGTTATACAAGATTATACAAAATTCCTTCCGAATGAAGACGACTTCATAAGCTATTCCTGGAAAATTCAAGATATTGTCATATAAACATCTTTCTTATATGGTACCTATTTTAATCAAAATCGTTAGAGCCATTCTTTAGAAAATAAAAGTTTTGAAAAATGTTCCATGTAAATGGTAGTTTGGAGCGTTGGGGATTTTGTTGAAAGTCTGCGTGTCGCATCTTTGGAAGACATTGAACCCAGTTACCACATTTGGTATTTATCCGAATTTTCGTTTTTGAGTTATGGTGTTCACACACACACACACACACACACACACACACACACACACACACACGGACGCGTTTACAAAAATGCTTTATTTGGATTCAGCGGGCCTCAAACATATGTTTACGGTGAAATCTCGGTTAGAATACTTCCCTTACTTACTATACGTAGTAGAATAAGTAATAAAACTACATAAATTTAGGGACACAAAGAAGGACCAATGCTTTTTACTTTCTCTACTACGTATAGTAAGTAGGGGAAGTATTGTATTCCACCCAAAAATTCAATATCGAGATTTCACCGGAAATACATGTTTTGAGACCCCCTGAATCCCCCCAAAATTTTAGAAACATGACCGTGTGTGTGTCTGTTTGTGTGTCTGTGAGCAGTATAACTCAGAAACAAACAGTCGGATAAACACCAAACTTGGTATTTAGGTTCAGTATCTTCCAGAGATGCGACACAAAGGTTTTCAAGAAAATCCCCACACCCCAGATTACCCTTTACATGGAACATTTTTCGAAAATTTTATTTCTCAAAAATGGCTCTAACGATTTTGATTAAAATATCATATGTTTAAGATACTTTCATGACAACTGAAATGAATATCTCGAATTTTCTGGGAATGTCTCCAAAAGTATTCTTCATTGTGAACGACTTTTGCATAACTGGTAAACCATAAGAGATAGACAAAATTTTACTGCACAAAAAATGTAGATCGCGTTAAAATACACAATTTATGTCATTACATTTTTTTGTTGAGTGAACCATTTTCGAGATATTGCTTGTTATTCCCTTAAATTTCCCAATACTTTTTCTCAAATGGGAATTCGTTATTCATTTTTTTATGTCCTGGACATACAAAGAGAATGGAATACTCCACATAGCAACCAGCTCTTAAAATATTTGACTATCTCTTAAAGCCTACCAATTCCCCTTGCATCTACAAGGAAATTAGCAATTAGATTAACATCTCGATTAATATGAAACGTATGGAGAATAAGCGTTTGTAAAAATAGTTTGTACAAGAGTAGAGAAAGTCATGTGGGTGTAACACATCAGATTTTTTCAGAAACGGTGCTCCGGACTCCCTGCCCTAAATTATTTGCATTTGCTTGATCTCTATAAAAATTAATACACTGATTTTTGGAACATCCTGTAGATATACCCTGGATGATTTGTGAGCTGAATTGACTTGGCGTATTTTAATCTCAAGTGGGAGCGCAACTGCGGTGGTCATTATTACCCAGTAACGGTTAAAACCCCCGCCACCCTCCTAGTACGCTGCCCGCATATCAGTATGCAGGCCAGGAAATTCTACTAATGTTTTTCTGGAGCTCCATAGGGGTCGAAGGTTATGTTGGATCTTATTTGAATACCACAGGCGTTCACAGCACACAGATGCTGCTGGCCGCTCTAACTATCGAGGAAACTTACCAATAAAATCCACTCTCACTCCCTCTTGCCTCTTTAACCCACGCCGCGCTAGGCGTGTCAGGGAATTCCAGCATTCGCCACGTGTGGTAAAATACTACAGCATTATATTTTCATTAAAATACCATTACCGCAAATATTGCATACATACAAAGCTATTAGTTTTAATCAATTAAGCTATTCGCCGAGTGGTTGAAAAGGTTACTAAGGCTTCAGCATTGATAACAATAAAGAATAAACAAATTCAGAGTTGAATTCGACAAGCCGAAATGTTTTTACAAAGTTTTGTAAGTAATTTCGAATTATGTTCAGTTTCAGGGCTATAATTAGCCACAGAAACTTGGCACCTTTCGAAATAAAAATGTTAGAGTAGGCTGAAGGTGAACCATGATAGCCTGAATGATCCAGCTTTATTGTTGTTAAAGCATGTTATGGTAGCATCCACCTCATTTTGACATAATTAATAGTAGATTATGATACAAGTGTTAAAAGTAGTGCTTCATTTTGTGAGTAGAAATGTTTGCGAAAGAAGGTCTTTGTAGCGGGAAAACGTTGGTCCTCTTGGTTGATGCCCTCTGCTAGAATGTTCTGGTCACCAGCTACCTCTACTAGCGGCTGATGATTTCTCCATTCCTAATAAATTGCCTATCTAAATAATTTCACTGATCTCAAGGTTTTCGTAGGTGAGGCAAATTAAAATAAGCTGCATTTCCCTTAAAATGTGGTTTATTATCAGTAAGATACTTATGGGCGGCTAGCTTTTACCATCTTTAATAAATTAGGAGCCTAATATAACTGCACACACGTGCTCCGTCGTCCAGAGAGTATAACTGTGTCGGCGAAATTGTATAAGAGAGTGAAAATCTGGGGCCTGCTTCCCCCTTTTATACCCAAACCTAGTGACGCTCGCCTTCGCGCCTTAAAATGTAACGACATTTCTAATTGGTCCTCAGACCACGTTACCTTATTATGTATGAAAATATTCTGCTCCAAAACGTTTCGCACACGCGTTCCAGTGACACGTCCAGAACCAAACTCAATGTCTTTATCTCTTTCCTTTCTATATCTCGTTATGCCTTCAAGTTCTTTGCTCATTAGCTTGGTGAAAGTGGTGGGTTCTACCTGGAATTATCTACCTCGCCCGTCCCTTATTTACGTAAGTTACAATCTGCTTTGTACATCTCTTGGCTGCTAAATATTTTAACATATTTCTTGATAAATTATATTATGTACAATTCTTGTTGATATTGATTTATACGTCTATACGTATGTATATATATATATATATATATATATGTGTGTGTGTATGTATGTATGTATGTATGTGTGTGTGTGGTATATTCCCTTTCACCTTCGTCTCGCAAACATTCCTACTCGCAAAATAAAGCCACTTTTAACACGTGTGGCATATACTATTTTTAAGACAGCGCTCGAATTTGTAAAATATCAATAAAATAATATTATACTGATACCTGAAACTAAGAGAAATCGCGTTTAGAATGAGATCAACTCACGTGTATAGCGAGATTCTTGAAACAAGAGAAATGACGTTAAAACGAGATTAACATCCGTGTGGAGCGAGATGTTAAATGTTTTGTTGATTCGCCAGCAGTCATTATCACTGAAATTACTTTCCACATGTATTTACTTTCACCAGGAAATGAAGGGATTAAATGCTACATCATATTATTCTCTAGATTTTATGGGTAAGTACAGTAGAAACGATGGTTCTGTGCCGGTGACCTTGCTTCCTCGGGCACTGAAGCGAGTCTATGTCTAACGCCAGGCAGCTCTCTGTAAATGTGGTGTATGGAAACGGTAAACAAACAGTAAAACAGAAAACCCGGGAAAATAAACCGGCAAAAGAATAACTAAGTAGTATACTATCATGTGACTCACCGTATTGTTGTTCATTCCTAGAATGACGGCTGCTACGGGCGGGTGAACAATGTATTGCACTCCTCACAGAACACCAGGTTAATATAAACCATTTTAAATATTGTGGTACAGCTCGTTTCTCTTTTTTCCAACACGCACACACAGTTTTATCAATGAGGTATCTAATCATCTGGCAAATATTCAACACCTGACAGCTCACTATCATGTATGTTTCATCTTCATATATAATCGGCCTTCCTTCGTCTCTAAACTTTTTAATGGCACGCAAATATGACACGCGCCAGTCTCTTATCTCATGTCTTTCCTGTAACAAGACCTTATTGTTCCTTGTTTTCTTCCACGTGAAACCCATGTCACGTAAGATAATATTTAAACTAGTGCTTCCCCCTTTAAAGTTAATGGAATCCTTAAGCTTCAGGAGCAGATTTCTGACAGTGGACACGGTTTTCTCCTGAATATAAAAATTGTAAATTGTTTGCCGAATCACACACCTATCAAAGTCATCAATGTCTGTGATCCACTTTGGTACACGATGTACCTTTCCAGGTGTCCCAAAGGAGGTTCCCTGTTCCTCACATGTTCCCCCTTCTTTAATTATTTTACGTATTGTCCTCTCAGATACTTTTGTTGCTGCACTCACCCTCTCTTGCACTTTCTTCAATGGAATTAGAATATCGCCAGAAGCTGCTTCCCGTTTCATGAAGAAATGGACGTTATTAACAACTTCACGTGTTTGGCTGTGCAGTGTTTTTCCAACAAGTTTGCTTTGAATGGGAGGCATTTTAGTCTAAATAAGCAAATACATATACACGCGCACACACATACACACAAGACACAAAACACTAATCACGAATGCGATTAACAATCACTTTCTAAAACTTGTAAAACTTAACGTGGTGGCACCGAAGCGGTAGAAGACGGATGTTGCACGGTCAAAGCTCTCCACGATACTGGCCATTTCAGTATACTGCGCATGACCGAGAATATAGGCTCGGCAACTGGGCTCTAAACGATTGCGCACCCAGTCTTCACCGGCACAAATCCATCGTTCCTGCTGTAGTTCTAGTGTTATTCTTCCTGCTGCTTCTGTAATATCACCTGGTTCTTCCATTTCAGTTTCTTCTGAATTCACAATTTTCGCCATTTAATCTTTATGTAGGTTATACTAGATACAAAAATAAAATTTTAGATCAAAGAAAACACAAGGCTGGCAATATAAGGTAAAGTTAACTCTACAACGAATTGCGATACATTGAAATATGCGATTTATATTGTGAACAGATAATGCGAGCGCCATGAAAAATTAATTCTGTAAAAAGACATAATGAAAAGTAAAACCTAATAAAACCAAGTCGAATTATTAAACATGTGCAAATACAAAGGATAATTGCCATGTAATCGGACTTGAAACCATAGTTTGTCACAATGGAGTGGTATAAAAATATTATCCCACTAATGCGATAATGTAAAGCTTTGGTTCGTTTGGCTAAATTAAAAGTTCTACTTTAAGCCATGCGGTCTGAAAAAGTTTTGTGGATGCCAAGACAGTTTTGTTAGATATCATTTTGTACAGAGAAAAGCTTGTAAAGTGATATAATTATATGGTGTAGCGTTTTGCCCGCTACTTCGTCGTGGTAATCTTACCTGCGTCGTTGTAGGTGTAGTCTTCAGGACTCGAAATCGCCGATGTCAGTCAGGAAGAACTTATCTTCGCCGCATCTCAGGGTCAACTGTCGGCGAATCGGCCTGAAATTCCCTATTGTTATTGTCAGGGTAGGATTGCGGGAGTGGTGACACCAGGATATTTATTGTCTTGAAAGAAACACTGTTTTCACTTTTCTCACTCTTTATGCTAGAAATCCTGCAAGATTCATTGGTATTCCCTAACACGTGCGGTTCTTTTAGCAGTCTTCCCACTATTGTCTCTTGGGACACTAAAGTTTGCTCCGGCTGGTTATTTAACATCTCGGTGCTCTAGCCCGTTCTTTAGTTTCGTGCGAACTTGAAGTAGTCACTTGACTACATTAACTCGTTTATAAGCTTGGATATAATTATATCGAAGAATACCGTTAGCACATTATATAAATATTTCACCTACATCACTTTATAATTGCATAATTGCGCGGCACTTAGCAAATTTCGAAACTTAGCGTCCTTTTCTGACCCGGAGTGCTACGTGTTACCTCAACGAAGAATCATGACAAACACTGCTCGTCTCCCAAATTTGTACATGTCACTGCGTCTTCCTATCTTTCCATTGGTTCTAATACCTATCCTCTACGTTTATTGGTTCCCTAGTTGAAAATTCAAAGCCTAACTGTAAGCAAAGTCCGTTGCCTCCTGCGTCTGTTTACTCTTAAAACTTGCCTCACCCCACGAACTACAAAAAAAGGTCTCGATTTTTATGACCCCACGCTCGTAAAATATAACGGACAGTCTAAAACGAAGATACTCCTATTACTTTCTCTACTACGTATAATAAGTAGGGGGAGTATTGTATTCCACCCAAAAATTCGATACCGAGATTTCACCGGAAATATATGTTTTGAGAACCCCTGAATCCAAAATAAGCATTTTTGGAAATATGTCTGTGGGTGTGTGTCTGTCTGTGAACAGCATAACTCAGAAACGAACAGTCGGATAAACACCAAACTTGGTATTTAGGTTCAGTATCTTCCAGAGATGCGACACGAAGGTTTTCAAGAAAATCCCTCACTTCATGAATTTTAATTTTCTCAAAAATGGCTCTAACGATTTTGATTAAACTATCATATGTTTAAGATATTTTTATAACAAATGAAATTTATATCTCGAATTTTCTGGGAAAAGTATTCTTTATTGTGAACGACTTTTGCATAACTGGTAAACCATAAGAGATAGACAAAATTTTACTACACAAAAAATGTAGATCGCGTTAAAATACACAATTTATGTCGTATACATTTTTTGTTTTTGAGTGAACCATTTTCGAGATATTGCTTGCTATTCCCCTAAATTTTCCAATACTTATACTTTTTCTCAAATGGAAATTCGTTATTCATTTTTTTTGTCCTGGTAATGCAAAGAGAATGGAATACTCCACATAGCAACCAGCTCATAAAATATTTGACTATCGCTTAAAGCCTACCAATTCCCCTTGCACTACAAGAAAATTAGCAATAAGATTGACATCTCGATATCTCGATTAACATGAAGCATATGGAGAATAAGCGTTTGTAAAAATAGTTTGTACAAGAGTAGAGAAAGTCATGTGAGTGAAACACATCAGATTTTCTTGCCTAAATCTTGCAGCTTTTTAGGCAATTACGCCTTTATTTATTTGACAACAGTATTGAAACTTAAAACATATTTACAGCTTCAAAAAGGCTTTCGATTGATGTAGATTTGAATCATATTGCTTTAAAATTATGGAAGTTTATGAAATTGAATGTTAATTAATTATTCATAATTCCTAAATTATAATCGTTACAGAGTTCCTTTTTGTGTATATGTAATCAGGCGAAAATATCGCTATAATGGTCAATCCGCAAGCCCATGATTACCATAATGACTATACACGACAAAAGAATTAAATTGACTATTCCGATCATACGCCGCGTATTTGATATTGACCAGTCACGTTTGGGAAATAATGCCTCTGATATCGACCAATCATGGTCGTTTATCTTATATCATGCTTGCAAGGATGCGATTTTAATGGATAAAACGTCAGTGCGTTACTGAACCGTAATAAAATTGTTTTCCTTCATACTGTGGCCACCACATGGCTGCTCGCATGCCGGAAGCCGCAGCGCAGACTCCCGCTGAAGTAATTGTAATATCCCCGCAACCACCTCACGTCCTCATAGTTACAATTACAATGATAATAAGCACATAGCTTTTCATAAGAGATGCTAGGAAGGGTTGTCCTTCTCTATTCGCATATTTCTGCTATCTTATCAGGGAATTTCATTCACACTGGAGAGTTGGAAATCTGAACCTGTGAATTCCTCACCTGATGTTTCTTTTAGTTCTTCCAAAGTATGGGGTTTGTTGCACACACCTTAGTTTTCAAGTTCCCTCGTAGATAAAATCACATACAGTTAAATCAGGGCATCGTGAGGAGCATTTTTCTTTAACAATTTCTTGAATAAAATTTAATGATTCATCACCTATATGTGCGGCAGGAGAGTCTTCTAAAAACAACTCAGTCTGTCATTCAACGTCGTTCAGCTGTTCAAAAATGATGTGAGCAAGCCATTCCTGTACCTCTCTGCATTTGTTTGTTCAGGAAAACATGCGAGGGCTGTCCCGGAAGTACCCGATCTAACATAGAAAACACAAAAATTTTGGGAAAAACATCTTTAATTCTCTACATAGTCTCCTTTCAGCTCGATACACTTTTCCCAGTGATGTTCAATAGCTTCGATACCCTGTTTATACTAAGAACTGCCGAATTCTGCAAAATAGCCATCAACTGCAAACTCCACCTCCTCATTGTTGGCAAATCTTTTACCACCAAGCCATTTCTTCAACTTTGGAAACAGAAAATAATCAGAAGGGTCTAAATCTGGTGAATAGGATGCATGCGGTAGCAATCTCTCGAGGACGCATCTTGCATCCGGTTACTATCACTGTCTGCAGTTAGATTTCAACCGTCTAAACTTGTAAATTTCTGTATTTCAAGTCTCTGATTGGCTGTTTTCACTCCAATAGAATACCTGCATTTAACTAAAGCTTTTTTTCTGGTTGTTGATTGGCTATTTTTATAAACTCACTAAAATTACATTAATGCTTCCAAGAATCACAAATAACATTTAAACTCTCAAACTCATTATTGCCTCAGGGTTGCCTCATTGTTACCTCATTGTTAGTAGTTTAACTTATTATTCTCACAGCTCCTACATGATTAAATTACGTAATATATCCACATAACATTATTACACATGGATACAATAATATAAGCATATGCAATGACTGTTACATACATTTTACAAATTATTGCATACACATATTGCTTCAAGGCGGGCTGTTATTGAATTTACATATATAATTTGATTAAAATCTTTAAGTGTTAAAAATACTGCCTCGTGTATCATTTCGGAAAATCCAGCTACAAATATTTACCCGACTCTAATGATCACATGAAAAATAAGGTGTATGCAACAAACCTCATACATTGTAAAAACTACAAGAAAACATCAGGCGAGAAATTCACTCCATTTCGATATTGAACTCTTGATTGTGAATGGAAATTCTGAGAAGAGAACGACAATATTTCCAACATCTCTTATGATGAACTATGTGCTTATTAACCTCAAATATTCTGTTTTAATTCATGTAGTTTAGTTTTAAATATCTACTCGGATCTGCTTGGCATAACATGTAAGAAAAGTGTGTGCGTTTTGTTAAGATCAAACAGAATAGTTACTGCGGTGATGATAATGATTATAAATGACACTGTATCTAAGTGAGATCACCTCATCACAGTTGAGTGTTCCACTTCGATTTAATTCCGCTTTGAAATTCCTGACAACAATCATTTGTTGCGTAGGTACTACCTCAATTAAGTTACCGGGAAATTATCAGCACACGAATTACTAAAGGTAGTCATGAAATAAACTGGTAATGATAGACAGCGTTGATTGATTGAAATTAAGCATTTTATTCCTTAATAAGAGCCATATGTATCTCCAGATACAGTAGAACCATGCTTATTGCTAAAGTCACGGGCATAGGCTGTTGGTAACCGTTATCGCGATGAGAAAGCATGCTTTATGGAAGAATTTCCGACAAGAAGTCTCTTAACAACCGAGCGAGATGGAGGCCTGAGGCTCGCATTCGGGAGGTCCCGGGTTCGATTCCCATCGGACCGGCCACTCTTACCATGAGTTTTTTCGTGGTTTCCCAGGGTCGGTAAGCGAATGCTGGGGTGGTTCCTCTTACCACGAATTTTCTATCCATCATTTCCTGTCCCCAACATCTCCTATCATCTGTTTCAGTTGAAGGTCCACGTGACGGCGTTCGGTGTGCTGCGGTTGAGCGGTGGAGGTGCGCTTTGGAAAGGTTTCTCCCTAGCGTCGGCTGGACTGCTGAGGGATCCGCCTTTTGGAGAGTCTTCCTTGGGCTCTAAGGGCCCCCGGTGGGCTCGGGGCTTGTGGGCAGGCTGACCGGCGCCGGATGCGTTCAATCTGGAATCGTTAGGGACTCCGTCCATGCTTGCGTACATCGTTGCCTGGATCTGATCACCCTTCGGGTCTCCCCCTTATCCTTTCCTCCCAGGGGTCACGTTAGAGCACAAAAGACCACACTGGCTTACTTGCGGTGCCCTGCCCCGGCTTCCGGAGGTCCCTCCTTGATATTTACCTACTCCTGCTCCTCTGTTTAACACGTATTGCATATTTTGTATTGTATGATACCCCTTTCTGAGAATGCAGGTATTAGTTGAAATATTAAACTTCCCTGAGATCGCGGCGTTCCTGGGCGTAAATGTAATTGCAATTTGGATGTTTCGTATGAGACTGCTTATCAGTTTGCAAAGGAAATGAATCGTTACACACACACACACACACACACACACACACACACACACACACACACACACACACACAAAGCTAACATTAAATACTATAGTTCATAAGCCTAGTCTCCTAACTAATGAAAAACGCGCCTCTGGTCAGAGGGTGTAATTAAATTAATTTAAAGATTTATTACCCACCTTATTAATGATCAACCCTACTATATATTACTTGTAAATAAATAAATGTCTAAAGTTATAAACACTGCTATTTAAAGTACAGAATAGCTGTATTCTTCTGATAGATTACTTTAAGAACAATATTCATTAAAAGTGCAGCATACTTAATTGCCATGTGCTTTCATGAAAACTCGATTATTGATCATGCTTACGTAATTTCATCGTTTAATTTAGTTTAATGAAGTTCTGTTATAAACTGATTACTGTCTTGAGATTTGGGTGTGTATAGAGCGAAATGAAACAAGCAGAGTATTTAGTTTGGTGTACATCCCGCGCTATGGGATATTATAAATATTCCAAAAACAAATGTAAGTATGGTAATGCGTTATTATAAACCCGATTTCAGAATTTGCCATATTCACGTTCTGTAATCTTCGACTTGTAGCGTGATACAACGAGAAATAGTACAAGAGAAATGTTATCGTCGCAAATGACAGTCTATTTAAATATCTAACATATATTACGCTCTCTTTTGAGCCCAAAAAGTGAGTATTCGATGCTTATTTGCACTCCTTATCACCATCTCTTTAGACTAAGCAAAATTTCCGGTCTTTCCGCCCAATATAGAATGGGACGCTAAGAACCACAGTAGTTAAAGAGCGTCATTAAATAAAACTCAGTTTAAATGTTTACTAACTCTTTAGTTGTGGTTGGTTATAACATATAACTATTAAGCCGTGGAGTGTTTGCCCAAGCTTGTGACGTCACAGATGTGTGACCTGGGAAACAAGAAAGCCCTGGTTTAATGCACTAAAAAAATAACCAGAGAGTTTAACAACCACAGACAAGCTTTAACGTATTGCAGATTTCCCGAAAGCAGTCTTGCTTCGTGCTATTCATTTGTTATACTAAGCAGTCAAGATTTGCTGCTTTGTGATCAAGAGAGACTGCGGTTAGATAAACTATATTCATGTTTATTACTTACTCCGGTCTTTTTTAACACTGTTGTTGAAGTATATAGTAGTTTTTTGATGAACTTTACTGTTATTTATATAACGTTTTTAAAACTAATCTGTTTTATTTGCCTGCGTCTCATTGGTAGGCTTCAGAGATGGCCACTTTCTGAACACGCGAGTTTCTGTGCGTGTAGTGTAACTGCATGTTATAAACTATTTAGCAGAAATTGTTAATAGTGACTCAGTGTTTCCTAGTGATGTCCTTATTTTGGCAAAATGACAGAAAGACAAGATATTAGTGAAGTGCAAGAAGATGTTTCACAAAAGGTTGAGATTTGCAAATAGAAGTTCCAGCGAGAACAAGGTAATATATTAACAACTACCACATATAATAATAAAAGGGTTAACAGACATTTTGGTAATGTTGCTGCAGAGCTCGACGTGTCATGGCGTACGGTGCTAATGCGCAATGTCAGGTAGCAACCGTAAAGCAGAAAACACGCTGCGGCTTTATTAAACACGGAAACGGTGTAGTTGCGAAATGCTATACGCTGCGGTAATAGAAAAGCGCGAAACACTCATGTAATACAACTAAATCATTACCGCGAAGAAGTAAACAAATACCATACAATGTATTCCGTGGTGTAGTGGTTACCATGGTTCCTGAGGTCGCGGAGGGCGATGGGGTTTCTCGGGCGTAAAAATCCTTAGCATGGCTTGCTTCGGAAGGGAAGTAAAGTCGGAGGTCCTGTGTCGTAGATTTAGGGCACGTAAAAGAACCTAAAGCCTGATAAAGAGGCCTTTGAGCAAAAGTAGTGGCCTTTCACGCCCAGTATAGAATGGGACGCTAAGGGCCACAGCAGTTAATGAGCGTCCATAAATAAAACTCGATTTAAGTTTAATGCCATACAACTAAACAATTACCGTGAGGCAGTGAACAAATGCAATACAGCTAAATAATTATACAGCCCGAAATAGTAAACAAATCTAATACAACTACATAATTACCTACCGCGAAGTAGTAAACACGTATAATACAACTAAATAATTACTAGAGCGAAGTTGTAAACAAATGTCATACAACTAAATAATTACCACAGAGCTGTAAACAAATGTCATTACCGCGAAGTTATAAACACGTATAATACAACTAAATAATTACTAGAGCGAAGTTGTAAACAATGTCATACAACTAAGTAATTACCACGAAGCTGTAAACAAATGTAATATATCTAAATAATTACCACGAAGCTGTAAACAAATGTCATTACCTCGAAGTTGTAAACAAATATAATACAACTAAATAATTACCACGAAATTATAAACAAATGTGATGCAACTAAATGATAACCACGAAGCTGTAAACAAATGGGTAGATATAGCTTATGCTATTATTCCTTACGTAATGGGAAATATTAATTGCCACGCTAGAAGCTAGAGTGCGCTTTGTGGCGATCGTCGCATCAGAAGAAATAACGAAGTTCCTTCTGCAGGGGTATCAACGGATTAGGAAAAAATACGCCAGATAATATTTTGCAACGTGTATTATAGAGTGCATATTAACGTTAAAACGAGTATGAGGCGAGCTTAAGCGCTTTGGCTGAGCAAACCACAGGGAACTATCGGAATCGTGTGGACTGTAGTTATAATAGGTTAGCGTTATATGAACTTGTTATTGTAGTGGAAATGCGGTTTAAGACCGAGTCGCGGCATTTTAGACTTTTACAATGCTCCTTGCAGCAAAATATTGTTCAATAGACACCATCTTGCTTTTCTTGCGCATTACTTCTTACTAGCATCTGTAACTGATTCTGCGCTTGCGCAGTAGTAAAGAAATGGACGCTTGTTTGAATGCTTAGATATTTTTTCTGCAGTATAAAGAAATGAAAAAGTAATGTGTGTGTTAGGTAGCAACATTTAAAATGTTCGCAGTCGCTAGCTTCTTAAAGCAGTTCTGATGCTTTAGTTAATATTTAATTAGTGAAGCATTTTGCTTTCCATTAAATATGGAATTTTAGCTCTTTTAAAATTCCTTTCACACTATTTTATGGCTTGGGGAGTAGTTTATACAAGAAAATATTCACATGATTTTCGGTCAAATCTCTTGTATAACTAGAGAATAATATGTGATAAATTAGAAAAGTCATTAATAATTTTTACCACTAAAATGCACATGGTAAGTGTTTGGCAACACTAATCCAGAATATACTCATGATTAAACACATGGGTGAAAATAAAAGTGTACATAGAGGGATCTAATCTCTACCTAATATGCATTTCTAAGGCATCACAAAACGGTTATAAAGCAATAAGTAGCTTATGTAATATAAATCAGCAATTTTCAGTTGGCAGAAAGAAGCAAGAAATAACCAAATCCGATATTTTTCAGAAAATTACCATGAAACGCAAGTATAAAGTTAAACTTTTTCAATTAGCAGCCTCCAGAGAGAGCTAACTTTAAGCTAACCTGATATTCATTTGAAGTTTTACACAAATATTAAGTCAACCTTTTCAGTTGCAGGTTGTCTAGAGAGCTGACTTAAATCTAACCTAACCTGTTATTCACCACCACCCTTGACATTAGATTACATGCAGTGTACTTTATACCCCAATGAATTATTATTTTTATAATTCTTTGCCTAAAACACTCAAAAAGAGGACTATTCTTAAAACTTATTCTTCTATCATTGGCAAGTTCTTTTGTTTTTTTAATTGATTTATTTAGAGTCACTTTAACTGCATGGTTACTCAAATGTATTCACCATTTGATTTCAATACGGAAATATTGGCTTCATCAACAATACAATTATTAGTACAAAAAGCACAGATCTAATTAGATGTAATACACAAATATAGAAATCCTAATTTATTACATGAGTAGGTACCTAAACTAAATTTTGGAATTGTAAATATAGTATATTCCATAAGAAAGCTTATAAACTAATACATTTCTAGATATTCCTCCACTGATAAAAACAACCCTGTATTAGGAATTTTTTCAAATCTATTTTGAAGACTGTTAGGGTTTTAACTTTTTTTAAATATGTGGGGAGTTTATTAAACAATTGAATGCCATTATAATATCAACTTTTTTCATATAGGGTTCTTTTATGACCTGTAATGTCCGTTTAGATTTATTTCTTGTATTATAGTCGTGAATATCAGCATTTGCGTTAAAACTATTTTGCTGCTTATGCATTGTTACCAGAGTTTCAAAAATGTATAGCGAAGGAACAGTCAAGATATTTAACATTATGAAGTAAGGTTTGCAGCTTGTGTTGCTGCAAAGGTTTAACATTATTCTGATTGCCCTTTTTTGTATTATAAAGATTCTATTTTTATAACTGGACTTTCTCCAGAATATTATACCATATGATAAATGACTATGGAAATATGCAAAGTAGGTCATTTTAAGTACGTCAAGATTAACTGAAGTTTTAAGGGTATATAATGCAAAACATGTTTAGGATAATGTTTTAGATAGTACCTACATCAATGTGGATTCCCCAGTCAAGGTTACTATCAACCCAATTCCAAGAAATTTAATTTTATTAGAGCTTGTTATTAATTCATTTTCTAAATAAACTTTGGCAAAATTTAAGTTTTTGTTAACTTTATGATTGAAACCTAAGGCAACACTTTTATTTTTATTAATGACAAGTCTGTTGTTACTAAACCAATTTACTACATAATCTGTTGCCATGTCGATGTTTACTTCAAGTTCTTGTTTATCTTTACCAGAAATTAAAAGGCTTGTGTCATCTGCAAAAAGAGTAAATTTAGTGTTAGGGAAGTCATTGTTTATGGCCAGGCCATTAATATACAGTAAAAATAGTAAGCATTATATCGTGACTTCCCATTCGGGTTGCAAAGTTACAGTACATTAACAATGCAATTTATTGTAAGCGATTTTACATACAAAGTATTTATAAGAACAAGTAATAATACAAGCAAAAAAAGGTACAGTTATTTAACATGAATAAGGTTATAATGGTATGTTTTAATAAGATAAATACATGATAATAATTAATAATAATTAGTGTAACATTTGCAGTTTATGTACATCAAAGTTAGTACTTCTGAATAAATTTTATTATTCATTTGGATTGCTCATAAGAAGTTTAGTACATTGTTGAACTGTGGTTGGTGCAGGGGTGTTGAGAGTTCATTTGGCACTTTACATTTGGTTTGCTGTCCATCGTAATGAGATGTTTCACTATTTGCCTAAAGTTGCAATGGTTACTAATTGGTGGGTTTTCACGAGACAGAAGGTATGAGTGTGTGAATGTTGTATGTCCAATATGCACACGAGTCATTACTGTCTGGTTCCTACAGTGGAAACATTTGTAACGATATCTGGAATCAGTGATGGTGTGCACCCTCATTAATTTGCTGTTGGACAGGGCAAACCATTCTTCCACTGCTGAACAAGAACAACTTGAATGAAACTGATGCAGTCGTAGTGGAGAATCTTGAGGTCTGGCAGGCTACACAGTTGGTAGCTCCTTTGGCTGCTTCATCTGCCCTCTCGTTATTGTTGTTCATGTGCCTTTGTCACTTTTCTGTAGCAGAAATAACATTTATTAGGTAAAATTATGGGTTTTACTTATGTTACCTAATTACTCGCTAACTGTAGTTATTGATTTATTTAATGTTAATCATAAAAATAATTTGTTTTGATAATAACTTTAAGAAAATTAGTTGTTATTTGTTTAATTTACAGCATTTTTGTGTAGTATATATTATTTCTATTCTCATTGTCATGTGACAAAATGTGAGCCTATTCACTCTTGTGAGTGATGAAATACCTTGGTCAGAATAATATTTAAATTTCAATCTTATTTATGACTTCCGCTACATAAGCTTACCAATAAAATTGAATTTTCATTCATCACCTTGTTTAGAAAATAAAATCCCTAATTAAAGGACCAGATATGTAGTTATTTTAGATTTCAAACTGTAAAAATATCCCTGACAACTTTTGAAATTTTTAGTCTAAACGTCAACATTGGGAATAAAATGGAAGAATATCTATTGTTTCAAACTTGTCCAAAACTTAATAGTGCCCCTATATGCAGAGTACAAAGCATGGGTGTAACTTGGAACTCAGCTTAAGAGGACAAATTAAGTGAAAAATAATAAAATGCAGTATATTAAAAGATGTTTTCAGTACACTTTTCAGAGAAATAAAACATTAATTGTTTTAAAAGATTAATAATAACAATAATAATGCACATTTAAATATTTAGTTTCCTTAATCAAACTGATTTGTTTTCTTTGTCAATTACCAAATATAAAATAAAATAAAATCCAGTCTAAGACAGTCTACCAATGAATTTGAATCTCTGTTAGAATTACCTGCATAATGTTTCTTCCATGGGTTTCCCTTATCCTGAGAAGAGGAATGTCAGGTAACCCTTAGCTCTAAGGAACCCAGGCCTATTTGAACATAATTTCAACCAGTTTGTTCATTCACCATTCGATTTGACCTACCCGGTTAAAGGACGTTAGACTTCTTTAGATTTATTTTCATAGCTAGTCTACAAGTTTTTCATACAAAACTTTAGTCTTATTTTGATTTATTTGCTGCTATTCATGATAAATTTTCTTAAGAAATGGCTTCAAACAACTAATATCAGTTTGTCTGCTGAGACTGCTAAAACGTGAGTCAGTATAATTGCATTAGCCTTAGTAGTAATGAGAAACAAAGGAAGTAAATGCTAACAGTTGGCCTGTAACCCCACCCCACATCACTATTTGGCACTCTAGAATTAAAGTATCTTACCACAAGGGAAAAAATAGACAGATATGATCTTTACCTCATTCCCAGCTTACTAATAGGCAAATATAAACATATGCTAGCACTGAACACAAAAGGCCAATACACCTGATTATGTAGTCATTACAGGGTAATTGTTATAACAAGTTCACAACACACAGGTATTTAGCTGTTATTTTAAATACAAAATGCAGTTTTATGCATATACCTAAAATAATTCAAAATAAATTGTTGTTAAGTTGGAAAACTTGAGGGAGAGGTGAATGTTTGAAGGTGAAGGTCTTCATGAAACTCTCCCCACCCTAGACAACAACTCAAAAACAAATCTAATGAATTTGATTAAAATATATGTTATACATTGACCTAACAGATAAAATGTATACCTTGAATTTCCATTGAATAACTTGAGAAGTTCTGCTACATCCTTACTGAATTTTATATACTTGGGAAGCTATAAACAGTAGACAAAAAAATTACACAGAAAAAATGTGGAATTCTTGAAAATATGCAATTTGTGTTGAATAACGTTTTAAATAACATTAGTGATTTACAAGACATTTCCTTTCATTCATTTGAATTTTCTAATATTTTAGGGTGATACACTTTTGAAACATATCCATTCTTTTGTTTCATATTACCCCATGCACAGAATATGGTGTAGCAGGGCTTGCATTTTCAATTTGCTTTTTACTTCTCTACCGTTTAGGTAGAAATAGTATTGTATTCCAACCAAAATTATAGAAGTTAGATTTCACTGGAAATACATGTTTTGAAGTGCCCTGAACCAAACAAAAAATCATTTTTAGAAGAAGCCTCAGACAGGTCATAATAACTCAAAGCCGAAAAGTCAGGTAAATATCAAGCTTGGTATTTAAGTTCAACATTTTTCATAGGTGAAGATTTTTAAAAAAGTCCCCCATCCCAAATTTCCGTTCAACTTGAGAAACTTAATTTTTATTTTTTAAAAAATACCCCTTAGCAAATTTAATTAAAATATATCATACATTTGACTTATTGATATGGGAATAAAACTGTATGTTGAATTTTCTGTGAATGGTCTGTGAAGCCCTCTTCATTCGAATTCAATTTTGTGTACCTGGGAAACTACAATGTTTACTGCAGAAAAAATATAGATCTGAAACCATATTGTTTATGTGAAATAATATTTGTTGTTGCATGAACCATATATGAGAATTTAGTGGTTTATTTACATTTTTTGAAGTGCTAAGTCACAATTCATTTCTGTTTTGTGATGTCATGCAAATAGTATAACATTTTAAAACCAGCATGTAGTGATCCATTTTTAAAGATTTGACTATTTCCTCAGACTTTCTTCAACTCTGTGTTCATACATTAAATGCACAGTGAAACCATTCTGCAAACTCCTTTCTCAATTAACATTAAGCAGATACAATATAAGCTTTTGCAAGAATAGTTTGTAGTACAGATATAAAAATGAATGATAATGGGTAACAAGATAATACCTGAGATTATTAATGGTAGGCTGTCACCCCAAGTTCATGTATCTGCTTATGTACCTATAACAATATATTGAAACTATTTCTGGCTAGCATTTAACATGATTAACAGCAAGTTGTAAAAAGTAAACTTTTGGGAGGAAACCTTTGAAAATACAAGTGATAACTAGCAGATTCCATTTATAAGGTAAAAAAAATGGAATCTGTCTACTTGTAAGAAAGTTATTTTATAAATCTGCAATTTTAACTTCAAATAAAACTTTATTAAAAAGATAACCAATTTATTTTCAGTTTTTGATCCTTCAACAATTCATATGGTTGCTACATGTCAGATATTCTTTATGCATAATGTGAGAACTATTAATTAACCTGAATTTTTCTACCTGCATAATTCTTATTTTGCAATGTTGTATATTTCAGTGTGTATTTTTACTTTCTCTACCACATACATAGTAGGTGGAGAGGCTATTGCATTCCACCAAAAAATTTGATACCTATATTTTAGTGGAAAAACAGTTTTTAGGCCCCTAAATCCAAAAACAGCATTTTTGGAAGGTCTGTGTGTGTCTCTTAGTGTGTTGTCTGTCTGTGAACATCATAACTCAAAAACAAAAAGTCAGATGAATACCTAACCTGATATTTAGGTTCAGTACCTTCCGAAGATGCAAACACAAAGATTTTCAAGATTTGGCAAATATATAATATTTAATTGCAATGGAGCATGTTGCTAGTAATATTAATAAATAAAGATAAAGGGGAAAAAGTTGATGAATTTGAAATCAAGGCAGGAGTTTAGTGTGTTTCTAGACAAGGTCAATAGAAAATGGAGGAGGAAAATAAACAATCTTGGGGAATCAGAAAGTGTAAAAATATGATTTAAACCAGTTAGAGTCAGAGTGAACCATTTAAGATAGTTGGGCTCGATATTAGAGCAACCACAAGGTTGAAACTAGTCGGGCCACTTGTTTACTCAGCAACTCTTGAGAAAGCATCACTAGTATTTAGTGTTGTGGGTTTTACTTTGTTTGGTCAAGAAATTGTAAAGTAATATTATATACACTGTATGTATTACTAAGTGGATACTAAATTCATTCATTCATTCATTCAATAAAATTAATAAAAACAATCACGATCATGCAACCTCTTTTTCTAAAATTGATTGTTTTTTTTGAGGCCTCAAAACATGTATTTTTGGTGAAATCTCGAGAAGAAATTCAAATTCAGAGCAAGCACAAATACCATATTTTATTACATGACAATATTTTGCATTCATATGCCAAAAATTCATCTCAATATTTCATTATTTTTTGGTATAGTCACTTTTGTGAATTACTAATCTCCAACTGTTTGTAAGTCAGTTTTAATTTATATTTCAGTCTCTTCAATATTGCACTTATAATTACTATCCATTCTGTTTACTTAGGGGAATGCACCATAGTCTCAAAACCAATCACTTTAAAATCAGAATTTCTGAAAGTATATCAAGATACGTGATTTTGATTTAGGATAGCAGAATTAGGGAGATTATAATTTACAGATTTTAATCTCTCTACCATCTAATCATAGCAGGTACAGAATATTGTATTCCACCCAAAAATTCAATATTCAGATTTTGAGGTCCCCAGAGTGCAAAAACAGCACTTTTTAGAAAAGGTGCAAGTGTGTTTGTCAAGATATACATTTTATTTTTCTTGGAAATATCTCAAACATATGATACTTTAATTAAAATCATTAAGGCAATGCATCAGTAAAATTTGGTAAAAATATTGTTATAGTTTTGCATTTTTATTGTACTTGTGCTTTCATTCTACAAATTTGGTTTTCTAATATAAAAAATCTAATGCCATAAATGGCTATTTAGTTGGTTGAACTTTAAACACCCTTTTTCTTACTTTTTTTTTTCAGCCTTTTTCACTTTTGAAAATGCTCCTTGTATCTCATGACTACCATTTTGTTTATGATTCTTTTTAATTGCAATCATTCTCATAGTTTATAGCTTATTAACTCGAAATTTTTAGGAGATTGTCATAAATATGGATTTAAAAATTGTTTGTACTAGTTAAAGAATATGAAATACTTAATTTTTTACACAACTCAAATTGAAGAGAGTTGAAAAATTCAATATTGTGTGAATAATAATTTTTTTGCTCTTAAACTAATTAGAATTAAGAATGCCTGCACATTCTTTATACTTGTGTATTTGGATTAAACCTTAGGATTCAAGCAGAATTCATATTACCATATCAAAATGTGATTAATTATGAATAAAAGATTAATATGCTAACAATTGTTTGATATAGCTTATTAAAATATGGTATGCATTATATGTTTTATGTTCTCAATACATGGTAAAAGAAAGTAAAAGCAACCAGAAGAAAACTGAATTTTTTTATTTTCACGTAAGACAGAGGGAGAGAGAATTCAAAAACAAAATGCGGGCAAATACCAAACTTTGTATTTAACTGCAACATCTTTCAAGGACACATCACAAATATTTTGAAGAAATCTTTGCATCCCAAACTACGTTTTTCATTTTATGTTTTCTTAAAATGGCTCTAATGATTTTGATTGAGGTACCGTAAGATATTTACAGGCTAATAAAATATACATCTTGAATTTTCTGTGAATAGCCTGCAAGCTATTTTTCATTTGAAATGAGTTTTGTATAATTGGTAAACCATAAAAGATAGACAATTGCACTGTTTTGTTTTTACTTAACAGCATACAAAACATTTAAATACAGCTATATATTAAATTTCCTAGTTACTACACTCTAAATACAATTTGAGTGCATACATTTCTTTCTTTAAGGGATATCTTGAACCTGACACCATGCCCCTGTGTCTTTTGGTTAGCCCTTTTTCTTTCCAATTCATTCCCACTTACTTTCCTTCTCATCCATCTTGCTCCACTTCCCTTGCCTTTTCTACTTTCCTTCTTAAGAGATAGACAAAAGTTATTACACATATAATATATATCTCTTTAAATGATACATTTATTTTACTAAACTATTGCTGTAGCATTAGCCATACAAAATATTCATTGTTAATGTTTTCAGTTGTTCAGCATGTTTGTCATTTTTGAAGTGCTGTAACCATTCAATTGTTTCTTGCAATAATGTCATGGAAAGTGTATGGAATTTCAAGGCCGGCTATATATATCAACCCACTTTCAAAACATCTGTCTCTCATTTAAGGCATCTTTTACCTGCAATGAAACAGATAATGAAACTATTTCTACAAAACTTTATCTTGATTAGCATGAAGTAGACAGAAAAATAAGCTTTTGCAAGAATAGTTTGTAGAAGTGATATAAAAATAACTGAACAGCTAGAGAAAGTCATGTGAATACAACACATCATATTTTTTAATATAGGATTGTTTTTATGCATTCCAATTTATAATCCTGTTTCAGTCACATATCCTACAGTGTTTTGTTAAAATTGCTTACCTTGGTTTATAGATTTTGAAAATTTTATTTTATCTTATTTGCAAATATAAGTGTTTCTGAAAATAAAACATTTGTAAAAGCCATAGGGGGAACATTAGAGCTGCAGTGCTTACAAAAGGGTGTTAGTTGGGAGTAGTAGCAAGTTGAGAGTTTTACCATTTCATAATGGAAATTTTATTTTTATGTTGAACTTTTGAGTTGCTGCTGTGTTGCTAAGATATTTTTGGAGGCAATTTGTGATTTTGAACAGTTTTATATTAAAATTACTTTTTACTGTGTATATGTACCTCTAGAAAATAAGGTATTAAGGCAGAATTATGAGAAATGCTTCATAAAGTATTAATTATGGTTTATTTGGTACACAAATATTGACATAAGAGCATCTTTCAAATCCTCTAAATTCTATTTATTCTGATTTTACTTTCCTTATCACCTACCTAGTAGGTAGAGGAAGTATTGATTTCCATTCAAAAATTTAATATCAACATTTCATGGAAATACATGTTTTTTAGGTCTACTGAACCCCCTAAAAACAATTTTTGGAAAAAGGTCTGTATTTAAGTTCAATATGTTCCAAATAGTACACAGAGGTTTTAAATGAAATCTTTCACTCCAAACCACCTTTTTGAATGAAAATTCTATAGTTTTCTTTCTTTCTTCACTTCCTTCTTTCTCTCTACTATGCACTTACAGTAAATAGAGAAAGTATTGTATTCCACACAAAAAATTGATGTCGAGATTTCCCCAAACCCAAACAAGCATTTTTAAAAAAAGGTTCCTGTGCGTGTCTGTGTGTCCATGCTCAATATAACTCAAAAACGAAAATTCTGATAAATATCAAACTAACAAAGATGGGAAACAAAAACTTTTTAGGAAAAGTTCCTCACCCCAACTCCCCTTTACATTGAGCAATTTATGTTAATTTATTTTATCAAAAATGGCTCTAAGATTTTATTTTAAAATGTGTTCATGGCAAATGAAATGTGTATCTTGAATTTTCTGGGAACAGGTTGTGAAGTCCTCTTCTTTCTGAATGACTTTTGCATAATTCAAAAACCATGAGGATAGGCAAAATCTTACTAAATACAAAAGGAGAGAGATATAAAAAGAATAGACTATATGAGGAGAGTAAGAAAAAAATGATTTAGAAAAATAAAGCAATATGAATTTGTTATGACCCACCATGCATAAATAACCATGGTGTTAAAATGCATGATGGTCCAAAGAAAGAAAAAATAGCAACTCAGAGTAATGCATTAAAAATTGTAAGAATTTTGTATAGCGTTATAGAAATACACACACACACACACACACACACACACACACACACACACACGCACGCACACACGCACGCACGCACGCACGCACACACACACACACACACACAGTTTGTGTCAAATAAAATATATTGTGGAGATAACTATTTACAAAACATTCTTTGTTATTGGTTTGAATTTTCAAGCACTATATATGTTTTTCAATTGCACATCCCTATTTTTACTTTCTCTACTACGTATAGTAAGTAGGGGAAGTATTGTATTCCACCCAAAAATTCGATATCGAGATTTCACCGGAAATACATGTTTTGAGATCCCTGAATACAAAAAAAGCATTTTTGGAAACATGTCCGTGTGTGTGTGTGTCTGTGAACAGTATAACTCAGAAACGAACAGTCGGATACACACCAAACTTGGTATTTAGGTTCAGTATCTTCCAGGGATGCGACACGAAGGTTTTCAAGAAAATCCCCCTACCCTAGATTACCCTTTACATGGAACATTTTTCGAAAATTTTAATTTTCTCAAAAATGGCTCTAACGACTTTGATTAAAATATCATATGTTTAAGATATTTTCATGACAAATGAAATTTATGTCTCGAATTTTCTGGAAATGTATCCAAAAGTATTCTTCATTGTGAACGACTTTTGCATAACTGGTAAACAGAGATAGACAAACTTTTACTACACAAAAAATGTAGATCGCATTAAAATACACAATTTATGTCATACATTTTTGTTGTTGAGTGAACGATTTTTGAGATATTGCTTGTTATTCCAATAAATTTTCCCATACTTATGCTTTTTCTCAAATTCGTTATTCACTTTTTTATGTCCTGGACATGCAAAGAGAATGGAATACTCCACATAGCAACCAGCTCTTAAAATATTTGACTATCGCTTAAAGCCTAGCAATTCCCCTTGCATCTACAAGAAAATTAGCAATAAGATTAACATCTAGATTAACATGAAGCACATGGAGAATAAGCGTTTGTAAAAAATAGTTTGTACAAGAGTAGAGAAAGTCATGTGAGTGTAACACATCAGATTTTTTTTGTGTTTATGCAAAGTGAACAGAATTTCAAAGCCATACAAAGTGATCAGGTTTTAAAAGATTGACTATCACTTAAGCTTACTGTATTCTTCTTATACATACAATGAATGCTTAATTAAAATTTACCTCTATTAACAAGAAGTAAATAGAAAAATACACTTGTGTAATAATACTTTGTACAAGAGTGAGTAGAGAAAGTCATGCAAATGCTAACACACAATATTTTTCTCAAAAACAGCTGCAAAAATGCTAACATATTGACATGAAAAATAAGATGCATATTTTGAATGTTCTATAAATATGCTGTGAAGTCCTTTTTGTTTGATTGAAGCTTGTATAATTTTGTATAACTAGAAACCATAAGAGATACAAAATCTTACTGCATGAAATATGACATTAAAATACATAATTTAACCAAATACATTTTTTCATAGTATTTTGACTTTTACAAAATATTCTATATTGTGAGTTTCTACTTTCTCCATTGTGAGTGGGTTATCCAATGGATATGCTTTAAAGGTTGTGATTCCTTTCTTTTTACTATTGATCATAAGAGCTTGTTACCATGAATAAACATTTGAATGCTGTTTCAGTATATTGTAACTAAGTATTATTGTTAAATTTGAAATCATTCCTATTCAAAATATGTTGTAATACAAGATGAATAGAAGAATAACTTTTTGTATGATATTTATTGAATATATGCAAGTTTATCATTGGTAGAGAAAATACACATTTTTTCTCTGGGTATGAAAGAAATACAAACCCACTCATTCTTATTTAATAACAAGGAGATGAATTTTAGCCAGCACCAAAAGAGGGTAAATTAGGAAATAGCGATTTAATAACCTAAAGTAAATTTTCTGTATGTGATAACAAATAATATTCCCCCTTTATTTCTGTAATTGTTAATATACATTTAAAATACTAAGTTAAAATTAATGTTTTGCTCATAAATGTTTAATTACTGCTAAAACAAAATAAAGAATATTATTTCTTTTGAAAAATGCAACTCAAACATTTCTGGAAAACCTCTTTAGAAGCCAACTGTTCAATGGATTCTTGATTAGGTGCACAGATATGCTAATAATAATCAGCAAATTCTGCTTTCTTAATGTACATTTCTCACCTTCATTGAGCAGAAATCTTTGAAAACTGATTCTTAAAGATATATAGTTTTGTTATATGTTATGCTTTTTATGGACTATATAGAGTGATTCATGAAGAACTGACACATTTATTTCTTTAATTGTTTCAAAAACGAGTTGTCCTAGCAGCAACTTATTATACCTGAAATACAGAGGAATTTTGAGAGATCATTTACCTCTATAGCAAATGTTGAAAATGTCCTCCATCCTGCATAATGCACAACTCAACACGTCATTCCATGTTACTGGCCACTCGTTGGAGACTCTGTTGTCAATAGCTTGAATCTCCAGTGTAATGTTGTGCTTCAGATCGTCCAGTATCTGGGGGCGTGTGGCATAAACCCTGTCTTTTAAGTAACCCCATAGAAAGAAGTTCGGCGATGTCAAATCCGGAGATCTCGGTGGCCACAGGTTCTTGGAAATTATCCGGTCGTCAAAGAAACTTGCAATTAGTGCCATGGATTCATTTGATGTATAGCATGTAGCGCCGTCCTGCTGAAAATATCCTTGACTCAGCTCTACATCGTCAAGTTGCTCAGCAAACTCCATGAAAATCCGTCGGTACTCTGCAGTGCTTACATTGTTTAAAAAAAAATTGGCCCCAATATTCTCTGTGCGGAAATTGCGCACCATACTCTGATTTTAACCGCGTGCATAGGTGCTTCATGAATAACATGTGGATTTTCGCTGGCCCAATGGCGTGAGTTATTTGAGTTCACATAGCCGGATAAATGGAACCATGCTTCATCTGTGAACCATGTAATGGACAATATGACAGGATTTTGCACAATGAACGCCTGAAACCAACGACAATAATTCAGTCGTCTATCCTTATCTAGTTTCTGTGACTGATGGACAACCGTAATCCTATACAACTTTAGGCCTTCACTTTTCACAACTCTCTGACACATTGAGTAGCTGCACCCTGTCTCCTGCAACAAACGTCTTAATGATTTTTGGTTGACTGATCCAGTCGTGCTCTTACGTCAATAACAACCATGGGAAGCCTAGATGAACGAGTTTTGCATTTTTCAGTCACCAGAGATCCAGTTGCTTCCAATTCGTTTACCAGTTCCAATATTGTCTTTGTTTGGGGAGGATACCGAACACCAAATTCTCTTTGGATGCTCTTTGAGTAGCTGAGTTGAATTCGTAATCCAGTATTGCTTTACAAGGAAGAGTCGTTCATTTAATGTGTAGTCCATTTTCACGTTGACTAGAACAAAATCTCAAAAACAGTTGCCAACAATAAAACTTAACAGTTACGAATAAAACATGAACATCTGCGTATCTAGTGACAGGCAATCGAAACTCCAGAAAATTGTGCTTTACTTGGTGCTAAAATTAGGACATTAAGTGAATTTCGAACAGAATAATTAAAGAAAGAAATGTGCCAGTTCTTCATTAATCACCCTGTATTATTTTACTATTGGAGTTGTAACTTACGTTTTATCAGTCACGTGAAGTAATTTTCTCACCTCTGTAATCTCGCCCTTATTGATTGATTTCATAAAATTCAATTTTTACTTAATTTTATTTGCACTCGTAACAGCTTGTCATCAACCAATGAAGAATCAGAGGCACATGTTATGAAATGTATTCAGATTCTGATATGAAAAATGAGGTTCAGAATTAGTACTGCAATTTTGTGTGTTGTATGTTGTGGTGTACAGTAGAACAAATGGTAGGATTTTTTTTATCTGAATGAAAACTCCCTCATTCCATGATATAGATTTCTTTTAAAATCAAAATGTCTTTCTTTCTCTGTTACTTACTTACAGTAAAAGGAGGAAGTATTGTATTCTACCCAAGAATTTTATATCAATATTTTGCCGGAAATACTTTTTTTGGGGGCCCTGAATCCAAAACAAAGAGGGGATTTTTAGAAAAAGCTCTGTCCGTGTGTGTGGTGTGTGTATGTATGTGTGTTCTCCGTGGTGTAGTGGTTACCATGCTAGCCTTTAGTTCCCGAAGTCGCGAATTCAAACCCGGCGGAGGGGTAAAAATCCTTAGCACGGCTTCCTTCGGAAGGGAAGTAAAGCAAAGCCGTGGTCCCGTGTCGTAGATTTACGGCCCGTAAAAGAACCTCAAGCCTGATAAAGAGGCCTCTGAGCAAAATTACCGGTCTTGCACGACCAATTTCGAATGGGACGTTAGGGACCACAACAGTTAAAGACCGTCCTTAAATAAAACCCAATTTAAATTGCATGTATGTGCATGTGTCAGCATATCTCAAAAACGAAAAGTAGGTTAATTATCAATCTTGGATATTTTAAGTGCCTTCCAAGGACGTGACACAAAAATTTTCAAAAAAATCTCCTCCCTCACAAAACTATTCTTCACATGGAAAGTTTTTCATTATGTATTATTTTTATAAAAATGGCTCTATTTTGATTAAAATATCATATGTAGCAACGTATTTATGTGTACCATATAGCGATAAAACTTTAAAAAATGACAAACTATTAAAAAATTCAAACCAATAATAATAGATATCTCGGAAACAGTTGATGCTAGAACAATGAAATAAATTGTGTGCTTTTCTTGGAAACCTTTGTGTCGCATTTTTGGAAGATACTGAACTTAAATAACAAGTTCGGTGATATCGAACATTTTAAGATATGCTATTTTCACACACACATATATGGGTCCTCAAAACGTGCAATTCTGGAGAAATCTTATTGAATTTTTGAGTGAAATAAAATACATCTTACCTGCTGTATGTAGGTGACAGAGAAATATATGTAAATATAACACTTGTGTTTGTTGTACATTTCACATTTAGTTGAAACCGTCCCTTTTTTCTATTTACAAATTTATAAACTAATTTAAATGTACTGAATAGTAAGGTTTATAAATTTTAGACAAAAATATGCTACTAAAATTGCTATTATAGTCGTATGTTACTTTATTTAAGTCATCATTTGAATCATATAAACATATCTACCAAAATAAAGTGCTCAAGATGTATTCACTTTAGCAATTAGCAATATTTGAATAAGAGAAAATCAATACTTTTAAGGGGAGTTGGAAGGCATAACTGTTCATTGTTGTTTTCATTTGTTTCACTATGTTGTGAAGCAGGACGTTGATATTCACAATGCAGTACTACCGTTTACTTTATAGTGACTGAGGAATGAAACGTGTATTTCTAGCAAACTGCGTACAGCATTAGTCGCAAGGCAACGGCACTAAGTTATTGCCAATATTGCCCAGAGCTACACACCTGCTCTATGTCACGACTCAAACCCCCTCCCTCCCCCTTATGAATTACTGCAGTAGGATGCTTGCAGGGAGCTCCATGGGTAACTTGAAGTCTCAGCATTGTTCATGGGAATTTTTACTTTCTCTATCACGTACGTAGTAGGCAGAGAAGGTATTGCATTCCACCTAAAAATTCGATATTCAGATTTCACCGCAAATACATGAGGCTCCCTGAATCCACAAGAAAAGCATTTTTTAGAAAAATGTCCGCGTGTGTGGGTCTATGTGTCTGGACAGCATAATCAAAAACGAAATGTCAGATAAATACCAAACTTGGTATTTAAATTAAAATATGCGACACAAAGATTTTCAAGAAAATCCCCCATCCCAATCTCCCTTTACATGGAACATTTTTCGATTTTCTAAAAAATGGCTAACGATTTTTACACTGGTGTGCAAAACCTAAGGACGAAAGTAATGTTCGCATGCTGTGACACTGCCAAGTAACATAGCTCGATGAAACTTGAATCATACATAGAGGGAACTGCTACAGTAGGCAACTAAACGAAATATGCGATGAGACGAACAGAAATGCCACTTTTATTCATAGACCATAAGCTACACTAAAGTCAATACGACATATGATGGCTCTCTAGATTTACAGAAAGAGATACATGGTGCTTAAAAGGGTGTATGATCACCAAGGACAGCAATGCATGCTCTGCATCGTGCTCCCATGCTGGCCACAAGGTTGGTAAGCAGTTCTTGTGGTAGGGCGTTCCATTTCTCCACCAGCGCTGTTGACAACTGTTGGATGGTCGTTGGCGCATGTGGATGTGCTGCAATGCGTCTCCCCAAAGCATCCCGCACGTGTTTGATGGGATTTAAATCGGGGAAACGGGCAGGCCAGTCCATTCGCCGAATATCCTCTCGTTCCAAGAGATCCCCCACCTGCGCTGTTCGATGCTGTCGCGCATTGTCATCCATAAAAATGAAGTCAGGGCCGACTACACCCCTGAAAAGACACACATGGGAAAGGAGTACAGTATCACAATAACGTTGACCAGTGAGCGTACCGTGTTCAAAAATTTGGAGGTCGGTGCGCCTATGCAACATTATGCCTGCCCAAACCATAACACCCGGACCACCAAAACGATCATGTTCAAGGATGTTGCTGGGTTCATTACGTGCTCACAACTCTCGCCAGATGAGGGTACGTCGAGAAGCACTACTTAGACTGAATCTGCTCTCATCTGAGAAGCGCACCCGACCCCATTCCTCGTTGGTCCAATTTTGATGCTCTTGGGACCATCGCAAACGGTGCCGCCGATGTGCGGATGTCAATGGAACACAACGAACTGGCCGTCGGGCAAAGAGACCACCTCTGTGTAGTCGCCGTGCCACTGTGTATCTGAGATTGCGTGCCTAGCTGTCCTGTTAAATGTGGTTGCAATTGCACCCGCTGTTTGGCGTGGATCCCTTCTTGCTTGTTGCACAATGCAGCGTAGTTGAGCGTGGTCGACCACCACCTCTCCTTGGGACAGCAGTGCCTATTCCCCATGCACGTGAAACAATGCTGTGAGCAATTCCAAACTCCTGAGCAACACTCGTCACACTTCGCCCTTCTTCCAGTTTCCCGATGATTCTTCCCCGTGTGAAGTCATCCAAATGGTGTTTACGGGCCATGTTGCAATGAAGAACACCACTACAGTGCACCTTAACAGCTCGCTAATTGCCACACACCGTTTTGTCCTGTTTCATGAACTGCCCCGTGTTGCGGGACCACACCCATTTGGCACTTTAGGCTCGCTACACTCACGCCATGTGACGTCCAGCTTTCTATCTACGTGGCAACATGCTCCGCACCTTCATCTACTTTCACCAAGTAGTTCATTTGTTATGTTACTTTGTCCATCTCGTCCTTAAGTTTTGCACACCAGTGTATTAAAGTAGTATGTATTAAAGACATTTACATAACAAAATGTGTATCTTGAATTTTCTGGGAATACGCTGTGAAGTTCTATTCATTCGAAAGGAATTTTGTAGAATCTTGTTTAACTGGTGAACGTTAAGTGATAAACGAAACCGCACTGCACAAAAAATATAGTTCTCTTTAAAAGACACAATTTATTTCAAATAATGTGTGATGGCATAAGTCATTTTCGAGATGCCCGTCATTAATGGTTCGAATTATTCAATGCTTTGACATTTTTTAAGTTATGTTGACATTCCGTTGTTTCTCCAATTACATGGAAAGAGTACACAGGGCCGGCATTTAGCGCACAGTTCTGAAACATTTGACTATCGCTACTTCTTTTTCATTTATTACAAAATGTGTTATGTAGTTAACGGTTTATCTGGATTCAAATAAAGTAGACTGAAAAATAAGCTTTTATAAGAAGTCTTTATAAGCAATAATAAATTATATAGGCAGAGAAATTAATGCGAGTATAACACGTCAGGTATTTCTAAATGTGTCAAAGCAGTTAAAGTTTATATGCTTCGGAATAATGTGAGTTAATTAAATTCAGTGAACAAACTGTAAAAACAGTTTTTTAGAGCAGCAATGATGGCGACGATGATATAATAATAATAATAATAATAATAATAATAATAATAATAATAATAATAAAGTAGACGCTCGAGATAGTACGAAGCGCACATCAATTGCGCATTCTGAGGTTCAACCGCGTTTTTAGTATCAAACGCGAACTTCATGTTGGAGTTAATTGCGAGGTGATTGACGTATTACAGTTCTATAAAACCCGTTCTTAATATTACACTAGGTTTCCTGTCATAGAAAAGGAAAATAAATAAAGGTTTACCTCTTTCAGTGTATCTCAACTTTTACAATTTCTCGAGATGTAATTGACCTATTGAGATGCTACGAACGTCATTCTTAATGTATTACTTTACATGTGTTCAGTTGCGTCAAAATAATATGAGCTTTCCATTTAAAGTATCATAATTATATGTTGAAAGTCATATTTGCTACATTTTTGAATGGCTCACCCTACTTTCATGCCTGCCAAAGTCGCTTTTCAATTCCTATTTTTGTTTCAGAGATATTTGCGGTGGTAGTTTTAGTTAAATTAAATTGAGTTTTATTTAAGGACGCTCTTTAACTGCTGTGGTCCTTAGCGTCCCATTCTATATTTGGCGTGAAAGACCGATAATTTTGCTCAGAGGTCTCTATCAGTCTTGAAGTTCTTTTACATTCCGTAAATCTACGACACGGGACCACCGGCTTACTTCTCTTCCGAAGGAAGCCATGCTAAGGATTTTACGCCCGAAACAATCCAAAGCCTCCGCTAGGTTAGCTGCTTCACTATGTATTCATTTTGTTTGTCAAGTAAATACCTTAAATGTATTTTAATCAAAATCGTTAGAGCCACTTTTGAAGAAATAAAAAATTTCCTAAAATGTACCATGTAAAGGGTAATTTGAAAATCGTGTCACAACTTTGGAAGATAACTTAAATACCAAGTGTGGTATTTAACAAAACGTTCGTTTTTTAGTTATGCTGTTTAATCTCATGGACGTTTATCTAAAAATGAGCTCTTCTTTTTAATTGAGGTGTCTCAGAACATGTGTTTCCTGTGAAATCTCGATATCAATTTTTGGGTGGAATACTACACTTTATTCACTGATAGGTACCTGGTAGAGAACGTGAAAATAATATTACTGGCTTCAAGAAACGTTTTGGTTGCAGCCTTTATATATCTAGCAGAACCCACAGCTCTCCTTGCGTTATTGTGTTGAATGCAGTCTTCTGCCTCTCTCCCCTTCCTTCCCTCTTTCTCACTGGTTTTCCTCACCACTCTCCCAATCATGCCTACTTCTTTCTCTCTCTTTCTCCATTTCCACCCTCTCCCAGTCTTCCACTCCATCACCCCCACTCTACTATATGCAACTTATATACGTTATATTTTGAAAACTGTTTTTCCTTGGATGTTAAAACACATTTTTTGCTTTCTCTACCACGTATGATAAGTAGGGAAATATTGTATTCCACCCAAAAATTAGATTTCGAGATTTCACTGGAAATATATTTGAATGTAGCACATCAGAATTTTTAAATTTGGTAAATACTAAGAAAAACTAAAGGGACAAGGTAGTCTGAACACATGGAAATTACACCTTAAGTCTGTTAAATTATCACTGCTCTTAAAGTTCTCAATGTTTTTTCCTGAAATTTTTATGAATTATTTAATAAACCATGATAATTATTTCAAGTGTTTGTTTGCATTGATAGCTTATGTAGTTGAGTCCGTAAAAATTACGTTATTGCATATTACATTCAGCAGAAAAATAATAAAATTTACTCTTAAATCATGTCAATTCATGTACCTATTTCTCTGATACTGCTTGCAATACAGAATCACACTTCTGCATGCTTGTTCTTAGTATAATCAGCTATCTTCTGAACTTGAATTATTTAGTTATGTTTATCAGTGCACTAGAAATTGAAAAAAATTATTTGTGAAGTAAAAATATGAAAATTTTGCAATATTGTTGCTTTCTTATTAACACTAATATAGATTATATAATTATAATTGTGATTCAGAAAGTTTAACTATGTGTTGTATACATGTACTGAAAATTTCAGCTCTCTACCTCTCATATTTTCTAAGAAAAAGGTACATAAGTATCCAAAAACGTTGTTTTGAGAAAACTGAATTTAAAGTTTGGACACACTTCAGTACATTCCAGGGTCAGAATCATCTGCACCTTCATTCCTGGATTGCTTCAGGTTTTCTGACTACCTTCTCTTGGTCCCGGCCTATTTTGTTAATTGCTGAACTGCTCGCTGGCATGATACAGTAGTTCGTTCATTGTTGAAAGATATAAAAAAATGTTAAAAAAAAAGGGGGCGTTCCATGACAGCTTTAAAGGAATAAGATTAGCATTTAAATGGAATTTAAATGCCTTAAAAACCTCTTAAACCCTCAGCAGTATATATTTTCTGAAACTGGAAATAATAGAGATTTTATTAGTGCATAAAACAAAAAATGTACCTTGTCCCTTAAAGTGGTTTGTCTACTGAGATTTGGCTTTGGCCATTCGTTCGGTAGACAACTGCACAATTCATACAAATTTAATAACTAAATATTATTACCCAAATTTTACATTATAGTATAAATACTGACCCGTACTCTCCATTCTTCTTTAATTATTCTGTTTAAAACTGATTATCTTTTTCAAACTGCTTGCATATAATAAGTTCTTCCCTAGTTTGTAGTTCCTTTAAAGTCAAACATTATATGCTCTAGGTCCTCCTCCCTTGCACATAATGGATACTTCTCCTATAAAATATGCACAAATTAAATATAAAAGGTTTATCTGTACATAAACTTATGCTTTTTTATTGTAAAGGTTTAAAATACCACACAGCCTATTTCCCATAAGGGATCTAAAATATGTTTCATACGAAGTTTTATAACAATCGGTTTAACCATTTTTTATGGAAAGGTAATACACACACACGCGCGCGCGCGTACACGATTTAAAAATTAAAAAATTCATTTTTGGTTAAAAATAGGAAATTGCCAGAAACATTTCGGACACAGTTATTATTATCATCATTATAGGTATACATCGAAATATTTGTTTTTCTTAACAATATAGATTTGCCTCATGTTTCCATTAAAGATTAAGGGAACCAATCGTTAAAAGTTGGAAAAATATAATAAAAACTTACAATTTGGGTTTATTAACTTATTAAGTCTGATTCTCTAGAAACCTTTTCGTATAAGTACTTTTGTTATCGGAGTGAAAATGAAGGCGTTACGTAGGGATTTAAATAATCCTGAGCGGAGGGCTTTATAGAGTATTTGGGGTTTTTCTGATGTTTCCTACATTTTTTCCAAAATTTCTGGAAATGTTTCTGCAAAATCTGCTAAATATATTTTAAGCAGTGTACATTATTTTATTAAAAACACAAAAGCAGAATTTTAGGCCGGTTAATATGAGCCAATTTTCCAGTGCGTTTTAATATAGAGGAGAAGAGTGCATAATAAAAGCATGTGAGTTTACATGTTCTTGCTATAAGCAGCGATAGATTTGTATAATTTCTTGCACTTTAGGGTATGGTACTTTTCACATTTTTCTGAGCACAAAACACAGATGTAGGCCGTGCTACTTAGGTTCGTGGAAGGTCTTTTTGGAGCACATCTTATGGTGGAAACCATGGATTGTCAATGTTGTAGTCAGATGACGCATTTCATAGTTTGCCTGCGTCCATCTTCTGTCTTGCATTGCTTAGGTTGCATAGAGTACCATTGGTATGTCCTCTTCTCTCGTAGATCATATAGTACATTGTAAGCTTGACTGGAAGGCAGTAGCAATGTGTTCGCAGGTCCTCTATAAGGGAGGTGTCTGGTAAATTTCGTATACCATCCTCGATCTCATGCTCTGTGATACCCCTAAGGCTTTTTTAAGGTATCTGGCTGTTATTACTTTCTCTACTACGTATAGTAAGTAGGGGAAGTATTGTATTCCACCCAAAAATTCGATACCGAGATTTCACCGAAAATACACGTTTTGAGACTCCCTGAATCCAAAAAAAAGCATTTTTGGAAATATGTCCGTGTGTGTGTGTGTCTGTGAACAGCATAACTCAGAAACGAACAGTTGTATAAACACCAAACTTGGTATTTAGGTTCAGTATCTTCCAGAGATGCGACACGAAGGTTTTCAAGAAAATCCCCCCACCCCAGGCTACTCTTTACATGAAACATTTTTCGAAAATTTTAATTTTCTCAAAAATGGCTCTAACGATTTTGATTAAAATATCATATGTTTAAGGTATTTTCATGACAAATGAAATGTATATCTCGAATTTTCTGGGAATGTCTCCAAAAGTGTTCTTCATTCTGAACGACTTTTGCATAACTGCTAAACCATAAGAGATAAACTAAATTTTACTGCACAAAAAATGTAGATCGCGTTAAAATACACAATTTATGTCATATACATTTTTTGTTGTTGAGTGAACCGTTTTCGAGATATTGCTTGTTATTCCCTTAATTTTTCCAATACTTAATACTTTTTCTCAAATTCGTTATTCATTTTTTGTATGTCCTGGACATGCAAAGAGAATGGAATGCGCCACATAGCAACCAGCTCTTAAAATATTTGACTATCGCTTAAAGCCTACCATATTCCCCTTGCATCTACAAGAAAATTAGCAATAAGATTGACATCTCGATATCTGGATTAACATGAAGTATATTGAGAATAAGCGTTTGTAAAAATAGTTTGTACAAGAGTAGAAAAAGTCGTGTGAGTGTAACACATCAGATTTTTTTTTTACCTCTTCTAATTATGTATATGTGGTTTTCTCACACCAGTTCAATTCCACACACAAAGAAAAAAAAAGATGGGACCGGGACTGACAATTCAGACCACGCCCTCGCATTCCAGGAGTCAAGCCCGCGGGTTTTTTTCCATTAGGGACGGTGCCTATTTTATATACCGCCCCCCTCCCTGCGCGGCCGAGACTGGGTAAGAAAACCATCCTCCCCTCATCCCCAACCGCACAGGGATGAAAGTAGATACGCCACTTACGCGCGTCAGCCTAATAGGGAAAACCCTATCAGGGAAGACTACTCAATAACCTCGGTGGGGCCGACAGTATATCCAGCTACCGTCTACCAACTCTCACTCATGATTGATGTCGGAGAACATCTGGGCGGAAAACTAGCCAGGCGTACCCAATTTTCCATGGTATCGGGAACCACTGCCCCACCGAGTCCAACCCAATCCGAACAACTCCCTGTCGGGAGGGGCTCGAATGTTCGGCCCGGCGTACTTCTAGTGACGTCACAAGTACCACGAGTGCTCAGGGTCTGCAGCACCCGCACCTCGGCAGCTGAAGGTGACGGAAACCCCCTTTACGGTACACGGCAATAAGTTTAACCTGAACAAGTCCATAGCTGTGTCGAATAGCAATCTAATGTTTATGATTTAATTCAAGGCCCTGACTACGGCCGCCGCTCTTCGCTGTTGTCTGTATCGTAATATCTGGATATTTCAAGTTATTTACTCACTTAAGGAATTTATTATTGCATTTCTCGTTCCCAGTGCGTTTTTCTTGATTGCAATATTTTAGACATTTTTAAGCATTTAAAATGCTCCGTACGGTGTAATTTATAAGTTATTAGAGTGAAACTTTGGAGTTTTGCCAATACATGATAGTAGTGTGAAGAAGATAGTAACTTTAGCTCCACGTATGGTCGCCAATTTGAAGTAGATATTGTCTTTACGTTGTTTGCTGCTACGTATGAAAATCCAATTTGAGAAGATGATTTGTTTCGAAGGAGTTGTATTATATTTCAACTACTGGGGAGCCGAACTTGTAGTAGTTGCAACCACACGTATAGTACCCGCTTTCCGGTAGCCTTCGCCCCAAATGTACTTTCAGGTGGCCTTTGACCCAAATTTAAAAAAAATTAACTTTGTAATTTGTTTGTTTCTTTAAGTATTGAATATTTATGTTTGCCTCGACTGCGCCAGTATTATTGTTAGAGACATGAAGTCTTGGCAGGGTTGTGATACGACTAAGAATGTAAGGTTACACAGATTTTAAGTTTTAATTCACTCCTTTTTATTAATCCTTGACACAAATTAAATAGCACTTCACTGATATCGAGAGCTGTGAGATTCTTTTATTTAATACTTGCACTTTAACACGTATACTATTTTCGTCTCGCACGAATATATATTTAATTTCTCGAGGACACATCTCGCGTCTGGTTATCAGCACTGTCTAGAAGGAACAAGTCTGGTTATGAGCACTGGAGGCAACTGAATTGATTTCGACCGTCTAAAGTTGTAAATTTCTGTATTTCAAGTCTCTGATTGGCTACTTTTACATCAATAGAATACCTTCACTTAGCTAAAGCTTTTTCTGGTTGTTGATTGGCTATTTTTAAACTGTCACTAAAATTACATTATTGTTACTCCAAGAATCACAAGTAACATTTAAACTTACTAATTCATTATTGCCTCAAGGTTACCTCATTGTTACCTCATTGTTAGCAACTTTAAACTTATTATTCTCATAGCTCCTACATTATTAAATTACGTAATACATTCATATAACATTGTTGAACATGTTTACAATAATATAATCATATGAAATAACTGCTACATACATTTTAACAATTATTACATACACATATTGTTTCAATGCGAGCTGTTATTGAATTTGCATATTATATAATTAGACTGAAATCATTTAAGTGTTAATAATACTGCCTGAAGTGTAAGGCAAATGTATTACACCGCCAATCCAAGTTTGAAATGTAGATACATACTTTTTACAAACGTTTGAACTAAGAATTCAACAAACATTTTTTAAAAAGCAATTAATTTAAAAGCAAACTTAACAAACTTATTTTCTAGCTCGTTACAGGACCCCGGGGCTAAAATTTTGGCTGAATATGAAAAAAATATTGAAATATACGTTTAAAATAACAATAAGTTAAAGTTAATGCAAATCATAGCTTTGGAGGGGGTGGGCATTCTGGCATTTTTAAAGCTGTGTTAACAATTTTGAAAGCATCGTGAGTATTACTTTAAAGCTTATACCACCCCCTAAATTAAGTTGAGTTTTATGTATGGACGCTCTTTATCTACTATGATTCTTAGGATCCCATCAATAATGGGCGTGAAAGATCGAAAATTTTGCTCAGAGGCCTCTTTATCAAGCTTGAGGTGTTTTACGTACCGTAAATCTACGGCACGGAACCACCGGCTTTATTTCCGTTCGAAGGAAGCCATGCTAAGGGCCGGGTTTCAACCCGCGACCTCGGGAACTAGTCTATCCCTATTTTGGCTTTTCTCCAACATTCTTTTCTTAAGATATAAATTATTTGTTGCATATCATTTCTGGTCCAAATTTAATAAAGTTTTATAACTGCTCTTCATAAGCATATTAACAACTCTGGTTATTATTTTATCTGTAATGTTATTGATCTGAACAAAACAATGTTTACTAATTGAAAATGTGAAACATTTTACAGAAAAAATACAAAATATAATAAACATTGATATCTAAAAAAATAAATGTATTATTTAAAAGCTAAACACTAGTTTTATTCTTTTAAGCTTACAAAACAAGAAAAAAAATAATTTATTGATCTACAGTGCTACCTTAAATTTTATGTTCCAAACAATCTTCTAAGTTATATTAATATTTACATTAGAACTTTTGTAAGATATTTAATATTTGAGAAATTAATTATTATATCAAAATGAAATTGTGCGTATGAGCTATCTTAATTAAAAGAAGCCTGTGTGCAAATTTTAAACTAAATGACTTCAAAATTAGGCACATAGTAAATTCAGTCCCAGAGTCCCTTAAGCAGACTAACTGTGAAATGCGGTTTAAAAATTATAAGAATTGCATCGTAAGGGGCATTTTATTAACAAAAACAGCTTAAATTTGTGTTTTAAAATGCTTAATTCAGAAACGACTTAGCACATATGACTAAACTTTGCAACCACACTTCTTTATTGAAGTAGATGCATTGTTGCCCCACTATTGGAGAGGCAAACTTGAAGGGGTTTAACTGTTGTAGCGGCTGCACCACTATGGGCGTCAATTTGAAGCTGTTTTAGACCACGCACGTAATGGATGCCAATTTACGGGAGATATGTTTCTAGGAGTGTTCACCCCACGTACGGTACATAGTTTCCGGTGGCCTTCGCCCCACGTTTAAGTACCAACTTGTTATTTTATTCTTTATTTATTTATGTATATACGATGCCTCGGCTGCGTCAGTAGTAATTTACAAGCACGTATCTCTTAACAGGGCTAGTACGGCTAAAGAATGAATGCTTACACAAATTATAATTGTACTCCATTCCCTTTATTAATCCTTCACACAATTAAATAACATTTCACTGATGTATTCTGCTATAGAGCTGTGAGCTTATTGTTAATTGCACTTTTTAACAGGAAAACTTTATATTATTATTGCTGTAATGAATTTTCATTCCTCACATTGAACCCGTACCAAACCGAGCTGCTAGGTTTGCGCTTCCTTGTAGCGTCTACCGCCTAAATTTGTACATTTCCTCTTTCTAGTCTGTGATTGGCTAAGCCTACTCCAATGGAATACCTTTATTTAGCTTTAAGCTTTTCTAGTTTTTGATTGCCTATTTATAAACGGTCTTAAATATTACATTATTATTGTTCCAAGAATTATTAGTAGTCTTTTTAAACTTTCTAATTTATTGTTATCTCAAGGTTACCTTATTGTTAGCAACTTTTCGCTTCTACTCTGTAATTCTGTTTGCTACGGAAGGCAGCTTTCTTCTATTCTCACAGCTCCTACATTGTTAAACTACGTAATACATTCACATAACATTATTATACATATACACAATAAAATAAACATAAGACAATGACTAATATACACTCTCTATACTATATTATACACATATTGCTTTAAGGCGGGCTGTTATTAAATTTTTATATTATATAATTAGACTGCTATAAAAATACTGCCTCATTATACGTACATAAGATGTAGTAAAACATTCAAATAGCCCAGTAGAGTACTGTGGGTTTTGGAATATTCTCAGATCGGTGCTCTTAAACCATTCAGTTATGGTTATTTAGCGTTTTGAGCGGCAAAGGAGGAAGGAAAGCGTACATCTATGCTGTTTGGGAGTGAAGCCCGGACTATATGCAGCGAGAGCTGATAACCCGAATGGAATTCGATAAAGCCAGCTTAGGATCTTCCCATGTATGTTTATATAGGCGGTCCTGCGCCCAATATCCCGCAATTTCCGAGACTAACAGCTCGCCTACATTAGTTTCAAGGGATTAGAGCAGAGGGGTAGTTCATTAAGCGCCAGGTGGGGAGGATTAAGTGAGGAAAAGAGATTGAACACAGCAGCACGCTGATATGAGGGGGGCTTAGAAAAACAATGGGATTAGCTATGTCCTCACAGACTGGGAAAATCACCATGCATTCACTATATGTTGAAACCCCATATTTACTGATTTGTGTGTATATTCATATGACTGCTACTACCCATGGTAATTTTAGTCCTGGGGGGGTTAATGCCACTATAAACAAAGAATAGCAAACACAAAGAGGTTCAGCAGTACCTGAGAGAACCCGAGGGAGCAGTAAATTATAGACCTGTACAACAACGAAATCAACGGTCTGGTTTATATCTCTCGTCTCGCAAAATCTGAAAGCGATTTGAAATAAGACGGCAGCGAAAAGTTATCTCTAAGCAAACCGAAGTCTTTATACAGCTGCAGGGCGAATCCATTCTACAGGTTTAATATTTAAGATCACTTAACATGAACAGAAGTAACTCTCGTAGAATCAGAAAGTTTAAAGACGGTAAAATCTGGTTCAGGCGTGCGAAATACTTAAAAATCTATTACATTTAACTTTTATGGCATGAAGGCAGAGGATTCAGCAGTAGTCTTGTCTTTGTGTTACGAGCACAGGACCCTACTTCTGGTTTATTTCTGATTCATCTTTGTCATGGTGTTAAAGTGCTTACCTCCATGATGGCCTTTGAGTCAGGGGAACATGTGAAAATCACTTGGGAAAGGATCTGGTGCATACGGGGGATGCCCCAAGTGATTTTCACATGTTCCTCCAACTCAAAGGTAAGCACTTTTAACACCAATGATGAAGTCAAATCAGTGAACAGCTGGTTGCGAGCACAGAACCCGACCTGGTACAACACTGGCTTGGAAAAACTTGTGTCACGTTCCCAAAAATGCTTGGAAAAATTACATGTTGACTATGTAGAACAGTAACAGAAGGATTGAACAATATAAATCAAATAATTGAACATGATCAATTGTGTGTAATGTTTTTATATAAAATGGGGAAACTTACCAACTAAATGTATATACTCGCTTCCATTTACGCCGTCTCCGCAGCTTCGGGAGGCATTCTGCTGCCCTTCACAGGCACAGTGCACAGTGTACAGTTCTAGATCATTCACATATGAACATATAACTTTGATCAATAGCTTTACTCGTCATCGCTTATAATAACCATGTTTAAATATATAACTAAGTAAAATCCTGTTTTACACTATCTTCACGAAAACGTATCATTACTAACAATATAATACAAAACTGAAATACATAATATGTTTTGCTCTCAAAGAGAACACATTTCTAGACGTAATTGAAATCATTCTGTCCAATCCAATATACAACTAAATAAATATGTTTTGCATAATTTCTCCACGAGAAAGTATTTTTAATGACAGTATAATGTAAAGCTGAAGTAAATTATACTTTCTACTCTCAAAGAAGACACATATAATAGACATTTTCTTAATAATCTGTCCAAGCTCCATTCTTGTTCAATACCTGATTTAGCCGCCTAGGCACTGAATCACTTAGATGCTGGAAAAACTCTGACTCTAAACGCAAATGTTCCCTCATTTCATGACAGTGTTCCCATAGGGCGACTCTGGTTCTTCCTTATAGAGGTTGCCAAATTTGAATCATTCAGGTAAATACATTCTTGATGATGCTGAGATTTGTTGGCTTAAGTGGCTAGACAAGAGCCAGAATATCGGAGTGCTCGGCAAAGAAGCTCCATACCGCGTAAAAGTTGTGTTTTTAACTATTTTTCTGCACTATACGAATAACGGGCACTTCATCTGCATGAGTGACTGCCCACACACTAGGGTAACAACATCCCTAAGGATAATCGTATACTCTTGAGCGTTCATGTTGGCACTGGTCTTCACGAGCTCACCAGAACCAGCAGCAGTAATCCACCCCAACAATGAAATGTAATGCGTCCGGATTTTCTAGTCACCTTGAAATTCTGGAAGCATTCGACAGCCATCAGGCCTCCAACATTTCATTTGGGATTGGGTTCAGAAAAAGAAAGAAAAATCTGATGTGTTACACTCACATGACTTTCTCTACTCTTGTACAAACTATTTTTACAAACGCTTATTCTCCATATGCTTCATGTTAATCGAGATATCGAGATGTTAATCTTATTGCTAATTTTCTTGTAGATGCAAGGGGAATTCCTAGGCTTTAAGCGATAGTCAAATGTTTTAAGAGCTGGTTGCTATGTGGAGTATTCCATTCTCTTTACATTACCAGGACAAAAAAAAATGAATAAGGAATTTGAGAAAAAGCATAATTATTGGAAAATTTAAGGGAATAACAAGCAATATCTCGAAAATGGTTCACTCAACAAAAAAAATGTATATGACATAAATTGTGTATTTTAACGCGATCTACATTTTTTGTGTAGTATCTTAAATATATGATATTTTAATCAAAATCTTTAGAGCCATTTTTGAGAAAGTTAAAATTTTCGAAAAATGTTCCATGTAAAGGGTAATCTGGGGTGGAGGGATTTTCTTGAAAACCTTCGTGTCGCATCTCTGGAAGATACTGAAGCTAAATACCAAGTTTGATGTTTATCCGACTGTTCGTTTCTGAGTTATGCTGTTCACAGGCGCGCGCGCGCACACACACACACACACACAGAGACACACACGGACATGTTTCCAAAAATGGGTCTCAAAACATATATTTCCGGTGAAATCTCGGTATCGAATTTTTGGGTGGAATACAATAGTTCCCCTACTTACTATACGTAGTAGAGAAAGTAAAAAAAAATTTGCGTCCATCCGCATGGTGGTTTTCCATGCTTCTCGAGTTGTCGTAAGTTCCTACAGAACGAATCTTATGCACAGCTCTCGATGGCGGGTGGTGAACTCTTTCCGTGTACCAATCCGTGAATGAATATGTGCCAAGTGGAGCCTCCGCGATTCGGTTTGAACACAACTTGTAGTACTAATTGTGCCACGCTATCTTCCATGGTTATAAAAAGCTCGTCTTTTACTGCTTCTAGAAGGGCGCTATCTTCTTCGGGATTGGTTTTATTTTGCCGTCGGTTTCTTTTTCTGTGATCCTCAAGACTTCAAGCTCCTTCTGATTGGCAGGCGTTTATGCACCTTCGAACTGTGCGAATGTTACATGGAATTGCCCTAGCAGTGTCTTCAAATGGCAATTCGTTTCTCACATACCCGATAAACCTTCCCCAATGCACCTCCAAAACATTAACATACATCGCGTGAGCTATAGTTAACACCACCACTGCTTGGTCGAATAACAAAGGCAGACAAACCCCTCCCTTCTGGGTACGCGCCCGCTGAAAAGGTTAGTAAAATGCGCCCGAACCTGTAAGAACGGCATATATGAAGTCTTGTGTACATTAGCCAATCAGGGGTAAGCGGAAGGAAATTGAGCACGGAAGATTACATTTTAATGGGGCAAGGTTATTAGAAACAAGATTTTATCCTACGGAACCTGCCTGTTTATAAACTATGTAAATAAATACGGTTCAAATTAGCTTGGTGAGGCGACGTTATCTTGTTGCCATGCAAGTAATTTTACTGGCTATGCACTACAGAGATAGTTCCATTTTGGCTGCAAGTGAACAGCGCTAGAGATATTGAAACGGTTCCCTTGGTAGATCCACCATGTTGATGATGGATGCTGTTATTACGTACCTGTAAGTAGTCTTGATGCCCGTACTCTCGTGACGTATCTCAACGTTTTCCTAAAAAGGAATCTGATGATCGTATATCTGTATTCTTGCGTGTGTGTTAGTATGTTGTAATTATTATTTTATAATTGTGCCACGGTTGCTGTATTGGTGTCGGAGAGCTCTTGTGTATTGTCAGGGTTGAGTATGGAGAAGGTTGAAATATTTTGCACACGCGTATTCTGTTAATTATTTAACTTGTATTTCAGATAAACCACATATGATATTCATAATTCGCTACTACGTTTGTTATGTTAAAAAATGTATAACTGTTAGACTTTAAATGCGTAGTTTTAGCGTCTAGTTAGAGACGAGCTTATACACGGCCTTCCTGCTCGAACACTGACAAGCTTCTGTTAGCGTTCCTTCCAACCGTTCTTCTTAACGTACGTATTTGAATTATAGGCATGTATCAATGTACCTGATTGGTGCTACTGTCCAATAACATCCAATAACAGTTTGTTAAGTATATATATATATATATATATATATGTTTACAGACTTCCATCGTCTTAATTATGAATCCAAGGTTCGTTGCATGCTTACGTAGATACTACTGCATTTCTCGTAATTTTATATCACTGGTTATATAGCTAACAATGGCCTTTTCCCCTCACATTATTTTATGTTATAACGTTATATACTTGTTCTCTACCATGTGCACATTATGAATATATTTATTTTAGCATCCTCTTAATTATTATACGTACAATATTAGCAAAAATTAGAAAATACATAACACGTAAAACTTGGAACAAAATATTAAAGAAAGAAATTATTAATGTGTTGATGCTGAGAAGCTGTGAATTAGATATCTTATTACATTAATGAGCTTTTGTATTAGTTTGTCCGTATCTAGTACTGTATGTTGTTTTGTATATATCCCGAGCAGTAGTTTGAACATCGAAAAGGAGAAATGCATGCCAGCAAGTCATAAGGTATATACAATAGGTTGGAAATTTGATTTTTTAATTTACCAATGCTACATCTAATTGATCTAATTTTACTCCAACTCCACTGAACACAAGGGATAATAATATTGTGTAAAAACCTGCCATCTACGGCGGAAGTACTAGGCGAAGGCCAATTTTGAGCCAGGAAATTGCTTTATTCAAAGGCCGTAACAAATATATTTCCATTAAAGTTAAACTGGACATTTTGTAATTTTGCAGTATTCGTGTGTTGAGATTCCGATTTGGAAATTCTGATGTGTTGCAATCACACTTCTAACCACTATAATTTATTTTGACGTTCATTATGCAAATTATTCATAAAAAAATAATTTTTCGTTTAAATCCTGTTAGGTGTATTATTTTCTGCAATGAACTCACGTGCATCTTTGTTCGTATCCTCAAAATGCTTATTTTGGCATTGTCCTTCTACCTAAAATTGTCTGTTACATTGTTTTTATGCATTAGTATGTAGGCACTGCAAGCTTTTATTTTAAAACTCAGTTACTCCTTATAAATAGGATGTGATATAACAGGGCATCATTCCAGACCCTAAAACGTGAAACTGCACTTTTTCCTACCCTCACTCAGTCAATTAACACAAGCGGCTAAACTAGTTTTGTCCAAAGTCGACCACTGACGGTCTGCAGTGCCAGGGTGCAATTATCGGACTTAACTCCCCTAATCTACAATGTACTAGTTAAGTTCCACTGATAAAGTCACGTGCATATATAGCAGGAAAAGGGTGGGGATGATTGGATGGAATAAACGCTTTACACCGCCATTGCCCTGACCCAGGCGACTGCCTATTTGACCTTGCAGTGAAAACGCCTCCGATAAACTCGCACTCTGGCAAGATTCTCCATAAATCAGAAGTGACAAATACCTCCGTCATGTGCTACAAGAACTGAGATACATTTTCCAAGAAGGGAGAGACAGTTCGAGAAGTTGGAACATGGACTATCTGGAATATTGATCGAACTACCAAATGATGCAAAGTTTTTATCGATCTTTAACGTTTATATCAATAACACAAAAATCAATATCTTGAAGCCAATACGCTCGTTTCATAATTTATTGGCTTCATTTGCCGCTCATCATCGTAAATTGCGTGGTGTTCACGGCTGAACGGCTACACTCAGGCTGGGGGGTGAGAAGCGGAAATGATGTTTGCATGCGGTGACCGAAAAATTAGTATTTGCGGATGGCAGCGCAATTTGTGCACCGTTGCTAATGGAAGGCGTGCACTAGGGGTGGCCAAACTCGCCTGCTCGTGGTTAGGGCTTCCAACGAGTGAACACACCGATAATGTATACAGTGGAATCCTTATGGCGTTCATGTAACGTTTGCCCGCGAATGTCTAAAATAAAAGCAGGCTAATACAGAGGTTTAAACGAGAGGCTATCGAATTTGAGGCTTTTATCTCACACCTGCAAAATATACGGTACAGGCATGCGCCACTACCTGCGTTATCACTGCAGACCAAGCGGCTCGCATAATATCTGATCGACACGGCCATTTGAATTATATGGGCGAATATTATAAAAACAGGTTACAACATAAGAGGGCAATCCCAGAAGTATACGACCTGATGTATAGATAGTGGCTGTTGTTTCAAACAAATGACTGTGGTAGAAAGTACCAACCTTATAAAGCTGAAGTTTGACAATGCTACATTGTTTAGTAATTTTTTGGCAGCCATTAATAGTGAACTCTCTCAGCAAATTTGTAAACATGGATAAAGCTGACCATCGTTATGTGATTCAATAATTTCATTTGAAAGGTGTTAGTCTAACTAATATTAAAGCTGAGCTAGATTCTACACTGGGGGAGTCTGCTCCTTCGTTTACACCAGTAAAATATTGGGTGGCAGAGTTTAAGCGAGGCCGTACGAGCTGCCAAAACGAACATCGTAGTGGTCGACCAAATGAGGTGACCACGCCAGAAATTGTGAAGAAAATCCACAAAATGGTAGTGGATGACCGTGGACTGAGCGCGCGAGCTAGCAGACATCGTAGGCATTTCAAAAAGTGATGTACATCGCATACTGACATGAGAAAGCTATGCGCAAGATGGGTGTCGCGTTTACTCACAATGGAACAATGGCACCGTCGTGAGGATGCTTCAGTCGAGTGTTTGCCGATGTTTCGCTGCAATAAAGCCGAGTTTTTGTGTCGATTCGTAACCATGGATGAAACATGGGGCCGTCACTTCACACCTGAGACGAGGAACAATCAAAACAGTGGATTGAAAGGGGAGAATCAGCTCCAAAGAAGGCGAGACAGTTCCATTTGCAGGCAAGGTCATGGCGTCAGTTCTTTTTGAAGCTATGAGGAATAATTTTCATTGATTATCTTCAAAAAGGAAAAATAATCAATGACGAGTATTATGCAAACTTATTGCAGCATTTGAATGATGAAATCAAGCAAAAACTGCCGCATTTAGTGGAAAAGAAGCTTTTGTTTCCTTAAGGCAATGCACCAGTTCATACATCCATTATCGCCATGGCCAAAATCAATGAGTTGAAGTTCGAATTGCTTCCTCATGCACCTATTCGTCAGATTTAGCCCCCCTCTGATTATTTTCTATTACCAAAGTTGAAGAAATAGATTGGTGCTAAAGAATTTGCCAACAGTGAAGAGCTGGAGTCTGCAGTTGGTGTTTATTTTACAGAACTCCATGGTTCTCAGTATTAACAAGGTATGGAAGCTATTGAACACCGCTGGGAAAAGTGTATCGAGCTGAAAGGAGACTATGTAGAGAAATAAAGATGTTTTTTCCTAAGTTTTTTGTGTTTTCTTTGTTAGTTCGTGTACTTCTGGGACAGACCTCGTATTAATATACATTAAAATATTAGATGCTGAGAATCAGTCTGGATAAGCATCGTTTGCTACGATAGAAACGTAACTTATATGCTAAATTATTGTTATTACAACCAAGCTTCAACATGCTTACTTACATATATAGTCTTCGTTCAATGCCTGGTCGTATTACGGGTGCACTGGACTGTTTCTAGGCTCTTTGCTTCCTTCACTTTTCCTCCTCTCCGTGTGCTGGGTAATCAGTTTAAGCGAAGTCCATGCTGTACAGAGGTGGATACATTGTGAGATCACGTGTTTTAAAGTTATACTGTGTTAGTCCTGCTATAAAGTCAAAAAGTCCGTATACTTTAGCACGTGGTTCTTATGTGACAACACACTCTTGTAGAGAAGGGAGGTGACGATTTATAGGCAGATTCCCTACTGTTCTTTCACCGCACAGAGAAACGATCGTAGTCTCGTGAATAAATTTACTGAAACGGTATCTTTCTCAAAAAGAAACCGAAAGTAAATCGCCGAGTTCTTACAGAGGAAATAACTCGATGACATCGGAGAAAAATTACAACGAAGTCCAAAGAAATCTCTGAGAAAGTTGTACTACAGGAATTTTCCAAACGTGACTTGGAATGCCACTAAACTTTTAAAATTAACACCTTAGAACAGAGGTGGCGAAAACGTGACTCGCGAGTTATTTTGACTCGCAGGCGCACGTTCCCTCTTTGCAACCGTCCGTTTGATTTTCACATGCTACTGAGTGACGCCGTGCGTGTTGCATATTTGGTGACTCGCGGAAGCAAGTCGTTTTCGCCACCCTCGCCTTAGAAGATAACCGTAATTCACCAATTGCAACCCGGCGATAATATGAGTAGAACTAGTCAGAAAATTGGGTGTTGGTTAATTCCAATGATCACTCTATTGACCTGCGTTTCTTTTCTTTTTTACTTGCTCTACTGCGTATAGTAAGCAGGGGAAATATTGCATTCCACCCAAAAATTCGATACCGAGATTTCACCGGAAATACATGTGTTGAGACCCCCTGAATCAAAAAAAGCATTTTTGAAAACATGTCCGTGTGTGTGTGTGTGTGTGTGTGTGTGTGCGCGTGCGCGCGCGCCTGTGTGTGTCTTTGAACAGCATAACTCAGAAACGAACAGTCAGATAAACACCAAACTTGGTATTTATGTTCAGCATCTTCCAGAAATGCGACACGAAGGTTTTCAAGAAAATCCTCCAGATTACCCTTTACATGGAACATTTTTCGAAAATTTTAATTTTCTCCAAAATGGCTCTAACGATTTTAATTAAAATATCATATATTTAAGATATTTTCATGACAAATAAAATGTATATCTTGAATTTCCTGGGAATGTCTCCAAAAGTATTCTTCATTGTGAACGACTTTTGCATAACTGGTAAACCATAAGAGATAGACAAAATGTTACTACACAATAAATGTAGATCGCGTTAAAATACACAATTTATGTCATATACATTTCTTTTGATGAGTGAACCATTTTCGAGATATTGCTTGTTATTCCCTTAAATTTTTCAATACTTATTTTCTCAAATGGGAAGTCGTTATTCATTTTTTGACTTGGATATGCAAAGAGTATTAATCTGTGGCAAAGAGAATGGTGCTGCACATAGCAACAAGCTATTAAGAGATGTGTCTATGCTTAAAGGCTAGTGTATTTCTATATTGCCATTGCAAATACAAAATAAGGGGAACATAGTACGTCTTAAGCGATAGTCAAATATTTTTAGAACTGGTCGCTATGGTAAAATATAAATTCTCTTTGCATGTCAAAAGATAGTTTCTGCAAATGTTTATCTCGATTGATATGAAATAGATGGAGAATAAGAGTAACACATCAGATTTGTTTAGTTCCATTTATACCCCGCCTTTAGCTACATTGGTGTTATCGGCGGCCTTTCTTTTGGAACTCATTGCCTATTGGCAATGGTATTAACTCGTATTCGCTTGTCGCTGGGTTTCTTGCACTTATTGGATTGCAATCAGTAGCTCACATACACATTCACACTCTCAGACTCTGGGAAGGATAGGGAATAATCTTGGCTAGAGAAAACCCGGGACCGCTCGCATATCAGGCAAGTGATCTACCGACTGAGCTAGGGCCAGTCAGTTTAATTCTTGTTTACGGACGAAGCATGGCTTTATGTACAAGGCCATGAAGAATTGATGTGTATTGAAATATTTGAGAGATGTGTGGCTGCCCAAGAACATCACACATCTTCTCTTGCGAAGGTATATGGTTATTGTAGTTATAATTTGCATCAGAAATCTATGCGGGTTCCACTCCCGGCTGGAGTATGTGAACGTTTCTTTAGTCGGGATTATTCCCCGTCCTCCCCAGAGTCTGTAAGCATGCGTGATAGTGTAATGTGCGTGTGTGTGTGTGCGTGTGTGTGTGCGAATTTAATGTTAATAAAGAAAATCCAACGTAAACAAATTCAAAGATTAACAGAATAGTAAACGAGTGAACACAATTTCCTATCATCATTTGTTCCGAAAGACCAAAGCCGCCGATATGACTTTAGATGTTGAAGGCAGCATATAAATGGAAAACACATACACAAAAATTTTAATCTAATAGGTCATGGATATCCGAATGCGCGCAAAACAGCTTGGCCGGTGCCCTGAAAAATTCCCGTTAGGCTGGCCGAGTGTCCAAATGGTGGTTCTGTACTTTCAACATATCTACAGGCTTATTCAAAAAGAAGGAACAGGTTTTAAATATTCGTCTTTAATGAACGACAATACATAGCGACACATACAACACACCATTGAATAGAGGAAAATTCAAAGTTTTAAGCTCCACCTATTAGTTCCATTCATTGCCTACAGCGGCGCTGTGTTTCTTTACGAGAAAATGCCGACGTCACAGGAAAAGTCGTTTTGTGTGCTGCATTATGCAAACGGTGAATCCATTGTTTCATTGCAGCGTGCATTTCGTTGTAACTTCAACAACAAGCCGCCTCATCATAAAAAATCTGATGTGTTACACTCACATGACTTTCTCTACTCTTGTAGAAACTATTTTTACAAACGCTTATTCTCCATACGCTTCATGTTAATCGAGATGTCAATTTTATTGCTTATTTTCTTGTAGATGCAAGGGGAATATGGTAGACTTTAAGCCACAGTCAAATATTTTAAGAGCTGGTTGCTATCTGGCGCATTCCATTCTCTTTGCATGTCCAGTACGTAAACAAATGAATAACGAATTTCCATTTGAGAAAAAGTATTGGAAAATTTAAGGGAATAACAAGCAATAATCGAAAATGGTTCACTTAACAAAAAATGTATATGACATAAATTGTGTATTTTAACGCGATCTACTTTTATGTGCAGTAAAATTTTGTCTATCTCTTATGGTTTACCAGTTATGTAAAAGTCGTTCACAATGAAGAATACTTTTAGAGACATTCCCAGAAAATTCGAGATACACATTTCATTTGTCATGAAAATATCTTAAACATATGATGTTTTAATCAAAATCGTTAGAGCCATTTTTGAGAAAATTAAAATTTTCGAAAAATGTTCCATGTAAAGGGTAATCTGGGGTGGGGGGATTTTCTTGAAAACCTTCGTGTCGCATCTCTGGAAGATACTGAACCTAAATACCAAGTTTGGTGTTTATCCGACTGTTCGTTTCTGAGTTATGCTGTTCACACACACACACACACACACACACACACACACACACACACACACAAGACATACACACGGATATGTTTCCAAAATGCTTTTTTTGGATTCAGGGGGTCTCAAAACATGTATTTCCGGTGAAATCTCGGTATCGAATTTTTGGGTGGAATACAATATTTCCCCTACTTACTATACGTAGTAGAGAAAGTAAAAATTTACAATTGATACAATAAATTCGTAGAAGATGGTTGCGTATGCAAACGGAAAAGCACTGCTCGTCCTTACATAACAAATGGTGTTCATTTTGAACACATAAAGTAAAATTTTGTAGTTTTCTCTATTCAGTGATATATCGCATGTGTCGCCATCTATTTTCGTTCGTTAGAAGTAAATATTTAAAGTCTGTTCCTTATTTTTGAATAGCCCAGTATTAAAGTATTCATTGAATAAATGATATTATATATACAGGGCAAATACAAAATGCTATCTCCAAATACGAGACCACGTAAAGCATGCCCAAATAAAATAGGAAACAACCTAGGTGTTGCAACTTTTACTAGGTTGAATGCCCTCTCTCTATGGTGGCCTAGCTCAAGCCATACCCGAGGGTATCGACACTTGTAGTTTTATGTTTGCATTTAATGTTTACCATGGTCTATAGCAGATTAACGTTATATGAAGCTGTCGTTTGTATTTAATGCGTGCAGTTATCACGGCGTAAATTACAGAACAGTGTGTATTTATTGTGTTAAGCTTTGCTCCCACGGTATCATATTCCATGTGTGTCACCGTTCCTAACATCCACAATTTGGACAGTTCAAACCAAGGAAAACTTAGGATAGAGGCTGAGGTGGAAAGAAGTTCAAGAAGCTCGCTGCCTGGCATTACGACATGATTCTGATGACAAAATAAGTACAGGCCTGCTCGCTCCCTCCATGTATGATTGTTATTATTTGTGGGGAATGCTTAAAGATAAAGCTTATGCAACAAATCCCCATATGCTCGACGAATAAGAACACTATCCAGGTGTGGTTTCCAATAGTTTGGCTGCAGAAATTTGTCGAATGTTAATAAAGTGTTCAACAGTTGTCAGGTTTTTATTTTAGAGGTACAGAGGCATTATTTTGAACACATTTTTGAACAAAAGGTAAGCATAACAAGTATTGTTTCGCATCGTTAGCATTATCTAGGGGAGAAACGGCAAGTCACCTGTCACTTGTTACTACACAGCAGTGGGGCGGACTCTCATGTAGGTAATTTAAGAAAAAGCTTGGTATCATTTCCATTGGTAACGTCTCTTGTGTTTCTCCGGTTTCAGCTATTCCCCTTGACCTTTCAGAACATCCCACACATCCCAATTGAATTTTCGTCATTTCAGGCACCCCGCACACAGGTTCCTTAGGACTATATTTCAACACTGGACGTCATGCAGCACGTCAACTAGCACTTGAAATTAATGTGAAGAAAGGGCCTGTCCAATTGCTACCACTTCAGAATTCCCAGGAATATACCAATAGATATTGTTATATATCGGGATGAGGTCAAAAGGTTTAGCAGCTAGTTATTAAATTTAGTTACCCCGGCATAAACATTGGTAGACGTAGCTGTAGAGGCAACGAGAGGACCAGGAACTTTTAATATTACATTTCAAAGCAGGCGTGGGATATTCATTACAAAATACACATAATTTCACATTAACTGTGGTTTATTATATATTCACCTTGGTGCCTCTACATCATTCACAAAAGATTACATGACAGACATTGGAGGGAAATGTTCCACACTCACAGACGAATTTCAAACCCCAATCGAAATGATTATACCCAACAATGTCATTGTTACAAAGCAATAATTTGTCCGACGCGACAGTGCACGCACATACACGCTACAATATGGCACTAACGTGTAAGAAATTATCGTACTCACAATTCTTGCGATGCCAAGAATTCCGACATTTTCAGTATCTAGTAAATGTCACACATCAGATTGTTGGTGTTTACTAAGTTTAATTTCAATTACCACACGCTATGGCTCAAAGTAACTATTACTTCGTTTGACTTCTAGTTATAATTATAATAATATACGTCTTATATAATAATAATAATAATAATAATATATACGTCTTGGAAGGCCATTTAGTGTTCATTTTGTATGCGTTGATGTACAGGCATCGTCAGTGATGGTGACTCTATATAAACAAATACAAGGTCGCCGGCCTGCTGCAGTGAATGGGGTTACTTGAGCAGTGTTAGCGCTTACTCATTCAGGTGTTGGACTGGTTCCCAATATGCCTGAACGGAATGCTGGACAGAAATTCGATCTAGAGGAATACAAAAGAGGAGCTCACTTAGCGGAAAAACTGTAAACTATGACGTCGCGATTCCGTAATTTATGTAACGCTCGCCAGGTAGTGTCAGGCACCGAACTCCTGTTCTTTGAATGCATGCCCGAGGGAATCAAAGCAAACCTATTTTTTCGCCAATTCACATGAACAGGTGTTGATGCGAAATAACATACCTACGAGGTATGGCAATAAAGAAACCGGAGTGATTGTTGTGCGCATTTCCGGTTTCGTCGATGGCAAAGAGAAGAGTGGGGGATTGGCCTTGGGACTCTCCCTGACGTGTGTACAAAATTTCACTCCGTGTGATGGTTAGCCTGGCTGTGAGTCTTCTTAAAAACGGGTCGTTTATCTGAGCCCCGTCGAAATTATGCTACGCTCTAAGTGGAACAACGTGTTAACATCAAATTCCTCACAAAACTTGGAAAATCCGCCGCAGAAACTTACGATTTGTTGAAAAAGTTTAGTGTGATCGGTGTCTATCTCGTAAGCAAGTTTTTGAGTAGGTTAAGAGGTTCAAGGACGGTAGGGAAGACATTGAAGACGATCCGAAATCGGGCCGTCCTTCCACTTCGAAAACTGAAGAGAATGTGAAGAAGGTCGGTAGAATTGTTCGATAAGACCGCCTGAAGGTCAGACTGTCAATCACTTTATTATATAGCTGTTCTGAAGACCCAACGTGAACGTGTGCGACAAAGGAGATCAGATCTGTGAAAGAATCGCTCTTCGATTCTTCATCAGATAACGCGCCGGCACATAACGCGATGTCTGTGAAGAGGTTTTTGGTGAAAAACAACATTCCAGTGATGGAACATCCACCGTATTCACCTGATCTGGCATCATGCGACATTTTTCTCTTCACAAAAGTGAAGTCCGCGCTCAAGCGAACCAGGGTCGAGTCCGTGGATGCAGTGAAGGAAAAAGCGACGTAACTCCTCAACAGCATAACAGAAAAAGACTTGCAGCACTGCTACCAACAGTGTAAAATTCGTATGAAGCGGTGCAGGAATCGGGGAGGGGACTACATTGAAGAGGACAACATTTCAGTTGTGTAAGTTTTGTCAAAAAACAGTCCGGTTTCTTTATTGCCACACCTCGTATGCATCTGGAATGAAAACTCTTGTGCATTATCATGAAGTTCAAATTCCCCTTGACAAATGATCTTAGAATTGAACATTTCTGGAGCAACTCGATATGAGGCTTAGGAAATCTAAGCAGGCATTCGATTTTAGTAACTTGCGCTGAAACTAAGAGATCACGTTTAGAACGTGCTTCTTAAAACAAGAGAAATGAGTTAAAAAGCGAGATGTCAGATGTTTTATTGATTCACTAGCAGTCATTTTCAGTGAAATTACTTTCAATATGTTTTGCCTTACACCAGCCAATGAAGCGATTAAATGCTGTATCGTATTGCTTTCTGGAGTTTTGGTGTAAAAATATCTAGTGATATCCTTTCTGCTGCTTCTGTAATTTCACTTCCATTACAGTGTCCTCTGAATTCATAATTTCCGTCATTTAATCTTTATGTAGGTCATACGATATAAAAGAATAACGTTTTAGATCAAAGAAAGTACAAGGCTGCGAATATAACGTATAGGTTTACTCTACAACGAACTGCGATAAATTGAAGTATGACGATTTGTATTGTGAACAGATAATGTGAGCGGTATGAGAAGTTAATCATGTAAAATGACACAACGAAAAGTAAAACCTAATCAAACCAAGTCCAATTATTAAACATGTGCAAATACAAAGGGTAATTGCTATGTGGTTGGACTTGAAACCAAAGTTGGTCACAATGAAGTGCTCGTGCTCTATACTAAAGCTTTTTAGCTCATGTGCTCTGTGTTAGAAGTTCTACTTTTAAGGCATGCTGTCTAAAAAAGAAATTTTCACTGCTTGAAACCGCATTAATTCTAAATACTAAAATGTATATTTATTGTACATTGTTGCATATTTATATATTTTGAATGGTTGAGGTTCCTAAAACGTTATAATATTATACAGCATACAAACTGCAAAAGTCAGTTAATATACTTTGTTCAGAGACTTTTAAGACAGTGGAAGGGGGAGATAAGGACGTCGCGAGAAGGGTGAGACCGTTATCACAAACAGCCTGCACATGTAGCCGACCTGGACACGAGCATCCGGTTTTCTAACTTCCCTTATCCACTGTCTCAAAATACTCTGAATAAAGTATACTACAGGGTCTTTCAACAAGAGTGTCCTATCTTTGAACTTAAATAAAACACGTTCTACAAATGATAGAGGTTTATTTATTTTTTATTTTGGAACATAATTAATGTCATTACGTGTGGAAGAGAACATTAGTTAAGTGACCGCCGCGATTTCGTTGGGTTGCGCGCATACGGTTGACCCAATTTTCAATGACAGAAGAACGTAAATTAGGTCCAACTTCATTAATAACACGCGCGATGTTATTCATAAGATCATTTACTGTTTCTGGCTTGTTGACATAAACTCGAGATTTAACATAACCCCACAAGAAGTAATCCAACTGCGTTAAATCACATGATCCCGGGGGCCAGTTAACATCACCACCACGGGAAATGATGAAACCTCTGAACTTCTTCTTCAAAATATCGATTGTTTCGAGAGCAGTAACATGTGGAACCATCTTGCTGGAACCAAATGTTTCTGAGATCCATACCATCCAATTGAGGCCAAAAATAGTCCCTTATAAGAGCCCGGTATCTTTCTCCATTGACAGTTAGAGCTTCTCCATCTTCATCTTGGAAAAAATATGAACCAATGGTTCCACCACACCAAAATCCACACCACACAGTAACCTTTTGGGGATGAAGTGGTCGTTCTTGAATCTGAATTGGATTGTGATTGCCCCCAATGTTGTTAACAGAACCATCCATCCAAAAGTGGGCTTCGTCGCTGAAGATGATTTTTCGACAAAAACCCTGGTCAGCTTCCAATTGCTTCATAGCCCAGTCAGCGAATACACGCCGCAACCTATGGTCGTTGGGCTTTAGTTCTTGTGTTAACACCATTTTGTAAGCGTGAAACTTCAAGTCCAGATACAGAATTCGCCAAGGTGTAGTCGGCTAAAGCCCCAGTTCTTGCGCTCGACGAGCAATTGATATGTTTCCGTTCTCGCGTACACTCTCACGAACGGTGCCTATGTTTTCGTTGGAGCGCTTAGATCGACTACGTACAGGCAGGCGTTCTTTGATCGCTGACAGAACCACTTCTTTCAAATTTATCGATCAAACGCCGAATGGTTCTCTCGCAGGGACGATTATGCACACCGTAAACTCCACGCAATACACGGAAGGTTTGGCGAACAGATGATCGATTTTGATAATAAATTTTCACAATTTCTACGCGTTACTGAATGCTGTAACGTTCCATGACTTTTTCTCAATAACAACTGTAACCACATGAAAAAATGACTGCTGTAACTCAATAACAACGGCAACTATCACATGTTAAAGATAGGACACTTGTTGAAAGTGCGACTGCTTTAATGTTATTTATTTATTTAACATTATTGTAGCCCCACGTTGTGGTAGCCAATTTGCAGTAGTATTATTAATGTTGTTTGTGTATGTGTGTTTACTCAACGTGGTGAAGCCATCTTGTGACGTCATTCATTTGTTAGGTTTGTTAGCTCCATCTGGTGTTAGCAATTTGCGGCAGTATTAGTTCTTTTTGTTTAAAAAAAATGCTACTGTTATTTTATTTAATTTTGGTTCTTTGTCCTCCGGCTAGCTATTATCCTTTTGGTCAAGCACTTCTCTATATACAGGTTGTGTAAACGGAAAGGAATCTTTTATCCAAAGATAACACTGATGAAGAAATTTGTTTTACACTTTTATTGTCGAACACGTTAACTATCACATTTACACATTGATCTTGACACTCGCCAAACTGAAACTGTTATAATAACTTCATTACTGATAATTCTTAATTTGCGTACTTCAACTTTTTGTATAATTAACTTTATAACACTTCAGATTTTTCATAACTCTGTTACGCGTAACCTGCAAATTGATATCAGAAGTGTGCCGTACAAATACTTTTGACGAACTGACGGGAATGCGACGTGTAGTGTACAAAGAATTTTGATGAACTGAGAGACTGAAGAACTTTACCTCTAACCTACCCTCTATTTATACTCATACACCCAGATATGCCTAAAGATTATAACTGAACTGCAATTGGCTAATAAAACGCGCCAACATTAGCGTCTATTTTTATATCCAATGAAAATTATGAATACATATGCTCTAGGAAAATGTTCCAGAATATTCTAAAAGAAAAACGCGCCAATATTACGTAACTTCCTCGTTTCCAATAATGATAAACAGCTCACCCCCTCGCTGCATTATTGCACGCTATTATTGTCAGTTTCAGTAAGGCAGTATAAACTTACTTCCCAACAATAATTACAATCAACAAACATCTCAAATCAATGTCACATAATAATGCATATTCATATTATAATCACTCTTTACATTTAAATAATTTGTGATACAAATTACTGCATCAAAAGACACTTTATAAAGCTTATTAGAGGACGTAGATTTGTAATTTATTGAGCATTGTTTTAAACGTGTCGTGTCCTTAATGATAAACTCGTTTCCAAAACCTACATTTCTAAATGGCATGTCTACCACTGGCTTTAAGCAGTAACGTAAACTAGCTCGACCCACCCGTTTATATCTTTCGAACCATCGAGAACGTAAAATCAGTTTTACTTTCCTACCACTTACCTGTAGTAAGTAGAGGAAGTATTATATTCCACCCAAAAACTTTAATATCGCCATTTCACCGGAAATACATAATTTAAGGTCCCTTGAATTTGAAAAACAAATTAGAATAAGGTCCTGTGTATCTGTGACAGCAGAACTCAAAATCGAAAAGTGGAATAACTGCCGAACTTGGTACTTAATTTCAGCATCTTTCAAAGATATGATACGACGATTTTCAAGAATCCTCCCACCCTAAACTACCTTTTGCATGGAAAATTTTTCGAATTGTTTTTATTTGATAAAAATGACTTAACGATTTTGGCTAAAATAAGTTATTTACATAACAAAAATGTATATCTTGAGTTTTCTAGGAATAGCCTGTGAAGTCCTCTTCCTTAGGAATGTACTTTATATAGTCTTATATAGCTGGTAAACCTTAAGGGATAAATGCTTACGCAAAAAATGTAGATATCTTTAAAGCACAATTTATTTCAAATAACCTTTTGTGGCATAATTTATTTCCGAGATATCCGTTATTAATGGTTGGCATTGTTCGGTGCTATGTTATTCTTTTAAAGTCCTGTCAATGTTCAGTTGTTTCTCGCGATTGCATGGAAACAGTATGGAATTTTAAAGCCAGCGTATAGCGTCCAGTTCTTAAACGTTTGACTATCGCTGTTCCCTGTGTATGTATAGCAAAATGTGTTATGGGGATATTTCTGTAGAGGTTTGTCTCAATTAAAATAAGGTACATAGAAAAATAAGCTTTTGTAAGAATGGCTTGTATACCCTCTAATAGAGATAGAGATTAGAGAAGTCATGTGAATGTAAGGCATCAGATTTTTTTGTCATAGTCATGCAAAGAGAACGGAACTTCTAAGCCATCATATGGCGACCAGCTCTTAAAGGATTTGAATAGTGCTTAAATCTAATGTATTCCCCTATTCCCATTGTAACTATAAGAAAATATATAATAAACCCAATTCTACAAAAGTTTATATGGATTAACATGAAGTAGGTAGAAGAGTAAGCTTTTTAATAATAATTTGCTGAAAAAATTGCTTGTTACCGACGCTTTGAATTACCGGAATCTATCAGCCCGCTGGTGTTGTTTTATGCTAGTAAATCTAATGACATGGGGTTATCGCTTTTAAACACGCTTAAAAACCTTCGGCCTGGACCGGGTTTGAACCCGCAACCTTGGGATCAGAAGGCCAGCGCCTAATCGACTGAGCCACCCAGACCAACAATGTGATGGAGAAAGGGTAGAGAAAAGTCATGTAAATGTAACATATCAGTACCTTTTTGTTTTGTTTTGTTTCTTGCTTAGGAGTGATTTTCAAATTAAACAAGAAGTGAGTGCTTTGTTAAGCAGCATTCAAATGTTTAGACGTGGAAACGGAAAAAGAAGAGGAATCTCACACTTTGATCTAGGTCCGCTAGATGACGCGCTCGCGCTTGTGAGTGCTGTGGGCTAGCAACATGGAATATTTCGAAAATGGGTAACGCTACAAAAAATGCACTTAAATCTAATGTTACACTTAAAACAGATATTTTATTTTAATGACTCTAGAGTGTTCTTGTGATAAGTTAATGAAATGAAAAAAACAACAAAATATTTTCCCTTAAAAGGACAGTTCGGGGGTGGGGGTATTTTTTGAAAATCTTCTTGTCGCATCCTTAGAAGATTCTGAACTTTGGTAGTTTGGTTTCTACCTTACTTTTAATTTTTGGTTGAGGATATCAGCCTAAAGTTTGCAGGCTAATTAGTTGCTTTTTAAAGAAGAGATTATATTTCTGTACAACAGTTTAAATTATTTAGTTATTACTTTCTCTACTACGTATAGTAAGTAGGGGAAGTATTGTATTCCACCCAAAATGTCGATACCGAGATTTCACGGAAATACATGTTTTGAGACCCCCTGAATCCAAAAAAGCATTTTTGGAAACATGTCCGTGTGTGTGTCTGTGAACAGCATAACTCAGAAATGAACAGTCGGATAAACACCAAACTTGGTATTTGGGTTCTGTATCTTCCAAGGATGCGACACGAAGGTTTTCAAGAAAATCCCCTCACCCCAGATTACCCTTTACATGGAAGATTTTTCAAAAATTATAATTTCCTCAAAAATGGCTCTAATGATTTTGATTAAAATATCATACGTTTAAGATATTTTTATGACAAATAAAATGTATATCTTGAATTTCCTGGGAATCCATTTTCGAGATATTGTTTGTTATTTCCTTAAATTTTCCAATACTTATACTTTTTCTCAAATTCGTTATTCAATCTTTTATGTCCTGGATATGCAAACAGAATAGAATGCGGCACATAGCAACCAGTGCTTAAAAGATTTGACTATCGCTTATAACCTACCATATTCCCCTTGCATGTACAAGAAAATTAGCAATAAGATTGACATCTCGATATCTCGAGTAACATGAAGCATATGGAGAATAAACGTTTGTAAAAATAGTTTGTACAAGAGTAGAGAAAGTCATGTGAGTGTAACACATCAGATTTTTTTTTGTTTCTATCAGAAACTATAAGTGCTTGCATATTAGAGTATTATTTTTGCGTTTGCATCAGCCTTGATTTCTTCACCGTTACACTAGCAATCTAGAAAATCACGTTTAATTATGCTAATGAGGCTTTGCATTTGGAACCATGCGTAGATCACTGTGATGCAGTAATTTGTATCACAAATTACTTAAATGTAAATAATGATTGTAATATGAATATGCATTTTTATGTGACATTGATTTCAGATGTCTATTAATTGTAGTTATTATTGGGAAATAAGTTTGTACGGCCTTACTGAAACTGTCAATAATAGCGCAATAATGCAAAGAGGGGGGTGAGCTGTTTATCATTATTGGAAACGAGGAAGTTACGTAATGTTGGCGCGTTTTTCCGTTGAGAAACTTCTGGAATATTTTCTCCCTAAAGCATATGTATTCATAATTTTAATTGGATATTAAAATAGACGCTAATGTTGGCGCGTTTTATTAGCCAATTGCAGTTCAGTTATAATCTTTAGGCGTATCTGGATGAAGGAATATAAATAGGGTAGGTTAGAGGTAGCTTGATGCTCAGTTCATCAAAAATCTGTGTACACTACACGTCGTCTTCAGTCAGTCAGTTCGTCGAAAGTATTTGTACGGCAAACGTCGGGTATCGATTCACAAGATACGCGCAGCAGAATTATGAATAATCTAAAGTGTTGTAAGGTTAATTATACAAAAAGTTGAAGTACGCAAATTAAAAGTGATCAGTAAGAAGTTATTATAACAGTTTCAGTTTGGCGAGTATCAAGATCAATGTATAAATGTGATAGTTAACGTGTTCGACAATAAATGTGTAAAACAAATTTCTTCATCAGTGTTCTTTTTGGATAAAAGATTCCTTTCCGTTTACACATCCTGTTTAAGAGATATGTTCGACCAAATAGCTAGCCGGAGGACAGTAAACAAAACTTAAAATTCTTTCAAACACTAATACTACCACAAATTGCTAACACTAGATGGAGCTACAAACCGAACAAATGAATGACGTCACAAGATGGCTTCAACACTGATGTAAACAAATATTTGTAAGTAATACCGTTACAACTGAGAAATAAAAATATGAAGGAAACAAGTCTAAAGTTCTATTAAACAACGATAGGCCCTACACTATTATATACATACGAGACACGGGTCATTACGAAGAAAATGAAAAGCCGATTGCAAAGTGCAGAGATGGACACTTTTAGGGAAAAAATCCTGCACAAGGTTCGACCAAATACGAAATGAAGATACAAGGTGAGCCAAAAAACTACGAACCCACTGCGCGGTGTTTTTCCTGTCCGGGTCTTCGTCGCTCGCTGCCATCTACCGTTATCATAGAAAGGTGCGGATGAAACCATACAACATTTTTACTTTCTCTACTACGTATAGTAAGTAGGGGAAGTATTGTATTCCACCCAAAAATTAGATACCGAGATTTCTCCTGAAATACATGTTTTGAGAGCCCCTGAATCCAAGAAAAAGCATTTTTGGAAACATGTCCGTGTGTGTGTCTACCTGTGTGTGTCTGTGTGTCTGTGAACAACATAACTCAGAAACGAATAGTCGGATAAACACCAAACTTGGTATTTAGGTACAGTATCTTCCAGAGATGCGACACAAAGGTTTTCAAGAAAATCCCCCCACCCCAGATTACCCTTTACATGGAACATTTTTCGAAAATTTTAATTTTCTCAAAAACGGCTCTAACGATTTTGATTAAAATATCACATGTTTAAGATATTTTCATGACAAATGAAATGTATATCTCGAATTTTCTGGGAATGTCTCCAAAAGTATTCTTCAACGTGAATGACTTTTACATAACTGATAAACCATAAGAGATAGACAAAATTTTAATGCACAAAAATTGTAGATCGCGTTAAAATAAATAATTTATGTCATATACATTTTTTTGTTGAGTGAACCATTTTCGAGATATTGCTTGTTATTGTCTTAAATTTTCCAAAACTTATACTTTTTCTCAAATTCGTTATTCGTTTTTTACTTTCTCTACTACGTATAGTAAGTAGGGGGAGTATTGTATTCCACCCAAAATTTCGATACCGAGATTTCACCGGAAATACATGTTTTGAGACCCCCTGAATCCAAAAAAAGCATTTGTGGAAACATGTCCGTGTGTGTGTGTCTGTGTGTCTGTGAACAGCATAACTCAAAAACGAACAGTCGGATAAACACCAAACTTGGTATTTAGGTTCAGTATCTTCCAGAGATGCGACACGAAGGTTTTCAAGAAAATCCCCTACCCAAGAGCACCCTTTACATGGAACATTTTTCGAAAATTTTAACTTCCTCAAAAATGGCTCTAACGATTTTGATTAAAATATCATATGGTTAAGGTATTATCATGACAAATGAAATGTATATCTCGAATTTTCTGTGAATGTCTCCAAAAGTGTTCTTCATTCTGAACGACTTTTGCATAACTGGTAAACTATAAGAGATAGACAAACTTTTACTGCACAAAAAATGTAGACCGCGTTAAAATACACAATTTATGTAATATACATTTTTTGTTGTTGAGTGAACCGTTTTCGAGATATTGCTTGTTATTCCCTTAAATGTTCCAATACTTATACTTTTTCTCAAATTCGTTATTCATTTTTTTTATGTCCTGGGCATGCAAAGAGAATGGAATGCGCCACATAGCAACCAACGCTTAAAATATTTGACTATCACTTAAAACCTACCATATTCCCCTTGCATCTACAGGAAAATTAGCAATAAGATTGACATCTCGATATCTCGATTAGCATGAAGCATATGGTGAATAATCGTTTGTAAAAATAGTTTTTACAAGAGTAGAGAAAGTCATGTGAGTGTAACACATCAGATTTTTTTATGTCCTGGACATGCAAAGAGAATGGAATGCTCCGCATAGCAACCAGCGCTTAAAAGATTTGACTATCGCTTAAAGCCTACCATATTCCCCTTGCATCTACAAGAAAATTAGCAATAAGATTGATATCTCGATTAACATGAAGCATATGGAGAACAAGCGTTTGGAAAAATAGTTTGTACAAGAGTAGGTAAAGTCATGTGGGTGTAACACATCAGATTTTTAAAACTACTTTTAAAAGTGTTGTAAGGTTTCATCCGCATGATAGCGGTAGACGGCAACGAGCGCCGAGGACACGGACAGGAAAAACGCCGCGCAGGCGGTTCATAGTTTTTTGCCTCTCCCTATATAGGAACATCGTTTAATATATACTCAATAAATAGTAAGTTAAAAATATCAATGAATGGCTGCAACATATGCAAAGAATGTCACATAAGATTGACTAAGGCTGCGTTCCACTATCAACCAAATGGAAGAAGAGATGACAGCCGACTAAGGTAGAGGAGAGGGGTTGCAAAGTGCGAGACGGAACGGGCATTGCACCCGTCATGAAGCGGAGGAGGAGAAGAAGAAGAATAAGCTCTTGCATCACACATACAAAAGCATTACCCGAGGTGTGGTATGTGGACGTACAGTCATTAGTGCCATGGAAACTGATGCGATGAAGAGGATGCTGATTGACCTGAATTCCTCTAACGCGACTTAAGTGAACGATAATTACATTACGATAATAAACATTTAGCCTAACGCGGCATACGTACAGTATGTTAAGAATTTGCGTGTGCAAGCTGAATGTTGGGTGGGAGGGGAATGGGAAAGGAGAGAATAATCGTCTGTAAACTTGGCAATATTCTTGGCAGATGAACAATCAGGACTTGATACTAAAGAACCCAAGACAGTAACAATAAACCAAGAGTACCTAGCTGTTGCAATTATGCGTAAGTACTGGTAGACGTAACTGTAATTATTTTGGAATTATTATTTCCCACGTAGTATTCCCATCTACAGCAGGAACGATGGATTTGTGCCGGTGAAGACTGGGTGCGCAATCGTTTAGAGCCCAGTTGCCGAGCCTATATTCTCGGTCATGCGCAGTATACTGAAATGGCCAGTATCGTGGAGAGCTTTGACCGTGCAACACCAGTCTTCTACCGCTTCGGTGCCAGCACGTTAAGTTTTAGTTTTAGTTTTACAAGTTTTAGAAAGTGATTGTTAATCGCATTCGTGATTAGTGTTGTGTGTATGTGTGTGCGGGTGTATATGTATTTGCTTATTTAGACTAAAATGCCTCCCATTCAAAGCAAACTTGGTGGAAAAACACTGCACAGCCAAACACGTGAAGTTGTTAATAACGTCCATTTCTTCATGAAACGGGAAGCAGCTCCTGGCGATATTCTAATTCCATTGAAGAAAGTGCAAGAGAGGGTGAGTGCAGCAACAAAAGTATCTGAGAGGAAAATACGTAAAATAATTAAAGAAGGGGGAACATGTGAGGAACAGGGAACCTCCTTTGGGACACCTTGAAAGGTACATCGTGTACCAAAATGGATCACAGACATTGATGACTTTGATAGGTGTGTGATTCGGCAAACAATTTACAATTTTTATATTCACGAGAAAACCGTGCCCACTGTCAGAAATCTGCTCCTGAAGCTTAAGGATTCCATTAACTTTAAAGGGGGAAGCACTAGTTTAAATATTATCTTACATGACATGGGTTTCACGTCGAAGAAAACAAGGAACAATAAGGTCTTGTTACAGGAAAGACATGAGATAAGAGATTCGCGCGTGTCATATTTGGGCCGACATAAAACAATGGGTAGCAGGTCGTAACACATTTAAATTACAGGATGTCATGAACTTGTGTGAGCCACGGGTTGCAGATATCAGTGAAGAAAAGTGGAAAAATGTGTGCCTGCACGTTCAAAAAATTGAAAATGATTACATTGAAAAAGAAGGAATCTTTGAAAATGTAATAGAGAGCTTTATAGTGCAAGTATCAGGAGACAGTGACAGTAGTGAAGGTGAGGAAACAGAAGAAGAGGAAGAACAACGATAGTGATATAGTAATGACGATAGTGAGCTGTCAGGTGTTGAATATTTGCCAGATGATTAGATACCTCATTGATAAAACTGTGTGTGCGTGTTGGAAAAAAGAGAAACGAGCTGTACCACAATATTTAAAATGGTTTATATTAGCCTGGTGTTCTGTGAGGAGTGCAATACATTGTTCACTCGCCCTTAGCAGCCGTCATTCTAGGAATGAACAACAATACGGTGAGTCACATGATAGTATACTACTTAGTTATTCTTTTGCCGGTTTATTTTCCCGGGTTTTCTGTTTTACTGTTTGTTTACCGTTTCCATACACCACATTTACAGAGAGCTGCCTGGCGTTAAACATAGACTCGCTTCAGTGCGCGAGGAAACAAGGTCACCGGCACAGAACCATCGTTTCTGCTGTAATTTTCCCACCTAATTTAAACCAGGGTGTGATAAGGTAGGTCGTCCTCAGCATTCAAGGCTTCATGATAGCTTTGCCTTACTATGAAGTTTTGGACAAAAGGAAGCCTAATACAGGCAATAAACTGGTTTATTGGAGAAAACAAAACTATAAGCAGGGGCAATTTGATATTCAGAATTTCAGGAAGGCTGAGCTTTACAGCCTTAATGAAGGCATCATTCCTGTGGTCACCAAAATCTATGTGTCACTTGTTCTGTTAGGCGATAAAGCTTCGGCAATCAGCGATATGGAAAGTCCCCATGACAGTTAACAAATTCAACTATAATACTTCTCTTAAGTAATCAATATTAGCATCCAAATTTATGGTGTTATGCTTTACCTTTGAGCCCAGTTTATTGTTTAAAGAGGTGCAGTCGTCAGGTAGTGCTGACACCAAGTCGAGCGTTTCAAACTCTTGTCCGGTGGGATCGTGGTCAAAAGCCAGAACCGTTCCAAACGTGAATAGCTGGCGGATTAATGCTCTGCTACACTCGATGTTTCAAAAAGATCATGATCACTAAACCGTTTAAGCGAGTTTGAGGTCGTTTGTTATCATTTTGTGGACCGACCGAAATTAAGCTGACCGCAATGAGCCCATTGTCTTGCACTTGACTTGCTTTGCTTTCAAACGCAGATGGTTTTGTGAAACATCACTAAACGCTCTGGCAGCAATGACTGTAATACTCTGACATTCACATTTGGCTGAGCAAGTTCCACTCAACTTTTGTAGCATTTTGCTGCCCAGCCAAAGCAAATATGTTGCCTGTGATCAGAGACAGAAACGTTCATTCTTTTGTCAACAAAATAAATTGTAATTATTAAAAACAAACCGAACACCTAGTTAAAAGTCCAGGGATACACGCACACACACCTACTGTCTTTTTATTGACAACACTAGCAGTTTTACATTCTCTAACATCTACCTATAATAGGTAGAGGAAGTATTGTATTCAATCCAACAATTCGACGTCGAGAATTAAACGAAAGCACACGTTTTGAGAGCTTGAAAAAAATCTGATGTGATTACACTCACATGGCTTTCTCTACTCTTGTAAAACTATTTTTACAAACTCTTATTCTCCATCTATTTCATATTAATCGAGATAAACATTTGCAGAAACGATCTTTTGACATGCAAAGAGAATTACATTTTACACACAGCGACCAGTTCTAAAAATATTGACTATCGCTTGTTCCCCTTGTTTTGTAATTGCAAAGGCAATACACAAATACAGTAGCCTTTAAGCATAGACATATATCTTAATCTCTGGAAGATATTGAACCTAAATACCAAGTTTGGTGTTTATCCGACTGTTCGTTTCTGAGTTATGCTGTTCACAGACACACAGACAGACACACACACGGACATGTTTCCAAATTTTTTTTTTTTTGGATTTAGGGTGTCTCAAAACACATATTTCCGGTGAAATCTCGGTATCGAATTTTTGGGTGGAATACAATACTTCCCCTACTTACTATACGTAGTAGAGAAAGTAAAAATATTCTGATGTGTTACATATGACCTTTTCTACCCAATCTTCAACAAACTATTCTTACATTCTATCTGCTTCATGTTAATCGAAATAAATATTTGTATAAATTGTTTTAATGCATATCTCCTTGTAGTTACAAGGGGTTGGGGGAATACACTAGACTTTAAGCGATAGTCAAATCTTTCAAGAGCGGATCGCTATTTGATGGTTTTGAAATTCTGTTCTCTTTGCGTGGCCAAGAGAAAAGTGTAGGGTATTTGAAAAGTCGAACCAATTACAAACAATATCTGGAAGTGGTTAGCGCCGCAACAATTTTGTTTGACATAAATTGTGTGCTTTAACGAGATCTAAAGCTTTACTTTCTCTACTATGTATAGTAAATTGGGAAAGTACTGCACTCCATCCAAAAATTTGATACCGAGATTTCATCGAAAATACATATTTTGAGACCCCCTGAATCCAAAAATATCATTTTTAGAGAAAGGTCCCTGTATGTGTCTGTGTGTCTATGAACAGCATAACTCAAAAACGAAAAGTCGGATAAATACCAAACTTAGTATTTACGTTCAATATTTTTAAAAGATGCAACACGAAGATTTTTAAAGAAAATGCTCCTACCACAGACTACCCTTTACATGAAACATTTTTAGAAAATGTTGATTTTCTCAAAATTGACTCTAACGATTTTGATTAAAATATCATATGTTTAAGATATTTTTATGGCAAATGAAATGTGTATCTTGAATTTCTGGGAATTTCCCCAAAAGTCCTCTTTATTCTGAACGTCTTTTGCATAACTGGTAAAGCGTAAGAGATGCACAAAGTTTTGCTATGCAAAATAATCTGATGTGTTACACTCACATGACTTTCTCTACTCTTGTACAAACTATTTTTACAAACGCTTATTCTCCATATGCTTCATGTTAATCGAGATATCGAGATGTTAATCTTATTGCTAATTTTCTTGTAGATGCAAGGGGAATTGCTAGGCTTTAAACGATAGTCAAATATTTTAAGAGCTGGTTGCTATGTGGAGCATTCCATTCTCTTTGCATTACCAGTACAAGAAAAATGAATAAGGAATTTGAGAAAAAGTATAATTATTGGAATATTTAAGGGAATAACAAGCAATATCTCGAAAATGGTTCACTCAACAAAAAATGTATATGGCATAAATTGTGTATTTTAACGCGATCTACATTTTTTGTGTAGTAAAATTTTGTCTATCTCTTATGGTTTACCAGTTATGCAAAAGTCGTTCACAATGAAGAATACTTTTGGAGACATTCCCAGAAAATTTGAGATATACATTTAATTTGTCATGAAAATATCTTAAACATATGATATTTTAATCAAAATCGTTAGAGCCGTTTTTGAGAAAATTAAAATTTTCGAAAAATGTTCCATGTAAAGGGTAATTTGGGGTCGAGGGATTTTCTTGAAAATCTTTGTGTGGCATCTCTGGAAGATACTGAACCTAAATACCAAGTTTGGCGTTTATCCGACTGTTCGTTTCTGAGTTATGCTGTTCACACAGACACACACACGTATATGTTTCCAAAAATGCCGTTTTTATGTCGTAAGACTTTGTGTATCTCTTGCAGATTATCGGTTACCAAGTCATTCAGAGTGAAGAGGAATGAGAGGATATTCAGGATATACATTTCACTTGTCACTAAAAGATCTTAAACATATGGTATTTTAATCAAAATCATTAGACCATTTTTGAGAAAATTAATACATTTGAAAAATATTCCATGTAAAGGGTAGTTTGGGGTGGAGGGTGTTGCACCCTTGGAAAATGCTGAGCTTAATACAAAGTTTGGTACCACGGACCTTTTTCTAAAAATGCTTTTTTGAGTTCAGGGACCTCAAAACATGTATTCCCGTTGAAATCCCGGTTAGAATATTCGGTTGAAATACAATACTTCCTCTACTTACTGTAAACACGTGGTAGAGAAAGTAAAAACATTATATGTTTTTGGAAAAAGCCCATACTCAAAAACGAGAAGTTATACCTATATAGGTAAATATCAAAGTTCGTATCTATTCGAATTGTCATTCTTGAGCTATGCGGTTCGCGCACGACCGACACGGGTAGGTAGGAGCAGTAGCAAACGGGAGGTCTGCGGTTCAAATACCGCCAGAGCCGTCCTCCCTGACTGAGGCTTTCTTTTCCAAGTTTTTTCAGTCCATATAATTGGCAAATGCCCGGTAGGTACTCTAAACTTAGGCCTGGAACGTTTCTTTCATATATTTAAGCTTGGATGCGTTATTAAATTAATTTCATATTGAAGATTAATGCTTTGGAATAATCGTTTCTTCGAATAAAAATATTAATACCAAGAACTAAACGTGAATAATAACACAATTACAATAAGCAGAGTAACGGAAACTTTCAGGGATTATCAAGTGTGCGAGACTGAGGCAGTAAACCTTCCTTCTGGTAGCCAAGGGCCCTGTTCTATAAGCGCGCGAGAACATCGCGTAAAAAGAAATGTTAGCCCTTTCGGTGAACAAAGAACATGGATGTGTTTATATTAAATAATAGCGATGTATCTGTTTCAGAACACGTTTATTTCCCTTCAGTGGATTAGTTCATGCAAACATTTTCATTCGTTTGTTTTGAATTAACATGAATTGAGTTGGACAATGGGCATTGTTAGATACACCCACGGTAATTACTTTAACAAGATGAGTATTAAGTTACGTGCACCGCTATTGTAACATGTAATTAGCATTAATTAAAGCCCGATTTTATTTTCCTGGTAGTTCATTATGGGAAGCGTAAACACAATACTAGCTGTTATAATGTTTCAGTACACTCTTACCTGTTTATGCCAAAGCATACTTTTTTTAATTCCATATACGAGGGCTGTCACAGAAGTATGCGATCTAACAAAAAAAGCACAAAATTTTGGTAAAAACATCTTTATTTCCCTACCTAGTCTCCTTTCAGCTCGATACACTTTTCCCAGCGATGTTCAATTGCTTCGATACTCTGTTTATAGTAAGAACCGTCGAGTTCTGCAAAAAGCCATCAACTGCAGACTCCACCTCTTCATTCTTATTAAATCTGTTACCACCAAGCCATTTCTTCATATTTGGAAACAGAAAATAATCAGAGGGGGCTATGTCTGGCGAATAGGGTGCATGAGAAAGCAATTCGAACTTTAACTCATTGATTTTGGCCATGGCGATAATGGATGTGTGAACTGGTGCATTATCTTGATGAAACAAAACTTCTTTTTTGCTAAATGCGGCCGTTTTTGCTTCATTTCATCATTCAAACGCTGCAATAAGTTCGCCTAATACTTGCCATTGATTGCTTTCCCTTTTCGAAGATAATTAATGAAAATTATTCCATGCGCATCCCAAAAAACTGACGCCATGACCTTGCATGCAGATGGAGCTATCTTCGGCTCCTTGGAGCCGAATCTCCCCTTTCAATCCATTGCTTTGACTGTTCCTTCGTATCAGGTGTGAAGTGATGGATCCATGTTTCACCCATGGTTATGAATCGACGCAAAAACTCGGCTTTATTGCAGCGAAACATCGCCAAACACTCGACTGAAACATCCTCATGACGCTGCTTTTGTTCCATTGTGAGTAAACGCGACACCCATCTTGCGTACAGCTTTCTCATGTCTAAATTTTCAGTTAGTATGCGATGTACAGCACTTTTTGAAATACCTACGATGTCTGCTAGCTCGCGCATTTTCAGTCGACGGTCATCCAATACCATTTTGTGGATTTTCCTCACAATTTCTGGCGTGGTCACCTCATTTGGTCGACCACTGCGATGTTCGTCTTGGCAGTTCGTACGGCCTTGCTTAAACTCTGCCACCCCAATATTTTACTGCTGTAAACGAAGGAGCAAATTCCCCCAGAGTAGAATCTAGCGGAGCTTTAATATTAGTTGGACCAAGACCTTTCAAATGGAAGTATTTTATCACATAACGATGTCCAGTTTTATCCACGTTTACAAACTTTCTGAGAGCGTTCACTATTGACGGCTGCCAAACAATTACTAACCGACGTAGCATCGTCAAACTTTAAACTTAAGCTTTACAACGTTGGTACTTTCTACTTCAGTAATTTCTTTGAAACAACAACCGTTAGGTCTGATACTTCTGGGACTGCCCTTGTGTATGCCGCCTTTAATATCTAAGGTCATATCGGTGTATATGCCTTTGGAACAATTTCTCATCGGCAATGAAGTTCACTGGTTTGCTGTGGTGTATACTACTTTCCCTATACGTAGAGTAAGTAGGGGAAGTATTGCATTCCACCCAAAAATTCGACACATATTTCACCGGAATAAAAAAATAACATTTTAAGAAAAGTGTGTGTGTGTGTGTGTGTGTGTGTCTGTGTGTCTGTGACCAGCATAACTCAAAACAAAAAGTCGGATAAATAAGAAACTTGGTATTTAGGTTCAGTATCTTTTAAAGATACGACACGAAGATTTTCAAGAAAATTCCCCACCCCAAACACTCTTTACATGGGACATTTTTGGAAAATTTTGTTTTTCTCAAAGATGGCTCTAAGGATTTTGATTAAAATATAATACGTTTAAGACATTTGTATGGAAAACGAAATGTATATATTGAATTTTTTGAGAATGTCCACAAAGTCCTGTTTATTGTGAATGGCTTTTGCATAACTGGTAAACCGTAAGAGATAGATAAAATGTTTGTACACAAAAAAATGTAGATCTCATTAAAACACAAAATTTATGTCCTATACATTTTCATTTTTTTTGTCGGGTAAACCATTTCCGAGGTATTCCTTGTTATTTTTTTTTTAATTTTCCATTACTTACGCGTTTCTCAAATGGGAATGTCCTGGACATGCAAAGAGAATGGAATGCTCCACATAGCAACCAACTCTTAAAAGATTTGACTATCGCTTAAAGCCTACCATATTCCCGTTGCACCTACATAAAATTGGCAATAGGACTTAACATCTTGATATCTCGATTAACATGAAGTAGGCGGAGAATAAGCGTTTGTAAAAATTGTTTGTACAAGAGTAGAGAAAGCCATGTGAGTGCTACACATAAGATTTTTTGGATTTGTTTACGGGGGTTTTCTTTATAAACATTATATTCTCACACATTTACACCCTCACTCATACTTCTAGACCCTAGGGAGGATGGAGAATAATTATAGATAAAGAAAAACTCCCATCCTCCAGCCAGGAACTAAACTCGGCACCTTTGGATTTGGAAGAGCATGCTAACGCCTAACCACAGAGGCAGTATTTTTGCATTCTCTGCTGCTTACTTATAGTAAGTATTGCATTCCATCCAAAAACTCTTTATCGAGTTTTACTGAAAATGCATGTCTTAAAGTCCCTGAATAAAACAATTGGAAAAAGGTCTGTGCGTGTGTGTGTGTGTGTGTGTGTGTGTGTGTGTGTGTGTGTGTGAACAGCACAACTCCAAAACGAGAAGTCTAAACGAAAAAACTATCAAAATTGGTATTTAAGTTCTTGATATTCTTTCAAGGATGGGACACGAAGATTTTCAAGCAAATCCCCTTACCCCAAGCTACTCTTTACGTGAAAAAGTGTATGTTATGTTTTATTTTCTCGAAAATGGTCTAATGGTTCTGTTTAAAATACTATATGTTTAAAATATTTGCATGTAAAATAAATTTTATATCTTGAATTTTTTGGAATTAGCTTGTGAAATCCTCTTTTGGTAAATCATATTTTTATAATTGGTAAAGAATAAGCGATAGGCAACCTCTTACTACAAAAAATCTATATCTCGTTAAAGCACACAATTTATATCAAATAAAATTCCTTGTGGCATTAACCATTTTCTAGATATTTCTTGTTATTTGTTTGAATTTACAAATAATTAGTTTTTTTGTCGTAATCTTGTAATTATTGACAGTAAGGTAAAATAATGAAATAAAGAAATGATAGTAAGGTAAAGAAATAATTGCAATAAATAGTAAATCAATGTATAATATAATAAGCCTAAGGTGAAAGATTTATCCGGAAGAAAAGGTCATTAGCAAACCATGATAAACACTCATTAGTAGCAACCGACTAGCGTTTGTATAATAGCTCCTGGACTGCAGTAGAGATTGTGTTCAGTACGTTTGCAAAGTCACGTAGACAGGAATTCTATAAATTAGAAAGGGGAATGAAATTCTGAGATTCGGAGAGGTTCCGCATAGAAAGTGTCAGATACGCATACCTAAAGTTTTAAGATTGGACCGCAAGAGAAGGACGTTGGTAGGGGTAGCGATGGGTAGCCGGAAGTTAAGTTAAGAAACGGTCGTGAATTCTAGATCAGAGTCATTTATTTACTTCTTCTGTGGCTTACACGTGTGATGACCCTTGCGAGTGAGAGTTTCATTTTAAATAGTATAGCGCATAGTGACACGCTTGAGTGAGAAAGATTTAGGGGCTATTGAAAGGGATGTTTATACCGAGGGTGACTGTTAATTAACTATAGGAGTATTCAAATAACTATTTAGTTTTTGTGTCATAATGTTTTCTAAAATTGTACTAATTTAATAAATTAAAAATGGCTGGTTTTTGTTGTATTGCTGTGGCAAATCCTTTACGCCCATGCAGCTTAAAAGGTCCTAAAAGCCCGTGAGGATGTTAGTAATTCTATAACATATCTCATATTCAGCCAGTAAATGGTCAGTAAGAAACAAGTCCTCATAAAGATTATAAAATGCCTGCCTTTTTCATGCTGCAAGGTCTGATTTGCTGAAAGTCGAAGACGCGTCAATGCGGGTTCGAATCCTTGAAAGTCTTTTTTGTTTTAATAAATCTATATTAAAACAAGCAAGGTATAAAAATTTAACAAAATCTTGGGATTTGTTTGTTTACTGTGTTTTTACTTTTTCTACTACGTATAGTAAGTAGGGAAAGTATTGTATTCCACCCAAAAATTCAATACCGAGATTTCACTGGAAATACATGTTTTGAGACCCCCTGAATCAAAAAAAGAATTTTTGGAAACATGTCCGTGTGTGTGTCTGTGTGTGTCTGTGAACAGCATAACACAGAAACCAACAGTCGGATAAACACCAAACATGGTATTTAGGTTCAGTATCTTCCAGAGATGCGACACGAAGGTTTTCAAGAAAATCCCCCCACCCCAGATTACCCTTTACGTGGAACATTTTTCGAAAATTTTAATCTTCTCAGAAATGGCTCTAACGATTTTGATTAAAATATCATATGTTTAAGATATTTTCATGACAAATGAAATGTATATCTCGAATTTTCTGGGAATGTTTCCAAACGTATTCTTCATTGTGAACGACATTTGCATAACTGGTAAACCATAAGAGATATACAAAAGTTTAATACACAATTTATGTCATATACACTTTTTTTGTTGAGTGAACCATTTTCGAGATATTGCTTGTTATTCCCTTAAATTTTCCAATACTTATACTTTTTCTCAAACACGTTATTCAATTTTGTTTGTCCTGGTAATGCAAAGAAAATGGAATAGTCCACATAGCAACCAGCTCTTAAAACACTTGACTATAGCTTAAAGCCTACCAATTCCCCTTGCATCTAAAAGAAAATTAGCAATAAGATTAACATCTCGATATCTCGATTAACATGAAGCATATGGAGAATAATCGTTTGCAAAAATAGTTTGTACAATAGTAGAGAAAGTCATGTGAGTGTAAACCATCAGATTTTTGCTCCTATTTACTTTCTGTGTTTATTTCTCAGTATTTTGCATGCCACTTCCTACGTTTAATCTATTAATCTAATAAACTCGCATTTAACGTAATTAAAATTCTAATCTCTTTTGGCGAAATGTCCTATCAACAAGTTTATCTGCAGAGAGAATGTCTGAAGTATTTATACTCCGCGGAGACTTGAACACGTGACCCATAAAATACAGGTGTCGCCTTTACTCTTAATGAGAATATTCAAATGAGTTTGCAAGTGGAGTGGGATCGATGGTTGGTAAACGTCACTTCCACGTGCAACGGGCGAGGTTGGTAATTGTGTTCCTGACTTGCCCGCCGTTTGTTTTGTTGCATTATCATGTGCCATTGAGGCAGATTATTATTCAATATACAAATACGGCACTCTCTCGTGTTTAACGGGAAACAAAGTTAATGAGAGCAAATATTGTGTCGCTCTATTTGTATTGCATCCAAACTAACGAACAATAACATCACGGGGCGCAAACTTTAGCAAAGCATCGATACATCACTTTGTGCTTTGCTTAACGATCTATTTCTTTAAAGAAAAAGTCTGATGTGTTACATTCACATGTCTTTCTCTACTCACTGTTCTACAAAAGCTTATCTATCAGTATAGCTACTTCTTATAACCTAGATAAACTTTCCTTACACATTTACATATTTCGTTGTAGCATACAGTAAGCGATACAGAGATTTTTACTTTCTATACTACGTATAGTAAGTAGGGGAAGTATTGTATTCCAACCAAAAATTCGATGTCGAGATTTCACTGAAAATATATTGTTACAGACTGGGATGAGAGCCAAAAGCTTTCCAGCTAAAATATTAAGTTTTAATTACCCCAGCATGCACATTAGGAGACGCTGCAGAGACAGCGAGAGGGCCAGAACTTTGAACATCACATTCCAGTGCAGGCGTGGGAGATATATAACAAAATACAAGAATTAGGCGTGGGATATTTATAACAAAATACACAGAATTCACATTAATCACATTAACTGTGGTTTATTCAATAAAACACGGTGCCACTACATCGCACACAAAAGAGAATAAAGAAAGAGAAAGAGGGGAGATGCTACACATATGAACTATATTCACACTTTTCACATACAACCGCACTCACTCGACTCTCAGAAAATAGTGACGTTAACACCTATTTCCCCTCTCCAATACTCGCTAGACCCGCTAGCTCGGACTGAAGAGCGTCATGCCAAGCGAACTTCAAAACCCAAAGCCGAAAGGATTACCCCAACAATGCTGTCGTCAATACGATGCAATAATGTGTCTGGCATGGCAATAGCTACCAATTACCTAACACGCCACAATATGCTTTGAGCCCCCTAATAAAAAAAACATTTTTAGAATCAAAAAGGTGTCTGTGTGTGTCTATGAACAGCATAACTAAAAAACGAAAAGTCGGATAAGTACTAAACTTAAAATTTAAGTTCAGTATCTTCCAAGGATGCGATACGAAGATTTTAAAGAAAATCCTCCCCACCCCAACTACCCTGTACATGAAAATTTTTTCGAAAATTTTGATTTTCTAAAAAATGGTTCTAACAATTAAAATACCACATATGAATGATATAAATTTGACAAATTATGACAAATAAACTGTATATCTTGAATTTTCGGGGAATAACCTATGAAGTCCTGTTCCTTCGGAAGGAATTTTGTATAGTCTTAACTGGTAAACGTTAAACCTTAGGCGAAAATATAGTTCACAAAAAGTGTTGATGTCTTTAAAACACAGAATTTATTTCAACTAAGTGTTTTTGTTACATAAGCCATTTCTGAGATATCGTTATTAAGGTTCGAATTGTTCATTTCTTGGTCATACTTAAAGTCCTTTCAACATTCAGTAGTTTGTCGCGATTACATGGAATTTTTAGGCCAGCATATAGCGTCCAGTTCTTAAACATTTGACTATCGCTGCTCTCTTTGTGTCTATAACGAAATGTGTAATGTGGTTATTTCTGCAAACGTTTATTTGGATTGAAACGTAGTATATATACAAATAAGCTTTAGTAAGAATAGTTTGTGTACTCACCAGTAAAGGGGTAGAGAAAGACGCGTGAATATATCACCTCAGATTTTTAAAAAGCAGATCTCTATCTGATGGCTTTGAAATTCCATGCCCCTTCCTGACCACTAGTAAAAATGAATAGCGACTTACTATCTGAGAAAAGTGTAAGTATTTAAACATTTAAAACAATAATAAATAATACCTCGGAAGCGTTTAACGCCCCATAAAAATGTATTTGATATAAAAGGTATGCTTTAACGAGATCTACATTTTTGGTGCATTAAGATTGTTTATCTCCTGGGTTCACCAATTATACAAAAATCATTAAGAATGAAGAGGACTTCAAAGGCTATTTCCAGAAAAGTCATAGTATACATTTTAAAGCGCGCTCGCCTCTCACCAAGGCGGCCCGAGTTCGATCCCAGGGAACCACATGTGGGATTTGTGGGCAAAGTGGCGACTGGGTGGGTTTTCTCCAGGGCCATTCATTCCACCGATTGATCCATCTTCATTTTCCTTTCATCCCTTTCAACTTAATTTCACATATCTCCTTCCTCGCTCTCATACCAGGCTTCGGGCTGATTACCCAGTTCTCTATGACCTATAGTATGTCTGCTCTCCACAGGTGTCTGACTCCAGGCACCCGCTTGTAAGTCCTGGGTGGTGTAAGGCTGCTAACAAGGAGGTTAATCAGAGAACGAAGATAAAGATGTAAATATCTTAAACATAACCATAATAATCATAACCATATCAAGCATAACTGTTAACACTATTTTTGAGAAAATTAAATACTTCGAAAATGCTCCATGTAAATGTTAGTTTTGGGTGGGGGAATTTCTTGGAAATCTTCTGTCGTATCTTTGGAAGTCACTAAATTTAAAAAGTAAATTTGGTATTCCCCCTGCTTTGCGTTTTCGAGTTGCTGTTCGCAGACACCACACAGACCACACATACACACAACCCTTTTTTAAAACGCTTGTAAAGGCCTTTTCGTGTATTTCCGGTGAAATCTTAGCATCAAACTTTTGGATGGAATGCAATATATACTTCCTCTACCTACTAGGTAGGTGGTAGGGAAATTAATAACTATTTCACGTTTTCATTTAACGTAATGGGATAAAAAACAACATTATCCTTTAATTACACATTGTTAAGTTAGTACAATATAAATTCCTGTCTTTATTTATCGGTATAATGTGCACAGAATAATTTATTAAATCGTTAAATGACTAGTGACACCGTGCAGGCATTATGGTTTGTGGCTCACATTCGGAAGGCCATCGCTTCAAATTCAGGTTACTGGCCAATCTTACTGATTTCTCTTCGTGATTTTTCTCAGACGTCAGGTATATACCATGTTGAGTTTTCTGCCACAGAGAAAAAGAATTAGAAATGGAGACGATACAGGAAAGCGATTAGGCAACTGAGTCCATCTATCCGGCAATACGCTGCCTGTATACAGTGCTTTCAGGAATTATTCGTTTTCACTTTAAAAAATTATAGCAGGCCAAATTTACTGAGAGCCACTTTTAATATTGAGAAAGAACAAACAATATTAAAGCTAACGCATTCTGGTATTTGTCCAGATTTTTAATTTAGATATTTTTTAAAAATTGCAACAATTTTTCAACTTTTTCGTGTGTGGCGTTTACAAAATTATTTTACAAGTAAGTAGAAATAGAACAACTTGTGTGGTAGTGCTGGATTCAAACCCCCGGGGCCGACCAATCTGACGAAAGGTTTCTTTGCGCTTTTCCTCGGTCGCTAGGCCAAAGTTGGTTTTGATAATTTGATCCGGGGATTTTCCTATTATCTCTTTCATCACTGCATTTCATTTCCTTCTTCTTCACCGCCATACCAGGTGATAGGCTGATCACCCATCAGGATATGCTATGATCCAGAGTTTGCTTGCTCCTCGACAGGCTACTGACCCAAGGACTTGGCTTGTAAGTCCTACAAAGAGAGGGGTAACACGTTGAAGAAGAAGAAATTGTGTGATATATACTTGAAATTATTGCGGAGTGAATATATTTTGATTTAAGTACAGAAAAAAATAGCAAAACCAGATACTGTCAAAGTTTTAAATAAACTTCTTCATCATCGTACTCCACTACAGTGTAAATTAAATAAAGAGCATTTGTTTCCTCTCGTCGAGATTCAGCTAATTACATATACGTATATTTTATTGCAGTATTTCCTTTAAATAATTTTCAGCCCCGGTTCGGAAAAATTCGGCTGCAACCTCAATTCGGAAACTTCCAGCTAGTAATTGAGAAATTATGACAATTTTTTACGGAAGCTCATTATCTAAACTACACTTGATTTTGTACGGATTTCAACCGAGTTCGAAATTATCGACAAGCGTCCTTCAAATTTCTATGTATAAAAGCTCAACTCTGCAAATTCTTTTTACTACCTTTCTCTTTTTTACTTTCCCTACTACGTATAGTAAGTAGGGGAAGTATTGTATTCCACCCAAAAATTCTATACCGATATTTCACCGGAAATATACGTTTTGAGACCCCCTGAATCCAAAATATTTGATGTGTTACACTCACATGACTTTCTCTACTCCTGTACAAACTATTTTTACAAACTCTTATTCTCTGTCTATTTCTTATTAATCGAGATAAACATTTGCAGAAACGATCTTTTGACATGCAAAGAGAATTACATTTTACACATAGCGACCAGTTCTAAAAATATTTGACTATCGCTTAAGGCGTACTATGTTCCCCTTGTTTTGAATTTACAAGGGCAATATAGAAATACAGTAGCCTTTAAGCATATACATATCTCTTAATAGCTGTTTGCTAGGTGCAGCACCATTCTCAGCCACAGATTAATACTCTTTGCATATCCAAGACAAAAAATGAATAATGAATTCCCATTTGAGACATGCTTCCAAAAATATTTTTTTGAATTCAATGCACCTCAAAACATGTATTTCCGGTGAAATCTCGGTATCGAATTTTGGGTGGAATGCAATACTTCTCCTACTTACTATACGTAGTAGAGAAAGTAAAATTATTTTATTTTTTTTGCTGTACATAGTTTTTGTAAAATGATTATGATTTACTCAGTTTACAATATGAGTTCACGCATGGCCGTAATGTTTTAAGTGCACTGCATCTGGCAGTACTACAGTCCCCCCACCCCTCACCTCAAGTCGCACAATCTTGACCTTTCTTAACGCAGGTCGGTAAAAGTGAGTTAAGAGTAGATAAGAGCTGAAGAGCTAGGTGGAGTGAGCTGCAAACAATGACGAAGTATTGAGTAAAGAATCGATTACAGAACCCTTCAGATATCAGGACCAGTTAAAAACGATTTTAAGTAACTAGAAACTAGGATGCAGCACTAGAGATACAGTTGGAATTAATAGAAGTAAATCTGCTAGAAAAGTATCTCCAAATCTTGGTTCATTACATTATTGTTCTATGGGGATACGATAAATGTAATGTTTACCCCAAAAGAGAGGATTGTAAAAAATATGTAGAATGTTAGGGACTATTTGCCGAGTTGTTTTAGGGACATCAACAAATATTAAGTCTTTTATTTTTGCTACCACGCACATGGTAGGTAGAGAAGGTGTTGCATTCCACCCAAAGATTTCATCGGAAATACACGTTTTGAGGCCCTCGAATCCAAATAAGGCATTTTAAAGCTTGCCCGCGCGCGCTTCTGTATCTGTGAGCAGCATAGCTCAGAAATAAAAATTCGGAGAAATACCTAACCTGGTATATTTATGTTCAATATCTTCCAAGGATACGACACGAAGATTTTCAAGAAAATACCCACCCTAAACTACTCTTTACATGGAACATTTTACGAAACTTTTGAGTTTCTAAAAAACGGCTCTAACGATTTTGATTAAAATACCATATATTAAAGATACACTATGTGATCTGAAGTATCCGGACACCCCACAAATATACGCTTTTCATCTTAGGTGCATTTTGCTGCCACCTACTGCCTGGTACTCACTATCCGCGATCTCAGTAGTCATTAGACATCGTGACGCAGCAGAATGGGACGCTCCGTGGAACTCACGGACTTCGAACGTGGTCAGATGATTGGGTGTCACTTGTGTCAGAAGTCTGTACGCGAGATTTCCACACTCCTAAACATCCCTAGGTCCACTGTTTCTAATGTGATAGTGAAGTGGAGACGTGAAAGGATATGTACAGCACAAAAGCGTACAGGCCGAACTCTCTGTTGACTGACAGAGACCGCCGACATTTGAAGAGGGTTGTAAAGAGTAATAGGCAGACATCTATCCAGACCATCACACAGGAATTCCAAACTGCATCAGGATCCACTCCAAGAACTATGACAGGCGTGAGGTGAGAAACTTTGGATTCCATGGTCGAGCGGCTGCTCATAAGCCACACATCACGCAGGAAAATGCCAAACGACGCCTCGCTTGGCGTAAGGAGCGTCAACATTACACGATTGAACAGTGGCAAAACGTTGTGTGGAGTGACCAATCACGGTACACAATGTGGCGATACGATGGCAGGGTGTGGGTATGGCGAATGCCCGGTGAACGTCATCTGCCAGCGTGTGTAGTGCCAACAGTGAAATTCGGAGGTGGTGGTGTTATGGTGTGGTCGTGTTTTTCCTGGAGGGGGCTTGCACCCCTTGTTGTTTGGCGTGCCACGATCACAGCGCAGACCTACATTGATATTTTAAGCACCTTCTTGCTTCCCACTGTTGAAGAGCAATTCGGGGATGGCGATTGCATCTTTCAACACGATCGATCACCTGTTCATACTGCACGGGCTGTGGTGGAGTGGTTACACGACAATAACATGTAATGGCCTGCACAGAGTCCTGACTTGAATCCTATAGAACAACTTTTGGATATTTTGGAACGCCGACTTCGTGCCAGGCCTCGCCGACCTACATCGATACCTCTCCTCAGTTCCGCACTCCGTGAAGAATGGGCTGCCATTCCCCAAGAAACCTTCCAGCACCTGAATGAAAGTATGCCTGCGAGAGTGAACGCTGTCATCAAGGCTAAGGGTGGGCAAACACCATATTGACTTCCAGCATTACCGATGGAGGGCACCACGAATTTGTACGTCATTTTCAGCTAGGTGTCCGTATACTTTTGATAACGTAGTGTATATATATATGACAAATAAAATGTACATCATGCATTTTCTGGGAATACCTTTGAAGTCCTCTTGATTCTGAAGGAATTTTGTATAATCTTGTATAACCGGTAAAAGTTAAGCGATAGATAAAAACGCACTTCAGAAGAAATGTAGATCACTTTAAAATATACGATTTATTTCAAAAACGTTTTTGTGGCATTAGCCATTTCTGGAATATCTTTATTAATAGTTTGGATTGTTCATTATTGGTCATTCTCTTAAGTCCTTCCTCCGTGGTGTATTGTTTACCATGCTAGCTTCTAGTTTACGAGGTCGCGTGTTCAAACCCGGCGGAGGGCGATGGATTTTCTCGGGCGTAAAAATCCTTAGCATGGCTTTCCTCGGAAGGGAAGTAAAGCCGGTGGTCCCGTGTCGTAGATTTATGGCACGAAAAAGAACCTCAAGCCTGATAAAGAGGCCTCTGAGCAAAATTATCGGTCTTTCGCGCCCAATATAGAATGGGAGAGCGTCCACAAATAAAACTCAATTTAATTTAATTTTTAAGTCCTGTCAGCATTCAGTTGTTTCTCGTGATTGCATGGAAACTGTGGAATTTTAAGGCCAGCATATAGCATCCAGTTTTTAAACATTTGACTGTCGCCGTTCTCTTTGTATCTACAACGAAATATTTAATGTAGCTATTTCTACAAAGGTTTATTTGGTTTAAAATGTAGTAGATAGAAAAATAATATTTAGTAAGAATTATTTGTATACCCACTAATAAACGAGAGAGGGTAGAGAAGGTCATGTGAATGTATCACATAAGATATTTTAGGAACAAATACTCTCATGTTAATTGTTCTTTCACACATGGCGTATGTAGACATGCGTATGTAGTTGGAAAGATAGAATAAGACTGAAAACTTCAATGCCATAGTCGGGATATGAAATTGGATCTTCGGTTTATCATGCCGCTGCTCTAACCAGCTGAGCTACCATGACATTAAATTTTCCAACTGTGTCACATTTTTTCTAGTAATCTCCTCTTCATTCTGAATGACTTTCGTATTTTGATGCAATTATGGCTCTAGCTATCAATTAGATGGCGCCGACCGGCAGGCCGTTTGAAGGGATATGGGAGATAAGGGGTAGCGCTCTCGCCCAGCAGAAACACCAGAAGCGTATCAAGAGATAATTCGAATCTTCTGGAAGTTTCCGTTCTTCCCGTCTCCCGAATATTCTAGAGCTCTCTGGAAAATTCCAGCGGTTATATAAGCGAACGCGCTCGCGAGTCAGCCAGTTAGTCTGAAAGTTGGACAATGTGTTTCTGAAGCGACAAAAAGTGCTGTCCTACGAGTAGTATTGCGACGACTGTTGTGAGGTACAGTGAGTGCTGCTACTGTAGGAGATTAGAGGGGTCTTGTGTTCGACTCCCCAGCGAGTGAAGCGGAGGAAAGAAGAGGCTACTTTGCGCGTAGTTCATTACGTCTCTAAGTCGCGAGAACTAGTTAAGTGGCAGTGAAAAGTGGAGAAAGTCACAGTATAGGTGGTAACCCGTAAGAAATAGACAATACCTTACGCACAAAAAATGTAGAACTTGCTAAAGGATAAAATTTATATCAAATGAAAAGAGCTGGGAAATGAAAAGAGTACGCTGTTAAATTGATATGATGGATTAAGTGAGTAAAGTAATTCTAAAGGCCATGATAATCAATACATGCAGAAAAGAGATATATAACCTACAGCCGGATTGCCTGTAACTTGGTAGTGCTGTGTATAGTATACAATTAGAAAAATGTGATGTGTTACATACATATAACCTTCTGTACCCTCTATCGCTTATTAATGGGTAAACAAACTATTTATTTGGTAAATTTATTTTCCTATCTAATTCATTTTAATCCAGAGAAACCTTTCTAGAAATAGCTGCATTACACATTTCGTTATAGATGCAAAGGAAATAGCGATAGTCAAATGAACTGGACGCTGTACGCTGGCCTTAAAATTCCATACTCTTTCTATGCAATGTGAGAAACAACTGAAAATCGACAGACTTTAAAAGAATTGCTAGCTTGGACCATTAATAACGAATATCTCGGGAATGACCAATGTCACAAAAAGGCTATTTAAAATGAATTGCGTGTTTTAAACAGTGTTTTAAATAGTGTGGTGCGTTTTCGTCTATCGCTTAGCTTATACAGTATTATGCAAAATTCTTTCCGAATGACGAGGAATTCATAGGCTATTCCCAGAAAATTCAAGATACACATTTTATTTGAGGTGTAAATATATTTAATATGCGGTATTTTAATAAAAACCGTTAGAACCATTTTTGAGAAAATAAAAAATTTGAATTACTGTATGTAAACGGTAGTTTAAAGTAGAGTGATTTTCTTGAAAATCTTCGTGACACAACTTTGGAAGATACTGAACGTAAATACCAAGTTTGGTATATATCCGACTTTTCCTTTTTTGAGTTATGTTGTTTACAGACACACACACACACATACGCGGACCTTTTTCTAAAACTGCTTATGTTTATGTTCAGGAGGCCTCAAACCATATATTACCGGTGAAATCTCGACATCCAATTTTTGGGGAAAATACAATACTTTCGCTACTTACTATACATAGGAGAGAATAGAATAGTACTGACTGCGGAAGGGACTCGGAACCGATCCAGAGTGGATATTGTACCTAAGCCCCACGAGGGGACGATCCCGGGAGGAAGGATGAGGCGTGAGGAGACACCAGGCGGCCGGAGTCAGGGGAGACGGGTCCCTAAGTTTCCAGATAGACACCCCGAGAGACGAACAGGCAGACTGAGAACCCCACCTCACATAGGGGGTCCAATGCCCCTTAAGCCGAAAGCCGAGGGACGTAATGAGAAATGTTTGTTCTTGTCTTTATTGTCTACCCCACGTTTAGGCGCATACTTGAGAAAGTATTTGTTGCTGCTACGTATGGAAAGTCAGTTTGAAGATGTATTATATTTCAACTGTTGGGGAGTCGAACTTGTAGTAGTTGCAACCGCACGTATAGTGAACAGCTTCCGGTAGCCTTCACCCCAAATGTAGTTTCAGGTGGCCTTTGCCCCAAGTTTAAAAAATATTAACTTTGTAGTTTGACTGCTTCTTTAAATATTATACTTTTCTGTTTGCCTCGGCTGCGTCAGTATTTTTGTTAGAGACACGTTTCTCTTGGCAGGGTTTTGATGCGACAAGAAAGTAGGCTTACAGACTATTATTTTACTTCACTCCTTTTATTAATACTTGATACAATTTAAATAACACTTCACTAATATAGAGAGCTGTGAGATTATTTTTATTAATAAATTACACTTTTTTTAACACGCAAACTTATTTTTCGTCTTACACGAATACATATTAAATCTCTCGAGGACGCATTTGCATCCGGTTACAATCACGGTCTGCAGGCAACTGAGCTCTAAATTTGTAAAATTTTCTCCTGTTCAGTTTCTGATTGGCTAATCCCACTCCAATAGAATACCTTCATTTAACTAAAGCTTTTTCTGGTTGTTGATTGGCTATTTTATAAACTCTCACAAAACTTAAATTATTGTTGCTCCAATAATGACTAGTAGCATTTAAACTTTCAAATTCATTATTGCCTCAAGGTTACCTCATTGTTAGCAACTTTTAACCTATATTTCTCACAGCTCCTACATTATTAAATTACGTAATACATTCACATAACATTATTGGACGTGTTTACAATAACATAAGCATATGCAATGACTGTTACATACATTTTACAAATTATTACATATACATATTGCTTCAAGGCGGGCTGTTATTGAATTTACATATTATATGATTTTACTGCAATCATTTAAGTATTAAAAATACTGCTTCAGTAGTCACAAAGAGCATCCCTTTTCCCTGCCACGCTGCACGGAAAATCATCGTCGACGCTTCCGACCCTAAAAGAGATCAACGGAATGAATGAAATGGAGAATGGAACGAAATGGAGGAACAGCAAATGCGGGTGACAAAAGCAACCACTCCAGCATTCGCCTGACGATTCAGGAAAACCTTAAAAACAAAAAAAAAAAAAAAAAAAAACAGCATGGGTCAGAGTGGGCGGTCGCCGGGGATCTTCACCGGACCTCCCGAATGCGGGTCATAGACGTTGCCGCCTGAGCCATCCCACTCGGTTGCTTAATATAGATAAAGTAAAATTCACTTGCAGTGCTCAACCAGGCTGAGGAAACTCACTCATGAAAAACCAGTTACACTTCCTATCAACTTGGTTAGAAGAGCTACACAAAAATAATTAATTAGTCTAATTGCCAACTTACAAAAACAAAACAAAGAGCCTTTCTTCGCCTTTTATGAAATTCGGTTGTCGTACTGCAGAAGTAGCAGGTTTATGACGTGTGGTCGACCAGGTTAACTTCCGATTATTGTTGTTATTAGACTGGTGTTAATTAAACAATGAATGATTGTGACATAAACATAAATTACTGACCCCATCCAGTCGTTAAGGGCCATCCGCCGCGAGCCGATTGTTCGTCACATTAATATCCGGCCAGTAACCCTGCAATTTCCGTCACCGCATATCCTTTTGCCCACAAAATTCGAATTACCTTGTACACTTCAATCAGAGACCAAACGCATCATCGCCATATCTAACTGCACCACTTCGATTGTAAATTATGGACAGAGTGGCAGTAAGCGCTGTGTTTACTAATATCGTCCATCATTCGACGTAAAAATTGGCATTAGTCGGCTAACGCATTTGGGTCGAAATGGACTGCCGAGTTGAGATGCGTGAAGAATGATGTGGTGTATCCTCGATTCTGACGTACATAATCTATACCTAATCTAAACAAGTTAATTCAGTACACATCAGAAGCTAAATTCTTAGAAATATTTATAAACAAATCTTTAAATTGGAAATCACACATTCGCAACATTACAACAAAAATCTGATGTGTTACATTCACATGACTTTCTCTACTCTTGTACAAACTATTTTTACAGACTCTTATTCTCCATCTATTTCATATTAATCGAGATAAACATTTGCAGAAACGATCTTTTGACATGCAAAGAGAATTACATTTTTCACAGAGCGACCAGTTCTAAAAATACTTGACTATCGCTTAAGGCCTACTATGTTCCCCTTGTTTTGTATTTGCAAGGGCAATATCTGGAAGATACTGAACCTAAATACCAAGTTTGGTGTTTTTCCGACTGTTCGTTTCTGAGTTATGCTATTCACAGACACACACACGGACATGTTTCCAAAAATGCTTTTTTTGGATTCCGGGGGTCTCAAAACATATATTTCCGGTGAAATCTCGGTATCGAATTTTTGGGTGGAATACAATACTTCTCCTAGTTACTATACGTAGTAGAGAAAGTAAAAAAGGACAGCTTTTGTTTGTTCGCATATGAGCGGCGATTTTCCATTGTTAAGGAAGTCACATTAAACTTCTTAGCCAGTGGCTGTCTATAGTGATTTATAATTAAAATAAATTAAATATAATAACTTTGAACCACATAGACTACATTCTTCAAAATTGACACAACCCAGTCCTGGTAAGCGCATAATGGGTGACTATATTTCCAAAGTTTACGTTTAAAAATTAACCACCAAAGCATTTTAAAAGCTGGTTTTGAAACATTTGTAACCAGGCATTAACTCTGATGCAGAGGAATACAAGACGTGAAAGAAACACAAGTCCGCCTCTTACCCACGCAGAGAATTCGAACGTTGACAATGATATAAAATCGTTAGCAATGTTACTGTTATAAAATAAAAAGCAATACTGTAGCTCGGGGCTGTATTTGTGATAGCTGGGTCATATTTTCTGCTTTCATACGATGTTCAAAAGAATAATTTGATATTAAGAACAGGAGATACGATAGAAATTGTGAGTTTGATGAGAACTATGATAATAGATCGTTCTTAAAGAAAAGAAGCAGCTTATACCATGAACAGACTCAATGTCTTTTCATTATTCACAGAGAAATGAAGAGAGATAGAAAAGAAATGAATACATTGACTTATAGTTCTCTTCCCGCTTTGTTACAAATATTCATACAAAAGTTTTTTCTTCTTGTTAATCGAGATAAATGTTGCAGAACTGCTTTACTACATTTTTCATTGTAGGTATAGGAGGCTGAAGCGATAGTCAGTCTTTAAAAAGCAAGTGGCTGTGTAATGGCTTTGAAATTCCTACTCTTTACATGACGAGAGAATAGCAAATAGTGACCTAACGCTTCAAACAGAGTATAAAATGTTTTAAAAACCCATACAAATAACAAAGAATATCTCGGAAATTCTTAATGTCATACACATCTTTGATATAAATTGTGTGATTGAATCAGACATATATCCTTTTGTGTAGTAAGTGTTTGTCTAACCGAGAGAGGTGGCTCCGCGGTAACACCCTGCATTCAGGAGGTCCCGGGTTCGATTCCAGGCCACCGCCCACTCTGACCCATGGATTTTTAGGGGGTTTTCTCTGGTCGTCAGACGAATGCTAAAATGTTATTTTTTCAGCCCCCGAGTTTCCTGTCCCTCCATTTCGTTCCATTCATCATTTAATACATCCTTCACTCCGTTAGGTCTGTTTCAGGGTTGGGAGTGTCGGCGATGGTGTTTCGTGCGTGGCGTGACAGGGAAAAAGGATGCTCTCTGTGGAACTTTCTCCGTCCCTCGGCTTTTGACTTGTTGCTGGGACACACCCCTTCAGAGCAGTGTGTTGGACCCTCTGTGTGGGGCGGAGGTTCCCGGTCTGCTTGTTCCACTGTCGGGGCGTCTCAATGTGAAAACTGTAGGGACCCTGTCATTGCTGTGCCACCACTCCTGGTTCCGGCCGCTCGGTTTCTCGTCCCATCTCCTCCTTCCTCCTGGGGGCGCATAGGTACAATATGCTCACTGGAGCAGCGCCGAGACCCCTCCGATCATCAAGGAAAAACAAAATAAGTGTTTGTCTATATCCTACGGCTTACTATTTATACAAAATTGTGTAAAATCTATTCAGAATGCAGAGAACTTCACAGTTTATTCCAAGCAAATTCAAGATATGCATTTTATTATTCATGTAAATATCTTAAACATATAGCATTTGAATTAAAAGTGACGAAAAAGGTTGGTTGAGGCGGGGTATTTCTTGAAAATCTTTCTATCGCAACCTTGGAAGATACCTACTGAACTTAAGGTTTTATATTTACGAATACCTCATTATTTACTTATGCACACACACACAAACACATATATACGAAGTTTTTCAAGGTATCTCAAATCCTGTATTCCGGTGAAATCTCGATATTAATCTTTGGATGAAGTGCAGTACTTCTACGAGGGGCACTATTTATATTTTGAGCCTTGGCAACCCTGAATGCTGTAGGTGTCATCTGACGGTTTCAATGGAACTTTTGACATTTTTGACCATAATCTACTTCAAACATTTTATCAATAGAGCGTCATTTGTTTTGTTTACACTAACTTGAAAATTATGTGTGAACAAAAACATGAATTAACTCGTGAAAATGTTCGTGCAATGATTTATTACGACTTTAGACGTGGATTAACAACAGAAGAGTGCATCGATCAACTAACTTCCACATTTGGCGACGAAGCTCCATCCTTTGCCACTGTGAAACGTTGGTATAACGAGTTTAATCGTGGCCGCCGTTCGCTCAATGATGAAGTTCGTGAAAGTCGTCCAAAATCAGTTGTGCCAGAAAACATTGATGCTGTGCAAAAACTTATAATAAAAGATCGTCATACGACATATTGTGAGATTGAGGCAACCCTAGGCATTAGTTCCACCAGCATATAAAATATTGCATGATTATTTAGCCGTGTAAAAGGTTTGCTCTCGTTGGATCCCACATAATTTGACGCAATCTCAAAAAGATGCTCGTGTCGATTGGTGTACAAAAATGCTCAAGAAATACAATGGCGGTGCCTCAAAAGACGTATATAAGATTGTAATAGGTGACGAATCATGGATCTATGCGTATGAGCCGGAACGTAAACAGCAGTCGACTGTATGGGTGTTTCGAGATGAAGCAAATCCAACAAAAGTTGTTCGCACTCGAAGCACTTCGAAGCAAATGGTCGCCTGCTTTTTCAGCAAAACTGGCCATGTGGCAACAGTGCCTTTAGAGAAACATAAAACGGTCAATGTCGAATGGTACACAACCATTTGTTTGCCGGAAGTCTTCGGTGAAGTAAGGTAAACCAACAAGAACCGTAGGATCGTTCTTCACCAGGAAAATGCGAGCGCACACACATCTCGTCTAACAGTATTTGAAGGCTCAAAAATCGAATTGATGGGTCATCCGCCATACAGTCCTGATTTGGCACCCAATGACTTCTTTTTGTTCCCGAACATCAACAATAAAATGCGTGGACAAGGATTTTCGTTGGCAGAAGAAACCGTGGATACCTTCAAAAACCATGTTTTGGAGGTGTCTCAAGAGGACTGGAATAAATGTTTTGACAAATGGTTCAAACGGATGCAAAAGTGTATTGATCATAAAGGAGAATATTTTGAAAAACAGTAAAGCGGTTTTCAAACAGAAATTACTTTGTTTTAATTATTAGGCTCAGAATATAAATAGTGCCCCGCGTACTATAGATAAGTAGTAGAGAAAGTAAGAATCGGATGTGGACAGTCACACCAGTTACTCTACCAATTTAAAATATTACAAAAAGACGTAAATTGTCACTAATTTTTACAAGCGTTCAAAGTATCTGTCTTTCTGTGTATCACATGTACCCGTATTCTTCCTCTAACGCTGCCAATGTCCGTTAACATTTCGGCGCTGCACGTAGTGGTAGGCCTCTCGGATTCCTTTCCTTTCTTTCTTACTGCAAGCGGCACCACAGGCCGTGGACACTGATGATGTATTAAATGAAATATAATTTGGAAAGGAATTTTGGGGAGGAAACTTAGCAGATCTAAGTTTAAGGTACCTCCCGGGTATTTGACAGTTATAAGGGTTGAGGACAATCTGGAAAAACCTGTCATGGAGAACGGTCGTAGCGAGACTTGAACCTCAAACCTCCTGTCCGTGCCCATAACGACATCGATTATGCTTATCAGTATCTCTTAATAGACATGTCTTCCACCGGAAAGGAATTTTGGGAAGGAAACGTAGCAGACCTGGGTGCCTTCCGGACATTAGCCAGTTATGAGGGTTGAGGAAAATTTGGAAAATCTGGTCATGGAGAGCGGTCCTAGCGAGAATTGAAGCGTAGACCTCCCGTCAGTGCCTTTAACGACCTCGGCTATCCGTGTCAGTATCTCTTAATAGATATGTCTTCCAACCGACCCAAAAGATAGAAATCCAACGGATTAGAGTCTGGCGATCCGCTGGCCAGATCATAGGACCGCTTCTCTCAATCCATCCCCCAGGGAAGAGCCGATTGCCTGCTTGACGTGCCATAAAAGAGAAATGAGCTAGGAAAAAGTTTTTCTGTAGCCAAATTACTGCTCTTATTACCAATGGGACGTCTCCTAAGAGCTGGTTGAGGATGTTGTCCACGAAATCAGTGTACATGATATCATTAAGAGCACCTTCAAAGAAACCATGCCGATTTGGAGTTTTAAAGTGATACATCACTGACCCATTTCCAATTATGGTTGATTGATAAAATCAACCTCAAGTGAAAGTTCACAGCTGCTTTCTGTCTCGAAAATTTAATGCCGTATTTTCGGGCATAATTGACTGCTACGGGGGGGGGGTTATTTCGCCATGTATAAAATATTTATTACATTACATATTAAATAACCTGCTGATGGTTTTTGTCGTTTGTCTCTCTCTAAATCGAATTTCTTCCAATTTAATTCCAGCTGCACATTGCGTGTTACAATATCACGTGTGGTTTGTTTTTCGGAACAGCGGTTTCTCTTCCTTTGGTAAATTAAGTGCAAATGTAGTTTTATTTTCATTCAAATTCTTCAGGCACACACAGTAACCAGCTGGGAAGAGATTATTTATTAAAAAACGATGTCTGTTGCTTGTTGAGTTATTGCCGAAAGCAGTAACTTCACAATAAACGAGATGGTGTTCGCTGTTTGCCTCGGGGAAGACGCAATATTTCTCTTTTCGCGGTAATCAATTTCTATTCGTGCTATTTTAAATTCGTCAGAGGTCTCTCCAGGCAATTTTGTCGTTTTAAGCCGTTATCCATGGGCACACAGCAAAACACGTGATAATTTACAGACTTGTGGAAATGAAGTGCTAGAACTAAATATACAGGCATTCTTTTACCTACATCTTTTTACTTTCTCTACTACGTACAGTAAGTAGGGGAAGTATAGTATTCCACCCAAAAATTCGATACCGAGATTTCACCGTAAATACATGTTTTGAGACCCCCTGAATCCACAAAAAGCATTTTTGGAAACATGTCCGTGTGTGCGTGTCTGTGTGTGTGTCTGTCTGTAAACAGTATAACTCAGAAAACATGGTATTTAGGTTCAGTATCTTCCAGAGATGCGACACGTAGGTTTTCAAGAAAATCCCCCCACCCCAGGCTACCCTTTTACATGGAACATTTTTCGAAAATTTTAATTTTCTAAAAAATGGTTTTAACTATTTTGATTAAAATATCATATATTTAAGATATTTTCATGGCAAATAAAATGTATATCTCGAATTTTCTGGGAATGTTTCCAAAAGTATTCTTCATTGTGAACGACTTTTGCATAACTGGTAAACCATAAGAGATAGACAAATGTTTACTGCACAAAAAATGTAGATCGCGTTAAAATACACAATTTATGTCATATACACATTTTTTGTTGAGTGAACCATTTTCGAGATATTGCTTGTTATTCCCTTAAATTTTCCAATATTTATACTTTTTCTCAAATTCGTTATTCATTTCTTTTGTCCTGGTAGTGCAACGATAATGGAATGCTCCACATAGCAACCAGCTCTTAAAATATTTGGCTATCGGTTAAAACCTACCATATTCCCCTTGCACCTACAAGAAAATTAGCAATAAGATTCACGTCTCGATTAACATATGGAAAGCATATGGAGAATAAGCGTTTGTAAAAATAGTTTGTACAAGAGTAGAGAAAGTCATATGAGTGTAACACATCAGATTTTTTAGGTATTTTTCGAAAACAAAACGAAAGCTGCGTCCTCTTGCACGCATGAATACTACAGTTTGTGATGTGCGGGAAATAGTTATAATATTTTAATCGGAATATTTGTTTCTTTTCCTGGAATTGCGCGGGAGACTTTCTAAATCTCGAATGATGATTTAATTAATTTCATATACCCTTTCCCGTAATTTTTATGAAATGCACAATGTTCAATAATAGTAGATTATAATACAAGATGTAAAACCATTTTTAACACGTGTAGCATATACTATTTTTAGACAGCGTTCGTTGGAATTTGTAAAATATCAATAATATTATATTGATTCCTGAAACTAACAAATCACGTTTAGAATGCGGTTCTAAAAACAAAGGAAATGTCAAATGTTTTGTTCTTTTGTTCATTCGCTAGCAGTCAGTTTCAGTGAAATTATTTTCAACATGTTTTACCTTACACCAGGCAATTAAGCAATTAAATGCTGTATCATAGTGTTATTCTTTCTGCTGGTTCTGAAATTTCACCTGGCTCTTCCATTTCAGTTTCTTCTGAATTTATAATTCCCGCCATTTATTCTTTATGTAGGTTATACTAGGTAACACGATAACGTTTTTGATCAAAGAAAGCACAAGGCTACTAATATAAGGTATAAGTTAACTCCACAACCAATTGCAATAAAATGACGATTGGTATTGTGAACAGATATACGAAATGAGAAATAATCATGTAAAAAGACATAATGAAAAGTAAAACCTAATCAAACAAAGTCGAGTTACTAAACATGTGCAAATACAAGGGTAATTGCCATGTGAATGGACTTGAAACCAAAGTTGGCCACAATGAAGATTATCGCACTAGTGCGATAATGTATAGCTTTTAGCTCGTATTCTACTTTTACGCCATGCTGTCTAAAATACTTTTACATTTAATAATCTTCTTTAACTATAGAGCTGAAACTTCTTAAATTCCTGTGGAATTTATTATAATGGACTAACAAATCTCTGCTATTCATGGAAATGGGAATTAAACTTCCGGGAACGGTATTTTTACTTTCTCTACTACATATAGTAAGTAGGGAAAGCATTATATTCCACATAAAATTCGATGTTGAGATGGAAATATGCTTTGAGGCCCCTAAACAAAAAAAAAACATTTATAAAATGTCTCTCTCTCTCTCTCTCTCTCTCTCTCTCCGTGTGTGTGAACAGCGTGACTCAAAGATGAAAAATCTTATGTGTTACACTCACATGACTTTCTCTACTCTTGTACAAACTATTTTTACAAACGCTTATTCCCCATATGCTTCATGTTAATCGAGATGTTAATCTTATTGCTAATTTTCTTGTAGATGCAAGGGGAATTGGTAGGCTTTAAGCGATAGTCAAATATTGTAAGAGCTGGTTGCTATGTGAAGTATTCCATTCTCTTTGCATTGCCAGGACAAAAAAAATTAATAACGAATTCCCATTTGAAAAAAAAGTATAAGTATTGGAAAATTTAAGGGAATAACAAGCAATTTCTCGAAAATGCTTCACTCAACAAAAAATGTATATGACATAAATTGTGTATTTTAACGCGATCTACATTTTTTGTGTAGTTAAAATTTTGTCTATCTCTTATTGTTTACCAGTTATGCAAAGTCGTTCACAATGAAGAACACTTTTGGAGACATTCCCAGAAAATTCGAGATATACATTTCGTTTGTCATGAAAATATCTTAAACATATGATATTTTAATCACAATCGTTAGAACTATTTTTGAGAAAATTAAAATTTTCGAAAAATGTTCCATGTAAAGGGTAATCTGGGGTGGGGGGATTTTCTTGAAAACCTTTGTGTCGCATCTCTGGAAGATACTGAACCTAAATACCAAGTTTGCTGTTTATCCGAATGTTCGTTTCTGAGTTAAGCTGTTCACACACACACACACACACACACACACACGGACATGTTTCCAAAAATGTTTTTTTATTCAGGGGGTCTCAAAACATATATATCCGTTGAAATCTCGGTATCGAATTTCTGGGTGGAATACAATACTTCCCCTACAATATACGTAGTAGAGAAAGTAAAAATCGAATACCAAACTTGGTATTTAAGTTCAGTATCTTCCAAGGATACGACACGAAGATTTTCAGGAAAGATCTTCCCACCCCCAACTACCTTTACATGGAGCATTTTTCAAAAATTTTGATTTTATAAAAAATGACAACTATTTTAATTAAAATACTATATATTAAAGGTATTTACATAATAAATGAAATGTATATCTCAATTTTCTGAGAATCGCTTGTGAAGTCCTCTTCATTCGGACGGAATTTTGTCTAATCTGTATAACTGGTAAACGTTTAGTGATACAGGAAAACATACTGCACAAAAAATGCAGATCATTTTAAAACACACAATTTATTTCAAATAAGTTTCTGAGAGATCCGTTATTAATGGATTCAGTGGAAGCTCGACGTGTGCCTCTTGATAGCTAGGTAACGACTGTTCACTGAAAACTGAAGATGTGTGCCGTAGTCGCAGACGAAACGTCTAGGAAGATAATAGAAAGAATCCCAGTAGACCACCGCCACAGAACCCGGAAAACTTTTATCGTCTCATTGACTTCGGACGTGATAGCCTGCGGCCTTTAATGGTTCGAATTATTCATTACTTGGTCATTCTATTTAAGTTCGGTCAACATTCAGTTGTTTCACCCGATTGCATGGAAACAGTATGGAATTTTAAGGCCAGCATGCATCGTCCAGTTCTTAAACAGCTGACTATTGCTGTTCTCTTTGTTTGTAACGAAATGTGTAATGCAGCTATTTCTGCAAAGGTTTAGTAAGCTTTAAGAAGTTACTAAATAAGCTTTAGTAAGAATAGTTTGTATACCCACTAATAAAGGTAGAGGATAGAGAAAGTCGTGTGACTGTATCATATCAGATTGTTTGTTCCATTTAGGCTTCCAACAATCTCTACTAATATTATAAAGAGAGAAACTGTGGGTTTTTTGTCTTTTATTTACTGATGTTTCATTACAAACGGTGTAATAATTATAAATACTATTTTTAAATTCAATATTTTTTAAATTATATAGTTACTTAACTACTCAGTAGATATAAACTCCAACTAATGCAATTTTATTCTAATTTTCTGTCATGTTAACCACACCTTTTAGCTGATGCTGGTTCTGTCAGGCGTTATAACTAAATAATTATAAGGATTTTCTGTTTTTCGAGCTGTACACTTTATGATTACTGTAGTGTTAAAATCAGTTTATTTTTACTATATCAAGGTTGTTTTTAAAGATCAAAATTTACTTTGTTTATAGAGATTTTGTAAACTTCTTTCTGCTAAAGTTTATAAAAATTGTTTTTAGCATTGCTCATTTTCGTCTCTTTTTTGTGATACACAATAACCTCGCTTATCCGGACTAGATGGGACCGGATGTAATCTTGATAATCCGGAAATATTCTACTAAATGCAAAAACTCTAATATGCACTACAGTATACAAATATTTTATGTATTTTGGCACTAACAAGAAATATTTTTGGCACTTAAACTCTATATTTAGTGCAGTCTACTCACGTTTGTTTACTGAAATATGTAGTGTGAAAGTTTCAAAGTTGTTTCAAACGTGTGTGGTGTTTGAGAGCAGCACGGTCGCATAGACGTTTCACTAACATCAGTTCGGCTGGAGTTCTTTCCGGCTATCGTTCTAGGTAAACCATTAGTTTTCAACTGTGCCGTTGCCTCCGCATTAGGCATTATTTCACTCACGCACACTCGAAACATGGGAACAAAAGAACAGTACCGATACAGCTTCTTAACTCTGTAAGAAACAGATTCACACTGACCGTAGTAACGGTAGCTGGAAGCATGGGACCGGCGAGCTCTATGCTACCTGCAGTGCCAACATAAGAACTATACATATGCCGTACCGTACGGTGCCAACTGTATACCTCGCGTTTTCGTGTAAGAAAAGGAAGAGGAAAAAAAATGAATCGGATAAACTGGGATCCAAATTAATGAGCTCTGGATAAACGAGGTTCTTGTGTACTCTGTTTTTAGCTCTGCTGGTTCCTTTTTTGGTGTGTGTAACCACTCAACCAATTTTGATAATTCTTTCATCTTAGAAAAGCACGTTTGCTCCGGAAGTATATCTACTTTCAATTTATAAATTACGAATAGTCTAAATAGGACTTAAAAGGCCTGTATGCTAGAATACGAAAATGTTGCAGTTACCTACTTGCGAGGAAAGCTTTGGCTTTTCGTTGATATGGAGTAGAACATTATTGTTACTCCATAGAAAATGTGTTTAAAAATATAAGACAGAACTATGGATATTTCATCCTAATCTGTGTATATGTGTGAATGAGAGAGAGAGAGAAATATTTAACCACTAAGAGAGCAGGACACATAGGAAATTAAAAGACAATCCCATTCTGCTTATAATGGTACGATATTTTATACGATTTTTTTATTTAGCATTAGCATTATAACATCTGAGTAAATGTTGTTATAATTTTATAGATGATTGTGGTGAAGTTTTCGAATGATTGTTTTTAATACTCCTCACTTAAAAAGTTTCTTTCTGTATTTTCTGTGTATGATATAACCAAGTTCATCACCATAACACAATAAATAATTATATAAACGGAAAAAATTGTGTCCAGGGTAACACCAGAAATCATTCAATCGACATTTATGAGTTACAAATTTGAATATTATCTTCTCAGCGGTAGAGGGCTTTGTGCCATTTCAAAAATGTTTATTGTTTAAAGGGGTGGGGATCTTCATATTACCAGTTTCGCTCCTACTTCGTTGAGTATTAATATTTGGGGTTTTTTATATGTGAAAACTGCGGGCCCTTATATGATTAAATAACATCATTAAAGGTATGAGACAAACGTTTAGAACTGATATTGTATTTACTGTGATTATGTATACTTATTTGATCATTTCGATAATTATTTCACTGGTAAAAGATAAAGGTCATATAAAATTTCCGGCACTTTGAATATTGTCGGGTGGAGGTTAAGAGAATCATAAATACAACATTCCGTGCATAACAGGGGATTTTTTGTACGTTATTAGATTATGTCATGGACTTTACAAACATACAGGGGTAAAGGAAAGTTTCACTATAACGGTTTGTACATAATTTCATAAAGAATAGAGGGTGAGGTAAATGAAAGTAATTTAATCGTCATTCTAGGTTTATAAAGGCTTCCTATGTAACATGTAATCCAACTAGTATTTACATAAAGAGTATTAAAAGGTTTTGGCAGCCGGAAGCAAAATAAAACAAAAGCCGAGTTGAAATATAATATACTCGCTTCTGTGAAGTAGCATACAACATCATTTTCTATGGATCATCTGCATTTTTTACTGCAAGGTATTCTTAACGAAACGTTATAACGCTCTTATTTATATTACGATTCCTAAGTGTTTGTCAAAATAAGTTGAGTAGTATCTGTGATTACTCTAGGAAATTCGTGAAATCTTTATACGAGGGATGTTATGGTTCGTTATACAACAAAATAAGAGCTATTGAACATTGAGGTAGTATTTTTAACACTTAAATGATTTCGGTCATATTATATAATATAAAATATAATAACAGTCCACCTTAAAGCAATATGTGTATGTAATAATATATAAAAAGTGTATATTACAGTCGTTGTTTTAGTTTGTATTATTGTATACATGTGTAATAATGTTATGTGAATGTATTACGTAATTTAATAATGTAGGAGCTGTGAGAATAATAGGTTAAAATTTGCTAACAATGAGGTAACCTTGAGGCAATAATGAATTTTAAAGTTTAACGATACTACTATTCATTATTGGAACAACAATAATGTAAATTTTGAGATAGTTTATAAAGTAGCCAATCAACAACCAGAAAAAAGTTTAAGTTAAATAAAATTACTCTATTGGATTAGGAATAGACAATCAGAGACTTGAAATACAGAAATTTATTTACAAATTTAGACGGTAGAAATCAAGTCAGTTGCTTGTAGACAGTGCTCATAACCGGACGCGTTGGTTACAGATAGTGTTCCTAACCGGACGCCAGACACGTCCTCGAAAAATTTAATACGTATTTTGTGTGAGACAAAAATAGTTTACGTGTTATAAAGTGCAAGTAATTAATTAAAAAAAGTCTCACAGCTCGCTCTATATCAGTGAAGTGTTATTTAAATCGCGTCAAGCATTAATAAAAGGAGTGAAGTAAAATTAAAATCTGTAAGTCTACATTCTTCAGTCACACAAAACCCTACAAAGAGAAACATGTCTCTAAAAAAACCAGTAATACTGACGCAGCCGAGGCAAACATAAATATATAATATTTAAAGAAACAGTCAAAATTATAAAGCTAATACTTTTTGGTGGCGGCAAAGGCCACCGGAAAGTATATTTGGGGCGAAGGCTACCGAAAACTTTTTACCATACGTGCGGTTGCAACTACTTCAAGTTCGACCCCCAACAGTTGAAATATAATACAACCTACTTCAAGTTGACGCCCAAAGCGTGGTGCAAATAACGTAAAGATATATCTACTTCAAATTGGCTTTCCATACGTGTGGCAGAAACAATCTACTGCAACATTTTGGTTAACTATTTTACTTTCTTTACTACTTATAGTAAGTAGGGGAATTATAGCATTCCACCCAACAATTCATATAGATATTTCACCGTTTATAGATGTTTTGTGGTTCCCTGAATCCATATAAAAGATTTTTGGAAACATGTCCATTTGTGTGTATTTTGGTCTGTATGTGAACGCCATAACTCAAAAACGAAAATTCGGATAAATACTATACTTGGTATTTAGGTCCAAATATGCGATACAAAGGTTTTCAACAAAAACCCCACTCCAAACTACCCTTTACATGGAACATTTCGCGAATTTTTTTATTTTCTAAAAAGTGACTTAACGATTTTGAAAGAAACGAAAGATAGTTACATTTCAAATAAAATACATATCTTGAATTTTAGGGGAATAGCCTGTAAAGTCCAGACCAAATCCGGTTTATTATTATTAGTAAACAACTCTGAAATAATCCTAGAATCTGAGAATGCAACACACTTATTGGCTAAATGTAATCGGCCATCAGACATTTCAATAAAATATCTGAATCAACATGGCTTTATCTGGACTTATAAAGCGCGTGTTTAATCATTCTGATGGGAACGCCACATGCAAAGAAAGAGGCAGTAGGTATTAAAAAGGATTCAAATAGCACAAAAGTGGAAATTAAAGTAAGAGCCGAAGACTATTCATCAAACTTCAAAGCAGTAATTATTGCCATTGAAAGAGCATTTCAGAAATTACAAAATGTGTTTTAACCCCAAACAAATATAGAAAAAAAAGCTTGATTGAAAGATTCCGAGTTGCAAGCGATTTCTGATTTAAGTAGGTGTATTCACGAATACTAGAAAATATTTGTAATTCCTGGTGAAGTAATTTAGTGTAAATAATGCCAATTATATTCATATTCGATTAATTTCAAACTAATTATCAAAATCTGCTTCTCTTTCGGAAATATCCTAAGTTTTAACATTAGAGGCATTTCAAATTCCACGTGAACCAATAATAATACAGGGGGATGACTCGGGGGGGCTAAGTTTATGGCCTGCATTCGAGAGGTTTTGGGAACGATTCCCGGTAACCGCCCGCTCTGACCATGGGCTTCTTCGTAGTTTTCATCTGATCGCCAAGGCGAATGCCTTCTATCACGATTTCTCCTTCCCCCATTTCCTCTCATTTCATCTACATTTCACGTTTCAGTTGTGCCTTCAGATCCTGCGGTGGTGCCAGTGCCGGGTAGATGGCATGGATGCTTGCAATGGGAAAGATTTCTTCTCGTAAACACCAGACTGAGCTGTGCCGCCCGTTAGGATCCTGTGTCGTCCTGTTTGGGATTACTCGCCACTCATTGGTGCATGGGTGTTTAAACTGGAAATCAGTCGTGTAGTGGTTACCTCTAGTTCCCGAGGTGCGGGTTCAAACCAGGTGGAGGGCGATGGAATTTTTCGGGCGTAAAAATCCTTATCATGGTTTCCTTGGAAAGTGAAGTAAAACCGGTGGTTCCCGTGTCGTAGATTTACAACACGTAAAAGAACCTCAAGCATGATAGAGGTTTTTCACGCCCAATATAGAATGGGGTGCTAGGGAGCACAGCAGTTAAAGAGTGTCCATAAATTAAATGCATTTAATTTTAATTAAAACTGGAAATGTTAGGGACTTCTCTGTGGGCTTGTGCGCCTGTGGACCTGGGACCTCCTGTGACCCCTTCACCTCATCCCTGCCTCCCGGAGGATGTAGCCACAACAGGTCAAACTGGTCGCAGTACGCTAGTTGTCCCCTCCAATAAACACATCCTATATCTTACCAATTAAAATCAGTTTTCCTGAGGTTAATTACTCAGAAACAATTTTTGCTCTCATTGATGTCAATTATTACATTAGAAAGCTAATTGCATATCTTTTCTTCAGAAACAAATCTGACGTGTAACACTCACATGAATTTCTCTACTCTTGTACAAACTATTTTTACAAACGCTTATTCTCCATATGCTTCGTGTTAATCGAGATGTTAATCTTATTGCTAATTTTCTTGTAGATGCAAGGGGAATTGGTACGCTTTAAGTGATAGTCAAATATTTTAAGAGCTGGTTGCTATGTGGAGTATTCCATTCTCTTTGCATTACCAGGACAAAAAAAATGAAAAACGAATTTCCATTTGAAAAAAGTATAAGTATTGGAAAATTTAAGGGATTAACAAGCAATATCTCGAAAATGGTTCATTCAACAAACAAACAAAAAAATGTATATGACATAAATTGTGTATTTTAACGCGATCTACATTTTTTGTGTAGTAAAATTTTGTCTATCTCTTATGGTTTACCAATTATGCAAAAGTCGATCACAATGAAGAATACTTTTGGAGACATTCCCAGAAAATTCGAGATATACATTTCATTTGTCATGAAAATATCTTAAAATCATTAGAGCCATTTTTGAGAAAATTAAAATTTTCGAAAAATGTTCCATGTAAACGGTAATCTGGGGTGGGGGAATTTTCTTGAAAACCTTCGTGTCGCATCTCTGGAAGATTGAACCTAAATACCAAGTTTGGTGCTTATCCGACTGTTAGTTTCTGAGTTATACTGTTCACAGACACACACACACACACACACACACACAGACATGTTTCCAAAAATGCTTGTTTTGGATTCAGGGGGCCTCAAAACATATATTTCCGGTGACATCTCGTTATCGAATTTTTGGGTGGAATGCAATACTTCCCCTACTTACTATACATAGTAGAGAAAATAAAAAAAGCAGTTTACTTCCAGACCTACATGCAAAACTAAAAATATTGGGATACCACTTACAAATTCTAGCAGCCAAATTAATGAAAAGAAAGTACATATATACATAGAACAAATATAGTTTACGTGTTTTGGCGATGCTCAATATTTTTCATTTTATGGCTTTTATTGTTTCTGGAAAATTGTCCAAATTTTCAACCTTTATTGCAGTGTTTTCAAAACAAACTTACGTGTGTTTAATACAGCAGATTTTTGTGCAATACTAAAAATGTCATCGAAATATCGCTTAAATTGACGAAAAATTCATAAATTCGTGAAATCATAAAGTGAAAATCAAGACACTAATTAGGATAAACTTGGTATTTATTCCAACTTTTTCAAAAATGCATAGTAAGCTTCCCCGCTCCAAACTAACCTTCACATTGAAAAAAAGTCTGACGTGATTCATTCACATGGCTTTCTCCACACATTATCGTTTATTTTCATATATCTTCTACAAACTGCTCTTCTTATTGTTCTATCTTCTCGATGTTAATCGAAAATAAACCTTTGTAGAAACGTATTCTTTACAGATTTTGTTGTAGCTCCTAGAGGGGTAGAGGAAACTGAGCAATAGTTAGATGTTTAAAAGCGAATGGGTTATGCTGGGTTTGAAATTCCATACTCTTTCCATGATACCGCAAGAAACTATTGAATAGCGACAGCACTTTAACTAACGCTTTTAGGGTATTGAAAAATTGAAACCAATAATAATGCAATCTCGGAATTGGCTGATGTCACAAATAGTGATTTCAAATAAATTATGGCTTTTAAAGAGACACACATTTTTACTTCCTCTGCCACGTACATATAGGTAGAGAAGGTAGGTATTGTATTGTACCCAAAAAATTCGATACCGAGATTTCATCGGAAATACACGAGGCTCCCTGAATCCCAAAAAAGCATTTTTAGAAAAAGTTGTTTGCGCGTCTAATGTGTCTGTGAACAGCATAACTCAAAACGAAAAGTAGGACAAACACCAAACTTGGTATTTAGGTTCAGTACCTTCCAAAGTTGCAACAGGGAAATTTTCAAGAATATCCCTACATTTCACACTATCCTTTACATGGACGATTTTTCGAAATGTTTCTAAAAAGATAGCTAGCGATTTTGATTAAAATACTACATATTAAAGATATTTACATGGCAAATAAAATTTATATTTTGAATTTTCTGGGAATAGCCTTTGAGGTCCTCTTCATTCCGAAGGAATTTTGTATAATCTTGTAATCTTGTATAACTGGTAAACGTTAAGTGATAATTTCTTTTGTGGCCTCAGCCATTTCCGTGGTATCCGTTATCAATGGTTCGAATTGTTTATTACTTAGCCATTCTTTTTAAGTCCTGTCGATTTTCGGTTGTTTCTTGCGTTGTTACGGAAAGAGTTTTAAGACCAGCACGCATTTGATGCGTTGAGCGTTCCTTAGCTTTGAAATGTTATTCTGTGTGTTTTAATGGGGACTCTACTCCCCAGTGGACATATGGCGCTTATGTCCCTCGCATTCTACAGTTCTTGACACGTTTTACTCTTTTATTGCCTATGCTTTTAGTGTGTCTGTTTTTGGGATTGGTGCATTGTTGTTTTTAGCTTTTTGGACATCGCGGGTTTGTGTCCCGTTTTTTAATTATGCGGTTTTTATACCCGTCTTTTATATTTTTGACTTTATATTTTATACATTGTAAGGGCGCTGATGACCTTAGCAGTTTAGTGCCCTTAAACCGCATCTCATCATTATCACGATCATCATCATCATCATCATCATCATCACTAGGCCAGCATATAGCGTCCACTTCTAAAACATTTGACTATCGCTGTTCCCTTTGTATCTGTAATGAAATGTGCAATGCAACTATTTCCAGAAACGTTTAACTGGATTAAATTGAATTAGATAGGAAGATAAACTTTTGTAAGAATAAATTGTATACTCACTAATAAGATATAGGGAGTAGAGAAATTCATGTGAATGTAACACATTGTATGCGTTTTTCATTCCGTTTCTTGAGGTTTACCAGTTGTGCAAAATTCCTTCTGAATAAAGAGGACTTAACAGGTTACTCCTAGAAAATTCAAGATATACATCTTAACCCATGTATTTTAATGAAAATCGTTAGCTATTTTTTTAGAAAACAAAAATATCTAAAATGTCATTTAAAGTGTAGTTCGGGATGGGGAAAAACCTCGTGTCGCATCTTTGGAATACACTGCTTAACTATCAAGTTTGGTATTATCCGAGCTTTTGTTTTTGGATTATGCTGTTCACAGAAAAACATGCGCGCGCTCACACAGAAACCATTGGTTGGACATTTCACTAAAAGTACTTTTCTGGGTACAGGGGACCTCAAAGCGTGTATTTATGGTGAAATTTCTATACCCAGTTTTGGTTGGAATACAATTATTCCTCTATCTCCATAAGTAAGTGACAGGAAATTGATAAATTTAAATGCTTCGGTGATATAATTATTGCTGTTTTCAAACAAAAACAACGAAAAAACTAAACAGATCTATGAGGTTGCAAAGTAACAGCAAACGGGAGGCTTTACTAAAAACCGAACACACAAATCGAATTTGTTTACATGATGCTCGTATTATAACAAAGCATTATAATATAAGTTAAATAATCCAACTGTTTATACATCAAGTATACGGTAGAGCTGCCATAAATAACAAACTACGCAGTATGAATAAAGTCTGTTTATATTGTTGTGGAGTAAAAGTAAATAATTACACCATTATCTACCACATACTTCCCGAATAACTTCACTTCTCAATCACGTGGATTTCGAGTACGTTGTATAGTTGAATTTGTTATGAGCAGGAAACTTTGTTTTCAAATTTTTCGTTATTTCCCCCAGGTAGCTGGAAACCTGTGTTGTATTTTTACTTTCTCTACTACGTGTAGTAAGTAGGGGAAGCATTGTATTCCACACAAAAATTCGATACCGAGATTTCACCGAAAATATATGTTTTGAGGCCCCCTGAATCCAAAAAAAGCATTTTTGGAAACATGTCCATGTGGAATAACGAGCAATATCTCGAAAATGGTTCACTCAACAAAAAAACGTATATGACATAAATTGTGTATTTTAACGCGATCTACATTTTTTGTGTAGTAAAATTTTGTCTATCTTTTATGGTTTACCAGTTATGCAAAAGTCGTTCACAATGAAGAATACTTTTGGAAACCTTCCCAGAAAATTCAAGATATACGTTTTATGTAAAGGGTAATCTGGGGTGGGGGGATTTTCTTGAAAACCTTCGTGTCGCAACTCTGGAAGATACTGAACCTAAATACCAAGTTTGGTGTTTATCCGACTGTTCATTTCTGAGTTATGCTGTTTACAGACAGACACACGGACATGTTTCCAAAAATGCATTTTTTGGATTCAGGGGTCTCAAAACATGTATTTCCGGTTAAATCTTGGTATCGAATTTTTGGGTGGAATACAATACTTCCCCTACTTACTATACATAGTAGAGAAAGTAAAAATATATTGGTTAGTTAAAAACAGATGAAATCACAAATGCGCAATATCCACCTTCCACTTTGTAATCGATATGATCATTGATATGTATTCCCGTTCTCGTTTCCGTTTTGGTTACCACCCCTTAGAGACAAGTTCCTGCATCATAGAATTTCTTAGACGCTTTAATTCACTCTAGGTACTGCTTCAAAGTCACGTACAATCCCGATAATTAACATGTGATGCGCTTGCATGCAATATGCAGGCCAGCTTCTCGTCTTCATCGACTAATCGGAGTGCTATTCGAGACCTAACTACATGCATGAGAATCCATGTGGATGGGTTTTAGTGGGTAGGGCCACGCTCCGATGGCGAATCCCACACCAGTTTCGCTGGTGTGGTAACTGCATTTCCCATAAAAAATGTTTTTCCCAAAGGGAGCCATCAAGTGACTTCAATTAAAATTACCTTATGTGTTCACTTAAATTTGTTTATTTAGTTCGCGGGTTGAAGAAGGTATTATTTTAGGAGGAGTTGTATTTTATTTCGACTGTTGAGGAGCCGAACTTGAAGTAGTTGCAACCGCACGTATGGTAAAAACCGGTAGCCTTCGCCCTAAATGTACTTTCAGGGGCCTTTGCCCTAAAAATGTTTAAAAAAATATCAACTTTGTAATTTTGACTGTTTCTTTAAATATTATATATTTATGTTTGCCTCGGCTGCGTCAGTATTTATTTTTATAGAGACATTAATGTCTTAGCAGGGAGTGGCGCCACTGAAGTATGTAGGCCTACACAGATTATAATTTTACTTCACTCCTTTTATTTATGCTTAACACGATTTAAGTAACACTTCACTGATATAGAGACAGCTGTGAGATTTTTTTTATTTAATTGCTTGCACTTTTTAACACGTAAACTATTTTTGTCTCGCACAAAATACGTATTAAATTTCTCGAGGACATATCTCGCGTCCGGTTAGGAACACTTGTCTACAAGCAACTGACTTGAGTTCTACCGCCTAAATTTCTAAATTTCTTTATTTCAAGTCTCTGATTGGCTATTCCTAATCCAATAGAATACTTTTATTTAACTTAAGCCTTTTTCTGGTTGTTGATTGGGTATTTTATAAACTGTCAAAATTTACATTATGGTTGCCACAATAATGACTGGTAGCATTATTAAACTTTCTTATTCATTATTGTCTCATTGTTACCTCCTTGTTAGCAACTTTTAACCTATTATTCTCACAGCTCCTACATTATTAAATTACATAGATAATACATTCACATAACATTATTGAACATGTATACAATAATATAAACATATACAATGACTGTAATATACACTTTTTATATCTTGTTACATACACATATTGCTTTAAGGTGGACTGTTATTGAATTTATATATTATATAATTAGACTGAAATCATTTAAGTGTTAAAAATACTGCCTCAGGGTTCATTTATTTTTATCCTGGTACATTAAGGAGGGCTATACGGTAAGACCAACTTAAAATGAACTGAAATATATCATACATTAAGCTGGCCGCCTAGCTCAGTCAGTGAGCATCTGCCTGTTGTGCGGGGAGTCCTGGGATCGATTCTCTAGTCTCTAGTGGGAATTTTTCTCTAGTCAAGATTATTCCCTTTCCTCCCCAGACTCTGGAAGTATGAATGGCAGTGCAAATATCTGCCTGTCTGTGTGTTGGGGGAGTTCTATTGTAAGTATAAAATGCCCAAAGAAAAGAACACAACTATTGCTGATGATGGCAATATGTTCCTGTAAGACCATTACAGTTAAAGGCGGGGTATAAATGGAACTGCAGAAAAAATATCTATCTGTTATTATTGGGTAATTACTACGACTTTGCTGTAACACGTTATTTTACTGCATAGTCTTACAATCTTATATTTAAGTATGCAATGTGATACTACTTCCTGGCAGGTTTTCGTCCTGCGCTTTCGAGTCTCCCGATGCCCGAACGCTTCCGAAGTTGACCGAAATACACGGATTATGGTTTTTGGCAAGAGGTTAGGCTAGCCTTTACATCAGGAAAATTTTCTTTAACCCTCCACGCATGTGCATAAGACTGGTGAAGCAAAGAACCTTCGTGTTCAAAGGTCCAAGCTCCTAATATCTCTGAAAAAACGGAAAATCATAAATGATGGACAAAAATTTACTGCAGAAATACACATTTGTGGCAAAATGTTTCGTAGCATCAACCTTTTCGAAAGACTCCATGTACTTAGCTTTCCTAAATATAATTACATGAATGGGCATCCTTGAAATGTCGCTATTCTTTTTTACTTTCTCTACTACGTATAGTAAGTAGGGGAATTATTGTATTCCACACAAAAATTCGATACCGAGATTTCACCGGAAATATATGTTTTGAGAAACCCTGAATCCAAAACAAGCATTTTTGGAAACATGTCCGTGTGTGTGTTTGTGAACAGCATAACTCAGAAACGAACAGTCGGATAAACACCAAACTTGGTATTTAGGTTCAGTATCTTCCAGAGATGCGACACGAAGGTTTACAAGAAAATCCCCCCACCTAGATTACCCTTTACATGGAACATTTTTCGAAGGTTTCTCCTTGGGGTCGTCGGGCTGCTGATGGACCCGCCTCCGAGAGCTCTTGGAGCAAGCTTCTCTACAGGGGACCACCGGAGGTTAGGGGCTCTTGAGCGGCCATGCTTGCGTACGCCATCTCCCGGATTTGGTCACCCTTCAGGTCTCTCCACTCATCCCTCCCTCCCAGGAGTCGCGTTTGAAGCAAAAAAAGGCCATTGCGGCCTACTGCGGTGTCCTGCAGCAGTTTTGGGGACCCCTTTGTAATATGTACGTTTAACGTACCTTTACCTATAGTAAGTAGAGGAGATATTGTATTCCATGCAAAAATGGGATACCGAGATTTCACCAGAAAAACACGTTTGAGACCCCCTGAATAAAAAACAAAGGATTTTTACATTCCCTAACAGGTAACTAGTAGGTAGAGGAAGTATTATATTTCACCCAAGAAATCGATACCGAGATTTCACCGGAAATATATGTTATGAGCTCCCCTGAATTCAAAAAGGAATTTTTAGAAAATATCCGTGCGTGTGTTTAAATATCCGAAAAGTCGGATAAATACCAAACTTGGTTTTAGTTCAGTATTATATATATAATTAATTGAAATTAATTTTACTTTTTACAGACCTTAAGCCCCATGTACACGATCAAACTTTTCTTTCAATTCAATAGTTTACAAGAAAAATAGTCAAACATTTTTTATATGTGAAAAGATTGGACAAGACTTGACAATGTCATAAATGTGTATTTACAAGTTGTCTTTTTTTCAAACTGAAACCCTTCAGAACACATTAATAAATAATTTATCACGCACAAACCAATTTACTATTTGCGTCACGGTATAACAGTTTGCAATGAAATACTGTTCTATACCAATATTATGTAGCACTTTCACGTATTATATCCAATGAAACCACATTACGATCATATAATACAATGGAAATAACACCAACTGATAAGTTAACCACACTATATAACATTACATTAATGTATACTGGGTAATGTATACTGTCTGGCAGTAATTTCTTTATATGCCTTCATCTGCTTCATCTTGTGGTAACCCACAGAGTCCTAGGCATACGGACATGATCAGCTTATGTATAACCTAATCAGTTTGCATACGACATACCTTGGCCGGGTAGCCATTTTTGTTTAGTTTTCGCTTTCAGCCCTGTTGCAGATTTCGTGACAAACTGTAAATACTCGCATTTCATTGGCTGAAGCCATCAAATCATTGTCATATCTTTGATCGTTTAGAGCATGTCCTTATTTGCTTTCAAGACTTTCAAAGTTTTGGAATAAATTTGACAAGAAAAGTTGTGAAGTTGTTACAACTCTAGAAAAGTCTTGTAAAGTATTGAATTTGACAAAAATTTGATCGTGTACAAGTAGCTTAAATCGGTCTTGGCAAGTTTTTAATAGAGTCAACTGAAAATTTCAACGTCACAGCCTGGATTTGAACAGGGTTCTCCCGCTCTAACCATTGAGCTACTGTGACAACATGCCGGTGGGACATTGAATTCCCCAATTGACTCAAGTTTGGTTCCCAGATAGACCACTAAGGCATCTCACTCGAGATGACAATCTCAGTGGCGACTTGCAATCGCAAGTACTTCAGCGCTGGGTGTTTACGGGTTTCTTAAGGTTTTACTTTATTATTATTGTATATAATTAATTGAATTTAAGTATACTTTTTTACAGACCTTAGCCGGTCTTGGCAATCCGGCATGTTGACACAGTAGCTCAATGGTTAGAGCACCCACACGGAGTGCGGGAGAACCGTCTTCAAATCCCGGCTGTGGCTTTGAATTCTTCAGTTGACTCTATTAAAACCAAACTTGGTATTTAGGTTTAGTACCTGCCAAAGATGCGACTTGGATTTTCAGGAAATCCCTTCAACCTAAACTACTCTTTACATGGAACATTTTTCAAATTTCAAAAACGTACTTCACAAAAAATGCAGATCTCTTTAAAACGCAGTTTATTTCAATAAAGTTTTTTGTGACATAAGCATTTCTAAAATATCCGTTATTAAAGGTTCGAATTGTTCAATACTTGATCACTCTCTTTTAAAGCCCTTTCAACATTCAGTTGTTTCTCGCGATTGCATGGAAACAGTATGGAATTTTAAGGTCAGCATGTAGCGTCCAGTTCTTAAACATTTGACTATCGCTGTTCTCTTTGTATCCATAACGAAATGTGTAATGTAGCTATTTCTGCAAAGCTTTATTTGGATTAAAATTCAGTAGATAGAAACATAATTTTCTAGTAAGACTAGTTTGTATACTCACTAATAAACGATAAATGATAGAGAAAGTCCTGTGATTGTATCACATCAGATTTTTAGAAAAAGGTGTGACCATGTGTGTGGAGGGTGCGTGTTTGTGTTTGAACAGTATAACTCAAAAACAAAAAGTCGGTTAAATACCAAACTTGACATGAAGATTTTTCAAAAAAAATCCTCCCACCCTAAACTACCCATTACACGGAAAAAATTTTGCTATTTTGATTTTCTCAAAACTTGTTCTAACAATTTTGATTAAAATACCATAGGTTTAAGATATCTGTATAAAAATAAAATGTATATCTTAAATTTTCTGGAAGTAGCCAGGAAGTCTTCTCGTTCTGAATGTTGTATAATTGGTAAACAGTAAGAGAGGGACTAAATCTTACTGGGTACCAACACAATCTTGTTAAAAGACACAATTTATGTAAATAGAAATGTTTGTGGCGTTAATACTTGTGAGGTATTCCTTGTTATTGGTTTGAATTTTCAAATACTGATACTTTTTCAAATGATAAGTGCCTATTCGTTTTTCTCTCGAGGTCATACAAACAGTATGAAATTTCCAAGTCATCACATAATGACCATCTGTTTACAAATCTGATTATCGCTTTACCTACTGTATCTTACAATGAAATGTGTAAATGTGAATTAAAGTTTATCTAGATTAAGAAGTAGATAGAATAATAAGCTTTTGTAGGAAACTTTTGCGTGGAAGAGCGAGAAGAGAAAGTCTTGTGGATGCAGCGTATCAGATCTTTTTACTTTCTCTACTACGTATAGTAAGTAGGGGAAGTATTGTATTCCACCCAAAAATTCGATACCGAGATTTCACCGGAAATATATGTTTTGAGACGCCTAAATCTAAAAAAAGCATTTTTGGAAACAAGTCCGTGTGTGTGCCTGTGTGTGTGTGTGTGTGTGTGTGTGTGTGAACAGCATAACTCAGAAACGAACAGTCGGATAAACACCAACATGGTATTTAGGTTCAGTATTTTCCAGAGATGCGACACAAAGGTTTTCAAAAAAATCCCCCACCCCAGATTTCCCTTTACATGGAAGATTTTTCGAAAACTTTAATTTTCTCAAAAATGGCTAACGATTTTGATTAGATATCACATGTTTAAGATATTTTTATGACAAAATGTATATCTTGAATTTTCTGGGAATGTCTTCAAAAGTATTCTTCATTGTGAACGACTTTTGCATAACTAATAAACCATAAGAGATAGACAAAATTTTACTACACAAAAAATTTAGGTCGCGTTAAAATACACAATTTATGTCATATACACTTTTTTTGCTGAGTGAACCATTTTCGAGATATTGCTTGTTATTCCCTTAAATTTTTCAATACTTATTTTCTCAAATGGGAATTCGTTATTAATTTTTTTGTCTTCTATATGCAAAGAGTATTAATCTGTGGCAAAGAGAATGGTGCTGCACATAGCAACCAGCTATTAAGAGATATGTCTATGCTTAAAGGCTACTGTATTTCTATATTGCCCTTGCAAATACAAAACAAGGGGAACATAGTAGGCCTTAAGCGATAGTCAAATATTTTTAGAACTGGTCGCTATGGTAACATGTAATTCTCTTTGCATATCAAAAGATCGTTTCTGCAAATGTTTATCTCGATTAATATGAAATAGATGGAGAATAAGAGATTGTAAAAATAGTTTATACAAGAGTAGAGAAAGTCGTGTGAGTGTAACACATCAGATGTTTTTAGCACGAACGGGACTCTTTTCTGAATATTTTGATATTTTGTTTCTTGTAGTCGTGGTTGATACCGTAATTATTGACAGGAAGATATAAACGATTAAGTAAAATAATATTAAGATAGAGAAATAATTGCAATAAATACTTTCCGCATATTAAATCAACGTACAATGTAATAAGCTAGAGTTGAAAGAATTTGTCCAAGGAAACGGTTATTGGCGAGTAATGTTAAGCAAAGACATTAGCGATAGCCGAAATAGCGAACGCATTAGCATAAATGTTCTTGGAGTTCAGGGTTATAAGCTCGGTACGTCTGAACAGTCACGTCTATCAGACTTCTGGAAAAGAGAAAAGGAATAAAATTCTCAGAATCAGAGAGGTACTCCATAATAACAAGGTAACAGACGCATACGTGGGATTTGTAAGTATTGGCCAGCGTGAGAAGAAACGTTGGTAGGGGTAGTTCTATGCTAAGCCTAACTTGAGTTAAGAAGTAGGCGTGCAGTTCTAATCAGAGATATATTCGTGCATACATTCGTGACCCTCTCTCTTGAGCATTAATCACGTAATCACTCTGGTGATTACTCATGTGTTATTTTAAGCACCCAGTGACGCCCTTGTGTGAGTAAGATTTAGCGGTTATTGCAAGGGGTTTTGCCGGTGAGCATTATAGTGACTCACGGCAGTTACGCTTCTAGTTTCTTTTATTATGAAGCAGATATTTCAAACCATAAAGTTAATACTGCATATGTTAGCAGCTACAATAGTTCAATTGTTATAATTTCGAGTGCTACGATTCATAATCAATTGCATCCTTTATCTTCAAATGGTCAACAACTCGTTTCAATAGCTCAAGTATTAGATCACATTAAATTTCTCGGTAAATTTAAACTTGTGTATCCTTCTAAATTACGCCCACGCATACCCTGAGAGAAAGATCTCTAAGCTCTACTACTGCAGCAGTTGGCGTTGGAGACAACAGAACGAGCTACGAGATAAAATCAGAAGCAGGTAAAGTATACTGCTTCAAAATTTTCGATTCATTGCGCTGCTCTAACAAAAAAAAAAAACACGCATGTAATACACTCACATGACTTTCTCTGCTCTTGTACAAACTATTTTTACAAACGCTTATTCTCCATATGCTTCATGTTAATCGAGATAAACATTTGCAGACTCTATCTTATTGCTAATTTTCTTGTAGATGTAAGGGGAATATATATTTAAAAGGGAAATATAGAAATACAGTAGCCTTTAATCACATAGCTGGTTGCTAGGTGTAGCACCATTCTCTTTGCCACAGATTAATACTCTTTGCATATCCAGGACTAAAAAATGAATAACGAATTCCCATTTGAGAAAATAAGTATTGAAACATTTAAGGGAATAACAAGCAATATCTCGAAAATGGTTCACTCAACAACAAAAAAATGTGTATGACATAAATTGTGTATTTTAACGCGATCTACATTTTTTGTGTAGTAACATTTTGTTCTATCGCTTATGGTTTACCAGTTATGCAAAAGTCGTTCACAGTGAAGAATACTTTTGGAGACATTCCCAGAAAATTCGAGATATACATTTCATTTGTCATGAAAATATCTTAAACATATATTTTAATCAAAATCGTTTGAGCCATTTTTGAGAAAATTAAAATTTCCGAAAAATGTTCCAAGTAAAGGGTAATCTGGGGTGGGGGAATTTTCTTAAAAACCTTCGTGTCGCATCTCTGAAAGATACTGAACCTAAATGCCAAGTTTGGTGTTTATCCGACTATTCGTTTCTGAATTATGCTGTTCACAGATACACACACAGACAGACACACGGACATGTTTCCAAAAATGCTTTTTTTGGATTCAGGGGGTCTCAAAGCGTGTATTTCCGGTGAAATCTCGGTATCGAATTTTTGGGTGGAATACAATACTTCCTCTACTTACTATACGTAGTAGAGAAAGTAAAAATCAGATAATGTAGTATGTTATCATGGTATAACAAATACCACGGATGGAAAATGTTTTCTGGGAAGTAATTTTGAAGATAGTATTTCGAGCCCGTTTTCTCAATAATAAAAGGATAACGGTTGCTCTCTTCATTATTTTAAATTTCGTAAAGTGAAAAACCATCGCTAATCGGGGATGACGTTGAAGACTGTTGGATTGAGTGAATTAGGGGGATTTTCAGTAAGGATAGAATATTTGACACAATGAAGCTGGGGTGATAAAATTAAACTGCTAAATACCAACAATACTTTAATATTTGCTTTAATTAATTTAAATGTAAATAAATAAATATTTGAATAACGATTTTACCATAATCGTCAAATCCTCGGGCAACACTGGGTATTTAAACCAATAGTAAAAGTATAAAGAGAGAAATAAAAGCAAGGGTCGCGACCCCCAAATGAATAAGGCCTCCAAAATTGGGCACCACTGCTATAACGCAGTGATTTCTGCAACAGGACATTTTATTGTTCGTACAAGGTTGGACTTAATTACCGACGCCATGCTTACGCGCATAAGCTGTTACACATGCACCGTGATGTTGCCGGTTTACGAGACAAACCACCCCTCTCAACTCTCAAAATTAATAAACAAAGTGCAATACGCTGCTCCCCTTATTAGATTCATGCGGAGCCATCTGGGCCTTACACGGTGTAATGTGTGGTTATTAGGTTGTATCTTATCCAGACGGCAGGCCACTCAAGTCTTACTATGTACCACTGATCTCTAACGTAAGGGTCGCTTTACCTCATTACCTCACTCTATCAACACCTCCTAGAAGACAAGGCCTGAGTTATTACTACAGATATAGGTAACATAGCCTCCGAAAATTAGTGGTTTGCGTTTGTATTTGAGAATGCGAAATGCTTTTTATTTAATAGTACAGTCAAATACTGTTTTAGCAAACGCCACTCTAACGAATGTTTAGTTTCAACGAATAAAAAAAAGACAAAACACTGAAATCCCCCTTTTATATCTCCACAAGCGTTAAATTATTTCAATTGTAAGTACGTCAATACAACGAAAATATAGGTTGAAAGAATTTTTAAAACGTTTTCCTGAACCTACTGAGAAGTTACAGTGTCGTTTCCTGATTCAGAGTGTGGTTGGTTCATCCTTACCATACACTGCTCTGCATTAGCTTTTTTCATAAGACATCTGTTTTGTCTAATGAATTCAATAGTCTGGAAATTTGTTTAAAAGATACCGTTAAATCGTAAACCTTTATTTCGTCTGCTTATTGTTGTCTCGTGTGGTTTAACCTACGTAAGATGGAAATTTCAATGTGCTCCGTGCAAGTCTAGTTTAAACAATTACATTTTAAAAAATAGATACAGCATGTATTAGATTTAAAAGTTCCAATCTTGGCCCTTATAAGATAAAAATATGAAATAACTGTATATATAAATTATACCTTTCAAGAATGAAGTTTAATACATTTGTTGTACGCAAGTGTAAATTCGTACTAGATATGGTGCTCTTAACTGTCGAGGAAATTTCAATCGGAATACAAAAGTTGATGTGTTGCACTCACATGACTTTCTGTACTATTATACAAACTATTTTTACAAACGCTTATTCTCCATCTACTTCATGTTAATCGATATAAACATTTGCAGAAACCATATTATTGCTAATTTTCTTGTAGGTGCAAGGGGAATATGATAGGCTTTAAGCGTTAGTCAAATCTTTTAAAAGCTGGTTGCTATGTGGAGAATTGCATTCTCTTTGCATAAAAACCAATAACGAGTTCTCATTTGAGAAAAAGTATAAGTATTAGAAAATTCAAACAAATAACAAGCAATATCTCGGAAATGGGTCACACGGCAAAAAAAAAAAAAAAAAAGAAAAAAAGGTACATAAATTGTGAGTTCTACATTTCTTGTGTAGTAAAATTTTGTCTATCCCTTACGAATTACCAGTTATGCGAAAGTCATTCAGAATGAGGAGGACTTTTGGGAACATTCCCAGAAAATTCAAGATATACATTTCATTTGTAATGAAAATATCTTAAACATATAATATTTTAATCAAAATCGTTAGAACCATTTTTGAGATAATCAAAATTTCGAAAATGTTCCATGTAAAGGGTAGCCTGGGGTAGGCAGATCATCTTGAAAATCTTCATGTAGCATCCTTTGAAGATACTAAACTCAAATATCAAATTTGGTATTCATCCACCTTTTCGTTTTTGAGTTTTTCTGTTGACAGTCAGACAAATACACACACGAACATGTTTCCAGAAATGCTTTATTTGATTCAGGGCACCTCAAAACATGTATTTCCGGTGAAATCTCGGTATCAAATTTTTGGGTGGAATGTAATAATTCCTCTACTTATACGTAGTAGAGAAAGTAAAAATCTAGGGGTGTTAAATCAGGTGAGCGTGCAGGTCAAGGCGCTGGATCACTTCGTCCAACCCATCGATGTCCAAACTTGCGACTCACATTGTCTCGAACGATTAGAGCTTAGTGAGTAGTCGCTCCGTCTCGTTGAAACTACATCTGCTGCTTATTCAATAGCAGGTGATCTAGAAAGTTCAATAAAGCGGAGTCAAGCGCTTCCCTGTAAAAATATTGGTCCAGGTTAGGTTCAAAGGAATGGGGTCCAACACGACTTCGTCAAGAAGACCTCATCAGACCATTACTCTGGGAGCACTGGGTCATTATCTTCACATATCCAACCTGGATTTTCCACACACCAATACTGTGCTTAAAATAAAACTCGTCACTGAATATGGCACGGTTAATAGTAACTATCATTTTCCATCCGATTGGTGATATCATTCCCTGTGTAGATCATTGTCATGCCTTGTGTGAACATATTGCAGCTTGCGAATGTTTTTAAAATCCGTTGCACAGATTCTTTTCTCACTCCACTCTGCCTAGACACTTAGCAAATTGATCTTTTAGGCTCGCAGTTCTGTTGCAGTACAAGTTCAACTCACCGAGCGGGATGGCTCAGGCGGTAACATTTGTGGCCCATTTCGGGAAGTCCCGGATTCAAATCCCTTGGGCCGACTAAGATGACGCTTTTTTCGTGGTTTTGCTCAGTTGCCAAGGTAAATATTGTCATATACCGGGGTGAGGTCAAAAGGTTTGCAGCTAGATATTAAATTTTAGTTACCCCAGCATAAACATTGGGAGGTATAGCATCAGAGGTAGCGAGAGAACCAGAAACTTTAACTACACAATCAGGAGCAGGCGTGGGATAGTTATCATAAAAAACACAGAATTTCACATTAATCACTTTACCTGTGGTTTATTGAATATAAGCACGGTGCCCTTACATCACACACAAAAGATAAAAAGGAAGAAATTGAAGGGTTACATTCACACAATTCACATAGACCTTCCACACCAGACACTCGACCAGAAGTGACGCTATAACACACACACACACACACAAAGGAATAATGCTCACTTCCCCCACTCTCCGGTGGTGAGTTGCCACGCCAAACGAATTTCAAAACCCCAGCCGAAAGAATTACCCCAATAATACTGTCGTCAACGACGCAATAATATGTCTGGCATGGCAATACACACACACAAACACGTTACAGTATCGAATTGGATATTTAATACCACGGCCCAAAGTTGCACTTTAAATCTAAAACAATAGTAAAATGGAAAATGGATGGTAATAGGGGTTTCCGTTTGGTATACCGGGAGATGGTTTTTAGTAATAAAACTTGCGAAATCGATGTTTTATTCGTATGTAGTCCCACCAGAAATGGAGAAATCAGTTCAAGCAGAAGATATTGCCTCGATGAAGTCATTTTGCCCACCCACTTTCCCTTCTTAGTGATCGTTCTTAAGTAGCTTAAACTGGTGACATTTTGAGTAAAGTATTGCCAAAGAAACAGTGTAAAGAGGCCGCTAATGAATGCCGCAACAGATGAAAATGTAGCTGGATCATTAGGTTTAACCGCGCAGAAACTACGACCACGCCCTGTCGTCGCTCCGCAGTTGCAGCCGCAACTGCTTCGCTCCTTTACTTACAAAAAACATTCCTCGGCTACGCTTTGCGGCTTAGGGCCCTCAAGGTTGGGATACGCTTTGCAGCATAGGGTCCCCTAGTTATTGGCAGCTCTCCGTATCTTCGGCTATTTTCCGATTGCGAATGTTGGCAGCAGAAGGACAACACCAACAAACGTCCCATAATTTTCGGGAGCGTTTGCGTGTGACGTTTTAAGTAAGAAAAGTGGTACTAATGAATATAAAAGTGTGAAGTGTATAGGTGCAAGGGTTATATGTGTTATGTATATTTTGTTACTCAGAGGCAACACAACAAGCATGTGAATACGTTTTTTTTTTAAATTTATGGACGCTCTTTAACTATTATGGTCCTTGCGTTCCATTCTATAATGGGCGTGAAAGACCAACGGAAACTTTCCTCAGAGGCCTCTTTATCAGGCTTGAAGCACGGACTACCGTCCCTTCCGAAGGAAGCCATGCTAAGAATTTTACGCCCGAAACAAATACATCACTCTCCACCGGGTTTGAAGCCACGACCTTGGGAGACTAGCATGGCACCCCTAGACCACGAAGGACATTTGAAGGTGTGTGTGCAGGCAGAGGGGTTTTAGTAAGTAAACCATCAAGTTAGAAACGCGCAGGGTTGGTGGCGAAGGAAGTTGAAAACGCCTGTGATCTTGCAGTGTTCTTTGTAAACAAATATGATCTAAGTACAAATGAAGGCAATATACTTACTTTGAAGGTAGACCAAGATTAAGGAGTATTATAAGGAAAAATCAATGCATGTTAGCTATTGATAGCGTGCAAATTATTTATGAAAGCTACTAAACAAGCACTTCAAATCCTGTACATTTTTTAAAACAATATCCGCTCTCATTAGTGTACGAAAAGATTCTCAAAAATTCTGATCTCCAGTTTGGGGCTAAGGAGGTTGAAGGTACACTTTCCTCATTGTTCCTTTCTAATAATGTCACGTGTTCGTTGTGTTTCATTGAATTACGGTGTGAAGCAACATACAGTACTAGCCACGGACAAACTTATACAATAACTCATTAATGTAATAAGAAATCTAATTCACAGCTTCTCAGCATCGACACATTAATAATTTCTTTCTTTAATATTTTGTTCTAAGTTTAACATGTTATGTATTTTCTTTGATAATATTGTACTTATAATATTGAAGAGGATGTTAAAACACATCATATATTTATAATGTACACATAGTATAGAACAAGTATATAACGTTATAACATATAAAATATAATATGAGGGGAAAGCCCATTGTTTGCTATATAACCAGTAATATAAAATTACGAGAAATACAGTAGTATCTACGTAAGCATGTAACGAACCTTGGATTCATAATTAAGACGATGGAAGTCTGTAAACATATATATAAAGATAAACTGCTATTGGATGTTATTGGACAGTAGCACCAATCAGGTACAGTGATACGAGGGGCACTATTTATATTTTGAGCCTTGGCAAGCCTGAATGTTGTAGGTGCCATCTGACGTTTCCAATGGAAAGTTTGACATTTTTGACCATAATCTAGTTCAAACATTTTGTCAATAGAGTGTTATTTGTTTTGTTTACACTAACTTGAAAATTGTGTGTCAACAGAAAACATGGAATTAACTCGTGAAAATGTTCGTGCGATGATTTATCACGACCTTCGACGTGGATTATCAAGACAAGAGTGCATGGATCAACTAACTTCCACATTTGGCGACGAAGCTCCATCCTTTGCCACTGTGAAACGCTGGTATAACGAATTTAATCGTGGCCGCCGTTCGCTCAATGATGAAGTTCGTGAAATGAAGAAAACATGTGCCAGAAAACATCGATGCTGTGCAAAAACTAATAATGAAAGATCCTCATGCGACATATTGTGAGATTGAGGTAACCCTAGGCATTAGTTCTACTAGCATATATAAAATATTGCATGATTATTTAGCCGTGAAAAAGGTTTGCTCTTGTTGGATCCCACATAAATTGACATAAACTCAAAAGGATGCTCGTGTCGATTGGTGTACAAAAATTCTCAAGAAATACAATGGCGGTGCCTCAAAAGACGTATATAAGATTGTAACAGGTGATGAATCATGGATCTATGCGTTTGAGCCGGAACGTGAACACCAGTCGACTGTATGGATGTTTCGAGATGAGACAAATCCAACAAAAGTTGTTTGCACTCGAAGCAAATGGTCGCCTGCTTTTTCAGCAAAACTGGCCATGTGACAACAGTGCCTTTAGAGGAATGTAAAACGGTCAATGCCGAATGGTACACAACCATTTGTTTGCCGGAAGTCTTCGGTGAAGTAAGGAAAACCAACAAGAACCGTAGGATCGTTCTTCATCAAGACAATGCGAGCGCACACACATCTCGTCTAACAACAGAGTATTTGAAGGCTCAAAAAATGGAATTGATGGGTCATCCGCCATACAGTCCCGATTTGGCACCCAATGACTTCTTTTTGTTCCCGAACATCAAGAATAAATTGCGTGGACAACGATTTTCGTTGGCAGAAGAAGCCGTTGATGCCTTAAAAAACCATGTTTTGGAGGTGTCTCAAGAAGACTGGAATAAATGCTTTGACAAACGGTTGCAAAAGTGTATTGGTCATTAAGGAGAATATTTTGAAAAAACAATAAAGGAGTTTTCAATCAGAAATTACTTTGTTTCAATTATTAGGCTCAAAATATAAATAGTGGCCCTCGTACATGCCTATAATTCAAATACTTACCTTAAGAAGAACAGATGGAAGGAACGCTAACAGAAGCTTGTCAGTGTTCGAGCAGGGAGGTAGTGTATAAGCTCGGCTCTAAATAAGCGCTAAAACTACGTATTTAAAGTCTACCAGTTATATATATTTTAACATAACAAATGTAATAGTGAATTGCGAATATCATGTGGTTTATCTAATATACAAGTAAAATAATTAATAGCATACGTTTGTGGAAATATATTTTAAACTTCTCCATACCCAACCCTGACAGGACACAAGTGCTCTCGACACAAATACGGCAGCCGTGGCACAATTATGGAATAATAACTACAACATAATAACACACACACATAAAAATGCAGATATACGATTATCAGATTCCAGTCTACGAGAACCTGAAGATGCATCATAAGAGTACGTAACACACCTACTGGTACGTAACACAACATCCATCATCACCAACGTAGTGGGGGCCTACCAAGGGAACCGTTACAGGTTTTAACATGATGCTTTAACCGATTGTTTCATCATTTGTGCTGAAGTGCTCCCTGGCACATTCCGCCACAAATGATACTACTTAATCCTTCTTTGCTTCAGAAATATTGCCACAGTTCTCCACTGGAGTATACATAGCGAATAAATGGAGCAGTCGCAACAAAAATGGCTGTTGGGGAGGGAAGGAGTGTGTCCTTTGCTGTCGGTACCTATACTCTGTGCAGTAACAGGACTGCTCTGTTTACTGACTAAAACCCTTCTGCCTGGTCATGTGTATAGCGATTCGGGCCTCTCTCGTTATACCAAATAAAAATGGCAATAGCGAATTCTCTGCCATCTATCCGCAGATAATGAAACCAGGTAGACTGGACGGCACCCTAATGCCACCTACCCGGCACATTTAGAACCAGAGGTACAGTTACTGTACACATGTCTCTGTGGACACGTGTCAGCGATACCATCTGCTCATCATAGAAGCAGAGGTACAGTTACTGTACACATGTTTCTGTGGACACGTGTCAGTGATACCATCTGCTCATCATAGAAGCAGAGGTACAGTTACTGTACACATGTTTCTGTGGACACGTGTCAGGGATACCATCTGCTCATCATAGAAGCAGAGGTACAGTTACTGTACACATATTTCTGTGGACACGTGTCAGTGATACCATCTACTCATCATAGAAGCAGAGGTACAGTTACTGTACACATGTTTCTGTGGACACGTGTCAGTGATACCATCTGCTCATCATAGAAGCAGAGGTACAGTTACTGTACACATGTTTCTGTGGACACGTGTCAGTGATACCATCTGCTCATCATAGAAGCAGAGGTACAGTTACTGTACACATGTTTCTGTGGACACGTGTCAGTGATACCATCTGCTCATCATAGAAGCAGAGGTACAGTTACTGTACACATGTTTCTGTGGACACGTGTCAGTGATACCATCTGCTCATCATAGAAGCAGAGGTACAGTTACTGTACACATGTTTCTGTGGACACGTGTCAGTGATACCATCTGTTCATCATAGAAGCAGAGGTACAGTTACTGTACACATGTTTCTGTGGACACGTGTCAGTGATACCATCTGCTCATCATAGAAGCAGAGGTACAGTTACTGTACACATGTTTCTGTGGACACGTGTCAGGGATACCATCTGCTCATCATAGAAGCAGAGGTACAGTTACTGTACACATATTTCTGTGGACACGTGTCAGTGATACCATCTACTCATCATAGAAGCAGAGGTACAGTTACTGTACACATGTTTCTGTGGACACGTGTCAGTGATACCATCTACTCATCATAGAAGCAGAGGTACAGTTACTGTACACATGTTTCTGTGGACACGTGTCAGTGATACCATCTGCTCATCATAGAAGCAGAGGTACAGTTACTGTACACATGTTTCTGTGGACACGTGTCAGTGATACCATCTGCTCATCATAGAAGCAGAGGTACAGTTACTGTACACATGTTTCTGTGGACACGTGTCAGTGATACCATCTGCTCATCATAGAAGCAGAGGTACAGTTACTGTACACATGTTTCTGTGGACACGTGTCAGTGATACCATCTACTCATCATAGAAGCAGAGGTACAGTTACTGTACACATGTTTCTGTGGACACGTGTCAGTGATACCATCTGCTCATCATAGAAGCAGAGGTACAGTTACTGTACACATGTTTCTGTGGACACGTGTCAGTGATACCATCTGCTCATCATAGAAGCAGAGGTACAGGTGCTGAACACATGTTTCTGTGGACACGTGTCAGTGATACCATCTGCTCATCATAGAAGCAGAGGTACAGTTACTGTACACATGTTTCTGTGGACACGTGTCAGTGATACCATCTGCTCATCATAGAAGCAGAGGTACAGTTACTGTACACATGTTTCTGTGGACACGTGTCAGTGATACCATCTGCTCATCATAGAAGCAGAGGTACAGTTACTGTACACATGTTTCTGTGGACACGTGTCAGTGATACCATCTGCTCATCATAGAAGCAGAGGTACAGTTACTGTACACATGTTTCTGTGGACACGTGTCAGTGATACCATCTGCTCATCATAGAAGCAGAGGTACAGGTGCTGAACACATGTTTCTGTGGACACGTGTCAGTGATACCATCTGCTCATCATAGAAGCAGAGGTACAGTTACTGTACACATGTTTCTGTGGACACGTGTCAGTGATACCATCTGCTCATCATAGAAGCAGAGGTACAGTTACTGTACACATGTTTCTGTGGACACGTGTCAGTGATACCATCTGCTCATCATAGAAGCAGAGGTACAGTTACTGTACACATGTTTCTGTGGACACGTGTCAGTGATACCATCTGCTCATCATAGAAGCAGAGGTACAGTTACTGTACACATGTTTCTGTGGACACGTGTCAGTGATACCATCTGCTCATCATAGAAGCAGAGGTACAGTTACTGTACACATGTTTCTGTGGACACGTGTCAGTGATACCATCTGCTCATCATAGAAGCAGAGGTACAGGTGCTGAACACATGTTTCTGTGGACACGTGTCAGTGATACCATCTGCTCATCATAGAAGCAGAGGTACAGTTACTGTACACATGTTTCTGTGGACACGTGTCAGTGATACCATCTGCTCATCATAGAAGCAGAGGTACAGGTGCTGAACACATGTTTCTGTGGACACGTGTCAGTGATACCATCTGCTCATCATAGAAGCAGAGGTACAGTTACTGTACACATGTTTCTGTGGACACGTGTCAGTGATACCATCTGCTCATCATAGAAGCAGAGGTACAGTTACTGTACACATGTTTCTGTGGACACGTGTCAGTGATACCATCTGCTCATCATAGAAGCAGAGGTACAGGTGCTGAACACATGTTTCTGTGGACACGTGTCAGTGATACCATCTGCTCATCATAGAAGCAGAGGTACAGGTGCTGAACACATGTTTCTGTGGACACGTGTCAGTGATACCATCTGCTCATCATAGAAGCAGAGGTACAGGTGCTGAACACATGTTTCTGTGGACACGTGTCAGTGATACCATCTGCTCATCATAGAAGCAGAGGTACAGTTACTGTACACATGTTTCTGTGGACACGTGTCAGTGATACCATCTGCTCATCATAGAAGCAGAGGTACAGGTGCTGAACACATGTTTCTGTGGACACGTGTCAGTGATACCATCTGCTCATCATAGAAGCAGAGGTACAGGTGCTGAACACATGCCTCTTTGGACACGTGATGAAGTAAGATGGTATGGTACAGGAATGATACTTAGAAGGCTAACTGTCCGATCCACAAGGTATCCCTAACACACCGTTGCGATATGACCACGTAGTTAAAGCGACGTTAAAAAATCTGATGTGTTACATTCACATGACTTTCTCTACTCTTGTACAAACTATTTTTACAAACTCTTATTCTCCATCTATTTCATGCTAATCGAGATAAACATTTGCAGAAACGATCTTTTGACATGCAAAGAGCACTACATTTTACACATAGCGACCAGTTCTAAAAATATTTGACTATCGCTTAAGGCGTACTATGTTCCCCTTGTTTTGTATTTGCAAGGGCAATATAGAAATACAGTGGCCTTTAAGCACATACATATCCCTTAATAGCTGGTTGCTATGTGCAGCACCATTCTCAGCCACAGATTAATACTCTTTGCATATCCAACACAAAAAAATGAATAACGAATTCCCATTTGAGAATATAAGTATTGAAAAATTTAAGGGAATAACAAGCAATATCTCGAAAATGGTTCACTCAGCATAAAAAGTGTATATGACATAAATTGTGTATTTTAACGTGATCCACATTTTTTGTGTAGTAAACTTTTGTCTATCTCTTATGGTTTACAAGTTATGCAAAAGTTGTTCACAATGAAGAATACTTTTGGAGACATTCCCAGAAAATTCAAGATATGCATTTTGTCATAAAAATATCTTAAACATATGATATTTTAATTAAAATCGTTAGAGCCGTTTTTGAGAAAATTAAAGTTTTCGAAAAATGTTCCATGTAAAGGGTAATCTGGGGTGGAGGGATTTTCTTGAAAACCTTCGTTTGGTGTTTATCCGACTGTTCGTTTCTGAGTTATGCTGTTCACAGACACACACACGGACATGTTTCAAAAAATGCTTTTTTTGCATTCAGGTGGTCTCAAAACATGTATTTCCGGTGAAATCTCGGTATGGAATTTTTGGGTGGAATACAATACTTCCCCTACTTACTATACGTAGGAGAGAAAGTAATAAAAAGAGAAAAAATTTCAATTCTCTCTTCTGCAGTGAGCACGATTGATTTGAATGTTTTAGCTAATCTTGTAAACAACATTGGTCTCTTGGCAACAGATTCCATTTGTAAACTGGCTTCTGGATCAGTGAGGTAGCAGTAGGTTTAGAAAGTCGTGTGCGTGTGCCACATCGGATTTTTCACTTCAGGAATCTCTAACTCGGAGAACGAAATTGTCGAACCCTGAACTACTTTCGACGCCGATAACATCGCACACAAAAGGGGATCCCCCATATCCGGACAGTCTCGCTGTTGCCATATATGTAGGTAAAAGAGAGCTTGAGGAAAACATACTCCTAACAGGAAGGTGCGGAGAGTTTGTACGTCACGAGAATGCCAATAAAATGCCTTCTCGCACAAAGAGGGAGGGAACTAGGACATCGTTGATAAGAACATGGGCTGGCTGCATGCGAAACTAATCTGGTGACGCTCGTCTCTAAGGGAGGACTGAAGTGCTACATTTTTCCCCCCTTCTGAAGTACATTTCTGCGAAATTGTATTCCCCAAGGGCGGATGCAACTCATGTTATGGGTTCCGCAAGCGTTGGTCCAATATGCTACATTCGCGTCACCTTCTCTATCCACTATCGTTTATTTTTATATAACTTTTACACACTATTCCTACGAAAGCTTATTTTCTATCTACTTTGTTAATTGAGAGCATTCTTTGTAGAATTGGTTACATTCCACATTTCATTAAAGGTACAAGGGAGATAGAGGAAACTGAGTCGATAGTCACGTGTTTAAAAGCGGGTCGCTATATGCTGGCCTTAAAATGCCACACTCTTTCCACGACATTACGAGAAAAGCCACAGAACTTACAAAAATAACAAAGTACTGACAAATTCAAACCAGTAATAACGGATACCCCGCAGTTCGTTGATGCCACAAAAAAGGACTTGAAAAAAATTGTATGTTTTTTGTATAAGAAGTTATTGCGTATCCTAACGTTTAACAGTTTTACTAAATTTCTTCCGAATAAAGTGAACTTCGCAGGCTGTTCCCTGAAATTTCAATATATGTACTTAACTTTTGGTGTAAATATCTTAACTATATCGAATTTTAAACAAACGCGTTGGAGCTACTTTTTAAAAAATTAAAAAGTTTAGAAAAATGTTCCATGTAAAAGGTGGTTTGGGATGAATTTTCTTGAAAATTCTGTATACACGCACACAAGGATACACACGTACAGACATGCGCACTACACACACGCATAACACGTACACCCACATATATATACTTACATACACACACAAACTTATGCACACACGCCCATATGTATACACACACGCACACACGCGCACACGTACACACATACACTATACACACGCGCACTTGTGCACACATACACATACACACATACATACACGCACACTTATGCACACACGCCCATATGTATACACACACGCACACGCGTACACACACACACACACACACGTACACCCTAATACACACATACATGTACACACACGCGCACACGTATACACGTACACACATACACTATACACGCGCGTACTTGTGCACACATACACATACACACACGCACACTCTTACACAAATACACCCATGCTCACACTTACTCACATACATGTACACACGCACACCCACACGGACCATTTTCTAAAAATGCTTTTCTTGGAATCAGGTGGTCTCAAAACATGTATTTCCGACCAAATCAAGATATTGAATTGTTGGGTGGAATACAGCAGTTCCTCCTTCCTTACTGCTGCAGGCAGAGAAAGTAATGGTTCTGAATGAGAAACTTCATCCTCTCTTTCTCCGTTTAGTTTTCTTGCTAGTTTATACCAGATTCTCTAACAAATTAGCTACGGAGGTCCGACAGTGGTATCTCCAAATGCATGTAAAAAAATCTGATGTGTTACACTCACATGACTTTCTCTACTCTTGTACAATCTATTTTTACAAACACCTATTCTCCATATGCTTCATATTAATCGAGATATCGAGATGTCAATCTTATTGCAATTTTCTTGTAGATGCAAGGGGAATATGGTAGCTTTTAAGCGATAGTCAAATATTTTATCGCTGGTTGCTATGTGGCGCATTCCATTCTCTTTGCATGTCCAGGACATAAAAAATGAATAACGAATTTGAGAAAAAGTATAAGTATTGGAAAATTTAAGGAAATAACAAGCAATATCTCGAAAACGGTTCACTCAACAACAAAAATGTATATGACATAAATTGTGTATTGTAACGCGATCTACATTTTTTGTGTAGTAAAATTTTGTGTATCTCTTATGGTTTACCAGTTATGCAAAAGTCGTTCATAATGAAGAATACTTTTGGAGACATTCCCAGAAATTTCGAGATATACATTTCATTTCCCATGACATTATCTTAAACATATGATATTTTCATCAAAATCGTTAGAGCCATTTTTGAGAAAATTAAAATTTTCGAAAAATGTTCCATGTAAAGGGTAGTCTGGGGTAGGGGGATTTTCTTGAAAATCTTCGTGTCGCATCTCTGGAAGATACTGAACGTAAATACCAAGTTTAGTGTTTATCCGACTGTTAGTTTTTGAGTTATGCTGTTCACAGACACACACACAGACACACACACAGACACACACACACAGACACACACACAGACACACACACGGACATGTTTCCAAAAATGCTTTTTTTGGATTCAGGAGGTCTCAAAACATGTATTTCCGGTGAAATCTCGGTATCGAATTTTTGGGTGGAATGCAATACTTCCCCTACTTACTATACGTAGTAGAGAAAGTAAAAACGCTCGAATGGACTTTTGATGTAATTATTGGCTTAGTGTATAAAACATTTTAAGAATAATATTCTATTTTGGCTGACTTTTACTTTCTCTATCAGGTACCTAATAGGTAGAGGAGAATTCCACCCAAAAATTCGATACCGAGATTTCAGCAGAAATATGTATTTTGAGGCTCCCTAAATACAAAAGAAAGCATATTTAGGAAACGATCTGTGTGTTTGTTTGTGTCTGTGAACAAGCATAACTCAAAAACGAAATTTCGGATAAATACCAAACTTGGTATTTAAGTTCAGTATTTTCCAAAAATGTGACACGAGGATATTCAAGAAAAGCCATTAGTCAAGAGTGAGATGTCATCTGAAAATCCTCTCAACATATACCAGTCTACGTGATAAAATTTTGGATCCTTTGTTATTTTTGATAATGATTAATGGCTTGCCTTTAAACACGATCTGTGATTCAATATTATTTGCAGATGACATCTCACTCTTGACTAATGGCTTTTCTTTAATTGATATTAATCAAACTATGGAATCCTCTTTTTATGAAGCTGCTAGATGGTGGCTCTAAAGTTACACTAACAAAACACAGACTATATATTTTACACTTAAGAAAACTTCTTCTGATATGTTCTCTGAAGTTGAAATATTGGGCATTGTTTTGGATTCCAAGTTTACTTGGGCTGGTTACATTTTCTATGTTGCAAAAGGTTGTCTCGTGCACTATTTTTATTGAGCCATTTGAAAAATCAAATTCCCGGGCACCATCTTAAGCTTTCTTTCGTTGCATAATTTCTTATGGTATACATATTTGGGGTAGTAGTGCCAATATATAGAAAGTATTAACTCTGCAGAAAAAAGCCTTAAGAATTATATCTGGTTCATCATTTGATGCTCATTTCGACTTATGTTTAAATATTTTAAAATCCTGACAGTAATTAATGAATATATAAATTGTTACATGCTGGGGTAGGGGCCAAAAGGTTTCCAGAAAATTAATACATTCAGTTCACCCCAGCACGCACATGGGGGAACTCAACTCGCTACAGCAAGAAGACCAGGGACCTTGGTGTATAAAAGTTAGAGGAAGGCGTAGGTTGGCGTCATATAAGACGAATTTCAAACAAAGCCCTCCCTTTGGCGAAAAATCAAAGAAACCCAATAATTCTATGTCTAATAGTGACAATGAAATACAACAGTGCGTCTGGTATGACGAACTTACTGAACGCCTTAATACACACACACAAATTTGCTTAGTAATTATTAAGACAAACTTGAATGATCAAGGATTTTGTAATCAGCAACATGAACATTACACTAGGAATAATTATTTTATTGTTGCACACAAAGTAAGGTTGAATAAATCCAAGAAATGGTGTAATAACATCGCATCAGTATGTTCAACAGATTACCAAGAGCTGCCCGTTTAGCTAGTCTAGATAGATTTAAAATTGCTTTAAAATTTTGGCTTGCTGCAAACTCATTTTATAGTCTTAATGAAGTTTTTCAAGCCAATATTTTGAATTTTCCTGTTTTGTATTTTTATTGTTTCTATTTTACTGATCCATTTTATCATTCTCATTGTATTATTGACATGTTCATAACTGCTTATGATGCAATTCTACAACATCAATAAGTATTGAATACTGGACACAAGAGATGAAGCAGCGCGTTCTGAGTAGCTAAATATGAAATTATAAACCACAGGTAAAATAAATATTAATAACAGTAGGAACAGTATTATTAAATAAGACTGGGAAGTGAATATTACATCTACAGGGGAATATGGGTTGAAAATACAGGCCGAAGTGGAGTGGTTTTCCCCTTATTCTAACCGAATGAGAAGAGAATACGCTTTGTTAGTGTACCGTTAGATCGCTTGAAAATCACATGTGTAGAACATGGTCAATGTTCTTAAAGTCCTAAGCATCCAATAAGAGAAAAGGCAGAAATCATGTGATAGTGAAATGGGGAGATGGAAATTTTGAAATAAAGAAACAGGAGAGTTTAGAAGACGCACTTCTTCTTCTTCTTCGTGGTAGTTCCTTGGAGGTTCTTAAAGAATGTGTCGACGGATAGGGGTATGAAGCACAGCAGTAAAGAAATGCGCGCGCGCGTGTGTGTGTGTGTGCGTGCGTGTGTGTGTGTGTGTGTGTGTGTGTGTGTGGCGAGATAACATTGGGAGTCAAATTTTAAACGGTGACAGGAAATAAACGGGCAGGAAAATGCATCAGTCGTATTAACCACTAACCCAAGATCCATGCAAATCCCTGATCTAGCATCGAACCCAGGACCATTCCTGCAAATCCCGTGCCGCAAAATTGGCGCTCAACACACATACCCCAGCAGAGACAGAGAAAAATTTGTTACAAAAAAAAATGCAGGTCTCCTTAAAAATACAATTTATTTCTAATAACTATTTTTGTGACATATTAGTAATATGGACTTGGATTCTTCAATATCTTGTAATTTGTTTAAAGTGCTGTAGTTGTTCACTTGTTTCTCTCGATGTAATGGAAAGATTGTGGAATTTCAAAGCCAGCATATAGGTAGCCGCTTTTAAACGTCTAAGTATCGATTGTGTTTCATCTATTTCTCTTCTACCTTGAACGAAATGAGTAATGAAACTATTTCTGCAAATGCTCATCTGGATCAACATGAATTTGATAGAAAAATAAGTTTCCGTGAGAATAGTTTGTAGAAACCATAAAAATAAACGACAGTGAGTAGAGAAACTCATGGGAATGGAACAATCAGACTTTTTCACTTTGCAAGTGTATTTTAAATCTGATGCGTTATATTCGTATGGGATGTTTCACCCATGACGACTTCACATTATAATTAATATTTGTATAAAATATGATTTTCCTGTTCATGTAATGTTATTCATGATAAATTTTAAAATACAAATAATCTCAAATTAAGCAATACGGTATGGAAAACAAGACACAACTGCTCGCATATTGTTAGTATTAGTTACTAAATGAGGCCACTTGAAGAAAAAAGAAAGAATCGTTCAACCACATGACCGTTCAGCCAGGGAATTCGAAAGATGTAACAATGAATATTTCGAAAACTGCTAATGCTTTAAAATTTAATTGATGTAAGTTGTATTTTTCGAGGTGGGATTTTTTGAGCCACTTCCGGCTCATCCTGTCAAGTTTACTTTCCTGCATTCAGTGGTGGTAACCTAACCTATCTGCGTGTTTTGTCTATTTCACTGTACGTATGTGCATTAACTATATTAAATCCTCTAACGCTTAATAGTTGAATTTTAGCGTTTAAGTCTTACTTGCATCTTCCCTTCCTTTTTTATTTGTTAATAGTTATGATTTAACTTATACAGTAACTAGCTATGAGCTGCAAGTTATTGATATTTTTAAGTTCAACAATGCACAATCGATTCGGCAATTCGCCATCAAGCTTAATGTTGGTGATGGCGTTAGGGTGCCGTCTAGTCTAACTGATTACACTGTCTGTAGATCGATGGCATAGCATTACCACTTATTTTTCATTTTACTGTTGTTTTAGACTTAAGGTGGAACTTTGGAACGTGGTATTAAATATCCAATCCGGTATTTACCTTGGCAACTGAGGAAAACCACGAAAAAGCCTCAGACAGGTTGGTCGGCCCACGGGCTTTGAAACCGGAACCTCCTGAATGCGGCCACAGGCTTTACCGCCTGAGCCATCCCGCTCGGTGCCTGTCACTATTCTCTTTGTATCTGTAACGAAATGTGCAATACAGCTAGGTTTATCTCCAATAAAATGAAGTAGATAGTAAAATAAACTTTCTAATAAGCGGCAGAAGGTAGAGAAAGTCATGTGAATGTAACACATCAGATTTCTTTTTCATATAGCTTATCTTAGCTATTTCACGAGAGAGAGAAGATTGAAACATCGTAAATTAATTTATTTTGGTGCAGTACACACTTACCTCTCCTCGAACTTGCTGAATTATTAACTAGTTACAGTATATGAACATTTCCACTAATTGGATGCGAAGTGAAGAAGGTTTTTATTCGACCGCGGAAGGAATCCTTGCAACCACAGAAAGAATGGGTAGGGAACGATGATGAAAAAGACTGCAGTTTGCTGAAAGGAAAGGAGTGGCAGCAGAATACACAACAGACCGGAATTACTCCGGGACGCGTATTGATGCTTACGCAACTCAATTTCTTGTCATACAAAAGCTTCCCTTTATCTCCAGTTTCTGCTGAATGCGCCGAGCGAAGGGGAATGCCTTCAGAATGTAGCTCTTATCTTTTATTTATTAGCTAATTTTAGAAATAATAGAGGACTGGATCATGCACAGACTTTTCATCCATTTATATTTTCTGAGAGTTCTTCAAATGTTTGTCTATTCAATGGTAAAGTAGCTGCATTCATGTAAGACAACAAGTGTTTGGAGAAAATTGCTTTCAAGTAATTTTTCCCTCCATTAAATTATACAGTTAAGATACGATGTCAAACACCATACAAGTAAATCTACCGGAACTAGAAGGGGAGCCAAAATATTATGTAATTAATTGTTCTTCCACACATGCTGTGTGTTGGACAGGGCTAGAAAGGTAGAATCAGACAACTGAAAAATTCAATGCCAAGGTTAGAGCAACCGGACGGAGACCGGGATATCCGTGGTTCAAATCCCTGGCATTGAATTTTTTCGTCTGATTCTACCTTTCCAAAATATTATGTTTCTAACATCGTTTTCTTCTCTTACTTCTTCCTTTTCTACTCGCACTTTCTCTATTGCTTTCCTGTAGTACGTAGAGGAAGTATTATATTATACTAAAATTTCTATATCAATATTTTATGTAATACACGTTTAGAGGTCCCTGGTAAAACACATTTTTACTTCATCTACTACGAATAGTAAGTAGAGTATTGTATTCAACCCAAAATATTCGATACCGAGATTTCACCGGAAATTCATGTTCTGAAATCCCCTGAATCCAAAAAACGCATTTTTGGAAACATGTCCGTATGTGTGTCTGTGAACAGCATAACTCAGAAACGAACAGTTGGATAAACACCAAACTTGGTATTTAGGTTCAGTATCTTCCAGAAATGCAACACAAAGGTTTTCAAGAAAATTCCCCACCCGAGATTACCCTTTACATGGAAAATTTTTCGAAAATTTTAATTTTCTCAAAAATGGCTATAACGATTTTGATTAAAATATCGTATGTTTAAGATATTTTAATGACAAATAAAATGTATATCACGAATTTTCTGGGAATGTCTCCAAAAGTATTCATTGTGAACGACTTATGCATAACTGGTAAACCATAACAGATACACAAAGTTTTACTACACAAAAAATGTAGATTGCGTTAAAATACACAATTTATGTCATATACATTTTTTGTTGAGTGAACCATTTTCGAGATATTGCTTGTTATTCTCTTAAATTTTTCAATACTTATTCTCTTAAATGGGAATTCGTTATTCAATTTTTTGGTCTTTGATATGCAAAGAGTATTAATCTGTGGAAAAGGGAATGGTGCTGCACCTAGCATCCAGCTATTAAGAGTAATGCCTATGCTTAAAGGCTACTGTATTTCTATATTGCCCTTGTAAATATATATTCCCCTTACATCTACAAGAAAATTAGCAATAAGATAGTGACAGCAAATGTTTATCTCGATTAACATGAAGTAGATGGAGAATAAGCGTTTGTAAAAATAGTTTGTATAAGAGTAGAGAAAGTCATGTGAGTCTAACACATCAGATTTTTTATCTTGGATATGCAAAAAGCATTAATATTTGGCTGCACCTAGCAACCAGCTATTATGAGATATGTCTATGCTTAAAGGCTACTGTATTTCTATATCCCCCTTGCAAATACAAAACAAGAACATAGTACGCCTTAAGCGAATGTCAAATATTTTAGAACTAGACGCTATGACAAATAAAATGTATATCTTGAATTTTCTGGGAATGTCTCCAAAAGTATTCTTCATTATGAACGACTTTTGCATAACTGGTAAACCATAAGAGATAGACAAAATTTTACTACACATAAAATGTAGATCGCGTTAAAATAAACAATATATGTCATATACATGTTTTTTTGTTGGGTGAACCATTTTCGAGATATTTCTTGTTATTCGCTTAAATTTTCCAATACTTATACTTTTTCTCAAATTCGTTATTCATTTTCTTTTGTCCTGGTAATGACAAGAGAATGAAATACTCCACATAGCTACCAGCTCTTAAAATATTTGACTATCGTTTAAAGCCTACCAATTCCCCTTGCATCTACAAAAAAATTAGCAATAAGATTAACATCTCGATATCTCGATTAACATGAAGCATATGGAGAATATGCGTTTGTAAAAATAGTTTGTACAAGAATAGAGAAAGTTATGTGAGTGTAACACATCAGATTTTTAGAAAATGGTCCGGTCTGTCTATGAACTCAGAAACGAAGAGGCGGTAAATACGAACTTGGTATTTAAATTGAGCGTCTTTCAAGGATACGTCACGAAGGTTTTTAAGAAGTTTCTCCACCCCAAACTACTTTTACATAGAAAGTTAGTCATCTGTTTTTTCCCCTTTCTTTTCAAACACTGCTCTAACGATTTTGATTGAAATACTATAGGGTCTTTCAACAAGAGTGTCCTATCTTCGAACGTGAATAAAAGCATTCTATAAATGATAGACATGTATTTCTTTTTTTATTTTGGAACATAATTAATGTCATTACGTGTGGAGGAGAACATCAGTTAAGTGACCGCCGCGACTTCGTTGGGTTGCGCGTATACGGTTGACCCAATTTTCAATGACAGAAGAACGTAAATGAGGTCCAACTTCACGAATAACACGCGTCAAGATATTCATAAGATTATTTACTGTTTCTGGCTTGTTGACATAAATTCGAGATTTAACATAACCCCACAAGAAGTAATCCAACGGCGTTAAATCACATGACCTCGGGAGCAGTTAACATCACCACCACGGGAAATGATGAAACCTCTGAACTTCTCCTTCAAAAGATCGATTGTTTCGAGAGCAATATAACATGTGGCACCATCTTGCTGGAAACAGATGTTTCTGAGATCCATACCATCCAATTGAGGCCAAAAATAGTTCCTTATAAGAGCCCGGTATCTTTCTCCATTGACAGTCAGAGCTTCTCCATCTTCATCTTGGAAAAAATATGGACCAATGACTCCACCATACCAAAATCCACACCACACAGTAGCCGTTCGGGGATAAAATGGTGGTTATTGTATTTGCATTGGATTGTGATTGCTCCTATAGTGGCAATTTTGTTTGTTAACACAACCATCCATCCAAAAGTGGGCTTCGTCGCTGAAGATGATTTTTGGACAAAAATCCAGGTCAGCTTCGAATTGCTCCATAGCCCAGTCAGCGAATACACCGCGCAACCTATGGTCGTTGGGTTTTAATTCTTGAGTTAACACTATTTTGTAAGCGTGAAACTTCAAGTTCAGATGCAGAATTCGCCAAGTTGTGGTCGACGAAAGCCCCAATTCTTGCGCTCGACGAGCAATTGATTTGTTTCCGTTCTCGTGTACACTCTCACGAACGGCACCTATGTTTTTGTTGGAGCGCTTACGTCGATTACGTAAGGCGTTCTTTGATCGCTGACAGAACCACTTCTTTCAAATTTATCGATCAAATGCCGAATCGTTATCTCGCAGGGACGATTATGCACAACGTAAACTTCACGCAATACACGGAAGCTTTGGTGAACAGATGATCGCTTTTGATAATACTTTTTCACAATTTCTACGCGTTGCTGAATGATGTAACGTCCCAGGGCTATTTTTAATAACAACTGTAACCACATGAAAAAAATGACTGCTGTAATTAAATAACAACGGCAGCTATCACATGTTAAAAATAGGACATTCTTGTTGAAAGACCCTTTATATGTTTAAGAAATTTGCATGCCAAATAAAATGTATGATTAAATTTTCTGAGAATAGCCTGTGAGGTCATCTTTATGTTGAATGAATTTTGTAAATTGGTCAAGTGTAAGGGGCAGACAAAATCTGACTACACATAAAATGTAGAATCCATTAAAGCAACCGATTGATGTCAAATAAGTCATTTAATTCCTTAAAAATTGTCTTCCGCAAATGGCCTCCATATCTGATGGCCGGCTATCACTTGCCTTGCAGGACTCTCTGACGATCGGCCCTTTAAATTTATTTTCTGCTAGTTTTCAACTTCGATGTAGGCCTTAGGCGTCGACCAAGATGGAACGCCGCACTTCTTTGGTCCACCAGGTAAACTTAAAGGCTGCCTAGCTCTCTCCCTCTTGCAATGTAGCTTAGATAAATTATTATAAAGATTAAATACTGTTTTGCAACTAGAATTACACATTAATAGTGTCATCTTTCATTACCCTTCCAGTTACTCGCAACCTAGAACCTTCTCGATGACATCCCTGAGCTATTCCTCTCGCCATTCCTTCCCATCAGCCAGGGTAGGGGATGCAGGCGTCCCATTTAGTGAGCGCCTTGCCGTCGTCACATCTGGTATAGGGCCGGTTTGGCAAAGTGACGTTCCGTAGATCTGATAGAGCCACACATCTGGTGACGTCGTTGTGTCAAATAGAGGCGACGTCACACTACACACAAAATGTAGAATTCATAAAAGCAACCAATTGGTGTCACATTAGTAATTTCATTTCTTGAAAATTATTTTCAAAAAATGGTCTCTTATTTCTGTGATTAGAATATCCTGACCGATGCATATCGTCATATATTGTCTTTAAGGTCTACGAGGATTTGTGGATGTTTAGAATGAACCTTACTATTCAAATACTCTCAGAGAAAGTCACAGAGAAATGTGTGGATCTGGATGACCATAATAATTCCTCCATTTTCCGAGATAATTCCCAAGATTGTCCCCAAAGACACGACGCTCAGCTACCATAGTAATGTTAGCAGTGTGTATTGCGGCATCATCTTGCTGGAACCTGGCGCAGGATTGGTGGTGTCGCATTGAGCGGTGAATTTCCTGGTAAGTCGGTTGACGGTTCTTGATCCCGCATGAATTTGTTCCCCTGCAGGTAGCGAAGGAGAGGAGTCTCAGAGAAAGATTTTTATCTCAGGGGTTGTGCAGTTAAGGGAGGTCAGGTAAGAAGGATACGTAAAAGGTTAGCACGTCAAATGATCATTGCTAAATCTACTATAATTAATATTGCGGTGAAGCTATGTATATACACTTAGGGGACCTAATCTGTGAAATTTCCAAAGTCCAAAGTAATTTATTGAGCTTTTTGAACTTTTTACGTCTTATGTGCGTAAAGAAGAGCAGCTATAAAATTTGGTATTTACGTATTAAGCGAATCCTGGATTATGCATTTTAAAACATTTACAATTATTTTATAAAAATGATCCTTATGATGCAGCTTTCATATTTTTTAAACAAAATTTCAAATATATGTTCCTTATTGAGCTATAAAACAAGTTGCTAAGAAATATATTTGTAATTTAATTCCTTTTTAAAAATAATTTTTATTCAATTGTGAGTTTCGGCTTTTGCAAAAAATATATCACAGCACGCACGAAGTTACTTGCGGATCGCCGGTAAGTGCCTCCCGGCACGGCACCAGGGTGGGGGCTTCGACTGGCCGTATAACAATAGCCAGCGCGGAACAATATGCTATTATGTGCCGCTTCCTTGTTCCAGACCATTCTTTTTGGCATGTTCTAGTAGCCGCCCTTTCTAAAACATTCCACTTTGTATGCAAGGCCTATATAAGAGGCTGCTCTTTCCAGGAGTTGAGTTCGTTCAGTTAAGAAGTTACGAAGTTAAGTGCGGTCAAGAAGTCGAAGAGCTTGGACGGTTATAAGTGAGCAGTACCGAGTGCCATTCAGTTTTGAGTTGTGACTCTGCAGTTCAGTTGTTAGCTGTGACTAAACAGTTCAGTTGTGATTTGTTCTGAGTGTGTGTCAAAAGTGTCTTAAGTTTAAACTTTGTGCTACGCTGAATACCTAAGTAACGGTGAGTTTAGCAACAATTGCTGTTCTCATTTGTACAATTCTTATCAAACTTAGGTAAGCTTGTTGGCGTAACACATTTCCCTTGTATTAATAATGACATAACAAGTTTTAGTTAACGCGTATTAGGGGGACTATTTCCGAAGTTCCACACTAATAACTTAAAAATTGCATCGCAAGGAGTACTTTAAATGCTGGAAAATCTTTAAATTACACTAGTCTGCATTTTCAAACTATTTGTCAGATGATTTCTTAAAAGTAGGTGTTCTTGAATCAAGTTTTTATGCTAGTTCCAGAAATAATTTCCTTTTTTTCTATCACGTCAGGTTTTTGCATAAAATAAGAAGTAATGTTTTAACAATTTTACTAATGAGCGTAGAAAAGTATTCAAATACCATTTCACACAAGTTAAGTTTTTATTCAAGAAACATTTTAAGACTACTCTCCAAGAACTCCCCTAATTTATTTCATGACTACATTTTAACAAAACAAGAAGCCAAAGTGTTTCATTTAATTTTTTTCAAACTTTCTTTTCTTTGACTTCCTGGTAGATCTTGAAGATGACTGTCCCTCCTCAACATCCAACAGTAGTCGGCCATCATAGTTTCATTTATTCGCCCCTGGTACCTCCTCTCCATTTCCTTAATATCTTGGTGAAAACGTTCACTCTGCTCTTCACTATAATGTCCCAGATTTTCTGGAAAGTAGTCGATATGTGAATGCAAAAAATGCACCTTTATACTCATGTTACAACCCATTTTCTTGAAACTTTCCAACATTGTTTCGACAATGGCCTCGTAATTAGGATCTTTGCTATTGCCTAAGAAGTTTTCAGTAGCTGATCAGAAGGCGGTCCATGCTTCTATTTCTCTGTGATTCATTGTCTTCTCAAAATTTTCATCCTTCATAAATTTCTTTATTTGAGGACCAAAAAAAATCCAGCCTTTATTTTTTCTTGTGTAATGAAGGGAACTTTCTTGGAAATGTAGTTGAAGCAGAGTCCATCCTGTGGTAGAGTCCTTACAAATTGCTTCATCAAACCCAATTTTATGTGTAGTGGCGGAAGCAATATCTTTTGTCTCTCTAGAAACGGTTCGTGCAAGATGTTTTTAGTTCCAGGCAACAAGTTTCTCCGCTGTGGCCATACTTTCACACTCCAATGCCTTTTCTTTGCCCGACTGTCCCATTCGCACAGAAAACAAGGCATTTTTTGTGAACCCAGCTTGTTGTCCTAATAGTATTCCAATAACTTTGAAATCACCACAGATATGCCATTTGTGTTCCTCGTATTGGATACTTGTTAAAAGTATCTTCATGTTTTCAACTGTCTCTTTCATTTGAACTGGATGTGCGACAGGAATGGAGCCATACAAATTCCCATTATGCAGTAACACGCCTTTCAGGCTCCTCTTTGATGAATCTATAAAAGTCTCCACTGAGTAATATCATGTTCAGTGTCATAAAAGTTTATTAACTCGTTTATGTTATTGCAGTAAATCAAGGACTCGACTGTGAGAAAAAAGGAACTAGCTCTTGTTCTGTGTCTGTACCATGAGTAATGTGTTCCTGGTTCCAGAAGATTCTTATGTTTAAGACGGGAGCCTAATATCTCTGTAGATTCCTTTTGACAAATTCAAATCACGTACTAGATCATTTAGTTCACTCTGAGAGAACAGTTGTGGAGTAACGTCGTATTCAGGGCGGTAGATATCAGAATCGTCTTCGGTGATTCTATCAGGTTCACTTTCAACACCATCTTCTTCCAAGTTCTCTAAAACAGCTGGAGGAAGAGGAGCAGGTAGATCTTCTCCGTGTGGAACTGACCTGATGGCTGAAGGAATACTTGGATACACAATGTGTTTCTTATTTTTCGAATTGCGCCCCTGAACATTAACTAAACAGAAATAACAGTCCTTAAGGTGGTCTTTAGGCTCCCTCCACACCATAGGAATTGCAAATGGCATGCATGATTGCTTTCCTTTTATCCACAGCCTAACCTCTCAACACAATAGCGGCAAATTGTCTTTGGAGCCCAGACCTTGTCTTGGTTACAAGTTTCATTTTAAAATAAGCATGGTACACTTTTTTCACAAAGTCTGTTATATCAGTTCTCTGCTGAAGCACTGTAAAATTTCCACAAATGTAGCAGAAAGCATTTGGATTGTTCACATCCTTGCGTATAGACATAATGTATTTATTACTTCAATCACGATAAAGCACTGGTAATGCAAGCCTCTGATATTAACAACAATGACTAAATTACAAATAGCAACCAGCATCTACAGGTATAACCACCTGAAGACTTAAAAATCTGCATTGACAAATTTCCCTCCAAGAAATGATAAATTTCCCTTCAACAATACTCATCTACTGGCTCAACTCTATATTTTTGAAGTGAAATTGTGAAAAAGCTGTACGTGATAGAAAAAATCTGATGTGTTACACTCACATGACTTTCTCTACTCTTGTACAAACTATTTTTACAAACGCTTATTCTCCATCTACTTCATGTTAATCGAGATATCGAGATGTTAATCTTATTGCTAATTTTCTTGTAGATGCAAGGGGAATTGGTAGGCTTTAAGCGATAGTCAAATATTTTAAGAGCTGGTTGCTATGTGGAGTATTCCATTCTCTTTGTATTACCAGGACAAAAAAATTGAATAACGAATTTGAGAAAAAGTATAAGTATTGGAAAATTTAAGGGAATAACAAGCAATATCTGAAAATGGTTCACTCAACAAAAAATTGTATATGACATAAATTGTGTATTTTAACGCGATCTACATTTTTTGTGTAGTGAAATTTTGTCTATCTCTTATGGTTTACCAGTTATGCAAAAGCGTTCACAATGAAGAATACTTTTGGAGACATTCCCAGAAAATTCGAGATATACATGTCATTTGTCATGAAAATATCTTAAACATATGATATTTTAATCAAAATCGTTTGAGCCATTTTTGAGAAAATTAAAATTTCCGAAAAATGTTGCATGTAAAGGGTAATCTGGGGTGGGGGGATTTTCTTGAAAACCTTCGTGTCGCATCTCTGGAAGATACTGAACCTAAATACCAAGTTTGGTGTTTATCCGACTGTTCGTTTCTGAGTTATGCTGTTCAGACACACACACACACACATACACACACAGACATGTTTCCAAAAATGCTTTTTTTGGATTCAGGGGTCTCAAAACATATATTTCCGGTGAAATCTGTGTATCAAATTTTTGGGTGGAATACAATACTTCCCCTACTTTCTGTACGTAGTAGAGAAAGTAAAACACTAAAAGCAGTCCTGAAATCAGCATAAAAAAGTGAATCAGAATCACTTATTAATTTTTAGTCATCCGATATCACGCAGACTAGTGTTATTACGCTGAGAAGCACGGAATGGATAACTCACTTATATTAACTAGCCTCATATTATGCTTCTGCATTTTTCATAAAGTAGTGTACATTTTTACTTAGAATGCAAAATTTAGAAACTATTTAACTTAAGTGTACCAAATTCAAGAAATTTTGGAAAACACTGTTAAAAATATAAAAAAAACCTTAAATACGGTACCACGCCCTTCACTCAAGATTATTTAAATCGATACTAAGTCCCTCATTTTCACTCACATATCAAATATATTCAAACAAAAAATTTCCTGGAGAATTTGGACATAAAATAGTGTTATGCAACTTGGCTATAATGGAGTAATTAAAACGTTAGCATGTTTATAAACTCGCTACCGCCTGTTTCATAATTTTCATATGAGCGTCTTAATAAGCATTATAGTCGAGTTGCTCACGACTTTTTTGGTCTACTACACTATAATTTGAAAACTATGAGTTTTTCAAAAAAAAAATTGACTTTGTTAATTGTGTGTAATTAAATGCTGATCGGATGGCAGCACAGATGGAAGGACCTAAAGCATGTTTGCGAGTATGTCTTCCTCCGTGGCCTAAGGGTAGCCTTTAGTTCTCGAGGTCGCGGGTTCAAGCCCGACCGAAAGGAATGGATTTTTTCGGGCTTAAAAATCCTTAGCATGTCTTCCCTCAGAAGGGAAGTAAAGTCAGTGGTCCCATGCCGTAGATTTACAGCACATAAAAGAACCTCAAGCCTGATAAAGAGGCCCCTGAACAAAATTACCTGTCTTTCACACCTAATATAAAATGAGACGCTAAGGACCATTGCTGTTATAGAGTGTCCATAAATTAAACAGACTGATGAGTCCACGCGTATTCATTGCAGATAACGTAAAAGCAACACATATTGAAGCAAAGTAAATGAACTCAGTTTACTAGCATATTAAAATTACATTGAAAAAATACATTTTGTTTTAAGTACACATATTTCATTGTTTATCCGGGGAACGGATGACAGTGGACCGCTGCTGTAAAGGTATTAAAAGGTATACTTGATACGGGAGCTGCGCGCGTCGCCGAGTAGGATTATAGTCTCTGATAGCAGTTCAGTTTCGTCACATGTAATCAGCGTATTAGTGTACTCGACTAAAGATAGGTTTAAAAGCGTGAATTCTAATTTTTGGCCATTTTGCCCAATTTCCACCGATTCGTCCCTTTAAAACCCAACTGAACACTGCGATGACTTTAAATTTAAAGCGCAGGCGAGAATGTAAGTTAATGAATTTCACTGATTTAGAAATGTTCCAAGACATCGCAGACATCACTGAGATGCAGTGAGAAAAATGACTGGAGTGAAACCCTTGCTTCAGCAGACAATCCTCCTCTCAACTAGGAGTTTTATCTATTATACTCTTGTTTGCTAGGCGATATGAACTGGGCGTGATACCAGATGATATCAGGTACTACTATGCCGTCTTCCGTGGTCTAGTGGTACCATGCTAACCTCTGGTTGCCCAGGTTGCGGTTTTAAACCCAGCGAAGGGCGATGAATTTTTTTTCGGGCGTAAAAATCCTTAGCGTGGCTTCCTTCGGAAGGGAGGTAAAGCCGGTGGTCCCTTGTCGTAGATTTACGGCACGTAAAAGAACCTCAAGCCTGATAAAGAGGTCTCTGAGCAAAATTACCGTCTTTCACGCGGGATATAGAATGGGACGCTAGGAACCACGTCCATAAATAAAACTAATTTAATTTAATCAGGTACTATTTTTACTGCCTCAGTTGTCATTGGAGGATTTCATCACAAGATTAATGCAAAGTTTTATTTCTCCGATTTGAAGTTTTTATAGCCGTCATTCGTTTCTAGCGTAGGTTTTTATACCCAATGGCTTTAGCCCCGATTAGGTGACGCGGTGTTGCTGTGGAATTCTGGCGATCTTTGCTTTTTGTTTGAAAGCACCTCTGCTTGGGGAACTTCTAACGATGAACCCTTTTTTTGACTGTTTCCTGTTATCACCCGAGGCATTTCCATCTGGAAGCGTCCTGCTTTTAGAATTTCAGTCTTCCACAGTCTTTAGCCTTTAGTGAAATTATTAAATTCCCTTTATATTTTCATGTTAAGGTATTTTATATACAATTGTTAGGCACGTGTTCCTGTTTCTGATAAAATTATGGGAAGGTTCCGTATCGATGTTTAGTTGAGGCTATAGATACAGGTAAAATTATACAACAGAGGGGAACACCTCGCACACTGCGACCAAATCACAGGAAGCTACAGACCGCAGGCAGACAGGGAACATAGAGGCACAGAAGTATCTAACAATTCCAGGCTCGAAGACACGTCCCACTGCTGGAGAGGTCGATGAACGACCCGTTGATCAAGCAGCCTTCTAGTGTCCTCGAGGTGTATTCTTTCCTTTGAACAAGCATCCTCGCCATCTAACCGGCACCGCCATACACCATGAAAGAAGCTCACTTGAAAGATGAGAAGTACGCGGAATGAAAAGGAAATGATGGAAAGGAAATCGTAGTAGGTGAGAAACCACTCCAGCATTCCCCTAACGACCACGGAAAAAAACTGAGGTTTTGATGAGAAACGAACCCGGGACAAGATCTGTCCATCGAACGAGTTTTGGCCATTAATTTGTATCATTCGTGCCTTCTAACACAAATAAGCTCGTATATACGGGCGAGTTCCGTATACCAGAACTCGAATGGGGCCTCACAAGTGTCTCATTTCCTGCTCGAACGCCCAGTGTGACCAGACTCAAGGGGAAGGCTCAGTCTGTTTGCTTCACTTGCCTTTTTGCCGTAGCCTGAGTTCACGTGACATTCCGGTATGGAGTACAGCGATACAAGTGAAAATGTTTTCTTACAATTAAATGAAGGAGTTTATAGTTAGAACGTGTGTAAAATCGGAAGAAGCTATGTATAAAAGCACCTCGAGATTATTGTGCAGAAAACGACGTAATAATAATAATAATAATAATAATAATAATAATAACAATAATAATGAACAGGTGTTGAAGTGTTCTTAAATTTACTTTGGTTCCCTTTTTACACTACTTGAGATTTCGTACTACATATTTAAAATATTGTGCGGTTTCTTTCCCCTCTGGACGTTCGATATATCGAAAGCTGTAGGGAAATTCTCGGCACTTATGATTCCAGTTTTCCGCGATGCCTCTTTTGTTTTGGTCGCCTCGGACGTCTAGCGAGAGTGAGCTAGTTAATTAGACTCGCGCGACCTCACAGCGAAGGAGTTTAGTTTTTTATTCTGTGCAATTGTGGTATCGCAAGTACAGGTACGTGTTTGGTTGTGAAGGTCGAATCTATACAAATTCTATTTGCTTCTTGATGGAGATTCCTTTATATTTTACAAACTTTTTCAATACAGAGTACTCTCTTATAGCTTCCTGTCGTAAATTATTTACTAGTGCCTTTGTAATTTTTAAGCTCAGTTTAGAATTCGCTGGGTATATAAAATGTGTGTGTTTGTAAACCGTGATAATGTGGGCAGACCTTTGTTGTGTTTATTATGTTTCGAGACTTTATTTCTGCTGCTGTTGACGTGAAGCGTGCCTTTACCTAAATAGATAAATGATTTCGTGGGAAATAGCTTCACGATTAGGAATTCCCGAAATTACCTTGAACCTTAAGTAAGCTTATTGATTTGAGAGTTTTTAATCACTATTGTAATTTCTTTTCAGGCTTCACGCCGTAATTGTGCTGTTATGTATTTTGATAGTTCTGGTGTAACTTGTCGCAGTTCTCGATGGTTGTGTTATCTTGTTTGTTGGGCCCCTCTTGTTTTATTATTTTAAATTTGGGTACTTTGTCCTCCGGCTAGCTATTATAACTCAGTCGAGCAAGTATCGCTAAGCAGGGTGTGTAAACGGAAAGGAGTTATTGCTAAAAGATAACACCGATAAAAAAAATTGAATCTAGACTTTTATTGCCGTCACACTTAATTAATAATTGACATATTTAATCTTTATACACGCCTGACTGAAACTATGATATTTTCGAATGTAACTACAGTCGTTTTAGTTGCCGCGCACCAATTACTTCGCGTACTTTACATTTTTATAACTATGCGACGTGCACCTCGTGATAGACTCCTCAAAACTGCGCTACACTTCCTTATGGCTCGAGAATATATACTCCTTCACCTCGAATTGCCTAAATATTAAAATATAGCTGCTATTGGTTACCAAATTGCACCCACTTTAGCGTCTGTTTTGGTCAGCCAATAATTACTACTAACATATATACTCTAGGGAAGATATTCCCTCCATTTCTAAAAAAGGCACGCTACCCTGACGTCATTTGTTTATCTCTTCTTAGTGATAAACAACTTACCCCCTCGGTTTATTGTTACCCACTTCTATTATCAGTTTCAGTGAGGCCGTTTAAACTTATTTCCTAACAATACTTATGGCTAACAAATATCTAAAATCATGTACATGCAATAATATTAATTTACACTACAATCACTCTGGCATTCACAGCATGCTATGATATAAAATATTGCCTCAAACTTGCGATATGCTTGAAGCTTTTAACCTATGTTACATATTATTCATATTAAATACAGCAGATGTTGAAAGACAACTCTTTAATTAGTCAGTTTTTCTCGACTCTAATTTTAATTGAATGCATTTAGGGCACCTTAAGACTTTTCCACGCCGTTATGATTCTGGGTGTGCTGGGCTAGGCACAATATTAAGGTGCTCTAGGCATCGTTAGTTTTCCGTCAGATATTTTTGTCATTACCGAGTTTATACTCTTAGTTTGTATCTCTTTAAAAGGCAATTATAAATACATCCATCCATCCATCCATCCCGAGTGCTCCGAAGCTATTCGTTCAGATTAATACAGATGGTAGAGAACATTAAAACAAATATATTTCGGTCAGGAACACATGGTCCCTGTCAGCAATTTCTGATGCTAGGGACGATTTACACAGAAGGTAGTTTAACATGCTAATTACAGAAGTGGCATTCACAGGAACTGTTCAAATGTCCTGTCAGCACGCAGTACATAGTCGGACCACTGATTGTCGTGTCTTTTCGAAGACTCCTGGCATGCACATTGGTTTCATACACCAGCTACTTTATACCCCAAGAGGAAGAGGAAGAAATACAGACAAGTGAGATCAGTGAAATACAGACCTGGGTGGCCAGGCCACAGGGCCACCTCGACCGATACATCGATTCCCGAAAGTGGCTCTCAGATGATTCCTTATAGCAATTTTGAAATGGACTGGCGCTCCATCGTGCTGGAAGTACATCCTTTTGTCTAACATTCAGAGGTACATCCTCCAGCAGTTCTGGCAACACATGTTTCACGAAGATGCGATAGCTCCGTCCGTTTAGGCGGAATAGACGAATGCATGGTCCAATCAACCCATCACCGAGGATACCGTGTTTCTAAGCAGACCTCAGAGCCAGCCGTTCGTACATACACCAGGTTTGAAAGTCAGTACACATTCCCAGTCAGCACCGCTCACAAACAGCTGCCTAACATTACAAGTCACTTCAGAGTTCCTTATATGTTGTGTTGTAATAAGTTCCTTATCGAAACATGTTTGTTTTGTTGCTCTCTACCACCTGTATTAATGTTAACAAGTGGTTTCGGAGTACCCTATTTAGGGTGGATCATTTAACTTGGGACTGTACAATGTCTCCAAAACTAGGTTTTGTAGAAAGAAATATCTTGAATAAAAGTTGTTTGATATTATGGGGGAAAGTAAATGCTATTAGTCGTGTTTTGTTTGGAGGACATTATGATGGTCATTTTAGACTCAATTGAATTATTTTAAATGGGAACCTACAATTAGGGTCAATTTTTCGAGTCCGACAAATTCACAGTGCTGGTAAGAGGATGGTTGCTATTTTTTTCCTGAAACGGGCCATATTGCTATTTCGTAGCATTAGAAAATAGACATTTGATACACAAATCGCATACAACAAAACTAACAATAAGTATCTGGATGCCCTAAAGGTCAGCACCATGCACTCTTTACCATACAGACCTGACCTAGCACCTTGTGATATTTTCTGTTTTAAAAAATTAAAGATAAAATGCGTGGAATCACTTTATTGTAATCAGATGTGAAGAAGGTGTTTTGTTGGAGTTGTTTATTTATTTAGCTCCACGTATGGACGCCAATTTGAAGTAGAATTGTTCTTTACTTTGCTGCTACGTATGAAAAGCCGATTTGAAGTAGGAGTTGTATTATCTTTCAACTGTTGGGGAGCCGAACTTGTAGTAGTTGCAACCGCACGTATAGTAAACAGTTTCCGGTAGCCTTCGCCCCAAATGTACTTTCAGGTGGCCTTTGCCCCAAGTTTAAAAATAATAGTTTTGTAATTAAATTATTTCTTTAAATATTTAATATTTATGTTTGCCTCGGCTGCGTCAGTATTTATTTTAGAGACATGAATGTCTTGCCAGGGTTGTGATGCGACAAGAATGTAGGCTTACACAGATTATAATTTTACATCACTCCTTTTATTAATGCTTGATACCATTTATATAACACTTCACTGATAGAGAGCTGTGAGATTTTTTATTAATTATTTGCACTTTTTAACACGTAAACTTGTTTTTTTCGTCTCACACGAATACGTATAAAATCTCTGGAGGACGCATCACACATCCGGTTATAATCACTGTCTGCAGGCAACTTAATTGATTTGAACCGTCTAAACTTGTAAATTTCTGTATTTTAAGTCTCTGATTGGCTAATCCTACTCCAACAGAATACCTGCATTTAACTAAAGCTTTTTTCTGGTTGTTGATTGGCTATTTTTAAACTGTCTCAAAATTACACTATTGCTTCTAAGAATCACAAGTAACATTTAAACTCTCAAACTCATTATTGCCTCCAGATTACTTCATTCTTAGCAACTTGTGACCTATTTCTCACAGCTCCTACATTATTAAATTACGTAATGCATTCACATAAAATTATTGAACATGTTTATAACAGTATAAGCATATGCAATGACTGTTACATACATTTTACACATTATTACATACACACATTGCTTCAAGGCGGGCTGTTATTGAATTTACATATTATATAATTTGACTGAAATCATTTAAGTGTTAAAAATACTGCCCCAAATGAAGCAGTGGAATATTATAAAAACCTGATTTCGGAAGTGCCTGGGGAAGAGTGACATCATTGCTTTAAGGTCTAGTTTCATCGACACCAAAATGTATTGATGTTAATGGGGAATATTTTGAAAAACAATAAAATTATTTAACTTCATAAAACCAACCCTTGCTTAATTTTCTAAACATTTGCAATGCCACTGTCGGACGCGTGACAGCAACGCTATGATGTGAACTCTCGAACGAGTAAATGCCCAATTCCCACGAGAGGGTACATGAACCAGAAGCTCGACCATAATTCGGTATGTTCGTTGCTGCTTTGGAGCGAGCTGGGCTCGAAGAAACGAGCGAGTCTCATAAAGTACCACATGAAACGAACTAGTAAAACGCATCTTCTTGACAGCTCTGCTCGGGACTTCCCGAGTGCTAGCCTCACACGTTACCGCGATAAAATCATTTGGTTTAGTTGAGGATAGTTTAGGAAGCGAAACGGGAGTTACTCGATACAGTTTTAATTCTGGCTTATTACTATTATCAAATCTCGCACTGATCTTTCAAAGCGCATTTGCTTATGAGAATTCTAGAGGTGTCAAATTCATACATAACAGATAAAAATCCATCTTGACTCCGCTTAAATAATCCTCTAACTTTTTAACGAGAATGCCAGAGTAAATTTCATCTTGTCGTCTCTTCATAGTAAAGTATATTTGTTAAGTTTTACGATTTTCCCATAAAATATATAATGTATAGGAGCGTAACAAGCAATGTCTCGAAAATGGTTCACTCAACAACAAAAATGTCTATGACATAAATTGTGTATTTTAACGCCATCTACATTTTTGTGTAGTAAAAGTTTGTCTATCTCTTATGGTTTACCAGTTATGCAAAAGTCGTTCACAATGAAGAATACTTTTGGAGACATTCCCATAAAATTCAAGATATACATTTCATTTGTCATAAAAATATCTTAAACATATGATATTTTATTCAAAATCTTAGAGCCATTTTTGAGAAAATTAAAATTTTCGAAAAATGTTCTATGTAAAGGGTAATCTGGGGTGGGGGAGTTTTCTTGAAAACCTTTGTATCGCATCTCTGGATGATACTGAACCTAAATACCAAGTTTGGTGTTCATCGGACTGTTCGTTTCTGAGTTATGCTGTTCACAGACACACACACGGACATGTTTCCAAGAATGCTTCTTTTGGATTCAGGGGGTCTCAAAACATATATTTCCGGTGAAATCTCGGTATAGAATTTTTTGGTTGAAACACAATACTTCCCCTACATACTATACGTAGTAGAGAAAGCAATTAATTTGATTGTATTATATTGTAACTTAAGATTACAGTTTGAGTGTACCACGCTAATTGGTATACAGTGCTATGGTCCAGAGCTTATCTCTGTGTCTATCCTTCATCACGATTATGGTACCCCTACACTGGTCTGCAACAAAACGCAAAGCGTGCGGATTTAAAATTTCATTCCACCACTAGTGACCTCTAGTAATCAGCAGTAAATGGGCGAGAATCAGTCAGTAATGGACGACGTGAATTACTTCACGTAAATTGCTTTCTTATTCGCATTCTATGGCTGCGAGATATAAGTTTTCCATTTTATGCGACAGCGTTTGTTTTAGTTCATGTTACGAACCGTAAAACGTGAACTAGAAGTCTTTGTATAGCCTAGGAAGTGGTGTCCTTTCCTTTAATGCGTATTTATTGCAGTACTAGGAAGAATCTCATCATTTGTAAAAGCATTACTGCCAGGTAATCAAGGATTCTTATCAAGCGGAATTCCCACTAAGTGCACTCAATGTTTTAGGCATTCTAAATTTCATGTCATCGCAAAATTATTGTGCTTTGCTGGACGAGGAGAAGTTTTGCAGGTTTCAGCTTCAGGAAGTTGGCAAATATGTTAATGTTCAAAGTTATTTGCTGTTTCATAATATTCACCGTTAGATCACCCTGGTTGGAGTAAGCTACTCGCATAAACTTTCAGGTTGATTTTTTCTCTTCTTGAATCTGTTTACACAGGCTTATTAGTAAAACTGCTCTCGCCCTCAATCTTACAGAAAATCCGGCACACCGGTGCCTCATAAGGTCGGTAACAGTGGTATAAATTACAAAAATTCATTCAGATGCAAACTTTAAAGGCTATTATTCACAGAGCACTTAAGACATACATTTTGATAGTCATTCAAATATCTTAAACATGTCACTTTAATCAAATTGCTTGAGCCATTTTTGAGAATATAAAAAACAGTTATTCTTGTAAAGGGTACTTTAAGATGGAGATTTCCTTTAAAATCCTTCGTGTCGCATTCTTGGAAGATGGTGAACTTAAGTTTGGCAGCTATTAAAATTTAAGTTTTTAAGTTATAATGTTCACACACACACAAACACACACAAGGATCTTTTTCTAAAAAATACCTTTCTGGGTTCAGGGTACCTTAAACAGTAACACGGTGAAATCTCTATAGAGAATTTTTATATATAATGCAATACTTCCTCTATATACTATAGGTAAGTAGTAGTAATAAATTAGCAACCTATGTGACGTATTCTCTTATGCAGAACCTAAAATGAACAGGGTGTAATTGAAATAAGATACATCCTTTAAATCAGTAATACTAAAAATTATTCTGTGTTAGTATTGTTGGTAAAATTTACGTCTTAAAAAATATGCTTTATTAACAAAATCACATGTTTTCGGGTTGAATAATAGGTAAGCTTAAATCAGTACGTGGATAGCAATAATAATTATATCCAGTTTGTTTCTTGAGTTAGGCAATGATATAAAGGAGCAATGCGGAACATTCCATTTCAAATCGTCCAAAATAGAAGGAAAATCGACCTTGCAGTTTTTTAATCGAAACAAAACTTTGTATTTGGAGACAAGGCCCAAACAATGCTTTATACAAATACTTAAAATTCAGCACATGATAGTTTTGGAATTAAAATTGTTCAAAGTTATCGTATCTTCCTAAAATTCCCAACTTCAAGGTGTTATAACTCTGAAACCTTTAAATTTAATTATTTAAACCTTTATTTTTTCAACTTTAATTGCATACTGATAAATATTTTTAAATGAGGAAAATTCTATTTTGCAAATGTGAGCGGTAATGGATTAAGAGAAACAATAACTGTATTATATATGACAAGATTCCATAATTTAAACAAATGAAACATATATTTTACTGCAATGGTGAATAATAAAGATTGTTCTAAAATAATTAAAGAAGTAAATTAATTTATGCGCGGGAGTAGTAAAATATTTTCTCATGGCCGCTCTCACACATTTGTTTTGAACTGAAGGTCAAGCAAGCTGCTGTGCATAAGGTTAAACAATGAGACAGCTTCCTAAGCAGTACGTAAATCTTTGGGTTTCTTCACTTTTTGTGTTATAACTATCAACACCCAAATATTACCACTTTACCAACATTGTCAGCTTCTCTTAATGACACGATGGGTTATTCTCGATTTAATATTTTAGTTTTATAAAATTCCGAAGACGCTTAAAATAAGTAAAAACTGTATATATATATATATTTTGTAAATATTTTAAAAATAATTAGTATATCCTGCAATGGGATGCGAACTGTTATCTACAAAAGAGATTTGGTACAATATTCTGAAATAAAGTGTTCCGGAGCTATGCGTACAAGTGTGACAAAATGAATTAATACAATACATTTATCGTTCAATAATGAGACAACCGTTTGGTTTTAGATGCTAATATTTGATAAATATGCTTTCTTTAGCACCCCTTATTCATAGGTGTTGGTTCAGAGCCATAGGCGGTAAAAGTTGTATAGTTTATTTAGAAATGAACGCAATATTTTATTACAGTTTTGTTATTATATACGGGTTTTATACAAATTACACTAGACTCCAAATACTCTTCTCATTAACAGATCTCACTCTGACAACTAAAAAATTAAGCACGACATGGTATATTAAAGGCTACGGTAACCTTCCCTACAGTATACTGCAACAAATCATTGACAGGAAGCATAGCTTGCGGCGAAGGAAGCCAAAATCCAAACACAACCCTCACTTTGAGGACACTCAACTACAGCTCCCATCGGCTAGGCCGGGAGATTTAGGTTAGAGGGAATAACTCAGCAATGTATCAAACAAAACTTAAAGTATGGGTCAAAACTCAAGTATGTACATACCACGCGATCAATCAATCAATCAATCATTGGCAGGTCTTTTAATGAGAATACAGTCTTCTGCATTCTTCCTTCTTTTTCGTTTCCTTTTGGTCTGCTCACACAAACCATTTAACTTAATATCTACAGAGAGAGCCAAAAAACTACCAACCGGCTGCGCGATGTTTATCCTGTCCGCGTCCTCGGCGTTCGTTGCCGTCTGCCGCTATCATAGAAAGGCGCGGATGAAACCATACATTTTTAAAACTACTTTTAAAGACTTTACTTACCAACTGTATGAAAGTAGATGCTGAAACTGGCCACCGTCGTTGTCCATACATTTTTGGCACCTCTTTAGGAAACTATCCATCACTCGCTGTAGTTCACGTTTAGAAATACTGGCAATTTCCTGGCGGAGGAGGCCACAAATCTCTACTAATAATTCTGTTCTCAAACGCACTTTCAATTGTTCTTATCGAAATATTGGCCGTGTAAGCTGTTGCAGAGTCTTGTTGAAAAAAGGCAAAATCACGCTGCTTAGCTGTTAATTCTCTAAAAAGGGGGGGGACAAAATTTTATTCACAGATGTCGGTCTCCCGACCTAACCCCCTGCGATTTCTATCTGTGAGGTATCTTAAAACAAAGTGCAGGACACACCCTGGAAGAATTAAAACAAAATATCCGCCAGAAAATTGCCAACATTCCTCAACGTGAACTACGGCGAGTGATGGATAGTTTCCTAAAGAGGTGCCAAAAATGTTTGGACAATGACGATGGCCAAATTCAGCATCTCCTTTCATAAAGTTGTTAAGCAAAGCCTTTAAAAGTAGTTTTAAAAATGTTGTATGGTTTCATCCGCACCTTTCAATGATAGCGGCAGACGACAACGAGCGCCGAGGACCGCACAGCCGGTTCGTATTATTTTGGCTCTCCCTGTATTATCTGGTATCTTCTTCCGTTTCGAAACTTTTTCCCATTCACAATTCCTTCCAGTGGACTTTCTAGCAAGTATATTCTTCGTATATAATGTCCAGCTATATTTTCTGCGCCTGCTACAATATAACTCACTGTGTACTAAGTGAAAGAGAGAAAATTGTGTCAAGCATAACTTCAGAAACTAACCAGCCGATATACTGTGTGCGGAGAAACAATGTACAGAAAATGGTGGAGTGGCTAGGCAGTACCAAAACTAGGCATTTTGAGGTTAGGAACAAGGGAATACAAAAGCTTTTGAACTGCACTACATTAAATCCACTATGTTAGCGGCTCCTGTTTGTGGCATGTGAAACGTAAGTGAAAGGCTCTCCTGTACAGTATAGTACTAGTCACTGTCACTAGGTGTGTCTGTCTATGAAGCCTACTGAATGGTTCGGTAATACCGCCTTGTTCAGTACAGTACGCGCATCTACTGTCTCAATGTGTACAGCACTCATTAGTTGAGACAGTACATACACACGTGTCGAGTGACTTGCAAATGAAGACGTTTCATTAAGTCATCTTCATGCAGCGCTCCTTTTATCATGCTGCATCTGCGACACCATGTTCCTAACCTCAAAATCTTTAGTTTGGTACTGCCTTTTATTTTACTCTGAAATGTCTGCGCATTATTTTCCCGCAACACACACAGGTAGCGGGCTCAAACCCGGCGGAGGGCGATGGATTTTTTTCGGGCGTAAAAATACTTAGCATGGCTTCCTTCGGAAGGGAAGTAAAGCCAGTGGTCGAAGATTTACAGTACGTAAAAGAACCTAATGAAGGGGCCTCTGAGCAAAATTGCCGGTCTTTCACGCCCGTGATAGAAGGATCACAGCAGTTAAATAGGATCCAAAAATAAAACTCAGTTTAATTTTTTGCACACACACATAGAGTTAACTGAGATATGTTTATAGTTTTAGCGTATGTGCAATTTCCAAAATGTTTAAAGTAATCGCCTGGGGTTGGGAAACCCTCATACTCACTATTCTGCTGAATATTCATGTCAGGATTTTCTGCACTATGTGCAAAGTGTGATACCTTTACATCGTTAAATATCTACGGTACCAAAGGGAAGGTACAAAGTTTAAAATTTCATCTACTTGCTCTAAAAAGTACTTGACCATTCCGATTATTCTTTCACCGCTATAATATGCTTATATTTCCAGACTTTGAAGATTGTTTGGAAGGGATTTCAAGAAATAAAAACTGACATCCGCCGGTATATAATACCCCTTTCCTTGAATATCGGAGGAATTTTCGTTCGTTATAAAAATGTTGTGACTACGCGCGCGAGTTACCCACGGCCAGCGGTTCAAGCGCATCCTGACGGGCTTACCTGGCCAGCTGGGTATGACCTAATGACCGGTACTCTCAGAATAATAGTCGCGTAACGAACTCATTATGTGCCACTTACCGGCAGCTTAGGTAATTACCGTTCCAAAAGATTCCTTCAGGCCGATTCTAGTAACCTGCCTCTCAAGAACGTTCCGTTTGGTATGCGGGTCCTGTATACGAGGGCGGCTTTGACGAGAGATACCGTTCTAATAACAGGTTTCTTGATTGCACCCAGGTCTTTAATATTTTCTGGGTATAATCGCAGAAATTCATCATCATCTGTTTCTTAGAACATTGCTGAGAGTGTCTAAAATAAGCAAATGTGTATTCCTTCGTAGAAAATGAAGAAAAGTGAATTTCTTGTTCTGATAAAGCACTACATTTTGCGTAGTAAGACGGTTAAGGAAACGGAAGAAAAGCTGAACAAGTATTATGGGGAATTTAGTCTATCACATGGCATGGTTCACAAGTGGATCACAGAATTTCGATGTGGCCATTCGAGCACAAGAGATGCTGTGCGCACAGGACGGCCGGTTGAGGTCACAACAGAAGAAATGCTGAACGAAGTTCACGATATTGTGTTGGAAGATCGCGGAGTGAAAACACGTGATATAGCTAAGACCGTAAACATCTCGAAGGAATGGGTGTATAATATTGTGCACGAATTTTTGGGTACGAGGAAGCAGTCATCAAGATGGGTGCCGCGACTGCTGACAGTTGAGAACAAGCGGAATTGTGTGACCATTTCACAGGGATGTTTGAACTTGTTCCAGCGCAACCCAAATGTGTGTTTGCGGCGTTATATCATGGTTGATGAAACTTTGATCCATTACTATCAACCTGAAAGCAAACAACAATCAAAGCAGTGGATTTTATTCGGCGAACCTGTTCCAAAGAAACCAAAAACCATTTACATAGGCAGGAAAAATCATCACAGCTGTCTTTTGGGATTCACAAGGGGTGATAGATATCCACTACCTGGAAAAGGCTAAAACGATCACAGGTTCATATTATGCCGCAAAGCTGGATCAGTTTTACAAGGAATTGTTAAAGAAACGACCCCATTTCGTGAAGAAAAAGGTTCTCCTTCACCAGGATAATGCACCCGCACACAAATCAGCCATTGCAATCGCAAAATTTGTGGAACTGGGCTACGAACTGCTATCTCACCCACCATGTTCTCCAGATCTGGCTCCGAGCGACTTCTTTCTCTTCGCAAACCTGAAAAAATGGCTCGCTGGGAAGAAATTCACGTCCAGTGAACACATCATGGTAGAAACAACCTCATATTTTGCAGACTTCGAAAAATCATATTTTTCGGAAGGGTAAAAAGATTGGAGAAACGTTGGGCAACGTGTATTGATTTGAAAGGAGACTACGTTGAGAAGTAAAATTGATTTTTTGGAAAAGATTGTTATTTTCTTTAAAAAGTCACTGACTTAACAATCCGCTCTCGTAATGAGCTGCTCGTGCCCGGACAGGGGAGATCAGTTAGTTGAGAAGTTACGAAGTGAAAAGCAGACAGTATCAGTGCAGTTCAGTTGTGAGTTGTGATTCGGCGGATCAGTTGTCTTGTGTTGTGTTCCGAGTGTGTGCCAAAAGTGTCTGAAACTAAGTTTGTGCTGCGCTGAGCATCTAAGTGACAAAGTGTGTTTAGCAGAACTGGTGTTCTCATTTGTTACAATATCATACACACTTCATGAAACTATAATTATAAGGATAAAGGGGAGAATTCACTATAAAGACCTTCTATATCGTTGTACAATAATTCAGTGAAGAATACGGTGGAGGTAAATTAATTTAATCGCCGTACCAGGTTTAAAATGGCACCCTTGCTACTCCGGGGTAAGATATATACTTTCATTGTACATAGCTGTTATTAGGTAATATTTGGGAAATATGACTCTTTTATGCTGTGCGGATATTCCAATTTGTGAGGTGTAGTTCATTAACACTGTATATTTGTGACGTTTATCAGGAGCAATTAGAGAATTTCAGTAGCAGTTAGAGAGATTCATATGCAGGATTATTTTAATGGGCACCTTGTGAAATCCCACAAAGAAGAGCGGGACCGTATCCATATTTTAGCGTGATATACAAGGGCGCCCAGGTAAGCATATTACCGCTCCCCCGTGGCAAAACAACAAGGAATGTTGTCATGATTTACAGTGCAAGGGATGGCGAATAAAATTAATTTTTCCCACCTGAGCAACATTTCAGCCCTTACGGCTGCGAATGTTTTATGACTTATCGTTCCGCCGGACTCTCGCAAGCTAGGCAGATAAGAAAAAATAACGGGGCCATCTCCTCCAGTTATTAATCTTGTAATATGCATAGAATTGCGTAATTTGTAGTTGAAATACCTAGATAGAACGTTATTGCAAAATTGCCATAATTTATTATCATGCTTTGTTCCGAAGGAGCGGATGTGTAGACTGCATAAATATAATTCGAGCAATTGTATCAGATTGTACAGCATCATCCGCAGCAGTATCCCAAAGACATTTTCTACAGTATTCTAATTTAATTTCTTAGAAAAATCCAGTTCACATTTATCTGTTATCACGATGACGTAGTCAGCAATCGGAAAATTTTAAATTGATATTATAGGTTATACAAGGAGGGATAAGCTTCGCGCATCCTGCATAGATGAAGGAACCACAGGCGACAGGCCACAGAGACGCGCGGAAGTCCCTAACAGTCCCTAGCTCAAGACACGTCTCACTACTTGAGCTGTCCGAGAAGGCGATGAACGATCCGGCGACCAAGCAGCCCTGTAGCGTCCACAAGGAATACTCTTTCCTTGAAGCAAGCATCTGCGTCATCTGTCCGGCACCGCCTGAAACACGAGGAGACGGAGTAAGAGGGAAATGAAGTTGTGGCAGATAGGACACCACCCCAGCATTCTTCTACCAACCAGGGGAAACTACGAAAAAGCCAGAGGGACGGTCAACTGGAATCGAATCCGGAACCTCTGCAAGCCTCGAGCGTTACCACGGAGCCAACTCGTTCAGTTTTATCGATATTAACATTACCTCATTCCAAAATCAGTGCAATCGAAGTGTTTCACAGACGAGCAACAGAGATAGAGCTGCTGGCTTTTAAAGTCATTCCAGAAATTTGCTAATTACTGCAATGTATTCAAAGAGTGGAGGAAAGTAAATTGCATGAGTACAGCTTCAAATTTGTGAAGATTTGTGAACTTCATTTTTATATCTCCAAGTGATTTGTTTTATTTAAAACTGAGTTACAACTGAAATGAACTTAAGTTGCATTTGTTGTTATAATAGTAAGTTCAGGTGTTTTTATGGAGATTTAAAGGTTAATGACCACAAAAGAATCACCTTACAGACTGTTTTCAATCTCTAAAATGACAATTTTAAGCATCGTATACCAAGTTAGCTATTAGAGCCAGTGGCAGCTGCTGTATAAAATCACAAGAGCACGTGAACACTAACTTTTGGCAATTGTGGAACTATTAGCTATTTTTCTTTGGATTTAATTAAACGTAACCTACGTGCGGTAATTTAAAATATACAGCATTTAAATTTACCGCGCTACTCCTCTCAAGTCGATGAGGCATGGTATCATTGTCGCTAGTATATCTTGACTTGTGCACGTTTTAAACAGCTTCTGCACATGTGCAACTAGTATGGCGTAATTTCCTTATGGAACCAAATACTGAAGAAGTGCACGGACTGGCGAAGATTTTCCTGCACTTTGTTTCCATACTATCAAAGTACAGGGAGAGCCCAAAAACTACGAACTGGCTGCGCGGTGTCCGCATCCTCGGCGCTCGCTGCCGTCTGCCGCTATCATAGAAAGGCGCGGATGAAACCATACAGCGTTTTTAAAATTACTTTTAAAGGCTTTACTTACCAACTTTATGAAAGGAGATGCTGAAACTGGCCACCGTCGTTGTCCATACATTTTTGGCACCTCTTTAGGAAACTATCCACCACTCGCTGTAGTTCACGTTGAGAAATGCTGGCAATTTCCCGGCGGATATTTTGTTTTAATTCTTCCAGGGTGTGTGGGTTTGTCATGTACACTTTATTTTAAGTTACCCCAGAGATAGAAATCGCAGGGGGTTAGATCGGGGGACCGAGGGGGCCACAAATCTCTACCAATAATTCTGTTCTCAGATTTTCAATTGTTCTCATCAAAACATTGCCCGTATGAGCTGTTGCAGTGCCTTGTTGAAAAAAGCCAAAATCATGCTCCATCTGTTAATTCTCTAAAAACGGGTCAAAATTGTATTCACGTATACACAGGCTTCAACTATTGACTCGAAAAAAAAATTGGCTCGATAACTCTTTCAGGACACAACGACGGTGGCCATCTCCTTTCATAAATTTGGTAAGTAAAAAAAAGTAGTATAAAATATATGGTTTCATCCGCGCCTTTCTATGATAGCGGCAGACGGTAACGAGCACTGAGGACGCGGTTCGTAGCTTTTTGGCTCTCTCTGTAGTAGCACTGGTGTTGATAGTTATACGACAATTTAATTGAGGTTAACGAATGCTTCTTTTCACGATAATGATTTCGAGACCGAAGGTAGAGAAATTAAATTGTCGTGTAAAACTAGTAGCACGATTGCTACTCGGCTAGATAATCGCACGAAGAACTTATTATGAACTTACCTAGTTTAGCTAAACTGAGTTTTATTTATAGACGCTCTTTAACTACTGTGGTCCTTAGCGTCCCATTCTATATTGGGCGTGAAAGATCGGTAATTTTGCTCAGAGGCGTCTTTATCAGGCTTGAGGTTCTTTTACGTGTCGTAGATCTACGACACGGGACCACCTACTTTACTTCCCTTCCGAAGGAAGCCATGCTAAGGATTTTTACGCCCGAAAAAAATCCAACGCCCTCCGCCGGGAATTAGAGGGTAACCACTACACCACGGAGCAGGACACCTAGTTTAGCGCGAAGCATGTTTGTTAGTCCTGTAGAATGGAAGTAATCTCTTTGTCGCTAACCGAGCCGTCAATTTTATGATTTTTCTCCGTACAGAATTCTGAAAATTGGTTCTACTCCATACTTTTATTCTTCTTTGTGTTTTCTGGCGTTAAATTATCCACAGCTGCATTTATGTTACCAATATTTTGACTTCCAAAGCGCGACATTTTCAGTTGCTAATATTGTAGTCACAGCCTACGTGATCTCACTCACTGCATTCATACAAATTAAAAACAAGTGCACCACCATGAAATACTATCAGCGTAGTAGGCTTTGACTGATCAGATGATTAGCATATTCTACCTGTCATTGACTAATGGCTAATTGAGTGCGAGTATCACTATAATTTTACGTCAATGTCACTAGGTGGTAGCACACTACATCAGTCACTGTAGCAGAACGAAGCAACACACAGTACCAGCCACGAACAAACTAATACGATAACTCATTAATGTAATAAGATATCTAATTCACAGCTTCTCAGCATCAACACATTAATAATTTCTTTCTTTAATATTTTGTTATAAGTTTTACGTGTTGTGTATTTTCTTTGCTAATATTGTACATATAATAATTAAGAGGATGTTAAAAACAAATATATTCATAATGTGCACATGGTAGAGAACAAGTATATAACGTTATAAGATATAAAATATAATATAAAAGCGAAAGGCCATTGTTAGCTATATAACCAGTAATATAAAATTACGAGAAATGCAGTAGTGTCTACGTAAGCATGTAACGAACCTTGGATTCATAATTAAGACGATGGAAGTCTGTAAACATATATATGTAACATACATACTTATAATTCAAATTCGTACATTAAGGAAACGGTTGAAGGGAACGCTAACAGAAGCTTGTCAGTGTTCGAGCAGGAAGGTAGTGTGTAACCTCGTCTCTAAATAAGCGCTAAAACTATGTATATAAAGTCTACCAGTTACACATATGTTAGCATGACAAAGGTAATAGAGAATTGTGAATATCATATATGGTTAATATAAAATAAAAGTGAAATAATTAAACAGAATACGTGTGGGCAAAATATTTTAACATACTCCATACCCAACCCTGGCAAGACACAAGTGCTCTCCGACACAAGTACAGTAGCCGTGGCACAATTATGAAATGATAATTACAACATAATAACACACCGCTACAAGAAATAGGTAACGTGCAAAAACGCAGAACTTCTCCCAGTTTCTCCATATTATCCGTAATCTCAACTACAATTTAATTCACACATTACTTCGTTGTTGTCCTAACATGGTTACTTAATTATGTACACAACAAACGCCAGCAAAAACCCCTTCCTTCGTCAGACAAGTTATTCTTCATTATTATTATTATTATTATTATTATTATTATTATTATTATTATTATTGTGGTGGTGGTGGTGGCGGCGATGGTGAAAGGCTTTAAATATATCAATTGTTCATAATCATAACTGTTATTTTATTTATTTTATGTATTTATTTATTTGTGATAGCAATCTTTCTTAGGATATGGCTACACATCAGCCCAGGCTGTTATCTTGCCATATTCTACCCATATAACATAAAAATGATGATGATAATAATATAATAATAGTAGTATTAATAATAAAATAATAATAATAATACTAATAAGGATGATGATAAATATAATGATATATCTTAACATCTCATGATGAAGTATAATTCATATCTCTTTTTATTGACCATAACCATTTCTTTTTTACTTTAGACAGGTACTCTCTACCTTTTTGTTATCCTTGTTAAAGATATTGCTTAAGACTACTTTTCTGTCTAGTTTTAACCATTTCCCATTTATGCCTTCCTTTCTCCATTGCTGTGTACCTTTACAATCAAACACAATATGTTCCAAATCTTCTCTTTCCCCACATATTGGACACTGGTTCTGTGGGTACCCATTTCTTATTCCTTTTAGTCTCCATACACTTGCTAGTACTCAAGCTATACTCTCTCTTTGTTCCTTATTTGAGTTGTCTTAGATCTTCCATTTCATTTTAATCGCTCCCTTGATATCTATTAGTTCCTTTTCCACTCTCATCCATATTTTTTATGGTAACCAAAATTTCTTCCATGACGTTTCCATTTCCATTTGGCCCAGGATTGATTTCAAATCCACCAATTACCAATAGTATTCCTATTACACGTGTGAGAAGAAACATGTTTACCATCTCTTCTGCACCACCTTTATTTTAAATTCCTTCCATTTTAACTTGTTAAATATTCAAATTCTTGCTCTGTACATCTCAATACTACTTCTTCTCTTCCACTCCAGAAGCTTTCTCCACAAACTTCCACTGTTTGCTTAGCACTCACCCATAACTATTATGCAACAGATGATATTCACATTTTTACTTTCTCTACTACGTATAGTAAGTAGGGGAAGTATTGTATTCCACCCAAAAATTGATACCAAGATTTCACCGGAAATGCATGTTTTGAGACCCCCTGAATCCAAAAAAAAAGCATTTTTGGAAACATGTCCGTGTGTGTGTGTCTGTGAACAGCATAACTCAGAAACGAACAGTCGAATAAACACCAAACTTGGTATTTAGGTTCAGTATCTTCCAGAGATGCGACACGAAGGTTTTCAAGAAAAGCCCCCCACCCCAGACTACGCTTTACATGGAACATTTTTCGAAAATTTTAATTTTCTCAAAAATGGCTCTAACGATTTTAATTAAAATATCATATGTATAAGATATTTCATGACAAATGAAATGTATATCTCGAATTCTCTAGAAATGTCTCCAAAAGTCTTCTTCACTGTGAACGACTTTTGCATAACTGGTAAACCATAAGAGATAGACAAAATTTTACTACACAAAAAATGTAGATCGCGTTAAAATACACAATTTATTTCATATATTTTGTTGAGTGAACCATTTTCGAGATATTGATTGTTATTCCCTTAAATTTTCCAATACTTATACTTTTTCTCAAATGGAAATTCGTTACTCATTTTTTTCTTGTTCTGGTAATGCAAAGAGAATGGAATACTCCACATAGCAACCAGCTCTTAAAAGATTTGACTGTCGCTTAAAGCCTACCATATTCCCCTTGCATTTACAAGAAAATTAGCAATGAGATTAACATCTCAATATCTCGATTAACATGAAGTATATGGAGAATAAGCGTTTGTAAAAATAGTTTGTACAAGAGTAGGGAAAGTCATGTGAGTGTAATACATCAGATTTTTACTACATCATATCGGAATCAAATGGTATGCTAAACTTTGACAGATATTTAGCCGACGTTTCAGAAGCAGAAATGATGACCTTTTAATTTGCTGACTTTATGCGCTCTCTACCATGACAAAGAGATGGAAATAATTTGCTTTTAAACTCTCCTTTAATCCTTGCCGTTTGCTTTCGTATCCTACAAACATTTATTCAAGTTTGGCAGATAGTTGCGTCTCTCGGTGAATACCTTTGTGGATGTCAGCCTTTCTCTCGTGCTGTATACACTCACTCTATTCTTCCGTAACTCAGCGAAGTAGTTGAAATGCTCACAATAGAACCAACATCTTCAAAAGTATTTCTCCCTTATAAATTTCTTTCTTTACTTCCCTTTTAGGAAGTTCATCATATCTCCGAAAATTTACAAATCGTTATGTTTTGTATTGCTAGTGGAAGCCTCAAATTAATAACTGCCAGTTTTATAATTTAATAAGACATTTAATCATACTTAAGCTAATGTATCTGTAAAATTTCACCAAAATATTCTAAAATGTAAACTATCAATTAAAAATCTGATGTGTTACACTCACATGACTTTCTCTACTCTTGTACAAACTATTTTTACAAACGCTTATGCTCCATATGTTTCATGTTAATCGAGATATTAATCTTATTGCTAATTTTCTTGTAAGTGCAAGGGGAATTGGTAGGCTTTAAGCGATAGTCAAATCTTTTAAGAGCTGGTTGCTATATGGAGTACTCCATTCTCTCTGCATGTCCAGGACATAAAAAAATGAATAATGAATTCCCATTTGAGAAAAGGTATTGGAAAATTTAAGGGAATAACAAGCAATATCTCGAAAATGGTTCACACAACAAAAAAATGTATATGACATAAATTGTGTATTTTAAGAGCGATCTACATTTTTTGTGTAGTAAAATTTTGTCTATCTCTTATGGTTTACCAGTTATGCAAAAGGCGTTCACAATGAAGAATACTTTTGGAGAAATTCCCAGAAAATTCGAGATATACATTGCATTTGTCATGAAAATATGTTAAACATATGATATGTTAATCAAAATCGTTAGAGCCATTTTTGAGAAAATTAAAATTTTCGAAATATATTCCATGTAAAGGGTAATCTGGGGTGGGGGGGGATTTTCTTGAAAACCTTTGTGTCGCATCTTTGGAAGATACTGAACCTAAATACCAAGTTTGGTGTTTATCCGACTGTTCGTTTCTGAGTTATGCTGTTCACAGATACACACACGGACATGTTTCCAAAAATGCTTTTTTTTTTGGATTCAGGGGGTCTCAAAACATATATTACCGATGAAATCTCGGTATCGAATTTTTGGGTGGAATACAATGCTTCTCCTACTTACTATACGTAGTGGAGAAAGTAAAAATAGTATGGTGTGAAGCTTTTTGTGTATGGAAAAATATGAATAAATCTGATGTGATGCATTCACAGACTTTCTCTAGCCTCTTTCGTTTATTGGTGAGTATACAAACTATTCTTACTAAAGTTTATTTTTCTCTCTACTACGCTTTAATTCAAATAAGCATTTGCAGAAATAGCTACAATACAGATTTCATTATACATACAAAGAGAACAGCAACAGTCAAGAAATGAATGCTATACGCTGGCCGTAAAATTCCAAACTGACTCCATGCAATCGCATGAATGTTGCAACAGAATGTTGAAAGGACTTAAGAAGGAACCAAAGAATGAACAATTCGAAACATTAATTACGGATATCTCAGAAACGGCTTATGCCACAAAAAAAGTTAATTGAAATAAATTGTTTGTTTTAAAGCTACCTACGTTTTTTTTTGTGTAGTACGTTTTCGTTTATTGCTTAACGTTTAGCGGTTATACGAGATTATATAAAATTCCTTGTCAATGGAGAGAACTTCAAAGGCTATTCCTAGAAAATTCAAGATATGCATTTTATTTGCCATGTAAATATCTTTAATATGTGGTAATTAATCCAAATCGTTAGAGCAATTTTCAGAAAATAAAAATGCTTGATAAATGTTCCATGTAAAGTGTAGTTGGGAGTGGGGGATTTTATTGAAGTCTTATAGTCGCATCCTTGGAAGATATTAAAGTTGAATACCAAGTTTGGTACTTATCCAACTTTTCGGTTTTGAGTTATGCTGTTCACAGACATACACACACAGACACACGAACCTTTTTTGGGTTCAGGGTGCCTCAAAACATGTATTTCCGGTGAAATCTCGGTATCGAAATTTTGAATGGAATACTATACCTTCTCTATCTACCTATACTATGTATGTGGTAGAGAAAGTAAAAAGGTGTGCGAGAAATTAAGGTTTAATCTTGGGTGTTCCTATTTTAAGCATGCGCGTGTACAAATATAGCGTCACTTTTACTTTCTCTACTACGTATAGTAAGTAGGGGAAGTATTGTATTCCACCCAAAAATTCGATACCGAGATTTCACGGGAAATATATGTTTTGAGACCCCCTGAATCCAAAAAAAAAAGCATTTTTGGAAACATGTCCGTGTGTGTATCTGTGAACAGCATAACTCAGAAACGAACAGTTGGATAAACACCAAACTAGGTATTTAGGTTCAGTATCTTCCAGAGATGCGACACGAAGGTTTTCAAGAAAATCCCCCCACCCCATATTACCCTTTACATGGAACATATTTAAAAAATTTTAATTTTCTCAAAAATGGCTCTAACGATTTTTATTAAAATATCATATGTTTAAGCTATTTTCATGACAAATGAAATGTATATCTTGAATTTTCTGGGAATGTCTCCAAAAGTATTCTTCATTGTGAACGACTTTTGCATAACTGGTAAACCATAAGAGATAGACAAAATTTTACTACACAAAAAATGTAGATCGCTTTAAAATACACAATTTATCTCATATACATTTTTGAGTTCCATTTTCGAGATATAGCTTGTTATTCCCTTAAATTTTCCAATACTTTTTCTCAAATGGGAATTTTTATTTTATGTCCTGGACATACAAAGACAGTGGAATGCGCCACATAGCAACCACCTCTTAAAAGATTTCACTATCGCTTAAAGCCTACCAATTTCCTTTGTACCCACAAGAAAATTAGCAATAAGATTAACATCTCGATTAACATGAAGCATATGGAGAATAAGCGTTTGTAAAAATAGTTTGTACAAGAGTAGAGAAAGTCATGTGAGTGTAACACATCAGATGTTTTACTAATTTGTTTCAATCCTTATGAGCTGTCTCTCAAAAGTACATTAAAAGGAAATGAATATATACGCTTTTACTTTCTCTACCACGTACACCCTAAGGAAAAGAACTGAGCAGAAGCGTATATTTGTTGAAGTCCAAATAGTTTCCGCGGCCGATTCACAATGGTGTCTTGGGACACGTGCTTTTAGCTTCGTTCTATTTTCAGCTTTCATATTGAGCCCCAATTGCTGAATATGTGATGACAGGCGATTATTCGGAGAGCTTCAAAACATATATCTCCGGTGAAATCTCGATATTAAATCTACCTCCTAGGTACGTGTATATTACTAGTTACGTATATTAGGTACATATTGCTAGCAAATTTGAGTTCTGATGGATAAGCTGTTTGAGAAAACTAGAATTTCCTGGAGAGCTTTGTCAGAACCAGAATTTCCTACGGGTGAATTGTTTGTGAAAACTAGAATTTCCTGGAGAGCTTCGTTAGAACTAATATTACCTAGTAAATTCGGGTTCTGACGAATGAGCTGTTGTGAAAACTAGAATTTCCTGGATAGCTTTATTAAAACCAGAATTTCCTACGGATGAACTGTTTGTGAAAACTAGAATTTCCTGGAGAGTTTCGTCAGAGCTAATATGCTAGTGAACTTGGGTTCTGAGGAATGAGCTGTTGTGAACTAGAATTTCCTGGAAAGTTTCGTCAGAACTAAAATTTCCTAGAAAATTCGGGTCTGACGGACGAGCTGTTTGTGAAAACTAAAATTTCCTGGAGAGCTTCTTCAGAACCAGAATTTCCCACAGATGAGGTGTTTGTGAAAACTAGAATTTCCTGGAGAGCTTCGTCATAACCGGAATTTCTTAGCAAATTCGGGATCTGATTAGGCTTTGCCAGAACTAGAATGTTTTAGTAACTTTGGGGTTTTAACCGATTTAGCGTTCTATTATAATTATCATTAGAGGAGTCACTGGGGAGAGATGCAATAGGAGCCGTATCAAGTTGGTTAATACAAAAAGCATGGAAGTTAGGTCTTTCCGCCCCAGGAATTCGTTAACACATCAGTGGTTGTGAAGGTACGTGGGGTGGATAATATGTGAATGTTGCATAAACAATAACATAGAAAGAATTGACCTAATAGTGGTTGAAACTAAAGCCCGGACTTGTAGTTACAACACTGTAGGTCGCCATTGGGGTATGTCATCTCAATATAATTTGAGATCTTGTGGTTTACCGGGAATAATGCGAATCAGTTGAGGAATTTAATGTCGTGCCGGCAGGTTGCCATGGTTGCTCAGTGGTTAGAGCCAACCGACGGAAACCGGGAGATCCGTGGCTCAAATCTCGGCTATGGCATTGAATTTTTAAGTCGTCTGATTCTATCTTTCCAATAACATAGTTTTCTTTCAGCTTTTGTTCGCGTCTTCTCCCTGCCAAGCTGTGTTCACTATTTGTAGCAAACTTGTTGGAAAGCTAAACCACTCATACCATAAACCTTTCAAGTTGTTCTGTTAGACTATAATAGGTAGAATAGAGATTGCATTGTAAGAAAACATTCCATATCGAGATTTCGCCGGAAGTACAAGTTTTTTGAGTTCCACTGAATCATCCTCTACCTGTGTTTCTATCTGTTCGTCTGTCTGTGGATAGCATATCTCTTAAATGAATATTCGGATAAGTGTTAAATTTTTTATGCGAGTCAGACACTATTTAAGCACTCTATCCGAAGATTTTCAAGAAAATTCCCACATCTCAAAACTACCCATTATACAACCAATTTTCCTTATTTTTATTTTCTCAGAAATGGATACAAAATACCACTAAAGTAAATATATTTGAGATGTGACAAATTAAATGTATAGCTTAAATTTCATGAATAGTCTGAAGCTATGTTCATACTGATTGAATTTTGTATATTTGGATCTTACTACAAGTTATATGAGCAACTCATTGAGTAAAACAATTTTTTTCGTAGCGTCAGCCGTTTTCGAAATATTCCAGGATACATATTTAAACTGTCATAATGTGACCTCGCAGACACGCTTTAAAATTTGTTTTTTTTTTCCTTTCTTTTTTCATTCTTTTCAACGCAAGAGCTGTACCTTTGAATGGTGTTTCAACATGTTTTATGTAACTAAACATGATCTGCGTAACTTAACATATTAATTTGAAATCATTCCTAGGTAAAAGTATGTTGTGAGTAACGTAATTTGTTTAGAAGAATTCTTTTTTATTTTCTCTACCACGTACGTAGTGTATTGCATTCCACCCAAAAATTCGATACCGAGATTTCACCGAAATACGTTTTCAGACCCCCTGAATTAAAACAATTTAGTCTGTGTATCTGTGAACAGCATAACTCAAAAACGAAAATTCGGATAAATATAAAATTTGGTATTTAGGTTCAATACCTTCCAAAGATGTGACACGAAGATTTTCAAGAAAATCCCCAACCCCAAACTATCCTTTACATAATTTTTTTTATTTTCTAAACAATGGCTCTAACGATTTTGATTAAAATACCACATATTAAAAATATTTACTTAACAAATAAAATGTATCTTTTGAATTTTCTGGAATAGCCTATGAAGTCCTCTTCATCCGGAAGGGATTTTGTATAATTTTGTTTAGCTGATTAAGCGATAGACAAAAACGCACTACACAAAAAATATAGATCTCTTTAAAACACGCGTTTTTATTTCAAATTAATTTTTTCTGGCATAAGTCATTCCTGAGATATCCGTTATTAAACCTATAAGAAATAACAATAAGTTAAAGAAATAGTTACAATAAATAATTTCCGTGTATTAAATCATGTAACATGTAACAAGTTTGAGTTGAACCGATTTGCACGAGAAGAGAGTAATTGCGAGTTGGGTTAATGAAAGACATTAGTGAGCCAAACACCGAAAGCATTAGCGTTAAAAGTTCCTGGAAGGCAGATTGCGAGTTCAGTACGCTTATGTAGGCACGTAGCATATTCTGGAAATTAGAGAGGTATTTCGGAGATTTATATTTATGCCCCTAGTGAAAGTCAGAGATGCACCCTTAGGATTTAAAGCGTTGGTTGCGCATGAAAAACAACGTTGGTGGGAGTAATTTTGATGTAGACGTGGCATAAGAAGGCGTTAACTAAATCAGAGAGTTACTCTTCTCGTACTGACTCCTGTGATGCGCGACATTTTAGCGACTCACGGCGACTTATGCGTCTAGTTTCTTTTATTGCGGAAACAGTTATTTCAAACCGTAAAAATGTTCCTGCAGAGTTTAGCAGGTATAATAATTTAAATGATAGTTTCGAGTGCTACAATTCAAAGTTAATCTGTTTCTTCATTTCAAAAGGTCAACAACTCACTTCAAGAACTCAATGTTCACAATAAACTTCTCAGTAAATTTAAAACTGCGTTGTCCTTCACAATACATCCATGCACACCCTGAGGGAAAATTACTCATAGCTCTACCACTGGAGCAGCCGGCGGCAGAATCCAACAGCAGATATTGGAAACAATGAGAAAAGGTGGCAACTATATTCCTATACCAAATTGTCGCACCATCCTGGCATAGCACGTAACAGCTTCACCTGTCAACGTTGTTGTTTCTCGCGATTGCATGAAAACGTATGGAATTTTAAGGCCAGCATTAAGCTTTTAGTTCTTAAACATTTGACTATCGCTGTTCCATTTGTATCAATAACGAAATGTGTAATGTAGCTATTTCTGCAAAGGTTATTTGGATTAAAATGTAGTAGACAGAAAAATAAGCTTTAGAAGAATGGTTTGTATACTCACTAATAAACGATGGAGGATAGAGAAAGCTATGTGAATGTATCACATCGGATTTTTATATGAATATTGTGATATAGATATAACAAATATACGTGGATTTGTAATCCGTAGAGAAAGTCATGTGAATGTTCACACCAGAAATGTTTTCTTCGGGAAACAGGAGGAAAGGCAAAGAAGATAACATAGGGACGGGGGTATTTCAGTGTAATCAGGAAAGGGTAGAAAAGGATTTTATAGTGTTATGACGCTTTTTATTGGGAAATATATATTTATAAACACAAGAAGACTGCAATGGCGTATGGAGGAAAGCAGTATACCCTAGAGAACTCTCAATGCAAGAATTTCTTCAGCTAGGGCGAGAGAAATGTCTAGAATAAGATGCCATACAAAGAGTTTGGAATTACAAAGTCAGTATATAGCAACACGTGTTTATAAACTTTACCATCGTTTCAGCCTCCCGTATCTCTTGTACTGAAATTTCCAGCGAAACATTTCTATAAACCTTTATTTGGATTAGTACGAAAAAAATATAAAATAAACCTTTATAAGAATAATTTGTAGAAGAGATGTAAAAATAAATGATAGAGAGTAGAGAAAGTATTATGAGTGTAACGTTTTACTTTCATTGTTACGCTTACCAAGGGTACATAAGAGGAAGTTTTGCATTCTACACAAAAAACCTATATAGATTTTACCGGATATATGCGTTTTGAGATTCTCCGAACCTCGAAAAGCATGTTTAGAACAGTTTGTGTGTGTGTGTGTGTGTGTTCGTGCGTGTGTGCAGCATAACTCAAAAAATAAACACCAAACTTGACATTTTAGTTCAGACCAGGTAAAATTAAAACTGGCTTGGGAATGCCTAAATGCCATAATTGCCCTATAATCTTGCAAGGAGCTTGAAATTGCGGTGGGTGCAGGGGCATCAGGGCATCTATGGAAGTGATAAGGCTGATCAGCTAGGAAAAAACGGTACTGAGATAACCTGTGTTGGTCCTGAACCCATGGTAGGAATCAGCACACGTACTGCCAAAACCTAAGTAAAAGCATGGATTAGTACAAACTTCAAATCAGGTGGCAAACCTATTCGGGACAAAGACAAGCTAGGAAAGTGGTCTTAGGTCCATGCAACACCATGTCACTTCAGGAAACATCTACGAAAAGTGGGTCCATACAAGGATGAACCCATCTGGAGAATGTTCAAAGAAGATGACATCCTCTTTGACTGCCTATTCCTGGCAAGAAACAGAATTACTATTTCCGTAACCAGAGAAGATTTGGAAGTATGCTGACAATGAACTAAGATACTGCAGATTGTTCAGGGAACAGATTTTGGAAAACAATGAAAGTATCTTTTCCATTGGAATTGCACAATAAGCCTTTTAGACTGACGTGCCAGAGCTCAAAAAGAAAAATGAAAAAAAAGTCCTCAAACCCATACTAACCTTTATATTCAACCTTTTTTGTTCGTTTTATTTTCTCAAAGACACCCCTATGCATTTTGATTAAAATATCACGTGTTTAATATTGACATGAGAAAAAAATGTACATCTTGATTTCTCTGTGAATATACTATAAACCTCCCTTTGATTGACTTTTGTATGACAAGAAAATCTTACTACAGGAAAAATGTAGAACTCATTAAAACACATAATTTGTATGAAATAGTTTTTCTTTGTAGCGTTAGCCGTTTTGGAAATATTACAGTTGCAAGTTTAGAACTTTGCTAGGCGTGGTGGTCGAAGCGGCGCCTGGGTGGATTTTCTTCTGGTTCTCCGGTTTCCCTCGGCATTCGTTCCACCAGTTGCTCCATTATCACCTTTCCTTTTATACATCTCACCATATCATCTCTTTCCTTACTCTCATACAAGGCTTCGGGCTGATCACCCATGGATGTGAACCTGGCTGTTCTTTCGTGGGGGGCGGGTGTGTGTAAGTAGAGGGTAAACAGAGAAAGAAGAAGAAAAAATTTTGTTACCACAAATAAGTATTTAAATGCTTTCTGCAATGTTTTCTTCTTCTTGCTTAATTTAAAACAATCCCTAGGTATAATTTAATTGTGAGTAACGCAGCGAGAATAGAATAATCACTTTTATATAACTAGTATAAAACTAGTGAATACTGTCGTAATTACAAAAATCTGATGTGTTACACTCACATGACTTTCTCTACTCTTGTACAATCTAATTTTACAAACGCCTATTCTCCATATGCTTCATGTTAATCGAGATATCGAGATGTCAATCTTATTGGTAATTTTCTTGTAGATGCAAGGGGAATATGGTAGCTTTTAAGCGATAGTCAAATATTTTAACGCTGGTTGCTATGTGGCGCATTTCATTCTCTTTGCATGTCCAGGACATAAAAAAATGAATAACGAATTTGAGAAAAAGTATAAGTATTGAAAAATTTAAGAAAATCACAAGCAATATCTCGAAAACGGTTCACTCAACAAAAAAATGTATATGACATAAATTGTGTATTTTAACGTGATCTACATTTTTTGTGAAGTAAAATTCTGTCTATCTCTTACGGTTTACCAGTTATGCAAAAGTCGTTCACAATAAAGAATACTTTTGGAGACATTCCCAGAAAATTCGAGATATACATTTCATTTCTCATGACATTATCTTAAACATATGATATTTTCATCAAAATCGTTAGAGCCATTTTTGAGAAAATTAAAATTTTCGAAAAATGTTCCATGTAAAGGGTAGTCTGGGGTGGGGGGATTTTCTTGAAAACCTTCGTGTCGCATCTCTGGAAGATACTGAACCTAAATACCAAGTTTGGTGTTTATCCGACTGTTCGTTTTTGAGTTATGCTGTTCACAGACACACAGACACACACACAGACACACACACACACACACAGACACACACACAGACACACACACGGACATGTTTCCAAAAATGCTTTTTTTGGATTCAGTGGGTCTCAAAACATGTATTTCCAGTGAAATCTCGGTATCGAATTTTTGGGTGGAATGCAATACTTCCCCTACTTACTATACGTAGTAGAGAAAGTAAAAATCTGATGTGTTACACTCACATGACTTTCTCTACTCTTGTACAATCTATTTTTACAAACGCCTATTATCCATATGCTTCATATTAATCGAGATATCGAGATGTCAATCTTATTTGTAATTTTCTTGTAGATGTAAGGGGAATATGGTAGCTTTTAAGCGATAGTCAAATATTTTATCGCTGGTTGCTATGTGGCGCATTCCATTCTCTTTGCATGTCCAGGACATAAAAAAATGAATAACGAATTTGAGAAAAAGTATAAGTATTGGAAAATTTAAGGAAATAACAAGCAATATCTCGAAAACGGTTCACTCAACAAAAAAAATGTATATAATATAAGTTGTGTATTTTAATGGGATCTACATTTTTTGTGTAGTAAAATTTTGTCTATCTCTTATGGTTTACCAGTTATGCAAAAGTCGTTCATAATGAAGAATACTTTTGGAGACATTCCCAGAAATTTCGAGATATACATTTCATTTCTCATGACATTATCTTAAACATATGATAATTTCATCAAAATCGTTAGAGCCATTTTTGAGAAAATTAAAATTTTCGAAAAATGTTCCATGTAAAGGGTAGTCTGGGGTGAGGGGATTTTCTTGAAAATCTTCGTGTCGCATCTCTGGAAGATACTGAACGTAAATACCACGTTTGGTGTTTATCCGACTGTTAGTTTTTGAGTTATGCTGTTCACAGACACACACACACACACACACACAGACACACACACGGACATGTTTCCAAAAATGCTTTTTTTGGATTCAGGAGGTCTCAAAACATATATTTCCGGTGAAATCTCGGTATCGAATTTTTGGGTGGAATGCAATATTTCCCCTACTTACTATACGTAGTAGAGAAAGTAAAAATTCGTGTGAATATATCACATCGGATTTTTGTATGAAAAAATCCAGCTAGATTTTATACTTTGATGGTGTGTTTTATAAATGCATTTTCTTTCAGAAATATTTCCGAAATGACATCGTGAAAAGGAGAGGAAGGCCCCTGCTGTACGAGATGGAAAATATCGCCATTTGGACGTAAGTGTGTATCGATTTTATAAAAAGCACTTCGCTCCTATTTTATTCAATATTTACCGGTTCTCTCGGTTCCTATACTTGTAGTTATGAATTTAAACACCATGGAACAAAGTAGAGACAAAAAGTTACAATTCCGTTTAGCTTGGAAGTTATACTGTTTGTATAACTTTCACTATTGGAATTATCTTGCTGCCATACTGCGTTAAATAAATAAAAGTCAATTAAACTTTTGTACTCTTTATTTGCTTGCATAACAGCAAATCAACAAAATAATCTTTTTGTAATAATTTCGATGCTTGCTTGTTTCCGCTTCAGTCTATCGCTGCCGGAACTGACGCAGCCGAGATACGGTTCTTATAAGTTCATATCCTTCTTCTGGGCGTTGCAGAACATTGCGACAGAAGAAGGAGTATAGAGGACGGACACAAAAGGGCGGTTCCCTTGATCAGAATGTAGCTAAACAGCAGGACAGCAAAGAGGATTTTTCTTTTTTTCATTTTAAAGATAGGAATCATTTGGTTACATAGCAGTGTCATAGTTAAATCAGAAAGCCAACCTAATTACCTCAAATAAAACAGATTTAAAGCGCTAAACAAGCCAGGGAGATCAAGACGGACATACAGCCTGAGCGTCTAGAATTGGAATACACATGGTATTGATTTCAACATATCACATTAATGTTGATGTTTCTTTTAAAGTTCGTATGTGCGAAGGTATCTTTGTGCTAGAATGTGTGTGTGTGTGTTCCCGGCACGAGTAGCCTATTCTTTCGAAGTTGTTCTCGGTCTTATGTAAGGTTGCTGGCTGAGGTTAAAGGGTCGTTAACCAGTAGGTGAAGGAAACTTGAAAGAACGGTGTGTTTTTCGTCGTCGGCGGATGCCTGGGTTTCTTCCCGGTCACCGGTGTTTACGTGTGATTGTTCCCTGAACAAGCTACAGGATCTTGGTTCCAGTGTCGGCATCCTTCTAAATCTTCTCTGGTTATGTGAAGAGTAAGCCTCTTTCTTGCCAGGAACAGGCAGTCAAAGAGGATGTACGAGGCAGTTTGCTCATCTTCTTTGCACATTCTCCAGATGTGTTCATCCTTGTAGAGTCCTACTTTACATAGATGTTTCCTGAAGTGACCATGTTCAGAAATTAATGCAACTACTTTCCTTATTCCTCTGCTGTCCAATCTCAGGAGAGATGAGGAAAGAGTGTTGCATGGACCTAAGACCAGTTTCCTAGCTTGTCCTTGGTTAGAATAGGTTTGTCACCTGATTTGAAGTTTTTTTCCTGATCCATGCTTTTACTTAAGTGTCTCTGTGTCTGTCTGTGAATAGCATAATACAAACCTAAATGTCTGGTAAATGCCAAATTGGCAGTTAGATTCAGGATCTTCCAAAGATGCGACACGAAGATTTTCAAGAAAATCTCCCTACGCGGAACTTTTTCTAAAAATGCTTTTTTAGGATTCAGAGTGTCTTAAAACGTATTTCCGGTGAAACCTTGGTATAGAATTTTTTATACTACTATAGATAAGTAGTAGAGAAAGTATTACTCCAGATTTAAAAATTCATTCCTTGCGAGGCAAAATAAGAATACATAAAACCTTAGGAACTACACAAAGATAGAAGTTATGCCAAAGAGCTAAGTGGGGAAAAGCAGCGAAGTTTCCTTTAACAAAGTATATACCGGAGTTTGCATTATGTACACCTGTAGGGCAAAGTGCCTCTGTTTCCTTCTTTAAAGTAAATATGACAGTTGTATACATCAGTGCTCCACGTTTTATACGCAGAGAGAGGTTTCACCGACGACAGTACAAACAGCATACAGAGTCAAAGTTGAGCTACATACGTATATCAGTCCAGTTAAGAGAAAGTTTCCCTTCCGCGGTGCTTTGATATACTCTGACGGACATAGCAATGGAGCATTAACTCAAACTTTCCGACGAGAATAAAACACACTCCGAGCTGCAGCTACTCGTGTATGTTCTTGAAGGGTAGCTGTCCCAGTAGATGAGGCAAAACTTTCTTCATAATTATGTACAAGACTTTTTACAGCAGTTGACGTTAAGTGTTAATACACAAGGAAAAGGTTCTCCTCGCCTTACAATGAAGACACAAGTTACAGCTTTGATCGTTATCCTTATTTCCCAACACAATCATTTGTGATCCAATTCGTAAAAGTGTGGTTCTTGTTCAGAATATACTGTTTGAATAAACCTTTTACCTTATGCCGGTTAACAACGACAAATTTACGCGAAATAAATGCTTCCAAATGGAGTATTTATTAGATCATAATGTCATCCAACATCATCAGTTGTGCTTACTTCACTCCCTAGTGTTCACGAGATTCACTTCATCACTACCAAGGATACAGGTTCACGCAACATTGTAGTAAACTATAACGATACTTCAATGTCATTATGCGCGTCTCAAGTGGATTCCTGAAGTCCCAAAGCAAGGAAGAGTTTGATATTTGGGAACAGTGGAAGTCAGAGGCAGGCAAATTTGGGGAGTAAGGTGAATACCACATATCTCTCAGCGTCCACGGTAGTGTTTTCATAAGCTTGAATAAAATTCCACCTTAATCTCCTGTAGCATAGATATAATTTCCCACAGTTTATTGTTTAGTCTCTTCCACTTACCCACATATTTAAATAGAGGAAGAACTAAAATTTTCCCCCCCAAAAGAAAATCGGATATCGAGATTTCACCAAAATACACCACCTGCTATTGCACGAATATATTCGTACAGCAGTGCCATGGGAGCTGCGGGCTGCCAATCATACAAGAGAAAAAATCATATCTCCTAGCCACCCTTTAAATGGGTTAGTTTTGTATATTGTTGTATCCTTTCTTTGATCTTGTGAGTGTTACAATGTTTTGTGCGAAATGTTATCAACCTTTCACACGACCACCAGCTCAGGACTAATACTCTTTCGTCATTCTTACCATTCCTTAAAAAATACTGCGGATAGCTATCCCCACCCATCCCCTAGGAGTCAAATTTGCTGGTTTAATTGGTAGCTGTATCGCTAACTGATTTCGTAAACGTGAATGGCTGCACTCACTCGACACCAGCACACCCCTCAATACCAGGGGCACTATTTATATTTTGAGCCTAATATTTAAAACAAAGTAATTTCTGCTTGAAAAATACTTTATTGTTTTTCAAAATATTCTCCTTTATGATCAATACACTTTTGCATCCGTTTGAACCATTTGTCAAAGCATCTATTCCAGTCTTCTTGAGACACCTCCAATACATAGTTTTTGAAGGGATCAACGGCTTCTTCTGCCAACGAAAATCGCTGTCCACGCAATGTCTTCTTGAAGCTCGGGAACAAACAGAAGTCATTGCGTGCCAAATCAGGACTGTATGGCGGATGACCCATCAATTCGATTTTTTGAGCCTTCAAATACTCTGTTGTTAGACGAGATGTGTGTGCGCTCGCATTGTCTTGATGAAGAACGATCCTACGTTTCTTGTTGGTTTTCCTTACTTCACCGAAACTTCCGGCAAACAAATGGTTGTGTACCATTCGGCATTGACCGTTTTACGTTCCTCTAAAGGCACTGTTGGTACATGGCCAGTTTTGCTGAGAAAGCAGGCGACCATTTGCTTCGAAGTGCTTCGAGTGCGAACAACTTTTGTTGGATTTGCTTCATCTTGAAACACCCATACAGTCGATTGGTGTTAATGTTCCGGCTCATACGCATAGATCCATTATTCGCCACCTATTAAAATCTTGTATATGTATTTTGAGGTACCGCAATTGTATTTCTTGAGCATTTTTATACACCAATCGACACGAGTATCTTTTTGAGATTGCGTCAAATTATGTGGGATCAAACGAGAGCAAACCTTTTTCACGGCTAAATAATCATGCAATATTTTATATATGCTGGTGGAACTAATGCCTAGGGTTGCATCAAACTCACAATATGTCGTAGGACGATCTTTCATTATTAGTTTTTTCACATCATCAATGTTTTTTGGCACAACAACTGATTTTGGACGGCCTTCACGAACTTCATCATTGAGCGAACGGCGGCCACAATTAAATTCGTTATACTAGCGTTTCATAGTGGCAAAGGATGGAGCTTCGTTGCCAAATGTGGAAGTTAGTTGATCAATGCACTCTTGTCTTGATAATCCACGTCGAAATTCGTAATAAAACCATTGCACGAACATTTTCACGAGTTAATTCCATGGTTTTGTTGACATACAATTTTCAAGTTAGTGTAAACAAAACAAATGACGCTCTATTGACAAAATGTTTGAAGTAGATTATGGTAAAAAATGTCAAACAACAACATTCAGGGTTGCCAAGGCTCAAAATATAAATAGTGTCCGTCGTATCGTTAACTTCATTCATTTTCCTCCTTTATTTGGTTTTGAAGTCGGCTTTAGAAAACCCAAGCCGTTCTGTGTTATTCTGAATACGGATTCTATTAAGATTTTGAGTGGCTTATTTTTTTACAGTTAAACAACGGAACTAGTGGTAGCGTTTGACAAATGTTTATCAACAGATTCATAATAAAACTAGCATAAAATGAATATTACAATAATGAGAAATATTAAGCAGGTAAGCACCGCAAGATGAGCTAACTTTAGCCCATTGTGGCAATTTCGGCGATTTTAAAAACAGTTTCTTTTATTTGTTTATACTTTTTAATATCATTTAAAAATGATTGACAACTACTGCGGCATATAATATAATATGTTTAAGATATTTTCATGACAAATAAAATGTCAAATGCAAGTCACGGGGTACAAGTCGAACTGCTCTCCGCCTGAATACAACCTCTATTTCACAACCGGAAATATGCTGTTGGTGGTGTATGGCTAGACACGCCGGGTGCTGTATCTCGCCTATAGATTAGGATGGGGTGAGTTCAGGTTAAACAATCGGTGGTACGGCATGCCTGGATGATGACGGTGTATGTAGAACTACCCAGTTAGAAGCCTGTTTTGTAAATGTTCGGAACATATTACTATACTCGGTTTTTTTTAAAACTACATTAGCTATTATTGTATTCTAAGCAGTGATTTTTGGGTTCACTTGTAGTAAACTACTTGTAATATTTAAAGTAATTCATAATTTTTGTGGAATAAATAACAATATAGCAATATAAACACCGCAAAAATGCCTGAATTCAAAACATTATCTCTTTACAGTTCCACTGCCAAGGTATTTAAATTTTAAATGAAACTTTGAGGTGGAAAACAAATAAAATGTCTTGGAAACATGTTAGAAAATGTATATCTACCAAATAAAACTATTAATATTTTTACAAAATTCGATTAAGCTTACACTAGCGAGCAAGGACTACAGTAACTATCTCTCTAACATTTTACTGTATTTTTAAATACATTATTTGCTTCTCCCGTAAAACTTATAATAATGTAGTTACCAGGTTTTCGTTGCCTAACATCGATATACTCGTATGTCTGCAGCACAGTGGAATGATGCTTGGGGAAATAAGCTAGTGATGCAGCCTACTATCCTTGCTCTGTGTAATTATATGATAGTGCCGGCAACATTGAATACTGTAAACGCAATGAATTCGCTGATCTAGTGTTCTGAACTTGGTAAAATGCAAGTTCAGTTATTATTGTGAGTAATAATGTTTATGGAAACAATACGTTACCTATGTGTTGGCAAGGGTAAACGAGTGTGAATGATAATAAAAGTACCCGAAATGAGTATAAAATTGTTGGAAATAATATATGTTGCAATGATTAAAACAAGAATGCTATATGCTGTAGAAGTATGAGAAATGGGAAATAAATGGGTTAATACCGTCAATATTCATAGGACTTCAGTAAATCGTACTTAGGTGTACGAAGAGCTTGAGTAAATATGTTGTCTTATTGGAAGTGGAAAGAGTGAGGAGTAAAGGTAAGGTAGTTGAGAGAATATTAAAATACCCGTTTTAAATCAGATCCCTAGAATATGTTAATACGTTATACTACCTGCCTTCCTTCTTTTACTCTCATCTAAAGATGGAGGAGCCTAAAATGGAAGCGTTCGGATCGAGGAACGAGGTCATGGCAAACCCACTGCAAGGTGGAGATGCCCCCCAGAAATGTATACATAAGACACGAGAGTCAAGAACACTGTCCTTTAATAACAATATCTCAGTACACAGGGTTTCGTACAATAGCTAATTTAGATTGACAGGAAAATGAATTCTGATTACAAATATTACAATATTACAAGAACAATAGCTTCACAAATACAATTATATAGATGTAAGATGTATTACATTTCTTAACAATACACTTTATAATAAAGGTTCAAGTAATAGAATAAAAGTCGGAAACGAAATTGCAGAATGCAAATTTAGCTCAACCTTTAACTTGACGATAAAGCCAATTCCAGTTCATATAAATGGAAGGTCATTAGTAAAGTCGGCATTACGTAACTGAGGAATTTTAAAATGTCAAAGACTTTAAAAGAAAACTTAAAATAAAACTGTAACAATTTGATAGACTCTAAAATAACTAACGATTTAAATAAACTCTAAAAGATTAACTCAGAATATAACAACCCCCACTAAATTGAAACAAGACGAATAACACATATAGCAAATTACAAACTGACCCAATACAATAAATTCAGATACGGCCTAATTGCCGTCTGTGGCTGCGCATAACCACTAATATTTGAAAATGACTCACACATTACAAGAGAAATGTGGCTAAAGGGAAAACTGATTCTCCAAGATTATAAATATTTTAGAACAATGAAATGAGACTTCAGCAGATACTACATAAATTTTAGTATCAAAGGCACTGGAGAGAAAATTCTCATTTTAATGTGCAGAAAGAGTAAATTATATTTCAGTTTACGAGTTCTGGTGTATTTCAAGGTTTTTCATTTTATTAAGTTTATAATTTTTTCGAAAACGCACCATTTTTCAGCTTTTTGGTATGTGGTGTTAGCAAAATGTATTAGAGGAAATGTTTTGGTGCAATACCTTAAAGTGCAGTCAGGAATTATCAACGTTTATACTGAGCTTCCTGATTTTTATAATTTCAGACATATATAGCTGTCAGTTTAAATAATATGTATATTCGTGACAATATCAGATTTTTTTCTCAAAAATTTCACTTCGGACAATATGCAAACTAAAGTTATAAACACAAGTAAAAAATGGAAAAGTATCTAATTTTAAAAACAAGAACAAAATGTAAAATTTTATGTTTGGAAAAATTCCATAAGATGTAACTTCATTTGTTCTCTCTGTATATAAAAAAATATAATCTGTAATATTGTAACACCCCACGGGGGTGGTTACCCCCGCAGTAGGTGATTACACAGGGGGGTTGGTAGCTCAGAGGTAGGGGATGCGTTGGTACTGGAATGGTAGGCAGGCCAGGGTAGCGTTCTAGGATAGGGGTATTTAAATAAAGCACAGGGGATGCATTGTCCCAATAAATTATATTGTTGCTTTAAATGTGCGAACAATTAGATCGGAGTGAAGCCCCGACAAGTCAATAGAAGTTAGGGGTGAATTAACAGAACTCAGATTAGTCGCATGCTTACCTGTTGACTGGTGCGCCGGGTCTCGAAACTGATACCTAATCTGACGACTCTCTCGTAGCAACAATAACCTCTTGGCAACAACCACGAGGCAACTCACACTCACACTCTCACAGCAACTCCCCCGACCGAGTCAAAGCCCTGTAGTATAAATACATACATAAGCGCTGACTCGGCGTAGTGCGGCGTGGACGAATTCTGCTAACCTGAACTTCACACTTCCTGGTATACGAAATATGTGCAATTCTCAAAGCTCTTCCTGGTCCGCTACAATATTCACATGACCTTCTCTACCTTTTACCGCTTATTAGTGTGTATACGAATTATTCATACCAAAATTTATTTTCCTATCTTCTTCATTTTAATCGAAATAAAGCTTTCTGCAAATGCCGCATTACACATTTCGTTATAGTATATATGAAGGGAATAGCGATAGTCAAATATTTAAGAACTGGACGCTATGTAGTGTCCTTAAAATTCCACGCTCTTTGCGTGCAATCGCGAGTATCTAAAACACTTGAAAAGAATGACAAAGTATTGAACAGTTCGATCCATTAATAATGGTTAAATAAAGATGCAGAAATGGCTTGATCTAAATATCATACATAGGAAGACACCAACCAAGTAATTAATAAATTTTTAAGCGTAGAAGAACTAACAAGATCATTAAGTAGAGGTAGAAGTCTCAGGGCCTAATATCACATATGAGTTAGCAAACCATCTGCCTGCAAAGCTTTTAAACCATATTTTGCACATATATAACCACATTTTGATCTACAAGCTGTTCCCTGGCCAATGGCGGAGAGTTGCCACCCCTATACCTAAACCTGGCAAAGGCAATACTAATCCTCAAAATTATCGACCGCTTTCCTAAACTTACTCTTTATGTAAATTAATGGAAGGAATTGTAAATGACCACTTAAGATGGACTCTAGAGCATTTGGGTTTCTTCTCCAATATGCAAATTGGATTTCGTATTTTCCATTCCACCCTAGATAACCTCATCCTGTTGGAATCTGAAATATGGGAAGCTTTTATTAACTCTCAAAATCTATACAAGTCCGAACGAATGGTATCCTTTCTAACAGAGTAACAACAGAAAATGGAATCCTTCAGGAGTTCAATTGAGCGTAACACTATTTCTAATGGAAATTAATGACATCTTGGACGACATTCCCTCTCCAGTAAGAGGATGTTTATTTGCAGCTGATTTGACATTGCTTTAAAGAGGAAGTGATCTATCACTAAATAATAAAGTTAATGGAATGCTCTAGACATAACTGAAAAATCTGATGTGTTACACTCACATGACTTTCTCTACTCTTGTACAAACTATTTTTACAAACGCTTATTCTCCATCTACTTCATGTTAATCGAGATAAACATTTGCAGACTCTATCTTATTGCTAATTTTCTTGTAGATGTAAGGGGAAGATATATTTACAAGGAAAATATAGAAATACAGTAGCCTTTAAGCACATACATATCTCTTAGTAGCTGGTTGCTAGGTACAGCACCATTCCCTTTGCCACAGATTATAACTCTTTGCATATCAAAGACAAAAAAATGAATGACGAATTCCCATTTGAGAAAATAAGTATTGAAAAATTTAAGGGAATAACAAGCAATATCTCAAATGGTTCACTCAACAAAAAAATGTATATAACATAAATTGTGTATTTTAACGCGATCTACATCTTTTGTGTAGTAAAATCTTGTCTATCTCTTATGGTTTACCAGTTTACCGAAAGTCGTTCACAATGAAGAATACTTTTGGAGACATTCTCAGAAAATTCTAGATATACATTTTATTTGTCATGAAAATATCTTAAACGTATGATATTTTAATCAAAATCGTTAGAGCCATTTTGAGAGAATTAAAATTTTCGAAAAATGTTCCATGTAAACGGTACTCTGGGGCGGGGGGATTTTCTTGAAAACCTTCGTGTCGCATCTCTGGAAGATACTGAACCTAAATACCAAGTTTGGTGTTTATCCGACTGTTCGTTTCTGAATTATGCTGTTCACAGACACACACACACAGACACACACACGGACATGTTTCCAAAATGCTTTTTTTTGCATTTAGGGGGTCTCAAAACATGTATTTCCGGTGAAATCTCGGTATCGAATTTTTGGGTGGAATACAATACTTCCCCTCCTTACTATACGTAGTAAGAAAGTAAAAATGGCTCCAGAAAACAGGCTTTAAGCCCTATAAATCAAACCCTAAGTGCATCAACTTCAAAAAAGACCAATTATCAGATATCCTACCTGATATATACTTTGATGGAAAGAATCTAAAAATTGGAAAACAACTTTTAAGTTATTAGGGCTCAATTTAATACTAAATTAACATGGTTTCCTCATTTTAAAAATCTAAGAAACAACTGTATACAGGGATTGATTGTTATGAGGCTCTGTCATCTAACAACTATGGTGCACACTATTCAGTGCTGATGCAAACATACAAGGCTACAGTTCAAGCTAAACTGGATTATGGAGCCTGCACTTAAAATGTTAGAACACTATCCAAAGTTGTGTATTAAGAATAGCAGCTGGAGCATTCCATACCAGTCCGATTAAGAAACTGCAATTTGAAACACATGAAGTAGCCTAATATCAGAAGGAAGCGATTAACTCTGTGTTATGCACTTAAAAGTAGCAGCAAACAGAAGTCCACCATCATTTACATGATTATTTTCTAGTAAATATTGTGGTAAATATCCTGAAAGCAGAGCCAACCAGATCCAACCACACCTAAGAGTAATCAAATACTGTAAAGAGCTTAATTTGAGATAATTGTATTGTACTTCGACTGTTGGGGAGCCGATCTTGATGTAGTTGTAACCACGTATGGTACCCGGTGGGCTTCGCCCCAATGTTTAAAAATATTAACTTTGTAATTTGACTGTTTCTTTAAATATTATATTTATGTTTGCCTCGGCTGCGTCAGTATTTATTTTTAGAGACATGAATTTCTTAACAAGGCGTGGTGCGGCTGAAGAATGTAGGCTTACAAAGATTATAATTATGCTTCACTCTTTTTATTAATTCTTGACACTATTAAAATAACACTTCACTGATATAGAGAGCTGTGAGATTATTTATTAATTACTTGCACTTTTTAACACGTAAAATATTTTTCGTCTCGCACTGAATACGTATTAAACTTCTCGAGGACGCGTCTCGCATCCGGTTAGGAACGCTGTCTACTAGCAATTGACTTCTGAATTTGTACAATTTGCCCTATTTTAGTTTCTGATTGGCTAATCCTACTCCAATGGAATACTTTCATTTAATTTAAGTTTTTTTCTGGTTGTTTATTGGCTATTTATAAACTGTCTCAAAATTTACATTATTGTTGCTCCAATAATGACAAGCAGCATTATTGAACTTTCTTACTCATTATTGCCTCAAGGTTACCTAATTGTTATCTCATTGTTAGCAACTTTTAACCTATATTTCTCACAGCTCCTACATTATTAAATTACGTAATACATTCACATAACATTATTGAACATGTACATAATAATATAAACATTAATACAATGACTGTTACATGCATTTTATATATTATATTATACACATATTGCTTTAAGGCGGGCTGTTATTGAATTTATATATTATATAATTAGACTGATATCATTTAAGTGTCAAAAATACTGCCTCAAATTTTACTATTCCGTCAAGGAAAACAAGAGGAATTAATAGATTACCACTTAGTCACTAATAAAACGTGTAACAAAATTAGATCTACTGCAGCACACCAAAGGAGACGGTAATCAAGTGGTATTTAAACTACATATACAATGATATTTGAAGTAAATTCACCAATTACATATCATTATACACAGATGCACCCAAAACCAGTGAAGGAAGCGGATGTACAGTAGTGTTCAGAGACAAAATTCTATCATTTAAACTGCTTATTTTATTTTAAATTTTACATGTGAACTATACGTAATCAAACAGGCAATATTGAAGACCAACATGTCATTATTTTTTCTGACTCCCTCAGTTCCATACTACCAATAGTGACCCATGGACAACACATGTACTAATACAGGACATTCGGATCCTGAAGTGGTTTTAGTAAGGGTTGGTTGATGACGTCAAGGTTGAAGTGGAATAATTGGGTTTGAGTGGGATGATGAGGTGCAGGTGTCACCACTGACTCTCAGTGGTTGCTCTGGATCTTGATGGATGCTCTCGTATATCTTGTAGGGGTAGATGCTGTGAACTTTGAATTGCTCCATTTGTTTTTACCGCACCGCTCATGCAGTTAGTAATACAATTTCATGCCTGGCGTGGCGAAAAATATATTCAGTAATTATTGAGATGTAACGCTAGTAACCTTGTTAATGTTTCTTTTCGTCCGTTGTGTTTTATGATATTTAAAATACTACTAGCTCATTTCGTAGCAATGCTGATTATTATCTCAGGTTCATTTCGTGTTTGGAAGGTAAGATACTTATTAAGTAAATCACAAATCCAATAAATTAACTTTTACTATAATGTGGGTTTTGTTTTACTTCTAAATGTGCTTGTTAACGATAAACGTTTTGTGTGTGTGTGTGATTAAATTAAATTGAGTTTTATTTATGGACGCTCTTTAACTGCTATGGTCCTTAGCGTCTCATTCCATATTGGGAATGAAAGACCGAAAATTTTGCTTAGAGGCCTCTTTATCAGCCTTGAGGTTCTTTAACGTGCCGTAAATATACGACACGGGACCACCGGTTTTACTTCCCTTCCGAAGAAAGCCATGCTAAGGCACACGCGCGCGCGTGTTTTTTAATGTTTTACTTGCATATTTAATTTGAATACTTTCTTTGAAGGCTTTCTTAATAGTACAAGATTAATTTTGTATTATTTCTCTTCTAAAATACTTAGCAATTCACCTAGCGAATTGATGCAAGTCTTTCGCTTTCCTGGTAAGCACCTCCCTCTCGGTGAAAATTTTTCCAACAATTTAAAAAGTTGAAATTTGCTTACTCAAGCTTTTGCCTGGTTGCTAACGATCAACAATTGTTGCATTAAATAACATATTTATAAAAATAATACATTTACAATCGTAATACATATACGATTTCTGCTCGATTTTTCTCTTTTTGTTTTATATTTTTGCAATATTTATTTTATTGTTTTTGTTCATTCTCGTTAATGTATTTTTTTTAACGTTATTCACTTTCATTTTTCTGTCTCAATAACGATAAATACAATTTTAATTATTATTTAAAACATACAAATGCTTTAGGCACATTTTATGACATAAATGGTGTTTTAAAACAATAATTATAATACGCAACGCATTCATAAATACATTCGTTCATTCATTATCTGTTTACCCGCCTCTTATGTAGAACTTACACCCCCCCGGACTTACAAGCGGGTGCCAGAGGTCAGAGGCCCGTCGAGGAGCAGACACTCATGGATCAGACAGAACATCCAGGATGGGTGATCAGCCCGATGCCTGGTATGGGATGAAGGAAGTAGATGAAACGAAATGTTGGTGAAATGGATGAAAGGAAAGGTGATGATGGAGCAGTTGGTGGAATGAATGGCGGGGGAAACCGGAGAACCCGGAGAAAACCCGCCCAGACGCCTCTTCGTCCACCACAAATCCCACATGCAGGTCCCTGGGATTGAACCCGGGTCGCCTCGGTGGGAGGCGAGCGGTCTAACCACGGCGCCGCCGTTCATAAATACATAATACATCAAATTCTTATCTACTCCATTGAATTCCAGTTTTGTCATTGCTTAGCAACTTTATAAATTACTTCGATTCATTTTATTAAAATCTGCTTGAGGTCCTAATCTATTCATTGAAAATAAAAGGAAAAGAAATTATAATTTCATGGATACCTTTACATTGTAACAACTGGTGATGAACTGACAGATCTTGGAGCAAAGAAAAGCATACAAAACTCCTCAATACAAAACATCTATACGCCTCACAGAGATTTACTGCCACCCATAAATAAGATTAAGAAGCTTTGGAACATATGCTACGGTGGCAACAGATAAAGCGGCAACGCTGTTAGTGGCACTGATTCGCGGCCGCGCCGCTTCTCTCCCGAGACTCCAATCCCCGCTATTGTACCGTTTCCCTTATACTCATACATCAAAGTCCACTACATATCAAAGTCGATGTTTGGTAAGCTGTGAGTGCGGCTAGAATAATTGGTCGTATTTTCTTTCACGAAACAGTTTAATGCTGCAAACACGTTTTCCCTCAATTGAGAAATGCATGGCGTATTTCAACTGCTCACTACCGCTCGGACTTCTTTGGATGCAATTGCTGACGCCTGCGATTTTTTACTTGTGGGGAAATTTAAAAGACAAAATGTATGACCAAAATCCCCAAAACATTACAAGAACTGCAAAATAGTATACGGGAAGAAATAACCAACATTTCCCCATAATCCGAGACGCCGCTATACCTGTCTTTGAGCACAAGGAGAACGTTTTTCCAACATCATGTTTGAAAAGTTAAGGAATGTAAGGATTATTAAGTATTGTGATTTTCGAAATAATAATGGTGCTAGTTGGCCTTGTCCGTTCATCCTATTTGTTTCGATGCATATGACGGTTCGCGCAAAGATGAGGTGTCGGCAGGCAAGAGCACGTGCCCGCAACCCAATTGCCGCTTAACCTGGTGATCTTGTACAAAGAGCGCCAAAGAAAATCACACTGCTCTTCGCGTATATGTCACATTATTTATCGTTGTACGTGTCCTTGCAAAGCCATGACCATTTCATTGGTTGCTTTGGGCCACGGTGCAAGGGTGCTCCAGTCCTTCTGCTAAATAGTTGCACCATTAACCACAACAAAGGTTACAAAATGGCGTAGAAACGAAATATATGTATACGCTCTTGATCGTATTGGCTAAAAGTGAAAGAGGTAGAGTGACTGCATTCAGTTTGTCATAGCTTATCGTCTAGTGCCGGACACGCCTTTTAAAGGGTTAAAAGCTAAGGGGAAAACTCGATGAGCGCCCAGGTTAGCGAAATGTAGAATGTGTAGTGTGAGAAGGTTTTCAAATTAAAGCTTGAATGGTATTCATTAAATACATAGCAGTACTTTATAACAAAAAATAAACAGAACTGCATTCTCACAGTGGTTTCAATGCTTGTCGTATACAAGCAAACATAACTAAATAATCAATAAATAAAGCAGCAATATTTTCCTTCTAATTCGAACTATAATTGGTTAATATACCTTTACTAACACATTGCTGATCATAGGAATACAACAGGATTATAGACAAAAACATAAATCAATTTTATTGCTATAATATGCATGTCATATTCGGTAAACCATGTACATATACACATTTATCTCTAGTTTCTAAACATGATCAGAAAATTACAACAAAAGAGTAATTTGCATTTAGTAAACGAATATCATCATCTGCGGATGTTTTACGAGGAGTGCCCACTTTCTGACGAGTATGTAGACCGTCTTCCCCACTTTCCTGAAATATTTTTATCTAGTAATTTATTATAAAAATACTTTTATGCCCTGCCGTTGCAATTGCTGTAACAGTGCCACCAGCCTCCCACATACCCACGATATGTCCACGAGTAATTTCACTAGTATACGGCATGACTGGTTCTGAGACAATAAAATGTTTTGGTTTCAATAACATCAGAAAAAGCAAAGGCATCAACCTTGTCGCGGTTACTTCGTGTTATCTTATTGCTGAGCGCCTGTTATTGTTTTACTATTTTAAATTTTGAGTTCTTTGTCCTCCGGCTAGCTATTAATACTACTCAGTCGAGCAAATCTCTTGAACAGGGTGTGTAAACGGAAAGGAGTTGTTACTAAAAGATAACACTGATAAACGAATTTATTTTTACGCTTTTATTGCCGTCACACTTTATTCATTTCACATAATTACTCTTGATACACGCCAGACTGAAACTGTTGTATTTTCGAATGTAACTATTATCACTTATTTGCCGCACATTATTAATTCGCGTATTTCACGTCTTTTAACTAACTTTACGACGCGAGATATTCTGTAGAACTGCGCGACGTTTAACCTGCGAATGATTCTGTTGGACTGAGCGACGTGTAACTTCTGAATGATTCTGTAGAACTGCTCGTTACCCGTCTCTGGCTTTAGCTTTTTATACTCCCTCACCCCGATGTGCCTAAACATTATAACAGAGCTGCTATTGGTTAATAAAACGCGCCAACATTAGCGTCTATTTTTACATCCAATCAAAATTACGAACACACATGCTCTAGGGAAAATATTCCCTCCATTTCTACAGAAAAGCGCGCTACTCTGATGTCATTTGTTTGTCTCACCTAATTGATAAACAACTCACCCCCTCGCTCATTGTTACCCGCTCCTATTGTCAGTTTCAGTGAGGCCGTGTAAACTTATTTCCTAACAATGCTTATAATTAACAAACATCTCAAATCATTGTCATACAATAATGCTAATTTACACTACAATCATTCTGGCATTCACAGTGTTGTGATATAAAATACTGCATCAACCTCCCCTCTTTTTTCCCTTAATGCTGTGTTATCAAGCCACCATGCTCTGCGATAGGTAAGGTGAAAGATACGCCTCAAAAGACTCCAGAAAACGATACAAAAACGGCCGAAGATTTTCTTTGGTGCTGTTTATGCAATGAAGGCGGCAATGGATACATGCCATCTATATATATATAAGCTACAGAGAAGAGATCCAGTTTTATTGACAAGATTAAGAATTGGACTCACCAAACAAACTAACTCACTGCTATCTGATATCCAAGGAAGAACCGCCATTATGTAGCTCCTGTAGAACACTCCTAACAGTAAACTACATCCTTACACATACAAGGCAGTTAGGAGGAGAAACAGAATATCATAAATACCACAGTTTTTAATAAGCCAAAGTTCTTTCATAATTCTATCTGTTAATTTAAAGATATATCTATGTATAAATCAGTTTAAATGTAACACTTTCCTTTGTATTCGTTATTGATTTATCCTGCTATTGTTAATGAACTATGTAATATTCTACATTAGTTCTAATATTCTACATTGTTTCTCCATTATTGTTTTGTATGTCTAATGTAATTTATTGCAGTAATATTGTGGTCGCAAAAACCCACTGAATTCTGAAACCTTAAATAAATACTTAGAAAGCAGTTTTGATAAATTAATATTCATGCTATCCTATTTTTTTCACCTTTTTACTTTCTCTACTACGTATAGTAAGTAGGGGAAGTACCTATTGTATTCAACCCAAAAATTCGATACCGAGATTTCACCGGAAATACATGTTTGAGACCCCTGAATCCAAAAATAGCATTTTCGGAAACATGTCCGTGTGTGTCTGTGTGTGTGCCTGTGAACAGCATAACTCAGAAAGGAACAGTTGGATAAACACCAAACTTGGTATTTAGGTTCAGTATCTTCCAGAGATGCGACACGAAGCTTTTCAAGAAAATTCCTCCACCCCAGATTACCCTTTACATGGAACATTTTTCGAAAATTTTAATTTGATACGGTAATTTGTATCACAAATTACTTAAATGTAAATAATGATTGTAATATGAATATGTATTTTTATGTGACATTGATTTCAGAGGTTTATTAATTGTAATTATTATTGGTAAATAATAATATACGGCTTTACTGAAACTGTCAATAATAACGCAATAATGCAGCGATGGGGTGAGCTGTTTATCATTACTGGGAACAAGGTAGTTACGTAATGTTCGCGCGTTTTTTCCGTTGAGAACCTTCTAGAATGTTTCCTAAAGCAATATGTATTCGTGGTTTTCATTGGATATTAAAATAGACGCTAATGTTGGCGCGTTTTATTAGCCAATAGCAGTTCATTTATAATCTTTAGGCATGTCGAGGAGTGGGAGTATATAAGCCAGGTCCGAGGTAAATCGCCCTGCAGTTCAACAAAATTCTCAATACCTTGCACGTCGGTCGCCCAGTTCATCAAAATTTCTAGCACGCTGTCTTCAGTTCGTCATAAGTTACGCGCAGCAAAATTACGAGAATCTAAAGTATTATACAGTTAAATATACACAAAGTTGAATTACGTGAGTTAAAAGTGAGAAGTTATTACAAACAGTTTCAGTGTGGCGAGTATTTACATCAATATGTAAAAGTGTTAGTGCACGTTTTCGACAATAAAAGATTATAAAACAAATTTCGTCATTAAGTGTAATTTCTGGATAAAAGATTCCTTTCCGATTCACCACCTGTAAGAAATACTTGTTCGACCCAAACAGCTAGCCGGAGGACATTTAAAATAAATTATTTCAAAACTGATACAAATTGCTACGCCAGATGGAGCTACAAACCAAACCAACGAATGACGTCACAAGATGGCTTCAACATTGATGTAAACAACATTACGTAAAGCAATTTCTCTCGCAAATTGGTTCCCAAATGTGGGGCTAACAAATACAAATACCAATATACGTAAAGCAGCTTCCGTCGCAAATTTTCTCAAAAATGGCTATCGATTTTAATTAAAATATCATATGTTTAAGATATTTTCATGACAAATGAAATGTATTTCTCGAATTTTCTGGTAATGTCTCCAAAAGTATTCTTCATTGTGAACGACTTTTGCATAACTGGTAAACCATAAGAGATAGACAACATTTTACCACACAAAAATGTAGATCTCGTTAAAATATACAATGTATGTCATATACATTTTTTTGTTGAGTGAACCATTTTCGAAATATTGCTTGTTATTACCTTAAATTTTCCAATACTTATACTTTTTCTCAAATTCGTTATTCAATTTTTTATGTCCTGGATATGCAAACGGAATAGAATGCGCCACATAGCAACCAGCGCTTAAAATATTTGACTATCGCTTATAACCTACCATGTTCCCCTTGCATCTACAAGAAAATTAGCAACAAGATTGACATCTCGATATCTCGATTAACGTGAAGCATATGGAGATTAAGCGTTTTTAAAAATAGTTTGTACAAGAGTAGAGAAAGTCATGTGAGTGTAACACATCAGAATTTTTTTACATTTAAAGTTGAAAATTTTTGATCCACCCAGTTTCGTCGGCATGTGTCCGGAAAAGCCAGGTTTGCATCTTCACAAATTAGAACAATAAAAAAATCTGATTTGTTACACTCCCATGACTTTCTCTACTCATGTACAAACTATTGTGTATTTTAACGCGATCTACATTTTTATGTAGTAAAATGTTGTCTATCTCTTATGGTTTACCAGTTATGTAAAAGTCGTTCACAATGAAGAATACTTTGGAGACATTCCCAGAAAATTGGAGATATACATTTCATTTGTCATGAAAATATCTTAAACATATGATATTTTAATCAAAATCGTAGAGCCATTTTTGAGAAAATTAAAATTTTCGAAAAATGTTCCATGTAAAGCGTAATCTGGGGTGGGGGAATTTTCTTGAAAACCTTCGTGTCGCATCTCTGGAAGATACTGAACCTAAATACCAAGTTTGGTGTTTATCCGACTGTTCATTTCTGAGTTATGCTGTTCACAGACACACACACGGACATGTTTCCAAAAATGCTTTTTTTGGATTCAGGGGGTCTCAAAACATATATTTCCGGTGAAATCTCGGTATCGAATTTTTGGGTGGAATACAATACTTCCCCTACTTACTATACGTAGTAGAGAAAGTAAAATTAATATAAAGAGTGAATAGAACTTGGGGAATTTCATAAATTTAGAAAACACAGTATCGCACAACGTAAGGTAAAAACCACACAAATGTAGTTAGGGTTGCACACTAATGAGTGTAATGAAACGACACAGCGGTTATGTTGGTATTATTTAAATGAAGAGGGAGCAAGTGAAGGTCATAATATGCAGTGTTAACAGACTTTAAACGAATATTCAAGGAAATAATTTTTTTGAAATCAAGAGGAATTTAGGAGTGTTTTATTTGGGAAGCCTGATAAAAATGTGCGATGTTTCCTAATGTGTGTTCAAACACCAGAATGCAAGATACAATATCTGTGTTACCTGACATTCCTGACCTATGTACATACACAATCTTGTATTTCAAAACGTATTGTGTGTTGCATTCACATGACTTTGACCTCCTCTCCAAATTATTGTTCTAAAGGATTATTCTTATAAGTTCTTCTTGTTAATCGAGACAAACTTTCATTACAGAGTTTCACTGTAGATATAAGAAGGATACAGTTGGTTGAAGCGATAGATGTTTTTTAAAAAAAGTGTCGCAATGTGATGGTCTTGAAATGTCATGCTTTTTGCATGGTCACGAGAAAGAATAGTAAGTTTCACTTGAGAAAACTATAAGTATTTAATAATTCAAACCAATAACAAAGAATATCTCGGAAATGGTTAACGACACAAACATTTTATTTGACATAAATTGTGTGCTTTAACGAAATCTGTATTTTTTCTTTACTAGATTTTGAATATCTCTTATGGTTTAGTAATTATACAAAAGTCATTCTGAATGAAGAGAACCTCACACGCTATTCGCAGAAAAAGCAAGATATACATTTTATTTGACACGCAAATATCTTAAAGTATGGTATTTTTATCAAAATCATTTCACTAGTTTTTGAGAAAATAAAAAACACCAAACATTTTTCATGTAAATGTATTTTGGGGTAGGAAAATCTTCGCGTCGAGTTCTTGGAAAATGCTGATCTTAAATATTAAGTTTGGTATTTAACTAGCTTTTCGTTTTTGAGTTACGTTGTTCAATACACATACACACACGGACCTTTTTTTTCTAAAAGTGTTTATTTTTTGGATTCAGGGGAATTCAAAAGTATAATTCCGATGAAATCTTAGTATCAAATTTTTGGGTGGAATGCAATACTTTCTATATTTGCTATAGGTAGCTAGTATAGAAAGTAGATTAAGTATCTTTATTGGTGTGAAATTATTAAATTTATTACACATACTTACTACATGGGTCGTTGACCGTACGTGCATATTTAAAATACAAGCTAAACAGAATGAAAAAGAAAACAAAGAAAGAAAAATAGAAATAAATTGCCTCTAACTGAACAAATTTAATCTGTCAGAAAATGTTTCATGTTTTGCCAGTTCCTATGGTCAGCCAGTAGATCCCAACATGCCAATCTCCTTCTAGCAGGACTTTAAGAATTTTGCGGTGAATTTAATTGTTTGCTGGTTCTTCCACTGTGCGCATTGCACCAAAAAATGAACCCGGTCTTATCCAAACCACAAAATGGACGGATTCTCTGCCATAATCTGAGCCCTTCGGCCTCCCAGTCTAAACCATACCATTCCCGATCCTTTCTTTCTTCGTAAGTTAAGTAAATGTGTCTATTTACGGCAGTTCAACTTCATCATTTGCTAGACATAGAGAGGGCTTAATTTTACAATCCGATTCCATTTACTGTCGACTGATGTCTGTTAGTATTTCTTTTTGACAACTTTCCGATGTTTTTCTCATTTATTTCACCTCTTTGCCATACTGGCCCCATGCCTATTCTTCTCAAAGCTCCTTACAGACCAAGAGTCCAAACTTAGGAGACAGGTTTTCTCGCTGGTATTTATAACATTTGGAGCGTAGTGTGGAATTATTTACCTGCATCAGTCTCAGCTAGTACTTCAGTACTCTTATTTTACAGTGTGCTGTTGTATAGAAATTCAAATTCAAGTCACCTTAGTGTAGTTTGTATTTCACTTTGCGATAAATACAATTTATCGCGCTCCTTCTCTGCTATACCAACTTTTGTGCGTGACAGCAGTTCTTGGAAATTTATAGTATAACACTTTTTGAATCACTTTGTTAGGAGTGAGCTTTAATAAACCGCACAAAAGAGCTCAGAAATGCTGAGGGTAATGCAGTTTCCATTGAAAATATTTACTCGCAATAATTTTTACAGCGCTGCCAATGTATGTATTATGGTCGCTATAGAGCCATGTTCGATAGAAACTGTAGCAAATAAAGGAAAAAAGAAAACCGCTGGAAATGAAACAAAGCAATTCTCAAACCCCCTCCCCATCGCCACAAAGCCGCTATTTTTGCATCGCAGCGAGCGGCGGTACACAACCGGAGTCAAATCGCAGTGTTAACAATCGATCGTAACGTAAAGTAAATAGCAGCTGACAGCTTTAAATGTAGGCAATGGACTCGGCGTGTTTGTTCACTGCAGTTAGCGACATAAACAAGCAAAAGATCGCGTTCTGCGTAAACTGTAAAGATGTATATACACAGACAGTCAACAAACATTAGCTTCACTAGTTAGGAAACTAGGCCATTAACATAATAATAGTAGTATCTGCTTGTTTTTCGGTAGAGATTACTGAATAAACCTTCATAATGGGGTTTCAATTCTCTGTACTCAATGTATTGTAGCACTTCGGTACTCAGGTTTCAGGAAGTTCCATAAGGACTCGGAGTGTGGTACACACCATTAGTACTATTAATATTCTCCACCCAACTAATTGTTATATTTGCACGATGTAACTGATTTGTGGTACTTAACAACATTGTTGCTATGGATCGGAAGTTGACGTTCCCACATGCAATGTGGTTGCTATGAAAACAAAAGATATCTCAATGCTGAAAGAAATCATCAAAAGCACTCTTGCAGGAAGTAAAGCCATCACAACACAAACTTATTGAAAGCTCCAATATCAATTTCATCATTTAACTCTACCATAGTTTTCAACATCGAAAATTCCGACCACAAACGTCCTGGACTCATCAATTTACTATTTCTTAGAACGAAATACGCCAATACATTCTTTTCATTAATATCTAGACCTTTCTCTCTGTCGTTCTCCGTGGTGTAGTGGTTACCTCTAGTTCCCGAGGTCGCGGGTTCAAACCCGGCGTAGGGCGATGGATTTTCGGGCGTAAAAATCCATCGCATAGCTTCCTTCGGAAGGGAAGTAAAGCCGGTGGTTCCATGTCGTAGATTTACGGCACGTAAAAACCCTCAAGCCTGATAAGTAGGTCTCTGAGCAAAATTCGGTCGTTCACGCCCAATATAGAATGGGACGCTAAGGACCACAGCAGTTAAAGAGCGTCCATAAATAAAACTCAATTTTAATTTACCTTTCTCTTTTAACCATTTGCAGAATAAGTATACGCCAACTCATAACCCTGTTTTGATTTCTTCGGTATTAACTCTTCACATGCACTTTTCCAAGCCTCTTCGATTTTCACATCATTGGACACGTCATAATGAAGTAAATAATGAAGTAAAAACAAAGCAAATTGCTGACATAACTATACAACTATAACATCATATGGCTACACAGAAAAACATTGATTTACAAACATTCTGCCCCATAGCAACGCATAGGCGAATCATCTTCTAAAATGTAACGTCTATCTCCAATAATATATATAAATATTTCAGGATGTATCTAAATATAATTCAATTTATATAAGCACTCATCGTGCAAAAAATAGTATGGAATACACATTTGATAAGCACATAACGGAATCTCGGAAATTGAAAAAACTCGGCACAAGCGCCTCGTTTTTTCCAACTGTTTCCTCGATCCGTATGAAGCACTTATGAAACTAGTATTGCAGCATACCATTTATTTGTTATTCCCTCTAGTACAGGGCGGATCGAAAAGTAGTGCACAATAATTTTTTTCTGCCTTGGTATTGCAGCTTGAATGTTGAAATTTCACACAGATATAGTTTGAAGTTTTCACTACAGAGGGTATTTTTTGTTTCATGTGCAGCTCTAGCGCGAGAAGCGGAAACTACGCAACAAAGATGGCGCGCATGTTACTGTCGTTCACGTGTGAAGAGCAGAGAGGTGTGGTTCGATATTTGTGAGCCAAAGGGCATAAGCCGAATGATATTCACAGGACATGCGTAGCGTGTATGGGGATGATTGTATGGACTGTAACAATGTCTCCAGGTGATGTGCATTCTTCCTAGCAAACCTTAGTGATTCGCCACACTCCGGGAGGCCGGTAACAGCTGCAACCCCGCAGAATGTCAGAGGCATTGCGGCGGTAATTTTGAACGACCGGCGTGTGCAACTGCGAACCTTATCGCAACAGTTCAACATTTCCTATGGTGCAGTGTACGATATTGTTCATGGCACGTTGAAATTTCGTTACGTTAGTGCTCCCTGGGTGCTTAAGAACCTGACAGACAACCATAAGGGCCAGCGAATGATGAGCTTGGATCACCTAACGCGGTACACCCCAGAAGGGCATGACTTTCTGAAAGGAATCGTCGCTGGTGATGAGTCGTGGGCATACCACTACACGCCCGAAACCAAGCAGGCAAGTATGGAGTGGAAACATGCTGGTTCCCCAGTGAAGAAAAAATTCAAAGTGACTCAATCTGCTAGGAAAGTGCTTGTGACGGGATATGCATGGTGTTGTATTGGTGAACTTTGCTGAACACGGGACCACTGTGAATGCTTCAGACTACATGAAAACTTTGGTGAAGTTGCGTCGTGCCCTTCGTGACAAACGCCACAACATGAATGCTGACGATGTCAAAATTCTTCACGACAATGTTCGCCTCCCATGTTGCTGCTGCTGTTTGTCAGAAAATCACCAAATTTGGTTGGGAGGTGCTCCAGCATCCACCATACAATCTGGACCTTGCACCGTCGGACTTTCATCCGTTTGGTCCTATAAAGAAATTCCTAGTCGGCCAACGCTTTGCGACAGATGCGGAAGTGCACTCAGCAGTCCGCAGATGGCCATACTCCAAGGAAACGGACTTCTACGAACGGGGCATATTGCAACTGGTATCACGATGGGAGAAATGTGTTGAGAAACTTGGTGACTATGTAGAAAAGTAGGTAAAAGATGTAAGCTCATTTGTGATTTTTTTCTTTGTGTTTTAACTATTAAACGTTTTTGTAAAACAATTATTGTGCGTTACTTTTCGATCCGCCCTCGTACTTACCTATAGTACGAGAAGAAAATATACGTTTACAGGCTCCCTGAATCTTACAAAAAGCATTTTTAGAGAAAGGTCATAGTGTGTGTCTGTGAACAGCACGATTCCAAAACGAAAAGTTGGTTAAATACCAAATATTATTTAAGTTCATCTTCCAAGAATGCAACACGAAAATTTTTAACAAAATGTCTCTCCCCAAACGTGGAAAAATTTTCAAAAAATATTATTTTCTCAAAAATAGCTCTAAGGAGTCTGATCAAAGTATCACGTGTTAATATATATACTTTATAGGTAAACTGTAAGAGATCAACAAAATCTTACTACGCAAAAAAATGTATATGTCGTTAAGGCACAACATTTATGTCAAATAAAACAGGCATTAACCATTTCCGAGATATTCTTTATTAGTTTGGATTTTCAAATGCTTGTACCTTTTTTCAAATGGTAAGTCGCTATTCGGATTTTTCTCGTGGTGATACAAAGATGGACTTTCAAAGGCTTCTCACAGAGCCATTCTTTTTTTAAAAAAAATTGATTGCCGCTCTATACTTACTGCATTGTTCTTACATGCATAACGAAATGTGTAAATGTGTGATGAAGGTTTATGTTAATGAACAAGGAGTAGATAGAACACTAAGCTTTTGTAAAATAGTTTAAGGGAGAATGGGTATAGATAGTCATGTGAATGCAACACAGCAATTTCTTTTTTATTTTATGCGCTTCTAGATAAATACTATGTAAAACACAAGCAGTAACAGCTAATTTATATCATTGCACCTGAATAAGAAAATCTTGTGCTCACGTGGGTAGGGACTTACTAACAAAATATAAAAGTACATACCACTCATATAGGCTTTACATAAATAAGGCTTGGTGGTAGATAGGTGGATATCATGTGATCAGATTTTGTTAATAAAACCTCATGTCCAGAACCGTGCGAGGGTCTCTAAATTATGCAGCACGACGTGGGCAGTACGGGGCGCAAAAGATAGGAAGGAAATAAAACAATCTGATGCGTTGCACTCGCATGACTTTCCCTACTCTTGTACAAACTATTTTTATAAACGCTTACTCTCCATCTACTTCATGTCAATCGAGATAAACATTTGCAGAAATGTTGATGCAGATCTTATTGCTAATTTTCTTGTAGGTGCAAGGGGAATATGGTAGGCTTTAAGCGATAGTCAAATATTTTAAGTGCTGGTTGCTATGTGGTGCATTCCATTCTCTTTGGATGTCCAGGACATAAAAAAACGAATAAAAAATTTCCAGTTGAGAAAAAGAATTGGAAAATTGAAACAATAAACAAGGAAATGGTTCACTCGACAAATAAAATTGTGCGACATAAATTGTGTGTTTTAACGAGATCTACATTTTTGTGTAGTAAAAGTTTTTCTAACTCTTACGGTTTGCCAGTTATGCAAACATCATTAAGAATGAAGAGAACTTTAAGGCACATTCCCAGAAAATTCAAGATACACATTTCATTTACTATGAAAATATTTTAAACATATGATATTTTAATCAAAATCGTTAGAGCCATTTTTGAAAAAATCAAAATTTTCTAAAAATGTTCAATGTAAATGGTCTAGGTTGGGTGGTTTTCTTGAAAATGTTCGTGTCGCATCCTTGAAAGATGCTGAACCTAAATAGCAAGTTTGGTATTTATACAACTTTTCGTTTTTGAATTATGCTGTTCCGACACACAGGCAAACACACACGGACCTCTTTCTAAAAATGGTTATTTTTATTCATGTATATCCGGTGAAATCTCGATATGAATTTTTGGGTGGAATGCATTACTTCCTCTACTTACTATACTTAGTAGAGAAAGTAAAAAGAAAGCTCAAACACTGTAAGCTAATAGATAGCACTTGAATGAACTACTGAAGATGCTGAAAATGGCTGCTGCCAATTTTGAAATATTTTCTGCACCACCTGGTTATGTCGAACTGATATATGGCCTGATAACAGAGGCCTCTGAGCAAAATTTGCGGTCTTTCACTCCCAACATAGAATGGGACGCTAAGGACCACAGCAGTTAAAGAGCGTGCATAAATAAAACACAACCATCTATTATTATTATTATTATTATTATTATTATTATTATTATTATTATTATTATTATTATTATTATTATTATTAGGAATTCTTTCATCTCTTCTTCCGGCCATCCATCCGATTATCCATTCAACCAGCCAACCACACATCCATCCAGCCATTTATTCATGCATCAATCCATATGGCCATCCGGCCCTCCATCCGACCATCTGGCCAGCCAACCAACCATCTGATCAGTTTATATCCGACCATTCGGTCATCCGGCGATCTGCCATGATACATGCATCAAAACATCCATCCGACCGTCCGGTCAGGCATTTGGCCATCATCCATTCACCCATTCTACCATTCGGACATACGGCCATCCATCCAGCCATGTATCCAGCCATTCAGCCATCGCGTCATACATCTAGCCAGCCTAACAATCATCCAGCCAGATGTACGGACGGCTGAATGTCTGGATGAAAGGTGTACCGTTATATGCATATATCGATACTATACTATTTAATACGTACGCCATAATTCCCGCTGAAAAATTCGCGATGCCAGTCTCCGCGTCATCTGTATGCTGGTTCAGTGCCTTTTTGCGTGTTTCTCGATTTTCCCACTAGTCCGCGCGTAGTTAGCTCTTCACCTTTAGTTCGCCTTAGCGTTGGTTGTGAGAGAGACGATGCTTGGTCTGTGCTGGAAGCCAGGGCTGGCGAGACTTCCGCAGGGGAGTTCTCTGACATTTTCTTGTGGTGTGCAGAAGCAGTAATTTACAGCAGACATGAATGTTTGAAGTCCTCCCTGGGCAGTTTCTAGATGTTGAGAGTTGGCATTTTTATGCTGTTGGCCGTATTTGTAAAAGGTAATGGCATTTATGCATGCTCTGCATTGTTATTTTGTAAATTTTTAGTATCAGTGCTCGAAGTTATTGATTGATCGTTTCACTGGGTGCAAACCTGACTTTTCACTCGCAAGCGTAAGCAGTTGAATATTCCTGTGTTAGGTAAATTCTAATATGGCTTGTTATTTAATTTTTCTTTTAGATCAGCTAGTATACATTTAGAAGTACGACTTAACTGGCGAATTCTCTTCCGCGTAATTTAATTTCTATCCTTATTTTCATTTTCCCTTTTTTTTTTTTTTTTTTTTTTTTACAAAACGTGAAGTAGCCGGCAGACTACTTTCTTTATTGACAAACTAAATTTTCAAATTTCCGTGCAAACATATGTGTGAGTCGAGATTGTCGCAATCTGTGTTAGATTATATTTTGTGTATGTGTGCTAGGCGAGTCCAAGTTTACTGCGTGTTTCATTTTACTTTCTTGTTTGTAACAGTTACGTAATGAAAGTTTGTCGTAAGGGAAGGTGAAGTCATATTGGGCAGCATAAGATATACCTGCTATAGCTATTTAATGTGTAAATGTATTATCTAATATTGTGGTCTTACGCAGCACTGAGTTTAGCTTAGTTTTGTGCTTATTTAAGTGAACCCCTTACTACACCATGGTACAAACTTAGTAGATTCTTTAAGTAGTTCAGAATTTGTGCCTACCAACTATTTAAAAATTATCTCGTAACCCATTCACGTTTACTTATGAGTCGTGGCCTATTCAGGGATTTTCTTGAATATAGTTAATATATTTATTTATCTGTGCTAGCAATGTTCCTTAGAATATGGCTATACATCAGCCCAAGCTGTTATCTTGCCACATTCTACCTATATTTCACTTTAGTTATAACATAAAAATGAAAATAATAATAATAATAATAATAATAATAATAGTAATGATACCAAAATAATAATCTTATAATACTAATATAATAATAATATAATTACATAACTTAACATCACATGATGAAATTAATTTACATCTCTTTTTATTGTCCATAACCATTTCTTTTTTACTTTGGACAGGTACTCTCCTACCTTTTAACTATCCTTGTTAAAAATCTGGCTTAAGGCTACTTTCCTGTCCAGTTTGAACCATTTCCCATTTATAACTTGCTTTCTCCAATGCTGTGTACCTTTACAATCAAAAAACGATGTGTTCTAAATCTTCTCTTTCCCCACATATTGGACACTGGTTTAGTTAATATATAGATATTGCCTGGATACGACCCATCGTGTCTTATTCAAGCTGTAAATTATTCCAGGGTCCTTTTGATTTTCCTATAATATCACTTCTAAAATTTATTCTTTGAACTTGATGTGAATGCTCAGTTAATTCCACTTTATTGGAATTCCACTCGGTGGCAAGTAAAGTACATGGTTTTCATTATTGTATATTTCTGCACTTTGTTAGAGGCATACTTGTATTACTATGCATTGTTAATAACTTTAGGGTTCTTGACATGAAAGAGGTGATATCATGCTGTGTGGAGCTTTCACTTTCTTACTTATTTAAATGTCTTTTTACTTTCTCTACTACGTATAGTAAGCAGGGGAAGTATTGCATTCCACCCAAAAATTTTATACCGATATTTCACCGGAAATACATGTTTTGAGACCCTCTGAATCCAAAAAAAGTATTTTTGGAAACATGTCCGTGTGTGTGTGTGTGTCTCTCTCTGTGTGTGTGTGTGAACACCATAACTCAGAAACGAACAGTCGGATAAACACCAAACTTGGTATTTAGGTTCAGTATCTTCCAGAGATGCGACACGAAGGTTTTCAAGAAAATCCCCCACCCCAGATTACCCTTTACATGGAACATTTTTCCAAAATTTTTGTTTTCTCAAAAATGGCTCTTAACGATTTTTATTAAAATATCATATATTTAAGATACTTTCATGACAAATAAGATGTATACCTTAAATTTTCTGGGAATGTCTCCAAAAGTATTCTTCATTGTGAACGACTTTTGCATGACTGGTAAACCATAAGAGATAGACAAAATTTTACTACACAAGAAATGTAGATCGCGTTAAAATACACAATTTGTTATATACATTTTTGTTGTTGAGTGAACCATTTTCTAGATATTGCTTGTTATTCCCTTAAATTTTCCAATACTCCTACTTTTTATCAAATTCGCTATTCATTTTTTTTGTCCTAGTAATGCAAAGGGAATGGAATGCTCCACATAGCAACCAGCTCTTAAAATATTTGACTATCGCTTAAAACCTAGCAATTCCCCTTGCATCTACAAGAAAATTAGCAATAAGATTAACATTTCGATATCTCGATTAATATGAAGCATATGCAGATTAAGCGTTTGTAAAAAATGGTTTGCACAAGAGTAGAGAAAGTCATGCTAGTGTAACAAATCAGATTTTTCTGCATTAACACAGTGTTTCTTTTCTAATATGATATGTCTTTAAACATAAAGAAGGTGACTGCATAATTTGTTGTGCCTTTGGTCAACTTTTCAAAAACATATTAGCCTGCTTTTAAGAATTAAATTTTATCTTGGCCTCCATAGCTTATGCCATAAGTGTAATATACACTTAATGTTTCTAAGGTTTTTTGACAGAGTTAAGGCACTGAGGTTCTGCTATGCTTTACATTTTATATGGACGTGTTGAAAACCTTAAGTTTCAGTTCATTTCATTAAATTGCTAAAATTTCTTTATTCCGTTTAATGAGTTTTGTTTGTAAAGCTAGCTTTTTTGTTTTATTAGCTATTTGCACTCAACATTAAGCATTATATGGCAGAATATAGTATTTGTTTCTGCCTAGAAATTCTTCATAGACTTTGATTATCATTCATTATCTCAGTTACGGGGAAGTTTCTTAACAGGCTTCAAATTATTGCAGTGCCAATGTAAATTAAATTACAACTAGTCATGCTAGCTCAGATAACTATCATTACTAGTTCAGGCACATTTAATCAATTTTTGGTTTCAAATTATGTGCAAAGTGTTTGTGGTATACATTACGGCTGTGGTTTCTTAGTGCTTGTGTTATACTTTTGTCCTACGTTATTTAGGCAACGTATTAGTACCTTTCTGTTTTACCTTAACGCTATCAAACCACAAACATCAGTTTTAAGGATAGTGAAAGGAGTAGAATTTTTCCCTGGTGTAACTTGTTCACTGCAGTACAGAGTTTGGGCTAGTTTATTTTCCCTTTTATTATTAATTGTACTAATTTATGAATTGTTCTTATTTGAGATATGTTATAATCATTTGTTAATAAAATAGGCAACTAAAGATTGGATCGGCACTGCTTTCAGTTTTCCAGTATCCACGGCTTCCACGTCCTCTAGGGCTAGTTTAATCTTCTTTTAATTAAGTTATTAACAATTACAGGAACGCTTCTCAACGGATGGACAGGTGCCCGGAAGCCCACCCGGTCAGCCAGCCTCTGCCCATCCTTCCGCCATCTAATAAGCCTTCTAGCCAGCCATCCGGTCATTCGTATATTCATCCGGCCATCCCGACATCCGGCAACCGGCCAGCCATCCATCCGACCATCGGGCAATCCGGCCATCCAGTTGTCCAGTCATTAACCCATCCATCACGCTATCCATTCATTTTTTCATCCGGTCTTTCGTCCATTTGTTCATCAATCCAACTGGCCATCCCTGCAACAGGGCTTTCTGCCATTTGCACATGCGGTCATTCGGCTATCCATCCAGCTAATCATCAAGCCAGACGAAAATCCAGTCATCCTTCCATCAATGTATAAATCCATCCATCCGTCCATCCGTAGTTCCGGCCATCCGTTCAGGAATCCATCCGGCAAACCGTCTATCTGTCAACAGGCCAGTCATGCATCTGGCCATGGGGACAGACCACCATCCGGACATCCGACTGTACTCATCCGGCCGTTTATCCTTCCATTCGGTAATTGGTACACCAGTCGAGCTAGCCATCCGTCGATCCATCCATCTCCGATCAAGATATCCGGCCATCAATGCAGCAATCCATCCAACCAGCCATCCATACATGCACCCATTCGTCAACCCGTACAACGGCCATGCGGCTATCCAGCCAGCCAACCGTCCCTCCGCCTATCCATCCATCCGTCCGTCCGTCCATCCATCCATCCATCCATCCAACCAACCGGCATTCATCTGGCCATTGTGCCATCCGGTCGTGTATCATCTATTTAGGAAGCCAGCCAGTCATCTAGGAATCCAGCGAGCCTACCGGGCATCCGGTCATTCGTCCATTCATTTGGTCACCTATCCATCCATCCATCCATCCGGGCATCCTGTCATCATTCCATCCATCCATTCTGTCATCCGGGTTCCGGTCATCTCGACATCCATTCACCCATCCATCCATCAGTGCATCCGGCCATGCATGCAACCCGCCGTTCTGCCAAACGGATATCCAGCTATCTGGGCATTAGGCCAGACAGCCAGACAGCCATCCATGCATCAATCCATTCAGATCCATGCAGTCATCAATTCATCCATCCATCTAGAGGATGGCCAGTCATCCCTCTTTCCCGCCATCTGGCAATTCAGTCATCCTTCCATCCGTCCAGCAATCCGTCACGCCAACCGGGTATTTGACAAACTGTCAGATCAATCCGGGGACACGGCCATCCGGAAATCCTGCCATCCAATTAGCATTCGAGCCATCCAACCAGCATTGTAGCCATTCCGCTATACATAAAGTTAGCCTATCATCCATCGAGCAATCCAGGATTTTTTCGCAACCAGCGCCGGCAATCCATTTATGAAATCATCCAGGATTCTTTACCAGGCAGCCAGCAATCCAGTAGGCCATCCGGTCACCTATCCGGCCTTCCAGTAAAACATCCGGTCAGCCATCCTTCCGACCTTGCCAACCGCCCGTGCAGCCATCCAGCCAGCAATCCATCTATCCAGCCATGCATCAAATGATCCAGGTATCTTTTCAGCCATCGATCCATTCGCATCCTTCCATCCCTTCATCCGGCCATGCAGTCATCCGTTCATCCGGCCTTCTGGCAGCCGACAGCGATCCATCCGGCCATTTAACAATCTTGTCCGTCCATGCGGATACCCATCCGGGTATCTATCCAGTAATTCGGCAATGGTTCAGCTGGCCATCCAGCATCCTGCCATCCTGTCATCAGCCCATACGGCTATCTCTCCATCCGAACGTGAGCCAAACAACCGTATAAACATCCATCCATCCATCTCTGTACCAAATCATCCAGACAGCCATGTACCAACCATCCATTCACCCAGCCCATCATCCATCCATGTATCAAATCATCTAGGCATTTTCCAGCCTTAAATCCCCCATCCATCCGGACCTCCAGCCAACATCCGGTCTGCTGACCATCGGGCCATCGATTCGGCCACCCGGCCATTTATTGGGCCATCCGGCATCGCTTCATCCGCATCCTGCCATTCGGTAACCCGGTCGTGCGTTTATCCGGCCATCTGACAACGGGCTAACCATCTATCCGGTCATTTGGCAATCTTGCTATCCAGCGATCCGGAATCCATCTGGTCATCCGGACATCTATCTAGCCATCCTTCATTCGTTCATCTGGTCATATGGCATCCTGCCATCCGGTCAAGTCCATACGGTCATCATCCAGCCAATCAACCATCCAAACATTCATTTTTCATCCGACCATCCGTCCAGCAATCCATCAAGCCATCCGGCCATTTGGTAACCAGCCAGATCATTCCGGAGAGCCGACCATCCATCCGGCCATCCACTCATTTATTCGGGTATCCGGTCATTAGTCCATCCGTCCGGCCATCCGTTTATTATTCAATCCGGCTATTCTTCTATTCAAACACCCGGCCATTCATCCAGCCAGTCATTTAGCATGTCCTATATATCTAGCCAGCCTACCAACCATCTAATCATTCAGCCAGCCATCCACCCGTATGTACGAACGGCCGAATCGCTGCATGAACGGATGGCTGGTCAGCCGGACGGCCTGCCATCCTCCACCCATCCTTTCGGCCATCCATTCGGCCGTTACGACATACGACTAGCAGGCCATCCTATTTAGCCATCCATGCATCCAGCTATCAATCCATCCATCAGACCGTACGTTCATCTTTTCATCCGGCTAGGCTACCGTCCATCTGGCCATCCATGCAACCGGCCTTTCTGCTATCTGTACATCCGGCCTTTCATCCAGCCATTCATCGCGCCAGCCTTCCTTCTATCGATGCATAAATCCATCCAACCGATGCAGGGCCAGTCATTCGGCCATCAATCCGATCATCTGCCACCCAACCACCCATCCATCATTCTGGCATTCCATCCGGCCATCTCGCCATCCGTCCATCTGGCCATAATCTATCCGGTCATCCAGCCGTCTAGCGTATCATCCAGCCATTTAGCCGTGCAGCCAACCGGCCGGCATTCCAGACACTTATTCAGCAACCCAACATCCATTCATCCACCCACCCAGACCTTCAGCCATTAAGCCATCCAGCCTTCCAGACATTCAGCGATTCATCCGTCCATCCGACCATCCATTAGAAATTTCAACCGGTCTTCCCGTATCCAGCCATCAACATCCCGCCATCCGCCATCAGTAGGGCAATCCATCCATCTGGCAACCGGTCAGACATCAGTCCGACCATCAGATCATCCATTTATCATACAGGTAAAATGAAATCAATGTGAGTTTTATTAATGGACGCTCTGTAACTGCTGTTCCATCCATCCATGCATCAAATCGTTCAGATTTCTTTCCCAGCCATCCATCTATTAGGCCATACAATCGGCCATCCAGCCACGCATCCGATCATCCGTGTATCCTACCATCGTTCCATCCTTCCGGCATTCGTTCATCCTTCAATCCGGCATCGCGCCATTTGGCAAACGTCTATGCGTCCATTCGGCCGTCAATACATCCGGCCAAATGGGAACCGGCCAGTTATTTATCTGGCCATCCGGACATCCATCAGACAACCCTGCATCCATTCATCTGACCATCCGGTCAACCGTCATACATCCATCCTTCCGTCCATCCGTCTATCCCGCTATTTGGCCATCCTGCCAACCTTGCATCCGTCCATCCGGTCATTGTGCCATCCGTCCATTTGGCCAGAAATCCATCACACAATCCGGCCCTTTGGCAATCGGCCAGATCAGTCCGGCGAGCTGACCATCCGGACATCCGGCCATCTAATTAGCCATCTATTCAGGCATCCGGGCATCAGGCATTGGTCAATCCGCCCGGCCTTCTACCATCCGGACATTCGGCCAGCCATACAGCCAGCCATCCAGTTGGATGTACAAACGGCCGGATTGTTGCATCAATGGATGGCCGGAAGGCGTGACGGTCTGATGGGCAGCCAGCCAGCTTCCAGCCAACCTGCCATGCGTCCATCAGGCTTTCCAGCCACCATCCGAACAACCTACCATCCATCCGACCATGCATCCATCCTACAGGAAGCCAGCCAGCAATCCAACCGGATGTACAGACGGCCGAATGGCTGGTTGAACGGAGTGCCGGATGTCCGGTCGACCGAATGTCCGTCCCTCCTTCTGGCCATCCATTTATCCTTACATTTAGCCAACCATCCATTTATGCATCTGGTCATTTGTCCATTCGGCAATCCGTCCAACCGTTCATTCGGAACATGCGAAAACTGGCTAACCCGACATCCAGCCATTCAGCAGTCCATCATCCATGCATCAGGCTATCCATTCATTTTTTCATCCGGCCAGCTATCTGTCCATCCGGCCAACCATGCAACCGGCCTTTCTGCCATATGGACATTTGGCAATTTACCCAGCCATCTGTCACGCCAACCAAACTTCCAACGACCCGATCATCCGTCCATCCGGTATTCCATCCGGCCAGCCACTCATCCGGCCGTCCAGCCAATCATCCATCCTGCCATCTATCAGGCCTTCCAGCCATCCAGCCGTTTAGCATGCTGCCAACCAGCCGTCCAACCATTAAGCGATCCAGCAGTTCATACGTTCATCCGACCATGCAGCCATCCACCAGGCCAATTAACCGCCATCCTGCTATTCGACATCCGTCCAGTATTCCAAACGGCCATCGGGCAACCGCCCTGATATCCATCCGACAACCTTGTCGTTTGGCCATCACATCATCCATTTACCATCCATTCATGCATCAAATCATCCAGGCATCTTTCCCAGACAACCATCGAGCTATCCTTCCGGCCATTCAGCAAGGCATCCGTCCATGCAAACATCGAGCCACCCAACCGGCATCAGTTCATCCTTCCATCCGGTATCCTCCAATCCGTTCAAACCGTCATTAGCCATTCGGTCATTCGCCCAACCGGCCAGACTTCCATCGGAGAATCTTGGCACCCGGCCATTAGGACATCCATTTACTATCCAGCCTTTCAGGCATCCAGCAAGTCATTCATCCAGCCATTCATCTAGCCATGCATCGACTCATCCAGGCATCTCTTCAAGCCAGCTATCGAGTCATCCATTTGGCTATACACCCGGATACCTGTCCATCCGGCCTCAAACAAGACAAGCGGTCATTCGTCCATTCCACTATCGGGCCATCAACCCGCCATCCGGCAGCTGTTCATCCGGCCATCCGTCCAGCAATCCTTCTGTCCAATTGGAAACGGCTACTGGTCCTTCCTGCCATTCATCAATCATGACATACGGTCATGCGTATACTCATCCGACATCCGTTCATCCGGCCATCCCGCATCGGCCATCCAGCCATCTGCAATAGGTCAGACATCCATCCGGCAATTTTGCCATCCGGGCGTCAGGACATCCATTTACTATTCAGCCAGCCAGCCAGCCAGCCATCCGTCTATTCATTCATGCATCAAATCCTCCAGGCATCCTTTCCAGTCAGCCAGGCATTAAACCATCCATCCGGTCATTCTTCCATCGGAGCCATCTATCCGGTCATTTGGCATCCGTTCATCTGGCCATCCGCATCCTGCCATCCTGTCATCCGAGTATATGTTATCCGTTCATCCGATCAGAAATCCATCCGGTCATCTGTCAGTTTGCCAACCATTCATCCGCCCATCCGGCATCCTGTCATCGGACCATTCGGCCATCCGGCCATCCATATTTCCATCCCGCGATCTGCTATTTGACATCTTTCCATCAGGTCAGCAATCCATCAGGCCATTCGACCATTTGACAACCGACCAGATCAAACCATTCGAACATCCAGCTAACCAGCCATTCATCTTTCCGTCTTATTCAATCCGGCAATTTTACCATCCGAACATCCAGCCATCTATCCAACAATTCAGCCATGACTGTCATTTGTCTTGCACACTATTTATTTGTTTCCCAGACTAACAGAGCTTTCTTTCAATTCTTAAGCACAACGTATTATTCCCAGGTCATTATAATGGCATTTTTAAAGTCACCTCCGTGAAGGATTCCGATTTTATCACGTGTATGTTTAGAATATTACAGTATCTTAAGTTATGTTGTACACTCCTATTCAAAATTTGTTTGATTCTCTTGATTTGATTTAACAGCGGCGGTAATAACAAATGGCGCAATGCAATATTCCATATCCTTCACAATCAACTATTTGATGAAAGAAAATAAATAAAAAATAGATAGAAAATTCGGCAGGGCTTGTACTTGGAATCAGGTGTCATTGGCTTGAGAGCTGCCTACTTCACCACTGAGCCACACATGTACACTTCTTGGCAGTGCAGCAAATGCTGGCATATACCACTGAGGTGGTATCAGTGGCGTACTTGGCTTACTATGTATTTGGCTTATTGTACAAAATCATGCGCTCTGGGACCATATGTGTCGTATCTCCAATTGTTCCCCCAGCACCCCTCTATAATCCCTTAAAGTTAATCGGTGGAATTCTGAAACATCTGTATACCAATGTTAAAGAAGGGAATACTAGACTGAAATGTTTACGGGATATGGGTGAATGTCTCCTAAGTACACTGATCTAGTTTTGCAATAAGATTTTTATTAAGGAAGATCAATTATACCGTGCTTTGATTACAATTATGTTTTTAAAGAATAGCCAACATGTTATTAACACCAAGTAGATTCAAGAAGCACTTAGAGGTTTTTTTTACCGTCCTAGCGTTTAATTTAGGTATGTTCAACAGTTTCTGAAAAAAACGGAACATTTACACCAGAAAATGTTATTCGCAGAAAATGCTGTTCAAAGCAAAACTGAATAAAACAAACTCGCATAAATTTCCAAAGAAAGAGATCACATGGCTTGAGCAGATAGAAGCTGTTTTGTTTTGCAGTAGTATTACTCGCGCAAAACTTCTGGAATCGTGACCTTGATTGCCACCCCAGCTGCCGAGCCTAGGAATGGTTTATGTTTAGCTTAATCAACGAAAGCGATATAATACCTTTGCTTACTCACAGTGCGTAACACATACAGTCTGCATAGAAAGTGTCTGCATCTGGTTGTAATTTTAAAGAGAGCTGCAGTATCTAAATAGTACTTATTTTATATTTGTTATATTTATAACCATTGCTCCTATGTTTTCAAAGTTAAGTGGTAAGGTGTTACGTAGTCAAAGAAGGGAAATAATTGCAAATGTCCTCGAATTCATGAAGCAAGAAGCTGAGATGAAGGAAGAAAATATATGTTCATCCGAGTTCCACAAAAGCCGTAAGAGAGTGAAAGAAAGAGTAGTCAAAGCAACTGGTGTTTCACCGAGTTCCGATTCCAGAGTTCTCAAAGATAAGAAAAAAAGACATACGGATGAAAGAGTACCATTTGACACACATGGGAAGAAGCATAAGGTCTCTAAACGTATTACAGAAATAGACGATTTCGAATGCGTCATTCGGCGCAGATTCAGAATTCCTATGTGGAAGAAAAAACTGTGCTAACAATAAGCAGATTGCTCATCAAGCTGAAAGACAGCAGAAACTTACAAGGTGGTGCTACAAATCTCAGAAAAATTATTAAAGATTTAGGGTTCAAGTGGAAGAAACCGAAATCAAATAGACGAGCTCTAACAGAAAAGCAAAATAAATAAATAAATAAAATAAAAAAATAATAAAATAAAAATAAAAAGTAAATGTTGCCATGATAGCTTAGTCGGTTAGACCAACGGCACGGAAAGCCTAAGATCCGTGGTTCAAATCCCGGCTATGGCATTGAATTTTTCAGTCTGATTCTACCTTTCCAAATGAGTATAATTTTATATGTACTTATATCAGTGTGTACTTATATCAGCATCAATTGTTAAGGTGGTGCTACAAATTTCAGAAAAATACTATAGTGTATGAAGATGAGTCATACATACACAGCAGTCATACAGCATCTAAAAGTTGGAGTGACGATAGCGAATTAGGTTGCAGGTTCCTGTTGCTAAAGGGCAAATATTTATTATCGTTCATGCTGTTGGAAAGATCGGCTTCGTTCCAAATGCCCTTCTTTTACAAGTTGCAAAAACAACAGGAGATTTTCATCAAGAAATGAATACAGAAAAGTACATGAAGTGAATCAACGCCATGTTGAGACTTAATATGCCTGCTGGGTCTGTTCTGGTCATCGACAATGCTTCACAATGCGTCAACACTCAATTGGCAAACCACCTACCTCAAATTCCTTGAAAGAAGAAATGAGAGCTTGGTTACTTAGACATAATAAAGCTTTAGATGAAAGTATGAGTAAAACAAAGCTATATAACTTAATTAAAGCCAACAAACAGCTTCAGAAGTCATACATACTTGACCAGATAGTAATACAACGTCGCCATAATGTACTTAGACTGTCATCGTATCGCCCAGATCTAAACCCAATCGAATTAATCTGGGCTGATATCAAAAAATGGGTGGCATGCAGAAATATCACTTTTAAATTAAAATATGTGGAGCAGTTATAACGCCAGCAATTTGCTGAAATTGGAAGGCCAGAATGGGAAAATGTATGGCGACATGCTGAATAAATTAATCATTATTCCGAAAAATACGGAATTGCAGAAAATCAAATAGAAATAATTCTCATCCAGGATAATGGTGCAGAAAGTAGTGACAGCAGTGATGACGGCAATAATGTGAGTAATTCCGCAGAAGAGGAAGGGTTGTTAGATGTGGAAGAATTGGAGGCAATGATTGACAGCGTTTTTTATATTAAGCGCTTTTTACAGCGTGGATTTTAATATACTGTATATAACTAAGTTTATCAGCGCAACGCAGTGCATAACCGGTGTGGATATTTGACAATGACTGTCCCACGCACTCCTGCAGCATGCAGACGACCGGTCACCACCTGATCTGGTAAGCAACTCGCATCATAGCTCTCATTAAGATTTTCACGTGTCTAGAACTGTTGCGCCGATTATACCAAAGTGTAGAACCAAGTTGGGTAAAGTTTCTCTCTCTAGTCCTAAGTGTATAGGGGTTATGATTTTTTAGTTTCTCTGCTATAGTAAGAAAGGGAAGTATTGTATTCCACTCAAAAATTCGATGTAGAGATTTCACCGGAAATACATGTTTGGAGGCCCCTTGAATACAAAAAAGCATTTTTAGAAAAAGGTCCCAGCGTGTGTGTGTGTGTGCGTGTGTGTGCGTGTGTGCGTGTGTGCGTGTGTGTGAGCGCGTGCGCGCGCGCGAGAAAGAGAGAGATAACAGCATAACTCAAAAACGAAAAGTCGAATAAATACCAGACTTTGTATATTTAGGTTCAATACCTTCCAAAGGTGCGGCACGAAGAATTTTTAAGAAAATCCCCTCGCCCCAGACTACCCTTTACTTGGAAGATTTTTCCATTTTTTTATTTTCTAAAAAGTGGCTAACGATTTTGATTAATATACTATACATTAAAGATATTTACATTACAAATAAAATGTATATCTTGAATTTTATGGAAATAACCTGTGAAGTCCGCTTCATTTGGAAGAACTTATGTAGATTCATATATAACTGGTAAATGTTAAGCGATAGACGAAAACGCACTACACAAAAAAGTAGATATCTTTAAAATACACAATTTATTTCAAACAAGTTTTGAGGTATCCGTTATTAAAGGTTCCGATTATTAATACTTGTCATTCTTTTAAAGTCCCATCGATGTTTAGTTGTTTCTCGCAATTGCATGGAAACGGTATGGAATTTTACGGCCAGATATAGAGCGCAGTTCCTAAACATTTGACTATCGCTGTTCTCTTTGTGTCTATAATGAAATGTGTAATGTAGCTATTTCTGCAAATGTTTATTTGGATTAAAATGTAGTAGATAGAAAAATAAGCTTTAGTAAGAATATATTGTATACTCACTGATAAACGATAGAGGGTAGAGAAAGCCATGTGAATGTATCACATACACTTTTCTGTGAAGTGGTGCAGGATTCAGAGTACAAAAAGCAGATGTAGTACTATTTTTAAAAACTATATTTAATATATATGTATTGTGCCTACAGTGATAAAATATATATGAAATTAAAGACGAAATCCCAATTCATAAAACTGCACAAAAACTTCAAATAACATGCTTTGACAATTTTCGCCATTTAGTTCCTCAACAAGGATTAACATGTTAACTAACCATCACACACGTCATAGCCTCTATATTTTTCTTTATTTGTTTATTTAAGGTCGATTTATAGCAACGAAGGTCATTAGAGACCACGGTAATATTGTTACATAACAAAGATCAATGTATGTACAACATTTATTACAAATGCATTAGAACTGTGCTCATAAACGCAACACTTTGAACCTTGGTTACAGTAGAATGTGGTATATGTACACTGATAAACAACTGTAGTAGTAGCAATATCTGATTTTAACAAATGAAATAACATTAAATAGGGAAATACAGGTCAAGTCCCTTCTTTCTTTCAGTAAAGCTGGACACTCAAGGATAAGGTGAAATGTTGATACTTCTTGAGCTAAACATTTTGGACATGAATCTGTGGTTGATTTCTTAATCAGATAATCACGGCTGAGGTTGAAGCTGGTAAGTAGGACTTTTTGTTTTCTTCTGAAATTAAAGTTTGATAAAGCGGGTTTTGTAATATTCATTCATTATCTGTTTACCCTCCTCTTATGTAGGACTTACACCCCCCAGGACTTACAAGCGGGTGTCTAGGGTCAGAGGCCCGTCGAGGAGCAGACACTTATGGATCAGACAGAGCATCCAGGATGGGTGATCAGCCCGATGCCTGGTATGGGATGAAGGAAGTAGATGAAACGAAATGTTGGTGAAATGGATGAAAGGAAAGCTGATGATGGAGCAGTTGGTGGAATGAATGGCGGGGGAACCGGAGAACCCGGAGAAAACCCGTCCAGACGCCGCTTCGTCCACCAGAAATCCCACATGCAGGTCCCTGGGATTGAACCCGGGCCGCCTCGGTGGGAGGCGAGCGGTCCAACCACTCGGCCACGGCGCCGCCTGGGTTTTGTAATAGATTTCTTAATAAGTTGCAGTTTTGAGGGTGTTGATTTCCATTGTTTGACCCAGTGATCTGCAATATAGGTTTGAAGTGAACCATCTACATTAGATTCAGTTTGTTGCAGCCTCATAGTAGATTTAGCTGCCACATCTGTATTTTCATTTTCAGTAATGAAAAAAAAAGCCATGCCAATGAGATTTGGGAAGCATTCTTGTGATAAAATAAACGTTCTTGAATACTTTGAATGAGCAGATTCTTATAATATTTGCTAGGAATAGCAGTAAGTGTTGGCATGGTGTCTGAGAAGATCACCATTATAAGGTTTTTGTATCTTTGAGTAATTATTTCAATTTCTTTGAGGATGGGCCAGGCCATCCTGGGTAGTTTGGTATTTGTGACACCTCCAAATTAATGGATGGAGTAAAAGGCTACCATGGAGGGGTAGGATGAAAGTTTTCTCAGGACGGATTGTTTTTAATTTTGGAACTCGGAGTAGTATACCAGCAATCTTTCACGCAGTGGTTTTGATAACAAGGACGAGAAACATAAAGTTCTGGTTTTGGAGGAGCATTAAAAATATACTTGTTTGTCGAATTACTTGGTGAACATAAAGCTGAATAGGAGAAGCTGAGACAGAACTGTATGCGTCGTAAGTTCAAGGGAAAAAGACCAGCCTCCATAAGTAAGCTGCTACTTGAACTGGATCTAAAAGCCCCCCAAACCTACACGACTTGCAGTGTTGATGATAGTATCAACTAATTGAAGGAGTCGTTTACTTGCTGAGTTACACACTACAACCCCATAGAATAGTTTTGATTGGAGCAGATCTCTTTAGATGTTTATTATGTATTTTTGAGTCAGCACCCCACTTAGGAGATGATACAATTTTGGTGATATTTATTAGGGATACATATTGTGCTTTGAGAGACATAATCTGTTGTTTCCACGTTGTTTTTGGTCGAATGTCATGCCAAGGATTTTGAAAGTATTTTATTTACATAAATTATGACCACCATAATTGAGACGAATGTCTAAATCATTTTTGGTCCTAGAGATAATCGTGAATTTTCTTTTGAATATAATGAAGCCTGAATTACTTGCCCAGGTGTAGATATTATTCAAGGACTCTTGAATGATTTTTGTTGCTGCGAATATTTTTTCCACTGCACAAAAGAGTAATATCATCCATAAAGAGGAATGCTTTTATTTGATGTTTAATTACGTTACTAGGTAATTTATAGCAAAATGAATAAAAGTGCTCATTACAGAACCTTGAGGTAGATTCACGATTTCCATAGAGGGTGACAATTTATCTTGGATTCACACTTTAAGGTATCTATGAGCTAAGAAATTGATGTTGAGTGCTAAGATATTTCCCTTAAATTTCATATTTAAAAGAGTGTCTATAAACCTAGGTCTGAAGACTATTTCATAAGCCTTTTAAATCTCTAGGGAAGCTGCAAGTATGTGATGTTTCAATGTCAGAGCATTAGTAATTTGTGTATATGTTGACTAATGATCACTTGTGGAATGAAACGGCCGGAAATTGCCTTGGTAAGGTGATAATAACTTGTTCGTTTCCAACATCCACTTGAGGTGACTGCAGACCATTTTCTCTAAGAATTTGCACAAAGTGCAGGTTAAGGAAATAGAGCCATAATTGACAGCTTTGTTAGGTTTGTGAATGGGAAAAACTATGGGTTCCCATCATTGATCAGGAAAGGTTTGAGTCTGCCATATAAAATTGAACAACTGGGAAAGATAGTAAATTTTCCTTTTTTGTGGAAGATTTTTAAGGACGCTGTTATGCAGGGCATCCGGTCCTGGAGCAGAATTTCTGCTTTTATTTAATCATATCTTCATTACACTTAAAGAGACTTAATATATTCAATTAGAGGTGATTTTAGTTGAGATCCGTTTAAAAAATGTTGGATCAAAGTTGTAGTTACCTGAATTATTGGCAAAGACGTTAGTAAATAGCTGCTGATAGTGATAGGGTCATTGCATTTAGGGCCAATATCATCTTCCAGACTTTTGGGGAAGGAAAATATTTTACACCCACTAATTGATTTTATCTTAGCCCAAAGAGCTGAAATCATTAAAAATCTGGACCATTCTCAATTTAAGGACATAACGTGCTTTTGCCCTACCTTTTTACTTTCTCTACTACGTATAGTAAGTAGGGGAAGTATTGTATTCCATCCAAAAATTCGATACCGAGATTCCACCGGAAATATATGTTTTGAGACACTCTGAATCCAAAAAAAGCATTTTTGGAAACATGTCCGTGTGTGTCTGCCTGTGTGTGTGTGTGTGTGTGTGTGTGTGTGTGTGTCTGTGTCTGTGTCTGTGTCTGTGTCTGTCTGTCTGTCTGTCTGTGAACAGCATAACTCAGAAACGAACAGTCGGATAAACACCAAACTTGGTATTTAAGTTCAGTATCTTCCAAGGATGCGACAGGAAGGTTTTCAAAAAAATCCCGCCACCCCAGATTACCCTTTACATGGAAGGATTTTTCGAAAAATTTAATTTTCTCAAAAATGGCTCTAACGATTTTGATTAAAATATCATATGTTTTAAGATATTTTTAGGACAAATAAAATGTATATCTTGAATTTCCTGGGAATGTCTCCAAAAGTATTCTTCATTGTGAACGACTTTTGCATAACTGGTAAACCATAAGAGATAGACAAAATTTTACTACACAAAAAATGTAGATCGCATTAAAATACACAATTTATGTCATATACATTTTTTTTTGTTGAGTGAACCATTTTCGATATATTGCTTGTTATTCCCTTAAATTTTTCAATACTTATTTTCTCAAATGGGAATTCGTTATTCATTTTGTTGTCTTGGATATGCAAAGAGTATTAATCTGTGGGAAAGGGAATGGTGCTGCACATAGCAACCAGCTATTAAGAGATATGTATGTGCTTAAAGGCTACTGTATTTCTACATTACCCTTGTAAATATATATTCCCCTTACATCTACAAGAAAATTAGCAATAAGAAAGAGTCTGCAAATGTTTATCTTGATTAACATGAAGCATATGGGGAATAAGCGTTTGTAAAAATAGTTTGTACAAGAGTAGAGATAGTCACGTGAGTGTAACACATCAGAGTTTTTATATGCAATGTCATATTCTATAGATCTATACTTCTTAAACTTTCTAAATGGTTTCTTTTTAGCTTTTATGACTCACATACTACTATTCCACCATGGGAGTGAACATTTGTGCACTATTCCAGAGCTTCTAGGGATAGCAAATTGAGCTGCGGATGTAATTACATTAGTGATCTGTTGGACAATATCCGTAACATTGTGCATTTGCAAAGATTCTAGCTCAGTTAAATTATCAATGTTTTCATTGATATAAAAATGTCCCATTGAAGATATAATTTAGGACGGTGAAGGAGTGGTATTGTTGTTGTTAAAATGTTGGTGAGCCGAACTTGAAGTAGTTGCAACCGCACGTATGGTAAAACGTTTCCGGTAGCCTTCGCCCTAAATGTACTTTCAGGTGGCCTTTGCCCCAAAAATGTTTAAAAAATGTTAACTTTGTAATTTTGACTGTTTCTTTAAATATTATATATTTGTTTGCCTCGGCTACTTCAGTATTTATATTTTTTAGAGACATGAATGTCTAGCAGGGAGGGTGCGACTGAAGAATGTAGGCTTACAGAGACTATAATTTTACTTCACTCATTTTATTAATGCTTGACACGATTTAAATAACACTTCACTGATATAGAGAGCTGTGAGATTTTTTTTATTAATTACTTGCACTTTTTAACACGTAAACTATTTTTGTCTCACACTGAATATGTATTAAATTTCTCGAGCACGTATCTAGCGTCCGGTTAGGAACACTGTCTACAAGCAACTGACTTCTGAATTTGTAAATTTTGCTCCATTTTAGTTTGTTTGGCTAATCCTAGTCCAATAGGATACCTTCAACTTAAGCTTTTTCTGGTTGTTGATTGGCTATTTTATAAACTGTCACTAAAATTACATTATTACTTCCAAGAATCACAAGTGGTATTGTTAAACTTTAAAATTCATTATTGCCTCAAGGTTACCTCATTGTTAGCAACTTTTAACGTATTATTCTCACATCTCCTACATTATTAAATTACGTAATACATTCACATGAACGTTATTACTGTATATAGTAATATAAACATATACAATAACTGTAATATACACCTTTTATATATTTTTACATACACATATTGCTTTAAGGCGGGCTGTTATTGAATTTACATATTATATAATTGGACTGGAATCATTTAAATGTTAAAAATACTGCCTCAACAATTATAGTTTGCATGGTTCGAATACCTATAGATCTCTGTTGTAATTGCCTCCTGCGAATTTTGTTCTCAAGCGTTCTTGCTAGGGAAGTGTGTGCGATAGGAAGAAGGCGGTCAGTTACCACGGCAACGGACCCAAACTCAGTCTGACGCATTCGCTTGTTTTATTCACTGGCTATATATCTCAGCAGTAGCCGAGTTTGATAGGTTTCCAGACTTGCGAGATGTCTTACAAGAACTTCTGCGTTCCCGAATCCCTAGACATGTTCAGTATTTTCAGTTTCATCCGATTTCCTCGTCTGTATAAAAGTGGGACAGAAGTTATCAACTTCAGTAATGTGCTAGACATATTCGCATTATTTATTTGCTTATACACAATGCTCATCTGTCTAGTACTCATCCGCCTAAATATTTTTTTACTTTCTTTACTACGTACCTATAGTCGGTATAGAAAGTACTTTATTCCAGTAAGGATTTTATCGAAAATATACATTTTGAGATTGCTGAATCAAACAATTTTAAAAAAGACGCGCGCGCGCGCGTGCGTGCGTGCGTGCGTGTTAACACCCGCTTTTCCTTAAACAGTGCAGGTGATGGACACTAATACACGAAGTGAATCATAATTGGGAAAGGAAATTTGGGAAGGAAATGTTCTAGGCACAAGTTGCCAGCTGCACATTTGCCAACTTTGAGGACTAAGGAAAACGAGGAAAAAACCAATCAGGGAGGACGGTTCTAGCTGTTTTGAACCGCAGAACTCTCGTTCACGAGTCAGTGCCTTAACTAATTCCGCTACCCTTGTCGGTGGGTGGGTGTGTGTGTGTGTGTGTTTGGTATTCAAATTTAGCATCTTCCCAGGATGCAACACTAAGATTTTCAAGGAAATACCTCCTGCCAAGCTACCCTTTACATGGGAAAATTTCTTTATTTTTTATTTTATACAATTTGATCTAATGGCTTTAATTCAAATTCCATACGTTCAATAAAGTGTACGTATATCTTGAATTTTATGGATACAGCATGTTAGCTCCTCTTCCTTTGAATGAACTTTGTATAGGAATTAATTGTTCTTCCACACAAGCCGTGTGTTGGACAAGGTTGGAAAGGTAGAATCAGACAACTGAAAAATACAATGCCATAGCCGGGATTTGAACGACAGATCTCCCAGTTTCCGGCCGGTTGCTCTAACCACTGAGCTACCATGGTAACATATCGACATGACACTAAATTCTCCAGCTGATTTGTGTTTTTTCCGGTAAACCATAAGGACATCTCAAATTGTATTGAGATGACATATCCCAGTGGCGACTTACAATATTGTGAGTATAGGTGATTTTAAATGATAGAACCATTTTATCCAACATGAACCATCTTTATACCAATAAACAGAGGAATTTTCAAAGTTTTGTTTAATACATTATAAATGTTCAATGTGTCCACCATTTGCTGCACGGCAAACATCTACGCGATAGCCAAACTCGTCGCACACATGAGCGAGCGTATCTTCCGTTAGGCTTCATTCACAATGAAATGTAAGCGCTAACGCAATGCAGCATAAGCGCAGGCGTGAGGGAACACCACAATGCAACCGTAGGGGTAACGCAAGAAGTTTGCACGGGCTTCTAGATCCTTAAACTAATTGCGGAAATGTTCCGAGTGCACCTTAAGTTTCAAATTGAATAATATAACCAACAATACCAAATAAGAAAGTTCACTCAATATTTTATAAATAATTAGGTAAAAAAAACAGCCGCCAGTAGCGTTAGTGACATCACGACTGCTGGCTCTATCAAAAAAGCATTTTATACTCTGGCATTAAACTTTACAATAATTTACCAAGTAATATCAAGGCAATTAAAAGAGTAAACCAGCTGAAATCCAGTCTCAAGGCACGTCTAATTAACCACTCATTTTATTCTATCAATGATTACCCTGAACACAAATGTATACAGAATGTTTCAGAAATACTTTTACAAACTTCGGGCATGGGTTCCTTACACCACAAGAAGGAAAAAAAAATCATATGAACATATGTCCCATAATCCTTTGTTTTCAGGTTAGGTGTTCAACACAGTGGTACACTTATAACACACAAAACTCATAATAAATGTTCGAAATGTCCTCCTCTTGCTTCTGTGCATGCCTGTACTCGTTGAATCATGGAATGTCGCACCCTGTCAAAACCTCCGGGATGTGTCGAGTAGTTTCGCAGGCTTCCATGACACGTCGATGAAGCGTTTCTGCATCCGGGATGGCAGAAACGCTCCATAAACCAATGATTTAAGATGCCCCCAGAGGTAAAAGTCTACAGGATTGAGGTCGGGAGAACGTGCAGGCCATGGAACTGGTCCTCCTCTGCCTACCCATCGGTCTCTTGGTCTTCCTCGATCAATAGTCCGTGGCGCAACGGTTTCTGTCTCAGCAAGGCGACGATTAACAGCGACAAAGGTTGGATGACTCGGTTGTCTTCGGTCTGGTAACTCCATCTGATAGAGCCGTGCAGCCTCGCGTCCATTACCATTCGCGCGACCATACATAAAAATCATGTCTATCTGTTCACGAAATGAATATCCAGCCATGGTGGAACGAAACACGTGCAGTTAACTCACTACATGTACACAATTGAAACGTTGAAGAAAATGACAAATGGCAAATGTAAACAAGTCTCCACGGCAAGACCTCGCCCTCTACCGTATGTAGTATAATGGGTCAACAGCTTCTGTGAATGGATAGAGGAATGAAGTTTTGAGGTTGGAACCCGAAGGCCGTTGAACTCGCACTTTCATTGTGACAGGAATAACGCGAAAACCAAGGAGTATGGGGCATATGTTCACATGAACTTGTTTCCTTCTTTTGGTGTGAGGAACCCACACCCGAAGTTAGTAAAAGTATTTCTGAAACACCCGGTATGTGTCATGAACCATAGTATTTAGCATGTAAAAATCTATTGTATATAATGTAAAAACATATTGAATATATTGCAAAAACCTATTATTGTTTATGTTTATAGCTTGACGTGTCCAATAGTGAATGTACATTGTACCAAACCACTTTAACGGTAGAGTAAAACTAACTGTTTGCTCAAAACATTGAAAGTAATTGTGCAAGTACAATGGAAGCAGGGCCATTATTCCGTACGTGGGTAGTGATCACTTTTGCTATCAATATGTAACACACGCACTTGCATCATGTTAGCGTTGCTGTCGGCATTCTTCTGCCAAAATTGTAACATCGTGGATCCTAAGCCGCAGCTACGGAGCCACGACAGGGCGTAGCCGTAGGCACAGAACAGCCGTAGGATCTGCGCGTCTAAACTCGAATAATGCACTTTAGCTGCATTTTCCTTGCTTCGCGACATTCCGTTAGCCATAAATTTTTTTCATCACGTTCGCAATATCTTCTGACAAGATTTTCGCAAAAGCTAAGCGGTGGCCAAGAAGGGCCCAATGTTTTCGATAAAGCAACAACTCCTACAAGAATCCAGGATACTACACAATCAACTCTGCGTATTAAAAAAAACCGATTCCGTAAGTTTCTTAAAATTTCATACCTCCTTCCCGCGTACGGAATAATGTTTGGAAACTGCAGCAGGTTATACATGTGATGTTACAGCTGCACAAGTTATATTAATGCAATGTTCATTATCTCTTTGCCCTGAGCCAAGAAATCTAGACACAGATGCCAGGTTCATCCACTAAATGAAAGAGGATTCAGTAAGCACACAACCATAACCTCTTGAGAGAAATGAGAGATGGTGACCCACAATTTGTGAGGCACGGCCTAATGGAAGAGTGCACGCATGTACATTAGACGGCTAAAGTCTGGCATTGCGATCGTCTGCTGTTGAGCAGCAGGCAATGCAATGAGAAAGAAATGCAGAATTCTTCCTCCATGCACGCAACGCATTCATAAAGTCTGGAGTTTGCAGACTCTTGCGTTGCGTGACTCTATGTGAATGTTTCCATTAAATAACATGAATGCAAAGTCTTGCGCTTACGCTAGGTCTGCGCTTACATTTCATTGTGAATGGGTCCTTACTGAGTGCACGGCAATAGTGATATGGATCCGCAGGTCGTCCAGTTGTAGGTAGAGGTAGAGCGCTGTATGATACAGTGCTTTAGGTAGAGGCGGGACGTAAACAGCTTCCTTAACATAACCTCACAAGAAATAGTCACATGGGGTGAGATCAGGAGATCTCGGTGGTCTGAAGTGTAGAGTCAGGTCTTCATTTACCCTACGACCTATCCAGCGCTGAGGAAGGGATTCATTCAAAAAGCCTCGTACATCCTCTTTTCATTGTTATACAGATTGTTCATGTTGGATTTGTGCTTTAATAAATACGAATTTTATAAAATGGATCCACCATTTAAAATCACCCTGTACTTAAGTCCCGGGCTTCATAGTTTCTGCCACTATTAGGTCAATTGATGGAATTAATTGTTCTTTCACACAAGCCGTGTGTTGGACAGGGTTGGAAAGGTAGAAACAGGTGGCTGAAAAATTCAATGCCATAGCCGGGATTTGAACCACGGATCTCCCGGTCTACGGCCGGTTGCAGGATTTAGAGCAGGACTTAAGTACTTACAATATTGTAAGTTGCCTTTGGGGTATGTCATCTCAATACAATTTGAGATCTCCTTGTGGTTTATCGGAAAAAATGTGAATCAGCTGGAGAATTTAGTGTCGTGCCGACATGTTGCCATGATAGCTCAGAGGTTACGGCAACCGGACGGAGACCGGAAGATCCGTGGTTCAAATCCCGGATATGGCATTGAATTTTTCAGTCACCTGATTCTACCTTTCCGAACTTTGTATAATTTTGTATTACTGGTAATCCATAAGAAATAGACAAAAACTTACTACATGGAGAAGATAGGTTTAATAAAACACATGGTTTATGACAAAAAATGTTGAGGTAATAACTGGTTCTTAGATATTTGCTACTATTGGTACTTTTGTTTTTTGTATGTTATGTTTACGTTGTTATTTGCCCCACATTTTGGGATCCAGTTTGAAGTAGGTTTGTTGCTTCCCCACGTATGGAAAGCCAATTTGAAGCTGTATTATGTTTCGACTGTTGTGGAGCCGAACTTGAAGTAGTTGCAACCACACGTATAGTAAAAAGTTTCCGGTAGCCTTCGCCCCAAATGTACTTTCCGGTGGCCTTTACCCGCCCCCAAAAAAGTTTAAAAAATATTAACTTTGTAATTTGACTGTTTCTTTAAATATTATATATTTATGTTTGCCTCGGCTGCGTCATTATTACTGTTAGAGACATGGATTTCTTTGCAGGGAGTAGTGCGACTGAAGAATGTAGGCTTACACAGATTTTAAGTTTTTCTTCACTCCATTTATTAATGCTTGACACGATTTAAATAACACTCCACTGACATAGGGAGATGTGAGGTTCTTTTTTTAATTACTTGCACTTTTTTAACACGTAAACTATTTTTGTCTCGCACGAATACGTATCAAATTTCTCGAGGACACATCTCGCGTCCGGTTAGGAACACTGTCTACAACCAACACGTCCAGTTATGAGCACTATCTGCAAGCAACTGACTTGATTTCTACCGCCACATTTGTAAATTTCTGTATTTCAAGTCTCTGGTTGTCTATTCCTAATCTAATAGAATACTTCTATTTAACTAAAGCTTTTTCTGGTTGTTGATTGGCTATTTTATAAACTGTCACAAAAATTACATTATTGGTTCCAAGAATGACTAGTAGTATTATTACTTTCTAATCTATTATTGCCTCAAGGTTATCTCATTGTTAGCAACTTTTAACCTATTATTCTCACAGCTCCTACATTATTAAATTATGTAATACATTCACATAACATTATTGAACATGTATACAGTAACAAACATATACAAGTGTTATATACACTTTTTATATCTTGTTACATACACATATTGCTTTAAGGCGGGCTGTTATTATAATTTTTATTATATAATTTGGCTGAAATCATTTAAGTGTTAAAAATACTGCCTGCAATTTGTAACCTTTTTAAACACTTGACTATAGCTTTAGCCTCCTATGTCATCGTATCTTGAATTAAATGTGCAGTGAAACCATTTCTTCAAAGGTTTATGTCAATTAACATTAAGTAGATAGAAAGATGAGGTTTTTAACAATAACTTGTAGAACAGATATAAAAATCTGATGTGTTACACTCACATGACTCTACTCTTGTACAACCTATTTTTACAAACTATTATTCTCCATATGCTTCCTGTTAATCGAGATATCAAAATGTTAATCTTATTGCTAATTTTCTTGTAGATGCAAGGGGAATATGGTAGGTTATAAGCGATAGTCAAATATTTTAAGCGCCGGTTGCTACGTGGAGTATTCCATTCTCTTTGCATGTCCAGGACATAAAAAAAACGAATAACGAATTTGAGAAAGTATAAGTATTGGAAAATTTAAGGTAATAACAAGCAATATCTCGAAAATGGTTCACTCAACAACAAAAAATGTATGACATAAATTGTGTATTTTAACACGATCTACATTTTTTGTGTAGTAAAATGTTGTCTATCTCTTATGGTTTACCAGTTATGCAAAAGTCGTTCACAATGAAGAATACTTTTGGAGACATTCCCAGAAAAGTCGAGATATACATTTCATTTGTCATGAAAATACCTTAATCATATGATATTTTAATCAAAATCGTTAACCATTTTTGAGAAAATTAAAATTTTCGAAAAATGTTCTATGTAAAGGGTAATCTGGGATGGGGGGATTTTCTTGAAAACCTACGTGTCGCATCTCTGGAAGATACTGAACCTAAATACCAAGTTTGGTGTTTATCCGACTGTTCGTTTCTGAGTTATGCTGTTCACAGACACACACACACGGACATGTTTCTAAAAATGCTTTTTTTGCATTCAGGGGGTCTCAAAACATGTATTTCCGGTGAAATTTCTGTATGGAATTTTTGGGTGGAATGCAATACTTCCTCTACTTACTAGTAGAGAAAGTAAAAATATACGTTATTGGCCACAGAAAATTATGACAGTGTAGTAACCAGATCTTTAGACAAAGATGTGTGTATGTGCGTGTTTCTATAAACAGTGTAACTCAAAAACGAAATGTCAGTTAAATATCGAACTTGGTATTTAAGTATTTTCTTGCAAAAATGCGATACCATTTTTAAGAAAATCCCCCACCCCAAACTATCTTTTACTTGGAAAACATTTCGTCATTTTTTACATTGTTAAAAACGGCTGTAACGATTTTCATTACCATAAGTTTAAGATATTTACATAACAAATAAAATGTACGAGGGCGGATTGATAAGTCAGTGACTTTTTAAAGAAAACAACAATTTTTTCCAAAAAATCAATTTTATTTCTCAACATAGTCTCCTTTCAATTCAATACACGTTGTCCAACGTTTCTCATTTTTTTAACTCTTCCAAAAAATATGATTTTTCGAAGTCTGCAAAATATGAGGTTGTTTCTGGCATGATGTGTTCACTGGACGTGAATTTCTTCCCAGCGAGCCAATTTTTCAGGTTTGCGAAGAGGAAGAAGTCGCTCGGAGGCAAATCTGGAGAACATGGTGGGTGAGATAGTAGTTCGTAGCCCAGTTCCACAAATTTTGCGATTGCAATGGCTGATTTGTGTGCAGGTGCATTATCCTGATGAAGGAGAACCTTTTTCTTCACCAAATGGGGACGTTTCTTTAACAATTCCTTGTGAAACTGATCCAACATTGCGGCATAATATGAACCTGTGATCGCTTTACCCTTTTCCAGGCAGTGGTTGTTTTTCACCTCTTGTGAATCCCAAAAGACAGCTGCTATAATTTTTCCTGCCGACGGAATGGTTTTCGCTTCCTTTGGAGCAGGTTCGCCGTAGGAAATCCACTGCTTTGATTGTTGTTTGTTTTCAGGTTGATAGTAATTGATTCAAGTTTCATCAACCGTGATATAACACCGCAAAAACTCATTTTGGTTGCGCTGGAACATGTTCGAACATCTCTGCGAAATGGTCACACGATTCTGCTTGTTCTCAACTGTGAGCAGTCGCGGCACCCATCTTGCTGACAGCTTTCTCATACCCAAAAATTCATGCAGAATGTTATACATCCGTTCACTCGATGTTTACGGTCTTGGCTATCTCACGGATTTTCACTCGGCGGTCTTCCAACACAATATCCTCAACTTTGTTCACCATTTCTTCTGTTGTGACCTCAGCCGGCCGTCCTGTGCGCACGGCATCTCTTGTACTCGGACGGCCACATCGAAATTCTGTGATCTACTTGTGAACCATGCCATGTGATGGAGCAGTCCCCATAATACTCGTTCAGCTTTTCTTCCGTTTCCTTCACCGTCTTACCACGCAAAAAGTGGCGTTTGATCAGAACATGAAATTCACGTTTCTCCATTTTCTACGAAGCAAGACACATCTGCTTATTTTAGACGCTCTCAATAATGTTGTAAGAAACGAATGACGACGAATTTCTACGATTATACCCAGAATAGATGTAAGACTTGGGTGCAAACAAGAAATCTGTGATTAGAACGCTATCTCTCGTCAAAGTCATGGACTTATCAATCCGCCCTCGTATATCTAAATTTTCTGGGAATAGCCTGTGAAGTCCTCTTCATTCTGAATGACTTTTGTGTAACTGGTAAACCGTAAGAGAAAAACAAAATCTTAAGGGATGAGATGAAACGCATAACATTTATATCCAATGTATCTGTAGCGTTAACCATTTCCGAGATATTATTCGTTATTGGATGCAGTAGGTTTTGTATTGTCTTTACGTTGTTTGCACCACGCTTTGGGCGCCAATTTGAAGTAGAAGTTTTGTTGTATTGTTATCTTCCCCACGCTTTGGGAGCCAATTTGAAGGTTTGTTGCTGCTATGTATGGAAAGTCAGTTTGAAGAAGATGTATTATTTTTGGACTGTTGGGGAGCCGAACTTGAAGTAGTAGCAACCGCACGTATGGTAAAAAGTTTCCGGCAGCCTTCGCCCCAAGTTTAAAAATATTAACTCTGTATTTTGACTGTTTCTTTAAATATTATATATTTATGTTTGCCTCGGCTGCGTCAGTATTATTGTTAGAGACATGGATTTCTTTGCAAGGCGTGGTGCGGCTGAAGAATGTAGGCTTAAACAGATTATAATTTTACTTCAGTACTTTTATTAATGCTTGACACGATTTAAATAACAATTCACTGATATAGAGAGAGCTGTGATATTTTTTATTAATTACTTGCACTTTTTAACACGTAAAAATATTTTCGTCTCACACGAATACGTATTAAATTTCTCGAGGACGTGTCTCGCGTCTGATTAGGAGCACTGTCTGCAAGCAACGCATCCATTTATGAGCGCTCTCTACAAGTAACTGACTTGATTTCTACCGCCTAAATTTGTAAATTTCTGTATTTCAAGTCTCTGATTGGCTATTCCTAATCCAATAGAATACTTTTATTTAACTTAAGCTTTTTTTTTGGTTGTTGATTGGCTATTTTATAAACTGTCTCAAAATTTACATTATTGTTGCTCCAATAATGACTAGTAGCATTACTAAACTTTCTTACTCATTATTGCCTCAAAGTTACCTCATTGTTAGCAACTTTTAACCTATTATTCTCACAGTTCCTACATTATTGAACATGTATACTATAATATAAATATTAATACAATGACTGTTACATGCATTTTATATCTTGTTACATACACATATTGCTTTAAGGCGGGCTGTTATTATATTTTATATTATATAACTTGACTGAAATCATTTAAGTGTTAAAAATACTGCCTCATGGTTTGAATTTTCAAATACTTATAGGTACTTTTGGAAGTGGTGAGCATGAAAGAGCATGAAATTTCAAATTCATCACACAGTGATCCACTTTTTGTAACCTGACTATCACTTTAGACTTTTGCATCCTTCTCATACCTACAACGAAACGTGTAAATGTGTAGCGAAAGTTTATCTCGATTAACAATAAGTAGATAGAGAAATAGGCTTTCTTAAGAATATATTGCTGAAGAGTGAGTAGAAATGGTCATGTGAATTCAACACATAAGATTTTGTATAATGTTGAGCCCTGCTGCATAAGCAGGCGATTTAAATGCAAGGCGTATTCCAGCAATGATATCAGGACCAAACGAGGGTCTGAATACCTTCACAGAGACATTCAGCTTTAGGGATGACATTTTGGAAACAATAAGCGGCCTCGTGAACCCCAAACGTGGATTCTATTGATTACAAACCTGACGAACTTGCACCTCTTTTATTCCGTCCTCAAAGCAACACTGCCGCCATTGAGATGCTAATAGCACCGCTCTCTGCTAATCTCATCCATTTATCTCCATTTACAGCAGAGGGCCGTTATCATTGCCGTAAATCGCCGGATGGCGAACCAACGGTACAGCGCAAAGAATTAAAACGCTACCACTTCAAAAGGCCTCACCGGAATCCGAAAAGATCCGGATAACCTGCGAACGACGAGCAGCTGAAACTAATTTGTCTCCTTGCAGCGTGCATTTCAGTCGGTTATTTATGCAAGGGTTTACGTAAACGAATTTCATGTGTATTGCTAAGGGAGGATACACATTACTAAAACTCTTGTGTTACATTCACAAGACTTTTGTTTATTACTTTCTTTACTATGTATAGTAAGTAGGGGAAGTATTGCATTAAAAAAGTATAACGAATTTTCACCGGAAATACGTGTTTTGAGACGCTCTGAAACCAAATAAAGCAATTGTTGTAAACATGTCTGACTGTGAACATCATAACTCAAAAACGAAAAGTCGGCTGCCACACTAAGATTTTCAAGAAAATCCCAACCCACAACTACCCTTTACATAGAACATTTTTCGAAAATGTTTAATTTTCTCAAAAATGGCTCTAACGATTTAGATTAAAATACCGGATATTAAAGGTAATTATGAAAAAAATCTGATGTGTTACACTCAAATGACATTCTCCACTCTTATACAAACTATTTTTACAAACTCTTATTATACATCTATTTCATATTAATCGAGATAAACATTTGCAGAAACGATCTTTTAACACGCAGAGAGAATTACATTTTACACATAGCGACCAGTTCTAAAAATATTTGATTATCGCTTAAGGCCTATGTTCTGCTTGCTTTGTATTTGCAAGGGCAATATAGAACTACAGTAGCCTTTAAGCATAGACATATCTCTTAATAGCTGGTTGCTATGTGCAGCACCATTCACTTTGTCACAGATTAATACTCTTTGCATATCCAAGACAAAAAAATAAATAACGAATTCCCATTTGAGAAAATAAGTATTGAAAAATTTAAGGGAATAAGGAATATCTCTAAAATGGTTCACTCAAAAAAAATGTATAACACATAAATTGTGTATTTTAACGCGATCTACATTTTTTGTGTAGTAAAATTTTGTCTATCTCTTATGGTTTACCAGTTATGCAAAAGTCGTTCGCAATGAAGAATACTTTTCGAGACATTCCCAGAAAATTCAAGATATACATTTCATTTGTCATGAAAGTATTTTAAACATATGATATTTTAATCAAAATCGTTAGAGCCATTTTTGAGAAAATTAAAATTTTCGAAAAATTTTCTATGTAAATGGTAATCTGGGGTGGAGGGATTTTCTGAAAACCTTCGTGTCGCATCTCTGGAAGATCCTGAACCTACATACCAAGTTTGGTGTTTATCCGACTGTTCGTTTCTGGGTTATGCTGTTCACACACATACACACACGCACAGACACACACACGGACATGCTTCCAAAAATGCTTTTTTTTTGATTCAGAGTGTCTCAAAACATATATCCGGTGAAATCTCGGTATCGAATTTTTGGGTGGAATACAATACTTCCCCTACTTACTATACGTAGTAGAGAAAGTAATAAAATGTGTATCTTGATATTTCTGGGAATAGTCTGAAGTCCCCTTCATTCGGAAGGAATTTTGTGTAATCTTTTACAACTTGTAAACGTTAAATGATAGACGAAAACGTGCCACATGAAAATGTAGATCTCTTTAGAACATACAGTTTACTTAAAATAAGTGGCATCGATTTTCAATTGTTTCTCGCGATTGTGTGGAAACAACATAAAATGTTAATGCCAGCATACAGCGTCCAGCTCTTAAACGTTTGACTGTCGCTGTTCCATTTGCATCTATATCGAAATGTGTAATGTAGCTATTTCTGCATAGGTTTATTTGGATTAAAATGTAGTAGATAGTAAAATAAGCTTTAGTTAGAATAGTGTGTCTATCCACTCTTAAAGATATAAGATAGAGAAATTCATGTGAATGTATCACACTTTTTTATATAGCTTCTATAAACTATTTTTACAAAAGCTTATTTTCTCGGCGGCGCCGTGGCCGAGTGGTTAGACCGCTCGCCTTCCGGGCTCTGCGGCCCGGGTTCAATCTCAGGGACCTGCATGTGGGATTTGTGGTGGACGAAGCGGCGTCTGGGCGGGTTTTCTCCGGGTTCTCCGGTTTCCCCCGCCATTCATTCCACCAACTGCTCCATCACCTTTCCTTTCATCCATTTCACCAACATTTCGTTTCATCTACTTCCTTCATCCCATACCAGGCATCGGGCTGATCCCCCATCCTGGCTGTTCTGTCTGATCCATGAGTGTCTGCTCCTCGACGGGCCTCTGACCCCAGGCACCTGCCTGTAAGTCCTGGGGGGGGTGTAAGTCCTACTACGTTTAGTAACAGGGAAAGTACAGTATTCCACCTAAAAAATCTATATCCAGATTTCACTGGAAATTTATGCCCCCATGAATCCCCAAAAAGAACTTTTGGAAAAAAGTCCACTTGTGTGCGTGTGTGTGCGTGCGTGTGTGTGTGTGAACAGCATAATTCAAAAATGAAAACTCGGATAAACATCAGACTTAATATTTAGTTCCAGTGCGTTCAAAAGATGCGACACGAACATTTTCAAGAAAATTCCCCCTACTAAACTATACTTTGCATAAAAGATTTTTCGAAATCTTTGATTTTCTAAAAAATGGCTCTAATGATGTTGATTAATATGCCATATATTAAAGATATTTAAATGACAACTAAAATGTGTATATTGTATTTTCTGGGAATAGCCTTTTGAAGTCCTCTTCATTCGGGGGGAATTTTGCATAATCTTGTATAACTGGTAAACGTTTAGCGATAGACGTAAACATACTACATATGAAATGTAGATCTCTTTAAGACACACAATTTATTTCAAATAACTTCTTCTTTTGGCATCAGCCATTTCCTAAGTATCCGTTATGAATGGTTCGAATAGTCCTTTACTTTGCCATTCTTTTCAAGTACTGTCCACATTCAGTTATTTCTTGCGATGTTATGGAAAGAGTTTTAAGGCGTGCAAGGTCCAGTTCTAAAACATTTGACTATCGCTGTTCCTTTTGTATCTCTAACGAAATGTGTAATGCAGCTATTTCCAGAGAGGTTTATTTGGATTAAAATGAAGTAGATAGGAAGATAAACTTTTGTAAGAATAAGATATAGCGGGTAGAGAAAGTCATGTGAATGTAAAACATAAGAATTTTTTCATGTAATAATGTTTTGCACATCCCTTATACTTTAGTGGTTATACAGTATTACACAACATTCATTCAGAATGAAGAGGACTTTACAATTGTTTCCAGAAAATTCAAGATATGCATTTTACGAGGGCTGTCCCAGAAGTACCCGACCTAACAAAGAAAATACAAAGATTTTGGGAAAAAACATCTTTATTTCTCTACATAGTCTTCTTTCAGCACGATACACTTTTCCCAGCGATGTTCAATAGCTTCGATACCCTGTTTATACTGACAACCGTCGTGTTATGTACGAGGCGAATAGGGTGCATGAGGAAGCAATTCAAACTTTAACTCATTGATTTTGGCAATGGTGATAATGGATGTGTGAACTGGTGCATTGTCTTGATGAAACAGAACACTAAATGCGGCCATTTTTGCTTGACTTCATCATTTAAACGCTGCAATAAGTTTGCATAATACTCGCCATTGATTGCTTTTCCTTTTTGAAGATATTCAATGAAAATTATCCCACGCGCATCCCAAAAAACTGACGCTGTGACCTTCCCTGCAGATGGAACTGTCTTCGCCTTCTTTGGAAGCGATTCTCCCCTTTCAAACCACTGTTTTGACTGTTCCTTCGTTTCAGGTGTGAAGTGATGTACCCATGTTTCATCCATGGTTATGAATCGACGCAAAAAATCGGCTTTATTGCGAAACATCGCAAACACTCGACTGAAACATCCTCACGACGCTGCTTTTGTTCCATTATAAGTAAACGCGTCACCCATCTTGCGCACAGCTTTCTCATGTCTAAATTTTCAGTTAGTATGCGCTGTATAGCACTTTTTGAAATGCCTAGATGTCTGCTAGCTCGCGCACTTTCAGTCGACGGTCATCCAATATCATTTTGTGGATTTTCTTCACAATTTCTGGCGTGATCATCTCATTTGTTCGACCACTGCGATGTTCGTCTTGGCAGCTCGTACGGCCTCGCTTAAACTCTGCCACCCAATATTTTACTGTTGTAAACGAAGGAGCAGGCTCCCCCAGAGTAGAATCTAGCTCAGCTTTAATATTAGTTGGACTAAGACCTTTCAAATGAAAGTATTGTATCACATAACGATGGCCAGTTTTATCCATGTTTACAAATTCGCTGAGAGTGTTCACTATTGATGGTAGCCAAACAATTACTAAATAAACTTCATTGCATTGTCAAACTTCAAACTTAAGCGTTATAAGGTTGGTACTTTCTACCATAGTCATTTGTTTGAAATAACAACCGCTATGTATACGTCAAGTCGGGTACTTCTGGGACTGCCCTCGTACCTATACCTATGTAGTACTTTCATAGGACATATTAATCATCTCAAGCTTCCTTGGGATAAGAATGTACAACGGATACTCAACATGAGGACTGATATTCTTGAAACAAGATTCAAGTTTGATTTGAAATTTACGGTATCCTATCCACAGCGGAGTGAATGGGAAAGACTGGTAAAACCTCATAATAACAAAGGCCCAATCTGGTATACTGATGGTTCTAGAACCAAATCGGGAACGGGGGCTGGGCTTTACGGTAATGGTACCAAGATTTCTTATAGTCTTGGTACCTTAGCTACAGTTTTCCAGGCTGAGGTTTATGCAATCCTAGCCAGTGTCATGGAAAGCATTAAAAGGAGATATAAGGATAGAAGTGTTCTTATCCTCTCAGACAGTCAAGCTGCTCTTAAAGCACTTGAATCACCATCAATAAAATCAAAGCTCGTCTCTGAATGCCGGGAATCCTTAATGACACTGGCTGAACACAATAAGGTTCAACTTATGTGGGTGCCAGGACACATAGGTATACCAGGCAATGAGAAAGCAGATGAAGCAGCCAAGACTGGCAGTGAAATCCCATTTTTTGGTCCGGAGCCTGTACTGGGAGTGTCCTACAGACCAGTGAAACAGGCTATTAAGTGCTGGGCTCAAGCAGAACACAAGAACTACTGGAACTCCATTGAGGGTTGCAGACATTCCAAGTTGTTCATTACAGACCTGGATAACAGCCGGGCAAAATACTTGCGCGGTCTTAGTAGAAGAAGACTTGCATGGGCAACAGGATTCATTACAGGACACTGCCCTAAAGTTTAATCTATACAGAATGGGATTGTTTAACAACCCTACCTGTAGTAGATGTCTAAAAGGAGATGAGACTGTTACTCATCTACTATGTGATTGCCCTGCTCTTGCGAATCAAAGAGCAAGTATTTTTGGCAATCACTTTCCAAAGATAGATGAACTATCGAAAGCCTCAGTTAGCAGTCTGGTCAAGTTCATATCGAGCAACAGACTACTTAACTAATGAAAGGGGGGATGCGCAATAGATCTTAAGGTCGCAGTGTTTGGGCATAAAACCCACCCCTTCTCAAACTAGAACTATAACTAGACTTTCATAGGACTATCCGTACTCATTTTCATTTCACATATTATCTCCCTTATATATCGTATGTAACGGCAACAGTGGGAAGTGCAGTAAACGTTTCCAGTTACAGGCAATTTTTAATATTTACCTTATTTCTTGATACATTTAGGCAACAAAAGGAAACCTTTTTATACTTTCCTACGTTTAACGTAAATTGTTCACGACTACTGCAAATGTGCACAATTACCGAACTGAACCAGTCTCAAACTTCAAGGCTGCCAACCTAAACGCAGCTGTATACGCATACCAAAGATGATCTATCTAGAGTTGCTAGCTTAATAATTTATTTAGACCAGTCTTGAAACGACAATGGCTACCATGCCATGGCTAACAGAAGTGTTTACTTTCCCTACCACGTACCTAGTAGGTAGAGAGGTTATTGCATTCCACCCAACAATTCGATACCGAGATTTCACCGGAAACGCATGTTTTGAGGTACCCTGAATTTAAAAAAAGCATTTTTAAACAAAGTTTCGTGCGTGCGTCTGTGATCGGCATAACTCAAAAGCGAAAAGTCAGATAAATACAAAACTTGGTATTTAGGTTCGGTACCTTCTAGAGATACGACACGAAGATTTTAAAGTAAATTCCCCCACCCCAAACTACCCTTTACATGGAACACTTTTCGAATTTTTTTTTTATTTTCTAAAAACTGGCTCTAACGAGTTTTATTAAAATGCCGTATATTAAAGATATTTACGTGATAAATAAAATTTATATCCCAAATTTTCTGGGAATAGCCTGTGAGGTCCTCTTTATTCGGTAGGAATTTTGTGTACTTTTATATAACTGGTAAACGTTAACCATTAAATGAAAATGTACTGCATAAGAAATGTTGATCTTTTTAAAACAGCAGTTTATTTAAAATATGTTAAAAGTTCATAGTCATTCTAAATCCTATCAGCATTGTTATTTCTCGCGATTAATGGAAACGGTGGGGAACTTTAAGGCAACATATAACGTCCAGTTCTTAAAAATTTGACTATCTCTGTTCTCTTTGTACCTATAACGAAATGTGTGATGTAGCTATTTCTGCAGAAGTATATTTGGATTAAAATGAAAAATAAATTTTAGTAAGAATAGATTTTATTCTCAATAATAAACGATAGAGGGTAGAGAAGGTAATGTGAATGTAAACACAGATATTTTCAGATTTTGTTACGAACACATTAATGTAGGTGTGTAACACATTCATATTAACGCTCATTAATACATGAAATTGTAGGAAGCAATAAATAGATAGCACAGCACGAAATAAAAGAAAGTGTTGTGAGAATAGAAACCTTTAGGGATAAAATACTTAAATGACGAAAATGCTAAAAGTATTTCTACTTTATTTTTAAAAAATATGAGGATTACATTAAAAAAGTTTAAAATATCGCACAAACTTCATGCGACGGAAAAAAAAGCCGTTACTCAGAAAGGCATCTAGTATAATCTATTTAAAAGTCTGTGCTCCATAGAAATCGGCACACAGACATAAATATGTTCGTGTTGGACAGATAACTAATGTGTACACTTTTCCTCTACAACGTTTATAAAAACAACTGACTGTGTAACTGATAATGCTCAGGTCTTTGTGACAAGCATATAGTAAAGCATAGGCCAATTGAATGCTCCGTGATGTCAGCAAGCAAGTCTCTTTTTGCTCCCGGCTCTAGGCCAGAGTTCAGCGAGAAGTGCGGGACATGTGTGGCAAGGGGAAAGCCAAAGTACTGTTAGCGAAGGACTAACGGGTTAGGAGGAATGTATGCTATACTTTATACACAGAGCGCCACAGAAAACCTTCGGCGGATTTTGTATCGTTTTCTGGGGTCTTTTGAGGCGTGTCCTTCAGCTTACCTATCGCAGAGCGTGGTGCCTTGTTAACACAGCAACTAGGGAGAAAAGAGGGGAGGTTGATGCCTTTGCTTTTTCTGGTGTTACTGAAACCAAAGCATGTTTATTTTCTCAGAACCAGTCATGCCGTATACTAGAGAAGTTACTCGTGGACGTATCGTGGGCATGTGGGAGGCTGGTCGCGCTGTTACAGCAATTGCAATGGCAGTGTATAAAAGTGTTTAGTAAATTACTGGATAAAAACATTCCAGGAAAGTGGGGAAGACGGACTAAATACCCCCTCAGAAAGTGGGCACTCCCCGTAAAACATCCGCAGATGATGATATTCGTTTACTAAATGCAAATGACTCTTTTGTTATAATTGACTGATCACGTTTAGAAACTAAGATAAATATGTTTATTGTTTACCGAATATGACATATTATGGCAATAAAATTGGGTTATATTTTTGTCTGTAATCTTGTTCTATTCCTATGATCAGCAATATGTTAGTAAAGGTATATTAACCAATTATAGTTTGAATTAGAGGGAAAACATGCTGCTCTATTTATTTATTATTTAGTTTTGTTTGCTTCCATGCAGCAACAAGCATTGATATCACTGTAAGAATACAGTTCTGTTTAGTTATATAAAGTTGCTTTGCTATGCATTTAATGAATACCATTCAAGCCTTTAATTTGCACCCCCTGAAAATCTTCTCACACTACACATTCTACATTTCGCTAAGCTGGGCGCTCATCAGTTTTCTCCTTAACTTTTGACCTTTCCAAAGGCGTGTACTGCACTAGCCGATAAGGTATGGGCTACCAATCACGATAAGAAGTCTGTATGACAAACTGAATGCACTCACTCTACCTCTCTCTCTCAGCCAATACGATCGAGAGCGTAAACATATATTTCGTTACTACGCCATTTTGTAATCTTTGTTGTGGTTATTGGTGTAACTGTTTAGCAGAAGGAGTGGCGCACTCTTGCACCGCGGCTTAAAGCATGGCTTTGCAAGGCCACGTACAACGATAAATAACGTGACGTAGACGCGAGATGCAGTGAGATTTTCTTTGGCGCTCTTTGTACCTAGGTGGTTATAAGAGACAAAACCTGTCCTTTCATTCCCTGCCTGCCCCTTGTCTGCAAACCCCCAAAATGTTGAGTCACATGATCGTGATACGTCATAGGTAACTGAGGTGGCTGTCTCTGCTATACTAGAGTTTCTAACAGGACCAACTGCGAAAGCTGAATATGTGCACTTGCAGTGCTGAAGGAAGCTGTTACATACCTCAAGTTAATCTTTAAGAACTTCCACATGGATAATTTATTTACCGAAATGTTACATACTAATTATGTTTTTTCTTTAATATTTATCGTCGTACTTTTACGGAGAGATGAAGGTTTTAAGAATAACACGGTGTCCTACGAAGTCGTAAATTTGAGAGGAATACAAACTAAAGCAGGTCAAGGTACTAGGGTTCTGTATGGAACAGGAAATGTGTAGCATTTACAGCAGAGAGAGAAAAAAGAAGTTTTAAATTTAGGAAGGAGGTAAAAGGAAGAAGGCAAGTTGGTGTCAATGATGTAGAGGCTGCAGGGTTGCCGCGAAACGGAACAGGGGAAAAAAGTAAGAAATAAAAAAAGGCCTGCCGTATCTCAGGAGCTCTTTTCAGTGGCGGCATGTAGACAGCACTTCAGACTTATCGTTAAAAACAAGAAGCAGCTCTCTTCTTCCCCTCTTGGTTAGTCCTTAGTAAAATAAACTAGTTGTTTCGTGGCTTCGTCCTTTGTTACATTGTGTAGGTGTTTTCTTTTGAATTACTCCTTAAAGGTGCACAGCATTACAGAGTCAGATAAGCTCAATATTATCACGTACTATATGACCTGTGAAAATAAATCATAAGTTCTACATAAATGAAGATTCAAGTATGTTTAAATAATGGGCTCGCCAAAAACGTATATGTAATTATATGACCTTTTCGGATTAAGTCATTTTTCTTTCTCTCCTACGTGCTTACAGTAAGTAGAGGGCGTTTCATAATTCATCCAAACTTCTTTGTCGAAATTTCACCGGCATTAGGGGAAAGGTCCCTATATTAAACCACTTAAACCTAAATAGTAAATAATAATTATAATTTCAAATAAAAACTTTCAGGAACACAAGCGTTAAAGTGACAAATCCTTGGGCTATAAATATCCTCAACACAATTTAAAATTAATACAATTATCAATTAAATAACATGGTGAGATGGTGTAAATAGGTTCAAATTAGGAACGTGCTCCTTAAATTGAACCACCCGTGTCTTAAAATGAACCACATACTTTTAAGTTTAAAAGTATTTTTATTAATACAAAATACACATATTTTATTCTACATTCAAAACAAATATGCTATCAGCAACAAAAGTAGGGTCCAAAATTGTGATAAGAATAGCAATTTCCTTGAACATTTTGAATTTTTATATAATGACAATCACTTGGTTTTTGGAATAGGTATTATTTGCAAACAGAGTTTTTACTAATTTTTATACTCTCATACAAAAGAGTCTTCACAAAAAACACTTTCTGCTTGGCACTAACGTTTGCACAAGCCATAACCTACCACTCATACACTGGATCATGTCCATCATTTCAGACAATTCACAATTCACATATTCATGTCATCCACTGTTTTAACATTATTATTTTTAACTTAACATATTATATGGATATTTATTCATACGGTATACTATTCGCAGTTGAACAATCCTAGAACTTCAATAGGTTTCCTAAATTGGACCAGTTCAATATAGGGTTCAAACAGTGGTTCAATTTACGAGCCACGCCATTTTGGAAGCTTTAGCATTTATGTGACTAGGAGAGACGCTGCTTGAAGAAACGTATGCATGAATATTGTTGCTAAATAAACACTTCATGACGTGTAATATATATAGATCATCTCAAACTTACCTAATTGGTCGTATGAGCTTAGCTAGATGAGTCAAATATTACTTGTGAAGCACCTAAAACACACAACACTTCATACAACTGAAACCACAGCTCAGAATGCAAAGTCAACAACTCCAAGCATTCTTAACTGTACACGCTACGCTTCTGCTAGGATTATGGTGGCATCTGTCGAATAGTCTGGAAAATATCGGAGCGGTTCAAATTAGGGACCTTTCCCTTACAAGTTTTGAGGCCCACTGAAACAAAAAAAAACATTTTAAGATAAAGGTGTGTCTGCTAACAGCATAAGTCTCATGAAAAGTCGGATGAATACAAAATTTGAAGTTTAAGTTCAGTATATTCCAAAGATGCTACACGAAGGTTTTCAATTCTAAAAATTCTGATTAAAATACTAAATACTATTTAAGATATTTATATGACAAATAGAATCTACATCTTGAATTTTCTGGAAATAGCCTATGAAGTCCTCTTCATTCGGAAAGAATTTTATAAATTTTTGCATAACTGGTAAAGGATAAGAGATAGGCAAAATCTTACTGCATAGAAAATGTAGGACTGTTTAAAACACGAAATTTGTTTCAAATAACTTATTTTATGGCATCAAAAATTTCCGAGACGTGTGTTATTATTGGTTTGAATTCTTCATACTTCATTTTTTAAGTTGTCGCTTTCAGTTGTTTCTCGCGATTTCATGGTAAGAATATGGAATTTCAAGGCCAGCTTATAGTGGCACGCCTTTAAAGATCTGACATGACTCGATTTTCTCTAACCCGCTTGTATCTACAACGAAACTATTTCTGCAAAGATTTATCTCGATTAACTTGTAGTAGACAGAAAAAATAAGCTTTCTTAACGATAGTTTGTAGAAGCTATATAAAAGTAAGGGTAGGCAGAGAAAGTTATACGAATGTAGCACATAGGATTTGCAAATAAATTGCAGCGCTACTTTGTAAGCGACTAGCTGGTTTACCCAGCGTTGCAAGGATGGCGTTTTAAAGGTCGAACAACGATTTAATTAGATGCATTTACCTCCTCTTTGCTTCGAATGAAATGTCCGAGTCTTTTCTTATTTTAAATTTCTAAACCACCAAAAAACTAATAAAATGCACTGTTCTTTCCGATGGTACCTAATTTTAACTCCTAAATTGTGAGTAAACTTGGTGGAAATAGTGATAGTTCAATAGTGTAGAGCAAAATATTACACCGAATAGAAATTTTGGAGGCCATATGAAGCAATAAATGTGATAAACAGATTATTCTGTAGACTTGTCCTAGGAAGACTAGACTATAAAATCAAGGCAATGGAAAGAGTACTAAAATATTGGTACAGAATATGGAAGCTATATGAGAATATCTTAAAATTATGTGCGGTAACACAAGCAAGAATTAAGGGGAAAGAGACGGACTTACAAAATTCAAAATATAGGTAATTGGTATTGGATCAACATGCATATACATAAACTAAAACAGAAATTATGGACCAGTCTCAATAACAAAAATCTCTGAAGCTATGTAGAACATTAAGAAAGATTTGGAACAGTAAAATATATAAAAATTTGTGACAAAATACAAAGAAAAAGATTGGCATGGTTTAGAACAGTTAGAGCGAAGTTCTACCCGGGGCAAGAGATAAGCCCAGAAGTAATATACTTAAGTGGGATAAGGAATAGGCATATCAAGAGAAAATGTCCAATGTGCAAAGAAGTATTCATATGACAGAATGGCCGGTGTCACCTTTTAACGTCGTCTCCAATATCTGCTGTTGAATTTTGCTGCCGGCTGCTACAATGTTTGGCTATGAGATCTTATTCTCAGGGTATGCGTGGATATAGTGTGAAAGGATAACACAAGTTTAAATTGGGAAATTAAATGTGACCTAAAACTTGAGCTATTGAAGCGAGTTGCCGACCTTTGAAGATAACAAATGAAACTGATAATGAATCGTAGCACTCGAAAGTACAAAATAATGAACTATTATACCTGCTAAAATCTGCAGTATCAATTTTACGGTTTGAAATAACTGTTTCCACAGTAAAAGAAACTAGAAGCGTAAGTTGCCGTGAGTCGCCGAAACTCTTATCGGCAAAACCCCTCGCGGCTACGGCTAAGTAACTGATGACCCAGCGCGGGCTTAGGCGCTACAAACTGCCAATCATCGTAACAGACAGTAAGCCCCAGGGAGCGGTCCAAATTCCAAATCATTGTATAAGGGTTTATGCCATTCATTGAGGCCGCCGGAGATGCGCGTTTGCCAAATCGCACCACGCGGTATATGTTGGTCCCAAGTCTTCGCTCCCTGTAGTGGCGCGTTCCAGTTGGTTTAATGTAGCCCATGATTTGTTACCTACAAAGGAACGCCTTCATCGTATACATATGTCACACCTCTATACCTGCATTTATTGTTTAGAGAAGGATACCTTGTTTTCTTGCGATGTTATGGCTCCGATACGTGCCAAACTATTTGCTATTCTTGCTGAGATTGACCCACAGGTACGCAATTGGTTTCGCCCACATTTACTGTGGCCAGATTTTCGTATTTCGTTGGCAAGTAAGCACCTTGCCATGCTCTGGACTGTAGCTCATAGTATTCATTACGCTGATACGAGCTAGGCCATTTCCATTTAAACACCTATGTTGAGTGTATCCGTTGTGTGAGAAAGACAGTTTTCTTGCCCATGGGAAAAAAGGTTTGGGATCCACTCCATTCCTATCGTTTTGGCTGTAAACTACACAGGTAGTGTAGTAACTACTAAACCACTAAGATCAAATAGAAGAACGACAAACGCAAGGAAAAACAAAAGGGAAACTAAAACACCCATCCTCACCTAATAAATATTAGTGGTACTACTACCTTATGTTAGTGCACACTTCTGTTTAAGAAACAATTTGGTTGTGTATATACAGTGTTAAACTAAATGTAAATAACAAAAATAAATAAATAAATAAATAAAATAGTAGAAAAAATAAGACTGTACACGAAAGAAAAGAAAAGAAAGAAAGAAAGACCGCTAATTTTAGCAATACACGCTCTTTTATTAACTTAAGTCCCACTTACTTTAGAACTACCCCAACCAAAGTTCCTATACTGTACTCCTACATTGCCAAGTCCTTTGTGTCTGATACACAACTTTTTACTCTTTGACTACCAAATTCTAAGAATTCTTTCACTTCCTCAATTTTTACGAACTATCTATGTACAGTTTCGCATCTCTTATTTCTCAAATTCTTAAATCCTAGTTACCTGAACCCTGATGGGTTTCCTGTTAACTTAAGTTCGCCGGAATGCTTAATTATCTTAGCTGCTCTACACTTTTAACTAATTACTTTTCCTAAACCCATAATCTGCCTGGTACTGACTCCCTTATTCACTTACAAAATTGTAACCCGTTTTCTTCCATTATGCATTGATTTAATATACGGAAATTATTTATCGCAATTATTTATCTAATTCCCTATCATGTCCTTATAAAATTACTAATCATACGAGTTAATAATCCCGGTATCAAGTGCACTTGGCATGGCATCCTGGAATGCAAACAAACAAAATTTTGGAGGTATGAATTTCTTCTACAAAAACTCATCACTCATCAAACAAAATGAGAGGTAGAAGAATTTTAAATTTAAGATCAAAGAAAAACACAAAAAAATCTGGGAAATTTTATCGGTAGAGTAAGACAAACATGGCTATAGAAGGTAGGCAACATCAATGAGAGTGGCAATGTTGGTAATATTGAATGAAATTGTGTATGAGATGTACAAGGATATCCAAACCTTTAGATTGTAGGATTGAATATAATTGTAACCCCATTATATACACAACCTGCTGCTAAACATAATGGGGTATGAAATAAATGGAACTCCTTAAATTGTGGGGAATAAATTGGGAAAATAAAGTCTATTATTGGTAATAAGTTAAAATATATCTTGTAGTCAAATATATATATATATATATATTTGGAAAAATTGGTAAATAAACTAATAATTTCCTAACGTACTAAAAGGCTAAAAACTGATAACAAAGAATATATCGGAAATGGTTAACCCACAAAAAGTTGTAATTGACATAAACTGTGAGTTTTAATCAGGTCTACATTTCTTGTGCAGTTTTAGTCAGTCTCTTACGGTTTACTAATTATACAAAAGTCATTCAGAATGAAGAGGCCCACAGGTTACTCATAGAAAATTTAAGATATGCATTTTATTTGTCATGAAAATAGCTTACATTTATGGTATTTTAATCAAAATTGCTAGTCATTTTTGAGAAAATTTAACATAACGAAAAAACCTCCGTGCAAACGATAGTTCGGGGTGGGGGAATTTCCTGCAAAATATTCGAGTCGAATCCTTGAAAGATCCTGAATTTAAATACCAAGTTTCATATTTAACCGACTTTCGTTTGAGCTATGCTGTTCACACACACACACACACACACACACACACACGTTATTTTTTCTAAAAATTCTTTTTTTGTGTGTGATTCAGTGTGTCTCAAAACGTAGATTTCGGTGAAATCTACTTACCACATTTTTCGGTGGAATACAATAGTTCTGCTTACTCTAAGTACTTAATAGGGAAAGTAAAAATAATAGCGATTTGTAGTTGAGAAAAGCATAAAGTATTTGAAAATTCAAGCCAATAACAAAGAATATCTCGGAAGCGGTCAAACCCAAAAAAAATGGATTTGATATAAATTGTATGCTTTAACGACATCTAAATTTTATGTTGTAAGGCTTTGTACGAGGCTTTGTATATCTCTTACGGTTTAAAAATTACACAAGTCATTCAGAATAAAGAGGACTTCACAGAAAGATTCAAGATATACGTTTTATTTAGCATGAAAATAGCTCAAATATATGATATTTTAATAAAAATCTTCGAGCGATTCCTGAGAAAATACAAAATAAGATAAACTATGCATATAAAGGGTAGTTTACGGTGGGTGGACTTTCTTCACAATCTTCGTATCGAATTCATGGAAAGATCTGAACTTGAATAACAAATCTTTTTTATTACTTTCTCTACTACGTAGGGGAAGTATTATATTCCACCCAAAAATTCGATACCGAGATTTTACCAGAAATACATGTTTTGAGGCCCCTGAATCCAAAAATCGCATTTTTGGAAAGATGTCCCTATGTGTGTCTGTGAACAGCATAACTCAGAAACGAACAATCGGATAAACACCAAACTTGGTATTTAGGTTCAGTATCTTCCAGAGATGCGTCACGTAGGTTTTCAAGAAAATTCCCTCACCCGAGATTACCCTTTACATGGAACATTTTTCGAAAATTTTAATTTTCTCAAAAAAGGCACTAACGATTTTGATTAAAATATCATATGTTTAAGATATTTTTATGACAAATAAAATGTATATCTCGAATTTTCTGGGAATGTCTCCAAAAGTATTCTTCATTGTGAACGACTTTTGCATAACTGGTAAACCATAAGAGATAGACAAAAGTTTACTACACAAAGAATGTAGATCGCGTTAAAATACACAATTTATGACATATACGTTTTTTTGTTGAGTGAACCATTTTCGAAATATTGCTTGTTATTCCCTTAAATTTTCCAATACTTATACTTTTTCTCAAATTCGTTATTCATTTTTTTTGTCCTGGTACTGCAAAGAGAATGGAATGCGCCACATAGCAACCAGCTCTTAAGATATTTGATTATCGCTTAAAGCCTACCAATTCCCTTGCATCTACAAGAAAATTAGCTTTAAGATTAACATCTCGATATCTCGATTAACATGAAGCATATGGAGAATAAGCGTTTGTAAAAATAGTTTGTACAAGAGTAGAGAAAGTCATGTGAGTGTAACACAGATTTTTCAACCGACTTTTCGTTTTGAGTTATGCTATTCACAGATACAGACATATACATGCACAAATGCACACGCGCGCTCGCGTACGCAAGCGCGCGCGCACACACACACACACCACACACACACACACAAACACAAGGACCTTTTTCTAAAAATACTTTTTTGGGTTCAGGAGGCTTTAAAACAAATATTTCCAGTGAAATCTCGATAATTAATTTTTGGCTGGAATACAATACGTAAATGCCTTTTACAGAAAGTAAAAAGAAATTCAGGTTTTAAATCACTAAAAATAAACACGATTTTATAGCAAGCATTTATGCTGAATCGTTTATATTTGATACACGAAGGTAATCTAAAAACCCCATAAAGCGCTCGTGTCTTTAATTCCCAGGATATTTTATTGCTATTTTGTTCATCATTGATTTCCAGGAACAGTTTATTTTTTGTCAAACCCGAGTGTTTTGCAAACTTCTAAAATCAACACGCAGTTGTTTATTCTGATGCCATGTTGGCACAGCTGTTTTTCAAGCAGGGAATATAAAATTGGCCCACAACAGAGAGAGTGCAACGCAAACATTGAGCTGAAACAAATGGAAAATGGAATACATTACAACACAGGCACAGTATAAATTTCAACGCACGTCTTTAAATGACAGAAATTAAAGATGCGTTAGTAGAATGCAGTTGCTGTGAGACCAGCTCGCGTTTATGACAGCGCTACAGTGGCGGCCTGTGGTTTTACTTTAGCGTTCTACAGCAATAAAACACTCACGGGACTGCCTCGCATTCCAGAGGCCCCGCGTTCGAAAGTTAATTAGGCTGAGTTGTTGTTCCTCTCCTTTCATGAATTAGGGGCATTCACCTCTGCCGGTCTCTAATATCAAGTGATCTTCTATGCTACGTTTTGAAAACTGGCAGTAAAATTACTAATAAAAACACAACTAAAATGTTTAACAGTACACAAGCTTGTAACTCTTCCTTAGGCTTTCAATGCAGTCCAGACTATATACACTGGTGTACAAAACCTAAGGACGAGATGGGTAAAGTAACAAAACAAATGAACTACTTGGTGGAAGTAGATGAAGGTGCGGGAGCATGTTGCCAGAGGTCTCTCACACGTATACAGAAAGTTGGACGTCACATGGCGTGAGTGTAGCGAGCATATAGTGCAAAACGGGTGTGGTCCCGCAACATGGGGCAGTTGACGAAACAGGACAAGACGGAGTGTGGCAATTAGCGAGCTGTTACGGTGCACTGTAGTGGTGTTCTTCATTGCAACATGGCCCGTAGACACCAATTGGATGGCTTCACACGGGGAAGAATCATCGGGAAACTGGAAGAAGGGCGAAGTGTGACGAGTGTTGCTCAGGAGTTTGGAATTGCTCACAGTATTGTTTCACGTGCATGGAGAACCTTCCAAACCACAGGCACTGCCGTCCCAAAGAGAGGTGGTGGTCGACCACGCTCAACTACAGCAGCAGATGACCGCTACATTGTGCAACAGGCAAGAAGGTATCCACGCCAAACAGCGGCTGCAATTGCAACCACATTTAACAGGACAGCTACGCACGTAATCTCACGATACACAGTGGCACGGCTACCACACAGAGGTGGTCTCTTTGCCCGACGGCCAGTACGTTGTGTTCCATTGACATCCGCACATCGGCGGCACCGTTTGCGATGGTCCCAAGAGCATCAAAATTGGACCAACGAGGAATGGGGTCGCGTGCTCTTCTCGGATGAGAGTAGTGATTCTCGACGTACCCTCATCTGGCTAGAGGTGGCAACACGTAATGAACCCAGCAACATCCTTGAACATGATGGTTTTGGTGGTCCGGGCGTTATGGTTTGGGTAGGCATAATGTTGCATAGGCGCACCGACCTCCAAATCTTTGAACACGGTACGCTCACTGGTCAATGTTATTGTGATACTGTATTCCTTCCGCATGTGCGTCTTTTCAGGGGTGCAGCCGGCCCTAACTTCATTTTTGTGGAATGCGCGAATAATAGCAAAGAAGAATTTGCATAACCTCTTAAATAGTCATCCTATTGGCATTTTGTACACAATAAAATCTAACAAATTTTAGGTTCATAACTTTTATCAATTATGTAACATTTTTAAAAAAAACAATAAAATGTAATTTTAATGGAAATTTATTGCTACAAATACTATATTCAATATAAACAACAATAAACAGTACCACCTCCGAATAAAAAAAAATCTCCTGCTTGCAAGGAGAGATGAAATTCCTAAAAAATAAACTATATGGCATTAAAATACATAAATATAGAAAGTGCAATATTATTAATCAATAATGGACTAAATTTGCATTTTTTGGTTACAACCAATAATATACGAAGTTAATTTGAAGTAACAGAAACTAATTTTGTTACACAAATGTTTTACCAACACTGAAATTGAAAAGAAAAGAAAGATTTTGTGCTATACTAATGCTTATAATAGAATAAACAAGTTCCACTAGCATAATTAATTTAAAGTAATTAAATGGTTTTCATTATTTAAATTCTTTTCTGGTAATCTGGTAACTAAGATGCTATGTAACCTATTTCAGTTTCATAATTCTTGTGTAAAATGGTAAAAACTCCCTCCCCCCTCTTTCTCACATAGAGAGAGAGAGAGAGAGAAATTGTAAAAATGTTATTTTTGGCATCAGATAGCACACCACACATGTTAGTATTATTTGTTGATCCAAAATTAAAAATTTTCTCTGTTATATTGTTTGTATAGATTGGTTTGTTTATTTCTAGGAAATATCGGTGGATGCAATACTTCTTACGTCCACAATTATTCATCATCGGGGTGACAAAATCTTCTTATAAGTATAGTTTCTATATAAGCGAAATTGACAATTCCAAAACTATATACAAACGCTGACATCCGCCACTGACCTAGAAGAAATAAACTAAACCGCGTTAGTACAGAAGCAATATTGTAGAACGCAAGGTTTATGTTTATATTTAAATGAAATTAATTTCTCACTTCAACAGTTGTTAATATTCAAACCATTCTTCTCCGAATCAAATTACAAAGGATGATGCGAGGGGGAGAACTGTCAGCTATGAAAATTACCTTCCTTTTTGTCCCTGTTTCGTAAACAAATAATAATGAGAGGCTTGACACTTGGATGAATGATGGGCCCCGGAGGGACAGTACTGAGGTAGAAAGGGAGATGTTGAACGTTACCATTATTATTATTTGGGCCCAGGTCAGCGAACAAAGAAAACATTTCGGTGAGGCGGTGGTCATATCCAGCTTTTCAATATACGGGCACCTTTGTATAAACAGCCGCAGGGCCCTTGCAAAAATCCCATGACTATCTGTATACCACTTCCATAACAGTGCAAAGTATATTGCCTATACGTACAACTCCATACCAAACTGATGTGTTACACTCACATGGCTTTCTCTACTCTTATACAAACTATTTTTACAAACGCTTATTCTCCATATGCTTCATGTTAATCGAGATGTTAATATTATTGCTAATTTTCTTGTAGATGCAAGGGGAATATGGTAGGCTTTAAGCGATAGTCAAATATTTTAAGAGTTGGTTGCAATGTGGAGTATTCCATTCTCTTTGCATTACCAGGACAAAAAAATGTATAACGAATTTGAGAAAAAGTCTTAAGTAGTGGAAAATTTAAGGGAATAACAAGCAATATCTCGAAAATGGTTCACTCAACAACAAAAATGTATATGACATGAATTCTGTATTTTAACGCGATTTACATTTTTTGTGTAGTAAAACTTTTTCTATCTCTTATGATTTATCAGTTATAGTTATGCAAAAGCCGTTCACAATGAAGCATGCTTTTGGGGACATTCCCAGAAAATTCAAGATATACATTTTATTTCTCATGAAAATATCTTAAACATATGATATTCTAATGAAAATCGCTAGAGCCATTTTTTAGAAAATTAAAATTTTCGAAAAATGTTCCATGTAAAGGGTAATCTGGGGTAGGGGATTTTCTTGAAAACCTTCGTGTCGCATCTCTGGAAGATACTGAACCTAAATACAAGTTTGGTGTTTATTCGACTGTTCGTTTCTGAGTTATGCTGTTCACAGACACACAGACATGTTTCCAAAAATGCTTCTTTTGGATTCAGGGGGTCTCAAAACATATATCTCCGGTGAAATCGCGGTATCGAATTTTTGGGTGGAATACAATACTTCTCCTACTTACTATACGTAGTAAAAAAAAATACTCTCAAACCCACCAGATTGAATTAGAGCTTTTCCTTGTATAGCTGCCACATTTGCCTAATATTTAACGCTTTTGAACCCTCATCCTTTTTATCTTCGGTAAATTTGGAAATATAAAACTTTAATCAATAAGCAGATATCGCCTGGATAAGAAGGAAGTTTGCTACAATTGGATGCAAATAGACTTGATTGTAGCCCAAGCTAATTTGAAACTGTCCCGTGGCATGATACTGAAAGGAGCGAGGAATCGTTTAGTGATTGTATAGGGGCGGTGGCAACAAGTCACGTGGTATAATCTGCCATTTTCTGCTAAAACGCTTCAGTGTTTCCATTTCATGTGATCATAGTTAATGTAAGACCGATTTTGTCGTAGTTGTGAGAGAATTTATCTAGTTGAAGTTATTTAGACTGTTCTACAAATTAAATATACCAAATCATATAGCGTGTAATTGAAATAAGGTTCATCCCTCAAACTGACGATACAAGATGCAGTTCTAAGTAACCTTTTACATTACATCAATAAAATCATATTTTGGGAGTGGGGTTGAACAACAGTTTGCTCCGCGAGTAAAAGTTGTCCCCGATTTGTTAATTTGAGATAGGTTACTGAGGTGTTATCCTTGGCGACAGGCGGTCTCCTTTTCTTTCAGATTCATAGCATTCCCTTGTTATTATCTTTTTCCTCACAACGGGCTCATTTGGTGAACCATCAGAACGGTTAAACGCAACTTATAAAAGGCAGTCCACTGAGTGTCAATGTATGACTATTATGCGGTCCAAAACTCTTGACGTTTGAGGCGTGTCCACTAATACGGCACTAGAATAGCAGCAGTGCGGCGTTGCCTCGTACGGACAGTACACCTCGCCGCTGGCAAAACTAATTACAATATGTGCGCGCATGCGTACGAGGGTCACTATTTATATTTTGAGCCTAATAATTAAAACAAAGTAATTTATGTTTGAAAACTGCTTTATTGTTTTTCAAAATATTCTCCTTTATGATCAATACACTTTTGCATCCGTTTGAACCATTTGTGAAAGCATTTATTCCGGTCTTCTTGAAACACCTCCAAAACATGGTTTTTGAAGGCATCAACGGCTTCTTCTGCCAACGAAAATCGTTGACCATGCAATTTATTCTTGATGTTCGGGAACAAAAAGAAGTCATTGGGTGTCAAATCAGGACTGTATGGCGCATGACTCATAAATTACATTTCTTGAGCCTTCAAATTCTCTGTTGTTAGACGAGATGTGTGTGCGCTCGCATTGTCTTGATGAAGAACGATCCTACGGTTCTTGTTGGTTTTCCTTACTTCACAGAAGACTTCCGGGAAACAAATGGTTGTGTACCATTCGGCATTGACCGTTTTACGTTCCTCTAAAGGGACTGTTGCCACATGGCCTATTTTGCTGAAAAAGCAGGCGACCATTTGCTTCGAGTGCAAACAACTTTTGTTGGATTTGCTTCATCTTGAAACGCCCATACAGTCGACTGCTGTTTACGTTCCGGCTCACGCGCATAGATCCACGATTTGTCACCTATTATAATCTTATATACGTCTTTTGAGGCACCGCCATTGTATTTATTGAGCATTTTTGAACACCAATCGACACGAGCATCTTTTTGAGTTTGCGTCAAATTATGTGGGATCCAACGAGAGCAAACATTTTTCACGGCTAAATAATCATGCAATATTTTATATATGCTAGTGGAACTAATGCCTAAGGTTGCCTCAATCTTACAATATGTTGCATGGCTATCTTTCATTATTATTTTTTGCACAGCATCAATGTATTCTGGCACAACAACTGATTTTGGACGACCTTCACGAACTTCATCATTGAGCGAACGCGGCCACGATTAAATTCGTTATACCAGCGTGTCACAGTGACAAAGGATGGAGCTTCGTCGCCAAATGTGAAAGTTAGTTGATCAATGCACTCTTGTCTTGATAATCCACGTAATAAATCGTTGCACGAACATTTTCACAAGTTAATTCCATGTTTTTGTTGACACACAATTTTCAAGTTAGTGTAAACAAAACAAATGACGCTCTATTGATAAACTGTTTGAAGTAGATTATGGTCAAAAATGTCAAACTTGGCATCTACAACGTTCAGCGTTGCCACGGCTCAAAATATAAATAGTGCCCCTCGTACAGTGATAGGCTTTGTCTTAGCGTTTATAAAGTTAACTATTTCATGAAAATGTCGGTTAGTAAGCCCAGTGGTACCAGTGGATATAGCACTAAAGTTAGGGCTGTTGTCTTCAGTGTGTATAATTTCTTTAAAACGTATGCCAACGAAGAAAACCGCAAAAATCTTAGTTTCACGGCTGAGGCGTGCTCATTAAATACATCAACTGTTTCACGTGTGTGTAGGGAAGCGAAAATGACACACGAAGAGGGAGCCCCGAAATCGTTTACATCGCTGAGAAATGAAGAAATATTATGTTATAGGAGTTGTATTATATTTATTTAGCTCCACGTATGGACGCCAATTTGTAGATGCTGTATTATATTTCAACTGTTGGGGAGCCGAACTTGTATTAGTTGCAACCGCACGTATAGTAAACAGTTTCCGGTAGCCTTCGCCCCAAATGTATTTTCAGTTGGCCTTTGCCCCAAGTTTAAAAATAATAGATGTTTCTTTAGATATTATATATTTATGTTTGCCTCGGCTGCGTCAGTATTATGTTAGAGACATGGAAGTCTTGGCAGGGCGTGATGCGACAGGAATGTAGGCTTACGCAGATTTTAATTTTTAATTCACTCCGTTTCATTAATCCTTGACACAAACTAAACAGCACTTCACTGATATCGAGAGGTGTGAGATTCTTTTATTTAATACTTGCACTTTTTAACACGTATACTATCTTTCATTTCGCACGATTACGTATTAAATCTCACGATGACGCACAAGCATCCGGTTACAATCACTGTCTGCAGGCAACTGAATAGATTTCAACCGTCTAAACTTGTAAATTTCTGTATTTCAAGTCTCTGATTGGCTAATCCTACTCCAATAGAATACCTGCATTTAATTTTTCTGGTTGTTGATTGGCGATTTTTATAAACTGTCACTAAAATTACATAATTATTACTCTAATAATCACAAGTAGTACTGTTAAATTTTCTTACTCTTTAATGACTCAAGGTTACCTCATTGTTAGCAACTTTAAACTTATTATTCTCACAGCTCCTACATTATTAAATTATGTAATACATACACATAACATTATTGCACATGGATACAATAATATAAGCATATGCAATGACTGTTACATACATTTTACAAATTATTACATACACATATTGTTTCAAGGCGGGCTATTATTGAAATTACATATTATATAATTTGAAATCATTTAAATGTTAAAAACACTGTCTCAGAAAGCATATATGCTTATCTAAGAGAGTGGCAATCCTGGACGATTTCGAAAAAGATGTATCGCGAAGTGTTTTTGAATGTTATGATAAACGTGATATCGAGGACGATAAGGATATGCCGTTAGCTGTAGCACTTGAATAACAAAGGAAGCATAGAATGGTTTGTTTTTTATTTCTCTATTTGTGTATTAGACTTCCATTATTGTGTCTCTTCTTGTAGTTTTTAAATGAACATTGCGATGGCATTTATAACAAACGCGTAACGTTCTGACGAAGCGAAGTGAAGTTTGACAACCGCGCGGTTGCTCCCTATTGGTTGTCACGAAACGTCAAGAGATTTTGACAGCATAGTAGTATTGACGGAGGTTCGTGTTCGGATATAAAGCCATTTGGTTTCTGGCCTGAAAAGCAAAGTAAAACTGACACTTTTATTACGATCTATTTTTGGCACCGCCTCTGAGTGCAGCTTTCGCTGAGGACAGTGCGAGGATAACGATCATGTAAACAAAGATCTCGCAGTGTATCAGTGTATCTACGTCGAGCTTAGTGTCTCCGATGACCTGCAATGCAATGGCTGTTTACAGGATAACCTAAACCAAGGTAACAAGGCGGAGATAACTGCGACCCGCGGAACACTTTCATCGGCTTATTTGAATTTGAATTTGAAAAGATGCAATTTTATTAACGTAAAATTAAATTGAGTTTTATTTATGAACACTCTTTAACTGCTGTGGTTCTTAGCGTGTCATTCTATATTGGGCGTGAAAGACCGGTAATTTTGCTCAGAGGCCTCTTTATCAGGCTTGAGGCTCTTTTACGTACCGTAAATCTACGACACGGGACCACCGGCTTTACTTCCCTTCCGAAGGAAGCCATTCTAATGATTTTTACGCCGAAAAAAAGTTATTCCCTCGCAAAAAGGGAAGGGGAGAGACATGGAGAGTAAATAATAGCGGAGAAGTGGAGTTGGAGGGAGGGAAACAGAGAATTACAGACAGAAGAAAGTAAGGGAAGGCGACACAGAATATTTTTTTTTCAGCTAATTAATTATACGAGAAGAGCTTAGCGTTCTGCAATGAAATACGAATTTAAAACATCAGTTATGTTATTTAAAATCTATCCTTTTATTTGAAAACAAAATCATGTGCGAACAGAAGAAAATTAGATTATGTCTAACCTCAAAAATAACAGAAGCTTAAATATAAAAACAACATAAAAGACAAATTTTGAAAGAATTATATGCAGTTTTTTCCTAACGTGTACAGCGACCAGCTAAAAGTAACTAGAAAGACATTATTCACCCTGATTAGAGTTAAAGAAAGGAGACACTTTTTCCTCAGACATGGCTCTGAATGGATGATATCTAATAACTGGTCAATATTATTTTAGTAGTTATTTGTAGAAGGGTCAAAATATTCCCTGCACAAAGATAAATTGAAAGATGCTTTGATTTCAGGCAGAAAGGAGATGGCAAGGAGGATGTTATTTCAAAACTAGTTTGTCAGAACTAAAACTTAAACCAAACGAATTTAGACATTTGTTCATTCCACGAAAATAAATTAAGAGTGATTTTCTTGTAAATTATAAGAAATTGAAATAAAAATAAAGAACAATAACTAAGATTAGCACATTTAAATACAACATGGGCGCTTCACAGAATACATTGCGCAGTAAAATATGGAGTGAGATTCTGGTTTCTCTGGCGGAAAAAAGAAAAACTAAGTTCTAGTTACTTTCCCTACTGTAGAGGAAGTATTGTATTCCAACAAAAAATTCCGTGTTGAGGTTTCACAGGAAATACATGTTAAAATGTAAAATCGCAAAAAGAGATTTTTAGGAAAAGGTCTATGTGTGCGTCTGTGTGTGCGTGTGCGTGTGCGTGAACAGCATCACTCAAAAAACGAAAAGTCAGATGAATACCAAATTGTTATTTAACTCCAGTATCTTCTAAAGATACAATACAATTTTCAAGAAAATCTTTCTACCCTAAATTACCCCTTTTTATGGAAATTTTCGCGATTTTTTTATTTTCTTAAAAACAACTCTTTAATAATTTTGGTTTAAAGTACCATATGTTTAAGATGGAAAGTACATCTTTAATTTTCTGGCAATAGCCTGTGAAGTACTATCATTCGAAAGGAATGTTGCATAATTTTGTTTAACTGGTAAACCAAAACAAATTGACAAAAACGTACTACAAAAATCTGATGTGTTACACTCACATGACTTTCTCTACTCTTGTACAATCTAATTTTACAAACGCCTATTCTCTATATGCTTCATGTTAATCGAGATATCGAGATGTCAATCTTATTGCTAATTTTCTTGTAGATGCAAGGGAAATATGGTAGCTTTTAAGCGATAGTCAAATAGTTTAGCGCTGGTTGCTATGCGGCGAATTCCATTCTCTTTGCATGTCTAGGACATAAAAAATTGAATAACGAATTTGAGAAAAAGTATAAGTATTGGAAAATTTAAGGAAATAACAAGCAATATCTCGAAAACGGTTCACTCAACAAAAGAAATGTATATGACGTAAGTTGTGTATTTTAACGCGATCTACATTTTTTGTGTAGTAAAATTTTGTCTATGTCTTATGGTTTACCAGTTATGCAAAAGTCGTTCACAATGAAGAATACTTTTGGAGACATTCCCAGAAAATTCGAGATATACATTTCATTTCTCATGACATTATCTTAAACATATGATATTTTAATCAAAATCGTTAGAGCCATTTTTGAGAAAATTAAAATTTTCGAAAAATCTTCCATGTAAAGGGTAGTCTGGGGTGGGGGGATTTTCTTGAAAACCTTCGTGTCGCATCTCTGGAAGATACTAAACCTAAATACCAAGTTTGGTGCTTATCCAACTGTTCGTTTTTGAGTTATGCTGTTCACAGACACACAGACACACAGACACACAGACACACAGACACACACACACACACAGACACACACACGGACATGTTTCCAAAAATGCTTTTTTTGGATTCAGGAGGTCTCAAAACATGTATTTCCGGTGAAATCTCGGTATCGAATTTTTGGGTGGAATGCAATACTTCCCCTACTTACTATATGTAGTAGAGAAAGTAAAAAGATTGTGGAACACTTCAAAATATAAAATTTATTACAAGTAACTTTGTCCAGCACAATGATCTGCCATTTCCGAGATATTCGTTTTTATTGGTTTGATTTTTTCAACAGTGTTATCTTTTCTAAACGTTTTGCCGTTATTCAGTTGATTCAGGCAATGTCACGGAAAGGGCTTTTATTGTGAACAGTTACAGTCTAGAATATGATTTCATGTTTCCCCTTCACCACAGAGTAGACATATTCTCACTCCGGTATCTGACTATCGATTCGGTATATTCCATCTCCCTTGTATCTACAACGAAATGTATAATATAACTATTTCTGAGGAGATTAATTTCATTTAACATGAATAATAAATATTTGCAAGAACGTTGGTAAGCTATTCAAAAAATAAACGAAGTCGTGTCGATGTTACGCATCACATTATTTTAAACGTCTTTGAAACATTAGCGTAGATAACATCTTTTGGCGAAACGTTAAACTCTACACAAGCTACTACACTGTTGGTAGTAGTTGGTCAGGATAATGTTCTTTTTTTCCAGGATTATCCCTTAAACTGTAAACAAAAACAAACAAAAGAAAACAATGTGGGGTAACTCTAAGCTCTATGGAACACTGGCATCATTTCACCCATTTCATTCATTTTCATCATCCAGTATGACCTACCCGGTTGAAGGAAGCTAAAAACAAAGAAATGTGTAATGAAACAAAAAAAATCTGATGTGTTACACTCACATGACTTTCTCTACTCTTGTACAAACTATTTTACAAACGCTCATTCTCCATATGCTGCATGTTAATCTTATTGCTAATTTTCTTGTAGATGCAAGGGGAATATGGTAGGCTTTAAGCGATAGTCAAATATTTTAAGAGCTGGTTGCTATGTGGCGCATTCCATTCTCTTTGTATGTCCAGGACATAAAAAAATGAATAACGAATTCCCATTTGAGAAAAAGTATTGGAAAATTTAAGGGAATAACAAGCAATATCTCGAAAATGGTTCACTCAACAACAAAAAATGTGTATGACATAAACTGTGTATTTTAACGCGATCTATATTTTGTGTGTGGTAACATTTTGTCTGTCTCTTATGGTTTACCAGTTATGCAAAAGTCGTTCACAATAAAGAATACTTTTGGAGACATTCCCAGAAAATTCGAGATATACATTTCATTTGTCATGAAAATATTCTAAACATATATTTTAATCAAAATCGTTAGAGCCATTTTTGAGAAAATTACAATTTTCGAAAAATGTTCCATGTAAAGGGTAATCTGGGGTGGGGGGATTTTCTTGAAAACCTTCGTGTCGCATCTCTGGAAGATACTGAACCTAAATACCAAGTTTGGTGTTTATCCAACTGTTCGTTTCTGAGTTATGCTGTTCACAGACACACACACATGGACATGTTTCCAAAAATGCTTTATTTGGATTCAGGGGGTCTCAAAACATGTATTTCCTGTGAAATCTCAGTATCGAATTTTTGATTGGAATACAATACTTCCCCTACTTACTATATGTAGTAGAGAAAGTAATAGTCTGATGCTCAATCAGCGCACTATTTCAATACTTTTGGTTATCTTTCAGTTAAAATTATTTCATGGGCAAGCGGATCCCATTGAGAAAAATGACCTCGAGCTACAACAAGTGTATAAATAAATGAGAACCTACAATCTCATTGTGTTTTTCATCATATCCATATCTACAGGCAGCCATTACTTCGCCATATCACGTTTTGGGGTTCTTTAAAACACTTTCGAATACGGCCTTATTATATAGTTAGGTTTGCGTTACTAATCTTTACTTTCTCTATTTTACCGGTAGTAAGTAAAGGAATTATTATATTCTACTCTAAAATTTGATCCTGAGATTTCACCGGAAATACACGTTTTGAGGTCCGCCGAAACGAAAATGTCATTTTAGAAACAAGGGCCGTGTATGCGTGTGTGTGTCTTTCTGTGAAAATCATAACTCAAAAAGGAAAGGTCGGTTAGATACCAAACTTGGTATTTAAGTTCAGCGTCCTCCAATATGCTACACAAAGATTGTAAAGAAGATCCCCCCGCCCAAATTACCCTTTACGTGGAAACGTTTTCATTATTTTTTATTTTCTCAAAAATGGCTCTAGCAATTTCGAATAAAATGTATATCTTGAATTTTCTGGGAATAGTTTGTGAAGTAGTTTACATTCGAATATATTTTTACCTTCTCTACCATGTACCTAATACATAGTAAAGAAGGTAGTGCATTCCCCCCAAAAATTCGATACCAAGAGTTCAACGGAAATAGAACTTTTGAAGCCCCCTGAATAAAAAAAAAAAAGCATTTTTGAAAAAGATCCACGCGCGCGCGTGTGTGCGTGTTTGAGCAAAATAACTCAAAAACGAAAAGCCGGATAAATGCTAAATTTGGTATTTAGGTTCAGTGCGTTTCAAAGATGTGACACAAACATTTTCAACATATCCATCCGCCCCAAACTACCATTTGCATGGAACCTTTTTTCGAAAAAATTTATTTTAAAAAAGTGGCTCTAACGATTTTGATTAAAATACCGTATATAAAAGCTATTTACATGACAAATACATTGTATGTGTTGAATTCTCTGGAAATAGCTTTTGAAGTCCTCTTCATTCGGAAGCGATAGACGAAAACGTACTTCACAAAAAATGAAAATCTCTTTAAAACACACAATTTATTCAAAATAACTTTTTATGTGGCATCAGCCATTTCTGAAATACCCGTTATTAAAGGTTCGAGTTGCTCATTACTTGGTCATTCTTTAAAAGTCCTTTCAACACTCAGTTGTTTCTCGCGATTTGACTGTCGCTGTTCTTTTTGTATTTATAACGAAATGTTTAATGTAGCTATTTATGCAAACAGGAAGTAGACAGAAAAATAAACTTTAATAAGAAGAGTTTGTATAACCAGTAATAAAGATGGAGGGTACAGAACGTCATGTGAATATATCACATCAGAGTTTTAGAAAAAGGCCCGTGTGTGTGAGTGTGTAAACAGCATAACTTAAAAACGAAACTTCGGATAAATGTCAAACTTGGTATTTAGGATCAGTACCTTCCAAAGATACGACACGACTATTTTTAAGAAAATGTCTCCATCCCAAACTAACCATTACATGGAACATTTTTCAAACAATTTTGAATAAAATACCATATATTAAAGATATTTTACATGGCAAATAACATATATATCTTGAACTTTGTATAATCTCGTATAACTGGTAAAAGTTAAACGGTAAACAAAAACGTACTACACAAAAACAGTCTAATGTGATACATTCACATGACTTTCTCTACTCTCTATCTTTATTAGGGGTATACAAACTATTCTTAACAAATCTTATACTTCTATGTACTACATTTTAATCCAAATAAATCTTTCCAGAAATACCTGCATTACGCATTTCGTTATAGGTACAAAGAGAATCGCGACAGTGAAATGTTTAAGTACAGGACGCTATACGCTGACCTTAAAATTCCTTACTGCTTCCTGCAATCGCGAGAAAAAATTCAAATTCATGGGACTTAAAAAGAGTGACAAAGTATTGAACAAATCGAACCATTATGGCTGATGCTACAATAAGAGTTATTTGAAATAAATTGTAAGTGGCACTCTACCAAGGTAACCCCATCTGTGCAATGTACAAAGAGGGTGAGGAAATTGCCTCGCATATCGTGTTTGATAGTCCTTTCCTGACAAGAAAGAATTTTACTCTTTCTATAGCCAGGGAATATATAAGAAGGAATGCTGATATTAGAACCAAAATTCTGCAATTTGTTCAGGGAACAGATTTTGGGAAACAATGAAGGCATGCTTTCAAATGGGGTTGCACAATCTGTCTTTTAGGCTGATGTGCGGATGTTCGATAAAGCTAAAAAGAAAGTTATCTGTCTTTCTAAGAGTTAGTTACTGGAAAGGAAATTCTTAGAAAATTGTTTTCTTGCATTTTCGAAGGATGCCAAATCATAGTCATTTAAACATCTAATTACTAGTACAGTGATTTAGTAACGAGAGGGTCAATTTAGAACCGGTGTGAGGGAATTACCTCTAAGTTCTTAAAGCTTATTTTGTCATATGTTACCTACAGTATCTTATCTAAAAAATTCTGATGTGTTACACTCACATGACTTTCTCTACTCTTGTACAAACTATTTTTACAAACGCTTATTCTCCATATGCTTCATGTTAATCGAGATAAACGTTTGCAGACTATCTTATTGCTAATTTTCTTGTAGATGTAAGGGGAATATAGAAATACAGTAGCCTTTAAGCCTAGACATTACTCTTAATAGCTGGTTGCTAGATGCAGCACAATTCTCTTTGCCACAGATTAATGCTCTTTGCATATCCAAGACAAAAAAATGAATAACGAATTCCCATTTGAGAAAATAAGTATTGAAAAATTTGAGGGAATAACAAGCAATATCTCGAAAATGGTTCACTCAACAACAAAAATGTATATGACAAATTGTGTATTTTAACGCGATCTACATTTTTGGGTAGCAACATTTTGTCTATCTCTTATGGTTTACCAGTTATGCAGAAGTCGTTCATAATGAAGAATACTTTTGGAGACATTCTCAGGAAATTCAAGATATACATTTTATTTGTCATGAAAATATTTTAAACATATGATATTTTAATCAAAATCGTTAGAGCCATTTTTTAGAAAATTAAAATTTTCGAAAAATGTTCCATGTAAAGGGTAATCTGGGGTGGGGGGATTTTCTTGAAAACCTTTGTGTTGCATCTCTGGAAGATACTGAACCTAAATACCAAGTTTGGTGTTTATCGACTGTTCGTTTCTGAGTTATGCTGTTCACAGACACACACAGACACACACACGGACATGTTTCCCAAAATGCTTTTTTTGGATTCAGGGGGTCCTAAAACATGTATTTCCGGTGAAATCTCGGTATCGAATTTTTGGGTGGAATACAATACTTCCCCTACTTACTATACGTAGTAGAGAAAGTAAAAAATTTATAAATACTCGAAATAGACAATCATTTGAAGTAATTTCATGTTATTTGTTTAATCCGTTTCTTTCCCAAAAAGTTTTCATTTTTACGTAGCTTTAACTTCTTGGCAACATCACGGCGGTTACTGTAGGTTGCTTGATTCATCTTCATCCTATGCCAAACAGCTGACTTTAGTTATAGTATCGTCTTCTTGTACCATCTGCTTTGAGAATATTTCTGATAAATGGCGTTAATTGCGTAGTCGCCTTCCTGCACCACCGATTCTGTTGCTAGTGAGCTTTTGGCGGAATGTGAACTTCAGGATTTGTGGAACTTCTGGCTGTTGTATGTATACGTAGTCAATCGATGTTGAATAGATGGCCTTAGTTGCGTAGTCGCCTTCCTTTATCCATGCTTTTTATTTCTATTTATTTTGCTCCGCAGGGTCGTCATATTAAATATCCAAATTGGTCTATATCTCTCAATTTGGGGAAACCACGGGAAAATGCCAGTCAGATTGGTCGGTAAATGAGAATTGAAACCCCAACCTCCCGAATACGAGGCACTGAAACTACCGTCTGAGCCTCTCGCTCGGTATTTTTTACTTATTTTAAATATATATATATATATATATATATATATATATATATATATATATATAACTATTTTAAAACAGGTTATACATCGTTTACGAGATATTAGAAACAATATTATATACCTACATAGAAATCAACTAACAGTTCTACCAGTCCCATTTGAAGTAACTAAAATGAGCTTGGAAGAGAGTTTCGACGCACCATCATGTGCAAGCAGTTGGGTATTCTACTAGGAAAATTAAGGAAGACCTACCGCAACACTTACACGGAGTTTAATGATTGGTGAGGATTGAAAGTGAATGGAGACATTTTACTAGTTTTGCTTTTATGAGGAGCAGAAAACAATCTAGTAATTACGGAGTGACTTATTTTAGCGTGCTTTTTGTTTTTCATGCATAAAAATATTTTATTTTTTTACAGGGATTAATGAACTGACTTCTACTTTTACAAACCTAGTAAATAATAGTATATTGCGATATAAGTGCGGTGAATGCATCATGGAGAAGAGAAAGGGATTCTACAACGCACTTAACGAGTATGCATTGTACACTACTTTTTCGACATAGTGAATAATCGCGAAATAGTGCTTAAACGAAAATATAATTACTAACAACTGTTGAATATGGTGTTTCCAGCAGCAAGGTTCACCTTGGTGGTGAACTGGCGATCGATTAACCGCATTTGGTTGTTCATCTTAAAAAAAAATCTATAACCTGCAGCTCATAGCTACTACGAATATTAAATCGTAAATAAATATTGTGACTTTATAGTTTATAATTAAAAGAAGTGTTATAAACTGATGCTAGATTCATTATAAAATAAGTTGAGTCGATTAGTCATTACTCGCATCGCATATGCGCTTCATAGCAGAAAATTCAAGCCCATATGTGATGTGATTAAAAACCAACGTACTCATTTTATAATATTGTCACTTTGTCCAATCTTTCAACTGGCACTTCAAGTTCTCAAGTCGTCCTCCATGGTGTAGTGGTTACCATGCTAGTCTCTAGTTCCCGAGGTCGCGGGTTCAAACCCGACGGAGGACAATGGATTTTTTTCCTTCGGAATGGAAGTAAAACCGGTGGTCCAGTGTCATAGATTTACGGCACGTAAAAGAACCTCACGCCTGATAAAGAGGCCTCTGAGCAAAAATTACCGGTCTTTTACGCCCAATATAGAATGGGGTGTTAAGGACCACAGCAGTTAAAAGAGCTGCCATAAATAAAACTCGATTTAATTTAATTTTCAAGTTCTCAAAGTGTCTTCGTTAATGTGATTTAGTTCAACTTTCACTGGAACTTCACTTAGTTCACACTATCACTTCACTAACGTGAACTAGTTCAACCCCTGTCACTTCACTTTGTTTTCACTATCGCTTCACTTTCCTCGTGGCGTAGCGAAATACGTACGACGTAGCCTCTACTTCCTTACGGCTCACCCATTGTGGAGTCGAACACAAGACCTCTCTAACATCTCGTGAAAGTAGCACTCGCTGCATGTCATGGTAGTCGTCACAAACTCGCTAGGAGAACAGCATTTTTCGTCCCACGAGAAACGCCCTTGCTAATTCGCTCCTAACTCACTGACCAACTCAACTCCTTTGACGAACTGGCTAACCCATAGCTTATATAGACGGTGGCAGTTTCCACAGAACATTCTAGAGTGTTCTGGATACATATTCTGGAGGCGGAGGGAAGGAAACTTACACAAGATTCTGGTTATTTAGCGTCAGCCTGCTGATGTTTTCGCTGGACGAGAGCGCGATTTATCTTTGTTTATCTCCGACTGCTCGGCGCCGACCTCCCGATAACCTTGGACCATAGCCACTGCGCCACAGTATTAACAAATAAAAACGAAGTAAAGATCCAGGCAAGATTTGAATGGTAAAATTCAGTTATCAAACACGATTATATTCCGTGTCTGCAATAATAAACACATCAAAAGTTTAAGGATTTAATATAGTCCATGCACATAAGTGCAGTAAAACAGACAAAACACGTTGGTAGGTTTCTTACCAGCACTGAATGAAGGAAATTCAACTTTCCACTATGACAACATGAACGGGAAGTAGATCAGAAGGCACTACGTCGAAAAAAATCTTTCTGTTTATGCAAACCTTAATTTTAAAGCTAAATGGAGAGCGTAAATAAGAGGTGGTAAATAGGAGACAAATTCTTGATATATTTTCATTTCATTCTATTTATGCATACGTTCTCTTTGGTGCTGAATTATCATCCTCCTGCGTAAGCCACCCTTATTTGTTTCGCCCAATCATTTTTATTTTATTTTTGTAAATTAATGCATCGCGCACCTGTGTTAATTAGGAAATGGCTGTTGTCGCGATGTGAACAGCTAGGAAAGGCAGCTGAACCTGGTCTAATGGGAAGGACCAATCATGGAGGAGAAGCGCACACTGATAAATCTATTTGGATCGACAGCGCCTCCTTAATTGGTTTCGTGTCTGATGAAAGCTCTTCGGGATGACAGAATCAAATTATTTCGGGATAGCAGAGGGTGCCCAAGCTTTGAAGTTGGTTCTCGGAATTGCAGATGTCGCCACCTTCTCTTCCACTGGACCGCAAATGTAATTTTTGTAACTCTATCCGGCGGTTCATCACTGGCGTGTTGATTTCAAATAAAAAGGACCTTCGTTAAAATGAATTAATGAAAAAAATTGAAATAAAGTGTAAAAAGGAGTTGGTGTCCATTTCATGAATTTTTTTAAAGGAGTCGCTCAGTTACACTGTGTGGATGTATGCCGTACAAAGGTATTTTTCAAAATTGTCAGTCTAATAATAAAGTAATTACTCTTTGGTATTTATTCTTCGGCATAATCTTCCTTAAGCTGTTTATATGCAGCAGCCCCAGAAAGTGTTCGTCTCCACATTAAAAAAATCTGATGTGTAACACTCACATGACTTTCTCTACTCTTGTACAATCTATTTTTACAAACACCTATTCTCCATATGCTTCATATTAATCGAGATATCGAGATGTCAATCTTATTTGTAATTTTCTTGTAGATGCAAGGGGAATATGGTAGCTTTTAAGCGATAGTCAAATATTTTATCGCTGGTTGCTATGTGGCGCATTCCATTCTCTTTGCATGTCCAGGACATAAAAAATGAATAACGAATTTGAGAAAAAGTATAAGTATTGGAAAATTTAATGAAATAACAAGCAATATCTCGAAAACGGTTCACTCAACAAAAAATGTATATGATATAAGTTGTGTATTTTAACGCGATCTACATTTTTTGTGTAGTAAAATTTTGTCTATCTCTTATGGTTTACCAGTTATGCGAAAGTCGTTCATAATCAAGAATACTTTTGGAGACATTCCCAGAAATTTCGAGATATACATTTCATTTCTCATGACATTATCTTAAACATATGATATTTTCATCAAAATCGTTAGAGCCATTTTTGAGAAAATTAAAATTTTCGAAAAATGTTCCATGTAAAGGGTAGTCTGGGGTGGGGGGATTTTCTTGAAAATCTTCGTGTCGCATCTCTGGAAGATACTGAACGTAAATACCAAGTTTGGTGTTTATCCTACTGTTAGTTTTTAAGTTATGCTGTTCACAGACACACACACACACACACACACACACACACACACACACACACACAGACACACACACGGACATGTTTCCAAAAATACTTTTTTTGGATTCAGGAGGTCTCAAAACATGTATTTCCGGTGAAATCTCGGTATAGAATTTTTGGGTGGAATGCAATACTTCCCATGCTTACTATACGTAGTAGAGAAAGTAAAAATATCTGATGTGTTACACTCACATGACTTTCTCTACTCTTCTACAAGCTATTTCTACAAACGATTATTCCCCATCTACTTCATGTTAATCGAGATAAACATTTGCAGACTCTATCTTATTGCTAATTTTCTTGTAGATATAAGGGGAATATATATTTACAAGTGCAATATAGAAATACAGTAGCCTTTAAGCATAGACATTACTTTTAATAGCTGGTTGCTAAGTGCAGCAGCATTTTCTTTGCCACAGACTAATACTCTTTGCATATCCAAGACAAAAAAATGAATAACGAATTCCCATTTGAGAAAATGAGTGTTGAAAAATTTAAGGGAATAACAAGCAATATCTCGAAAATGGTTCACTCGACAAAAAAAATGCATATGACATAAACTGTGTATTTTAACGCGATATACATTTTTTGTGTACTAAAAGTTTGTCTATCTCTTATGGTTTACCAGTTATGCAAAAGTCGTTCACAATGAAGAATAATTTTGGAGACATTCCCAGAAAATTCAAGATATACATTTTATTTGTCATGAAAATATCTTAAACATATGATATTTTAATCAAAATCGTTAGAGCCATTTTTGAGAAAATTAAAATTTTCGAAAAATGTTCCATGCAAAGGGTATTCTGGGGTGGGGGGATTTTGTTGAAATCTTCGTGTGGCGTCTCTGGAAGATACTGAACCTAAATACCAAGTTTGGTGTTTATCCGACTGTTCGTTTCTGAGTTATGCTGTTCACAGACACACACACGGACATGTTTCCAAAAATGCTTTTTTTTTGGATTCAGGGGGTCTCAGAACATGTATTTCCGGTGAAATCTCGGTATCGAATTTTTGGGTGGAATACAATACTTCCCCTAGTTACTATACGTAGTAGAGAAAGTAAAAAAAGAGAAGTAAAGTGTAAAAATGGAGTTGGTGTCCATTTCATGATTTTTTTTAAAGAAGTTACTGTTATGTAATGTATAAACTTTCATGCTCCTGCCACACTGTGTGGATGTATGCTGTACAAAGGTAGTTTTGAAAAATGTCAGTCTAATAATAAAGCAATTACTCTTTGGCATTTATTCTTCGGCATAATCTTCCTTAAGCTGTTTAGGACATTATTCCTTATCCGGAGCTTCGAAGGGTTATGAAAATTACCGAACATTCGTTTTTTGACGTTACCGTGTAATTGCGAGGTATGCAGTGTCCAAAAATCTATCTGAAATACCTATTGTTTTTGGTAAAATGAAAAAACCTCCCATCGTCTGCTACGCGATGGTGGACATGTAGAAAGTGGTGAAGTAGCTAAATGGGTATAAGACAGAGAGCGTGGGTAAGGTTTGTTGGAATACAACATTACGCAATCAGTATGGAATAAGATGGCGTGTCAGAAATGTGATTAGCCCTTAAAAGATTTGACTATCGCTTAAAGCCTACTTACTGTATTTCCATATTCCCCTTGCAACTATAAGTTCAATTTAGCTGTAAGATACTTTCTTCAAATGTTTATCTCGATTAACATGAAGCATATGGAGAATAAGCGTTTGCAAAAATAGTTTGTACAAGAGTAGAGAAAGTCATGTGAGTGTAACACATGGCATTTTTTATTCCGCACCCCATTAACACCGCTGTTAAAATGCTATTTTTAGGTGCAGGGTAGACTATTATATACGTTAGCATAGAATATTTCTCCCAAATCTAAAATTAACCATAGATTTTTGGGGGGTTACAGTTTTATTCTAATTGCGAGCTAATAGACTAAAATCACTTCCATGTTTAAACGTTTCTTACAGGAGTACCGTAAACTCAACGCTAGTGCGGAACACTGCTATGTGGTTAGGTGTATTTTCTCTACTCTGTATTCACTCTTAGGTTGAACCGCGGCAAAACAAACCCACATGGTCAGTGCACCGTGGCGCAAGACGGTAGCAATGCGCGCAGGAAGGTAATTCCATGCTAATAATCTGAATTTTAGAATGAATTTATTCTTGAATAGTATAATATTCTATACAAATACCTAAGGTTTTATTTAACGCTGATTTGTACCGTAAAACAGAGCTAAAGTCCCATGATCCAATTCGTATGAGTCACCTGACATCCGGGGAGGCGCAGAATATTGTTTACAGCCAGAAACCAGCAGTTGTGTTTAGTATCAGGGAGGACGGTGAATTTGCTCTTGTGTTTTCTCCAATTATGTAAAGCATTAGCCGCGCAAACCATTTACTATTGGTGAAAAAACAAGTGTTGAATCTTTATTGTAAGTTATGTGAGAAATATCCAACACTTTCCGCGAAAGAAATGGTGAAACTTAACTTCTGAGTTCACTGGTGTTTCGAGTACAAGTATAAACAGTGCTTGTGCAGAAAATTCTGAAACGGGAAAAGTGGTTACACCCGGAAAAAAAAGAAAGCATATGAAATACGCGATGCAAGAATGCAGTGATTTTGAGAAGAATGCAATTCGCGTAATAGTGCACAACTTTTTTTTTTAAACTGAGCCGCCAACAGTTAATAAAGTGCCGCTTCTAGAGAGCAAATAAATTAGGTTATCGCATACTGTTACTTTATTTTTCGCTCATTTATTTTAGAATTAACTATTATATGTGCAAAGGTTTATTTTGTTGCAACTATCAATCTTATCACTTTTAACCCTTAACAGAATATGCTAGTCACCGTTTCAGTTGTCGAAATAAGGACTCTGTTCTTTTTTGCACTACGTGCCGCTTGTACTGGCCACATGGTCTGAAAGTGTGACAGTATTTCTAATGCGAATGGCGGAAGGATACATTATAGCGGTGCAGTGGTCACCTGGGGTTTGTTTTGACGCGGATCAACCTAAGGGTGAATACAGAGTAGCGGAAATACAAACAGGTTCATTGTTTGTAGAGCCTTATTTACCTTTCAGATGTTGGCAGCACAGATTCACTTTCGCTAGTTTTGCAGTGGAATGTTGGCAGTAAAAGCACGACTGCAACGCCACCATCAATGTCCCGTCTGAGATGCATGTTCTGCTAGATGTTGTGTACCGTGCAATAAGTGAACAAAATTGGCAATACATTTCATAAATGACCTTAAACATCCTCAGTAATTACCTGATTATGATTCCTTATTACTTATGAGTACTTTATAAGGAAACAGTCATTACCAGGAGGCGTATATTATGGTTTGCATCAATTTCTTAAGTATCGGAGGTGCTACCCGGATAAGGAATAATGTTCGCGTTTATATGCAGCAACCCCAGAAATTGTTTGTCTCCGTATTAAAAAACATTCTTGTAGCTAAATTAGGAGAGAAAATTCTCATTTTCAATATTCAGAAAGAAAAAATGCCGTACTCAGTGTCAATTCACTGTCTCATGGTGTTATTGTTTTGAGTCAATTTTTGAAGCGAGTGTCAGCTCTAAGGGGAAGGATGTAACGTAGTACATGTTAGCGGAGAAGTTACCTAGCAAACACGGCGTTCAATCCGAGGAGTATTAATACGGTAACGACATCAATCGTTAAACATAGACCAAATAAAGTTTCCTCGCAGTGTCTCAGGCAAAAAGGTAAACTAAACTAAAATAAAATAAACAATAAAAATGCCAATATGGCTTGCATAACCCTACAAACGTCCATTTTTTTCCAGATGTTTTTATTTACATTCCCAGAAGGGAGCCGCACCACCTCTCACTCTCAAATTCATGTTGCCTTACGCTAGCGATAATAACAACTACCCTGCTCACATTTTTCACCGACCTTCGATATTGACAAACAAAACACAGCACGAAAGAGGTTTTGGTAGCACACATGCCTTGCAGACCACCGTCTGTAGCTATTATGTGGAAGATTCTCATGTTCATTCTGAACGCTTTGCTTGCTAGGCAACTTCTTCGACACACCTGTCATACGCCTCGAAGGAAGTACTAGATGGATTGAATTCTATGCTCAGTAGCTAAACAACTGACGCCATACAGCATGTCATAGTACTCTTTGAAATGAACACTCAGAACAGTTACCCCCTCAGGGGCTCACCTTATGTGAGTACGGGTTTTTGGCGCACCCGGGGGTTCCCGAGCCAATCATCGCCATATTCATCCCCTCACACCCATCCGGTCGAGGTGGGTTCTTCAAGTGACCGGTGGACCCAAGGTAGGCTCTCGTGCGTTCTTTACACTCCATTCATACCGCACCTCACCATCGTTTCTTTCTTCCCTTATCACTTTCCGGCCATTTCGCACCACGACATTCGCATATCTCTTTTTCTTCCCCGCCGGCCTACCTTGCGTGCGAAACGCCCACACAGTTTTAGTTTCTTTTATCCTTTTATTTAAATCCTCCGTGGACACAGCCTGACGGATACCCGCGCACCGCGTGCGCAGCTGGGTGAGTGGGTAATGGCGTCATCCCCACCACCCGGGGTCGTCATGTAGGGTTTGTGTTCGTATCCGCTGTTCAACTGCAGTCCCGCGGGGGGGCCATTGCATGAGCTGCTGACTTCTGACGGCGATTGGGTCCCTCTGTCTATGTTCTGGGAGGTGTGACCCTGGGGTGAGTCTGGTATAGATAGGCCACTCACCCAAGCCGGGGTAACGCCCGAGAAGTCAGAGCCCGAGGTCGGAGACGGTTGCAATGGTGGAGGATATTTTTCGCTATGGAGCACCCTTTCTCCATTATTAACAACAAGCGCCGAAAAGTCATTGTAACAGAAGTAGCACCGCCGTCATCTGGTTGTTACTTGGTCATTTCGAGAACAGAAGAAGGACAAAACTTTGAGAAGGTGAACCCTTTTATAATTCAGAAGGGCATAGATGCTATTGCTGGTGCGGTTCAATCATGCACTCGTCTACGGAATGGTTCCTTATTGGCACAAACTAAGTCCGATCAGCAAAGTAAGACCTTGTTGCGCGCTACGCTTCTCCACGGTTACCCCATCCGTGTTGAGAAGCACCGCACATTGAACTCCTGTCGGGGCGTCGTTACCACCCATAGCCTCGATGGTATATCGGACGAGGATCTCGTAGAATATCTATCCGATCAAAAGGTCACTGCAGTGCATCGAGTGCAGGCCAAACGCGACGGCGTATTGGTACCCACTCGTACCCTGTTTATTACATTTGATGGCGTCGATCTGCCCACGAGCATTTCCGCAGGGTACGAACGGATTTCTGTGAGGCCTTATATTCCTAGACCTCTGCGTTGTTTTAAATGCCAACGTTTTGGGCATACGCAAGTCTCCTGTAAGAGTGCCGTTAACATCTGTGCAACATGTAGCCAGCCCTCACACGAAGGTACCTGTTCAACAGCCCCCGTCTGCGTTAATTGTAAAGGGTCACATTCTGCTTCGTTTGCCGACTGTCCGCGGTATTTGGACGAGAAGGCGATCCAGGAGATCCGGGTAAAGGAAAAACTCTCCTTCGCTGAAGCCCGGAGGCGTTTCCATGCGCGCCAACCTTCACTCCTGCGATCTGGCACATTTAGCTCTGTTGTTGCCTCGCCAGTACCACGAGTAGATGCCGAAACTCAGACCTGGACCTTGACTGGATTAACCGCCACTACCATCCGGCCGTCTATTAAGGCTACAGTTACCAAGCCGTATAAACCTGGTCCCAAATCAATGAAGTCGCAAGCCGTTGAAAAGAAGCCCAAGCAGAAACTTCGTAGGGAAGATTTTTTAAAAGACCCTCCGCGTGCGCGCGGTAACAAAGGTTCACCTTCTCCTCCTCGGAGGTCGCTGTCCCAGGATGGTCCTGGGACAAGCCGCGCTCAGCGGCACCCTTCACCCATCGCCACCCAGAACCGATTCACGGCGCTTGAATCGGTTTCTGGCACTGAGCGCGTGGGCCCTCCCTCCGAGGAAGCTATGGAGTCTGACCAACTCCATACAAAAAGCCCGAGCCCAAAGGTTAAACCGAAGGTAATTTTAAGCCGCCCTTCTAAATAGACAGTTTATCCCCTTCTTCTCCATGGCTATCCTGACCTGGAATGTACGTGGTGTACGATCGCATAGGGCGGAACTGCAACTTTTATTGCGTTCCCATTCACCTATGGTCGTGTGTTTGCAGGAGACCAAGCTTCGCCCTCACGACCCTTTCGATCTCCGAGGGTACACTCCGGTTCGCTACGATCTTGAACCGGAGGAGGGTGCTCCTGCTCATGGAGGTGTCATGTTGTTGGTGCGTAATGACGTTCATTTTCATCCTATCACACTTACGTCCGACTTGCAAGCTGTTGCCATTAGACTGCAGTTACCCGGTTTTTTCTTTTCTGTTTGTTCTGTGTATACACCTCCATCGTCTCCCCTCGCTCCCGCGGACATTCGAGCTCTCCTGTCCGCTCTCCCAACACCATTTCTTCTGTTGGGAGATTTTAATGCCCATCACCCACTATGGGGTTCGCCAAGGGCTTGTGCGAGGGGAACTCTTCTTTCCGACATTTTTTATCAGTTCAATCTTTCCATCCTCAATACAGGTGCACCTACTTTTATTTCTGATTCTTCTGGTACATTTTCTCACCTGGACCTTGCAATTTGCTCACTCCAGCTTGCACGTCGTCTTCAGTGGAACGTCGTCGCTGACACCTACTCCAGCGACCATTACCCCTGCATCGTTTCTCTTCTGTCGCACCACGTACAGCATTCCAGAGTACCTACCTGGATATTCGCAAAAGCCGACTGGAGCTTGTATTCCAGCCTCGTGCATTTTGACGATCAGCCCTTCTCCGACATTCACCACCTAGTGCAGCACCTTACGTCTGTTATTTTCTCTGCCGCCGAACGCGCAATACCCCGTTCATCCTCCCAACCTCGGCGGCCACCTGTTCCGTGGTGGAACGAGGATTGTCGGGACGCCGTTCGTGCCCGTAGGACTGCACTTAGGGTGTTTCGGCGCCACCCTACACTTGATAATTTGGTGACTTTTAAACAATCGCGCGCCAGGGCTCGTCGCATTATTCAGGATAGCAAGAAGGCATCTTGGGCTCGTTTTGCCGAGTCTTTTAATCGCTTTACGCCTTCATCCGTTGTTTGGGATAAACTTCGTCGCTTCTCAGGTAAGGTGTCACATTGTACTGTTTCTGGCCTTCAGGTTTCTAATGCCACCATAGTGGATCCGGCTGCCATCGCTAACACTCTGGGTGCTGCCTTTGAGGCGGTATCCCATTCAGACCATTATTCCGCCGGCTTTCGCTCTATTAAAGACCGGCAGGATTCCGCATCATATACTTTTCGGTCTGCTAATGATGAATGCTATAACGAACTATTCACAATGAGGGAGCTGGAGCACGCTCTTCATTGCTCTCGGCACTCCGCTCCCGGGCCGGACGGCATTCATGTCCTGATGTTAAAGAACCTTTCAGCCGACAGTAAACTATTTCTCTTACAGGTCTATAACCGTATTTGGCAAGACGGCATTTTTCCTTCCGTTTGGCGCGAAGCCACCATTGTCCCTATTCTTAAGCCTGGGAAGGATCGCCAACTACCTTCCAGCTACCGCCCTATCTCCCTCACCAGTTGCATTTGCAAGGTGATGGAGCGCATGATCAACGGGCGGTTGACATGGTGGCTTGAGTCTCAGAAACTTCTAGCGAACGCTCAGTGCGGGTTTCGTCGTTATCGCTCTACCGTCGACCATCTGGTGTCCTTGTCGACGCATATTATGAATGGATTTCTGAGAAAGTGTCAAACCGTGGCTGTATTTTTTGACCTGGAGAAAGCTTATGACACTTGTTGGAGGGGCGGCATTTTACGTACACTTCACGATTGGAATATCCGCGGTCGTCTTCCCATATTTCTTCGGGAGTTTATGACGGACCGCGTCTTTCGTGTACGTGTGGGCTCGGTTTTATCTCGTCGTTTTATTCAAGAGAACGGAGTACCGCAGGGCTCTGTACTCAGTGTCACACTTTTTGCGATTGCTATCAACCCCATTGTTCATTGTATTCCACCTGGCATTTCATCGTCCCTTTTTGTTGACGATTTCGCTATTTATTGTAGTTCACGGCGGACCTGTCTACTCGAACGCCGTCTCCAGAGCTGTATCGACCGTCTCTACGCCTGGAGTAACGCCAACGGCTTTAATTTCTCCGCCGAGAAATCCGTCTGCATCAACTTTTGGCGCCGGAAGTATTTCCCTCCACCCTCACTCCATCTTGGGCCTGGGATACTTCCGTTTGCAGACGAGGCGAAATTTTTGGGGTTGATTTTTGACAGGAAGTTGTGTTGGACCTCGCACGTTTCCTTTTTAAAAGCAAAGTGTGACCGTTCTCTTAATATTTTACGTGTTTTAAGTGGCACATCCTGGGGAGCTGATCGGACCGTCCTTCTTCGCCTTTATCGCTCTTTGGTCCGATCCAAGCTTGATTACGGGTGTATTGTTTATTCGTCGGCACGTCCATCTGTGTTACGTCGATTGAATGCCATTCACCATCGTGGCATAAGAGTCGCTACAGGGGCCTTTCCAACTAGCCCTGTACCCAGTCTGTACGCAGAAGCTGCAGAGCCTCCGCTGTCCTTCAGGCGTGAGATGCTCTTGTGCAGCTATGCTTGTCGACTCTCAAGCTTGCCTAACCACCCGTCCTTCGATGTATTTTACGAGGATTCGCTTGACCGGCAATATTTAGTTAGCTCCTCTGCATTGCTCCCTCCAGGGGTTCGATTTCGACTGCTACTTCGGCATTTGGACGTTACGCCAGCGCCGGCCCTTCCACGGGGAGAAACGCGTTTTCCTCCATGGTCCCGCGCTGAGGCCCACTGTCACCTTGGGCTAACGTCAATGCCGAAGGCTGAGACCCCTGCTTCAGTCTTTAGATCGGCTTTTTTAGAAGTACGGGCTCAATTCGGGGACTTCCATTTTATCTTTACCGATGGATCTAAGACTGAAGCTGGAGTTGGATGTGCCTTTGTTTCTGGTCACTGTAGTTTTAAGTTTCGTTTACCTGGACAATGTTCAATTTTTACCGCCGAACTTTTTAGCATTTATCAATCTATTTTATACATTCAGCGGCACGCCTTACAGCACTGTTTTATTTGTACGGACTCTCTGAGTGCCCTTCAGACTATTACTGCGCTGTACCATTACCACCCGCTTGTACAGCGCATACATGACCTGCTCCACTCGCTTGGTGTCTCTGGCATCAGCGTGTCCTTCATGTGGATTCCAGGTCATGTGGGCATCTCAGGGAATGAGTCTGCCGACGCCGCTGCGAAATCGGCGATTTTATTACCCAGATTTTTTACCTCTGTTGTTCCCTCGTCAGATTCGTGTGCTATTTTACGTCGCCGCATCCTCTCGCGCTGGCGCGATGAGTGGACGGCCCTCCGGGGGAACAAGTTGCGGGAGGTTAAGCCTCTCCCGTTAATCTGGGGTACCTCTTCTCGTTCTTGTCGTCGGGAAGAGGTAATTTTAGCTCGTCTACGGATTGGACATTGTGTTTTTAGTCATAGGTATTTGCTCAGTGGTGACCCCGCACCACTCTGTGGGCAGTGTGACGTGCCCTTATCGGTGCGTCACATTTTAACAGAGTGTCAGGTTTTAGCTGCATTGCGTGCTCGTGTGGGTCTGCCTGTTGGCCTAGCCAACGTTTTGGCAGACGACACGCGTGCTGTAGAATGTGTTTTACGTTTTATTCATGACAGTGATTTTAATCTGCGCATTTAATGCGTTGGGCGTCTGTTGGCTTAGTACTTTTATTCTGTCTGTTTTATGGGAACTCTTATCCCCAGTGGACATATGACGCTCATGTCCCTCGCGTTCTACAGTTCCTGACACGTTTTAATCTTTTATAGCCCTTGCTTTTAGTGTGTTGGTTTTTCAGACCTTTGTATTGTTGTTATTGTTATTCTTATTATTATTGTTCTTGTTATTGTTATTGCTATTATTGTTATTGTTATTGTTATTATTGTTGTTATTGTTATTTTGTTATTGTTCTGTTGTTGGTTTTAGCTATTTGAACATCGCGGGTTTGTGTCCCGTTTTTAACTATGCGGTTCTTTTACCTGTTTTATATTTTGACATTATCTTTTATACATTGTAAGGGCGCTGATGACCGTAGCAGTTTAGCGCCCTTAAACCGCATCTCTTACTTACTTACTTAGAACAGTTACATTGCCCATTTGCAGGGCCGTATTTAGAGGGGGGTTTAGGGTTCAACCCCCCCGAAACTTCTGATAGTTTATTTATTTAAATTCATAGCAAACCAATATGGGAAAATGTCGTTAGATAACAGTAGGTCTACTGCTAGTAACACATTTACAAGGAAAATGAAAATTAATTTCTTCGCCTTACATAGGTAGGGTGACCATACATTCCGGTTTTCGAAGCAATCTCCATGTTTTGAACTGTACGGTGGAATATCCTTATTCTGCTGAGTTTTTCTAGTCTATGTAATGTCTTCAAGCTATTTTCTTATCCAGGTAACGTCTACATACTACAAAGTAGGTACATGGTAACTATGTGGGGTACTGTTAAGTTTAGGTCTACTTGTGGAAAACACTCCCGACATTTTTTTTCTGGGTACGGGCATGCCCATTTGTACGATAAGGTATGCGCGCAAAATGTCACACAGTCCAGCGTCGCTGCGCATTCGGTTTAGTCTAACTCTATACTCGCTATATTATATTTATATAAAAATGAGTTCTACTAGCCACGTTACTTATTCGTGAACAATGTTTACCTAGAATAATTTATCTGAAATTAAGTTAATAGACTTGATTGCAAGAACGTTGTGAAATTAAACACAATATTTACATTAAAAATCAGTTTTTGCATGCGGAAAAAGAATTGAATGTTTAAAAGCTCTTTCATAGATGACGCATCAGTATTCCACCTGTTAATTTTTTTACAATTCTACAATAAATATTTCAAAATCGGCTAATTTTACAAAAGCGTATTTGACACAAATTATTCATTTTAGTACGTTCTACATTCTAACTTTCTCCACTACTTAACTGTGCTATGTGGAGAAAGCATTACATTCGACTTAATTTAATGCAATGGTTTCATCAAATGCATATTTTGTGATACCATGATCTCCAGCCATCAAAGTAAAGCATTCTTAGAAAAATGAACGTATGTATGCGTGCAGGATAACTAAAAATCGAAAAATTGAATGAATGTGAAACTTTGTATATCTAAATCAAATATATTTCAATGTAACAAATATTTTCATGGAATTCTCCACATCCCAAAATATGCTTTACATGGACAAATTTTCGGTTTTTCCTTTCTCCAAAATGACTCTAATGATAGTTATTAATATATCACATTTTTAAGATACTGGCCTGAATAAAAGATATGCCCTGAATGTTTAGTAAATACACTGCGAAGTGTTGTTCTGTTTGAATATTGTATACTTTTACACAAATAGGAGACCATAAGGGAAAGAAAACTTCACAGGAAAAACGTGAAGCTCGTTAAAGTACGCAGTTTATAACAAGCAATATTCTTTGTAGCGTTAGCTACATTGGATATTTACTTTTTTCAAAGTAAATATCGCACATGCTTGAAAGTTTGCGATGCTTATTACTTTCTCTACTACGTATAGTAAGTAGGGGAAGTATTGTATTGTATTCTATACCGAGATTTCACCGGAAATACATGTTTTGAGATCCCCTGAATCCAAAAAAAACATTTTTGTAAACATGTCCGTGTGTGTGTCTGTGTGAAGCATAACTCAGAAACGAACAGTCAGATAAACACTAAACTTGGTATTTACGTTCAGTATCTTCCAGAGATGCGACATGAAGGTTTTCAAGAAAATCCCCCCACCCCAGATAACCCTTTACATGGAACATTTTTCGAAAATTTTAATTTTCTCAGAAATGACTAGCGATTTTGATTAAAATATCATATTTAAGATACCTATAAAAATGACAAATAAAATGTATATCTTGAATTTTCTGGGAATGTCTCCAAAAGTATTCTTCATTGTGAACGACTTTTGCATAACTGGTAAACTATAAGAGATAGGCAAAATTTTACTACACAAAAAATGTAGATCGCTTAAAATACACAATTTATATCATACATTTTTTTTATTGAGTGAACCATTTTCAAGATATGGCTTGTTATTCCCTTAAATTTTCAAATACTTATACTTTTTCTCCAATGAGAATTCGTTATTCATTTTTTTTATGTCCTGGACATGCAAAGAGAATGGAATGCGCCACATAGCAACGAGCTCTTAGAACATTTGACTATCGCTTAAAGCCTACCATATTCCCCTTGCACCTACAATAAAATTAACAATAAGATTAACATCTCGATTAGCATGAAGCATATGGAGAATAAGCGTTTGTAAAAATAGTTTCAACAAGAGTAGAGAAAGTCGTGAGTGTAACACATCAGATTTTTTTTACTTTCTCTACCACTTACATAGTAGGTGGAGAAAGTATTACATTCCATCCAAAAATTTGATACAGAGATTTCACCGGAAGTACGGTTTTAAGGCATCCTGAATAAAAAAGAACATTTATAGAAAACGATCAATGTGTGGGTCTGTGAACAGCATAACTCAAAAACGAAAAGTTGAAAAAATACCACGCTTGGTATTTAGGTTCAATACTTTCCAAAGATGCGACACGAGGATTTTAAAGAAATTCCTCCCACCAACTACCCTTTATATGGAATATTTATCGAAAATTTTGATTTTTAAAAAATAGCTATAACAATTTTGATTAAAATGTCATATGTTACAGATGTTTACATTACAAATAAAATGTACATCTTGAATTTTCTAGAAATAGCCTGTGAAGTCTTCATTCGGAGGGAATTTTGAATAATTTTGTGTAACTTATAGACGTTAAGCCATAGACGAAAACGTGGCATACAAAATTGTAGATCTCTTTAAAACACGCAATTTACTTAAAATAAGCTTTTCTGTGACATAAGCCGTTTCTGAAATATGTGGTATTAAAGCTTTGAATTCTCCAATACTCAATCTTTAGTCCCATCGCGGTTCATTGTTTCTCGCGATGTCATGGAAACATATAGCGTCCAGATGTTAAACATTTGACTATCGCTGTTCTCTTTGTATCTATAACAAAATGTTGCTATTTTTGCAACGGTTTATAAAATGAACTAGACAGATAAATAAGCTTTAGTAAGAATAGTTTGTATACCCACTAATAAGAAATTAGGAAAGAGAAAGTCATGTGAATGCATCATTTTCTAGTTATTCTCGCAAGATCTCGTTACTACTGTTTCTGGATTTATTGGTTCATAGTTCTGATACCAACATTTGAATGATGTGCTCCAATATTCTACGTAATTAAGCACTTATGAAAAAACGCAACATTGAAAGATCATTTTTGTATGTGTTTGGGGTAATACGTAGAAAAAGTTGTGTGAGTGTAGCACACTAGTTCTTTTTCTCTATTATCCATGTCTTCCTTTTGTTTTCTTGATTATATAAAATCAATGGGAATGAAGAGGATTTCAATCCACATTCTTACAGCCATTTTTGAGAAAATCCAAAATAACCAAAAAAAATTTGATATGTTATACTCACATGACTTTCTCTACTCTTGTACAAACTATTTTCACAAACGCTTATTATCCATCTACTTCATGTTAAATGAGATAAACATTTGCAGACTCTATCTTATTGCTAATTTTCTTGTAGATGTAAGGGGAATATATATTTCAAAGGGCAATATAGAAATACAGTAGCCTTTAAGCATAGACATTACTCTTAATAGCTGGTTACTATGTGCAGCACATTCTCTTTGCCACAGATTAATACAAGACAAAAAAATGAATAACGAATTCCCATTTGAAAAAGTATTGAAAAATTTAAGGGAATAACAAGCAATATCTCGAAAATGGTTCACTCAACAACAAAAAATGTATATGACATAACTTGTGTATTTTAACGCGATCTACATTTTTTGTGTGGTAACATTTTGTCTATCTCTTATGGTTTACCAGTTAGGCAAAATTTGTTCACAATGAAGAATACTTTTGGAGACATTCCCAGAAAATTCGAGATATACATTTCATTTGTCATGAAAATATCTTAAACATATGATATTTTAATCAAAATCGTTAGCCATTTTTGAGAAAATTAAAATTTTTGAAAAATGTTCCATGTAAAGGGTAATCTGGGGATTTTCTTGAAAACCTTCGTGTCGCATCTCTGGAAGACACTGAACCTAAACGCCAAGTTTGGTGTTTATCCGGACATGTTTCCAGAAATATTTTTGTTGGATTCAGGGTGTCTCAAAACATATATTTCCGGTGAAATCTAGGTATCGAATTTTTGGGTGGAATACAATACTTCCCCTACTTACTTTACGTAGTAGAGAAAGTAATACCGTGTAAAGAATTGCATGTGACTACTGATTTTCTTGAAAGTCATCGCCTGGCAACCATAAGCAGAGGCTGAATTAAGTATAAAATTTTCTGCTTATCCGACTTCGCTTTATCTTCTTTACAACGTACTTACTTACAGTAAGTAGAAATATTGTATTCCATCCAAAAGTTTTATACCAAAAATTTCACAGGAAATACATGTTTTGAAATACCCTGAACCAAAAAAAAGCACTTTTATAAAAAAAATCTGATGTGTTACACTCACATGACTTTCTCTACTCTTGTACAAACTATTTTTACATACGCTTATTCTCCATATGCTTCATGTTAATGGAGATATCGAGATGTCAATCTTATTGATAATTTTCATGTAGATGCAAGGGGAATATGGTAGGTTTTAAGCGATAGTCAAATATTTTAACGCTGGTTGCTATGTGGCGCATTCCATTCTCTTTGCATGTCCAGGACATAAAAAAAATGAATAACGAGTTTGAGAAAAAGTATAAGTATTGGAAAATTTAAGGGAATAACAAGCAATATCTCGCAAACGGTTCACTCAACAAAAGAAATGTATATGACATAAATTGTGTATTTTAACGCCATCTACATTTTTCGTGTACTAAAATTTTGTCTATCTCTTATGGTTTACCAGCTATGCAAAAGTCGTTCATAACGAAGAATACTTTTGGAGACATTCCCAGAAAATTCGAGATATACATTTTATTTGTCATGACAATATCTTAAACATATGATATTTTAATCAAAATCGTTAGAGCCGTTTTTGAGAAAATTAAAATTTTCGAAAAATGTTCCATGTAAAGGGTATTCTGGGGTGGGGGATTTTCTTGAGAACCTTCGTGTCGCATCTCTGAAAGATACTGAACCTAAATACCAAGTTTGGTGTTTATCCGACTGTTCGTTTTTGAGTTATGCTGTTCACAGACACACAGACAGACACACAGACAGACACACACACGGACATGTTTCCAAAAATGCTTTTTTTGGATTCAGTGAGTCTCAAAACATGTATTTCCGGTGAAATCTCGGTATCGAAATTTTGGGTGGAATACAATACTTCCCCTACTTACTATACGTAGTAGAGAAAGTAAAAAAAGGTCCGGTGTCTCTGAACAGCATAAATCAAACACGAAAGGTCGGTTAAACATGAAATTTGGTATTTAAGTTCAGGAACTTCAAAGGATGTGACACCAAGAATTTGAAGAAATTCCCTCAAACAAATCACCCTTGATATGGGAAATGTTTAGTTTTTTTTATTTTCTCAAAAATGGTTCTGACGTTTTGATTAAAATACCTTATGCTTAAACCATTTTTATGACAAATAAGTATATTCAGAATTTTCTGAGAATAGCCTGTGAAGTCCACAGTATTCTGAATTACAGAACCTAACCTAACCTAACCTAAGAGATAGCCAAAGTCTTACTATACAAAAAATACAGATCTCGTTAACGTGGACAATTTATGTCAAATGTTTTGGTAGCATTAACCATTTCTGAGATATTTTTTGTTAATTATTTGCAATTTTCAAATGGTTTATACTTTTCTCAACTACAAACGCTACCTTTTTACTTTCTCTACTACGTATTGTAAGTAGGGAAAGTATTGCATTTCACCCAAAAACTGAATACTGAGATTTCACCGGAAATACATGTTTTGAGGTCCCCTTAATCAAAAAAACCCTTTTCGAAAAATGTGTGTCTGAGAACACCATAACCCAAAAACGAAAAGTTCGATAAATATCAAACTTGGTATTTAGATTCCGTGTCTTTCAAAGGTGCAACACAAAGATTTTCAAGAAAATCTCCCAACCCAGACTACCCTTTACATGAAAAATTTTTCAAAAAATTTTAATTTCTCCAAAATAGCTCTAACGATTTTTATTAAAATATCATATATTTAAGATATTTTCATGACAAATAAAATGTATATCTTGAATTTTCTGGGAATGTACCCAGAAGTCCCCTTCTTTCTGAATGGCTTTTACATAACTGTAAACTGTAAGAGATAGACAAAACTTGTATACAGAAACAATTTAGAGCTCTTAAAACACTAATTTATGTCGCATACACATTTTGTAAAGTGAATCATTTTCGAGATATTCCTTGTTATGTGTTTGAATTTTCTATTACTTTACTTTTTCTCAAACGGGAATTCGTTATTCGTTTTTTACTTTCTCTACTACGTATAGTAAGTAGGGGAAGTATTGTATTCCACCCAAAAATTCGATACCGAGATTTCACCGGAAATACATGTTTTGAGACCCCCTGAATCCAAAAAAAGCATTTTTGGAAACATGTCCGTGTGTGTGTGTGTGTGTGTCTGTCTGTGAACAGCATAACTCAGAAACGAACAGTCGGATAAACACCAAACTTGGTATTTAGGTTCAGTATCTTCCAGAGATGCGCCACGAAGGTTTTCAAGAAACTCCTCCCACCCCAGATTACCCTTTACATGGAACATTTTTCGAAAATTTTAATTTCCTCAAAAATGGCCCTAACGATTTTGATTAAAATATCATATGTTTAGGATATTTTCATGACAAATAAAATGTATATCTTGAATTTTCTGGGAATGTCTCCAAAAGTATTCTTCATTGTGAACGACTTTTGCATAACTGCTAAACCATAATAGACAAAATGTTACTACACAAAAAATGTAGATCGCGTTAAAATACAAAATTTATGTCATATACATTTTTTTTTGTTGAGTGAACCATTTTCGAAATATTGCTTGTTATTCCCTTAAATTTTTCAATACTTATTTTCTCAAATGGGAATTTGTTATTCATTTTATTTTCTTGGATGTGCAAAGAGTATTAATCTGTGGAAAAGGGAATGGTGCTGCACCTAGCATCCAGCTATTAAGAGTAATGCCTATGCTTAAAGGCTACTGTATTTCTATATTGCCCTTGTAAATATATATTCCCCTTACATCTACAAGAAACTTAGCAATAAGATAGAGTCTGCAAATGTTTATCTCGATTAACATGAAGTAGATGGAGAATAAGCGTTTTTAAAAATAGTTTGTACAAGAGTAGAGAAAGTCATTTGAGTGTAACACATCAGATTTTTTTTTTTATTTTTACTACTAGAGTAAGTAGGGGAAGTATTGCATTCCATCCAAAATTTCGATACGAGATTTCGCCGGAAATACATGTTTTGAGGCGCCCTGAATTCAAATAAAGTATTTTTGGAAACATGTCCGTTTTGTGCGTCTGTGAACAGCATAGTTCAAAAACGAAAAGTTGGATAAATACCAAACTTGGTATTTGAGTTTAGTATCTTCCAAGGATGCGACACGAAGATTTTCAAGAAAATCTCCCCACCCCAGCTACCCTTTACATGGAACAGTTTTCGAAAATTTTGATTCTCTAAAAGATGGCTGCATCAATTTTGATTAAAATACGATATATTAAAGTTATTTACATGACAAATAAAATGTATATCTTGAATTTTCTGGGAATAGCCTAGGAAGTCCTCTTCTTTCGGAAGGAATTTTGTATAATTATTTATAACCTCTAAACGTTAAGCTATGGACAAAAACGTACCACACAAAAGATGTAGACCTCTTTAAAACACACAATTTTTTTGGCATAAGCCGTTTCTAAGATATCCTTTCTTAAAGGTTCGAATTGTTCAGTGCTCGTCATTGTTTTAAAGTCACGTCGATTTTCAGTTGTTTCTCGTGATTGCATAGAAACAGTATGAAATTTTAACGCCAGCGTACAGCGTCCGGTTCTTAAATATTTGACTATCGCTGTTCCCTTTGTATCTATAACGAATGTGTAATGTAGCTATTTCTGCAAATGTTTATTCGGATTAAATGTACTAGATGGAAAACTAAGCTTTAGTGAGAATAGCTTGTATACCTACTAATAAAGATAGAGGGTAGAGAAAGTCATGTGAATGTATCACTTCAGATTTTTTCCTTTCTTTTTTCGTGTTCATGCAAAGGCAACCGAATTCCAAAATCATCACATAGCGACGGCTTTGAAAATATTTAACCATTGCTTTAGTTTGTTGTATTCTTATCTGTACAGTGGTATAAATGATTGATGAAAGTTTATCTGTATTAACAAGAAGTGAATGGATAAATAAACTTTTGTAAGAATGTTTTTTAGAAAAATGAGTAGAGGAAGTCATGTGAGTGCAACATTTTTATCACTTTCTCTACTACGTATAGTAAGTAGGGGAAGTATTGCATTCCACCCAAAAATTCGATACCGAGATTTCACCGGAAATACATGTTTTGAGACCTCCTGAATCCAAAAAAGCATTTTTGGAAACATGTCCGTGTGTGTGTCTGTGTGTGTGTGTGTGTGTGTGTGTCTGTGTGTGTGTGTGTGTGTGTGTGTCTGTGAACAGCATAACTCAAAAACGAACAGTCGGATAAACACCAAACTTGGTATTTAGGTTCAGTATCTTCCAGAGATGCGACACGAAGGTTTTCAAGAAAATCCCCCCACCCCAGACTACCCTTTGCATGGAACATTTTTCGAAAATTTTAATTTTCTCAAAAATGGCTCTAACGATTTTGATGAAAATATCATATGTTTAAGATAATGTCATGAGAAATGAAATGTATATCTCGAATTTTCTGGGAATGTCTCCAAAAGTATTCTTCATTGTGAACGACTTTTGCATAACTGGTAAACCATAAGAGATAGACAAAATTTTACTACACAAAAAATGTAGATCGCGTTAAAATACACAACTTATGTCATATACATTTCTTTTGTTGAGTGAACCGTTTTCGAGATATTGCTTGTTATTTCCTTAAATTTTCCAATACTTATACTTTTTCTCAAATTCGTTATTCATTTTTTTATGTCCTGGACATGCAAAGAGAATGGAATGCGCCACATAGCAACCAGCGTTAAAATATTTGACTATCGCTTAAAAGCTACCATATCCCCCTTGCATCTACAAGAAAATTACCAATAAGATTGACATCTCGATATCTTGATTAACATGAAGCATATGGAGAATAGGCGTTTGTAAAAATAGATTGTACAAGAGTAGAGAAAGTCATGTGAGTGTAACACATCAGATTTTTTTTAACTGTACTATATACACACAGTCAGAGATATAGATAGGAGTTTAATTATTTTATTTATTCGGGGAATGTCAAAACGTGTATCTTCCGTGAAGTATCGATAACGACTTTTTGGATGGAATGTACCTTGCACATCCAAGCGGTGGAGAAAGGTAAAGGTATACCTTCATCACTTTTTACTTTTCGCTTCAACATCCACCACATTTTAAGCGCCACGTCCGGTACGGAAATGTTAGGTACGCTGAATCTGAATCGTTATTAAATTTTGGGAAAGACAAACCATTGAAATAATTCCCTGTAGGGTGTTCACCTTGCGGAGGGTGGGACCGGGAAACTTTGTCTTTGTATCTGCAAGTTTTAATTAGAATCACGCAGAGGAAAGGGGTGAAATGGAATAAAAAGTTAAAGGAACACGAAAACTAATCAAGGGGCGTGGAATACTGTTAACTTGAGATTACAGAATACTGAATGTGGTATGGGGTAGGATTATATATATACTAATAAAACTTAAAACATACACATAATAAAACTGTAACCGAAGTTTTCAGTAATTTCCAATTTTGAATTTCTTTTTGTAGTGTTAACACCCGTTCTGTTTACTTTCTCTGCTACGTATACTAAGTAGGGGAAGTATTGTATTCCACCTAAAAATTCGATACCGAGATTTCACCGAAATTACGTTTTGAGACCCCCTGAACCAAAAAAAGCATTTTTGGAAACGTGTGTATGTGTCTGTGAACAGCATAACTCAGAAACGAACAGTTGGATAAACACCAAACTTGGTATTTAGGTTCAGTATCTTCCAGAGATGTGACATGAAGGTTTTCAAGAAAATCCCCCCAACCCAGGATACCCTTTAGATGGAACATTTTTCAAAAATTTTAATTTTCTCAAAAATGGCTCTAACGATTTTAATTAAAATATCATATGTTTATGATATTTTTATGACAAATGATGTGTATATTTTGAATTTTCTGGGAATGTTTCAAAAGTATTCATTGTGAACGACTTTTGCATAACTGGTAAACCATAAGAGATAGACAAAATTTTACTACACACAAAATGTAGATCGCGTTAAAATACACAATTTATGCCATATACATTTTTTTGTGGGTTAACCGTTTTCGAGATATTGCTTGTTATTCCCTTAAATTTTCCAATACTTATACTTTTTCTCAAATTCGTTATTAATTTTTTTTATGTCCTGGACATGCAAAGAGAATGGAATGCGCCACATAGCAACCAGCGCTTAAAAGATTTGACTATCGCTTATAACCTACCATATTCCCTTGCATCTACAAGAAAATTAGCAATAAGATTGACATCTCGATATCTCGATTAACATGCAGCATATGGAGAATAAGCGTTTGTAAAAATAGTTTGTACAAGAGTAGTGAAAGTCATGTGAGTGTAACACATCAGATTTTTACATATGCCACCACAGGTGGTGAGCGCTAGAGATATATGCAATGAAATTTTTGAAAAGGAAATTTGAGAAGAAAATGTTCCAGGCCTAAGTTTAGAGTACCTCTCTGGCATCTGCCACTTATGAAGATTTAGGCAAATCTAGATGAAAAAACGTGTCAAGTAGGACTGTCCCCGTGGGATTTAAATCGCGGATCTCCTGCTCAATATTGCGTGCCTCGTTTCCTCGTGTCGGTTGACTTTGGATGAATAACAGATTAACGTGTATAATGGGCTACTCTGAAGCAAAAAATCGCATGTTATAAAATTTGTACGTCTAAGTGCGTTTTCGCTCAAAATAGTCCAGTGAATTGTTATGAACAATAAGCCCACACTTAAAGAATAGACTACATGGCATCTTAGTTGCTTTCCCTAAAAGAAGAAGAATTCTGAGGCAGTATTTTTATCACTTAAGTGATATCAGTCTAATTATATAATATAAAATAATACAACAGTCCCCTTAAAGCAATATGTGTATAATATATTACAGTCATTGTATTATGTTTGTTTTATTATGTACATGTATAAAAATGTTATGTAAATGTATTAGGTAGTTTATCAATGTAGAAGCTGTGTGAATAGAAGCAAGCTGCCTTTGGTAGCAAACAATTACAAAGTAGAAGCCGAAAGTTGCTAACAATGAGGTAACCTTGAGACAACAATAAATTAGGAAGTTTAAAGAGGCTACTAATAATTCTTGGAACAATAATAATGTAATATTTAAAACAGTTTGTAAATAGCCAAACTAGAAAAGCTAAAAGTTAAATAAAGGTATTTTATTGGAGTAGGATTAGCCAATCAGAGACTAGAAATAGAGAAAGTGTACAAATTCAAGTGGTAGACGCTACAAGATTGCGTACCCAAGCAGTTCGTTTCGGTACGGGTTCAGTGATTGTATGTGAGGCATGAAAATTCATTATAGTGGGGATAATATATAACATTTAACTGTTAAAAAGTATAATTAATAATAATAATCTCACAGTCCTATAGTACGATACATCAGTGAAGTGTTATTTAATCGTGTGAAGTATTAATAAAGGGGGTGGAGCACAATTAATAATTTCTGTAGGCCTTGTTCTTTAGCCGTACCAACCCTGTTAAGAGATACGTGCTCTACAAACTATTAATGACGAAGCGGAGGCATATATATACATAAATAAATAAACATTAAAATAAAAATTTGGTTCTTAAACGTGGGGCGAAGGCCACCGGAAAGTTTGTACCATACGTGGTGTAACCGCAACATTAATAAAACTCCTTAAATTCTAATGGGACACGACAGGTACAAGATACCGAGGCATGCTTCTATATTTTGTTTAGAAAAAACATGCATAATACACAAACTTGTTTATCCAAGAAACTGACTTGCCATCATGCACTTATTTCCGACACCAACTGAACTGACGTGCCGCAAGCCCTACCATTGGTCTTAACATATTTTATTTATTATTCCTTTAACCGATACGTGATATCAGGATATTTCTGAAGTTGCAATTTTGTGATACAGTTTTCTGTAGATTCGATTTACAGAGTTCAGTAGTGTTAAAAAAAATCAATAGTGATATCACAATATAAATTATTTCCAAATGCTTTTTCCTAATTAATTTATTTATAGTCGCTAAAACATCTTAGATGATATAGCGACTTTTACAAGGTAGTACAAATTACAGTAAGTAGCATGGTATACAGTTATTACATAATTATGTTTTGGATACATTGAAAATAACATAGAATGAATTACATAGTAATATTGTAATGAGTGACACATTGATCAGGGAGACAGTAACTATAGCAAGTGATATTTAATTGTTAGTGTGGCGTATAATAAGAGTGATTTACAGTTTATTTAGTATTCCAATATCACTGAGGAAGATCTTCAACTTGAAATAAGCTAACGGACTTTCGATTGCGTTATGGAGTTCGACGGAGATTCCATATCTTTTCTTGAGGTCGATTTGTTGGCAGTTTGTGACTGTGTTCTATTCTCAAGGTAGCAGAGCAGAAGGGACATTTCGGTGTTTGATCTTGAGTTATGAGATGAATGAGTAATTCTTGAGTGGCCTATGCCAATCCTTGTTGCTATGATTGGATCTTGACGTTTCATGGTTTTGTAAGGAAAAGGCTTAATTTCGTTATTCCTAACTATGTGAAGTTTGCTGTCGGAAGAAGAAAGCCATTGAAGTTATAAATTGTTGCGTAGTGTTCCCTTGAGGTGTGATGTTAAATCCAGGTGAAGAATTTTGGTGGAATAATCAACGGAGTTTTGAACAATGGCTCTTTTCGCCATGGAATTCGCCAATTCATTTCCGGCGATGCCAACATGTGATGGGATCCAGGCGAGAACTACATGGTAGCCCTTAGTAAAATTAGAGTGAAACATGCGATAAATATCACGAACTAGGTGATGAGTGAATCGATTTAATATTGCTTGAAGGGAGCTTTTGGAATCAGTAAAAATGACAGAATTTGTTATCGGATGTCATAATATATGATAGTGCTTCCCTGAGAGCCAGTAGTTCGCAGGAGAAGATCGGAAACTTGTCAGAGACGCGATGGGAAGCTATGCAGTTAGTGTCTTTGGTCACTGTATATCCATATTCGTCTTCCGTTTTTGATCCATCTGAGTATAAGTTCTTGCCTTGCGCGTATTGAGAAGTCAGCTCTCGGAAAAGTTGAATATAAACAACATTGCTAGTGACTGACTTTTGTTTTTTACTGGGTTCCATATTAATTTGTGGTATTTGGATCCTCCATGGTGGACTCTAGGCCCAACTGATGTGTCCAGTATTGGTGGTATCTCGAACCCGATATCATTTAGAAAAATCTGGTATCTCCGTTGGAATGGTGAGTATTTCGGAAATAAGGTTGTGGATGAAAAAACAGTTTTATGTATCTGTAACTGTGGCCTGGATGCTACTTTAAATGCCTAAGTAGTGATGAGTTGTTTACTTCTGAAGGCCAGCGGTGGTTCATTGATTTCAATTTGGAGACTTCAGTTGGGCTGCTTATGACGGCTCCGAGGGCTATGCGTAATACTGATGATTGGATGGAGTCTAAGGTTTGCAATAGAGACTGTTTAGCCGATGAGTAGATGATGGATCCGTAAAATAACTTTGAGCGTATGATGGCTCTGTAGGAAGACAACAAAACTTGGTAATTTGCCCCCCCACCAATTCTGAGCCGCTAAACATCTTAGGATGTTAAGTCTTCTTAGGCAGTCTTCACGTAAGGATCGGATATGATAACACCATGTGAGCTTTTCGTCAAAGATCATTCCTAGCAATTTTAGAGTACTGGTGTTTGAGATTGTTTGGCCATTCATATTCACCATTAGAGGAGAAGTCTGGATTTTGCCTCTGGAGAAGGTAACAGATCTGGATTTGTTTGCAGAGAATCTGAAACCCGTAGGGTCCAAATGTTAGGTATATCAAACGGAAATTTGGCTTATATACACTGACAGATAAGGAAGATGAAGTTTTGTTAAATAAATAGTTGTAGGTAAGATCGGTTACTGGGTATGGTGTCTCCAATGATGACTTAATTTGTTTAAGCTTTCTGGTGGATGCCTCTAGCTAGATTGAATACGTTTCATCGGTGTGCGAAGATCCATGTCTTGTTTCCTATATAGGAAACACAGCTTGTTAGGTTCCAAACATACCTTGATGCGGAGATATCCAGATTAAAGTAACATGCTTTGAGACAAAGCGAGATGGCTCCGTGGCAGCGTTTGAGGCTCGCATACGGGAAGTCCCGGTTTCGATTCCCGTTTTTTCTTGGTTTCCCCGATTGGGTAGACGAATGCTGGAGTAGTTCTCTTTCTATCGCCAATTTCATGTACATTTTCTGCTGCCACTATTTCTTTCTTCTGTTTCATCTCATCTGTTTCAGGGCTGTAGTACCAGGAAACGCTGCAGAACGGTGAAAATTGCGATCTGGAAATATTTCTCACAGGACTTTGTGGGGCTGCTTGAGTCTCCCTTTCTTCCCGAGTGTGTCCCATCTAAAGCAGAGCTAGCCGGCATCAGGATTGATGTCATGTTGGAATCGTCAGGGATCCCGTCCTTGCTAGATCACGTCATCGTCGGAATCTAGTCGCCCTTCGGGTATATTCTCCATCCCTTCTTCCTAGGGGTCACGTTGGAAGCACAAAGGACCCATTACGGACTACGTGTGGTGCTGTGCTCCAATTCCTTGGAGGCTGTAGGGGAACACACACCCGACAGGGCAAACAGTTGTAAATAACAGGAATCAATAATTAAGATAGAAATATAACCTACAATGTAGTATAACACTGTGAAGTAAATTGTCATAAAATGTAGGCATATGTAAGTAAACACAGTAATTAGCAAGGAGGCGAGCTAATGACATGGTTAAAAGTCCAACATACACACGCAAATGTACACAGGATTAGGCAAAACAACAGCAAACGGAGAGAGAGGCTTGAGGTGAGACAAAGACGGAGTTAGGCGTATAATACCTGGAAAGTCAAGGGATTTGGAAAAATAGTTAAGTAATAGAAGGGGAAACCAGAGTTGTGAGTGAGACAAAGATAGCTGGTTTTATCAAAGGAGTCACACAGAAGCTTTACTTATAAAATTGGACAATTTTGTTCTCATAGCAAAACAAGTAAATCACGAATAAGAACAGAGGTTACATAAAAAGGCGCGAATGGTAGTGTCATAGCAGAGGAATATAAAAGGAAGGCCTGCTCCATATTTCAACACTACTGATACTAGCAGATAGCGTGTGGCGTTGATAGGTCCACGACAGATTCTAAAGTAGCGGGAAGATACAAAATACAGCCTATAGATCACTTCATCATTATTCAAAAGGGGAACATTTGCTACCCGCTTCGATAAGTTATTGTGTTAGAATAAATCCAGTTGTTAAAGGGAATTCAGTTTTCCAATTGCCTTCACCCACACTATCCTGGGATTCACCAAATATAGGTACGAGGATTGTCCCAGATGTACCCGTCCTAACAAGGAGAAAACAAAAACTTTGGGAAAAAAACATCTTTATTGTTGTACTAGTCTCCTTTCAGCTCGATACACTTTTCCCAGCGATGTTCAATAGCTTCGATATCCTCTTTATTGCTCGAACCGTCGAGTACTGCGAAATAGCCATCAACTGCAAGCTCCAACTCTTCATTCTTGGCAAATATTTTACCACCAAGCCATTTCTTCAAAATTTCAAAACATAAAATAATCAGAGGAGGCTAAATCTGGCGAACAGGGCACATAACGAAGCAATTCGAACTTTAACTCATTGATTTTGGCCATGGCGATAATGAATGTGTGAACTGGTGCATTGGCCTGATGAAACAGAACGTTCTTTTTCGCTAAATGCGGCCGTTTTTTGCTTGATTTCATTATTCAAACACTGCAATAAGTTTGCATAATACTCGCCATTGATTGCTTTTCCTTTTTAAAGATATCCATGAAAATTATCCCACGCGCACCACAAAAAACGGACGCTATGACCTTGCCTGCAGATGGAACGGTCTTCGTCTTCTTTGGAGCCGATTCTCCCCTTTCAAACCACTGTTTTGGCTGTTTCTTCGTCTCAGGTGTGAAGTGATGGACCCATATGTCATCCATGGTAATGAATGGACACAAAAACTCGACTTTGTTGCAGCGAAACATCGCCAAAACTCGACTGAAATATCCTCAAAACGCTGCTTTTGTTCCATTGTGAGTAAACGCGACACCCATCTTGCGCACAGCTTTCTCATGTCTAAATTTTAAGTTAGTATGCGATGTACAGCACTTTTTGAAATGCCTATGATGTCTGCAGCTCGCGCACTTTCAGTCGACGGTCATCCAATACCACTTTGCGGTTTTTCTTCACAATTTCTGGGGTGGTTACCACATTTGGTCGACCACTGTGATGTTCGTCTTGGCAGCTCGTACGGCCTCGCTTAAACCCTGCCACCCAATATTTTACTGATGTAAACGAAGGAGCAGACTCCTCCAGAGTAGAATCTAGCTCAGCTTTAATATTAATTGGACTAAGACCTTTCAAATGAAAGTATTGTATCACATAACGATGACCAGTTTTATCCATGTTTACAAATTCGTCGATAGTGTTCACTATTAACGACTGCCAAACAATTACTAAACAATGTAGCATCGTCAAACTTCAAACTTAAGCTTTATACGGATGGAACTTTCTACCACAGTCATTTTTTGAAACAACCGCTATATATACGTTAGGTCGGGTACTTCTGGAACTGCCCTCGTAGCTAGGTTAGACATTTCTTCTCAATTCTACGATTGGCCACCCAGACAGAGAACTTCCACCCTGAGACATCATTCAGGTGAGAGAGCACGTGCATACGTAAAAGCACGTCACTCGCCCACTACAAGGCCCCTACGTCTGACTACTAATACATTTTGAGCGCATCATTGTTTGTTGGATGTATTGGTTTTTAGGACTTCGTTTTGTAGGGCCATATTGAAGATTGAGAGTCAGATTAAAAATGGGAGTCGTTATGTTTAGTTTTAATGATTTCAAACGCCCGGGTAAGGGAAGCAACCTGTGAAAGGTTGAAAATTCTGAAAAATACAGATCCTGTCTAGCAATAAAATATTAGTGTTTTAACAGTGCAGTCACTAAAATCATTAAAGTTCCCACCAATAAGAAAGTGAACCTGGAGTTTTGGCTGGAAACCATGTTGCGATAGTCCCTATTGTATTTAATTAGACAAAACTGACATTTGCATTATGCCCGTATATAAAACAAATTCATTATTGGTATGACGCAGTCGTTACTATGGCATTGTCTCCCCCGCTACTGGTTCCGAAAAATACACGAAGGGCTTTTACCAACAAGAGAGATTATTTGTAATGCTGTTATAATATAATAAATTATATTTTGTGACTTTTAACTAGAATTGGTTAGCACTGATGCAATGTATTAAAACCAGATATGTTAATAATAAGGATTTATAGTCTCTTTTTACTTTCTCTACTACGTACAGTACGTAGGGGAAGTATTGTATTCCAACCCAAGAATTCATTACCGAGATTTCACCGGAAATGTTTTGAGACCCCCTGAATAAAAAAAACATTTTTGAAACATGTCCGTGTGTGTGTCTGTCCATGAACAGCACAACTCAGAAACGAACAGTCGGATAAACACCAAACTTGGTATTTAGGTTCAGTATCTTCCAGAGATGCGACACGAAGGTTTTCAAGAAAATTCCCCACCCCAGATTACCCTTTTCATGGAACATTTTTCGAAAATTTTAATTTTCTCAAAAATGGCTCTAACGATTTTGATTAAAATATCATGTGTTTAAGATATTTTCATGACAAATGAAATGTATATCTCGAATATTCTGGGAATGTCTCCAAAAGTATTCTTCATTGTGAACGAATTTTGCATAACTGGTAAACCTAAGAGATAGATAAAATTTTACTACACAAAAAATGTAGATCAATGTTAAAATACACAATTTATCTCATAAATGTTTTTTTTTTTGTTGAGTGAACCATTTTCGATGTATTGCTTGTTATTCCCTTAAATTTTCCAATACTTTTTCTTAAATGGGAATTCGTTATTCATTTTTTATGTCCGGGACATGCAAAGAGAATGGAATGTGCCACATAGCAACCAGCTCTTAAAAGATTTGACTATCGCTTAAATACTACCATATTCCCCTTGCACCTACAAGAAAATTAGCAATAAGATTAACATCTCCATTAACATGAATCTCATGGAGAATAAGCGTTTGTAAAAATAGTTTGTACAAGAGTAGAGAAAGTCTGAGTGTAACACATCAGATTTTTAGTTCCATTTATACCCCGCCTTTAGCTGCATTGGTCTTATCAGCAGCCTTTCCTTTGGAACTTATTGCCTGTTGGCAATGGTGTTAACTCGTGTAACTTTTATCGTTCTGTTTCTTGCACTTTTGAGATTTTTAATCATTGGATCATACACACACATGCACACTTCCAGACTCTGGAGGGAATAGGGAATAATCTTGGCTAGAGAAAAATTCCCACCCTCAGCTGGGAATCGACCCCGGGGCCAAGCGTTTAGCAGATGCTCTACCGACTGAGTTACGGGCCCAGCAGACACTTGTTAGAACTTTGCTTTGCTACTTTAATAATCTTAACTAAGAGAGTACAATACATAGTATGATGATTATCTTAAAAATACTTAAACTAACATAAAGAACGTTTATATCAATATTTCCCAAAACAAATACATGGGTTGAGTAAAAGGTATTATTTGAGCAACCACTCCTACTACAAAATAATGCATTTTTAATATTAGCAATTCAGCTCAGAAATTCATACAAAACTGACACTGGATATTTACTCTTCACTTTATAACCTTAAATGAGCTTAATTCAGAGAGTATAATAGTATGATGGGTATATTAAAAATACTTGTACAAACATAAAGCACATTTGTATCAATACATCCAAAAAGGTTTTGGCTGTAATACAATGGGTTGAGTAAATGGTGTTACTTGAGCAACTGCTCTTACTCCAAAATAATGCATTTTTAATATTAGCAATTCAGCTCTGAGATTCAAACAAAAAAGAATCTTCACTTTATAATCTTAATGGAGAGAGTACTGTAGTATGATGGGTAGCTTAAAATACTTAAACGAGCATAAAGAGCATTTGTATCAATATATCCTCAAAAGAAGTTTGCTAGGATACAGAGGTTGAGTAAAAGGTGCTACTTGAGTCATTACTCCTACTCCAAAATAATGCGTTTTTAATATTAGCAATTCAGCTCTGAAATTGAAACAAAAAAGGAATGGATATTTACCCTTCACTTTATAACCTTAATGGAGAGGGTACTGTAGTATGATGAGTATCTTAAAAATACTTGAACAAACATAAAGAACAGTTGTATCAATATATCTAAAAAGGATTTGGCTGTAATACATGGGTTGAGTAAAAGGTGTTACTTGAGCAACTTCTCGTACTCCAAAATAAATGCATTTTTAATATTAGCAATTCAGCTCTGAGATTCAAACAAAAAAGAATCTGTATGTTTACTTTTCACTTTATAATCTTAATGGAGAGAGTACTGTAGTATGATGGGTAGCTTAAAAATACTTAAACAATCATAAAGAACATTTGCATCAATATATCCAAAAAGGATTTGGCTGTAATATGTGGGTTAAGTAAAAGGTGTTACTTGAGCAACCACTCCTACTCCAAAATAATGCATTTTTAATATTAGCAGTTCACTCTGAAATGCAAACAAAAGAAAACTCGATATTTACTCTTTATTTTATAACCTTAATGGAGACAGTACAGTGGTATGATGGGTATCTTAAAAATGCTTAAACAAACATAAAGAAGGTGTATATCAATACTTCATAAAACAAATGCCTGTTATACATGGGTGGAGTAAAAGGTGTTATTTGAGCAACCACTCATACTCCAAAATAATGCATTTTTAATATTAGCAATTCAACTCTGAAATTAATACAAAACAGACACTGGATATTTAGTCTTCTCTTTAATTGAGAGAGTACAATAGTATAATGGGTATCTTAAAATACTTGAACAAACATAAAGAACATTTGTATCAATATATCCGAAAAGGATTTGGCTGTAATACATGGGTTGAGTAAAAGGTGTTACTTGAGCAACTTCTCGTACTCCAAAATAATGCATTTTTAATATTAGCAATGCAGCTCTGAGATTCAAACAAAAAAGAATCTTGTTGTTTACTCTTCACCTTATTATCTCAATGGAGAGAGTACTGTAGTATGATGGGTGGCTTAAAATACTTAAACGAGCATAAAGAACACTTGTATCAATATATCCCCAAAAGAAGTTTGCTAGGATACATAGGTTGAGTAAAAGTTGCTACTTGAATAACTACTCCTACTCCAACATAATGCATTTCTAATGTTAGCAATTCAGCTTGAAATGCAAACAAAAAAGGAATGGATATTTACCCTTCACTTTATAACCTTAATGGAGAGAGTGCTGTAGTATGATGGGTATCTTAAAAATACTTGAACAAACATAAAGAACATTTGTATCAATATATCCAAAAAGGATTTGGCTGTGATACTTGGGTTGAGTAAAAGGTGTTACTTGAGCAGCCACTCCTACTCCAAAATAATGCATGTTTAATATTAGCATGTCAACTTTGAAATTCATACAAAAAGAAATTGATATTTGCTCTTCACTTTAGAACCTTGAATGGGCATAATTGAGAGAGTACAATAGTGTGATGAGTATTTTAAAAATACTTAAACAAACATAAAGAACATTTGTATGAAAATATCCCAGAGAATAACTTTTTTGCCATATTTAAATGGTACCTAGCATTTTGGGGTAGAAAATTTGTCTACAAAGTCAATTTATTTTTGGCACTAAAATACCTTGCACTTAAAGATACATGCCTGATAAGTTTGTTAGACCGCAGATAGTGTATTTTAAAGGCTGTATAGCTTAAGTGCCACGCCCCATTTATAATTACCCCGTAGATCATAGTTCTGATACAATGAACAACACTGAATTTTGCACCTGACCAAAAATAGACGATTCTAATAGATTTTAAGCACGAATTTCAGAACTGAAATGCGTTTTGTGATATCACCTAACGTTTTTTAGATATTGCCCTTTTTGTGATTTACGAAAATCCGCTGCGCTACGCCGCTCCCACCGCCTCAACCGTTATTGGTCGGCTCACCCTCTCAACATACGCTGTCATTCAAGGCTGTAAGAGTTTTATTGCAGACGAGGTAACTTCAGCATTTTGACAAGGGGCTTAAAATATGACTTCTTTGAAAGGTCTTAAAAGGGACAGCTGGCGGCATCTATCCATGAAGATACTGGAGCAATAATGGCAAAACTCTGCAAGAACGGCATAATGCTGTTTGCCTTTGCCAAACATCACGTTTTGCGCTAAAAACAAAACTTTTTAATTACGCAACCACTGTTCACCATCTTTAGACGAAAGCTGACTATTCTTCATCCCCACTCTCCTTATCCTATGTGGCTAGAAGAATTCCTTACCATGTTCTCTACTGCGCGTCATAAAGCCGTGTGTCATGTTTGGAATGAGCAGTAGTTGTATACAAGTATCTGTCTCAGCACAGTGCAGTGAATGTTGTGTTCTTTGAAGTGATTCGTTTTTGTGATCTACGTTAAAAAATGTTATTTACTTCAGACTCCTTTTAACTGCGTTCTCTTGCATACTACAGACACTGACGGCAGTTGTGTATTTATATACAGATATTATTGTTTTTAAATGTCTCGCAAGTGTTTAAATTCTGCAAACCTATTTTATTATATCTGTGGCGAATTTACGAATCTCAGCGAAAATATTTAACTCCTAATGTGAGAAAGGCTTAAGAGTTATATTTTGGTGTAAAGCTGGGGATGAAGGGAAGAGGTGGGCACCAAGTACATGTTGCATTAGATGTTCGCGATACCTTCAGGGTGGTTAAATGACACTCATAAATCAATGCCATTTGCTATACCAATGATTTAGAGAGAACCAAGGGATCATATTACAGATTGTTACTTCTGTTTAACAAAAGTATCTGGCTTCTCTTCAAAGTCAAAACATGTCATAGAGTATCCAAATATTCCTTCGGCTATAAGACCTGCACTTCATGACAATTCCGTTCCAGTTCCTAAGCCACCTGAACTATGGATGTTAGATGATGTACCTTCAAATAATTCTCCTGAAGAAGAACCTGCTCCTTCAGTATGCCATACCGGTGACCCAGATTTCCAGTTAGCAGAACCTCAATCTAAACCTCATTTGATTTCTCAAGCCGAGCTGAATGATCTAGTAAGGGATCTTAATTTAACAAAACCTCAGTCGGAACTTTGAAGCTCACGACTGCAATACTGGAACCTGCTTCATCCTGGAGTAAATGTAACAGCATTCAGAAAACGTGAGCACTCTTCGACATCATTTTTTTCACAGAAAAATGAACTTGTTTATTGTAGTGATGTTAATGGGCTCATGGAACAACTGAGTGACAATTACAAGCCATCCCAATGGCGTCTTTTCATTTATTCGTCGAAGTTAAGTTTAAAGGCAGTTTTATTACATAATGGTAACTCTTATCTTTCCGTCCCTATAGCTCATGCTGTCCAGATGAAAGAGAATTTGAAGATAGTTTGAAAGCTATGAAGTATGCAAAGTATGAATGGCATATCTGTGGAGATTTAAAGGTCATAGGGTTACTCCTGGGAATGCAGAATGGTTTCACCAAGTTTTGTTGTTTTATATTTGAGTGGGACAGTCGGGCTAAAGAAAAACATTATGAAGTAACTGAGTGGCCTGTAAGGAGTGCTTTAATACCGGGTGAAAAGAGTGTTAAGTATGAAGCATTAGTTAACAAAGATAAAATTTTGCTACCGCCGCTTCACGTTAAGTTAGGCTTAATGAAAAATTTTGTAAGGGCTTTGAACAGAAACAGTAGGGGTTTTCGGTATTTGAAAGAAAAGTTTCCAAGAAGAAGTGAAGCAAAATTAAAAGAAGGTATTTTTATTGGCCCACAAATACGCAAATTGACGGAAGACAGGCATTTTGAAGAACTACTTTCCAAAAATGAGAAAGCAGCATGGGTGGGATTCAAGACAGTGTGCAAACATTTCCTGGGAAATACAAAAGCTGACGACTACAAGGAAATTATTGAGAACATGCTAAACGCATATAAAATTTAGGGTGCAATAAGTCCTTAAAATACATTTTCTACACTCGCACTTGGACTTCTTCCCTCCCAACCTGGGGGCTGTGAGTGATGAGCACGGAGAACGATTTCATCAGGATATAAGTGCCATGGAGAAGTGATTCAGTGGAAAGTGGTCACCAAGTATGTTAGCTGACTATTGTTGGCAGCTAATATGGGAAGTTCCTGATTACAAGCAAAAGTTTTCTCGAAATTTGTTTTTAAAAACTGTGAGTAAAATTAATAATATTTTTAAGCTTTTGCATCAAATTACAAAAATATTGCTTGTAGCTCACTTTAACTGCAATTTATGGATTCTGCATACTTATTTCGTAATAATGCTGACTTGTATGAAATAATTCCACCTAAAGATTGATTAGAATATTTTAATTAGATCTGTTTTATGCTTTTGTTTAAAACAATTTAAACTAATTTCTCTAAAAAATGGTATGTGATAGGGAATTTTCAATTTCAGATCTGAATTCAGCATAGCTAATATGTACAAAATCACCTATTTTCGTTCAAGTGCAAAAAAGAAAGTTGAAATTTGTTGTTTAGTGATACTTGGAAACCATTTTACTTCCAAGTTTTGCCCAGGATCATACAATTTGGCACACATGCTCAGTGATATATTGTTTATGAACTCCAGAATTCATTCCAGGGATATGATTTGTATGTATATTCCTGTGCCACCTTTCTAGAACTAGAATATCTACGGTTTATTTGACCTCACTCAAGAATTCCTTAGAAAAGAAATATTGGAGTTCGGAGTTACGTATCTTGTTTAAATTTTGAGCGCAATAACGTCATTTTACATAAAATTACACATGAAATAATTATTTCAAGATCAATATTTTTATCTTATCAAGCACCTACTTATAATAGAGAAAATATTGCATAACCATAAAATTGGATACGGAGATTTCACCGAACTACATGTTTTTTGATCCTTAGAATCCAAAAAGAGCATTTTTAGAAAAATATTGTGTTTGTGAACAATATATACATAAGAAGTCGAATATATACCATACTTAATATTTACTTTCAGTATCTCCCACCCGAAACTACCCTTTACATGGAAGAAGCTTTCGTATTTGATTTTCTGAAAAACCGCTCTAAGGATAGGTAGATTCAGGACCTAGGATATGTGCTTGGATATTAAAATCCTTAACTTGAATTTTCTTGGAATTTTGTATTTACGTCCATTTCATTCGGAATTAATTTTGCATAATTTTCTGTAATGGTTAAACCATAAAATGTAGAAAATATTCGTCGTTATTGGTTTATTGGTTTGAGATTTTCAGAACTTTATCATTTCATGATCTGTTGTCGCCATTTAGTTGCCTCTCGTGATGTCATTCCATATATAATAGTATGGAATTTCAAAGCCAGCATGCAGAATCCACTTTTAAAGATCTGATTATCGCTTCAGCCTCCTATAAAGGTACCCCTTTAACTACAACGAAATGTATAATGAAACTTATTTCTGTAAACGTATATCTCGAAGCAGATAGTAAGATAATATTTTGAAAGATTGATTTGTACAATTTATAATCATAAAAGGAGTGGATAAAGTCATGGGAATGTAACACATTAGATTTTTATAGCTGTATTTTAAAAACAACATTTTCCAACTTATTCACAATGCTTTTAGTCGCAAAGGTACTGTGTTCCTCTCACGAGAATGTGTCTGTAAGGAATGTGTTGACATCAACAATTCTATCGGTATCTGAGAAAGATTACGGCTCTACTTTTAACATATCAAGAAGATTTAAGGCCTCTTAGAAAACATACGCTCTTCTGCTAGTAATGCTGAACGGCCAGTTGCTTTTGTTTGCTTTCCTCGTCGCGATTTTAACAACGTTAGCAACTATTTCTCGGGCTTAACTGTGTAGAGTTCTTCCTTTCTTACTGGGCATTATAAGTAACTTTATAAAACACTTACACACTTTCCGAAGTGAAACACGCTAGAATACTAACGTTTCACGATGATTTTAAATTAGATAGTAGATCTATTTATGACATCATGAGCTGCAACGTGGAACTATCCCCCCCTCACTCCTCCCGAGAGCAGAACACCCCGCAAACTTTTCTCGTCAGAGGCCTACTATAGTAGTGCATGTATGATTAAAAAAAAACGCGAAGTTTTTTACGCATTAGTCTCCGAGATGGACAGTTTACCGCATTATCCCCTCAAAGGGTACTACTCCAGTTGAGTATAAAAAATGCAACGGAATATTTCGGTGTAATGTTAAAACAGGCTACATCACATGTATCAGAGTGCTCGATGACGTAGTTTCGCAAGCAGGAGATATTTACCTTAACGTCCTGTCCCTCCCTAACGTTGATTGCTCCGAACTGCGTGCTCGACATACCAAGAGCTGAACTAGCTTGCAATGAACGGCAAACCCGATTCCTCAAATTCCTCAGTATACAAACACACGCAAGATTTCCTGCTTTTACTCTCTTCCTCGGATTCTAGTTATTCCTCACGATACGGTCAGCTGCTGATGAACACAAAATCAGGACCAAAGACAAACTAATTGTACTGCATTGTATAAAGACGGCGCATGTGGCACATTGTTTTAGTTAATGAATCGCAAAACGGTTTTAGGAAAAACAAATCTGTTCTAAATGCTGTTATAAATTCATAAAACATACATTAGAAGGATTTGAAACAAACAACTCTACTATAGTGATCTTAATGCATCTAAGTAAGGCATTTGATTTGGTAGACCACACTATCCTGTTATCAAAGTTAGAAGCTTCTGGTATAAGGGGGTGGTTCATCAGTGCTTTAAAGCCTACCTTACTGATAGAAGACAAGGTACTGTCATAAGAAATGAAATAAATGGTGCTCAGATTAACTCGGATATAAAGGTAGTAAGCTGTGCTATTCCGCAAGGTTCTATTCTTGGACCTCTACTTATCTTAATGTACATAAATGACTTAACACAAAATATTCCCCATTTTGAAATCATATTATGTAGATGATACTAACATTAGTATGTTTTTTAGAATTGCAAAGTCAAGCAGATACTGTAATGACAAATATGATGCAATGGCTCTGCTCCAACAAGCAGGTGCTTAATACTAAACGATCGCAGTGCATGCAAATAGCATTATCTGGTAGAAGTGACACAAGTGTAGCACCTAAAATTGCATATAATAATGATGAAATACTTTGTCTACGAGACCAAATTTTTGGAGGTAACAATTGGCAAATTCTTAACCTGGAAACCGCATATTTAGAACATTACTTCAAAAATTAATAAAGCACACTATATAATATTTGTATAAGAATATTTGTAATATACAGACACTAAACATTATATACTCTTCTTATGTAGAATCTGCTCTTGGTTATAGAATTTTCATATGGGGTTCTACACAGAAACAAAAGCTCTTTTTATAGCACAAAAGTATTTAATAAGAAAGATGTTTAATATAAATAGGATGACTCACTGTAAAACTTATTTTAAGGAAAACAACATACTAACCTTACCCTGCTTATATATTTTTGAAACTTTTTGTTTCATAAATAACATTCAAAATTTCCAGATGAATAATACAGTACAAGATCATAAAACAAGCAACAGCAGTAAAATACATTTACAGGTTCCAGATTTACTAAAAGAGTTAACTGCATTTTACATAAAGTATTAACATGTGCAACTTAATCACTTAGAAAATAAAATGTAAGGCTAAAAAAATCAGAAGAGATGCAAAAAGATTTCTAACAAATCATAGTTTCTATAGTATTCAAGAATTTTTTTCAATATTTCGGATATCATTGTTAGCTGTAAGATAGCAGGCTTCTATTTAACCCTTTGTTATTATACGTGTATTTACATGAATAATATCTACAGATTTCACGTTTCAATTGTATTTCTACCAAAACTCTTCATTATGTACTGTAGTGTGACCATTATGATCGCATTTTTCCTGTAATTTTCATTTTTGGTTTTACGTTTATATTTTTTGTTATTGTATTAACTAATCTATTTTGCCCAGTACATTGTATAGGATATATAGATTCTTATTGTATTCTATTTAGCTTCATTTTTACTATGTTAGTACTTTGTATTTAAGACTGTTACCATGTTTCCTATTACACACTATATATATAAATTTTGATGAAATCTTGACATTGTAAAATATTTCTAATGGTGAATAAAGATAATGCTTTCAAAACCTCTCATGCAAAATCCCGCCGACTTTGTCTATCCAACAATTTTCACATATATGCATTATATACTTTGGTAAGGTAAATAAAACATGCGGAAACGGTAATCAAATGTTTAGCTGTAAGTAGCGTATAAAGTCGTGTTCCCTTTAAATTTAATTTTGCATAATTCCTTATAATTGCGAAACCATGAGCGATAGACGAGATGTCAGTCCAGAAAATTAATAGCGGTTTTATAAAACACAATTTGTATTAAATAATCTTTTTCGTAGGCTTAGCCGGTTCGAAACATCCCAAGCTTATGTTCATATGCTCCTAGGCGTAATAAGTGCGCAATCTGACGGAATATGTTCGAAAGATTCTTCATTTTTCCTTTCTCCTTTTTTTATTTTCTTTCGCAAGAAGAGGTTGTTACTAAAAGTTTAAAATGTATTTCCATTCATCTAACGAAATGTCTGAATGTTGCTTTCACATGTTTAATGTACTAAAACTTGCTGTTTAATTTGAAAGCATTTCTAGGCAAGCATATATCGATTGACGTAACATGGATATAAGAATCACTTTTTGAATGAGCATTGTAATGTAATATAAGGGTTTATTGAAGCTATAATGAGCAGAGAAAGTCGTTTGGTGTGTTCCTTATCAGATTTCTATATTACATTTGAAGAATGTTTAATGCAATTTAAATAAAAGATTTAATTAAACAACGTTATTCCCAAGATCTTTCCAGACTTAATATGTTGAAAAGATGAATAAGAATCCGTTCCTATAGTTCAAGAAATTCAATTATTGCTTCCTAACAGTTCAAAGTCAGTTTATTTATTGTCGCTTAACTACAAGCGGTTATATTGCGACATAAAAATTACACACAGTGCTGCCATGAATTCTGTGAGCACTTTGAATGCATATAACTACTAAATAAGACTATGCAAACTCATTAATATAAATATATTATGAAAGAACACAAAAATGCTACAGAATGAACATGCTCTTATTCGAAATGATCACCATACGCGAAGACGTTGAGGCTACTCATCAATAGCTGCACGAATCGTGTCCAGTGGAATTTTCTTTACAGCTGATGTGTTGATTTTTTTAACATCGCAATATTCCGGTGCCGTTTATGACATGCTATCGCCTCGAGCTTCTGCCACAGAGAATGTGTTGTCCTCCGTGGTGTAGTCTCTATTTCCCAAGGAGAGCGATGGATTTTTTCGGGCGTAAAAATCCTTAGCATGACTTCTTTCGGAGGGGAAGTAAAGCTAGTGGTACCGTGTCGTAGATTTACGGCACGTAAAAGAACCTCAAGTCTGATAAACAGGCCTTTGAGCAAAACTTCCGGGCTTTCACGCTCAATATAGAATGGGACGCTAAGGACCGCAGCAGTTAAAGAGCGTCTATAATAAAAAAAAGGAGAGAGAATAATCCAATGTCTTGAGGTCCGGACTTTCACTAGGCCAGTCAACAGCAGCGATTACCTTGGGACATTGATTGCCAACCACGCAGCAGTGGTTGGCAACCAATTTACCATGGTTCATCGCTGCTGTTGACTGGCCTAGTGAAAGTCCGGACCTCAAGACATTGGATTATTCTCTGTGGCAGAAGCTCGAGGCGATAGCATGTTAAAAACGGCACCGCAATATTGAGATGCTAAAAAAATCAGCTGTCAGCTGTCAAGAAAATTCCACTGGACACGATTCGTGTAGTTGTTTATAGTGGCCTCCAAGTCTTCGCCGCTGTGTTGCCGCACATAGGTGATCATTTCAAATAAGGTGTTCATTCTGTGGCATTTTTGTGTTTTTTTTTTTCAGAAAATATGTGTATTAGTGGGCTTGCATAGTTTTATTTAGTAGTTATATGCATTGAAAATACTGACAGGACTTACGGCAATACCGTTTAGAACAACACAACAACAATGTGAATACAATGCAACAAAGTCATTACAGTCAGTGTATGCATAACAACAAATTAATTCAACAGAATAACACATACATTTTAAAAAAAGTCCTATACGGTTATTTTTCAGTCACAAGAGGTTGTACAATTATGTAGAGTGAAGAAATTTAAGATTGGCTTCGGATAATTGTCGGGTTATTGAATACTGTTGGAAATAAATTAATGAGTTTTATTTATGGACGCTCTTTAACTACTGTGGTTCTTAACGTCCCATTCTATGTTGGGCGTGAAAGACCGGTAATTTTGCTCAGAGGTCTCTATCAGGCTTGAGGTTCTTTTACGTGCCGTAAATCTACGACACGGGACCACCAGCTTTACTTCCCTTCCGAAGGAAGCCATGCTAAGAATTTTTACGCCCTAAAAAATCCATCGCCCTCCACCGGGTTTGAACCCACGACCTAGTAACCACTACACCACGGAGGACGCCATACTGTTGGAAGATGAACCGTTATATTGTACTGAAGCTATTCTTATTACTACAACTATTAGAGTTAAACTTTTATTACACATTTGCACATCTCACTGTAGGTGTAAGAAGGGTTAAAGAAGGGCTAAAACGATAGCCATGTTTTTCAAAAACAGTTCGCTATGCGATGGTTTTAAAATTCCATGCTCTTTGCATGACCACGAGAAAACGTAATAGCGGTTTACGACTTACAAAAAAGTATAAGTATTTGCAAATTCAAACAATACAGTATCTCAGAAATGGTTAATGTGCAAAAAATTCATTTCACATAAATTGTGTGATTTAATGGTCTACATTTTTATGCATAAGAATTTTGTCTATCTCTTACGGTTTACCAGTCATACAAAATTACTTGCGAATGAAGAGGACTTTACATGCTGTTCGCACAGAATTCCAGATATACATCTTATTTGTCATGCAAGATCTGAAACGTATGATATTTAAATCAAAATCGTTAGAGCCATTTTGAGAAAAATCAGAAATAATGAAAATTGTCCATGTAAAACGTAGTTTGTGAGGGGGGTTTTCTTGAAATTTTCATGTCGCAACCTTGTAAGACACTGAACTTAAATACCATTTTTTGTATTTAACCTAATTTTCGTTTACATGTTATGCTGTTCACAGACACACGCGCGCAGACCTTTTTCTATTTTTTTCCGAATTCAGGGTGTCTCAAAGCTATTTTCGGTGAAATTGTGGAATGCAACACTTTCTCTATTATCCTAGTACCTGACATATGGGCTCCTTTTCTAAAACTTTTATTTTTGGATTCGGGAGATTTCAATACTCTTGTTTGTTGCGAAATTCCTCTGTCGAATTATGGAATACTTACGTTAGATATTTAAAAATTAGAGATACTGGAAGTTACTATTTGAATCAAAGAATCCCAATGGTTTTACTAAACGGATGCGACTAAGAAATAAATACACTTTTTAGAAGTTATACCACTGTTAAACTGTTTTGCAGTGGTGTGAAATACAATACTATAGAAGATTGTTAAAAAAAACACTCAAAGAAAATTCGTAACATGCAATGAAATGGCTTACTCAAATGTGGTAAAAAGTAATGAAAGAATAAATTTTCTCTTTCGGATATCTTTGTAATAAGGATTTTGTTAGCGACGTGTTAAGTTTTAACAACTTCACGTTAATCTGTCGGATAAATTATAGCTAAATTCCTAGAATGGCGAAAACTTTCCAGAAGTATGCTCTTTTGACTTCGTTTTAACTTTCTTAAGTCAAATAGTCATCGCGCGAAATAATTTTAATTGAGAGAAGGGAAAAAAGGAACAAGACGTAGGAGGAAATGATAAGAGATAGCGTTACTTTTAACACTGCTCAGAACAGAAAAATGTCCACATTTCAATGCAGGTATTTATCATCAATGCGCTTTTCAAGAGCTGCAGATTTTTATCTCCCAAGTGAAATAAGATATCTATTAGAACCGTGCTCTGTTTGCATATTTGATACAGCCAACCTTCACGTACGTCAACAAAAACAAAAGATAACAAGATGGAAACGAAAGGTAATCCGATTCCTTAAAAGCTCCAGTTTGTAAAGAAATGAAGAAAGGAAAACACAAATCTTCCAAATGGCATTACGTTCCTCGCAGAGGAAGCTGATAGCTCTAAGGTCATTTTGTTACGTTGTTTGCCATATCGAACGTCTTGTATTCTGAAGGGAATTTCAAAACGTAAAGAGATAGAAGGGTCTAGGTATTCAAGCACACACCTGCAAGAACGTTCTTCAAATATATGGTTATGTATTACGTAAAAGTTGAAACAACATAATTTAATTGGCTTGGAAAAGAGCAAAGCAATGTTATTAGTCACAGGTAACTATTTAAATGTAGACAATCTAACCGAATTATGCTACAGGCTTTTAAAAATTGCTGAACCAGGTGTTCTGGCAGTCAGATAATTCACTCGGTGCCAAATTCGGCCATAATTCATTGTTAAGTTCAACTGCAGTGTTCAGAACGATCTAGTTTTGCGGTAGGAATGGAGTGCGAGATCAGGAGGCCGTATTCCCACTTCAGCAGTACACCATTCAGGCGCAGATGAAGACTGTGTCATGACTTTCCAAGAAGCTAATGAGGGTTCCCAAAGATACAGAGGAGCCACCATCCTGTCCAAGTAATAGTTTATGGGAAATGGTATATGATAGTGTGATTCTACCAAAAAGGAATCAAAGTAGCAGCCAGAGAATATGCTACGACTTCCTAAGAAAGTCTGAGTGAGCCCCAAGACTCAGAGTCAGCACCATGATGTCATTGAGCTACATTTCTACCAAATTGGAGTAAAGGTGGCAGCCAAAGTGTATTCTGATACTTCCCAAGAACCTCGTGAGAGGAACCCAAAGATCCAGAGGGATCACTACCCTGCCTAAGTGATGCCTTAGTGGAGAATGAGCTCTGTGACAGTCTAATGGAGCTACATTTCTACCGGATGGGAGTAAAGATGACGGGCCAGAGTGTATCTGATGCTTTCCAAGAACCTCGTGAGAGGGATTCAAAGACCCAAAGGGGACACCATCATACTTAAGTGATGTCTTGATGGTAAGTCAGTTGTCGCAGTCTAATGGAGCTACATCTCTGCCAGATGGGAGTAAAGATGAAGGCCAGAGTGCATGTTGATACTCGAAAGAACCTCACGAGGGGGTCCCAAAGACTCAAAGGTAACACCTTCCTGCCTAAGTGATGCCTTAGTGGAGAATCTATAGCAGTCTACTGGAGTTTCAAAGATGGTAGCAAATGTGACGGTCAGAGTATATGCTGATACTTCCAAAGAACCTCGTGAGAGGGATTCAAAGACCCAAACGGTCCACCATCCTGCCTAAACGATGGTTTAGTGTGGAGTGAGCTGTGATAGTGTTCCGAAGCTGCATTTCTATCAAAGAAGAATAAGCACAACGGCTAGAGTATGAAAAACAACTCCCCTTGCCCTACGTGAAATAAATTAATCACTTATTTCAATAGTGGGTAATGGGTCTTCAAGCAGATTCAGCACCAACATAAAACAGGCTGAGACGACAGTCATCGCTTTAAAAGTAGGTCGATATTTTACGATAGCCTTTACTTTCTCTATGTATGAGTTCATAAGAAACAGAATAGACACTTGGCATTTCAAAGCAATGCTTAAAATATTGGAATGCTGAAGCCAATAACATTGATATCTCCATAGTAGTTAATCCCTCAATAATGTTTGCTAATCTGAACTACATTAATTAAAGAGGGATACAGATTTAGGTAAGGTTATGCCTGTAACTTATGGTTTTCCAACAGGATAAAATTTTGTGAAAACATAATTCTTCACAGGGTATTTTCTGACAGCTCTACATAAACATTTATATGGTAATATCTTATAATATGAATTTTATTAAAAATCGTTAAAAATGTTCTCAAGAAAGCTGAATTTAAACGTTTTTAAGGAAAAGGAGTTTTAGGGCAGAGAAATTCCTTGAATTATTAGCCTGAATCCTTAAAAATGCTGCCCTTAAATACGAAATTTTATTTCTTTCGACTTTTCTGTTTTAAGTTAGTTTTACGTACACACGCGTGTACACAACAGAACACCAGATCTTTTTCTAACAATTCTTTTCCTGGAGTCTTCCGAAAGCAAATTACGGTTTCTCGGTAGTATAAAATTACGTGAAATTAAGATTATTGCAGGCGATTTACAGAAAATTCAAGATATGCATTTTACTTGTCACGTCGTTTTTCAAATATATACGATTTTATTGGAAATCGTTAGAACCCATCTTTTGAGAAAATAAAAATAACGAACGTTTTTCCACGTAAACGGTAGTATGGTGTGGGAGGAATTTCATAAAATCTTCTTGTTTCAGCCTTGAAAGATGTTGAACTTAAATATGAAGCTTGGTATTCTTCCGACATTTCATTTGCGCGCGCACAGTAAGTAGTAGAAAAGTAAAAATATACCGAGGTTAATAGGATTTTATTATAAGGAAGGAAGCAAGCAAGCAAGCAAGCAAGCTACTGTAGGCTATACCTACTTATATCGGAAGCTTTACAAAAAGGCAGTACAAATAATATGAGAAGAATAATTTTGCCGATTAGAGTAGTCTAATGCGTTGAGTAAATATATACCTTTAATATTTGCAACATTGTATGTTCAATCTCATCCTTCAATTTTAAATTTGGCAACGCAGTATTCACATGGTTATCAGGAAGCGGAGGAAGATTTCGGCACTTATGCGCATAGTCGTATATTGTGCTTCTGGACACCTTCGAAAGGACGAGTGAAGCAAAGGACACAAAGGTTGATCAGATCCGGGGGGCAGGCTCTGATTCAGGTGGGGTCACTAACGTCTACAGATATTACATCCTGACGCCGGCTGAATCTCACACAGACCCCTCCTCTGACCACGAAAAGATCTCTCTGAGGACACGTGCCACACCGAACGTTCCACATAGCAAACTCCACCTCCCGCCATCCACTCACCTGACCCATCGATCCTGAAATATAAAAAGGAAATGAAATAGGGAACAGGAAAATTAACACCATTATATAAATCCACCCCAGCATTCGCCTACCAAAAAACTGCGAAAACCTCAAGGTTAGAGCAGCGGTTCAACGGGAATCAAAGAGGTGACCTCCCGAAAGCGATCATCACACGTTACCGCGGAGTTATCTCGCTTGGTCAGCATTTACATTGTCAAAGTGTGAACGAACGGCAGCTCAGAGAAAAAAAGTGTGCCTGGTTTTAAATTGAGCACTTCAAAAGGATAATAAATGCAGTGCAATGTACAACGTTTGAAAAAATCTCTTTGAGCCTTAATTTTGCCGGTCTGTAATCAACCCCGTTTGGGTAATTTCTAGGATTTCTCTGGACACAAACATCCTAGCAAATGCGTCCTCTTTATGTTATTATAGAATGGGTGTAACTTTAGAAGTTGCTAAATTCGTTTTTGTCTTAAGAGTTTATTAAACTGTCGCAAATATAAAACCGTTTTCAATTTGTGTGAGGTTCTTGGACAGTATCCCCTACCGCTTGAATCACTCTGCTAGCTTTATCATCCACCTTAATTAAAATTACATTCTTCGTTACCGCCTCTTCCTCCTTTTTCCTTTAGAAACTCGTTTGCCTGGAGTCTAATCTTATCTCTTTCCTTCATTATCCTCATTTCGCTGTTCGGGGAGCTCTTAACGATTAGAACCTTCTTCTGATGCTAATACCATTAAAGCTTATTCCAGAGAAGTGCTGCAAGCAAACACATACACACATCGGCTAATGATAGCTTCAGTGAAGTGTATCCCAGTAATAAAATCTATATTCATAGCTGTTTATTTTACTGCCAACAATGTATTCCCATATTTTTCAACACTTCTGTGTTTTAGTTCATTACGCAAGCTTCAAGTTCTCATTTTCTTCAAGAACCGCCTTGATCGTAAAGTGTGACCTAATTCTTTCAGTTCTATCTTCCATATAGAAAGCTTTAGATGTTAAGAAGACAGTGTATATTTTTATATTCTCGATTAATGGCGGCTCATCCATTTGGATCAGAAGGACAGACCCTCTTTTGGAGCTGAAACATTAAGTCAAATTTTGAGGAAAAAGAAATTATTTAACATTATGAAATAAGGCGCAATGAAAATAATTAAGTCATACTTCTCCTTTCACACAAAACTGCTGCTGCAAATTGTTAATGGAGGAGTAGGAGCTGAAGTAGTTGCTTCACGTATGGAAAGCCAATTTGAAAAGATGGTTTGTTGTATTGTAGTTCAGCTGTTGGGGAGCCGAACTTGAAGTAGTTGCAGCCGCACATATGGTACCCGGTAGCCTTCGTCCCAAATTTAAAAATATTAACTTTGTAATTTGACTGTTTCTTTAAATATTATATATTTTTGTTTGCCTCGGCTGCGTCAGTATTATTGTTAGAGAGATGGATTTCTTTGCAAGGAGTAGTGCGGCTAAGAATGTAGGCTTACACAGATTATAATTTTACTTCACTCCTTTTATTAATGCTTGATGCGATTTAAATAACACTTCACTGATAAAAAGAGCTGTGAGATTCTTTCATTAATTACTTGCACATTTTAACGCATGAACTATTTTTGTCTCACACAAAATACGTATTAAATTTCTCGAGGATGCATCTCGCGTCCGGTTAGTAACACTGTCTGCAACCAACGCGTCCAGTTATGAGCGCTGTCTACAAGCAACTGACTTGATTTCTACCGCCTAAATTTGGAATTTTCTGTATTTCAAGTCTCTGATTGGCTATTCCTAATCCAATAGAATACTTTTATTTAACTTAAGCTGTTTTTGGTTGTTGATTGGCTATTTTATAAACTGTCTCAAAATTTACATTAGTGTTGCTCCAATAATAACTAGTAGCATTGTTAAACTTTAAAATTCATTATTGCCTCAGGGTTACCTCATTGTTAGCTCATTGTTAGCAACTTTTAACCTATTATTCCCACAGCTCCTACGTTATTGAATTACGTAATACATTCACATAACATTATTACACATGTATACAATAATGCAAACATATACAATGACTGTAATATACATTTTTATATATTATTACATACACATATTGCTTTAAGGTGGGCTGTTATTATGTTTTACATTATATAATTTGACTGAAATCATTTAAGTGTTAAAAATACTGCCTCAGAGCTCAGATGACGGAGGGCCCCCGAAACCTGGACAGAGCACCATAAGTAGGCCTTTAGCATCTAACGTGACCCCTGGGAGAAAGGTTTAAGGGCGAGACCCGAAGGGCGACGATGTGTGTAAGCATGGAAAGGGTACTTAATGGTTCCAGATAGAACGCCGACCAACCCTGCACACAAGTCCCGAGTCCCCCCCCCCCCGAGACCCTCAGAAGGGGGTCCGTCAGTAGTCCAACCAACGCCAAGGAGAAATCTTTTCAAAGCGCGTATGCAGTGCCCAGCCACGGCAACCGAAAGCCGTTGTCTGGTCCTAAAACCCTAAACAGATGATAGGAAATGATGGGGACAGGAAGTTCGTGATAGAAGAGGAACCACCCCAGGGAAAAGAACCGAGGGGAATCGAACCCGGGATCACCGAATGCGAGCCTCACGCGTTACCGCGGAGTCATCTCGCTTGGTTGTTAACGGAGGAGGAGAGCATTAAGTCAACTTGCTGGTGGCTTTCAGCGCCGTAACGTTTCTGCACGTTGGTTGTGCTGCTAAGTTTTAATTACCGCACTATTGCTGAAGTAGGGGTTTCACCATGTCGCCTAAGAGGAAAAGAAACTCTTCTCTCCACAAGAAAAATGTAATAAAACAAGTCATCGCTAGAGGATAACCTCAGTCGCTAAAAAAACTATCATGACGTCTGAAAAGATATACAAGGACAAAGTTCCCATTAACTTTGAAAAGTTACAGAACGTTACGAAAGTAGTAAAATATGTTCCTCAGTATTCTCTATAGTTTTATGAGAACATTTTGAAATGGCCAACAACGGTAGTTAGAGATAATCTATGTAAAGTTATGTGCCACACGGCATTTTCCCCTTTTTTCTGTTTTAGTTCATACAGTTTAAATGACATTTAGGCAAAGTGATAAGACATTTTGTGGATTGCCTCTGTGGCCGGTTCCATTCTCGGCTGATGGTAGAATTTAGCGAGGATTATTCCCCATCCTTCCTAATGTCCAAAAGTATGAACGAGAGGGTGAATGTGTGTATAGATTCAATGTAATAGCCAAAAGTAAAACCAACTGAAAGGTAACACCACTGCGAGCGACTGAACATAATCGTTGAGTAATTATTCCAAAGGTAAATAGCCACCGGTATTTCCTTCGATGTTAAAGTCGCCATATAAATGGAAAATTAAAAAAATCTGATGTGTTACACTCACATGACTTTCTCTACTCTTGTACAAACTATTTTTACAAACTCTTATTCTCCATTTATTTCATATTAATCGAGATAAACATTTGAAGAAACGATCTTTTGACATGCAAAGAGAATTGCATTTTACACATAGCGACCAGTTCTAAAAATATTTGACTCGCTTAAGGCGTACTATGTTCCCCTTGTTTTGTATTTGCAACGGCAATATAGAAATACAGTAGCCTTTAAGCATAGACATATCTCTTAATAGCTGGTTGCTATGTGCAGCACCATTCCCTTTCCCACAGATTAATACTCTTTGTATATCCAAGACAAAAAAAATCCGATGTGTTACACTCACATGACTTTATCTACTCTTCTACAAACTATTTTTACAAATGCTTATTCTCCATCTACTTCATGTTAATCGAGATAAACATATGCAGACTCTATCTTATTGCTAATTTTCTTGTAGATGTAAGGGGAATATATATTTACAAGGGCAATATAGAAATACAGTAGCCTTTAAGCACATACATATATCTTAATAGCTGGTTGCTAGGTGCAGCACCATTCTCTTTGCCACAGATTCATACTCATTGCATATCCAAGACAAAAAAAAATATCTGATGTGTTACACTCACATGACTTTCTCTCCTCTTGTACAAACTATTTTTACAAACGCTTATTCTCCATATGTTTCATGTTAATCGAGATATCGGGATGTCAATCTTATTACTAATTATCTTGTAGATTCAAGGGGAATATGGTAGGTTTTAAACGATAGTCAAATATTTTAACGCTGGTTGCTATGTGGCGCATTCCATTCTCTTTGCATGTCCAGGACATAAAAAAAATGAATAACGAATTTGAGAAAAAGTATAAGTATTGGAACATTTAAGGGAATAACAAGGAATATCTCGAAAACCGTTTACTCAACAACAGAAATGTATATGATATAAATTGTGTGTTTTAACGCGATCTACATTTTTGTGTAGTAAAATTTTGTCTATCTCTTATGGTTTACCAGTTATGCAAAAGTCGTTCACAATGAAGAATACTTTTGGAGACATTCCCAGGAAATTCGAGATATACATTTCATTTCTCATGACAAAATCTTAAACTTATGATATTTTAATCAAAATCGTTAGAGCCATTATTGAGAAAATTCAAATTTTCGAAAAATATTCCATGTAAAGTGTAGTCTGGGGTGGGGGATTTTCTTGAAAACCTTCGTGTCGCATCTCTGGAAGATATTGAACCTAAATACCAAGTTTGGTGTTTATCCGACTGTTCGTTTCTGAGTTATGCTGTTCACAGACACACACACGGACAAGTTTCCAAAAATGCTTTTTTGGATTCAGGGGGTCTCAAAACATGTATTTCCGGTGAAATCTTGGTCTCGAATTTTTGGGTGGAATACAATACTTCCCCTACTTACTATACGTAGTAGAGAAAGTAAAAATGAATAACGAATTCCCATTTGAGAAAATAAGTATGGAAAATTTTAAGGGAATAACAAGTAATATCTCGAAAATGGTTCACTCAAGAACAACAAAAAATGTATATGACATAAATTGTGTATTTAAACGCTATCTACATTTTTTGTGTAGTAAAACTTCGTCTATCTCTTATGGTTTACCAGTTATGTAAAAGTCGTTCACAATGAAGAATACTTTTGGAGACATTCCCAGAAAATTCGAGATATACATTTCATTTGTCATGAAAATATCTTAAACACACGATATTTTAATCAAAATCGTTAGAGCCATTATTGAGAAAATTCAAATTTTCGAAAAATGTTGCACATAAAGGGTAATCTGGGGTGGGGGGATTTTCTTGAAAACCTTCGTGTCGCATCTCTGGAAGATACTGAACCTAAATACCAAGTTTGGTGTTTATCCGACTGTTCGTTTCTGAGTTATGCTGTTCACAGACACAGACAGACACACACACATACGCAGACACACACACGGACATGTTTCCAAAAATGCTTTTTTTGGATTCAGGGGGTCTCAAAACATATATTTCCGGTGAAATCTTGGTATCGAATTTTTGGTGGAATACAATACTTCCCCTACTTACTATACGTAGTAGAGAAAGTAAAAAACAGAAGACAGTTTGTAACTTATACTGTACTTTTCAAAGAACTTAGGTTTTAGAAATAAGTATGATCAAAGTAACCATATTAAATATAATTATCGATACAGATTGTGAACTTAGTCGTGAACGAGAAAAAGAAAGCATTAAGTCACTTTTGAAATAGAAAAGCTTGGAAGAACTGTGTTCAAATTGATAATTATAGTGACATTTCTTTATAGAAACATATGGGTACAATTTATATTTGCTTGATTTTCATGCATCCATATTGTTTTTACCTTTTCCTGAAAAGTTGCAAAAAGTGGCAATGGCTGTCGGCTCCAACCGATTCTTGTACCTGTAATTTTGTAAATTGTAAATTGAATGAACATAGATCTAATAAACTAGAATTTATTTGTAATATAAGCTATTTTGAGCGTACACGGTAAACATACATTTCCTCTCTAGCATGCTGAGGTACTTCTGTCGTCATTAAGTACGAGGGCCGAACGTCCGAGCCATTCTCGTTGGCTATTTGGATTGGTTTGGCCTTAGCAGGATAATTTTCCCGTTGAGGCATTATTTTTAACACTTAAATAATTTCAGTTCTAATTATATAATATGTAAATTCAATAACAGCCCGCCTTAAACCAATATGTGTATGTAACAATGTATAAAAAGTGTATATTACAGTCATTGTATATGTTTATATTATTGTATAATTTAATAATGTTATGTGAATGTATTACGTAATTTAATAATGTAAGAGCTGTAAGAATAATAGGTTAAATGTTGCTAACAATGAGGTAATGAGGTAACCTTGAGGCAATAATGAGTAAGATAGTTTAATAATGCTACTAGTCATTATTGGAGCAACAATAATGTAAATTTTGAGACAGTCTAATAACTAGCCAATCAACAACCAGAAAAAGCTTTAGTTAAATGAAGGTATTCTATTGGAGTAGGATTAGCCAATCAGAAACTCAAATACAGCAAAATTTATAAATACAGAAGTCGCTTGCTTGCAGACAGTGTTCGTAACCGGACGCGAGACACGTTCTCGAGAAATTTAATACGTATTCGTGTGAGACGAAAATAGTTTTACGTGTTAAAAAGTGCAAGTAATTAATAAAGGAATCTCACAGCTCTCTCTACATCAGTGGTGTTATTTAAATCGTGTCAAGAATTAATAAAAAGGAGTGAATTAAAAATTATCTGTGTAAGCTTACATTCTTCAGCCGCACCACGCCTTGCAAAGTAATCCATGTCTCTAACAAAATACTGACGCAGCCGAGGCAAACATAAATATATAATATTTAAAGAAGCAGTCAAATTACAAAGTTAATACTTTTTAAACATTTTTTTTGGGGGGGCGAAGGCTATCGGCAACTTTTTACCATACGTACGGTTGCAACTACTTCAAGTTCAGCTCCCCAACAGTCGAAATGTAATACACCTTCAAATTGGCTTTCCATACTTGAAGCAACAACCAACTTCAAATTGGTTCCCAAAGCGTGGGGCAAATAATAATGCAACAAAATAACTTCTTCACCGTTACCCTTGCGAGATTGGGTAAGTCTAGGCAACATATCCACAATGTCCTCCACTACTAGACTGGAGAGCCGGGTGACGATGTGCTAGAACTCAGTCGCCCCCTATCGAGGTTGTTCGATAGTCTTCGCCTTTGGGGTTGACGCGCGTAAATGGCGTATACTTCAGTCCCTGCACAAGCAGGGGGAGGACTGTTTAGCAAACCAATATTGGCTGAATGGAAAAACCTGCGGAGGAAGAACAACTAGGTTGGTACCTTCCCTAATTGAAGCTTCGGCAGACCTTTGCACTATTCTATGAGTAGCGCAAATAGGCTGCAAAAACAGCTAAAGAGTTGGGAGGTAAGGTTGGCTGCAACGAACGTGGGAAAACCTTCTTCCCAAGAATATCATGATAGATGCTGAGATAACGAGAAAACACGATCGCCCCAAAAACATTAGCAGCATACTCTGTTAGGTAGTCATAGACCAGGAATGGGCATTCTTGACCCCCGCGCGTCACCACGTGTCAAGCGACCTCCACCCCTCCCCTTCTCGTTTACTGTTTGCAACACACAGTGTACTAATCCAGTGGTGGAACACTGCTTAACGCAATTACAAGATGCATTCCACAAGAATTGGTAGGACATGTAGAGAAGAATGGGCTGTTTCATATTTTGTAGCATACAAGGAAACAGCAATGTACTGTACACACACACGTTGTCTTTTTTAAAGAGATCTACATTTTTTCTGTAGTAGGTTTTCGTCCATCGCTTAACAAGATTATACAAAATTCCTTTCGAATGAAGAGGACTTTACAGGCTGTTCCTAGAAAATTCGAGATGCACATTTTACTTGGCATCTAAATATCTTTAGGTAATATATGGTATTTTATTCAAAATCGTTAGAACAATGCTAGAAAATAAAACATTTCGAAAAAAATTTCCATATAAAGAGAAGTTTGGGATGGTGTGTTTTCTTAAAAATCTTCATGTCGCATCTTTGGAAGGTACTGAACTTAAATACCAAGTTAAGTAATTATCTGAGATTGCGTTTTTGAGTTATGCTGTTCACAGACACACAATAATTTTTATAAAATGCTTTAGTTATTTATTTATTCAGAGGGTCTCAAAACTTGTATTTCCTGTTAAATCTGGTATCGAATTTTTGGGTGGAATGCAATATCTGCTAGGTACGTGATAGAGAAAGTAAAAAGTATGGGGTAGTACCCCTGGCTCAGTGAACAACTTCAATTGAAGCAAAATATTTATTTACTGTAAAAATTAAGTAGTGAGTATTGTTCGTTCATTTTCCCTGCAAGTTTATAAGCGGTATTATATTTATTTCTTCAATTTGATTAGGAGAACGAGATGGTTCGTTTCAAACCCTTATTTTTTGAATAAAGCACTTGATTTTGCTTTTCCATTTGATGCATAACTTGCATTTTAATAAATAAGCATATCTAGCTATTCAAAATTAAGAATCACATTACGCCACTTCCCGGACAGAGGGCTAGCTACATTACGTCGCAGTATCCCTGCCTCCTGGATGTGACACGCGCTCGTCCATACCTGTCCTAGACCTAAGACTGACTTTTTTTTTTACTTTATCAATTACTTACAGTAATACATACTTACAGTAAGTAGAGGAAGTATTGTACTCCACCCAAAAATTCGATGTCGAGATTTCACCGAAATACGAGGACAGTCCCGGAAGTACCCGACCTGACGTATATATAGTGGTTGTTATTTCAAACAAATGACTATGGTAGTAAGTACCAACCTTATAAAGATTAAGTTTGAAGTTTCACGATGCTACGTTGTTTATCAATTGCTTGGCAGCCATCAATAGTGAACTCTCTCAGCGAATTTGTAAACATGGATAAAACTGGCCATCGTTATGTGATACAGTACTTTCATTTGAAAGGTCTTAGTCCAACTAATATTAAAGCTGAGCTAGATTCTACTCTGGGGGAGTCTGCTCCTTCGTTTACAACAGTAAAGTATTGGGTGGCAGAGTTTAAGCGAGGCCGTACGAGCTGCCAAGACGAACATCGCAGTAATCGACCAAATGTGGTAACCACCCCAGAAATTGTGAAGAAAAACCGCAAAATGGTATTGGATGACCGTCGACTGAAAGTGCGCGAGCTAGCAGACATCGTAGGCATTTTCAAAAAGTGCTGTATATCGCATACTGACTGAAAATTTGGACACGATAAAGCTATGCACAAGACGGGTGCCGCGTTTCCTCACAATGGAACAAAACCAGCGTCGTGAGGATGTTTCAGTCGAGTGTTTGGCGATGTTTCACTGCAATAAAGCCGAGTTTTTGCTTCGATTCATAACCATGGATGAAGCATGGGTCCATACTTCACACCTGAGACGAAGGAACAGTCAAAACAGTGGATTGAAATGGGAGAATCAGCTCCAAAGAAGGTGAAGACAGTTCCATTAACAGGCAAGGTCATGGCGTCAGATTTTTTTGGGATGCGCGTGGGATAATTTTCATTGATTATCTTCAACAAGGAAAATCAATCCATGGTGAGTATTATATAAACTTATTGCAACGTTATAATGATGAAATCAAGCTAAAACGGCCGCATTTAGCGAAAAAGAAAGTTTTATTTCAAGACAATGCACCAGTTCACACATCCATTATCGCCGTGGCCAAAATCAATGAGTTAAGTTCAAATTGCTTCCTCGTGCAACCTATTCGTCAGACTTAGCCCCCTCTGATTATTTTCTATTTCCAAATTTCAAGAAATGGCTTGGTGGTAAAAGATTTGCCAACAATGAAGAGGTGGAGTTTGCAGTTGATGGCTATTTTGCAGAACTCGACGGTTCTCACTATAAACAGGGTATCGAAGCTATTGAACATCGCTGGAAAAAGTGTATCGAGCTGAAAGGAGACTCTGTACGGAAATACGGATGTCTTTTTTCCTAAATTTTTGTTTTCTTTGTTAGGCCGGGTACTTCTGGGACAGCCTTCGTGTATGCTTTAAGCCCCTGCACCCTTAAAAAAGTATTTTAAAAAGGTCTATATATATATATATATTTTGGACTGTGAACAGCATAATTCGAACGAAAACTAGGGAAAAAATTGAGTTAACTATCTTTCAATGGTGTGACACAGGTCCCCTCATTCCAAATTTCCGTTTACATGGAATACTTTTCTAAGTTTTCTATTTTCTTAAAAAGGGTTTAAGGATTTTTTACAATATTTTACAGTATTTAAGATATTTACATGCTACATAAAATCTATAGATTCAATTTTCTGGGAATAGCCTGTGAAATCCTCTTCATTTGGAAGGAATTTTGTGTTAAAACGCGCTGCACAAAAATACAAATGTATTTAAAGCACCTAATTTATTTTAAATATTCCTTTTCGTGGCATCAATCCTTATCGAGATATCTGCTTTTATTAGTTTGAATTTGTTCAATACTTATCATTCTTTTAACCGCTGTCGCATTTCTTTCTGGCCGTGTTATTGAAAGAGAATGGAATTGCAAGGCTAGCATATAGCAAGCTGCTTTTAAATTTATAAGTATCGATTTGGTTTAATCTGTTACGCTTGTCTAAAACCAAATCTGTAATGAAGATACTTCTTTAAAGGGTTATCTCGAGTAACGTAAGGCAGGTGCAAAAATAAGGTTTCGTAAGAATATTTTGTAGAAACTGTGTAAAAGACATTCTGATGTGTTACACTCACATGACTTTCTCTACTCTTGTACAAACTATTTTTACAAACGCTTATTCTCCATATTATTCATGTTAATCGAGATGTTAATCTTATTGCTAATTTTCTTGTAGATGCAAGGGGAATTGGTAGGCTTTAAGCGATAGCCCCTCAGAGGCTCACCTTATGTGAGTACGGGTTTTTGGCGCACCCGGGGGTTCCCGAGCCAATCATCGCCACATTCATCCCCTCACCCCCATCCGGTCGAGGTGGGTTCTTCAAGTGACCGGTGGACACAAGGTAGGCTCTCGTGCGTTCGTTACATTCCATTCATACCGCACCTCACTATCGTTTCTTTCTTCCCTTATCACTTTCCGGCCATTTCGCACCACGACATTCGCATATCTCTCTTTTTCTTCCCCGCCGGCCTACCTTGCGTGCGAAACGCCCACGCAGTTTTAGTTTCTTTTATCTTTTTATTTAAATCCTCCGTGGACACAGCCTGACGGATACCCGCGCACCGCGTGCGCAGCTGGGTGAGTGGGTAATGGCGTCATCCCCACCACCCGGGGTCGTCATGTAGGGTATGTGTTCGTATCCGCTGTTCAACTGCAGTCCCGCGGGGGGGCCATTGCATGAGCTGCTGACTTCTGACGGCGATTGGGTCCCTCTGTCTATGTTCTGGGAGGTGTGACCCTGGGGTGAGTCTGGTATAGATAGGCCACTCACCCAAGCCGGGGTAACGCCCGAGAAGTCAGAGCCCGAGGTCGGAGACGGTTGCAATGGTGGAGGATTTATTTCGCTATGGAGCACCCTTCCTCCATTAATACTAACAAGCGCCGAAAAGTTTATGTAACAGAAGTGACACCACCGACAACTGGTTGTTACTTGGTCATTTCACGAACCGAAGAAGGACAAAGCTTTGAGAAGGTGAACCCTTTCATCATTCAAAAGGGCATTGATGCAATTGCTGGTGCGGTTCAGTCCTGCACTCGTCTACGGAATGGTTCCTTATTAGCCCAAACGAAATCCGATCAGCAAAGTAAGACCTTGTTGCGCGCTACGCTTCATCACGGCTATCCCATCCGTGTGGAGAAGCACCGCACATTGAATTCCTGTCGAGGCGTCATTACCACCCATAGCCTCGATGGTATATCGGACGAGGACCTGGTAGAATATCTTGCAGACCAGAAGGTGACAGCGGTCCATCGAGTGCAGGCCAAACGCGACGGCGTATTGGTACCCACTCGTACCCTGTTTATTACATTTGATGGCGTCGATCTGCCCACGAGCATTTCCGCAGGGTACGAAAGGATTTCTGTGAGGCCTTATATTCCTAGACCTCTGCGTTGTTTTAAATGCCAACGTTTTGGGCATACGCAAGTCTCATGTAAGAGTACCGTTAACATCTGTGCTACATGTAGCCAGCCCTCACACGAAGGTACCTGTTCAACAGCCCCCGTCTGCGTTAATTGCAAAGGGTCTCATTCTGCTTCGTTTCCCGACTGTCCGCGGTACTTGGACGAGAAGGCGATCCAGGAGATCCGGGTAAAGGAAAAACTCTCCTTCGCTGAAGCCCGGAGGCGTTACCATGCGCGCCAACCTTCACTCCTGCGATCTGGCACCTTTAGTTATGTTGTTGCCTCGCCAGTACCACGAGTAGATGCCGAAACTCAGACCTGGACTATGACTGGATTAACCGCCACTACCATCCGGCCGTCCATTAAGGCTACAGTTACCAAGCCGTATAAACCTGGTCCCAAGTCCATGAAGTCGCAAGCCGTTGAAAAGAAACCCAAGCAGAAACTTCGCAGGGAAGATTTTTTAAAAAACCCTCCGCGTGCGCGCGGTAACAAAAGTTCACCTTCTCCTCCTCGAAGGACGCTGTCCCAGGAAGGTCCTGGGACAAGCCGCGCTCAGCGGCACCCCTCACCCATCGCCACCCAGAACCGATTCACGGCGCTTGAATCGGTTTCTGGCACCGAGCGCGTGGGCCCTCCCTCCGAGGAAGCTATGGAGTCTGACCAACTCCATACAAAAAGCCCGAGCCCAAAGGTTAAACAAAAGGTAATCTTAAGCCGCCCTTCTAAATAGACAGTTTATCCCCTTTTTCTTAATGGCTATCCTGACCTGGAATATACGTGGTGTACGATCGCATAGGGCGGAACTGCAACTCTTATTGCGTTCCCATTCGCCTATGGTCGTATGTTTGCAGGAGACTAAGCTTCGCCCTCACGATCCTTTTGATCTCCGAGGATATACTCCGGTTCGCTACGACCTTGAACCGGAGGAGGGTACTCCTGCTCATGGTGGTGTCATGATTTTGGTGCGTAATGACGTTCATTTTCAAACTATCACACTTACGTCCGACTTGCAAGCTATTGCCATTAGACTGCAGTTACCCGGTTTTTTCTTTTCTGTTTGTTCTGTGTATACACCTCCATTGTCTCCCCTCGCTCCCGCGGACATTCGAGCTCTCCTGTCCGCTCTCCCAACACCATTTCTTCTGTTGGGAGATTTTAATGCCCATCACCCACTATGGGGTTCGCCAAGGGCTTGTGCGAGGGGAACTCTTCTTTCCGACATTTTTATCAGTTCAATCTTTCCATCCTCAATACAGGTGCACCTACTTTTATTTCTGATTCTTCTGGTACATTTTCTCACCTGGACCTTGCCATTTGCTCACTCCAGCTTGCACGTCGTCTTCAGTGGAACGTCGTCGCTGACACCTACTCCAGCGACCATTACCCCTGCATCGTTTCTCTTCTGTCGCACCACGTACAGCATTCCAGAGTACCTACCTGGATATTCGCAAAAGCCGACTGGAGCTTGTATTCCAGCCTCGTGCATTTTGACGACCAGCCCTTCTCCGACATTAACCAACTAGTGCAGCACCTTACGTCTATTATTTTCTCTGCCGCCAAACGCGCAATACCCCGTTCATCCTCCCAACCTCGGCGGCCACCTGTTCCGTGGTGGAATGAGGATTGTCGGGACGCCGTTCGTGCCCGTAGGACTGCACTTAGGGTGTTTCGGCGACACCCTACACTTGATAATTTGGTGACTTTTAAACAATCGCGCGCCAGGGCTCGTCGCATTATTCAGGATAGCAAGAAGGCATCTTGGGCTCGTTTTGTCGAGTCTTTTAATCGTTTTACGCCTTCATCCGTTGTTTGGGATAAACTTCGTCGCTTCTCAGGTAAAGTGTCACATTGTACTGTTTCTGGCCTTCAGGTTTCTAATGCCACCATAGTGGATCCGGCTGCCATCGCTAACACACTGGGTGCTGCCTTTGAGGCGGTTTCCAGTTCAGACCATTATTCCGCCGGCTTTCGCTCTATTAAAGACCGGCTGGATTCCGCATCATATACTTTTCGGTCTGCTAATGATGAATGCTATAACGAACTATTCACAATGAGGGAGCTGGAGCACGCTCTTCATTGCTCTCGGCACTCCGCTCCTGGGCCGGACGGCATTCATGTCCTGATGTTAAAGAACCTTTCAGCCGACAGTAAACTCTTTCTCTTACAGGTCTATAACCGTATTTGGCAAAACGGCATTTTTCCTTCCGTTTGGCGCGAAGCCACCATTGTCCCTATACTTAAGCCTGGGAAGGATCGCCAACTACCTTCCAGCTACCGCCCTATCTCCCTCACCAGTTGCATTTGCAAGGTGATGGAGCGCATGATCAACGGGCGGTTGACATGGTGGTTTGAGTCTCAGAAACTTCTAGCGAACGCTCAGTGCGGGTTTCGTCGCTATCGCTCTACCGTCGACCATCTGGTGTCCTTGTCGACGCATATTATGAATGGATTTCTGAGAAAGTGTCAAACCGTGGCTGTATTTTTTGACCTGGAGAAAGCTTATGACACTTGTTGGAGGGGCGGCATTTTACGTACACTTCACGATTGGAATATCCGCGGTCGTCTTCCCATACTTCTTCGGGAGTTTATGACGGACCGCGTCTTTCGTGTACGTGTGGGCTCGGTTTTATCTCGTCGTTTTATTCAAGAGAACGGAGTACCGCAGGGCTCTGTACTCAGTGTCACACTTTTTGCGATTGCTATCAACCCCATTGTTGATTGTATTCCACCTGGCATTTCATCGTCCCTTTTTGTTGACGATTTCGCTATTTATTGCAGTTCACGGCGGACCTGTCTACTCGAACGCCGTCTCCAGAGCTGTATCGACCGTCTCTACGCCTGGAGTAACGCCAACGGCTTTAATTTCTCCGCCGAGAAATCCGTCTGCATCAACTTTTGGCGCCGGAAGTATTTCCCTCCGCCCTCTCTCCATCTTGGGCCAGGGATACTTCCGTTTGCAGACGAGGCGAAATTTTTGGGGTTGATTTTTGACAGGAAGTTGTGTTGGACCTCGCACGTGTCCTTTTTAAAAGCAAAGTGTGACCGTTCTCTTAATATTTTACGTGTTTTAAGTGGCACATCCTGGGGAGCTGATCGGACCGTCCTTCTTCGCCTTTATCGCTCTTTGGTCCGATCCAAGCTTGATTACGGGTGTATTGTTTATTCGTCGGCACGTCCAACTGTGTTACGTCGATTGAATGCCATTCACCATCGTGGCATAAGAGTCGCTACAGGGGCCTTTCCAACCAGCCCTGTTTTTAGCCTGTATGCTGAAGCTGCAGAGCCTCCGCTGTCCTTCCGGCGTGAGATGCTCTTGTGCAGCTATGCTTGTCGACTCTCAAGCTTGCCTGACCACCCGTCCTTCGAGTTATTTTTCGAGGAGTCACTTGATCGTCACTATTTTATTAGCTCCTCTGCTTTGCTCCCACCAGGGGTTCGCTTTCGACAGCTCCTTCGGCATTTAGACGTTCCGCCTGCGCCGGCCCTTCCACGGGGGGAAACGCGTTTTCCTCCATGGTCTCGCGCTGAGGCCCAATGTCACCTTGGGCTAACGTCGATGCCGAAGACTGAGACCCCTGCTTCAGTCTTTAGATCGGCTTTTTTAGAAGTACGGGCTCAATTCGGAGACTTCCATTTTATCTTTACCGATGGATCTAAGACTGAAGCTGGAGTTGGATGTGCCTTTGCTTCTGGTCACTGTAGTTTTAAGTTTCGTTTACCTGGACAATGTTCAATTTTTACCGCCGAACTTTTTAGCATTTATCAATCTGTTTTATACATTCAGCGGCACGCCTTACGGCACTGTTTTATTTGTACGGACTCTCTGAGTGCCCTTCAGACTATTACTGCGCTGTACCATTACCACCCGCTTGTACAGCGCATACATGACCTGCTCCACTCGCTTGGTGTCTCTGGCATCAGCGTGTCCTTCATGTGGATTCCAGGTCATGTGGGCATCTCAGGTAATGAGTCTGCCGACGCCGCTGCGAAATCGGCGATTTTATTACCCAGATTTTTTACCTCTGTTGTTCCCTCGTCAGATTCGTGTGCTATTTTACGTCGCCGCATTCTCTCGCGCTGGCGCGATGAGTGGACGGCCCTCCGGGGGAACAAGTTGCGGGAGGTTAAGCCTCTCCCGTTAATCTGGGGTACCTCTTCTCGTTCTTCACGTCGGGAAGAGGTACGTTTAGCCCGTTTACGAATTGGACATTGTCGTTTTAGTCATAGTTATCTGCTCAGTGGTGATCCCGCTCCGCTGTGTCAGCAGTGTGACGTGCCCTTAACGGTGCGTCACATTTTAACTGAGTGTCAAGTTTTAGCTCCACTGCGCGTTCGCCTGGGTCTGCCTGTTGGCATAGCCAACGTTTTGGCAGACGACGCGCATGCTGTAGAATGTCTTTTACGTTTTATAAGTGACATTGGTTTTAATCGTCGCATTTGATGCGCTGAGCGTCTTTTAGCTTTGTTATTTTATTCTGTATGTTTTAATAGGGACTTACTCCCCAGTGACATATGGCGCTCATGTCCCTCGCATTCTACAGTCCTTGACACGTTTTAATCTTTTATTGGATGTGCTTGTAGTGTGTTGGTTTTTGAGACATATTTATTGTTATTGTTACTATTGTTATTGTTATTATTGTTATTGTTTTTATTGTTATTCTATTGTTATTTTTAACTTTTTTGACATCGCGGGTTTGTGTCCCGTTTTTTAATTATGCGGTTTTTTACCTGTCTTTTATTTTTTGACTTTATATTTTATACCTTGTAAGGGCGCTGATGACCTCAGCAGTTTAGCGCCCTTAAGCCGCATATCATCATCATCATTTAAGCGATAGTCAAATATTTTAAGAGCTGGTTGCTATGTCGAGCATTCTATTCTCTTGTCCTTACCAGGACAAAAAAAATCCCATTTGAGAAAAATTATAAGTATTGGAAAATTTAAGGGAATAATAAGCAATATCTGGAAAATGGTTCACTCAACAAAAAAATTTGACATAAATTGTGTATTTTAACGCGATCTACATTTTTTGTGTAGTAACATTTTGTCTATCTCTTATGGTTTACCAGTTATGCAACAGTCGTTCAGAATGAAGAATACTTTTGGAGACATTCCCAGAAAATGCGAGATATACAATTCATTTACCATAAAAATGTCTGAAACTTATGGTATTTTATTCAAAATCGTTAGCAATTTTTGAGAAAATTAAAATTTTCTGGAACATACTGAACCTAAATACCAAGTTTGGTGTTTATCCAACTGTTCGTTTCTGAGTTTGTCTGTTCAAAGACAGACAAACACACACACGGACATGTTTCCAAAAATGCTTTATATGCATTCAGTGCACCTCAAAACATGTATTTCCTGTGAGATCTCGGTATCGAATTTTTGGGTGGAATGTAATACTTCCCCTACTTACTATACATAGTGGAGAAAGTAATATACGTCAGTAGGTAGAGAAAGTTATGTGAATGTCACAAATCAGCTTTTTTAAATGTAGGAATCCGTATAAGTATATAAAACCTTAGCCATTTTATATATCAGTATAAAGAATGGAAGTTTTACTTAAAACTGAAAATAATTTAAGGGAATAGATCCGTTTTCAACGGCATGAAGGCCCCCCACGCAGTATTCAGATTCCTTAGTGAAGCTGTCCTAACTTTCTGATATTGCTACGTACACATTCTTCACGCGGCAGCACATTTTAAACCTGATGAATTGCTCTGTAGCATCTGATGGGGGAGGGTGGTCGTCATTAGCAGCGGGAATATTACTTTTCTCTTTTAGCTTCATTCGGCCGTGATGCTTCATCATTTCAAGTTGCGTTATTATTGGGCTGACTGCGAGAATCCTAACCTGTCCTCGGAGGAGCGCTAGATGAGAAAAGTTTGTTGATAATGTCCTGCCTGACAACAGAGGCATTCATAGCCGAAAAACTGCGCACTTTGTGCACTGGAGCCACTTTAAATTGTGTGTAGCGACGTATACCTCCCAGAAACAAACGAATAGAGACAAAACCTATAAGAATTCAAAACAATAACAACGAATGTCTCGGAAATGACTGACGAAAATAAGAATTCAAAACAATAACAACGAATATCTCGGAAATGACTGACGAAAATAAGAATTCAAAACAATAACAACGAATATCTCGGAAATGACTGACGAAAATAAGAATTCAAAACAATAACAACGAATATCTCGGAAATGACTGACGAAAATAAGAATTCAAAACAATAACAACGAATATCTCGGAAATGACTGACGAAAATAAGAATTCAAAACAATAACAACGAATATCTCGGAAGTGACTGACGAAAAAAAATTATTTAGTACATATTGTATGTTTTAACGATCCACAATTTTGCGTTTTGTAAGTTTTTGACTAACACTTACGGTTTTCCAGAAGTACGTAACATTCATTCAGAATGAAGAAAAATACATAGACCATTCGTAGAAAGTTTAAGGTATGCGTTCTATTAGTCATAAAGTGGTGGTGTTTTAATTAAAATGGTTAGAGATATTTTTGAAAAAATTAAAAAGTATAGAAATATTTTCCAAGTAAACGGAGTTTGAAGTGGTGGGATTTTTTTTGAAAGACTTCGTGTCGCATTCTTGGAAGATAATGAACCGAAATACCAAATTTTATACTTAACCCACGTTTAGTTTTTGGGTTACCTTGCTCTCTCTCTCTCTCTCTCAAACATACACGCACACATGGGTATTCAAGGTCGTTAAGGCACGCCCTCGTGAACGGGAGGTCAGCGGTTGAAGTCCCAACAGACCAACCTTCCTGCCTGGGTTTTCTAAGTTTTCCTCAGTCTTCATAATTGGCAAATGCTGGAAGAGGTAACCTAAACTTAGGGGAACATCTTTCCTGCCTGAGGTTTCTCCAAATTTTCCTGTGTTCATAACTGGCAAATGTTGGAGAGGTATCCTAAACATAGGGGACCATCCTTCCTGCCTGAGGTTTTCATCAGTCTTCATAACTGGCAAATGCTGGAGAGGTATCCTAAACTTAGGGGACCATCTTTCCTGCCTGAGGTTTTCATCAGTCTTCAGAACTGGCAAATGCTGGAGAGGTATCCTAAACTTAGGGAACCATCCTTCCTGCCTGAGGTTTTCATCAGTCTTCAGAACTGGCAAATGTTGGAAAGGTATCCTAAACTTAGGGGACCATCCTTCCTGGCAGAGGTTTTCCTCAGTCTTCATAACTGGCAAATGCTGGAGAGGCACCCTAAACTTAGGGGACCATCCTTCCTGCCTGAGGTTTTCTTCAAGTCTTCATAACTGGCAAATGCTGGAGAGGTATCCTAAACTTAGTGGACCATCCTTCCTGCCTGAGGTTTTCCTCAAGTGTTCATAACTGGCAAATGCTGGAGAGGTATCCTAAACTTAGTGGACCATCCTTCCTGCCTGAGGTTTTCTTCAAGTCTTCATAACTGGCAAATACTGGAGAGGTATCCTAAACGTAGTGGACCATCCTTCCTGCCTGAGGTTTTCCTCAAGCCTTCATAACTGGCAAATGCTGGAGAGGTATCCTAAACTTAGTGGATCATCCTTCCTGCCTGAGGTTTTCCTCAAGTCTTCATAACTGGCAAATGCTGGAGGGGTATCCTAAACTTAGTGGACCATCCTTCCTGCCTGAGGTTTTTCCAAATTTTCATCTGTGTTCATAACTGGCAAATGCTGGAGAGGCACCCTAAACTTGGGGAACCATCCTTCGTGCCTGAGGGTTTTCCAAGTTTTCCTCAGTTTTCATAACTGGCAAATGATGGAGAGGTACCCTAAACTTGGGGGACCATCCATCCTGCCTGAGGTTTTCCCAAGGCAAATGCTGGAGAGGCACTCTAAGCTTAGGCCTGGAACGTTTCCTTCCTACATTTTCTGTCTCAATTATTTCATTTCATGTATTATCAGTGTCCACCGCCGGTGGTGCCGTATGCCGAAAGAACGGCCGTTAAATAATACGCACGCATACATGGAATTTTTCTAAAACTTCTTTTTTGGCTTCGGGGTCCGTCAAAACATTTCTGGTGAAATGTCGATATCAAATGCAAAACAGTACTTCCTCTACTTACCACAGGTAAGTGTCGTCGGTTTTAACGCTCCACATATGTCCTGTGACCTTCAAGGATACCTCATTCCACCAAGAGATGACTGGATCCATTTCTAAGGTGGAGCCACCCAACCGGCGGAATCCGTTGCTTCCGATGGTAGAATGGCAGTGGAATGAGAGGACCTACAATTTTTAGTGTGAACTCCAAACCACTTTGGGCCTCGAGGATACTTCACATGAGGAAGTCAGAGGCGAAGGCGTGGATAGGGCCAACTTAAAATTGCCACCCCAGGGCCGGAAATCGAGAAGCAAACCCCGGACCCTCAGCACGAGAGCCGGAAACGAAACCACTGCGCTACCGGCGCCTCCTAAAGGCAAGTGTTCAAGGTAGTAAACATCGAGAGAATACGGAAAATGACCAGTACTAAAAGCAACATCCCCTCCAATTTGATTGTAGCTATCCTGACTTCAATAAACATTTACCCTACTTAAGCGAATCTAGTGCGCACCTTTTTTGACCAAATGTAGTACTCAAAACCGGGGTGTGCATTAGATTCGAGTGCAAATCCGTTTCGTAGAACGCCAGTAACTTCGTTCAATTTTTACTTTCTCTACTACGTATAATAAGTAGGGGAAGTATTGCATTCCACCCAAAAATTCGATACCGGGATTTCACCGGAAATACATGTTTTGAGACCACCTGAATCCAAAAAAATCTGATGTGTTACACTCACATGACTTTCTCTACTCTTGTACAATCTATTTTTACAAACGCCTATTCTCCATATGCTTCATATTAATCGAGATATCGAGATGTCAATCTTATTTGTAATTTTCTTGTAGATGCAAGGGGAATATGGTAGCTTTTAAGCGATAGTCAAATATTTTATCGCTGGTTGCTATGTGGCGCATTCCATTCTCTTTGCATGTCCAGGACATAAAAAAATGAATAACGAATTTGAGAAAAAGTATAAGTATTGGAAAATTTAAGGAAATAATAATATCCGACTGTTAGATTTTGAGTTATGCTGTTCACAGACACACACACACACACAGACACACACACACAGACACACACACGGACATGTTTCCAAAAATGCTTTTTTTGGATTCAGGAGGTCTCAAAACATGTATTTCCGGTGAAATCTCGGTATCGAATTTTTGGGTGGAATGCAATACTTCCCCTACTTACTATACGTAGTAGAGAAAGTAAAAAGCATTTTTGGAAACATGTCCGTGTGTGTGTCTGTGAACAGCATAACTCAGAAACGAACAGTCGGATAAACACCAAACTTGGTATTTAGGTTCAGTATGTTCCAGAGATGCGACACGAAAGTTTTGAAGAAAATCCTCCCACCCAGATTACCCTTTACATGGAACATTTTTCGAAAATTTTAATTTTCTCAAAAATGGCTCTAACGATTTTGATTAAAATATCATATGTTTAAGATATTTTCATGACAAATGAAATGTATATCTCGAATTTTCTGGGAATGTCTCCAAAAGTATTCTTCATTGTGAACGACTTTTGCATAACTGGTAAACCATAAGAGAGAGACAAAATTTTACTACACAAAAAATGTAGATGGCGTTAAAATACACAATTTATGTCATATACTTTTTTTTGAGGTAATCACTTTCGAGATATTGCTTGTTATTCCCTTAATTTTCCAATACATTTTCTCAAATGGGAATTCGTTATTCATTTTTTTTGTCCTGGTAATGCAAAGAGAATGGAATACTCTACATAGCAACCAGCTCTTAAAATATTTGACTATCGTTTAAAGCCTACCAATTCCCCTTGCATCTACAAGAAAATTAGCAATAAGTTTAACATCTCGATATCTCGATTATAATGAAGCATATGAAGAATAAGCGTTTGTAAAAATGGTTTGTACAAGAGCAGAGAAAGTCATGTGAGTGTAACACATAAGATTTTTTGTTTATTACGTCACAATGGATTGCTGGAGTTAACATGCACCCGAAAACTCGCGACAAGCTAGCCGTTCATTTATCATTGTGCTATTATTGACTTACGATATGGAGGACAAGGGCAAAAACGTCTTATGATGCTTCTTTAAAGCGTAAAGTAATACTTTATGCTGAAAAAAGGGTAATAGAAAGGCAGGAAGGAAGTTCAATGTATCAGAAAGCAATGTTCGCTTGTGGCGAAAACAGAAATTGCCATTGTTTGTGATGCAGTAATTTGTATCACAAATTATTTAAATGTAAAGAGTGATTATAGTATGAATATGCATTATTATGTGACATTGATTTGAGATGTTTGTTGATTGTAATTATTGTTGGGAAGTAAGTTTATACTGCCTTACTGAAACTGATAATAATAGCGTGCAATAATGCAGCGAGGGGGTGAGCTGTTTATCATTATTGGAAACGAGGAAGTTACGTAATGTTGGCGCGTTTTATTAGCCAATTGCAGCTCAGTTATAATCTTTAGGCATATCGGGGTGTATGAGTATAAAAGGGCTAGGTTAGAGATACAGCCCGTCAGTTCGTCGAAAATATTTGTATGATACACGTCGCCTTCAGTCCAGCAGAAATATTACATGTCGGCTATCGATTCGCAAATTACGCGTATAAGAGATATGAAAAATCTCAAGTATGGTAAAGTTAATTATACAAAAGGTTGAAGTACGTGAATTAAAAGTGATCAGTAAGAAGTTGTTATAACAGTTTCAGTTTGGCGAGTGTCTAGATCAATGTGTAAATGTGATAGTAAAAGTGTTCGACAATAAAAGTATAAAAGAAATTCTTTCATCAGTGTTATCTTTGGATAAAAGATTCCTTTCCGTTTACACAACCTGTATAAAGAGAAGTGCTCGACCCAAAAGGATAATAGCTAGCCGGAGGACAGTAAACCAAAATTAAATAAAATAACAGTAGCATTCTTTCAAACAAACACTAATACTACCGCAAATTGCTAACACCAGATGGAGCTACAAACCTAACAAAGAATCACCACAAAATGGCTTCACCACGTGAAGTAAACACACATACACAAATAACATTATAAATTTACCATCGCAAATTGGCTCCCAAACGTGGGGCTCAACAAAATAAATAAAACTTAACAAGTATACAACTTCAAATTGGCTACCACAACGTGGGGCTACAATAATGTTATATAAATATAAATAACAAATCAACCACCGCATTTGCTACTAAAGCTAGTAGGAAGAAATTTGCGGATCCTCGCAAAGGAAGAAGTGGAAGATTTTGTATTGGAATTTGTGCGTGAAAGAATGGGCAACCTGTGACTAGTGACACTATACGAAAGAAAGCTAAAGAGGAGCCTGAAGTTCTTGGTATTCCGAAACAAGAGTTTAAGGCTAGCCGTGGACCGTTTCATGCAGCAGATGGGTTTATCTCTTAAGACACCGTACAACAATGTGCCAGAAGCTTCCTGCAGATTTTGAGGACAAACTACAAACGTTTCAGCGGTATGTCATTGCACTTCAGAAGAAAAAATCTGTGTTACACTTACATGACCTTCTCTACTCTTGTAGAAACCATTTTTACAAACGCTTATTCTCCATATGCTTCATTAATCGAGATATCGAGATGTTAATCTTATTGCTAATTTTCTTGTAGATGCAGGGGGAATTGCTAAGCTTTAAGCGATAGTCAAATATTTTAAGAGCTGGTTGCTATGTGGAGTATTTCATTCTCTTAGTATTACCAGGACAAAAAAATGAATAACGAATTTGAGAAAAAGTATAAATATTGGAAAATTTAAGGGAATAACAAGCAATATCCTGAAAACGGTTCAGTCAACAAAAGAAATGTATATGACATAAATTGTGTATTTTAACGCGATCTACATTTTTTGTTTAGTAAAATTTGTATATCTTATGGTTTACCAGTAATGCAAAAGTCGTTCACAATGAAGAATACTTTTGGAGACATTCCCAGAAAATTCGAGATATACATTTCATTTCTCATGACAATATCTTAAACATATGATATTTTAATCAAAATCGTTAGAGCCATTTTTGAGAAAATTAAAATTTTTTAAAAATGTTCCATGTAAACGGTAGTCTGGGGTGGGGGATTTTCTTGAAAACCTTCGTGTCGCATCTCTGGAAGATACTGAACCTAAATACCAAGTTTGGTGTTTATCCGACTGTTCGTTTCTGAGTTATGCTGTTCACAGACACACACACAAACACACACACACACGGACATGTTTCCAAAAATGCTTTTTTTGGATTCAGGGGGTCTCAAAACATGTTTTTCCGGTGAAATCTCGGTATCGAATTTTTGGGTGGAATGCAATACTTCCCCTACTAACTATACGTAGTAGAGAAAGTAAAAATGAATAACGAATTTGAGAAAAAGTATAAGTATTGGAAAATTTAAGGGAATAACAAGCAATATCTTGAAAATTGTTCACCCAACCAAAAAAATGTATATGACATAAATTGTTTATTTTAATACGATCTACACTTTTTGTGTAGTAAAATGTTGTCTATGTCTTATGGTTTACTAGTTATGCAAAAGTCGTTCACAATGAAGAATACTTTTGGAGACATTGCCAGAAAATTCGAGAGATACATTTCATTTGCCATGAGAATATCTTAAACATATGATATTTTAATCAAAATCGTTAGAGCCATTTTTGAGAAAATTAAAATTTTCGAAAAATGTTTCATGTAAAGTGTAATCTGGGGTGGGGGGATTTTCTTGAAAAGCTTAGTGTCACATCTCTGGAAGATACTGAACCTAAATACCAAGTTTGGTGTTTATCCGACTGTTCGTTTCACACACACGGACATGTTTCCAAAAATGCTTTTTTTGGATTCAGGGTGTCTTAAAACATGTATTTCCGGTGAAATCTCGGTATCGAATTTTTGGGTGGAATACAATACTTCCCCTACTTACTATACGTAGTAGAGAAAGTAAAAAATCCCATGGGGCAAATAGGCAACGCTGATGAGACGCCAATTTGGTTTGATATGCCGTGGAACTACACTATTACTGAGAAGGGAACAAAGGAAGTTATCAGGTTGCGAAAAATAGCGCGTAACACTTATTTTGTTCTATAACAGGGTCTCACTTAGCAATCGGGCACTTTCAATTCTATAATCTGATGGTTTATATATACGAGAAATCCATTGTTGTATTAAATAAATTTAAATTAAGTATCTATTACCTATTTTCTATCATTGATGCGCTTTACATTCGATACAAACCTTTTTTTCCCCATAATTTTAAGTTTCAAACATGGAGTGCGTAAATGCGGTATATCAATTAGGCGTATTGTAGCAATCGAATCTGAAGTAAAGCGTTGAGGCAAACACCATTAATGCTGTAGAAAAGAAGCAGCAGCAACTTTGTGTTGGGAGTTTTATAAATAATTTCCCGAAGATGTAGTCCATCTTTCTGAAAGCGCTCCACTAGCCGTGAGCAATGGGTTACATTTTAATGAGCCATCACATTACAAAAGTTGCTAAAATAATATGTGAGTAGCGCGGAAGAGGAAGCAAGAAATAAGGCAAGGTCTGCGAACTGGTTAAATATTCATGCCAAAGCTAATTACTCAATTTTGAGATTTAAAAAAAAAGTACCAAGAGCTAATCAAGGCTGCCACTCAATGCTAATGAAAGTGGATGTTTTTAAAAGTTGTGTGCTTACAGTTAGAAAGCAGGTGTCAGCAATTTAACAGCCACTGCAGCCTACCAAATAGGGAGGAGATCTCGCAGGCTTTTTTTTTTTTTATCTGAAGGATAATGAAGTGGGTCAGCAAATTGAGAGTGCCGGGGAAAAAACGGAGTGGCGACGGATGGAATTGAGAAAAAAACCACTGAGTAATGAAATGAACAAGGACGGACTGCGTCGACCGAAACCTTTGTGCGGAACTTCTTAAAAGTGGTGCAAAACTCATCAGCTACGACTCTCGATGTGCTTTTGCATTTTCTCCATTTCCTTTGTGGCTAGAAATATGCGCATCCTTTAATTTCACCTATGTAGCTGTCTACAGCGCCCTCGCATGGAGGCATAACTGAAATGTTCTTGGCACCAGAAAGCACGCTGTCTGCCGGCGGAGTCGGACATTCAAGCGCATAGATTTCTCATATAAATTATAACTAAAATAATACCTTCGACAAAGATGCTGTTGGAAATTATGTCGACACACCTCACTCTTACCTTTTAAGAGAATTTGTGTTACACTTATTAATTCTTCATGACCATGTAAATAGAACCGTGTTATTTTAAAAGGTGATGAAGGTAGTTTCTGCCTCGTGTATGGAAGCCAATTTGAAGGAGAATTTTAGAAGGAGTTGTATTGTATTTCAACTGTTGGGGAGTCAAACTTGAAGTAGTTGCAACCGCACGTATGGTACCCGGTAGCCTTCGCCCCAAGTTTAAAAATATTAACTTTGTATTTTTACTATTTCTTTAAATATTATATATTTATGTTTGCCTCGGCTGCGTCAGTATGAATTTGTAGAGACATGCATATCTTAACAAGGAGTGGTGCGGCTGAAGAATGTAGGCTTACACAGATTATAATTTGTACTTCACTCCATTTATTAATTCTTTAAACGTTTAAAATAACAGTTCACTGATATAGAGAGCTGTGAGATTACTTATTAATTACTTAACTCATAAACTATTTTTGTCTCACACTGAATACGTATCTTCTCGAGGACCGGTCTCACGTCCAGTTAGTAACGATGTTTGCCAGCAACTGACTTCTGAATTTGTACAATTTGCCGTATTTCAGTTTCTGATTGGCTAATCCTACTCCAATAGAATACTTTCATTTAACTTAAACTTTTTTCTGGTTGTTGATTGGCTATTTATAAACTGTCTCAAAAATTACATTATTGTTTCCAAGAATGACTAGTAGCATCATTAAACTCTCTAATTCATTATTGCCTCAAGGCTACCTCATTGTTAGCAACTTTTAACCTATTATTCTCACAGCTCCTACATTATTAAATTACGTAATACATTCACATAACATTATTTAACATGTACATAATAATATAAACATTAATACTATGCCTGTTACATGCATTTTATATATTATACACATATTGCTTTAAGGCGGGCTGATATTATATAATTTGACTGAAATCATTTAAGTGTTAAAAATACTGCCTCGAAGGTTTTAATATTTTAGTGGCATTCCTAACCGACGTTTGGAAAATTCCTGATTCTTGTGTAAGCTTTCTCAGATTTATTTGTACTTCCATTCTTTTTCTGCGATGTCATCAAGTCTTTCCTGTGTAAGAACACGGCGATTTACTTTCGGTTTATTATCAAAAATATAACCCATTTCCCTAATTCTATTCGCAAGATTACTAACCGTTTCTCTGTGAGATGCATGAACAGCAGGTAATGTGTATAAATCGCCATTTCACTTCTATACAAGAGTTTGTTGTCATGGAATCATAGATGAAGATTTTGTATGCCAAAGTATACGGACTTGTTGGCATTATAACAGCACTAAGACAGTGTAACACTGAAACATGTGGTCTGACAGCGTACCAACCGTATACAGCATACACTTTACGTCAACTGATTAGCCGGCACACATAGAGAAAGAAAAATGTAGGGGGAACAGAAACGGTTAGAACAATTTCCACTACTGCGGCCACGCGTTCAGACGAAGGCACTGTATCTACAGGGTGATTTATGAAACCTGACACATTTATTTCTTCAAATATTCTGTTCGAAATTCACCCAATGCCCCAATTTTAACACCAAATTAAGCTTAATGTTCTGGAGTTTCGATTGCCTGCCCTGGATTACCAGATGCTCATTTTTTATTCGAATTTGGTGTTCGGAATCCTCCCCAAACAAACACAATATTAGGACTGGTAAACAAATTGGAAACTACTGGATCTCTGGTGAGTGAAAAAGGCAAAACTCGTTCATCTAGGCTTTCCATGGTTGTTGACGTAAGAGCACGACTGGATCAGTCGCCCAAAAAATCATTAAGACGTTTGTCGCAGGAGACAGGGTACAGCTATCAATGTGTCGGAGAGCTGTAGAAAGTGCAGGTCTAAAGCCGTATAGAATTACGGTTGGCCATCAGTTACAGGAACCAGATAAGGATAGACGACTGAATTATTGTCGTTAGTTTCAGGCGTTCTTGTGCAAAATGCTGTCATATTGTCCATCACATGGTTCACAGATGAAGCGTGGTTCCATTTATCCGGCTATGTGAACTCAAATAACTCACGCTATTGGCCCATCGAAAATCCACATGTTATTCATGAAGCTCCTATGCACCCGGTTAAAATCGGAGTTTGGTGCGCAATATCCGCACAGAGAATAGTGGGACCAATTTTTTTTTAAAACAATGTGAATACTGCAGAGTACCGACGGATTTTCATGGAGTTTGCTGAGCAACTAGACGATGTAGAGCTGATTCAAGGATATTTTCAGCAGGACGGCGCTACATGCCATACATCAAATGAATCCATGGCACTAATTGCAAGTTTCTTTGACGACCGGATAATTTCCAAGAACCTGTGGCCACCGAGATCTCCGATTTGATATCCCCGGACTTCTTTCTATGGGATTACTTAAAAGACAGGGTTTATGCCACACGTCCCCAGACATTGGACGATCTGAAGCACAACATTACACAGGAGATTCAAGCTACTGACAAGAGTCCTCCAACGAGTGGCCAGTAACATGGAACGACGTGTTGAGTTGTGACTTATGCAGGATGGTGGACATTTTCAACATTTGCTATAGAGGGAAATAATCTCCCAAAATTCCTCTGCATTTCAGGTATAATAAGTTGTCGCTAGTATAAATCGTTTTGAAACAATTAAAGAAATAAATGTGTCGTTCTTCATAAATCATCCTGCATAATACAACATAGGCTTTTTTGTTGCCAAACACCGCTCGACTTCAACAAGCGCAGTTGTCAGATTCAGTAATTCTCAGTTCCAAATTGTATGCATACATATTGACGGATGTGAATGGTCTCCAATTTGTGGTGCAATTTATTGAATATTTATATTTTTAAATAACAAACTGAGCCAGAAAGATCACGCTTATTAGCTTTTGTTATCTAACAGTATCCGACATATTTTATTTAGGCACATTTACAACACCTCTGAGGAAATAATTCATGTAAATACTCCACTCTAATTATGAGAAGTAATATTGTATATGAAGTTTCATAATGATCGATTCAGTTAAGTGAAAGTGTAATAATAATAATAATAATAATAATAATAATAATAATTAGTTGCTCCTCAGTTATTTACCCATAATCCAAAATTATCACACTGATTTTGATAGAATCAGTATTATTATTATTATTATTATTATTATTTATTGTTATTATTATTATTAATATCTGTCTAAATGTTGCACCTATGCCACTTTAAATCTATAATGTAATACAAATCTGATACATTGAACAAAAATTCGCGAAAGGGATTATTTAGAGCAGTTGAGAGCAAAATTTATTGTTTTACATTCACATGAATTTTACTACCCTTTTTCGTTTATTAGTGGGTATACCGTTTAGTATTAGGAATGTTTATCTTTCTATCTACTTCATTTTTATCCAGATAAACCTTTCCGGAACTAGCTGCATTACACATTTCTTTATAGACGCAAAGGCAATACCGATAGTCAAATGTTTTAGAACTGGACGCTTTATGCGAGCAGTGAAACTCCATACTCTTTCCATGACATTGCGAGAAACAGTTGAAAATGGACCGGACTTTAAACGAATGGCTAAGTATTCAACATTTCGAACCATTAATAAAGGATATCTCAGAAACGTACTACGTTTTCGTCTATCGATTAACGTTTACCAGTTATACAAGATTATAACAAAATTCCTTCCAAATGAAGAGGACTTCATAGGCTATTCACAGAAAATTCAAGATATACAGCTTGCTTGTCATGTAAATATCGTTAATATGCTTATGGTCTTTTAATCAAAATTGTTGCAGCCATTTTTAGAAAAACAAAAATCTGAAATAACTTCAATTTAAAAGGTAGTTATAGATCGGCTTTTCTTAAAACTCTTTGTGTCGCATATCTGGAAGATATTTAACCTAAGTACCAAGTTTGGCGTTTATCTGGTTTTTTTTGTTCAATAGTTATGCTGTTCTCAGACACACAAGCGCGCGCACACACCCGCACACACAGACGGATCTTTTTCTAAAAATGCTGTTTTGGGTTCATGGGCCTCAAAACACACATTTCTGGTGAAATCTCGGTATAGAATTTTTGGGTGGAATGCAAAACCTTCTCTACCTACTATGTGCACTGTCGCGCATAAAAGGTGGCCCATCCCCCTAGATCAACATAGTTCTCCGTAAAGTTTCCGCCTTCAGGTAACCAACTTTTGATTCCGCCTGACTGATATCAGTTCTCTATGTTACTGGTCTGAAAAACAATTCAGGAGAATAAAACTAACTAATGAGCGGTGTTTATAATCTATGTGAAATGGAGGAGTGGTTCGGATATCTATCAGAGTTTCGCACAATTGGCACACAACAGCAGTATTCGTGCCCAGGGTCGGGCCCACCTTCATCTCTGTCAGCGGGTTTTCCGCAGCCGGAGTCTTCATATTCGCTCTAAGCTCCGTTTATACACCGCCTTTAACCGCTCCTTTTCACTCTATGCCTGTGTGGCTTGGGCTGGCATTCCCCGCAGTACCTGGTTGGCTCTTCAACGTGTTCAAAATCTTAGTGTACTTCGGAGCTCCGGGTCCCGCTGATCACTTCCAATCAGACCATTCGGGCTGAGTTACAGATACCCACCTTGGAGGAGGTTGAGCACATTCGCGGCCGCCGCTTGTGGACTACTATTGTCGACATTCCAATCACCTGATCAGGGACATAGGTACGGCTGAGCCTCGTCACCGGAAACACCGCCATGTTCGACAGTTTTTGTTATTGTTTTCTGTCACTGTGCGTGTGAGTGAAACTGAGTGTTTAGTTTCTTGTAATGTGACATTTTAAACCACCTTTACCACCTATTTGTGGTACATTCCATCTTTTATTTGATTGAATGCTACTTTGTTTACTTCTGATTTTGTGCCTGTTATCATTTTGGTTCTTGTGGGGCTGTTTCTCCTGGGGGCAGTTGGCCGCCCTTGTATGTGCTCCCATTTATTGTTTTGTGTGATTGTATTGTTTTTGTAACCAGATGTAAACTTTACCTGTAAGGCTGCTTTGATTGTAACAGCCACAGGGCTATATTTTTCAATAAATTGCATATCTGGCACACAAGGAAAAGCTAAACCAATTACAAATCACTCGGCCTTCCATAGGAAGGGGTGAAGAATCATTTACATGTATGAGAGCGTTCATTCGGCGACATGGAGACAAAGGTTAAGCTATTGCCACTACTAAACGCCATAAGAAAAGCGGCATTGTAACGGTAGTGTAACGTGAAAATATAAGCTTTAAGTAGCTATCGGCTTTTGGCCATAACTCCTTTTGGGGAGGTAAAGTACCCTGCCAATCCAGTGGCTAGAATTATCTTCTAGCCACACACGCTGGTGGGGTGTGGGGCTAGATTTTGTCAATACCAACATAAACAGCTCTGTTCCAGTATGGGTCAGATTTTATGCACGCGAATATACTGGTAGAGAAATAAACAGGATGTAGCAACTCTCTTAATACGCGCATTATTATTCTTGGTGTGTGGCCAGCAAGATGGAGGATAGGTAGGACAAATTTGTCAAGTGACTCGCCAAGTATTCCCGCTCCGCAGAAATTATTATTATTATTATAATATACTCCGTGCATCCAGTTTAAAGATAGGCGTCAGTCACTTGCATCGAGTGCAGAATGGCATCGATGTTAAGTGACGAACTATGAACGGAAGAGGACCAGGTGGGAAATACTCATACATACAGAGACTAAATTTATTGACTACAATCACGATAAAAAGTAAATTGAAAGAGGGACTGCTACTGATACTACTTCAGCTATTCGTTAATTAAAATAAGAACTCGCCTTACTCTTATGACGATTTTTCAGGTTTTCAGCTCCACGAAAGCATCATACAATAATAATCACTAATCACTTAAGAAAAAAATCCCATTTTAGAACACGATGCAAGCGCTGCCACTTCTACCAACCTATTTCATTTCAAATAGGCGAGAAAAAATGAAAAACGTCCCTGCATTGTGTTGAGGACAGTGGCTGTTGCCGAAAAGCTCTAACCCAAGAAACGCGTCTGTATTCATGGTAACCACGTACTCTCTCCCTCCACGCCAACCAGTTTATGTTGCATTCTGTGACGCTCTGATTTGCGATTGGCTTCCCCTTTTGAAATCGCATCATTGTCGACGAAGTAGACAAGCTTCATGATCGACCGGGGGGTCGCAAAGACAGAGATTTGATTACCAAAAATACAGTTTGGAGAATTCTCATAAATAATAAATGCTAGAAGGTAAAAGGCTGTTTAAAATTCTGATATGTTACACTCACATGACTTTCTCTACTCTTGTACAAACTATTTTTACAAACGCTTATTCTCCATCTACTTCATGTTAATCGAGATAAACATTTGCAGACTCTATCTTATTGCTAAGTTTCTTGTAGATGTAAGGGGAATATATATTTACAGGGGCAATATAGAAATACAGTAGCCTTTAAGCATATACATATCTCTTAATAGCTGGTTGCTAGGTGCAGCATCATTCCCTTTGCAACAGATTAATACTCTTTGCATATCAAAGACAAAAAAAAATGAATAACGAATTCCCATTTAAGAAAATAAGTATTGAAACATTTAAGAGTATAACAAGCAATATCTCGAAAATGGTTCACTCAAACAAAAAAATGTATATGACATAAATTGTGTATTTCAACGCGATCTACATTTTTTGTGTAGTAAACTTTTCTCTATCTCTTATGGTTTACCGGTTATGCAAAAGTCGTTCACAATGAAGAACACTTTTGGAGACATTCACAGAAAATTCAAGATATACGTTTTATTTGTCATGAAAATATCTTAAACATATGATATTTTAATCAAAATCGTTAAGAGCCGTTTTTGAGAAAATTAAAATTTTCGAAAAATCTTCCATGTAAAGGGTATCCTGGGGTGGGGGGATTTTGTTGAAAACCTTCGTGTCGCATCCCTGGAAGATATTGAACCTAAATACCAAGTTTGGTGTTGATCCGACTGTTCATTTCTGAGTTATGCTGTTCACACACACACACACACGGACATGTTTCCAAAAATTCTTTTTTTGGATTCAGGGGGTCTCAAAACATATATTTTCGGTGAAATCTCGGTATCGATTTTTTTGGGTGGAATACAATACTTCCCCTACTTACTATACGTAGTAGAGAAAGTAAGAATGCAGGTGGCTCGGCGATTAAATGCTTCAAGAGAGAACCGCCCCTGTTAGGTTATGAGCTTATGAAAAATGTGTTGTAGTGCAAAGCAAGTGTTAACTGTCCTTTGTTGCGATGTTTGGGAGTGATAGTTATAAAAACATCTGATGTGTTGCACTCACATGACTTTCTCTACTTTTGTACAAACTATTTTTACAAACGCTTGTTCTCCATATGCTTCATGTTAATCGAGATGTTAATCTTATTGCTAATTTTCTTGTAGGTGCAAGGGGAATTGGTAGGCTTTAAGCGATAGTCAAATATTTTAAGAGCTGGTTGCTATGTCGAGTATTCCATTCTCTTTGCATTACCAGGACAAAAAAAAAAGAATAACGAACTCCCATTTGAGAAAAAGTATAAGTATTGGACAATTTAAGGGAATAACCAGCAATATTTCGAAACGGTTCACTCAACAAAAAAATGTATATGGCATAAATTGTATACTTTAACGCGATCTACATTTTTTGTGTAGTAAAATTTTGTCTATCTCTTATGGTTTACCAGTTATGCAAAAGTTGTTCACAATGAAGAATACTTTTGGAGACATTCCCAGAAAATTAAAGATATACATTTTATTTGTTATGAAAATATCTTAAACATATGATATTTTAATCAAAATCATTAGCCATTTTTGAGAAATATAGCTTATCTCTTTTCAGCACATTTTTTCGTTATATTTGATTTCGATCGTATATTATTATTATTATTATTATTATTATTATTATTATTATTATTATTATTACTATTTTCTCTCCTAGGTCTCGATAACCAGCTTTAAACTCGTAACATAATATGTAATATAAATTACATAAATGCGTGTTCTAGCACAATACAGAAAACAGAAAAGTATAACATATCCTAAAAATTATTGCTGTAAAAGTAAATTTAAAAGTACGCACTTACATAGAATAGAGAAGAAATTGCTAGTTCTTTGTAGAAAAAAAATCTTGTGATGCTATGCTGTTTCTCACACTCATTTCGTCGTCGTACAGCTCTATCACGTAGGCCATTTTCACTGGCACAAAAACTGCTCAACACAACACTAACAGTAAGCCTGAAATCTGAGGAACCGTACTGTAACTAGAAATAGCTGAAATTTTAGCTTACCACGTACGTACTGGGTAAAGCAATTGAAGTAGATGCATTGCTGCTGTTGGAGAGCCAAACTTGAAGTTGTTTAGACCAAAGTTTCCGGTGGCCTTCGCCACACATTTAAAAATCAACTTTGTATTTTTAGTCTTTATTTAAATATTATATATGTATGTTTGCCTCGGCTGCACCAGTAGTAATTTGCAGAAACACGTATCTCTTAGTAGGGGTTGGTGCGGCTAAAGAATGAAGGCTTACACAAATTATAAATTTTTTACTTCATTCCTTTTATTATTCCTTCACACGATAAAATAATGATGTATCCTACTGTAGAGCTGTGAGATTATTGTTACTTGTACTTTTTAAAACGTAAATTTTATATTATTCACGCTGTAATGAATTTTTTATGTCTCACACTGAATACGTATCGAACTGTTCGGGAACGCTGTCTAGTAGCGTCTGGCGCTTGAATTAGCACATTTTGCTCTATTTCAAGTTTCTGATTGGCTAATCCTACTCCAATAGAATATGTTTATTTAACTTAAGTTTTTTCAAGTTGTTGATTGGCTATTTATAAACTGTTTTAAATATTACATTATTGTTCAAAAAATTATTAGTAGCATCATTAAACTTTCTCATTTATTGTTGTCTCAAGGTTACCTCACTGTTAGTAACTTTCGGCTTCTATTCTCACAGCTCCTCCCATTGTTAAAACTACATAATGCATTCACATAACATTATTATACACATATTGCTTTAAAGCGGGCTGTTGTTATATTTTATATTATATAATTAGACTGATATCATTTAAGTGTTAAAAAACTGACCCATAATAAACCTTTAAACCTTCCAAACAAGTGTTTGTGCTACACGCATTATTAGCGGCAAGCTTTTGATTTCGTGATATAGTCTACCGGCTGCTTATGTTCTGACTCAGATATCAAAAACAAATACGTGATCAGCCCTTTTGTTAGTGAGGGAGAATGTGGCAGGTTGTATTTCCACAAAAATAACAAAACCTGTCACCAAATTATTATCATAAATAAACTGCAAAATCTTAAAACACCATACCAAATGCCTGAACAGATCAGGAAAACACATGGATAATTATATGCATGATACGAACACTAATGCGTACCCTAATTAAATTATACCTATACTGTTTATACCACATAGTGGATTATAGAAATTATTACAGTAAAATTTAACGATAAAAAAGAGAAACTCGTCGAGTTATACGTAATGCCGAGATATCGAGATTCTACTGTACCTAGTTTCAGGGCGTGTGACGGGCCGGAAAGATAACGCGGATGTTTGTTGCAAGGAAAGTGTAGTCCACGTGGACAAGTGCTGCCTGGTTCGACGGGTCGTTCTCGCCCTCTTTGGGCAGTTCCAGTAATGGGTCAGGACTTCGAGCTAGGAACTGTTGGCAGACTTTCGCGAGTCTCTGTGGCCTGACTGCCTGCGGCATGTAACCTTCTGTGATAGCCTCTAGTTCGCTAGGTCGGGGGTTCAAACCCGGCGGAGGGCGATGGATTTTTTCGAGCGTAAAAATCCTTAACATGACTTCCTTCGGAAGGGAAGTAAAGCCGGTGATCTCGTGTTGTAGATTTACGGCACGTAAAAGAACCTCAAGTCTGATAAACATGCCTCTGAGCAAAAGACTGGTCTTTCACGCCCAATATAAGACGCTAAGAACCACATCGTTAAAAGAGTGTCCATAAATAAAACTCAATTTGTTAACCCCTTGTGATTCCTTCACTACATCCCTTCCTCTTAGGAGGTGGTAGCCACAATAGATCTCCGTAGGTCACAGTGCGCGAGGTGTCATTTCCTTTGTATACTCTAAACCCTATATATCAGTGTGTTTTTTACTTTCTCTACTACGTATAGTAAGTAGGGGAAGTATTGCATTCCACCCAAAAATTCGATACCGAGATTTCACAGGAAATTCATGTTTTGAGGTGCACTGAATGCACATAAAGCATTTTTGGAAACATGTCCGTGTGTGTGTGCGCGTGCGTGCGTGCGTGCGAACAGCATAACTCAGAAACGAACAGTCGGTTGAACACCAAACTTGGTATTTAGGTTCAGTATCTTCCAGAGATGCGACACGAAGGTTTTCAAGAAAATCCCCCACAGCAGATTACATGGAACATTTTTCGAAAAATTTTTAATTTTCTCAAAAATGCCTAAGGATTTTGAATAAAATACCATAAGTTTGACATTTTTATGAAAAATTAATTGTATATCTCGAATTTTCTGGGACTGTCCCCAAAAGTATTCTTCATTGTGAACGAGCTTTGTATAACTGGTAAACCATCAGAGATAGACAAAATTTTACTACACAAAAAATGTAGATCACGTTAAAATACACAATTTGTTATATACATTTTTTTTTGAGTGAACCATTTTCGAGATATTGCTGGTTATTCCCTTAAATTTTCCAATACTTCTACTTTTTCTCAAATGGGAATTCGTTATTCATTTTTTTATGTCCTGGATATGCAAAGAGAATGGAATGCGCCACATAGCAACCAGCTCTTAAAACATTTGACTATCACTTAAATACTACCATATTCCCCATGCACCTACAAGAAAATTAGCAATAAGATTAACATCTCGATTAACATGAAGCACGTGGGGAATAAGCGTTTGTAAAAATAGTTTGTACAAGAGTAGAGAAAGTCATGTGAATGTAACACACAGATTTTTTTTAATAGATAGAGACAGTCGAGTGAGAGCATCTCATCAGATTTTTTTGTACCTTTGACTGTTAAAAGTAACTTTGAAATAATTAGTTTTTAAAGAAATAAAGAACTTAAAAAAACAGAAGGGTGTACATTTGCAATTATTGAAATTATTTTCTAAACTTAAACTAATATAAAACAACCTCAAGACAAAAATATAACATTAGTTTTATAATCCTTATTTTCAGGAAGGAAAATATCCGAAAATAATAATTGCGAAAGCCATAAAGAATAAATGATGTACATAATGTCGTGTTCGTCATTCGTGCGTTATATTCAATTGTTACTCATCCGAAAACAATTAACACGTCAGAGCCGTCCGTGTTTTAGTGCTCTTTCGGCAAAACAAAGGTTACCTTGTTCCATATTCACAAAGCCGGAATTAACACACGGCCGGGGAATAAAGGTGTGGTTTTCTTGCGAGTCCACGTCGACATCAGCCCATTGTGTTTTTATCGAACGTAACATTTCTCACTGCCCAGAATTCACATTTCACGAGCTTATCGCGCATATAGCTACTGCATTTCTTTTTGTTGTTGATGTTTCGTTTCGTAACTTCGCTCCGTCGCACTATATTATCCATTTATCACGGAAGGAACGGAATTTAAGCTTTTTCATTATTTTGTCTGTCTAAGAGATGCATATATCGTTGTTACATCGCTGCGGGTTTTCATTATTTAACCTTTATAAAATGTTTTAAACATATAACTGGTTTACATTTACTCAAGCGTGTTTGTAAACGTGTGCGACGGAAGTTAAAAGGCGGGCTTAACAGAATTTGCAGTGTTTTTGTTCTAAGCGCAAGCAAGCACTGTGATAAAATTTGTTAGAGGATTTAGTATTACAGTATATTCATATATATTTTTACTTTCTCTACTACGTATAGTAAGTAGGGGAAGTATTGTATTCCACCCAATAATTCGATACCGAGATTTCACCGAAAATATATGTTTTGAGACCCCCTTAATCCAAAAAAAATCATTTTTGGAAACATGTCCGCGGGTGGGTGTGTGTTTGCGCGCGCGCGCGCGCGCGCCTGTGTGTGTGTGTGTGTGTGTGTGTGTGTGTGTGTGTGTGTGTGTGTGTACGAACAGCATAACTGAGAAACAAACAGTCGGATAAACACAAAACTTGGTATTTAGGTTCAGTATCTTCCAGAGTTGCGACACGAAGGTTTTCAAGAAAATCCCCCCTCCCCAGATTACCCTTTCCATGGAAGATTTTTCGAAAATTTTAATTTTCTCAAAAATGGCTCTAACGATTTTGATTAAAATATCATATGTTTAAGATATTTTCATGACAAATGAAATGTATAACTCAAATTTTCTGGGAATGTCTCCAAAAGTATTCTTCACTGTGAACGACTTTTGCATAACTGGTAAACCATAAGAGATAGACAAAATTTTACTACACAAAAAATGTAGATCGCGTTAAAACACACAATTTATGTCATATACATATTTTTTTTGAATGAGCCATTTTCGAGATATAGCTTGTTATTCCCTTAAATTTTCCAATACTTTTTCTCAAATGGGCTTTCGTTATTCATTTTTTATGTACTGGACATGCAAAGAGAATGGAATGCGCCACATCGCCGCCAGCCCATATAACCTTCGTGTAATGTTTCTGACATGCATTTTTCTGTATTTGAAATGTCATGGCAGAAGAAAATGCATTATTAGTTGAGGCAGTATTTTTAACACTTAAATGATTTCAGTCAAATTATATAATATGTAAATTCAATAACAGCTCGCCTTGAAGCAATATGGGTATCTAATAATTTGTAAAATGTATGTAACAGTCATTGCATATGCTTACATTATTGTAAACTTGTTCAATAATGTTATGTGAATGCATTACGTAATGTAATAATGTAGGATCTGTGAGAATAATAAGTTAAAAGTCGCAACAATGAGCTAACAATGAAGTAACCTTGAGTCAATAATGAATTTGAAAGTTTAAATGCTACTAGTCATTATTGGAGCAACAATAATGTAAATTTTGAGACAAATAGCTAATCAACAACCAGAAAAAGCTTTAGTAAAATGAAAGTATTCTATTGGAGTAGGATTAGCCAATCAGAAACTGAAAAGGGGAAACATTTACAAATTCAGAAGTCAGTTGCCTGCAGACAACGTTACTAACCAGACGCAAAAAGTGTCCTCAAGAAATATGTATTTGTGTGAGACGAAAAATAAGTTTACGTCTTAAAAAATGTAATTAACTAATAAAAAGAATCTCGCAGCTCTCTATCAGTGAAGTGTAATATAAATCGTATCAAGCATTAATAAAAGAAGTGAAGTAAAATTATAATCTGTGTAAGCCTACATTCTTAGTCGCACGAAAACCCTGCTAAGAAAAACGTGTCTCTAACAATAATACTGACGCAGCCGAGGCAAACATAAATATATAATACTTAAAGAAACAGTCAAATTACAAAGTTAATATTTTTAAAAAATTGGGGCAAAGGCTACCGGGTACTATACGTGTGGTTGCAACTACTACAAGTTCGGCTCCCCAACAGTTGAACTATAATACAACTCCTTCAATACAAATTACTTTAAACTGACGCCCAGCGTGGTGCAAATAACGTAACAAACCAACTTCTTCATGGTATCTTTGGTTTCAGAGGGGAGTGAAACTGGCGGTACAGAAGTCCGATCATCACATTCAGAAAACAATTAATAATTTGATGTTCGCCAAAACAGGCGGCTCATTATTTGTATCCTTCCGTACATTGCCTAAGAGACTATCGAAACGCATTTTCAATACAGAACATTTTAACTCCAGAAACAGCCACACGTTTCCTAAATGGACTAGCTATTGGCGGATGTCTGTGACGAGGTTCTATGCTATGTTATGAAGAAGGTTTGTTGCTGCTACGTATGGTAAAAAGTTTCCGGTAGCCTTCGTTCCAAAAATGTACTTTCCGGTGGCTTTGCCCCAAGTTTAAAAATATTAACTTTCTAATTTGACTGTTTCTTTAAATATTATATTTATGTTTGCCTCGGCTGCGTCAGTATTTTTTTTTTAGAGACATGAATGTCTTAACAGAGAGTGGTGCGACTGAAGAATGTAGGCTTACACAGATTATAATTTTACTTCACTCCTTTTATTAATGTTTGACAAGATTTAAATAACACTTCACTGATATAGAGAGAGAGCTGTGAATTTTTTTTATTAATTACTTGCACGTTTAACACGTAAACTATTTTTGTCTCGCATAAAATACGTATAAAATTTCTCGAGGACGCATCTCGCCTCCGGTTAGGAACACTGTCTACAAGCAACTGACTTCTGAATTTGTAAATTTTGCTCCATTTTAGTTTCTGATTGGCTAATCCTAGTCCAATAGAATACCTTCACTTAACTAAAACTTTTTCTGGTTGTTGATTGGCTATTTTATAAGCTGTCACAAAAATTACATTATTGCTTCCAAGAATCGCAAGTAGCATTAAACTTTCAAGTTCATTATTGCCTCAAGGTTACCTCATTGTTAGCAACTTTTAACCTATTATTCTCACAGCTCCTACATTATTAAATTACGTAATACATTCACATAACATTATTACACATGTATACAATAATTTAAAAATATACAATGACTGTAATATACACCTTTTATTTATTGTTACATACACATATTGCTTTAAGGCAGGCTGTTATTGAATTTATATATTATATACTTAGACTGAAATCATTTAAATGTTAAAAACACTGCCTCAGTTAAGACGAGTGTTCGAAAAGCGTTGATAAATTGGTAGAAAAGTAGTGTTAGGGTTGAAGAATTGACTAAAAATAAACTATCGAAACCCGAGCGAGATGGCTTCACGGTAACGTGTGAGACTCGCATTAGGGAGATCCCGAATTCGATTCCCGACGACTGCCCAATCTGACCTTGAGTTTTTCATGGTTTTCCCTGGTCGGTATGCGATTTCCTTTCCATAATTTTCCTTTCATTCCGTTTCCTTCTTATGTTTTAGGTGTGCTTCTACGGCGTATGATCTTCCCGGGCAAATGGCGCAGACTCTTGGTCAAAGGAACGAGAAATACCTGTGGACACTAGAGGGCTGCCTGGTCGACGGGTCGTTCATCGCCCTCTCTAGGCAGCTCCAGCAGTAGAGCAGGTCTTCGAGACTGGAACTGTCAGGGACTTCCGCGCATCTCTGAGGCCTGTAGACTCCTGTGGTTCCTTTACTTCATCTTTCCTCCTGGGGGTTGGTAGCCACAATAGATGTACAGAGGCCTCTTTATCAGACGGGATTCTTTTACGTCGCCGTAAATCAACGACACGGGACCACCGACTTTACTTCCCTTCCGAAGGAAGCCATGCCAAGGATTTTTACGCCCGAAAAAAAAATCCATCGCCCTCCGCCGGATTTGAATCCGCGACCTCGGGAACTAGAGACTAGCATGGTAACCACTATGTGACCTTTCAGGGACGAATTAGGATGGTATATGGATAAATTTGACTTAGGAAACGTGCCCGTTACAAGTTAATACACCAATTTCGTTTTGAGATTATTTATTAACGTGATATAATAATGCAGTATAGTGTTTATAAATCAGTATGTTTTATAAGAGGTGTTCAAAATGACGTCCCTCAGCGTTAATACAATTATAGGTAGTTGTTTCACCACCGAGAGATGCTTAAACCCTTTACATCATTCCGAGAACTTGGAAGGGGGGAGGTTAAGGAATCCGAAATGTTTCATTACTAATTCCATGGATAGCTTAGCATTTCTCCCTTACTAAAAATTTCGCGGGGCTTAATAATATTACAGCAATTATAAGGGGGTAAGGTTGAGAAGCCACTACAAAATATTTCTGCATCAATATTTTTATTCATAATTTTGGGAGATAATTAAACTGTAATTCGAGTTTTAAAAAATTACGCTCATGCTGGATAAAAAGCGAAGTTTAAGAAGGTGTCCTCTTAATGAGAAAGGCTAGATAAGATGGAGGCTAACGTTACGCATTAGAAAATCTTAAAAAATACTTCAGATGAGGAACTGACTTTGGGAAAATGAAATGAAGCGTGTTAGAACAATTTTCTAAAACTTCGAGAATTAATTTTATGTCTTATCAGAACAAAATTGCATTAAAAAACTTGAAATTAGCAACAAGTGAAACTTTTACAAGCTGTAGTTCGTAAAATGGGAGAAAATATGTAGTTTTAGTACATAATCATAATCTCCACAGCGGTGACCTAGTAAACGTCTTTCAACAAGAGTGTCCTATCTTTAACATGTGATAGCTGCCGTTGTTATTGAGTTACAGCACTCATTTTTTTCATGTGGTTACAGTTTTTATTGACAAATGGTTATGGAACGTTACAGCATTCAGCAACGCGTAGAAATTGTGAAAATTTATTATCAAAATGGATCATCTGTTCGCCAAACCTTCCGTGTATTGCGTAAAGTTGTGTGCATAATCGTCCCTGCGAGAGACGGCGTTTGATCGATAAATTTGAAAGAAGTGGTTCTGTCAGCGATCAAAGAACGCTTGTACGTAATCGACGTAAGCGCTCCAACGAAAACATAGGCGCCGTTCGTGAGAGTGTACGCGAGAACGGAAACAAATCAATTGCTCGTCTAGCACAAGAATTGTGTGGGGCTTTCGATGGCCACAACTTGGCGAATTCTGCATCTGGACTTGAAGTTTCACGCTTACAAAATGGTGTTAACTCCAGAACTAAAGCCCAACTACCTTAGGTTGCGCCGTGTATTCGCTGACTGGGCTATGGAGCAATTGGAAGCTGACCCGGATTTTTGTCGAAAAATCATCTTCAGCGACGAAGTCCACTTTCGGATGGATGGTTGTGTTAACAAACAAAATTGCCGCTATTGGAGCAATCAAAATCCAATGCAGATTCAAGAACGACCACTTCATTTCCAAAAGGTTACTAGTTGGTGTGGATTTTGGTATGGTGGAATCATTGATCCATATTTTTTCCAAGATGAAGATGGAGAAGCTCTGTCAATGCAGAAAGATACCGGGCTCTTATAAGGGACTATTTTTGGCCTCAATTGGATGCTATGGATCTCGGACACATCTGATCCCAGCAAGATGGTGCCACATGTCATACTGCTCTCGAAACAATCGACCTTTTGAAGGAGAAGTTCAGAGGTTTGATAATTTCCCGTGGTGGTGATGTTAACTGGCCCCCGAGGTCATTTGATTTAATGCCGTTGGATTACTTCTTCTGGGGTTATGTTAAATCTCAAGTTTGTCAACAAGCCAGAAACAGTAAATGATCTTATGAATAACATCACGCGTGTTATTCGTGAAGTTGGACCTAATTTACGTTCTTCTGTCATTGAAAATTGGGTCAACCATATACGCGCAACCCAACGAAGTCGCGGCGGTCACTTAACTGATGTTCTCTTCCACACGTAATGACATTAATTATGTTCCAAAAGAAATAAACCTGTCATTTATAGAACGTGTTTTATTTAAGTTCAAAGATAGGACACTCTTGTTGAAAGACCCTATATTTATTTGCATATAGTTCAACACACGCAGAAAATGTTTCATTAATATAATTTTTGTTACGTATACTACATTAATTTACGTTTAACAAACAGAAAAGAAGTCGACATCACATTAGTAGGCAACAAACCTCTAGAATATGTACAAGAAACTGCATACTTAGGTCAAACTATTTCCTTTAAGAACACAATGGAAAAATTAATAGTGCGACACATCGCAGCAGCATGGTCTAAATTCTGGTCCCTAAAATTGCTACTCTTGAATAAAACCTACAATATAAATTTTAAATGTCAAATAATGAACATGTGCATTTTACCAGCTTTGTTATATGACTCACAAATGTGGAATTTAACAAACAAAAAAAAAAGAAGGGCAAGCGATACACATCTGCTTCCAAAGTAACATGTAAAGGAAAATCTTGAATACAACAATGAGAGATTGAATGTGGAACCAAGAAATAAGGAAGAGGACACAAAGGACGGCGCGACATCAGGAAGCTACCTAAAATGGAGAGGGGCTGGACACACTACGAGACAGCACCCTAGATGAACACACAGTGACTTCTTAGGACTCCAGGATTGATCAGAGGACCGTCGGCAGGCAGAGAATCCGCTGGGTGACGAACTGAGGAGGACCTTTGGTAGCAGGTGGACCTCGATAGCCAAAGAGAGAGAAACTTGGAAAACAACTAGTGAACGTAACCAATACGACATTAAACTAGACTAATCTTTCCCGGAATAGCTAACCGGAGCTGTAAAATCTAGTTCCCTTTCACTTGAAAGAGGCCCTTCCCAAAAGGGATGTATATGGACTAATTGTGAATTGTAATTAATGATCATTATTTACTGTATTTTTAAATTGGATTTCAAATATTTGTGTCAACGTTTCCGCATCGAAATAATGCTTATTAGACCCTGCAGAGAGTTACATCAGAAAATTCTTGAAGAGACGATGACGAAGTCTTGAAGAGGCTTCGCTTAAATTACAAGGTACACTGGTGTGCAAAACTTAAGGACGAAAGTAATCTTCGCACTGCCAAGTAACATAGCTCGATGAAACTTGAATCATACATAGAGGGAACTGCTACAGTAGGCAACTAAACGAAATATGCAATGAGAAGAACAGAAATGCCACTTTTATCCATAGACGATAAGCTACACTAAAGTCAATACGACATATGACTCTCTAGATTTACAGAAACAGATACATGGTGCTTAAAAGGGTGTATGATCACCACGGACAGCAATATATGCTCTGCATCGTGCTCCCATGCTGGTCACAAGGTTGGTAAGCAGTTCTTGTGGGAGGGCGTTCCGTTCCTCCACCAGCGCTGTTAACAACTGTTGGATGGTCTTTGGTGCATGTGGATGTCTCGCAACGCGTCTCCCCTAAACATCCCACATGTGTTCGATGGGATTTAAATCGGAGGAACGGGCAGGCCAGTCCACTCGCCGAATATCCTCTCATTCCAAGAGATCCTCCACCTGCGCTGTTCGATGAGGTCGCGCATTGTCATCCATAAAAATGAAGTCAGGGTCGCCTGCACCCCTGAAAAGACGCACATGGGAACGGGGTACAGTATTACAATAACGTTGACCAGTGAGCCTACCGTGTTCAAAGATTTGGAACCTGGAGCGCCCATGCAACATTTAACCTCGCCAAACCGCAACAGCCGGACCACTAAAACGATCATGTTCAAGGATGTTCCTGGGTTCATTACATGTTCACATCTCTCGCCAGATGAGGGTACGTCGAGAATCACTACTTAGACTGAATCTGCTCTCATCCGAGAAGAGCACGCGAACCCATTCCTCGGTGGTCCAATTTTGATGCCCTTGGGACCATCGCAAACGGTGCCGCCGATGTGCGGATGTCATTGGAACACAATGTACTGGCCGTCGGGCAAAGAGACCACCTGTGTGTGTTCGCCGTGACACTGTGTATTGTGAGATTGCGTGCCTAGCTGTCCTGTTAAATGTGGTTGCAATTGCACCCGCTGTTTGGCGTGGATCCCTTCTTGCCTGTTGCACAATGTAGCGGTCATCTCCTTGGGACAGCAGTGCCTTTGGTTTGGAAGGTTCCCCATGCACGTGAAACAATGCTCTGAGCAATTCCCAACTCCTGAGCAACACTTGTCACACTTCGCCCTTCTTCCAGTTTCCCGATTATTCTTCCCCGTGTGAAATCATCCAAATGGTGTCTACGGGCCATGTCGCAATGACGAACACCACTGCAGTGCACCGTAACAGCTCGCTAATTGCCACACACCGTCTTGTGCTATTTCGTCAACTGCCCCGTGTTGCGGGACCGGACCCATTTGGCACTATAGGTTCGCTACACTGATGCCATGTGACGTCTAGCTTTCTGTATACGTGTGAGAAACCTCTGGCAACATGCTCCCGCACCTTCATCTACTTCCACCAAGTACATTTGGTATGTTACTTTACACATCCCGTCCTTAGGTTTTGCACACCAGTGTATGTATGCATGCTATAAGTTCCCAGGTTAAGGGTTTACCTTGGGAGATGTGTTGCCGCCGGTTGAGAGTGACGTGGTCGAAATTGTTGGACCTGACTGTCAGCCAAGGTAAAACGACGCAAGACGAGATGGCAAAGACCCCTTAAGTGGAATCTGGAGCTGTCTTGTATAGTTAATCTCTGCCTAGGGGGTCTCAATAATTCTGCCTTAAGCTTTTCCAAATAAGGCAAATCAGCGCCCAAGGCTCAAGTTAAAACAGCCAATCATAATCGAGTATTCAAATTGTTCTAGAACAATCTGATGACCCATCACGTTTAAGGTGCAGCTCAATTCTGTGCAAGTTTGCACGTAGACATGAGGAAGCTGATGTCATGGTAAAGTTCACTGGGATTTTCATAGGAAGTGGTTAACCTTATAATCCTGTTGTATGGTCTGTGTTGCTAGAATCCATAAGTCAAGAAAGACTATGAAAGTGTATAATTTATATAAAAATGTATGATTTTACTCGAACTAAAAAAAGAAGGTTTATAAACATGTCTCCAGAGATTAACATGTTCCTTGTCACTCCTCAACAGCGTATGCGACAATATGTAATATACCTAGTTTAGTAGTCTTATCTCGCTTTTTGTTTCAGGCGAATGGAGGCTGGGGATGCTGCAGAGACCATGCAATAAAACGTGTGGTATTGTTGACGAAATTATCTCCGCCTTGCCAAACAACAGAAAATCCTGCAATAAGCTACTCTCTGCTTAGGTAAGCAAGACTTTAATCTTCTTTTTGCTAAATCCTTGAGCGTAGAAGGATTTCTAACTTGGTGTAAAACAAGTCGCATACGATATTGCGATGAAGCTCAGCAGAGAAACATTTGACGCGAGCGTTTAATACCAAGCCTTCTCTTTCGGATTACAAAAACATATTTTTGAACATGCTTTTATGTTTTTAAGAGTTTAATAGTGTATGGTGTATTTAAAGCTTTTGAGGCTTTCGAGTTCATATTACAGGGACGTAATCAGGGAGGGGCCTCATGGGCCTCTTCAAGATACTCAAAACCGTAATATTGAAAAACTGCAGTCTCATTTTTGCTTTCTGTAACTATTTTATAGTTATAAAGTTAGTATACCACATGGTACAAGTTAATAAGCATACAACATACATTAAAACAGTGTTAAATATTGGGGGATGATGGATCTAATTCATTCCTTTGTAAAACTGTCGTACCATGTGTTGGTTGGCAACATTGATTAAACAGCTTGTTTCTCTCTTTCACTGTATGCGCTCGTTTAGTCATATGTAGTTAGTACTAGGTGCTGTAGCGGCTCTTAAGTATACATCTTATGCGTCCACAAAATTTTATATTCCTATAGCCCTGAAAATTGAGGCAGTATTTTAATATCTGAATAATTTCAATTGTATTTTATATAAAAGTAAATTCAATAACAACCCGCCTTGAAACAATATGTATGTAATAATTATTTAAATTGTATGTAACAGTCATTGCAAATCCTTATTTTTATTGTAAACATATTTTTACTTTCTCTACTACGTATAGTAAGTAGGGGAAGTATTGTATTCCACCCAAAAATTCGATACCGAGATTTCACCGGAAATACATGTTTTGAGACTCCCTGAATCCAAAAAAAGCATTTTTGGAAACATGTCCGTGTGTGTGTCTGTGTGTGTGTGTGTCTGTGTGTGTGTGTCTGTGTGTGTGTGTGTGTGTCTGTGTGTCTGTGAACAGCATAACTCAGAAACGAACAGTCGGATAAACACCAAACTTGGTATTTGGGTTCAGTATCTTCCAAGGATGCGACACGAAGGTTTTCAAGAAAATCCTCCCACCCCAGAGTACCTTTTACATGGAAGATTTTTCGAAAATTTTGATTTTCTCAAAAATGGCTCTAACGATTTTGATTAAAATATCATATGTTTAAGATATTTTTATGACAAATAAAATGCATATCTTGAATTTCCTGGGAATGTCTCCAAAAGTATTCTTTATTGTGAACGACTTTTGCATAACTGGTAAACCATAAGAGATAGACAACATTTTACTACACAAAAAATGTAGATCGCGTTAAAATACACAATTTATGTCATATACATTTTTTTTGTTTAGTGAACCATTTTCGAGATATTACTTGTTATTCCCTTAAACTTTTCAATACTTTTCTCAAATGGGAATTCGTTATTCATTATTTTGTCTTCGATATGCAAAGAATATTAATCTGTGGCAAAGCGAATGGTGCTGCACCTAGCAACCAGCTAATAAGAGATATGTATGTGCTTAAAGGCTACTGTATTTGTATATTGCCCTTGTAAATATATATTCCTCTTGCATCTACAAGAAAATTAGCAATAAGATAGAGTCTGCAAATGTTTATCTCGATTAACATGAAGCATATGGAGAATAAGCGTTTGTATAAATAGTTTGTACAAGAGTAGAGAAAGTCATGTGAGTGTAACACATCAGATTTTTATTAATGTTATGTGAATAGATTATATACTCTAATAATGCAAGAACTGTGAGAATATTTTCACTTATATTTTAGCTCGTTCTGATAAAAATTTCAATATTTACTTTTGAATCCTCTTAGCATTAACACTTTCCCTTAATTACACCATCTTTAAGAAAACTTTTTTCCTAGTTTTATCATTCCATTCTTAATATTTATTTAGCGATGTTTGAATCATTTTTCTTTCTTGAATTATATTTAATTTTGAAAATTTCGAAAAACCAACAAATGTATTCCAAACTGTTTTCCTCTTCCAAATTGTTATAACTTCATATTACGCCATTTTTTCGTTTTCGCATCTATATCCTTCTCAACGGTGGTTTTAATAGGTCGAACTTTGCCAACATGAGAATAACTAATTAGGCTTGCATGGTCTCAGAAAATAACAAAGGAACAGTGAGTTCACATATTATTGGTTGATCTCCTCTCTAACATTGATCACAGAGTAATAACACAGTGAAATAAATAATTATAAGAGCTATGCCACCTTTGACTATGCTTGCGGGAATGTACAGGCGCTAGAATTGCTTAGTTCAGAAATTAAACAAAGTTTCCAACTGTATTATATTAGGCTGTGATAACAGCAACAGCATCAAAACCAAAAATATATTACTTCTTCCTCTTACCTTCATATGATTATGTAGTGTGTGCTGATATAAAATAGCCCAAAAGCATCGAACATAATCACATTAACTACAAAATCTATGTTGCTTAAACATTGCAAACATAATAGTAATAAATAAGTCGAACATTATATCCATTCATTAAGCGATCAAACTCTGAGGTTCGGACATTCCTTATTATAATTTGTGGTTTCTCATTTTTTCCTCTTCTCCTTTGAATGTTAGTTTGGCCTTTCTTTTGTCTTTCTTGTGTTTTCTTAGTAGTTTTGTGTGTGTTGGTTACTGAGAGTAGACAAGGTTATATTGACGTTAGCTAACCTGCTATTATTTCTTCCCAACTGAAATTTTTCCAATAAATAGGCAGCCCGAATGTGACAAGCCGCATTCACAGTCAGTTGCATTCAGAGAAATTATTACAAACCGTGGTGTTTGTGATTGTTCAACAGTGCTTTTGCATACTATGTTTTCTCTGTACTTTTATTTTGTTCTTTATGGTGTACTGAGAGTTTTAATTACCTCTCTGTTTATGTATCTTGTAGTTTCATTAAGAATGGGAGAGGTAAATGAAATTAATTATATTGCCATTCGAGCTTGAAAAGCTACCCGTGCAGCATCATTAAACCAGCTAATATGTTACCTTCTCTAGCACCTACTACAGTACGTGAGGTTTAAGTTGAAACATGACCATTTTGACACTACCTGACCGGTCTAGGAGAGGGGGTGTGCTAATGACGGTCCGAGAGCGAGAAACACTATCACAGTCACGCTTCATTGCCTAGTCTCTAAGTACAGTTGTACTTGTTGCACGGCAGTGAAATATGAGGCAGTATTTTTTAACACTTAATTTATTTCAGTCTAATTATATAATATATAAATTCAATATCAGCCCGCCTTAAAGCAGTATGTGTATAAATAACAAATAAAATGTATGCAACGATATATAAAATGTATGTAATAGTTATTGTATTATGTTTATATTATTATGTGCATGTTTAATAATGTTATTTGAATGTATTAAATAATTTAATAATGTAGGAGCTGTGAGAATATAGGTCAAAAGTTGCTAACAATGAGGTAACCTTGAGGCAATAATGAATTGGGAAGTTTAATAATGCTACTAGTAATTCTTGGAGCAACAATAATGTAATATTTGAGACGTTTATAAATAGCCAATCAACAACCACAAAAAGCTTAAGTTAAATAAAAGTATTCTATTGGAGTACGATTAGCCAATCAGAGACTTGAAATAGATGAAATTTGCAAATTCAGGCGGTAGAAGTCAGTTGCTAGTAGACAGCATTTCTAACTGGACGCGAGACGCGTCCTCGAGAAATGTAATACGGATTCACTGTGGGACGAAAATGCATTATAAAGTTTACGTGTTAAAAAGATGCAAGTAATTAATAAACAATATCACAGCTCTCTATATCAGTGAAGTGTTATTTAATCGTGTGAAGGATTAATAAATGGAGTGAAGTAAAAATGATAATGTGTGTTAGCCTACATTCTTTAGCCGCACCACTCGCAGTTAAGAAATACATGTTTCTACAAATTAATACTAACGCAGCCGAGGCAAACACAAATATATATATAATATTTAAAGAAACATAAAAATAGAAAGTTGATTCGTAATTATTGGGGCGAAGGTCCTGGAACTTTGTACCATACGTGCGGCAGTTACTTCATCAAGTTTGGCTTTCCATACGTGAAGCTAAACAACCCTCCTTCAAATAGTCCTAGCTTCAATGGCTTTCGTATTGTTACAAGCGGGTATTGGTTATCTTCTAAATTTCATGTTTCAACCTAACCCAGATTTTTAGTAGTACGCTTCAATAGTAAAGGCAGTTAAGGATTACCAACTCGTGTGGAATATAGTGATATCTCTTTCTACTTTCCATCTTTCAATTTAAAGCAAATGCACTATAATATTAGATAGAGAAGAGTTGTACTCCAGCTGTGTTAACTATTATTTGTCATCCATAAAGTTTTCTAGCTCTTAGTCTATTATTACAAATACTTTTCAGAAAACGAATAAGGACTGAACCTGTTAAAGTGAATAAACAAAAGAGAAATTTTTGCATACTGATAAACTTGAAATAAACCACATCAATACAAATGAAAGAACAGAAAGATTGACGTGGAATACCGAAGACTGAAAGAGAATTGTCTAGAGGCGGTTCGCCTAAAGCCCCTTATACATTTTCCAATATTTGACAAGACTTGGCAAGACTTACAAGGCCTTAAATGTGTATTTACACGTTGATTTTTTGCCAAACTGAACCCCTTCAGAACACATTGATATTTATCAGGTGCAGAGTAATTTACTATTAGCATCACAGTATATCAATCTGCAATGAAATAGTGTTCTCTGTATAATTTTATAGCACTTTCACGTATTATAGTCCGTGAAATCAGATTGCGATTAAGGAATACAACGCAATAGCACGAGTTGATATTTTAACTACATTATATCATATTGCATTAATGCATCATTGTATACTTCGGAAATCTGGCCGGAAATTTGTTCATATGTCTTCGTCTTTTTCATATTGTGATAATCTACGGAATCCACAACGTACAGACATGCCAGCTTTCGTATAACATAATCAGCTCGCATACGATCGCTTGTCCAGGGCCATTTTTGTTTTCAGCCATGTTGCAGATTTCATGACGCACTGTAAATACTCCGTTACATTGGCCAAAGCCATCAAATCTTTGACCGTTTAGAGCATGTGCTTATTTGCTTTTAAGACTTTCAAAGTATTGGAAGCAATTTGACAAGAAAAGATGCCAAGTTGTGACAACTCTTAGAAAGTATTGTAACGCATTGAATTTGACAAAAAAATTGATCGTGTACAAGAAGCTTAAGAGCCATTTTATAGGCTTAAAATCAACTCGGTATAGCTTGAACGCTAAACACACGACTACGTGACAATTCTCTAATTTTGTCCCAGAACGTTCCCTGAAACTGTACTTTAGCCATTCGACAGATCGTCCGCGTTCTGTTTACATAACGTAGATGCATAGTAAACATCTGATGTGTTTCACTCACATGACTTTCTCTACTCTTGTACAAACTATTTTTACAAACGTTTATTCTCCATATGCTTCATGTTAATCGAGATGCTAAACTTATTGCTAATTTTCTTGTAGATGCAAGGGGAATTGGTAAATAACGAATTCTCATTTGAGAAAAAGTATGAAGTATTGGAAAATTTAAGGGAATAACAAGCAATATCTCGAAAATGGTTCGCTTAACAAAAAAAAAAGTATGACATAAATTCTGTATTTTAACGCGATCTACATTTTTTGTGTAGTAAAATTTTGTCTCTCTTATGGTTTACCAGTTATGCAAAAGTAGTTCACAATGAAGAATACTTTTGGAGACATTCCCAGAAAATTCGAGCTATACAATTCATTTGCCATAAAAATGTCTTAAACGTATGGTATTTTATTCACAATCGTTACAGCCATTTTTGAGAAAATTAAAATGTTCGAAAAATGTTCCATGTAAAGGGTAATCTGGAGTGGGAGGATTTTCTTGAAAACCTTTGTGTCGCATCTCTAGAAGATGCTGAACCTAGATACCAAGTTTGGTGTTTATCCGACTGTTCGTTTGAGTTACGCTGTTCACAGACAGACACACACACACGGACATGTTTCCAAAAAATGATTTATATGCGTTCAGTGCACCTCAAAACATGTATTTCCTGTGAAATCTCAATATCGCATTTTTTTAGTGGAATGTAATACTTCCCTTTCTTACTATACGTAGTAGAGAAAGTAAAAATATGGAGTCATTAAAGTCTCTTATGGAAGATCCTGAAATACCAGTGAGGACAATGGAGATGGTATACAAAGCTCTTGTTAGGCCTAGTTTATCATATGGGGCAGAAATTTGGTGTTGCGAAAAGGTTGAACATTTGAACCAAATCCAGAGGGGTACTGAAAATTGTAGGGTACTTAAAGAATACGGTTTATATAATGAAACCATACATCTAAAAATAAGGGCAGTTAAATACTGGTTACACATAGTATGGCGCGATCAGACACTTCTACGCGCGGTGTGTTTCAGGGAGCAAGTAGAGAAGGGCAACGAAATTGCGCAGGGCTTAGAAGAAATTGGAATGGGGTACAGGGGAGAGGAAAGAAGTGGTTTGGCTTGGCTAAGATTGGGCGCCTGGAAAGGCAACAAGTTACCTGATGATACCGGAGTGGGAACATGTCCACTCTGTGGTGAAAGGGAAACGGAATCATATTCTTGCTCAGTGCAGGGAAACGGAATTACTAAGAAAACAAATTTACCACCACAGTTTCTAGGGTCCAATAGGGGAATGGGGGGGGGCTGCTTGGATGTAATGTTGGACCGAAGTGTCATAAAATGGGTTCTTTCTAAGATTCGGCAAAGGAGGTTAATTGCCCTGGAGAACGGAAGAGGGGGGGCGAACGGTACATAAGAGCGAGTTTTTAAGGGTCGCAGCACTGTATATATCTGTAACATACTTGTAATTCATCATATTATTTTCTCCACTTCTTTTTTTTTCTTTTTTGTCTTTCCTTTTTTCTTTTATTTCTTACTTCATTATGTTAGTATGTATAATAGTTCATACTAGTACATACTTATATAGGGTGGATTATTTAAATTGAGACTGTACAATATCTTCAAAGCAAGCGTTGTAGAAAGAAATGTCTTGAATAAAATTTGCTTGATATTATGAGGGAAAGTCATTTTAGGTTCAATTTAAATTCACCCCAATTGTAGGTTCCCATTTAAAAAATTAAATTGACCCTAAAATGACCATCATAACGTCCTCCAAATAAAATATAACTAATGACATTTACTTTCCCTCCATAATATTAAGGAACCTTTAGTAAAGACATTTCTTTCTACAACGCTTAGTTTTGGAGATGTTATAGTCTCAATTCAAATGGTCTACCCTGTATATATAGTAAGTATATATTTAGTGTTATACACACATTGTTAGATTATAGGGACAGAAAAGACATGTACGGAATGAGGCCCATACGATGGTATTTTACAAGAGCAGACTGAAACTGTTCACAATAAAAGTCCTTATTCTTCTACTGCCGCTGCTGCTGCTGAATCATTATTTGTATTGTAATATGACAGATACATTATACTCCTACATTTACTGAGCATTTATCCGGTAATACATATCTTGAATCCTAAATAAATAAATAAATAAATAAATAAATAAATAAAGGGGGCGGTTTAGAAAAAGGTCCGCTCGCGCATATTTATATCTGAACAGGTAATGCAGGCTCGGATAAATACCAACGCTGGTATTTAAGTTCACCTTTCAAGGGCGCAACATGAAGATTTTCGAGAGAATTCCACACCCCAAACTACCCTTATATGGAAATATGCTTCGTTATATTCCTCTAAAAATTAATTAACGATTTTGATAAAAACACCATATATTTAAAATACTTGCACCACTATTCCCTTCAACAGCTGATGATTTTGATTATCAATGCAGGAAAATCGTCATTACAAGTTCTCAAACATCTTCACTATAAGTGATGACGTCACCGAGCAATGCTTTCGGGTGATTTCTCCTAATAGCCTAATAGATGAAGCTCGAAATGAAAATGATTTAGAGAAAAAAAATGACATCCGCAAGACTTTCTGTGCCCACCGAGGTTCCTTTTATATGACTTCTACAAACTATTGTTACAAATGCTTATTTCTATAATCTAGTTCATACTAATCGAAGTAATTTCATGATGCATTTCGTTGTAGTTGCAAGAGGAGTAAGGGAAAACGAAGCAATAATCAAATGTTAAAAGCGCATCACTATATTCTGGCCTTGAAATTCCATTCAATGACATCGCGAGTAAGAACTGATTCAAAAATGATACAGTCAAACCAATAATTACAGATATGTTGGCAATGGCTGATACCACAAAATAATTATTTGAAATAAATAGTGTGGTTTAAATAAATGTGTATTTTATATGTAGTAAGTTTCTGTCTAAATTGAAGTAGTTGTTGCCCCGTACTCCCGAAAGAATATTTGCTGTCCTTGGATGATGTTGTTGTATGTTAATCTTGAAGTTCTCTGAAGTTCTTGTAGTGAAGTCTTGTAGTTTCGTCGACTCTTTTCTGCTTTTCACCTATTCTTGCCCCACGTATGGGAGCCAAACTTGAAGGGACTTCATTATTATTTTTGTCGTTGTATTTACACCACGTATAGGCAATAATTTGAAGCTGTTTTAGACCACGCTCGTAATGGATGCCAATTTGCGGGAGATTTTTTCTAGGAGTGTTTGCCCCACGTTTACTTTTCCAGTGGCCCTCGCCCCACATTTACTTTATGTGTAATAACTATTTTAATGTTATATATTTAAATATTATATATGTATGCCTCGGCTGCGTCAGTAGTAATTTGCAGAACACGTATCTCTTATCACAGCTAGTACAGCTAAAGAACAAGGCTTACACAAATTATAATTGTATTGTACTTTGTTTATTGATCCTTCACACGATTAAATAACACTTAACTATATATCCTACTATGGAGCTGTGAGATTATTGTTATTTACACTTTTTAATAGGTAAACTTTATATTATTCTCGCCGCAAGAAATTTTCATGTCACACACTAAACCCATACCGAACTGTTCGGGTACGCAATCTTGTAACATGTCCCGCTTGAATTTGTAAATTTACTCTATTTCAAGTCTCTGATTGGCTAATCATACTCCAATAGAATACCTTTATTTAACTTTTAGATTTTTATAGTTTTTGATTGCCTATTTATAAACTGTTTTTAATATTACATTATTATTGTTCCAAGAATTATTAGTAAGTAGCCTTTTTAAACTTTCTAATTTATTGTTGTCTCAAGGTTACCTCATTGTTAGCAACTTTCGGCTTTTTACTTTGTAATTCTGTTTGCTGCGGAAAGCAGCTTGCTCTGTTCTCACAGCTGCTACATTGTTAAATTACATAACGCATGCACATAAGATTATTATACATATAAATAATAAAATAAACATAATACAATGACTGTAATATACACTACATATATTATATTCAAATTGCTTTAGGGCGGGCTGTTATTATTTTTATATTATATAATCACTGATGTCATTTAAGTGTTAAAAATACTGCCTCAAGATGTATCTTATAGATTTCCCGTTATACAAAATTCATTCCAAATGAAGGCATCGCACGCTATTGCCAGGAAATTCAAGATATACGTTGTATTTGTCATGTGAATATCATAAATACATGGTATTTGAATCGAAATCGTTAGAACTATTTTTGAGAAAATAAAATATGGATAATTTTTCAAAGTAAAGGGTTTGGGATTGAGGCATTTTCTTGAAAATCTTCGTGTCGCATCCTTAGAAGATTTTTATTAGTGTTTTAACATCCGTTCTTACTACATATGGCACCACAGGCGGTGGAAACTGATGATAGATGAAATGTAATGATAATTGGGAAAGAAAATTTGGGAAGGTAAAGTTCCAGGCTTAAGTTTAGGGTACCTCCTTGGCATTTGCCGATTATGGTAAGGAAAACCTGGAAAAAGTTCAATCAAGGAGGACGATCCTGACGGGATTTGAACAGAATATCTCCCGATCATGAGGATCAGTGTCATAACGTCCTCGGCCTTCCGTATTGTTATCCTTAGAAGATGATGAATTTAAAAGTTTGGTTTTTAACCGATTTTTACTTTCTCTACTACGTATAGTAAGTAGGGGAAGTATTGTATTCCACCCAAAAATTTGATACCGAGGTTTCACCGGAAATATATGTTTTGAGACCCCCTGAATCCAAAAAAAGCATTTTTGGAAACATGACCATGTGTCTGTGTGTGTGTCTGTATGTCTGTGTGTGTGTCTGTGAACAGCATAACTCAGAAACGAACAGTCGGATAAACACCAAACTTGGTATTTAGGTTCAGTATCTTCCAGAGATGCGACACGAAGGTTTTCAAGAAAATCCCCCCACCCCAGATTACCCTTTACATGGAACATTTTTCGAAAATTTTAATTTTCTTAAAAATGGCTCTAACGATTTTGATTAATATAGCATATGTTTAAGATATTTTCATGAAAAATAAATAGTATATTTTGGATTTTCTGGGAATGTCTCCAAAAGTATTCTTCATTGTGAACGACTTTTGCATAACTGGTAAACCATAAGAAATAGATAAAATTTTACTACACAAAAAATGTAGATCGCGTTAAAAGACACAATTTATGTCATATACATGTGTTTTGTTGAGTGAACCATTTTCGAAATATTGCTTGTTATTCCCTTAAATTTTCCAATACTTATACTCTTTCTCAAATGGGAATTCGTTATTCATTTTTTTTTTTGTCTTGGATATGCAAAGAGTATTAATCTGTGGCAAAGCGAATAGTGGTGCACCTAGCAACCTGCTATTAAGAGATATGTCGATGCTTAAAGGCTGCTGTATTTCTATATTGCCCTTGTAAATACAAAACAAGGGGAACATAGTACGCCTTAAGCGATAGTCAAATATTGTTAGAACTGGTCACTATGTGTAAAATGTAATTCTCTTTGCATGTCAAAAGATCGTTTCTGCAAATGTTTATCTCGATTAATATGAAATAGATGGAGATTAAGAGTTTGTAAAAATAGTTTGTACAAGAGTAGAGAAAGTCATGTGAGTGTAACACATCAGATTTTTGTAAAAGTGCTGTTTTTATTTATTCGGGAAAATCTCGGTATTGGATATTTAGGTAGAATGCAACGCTTCCTCTACTTACTATAGGTAAGTAGAAGAGAAAGTAAAAAATTTCCGTCTTGAAGTGATAAAATGAAAACGATAAAATTTGCAAGATAAACAGCTGCAATTCGTACAAATTCAAAACATTTTTGCCCTAAATTTATCGCCTGATGTTTGTATTATTTAGTCAACGACAATTTTAAGAACGTTATTGCTCCCGTTTCATCCATGCTATAGGTCAGAGGAAATGATGTTAGCGTTTTACTTTTGCAACAAAAATCGTTTGGCACTGGGAGAGACATTTTCACAAAAATAACGATAGCTGGTGCCTGTCTTGTAGGAGTTGTGCGGTTACAACGGCACACTCGTTTTGTTTCCGGTGCAGTTGGTGCACTTAATGAAAAATGGAATTCCTCACCTTCTCTCCATTTTAACGAGTCATGCTGCTCTGTATACCAACATGAATATTTTCGCTTCCTGCTGTGAGAATTACAAATGCGTGGTTCAGCATCGAAGTGCGTTTTTAAATGAGCAGCTTCATATATGTATTCATTAAAATATAATTATCTTTATTGTTTATTTTATTATGAATACATTTAGCTTTTATGTATTGTAGACAGCTGGTGAAAATAAGAACGTATAGAGAATTGGCACTCTGTTTGAGACCGGAGTCCATTGAGCTTAAAGTTACCCGACATTCGTATTCTCAGAATAAGCGAAAACCCCGAAAAAACCTTATCTGTATGACTCGCCCTAATCGAGATTTGAACTGGGACCTCCTGAATACGAGACAGGCACGCTGCCTCTATAGTACAGAGGTGGGCGGCGTTATACAGAGTGATTTATGAAGAACTGACACATTTCTTTCCTTAATTATTCTGTTCGAAATTCACTTAATGTCCCAAATTAAGCAGAAAGTTCTGGAGTTTCGATTGACTGTCGCTAGATGCGCAGGCTTTATTCGTAATTGATAGTTTTATTGTCGGCACTGTTTTTCAGATTTTGTTCTAGTCAACGTGAAAATCCAGTACACATTAAATGAACGACTCTTCCTTGTAAAGCAATACACTGATTTAATTACAGCTACTCAAAGGGCATACCAAAGAGAATTTGGTGTTCGTAATCCTCCCCAGAGAAACACATGTTGGGACTGGTAAACAAATTGGAAACAACTGGATCTCTGGTGAGTGAAAAAGGCAAAACACGTTTATCTAGGCTCCCACAGTTGACGCAAGAGCACGACTGGATCAGTCACCCAAAAAATCATTAAGACGTTTGTCGCAGAAGACAGGGCACAACTACTCAATGTGTCAGAGCTGTGAAAAGTGCAGGCCTAAAGCCGTATAGGATTACGGTTGTCCATCAGTTACAGGAACCAGATTAGGATAGACACTGAATTATTGTCGTTGGTTTCAGGCGTTCATTGTGCAAAATCCTGCTATATTGTCCATCACATGGTTCACAGATGAAGCATGGTTCCATTTATCCGGCTATGTGAACTCAAATAACTCACGCTATTGGGCCAGCGAAAATCCACATGTTATTCATGAAGCACTTATGCACCCGGTTAAAATCGTAGTTTGGTGCGCAATATCCGCACAGAGAATAGTGGGACCGATTTTTTTTAAACAATGTGAACACTGCGGAGTACCGAAGGATTTTCATGGAGTTTGCTGAGCAACTAGACGATGTAGCACTGAGTCAAGGATATTTTCACAGGACGGCGCTACGTACAATACATCAAATTAATCCATGACACTAATTGCTAGTTTCTTTGACGACCGATAATTTCCAAGAACCTGTGGCCACCGAGATCTCCGGATTTGACATCGCTGGACTTCTTTCTATGGGGTTACTTAAAAGACAGGGTTTATGCTACACGTCCCCAGACATTGGACGATCTGAAGCACAACATTGCACAGGAGATTCAAGCTATTGACAACAGAGTCCCCCAACGAGTGGCCAGTAACATGGAACGACGTGTTGAGTTGTGCCTTATGCAGGTGGAGGACATTTTCAACATTGACTATAGAGGTAAATGATATCCCAAAATTCCTCTGCATTTCAGGTATAATAAATTGTCGCTAGCATGACTCGTTTTGAAACAATTAAAGAAATAAACGTGTCAGTTCTTCATAAATCACCCTGTACTTCTTAGGGCAGGTTTCATAGTTTCAGTTTAAACTATGAAACCAGGCCTTAGGGCCGGTTTTACGAACTCTAAATATATCTTGGAATAGTTAAACTCGGAATATCCTATCTAGAGTATAAATGAGACGATGAGTTGTACGACAGACATCTATTCCTTAGATGGCTATTCCAGTGTTAACACATTTAAAACTAATTTGGCTATATGCTGCGGGACATTCACACCAGTTTGATACATAATGATGGCGGGTTTGAATGTCTGGTTTTGCTGAAATTTGTGTAGAATTTTGCATTGTTTTCACAATCAGCTGTACCTAAACTAATATTATTTCTTATTTGAACTGTTGCAAAGTGGCTTTACTTGTCGCCCCCACAAAAAGTGTAATGAACACGGAGCAAAATACCGGTAATAGTGGTGTAAGAGTTGATGTGAGCACTTTTGAGAGCCTGTAACCCACCCACCGTCTCTTTATATGACAGTTTCTTATATGTAAATGACCACGACATGTCAACAAAGCACTCCATTTTGTTAATACTGCGCATGCGCAGAGGAAACTACCAATCTAGCTGTAATATTGTAATCCACGAAAATAACAATGCTTTTATTTCTTCTAACACACTCGTTAGGAATTCAACCTATGTATCATTAAGCTGAAGATTTTGGCGAACGGCTAAACTTCGCTCTCGCCTCCTTTAGAGCGCAATTTGTTATATCATATCCATATTTGAAATCATTTCACACACACACACACACACACCTAAACCTAAACTTGACCTTGGGTAAATCTCAACCAATGGGTCCTGTTGATTCACTGCGACTCCCTACGGCCTGACGGCCTCCCCTCGTCTCATATTCGTTTCTTTCCTTCTATTTTTGCGCGAACTAATTAAGTGGATCTGAAATAAAGCTCCTAATTTCAATCTGGTCGTGTTTTTCACTCATATGTTGGCGGCTCTTCAGTTTTGAACTGCATGAACTAGGAGAGAGTTAAAAGTGCCTCTACTGGCGGAAGTGGAAACTAACCAGGGGCGACAGGTAAAGCAGTTTGTCGGAACTGTTTGCTGTACTGTGTAATATAATGAATGTTCCCATGCGTGTTCGGTCGCAAAATTATATAAAAATACAAGTACGTTGTAGAAAATACAAACTCAGACGCTGTGACTTCTTGTGATAGGGTAACACTATAGGAAGGAATAAATATAATTATGCTCGGCCATGCCAAAATGTAGTATTTATACGACTGGTAGCGGTGCACCTGTTCATTAAAGAATTGGTATTCGACCAATCAGAAGTGGCCACGTAACATTGTGAAAGCGCAAGTATCGATTATTCTGCGTAGTACGTCTCACAACGCTAGCAACTTTGTTTGATACAGGTGCTACAAGGTCATTGTATTGTAACCATAGATAAAGGAATAACGATTGTAACATATCACTTAAACCAGAAACGAATACTTATGAAACCTTTAATTTAGATACATGGTCGAGCATAAACAGTAGTATGAAATTTGACTCGTATAATAATATTCGCGTTTTAATTACTACCATTATAGTCTCGTTGCATAATATACTATATTTAACGCTCAGACGACTGCCGTCATAACCGCTGAGGAGCTTCGGCAGATGTATGATTCTCTGAGGAAGTAGTTGATGAAGAGTCTCTCTGGAGGACTCTTCTATGTATGACTTACAGCCCCCAAAGACTTACAAGCCAGTGTTTTGTGATCAGGATGGGTGATCAGCTCAAATGCCTGGTGAAGAAGAAGAAAATGAAGATTAAAGGGATGGTAGGAAAGTTCGCGGATATCAAATTATCCAACCCAGCATTAGCCTAGCGACCGAGAGAACCACGAATTAGCCTTCGGTCAGGTTGGTCGGCCCCGGGAACCTGCCTGTCATGTGTTCTAAATATTAATGAAATAATCTCTGCGTGGTATCTTTTACCAACTTGAGTCTCATTGTTGCCATGTTCATTTATTACCTCTACGACGTATTATCTTATGCATTCTGGTTCGCAAAAACATATTATAAGAAAATTCATCATTTATACTGGAAAAAGTTGTAAGTAGTACCCAAGCAGCCATTTCTTTTATACTCGGAATAACGAAAACACCGAATAACATATTCCGTAGTTATACCCTTGATAGGCTCTATTCTGGCGTCCTACAATACAATTTAGCAATTAACCACGGAATAATGCCTAATAAGGTTTTATTCCGAGTTCATGCAACCGGCCCTTTTACTGCTACTGATAGTGTTACTAACAGTACTCTTAATTTGTCGCAATATAAAATAGGTACGAGAAAATGCACAAAAGATTTTGCCGATGACAGTGATTACCAAATTTTATTTTTAAGCTCTCCAGCTACGCCTTTTTAATATTATTTTCACTTTATTTACCTACGTACTACGTTCATACCTGGTAGGTATAGAATATATTGCATTCTACTAAAAATTCTATACCGAAATTTCACCAGAAGTGTGTGTTTTGAGATCCTCCGAATAAAAACATTTATAGCAAATGATTCGTATGCGCGCGTGTGTGTTTACTCTGATGTTTTTACTCGCCGAACTGTAGGTATGCTTAACGTTAGCTTTTTACTATTACACAAACCTAAATTCCTCCCACATTCAGTCTTCCATAATCTACGGAGGATAGAAAATGATTCTGGAGAAGAAGAAAAACTCCTCCACAGTCGAGAATAGAATTGGAGATCTCAGGTTTAAGAAACTTCAGACATATGTTTAACAAGTAAAATGTACATTTTTTTCTGCAAAGAGCCTGTGAAATCGTCTTCATTGTAAATTAATTTTCTGTACCCCTGTATAGACAAAAATTTACTACACAGAAAACTATACATCTCGTTAAAACACAATTTATGTGAAATAATTTTTTGTGGCATTAAGCATTTCCGAAATACTGGATATTATTGCTCTGACTTTTCAAACATTTTATACGTTTTTGAAGTGCTAAGTTACCATTATTTTGTTTCATAAATTCAAAGGGAGCGCATAGTTGCCTGCTTTTTAACCTCTTCATGCATAAATTATCAAGGAATATGAGAAAAAAATTTTAATACTTTAAAATTGTCAAATCTACATTAAATGATATGATTTTAGGCTCATCAATGTATATTATTATGTTTTGAACAAATTATGAACATGGTATCATATGTGTACTGTGCATTTGAAGCTCTAATACAAACATGCAAAAAAGTATACAAAAGTGAAACATTTGAGCAGCATGTATGCTACTTCATGTGGAAGTTCTTAATTCATCCAGGGCGTATTACATTTCTTGCACTTACATCTCGTTCTTCGTTTACATGTATCATCATGGCAATGCATTGCCTTTTCTTAGTCACCTTCCATAAGAAAGCCTCTTCCATGCAATCTTAAGTTAGCAATTGCTGTAATTAAAGCAGTGTGTGTTTCTTAGGTGGTGGATCGGCAACAGCATCATCTCAAGGTTGCCCTCTCTTCTTTTCATATTCATTATCAACCACAATAAATCTGACTTTCACAAAATAACATCTAATACCATTAATATCTCTATAAAGTATACTAGTGTGATATTAATTATGTGGAAAACATTTCAAGTACCATTTGTTATTTTTAAACTAATGGGGCCACTGGGCAACTAGCCATAGGATCCAGAAGGTCCATTCTACCCATGTATATGTTGACTAAATGAACCAGAAATAGAAATCGCAGATTTTTCTTTTCTATTCCACCTTTTATCTTCATTTTCTTCCACTTCTAATGTAGGTAGTACTTCTTGTTCATCAGGAAGCAAAATTTCTTCTTCCATTTCCCTTATAACAGCTCTCAGAAGATGCTTCCTTTCATAATCTGAAGGTGGTAGTAATTTCAGAAGTAATTTCATAATCTCCTACTTTGAAAATTGATATTTCTGGCCTTTACTAAATTGAAAATTTGTAATATCGCTCCTGAAATACTCAAATAATTCTCATAAGCAAGAATACAAAAATGATTGATCGAAATACTATGGTGTAAAATTACGAATGGTTACATAACCTCAAAATCTTCAGCACACCTAAATGCATAATGTTATCATTTGTGTACATCACTATTTTCCGATATTATTAACATTTTCATAAATTAATTTCAAATTATTTATGCATAGTAACTAATAATAGATACGTACATTTCAAATAATATTTTTTTGCCCTTTTATAATATGAATTTTTATATAAAACGTGGTTCCAAACTTCTGTAAACTAGTACTTCCAATAAGGTGTTGCACACTCCTTCCTTCGAGATATATTGCTTCATCCAGGGAGTGCTGCACTCTTGTGCACTTTTGTAGCAACATGCTCTGGTATCAAACGTTACCTCCATGCCATACTTGTGAAATAAAAGCAAATCAAATCATCTGTTATCATATGATACCTTCATGCATGAAGAGGTTAAAAACTTAACTATTGCTTCAGTCTCCTGTATTCCTCTTGTATCTACAAGAAATGGATAGTGAAACGATTTTTGCAAACGTTATCTCGATTGACATGAAGTAGTTAGAGAAATAAACTATTGCACGAAGAGTTTGCAGAAGAGATATAAAGTATAGTGGGTAGAGAAAGTCATGTAAATTTAATACAGATCTTTTTTCCCTTGCGGTTTTTATTTAGCATATTTATCGAGGTATTTTCATATCAAAGAGCAACGATGTAAGCAAAATTAATAGTGAAACTCGTGTTTGCAGGGAGCCTTGTGTTATTGGGTTCCACCTATTCATTAGATTTTTTTATAGTTATAAAAATCAAACAAGACCCTATGCCGTGCATAAAATTACAAACGGGATGCGACTGTAATCTAATTTGATTACAGAGACCACATCGACAGCGCAGAAATTGACGTAGCTGGTCAAGCCCATTAAAATGCGCCGTGGCGTCATTCGTGTCCAGGAACGTTATCAGATGCAGTTAACCCATCCACCTTATAGTAAAGTTTAATGGGTTGCATAAATATTAGGGTGCCAAAAACAATACATCTCACAGCGCCCAAACCAAAAAATATATGGTATATTACTTCATATGACTTTCTCTACTCACTATCTTTTATTTTTACGTAGTTTCTACAAATTACTTCAATGAGAGCTTCTTTTTGTGTCTACTTCTGTTAATCAAGATAAATTTTGCAGAAATAGTTTCATTATGCGAGGGGCGTCCAATAAGTAAGCTTCCTTATTTTATAAAAACATTACACACAATTAATCATGTTGAATTAATCTTACTTATATTATACAATGCTTCTGTTACCTTTCTACATAGTCAACATGTTTTTCCAAGCATTTTCGGGGACGTGACACAAGTTTTTCCAAGCCAGTGTTGTACCAGGTCGGGATCTGTGCTCGCAACCAGCTGTTCACTGATTTGACTTCATCATCGGTGTTAAAAGTGCTTACCTTTGAGTTGGAGGAACATGTGAAAATCACTTGGGGCAAGCTCCGGCGAATACGGAGGATACGAGATCTTTTCCCAAGTGATTTTCACATGTTCCCCTGACTCAAAGGTCATCATGGAGGTAAGCACTTTAACACAGTAACGAAGATCAATCAGAATTGAACAGCTGGTTAGGAGCACGGGACCCGACTTCTGGTTCACTTCTGATTCATCTTCGTCACGGTGTTAAAGTGTTTACCTCCATGATGACCTGTGAGTCAGGGGAACATGTGAAAAGATCTTGTGAATATGGAGGATGCAAGGAAACCTCCCAGTTGAATCTTCTGAGCTTCGCCTGGGTCAAGATTCAACTTGGAAGTTTTCTCGTATCCTCCGTATTCACCGGAGCTTGCCCCAAGTGATTTTCACATGTTCCTCCAACTCAAAGGTAAGCACTTTTAACACCGATGATGAAGTCAAATCAGTGGACAGCTGGTTGCGAGCACAGGACCCGACCTAGTACAACACTGGCTTGGAAAAACTTGTGTCACGTACCCAAAAATGCTTGAAAAAACATGTTGACTATGTAGAAAAGTAACAGAAGGATTGTATAATATAAATAAAATTAATTCAACATGATCAATTGTGTGTAATGTTTTTTTATAAAATAGGGAAACTTACTTATTGGACGCCCCTCGTACATTTCTTTGTAGGCATAAGTAGGATGGAATAAACCGAATCGATAGTCACGTGTTTATAAGCGGAAAGTTATATGCTGGCCTTAAAAATTCCTTAGGCTTTCCATGATATCATGAGAAACAATTGAATAGCGACACCACTTATAAAATGCAAAAGCACTGAAAAACTCAAATCAATAATAGGATGTACAACAATGGTTATTTGAAATAAATTGGTTTAAAGAGTTCTAAAGTTCTTGTATTGTAGGTTTTTATTTCATAAGGTTTACCAGATAAACAAAATTATACAGCATTCCTTCCGAGTTTGGAAGCTTACTGAATTTAAATATCAAGCTTGGTATCCATCCCAGATTTTGTTTTTGAATTATGCTGTTCACAGACAGACAGACAGACAGACACACACACACACGATGCATTTTCCTAAAATTACGTTTTCTGGATTCAGGAGGCTCCAAAACATGTATTTCCGGTGAAACCACAATATTGAAATTTTGGGTGAAATGCATTACCTTTTCTACCTACAAGGTGCGTGGCAGAGAAAGTAAAAAGCTGAATTTGCTGCAAAACATACTAAATGTTGTTGTTTTGAATCACCCGGTATATAAGAATATTTATAAACACGTGTGATACTGAAAGTTATGTTACACAAAAGTTTTAGAAGTCCATTTGTTTCAAAGTGAGTAACTAAAATATATTTAAATATGTGTTACTCTAGGGCTGCGAATATAATTATTCCGATGAGAATAAGAGTTCTCTGTGACGAAATGCAAGAGACGCCCCTGGGAATGTAGACTTTTCGACCCGTGTATAGAAGCCGTGACCACTCAGGATTGGCAGCTATTTGTTTTTTTTAATGGTGTTAACCATTTCCGAGGTATTCTTTGTTACTGGTCTAAACTTTCAAATACTTATACTTCCCCCAAATAGTAAGTCGCTATTCGTTTTTTCCCGTGGTCATGCAAAGAGCATGGAATTTCAAAGACATCACATAGTGATTTACTTTTGAAAAAATTGATTATCGCTTTAGCCTACTGTATCCTTATATCAATAACGAAATGTGTAATAAAAGTTTTTCTGATTAATAAGAAGTAGATAGGAGAAAAAAGCTATTGTAAGAGTAGTTTGTAGAAGAGTGAGTAGAGAAGGTAATGTGAATTCAACAATTGATTACTATTTCTTTCGTGGAACTTTTGGGTTGTGGTATTGAATATCTAATCCATATTTATCTGGCAATTGAGGAAAACCACGAAAAAGCTCCAGTTAGGTTTGTCGATACGCGGGATTTGAACCCGCTACCTCACTCTCTGAACTAGGTTTATAAGGGCAGCTATGTTTGTGTCATACTGGATCAAAGATGTGTATTCATTGATTTCCACTCGCTGAGGCCTCCCTATGCCGTATTCAAGAGCCTTTGCAAATCTCACTTTTTACTTCTTTTTTTTAAAAAGCAACCACGTTAAAAAAATGTAATTCTAAAGGACATACGTCGGCTTTTCGCCGGTCCTTTTTGCAAGAAGTTCTTCTCTTTATGTTAAATAAATCCGGAGTTTTCACTACATTTATCACTGCTACCGTAACACCCTTCACTCCGTCTCTGTCCCGCCCTATCACACAACATTAGGGGCTTTCATCACCAGCGCCACTAAGATAGAAAGAAACGGAGAGGAGAAAGAATAATTTACGGTCGGGGTTTTGTCTTCAAGTGTATAAATCAGCTCCTTTAACTCTCTTGTCTCTTCCGTCTTCGGACTAATCTTTCATCGCAATTTAAACATCCGTCGTTCCTCGCTCATTTTCTTTGTTTCGTATTTTATTTGTCTGTGTGGGGAAGTGATGGCTTCATAAAGCGTTAGCAGTCATACCGCGTCATCACTTTTAATTAAAGATAAACATCTCCTTCGATGGTTTTATAACCGGCAGTAATTTAGCTCAGCTTATATATAGGGTGAATAATAAATACTGTGACCACGTGCGCGAAGTTGCTGGCGACTGCGCCAGTGTGAAAGTGGGCCGGCTCCTTAACTAGGTGCCTGGATTATTAGCACCTTCTGCCGACCCTTTAGAACAAATGTCCCCAGCAATAAACCTTGTGGCAGAAGAGTTGGCACTTTTTCGCGTTTAGTTTCAGGTTAGCTGCCTGCAATCTCTACAATATCTTGGTCAGGTTCTCGAGATGGTCTTCGAAGGTGATGTAAACGACGATGACGTCGTCCAGATATAGTGCAGGCAGGCGTTGTAAGTCAACCCTCTCATCACTGGCTCCATGAGGTGCTGAAAGATGGCTGGCGCATTGCAGAGGCCAAAGAGCATGACCGTAAACTGCCAAAGTCCTTGGCCTGTCGAGAATGCGATCTTCTCCTTGTCTCTGGGATCTAGTCCAATGACGGGAACCAGTGGGTTTCCAGAGTGTAAAAGTGTCCAGCGTGTCCTCAAGCAAGGTAAGGGAAAACAGTCCTTCTGGGTGACACCATTCAGCTTTCTATAGTCCACGCAGAAGCGCAGCTCACCGTTCTTCTTTTCTAGGACTACGGCACGGCACCAAGGACTGTCGAGCTCTTCGATAATCCTCCTGGATCGTATGTCCTCCAGCATGTCCCGTACCTCCGCTTGATTTGCCAGAGAAACACGTCTTGGTAGTTGTCGGATATGTAAGGACGTACTCGTGATTAGACCTGACGTAGCGAAGGGCTTGCCGTCAAGGAAACCGAATAGGCCCTACCAGCTAATGACGGCATCGGGCGACAAAAGGAAGTCCTGCTGGAATTTACCCTGGGGCAGAGCATTGTGAGTGTCTGGGTGTTCGTCGCGAGGGTGGCCGCAGATGTGATACTGAGATTGGATGTCCCCAGGAGCCACGAAGCGACGGTCGACGTCGGCAGGGAGGGTCTTGCAACTCGGCCGAGACGAGGTGACGCGACGCTCCGGAGCCCCAACGAACATGCGGGGATCTGCAGGGTGATCTGGTCACAATACCTTCCTCGATGACCTATCGCAGTAGCGATAAAATTCACTATAAGAACTGACGCGGTATTATGTTATTAAGGCGCAGTAATTGGAGTGAAGGGGAAAGAAAATACGTGTGTATAACACGCAATTCCGTTGAAAAGCTCGGAATATTTGGCTTTAGCCTTTCAAACACGCGCCCGCGATGTTCTGAATAACAGCACTCCACGTAGTCAAGGTCACCCATAGTGGCTCGACATAAACAAAACAATTATCCTCATTGTCTGAGTTCAAAAGATAAGCAGGTATATTGAGGTGCATTGATGTTTTAAGCACAGTGATGGAGTGGGCAACTTAGAAGTATAGGTTTCAGAGATGAGATAATGAAAGGCAGGAGACGTACAATTCGTTTAAAACTATACAAAATAAATTACAGATCTACATCCTTTGCAAGTTTTTTTCTTGACAGTATTTCTGTATCCACTTCCCGTTCAACTAGTGTAAAGCTGAATTTCCTGTACTCAGTACTGGCAACATAAACTAACGGGTTGTTAGTTCATGTCCACGTCCTCCGTGGTGTAGTGATTACCATGCTTGCCTCTAGTTCCCGAGGTTGCGGGTTCAAACCCGGTGGAGGGCGATGGATTTTTTCGGTCGTAAAAATCCTTGGCATGGCTTCCTTCGGAAGGGAAGTAAAGCCAGTGGTCTCGTGTCGTAGATTTACGGCGCGTTAAAGAATCTCAAGCCTGATAAAGAGGCTTCAGGTCTTTCACGCCCAACATAGAATGGGACGCTAAGGACCACAGCAGTTATAGAGCGTCCATACATTAAAAAAAGAAACTGGATGTTTTGACTATTTTATTGCTCTACGTGCATGAACTGTGTTAAATCCTCTTAAGATTTGATAAATTATTATTGCAGACATGGAATATAATAATATTCAACAGTTTCACTTTACCATTTAAAGCTTATCCGGATCTTCACTTCCTTTTATTTATTAATATTTACTTACGATTTAATTCATCCAGTAGCTAAGTATGAACTGCAAGTTACTGGGTTTTCTTTTAGGTCAATAACCAGGAGTTGATGTTCGAATGCCACTTTGTCACTAAGGTCGGTGACCTTGCTACTAGAACCACCATGTGCAATAGCTATTAGTAAATTATTAATTGTGTTTTCGTGTAAGTGTTATTTAAATTATTCACTACCGTGGAAAAATGATATACAGTATGCATGTTTTAAATGCATTGGAGAATCTCGAAGAATATACTCGACTTCGTCTCGTTTTTTCAAACTCTTCTTCGTTCTCCAATGATGCACTTACCGCAATTGTATCGTATATATATTCTTGCATATGGTTGGTGAATGTTTTCATAATTAGAGTACAGCACAATGTTAATCGGTATTCCACTGCAGTGACTAACCCAAATCTTAAGTCCTGGGCTTTTATAGTGTTTTTACTGTACACTGTGGCCACCGCACGGCTACTCGCACCCGACCGTCGCTGCTCGGACTCCCGCCGAAACAGTTATAATATCCCCGCAACTGCCTCATGTTCTCATATTTACAGTTGCAATTACATTGATAATCAATACACACTTTATCATAAGAGATTTTGGAAAAGTCGTCCTTCTCTATTAGCATATTTCTGGCATCTTTTCAGAAAATTCCCATAAGGTAAGTCGGTAGTTAGCCCATAAGAAATTGGCAAATATTAGTCATATTCACTTTAGCATACTATGAATACTGTTAGTCACAGAGAACGGATTTTTGGAGGGAAATTTAACTGCTCTTTCTACTTTATAAATATGTACAGAAACTTATTCTAAATCACAGGACTATTTTTTAAAAATATCTTAACAAACAGTTTTGTTCATTAAAATTCCATCAGATGTGTACTTAGGTACACTTTTCTCTTCTCCTACTTGTCAGAATATATTGAAATTTTATTCATACCTACCTATATGCTGTGGAAGGTTCCCTTACTGGAATAAATGACAAATTGAACATTTTTATGGAAATAAAAAAAATTCTTACATATAAAATACTGAAAATCTGAAAGTGTAACACAATGCAATTATTCTAGTAGAGAAGCTTTGCCATGGGTCGGGTAACAAACCCCAAAAATGTCATAAGTCTATCTAAAAACCTTTTGTAAAAAGTGTACCAACAACTTGCAACATGTAGTTTTGAGAAAATTGAGTATAAAGTTAAACAAATGGGAAGTATTGCACTAACCATAGTTAGAAATCTTCTGGGCGATAGGATCCTGTGTTAAGGCTTCCCTGTCCTCTTTTTCTTTTCTGGCCTCTTTTCTTCATTCTTGCCTCCTTGGTCCTCATGTGTACTGCTTTTTCAGTTGGTAACACGATCATGATCCATAGTTTTCAGTGCTTGCTTCATGTTTTCACCTGTTTGATGCCCATTCTCTCCATCACTAGTACCCTGTTGTATGGGCCATCATTGAAGCAAATCAGTGCGTATAGAACACCAGTTTTCAGTACTGTTACTCCAACAAACACTGTTTTAGGAAGTCATTGCCATGTACAGTAGTTGAATGCTTCGTTCTGATTCTGCGTCTTGCCATGGAGAAATTGCTGGAGTAATTTTGGATCAGAAAGAGCTTTATATACTGGCCTAATGTTTTCAAGTACAGTAGATGACAGTGTGCTTGTGCTCGTCTCCACAGCCTGTTGCTAGTGAACGCTGATAGCCACACCATGACTCAGCTCCTCCTGCAGGACAGACCACGATTTGGGTTTTCCTCTGTTGAATACTTGTGAAGAAAGTAGCACAAACTGTTTTCCTTGTGGCTTCAAGATTTCCATTGCTGCGAATTGTCATTCCATAATAATTCTGCAGCTTTCAATTTCTTCTGCTGTGAGTCGACCTCTTTCATTGATTGTTTTACCATCAGAAAGTGTTACAACTTTCTTGTATTTACATTTTCTTCTATCAAATGTGAACCCATTCTCTTCTGTACGTGCCTCACACATTCAAACTTTTCTAATATTACACAGTTTCCATAAGGTCTTGCTACCACAACACTGTTGAAAGCTTTGGAATCTCCATCTCCAGTATCGAACATTTCTTAAACCATGTGTTTGTACAGATCTAGAATATAATTGCAACACACCTTCCACTTCCATTCCTTCACTGTAACTCTCAAAGTTTTTCAAACATTTACACTCTTTGCCTGTTACACAGGCACCACAGAATTTTGTCATAGCAATAACTTCTAGCATTTTGTCTGAAAGAAATGAAGTAGTAGTTATGACTCCATTATGGGAATTATGGCCCCCTTTTGCCATGTACCATCAAATATTGCTGTAACATCTGAACCTCCTTTAAGTTCTTTAGCTTCTTCAGCAGCATTATGCCGTATCCTGAATGAGTTTAGATAGAACCTAATGCTGCATTCTCTAAACTTTCTAATAATACCTCATTGCATCTGCTAAATTTATTTGTTGGTGGAGGGAGATCCATAGTAGCACAAAATGTGCGTGCAGACTGTTGACCTTTTCCAGTGAATCTCACGACATATGTAAATCTGTCGCGGTATCGTTCGTGTTATCTTATTTGCTGAGCGTCTGTTATTGTTTTACTATTTTGAATTTTGAGTTCTTTGTCCTCTGGCTAGCTATTATCACTCAGTCGAGCAAATCTCTTAAACAGGGTGTGTAAACGGAAAGGAGTTGTTACTAAAGATAACACTGATAAAGGAATTTGTTTTTACACTTTTATTGCCGTCACACGTTATTAATTTCACATATTTACTCTTGATACATGCCCGACTGAAACTGTTATATTTTCGAATGTAACTATAATCACTTATTTGTCGCACATTATTAATTCGAGTATTTCACATTTTTGTAACTAACTTTACGACGCGAGAGATTCTGTAGAATTACGTAACGTGTACTTCGTGAATGATTCTGTTGAACTGCGCGACGTGTAACCCGTGAATGATTCTGTTGAACTGTGCGATACTTGTCTCTGGCTTCAAATATTTATAATCCCTCACCCCGATATGCCTAAACATTATAACAGAGCTGCTATTGGTTAATAAAACGCGCCAACATTAGCGTCTATTTTTATATCCAATCAAAATTACGAACACATATGCTCTAGGGAAGATATTCCCTCCATTTCTAAAGAAAAGCGCGCTACTGACGTCATTTGCTTGTCTCTTCTAATTAAAAAACAACTCACTCCCTCGCTCATTGTTATCCGCTCCTATTGTCAGTTTCAGTGAGGCCGTGTAAACTTATTTCCTAACAATGCTTATAATTAACAAACATCTCAAATCATTGCGATACAATAATGTTAATTTACACTACAATCACTCTGGCATTCACAGTGTTGTGATATAAAATACTGCCTCAAATCTTAGGTTTACTCGGATACCTTTCTGCTATTTACGTTGATGTACTAGTACTAGTACAAGTAAATTTCTCAAATTGACAACAATCACAATGAAATTTTATCTTGATGGCTAGTCCTCTCCTACTTTGTTTATCTTCACTTATGTGCACACTATTTGCGGAAAAACACTTGGAGCAAGCAAAATATTTATTTAAAATGAAGAATCTATAATAATATTTCCTTGGCTCTTTAAACTGCACTGCTCTTCAGGAACATTCATATTCTCCCCCGAGTAAGTTAATTTTCTTTTAGAGGCACTTGGGAGAGTGGTGGAGAGGTTAGAAGATCCTGTTTCAGAAGAGGAAGAAGCTGGTGTAAAGTTATGAGACTTGTTTAAACAACAATTTCCTCTAAACTTACGTTTGGCATTGAATATCTTAATTCTTCCCATTTCACTGTATTTTAACTTCACAATTGAACAAAGCCCAAAAAAATCACAAACTTCACGTGCTAGTAGAAGTCAAGCTTTGTTTTAGTTGTAGCAAGGACTGCTTTCCATTTTCAATGCTGTATTTTGCGGTAGAATACATTCCTCTGTCATTCAGAGTGGCCACAAGCACCAACAGAAATATGCCTAATACCATAGAGTTTGTAGAAAGTTGAGGAAGTACTCATGTGCGAAGTGACAGGTTTGGGGTGTGGTCTATAGAGAGCGTCGGCTTAATTATTCGCTGTTTATACATACAAATACCGCTAGAACATCTGAATATTAAATATAAAATTGTTCAGGAAAGAGTGCTTATTCACGTGAGATAATACGAAAATGCAATAATGCAATTTTTTACCTCCTTAACAACCAACTTGCCTTAACACTGGAGAGTTCAACATCCGAAATTGAGTGAGTTTCTCGCCCAATGTTTTCTTTTAGTTCTTATAATGTATGGTGGTTTGTTGCACACACCTTACTTTTCAAGTTTCTTCATAGATAAAAATCATACACAGTTAAATCAGGGAATCGTGAGGTCCATAATTCCCTACTAATTATCCTATCTTCAAAATGTCCCTGGATTAAATTTAATAACTCATCAGCTGTTTGTTCGGTAGTAAAGTTCTTGAAAATATTCAGACTGACATCAAACATCGGTCAGCTGTTCAAAAAATAGTGTAAGATATTCCTATCCTCTTTCCATTTATTGTTTGTTCAAAAAGTATAGGTCCTTTTATTCTGTATGCGTATACTGCACATCGATTTTCACTCGTGCAAGGGAATCTAGTGTATAAAATCGGGTTTCTCTGTACTCCAATACGAGGGGCACTATTTATATTTTGAGCCTTGGCAACCCTGAATGTTGTAGGTGCTATCTGACGTTTCCAATGGAAAGTTTAACATTTTTTACCATAATCTACTTCAAACATTTTGTCAATAGAGCGTCATTTGTTTTGTTTACACTAACTTGAAAATTGTGTGTCAACAAAAACATGCAATTAACTCGTGAAAATGTTCGTGCAATGATTTATTAAGACTTTCGACGTTGTTTATCAAGACAAGAGTGCATCGATCAACTAACTTCCACATTTGGCGACAAAGCCCCATTCTTGGCCACTGTGAAACGCGGGTATAACGACTTTAATCGTGGCCACCGTTCACTCAATGATGAAGTTTGTGAAGGTCGTCCAAAATCAGTTGTTGTGCCAGAAAACATTGATGCTGTGCAAAAACTAATTATGAAAGAGCATCATGCCACATATTGAGAGATTGTGGCAACTGTAGGCATTAGTTGCACTAGCATATATAAAATATTGCATGATTATTTAGCCGTGAAAAAGGTTTGCTCTCGTTGGATTCCACATTGCAATCTCAAAAAGATGCTCGTGTCGATTGGTGTACAAAAATGCTCAAGAAATACAATGGCGGTGCCTCAAAAGACGTACATAAGATTGTAACAGGTGACGAATCATGGATCTATGCGTATGAGCCGGAACGTAAACAGCAGTCGACTGTATGGGTGTTTCAAGATGAAGCAAATCCAACAAAAGTTGTTCGCACTCGAAGCACTTCGAAGCAAATCGTCGCCTGCTTTATCAGCAAAACTGGCCATGTGGCAACAGTGCCTTTAGAGGAACGTAAAACGATCAATGTCAAATGGTACACAACCATTTGTTTGCCGGTAGTCTTCGGTGAAGTAAGGAAAACCAACAAGCACCGTAGGATCGTTCTTCGTCAAGACAATGCGAGCGCACACACATCTCGTCTAACAACAGAGTATTTGATGGCTCAAAAAATCGAATTGATGGGTCATCCGCCATATATTCCTGATTCGGCACCCAATGACTTCTTTTTGTTCCCGAACATCAAGAATGAATTCCGTGGACAACGATTTTCGTTGGCAGAAGAAGCCGTTGATGTCTTCAAAAACCATGTTTTGGAGGGAGTCTGAAGAAGACTGGAATAAATGCTTTGACAAATGGTTCAAACGGATGCAAAGTGTATTGATCATAAAGGAGAATATTTTGAAAACAATAAAGCAATTTTCAATCAGAAATTACTTTGTTTTAATTATTAGGCTCAAAATATAAATAGTGCCCCACGTATCTGTTATTTTGTGAAGAAACATAGCCATATAAATTGAACCATGCTTCGTTAGAGAAGGATATTAAGCGTGGGTCAATTACTCTTATCATTTCGGAAAAATCAGTTACAGAAATTTACCTGACCGTGATGATCAAATGAAAATTAAGTTATATGCAACAAACCCCCATACATTGGAAGAACTAAAAGAAAACATCGGGCGAGAATGTCACTAATTTCGGATATTGAACTCTCTAGTGTGAACCAAAAAATTTCCTGAGAAGATGCAAGAAATATGCGGATACAGGACAACATTTATAACATCTCTTATAATGAGATATGTGCTTATTACCTTTGTAATTGTAAGTGTAAATATAATAACGAAAGGCGGTTGCGGGGATATTCTAACTATTGCGGCGGGAGTACAAGTTGGCAGCGGCCGGCACGCGAGAAACCGTATGGCGGCCACAATGTGAAGAAAAACACTGTATTTACCTGTAGTAAGTAGACTGAGTATTATATTTCACTAAACAATTCAGGATTACAGTAGAAATACACGTTTTGAGGTTCGTACAATTAAAAAAAAAAGCACCTTTTGAAAAAGTTCAGCACTTGCGTGCTTGTGTGTCTGTGAACAGCATTACTCACAGACAAAATGTCGGTTAAACACCAAACTTGGTATACAAATTCAGAATCTTCCAAAGACATGACATGAAAAGAAGATCCTCCCCACCAAACTTCCCTTTATATGGAAAAATATTTGTTTTCATTTTCTGAAAAATGGCTTACAAAATTTTGATTAAAATACCAAATTTTTAAGATATTTACATGACAAATAAAATGTATGTATGAATTTTCTGCGAATAGCCTGTAAAGTCCTTTTTATTCTGAATTAATTTTGTATAACTGGTAAACTGTAGGAGATAGACAAAAGCTTAATGAACAAAAAGTGTAGATTTTGTTAGAACACTCAAATTTCCTGTGTTTAATTTATGTGGTATTTACCATTTCCTATATATTCTTTGTTATTGCTTGGCATTTTCAAACAGTTTAATTTTTTTGACGCGCTAAGTTACCATTGGTTTTTCTCTCGTGATCATAGTATGGAATTTCAAAAGTAGTATAGAGAGACCCGCTTTGTAATGATTTGACTTCCGCTTCAACCTCCTGTATTCTCTTTGTATCCTCAATCAACTATGTAATGAAACTATTTGTGCAAACATTTATCTTGATTAATATGAAGTAGATGGAAAAATAAAATTTTGCAAGAATAGTTTCTAGGAGAATAAGAAGAGAAATCGAAAACGAAATGGATCCGCGGTAACGTGCGGGATTCGCATTCGGAGGTCCTGGGTTCGGATCTTTGGACCGGCAAATCTGATCATGGATTTTTCGTGGTTTACCCAGATTACTTGGCGAATGTTGTGGTGGTTTCTCTTCTACTACTAGTTTCCTTTCCCTCATTTCCTATCATTTCGTTTCCCCTTTCATGTTTCAAGGGCTGTGCAGTTTTGGAAGGATATATGATGATTAATGCATGAATGAAATTATATATATATAAATTATAATATAATATATAACGTTTATAAATTTATTGTCTAGATTATTAAATTAAATTAAAATAATTTGATGTAGTGTATTTGTGTTTAAATATATATTTCAGCACTAAATAGTAAGTGTGAAGATAGATTTGAAATGTTTTAAAAAACTTTAAAGGGGAATAAATAATAGGATTTTAGAATTATTTATGTAAAGTTATGTAGTTATAGGTAGTAGGAAAGGAAAATATATATATTATAAAATAAATGCGTTATAAAATAATTATAAATATATCGATATATATATAAATAAATAAGGGAGATGATTCTGATTTTCTTTTGTAATTTAAAGGAAATTAATAAATAAAATGTAAATGAAGGAAATATTGTTAATTGATATATAATTATTTTAGTGTGAAAGTAAAATAAAAAAATACGAATATATTTGTAAATTATTGTTATTATAATAATGTATTAAGTTAGTTTTATTATATATTAATTTAACTGTGTGATAGAAAAAAGAACTTATATAAACTAGAAGATTTTGGTAAATAGTACCGGATAACAGTATGTAACCGCTGGATACAAGTGGAGTAGCTTTTAGCTTTGTAGATAGTTTTGTTATTTAAGTAGCTGGATACCAGTTGCTTTTTTGCTGGTTACGAATATTAGTATAGATTTATAGATTTTGTGATTATTATTTATTTACACCTTTACTATCTATTATTCATTTTCCTTATGTTTTCTTTGTTTGTAGTTAGGTAGTAGTTATAGAATTAATCTGTAAAATGAAGTATGTAAGAACTGAAAATTTTGATTCAATAAACAGAAAATTTGGATATATGCCCCGATATAGTAACCTAGATGCCGGGGTTGAATATTCAGATTTTATTTTATTTTATTGTGCAGTGTTGGACAGATGTCATAGATGCTGGTTAAAACGTTCTCGGTCTTGCCAGCCCCCTCAGGTGGGTCGATTTTGCAGTTGTTAACCCACTGTTGAAGAGCCAAACTTGAAGATGTTGCAGGAGTATGGGACGCCAAACTTGAAGGGGGTTATTTTTGCTGTGGTTGCACCACGTTTAGGCACCAATTTGAAGCTGTTTTATACCACGCACGTAATGGGTGCCAAACTTGTGGGAGATTGTTTATAGTAGTGTTCGCCCCCACGTACGATACAAACTTTCCGATGGCCTTCGCCCCCACGTTTAAAAAAAATCAACTTTGTATTTTAATGTTTATTTAAATAGTATGCCTCGGCTGCGTCAGTAGTAATTTTCTGAACACGTATCTCTTAGCAGGGCTGGTACGGCTAAAGAACAAGGCTTACACAAATTATAATTGTATTGTACTTTGTTTATTAATCCTGATATATCCTACTATAGAGCTGTGAGATTATTGTTATTTGTACTTTTAACACGTAAACTTTATATTATTCTCACCGCAATGAATTTTTTATGTCTCACACTGAACCTATACCGTACCGATCTGCTTGGTTACGCTTCCTTATAGCGTCTCCCGCCTCAATCTGTACATTTCCTCTATTTCAAGTCTCTGATTGGCTGAGCTTACTCCAATAGAATATTTAACTTAAGCTTTTTCTAGTTTTTGATTGCATTATTATTTTTCCAAGAATTATTAGTAGCCCTTTTAAACTTTTTAATTTATTGTTGGCTCAAGGTTACCTCATTGTTAGCAACTTTCTGCTTCTACTTTGTAATTCTGTTTGCTACGGAAAGCATCTTGCTTCTATTTTCACAGTTCCTACATTGTTAAACTACGTAATACATTCACATAACATTATTATACATGTACATAATAATATAAAAATAATACCATGACTTTACACTTTATACATTATATTGTACACATACTGCTTTAAGGCGGGCTGTTATTATAATTTATATTATATAATTAGACTGATATAATTTATGTGCTAAAAATACTGCCTCAATTTCTAACCGGTATCGCCAGAGGGAAGCCTTCTCTGAGCAGCTGCCGGTATGACTTTGTCGTCAAGTTTGGAATCATTAAGGACCAGTGTGCGTCTCTGTCGGTCGGCCTGCCTGCGGTTTCTTCACCTCATCCGTTCCTTCTGGGTGTGATAAGCACAAGATCCGCGTTGGTTCGAGGTGTTAGGTCTCCCCTCTGTTCTCTGCTCATTCATTCATGAGTAGAGAATAAGTAATGTGGGTGTAACACATATCTTTGCTACGTATATTAAAATTATGCAATGTGGTCTGATTATCTGTTTTATGTGGGTATTTGTCGACACTTTAACAACAGTCGTAGCATTCCTGCGGTCATTTACAAGTCTGTAATGTTCCCCTGGACAGCACACCCCCCGACCAAACACTGGAGTGAAGGCCTGTCTCTAGAGGCCTGCATGCACGTTCACGACAAAACTTGTAACGTTGTTAAGGACTGAAACAAGAAACATTTTAAAGTTGTTTCAGTTTTTTGGTACCTAACTCTTGTCTCCACATCACTTTTAACAAACTTTTTAGCAACCTGGAACACTTAGCGTCTCTGGCACTCATAAATTTCTTGCCCTTTCTTTTCCTCTATGTTTTATGACCTTTTAGCTGTACCAAACTTTTAGCCCATTCACTCCCTACAATGAGCCCCCTCTCGGCAGGCAGCTGTACTCCAGTCCCTTTAATGGTACCGCCCCCCCCGCGCTCAAAACAGTTTCATCCACGGCGAGTAATGTATGTCAGGTCTTTTACAGTATTGACGGAATATGTTAATAAGGGCATTTTCTCTTGAATTTAAACTTCCTCTCGTCGAATGCTTAACTAAGTAGATAAAAAAGAAAATATCAGAACCCTGCAACATGAAAGGGATCAACGGAAAACAGAATTTAAGGAAAAGCGAGTAATTGGGCTCTAGACTTAAAGACGAAATATGTGACCCAAATATTCAACTTTTATTTCCTATACACGAGCAGGAAAGGCAATGTTAAAGGGAACGCTTACCTGCATGTGATTATTTGTGCATTCATAACTTCCCATGTTCTTAAAAGTATATAGAAGCAGGGGTACTGGAAACAGAGGTTGAAGATAGTACAGAAAACCCAGGGTTGCAACGTTTAGATTGATGCGTAAGCATTCAAGGGGTCCTTAGGTTGAGTTACTCGCATAAGAGATTTTTCCGGGGTTACCTCTTATCCTGAGAAGATGGCTATCGGGTAACTATGAACTCCGGGTTCATTTTATCATTTCCATCATCGTCCGATATGATCTACCAGGTTAAAGGTCGTTAAACCTAAACAAACAAAAATAAATTAACTTGGTTGAAATGTGAAGAAAATAGCAATTTCAATACCGAGTGTCCTTTTCTATGAAAATAATCAATTGCAGTTAATGATCATGTTTGTGTTAGTAGTAAGTTAACACTTTGCTTCATTTATTATAACATTCTTGTATCTAAGCAACAGTAAACTCTAATTTTCTTTGTTAAACCATACTGACATAGATTGTTGTACTACTACCACTACAACAACAACTATAATAATAAACGTACTTTACTATAATTGTTTATTACGCTAAAATATATTTTAAGGGGAGATTAAAATGGCCAAAATTGCAAAAGACTACATTTTCAGTCTTTGTGGAGTCTTATTATTTGGTATTTCCTCTTCAGTTTGAAATACTTTTAACATTTTATACACAATACTAATATTTTAAATATATTTTTAAAAAAAAAGAGACTTTAACCCATTATTTAGGAAGCTTTCCCCCACAAATTGGTACTACTGTTAAGTGTGATAGCTTCTCACACAGCTCAAACCACGTGGTTTCTTGGTTCCTTTCTTTGCACATATGTGCGATTTTCTTTTCCTTTCCTTCTTTCTTTCTTTCGTTTCTTTTTTTTCTTTCTTTCTTTTTTTTTGTAGGGGCTTTGAACAGCTTCTTCTGTGAATCAAACTTTGTTATAATTGACCCATTTTCTCAGAAAGTACTGCAGCTAGGTAAATTAATTTTAGAATGATAAAAGCAACCTCTGAGTGCTATTGTGGATCTACCGAGAGAGCCAATGAACAAAGAACCGTCTGCGCGGTGTTTTTTCACTGGGCGTGTGGAAACATGATTCCGCACTGTTGCTGCAGCAATCAAGGTTCACGCTACTGACGCGGCTTTGCTCTGCTCTGTCTCTGCAGTATTGAGGTGACAGTGATATAGTGTAAACTGTATTCACTCTTAGGTTGATCCGCAGCAAAACAAAACCCAGGTGACCAGTGCACCGTTGTAATGTATCCTTCCGCCATTCGCGGCAGAAATACTGTCATATTTTCACGACCATGTGACAGAGTACAGGCAAAGAGAACATGGTCCGACAACTTAAACGATGACCAGTAGGACTGAAGGTGATAAGATTGATAGTTGCAACAAAATAAATGTTTGCACATATAATAGTTAATTCTAAAAGAAACGAGCGAAAAAGAACGTAACAGATATGCGATATCTTACATTTATTCGCTCTCTGGAAGAGGCACTTTTATCAACTGTTAGCGGCTCATTTTTAAAAAAAATTCTATATTGTTACGTGAATTACATTCTTGTCCCATTCTTGCATCGCGTATTTATAACGCTTTCTGTTTTTCCCGCGCGTAATCACTTTCCCGTTTCAGATTTTCTTGAACGAGCACTGTTTATACTTGTACTCGAAACACCGATGAACTCGGAAGTTAATTTCACCACTTCTTTCACGGGAAGTGTTAGACATTTCTCACCAATGTACAATAAACTTCCAACCCTATTGTTTTTTCACCACTAGTCAATGGTTTGCCCGCTTATGGTTTACGTAAGTCGACCAAAACGCAAGAAAAAATCACCGTCCGCTATGATACTAAACAGAAACTGCTGGTTTCTGGCTACAAACAATATTCTGAGCATACCCGAATGTTCACTACATATGTGAATTGCATGTTGGGATTGGTAGCTCTGTTTAAAGGTACAAATTAGCGTTAATTAGACTTTTAGGAATTTGTATAGAATATGTTACCATATAAGGATAAATTCATTCTAATATTTAGATTATTAGCATGGGACTACTTTCCTGCACGCATTGCTACAGTGTTGTACCACGGTGCACTGGTCACGTGCGTTTGTTTTGGCGCGGATCAACCTAAGAGTGAATGCAGTATAGTTCAGTTATTATGAGTTATTTATTATTTTGTCCTGTATTTGGTGACAAAAGTATATTATGGCTCATATGTTTTCTACTGTGCAGCGTGTATTTATTTGCGATTCGCATGTGTTAACTCGGTCAGCTCGTTAAGTGAAAATATTTAATATTTTTCTCGGACGACACTTGGTTCACATTCACCTTCAAGGATATGTGTGTACAAAAACTAGTCGTTATTGGCGCTCTGACAAACCTAATATTGTCCTTAAAGTGCCCCTCCGTAACGAAAAAATTGGTGTATATCTTGCCATGAGCGGAGAAAGTTACAAGGCCAATTTTTTTTGAGTCAGCAGTTGACGCCCCTACCTATGTTAATACAATTTTTCCCTCTGTTTTAAAAATAATTAACAGACGGGAGTGTGTTTTGTCTTTTTTCAACAAGACTCTGCCAGTGCTCATAGGCCAATATTTCTATGAGAACAATTGAAAATGAGTTTGAGGATAGAATTATTAGTAGAGATTTGTGGCCCCCTCGGCCCCACGACCTAACCTCCTGCGATTTCTATCTGTGGGGTAAATTAAAACATAAAGAGTAAAAGACAAACTCACACACCCTGGAAGAATTAAAACAAAATATCCGCCAGAAATTGCCAGCATTTCTTAATGTGGACTACTGTGAATAATAGTTTCCTAAAGATGACGTTGGCCAGTTTCATCACCCTTTTTCATAAAGTTGGTAAGTAAAGCCTTTAAAAGTGGCTTTAAAAACGTTGCATGGTTGCATCAACGCCATTCTATGATAGCCGCAGACGGCAACGAGCGCCGATAACGCGAACAGGAAAAAACATCGCGCAGCCGGTTCTTAGTTCATTGGCTCTCCCGGTACTTTGAAGTAAATAACATGGTTGCTTATTTTTAGTAAATAATTTCTGATAAATTTGAATCAAAATGATATATAATTGCAAAAGATCATAACTTCTTTAATAAACAAAACAACAGAATAAATGTAGATCATTGAACTTGAAATATGTGCATTTACATCCTGTAAACATTTCAGTCTGAATCCTAGACTCTGATATAATGTCTTATGAATTTAGCTGAATTAACATTAGTAGGAAAACTTTAATTTCTCCTTAAATAAAAATTCTTTTTCCCATCTTTCTTTCGCCATACTTGCAGGCACATCAGTGAAGGAGCTATCGCTGCACGACTGTCAATATCGTGCTCAAAAATTCCACCAGTTGAGAAGACTTGACATACTTCATCGTCAAAGCCTTTACGCCTTTGAACTACTCTCCAGTTTAAAGTATTCTGCTTGCATGTCTGTCACGTTTTCTGTACACGGCAAGTATTTCTGTATTTTATTGCAAGTGTATTCTATTGAGTTTTATTTATGGACGCTCTTTAGCTGTTGTGGTCCTTAGCGTCCCATTCTATATTGAGCGTGAAATACCGATCATTTTGCTCATAAGCCTCTTTATCAGGCTTGAGGTTATTTTACGTGCCGTAAATCTACGACACGGGACCCCTGGTTTTACTTACCTTCCAAAGGAAGTCATGTTAAGGATTTTTACACCCGAAAAAAATCCATCGCCCTCCTCCGGGTTTGAACCCGCAACCTTGGGAACTACTGCAACACGGAGGACAATTTGCAAGGGTATGTTGCTTCATATGAATCCAATGCACCAACAGCTACTGGGATATAAAGCAGTCCTGCCAGCAAACTCTATCCAAATCCTATTCTGTCCAACTTGGAACCAGCAACTAACTTCCCTAATCCACAAAGTTGCTGGGTCCTGCTAAAGCCAGTTAACTTGCAGTTAAGTTGTAGCCTTCTTCACCCCCACTGTAAATGTTAATTTAATTGCAACACAAACAACGAAAGCAACAACTGTTTTGACAAGGCAATACAATTTGTACGTGTCGCCAACAGCAGACGCTCAAGAAGTCCTGACTACGGCCGCAAGAAAGAAGACCTCATTAGGGAAACGACTGTCAGTGGCGGCCACTGCAGTCTCTTTCATACAAATATTAATTATGTTGTTTACAAAACTCTGTACCGCCATCAAGAGATACAATGGAAACACTCTTACTTTAAGATTACAGACTGCGGAACTGGGAGTTCAAAAGGAGTCTAAATGCTCCACCTCGCTCGTATTAAATTTATGTAACTGATGACCCATTATATAGAAAAGTCTGATGCTTTGCACTCACATGACTTTCTCTACTTTCGTATAAACTATTTTTACAAACAATTATTCTCTTATCTATTTCATGTTCTATAAAAACATTTGCAGAAACTAGCTTATTGCTGATTTTCTTGTAAGTGCAAGGGAATTATGGTAGGCTTTAAGCGATAATCAAATGTTTTAAGAGCTGGTTGCTATGTGGAGCATTCCATCCTCTTTGTATGTCCAGGACATAAAAAAAAGAATAACGAATTCCCATTTGAGAAAAACTATTGGAAAACTCAAACAAATAACAAGGAATATCTCCGAAATGGTTCAGTCGACAAAACAAATTCATATAATATAAATTGTGTGTTTTAACGAGATCTACATTTCGTGTAGAAAACTTTTATCTATCTCTTACTTTACCAGTTATGCAAAAGCCATTCAGAATGAAGAGGACTTTTGGGGACATTCAAAGAAAATTCAAGATATACATTTCATTTGTCATGAAATATCTTAAATATGTGATATTTTAATCAAAATCGTTGGAGCCATTTTTGAGAAAATCGAAGTTTTCGAAATATTTTCCATGTAAAGGGTAGTCTGGGATGCGGGGTTTTCTTGGAAATCTTCGTGTCGCATTTTTGAAAGATACTGAACCTAAATACCAAGTTTGGTATTTATCAGACTTTTCGTTTTTGAGTTATGCTGTTCACAGACACGCAGACAAGCAGACACAGGACCTTTTCCTAAACGTTTTTGGATTCAGGGGACCTCAAAACATGTATTTCCAGTGAAAACTCGATAATGAATTTTTTGGGTGGAATGCAATACTGCCCCTGCTTACTATACGTAGTAGAGAAAGTAAAAAAAACTATTTAAGATGATTAGTAAATTTTTAAGGCATTTGCTGCTACGCTTTTGATGCTGTTTGATGAAAAAGAAGAAACCTTTGTTTACTAGAACAAAAGCTATGATCTTTTAAAAATATAATTCTTAACATTTATTGAAAATAATGCGTTTTAAATTTTAAAAAATAACAATACAGTAACAATACGTAAACACTTTTTCATTAAAATAAGGCTTATTTAGCTACAAATGGGTGATATAAATTTCAGATTTCCTCAGACTCTTTCGCATTTAGGACGTGAAGTTATTACTTATTTTCCTTTATTCAACCGAAATGTGTGACAAAGTGATACCTTATCTATCAAAGTTTATAATATATAGGTATCAAACTTCGCATAATGTTGCATAATAGTGTGGTTAATCACGATTTTTAAAACAAATTTTAATCGTCAGCGATTATTCTATAACTCTGTGGCTTTTAAACTGCAATATCACAAAGCGAATTTCTAAAGAAAGAAAATAAAACAAACAACAAACTATCCCTTACATCTCTCTGAAATTATATCAATATATTGTAACCGCATTATTACAAGTTTTCGACGAGTGCTGTTTTGTTTATTCCTGTCTGTTATGTTTTAATAAATTTGTAAATTTAAGTATAAAAATAGGAACATATGTTTGAATTTTCAGTAATGCAAAAAGAAACTGAGTGGTTGTTTCAAAATTCGTGGCACAAAAATCTGTATCTGTCTCTTGTGTAGATTACTGCAAATATTCGTGAATTTAGCTATAAATTTTGGGAATATATGTTTAAATGTATACACAAAAAAGACTTAATATAGCAATATATTTACAAAACAGCTCACGTTGGTTACTTTTACCTACTCCGTCACCATCTAGGCTTGCTGTATCACCACTTATTTAACCTGGGTCCTTCCCATCCAAATCCACAGGCGCGAAATGGCACCCGTAGAATTTAATCACACTCCAACAACAGCGTTATTCTGGGCGTGAAATAGAGCCTGCATTACGGCAAAGAGCAGCTGCATTTAACCGAATGTAATAGCTATAGAACAAAAATACATTGAAACGCGTAAGTTAGTCATTTTAGTCTTGCATATCTTCCGATAAGTAGAAACAAAGCGTCTGCAGGCTGAAAATATTTTATGGAAACAGTGGCAATACTTATTATATTATAATAGGAACAAGCACTTATTATTCCATTAGATGGGGAGTAAAAAGCTTTTCGTTGAATTTCTCGCACTTAACTCGCGTACAACAATGCCAGTCTTTGCTGTGTTTCAGCTTAAAGTTAATTTGCGTCTCATTCTACAAGGGGTGCTGCGGTCAAATATGCCAAATATATGCAGCTATTCAGGCATTCTTGAGTTAAATGGTAATATACATACAAACATGTTAGGTATTTTAATTTTGGCTTCGAAATAGTACGTTATGTACATCAACATTAATATTATTTATAACAAATTGAAAACTATCAGAAAAATCTGATGTGTTACACTCACATGACTTTCTATACTCTTGTACAAACTATTTTTACAAACGCTTATTTTTCATATGCTTCATGTTAATCGAGATGTCAATCTTATTGCTAATTTTCTTGTAGATGCAAGGGGAATATGGTAGGTTTTAAGCGATAGTCAAATATTTTAAGCGCTGGTTGCTATGTGGAGTATTACATTCTCTTTGTATGTCCAGGACATAACAAATGAATAAGGAAGTCCCATTTGAGAAAAGGTATTAGAAAATTTAAGGGAATAACAACAAAGAAGATGTATATGACATGAATCGTGTATTTTAACGCGATCTACATTTTTTGTGTAATAAAATGTTGTCTATCTCTTATGGTTTACCAGTTATGTAAAAGTCGTTCACAATGAAGAATACTTTTGGAGACATTCGCAGAAAATTCCAGATATACATTTTATTTGTCATGAAAATATCTTAAACATATGATATTTTAATCAAAATCGTTAGAGCCATTTTTGAGAAATTAAAATTTTCGAATAATGTTCCATGTAAAGGGTAATCTGGGGTGGGGGGATTTTCTTGAAAACCTTTGTGTCGCATCTCTGGAAGATACTGAACCTAAATACCAAGTTTGGTGTTTATCCGACTGTTTGTTTCTGAGTTATGCTGTTCACAGACACACACACACACGGACATGTTTCCAAAAATGCTTTTTTTGGATTCAGGGGGTCTCAAAACATGTATTTCCGATGAAATCTCGGTATCGAATTTTTGGGTGGAATACAATACTTCCCCTACTTACTATACGTAGTAGAGAAAGTAAAAACGCGGTTTTAGAGTAAGGCAATAATGTTTATTGCTCAATTTTCACTGATGAAAACTATAAGTGCAAACTTGAAGAATAATGAGCAGGTTAAGTGAATGAGAGAGGTCTATAATATAATTTTCGACAAGGGTCACGTATCTGCAAAAACCTTAGAAATAGCTGCGGTACAACTATGGCTGCAAAACTTAAAGAACTACACAAGAACTACATGAGAGAGAAATGTCGTTGCAGAGAGAAAAAGGAAATGCAGTACAGAAACTGATAATGAGCGAACAGAAAGCTGACATTTCATGCAGCGTAATCATAAGCGAGGTTATTGATGATGTGGCGAAACGCACATTCCGGGTTTCTTACCGTAGGCATTCAAAACCAGCCTGTCCACAAAAACGTGCATGCCAATCGGAAACAGTTACCGTACTGCAGGCAACAAAAACAAAATACACAGTTACCTCCTATATTACTTAATTAGCATAAAAACGTTACAGGGTCCATATCCTAGAAACTCGAACTCGTTGTTTATTCATACTTTCAGTCCAGTTATTATCAAAGGAAAGAAATAAAATACCCCAGGAATACAACATACAAACCAGAAAAATCCAAGGCCTTAGAACGAACATTAGAATTCAGTTTTCTGGGTTGTGAAATTTAAGATACAGAATAAATTGACATAGATGGCAAATTAAATAAGTATAATTTTATAGCAGAAACGTTAAAACAAAGACTGGAAAATAATGAAGACAAAATTCAGAAGTAAAATTATGTAAAACAGCTACGATCTTAACTATTACATGATGTGGCGTATTATTAATTTTGTCATTACCAGACGCACTGTTGTGCTGTATTGTTGCTACCAGACATAGCATATTGTGTCTCCTTAGTTGTATTTCGGCTTAACGGTCTCTCCTTTCGGTGCGGATCACGCCAAAGGAAGAGATCTGTTTGAAATTGTCTAGTGTGACGTTAGCGCTGTCTGGCCTTAGCTACACTATATTCACTCTTAGGTTGATCCGCGGCAAAACAAACCCACGTGGTCAGTGCATCGTGGTGCAACACGGTACTAATGTGCCCAAGAAAGTAGTCCCATGCTAATCTCTGAATTTTAGAATAAATTTATCCTTAAATATTCTATACAAATATCTAAGGTTTTATTTAACGCTGATTTATACCGTAAAACAGAGCTACAAGTCCCATGATGCAATTCGTATGAGTCACCTGACATCCGGATACTGTTTTACAGCGAGAAACTAGCAGTTGTGTTTAGTATCATGGCGGGCGGTGAATTTGCTCTTGTGTTTTCGTCGAATTACGTAAAGCATTAGCCGTGCAAACCATTGACTACTGGTGAAAAAACAATAGTGTTGAATCTTTATTATAAGTTATGTGAGAAATATCCAACACTTTCCGCGAAAGAAATGGTGAAATTAACTTCTGAGTTCACCGGTGTTTCGAGTACAAGTATAAACAGTGCTTGTGCAGGAAAATCTGAAACGAGAAAAGTGGTTACACCCGAAAAAAAGCATATGAAATACGCGATGCAAGAATGTAGTGATTTTAAGAAGAATGCAATTCGCGTAACATTGCACAATTTCTTTTTTAAACCGAGCCGCCAACAGTTAATAAAGGGCCGCTTCAGAGTGCGAATAAATTAGGTTTTCGCATACCTGTTACTTTATTTTTCGCTCATTTATTTTAGAATTAACTATTATATGTGCAAGCGTTTATTTTGTTGCAACTATCAATCTTATCACCTTTAACCCTTAACACAATACGCTAGTCACCGTTTCAGTTGTCGAAATAAGGTCTCTGTTCTTTTTTGCACTACGTGCCGCTTGTACTCGCCACATGGTCTGAAAGTGTGACAGCATTTCTAGCGCGAATGGCGGAAGGATACATTATAGCGGTGCACTGGTCACCTGGGGTTTGTTTTGACGCGGATCAACCTAAGAGTGAATACAGAGTAGACACTGTTGGCTGGGGAATAGATAGCGTCACTCGAGTGGAAGTGATCGCTGGGACCAGACGTGTGTGGCCGATCTACGGTCTGTAGCATCTCCTTCCATCCTGTTTCCTTTGTTAATTATGTAGAGAAGCCAAACGTTTTTGTGAGTAAATCCCAGGTAATGTGTGTTATGTAATTTTTCAATGTAATATAAAAGCCCACGCCTTCCCCTTAATTCTACACACCAAGGTTCCGGACTTTTTGCTGCCAGCGAGTTGCGCCCCCCCCGCCCCTATGTGCGTGATGCGGTGACTTAAATTAATAATTTTCTGGTAACCTTTTGGTCTTCACCCCAACATGTAACAATGTTTATCAGAAACACGGGAATAAATAAGCAGTAATGTAACAGAATACAATCAACTAAAATTAAATGTCTTAGATCCTCTGCACTAAGTGAGGCTGACAAATTTGGACATCCGTAAAAAAACTAAACACTGAAAAATTAAATAGTTATGGAAAAAACAGCTAGATTGCATGCCAAACATTAGAGTTCCAGCAGCAGCAACAGCAGCAATGAACCATAAACCTCAAGGGAGAAGAAACCCGGGCAAACCGAGGCAGAGATGTTCTCAAAATGTTGGAGCCAAAACAGGTTGAAAGCCACAACGTGAAGAAAGAAAAAAAGAAGAAACTGTATAAGAATGTTTCACAGAATGAGAACTGTAATACGAGTAATAAATGTGCTTCAATATATTATAATAATAATAATAATAATAATAATAATAATAATAGAAGAACATTTTGTTAATTTCTCAAAGCATGAATAATAGTCCCGCATAACTGCAGCCGTTTTAAATAATAATAATAATAATAATAATAATAGCAGTCGTAATAATAATATACTTTGTTTCCAAAACTAAATTTCCGTAGTTTGTGAATGTAAATTACTCTTAATGCCATTCTTTTCTTGACTTTAGGCAAATTTTATATATTATATCGACACAATTTTTCAGGCATACCATTTTATTTTATACGTTTTGCTGGGTGGAAGAGGTAGGTATGTCTTCATTTAAAGCAGAGATATTGCATGAGTAGATTCAAAATAGTTACAAGCGTTTTTATTCTTTCACAGATTTGTAGAAAAAAGTTTTGAAATATTTATTAACCTCCCCTTTGCAGATGGGTAAGAAAACCTCGCTTGAAGGGCAGAGTCATGGCCGCCATACAGTAGGATATAGGCTGTGTTTCCAAAGTCGGACTCGGATGTGCTATTTATTTTCCAATACAGTTCTTATATTATTTGTAGAGACATCTTTAGTGTTTCGTTTTAGAGAGAGCAAAAGACAAACTGCTTAACGTTTAGTTTTAACTTTGAAAGAAAGAGCAAGGGACAATACATTGTTTAACTTAAATATTTACTTATCCTCACCTAAGTTAAATATCCAAATAGGTGCAGCTGTTTTCCTATTAGCTACAGTAAATTAAAAGTTAACGTGCTTTCCTAGGGATTCAGTGAAAACAAATAGTCAAAATTGATAATTTATTTAGCAAATAAATAAATATATTTTGTTAAGTACTTAATAAACGTGCCTAATTAATATACTACATAATCTGTATTTAAACATTACACAAAATGAAGCAACATACAGTACTAGCCACGGACAAACTAATACAGTAACTCATTAATGTAATAGGATATCTAATTTACAGCTTCTCAGCATCAACACAATAATTTCTTTCTTTAATATTTTTTATTTTAAGTTTTACGTGTTATGTATATTATAATAATCAATAGGATGTTAAAACACATATATTCATAATGTACGCATGATAGAGAGTAAGTATATAACGTTATAACATATAAAATATTATATGAAGGGAAACAGCCATTGTTATCTATATAACCAGTAACATAAAATTACGAGAAGTGCAGTAGTATCTATCTAAGCATGTAATGAACATTGGATTCATAATTCAGAAATGGAAGTCTGTAAACGTATATAGATGTAACATAATGTTATTGGATAGTAGCAGCAGCAATCGGGTATATTGATACATGCCTATAATTCAAATACGTACGTTAAGAAGAACGGTTGGAAGGAACGCTAACAGAAGCTTGTCAGTGTTCGAACAGGAAGGTAGTGTATAAGCTCGTCTCTAAATAGACGCTAAAACTACGTATTTAAAGTCTAACAGTTACACATACTTTAAAATGATAAAGGTAATAGTGAATTGTGAATATTTACATGTGGTTTATCTAAAATAAAAGTGAAATAGTTAAACAGAATACGTGTGTGCAAATATATTTTAACACCCTCCATACCCAACCTTGGCAAGACACAGGTGCTCTCCGACACAAATACAGCAGCCGTGGCATAATTATAAAATAACAATTACAACATACTAACACACACACGGATACAGATATACGATCATCAGATTCCACAGTGTAGTGGTACCGCTAGAGTCTAGTTCCCAAGATCGCGGATTCAAACCCGGCGGAGGGCGATGGATTTTTTTTGGGCGTAAACATCCTTAGCATGGCTTTCTTCGGAAAGGAAGTAAAGCCGGTTGTCCCGTGTCGCAGATTAACGGCACGTAAAAGAACCTCAAGCCTGATAGAGGCCTCGGAGCAAAATGTCCGGCTTTTAACACCCAATATATAATGGGACGGTAAGGACCATAGTAATTAAAGAGCGTCCATAAATAAACTTCAATTTAAAAATTTTATCAGATTCCAGTCTACGAGAACGTGGAGATACGTCACGAGAGAACGGGCATCAAGACGACCTACAGTTACGTAATACAGCATCCATCATCATCAACGTAGTGGGGCATACCAACGAAACCGCTTCAAAAATTAAGTAAACTACATACGCTGTTTGTAATACTGTTCATAGCATATGATTACGAGCAATAACATAGCTGTTTGTGGCATGTTTGAGGTCAGTCATTCGGATCACTTTTACAATATCTTTAACTCTAGCGCAAATTAAGGTTTATACAAAATAAAACTGCTAAATTATAGCAAAACGAGGAGCTTAAGTATAAAAGTGAATCAAGTCCTCCCCCAAAAGAAAACAAAATAATTCATATGTGAATTGTAATGTCTTGAAAACTGCACAAAACAAATGTTAGTTTCTCTACCACTACTTAATAGGTAGAGAAGCTATTGCATTCCAAAATTTCTATCTCGAGGTTTCGCCGGAAATGTATGTTTTGAGGCCCCCTGAATCCAACAAAAGTATATAGAAGGTATCGCATTCCACCAAAAAAAATCGATACCAAGGTTTTGCCAAAATACATATTTTGAGGCTAAGAATTGAGTATTTTTTATTGTAGGAGTTGTATCGTATTTCTTCTGTTGGGGAGCCGAACACTTGCAACCGCACGTGTGTTAAACAGTTTCCGGTAGCCTTCACCCCAAATGTACTTTCAGGTGCCCTTTGCCCCAAGTTTAAAAAAATATTAACTTTGCAATTTGACTGTTTCTTTAAATATTATATATTTATGTTTGCCTCGTCTGCGTCAGTATTTGTTAGAGACATGGAAGTCTTGGCAGGGTTTTGGTGTGACAAGAATGTAGGCTTACAAAGATTTTAAGTTTTAATTCACTCGTTTTTATTAATCCTTGGCACAAATTAAATAGCACTTCACTGATATAGAGAGCTGTGAGATTATTCTTTTATTTAATACTTGCACTTTTTAACACGTATACTTATTTTCGTCTCACACGAATATATCATTAATTTCTCGAGGACACATCTCGCGTCTGGTTATGAGCACTGTCTATAGGCAACACGTCTGGTTATGAGCACTGTTTGGAGGCAACTGAACTGAATTCCACCGACTAAATTTGTAAATTTCTGTATTTCATGTCTCTGATTGGCTAATCCTAGACCAATAGAATAGCTTCATTTAACTAAAGCTTTTTATGGATGTTGATTGTCTATTTTTAAACTGTGTCAAAATTTACATTATTGTGGCTCCAATAATGACTAGTAGCATTTAAGCTTCCTTACTCATTATTGCCTCAAGGTTACCTCATTGTTAGCAACTTTAAACGTATTTCTCACAGCTCCTACATTATTAAATTACGTAATACATTCACATAATATTATTGAACATGATAACACTAATATAAGCATATGCAATGACTGTTACATACATGTTACAAATTATTACATACACATATTGCTTCAAGGCGGGCTGTTATTGAATTTACATATTATATAATTAGACTGAAATTATTTAAGTGTTCAAAATACTGCCTCAAGGCTCCCTGAATAAAAAAAAAACATTTTTAGAAAAAGGTCTTTGTGTGTGTGAACAGCATAACTCAAAAACGAGAAGTTGGATAAATACCAAACTTGGTATTTAGGTTCAGTACCTTCCAAAGACGTAACACGAAGGTTTTCAAGAAAATCCCCTACCCTAACTAGCCTTTACATGGAAGATTTTTAGAAATGTTTTATTTTCTAAGAAGGACTTAACTGTTGTGATTAAAATACCATATTTTAAAGATAATTACATGACAAATAATATATATATATATCTTGAATTCTCTGAGAATATCTTCTTTATTTAGTAGAAATTTTGTAGAATCTTGTATAACCAGTAAATGTTAATCGATAAACGAAAACGTACCACACAAAAAGTGTAGATTTCTTTAAACACACAATTTATTTGAAATAACTTTTTTGTAGTATCATCCATTTCCAAGCTATCCGTTATTAAAGGTTCTAAATGTTCATTTCTTGGTCTTTGTTTAAAGTCCTATCAGCATTCAGCTGTTTCTTGCGATTGCATGGAAGCAGTACGGAGTTTTAATGCAGCGTATACCGTCCTGTTCTTAAATATTTGACTATCGCTGTTCCCTTTGAATCGGCAAGGAAATGCGCAATGTAGCTGTTTCTGCAAAGCTTTATTTGGATTAAAATGTAGGAGATAGAATACCAAGCTTTAGTAAAAATAATTTATATACCCACTAATAAACGATAGAGGGCAGGGAGTCATGTGAATGCATCACATCAGATTTTTAGAATAAGGCCCGTGTGTGTGTGTGTGTGTGTGTGTGTGTGTGTGTGTGTATTGTGTGTGAACAGCACAACTCAAAAACAAAATGTCGGATAAATACCAAACTGGGTATTTAAGTTAAGTATCTTCCAAAGACGCGGCACGAGTATTTTCAAGAAAATCTGCTCACCCAAAACTGCCCTTTACATGGATATTATTCGAAGGTTTTGTTTGTTCTCAAAAATAGCTCTTAACGATTTTGATTAAAGTACCATATATGAAAGACATTTACGTAACTAATGAAAAGTATATCTTGAATGGCATAAGCCATTTCCGAGATACTCCTATTTAATGGTTCAAATTGTTCGATACTTTTTCAGTCTTTTATAAGTCCTGGCGACTTTCAGTTCTTTCTTCCGATAGCATGGAAACAGTATGAATTTTAAAGCCAGCGTATAGCGTCCAGTTGTACAAAAAATTTACTGTGGCTGTTCCCCTTGTATCTATAACGGAAAGTGTAATGCAGCCATTTCTGCAAAGAAGTAGATAGAAAAATAAGCTTTTCTAAGATTAGTTTGTATATCCGCTAACAAACGATAGAGAAAGTCATGTGAATACAACGCATAAGATTTTTACTATCCCTACCGTACACAGTAGTTAGAGAAGGTATTGCATACACTCAAAAATTCCATACCGAGATTTTACCGGAAATATATGTTTTTTTAGAAATCCCCTGCTTCCAAAAAAAGCATTTTTAGAAAAATGTCTTTGTTTATCTGTGTGTATCTGTGTCTGTGAACATAACTCAAAAACGATAAGCTGGATAAGTGCCAAACTTGGTATTCAGGTTCTGTACTTTCCAAAGATGCAACGCAAAGATTTTCAAGAAAATCCCCCGCAAACAAAACTTTGCATGGAACATTTTTCGAATTTTTTTATTTTCTAAAAATTACTAACAATTTTGATTAACATACCATATATTAAAGATATTTACATGAAAAATAACATGTATTTCTTGACTTTTCTGGGAATAGCGAGTGAAGTCCTTTTCATTTGGAAGAAAGTTTTTATAAACTTGTATAACTGGTAAACGTTAAGCGAAAGACGGAAATATACTATTAAACAAATGTATATCTCATTAAAACACCAATTTACTTCAAATAAAGGTTTTGTGGAATAAGCCATTTCTGAAGTATCTGTTAGTAATTGTTCGAATTGTTCATTGCGTTGTCATTCTCTTGAAGTTCTGTCCACATTCATTTGTTTCTCGCGATGTCATGGAAACAGTATGGAATTTTAAGGTGGCAAGTAGTGTCCATTTCTTAAAACATTTGATTGTTGGTGTTCACTTTGTATCTATAACAGAATGTGTAATGTAGTAATTTCTGTAAACGTTTATTTGGATTAAAATGTAGTAGACAGAAAAATAAGCTTTAGTAAGAATAGTTTAAATAACCATTAATAAATGATAGAAAGTAGACAAGGTCGAGAGAATGTATCGCATCATAATTTTTTCTATTGGAATAAGTTTTCAAAGTCTAATGGCATTATTACGAATTCAATTACAGCTACTCAAAGGGAATAGCAGAGAGAATTTGGTGTTCGGAATCCTCCCCAAAGAAACACAATACTGGGGCTGGTAAACAAATTGGAAACAACTGGATCTCTGGTGAGTGAAAAAGGCAAAACCCGTTCATCTAGGCTTCCCACGGTTGTTGTTGACGTAAGAGCAGGATTGGATCAGTCACCCAAAAAATCATTAAGACGTTTGTCGCAGGAGACAGGGTACAGCTACTCAATATTTCAGAGAGCTGTGAAAAGTGCAGGCCTAAAGTCGTATAGGATTACGGTTGTCCATCAGTTACAGGAACCAGATAAGGATAGACGACTGAATTATTGTCGTTGGTTTCAGGCGTTCATTGTGCAAAATGCTGCCATATTGTCCATCACATGGTTCACAGATGAAGCATAGTTCCATTTATCCGGCTATGTGAACTCAAATAACTCACGCCATTGGGCCAGTGAAAATCCACATGTTATTCATGAAGCACCTATGCACCCGGTTAAAATCGGAGTTTGGTGTGCATTATCCGCAACAGAGAATAGTGGGACCAATTTTTTTTTAATGTGAACACTGCAGAGTACCGGCGGATTTTTGTGCAGTTTGCTGAGCAACTAGACGATGTAGAGCTGAGTCCAGGATATTTTCAGCAGGACAGCGCATATCAAACAAATCCATGGCACTAATTGCAAGTTTCTATGACGACCGGATAATTTCCAAGAACCTGTGGCCACCGAGATCTGCAGATTTGACATCGCCGGGCTTCTTTCTATGAGGTTACTTAAAAGACAGGGTTTATGCCACACGTCCCCATACATTGGACAATCTGAAGCACAACATTACAGAGGAGATTCAAGCTATTGACAACAGCGTCCTCCAACGAGTGAACAGTAACATGGAACGGTGTGTTGAGTTGTGCCTTATGCAGGATGGAGGGCATTTTCAACATTTGCTATAGAGGTAAATAATCTCCCAAAATTGCTCTGCATTTCAGGTATAACAAGTTGTCGCCAGCATAACTCGTTTTGAAACAATTAAAGAAAGAAATGTGTCAGTTCTTCATAAATCATCCTGCACTTGCATTCATGCAGTTAGACATATGCTTATAGACTCTGTGCAGAGGGAATGTAAGAAAGCTTTGAATAATAGTCGTTTGAACATGTTACTCCCAAAACCCGTTTACAAAGTAGCTTTGTTTATTGTCATCCTATAGGTTGATCAGTGTTGGAATAGAGGTTATCAGGAATGTTATCAGCCCCCTTGAAGAGGAGAAGATTCGAAATATCCCGTGTATAGTGCTCGCAAACTTGGACCACCTATCAGCGATTTCTGCCCATTTTATCTACCAATTTTATGTGCCTATTACGACTCCGGAAAACATGAAGCGGGTTATACACATTTATCTCCTGTAGTTGAGCCAGTGATGGTGTGGCAGGAGAGGCGTACAGCACACTTGTAACGTGAAAATGGAATTATGTGCATAAGGTAGACTGTTTATTGATTTGTTAATTAATTCTTCTTTCACACATGTCGTGTATAGGCTTAGGTTGGAATGGCAGAATCAAACTGAAAAATTCAGTGCCGTAGCCGGAATGAGAACCAGGGATCTTCGTCTTACTCTACCGCTCTTCTAACCAACTGAGCAACAAGGTGGTTCAACATTAAATTCTCCAAATGACTCATATATGTACTCCTTCGATACCGAGACTTTGGTGGAAATACATGTTTTGAGGCCCTTGAATAAAAAAAACAATTTTTAGAAAAAGGTCTGTGTGTGTGATTGTGTGCGTCTGTCAACAGCATAACTCAAGAACGAAAAGTCGGATAAATTCCAAACTCTATTTAAGTTCAGTATCTTCCAAAGAGGCACACGCAGATGTTCTAGAAAAACCCCACCCACTACCCTTTACATGGATATTTTTAGAAAGTTTTGTTTTTCTCAAAAATGGCTGTAACGATTTTGATTAAAATGCCGTATAGTAAGAACGTTTACATGACAAATAAAATGTATGTCTTGAATTTTCTGGGAACAGACTGTGAAGTCCTCTTCATTCGGAAGGAAGTTTATGCAATATTGTATAACTGGTAAACAAACGTTAAACAATAGGCAAAAATGTACAGGTCGATATTTTCGTCGTGACACGACAGAAAAGCAGAGGAGAAGGTAGTCTTGCGTGGAATAACACTCACTCGGAACGCGTGGTGATGTCAACTTATCTCACGTTGTGTACGCGCCTGCTGCTCTGATGCTATTGCCCAACATCCCTCCAGAAGAAAAATGGACTTTTCCAACTACTGCGCATACAGATAAGCGTACCACGACGAAATAATGGACCTTTAGGCCTACACAGACAAAAAATGTAGATCTCTTAAAGCACACAATTTATTTCAAACAACTTTTTGTGGCATAAGCCATTTCCAGGTGTCCGTTATTAATGATTCTAAATTTTTTAGTTCCATTTGTACCCTGCCTTTAACTGCAACGGTCTTATCGGCGGCCTTACCTTTGGAACTTATTGCCTATAGGCATTGGTGTAACTCGTATTATCTTGTCGTTGCGTTTCTAGTAAACTTTGGGTTTCATTCATAGATCATACACACATTCACAGTTGCAATCATACTTCCAGACTCTGGGGATACGAAATAATCCTGGCCAGACAAAATTCCCACTTCCACTTGAGGAGGCGGCGGCGGCGCAAGCCCTGTGAGGAAATAATGTAACAGAAAAAATAATTATTGTTTTCATTTTCAGTGTAGAATATATAGAAAATATTGCAATTCTACAATTATGTTTCAATTATGTACTTCAGTTGAAGTAAGCATAAAAAGATCTGATGTGTTACTTCACATGACTTTCGCGCTCTGTATCGTTTATGATGCAGTAATTTGTATCACAAATTACTTAAATGTAAATAATGATTGTAATATGAATATGCATTTTTATGTCACATTGATTTGAGATGTTTATTGATTGTAATTATTGTTGAAAAAAAGTTTATACGGCCTTACTGAAACTGACAATAATAGCGTGCAATAATGCAGCGAGGGGGTGAGCTGTTTATCATTATTGGAAACGAGGAAGTTACGTAATGTTGGCGCGTTTAGAATCTTCTGGAACATTTCCCTAGAGCATATGTATTCATAATTTTCATTGGATATTAAAATAGAGCTAATGTTGGCGCGTTTTATTAGCCAATTGCAGTTCAGTTATAATCTTTAGGCATATCTGGGTGAAAGTGTATAAAAGGTAGGTTAGAGGTAGACCCCGCCAGTTCATCAAAATTCTTTGTACACTACACGTCGTCTTCAGTCAGTCAGTCAGTCAGTTCGTCGAAAATATTTTGTATGATACACGTCGCCTTCAGTCCAGCAGAAATATTACACGTCGGCTATAGATTCACAAGTTACGCGTAGCAGAATTATGAAAAATCTAAAGTGTTGTAAAGTTAATTATACAAAAGGTTGAAGTACGTGGATTAAAAGTGATCAGTAAGAAGTTATTATAACAGTTTCAGTTTGGCGAGTGTCAAGATCAATGTGTAAATGTGATAGTTAACGTGTTCGGCAATAAAAGTGTAAAACAAATTTCTTCATTAGTGTTATCTTTGGATAAAAGATTCCTTTCCGTTTACACAACCTGTATATAGAGAAGTGCTTGACTCAAAAGGATAATAGCTAGCCGGAGGACAGAGAACCAAATTTAAATAAAATAACAGTAGCATTCTTTCAAACGAACATTAATATTGCCGCAAATTGCTAACACCAGATGGAGCTAACAAGCCTAACAAATGAATCACATCACAAGATGGTTTCAACGCGTGAAGTAAACACAAATACACAAACATTAAAAGTATACCACCACATTTATTAATGAGCATAAAAATTTATCCTACAAAAGTTTATTTTTCTGTCTACTTTATTTTAATCGAGGTAAACCTCTTTTTAGCAACAGCTACGTTACACGTTTCGTTATAAATTTCAAAGGAATAGTGATAATCAAATGTTTCAGTACTGAACGCCAAATGCTGGCCTTAAAATTCCATAATCGCGAGAAACCACTGAATGTCGACAGGACTTGAAAAGAATGACAAGGCATTGAACAATTTGAATCATTAATAACGGATATCTCGGAAGTGCTTATGCCACAAGAATCATTTAAAATAAATTGTGTTTTTTAAGATATCTATATTTTGTGTGTAGTATATTTTCATCTATCACTTAATATTTGCCGGTTATACAGGATTATATAACATTCCTTCCGAATTATAAGGACTTCACAGTTTATGCCCAGAAAATTTAAGATTACATTTTATTTGTCATATAAATATCTTTAGTATATGGTATTTTAACCCATATCGTTAGAGGTATTTTTGAGAAAATAATACATTTCGAAAAATGTTTAATGAAAGGATAGTTTCGGTTGAGGTGATTTTCTTCAAAATCTTTGTGTCGCATATTTGGAAGTTTGATATTTATCGGACTTTTCCTTTTTGCTTTCTCTACTACGTATAGTAAGTAGGGGAAGTATTGTATTCCACCCAAAAATTCGATACCGAGATTTCACCGGAAATATATATTTTGAGACCCCCTGAATCCAAAAAAAAGCATTTTTGGAAACATGTCCATGTGTGTGTCTGTGTGTGTGAACAGCATAACAAAAATGAACAGTCGAATAAACACCAAACTTGGTATTTAGGTTCAGTATCTTCCAGAGATGCGACACGAAGGTTTTCAAGAAAATCCCCCCACCCTAGATTAGCCTTTACATGGAACATTTTTCGAAAATTTTAATTTTCTCAAAAATGGCTCTAACAATTTTGATTAAAATACCATATGTTTAAATATTTTCATGACAAATAAAATGTATATCTTGAATTTTCTGATAATGTCTCCAAAAGTATTCATTGTGAACGACTTTTGTATAACTGGTAAACCATAAGAGATTGACAAAATTTTACTACCAAAAAATGTAGATCGCGTTAAAACACAAAATTTATGTCATATACATTTTTGTTGTTGAGTGAACCATTTTCAAGATATTGCTTGTTATTCCCTTAAATTTTCGAATACACTTTTTCTCAAATTCGTTATTCATTTTTTTGTCCTGGTAATGCAATGAGAATGGAATACTCCAAATAGCAACCAGCTCTTAAAACATTTGACTATAGCTTAAAGCCTATCAATTCCCCTTGCATCTACAAGAAAATGAGTAATAAGATTAACATCTCGATATCTAGATTACCATGAAGCATATGGAGAATAAGCGTTTGTAAAAATAGTTTGTACAAGAGTAGAGAAAGTCATGTGAGTGTAACACATCAGGGTTTTTAGTTATGCCATTCACAGACATGCACACGCCGGCCTTTTTCTATTTTTTTTTTTTTATTTATTCAGGGGGCCTCAAGACATGTATTTCCGATGAAATATCGCTAGTGAATTACCTTCTATGCCTACTATGTACGTGTAAAGAAAGTAATAAACTCTTATAGGTTTATTTTGTAAAAGATAAGTAAAAATAAAGGATGTTAAACAGAGAAAGGTGTGCGAGTGTAACACATAAAGAGCTTTTTTTGTTTTATCTTTTCCAGTGCACAGGTGAAGAACCAGGGTAACGGTATGAAGTCGTTTGTATACATTGTGGCTATAACAGCGTCATTAAACGCCATAGTGTTAATGGCTGAAACGTCCCAAGAACGAGCGGAATATGTGGAGACGAGCAATTGCTCCTGTGGTGCACATATGCAGCCGAGGGTAAGCTGCTTTGAATACGTTATACATATTTTAGAGTCATGTACAATTTTAAATCAATTTACTACATCCAAAGTTTAGTATTTTTATCATCTACTACCAGAATTGGGCCCTTTTGCCTGTCTTTCCTTGAGTTTTTCCAGTATAAATGGTGCTCTTGGCCACATTACGAGCGTTGCGCAAGGCAAGGTAAGTGGTGGGCCTATTATTATTATTATTATTATTATTATTATTATTATTATTATTATTATTATTATTATTATTATTATTATCAGCATCATCATTATTTAGATACAGTCTGAGAGCACATAATGCACATTAGACTATCTATGTCAAAGAATACAATAAAAGTATAAATTAAAAATCTTCTAAAATGATATGTAGCACATACATGTTTTGAGATTCGTCAAAACAGCAGATAATTATACACCATGCAAGTGATAAACAATAAATCGAAAGTGTGATACGATACAATTTAAGTGACATTTTAGGCACAACATTAGGGCTAAAGTAACGTGTATGACTAAATACATAGGTTCACCCCAAACGTTTTTGAGAATGGACGCAATAAAATATTAAAATTTTAGATCTCATCATTGCATCTTTTCAAAATAGTCTACATTGTATTCTATATACCGTCTCATCCTTTCAAACATTTTTCAAAAGCTGTACGTCATTCTTGTTTGAAGAGAGTGTAAATACAATTCTTTGTAAGCAGCTGTTTCAGGTGACTCAAATCGTTGACCTCGAACCTTTTCCTTTCATTTTAGGGAATAGAAAAAAGTCGCATGCAACTAGATCTGGACTGTAGGGAGGATGGAACAAATATCTGACTCCGCATAAATTGGGTTGTTTCTTGTGCGGTGTGGACAGAGGCATTGTCATCGTGCAACAAAATTCCACGCAGACCAGTCTTAGGACGCTCTTTTCTCAGTTCATTGAACACTTGTGGCAGACATTTTGTAGTTTACCATCTGGTGGTAACAGTCTTTTGTCCCTCAAGCGGAATCGTCATAATATGGCCACTTGCTGAGAAGAAGGAACAGATCATCTTCTTACCAACACTTCTCGTTCGCTTCAATTTTGTTGGGAGATCTTCTCCTGGGAAGACCAGATCGATGTCTGTTGTTTAGTTTCTGGACCATACTGGCAAATTAAGCTTTCGTCACCTGTTGTAATGTTAAATGTGTTTTTGAATCTTCCTCCACTGAATTTTTCAATAATTTTCTGGCGCACTTGCACACGTGCTTGTTTCTGCTCATTTGGGAGGTAGTGGGAGATCCAGCGACTGCAAAGCTTCCTGACGTCAAATTTTTCTTTCAGGATTTCACTGCTGCCGATCCAATGTTTAGAGCTACTTGAATCTGACCATATGTTTAACGATGATCTTCCCACAAATGCGCTCTGCTTTCACCACATTTCATTCATTGTTGCTGTAGCCGGCCGTCCTGCTCAGTCTTCATTTTCGAAGGAATCCCTTTCTCTTCTAAACTCTGCATGCCATCGATAAATGGTGGACTGCTAATGGCAAAGATCTCCAAATGCACGATGTAGTCTTTCAAGGTCTTTCAAGGTATTCTCTCTCCCCTAAACCGACTTTAAAGTCATATAAAATCATAGCACGGAAATGTTCTCGCTTGAGATCTATTCTAGCGCATGGCATAGCAACACCTGCTATACATACACACGCGATGCTGACGCACAGTGTTGGAGCGCGCCTAGACTAGCACATGTTGCTATCTGAACTTCAATCTGAAGTTAGGAAAAGCTGCTTTGGTTATCACTACTCATTGTTGCCCAATCTCAAAACTTTCAGAGTGACAATTTGAGGCAGTATTTTTAACACTAAATGATTTCAGTCTAATTATATAATATATAAATTCAATAACAGCCCGCCTTAAACCAATATGTGTATGTAATAGTTTGTAAAATGTATGTAACAGTCATTGTATATGTTTATATCATGTAAATGTTCAATAATGTTATATGAATGTATTATGTAATTTCATTAATGTAGGAGCTGTGAGAATAATAGGTTAAAAGTTGCTAACAATGAGGTAACAATGAGGTAGCCTTGAGGCAATAATGAATTTGAAAGTTTAATACTACTGGTAATTCTTGGAGCAACAATAATGTAATTTTTGAGACAGTTTAATAAATAGTCAATCAACAACCAGAAAAAGCTTTAGTTAAATAAAAGTATTCTATTGGATTAGGAATAGCCAATCAGAGACTTGAAATACAGAAATTTACAAATTTAGGCGGTAGAAATCAAGTCAGTTGCTTGTAGACAGCGCTCATAACGGGACGCGTTGGTTGTAGACAGTGTTCCTAACCGGACGCGAGATGTGTCCTCGAGAAATTGAATATGTATTCAGTGTGAGACAAAAATAGTTTACTTGTTTAAAAAGTGAAAGTATTTAATAAAAGAATCTTACAGCTCTCTATATTAGTGAAGTGTTATTTAAATCGTGTCAAGAATTAATAAAAAGGAATGAATTAAAAATTATAATCTGTGTAAGCCTACATTCTTCAGCCGCACCACGCCTTGCAAAGAAGTCTATGTCTCTAACAATAATACTGACGCAGCCGAGACAAATATAAATATATAATATTTAAAGAAACAGTCAAAATTACAAAGTAAATTTTTTTTGAAAAAAACAATTTGGGGGGGCGAAGGCTACCGGAAACTTTTTACCATACGTGCGGTTGCAACTACTTCAAGTTCGGCTCCCCAACAGTTGAACTACAATACAACTCCTACTTCAAATTGGTTTTCCATACGTCAAGCAACAACCTACTTCAAATTGGCTCCCAAAGCGTGTGGCAAATAACAACGTAAAAATAACAATACAACAAAATAACTACTTCAAATCTCATGTACAATGTACAAAGATAAGGTTTCAACCTTTTCAAACTCCTCGATATCAGAAACACAAATAATAACAGCGCAGTTAAGATTGTTAAATACATGTTTTATACTACTTATAAATATTTATTAGCAGACATCAATTCACCGGATTCCTCAATTGAATATAACTGGTTCAAAAGCAGCAATTTATTTCACCCAATTTTAAATTTTTTTATAGTTCGTCTGTTCTTTAAATATGAAGATAAGTTGTTGTATAATTATAGACTATTAATTTAAAAGACTTCGCATACAATTAGATTTTATGCAATCCTATAATTTAAACAGCTGTTAGTGTGTTCAATATCGTACATAATTGGTTCATTATGGCACGCTTGCCAATAATACCATGACGCAATAGCGGTATTCCAAGTTGCCGTGGCTTGTAGGCAAAAGATGAAATCATTTTGTGGTATTCTTTTTTCTTAGCAACGAAGCTGCAAAAACCTCTGTGCATTATTAAATATAGAAAATATATTAGGTCAATTAATGGAATTAATTGTTCTTTCACACAAGCCGTGTGTTGGACAAGGTTGGAAAGGTAGAATCAGACGACTGAAAAATTCAGTGCTATCGCTGGGATTTGAACCACGGGTCTCCCTGTTTCCGTCCGGTTACTCTAACCACTGAGCTTCATGGCAACATGCCGGTACGACATTAAATTCCCCAAGTGATTCGCATTTTTTCTGGTAAACCACTATGAGATCTTAAATTCAGTTTGAGATGGCATACCCCAAGGCGACTTACAATGCTCCAAGTACCGAGAGAGCCAAAGAACTACTAACCGACTGCGCGGTGTTTTCCTGTCCGCGTCCTCGACGCTCGTTACCGTCTGCCGCTATCATAGAAAGGCGGGGATGAAACCATATAAAATTTTTAAAACTACTTTTAAAGCCTTTACATACCAATTTTATGAAAGGAGATGCTGAAACTGGGTACCGTCGTTGTCCACAGATTTTTGGCACCTCTTTAGGAAAATATCCATCATTAGCCGTAGTTCACGTTGAGAAATGCTGGCAATTTCCTGGCGGAATATTTTGTTTTAATTCTTCCCGAGTGTGGGTTTGTCTTGTATACCTTGTTTTAAGTTAACCCAGAGATAGAAATCGCAGGGGGACCGAGGAGGCCACAAATCTCTCTTAATAATTTTGTCCTGAAACACACTTTCATAAAGTTGTTGCGTTAAGCCTTTAAAAATGTTGTGTGGTTTCATCCGCGCATGTCAATGATAGCGGCAGACGGCAACGAGCGCCAAGGACGCGGACAGGAAAAATACCGCAGCAGCCGGTTCGTAGTCTTTTGGCTCTCACTGTACTTTTAAGTCCCGGGCTTGATCGTTTCGACCACTATTAGGTCAATTAATGGAATGGAATGAAAGAATAATTAAGAGGACCTCTTATATCCGGAGCACTTCCTTCTAACTCAGTTCACAAAAGGTTGCAAAGCAACAGCAATGTTAAACAGCATTTCGCATATATGGGACAGGTACCAGAAAACAATGCATATTTGCGATAGACTCCTTGGTATGTGAAATTGAAAATTGTCCAGTGTATGAACTTAAAATATTTCTGATTGCTAGAATAACACCTAGTTCAATGACTCCCACTTTAGTTGTAATGGCTAAGCAATTAAATTCTATAAAAGAATTAAAATATATGAATTTTTGCGGTTTTCCTTTGGATACCTCAAGGAAGATTTTCACAAAATCACGAAAATCAAAGGTGGTGAGAATGATGAATATCGCTGTAAATATAACTGAGCGAAATGGATGCGCGATAACGCCAGAGGCTCAAATTCGGGAGTTTACGGTTCCATTGCAGTTGAACTGGCCGCACTGAACTTAAGTACTTTCGCGGTTTTCCCTGGTCGGTAGGTGAATCTATGATCGATTATACAGAGCAAGTCGAAATGATGGCCCCAATTTCAGTAATTTATTATGTGAAATCTAATGGACGTAATCGTGTTATGAAACATGTGGTTCTAAAGATAAACTCTCAAAGTTTACTTTCCTTGTATTGTTTCCACTTTTGCCTACAAGGTGTCAGCAGCAGTACACTTCAGGAAAATCGTGTTGACTGGAGAACAGAAATCCTTCTATATGCTTGAGTATCACATGACCAACTCTGTGTTTAGTGTTCAGCGGCATTCCCAGACCAAATAGCGCATAGACCTACCCACTGGGAAGGTCATTCGTAAGCGGTATGTACCTACGAGGGCTATTTTTACTTTCTCTACTACGTATAGTAAGTAGGGGAAGTATTGTATTCCACCCAAAAATTCGATACCGAGATTTCACTGGAAATATATGTTTTGAGGCACCCTGAATCCAAAAAAGAACTTTTGGAAACGTGTGTGTGTGTGTGTCTGTGTCTGTGAACAGCATAACTCAGAAACGAACAGTCGGATAAACACCAAACTTGTTATTTAGGTTCAGTATCTTCCAGGGATGCGACACGAAGGTTTTCAAGAAAATCTCCCCACTTCAGATTATCCTTAACATGGAACATTTTTCGAAAATTTTAATTTTCTCAAAAATGGCTAACGATTTTGATTAAAATATCATATGTTTAAGATATTTTCATGACAAATAAAATATATATCTTGAATTTTCTGGGAATGTCTCCAGAAGTATTCTTCATTGCGAACGACTTTTGCATAACTGGTAAACCATAAGAGATAGACAAAATTTTACTACACAAAAATGTATATCGCGTTAAAATACACAATTTATGTCATACACTTTTTTTTGAGTGGACCAATTTCGAGATATTGCTTGTTATTCCCTTAAATTTTCAATACTTATTTTCTCAAATTGGAATTCGTTATTTATTTTTTTGTCTTGCATATGCAAAGAGCATTAATCTGTGCCAAAGAGAATTGTGCTGCACCTAGCAACCAGCTATTAAGAGATATGTCTATGCTTAATGGCTACTGTATTTCTATATTGCCCTTGCAAATACAAAATAAGGGTAACATAGTACGCCTTAAGCGAAACTCAAATATTTTTAGAACTGGTCGCTATGTGTAAAATGTAATTCTCTTTGCATGTTAAAAGATCGTTTCTGCAAATGTTTCTCTCGATTAATATGAAATAGATGGAGAATAAGAGTTTCTAAAAATATCTTGTACAAGAATAGAGAAAGTCATGTGAGTGTAACACATCAGATTTTATTCAACCTCCGATTGCGCAGGAGCGCAGCCACACGAGCGGTGGAAACTGTCTGTGCGTGGAGGGCGACTGCTATGCCCCCACTCTACCCTCAGCCACAGCCAACTTCACCACGCCATTGTGAGCCTAGTTTTTGGCACGGAAACATGTCCGCTACGATTGACTCTCCCGCCAAATGTGAGTTGCGTAGTGTGATTCGATTCCTTCATGCAGAGACAGTGACGACTGCGTAGAGCCATAGAGAACAAACGAAGATGTCTGATGTCTGGGGTTGTCTTGATTCATGACAATGCCCGCCCTCACAGTGCTCCTGTCACCCAACAAATTCTTCAGGAATTTCGATGGGACGTGTTCAATCACCCGCCGTACAGCCCTGATTTAGCGCCGAGTGATTTTCACCTCTTCCCTGGGCTGAAAAAGTGGTTGGGAGGGGGAAGTTTGAGAACGATGAAGTCCTTCAAACCAACGTCCGTACCTATCTTAACTCACTGGCGGCAACATACTGTGCAGAGGGGATCGAAAAGCTTGTCCACAGGTATGACAAATGCCTCAACCTTAATGGATTATTTTCAAAGATAAACACATGTACCTAAAATTTGGTAATACATTTATTTGGCTAAGTACTCTTGTCTTTTAATTATGATCCATTGGAGGTTGAAAAAAATAGCCCTCGTACATTTCAGAGATTCGGGCTTCATCTGTAAACAAAAATTGAATGGCCATCCTTTGACTGGGGAACAAGTTTGTGCATGTTTCGCACAGAGTCCACAGAAATCTAGCTAGAGAACTTCATCCATCACAGAAAACTGTGAGGTGGGTTCTTCGAAAACGCTTACAATTGAAACACTACTGCTTGCAATTGCTTCAAGCTTTAAAAGACACAGACTATGCGATGCGAGCAGGTGCAAAGGACTGACATCTCCTTCGTTGGCCACCTTGTTCTCCAGATTTGACCCCATGATTTCATGTGGGGTTTTGTAAAGGATCAGTTCAAACTTGGGAACCAGTAGCGGCTCGTGAGTATACATTTTGGGTGTTCGCAATCTCCTTCCAAAACCTTTTGACTATCACTTAAGGCGTACTATGTTCCCCTTGTTTTGTATTTGCAAGGGCAATATAGAAATACAGTAGCCTTTAAGCATCGACATATATCTTAATAGCTGGTTGCTAGGTGCAGCACCATACTTTTTGCCATAGATTAATACTCTTTGCATATCCAAGACAAAAAAATGTATAACGAATTCCCATTTGAGAAAATAAGTATTGAAAAATTTAAGGGAATAACGAGCAATATCTCGAAAATGGTTCACTCAATAAAAAAAATGTATGTGATACAAAGTGCGCATTTTAACGCGATCTACACTTTTGTGTAAAATTTTGTCTTATCTCTTATAGTTTACCAGTTATGCAAAAGTCGTTCACAATGAAGAATACTTTTGGAGACATTCCCAAAATATTCAAGATATACATTTTATTTGTCATGAAAATATCTTAAACATATGATATTTTAATCAAAAACGTTAGAGCCGTTTTTGAGAAAATTAAAATTTTCGAAAAATGTTCCATGTGAAGGGTAATCTGGGATGGGGGATTTTCTTGAAAACCTTCTCTGGAAGATACTGAACCTAAATACCAAGTTTGGTGTTTATCTGACTGTTCGTTTCTGAGTTATGCTGTTCACAAATACACACACACGGACATGTTTCCAAAAATACTTTTTTGTATTCAGGGGGTTTCAAAACATGTATTTCCGGTGAAATCTCAGTATTGAATTTTTGGGTGGAATACAATACATCCTCTACTTACTATACGTAGTAGAGAAAGTAAAAAACTTTGAGAATTTACCTTTCAAACCACATATCTCATAATACGATGTGGTCATTAGATTTCACACAATAAATTAATTAAATCGGGTCCATCATTTTGACTTGCCTTGTATAATGCCACGAATTTTCCTGTCCCCCTTTTCCTGTTATTTCGTTTCCTTGTGCTTCAGGGTCGAAGAATCAGGCGAGTGGTTGGCGGGTGAGGAGTGTGGCGGTGAATTTTGCCTTGAGGAACTATCGGTGTGTGACGGGCCCTAGAGAGACCTCTCCGTGGGGAGAAGTAGATCTGTGTGAAAATTCCCTCCGGCGTTTGGATGTGATATCTGGAGATTTTAGGGACTCCCCTGCCACCCCCTCACCTACCCCTTCCTCCTGAAGGTTTCCAGAAACACAATAAGTCTTCACATGCGCTTAAGGGCTGAAATCCTCCTTCGCTTCCTCATAATCATAACTATAAGTTTAAAGAAAGAACCAGTAGAATAACTGTTGTAATTTTGAAAAAAAAAAAAAAGATAAACCACAAGTGCTACTGTAATAGTGAGCCAATGATCTACAACAAACGTAGTGCTCTATGTTCTAACTACAATATAAATTGTAGTCATTCCAGGAATACTGAGAATTTCAATAGCAAGTATTTTGTTCCAGGTTACATCATGTTTCCGAAATAAAAATCTTTTTTATTACTGCATGTTTAAAAAAATACTCTAGACAAGATCTGATATTGAAATATTTCCATTTACAACAGCACCATTCTAAATATTAATATAAATGCAAATAATTGAAGAGTTCATTTCCTATTACTTCGCATTTGGAAATTTCACCTTTTATAAATCACCGCGCAAAGAAGAAATTTACGATGTAAGATTTTACTTAGTATACCTTATCTAATTCTCAAAGCCCTCTAAATCTAACTCCAAGAAAATAAAGCGCGACATTCTGCTGTTTATAGTATTGTGTAATGAACGGTATATCCTTCTATATCAATAAATACTCCATAATCAGAATAATGGAATTTCGATATGTGAGGATATTTCACTACTGTGAAGAAATTGCCATTTTATTTACTATCGAAACTAGATCTTGCTTACGACCCAGTAAGCAAGGTTTGTTGTATTTTTTACTAGCTGGCTTATTCGGCGTTTCGCGGTTTCTGTTTAAAATTGAAAGACGAATTAATTTCATATACCTACCCCCGTTCTTTATGAAATTATTATACAATCATCTAGAGGTTTTTATGGAGAATCCTCCCCTTTACCGCTTATTATTTTAATTTTGTACACCCCGTTGTTCCTAATAACGGATGAAAATCTTGGCTAGTAGTTCGTTTATAACTTCAATTTATTCATATTGTAATTCAGTTTTAGTAATGTGTGAATTGAAATTAGGTGTGTTATAGCCCATGTCGTTCAGAAAGAAAGGTTTTTTTTATCAAAATCGGTTACATACATACATACATACATACATACATACATACATACATACATACATACATACATACATACATACATACATACATACATACATACATACATACATACACACACCTCGTGCATACTCATAAATACACACATACACGCATAAAGACATATATACACATGCATACATAATATCTACACACATACATACTAGTAGAATATAAATGGCGACTTGGAGCCACAAAGGATTTGCCGCCATCTGATAAGGTTCTTTGATCTATGCCGCTAGCCCCGCCCCCTCCCTTTGAGGCCTCACATGCCGCACCGGTCGCGTGGCGCTAGCCCCGCCCCCTTCCCTTTGTGGCCTCGCCTAATGCCGACTGGTTCTGTGCCGGCAGGTCCTCCCCCTCCCCCTGTGGTCACGTGCCGGTGTTCCCGCCCCCCTCCCTCACCCCCATACGCGTGTCCTCCCTCCCCTTTGTGTTCTGGTTGGTTCCCTGTGGATAGGTGGGAGAGTGTGTATTGTTCCTATACGGTGACTACATTCCCGCCCCCCTCATTGTGACTTGTCTAAATCCCTGCCGTGTGATTGGTTTGGGGTAGGGGATGTCCCGCTCGGGGTGAGGGGTATAAGGGAATGGGGTTCTCGGTGCGTGACGTTGGCGATGTGGGAATGCGATTCTCGATGCCTGCCGCACATCGGCAAATCGTTTGAGTACATAATTGTGTCAATCAATTAGGTAATGTGTGTTATTGAAAAAAATAAAAATAAGTATGCCCATCATATTACTACTAATGCAATTAAACGCTATTCTTCGAGCAATTAAGTATTTTGATTGATTCGCGCGCACCTGTTCCTAAACCGACATTTATAACCTACTATTGTCAATAATTTACACGTTTAATGAAACAAGGCTAGTCGGCCGATGAAAACAATTAAGTATTTTTGAATGATTAATTGACTCGCGCGCAACTGCTCGTTATCGTATATGTGTGATAGCATGTGTATAATTATTACGAGTAATAACATTTATTTAATTCTACTTTTGAGGGAAAATATATTTTGTATTTATAAGAATATTACAACACATAGATGAAAGGACAGACTTGACGTAACACTCGTTATCGCGTGATAATTGAGGTGGAACACCGACCGCAACCTTCCACAGCGAGACGTTTCACACGAATGACTGACTCTCGATATTTGGACTGGCAAGTCGACTTCCGCATCCCCTCCACTCCCGCTTCAGCTCGCAACATACACTAGCGCACCAAGTGGTAATATGAGTGAAACTCCAGCGAGTGTTTGCTCACAGCGCCCCTGGTGGTCATATCTGAAAGTTGTGAATTCACCATATTTAAACTCATTATGGATGCAAGACGGCCATCTTAACTCTATATAATTCTGCGAAATATGATTCCGGAAAATAAATAAAGGCGAATTAACATGCGAGGTGCGTTCATGCTGGCTCCGGGGGAATTGATTATGAAATAAATAAAAAATAAATAAGACTCTCGCTGATCGATGAATACAATTAAATATTTTTAATAAATATTGTAATTGACTCGCGCGCCTAGAGATATCTCACCCAAATTATTCATCTACCATGAATATCTCACTTCTAATGAAACGGCGCAGTCTATCGATTAAAACAATTAAGTTTTTTTGATGGAATAATGTAATTGATTTGCGCGCAACGGTTCGTTATCGTATATGCGCGATTATTACGCGTATATAACTATTACGGCTAATAACGTGTGTTTAATTCTTCTTTTGAATTGCGGGTTTATAAAAAATATTACATTGCTTAGATGAATTAAAAAGCAACTTAAAGCGAAATTGCAAATAGCTTGTATGAGACGTTAACACGAGAACCCTTTACGAAAAAACAAGACGCAATGTGACAGCAATGCCCCGTCCATCATGAGAGGCGGTTAAACCAGGACGCGTGGGTTTTCCCCACTACCTGCTCTTAATGGCTAGGGGTATCCAGCACATAGGAGTACGCTTCAACAAAGCCCGCTATGTCTCTTCTCACACGAGAGAAGTAATAATTACAATTCAAAACAGGCGTACCTGTAAGTAACACGCACGAAGACTACAAATATAAATTTTATATTCGTTTTAAATGTTCTTTCTAAAGACGTAGCGAACTTTGAGAAATTCAACGAATTATTCACTGGCGTACACTGCCTGAAAGAAATATGGTGTACACCCCTGAAGAATGCATATGTAGACCCATTAGCAGACAACGGCAAACTCTTCCGCACCATTAATTTTCGTCAGAAGAATGTAAAAACAAGGTCTTGTATAGAGCTCTTAGTGAACAATAACACCCGTTTCCAATTCATTAAACAGCCTAAGTGCTCTGAAAAACCACAGACCCTCGGGGGTAAATAGCTATTAGCGATACAAAAGATCTTCTTAAGAGCTTCCTCTGTCCAGAAATTCCATCATACACAGCGGAAAAACCTGTCTAGACATGTTTTAAGCTTACCACAAAAAATGTTTTCCCGATAATTAATATAATTCTACATGAAGAATATTAATGATTTAAGTTTTCAATTAAACGTATACTGTATAGATTCTGTACTTAAACATTCGATTGTATCTTTGTCATTATTTAAATACTCGCGTACAAGAAATGCAAACATGATATCAAAAAATTAAACTGATTTTTTTTCGGAATGTTAAACAAAGAAATACGATTTGGCGAGAGTAATATGAAGAATAAAAAGTATTCAGAATGATATTACATACGTTATTAAAATAAGGCTCTCGCTGATCGATGAAAACAATTAAATATTTTTTTATTAATTAATTGTATATGAATTGACTCGCGCATTTGCTTGCTGTCGTATGTGCATGATTATTACGACTAATAGCATTTGTTTAATTCTAAATAATGAAATATGGAGCCTTGCCTAAACAATCCTCGTTACTCTTAATTTATTCCATTTTTAAAAAGATCGGGCTTAGTAAACATAGGACGAGTACGATTTTAAATACCCCATCCATTCGAGAGATATTTTTCGAATATTCCAGCATGTTAATATAAACTTAATACACACACACGCACAAATTCATTTCAAGTAATCTAACGATATTGAATAAAATATTAAATGTTTAAGATATTGTAATGAGAAATGAATTGTATATCTCGAATTTTTCTGGGCCGCAGGCTGCAGGATCGCTCATCAAATACCGTAATGATTCAGACACCCGAACACCCGAATGGTAAGCATTCTTCAGAGTTTTTAAATAAGTAATGTAACAATTCATATTAACTTCTTGTTCATATTCTTTATTATTATTTGTATTATTATTTCCAGGAAGTGGACTTTATTTTGGTATCGATCATCCATCGAGCGCTGCACAGGCAGCGCCAACCTTCCAAACCTTCCTGGTACCAAATCATCATGGAGACGGTTCTGCCATCCGTGCATGCAGCAACACTCGTAAGGTGAGAATTTACAGACGGTTGTTTGAGGATTTGTAACTAAAAAATTACATGATAGTAGACATACAATGTCGATTCTGGCACACAAAGGCATGCCTCCGACAGCATAGAGTTCTGGATTGTATAAGGAGAAAAGGATATATTTAAGGGGAGTTTCTCACCCATATGCAGTCACATAACTCTATCGATCTCCCAGAATGCTATGTATTTTTCTCACGGGTGTTTAAAACATGTATTTTTTTTCACGTATAGAGTGTAGATTCTTTAGAACTCTGTACTTAAACATGCTATACTATTATTATTATTTATTTTTTTCCAGGAAATGGACTTTATTTCGGAGGCGGTATCGCTCAACAGGCGACCGCTGCACCGGTAGCATCAGGCTTCGTGAGCGTTGTACCAGCAGGCTTCGCGACCGCTGCACCGCCGCCTCCAGGCTTCCAGACCTTCCTGGCACCAAATCAGCAGGGTGGGGGCCCTGCCCCATACATGCAGCAAGCACCGAACGGTAAGAATTTTTTCAATATTTTACGAAGTTCTTTTTACACATTCTATATTATTATTAATATTGTTATTATTTTCAGGAAGTGGACTTTATTTCGGAGGCGGGTTTTTTCTGGGAATGTATCCAAAGTATTCTTCATCCTGAACGACTTTTGCAAAACTGATAAACCATAAGAGATAGACAAAATTTTACTACACAAAAAATGGAGATCGCGTTAAAATACATAATTTATAACATATACATTCTTGTTGTTGAGTAAATCGTTTTTCGAGATATTGCTTGTTATTCCCTTAAAGTTTTCCAATACTTATACTTTTTCTCAAATTCATTATTCTTGTTTTATGTCCTCGATATGCAAAGAGAATGGAATGCACCACATAGCAACCAGCGTTAAAATATTTGACTATCGCTTAAAACCTATCATATTCACATTGTATCGTCATGAAAATTACCAATAACATTGACATCTCGATATCTCGATTAACATGAAGCATATAGGGAATAAGTGCTTGTAAAAATAGTTTGTACAAGAGTAGAGAAAGCCATGTGAGTGTATCACATCAGATTTTTTGATATTGGTTTAAATTTTCAAATACTTTTAACTTTTCTCAAGCGGTAACTCGCTATTCGTTTTTTCCCGTGGTAATGCATAGAGAATAGAATTATAAAGCCATCACATAGCATCAGACGTTCTTTAAACATCTGTAACGTGTCTATTCACAATCGAAAGGTTGCTGGTTCGAGGAAAATTATATCTACAGAAACAATACATTATTTTCGCTCTGTGATTAATTTGGTAATGTAACAATAATTAACAATGAATTTTTAGCGGTAAATGTAAAAAATAAAATATATTTTTTATTTCCTAGCGTCATACGCAGAAGCATTCCCCTTAAGGAACGCTGGCGTGAGCGATGGTTTCCCCCATAACGGGTTTAGACTTGCTTACGAAATGTCCCTGTGCGAGGCTAGCATTTCCCTCTCCTTCTCGAATTTTTGGAGTAGCCAATCAAAATTGCTGTATTATATAACGTCACACCTCTCACCCCTTCAGATTTTTATCAGGCGAAGCGATATAAAAGCAGTAGCTTCCCCAGCGATTTCACTGTATTGTGACAACACAGCGAGCTAAGATCTCCGCAAACTTTTCTCATTCAAAGTGAAATTTCAACGAACATCATGTCTGGTAAGTTGTAACAAAACACTTCATTTACTTTAAAAGTTAAATTATTACTCTGTACATTTAACTTATATTCGCGTTCTTGTTTTTAATGCATGGCATTTATATGCGAATAGCTGAGCATTCTAAAAGTTAATAGCTAGACAAGTGAATTTTCTGAAATGTGAACAGTTTAGTTAAGTATTCATTTTAGGCAAGCTTATTCTACATTTAATAGCTAACTGCGCGAATTCTCAAAATGGGAACAATTTAGTTAAGTATTCACCTTGTTGAGTAATTATTATTCCAGATATTTAAATACAGGATTTCACAGAGTGAATTATATTCCTTTTTGGAGAAAATACAATTATTTGAATACCTTATTAACGTTTTTGCTTTAGAATATTACAAAAAGTCTGTTGCGCGAATCATTCGCTCTAACAAAGTAAATATCTACATTATATTAAAACATTTAAATTGAAAAATACAGTACTTAATGAACTTCATTAGTGAATCAGAACCTCAATTATATTTACACATATTATCATTTTCAGAAAAAAGTTAATAAGTTTGTAACTTTCAAATAAATGAAATTTTTGTTATGCAACACATTCTCTAATAAAGAATATGTTTTTTTCTCTTCCTAATGCAGAAAGTTTGACATCTCAACTTAACACATTGGCTGAGGGTAGCATTTACCCAGCCGTTCAAAGACTACAAGATCTTCAGCCAGAGGAGCCTTATAATATAAAATCCTTAAGAAAAATTGATACTCGATACGGTGCTAGAGTCGTTGCACTTTTAGAGAATAAGCAAGTGTTTCTCCCGACAAGATATTCAACCCTAACAAGCCAACAGTTGGAGGAAATGCCTGGGAAGTTTCAAATGGTATATCACGGAGTAGTACCAGCCGGCAAGTTTAAGACATGTAAATTGTCTTTTCTTCCTATTAAGGTTTGTAGAAATAATTCAGCTATCCTTTCAAAGCTTCATTTAGAGTTACATTCGTTGAGTTTATAAATTCGCACTTCAGTAGGATAACATTTGTCTAAAGTATACATCAATATGTAAAAAAATAACGTCCAGGATGTAGTCTGAGCGAGGATCTGCAGAAAGAAGTTTAATAGTCTATTCACTGATTCTTTACCTCAAAGCAGATACCTACAGTAAGTTTCAAATAATTTCCAGCACGATAGCAGTTGTCAAAAGCAGGCATCACTGTATTAAAAAAATATGTGTAAATAATGTCTAGATTGTACTCTGTGTGATTTCGTGCAGAAAGAACTTTAATACCCCTTGCAGTGATTCTCCACATCGAAGTATATACCTACAAGAAGTTGCAAATAATGTGAATGTGTGTTACAGGAATGCCCAGCTGAATGTAAATGAAGAGGAAGAACGAGATAGCTTAAAACATCATAAACAGAAATGTGATAGGAACATTCTCAACACCTCCCAGTAACCTCAATCAATGAAGAATTGCACCAGTGCGGAACATACATGGAAAAAACATCCGAGTGTGTAGAATATAAAAATAATATATATATAATTATGTACTCATTATTACTGCTATACCAGCCTATACCATTGATTTCATAAATAATTTCATAATTGTTTAAGGAGAATGCCTATCTTAAAAACATTGATGCTACATGAACTATTACTGAAAGAGACTTGAATAAATGGGAATCTAGAAGCCAGAACCATCTTAATATTGGGCTGTATGATATGAAGTGTATAAAAAAGATTAATAAAAAAATGAGGTCTATGTAATATAAACAACATTTATTTTTATAAACATTTTCCTATTACATTCCTATACAAAAAAACATACATATTTCCTAAAGACAAAGGTGATAGTCTAGACATTCTAAAACACTCAGTTATATAATCATATACATCACACAGAAAGAGACCTGCATTATCCATAAAAAACTAAACATCTCAAGAATGTCTGGATGATGTATTTTATAAGTACAAGGTTTTGATATTTCAAAGTTCCTGTTAACCATGACTGTAATTGATTAACACAATTTCTCGATCCTGTCATCCTATAACTTTAGAAGCTTTCAGCTTACTTATAATCTCCTCAATCTCTTGTGTGTGACTATTATTACCAGCATTCCTCGATGCAATTAGTAACCTCAATATATTTACTAGTCTATTTGGATTTTCAAGCGTAGATATCACTGAATCATCATCATATGAAGATTTCATATTCTCGCGACTCCCGCTGTATCCAGATTTTTCACCATCAGTAGTCTCCAGTGAAGGACAGAGGCTTGATCCGGTATAACATCCCCCTCTATACATCTTCGGATCGTCGAGTGTAGGAGAGAGAGTCGATCCAGTATAACATGTTGCTCTATGAAGCTTAAATCTTGACAAAGAACGATTCTTAAAAATCCGCTCGCATATACAGCATCTAATGACGTGTTTTCCTCCATGTGTAATGTATGAAAAATTGAGTTTCTCATCCGCTAGTTGCACAGATTTTCTCCGGCAGGAGCTCATGCTAAAACTAAAAGAAATTAAATGAATACGGGAATGCTAACGCTCGAAGGAATTAAAAGCGAATGAATGAATTCATAACACGCAGCTATGTATATATTCAGTGTGAGGACGCCGGAGGGAATCGCAATCTTCGCATAGCAGCGGGAAAGGATGCTCTCTGGAAACATTTGTGGAGAAGGAGGCTCTCAACAGAACATGGCGAATGCGAGCATGGAAAAAGGATGCTCTCTGGGAACATTCGTGGAAAAAGGATGCTCTCAACAGAACATAACGAGTGCGAGCATGGAAAAAGGATGCTCTCTGGAAACGTTTGTTACATAGCGTGATTCCATTGTTACATAGCGTGATTCCTTTGTTACATAGCGTGATTCCTTTGTTACTTAGCGCGATTCCTTTGTTACATGGCGCGATTCCTTTGTTACATGGCGCGATTCCTTTGTTACATAGCGCGATTCCTTTGTTACATACCGTGATTCCTTTGATACATGGCGCGATTCCTTTGTTACATGGCGCGATTCCTTTGTTACATGGCGCGATTCCTTTGTTACATGGCGCGATTCCTTTGTTACATACCGTGATTCCTTTGTTACATGGCGCGATTCCTTTGTTACATGGCGCGATTCCTTTGTTACATGGCGCGATTCCTTTGTTACATGGCGCGATTCCTTTGTTACATACCGCGATTCCTTTGTTACATGGCGCGATTCCTTTGTTACATGGCGCGATTCCTTTGTTACATACCGCGATTCCTTTGTTACATGGCGCGATTCCTTTGTTACATGGCGCGATTCCTTTGTTACATACCGCGATTCCTTTGTTACATGGCGCGATTCCTTTGTTACATGGCGCGATTCCTTTGTTACATTGCGCGATTCCTTTGTTACATGGCGCGATTCCTTTGTTACATGGCGGGAGTCCTTTGTTACATAGCGCGATTCCTTTGTTACATCCCGCGATTCCTTTGTTACATGGCGCGATTCCTTTGTTACATACCGCGATTCCTTTGTTACATGGCGCGATTCCTTTGCTACATACCGCGATTTCTTTGTTACATGGCGCGATTCCTTTGTTACATGGCGCGATTCCTTTGTTACATGGCGCGATTCCTTTGTTACATGGCGCGATTCCTTGGTTACATACCGCGATTCCTTTGTTACATGGCGCGATTCCTTTGTTACATGGCGCGATTCCTTTGTTACATGGCGCGATTCCTTTGTTACATGGCGCGATTCCTTTGTTACATGGCGCGATTCCTTTGTTACATACCGCGATTCCTTTGTTACATGGCGCGATTCCTTTGTTACATGGCGCGATTCCTTTGTTACATACCGCGATTCCTTTGTTACATGGCGCGATTCCTTTGTTACATGGCGCGATTCCTTTGTTACATACCGCGATTCCTTTGTTACATGGCGCGATTCCTTTGTTACATGGCGCGATTCCTTTGTTACATGGCGCGATTCCTTTGTTACATTGCGCGATTCCTTTGTTACATGGCGCGATTCCTTTGTTACATGGCGGGAGTCCTTTGTTACATAGCGCGATTCCTTTGTTACATACCGCGATTCCTTTGTTACATGGCGCGATTCCTTTGTTACATACCGCGATTCCTTTGTTACATGGCGCGATTCCTTTGTTACATACCGCGATTCCTTTGTTACATGGCGCGATTCCTTTGTTACATGGCGCGATTCCTTTGTTACATGGCGTGATTCCTTTGTTACATGGCGCGATTCCTTGGTTACATACCATGATTCCTTTGTTACATGGCGCGATTCCTTTGTTACATGGCGCGATTCCTTTGTTACATGGCGCGATTCCTTTGTTACATAGCGCGATTCCTTTGTTACATGGCGCGATTCCTTTGTTACATGGCGCGATTCCTTTGTTACATACCGCGATTCCTTTGTTACATGGCGCGATTCCTTTGTTACATGGCGCGATTCCTTTGTTACATGGCGGGATTCCTTTGTTACATGGCGCGATTCCTTGGTTACATACCGCGATTCCTTTGTTACATGGCGCGATTCCTTGGTTACATACCGCGATTCCTTTGTTACATGGCGCGATTCCTTTGTTACATGGCGCGATTCCTTTGTTACATGGCGCGATTCCTTTGTTACATGGCGCGATTCCTTTGTTACATGGCGCGATTCCTTTGTTACATTGCGCGATTCCTTGGTTACATACCGCGATTCCTTTGATACATGGCGCGATTCCTTTTTTACATGGCGCGATTCCTTTGTTACATGGCGCGATTCCTTTGTTACATAGCGCGATTCCTTTGTTACATGGCGCGATTCCTTTGTTACATGGCGCGATTCCTTTGTTACATACCGCGATTCCTTTGTTACATGGCGCGATTCCTTTGTTACATAGCGCGATTCCTTTGTTACATGGCGCGATTCCTTTGTTACATGGCGCGATTCCTTTGTTACATGGCGCGATTCCTTTGTTACATGGCGTGAGTCCTTTGTTACATAGCGCGATTCCTTTGTTACATACCGCGATTCCTTTGTTACATGGCGCGATTCCTTTGTTACATGGCGCGATTCCTTTGTTACATACCGCGATTCCTTTGTTACATGGCGCGATTCCTTTGTTACATGGCGCGATTCCTTTGTTACATGGCGCGATTCCTTTGTTACATGGCGTGAGTCCTTTGTTACATAGCGCGATTCCTTTGTTACATACCGCGATTCCTTTGTTACATGGCGCGATTCCTTTGTTACATGGCGCGATTCCTTTGTTACATGGCGCGATTCCTTTGTTACATGGCGCGATTCCTTTGTTACATGGCGTGAGTCCTTTGTTACATAGCGCGATTCCTTTGTTACATACCGCGATTCCTTTGTTACATGGCGCGATTCCTTTGTTACATGGCGCGATTCCTTTGTTACATACCGCGATTCCTTTGTTACATGGCGCGATTCCTTTGTTACATGGCGCGATTCCTTTGTTACATGGCGCGATTCCTTTGTTACATGGCGTGAGTCCTTTGTTACATAGCGCGATTCCTTTGTTACATACCGCGATTCCTTTGTTACATGGCGCGATTCCTTTGTTACATGGCGCGATTCCTTTGTTACATGGCGGGATTCCTTTGTTACATGGCGCGATTCCTTGGTTACATACCGCGATTCCTTTGTTACATGGCGCGATTCCTTGGTTACATACCGCGATTCCTTTGTTACATGGCGCGATTCCTTTGTTACATGGCGCGATTCCTTTGTTACATGGCGCGATGCCTTTGTTACATGGCGCGATTCCTTTGTTACATGGCGCGATTCCTTTGTTACATACCGCGATTCCTTTGTTACATGGCGCGATTCCTTTGTTACATGGCGCGATTCCTTTGTTACATACCGCGATTCCTTTGTTACATGGCGCGATTCCTTTGTTACATGGCGCGATTCCTTTGTTACATACCGCGATTCCTTTGTTACATGGCGCGATTCCTTTGTTACATGGCGCGATTCCTTTGTTACATTGCGCGATTCCTTTGTTACATGGCGGGAGTCCTTTGTTACATAGCGCGATTCCTTTGTTACATCCCGCGATTCCTTTGTTACATGGCGCGATTCCTTTGTTACATACCGCGATTCCTTTGTTACATGGCGCGATTCCTTTGCTACATACCGCGATTCCTTTGTTACATGGCGCGATTCCTTTGTTACATGGCGCGATTCCTTTGTTACATGGCGCGATTCCTTTGTTACATGGCGCGATTCCTTGGTTACATACCGCGATTCCTTTGTTACATGGCGCGATTCCTTTGTTACATGGCGCGATTCCTTTGTTACATGGCGCGATTCCTTTGTTACATAGCGCGATTCCTTTGTTACATGGCGCGATTCCTTTGTTACATGGCGCGATTCCTTTGTTACATACCGCGATTCCTTTGTTACATGGCGGGATTCCTTTGTTACATAGCGCGATTCCTTTGTTACATGGCGCGATTCCTTTGTTACATGGCGCGATTCCTTTGTTACATGGCGTGAGTCCTTTGTTACATAGCGCGATTCCTTTGTTACATACCGCGATTCCTTTGTTACATGGCGCGATTCCTTTGTTACATGGCGCGATTCCTTTGTTACATACCGCGATTCCTTTGTTACATGGCGCGATTCCTTTGTTACATGGCGCGATTCCTTTGTTACATGGCGCGATTCCTTTGTTACATACCGCGATTCCTTTGTTACATGGCGGGATTCCTTTGTTACATAGCGCGATTCCTTTGTTACATGGCGCGATTCCTTTGTTACATGGCGCGATTCCTTTGTTACATGGCGTGAGTCCTTTGTTACATAGCGCGATTCCTTTGTTACATACCGCGATTCCTTTGTTACATGGCGCGATTCCTTTGTTACATGGCGCGATTCCTTTGTTACATCCCGCGATTCCTTTGTTACATGGCGCGATTCCTTTGTTACATACCGCGATTCCTTTGTTACATGGCGCGATTCCTTTGTTACATAGCGCGATTCCTTTGTTACATGGCGCGATTCCTTTGTTACATGGCGCGATTCCTTTGTTACATGGCGCGATTCCTTTGTTACATGGCGTGAGTCCTTTGTTACATAGCGCGATTCCTTTGTTACATACCGCGATTCCTTTGTTACATGGCGCGATTCCTTTGTTACATGGCGCGATTCCTTTGTTACATACCGCGATTCCTTTGTTACATGGCGCGATTCCTTTGTTACATGGCGCGATTCCTTTGTTACATGGCGCGATTCCTTTGTTACATGGCGTGAGTCCTTTGTTACATAGCGCGATTCCTTTGTTACATACCGCGATTCCTTTGTTACATGGCGCGATTCCTTTGTTACATGGCGCGATTCCTTTGTTACATGGCGCGATTCCTTTGTTACATGGCGCGATTCCTTTGTTACATGGCGTGAGTCCTTTGTTACATAGCGCGATTCCTTTGTTACATACCGCGATTCCTTTGTTACATGGCGCGATTCCTTTGTTACATGGCGCGATTCCTTTGTTACATGGCGCGATTCCTTTGTTACATGGCGCGATTCCTTTGTTACATGGCGTGAGTCCTTTGTTAAATAGCGCGATTCCTTTGTTACATACCGCGATTCCTTTGTTACATGGCGCGATTCCTTTGTTACATGGCGCGATTCCTTTGTTACATGGCGGGATTCCTTTGTTACATGGCGCGATTCCTTGGTTACATACCGCGATTCCTTTGTTACATGGCGCGATTCCTTGGTTACATACCGCGATTCCTTTGTTACATGGCGCGATTCCTTTGTTACATGGCGCGATTCCTTTGTTACATGGCGCGATTCCTTTGTTACATGGCGCGATTCCTTTGTTACATGGCGCGATTCCTTTGTTACATACCGCGATTCCTTTGTTACATGGCGCGATTCCTTTGTTACATGGCGCGATTCCTTTGTTACATACCGCGATTCCTTTGTTACATGGCGCGATTCCTTTGTTACATGGCGCGATTCCTTTGTTACATACCGCGATTCCTTTGTTACATGGCGCGATTCCTTTGTTACATACCGCGATTCCTTTGTTACATGGCGCGATTCCTTTGTTACATGGCGCGATTCCTTTGTTACATTGCGCGATTCCTTTGTTACATGGCGCGATTCCTTTGTTACATGGCGGGAGTCCTTTGTTACATAGCGCGATTCCTTTGTTACATCCCGCGATTCCTTTGTTACATGGCGCGATTCCTTTGTTACATACCGCGATTCCTTTGTTACATGGCGCGATTCCTTTGTTACATACCGCGATTCCTTTGTTACATGGCGCGATTCCTTTGTTACATGGCGCGATTCCTTTGTTACATGGCGCGATTCCTTGGTTACATACCGCGATTCCTTTGTTACATGGCGCGATTCCTTTGTTACATGGCGCGATTCCTTTGTTACATGGCGCGATTCCTTTGTTACATACCGCGATTCCTTTGTTACATGGCGCGATTCCTTTGTTACATGGCGCGATTCCTTTGTTACATACCGCGATTCCTTTGTTACATGGCGGGATTCCTTTGTTACATAGCGCGATTCCTTTGTTACATGGCGCGATTCCTTTGTTACATGGCGCGATTCCTTTGTTACATGGCGTGAGTCCTTTGTTACATAGCGCGATTCCTTTGTTACATACCGCGATTCCTTTGTTACATACCGCGATTCCTTTGTTACATGGCGCGATTCCTTTGTTACATGGCGCGATTCCTTTGTTACATACCGCGATTCCTTTGTTACATGGCGCGATTCCTTTGTTACATGGCGCGATTCCTTTGTTACATAGCGCGATTCCTTTGTTACATGGCGCGATTCCTTTGTTACATGGCGCGATTCCTTTGTTACATAGCGCGATTCCTTTGTTACATACCGCGATTCCTTTGTTACATGGCGCGATTCCTTTGTTACATACCGCGATTCCTTTGTTACATGGCGCGATTCCTTTGTTACATGGCGCGATTCCTTTGTTACATGGCGTGATTCCTTTGTTACATGGCGCGATTCCTTGGTTACATACCGCGATTCCTTTGTTACATGGCACGATTCCTTTGTTACATGGCGCGATTCCTTTGTTACATGGCGCGATTCCTTTGTTACATAGCGCGATTCCTTTGTTACATGGCGCGATTCCTTTGTTACATGGCGCGATTCCTTTGTTACATGGCGTGAGTCCTTTGTTACATAGCGCGATTCCTTTGTTACATACCGCGATTCCTTTGTTACATGGCGCGATTCCTTTGTTACATGGCGCGATTCATTTGTTACATACCGCGATTCCTTTGTTACATGGCGCGATTCCTTTGTTACATGGCGCGATTCCTTTGTTACATGGCGCGATTCCTTTGTTACATGGCGCGATTCCTTTGTTACATGGCGTGAGTCCTTTGTTACATAGCGCGATTCCTTTGTTACATACCGCGATTCCTTTGTTACATGGCGCGATTCCTTTGTTACATGGCGCGATTCATTTGTTACATACCGCGATTCCTTTGTTACATGGCGCGATTCCTTTGTTACATGGCGCGATTCCTTTGTTACATGGCGCGATTCCTTTGTTACATAGCGCGATTCCTTTGTTACATGGCGCGATTCCTTTGTTACATGGCGCGATTCCTTTGTTACATGGCGTGAGTCCTTTGTTACATAGCGCGATTCCTTTGTTACATACCGCGATTCCTTTGTTACATGGCGCGATTCCTTTGTTACATGGCGCGATTCCTTTGTTACATGGCGTGATTCCTTTGTTACATGGCGCGATTCCTTTGTTACATGGCGCGATTCCTTTGTTACATGGCGCGATTCCTTTGTTACATGGCGTGATTCCTTTGTTACATGGCGCGATTCCTTTGTTACATGGCGCGATTCCTTTGTTACATAGCGTGATTCCTTTGTTACATAGCGTGATTCCTTTGTTACATAGCGTGATTCCTTTGTTACATAGCGTGATTCCTTTGTTATATAGCGTGATTCCATTGTTACGCAGCCTTTTCCACAAACGTTTCCAGAGAGCATCGTTTTTCCATGCTCGCACTCGTTATGTTCTGTTGAGAGCATCCTTTTTCCACGAATGTTCCCAGAGAGCATCCTTTTTCCATGCTCGCATTCGCCATGTTCTGTTGAGAGCCTCCTTCTCCACAAATGTTTCCAGAGAGCATCCTTTCCCGCTGCTATGCGAAGATTGCGATTCCCTCCGGCGTCCTCACACTGAATATATACATAGCTGCGTGTTATGAATTCATTCATTCGCTTTTAATTCCTTCGAGCGTTAGCATTCCCGTATTCATTTAATTTCTTTTAGTTTTAGCATGAGCTCCTGCCGGAGAAAATCTGTGCAACTAGCGGATGAGAAACTCAATTTTTCATACATTACACATGGAGGAAAACACGTCATTAGATGCTGTATATGCGAGCGGATTTTTAAGAATCGTTCTTTGTCAAGATTTAAGCTTCATAGAGCAACATGTTATACTGGATCGACTCTCTCTCCTACACTCGACGATCCGAAGATGTATAGAGGGGGATGTTATACCGGATCAAGCCTCTGTCCTTCACTGGAGACTACTGATGGTGAAAAATCTGGATACAGCGGGAGTCGCGAGAATATGAAATCTTCATATGATGATGATTCAGTGATATCTACGCTTGAAAATCCAAATAGACTAGTAAATATATTGAGGTTACTAATTGCATCGAGGAATGCTGGTAATAATAGTCACACACAAGAGATTGAGGAGATTATAAGTAAGCTGAAAGCTTCTAAAGTTATAGCATGACAGGATCGAGAAATTGTGTTAATCAATTACAGTCATGGTTAACAGGAACTTTGAAATATCAAAACCTTGTACTTATAAAATACATCATCCAGACATTCTTGAGATGTTTAGTTTTTTATGGATAATGCAGGTCTCTTTCTGTGTGATGTATATGATTATATAACTGAGTGTTTTAGAATGTCTAGACTATCACCTTTGTCTTTAGGAAATATGTATGTTTTTTTGTATAGGAATGTAATAGGAAAATGTTTATAAAAAATAAATGTTGTTTATATTACATAGACCTCATCTTTTTATTAATCTTTTTTATACACTTCATATCATACAGCCCAATATTAAGATGGTTCTGGCTTCTAGATTCCCATTTATTCAAGTCTCTTTCAGTAATAGTTCATGTAGCATCAATGTTTTTAAGATAGGCATTCTCCTTAAACAATTATGAAATTATTTATGAAATCAATGGTATAGGCTGGTATAGCAGTAATAATGAGTACATAATTATATATATATTATTGTTATATTCTACACACTCGGATGTTTTTTCCATGTATGTTCCGCACTGGTGCAATTCTTCATTGATTGAGGTTACTGGGAGGTGTTGAGAATGTTCCTATCACATTTCTGTTTATGATGTTTTAAGCTATCTCGTTCTTCCTCTTCATTTACATTCAGCTGGGCATTCCTGTAACACACATTCACATTATTTGCAACTTCTTGTAGGTATATACTTCGATGTGGAGAATCACTGCAAGGGGTATTAAAGTTCTTTCTGCACGAAATCACACAGAGTACAATCTAGACATTATTTACACATATTTTTTTAATACAGTGATGCCTGCTTTTGACAACTGCTATCGTGCTGGAAATTATTTGAAACTTACTGTAGGTATCTGCTTTGAGGTAAAGAATCAGTGAATAGACTATTAAACTTCTTTCTGCAGATCCTCGCTCAGACTACATCCTGGACGTTATTTTTTTACATATTGATGTATACTTTAGACAAATGTTATCCTACTGAAGTGCGAATTTATAAACTCAACGAATGTAACTCTAAATGAAGCTTTGAAAGGATAGCTGAATTATTTCTACAAACCTTAATAGGAAGAAAAGACAATTTACATGTCTTAAACTTGCCGGCTGGTACTACTCCGTGATATACCATTTGAAACTTCCCAGGCATTTCCTCCAACTGTTGGCTTGTTAGGGTTGAATATCTTGTCGGGAGAAACACTTGCTTATTCTCTAAAAGTGCAACGACTCTAGCACCGTATCGAGTATCAATTTTTCTTAAGGATTTTATATTATAAGGCTCCTCTGGCTGAAGATCTTGTAGTCTTTGAACGGCTGGGTAAATGCTACCCTCAGCCAATGTGTTAAGTTGAGATGTCAAACTTTCTGCATTAGGAAGAGAAAAAAACATATTCTTTATTAGAGAATGTGTTGCATAACAAAAATTTCATTTATTTGAAAGTTACAAACTTATTAACTTTTTTCTGAAAATGATAATATGTGTAAATATAATTGAGGTTCTGATTCACTAATGAAGTTCATTAAGTACTGTATTTTTCAATTTAAATGTTTTAATATAATGTAGATATTTACTTTGTTAGAGCGAATGATTCGCGCAACAGACTTTTTGTAATATTCTAAAGCAAAAACGTTAATAAGGTATTCAAATAATTGTATTTTCTCCAAAAAGGAATATAATTCATTCTGTGAAATCCTGTATTTAAATATCTGGAATAATAATTACTCAACAAGGTGAATACTTAACTAAATTGTTCCCATTTTGAGAATTCGCGCAGTTAGCTATTAAATGTAGAATAAGCTTGCCTAAAATGAATACTTAACTAAACTGTTCACATTTCAGAAAATTCACTTGTCTAGCTATTAACTTTTAGAATGCTCAGCTATTCGCATATAAATGCCATGCATTAAAAACAAGAACGCGAATATAAGTTAAATGTACAGAGTAATAATTTAACTTTTAAAGTAAATGAAGTGTTTTGTTACAACTTACCAGACATGATGTTCGTTGAAATTTCACTTTGAATGAGAAAAGTTTGCGGAGATCTTAGCTCGCTGTGTTGTCACAATACAGTGAAATCGCTGGGGAAGCTACTGCTTTTATATCGCTTCGCCTGATAAAAATCTGAAGGGGTGAGAGGTGTGACGTTATATAATACAGCAATTTTGATTGGCTACTCCAAAAATTCGAGAAGGAGAGGGAAATGCTAGCCTCGCACAGGGACATTTCGTAAGCAAGTCTAAACCCGTTATGGGGGAAACCATCGCTCACGCCAGCGTTCCTTAAGGGGAATGCTTCTGCGTATGACGCTAGGAAATAAAAAATATATTTTATTTTTTACATTTACCGCTAAAAATTCATTGTTAATTATTGTTACATTACCAAATTAATCACAGAGCGAAAATAATGTATTGTTTCTGTAGATATAATTTTCCTCGAACCAGCAACCTTTCGATTGTGAATAGACACGTTACAGATGTTTAAAGAACGTCTGATGCTATGTGATGGCTTTATAATTCTATTCTCTATGCATTACCACGGGAAAAAACGAATAGCGAGTTACCGCTTGAGAAAAGTTAAAAGTATTTGAAAATTTAAACCAATATCAAAAAATCTGATGTGATACACTCACATGGCTTTCTCTACTCTTGTACAAACTATTTTTACAAGCACTTATTCCCTATATGCTTCATGTTAATCGAGATATCGAGATGTCAATGTTATTGGTAATTTTCATGACGATACAATGTGAATATGATAGGTTTTAAGCGATAGTCAAATATTTTAACGCTGGTTGCTATGTGGTGCATTCCATTCTCTTTGCATATCGAGGACATAAAACAAGAATAATGAATTTGAGAAAAAGTATAAGTATTGGAAAACTTTAAGGGAATAACAAGCAATATCTCGAAAAACGATTTACTCAACAACAAGAATGTATATGTTATAAATTATGTATTTTAACGCGATCTCCATTTTTTGTGTAGTAAAATTTTGTCTATCTCTTATGGTTTATCAGTTTTGCAAAAGTCGTTCAGGATGAAGAATACTTTGGATACATTCCCAGAAAAAACCCGCCTCCGAAATAAAGTCCACTTCCTGAAAATAATAACAATATTAATAATAATATAGAATGTGTAAAAAGAACTTCGTAAAATATTGAAAAAATTCTTACCGTTCGGTGCTTGCTGCATGTATGGGGCAGGGCCCCCACCCTGCTGATTTGGTGCCAGGAAGGTCTGGAAGCCTGGAGGCGGCGGTGCAGCGGTCGCGAAGCCTGCTGGTACAACGCTCACGAAGCCTGATGCTACCGGTGCAGCGGTCGCCTGTTGAGCGATACCGCCTCCGAAATAAAGTCCATTTCCTGGAAAAAAATAAATAATAATAATAGTATAGCATGTTTAAGTACAGAGTTCTAAAGAATCTACACTCTATACGTGAAAAAAAATACATGTTTTAAACACCCGTGAGAAAAATACATAGCATTCTGGGAGATCGATAGAGTTATGTGACTGCATATGGGTGAGAAACTCCCCTTAAATATATCCTTTTCTCCTTATACAATCCAGAACTCTATGCTGTCGGAGGCATGCCTTTGTGTGCCAGAATCGACATTGTATGTCTACTATCATGTAATTTTTTAGTTACAAATCCTCAAACAACCGTCTGTAAATTCTCACCTTACGAGTGTTGCTGCATGCACGGATGGCAGAACCGTCTCCATGATGATTTGGTACCAGGAAGGTTTGGAAGGTTGGCGCTGCCTGTGCAGCGCTCGATGGATGATCGATACCAAAATAAAGTCCACTTCCTGGAAATAATAATACAAATAATAATAAAGAATATGAACAAGAAGTTAATATGAATTGTTACATTACTTATTTAAAAACTCTGAAGAATGCTTACCATTCGGGTGTTCGGGTGTCTGAATCATTACGGTATTTGATGAGCGATCCTGCAGCCTGCGGCCCAGAAAAATTCGAGATATACAATTCATTTCTCATTACAATATCTTAAACATTTAATATTTTATTCAATATCGTTAGATTACTTGAAATGAATTTGTGCGTGTGTGTGTATTAAGTTTATATTAACATGCTGGAATATTCGAAAAATATCTCTCGAATGGATGGGGTATTTAAAATCGTACTCGTCCTATGTTTACTAAGCCCGATCTTTTTAAAAATGGAATAAATTAAGAGTAACGAGGATTGTTTAGGCAAGGCTCCATATTTCATTATTTAGAATTAAACAAATGCTATTAGTCGTAATAATCATGCACATACGACAGCAAGCAAATGCGCGAGTCAATTCATATACAATTAATTAATAAAAAAATATTTAATTGTTTTCATCGATCAGCGAGAGCCTTATTTTAATAACGTATGTAATATCATTCTGAATACTTTTTATTCTTCATATTACTCTCGCCAAATCGTATTTCTTTGTTTAACATTCCGAAAAAAAATCAGTTTAATTTTTTGATATCATGTTTGCATTTCTTGTACGCGAGTATTTAAATAATGACAAAGATACAATCGAATGTTTAAGTACAGAATCTATACAGTATACGTTTAATTGAAAACTTAAATCATTAATATTCTTCATGTAGAATTATATTAATTATCGGGAAAACATTTTTTGTGGTAAGCTTAAAACATGTCTAGACAGGTTTTTCCGCTGTGTATGATGGAATTTCTGGACAGAGGAAGCTCTTAAGAAGATCTTTTGTATCGCTAATAGCTATTTACCCCCGAGGGTCTGTGGTTTTTCAGAGCACTTAGGCTGTTTAATGAATTGGAAACGGGTGTTATTGTTCACTAAGAGCTCTATACAAGACCTTGTTTTTACATTCTTCTGACGAAAATTAATGGTGCGGAAGAGTTTGCCGTTGTCTGCTAATGGGTCTACATATGCATTCTTCAGGGGTGTACACCATATTTCTTTCAGGCAGTGTACGCCAGTGAATAATTCGTTGAATTTCTCAAAGTTCGCTACGTCTTTAGAAAGAACATTTAAAACGAATATAAAATTTATATTTGTAGTCTTCGTGCGTGTTACTTACAGGTACGCCTGTTTTGAATTGTAATTATTACTTCTCTCGTGTGAGAAGAGACATAGCGGGCTTTGTTGAAGCGTACTCCTATGTGCTGGATACCCCTAGCCATTAAGAGCAGGTAGTGGGGAAAACCCACGCGTCCTGGTTTAACCGCCTCTCATGATGGACGGGGCATTGCTGTCACATTGCGTCTTGTTTTTTCGTAAAGGGTTCTCGTGTTAACGTCTCATACAAGCTATTTGCAATTTCGCTTTAAGTTGCTTTTTAATTCATCTAAGCAATGTAATATTTTTTATAAACCCGCAATTCAAAAGAAGAATTAAACACACGTTATTAGCCGTAATAGTTATATACGCGTAATAATCGCGCATATACGATAACGAACCGTTGCGCGCAAATCAATTACATTATTCCATCAAAAAAACTTAATTGTTTTAATCGATAGACTGCGCCGTTTCATTAGAAGTGAGATATTCATGGTAGATGAATAATTTGGGTGAGATATCTCTAGGCGCGCGAGTCAATTACAATATTTATTAAAAATATTTAATTGTATTCATCGATCAGCGAGAGTCTTATTTATTTTTTATTTATTTCATAATCAATTCCCCCGGAGCCAGCATGAACGCACCTCGCATGTTAATTCGCCTTTATTTATTTTCCGGAATCATATTTCGCAGAATTATATAGAGTTAAGATGGCCGTCTTGCATCCATAATGAGTTTAAATATGGTGAATTCACAACTTTCAGATATGACCACCAGGGGCGCTGTGAGCAAACACTCGCTGGAGTTTCACTCATATTACCACTTGGTGCGCTAGTGTATGTTGCGAGCTGAAGCGGGAGTGGAGGGGATGCGGAAGTCGACTTGCCAGTCCAAATATCGAGAGTCAGTCATTCGTGTGAAACGTCTCGCTGTGGAAGGTTGCGGTCGGTGTTCCACCTCAATTATCACGCGATAACGAGTGTTACGTCAAGTCTGTCCTTTCATCTATGTGTTGTAATATTCTTATAAATCCAAAATATATTTTCCCTCAAAAGTAGAATTAAATAAATGTTATTACTCGTAATAATTATACACATGCTATCACACATATACGATAACGAGCAGTTGCGCGCGAGTCAATTAATCATTCAAAAATACTTAATTGTTTTCATCGGCCGACTAGCCTTGTTTCATTAAACGTGTAAATTATTGACAATAGTAGGTTATAAATGTCGGTTTAGGAACAGGTGCGCGCGAATCAATCAAAATACTTAATTGCTCGAAGAATAGCGTTTAATTGCATTAGTAGTAATATGATGGGCATACTTATTTTTATTTTTTTCAATAACACACATTACCTAATTGATTGACACAATTATGTACTCAAACGATTTGCCGATGTGCGGCAGGCATCGAGAATCGCATTCCCACATCGCCAACGTCACGCACCGAGAACCCCATTCCCTTATACCCCTCACCCCGAGCGGCACATCCCCTACCCCAAACCAATCACACGGCAGGGATTTAGACAAGTCACAATGAGGGGGGCGGGAATGTAGTCACCGTATAGGAACAATACACACTCTCCCACCTATCCACAGGGAACCAACCAGAACACAAAGGGGAGGGAGGACACGCGTATGGGGGTGAGGGAGGGGGGCGGGAACACCGGCACGTGACCACAGGGGGAGGGGGAGGACCTGCCGGCACAGAACCAGTCGGCATTAGGCGAGGCCACAAAGGGAAGGGGGCGGGGCTAGCGCCACGCGACCGGTGCGGCATGTGAGGCCTCAAAGGGAGGGGGCGGGGCTAGCGGCATAGATCAAAGAACCTTATCAGATGGCGGCAAATCCTTTGTGGCTCCAAGTCGCCATTTATATTCTACTCATACTCATACATACATACATACATTCATGCATATGGCACACACATATATATATACATACACACACATATATATGCACACAAATACATGGATGCATGTATGCATACATACACACAAACATACGTACGTGCACACATATATACATACTCATACATATATATGCACACATGCATACACAAATGTTTTGACCTAAACTCATAAATGCATATATATATATATATATATATATATATATACAAATGTACACGTACACATACGTCACACATACATATATATGCACTGATAAATACATATATACACATAAACAAATATATACATACGTACACATATATAAATGCATTCATACATGTCATACATACATACATACATACTTACATACATACAAACTTTCTCTATTTATGATATTAATATAGATTAGGGGTTCCTCTTCATTAACTTAGCTGCTAGAAATTTTTAGATTGCTTACGAATGCTTTCTGGATTCACGGTTGAGGCATTATTTTTAACACTTAAATAATTTCAGTCTAATTATATAATATGTAAATTCAATAACAACCCACCTTAAAACAATATTGTATGTAATAATTTGTAAAATGTATGTAACAGCCATTGCATATGCTTATATTATTGTATCCATGTGTAATAATGTTATGTGAATATATTACGTAATTTAATAATGTAGGAGCTGTGGGAATAATAAGTTGCTAACAATGAGGTAACCTTGAGGCAATAATGAGTAAGAATGTTTAATGATGCTATTAGTCATTATTGGAGCAACAATAATGTAATTTTAGTGACAGTTTATAAAATAGCCAATCAACAACCAGAAAAAGCTTTAGTTAAATGAAGGTATTCTATTGGAGTAGGATTAGCCAATCAGAAACTGAAATATAGCAAAATTTACAAATCTAGAAGTCAGTTGCCTGCAAACAGCGTTACTAACCAGATGCAAAAAGTGTCAAGAAATATAATATGTATTCGTGTGAGACGAAAAATTGTTTACGTGTTAAGAAGTGCAAACAATTAATAAAAGAATCTCACAGCTCTCTATCAGTGAAGTGTTATATAAATCGTATCAAGCATTAATAAAAGGAGTGAAGTAAAATTATAATCTGTGTAAGCCTACATTCTTAGTCAAACCACAATCCTGATAAGAGAAACGTGTCTCTAACAAAAATACTGACGCAGCCGAGGCAAACATAAAGATAATATTTAAAGAAACAGTAAAAATACATTTAGGGCGACGGCTACCGGAAACTTTTTATCATATGTGCGGTTGCAACTACTAAAAGTTCGGCTCCCCAACAGTTGAAATACAATACAAAAATATTTTTCTTTCAAATTGACGCCCAAAGCGTGGTGCAAATAACGTAGCAGCAACAAACATTTCTCACGGTAAATCTAATACTTTCCCATTCTCACTTATTTCAAAGTGTGTGATGCAACTAATTTTGGTTGTGCAGGGAAGAATCGTCGGCGGTAGAGTGGCTGGTTTGCACGAGTTTCCCATGATGGCAGCACTGATTGACGGAGTGAGAGCCCGCCTCTACTGTGGCGCCACTGTCATATCTGAGGAATATGCCTTAACTGCTGCGCACTGTGTTCCTAACACGCCGCCTAATACCGTGGCTCTGCTGGCGGGAGATCACGATATATCCACAAGTAGGTTGTGTTGTATACCACATGAAATTGCAGGGTTCAAGCCTGGGAACCAGTAGCGGCTCGTGAGTATACATTTTGGGTGTTCCCAAACTTTAGATTCGGGATGGCCCGTAGCTCAGTCGGTAGAGCACCTGCCTCCTTGCTATGGATCTCTGGGAATTTTTCTCTAGCCAAGATCCTCCTCAGAGTCTGGAAGTGTGAATGAGTGTGAAGTGTGTGTGATCTAATGTTTAAAACCCAACGACAAGAGAATACGAGTTAACACCATTGCAATAAGTTCCAAAGGAAAGGATAAGACCAATATAGTTAAAGGCGGTGTAATATAAATGGAACTAAAAAAGTTAGATTCACATAGCTCTGAAAATGTAAAATAGGATGCATAATAGTTATTATGAACAAATTGATACAACTGCAGCCGTAATCTATAGTAATAATAGTAGTAGTCTTGATGAAAGGAAGGTAGTTTTTATAAGTAAGAATGAAGTAAGGTGTAAATTAAATTGTAGTTGAGAGTATGGATGATACGGAAAAAGCGGGAGAAGTTTCCGCGCTCGTGCACGGTACTTATTTCTACCGTAGTGGGCTACCACCTAGCGGCATTGAGTAACATTGTAATGATATGGGAAATGGGTGCAGGAAAAGCTTCGCGTTCCAGTGCACTTCAAATGTGCACAATCCGTATGTATATGACCCATGGTAATTACATCATACCAGATTCGCATATACAAAGGCTCCTTAAAACGTGCACACGTTATGTTGCATCGAGTTTAGAGGAGTAGTCGGTGGATTTAAACGAAGTAGACTTTAAATTATCGCAAATACGTCACATTTAATACCATAAAAAAGCAATAAATCCGCAAGGTATCAAAGACAGATACTTTAATGTGGTGCGAAGTTAAGCTTGGAAAATAAATACACGTATGTGTTAAGTTGTAATTCGTGATTCAATGGGCCTCCAACATTTTAAATCTGTTTAGGCCAGAAGAGCGGATGGAATTTATCTCATATGACACGAAGAAAAAGCGAATGTATAAGCTGTCATGGACAAAATGTAGCGGCTGGACACATCCCATGAACTTAAACTCCGATTTGCAACTTATTCCATATATACGTTTTTCCTAGCATACATAACCTCGAGGTGGAGGCCGACAAAATAACATGCTTCTAATAAAACGTGATTAATGCTATAAACATTTCGCTACATCACTCCACTGGTACTTTATTATCCACCACATGCTTTTATAAGTTATTGCTGGTATTTTCGTGCAGATTTCTCACGATAAAAGTCACTTCGATAAACGAAATAAAACCAATGCGCACCGTATTCAATGTGGCGCTCGAATGCCTGAGCTCATGTTAACCAAAACATAAAAACGTAATGACTAGTTTCATTCACAAAATGTATAGAAGTGTTGTTCACAAACGTTTCTAAAAAGAAGTATAAAACACTATTTTGTTTGTGAATATGGACAAATGTTCATGAACATTGTTTATTAACAGTACTTATCAATAAATTTAAAGAAAGCATCTTGGGTACGCACCTCAAAGGTCAAAGCTGGCGATTCACGTCAGATTGTCCAGACAGATTGCCGGCATATGAGGGGCTAAGGCAGTGAATATTATGCTCCAAAGGGCCTCTTCACGCAGCTCAAGTTTCTGCAGCACACTGTATAACAGGATGATCGGGTTCAAGGGTATGCACTCTGAAATTTATAAACTGCATTTATTACCAGGTCTTTATAATCTTTGATCATTTATAATCACTGTGATGTGATACATGCCTGCCAGATTTAGTAATCTACAGTAAGAATGTACTTAAAAATATTTGAATTTAAGTTATCACACTTTAATGAAGAATAAAATTTGAAGTTGTGAAAACTTGGTTTAACTGCCCCACGTGTGGGAGCCAACTTGAAGAAGTGGTATTGTTTACGTAAATTGTTAGCCTCACGCTTGGGAAGCTAACTTGAAGTAGTAGATAGATGCTTTAGTTTAACTGTTGAAGTTTGTTGATGTTAGCTCCACGTATGGACGTTAATTTGAAGAAGATTGTTTGTTACGTAATATGCTGCTACGTATGAGAAGCTGATTTGAAGATGCATTTTTGTTGTTACGCTCCAAGTTTAAAAAATATATTTTAACTTTGTTATTGAACTGCTTCTATAGATAGTATTTATATTTATGTTTGCCTCGGTTGCGTCAGTCTTGCCTTAGAGACACGTTTCTCTTAACCAGGGCGTGGTGCAACAAGAATGTAGGCTTACACAGATTTTAAGTTTAAATACACTTCTTTTTATTAACTCTTGACACAAATTAAATAGCACCACACTGATACCAAGAGCTGTGAGATTATTTTATTTAATACGTGCACTTTGTTATCGCGTATACATAATTTTCGTTATACACGAATACGTAATATTTCTTTAGAGAACTCATCTCCCATCCGGTCACTACCAAGGTCTGCAGGCAACTGAACATATTTCAACTGTCCAAACCCGTAAACTTTTGTATTTCAAATCTCTGATTGGCTAATCCTAGTCCAATAGAATACCTGCATTTTACTAAAGCTTTTTCTGGCTGTTGATTGGCTATTTTTAAACTGTCACAAAATTTACATTATCATTGTTCTAATCATGACTAGTAACATTTAAACTCTCAAACTCATTATTGCCTCAAGGTTACCTCATTGTTAGCGACGTTAAACTTACTATTCTCACAGCTCTTATATTATTAAGTTACGTAATGCATTCACATAAAAAATTTAAACATGCATATTGTGACATTTGTAATATTATTAGCATTATTGCGTACGTGACCTGGTGGCCCAGATCGGAATTTGTGCAAGAGTGGAGGGGATGAAAAACCAGTTCCTAGTGTAGCGTGCCCACGCCGAGTTTAGCGTGAGTTGAGTCAGTCGAGTCGAGGTTCTGCTAGCAATCGGGTGTCTGTGCAGCTTGTCCATGCATACAGCATGGCGTCCCCCCGACAGGCAAGGAAGTATTGTAATTCCTTTTTTTATCATAAAATATAGTCGACATCCAGTTAGTCTTGGTCTGAATTTCTATAGTAGATAGATCCTTCCCTTATTCACATAATGAATCACGAATATTGCTAGGGACTTTTTGGTATATTTTTCATAATTTCGTTGAGCTATTCCCGTCGTACCTCGCATAATGTGTGATAGAATATTCGATCTGTTTACGGTACCTGTTACTCTATCCCCCATTGAGCTAGAATAAGTAAGAGGTTACGACAATATGTAATGACTGTTACATACATTTTAAAAATGATTACATACATATTGCTTCAAAGCGGGCTGTTGTTGAATTTACATATTATATAATTTCAATGAAATTATTCAAGTATTCAAAATACTGCCTCAAATTATTTGCTCAAAATAAAACATAATGACAATTTTCATAGCTTATAATTTAGCAAGTAAGTCTATTCTATACAACTGCGCACTCATATTAATCATGCCTTTTCAAGTATATTCTACTTGACTAGACTGTCGTAGTGATGGAGTCGTGATTTAATTGCCCTTAAAGCTGAAACCTAAGGGTTTGTTGTATTATCTCCTATCACTATTGTTTTTGTTAAATACTACTGTCACTTTAATTACGGACAGTAGTTTATTAGATAAGCTGTCTTTCGCAAAATCATTTTGGGTTTATCAAACCAGTACTTTACATTTGAAGACTATACGACAGATCGTTTCATCCTCTTTGTTGCATACTGGTTCCTCTCTAAAGATTCCCATTGTTTGTATTTCCGTAATCTATAGTGTCCCGTCAAGAGTCCCCTTATCTGTACTTGCATCCCTCTGTTTGATGATTGTCAATAATCCACTCAGCAATGGTTCTTCAAACGGAGTTTAAGGGTATGCCAAAAACCTTTGACTCGGGTATAAATAAAGGATTAAGTTTTAATTATTCGAAAGTTCTTTCACTATTCTGAGGTACAAATACGAGGTATTCTCTTAAGCATCGCAAAATCAGTGCAAAGTTCCGTAATGTTCTGTAGAAGTATAGTGGAAGATTTCATCTATCCGTTACAAAGGTGAAGACATATACGATGTCTGAAATTGTTAAAATTAGATTATTGAGTAATTGAACTCAAAACTATGCACTGAGGGCACTTCAGATAGGACATGCTTTCAGTAAATAGCGAAATAGAGTGACTTCCATATGGAATTTCCGAATAAGTTTGCATTAGTTAAATTCCTCGAAAATTCAGGTAGATTTTACTGGCAACATTCAAGTTCCTGAAAAATTGCAACACTTCTGATACTTCTGTAGCGCGTAATTTAAAACAGAGCTGCAGACATATGTGCCCGCATCAGAAGAAACGACGACCACTGCGTTTTACCAACATTGCAAGCTCTGCAATAGAACAAGAAAGTTAGACTCTTCGATGGTTTAGACTAAAATATAGGGGTTACTAGAACTCGTCTTACTACATGCAACTAAACCTATTGCATTGCATTCAATTCTGAATTAAAAGTTCCTAATTTACCATTTCTTCATTTCAAGTTTAATTATGTCCAAATTGTTTACTGTGCTTCCTTGTTTAAAAACCGTGTCATAAGTGTTGCACATCCTAGCATGTACCTTCATTTCCTGTTTTCATATCATGTGGGAAGAGTTGCATATCTGGTATAGGTATACTGTTCAGATTATGTGGGAAGAGTTGCATATCTGGTATATACAATTCAGATCAAGTGGTAAGGGTTGCATATCCTGGTATAGGTATACTGTTCATATCAGGTGGGAAGAGTTGCATATCTGGTATAGGTATACTGTTCAGATTATGTGGGAAGAGTTGCATATCCTGGTATAGGTATACTGTTCAGGTTATGTGGGAAGAGTTGCATATCCTGGTATAGGTATACTGTTCAGATTCTGTGGGAAGAGTTGCATACCTAGTATATACAATTCAGATCATGTGGTAAGGGTTGCATATCCTGGTATAGGTATACTGTTCATATCATGTGGGAAGAGTAGCATATCTGGTAAAGGTATACTGTTCAGATTATGTGGGAAGAAATGCATATCCTGGTATAGGTATACTGTTCAGGTTATGTGGGAAGAGTTGCATATCTGGTATAGGTATACTGTTCAGATTATGTGGGAAGAGTTGCATATCCTGGTATAGGTATACTGTTCAGATTATGAGGGAAGAGTTGCATATCTGGTATAGGTATACTGTTCAGATTATGTGGGAAGAGTTGCATATCTGGTATATACAATTCAGATCATGTGGTAAGGGTTGCATATTCTGGTATAGGTATACTGTTCATATCAGGTGGGAAGAGTTGCATATCCTGGTATAGGTATACTGTTCAGATTATGTGGGAAGAGTTGCATATCCTGGTATAGGTATACTGTTCAGGTTATGTGGGAAGAGTTGCATATACTGGTACAGGTATACTGTTCAGATTCTGTGGGAAGAGTTGCATATCTGGTATATACAATTCAGATCATTTGGTAAGGGTTGCATATCCTGGTATAGGTATACTGTTCATATCATGTGGGAAGAGTTGCATATCTGGTATAGGTATACTGTTCAGATTATGTGGGAAGAGTTGCATATCCTGGTATAGGTATACTGTTCAGGTTATGTGGGAAGAGTTGCATATCTGGTATAGGTATACTGTTCACATTATGTGGGAAGAGTTGCATATCCTGGTATAGGTATACTGTTCAGATTATGAGGGAAGAGTTGCATATCTGGTATAGGTATACTGTTCAGATTATGTGGGAAGAGTTGCATATCCTGGTATACGTATACTGTTCAGATTATGTGGGAAGAGTTGCATATCTGGTATATACAATTCAGATCATGTGGTAGGGGTTGCATATCCTGGTATAGGTATACTGTTCAGATTATGTGGGAAGAGTAGCATATCTGGTATATACAATTCAGATCATGTGGTAAAGGTTGCATATCCTGGTATAGGTATACTGTTCAGATTATGTGGGAAGAGTTGCCTATCTGGTATATACAATTCAGATCATGTGGTAAGGGTTGCATATCCTGGTATAGGTATACTGTTCAGATTATGTAGGAAGAGTTGCATATGCTGGTATAGGTATACTGTTCAGATTATGTGGGAAGAGTTGCATATCTGGTATATACAATTCAGATCATGTGGGAAAAGTTGCATATCCTGGTATAGGAATACTGTTCAGATTATGTGGGAAGAGTTGCATATCTGGTATATACAATTCAGATCATGTGGTAAGGGTTGCATATACTGTGAAACGGCAACTCTAGGCCGAGCCCAAGAACTATAATTACAGATAACTTATTAATTAACTTTTAGTGATGTTAAATCGTATTATGTAAATATCTTTTTCTCATACTGCTTGTATATTTTAAGAAGGGTGATTTAACATTATGTATCTATCTAGGTTATTAATATTAGTAGAGTTATAAATGGTTTAATGTAAATAATTTAAGCGCTATGTTAAAATACTGTCCACGAGGGAAAGTTTTAGCTACAGGAATAGTGCTTTCGAAGGCAGAAAACCTAGTTTTATTACCTCTCTCCGGTCGCTGTGCTATTATTCCTACAGCGAGGGTGTAGAGCCTTTGTCCCATTATTTGATAATTCGCCGTGACCAAGTGAGTGAGAAAGACAACCTTAACGGTAAATGTAGGAAAAGCCGCGATTTATATTAAAATTGGACCAATGAGATCCCTGAAAGTTTATTCGAAATAGTTAGACGCGTCGAGTCGCGCTAAAAATGGACCAATAGGAAAGGAAGCAGCCTCAGGAGCCTGAGACTATAAATGGATCTGTTTGGAGAAAATTCGGGGCAGTTTTGGTAATGTGTAGTCAGGGAGAGATGCTGCAGGATGCGTGAGATATCGCGCCCAGAAAGGAATCAAGTCAGCTTTGTAATGTCAGCTTAGTATTGCATTTTATTCGGCAGTTTATGTCATGTGTGGTCAGGGAGAGATGCTGCAGGATGTGTGAGATATCGCGCCAAAAAGGGAATCAAGTCAAATTTGTCATGTCAGCTTAGTATTGCATTTTATTCGAGAGTTTTCGTAATGTGTGGTCAGGGAGAGATGCTGCAGGATGTGTGAGATATCGCGCCAAAACAGGGAATCAAAAATAGTTTTAGCAACACACCTAAGATCCGCTACTCTGAAAGCGACAATAAGAATAGTTATATTTCGTGACATATCCACGCCATAGTCTAACAGCGGTGGACAGTATTTTACAGCGGCAATACCAGTTTTGTATACTACGAGTGTTAAATTAAATAAAAAGAAACGGCAGTGTCATCTTTTCATAAACAAAGCAAGTCTATGTCTTCCTATATCACCACCCGAGATCTACGTTTTCCTTTACCGAGGATAAGTCCATGCTCCCATATAATTTAAGGAAAATTACTGCAGCTAGCCGAGGATAAATTGAAGAACCAACACGCTGAGAACTTCTGGAAGCAACGGGAGAAGCATCAAGGTAAGCTACAGCAACGGATGAGGAGGTGATCGCCGCAAACTGGCGCCATAACGTGCGGCTCGAAGGGAAGAACGACACGAACGGAGGACTAGGAAACAACGAACAGACGAAGAATCTTCAGAGGAAAGGGGCACAGCAGAACAAAAATTACAACGCGAACTTCTAGTCTACCTACGTGGGACAACAAAACAGCTGAGAACATCGCTTCTAGAACTTCACCACGATTCGAACCCGGGACGCATCAGTTAACATTGAAAAAAAATACAGGTTAGAACTTTTATTCAAAAACAAACAAAAAGGCATGCAGAGTAGTGACTCAGTTTTGTGAACACATGTTATTGAGAGGGGGTAAAGTCATTACTAGGGAGGTAGAACTTGCTAACGGAACCATGAGTAGGTCAAGGGAAGATTTGGAAGAACTGAATGGGGAGGCTATTGTCAGCATAACAACAGATGGAGAAAATATGGGTGCAGCTGAAGTAGAAGTTAGGGAAAGGCAATCACCGATTGAGCAGGTCATTGACGCAGGTCAAAACCAGCTGCTAATATTGCTTCAACATTTGAGCGCAAAGATAGATGAGCAGAGTAAGGAGTCAAAAAGAAATTTGAGTGAACAAATTAACAATTTAGAAGGGAAATTAAATGAGCTGAGTAAGGAGTCAAAAAGAAATTTAAGTGAACAAAATAAAAATTTGGAAGGGAAATTAAATGAGCAGAGTATACAGATAGGTGAATATGTCAGAGAGGAAAACAGGAAGATGAGAGGGGAATTAGCTCAGGAGATGAGGGAATATTTAGGTGAACAGGTCACCCGATTACAAAGTCAATTGGACTCCAAATTCAGTCAGCAAGGGATGGTAGTGCAAGAAATTCAGGCAGGACAACTATGTCTAAGAAACGATGTAGAAAAACTAAGGAAGGATGTAGAAACAGAATTAAGTGTTACCAGCTTAGCCATAAAGGAACAATTGGATGATGACTTAAGAGCTGTAAATGTTTCTTTAGAAAAAAAACAAAGTACCTTAGAATCTAACATTCAAAGGGAGTTCAAAGAATTTAGAATAGTGTTAGAAAAGGATCAGGGAAAGATGAATGAACTTTCGTCAAAAATGACTGAACAGCTCTCAAATCATCATGAAATTGTGAAGAGGGTGGAAGAGCATGAAAATTGTGTAAAGGAGTTAAAACGCTCTATTGGTAGACTAGGGATAAGTGTGAGACAGAGTGATGATAGCTCACCCAGTGAAACTAGCACCACTTTTAGGGAGGTAAATGGAGGCCAAAGTCCAGCTGCCGACCCATATAATTTTAATTCAGGGCACCAATGTACATCTAACCATGCAAGTAATGCAAACTACCATTTATTAAATGAGATAGGGGTACCTACTTTCGAGGAAAATTCGGCTGATAATCCTAAACAATACCTAAATGACCTTGAGGAGTATTTCCGTTTGAAGCAGATTCCGGACGAGCTAAAGATGTTAATCGTTCGTAAAGGTTTACGTCAAAGGGTTCTCCAATGGGTAAGATTGACTTTGGGGGAGAATAATAATTTTGAATATTTCAGAAGGGCATTTTTGAATAAGTACTGGAGTACTAATACTCAGAACCAGGTGAGATCTATCCTAGTTAATGGCAAGTACGATGAACGCGGAAACCTAAGCATGGTAGATTATTTGCTAACTAAAGCACAGAGTAGTAGACTAATCGAGCCACCCATAAGCGAGAGGGATTTCATTAATATGATTGTACCACATTATCCAGAACGTATACACCATTACCTACTCATTGCGAAGCCAAATTCTATTCCCGAATTGATTGAGTTGGTATCATCATTCGAGACAAGTAGTAGGAACCACGTACAAAACTATACAGTTCGAACATTACCGGATAATTCAAGGAATGCGAATTGGAGAGGAAACGCGAGAGGGAACTATAACCCCAGAGAGAGATACTGGAACGACGTACCTCAATCCGGGAACAGAAACTGTCAAAATAACCGTTTCAGGAGGGAAGGTGATAACCAATATCACATAAATGCTATACAAACCAGACCAAGATATAGTGGCCGTTTTAATTATAGGAGAGGCAGAAACAATGAAAACAGATCCAGAGAACATTATTTTTCTGACCGAGGGGAAAGTGATGTAGGAGAAAGGTATGACGAAAATTATCCAGAAAGAAACGAAAGGAGAGAGAGACATCCCCGGGGACATTTTAGAGGAAGCAGAGGAAACTATAGGCAAATGCAGAGAGAGGGAAATGTGGAAGAGACTAGCGGAGCACCAAATAGTGTCGATAACCCGGAAAACTAAGACAGGATCCATTCAAGAGCTCGGAGCGGATTCTAAGCGCGAAAAAATTCTCAAATAAACAGAAAATGTGAAACAGGGCTCAAAAATGAATTTATACTGGGAGAACTGATAACTACTATTCAAAATCACTCGGAAAAGGATCTGACAGATTCCCCTAGCATAAAAGTAGTATTATTGGATGAAGAATATAACGCTTTAATAGACTCTGGAGCCAATGTGAGTGTATGCAGCCTGAGGTTATATCAGAACCTGGTAAATAAAGGAATTAAGCTAATGACATTACCCATAAGGAACACGGTATGCCGGGTAGCAGTTAACAAAGAGGTTACCCGAATAAAATTGCAAGTAATGTTGAACATGAAAATAGGAGAAGAAAATTTTGAGTTTATTTTTCTGGTAATCAATAATTTGATTTGTGACATTTTGATTGGGTGTGACGTTTTGTTTGAATTAAGAGCTAGGGTTGATTTTGCTGATAAAGTTTTGAAAATAGAGAAGAACAGAAAAACATTAGAAATCCCTTTTGTAGAGGGTATGAAGCAGGATACTTATAACAAAACCCAAGGAGAAGAAGATATAGCCGAAGAAAGATTTTTCGTACAATTATTACAAACAGGTAGGAGTGAGAAATTAATTGCTATAGTACAAGGGGAAGAAACCGATGAGATGCATGCGTTCGCTGACAGGTTTTACAACGGGTATACGGAGCACAATGAGAAAGATTATGGTTACGCCCGAAATAAAGAATTCCAAGATACCGGCAGCCAGGTAGAAGCAGTAGAGGAGAAAGTGACCCTTGCCGAGAACCTCACAGAGACACAAAGGCATCTATTAAGGCGAATGTTACAAGAAAACAAAGCGGTATTTTCGGACGTCCCAGGCAAGTGCAAAGCATACAAACACAGTTTTAAGGTACAAGATATTGCACCCTTCACACACAAGTATCGGGATATTCCGATTGCATTAAGGGAGAGAGCCAAACAGGTGATCGATAAGATGTTGAGAGACCGAATAATACAAACGTCAAATTCTCCGTACAGCAGTCCATTATGTTGGGTGACGAAACGCAATGGCGAACTTAGGATGACAATAGATGCTCGAAGGATAAATAAATATACACAACCAGACAGATTTCGGAGCGAAAGTGTAGAAAAATTGCTGTCAAAAATAACCAAAGGCAAGTATTTCTCCACTATTGATTTAACGGCGTCATACTGGCAGATTGAGCTTCACGAGGATGTTAGAAAGTATACTTCTTTTTTATTTTTTGGGAAACAGTTCGAATTTTTGAGAATGCCTTTTGGTATGCTTACGTCATGTAGTGGACTATTAAGAGCCATCGATAAAATATTTGGCGACTCAGCCGACGAATTTTTGATCCAATATATCGACGATTTTCTAATAGTTGATGAAAATTTTGATGAGCATATTGAACATGTGAATTATGTGCTTAGAAAGCTGAGAGAAAACGGTATGACGGTGAACATTAATAAATCCAAATTTTGCATCCGTGAGGTGGAATTTCTAGGCTATGTAATTAATGATAGAGGAATGAAGCCAAACGAAGAAAGAGTAGCGGCTGTGAGAAGAATACCAGCGCCCAAGAGTGTTAAGCAGGTTAGGTCGTTTCTTGGAGTGCTAAATTATCAAAGCAAATTTATCCTGAGGTACGCCGCAGAAATAGCACCTTTGCGCGAATTACTTAAAAAGAAAGTGCGATGGAAATGGGACGAGGTACACCAGAAAGCTTTTGAAAAGATAAAAGAACTATTTGCGAAATCAATTCTACTAGAGAGACCCAAGGACAACCTACCATATGTAATTTACGTGGATGCTTCAGGTCACGGATATGGGTGTGTCCTAGCCCAATCAGATGAGGAAAATCAACTGCACGTGATAAGTACCGCTTCAAGAGGTTTAAGTCAAATAGAGAAAAATGCTTCGGTCACCGAATTAGAGATCTGTGCTGTGTATTACGCACTACAGAAATTTAGATCATATATATATCTACAGAAGGTTATTATATACACAGATCATGTGAGTCTTTCATTTATGAAACGTTGTCGGCTTACGAGTACTAAATTATCTAGGTACATCCATGAGATTCTTTCGTATGATGTTGAGGTGAAACACATTCCAGGAAAAACAAATGTTTTTAGCGATTTGCTGTCTAGGTTACATAACAACAGTGAAATACCGGAGAGAATAGAACGCCCTAAAAATGAAGTAACATTAATGAGTATTGAAATACCCTTGAGTAAAGGATTGATAAAAGAATTAAAAGGAATAGGGGACCAGCAGCGACGAGATGAGAAGTTAAATAAATTAATAAAAAAGGCCCCAGAAATAGATGAAAATATCAAGGGAAACATAGGGTTAAAAGGGGGCGTGTTATATAAACTACATGGCAGTGAAATACAGAAATGGAAGACATATATACCTAAGAACATGGAGAATGAACTCATAAGCACGTTCCATCAAGCTCTAGCACATTCTGGCTCAGAACGCACCGCTTTAATGATCCAAGAAAACCTGTATATTCCAAAATTACACCATAAAGTAAGGAGAATAATTTCGACATGCTTACAATGTCAAAAAGCAAAGCCATTGAATATACAATATGAATACGAGACAAACTCCATACTAAGGGAAAAACCAGGCATGTTAGTGACCTTGGACTGTCATGGTGAGATGCCTTGTAGTAAATTTGGATTTAGGTATATAGTGGTGTTAATAGATGTATTTTCAAAATTTGTGAAAATTTACCCAGTCAGGAAGATTACAAGTGAAACATGCCTAAGGAAGATAATGAAGTCGTATGTTCCACAATTTGGAAAGATGAAGGCAATTTTATGTGATAATGCTTCAATATTTACCAGCAGAAAATTTGTAGACACCTTAAAAGAAAACGAAATCACGTTGTATCATTGCTCAAAATACCACCCACAAAGCAATCCCTGCGAAAGAATAATACGGGACATTTCGGTTTATTTGAGAATTTTGGCCAATAAAAAACACAGTGATTGGGCAAATCACTATCAGCGCATCGAAAGTATTTTAAATGAAAGTGTGAGCCCTACTACCGGTTATAAGCCCATCGAGCTGATGAAGGGGAAATTAATGGAAACACTTGAAGGGGAATTACCACAGACACTAGAAGCTAAAGATCCGAAAGCACTAACGGAAGAAGAGATGTTTAAGAAAGCTTTTGAAAGAATGGCCAATAAGGCGCAGAAAAGAAAAGAAAAGTTTAAGAAAAAGAAACGAAAACACTGGTTGATCAAATTGGGAGACTTAGTATTGGTACGGGACAAGAAAAAGTCTAGCATTCTGAACAAAAGGTATCATAGAATGGAAAATTTATTTAAAGGTCCATACCGGGTGATTAACATTTTTGGCTCGGATACATTTGAGTTACAAGAAATAAAGAATTCCAAGATCGTAGGGAGATACCATAAACAGTTGCTCAAACCGTACAAATGTTTAGAGAATGAGAAGGGTGAAGAGTATAATGAAAAGAATCAGGTTAGTTTTACTCGAAATGAGGTAACACCCCTGTGAACAAATAGTAAAGGTAATACACCCGATAAATAAGGATGTAAAGAAATAAATAAAGGCATAATAATTATGTACCAATATGTATGTAAATAGATTTAATTTTAGAACTTAATTTGGGTATTAGAGTATTTGTATGCGTCACAAGTTATTCGTGTGCGGGAAATGTATTGTGTATAAGAATGTCTCTCGGAAACCTGTTTTTAAAGGGAGAGTGTAGAGTGAATGACCCAAATATAAACATCACCGGTTTGTCAGAGCCCTTGTGAAGGAGCAGGTATAGCGAAGGGTCTCTGTCAACAAAACAAACGAACAAAGGCCATAATCAGAGGAATTATTCTGTAAAAGAAAATTGTATCAAGTGTTGAAAAATTTATTCTTTTCCAGAACAGGGCAATTTGAAACGGCAACTCTAGGCCGAGCCCAAGAACTATAATTACAGATAACTTATTAATTAACTTTTAGTGATGTTAAATCGTATTATGTAAATATCTTTTTCTCATACTGCTTGTATATTTTAAGAAGGGTGATTTAACATTATGTATCTATCTAGGTTATTAATATTAGTAGAGTTATAAATGGTTTAATGTAAATAATTTAAGCGCTATGTTAAAATACTGTCCACGAGGGAAAGTTTTAGCTACAGGAATAGTGCTTTCGAAGGCAGAAAACCTAGTTTTATTACCTCTCTCCGGTCGCTGTGCTATTATTCCTACAGCGAGGGTGTAGAGCCTTTGTCCCATTATTTGATAATTCGCCGTGACCAAGTGAGTGAGAAAGACAACCTTAACGGTAAATGTAGGAAAAGCCGCGATTTATATTAAAATTGGACCAATGAGATCCCTGAAAGTTTATTCGAAATAGTTAGACGCGTCGAGTCGCGCTAAAAATGGACCAATAGGAAAGGAAGCAGCCTCAGGAGCCTGAGACTATAAATGGATCTGTTTGGAGAAAATTCGGGGCAGTTTTGGTAATGTGTAGTCAGGGAGAGATGCTGCAGGATGCGTGAGATATCGCGCCCAGAAAGGAATCAAGTCAGCTTTGTAATGTCAGCTTAGTATTGCATTTTATTCGGCAGTTTATGTCATGTGTGGTCAGGGAGAGATGCTGCAGGATGTGTGAGATATCGCGCCAAAAAGGGAATCAAGTCAAATTTGTCATGTCAGCTTAGTATTGCATTTTATTCGAGAGTTTTCGTAATGTGTGGTCAGGGAGAGATGCTGCAGGATGTGTGAGATATCGCGCCAAAACAGGGAATCAAAAATAGTTTTAGCAACACACCTAAGATCCGCTACTCTGAAAGCGACAATAAGAATAGTTATATTTCGTGACATATCCACGCCATAGTCTAACAGCGGTGGACAGTATTTTACAGCGGCAATACCAGTTTTGTATACTACGAGTGTTAAATTAAATAAAAAGAAACGGCAGTGTCATCTTTTCATAAACAAAGCAAGTCTATGTCTTCCTATATCACCACCCGAGATCTACGTTTTCCTTTACCGAGGATAAGTCCATGCTCCCATATAATTTAAGGAAAATTACTGCAGCTAGCCGAGGATAAATTGAAGAACCAACACGCTGAGAACTTCTGGAAGCAACGGGAGAAGCATCAAGGTAAGCTACAGCAACGGATGAGGAGGTGATCGCCGCAACTGGTATAGGTATACTGTTCAGATTATGTGGAAAGAGCTGCATATCCTGGTATACGTATACTGTTCAGATTATGTGGGAAGAGTTGCATATCTGGTATATACAATTCAGATCATGTGGTAAGGGTTGCATATCCTGGTATAGGTATACTGTTCAGATCATGTGGGAAGAGTTGCATATCTGGTATATACAATTCAGTTCATGTGGTAAGCGTTGCATATTCTGGTATAGGTATACTATTCAGATTATGTGGGAAGAGTTGCATATCTGGTATATAAAATTCAGATCATGTGGTAAGGTTTGCAAATCCTGGTATAGGTATACTATTCAGATCATGTGGGAAGAGTTGGATATCTGGTATATAAAATTCAGATCATATGGTAAGGGTTGCATATCTTGGTATAGGTATAATGTTCAACTTATGTGGGAAGAGTTGCATATCCTGGTATAGGTATACTATTCAGATCATGTGGGAAGAGTTGCATATCTGGTATAAAAAATTCAGATCATGTGGTAAGGGTTGCATATCCTGGTATAGGTATACTGTTCAGATTATGTGGTAAGAGTTGCATATCCTGGTATAGGTATACTATTCAGATCATGTGGGAAGAGTTGCATATCTGGTATATACAATTCAGATCATGTGGGAAGAGTTGCATATCCTGGTATAGGTATACTATTCAGATCATGTGGTAAGGGTTGCATATCCTGGTATCGATATACTTTTCAGATCAGGGAAGAGTTGCATTTCTGGTATATACAATTCAGATCATATGGTAAGGGTTGCATATCCTGGTATAGGTATACTATTCTGATCAAATGGTAAGGGTTGCATATCCTGGTATAGGTATACTATTCAGATCATGTGGGAAGAGTTGCATATTTGGCATATACTATTCAGATCATGTGGGAAGAGTTGCATATCCTGGTATAGGTATACTATTCAGATCATGTGGGAAGAATTGCATATCTGGCATATACTATTCAGATCATGTGGGAAGAGTTGCGTATCCTGGTATATGTATACTATTCAGATCATGTGGGAAGATTTGCATACCTGGCATATACTATTCAGATCATGTGGGAAGAGTTGCATATCCTGGTATAGGTATACTATTCAGATCATGTGGGAAGAATTGCATATCTGGCATATACTATTCAGATCATGTGGGAAGAGTTGCATATCCTGGTATAGTTATACTATTCAGATCATGTGAGAAGAGTTGCATATCCCGGTATAGTTATACTATTCAGATCATGTGGGAAGAGCTGCTTATCCTGGTATAGGTATACTATTCAGATCATGTGGGAAGAATTGCATATCTGGCTTATACTATTCAGATCATGTGGGAAGAGTTTCATATCCTGGTATCGATATACTATTCAGATCATGCGAAGAGTTGCATATCCTGGTATAGGTATACTATTCAGATCATGTGGGAAGAGTTGCATATCCTGGTATAGGTATACTATTCAGATCATGTGGGAAGAGTTGCATATCCTGGTATCGATATACTATTCAGATCATGTGCGAAGAGTTGCATATCCTGGTATAGTTATACTATTCAGATCATGTGGGAAGAGTTGCATATCCTGGTATAGGTATACTATTCAGATCATGTGGGAAGAGTTGCATATCCTGGTATAGGTATACTGTTCAGATCATGTGGGAAGAGTTGCATATCTGGTATATACAATTCAGTTCATGTGGTAAGGGTTGCATATTCTGGTATAGGTATACTATTCAGATTATGTGGGAAGAGTTGCATATCTGGTATATAAAATTCAGATCATGTGGTAAGGGTTGCATATCTTGGTATAGGTATACAATTCAGATTATGTGGGAAGAGTTGGATATCTGGTATATAAAATTCAGATCATATGGTAAGGGTTGCATATCTTGGTATAGGTATAATGTTCAACTTATGTGGGAAGAGTTGCATATCCTGGTATAGGTATACTATTCAGATCATGTGGGAAGAATTGCATATCTGGCATATACTATTCAGATCATGTGGGAAGAGTTGCATATCCTGGTATAGTTATACTATTCAGATCATGTGGGAAGAGTTGCATATCCTGGTATAGTTATACTATTCAGATCATGTGGGAAGAGTTGCATATCCTGGTATAGGTATAGTATTCAGATCATGTGGGAAGAATTGCATATCTGGGTTATACTATTCAGATCATGTGGGAAGAGTTTCATATCCTGGTATCGATATACTATTCAGATCATGTGCGAAGAGTTGCATATCCTGGTATAGTTATACTATTCAGATCATGTGGGAAGAGTTGCATATCCTGGTATAGGTATACTATTCAGATCATGTGGGAAGAGTTGCATATCCTGGTATAGGTATACTATTCAGATCATGTGGGAAGAGTTGCATATCCTGGTATCGATATACTATTCAGATCATGTGCGAAGAGTTGCATATCCTGGTATAGTTATACTATTCAGATCATGTGGGAAGAGTTGCATATCCTGGTATAGGTATACTATTCAGATCATGTGGGAAGAGTTGCATATCCTGGTATAGGTATACTATTCAGATCATGAGGGAAGAATTGCATATCTGGCATATACTATTCAGATCATGTGGGAAGAGTTGCATATCCTGGTATAGTTATACTATTCAGATCATGTGGGAAGAGTTGCATATCCTGGTATCGATATACTTTTCAGATCATGTGGGAAGAGTTGCATATCCTGGTATAGGTATGCTATTCAGATCATGTGGGAAGAGTTGCATATCCTGGTATAGGTATACTATTAAGATCATGTTGGATGAGTTGCATATCTGGTATATACACTTCAGATCAATTGGGAAGAGTTGCATATCCTGGTATAGGTATACTATTCAGATCATGTGGGAAGAGTTGCATATCTGGTATATACACTTCAGATCAAGTGGGAAGAGTTGCATTTCCTGGTATAGGTATACTATTCAGATCATGTGGGAAGAGTTGCATATCTGGTATATACACTTGAGATCATGTGGTAAGGGTTGCATATCCTGGTATAGGTATACTATTCAGATCATGTTGGAAGAGTTGCATATCTGGCATATACTATTCAGTTCATGTGGGAAGAGTTGCATATCCTGGTATAGGTATACTATTCAGATCATGTGGAAAGGGTTGCATATCCTGGTATAGGTATACTATTCAGATCATGTGGGAAGAGTTGCATATCTGACATACACTATTCAGATCATGTGGGAGGAGTTGCATATCTGGTATATACACTTCAGATCATGTGGTAAGGGTTGCATATCCTGGTATAGGTATACTATTCAGATCATGTGGGAAAAGTTGCATATCCTGGTATAGGTATACTATACAGATCATGTGGGAAGAATTGCATATCTGGCATATACTATTCAGATCATGTGGGAAGAGTTGCATATCCTGGTATAGGTATACTATTCAGATCGTGTGGGAAGAGTTGCATATCCTGGTATAGGTATACTATTCAGATCATGTGGGAAGAGTTGCATATCCTGGTATCGATATACTATTCAGATCATGTGCGAAGAGTTGCATATCCTGGTATAGTTATACTATTCAGATCATGTGGGAAGAGTTGCATATCCTGGTATAGGTATACTATTCAGATCATGTGGGAAGAGTTGCATATCCTGGTATAGGTATACTATTCAGATCATGAGGGAAGAATTGCATATCTGGCATATACTATTCAGATCATGTGGGAAGAGTTGCATATCCTGGTATAGTTATACTATTCAGATCATGTGGGAAGAGTTGCATATCCTGGTATCGATATACTTTTCAGATCATGTGGGAAGAGTTGCATATCCTGGTATAGGTATGCTATTCAGATCATGTGGGAAGAGTTGCATATCCTGGTATAGGTATACTATTAAGATCATGTTGGATGAGTTGCATATCTGGTATATACACTTCAGATCAAGTGGGAAGAGTTGCATATCCTGGTATAGGTATACTATTCAGATCATGTGGGAAGAGTTTCATATCTGGTATATACACTTCAGATCAAGTGGGAAGAGTTGCATATCCTGGTATAGGTATACTATTCAGATCATGTGGGAAGAGTTGCATATCTGGTATATACACTTCAGATCATGTGGTAAGTGTTGCATATCCTGGTATAGGTATACTATTCAGATCATGTTGGAAGAGTTGCATATCTGGCATATACTATTCAGTTCATGTGGGAAGAGTTGCATATCCTGGTATAGGTATACTATTCAGATCATGTGGAAAGGGTTGCATATCCTGGTATAGGTATACTATTCAGATCATGTGGGAAGAGTTGCATATCTGACATATACTATTCAGATCATGTGGGAGGAGTTGCATATCTGGTATATACACTTCAGATCATGTGGTAAGGGTTGCATATCCTGGTATAGGTATACTATTCAGATCATGTGGGAAAAGTTGCATATCCTGGTATAGGTATACTATACAGATCATGTGGGAAGAATTGCATATCTGGCATATACTATTCAGATCATGTGGGAAGAGTTGCATATCCTGGTATAGGTATACTATTCAGATCATGTGGGAAGAGTTGCATATCCTGGTATCGATATACTTTTCAGATCATGTGGGAAGAGTTGCATATCCTGGTATAGGTATACTATTCAGATCATGTGGGAAGAGTTGCATATCCTGGTATAGGTATACTATTCAGATCATGTGGGAAGAGTTGCATATCTGGTATATACACTTCAGATCAAGTGGGAAGAGTTGCATATCCTGGTATAGGTATACTATTCAGATCATGTGGGAAGAGTTGTATATCTGGTATATACACTTCAGATCATGTGGTAAGGGTTGCATATCCTGGTATAGGTATACTATTCAGATCTTGTGGGAAGGGTTGCATATTTGGCATATACTATTCAGAACATGTGGGAAGAGTTGCATATCCTGGTATAGGTATACTATTCAGATCATGTGGGAAGAATTGCATATCTGGCATATACTATTCAGATCATGTGGGAAGAGTTGCATATCCTGGTATAGGTATACTATTCAGATCATGTGGGAAGGGTTGCATAACCTGGTATATACTCATTACCAGTCTTTAGATCGTGAGGCAAGGGTTTCATATCTTTATGTACCCATTTCCTGCCGTTAGATCGTGTGGAAAAGGTTACATATCATCAGTTCCTGTGTTTAGATTGTGTAGGAAGGGTTGCATATCCTGATATATACTAGTCAGATCATATGGGAAGATTTGGATATCCTGATGTATACAATTCAGAGTATGTGGAAAGGGTTTTATATCCTGATATGTACTAGTCAGATCGTATGGGAAGGGTTGCATATTCTGGTATGTACCAGTCAGATCGTGTGGGAAAGGTTCTATATCCTGATAGGTAGTAGTCAGATCATATGGGAATGGTCGTATTCTGGTATGTACCAGTCAGATCATGTGGGAAGGGTTGGATATGTTATATATAATTCAGAGCAAGTGGGAAGGAATGTATATTCTAGTATATACATACCTTTACGATCTGAATAGTATATAATAAGATATGTAAACCTTGCCACACGATTTGAGTAGTATATACCTAGTATTATATATACATAGTAGTATCTATACTGCTAGTGTATACCAGTATATAACACTGTTCCCACAATATCTGAAGACAGAAAAAGAGCAGTATATTCCAGGTTATGCAACCCTTCCCACATTATCTGAAGGCTTTCCAATGATCTCCGTAACTAAATTTTTTTCACGGCTATCAAAAAAGTCAAGGCTCTGGACTTGAATTTTGGATCTATTCTGGAAACTTTATATAGAAACAACGTCGGAACGAATAAAGATATGGCTTCCAGAGTACTACGAAAGATTGGGCAATGCGTTTATACCTTCAGAGTTGCAAAATATGCTCGGGAGACATTCATAATTTTAATTTCGCAAAATTGTTCCTAACCACGTAGTAGTCAGGATCTTAAGTTAGTAACCAGCACCAATTTGGACGAAAATCGGTATACATATTTTACTATGCAATAGTTAACGTAGATTCCATCAATGGTTCCATTTCACGGCGGTTAAAATACATGGCTCGGCCTACAAGGTCTATACTAAGTTGAGTTAAAAAAAACTTGGCTCTCACGAACTAGATATTGCCGCATTTGTACCCGGTTTATCTTGATGACGGACTGGTGGGCGTGGATTTGGTTCGTACTAGAATTGGGTTGAATGATCTCGCTCTGCAGTAGCCTTACTCACGCACCTATGGAGTGTAATGGCATTTGCAGCTGTCTAAGTTTGTATACAATGGAATTAACGTTATCTGAGGCTTTTGTGGTTATCGCGGTGTATATTATAGAACAGAATGTGTTTATTGTGTTACGTTTTGCCGCAACGATGTCACTATGGGTTGTTAGCTTGAATTTAAACAGAGATTCTCTGGCGTGTCACCTTTCCTAACAACTCCACAATTTGAACACACTGTATCTGTGTTAGACGAAAACAAACATAAGACAGACTATAGTTCTAATTGAAACGAGATGGAGACTGCCGTGAAAAAAAATCGGAGAAATTCGATGCTTCACGTTACAAATGTAAGAATAACTGGCTAGCGTGCTCGCTCTCACGACCTAAATCCGTATCGTTCTTACCTGTGGGAATGCTTAAGGGGGGAAATGGGTGAATTTCTAATTCTACGTTTTTTTAGTTATATACTTGGTTTTTTGCAAAAGTATTAATAATTATATCTGTATTCCTCCCTATAAGTTGATAAATTTACACTCAATATTTTTTTGCTTTCTCTACTACGTATAGTAAGTAGGGGAAGTATTGTATTCCACCCAAAAATTCGATACCGAGATTTCACAGGAAATACATGTTTTGAGACCCCCTGAATCCAAAAAAGCATTTTTGGAAACGTTTGCGTGCGTGCGTGCGCGCATAACTCAGAAACGAACAGTCGGATAAACACCAAACTTGGTATTTAGGTTCAGTATCTTCCGGAGATGCGACACGAAGGTTTTCAAGAAAATCCCCCCACCCCAGATTACCCTTTACATGAACATTTTTCGAAAATTATAATTTTCTCAAAAATGGCTATAACGATTTTGAATAAAATATCTGTTTAAGATATTTTCACGACAAATGAAATGTATATCTATCGGCGTTCATTTATAACGAAATGTGTAATTTATCTATTTTTGCAAAGGTTTATTTGAATTAAATATAGTAGATAGAAAAATAAGCTTTATTAAGAATAGTTTGTATACCCACTAATAAAGATAGAAGGTAGAGATAGCCATGTGAATGTATTACATCAAATATTTTTATAAGTAGGTGTTTCCTGCTGATGGAAGAGTATATGAACTGCTTACTGCAGAAAATGGAGCGAGATGGCTCCGCGGCAACGTGCGAGGCTTGCATTTGGGAGATCCTGGCTTGGATTCTTGGCGCCGACAACTCTGAGCATAGGTTTTTCGTGGTTTTCCCTGGTTGGTAAGGGGGATGCTGGGTGGTTTCTCTTATTCCATGAATTTTCCTTCCATCAGTTCGCTTCCCATTTCATGTTTCAGATGGGCTTATAGTCCATCTGCTTTAAGTTGAAATATGGGAAGTATGTAGAAAGAGCTAGCACTATATTGCACTCGACAGTTGGTAACCCTTAACTTCCTAATGTCAAAACCTTTAGTATTGAAACTTCTTCTTTTCTTCTTTCTCTGTTTAACCTCCTCGTATGTAGAACTTACACCCCCAGGACTTACAGGCGGGTGCCTGGGGTCAGAGGCCCGTCGAGGAGCAGACACTCATGGTTCAGATAGAATATCCAGGATGGGTGATCAGCCCGATGCCTGGTATGGGAGGAAGGAAGTAGATGAAACGAAATGATGGTGAAATGGATGAAAGAAAAGGCGATGATGGAGCAGTTGGTGGAATGAATGGCGGGGGAAACCGGAGAACCCGGAGAAAACCCGCCCAGACGCCGCTTTGTCCACCACAAATCCCACATGCGGGTCCCTGGGATTGAACCCGGGCTGCCTCGGTGAGAGGCGAGCGGAGTATTGAAACTTACTACTTAAAATCTGGGTTAGGTTGAAGCATGAAATTTAGAAGAAAACAACCAACATCCGCTTGTGACAATCCGAAAGTCAGCGAAGTAAGGACGCCCGAAGATATCAGATATTTTCCATAGTTCACCAAAACTGCAACTGATGATGAGAGACTAGGAAGTGAAGGGTGACTGTCACAGGGTTTCGCAGCACTCGGGCGTCCCCTCCTCCAAGACCGGTCAGGTAGCGTCAAAATGGTCATGTTTCAACTTAAATCTCATGTACTGTAGGGACTGTACAGTGTTGGTCGGTATCGGATGCTTGTTCGTTGGAAAGTTGTTCTTGGCCCCGCCAGATGGCAGCCTTCTCTGAGCCGCCACAGGTGGGTCGAGATCTCCCCAGTTCCGCCAGAGGGACGTCTTTGAGCAGCCCACCGGTGTGGCCGGTCATCGAGCTTGGAATCCTTAGGGAGCTCTGCGTTTTTGTCGGCTGGCCTGCCTGCGGTTCCTTCATCCCATCCGTTCCTCCTGAGAGTGGTAAGTAAGAAGATACGCGTTGGGCCGAGGTGAGGAGTATCCTCTCTGTTCTCTGGTCACACTCATGCCCACATTTACAGTAAAGTAAATGGTTTGTTACGTTGTTTGCATTACGCTTTGGGCGTCAATTTGAAGTAGGAGTTGTTTTATATTTCAACTGTTGGGGAGCCGAATTTAAAATTCGTTGCAACCGCACGTATGGTAAACAGTTTCCGGTAGGCTTCGCCCCAAGTTTAAAAAAAATGTTAACTTTGTAATTAAACTGTTTTTTTAAATATTTATGTTTGCCTCGGCTGCGTCGGTATTATTTTAGAGACATGGAAGTCTTGGCAGGGCGTGATGCGACAAGAATGTAGGCTTACGCAGATTTAAAGTTTTAATTCACTCCTTTTTATTAATCCTTGACACAAATTAAATAGCACTTCACTGACATCGAGTGTTACAAACACTGTCCGCAGGCGACTGAATAGATTTCAACCGTCTAAACTTGTAAATTTCTGTATTTCAAGTCTCTGATTGGCTATATTTATAAACTGTCACTAAAATTACATTACTGGTACTCCAAGAATCACAAGGTGTTAAACTTTCTTACTCATTACCACCTCAGTGTTACCTCTTTGTTAGCAACTTTTGACCTATTTCTCACAACTCTTACATTATTAAATTACGTAATGCATTCACATAATATTATTGAACATGTTTACAATAATATAAACATATGCAATGACTGTTACATACATTTTACAAATTATTACATACACATATTGCTTCAAGGAGGGCTGTTATTGAATTTACATATTATATAATTTGACTGAAATCATTTAAGTGTTAAAAACACTGCCTCAACAGTGGCGACAAACAACTGAATAAAACCTTCCCTATCTGCAGTAAACAGAAAACTGAAGACATTGCCTGGCCCGTGCTATCGTAAACGATTTGACACACTTAAAACTATGCGTAAATGTTGGGTTAGTGCAGTGAGCACTTCTTGTAAGAGGAGAATTTTAAATACAGGGGATGTTTAACGAAGAGACACGTGTTTTAACAGATAAGGATACACAGATGGCGCAGCTGGTACCTGTCCATCACTTTGTGGCACATCCCGAGTACAGCGAGAAGACTCCACGCCACGATATCGCTGTTGTGAAACTAAGACGTAAATTGGAGCTCGGAACAGCCGTATGCCCAGCTTGTCTACCCTTCCGTTATCGAAACTTCGATTTTGCTGGAGAGAAAGTCCTTGTTACAGGTGAATATAAAACATTTCTTATTTTATAGTGTGTTAAGACTGCTTCACAACAGCATGAGAACGGGAATGCGTATCGATGACCATATCTAAGTGGAAAGTCTATTTTGCACATTGAGGTTTCATTTGTTTTTAACTGACCAATGATATTTTTCGCCTGCTTCAAATTCAGTCAACAAAATGCGGGTTAGCCAGCGTCAAAATGCGATAGAATTAACATCTAAGTGCATATCCATCACATTTCCGATTGCTCTAATCGTATCAAGCTTTCATTCCTTTATTTAATAGCATACATTAAAATGATTTATTGTTCTTTGTTTAATTTATACCGATTTTTGCTGTTCTTTGAGCCTTTGGCATTATTTTTTAGGCAAACATCAGCTTTTAGTTGTATACAAACAACGCAATGGATCTGGAGAACATATGTGGTAATTTCTTCCAGTTTCGTGTTTTCAGCTTGGGACTACAGAGAGCACTAGCGGCTGTGTCATGTCACGGCCGCCTAGAATAACCTCTACAATAATATGCCTAATATGCCGTGTCCGAGAACGAGAAAGTTAAAACTTGGCCAAGTCTTCTTTGCCGTTACCGCGACCCGGGGAAAGCTTCCCGTCGATTGTGAACGCTCCCATTAGAATACATGTAGTTCAACTTTGTCATTCTCATTCCGGTTACCGTTCTCGATTGTTGTGAACCAACCTTAAAGCTTCATAGCAGTTGGAGTTACTTGGGTTAGAGAGATGGAAATTATTTAAACAGTGCTTATGAACATTTATGTAACTGCAGCTTATTTAGATGCTAAGCCTTCCTACCTGCTGTCATATTGTGTGTCCTGTGTTATTCATAATAAGTCCAGTCAGCTGAGGCAGTGTGTTAAAACCACAGGGATCTTAATCTTATTTATTGTTTTGATTTCAGCCCATTTAGTGTCATGTAGTTGTGTTTATTAAAAGGCGTTCATACTAAAGTTGATAAACTTAATCAACAATTCTGAAAAACAAAGGTGATTAACATTGTTACTTAACCTTATTAATAAATATCCTAGACACAGCAGAACTGCATGTTAAAGTATAAATCTAAGGAAGAAGACAATACTTAACTGCTGCTTAACCAACCTCCCCTTGGTTTTCCACTGGAAGGCTAAATGTTTATAACACAAATATCCTCACTTTCATTTTGGTTTATTATTGCGAACTTTCTTTTAGAACTAGCTCTGGTACCTAGTATTTTAATTTATCTACTACGTACTTATAAGTAGAGAAAGTGTGGTATTTCACCCAAAACTTCTATGTCGAGACGTACCGGAAATACATGTTTTAAGGCACCCTAAATCCAATAAAAAAACATTTTTAGAAAAAGATCCGTGTGTGAACAGCATAGCTCAAAAACGAAAACCGATAAAGAGCATATTTGGTAAGTATTTAAGTTTAGAACCTTCCAAGGATGCGATTACTTCTTAAATACGAGGGCTGATCAACAAAGACTGAGACTGATTTTTTCCTGTAGCTTCCGTGATAGTTTCGTATCTGTAACATAAATATTTGAAAAAAGCGGGTTTTTATGTATAATGTTGGTAGGCGGCAGCATTCTCGTATTAGTAGGTTGGTAGTAATGCTCTATTTTGTACACCCTACGTGCATTTCGCATACCAGACAATGGAGGTGATGTATTTTTTAAATCGATTATCACCGGTGATGAGTCATGGCTGCATCATTATGATCCTGAAGGAAAACAAGCCAGCACAGTGTGGAAATCGCCAGGTTCTCCAACACCAAAAAAGGCAAAAGTTGTTCCATCTGCAGGGAAAGTGATGGTGATAACATTTTTTGACTGTAATGGAATGATTTACCAGCATGCAGTTCCCCCTCACACTACTGTTACAGCAGCATACTACACGTCAGTATTGGCTACACTGAGGAAGCACATTGCAAAGAAACGACCAGAGCTTTCTCGGACTGGGTGGCGACTTCATCATGACAATGCACGGCCTCACGTCGCAAATCAAGTCATGCAGTTTCTGGCTCGATTCAACATTACCTGTGTACCACATCCACCTTATAGCCCCGATCTTGCACCCTGTGAGTTCTTTTTATTTCTATTACTAAAGGCAAAGCTTAGGGGTATTCAATTTGAGAATTCTGAAGCAGTGCTCAAGAAAAGTGAGGCGATTCTCAAGGACCTGACAAAGAATGGTCTGCAGCACGTGTTCAAGGACTGGCAGAGACGCTATAAAAAGTGCATTGGAGTAGGAGGGGACTACTTTGAAAAAGATTATGTAAACAATGAATTGGAGTAATAAACATCTGTGAAAAAATATCAGTTTCAGTTTTTGTTGATCAGCCCTCGTATAAGAATTTCCGAAATTTTCGATTTTCTAAAATATGGCTCTAAAAATTCTGATTAAAATACCATATATTTAAGATATTTACTTGACAAAATCTATATCTTAATTTTTTTGAATAGCCTGTGAAACCCTCTTCATTCTGAATGAGTTTTCTATAATTTGTAAACCGTAAGAGATAGCCAACATCTAATGCAGATCTCGTTAAAGCACACAATTTATGCCAAAGAAAATGTTTAGTAGTAGTGTTAACTATTTCCGAGGTTTGAATTTTGAAATACCTAAACTTTCCTCAAGAGGAAAATGACTAATAGGTTTTTACTTTCTCTACTATGTATAGTAAGTAGGGGAAATATTGCATTCCACCCAAAAATTCGATACCGAGATTTCACATGTCTTGAGACCCCCTGAATCCAAAAAAGTATTTTGGAAACATGTCCCCGTGTGTGTGTGTGTGTGTGTGTGTGTGTGTGTGTCTCTCTCTCTCTCTCTCTCTCTCTCTGTATTTAGCTTCAGTATCTTCCAGAGATGCGATACGAAGGTTTTCAAGAAAATCACCCTACCCCAGATTACCCTTTACATGGAACATTTTTCGAAAATTTTAATTGTCTCAAAAATGGCCCTACGATTTTGATTAAAATATCACATGTTTAAGATATTTTCATGACAAATAAAATCTATATCTCGAATTTTCTGGGAATGTCTCCAAAAGTATTCTTCAATGTGAACGACTTTTGCATAACTGGTAAACCATAAGAGATAGACAAAATTTTACTACACAAAAAATGTAGGTCGCATTAAAATGTACAATTTATGTCATATACATTTTTTTGTTGAGTGAACCATTTTCGAGATATTGCTTGTTATTCCCTTAAATTTTCCAATACTTATACTTTTTCTCAAATTCGTTATTCATTTTTTTTTTCTCCTGGTAATACAAAGAGAATGGAATGCGCCACATAGCAACCAGCTCTTAAAATATTTGACTATCGCTGAAAGCCTACCAATTCCCCTTGCATCTACAAGAAAATTAGCAATAAGATTAACATCTCGATTAACATGAAGCATGTGGAGAATAAGCGTTTGTAAAAATAGTTTGTACAAGAGTAGAGAAAGTCATGTGAGTGTAACACATCTGATTTTGTTTTGTTTTTCTCCCCTAAAACGGACTATATTGCTACTAGTATTAAAAGATAGACGCAACGTTACTGTTGATTGATACACAAATGTTTATTTACCGCAAAATGTTGAAAAAGTTTATGAAAAACGCCCAAAAGAAAAAAAAGATAATGTTATATCGTGACAACACTTCGTCGCATACAGCAAAACTAACAACTGAGTATCTGCACGCCCGGTCAGTACCACGAACTCTCCGTCACACAAACCTAACCTAGCACTTTATCATTTCTTTTTGTTTCCAAAACTTAGATAAAATGCGTGGAATCACGGTGGAGGGATTTTCTTGTAAATCCTTGTGTCGCATCCTTGGAAGACACTAAACTCAAATACCAAGTTTGTTATTTATCCGAATTTTCGTTTTTGAGTTATCGTGTTTACACACAGACACAGAGACGATCATGTTTCCAAAAATTCTGTATTTCAATTCAGGTGGCCTCAAAACATGTATTTCTGATGAAATAATTTTTGGGTGGAATGCAATACTTCCCCTACTTACTATACGAGTAGAGAAAGTAAAAAAATGTTACATTCACATGACTTTCTCTACCCTCTATCGCTTATTAGTGGGTATACAAGCTATTATTACTGAAGTTTATTTTTCTATCTACTTCATTTTAATCCAAATAAACGTTTGCAGAAATAGCTATTTACATATTTTGTTACAGATGCAAAGTGAACAGCGACATTCAAATGTTTAAGAACTGGACGCTACACGCTGCCTTAAAATCCCATATTATCCCCATGAAGTGAACAACTGAAGTTGAAAGGACTTTAAAGGATAAGTCATTAACAATTCGAACAATTAATAACGGATATCTCGGAAAAGGTTGATGCCACAAAAAAAGGTTATTTGAAATAAATTGTGTGCTTAGAGAGATCTACATGTCTTGTGTAGTACGTTTTCTTCTATCGTTAAACATTTACCAGTTATACAAGATTATACAAAATTCCTTCCGAATGAAGAGGACTTCGAAAACTATTCCCAGAAAATTCAAGATATACATTTTATTTGCCATAGAAATATCATTAATATATGATATTTGAATCAAAATCGTTAGCCATTTTTATAAAATAAAATTGAAAGAGTTATCCATGTAAAGGGTAGTTTGGGATGGAGGGATTTTCTTGAAAATCTTCATGTTGCATATTCGGAAGGTACTGAACCTAAATACCAAGTTTGGTGTTTATCCGACTTTTCGTTTTTGAGTTATGTTGTTCACAGACGCACGTGTGGACCGTTTACTAAAAAGGTTCTTTTTTTGTTCAGGGGGACTCAAAAAATGTATTTCCGGTGAAATCTCGGTATCGAATTTTTTAGTAGAATGCAAAACCTTCCCCATGCACATGGTAGCGAAAGTAAAAATTGCTGCCAATTGTAGAGGCACAATTCCAGAATTAGCATGCAATAGGGAATTGGTTACATGCATTTATACATAGAAAACTACTAATAAAAACACAATTCAGCAAACAAGCTATCGACTTTATAGTTTTCTTTCATTTATCGAGTATCAAGAAATAGTGATATCTCCCATCACTACAGTCTTTTTGAGATATTTTGTATTACTTATTCTCAATGTTTTCTTCAATGCTTTATTTGCTGTTCAGTCTTCTGAAAACTCTGTGGTCAGCATCAGTCTTATTCATGGTTATCTACTCAACAGGTTGGGGAAGCATTGAATTCTTGGGGTCTGCATCAAATAAGCTGCTAAAAGTAAAGCTGAACATTTTGTCAGTTTCTGAATGTCTTCAGAAAATAGAGGGTATAACTCCTCAACAAATATGCACTTTTGCTCCAGACCACGACTCTTGCCAGGTAATAAACTCTATACTTCATTGTCCATTTTGTTGCAGTGTTTTAAGCACTGAACTCTATGCAGCTGTTTAAACATCAATGTGTGGTAATCAAATCAGTACTAAGCTATACCAGTTTCCAGAGTCAGGTATTACTTACATATTACTTTCACTTCACTTACACCAGAGTGATTCTGGTGGTCCACTTCTGTGGTCAGAGGAAAACAACAGAAGCATGTTAGTTGGCATCATCAGCTATGGCGTAGGATGTGCTACGGATATGCCTGCTGTCAATACTCGAGTGACAGAATACTTAGACTGGATCCTAGATAATACACCAGGTAAGGTACATAACAAAAGTGCTTTTCCTAGTCACTACTGGACGAATATACTTTAAGTTTCTATGTTACAAAAATGTTCAACTTTGTTAAATTACATTAACCCAGGATTGCTCACTTCACTTGTCAAGTGATTACTCAAGTGTTAGTTTTTTTTTCTAACAAGCTTTATTTTTACTTTCACTGCTACTACAGTAAGCAGATAAGTACAGTAGCTTCAAAAGATGCAACACAAATTTTCAATAAAATCCCTTACTCCAACCTACCCTGTGCTTGGAACGTTTTTCAACATTTTTTATTTGCTCAATAATATCTCTAATGATTTTGATCAAAATACCATATCTTTAATATATTCATATGGTAAGTAAAATGTACATCTTGTCCCCCAGGGGCTCACCTTATGTGAGTACGGGTTTGGCGTACCCGGGGGTTCCCGAGCCAATCATCGCCATCATCCTTCCACCCCCGTCCGGTCGAGGTGGGTTCGTTCTCGTGACCGGGGGACTCAAGGTAGGCTCTCGTGCGTTCTGTGCATTTCATTCCATGTCGCCCCTCGCCATTGTTTTCTTTCTTCTCTTCTATTTATGCACATTTCGCCCCACGCCCATTCATTTACACATCTGTTTTACTTCTTCGCCGGCCTACCTGGCGCGCGAAACGCCCACACACTTTTAGTTTCTTTTATCCTTTTATTTTAATCCTCCGTGTACACAGCCTGACGGATACCCGCGCACTGGGTGCGCAGCTGGGTGAGTGGGTAATGGCGTCATCCCTACCACCCGGGGTCGTCATGTAGGGTTTGTGTTTGTATCCGCTGTTCAACTGCAGTCCCGCGGAGGGGCCATTCCATGAGCTGCTGACTTCTGACGGCGATTGGGTCCCTCTGTCTATGTTCTCGGAGGTGTGACCCTGGGGTGAGATAGGTATAAATAGGCCACTCACCCACGCCGGGGTAACGCCCGGGAAGTCAGAGCCCGAGGTCGGAGGCGGTTGCAATGGTGGAGGATTTTTTTCACTATGGAGCACCCTTTCTCCATTATAAACAACAAGCGCCGAAAAGTTTTAGTAACAGAAGTAGCACCGCCAACAGCTGGTTGTTACTTAGTGATTCCCGTACAGAGGAAGGACAATCATTCGAGAAGGTGAACCCTTTTATCATCCAGAAGGTCATTGACTCAATTGCTGGTCCGGTTCTTTCCTGCACTCGGCTTTGCAATGGTTCGTTGTTAGTGCAAAGCAAGTCCGAGGCACAAAATAAGTCCTTGTTGAGCGCCACGCTTCTCCACGGTTATCCTATCCGTGTTGAGAAGCACCGCACCTTGAATTCTTGTCGAGGCGTTGTCACCACGCATAGCCTCGATGGCATATCGGACGAGGACCTGGTCGAATATCTTGCAGACCAGAAGGTGGCAGCGGTTCATCGAGTGCAGGCCAAACGCGACGGAGTATTGATACCCACTCGTACCTTGTTTCTAACATTTGATAGCGTCGATCTGCCCACGAGCATCTCCGCAGGGTACGAACGGATTTCTGTGAGGCCTTATATTCCTAGACCTCTGCGTTGTTTTAAATGCCAACGTTTTGGGCATACGCAAGTCTCATGTAAGAGTGTCGTTAACATCTGTGCAACATGTAGCCAGCCCTCACACGAAGGTGCCTGTTCAACAGCCCCCGTCTGCGTTAATTGCAAAGAGTCACATTCTGCTTCATTTGGCGACTGTCCGCGGTATTTGGACGAGAAGGCGATCCAGGAAATCCGGGTAAAGGAGAAACTCTCCTTCGCCGAAGCCCGGAGGCGTTACCATGCGCGCCAACCTTCGCTCCTGCGATCGGGAACATTCAGTTCTATTGTTGCCTCGCCAATACCCCGGAAGGATGCTGGGACTGAAACTTGGACCATGACTGCCTTGACCGCTACTATCATCCGGCCGTCCAAGTCTGCTACTGTTACCAAGCCCTATAAACCTGGTCCAAAATCTATGAAGTCACCAGCCACTGAGAAAAAGCCGAAGCAGAAACTTCGAAGAGAAGACTTTTTAAAAGACCCTCCGCGTGTTCACAGCAAGCAGAGTTCACCTTCTTCTCCTCTGAGGTCGCAGTCCCAGGAAGATCCTGGGACCAGCCGCGCTCAGCGGCACCCCTCACCCATCGCCACCCAGAACCGATTCTCGGCGCTTGAATCGGTTTCTGACTCTGAGCGCGTGGACCCTCCCTTCGAGGAGGCTATGGAGTCTGACCAACTCCATACCAAAAGCCCGAGCCCAAAGGTTAAACAAAAGGTAATTTTAAGCCGCCCTTCTAAGTAGACAGTTTATCCCTTTTTTCTTAATGGCTATCCTGACCTGGAATGTACGTGGGGTACGATCGCATAGTGCGGAACTGCAACTTTTATTGCGTTCCCATTCGCCTATGGTCGTGTGTTTGCAGGAGACTAAGCTTCGCCCTCATGATCCTTTTGATCTCCGAGGATATACTCCGGTTCGCTACGACCTTGAACCGGAGGAGGGTACTCCTGCCATGTTGTTAGTGCGTAACGACGTTCATTTTCAACGTCTCACTCTTACGTCCGACTTGCAAGCTGTTGCCATTAGACTGCAGTTACCCTGTTTTTTCTTTTCTGTTTGTTCTGTATATTCATCTCCATCGTCTCCCCTCGCTAACGCGGACCGTCGAGATCTCTTGTCCGCTCTCCCAACACCATTTCTCCTGTTGGGAGATTTTAATGCCCATCACCCCCTGTGGGGTTCGCCAAAGGCTTGTGCGAGGGGCACTCTTCTTTCCGACATTTTTGATCAGTTCAATCTCTCTATACTCAATACCAGTGAGCCTACGTTTATTTCTGATTCTTCCGGTACATTTTCTCACTTGGACCTTGCCGTTTGTTCACTCCAGCTTGCCAGTCGTCTTCAGTGGAACGTCGTCGCTGACACCTACTCCAGCGACCATTGCCCCTGCATCGTTTCTCTTCTGTCACACCACGTACAGCATTCGAGAGTACCTACTTGGATATTCACAAAAGCCGACTGGAGCTTGTATTCCAGCCTCGTCCATTTTGACGACCAGCCCTTCACCGACATTAACCAACTAGTGCAGCACCTTACGTCTACGATTTTCTCTGCCGCCGAACGCGCAATTCCCCGTTCATCCTCTCAACCTCGGCGACTGCCTGTTCCGTGGTGGAACGAGGATTGTCGGGACGCCGTTCGTGCCCATAGAACTGCACTTAGGGTGTTTCAGCGACACCCTACACTTCATAATTTGGTGACTTTTAAACACTCGCGCGCCAGGGCTCGCCGCATTATTCAGGATAGCAAGAAGGCGTCGTGGACTCGTTTTGTCGAGTCTTTTAATCGCTTTACGCCTTTATCTGTTGTTTGGAATAAACTTCGTCGCTTCTCAGGTAAAGTGTCGCATTGTACTGTTTCTGGCCTTCAGGTTTCCAATGCCACCATAGTGGATCCGGCTGCCATCGCTAGCACTCTGGGTGCTGCCTTTGAGGTGGTTTCCAGTTCAGACCATTATTCCGCCGGCTTTCGCTCTATCAAAGACAGGCTGGATTCCGCAACCTATAATTTTCGGTCTGATAATACGAAATGTTATAATGCCCTTTTTACAATGAGGGAGCTGGAGCACGCTCTTCATTGCTCTAGGCACTCCGCTCCTGGGCCGGATGGCATTCATGTTCTGCTGTTAAAGAACCTTTCAGCCGACCGTAAGCGCTTTCTCTTACAGGTCTATAATCGTATTTGGCAGGACGGCCTTTTTCCTTCCGTTTGGCGCGAAGCCACCATTGTCCCTATACTTAAGCCTGGTAAGGATCGCCAACTACCTTCCAGCTACCGCCCTATCTCCCTCACCAGTTGTGTTTGCAAGGTGATGGAGCGCATGATCAACGGGCGGTTGACATGGTGGCTTGAGTCTCAGAAACTTCTGGCGAACCCTCAGTGTGGATTTCGTCGCCATCGCTCTACCGTCGACCATCTGGTGTGTCTGTCGACGCATATTATGAACGGAAAGTGTAAAACGGTGGCTGTATTTTTTGACCTGGAGAAAGCTTATGACACTTGTTGGAGGGGCGGCATTTTACGTACACTCCATGCATGGAATTTCGCGGTCGTCTTCCCAATTTTCTTCGGGAGTTTATGACGGACCGCGTCTTTCGTGTACGTGTGGGCTCAGTTTTATCTAGTCTTTTTATTCAAGAGAACGGAGTACCGCAGGGCTCTGTACTCAGTGTCACACTTTTTGCAATTGCTATCAACCCCATTGTTGATTGTATTCCACCTGGCATTTCATCGTCCCTTTTCGTTGACGATTTTGCCATTTATTGTAATTCACGGCGGACCTGTCTGCTCAAACGCCGTCTCCAGTGCTGTATCGACCGTCTCTACGCCTGGAGTAACGCCAACGGCTTTAATTTCTCCGCCGAGAAATCCGTCTGCATCAACTTCTGGCGCCGGAAGGCTTTCCCTCCGCCCTCTCTCCACCTTGGGTCTGAGGTCCTTCCATTTGCAGACGAGGTGAAATTTTTGGGGTTGATCTTTGATCGAAAGCTGAGTTGGACTTCAAACGTTTCCTTTTTAAAAGCAGTGTGACCGTTCTCTTAATATTTTAGTGTTTTAAGTGGCACATCCTGGGGAGCTGATCGGACCGTTGTTCTGCGCCTTTATCGCTCCTTGGTCCGATCCAAGCTTGATTACGGGTGCATTGTCTATGCATCGGCACGTCCATCTGTGTTACGTCGCTTGAATACCATTCATCATCGTGGTATAAGAGTCGCTACAGGGGCCTTTCCAACTAGCCCGGTACCCAGTCTGTACGCAGAAGCTGCAGAACCTCCGCTGTCCTTCCGGCGTGAGATGCTTTTGTGCAGCTATGCTTGTCGGCTCTCAGGATTCGCTTGATCGACAATATTTATTTAGCTCCTCTGCATTACTACCTCCAGGGGTTCGATTTCGTCAAATTCTTCGGCTTTTGGAAGTTACGCCAGCGCCGGCCCTTCCAAGGGGGAAACGCGTTTTCCTCCATGGTTGCGCGCTGAGGCCCTCTGTCACCTTGGGTTATCGTCGATGCCGAAGAATGAGACCCCTTCTTCAGTCTTTAGATCAGCGTTTTTAGAACTTCAGTCGCAATTCGGGGACTTTCATTTAACTTTACTGATGGATCTAAGACTGATCCTGGAGTAGGATGTGCCTTTTTTGTGGTGGAAATAGTTTTACTTTTCGTTTACGGGGCAATGTTCGATTTTTACCGCCGAACTTTTTAGCATTTATCAGTCTCTTTTATACATTCAGCGGCACGACTTACGGCACCGTTTTATTTGTTCAGACTCCCTGAGTGCTCTTCAAAGTATTAGCTCGCTTTACAGTTACCACCCGCTCGTACAGCGCATTCATGACCTGCTCCACTCGCTTGGTGTCTCTGGCATCAGCGTCTCCTTCATGTGGAATCCAGGTCATGTGGGCATCTCAGGTAATGAGTCTGCCGACGCCGCTGCCAGGTCGGCGATTTTATTACCCAGATATGTTACCTCTGTTGTTCCCTCCACAGATTTGTATGTTCTTTTGCGTAGCCGCATCCTCCTGCTTTGGAGGGATGAGTGGACGGCCCTCCGAGGGAACAAGTTACGGGAGGTTAAGCCTCTCCCGTTAATCTGGGGTACCTCTTCTCGTTCGTGTCGTCGGGAAGAGGTAATTTTAGCTCGCTTACGAATTGGACATTGTCGTTTTAGCCATAGATACTTGCTCAGCGGTGACCCCGCACCACTCTGTGAGCAGTGTGTTGCACCCTTAACGGTGCGTCATATTTTACCAGAGTGTCAAGTTGCGCGTTCGTGTTGGTCTGCCTGTTGGCCTAGCTAACGTTTTGGCAGACGACGCGCGTGCTGTAGAGTGTCTTTTACGTTTTATCAATGACATTGGATTTACCAGACGCATTTGATGCGCTGAGTGTCTTTTGACTGTGTGATTTTATCGTGTCTTTTTAATGGGGCATCTCCTCCCCAGTGGACATCTGGCGCTCGTGTTCCTGACATTCTACAGTTCTTGACACGTCGTTTTACTCTTTTATTGACCATGGTTTTAGTGTGTTTGTTTTTGGTATTTGGTGTTTTTTACCTTTTGGACATCGTGGGTTTGTGTCCCGTTTTTAATTATGCTGTTTTTTATCGGACTTTTATTTTTGGACAGTGCATTTTATACTTTGTAAGGGCGCTGATGACCTTAGCTGTTCAGCGCCCTTAAACCGCATCTCATCATCATGTACATCTTGAATTTTCAGGGCATAGTCTGTGAGGAATTTTGTATAACTGGTAAATGAAAATAAGCACAGAACTATTTTGTGACACCAGCTATTTCCAAGATATCTATTATTATTATTATTATTATTATTATTATTATTATTATTATTATTATTAGTTTGAATGTTTCAATACTTTGTCATTTAAGTGCTGTCGCTATTCATTTGTTTCTCGCAATACCATAGAAAAAGTTAGAAATTTCAAGGCCAGCACATAGTGACACACTTTTAAACAACTGCTATCAATTTGGTTCTCTCTCCCTCTTGTATCTAAGATAGGAAAATAAGCTTGCATAAGAATAGTTTGTAGAAGCTAAATGAAAATAAATGGTATTGGATAGAAAAAGGCGCGTTACATTATTATGACTTTATTTTAATATGAATTTTAACAATTACCACACAAATTGCATGTGTATTGTTATAGATTGTAGTTGGAGTAAAATCTATATTTCAAAATGATGAGCCTCAATAAGCAGTGGCACAAAAACAAAGATTTTTTTAAAAAAATCCCAAAAATATAATACATAGAAATTCTTTAACATAATTAAAGTGTGAAACGCAAATTTCAGGTTATTGTTCACTGGTCCAAATCAGAGTCAATTTTATGTGAAGCGTTAGTACATTTGCCGCAAACATGAACTGCTGTGTGCTCTTTACATATTGGACTGGGGCAATTGATTGCTACAATAATGTTGCATGAAGTGGTTCTTCCTTTTAAGACAGAAGGTGCATCTTGTCTCTTCCTATGTGCCCTCTAGTGTTCTATTTGTTTGGTGGTTCACGGATGCCAGTAAAGTTTGTACAAGGACGGATCGAAAAGTAACGCACCATAATTTTTTTCTGCCTTGGTATTGCAGCTGGAATGTTGTAATTTCACACAGATATAGTTTGAAGTTTTCACTATAGAGGGTATTTTTGTTTCATGTGCAGCTCTAGCCAGAGAAACGTGAACTATGTAACAAATATGGCGCGGATGTTACTGTCGTCCACGTGTGAAGAGCAGAGAGGTGTGGTTCGATATTTGTGAGCCAAAGGGATAAACCGAGTGATATTCACAGGGACATGCATGGCGTGTATGGGGATGATTGTATGGACGGTAGCAATGTCTCCAGGTGGTGTGCATTCCTCCTAGAGGGCCGTGTGAATCTTAGTGATGCGCCACACTCCGGGAGGCCGGTAATAACTACAACCCCGCAAAATGTCAGAGGCATTTAGGTGGCAATTTTAACGACCGGCGTGTGCAACTGCGAACCTTATCGCAACAGTTCAACATTTCCTATGGTGCAGTGTACGATATTGTTCATGACACGTTGACATTTCGTAACGTTAGTGCTCGCTGGGTGCCTAAAAACCTGACAGACAACCACAACGGCCAGCGAATGATGACGAGCTTGGATCACCTAACGCGGTACACCGCAGAAGGGCATGACTTTCTGAAAGGAATCGTCACTGGTGATGAGTCGCGGGCATACCACTATACGCCCGAAACCAAGCAGGTAAGTATGGAGTGGAAACATGCTGGTTCTCCAGTGAATAAAAAATTCAAATTGACTCAAACTGCTAGGAAAGTGCTTGTGGCGGTGTTCTGGTATATGCATGATGTATTGGTGGACTTTGCTGAACACGGGACCACTGTGAATGCTGCAGCCTACATGAAAACTTTGGTGAAGCTGCGTCGTGCCCTTCGTGACAAACGTCACAACATGAATGCTGACGATATCAAAATTCATGACAATGCTCGCCCCCATGCTGCTGCTGTTCGTCAAAAAATCACCAAATTTGGTTGGGAGGTGCTCCAGCATCCACCATACAGTCCGGACCTTGCACTGTCGGACTTTCATCTGTTTGGTCCCATGAACAAATTCCTGGCCGGCCAAAGCTTTGCGACAGATGCGGAAGTGAAATGAACAGTCCGCAGATGGCTATACTCCGAGGAAACGGACTTCTACGAGCAGGGCATATTGCAACTGGTATCACGAGGGAGAAATGTGTTGAGAACCTTGGTGATTATGTCGAAAAGTAGGTAAAAGGTGCAAGTTCATTTGTGATTTTTGTTGTTGTTTTAACTATTAAACATTTTTGTAAAAAAAAGTTATTGTACATTACTTTTCGATCTGCCTTCGTATTATTTGCTTTAGACGAAATGAGAATTTTGAACACACATTTGTGTAATCAAATTGTAAATTTTCTGTGAATTTACTCTTCCAGTGTTTAGAAGGCTGGAAAATATTGTCAGACAGCACCGATGATTTAGTCTTGGAACAAAACATTGTGATTGTTGACTTCATTTCAGCTAGTACTGAGTAAAGCAAATTCAGGTGCCAGATATACTTGCCTTATGTCATGTGATATCTCCCACATTAGAAAAAAAATCTACCAATGTAGATCGCTTTGAACAATACCACTACCAAGAATGCCTACTTCATATTTCTCCACTTAATGGCATTCAGAGATAGGCATTACTAGTTCCATGGCTCTGTGAACTAAAAAGTGAGCGATTAAGCATGATAAATTGTTCAGGTTATATGTAACAATGTGAGCGATTGCCGTTAAATTCCGTCATAAAACATGCGTAACTTCATGCATCTATTAGCAATATGGAACCATAATTTTTCATGCAGGTTTCCATTATACACTGCCGTTTGTGAAAAACGAAGGAAACGCATGAATTCAATGAATTTAATACCACAGGTTAGGTACATGACAAGTAACAAATGATAAACTTTTCAAATCTGTAAATGACCTTTGAGTCCTAATATTCAGTATTTGGTGTGGCCTCCATGCGCTACAATTAGAACTGCTATACGCCGTGGCATTGAATCAAAAAGGTTCTGAATAAGTTCCTGAGGGATTTCCCTCCACGCAGTTTTTATTCGAGCCCACAAATCCGTGAGGCTGGTTACTGGAGGACCGTGACGCACCAGGTGCCGACCAACCATATCCCAGACATGTTCGACAGGCGACATGTCAGACGAACGTGCAGGCCAGGGAAGCAATGGTACCCGTCGCTCTTCGAACAAGGCTTGTACATTCCTCGCAATACGTGGCCGGGCATTGTCCTGCTGAAATGTGGCCTGTGGAGATACCTGAAGCAGGGGAAGTACCTCAGGCTCTACAACCACCGTTAGGTACCTGTTGCTGTTCAAAGTGCCCTCAATTCGTAGGAGGCGAGATCGGTTGTTGTAACCAATGGCGCTCCAAACCATCACACCTGGTGTTTGTCCGCTATGCCGCTCAACATGCAGCCCTCCAGGTTGAGCTCACCACGACACCACCGGACACGTATGCGGCCATCACTGTAGGACACGTTGAAGCGGGACTCGTCCGAAAATACTATATTTTGCCACTCAGCACCCCAGTGACGGTGTTCACGTGCCCGTTGCAGTCGGAGGAGCTTGTGGTTTCTGGATAATGGAAAATGACATGCATGCAACCAGTCCAACTTGCAACAGACGGCGACGAACCGTTGATGCAGACAAGTTCACACCTGTTGCAGTGCTCCAGCGTCGAGCCAACACTGTGGATGAAGCTGTACGGTCCGTTATGGCCATGCGGACAAGATGACGGTCATCCCGTGCTGTGGTCATGTTCCGTGGTCCAGTACCCGCTCTTCGCTGCGTACGACCTTCATCTATCCACTGCTTCCACACACGCATCACTGTTGTAGCAGCATGCCCTGTACGAGCAGAAATGTCACGGTATGACAAACCCGCTCCCCGGAGACCGATCATTCTGCCCCGTTCGAACCATCTCACATGCCGATACGGCTCCCTTTGACGTCGACGAGGCATACTGACACTCTATTGTTTCCACCTTGTTTGACAGCTCTGCACTGACCTTGTCAAACCGACACGAGAGGGCTCTGCTCGGCCTATGTGTACCCCATCTCTCTGCAAACCTAATCACTTATTGCTTGTACACTCTTCTACTCTTCCACCAAGTTTGGAGTTGTTCGGGAAACTCTTTCTTCATGTTGCAATTTTCACAAACGGCAACGTAGTTTAAATACTGTGAAACGTCAAACAGCTTAAAGATATTAACTCAGTAGAACATATTTTTTTTTATTTTTTATGTAAAAAGTGTAGGATTTTTATTTTTTCCATCATCTGTCTATGATAAGTAGAGGAAGTATGGTATTTTACCCCAAAATTTGGTATTCAGATTTCACTGGAATTATATGCTTTAGGTTCCCTGAATTCAAAGGAGGCATTTGGTTTAACAGTTACACAGAATTACACAAAATTAATTCTGAAAGATGTGGACTTCATAAGCTATTTTCAGGAAATTCAAAATATACTTAAAACTAGCCTTTAAATATCTTGAGCATATTATATTTTACTCAAAAGCATTAGAACCATTTTTGAGAAAATCAGAAATAGTGAAAACTTTTCCATACAAAAAGTAGCTTGGTGTGTGGTAGATTTTCTTGAAAAATCATGCTGCATCCTTGGGAAATGTTGAACTTAAGTAAAGTTTGGTATTTATCAGACTTTTCACTTATTATTTATGCCGCTCTCTCTTTCCGAAAATTCATTTTTGTGGTTCAGAAAATGTGCATTTCTGATGAAATCTGGATATTAATTTTTCTACTATATGTAGGTGGTAGGGAAAATAAAAATGAGCTTTGCACAAATGCATTTAAATTAATGTGTTTCCCTATAGCCTAAAGTCCTCAACTAACAATGATAAATCATTCAAAACTGCTCTTAAAAAATGGCTATGAAAAAGTCTTATTACTCTATAGATGAATATTGAATGACAATACACTATGTTGATATATAACTTTTGTATATAATTGATATTAATCCCTATGTAAACATACATATAGGCATACACTGCCAGTTGTACAAGATTAAAACGTGTAAATAGTTATTTAAATTCTATTGCATGACTTACTTCAATTGTAACTAAAATAGTAGGTATACATTAGTAAGTGTGTGCGTATCATAAAATATTAAAACTAGTATTTGTCCTTTTCAGGTGCAAAATATTGCAGTGTGGCCACTTGAGAATATAACAAATATGATGTTGTAAATGAGGTTTGCATCCAGCAGTGAACCTGTCCTTTGAAGACTCATTTCTACAAAGCCTATATAAATAAGAGGTTGTTTCAGTTTCAGCCTGAATACGTAAGCCCAAAGAAATAAATAATTATGTTCTTTTCAATATAGGCCACTTTAAATTGTTGAGAAGTGCATAGAAATAAATAGTAATTCCAAGAATTTAGAAAGAATATGAACTTTTGCCTAGCTTTTTACTCTGTTATCACACTATAGGAATCTTGAATGTAGTTTACAGCTTTTTAATCTACTGATAGTAAATTCTTTATTCCCAGATACAGTTTTATCATCTCTAAAGTAATTTCAAACTGGTTTTCACAACTTTTTTTTTTTTTTTTAGAGTCATTGCCCTTGTGTGTAGTCTAGCAATCATTTTTAAAACTTTGTGTTTTTCTTTCTTTATTAAAACAGTAGATGTTGATGCAGAAAATGATCTGAGAAACATGTTCTTAAAATTCTGAGTTTGTGAAGCCTTAAGATGTACTAAGTCATCTAATGTATCAGGCTTTATTGAGTTAGTTCCTTCAACTTCTGTGAAAGAAAAGAGAATTTTTCAGCTTAGGCAATTGTAAAAAGCGAAATATTCCAGCTGTCCCAAAGATGCAGACTTGACTTACCTGAAAACTAGATGAGAATAATTTTCTGAAATAAGACAATATACATGCATAAAACTAGTCTCATTGATAGAGTTTATTTTGTATAAGTTATACAAGAACTATTCAACATTGCTTTAATATTTCATTATTATAAGCCCTTGAGAAGACATAAAATAGATAAATATATATGGGTAATATTTCAGAACACATGTTGTTTGTAGTAAAAACAATATTTAGCAACAGTTACAGCATTGTAATTATGATAAATGCCACACACTTGAACAGAATTGTCATAAAATCTGGAGCATTTAATATAAATTAAATATTCAAGAGCAAACAAATATTGCATTTCTTAAGTGCAGACATATTATATAATACCTCATATGTTATAGTAAGTATATAAAGATTATGTAGTATTCAGTAGCTCCCTCCTATTTCAGTTTGCCCACAGCAGGACTTGCTTATCAAACATTGTCAACAATAATTCAAAATGTTAGAGTTCTATTTGATGGATAGGTATACGTGACCGTTCCTAGCAAAGAAAAAGTATGATTTTCCTAAATATGTGTGAATCTGATTAAGAATTATGTGCTGTACATTTTAAACAGAAAATTTGTTGTAGCATAAATAAGGTAGATTATAATTTGCCATTGCTGAATTCCAATTGTGAAGTTCAATGTAACAGATACAGTGAAGAACCACCAGAAGTAGTATTTTTTTTTTCTGCCTGTTGTGAATTTATGGATTTTGTTTTCTAGGCATGGGAGCATGTTTTTCTTATGTGTAGGCCACATTTATCACCAACTTTTAAGCTATCCAGTTCAATCCCTGGTCTGAGAGAATTCATGAAAGTACTGCAGTTCAAATAAAGCATAATTTACAAGTGTAGAAAAGGGGGAAACAGAAGTGTATCACATCAAAAATTGAAAATAAAAGGTTCTACATAAAATTATATATACTGCTTAGAAAATGTTTTGTTATTGAAACATTTACTACCCCTGGCCACATATTTTAAATAAACTTGCAAAACAGCATATCAGTTGTTATTCATTTTAAACTAGAAGAAAAGAATGTTATTAATTTACATTTAAAAAATGTGTTATTCATATTCATTGTTGAAATGTATCAACAATTGGCCTGTATGTTTTACTATAAATCTACACCTTACTGATCATAAATTTCAAATATTAATCATCAGGAAGTACCTAAAAAGTGAAAAAGATTTGTTTTTGTTCTTCTGCAAAATTTTAACAAGCATTTTGCCAGTTTCTAATGTTATACTGTTTCTGTTCATTTGCATGTCTGCAGTATCTTCCCTGTGTCAGTCAATTTTTTTTTTTATTTATTTATTTATTTTTATAAAATTGGTTTAAAGAACATTACAGTGTACTGTAAATACCCGTGTTATTAATTAAAAGCTATCACTATGTTTTCTCAGTTTTGTAGATCACTACGCCAGTACTTTAATACTGGAGGTAAGCAGGCTTTTATCCTTGCAGCGTATAGCATCCAATACTTAAACATTTGACTATCGCTACTCCTTTTGTATCTATAACAAAATGTGCAATATAGGTATTTCTGCAAATATTTATTTGGATTAAAATGAAGTGTGTATAAATATAATATAGGTATGTATAAATATAGGAGGATAGAGAAGGTCATGTGAATGTATAACATCAGATTTTTTTCTCCTGGCCATGTGAAGAGGACAGGATTTCAAAGGCAACCAACTCTTAAAATATCTGTCTTATCGCTTAAACCTACTGCCTGATCAGTTATTAAAACTTATCGATGACAATCAGTAAATCTTCCTTATCAGAAGAATAAAGCTTGGCATATGATTTACCTTTTGAAGTTTGTTTCGCAAGGCAAGTTTTAGAGTGGAGATCTCCGAAATCTTATCTTTACTAGACAAAATGGGATGGTCCCACATAAATAAAAAGTGATTGGAATTCATGGGTATTGAGAGATCTTTTGAAGCAGTGGTGTGTATTTAAATTATCAAAATATCTTTTTAACATTATTTTTATTTCCATGTTTTATTTAGTCAAATCATGCCAGTCCTACAAATTTGATCAAACTACCAGAATATATAGCAATGAAGATAAAGAAATGTTTAGGTATTGTTTATCGAATAGGCATCTTATTTATTGTTCCCAAAGAAAGCAAAATTAGGAGGCATTAAATAAAAAAATCTTGCTTATTATTGTGAAAAATGTTATACAAAGAGTTTATAAACAAAATATTACTTTAGAAGTTCCAATACAATAAACATTTAAAGGGTTTTAGCAATTTTAATTAGTCTTATTCAAGTATTGAAGCAGTTAAGGATTCCCAGATCTATTTTCGTTTTCTGGTTGCTATGCAAAATAGTGCAAGCAGAAGGAACACTAAAATAGCAACTTTGTGATTTTCGAATTAAGAGTTACTTTTCCATATGTCAAGCGACTTTTGTGTTGCATGTTATAAAACCCTCGCAAAATTTAGCATTTCAAGCATTAACATAATACTATTTCAATGTTTTTCTTAGCAATAAACAAAAGAGTGCTGACTACTGTAGTAACTCTGGAGTGGACAAAGTGAGGGGGGCGAAGAGTTTTTTTCACACAGAATGATGAAAATTTATGTTCATTGCCTGGTGTTTTTGTAGCACTAGGAACTTTGAGTTAATTATGCTGGTGTATTACAATGCAGATTTTATTAATTATTACTAAAATAATACCACCTGCTTAATTGACTCTTGATAAAACATTACTAAAATTGTGTTATAAGAACATTGAGAGTATTACCTTAATGAAATTAGATCCTCCAATTGTTGCGGGAAGAGTCAACATTGTCATAACCGATACCCATTTGATTACCCAGGAATGTTATATCCATCTTCTGCCATTTTGAACAATTCATGAAATGCCAAATGCAACTCCCCATTAAAGCTAGTAAAGCACTAGATACACTCAGGGAATGCTCATTCTTCCTTGTACCTTTTCATACCTCTTTTCCCAGGCAAACTGAATAGTACTAATGATCTTACTATAGGTTTAATTCTTAGCATTCTGAAAAATTGATAATGATGTCATTGTTTGCATTTATATTTGGTAACTGTTCTTTCACAATAACTATGCGTAGGTGGTAACTTGAAAAGTTCAGCCATACTTGAATACTAAGGCTGGGACTCACACCACAGATCTTTGGCTCTCAGTGCTGATGCTCTTATTACTTGAGATACCACGATAAGATACTTGTGTGCATCATTGTGCAAATTTCCTACAGATGATGAGTGTGAAAGAGCAATAATTATTGTTATATATAAATTAACCCATATATATATATATATATATATATATATATATATATATATATAAGCTAACTATAAAACCTAAAAATTGAAAGTTACCTTTAGGATATGATATCTCATGCATTAAGATCACCTTGAAGGTTCACGTGAATTATATAAGAAGGTTTAATGCACATATAGCATCTTGTTCAGGCAGCTCATGTTATAAGAACATCAGCACGAGAGTCACAGATCCATGGTTAAAGTCCTGGCCATTACAATGAATTTTTCAATCTGAATCAACTAACCAAATACATAATTTTAAAAACTACTTAGTCACACATATACAGCTTTAAATAATACATAATAATTATTCATCCTGGGGGACTTAAGGGGAGATTAAATGCCCAACTCACTAATATTAAACCTGCTAAATCCATCACCCACTATCTCGGAAACTATTTAAGATATCAGACTGAAGTTTTCATAGCATGTAAATGCATGACTTCTAAGTTTATATCTCATTAACAGCAAAATGAATCTGCAGCGGCAATTACAGATTTTTTTTTTATCATGCTAAGATTTAATCTAGCTGTCCAAAAGCAAAAAATGGAGGAAACAAACTTGCATTATTTGAAACAAAGAAAGAAACCAGATGGCTTGAAAACACAGAAGCTGCCATACTTTAAAATAGCACAAATTTGTAGAGCAAAATTTCCCATAAAAGATAGGCTAAAATTTACCTCTCTACTCCACAGAAAAAGTTGCAACTGCTAAACACTTTGAAGTGGTGCAGAATTCATTGCTAAAAATATATTTAAAAAGTAAGTATTATGCTAAAATATACATTAAATTGAACAGAAAACTTCAATTTATAAGAATGCATGAAAAATTAAAATGTCACTTGCCAATTTCTGTCATTTAGTCTCCCCTTAAGAGTGGGCTCAAATAAGATGTGGGTGGGCTCTAGTCTACCAAAGCCCACCTACTAGCACTGCCCCTTGTATCTGGTTGACACAGGCATCAGTACTAACCCAAATATAAAAGTAAAATTAGGAATGTATTCTTCAACACTTTCTCCACTGTATAAATGGATCAGGAGCATCTTCAGTTATGGCCAACTACTCAGCAAAATAAGAAACGAGCATTAATAGTCAACATATAAACAGGAATCAATAGTAACAACGTATTTGTATAGAGCTACAGAACATAGCATGTAACATTAGATAAAGTGACCTCCATCTTAACATTCTCACCTTAAAATGTTCTATTTTTAGTTTTATATTACATTCTCGCTCTACAGATCTATAGGTGTAGCCTGGTTTTGTAAACAGCTGTTCACAGACAGTAATCTATGCCATAAACGATCATGCATTTAAACTAGAGATAAGTAATGTAACAGTGAACAATAAATACATGTAAGTACAATGAATATTTTAATACATCCATCCATGTTTTTAAGTGAGAAGTAAGAGGTAATCTGCTGCACATGTGTGGCATTTATCCTCAAGTGAAGTCTACAAGTTCCACTTAGATGATCAAAGCATTTGAGTATTGCCAGCAATACTTATTATACTGAATGAAAACAATTAAAGCTTACAATGCTACACAAAATACTCTATTTATTTTTCAAATGCAATCACAGTTTTTAAATGCATTAATAAGTGCTGACATAAGAAGTAGAGTTACATTTCTATACTAAGATTACATTGTTGGGAATATTAAAATATGTATCCACTGCTTATTTTCAAAATATTCCTTAGAGTTGCAAATCATCCTGTAACCACATTTCCCAAAGCATTACTGAGTGTTAATACTATTATTTTACCTTATCAGACAACATAAAAAGTAATGCTGACTTGTAAACTAAATGAGTTCCAATAAAAGGCACTGATATTAGACTGTCATTGATTTGCTCCTTCATTTGTCATTATGGCATTTTGCATTCCAAGTATAAATCGAGAAGTTTTTACATTAGAAATATGTGCCAAATTGTATTTTTGAGAAATGTCTCTTATACAAGGTGAGGCACCTAAAATTACCACTGCCATTATTTCTGAAACAAAAACAGGAATTGAAAAACAACTTTCACAGGCATAAATAAAGGTAGGGAAGGGGCTCATCAAAGTAGATGATATAGCTCATTGAAAAATAAATGCAGATATTATTTTTGACATAAACTTGTGTTTTTATTAAAAGGAAACCCTGTATTGTTTTTGACACAACAGATATCATTGAAAATAATATTAACAATGGTGTTTGTTGCATTGCAATAGGTCAATTACACCCTGAGAAGTTGTAACATGAAGTTGATACTCGAGATGCAATGAAACACGTTGCAATGACAGTTAATCGCAAGCTGATTTGACATTTTACAATGTGACAAAATACGTTCTTATTTACATTTTTATTAATTGTGCTGAAAATAACACAGGGTTTCCAGTCACAAAAAAAGCAAAATAATTAAAGGTTTTCTTCCTTCGTTGTATTCAAGTGTCAACTTCCTGTTACAATTTTTCGGGTTGTAATGACCCTATTGCAATGCAACAAATGGCATTCTTAATGCTATTTTCCATGTTATCAATTCGATCAAAAATAATATCAGGTTCTATTTAAAAAATTCACAAGTTTATATTTGAAATCATATATGCTTACATATCTACTTTAATGAGTCCCTCTCTGCCTTCAGGTCTGTGAAAGTTGTTCTTCCAGTTCCTATTTTTGTTTCAGAGATATTTGCAGTGCAAGCTTTATGTGACTGGCCTGTATAGCAAAGAAATACATGCTACGTAACATCACAAGTGATTGTGACAAATGTTTGAAGCAAAATGACAGTCACTGGTTATGATAAATACTGCAATACAAAATTTATTTATTGAAATAGAACAAAAAACGATCATTAATATATATCATAACGAAAAAAAGACGTGAAAGGGAAAAAATATATAGAAAAGGTGAACAAAGATGAAAGGGGTGGGTTTTCTGGGATGACGATAGGGATATTGAGGTTGAAAGGACAAGGGAAAGATTTTATGCAAGGTATCCATTGTATAAAGGAAGAGAAGGTCTAGAACACACAACATATGAATGTGATAATACTAATGGAAAAAATACATTCATTAGGGATAAATCATTTAAAATGGACAGAGAAATTATAATAACAAATGCTTAGTAAAGTTTAGTACACAATTCAGAGCGTTTTTGCATAAAGCGAAAAATAAATGGAAATGGACAGTAAATAGAATAAAAAGTGAGCATAGCTCAGGAGCTGCTTCTTACAGAGAACTATACAACTGGTAGCATCTGTACAACAAATAATATGAATTATGATAAAGTATTGTTACAATAAAGTATATCATGCTGCAAATGATTGTGAGCTGGAATACATATGGTGGCTCCAGATAGCACTCCTTTCTAGTTTTAAAAATTCTAGCAGCCAAATCAATAGAGAGAAAACTAATTTTTAATCTGCAGAAAGAACAAATGATATATCAGTTTGTGTTTGTTCTGCATTTTTCAAGAATTTTTCATTTTATTGGTTTATAATTCTTTTGAAAATTGCACTGATTTTTCAATTTTTGTGTGTGTAGTGTTTACGAAATTATTTTACATACATTTAGCAGTAGAGCAGTATAACACCAGGCATTACGGTGAAGTTAGGCTTTGATCTGACAGAGAAAAAAAATGTAAAAGCAGAATTGTCAACATTTTTACCAAACTTCATCAATGTCTTAGTTTTTACAACTTCCCAAATTTATTTCCCTTTGTCAGATTAAAGCATATATTGATGATATTGTTAGACATTAACAATAAAAGTTTCTTTACTTAATGCATATAAAATAATTTTGTAAATACCACACACGAAGGACAGGAAAAGTTTATGCAATTTCTCAATCAATTTAAATAGTAATAAAATGAAAATTCTATAAAAATATCAGTATGTGTAAGCTGTAATATTATTTGCTCTTTCTATATATTAAAAAAAATTATTTTTTTTCTCTTAGCTTCATTGTTATAATATTTTAAATTGGAGACATATATTTTTTGGAATCACTGTAACTTCTGATCTCTAGTGTTCATTTTTTAATTACAAATACAGGATAAATATTATAAATATATGACAACATAGCAGTCTGACATTTTTCTGCAAATAAAAACAGCGATAAAATTATGGAGTTCTTTTATTATGTTTGGAAATATAACTTTGGTTGAAGTTTCTATTACTGAAACTAGTTATTCTAATTTATTTTCATTAATATCTAGGAAACAACATTTTTGTTAAATAGGTAAAATACTGACTCAAATGTCAGCACTCACCAATCACATAGTATTATATAAATATTTTGCTGCCATCCTGATGACAGCGTAAGTTTATCAACATTTATTGAAATAACACTTTTGATTTCATAAATTCAAAATAATTATAAACTTAAAATATATGAAATCAAAGCATACTAATATTAATTTTCTTTCCTCTCTTATAATAAGGTATTTAAGATTTCTTATAAGAATTTTTATGGAATACAGTGAAATATTTCTGCTGCTTTGTTTATAAAAATAGATAATTGATAGCTACATCCTCTAACTTGCATATCTTTCCAGAAATGTTTAGGTCCCTAAAAGTCACTTCCTTTTGCTTATATTTGTATGACTTTTCCATGTTAAATATGTTGATCTGCTGATATAACTTAAAGGCTCTCATTTATAGTTTATAATTTTTCTCTGAAATATTGTAATAAAATTAACACAAAGAATTTCGTACATGAATATGAGTTATCTTTTAATTAAGACCCATTCTTGTATGAAAATGAAAAGCTGTTAAATGTTCCTGTGTAACTCATTTTTTATCCAATTTTACACAACAAAAGCTACTTTTTCACATAGTTTGTGTGTCATGTTAGCATTCATTGTAACGAGGGATAATTGAATGGGTGCTTGCAAAAATATCTAACTATAAATCTTTAAAAAAATAAGCTACATGATTCAAACTACTGCAGAAACTGTAATACATCCTCTTTGAATTCAGCTAACCTTTAGGAAATTTGTGTGATGAGATGCAAAGCTTTTAGTTTTATGACAGTTAATTGAAAACATGCTATTTGTTTTGTTACAGCAAAATTTGGCTCACTTGGTGCTTCGGACAGGAGACCATACAGATGGTGTAACTGTGTAAGATGTCTGTATTGCTATTTTATTCCTGTGTATGCTAGAATCTATAGGCAGTTTGTTTTATTGTTGACTTATCTGTGTTCTGGTAAAATGAGGGCTAGCCTGTTTTTGCAAGCACCCATGCAATTTTTGTGGACTCTCCTCATAGAATTTTGCTGCCAGTAAGTTATATGATGAGTAACTAATAAGATTACTGTATTAATGTTATTTCACTTTTCTCAGTTTTCATATATAATATCTACTTATCATATAGCTATTTCTATCACAAGTTTTTCTTTCTAGAAGATATCTGATGGACAAGAACTTGCATTGGTAATGTTGGGGAAATTAGGTGCAACCATTTTGCATATGAACTACTTTTTGAACTCAATTTTCTGTGTATAGTGAACAAATTAACACAAATTCCTGAAGCTTTAATGTGGAACTAAAAACACTTGGTCATGAGCTTTTGACATGAGGTTTGTGAGAAATTAAGATTCGTCAATTCATATGTAATATTAGGGGCGGCTGGTGACTGAATTTTGGTAGTTCACAAAGCTACAGGTAGCTGCAATTTAAATTTGTTAAACCAATAAACACTGCACTGTCAATTTTGCACCGTCAATTTAAATATTAGTCATTAACAGTTAGGCACTTCCAAATGTCGTAGGAATGTTTATTATAAATTTATCTGTAACTGTGCAATTATTAGCATGTTTTTTGGGTAAGTCATGAAGATGCTACAAGTCATTCACACCATATTCTATTCATGGATCTTCAGTACCTCTTCATGATAAATAAAACTCAAGGAAAGCAAAATGGGTCATTTTTAACATCACAACCACACATCCACTCTTACTCTCATATACATCACTGTTATTAGAATTCCCATTAAAACAACCTGGTTTGATTTTACAGCTGAGTGATTTTAGGCTTGGTGTAAGTCTACCAAGACATTTAATTTCCTTTCCCTTTCAAGTTTAGTGTTGGAAAAGGTAACACTAAAATAGACTGAACAGAATTCATTGTTTCTCCATGTATCACAATAGACCTGTAATTCACTCTGATTCACCAATTGAAACACAACACAACTATATGCAACGTAGAGGCAACATAAGGTTCAGTAATGGATGAGTGGAAATGAATCAAATATTTACTATAAAATCAATAGATGGTGCTGTTTATGCGACAAAAATCAAAGCAATCATGCTACTTCACACATTAGGTTAACCAACAAAATAGAGCCTTATGCCCTGCACTTCCCCATTACACATCTCTATGCTCCCTTGGTTTGTCATGCCCTATACCTAGCCATATATGACACTGGGTTGCAGCCGGGGGTGCTCTATTTGGGCACTACAAACAATATACCACTTGCTGAAGCCCACTACACAAGATGTTGGAATGAACCCAAAATGTACAAATAAATAGTATAGTTATTTACATTAAATGGAAAGCCAGGTATGATTGTAGCACAAATGTCGCTATTAAGAAGTCGCCCCTGTGTAATATTGTAGCTGTTTTGAGTCAATTAAATATTCAACAAATGTTTAATCCAGTCAGTAGACACCTGCCTACTGTGCAAGACGTCTCAGGTTTGATTCCTGGCTGGACTTGAGAAATATTAAAGGTTTCTCAGTATGCTCAAAGCCTGGTGCATGAATATGTGTGCATTATTTAGTAACCAATTTACCCATTAACAAGATTTCAGGATTGCCACTGGGAAAAAACCTGAACACACATGCCAAATCATATAATTATATGGCACTTAATGTACAATCAGCACAACTATATGGCACAAATAGATGTCATAAAGTTAACAAGATTAAAAAAAGTGTTTAAATCAAATGCTATAATGCTTTCAGCCAAAATATGATATAAATTGACTAATTTTGAAGATTTAGAAGCTAGTAACAGTGATGTGTCATAATTTAAAATAGAGAGTTGAGGGTTGTTACACTACATCACTATAACATTCTTACTTGAACGCGTTTCGGGAGACGGCTTGTTCCCATCGTCAGCATTTTCTCTCAACTGATTTTTGCCGGTCATCGTCTGGGAGATGTGTGTGGCTTGTGGTGTTCTCTGGTGCTGGGCTGATGAACCTCCAAAGGCTGTTGGGTGGCGGCAGTTCGAAATTATACTCTCAGTTGAGAGAAAATGCTGACGATGGGAACAAGCCGTCTCCCGAAACGCGTTCAAGTAAGAATGTTATAGTGATGTAGTGTAGCAACCCTCAACTCTCTATTTTAAAAAAAAAATGATATAAATTATTTAATTATCTTTTCACTGGTGAGTAACAATGAACGGATCTAACACTCAACTTTACAACTATGATGGATTAGTTTGGAACATATTTTGGAAGCTTGTGGTTCCTGTCATCAGTTGAAGAAAGTTTGCCAATGAGAATTGAATACAATGATCCACCACATAAAAAAATCAAAGAAGTCAAAACATTAAAAAGAAATTCACATTGAGCGCACAACAAATTTAAAAATCTGATAAGAGGTACTCGTACAACTTTCTCTACCAATGATAAGTTCACATATATTCATAGTAAAATATTCATATAAAAAGTGATTCATCTATCGTTGATATGCTACTCACAATATAGTTTTACCTAGGAATTGTTTCAAAATAAGCAAGACGGTTTCAACACGAGAAACAGATTTAAAATGTTTATTTTTGGTAACAAGCTCTTGCAATGGAAAGTAAAGGGGATAAAAAATAGGAGAATCATATACTTTCAAGCATGTCATTAGGCATCTCTTAGGAAAGATCTAAACTTGAAAAATGGAATAATTCATAAATGGCTAATGCCACAAAAAATATTTGACACAAACTGTATATTTTAATAAGCTCATCAGTTTTCCTATAGTAAGTTTTTGTCTGTCTTTTAAGATTTCTTTTTTACACAAAATTATATCAAATAAAGATATGTCCACAGGCAATTAAGAAAAAATTCAAGATATACATTTTATTTCTCATATCAATATATCAAGACATGTGATATTTTTTAATCAAAATCATTAGTCATTTCAGAGAAAATAACAACAATAACAAATTTTACCATATAAGGGATGACAGGATTTTCTTGAAAATCTTCATATTGCATCCTTTGAAGATACAGAACTTATGTACCAAGTTTGGTATTTAACAGACTTTCCATCTCCGTCTTCCTCACTCTCTGGCCTAAGACTTTAGAAAATAAAAAAGCCCGTTTTTGATTCAGGGGATCCCAAAACGTGTATTATTTACTGACTATAGGTGGTTGTTAGAGAAAGCAAAAATTCTGGAAAATTTCAAAATAACTTTGGCATCTACTAACAAACACATCATCAAAAATCTTCATAGGACAAAATTCCAGGCATGTATGACAAACTGGAGCAGCTGTAAAAAAGTTACATTGATAAATAAAAAGCTACATTGGCTCAAGATGTATTAAATGCAAAGAAACAGAAAAATATGCACTAGCATATCACTTCTGGAAAATAAATCACAATGTAGAAAATTATCAAAACAATAAATTTCATTTTCCTGAAAGATAATGATCTCATCTCTAGATAAATCCAACCATACCAAGAAGCTTGTCAATGGATCACAGATGATTATGGAGGCAACTTGCCTCCGAAAAATATTGGTAGTCAATTCGCCACAAAGGTGAATTTGTATTTTCCCAACAAGTTAAATTTGGGGTATGAACACCTTTTATTTACTTGTGGGAATATTTTTAATTTCTTAGGTAGAACAATCCATCATGCAGAAAAATTTATACACCAGAAAATCTGAAAATTCCCAATAACAAGAAAATCATACATAAAGCTTTAAAAACAAGTTAAGTATTTATCCATGTGGTCATTTAAACTATTAGCAGTAGAATTTGAACAGCCAGATAGCAAAATTGGGCATGAAATATGAGAGCCAAGGATTCATACACTAACATAATTAGATTTAATGGCAAATATTTCAGAAATAGCTGATATTACGAAACACAAGTTGACATAAATTGTGCAGTGAAATAAACTCCATGCTTTTTCTTGTAGTAAGTTTTTGTTTTTTTTCTTATGGTTTCCAAAGTGTGTAAAAATGCAATGCAATGAAAGGGTATTTAAGAAAATTCAAAATAAATGTTGTAAAGGTCTTTGGTCTAGGGCAGCGGTTCCCAAACTGTGGGTCGCGAACCTCAAGGGGGCTGCGGTATTCTATCTGGGGGGTCACAGTGGATATATGGAATTTTTAATAAATAATTTTTATTGTTAATTATTATTATAACAATGGGTAAAATTGTATTTAGTCACCTATTACATTTAAAGAGAATCATGTTTTGTATTTAAGAAGCATATTAATACTACAATTTCACAGTAAATGCACAAGTACAATTTTAGGTAACCATTAATTATTACACTCACATCAGGATGATTAGTGAAAGTATGAGCATGTTTGCTATTAATTAATCATTCAATGTCTGACTGTATATTAGTTGCACACATTATCTATTCCTAGATTTAGTCTTGATGTTCATCATGAACAAAAATCCAATTTTGCAGAGATATGAGGTGCAGAATGGAATAAGCACGTTTAGTGCAGCAGACACCAGGGTATTCTGTTCTTCTTGCTAGCCAGAACTGATACACATCTTCCTTCTGGAAAGTCAGTTTTAAACTTTGTTCTGAAGAAAGCTCAATTAATTTATCCTTTAACTTCATGCAAAAACTTGCAAATTAATGATTAAGCAGCGAAGCGAATGGAGAGGCTGCCAACAATTTCATTGTCGAAAACGGGGTCGTGGGAACCGCTGGTCATGGGGAAATTCCTTGAAAATCTTTGCATGGCATCCTTAAAAGAAGTACACCTTAAATAAGGAGGTTGAAGTATATCCACCTTTCGTTTTTCAGTCATGCTTGCATACATCTGCCCAAACCCACAATTGTTCTAAAATGTATTTTCTGTATTCAAAGGGCATGAAAATCTATAATTCTGGTGCAATCTAATATGAAATTTTTGGGCCAAATGCAGGTTTCATCTCTTCCTTTGATGAAAGGTTTAGAGAAAAAATTAATTCACAAAATATCTAGTTGTTGCAAAATAGGTTTTAATTAAAAGACAACCCTTATAATTAATTCTCTTCTAACAGTGATTCCTATGGAATGTCTGCAGTTTCCAGTGGTCTTTGAAACAGCATTAAAAGACAATTTCATGCTGTGTAATTATTTACATTTGTTGAATATTCCATCTTTCTTACCGTAAGAAAACTTGTTATATAAAGTCTTTCATTTATTATTTTTATGCTAGCATTACCAAATCCCTCTTCTGTAGATGATTAAGTATTATTATAAACTGAGTGAATGCAATAAGATTCATTTTGCATTATTAAATTATCGCAAGGTTTACTGAACATTCCATTCATGCTATACAAATTTTAGAAGTGATAATCCTAAGCTTCACAATTCTTTTGTTTCTTGTAATTATTGAAACGGATACATTAGTGGGAAAGAGAAAGGCACTGATTGGTCTAGGAAGTCATTTGTGGTCTTGTTTGCTCTAAGATACCTTGGTAGGAGCAGCTATTGTTTTATGCCACTGAGTTATTTCTACCAGGTGGTTTAAGGGGCTAGTACTTGAATCAATGGAAACCTCAAACTCAAATTTTCCATACTTTAAGCTGCTGGTATTTAAGAAATTACAGTCTGAATTTGTTTATATTTATACAACATTGTAATGCATCCTTTAGAAATATTTTAAGCTATGACTTGTGACTGAAAAGCGTTCCTCAGATTGGCTATGAATCGTTCATGGGGAGAAAAAAAAATCAATTTAGACCAGTTTGCTTTAAAGAACTTCAATTTTTTCTTCTATTTGTATTAAAATTTATTTCCGCAAAAATAATCATAATTCCTAATTATACTTTACAATAATATAGTCTATATTTATTGTGAAAGCACATATAAACTGGCAGCTTTCTATCTCAAATACCTTTAGTATGTGCACCCAAATTAATAAAAAAAATATTAATTTTGGAAAATTCATGTTGAAGCATTAGCTTACTTTAAATGAAATTAAAGTTCTAGGTTTCATAGCTTAACTATTCCTAAAGGATCCTTCATAAGGCTGTGACAAGTTTAATTGTTAAATCTTGTTGTGTACTTAAGTTTAAAGTATGAGCATATTTTTTGGCTACTTTGATGTATTCAGATACTAGTCCCCTTAAATAATTTGAAATTAAAACAGTCTTAATGCTGATGCAGTTCAAAATATAAATTTGCAAGTTTAAATAACATACTGTGAAAAAGCAGCAAAATGTATTGTCTTGCTTACAGTACTCAAGAGTTAAAAATTCTTATAAGAAATATGCTTTAATTTCTATTCATTTTATTGAAATAACTTCACATGTAACTAACTTGGCAAAAAAGGAATGTGCAAAAATGTGCTAAAGCTAGGAAAGCACATCACTCAGCAGGCGTTAGTTTCAGATGATTATTATTTTAGACTTTCTTCTATAGAAAAAGACTACATTCACCCCTATGGTATAGAGGAGAGCATGTCTGCCTAGCATTCAAGAGGAGCCGAGTTCAAAACTTGGTTAGGGTACGATACCTGATTAAGGCTTTTTCCCAGAATTTCCCCATATCCTCAGAAGACAAATGCCTCTAAGCTCCATGGATCCTGGGCCCAGATGAGCATCACATCACCCATTTTCATTTATTCACCATCCAATATGATCTATGTGGTTAAAGGATATTAAATTTAAAAACTAGGGAAAAAATTAGATGATGTGCAATTGTTATACAATATCCTCAGTCCAGTGTTAATTTACAGCTAACCCATATTGCACCCATTTCAGCTGTAATAATTTGTAGTAAATAATGTAATATGGAATCTGTTATGTAGACACTTTTACATTTTGAAGTACACTTTTAAAGTAGCAAAATAAAAAGGGAAAACTACTTGATTAGGTAAACTTCCTTGTGTATATAATGTTAAGTATAATACAAACTGAAATAAAATACTTAAAAAATTAAAAAAATATACTTTGATACACCAATATTTAAGCCAGCATTATGATGAACTGAACTGAACGTAATGTGGCACAACTAGGTGTAATAACAGGAATGATTCTGACTGGTAGTTGCTTTTATTCCTCCATGCCACTGATTCATGCAAATTGGTTAAAATTAGTCACATGACATCCAATTTAACATAAAGGGAAGGGAAAATTTGACAGTGACAAATTCTTAAGTTATGTCGTATTAAGTTAAGTCAAGTCAATCCTAAATAACTCCATTTAACACAGGGAGAGCCAAAAGTCTACGAACCAGCTGCACAGTGTTTTTTCTGTCCACATCCTCGGTGCAGGTTGCCATCTGCCGCAGGTGCAGACGAAACCATACAATATTTTTAAAACTACTTTTCAAGGCTTTACTTAACAACTTTATGAAAGTGTGTTTGAGAACAGAATTATTAGTAGAGATTGTGGCCCCCGACCTAACCCCCTGCGATTTCTATCTCTGGGGTAACTTAAAACAAAGTGCACAAGACAAACCCACACACCCTGGAAGAATTAAAACAAAATATCCACCAGGAAATTTCTCAACGTGAACTACGACGAGTGACGGATAGTTTCCTAAAGAGGTGCCAAAAATGTCTGAACAACAATGGTGGCCAGTTTCAGCATCTCCTTTCATAAAGTTGGTAAGTAAAGCCTTTAAAAAGCAGTTTTAAAAATGTTGTATGGTTTCATCCATGCCTTTCTATGATAGTGGCAGACAGCAACGAGCACCGAGGACGCAGACAGGAAAAACACTGTGCAGCTGGTTTGTAGTTTTTTGGCTCTCTCTATATAATGAGTTAGACTTTCACTAAGTTCATTGTGATCCCAACTTTATAAGTAAATTATTAGGTGTCCATACTATCATTATATAAAAGTGGAATTAGCATGTGTCCCTGTACAGAATGGTAACATATTAGGTTCCTAGGTTTAGCTGTTACTTTACAACTGTTAGATACATTATTGAGATGCCCTGTTTCATTTTCATCACTCTAGAACTGTGAGTAGGAATACTTTCTTGAGCAGTGCATTATCTTAAGTAATTTTTTGTATTAAAGTATTCTCTGATGAAACTGCATAATAGAGACACAGACACGTGGCTGTTGATGTGTGCATCTTCTGAGCACAATTATAAAAAATCTGAAAATAACAGCAGCCAATATTTTGATGCCACTTGTACAACAGCCAAAGACCTCTGTGGCACACTCTCATCAACTTGATACTGGACTGCTGCATTATCAAGGAGGAGCTGCTGCTTGTAAATTGAACCTTTTAAAAATTACACACTAGGTTATTAGAAGGGATTATAAATGGTGAAACTTTCTAACATAATTGAAATTGTGAGTGGATTCATGACACTTTAGTTTTAGTTACTGAGTTTTCACTATGAATATGTTTTAAAAATGTTCATCTCCATTGTCCGCTGTATGTCAACTGGCATCTTTAAGGGGATGCCCTAATTCATTGTCAGTAGTACTGCCATCTAGCTTATTAATGGTAAACTTCACTATGTCATTGACTGGCAGAATTTAAAAATCAATCAACTGACATAATGAAAGTAGAACCAGGTTTCTGTGAGATCCAGTTCTACACAAATGGAAGCTGAGGAGAAGCACCAGAAGAAGTCCAAATATCATTAAGAACCGCTTTTTTGTCATTCTTAATTTAAAATACTTGGACAATAGTAGCTGTATCACTTTGACTTGCTCTTCAGGGTATGATTAATATCCTACATTCAGCTAGGCTTTGATGTTTCATCTAGTTTATAAACCAACACAGAATTAATAATCTAGCATGTTGGATAAGTGCTAAGAAAGTTAAAATATATGTTTAGTAATAATAACTACTAATACCTGAATCTCTGGCCTGCTGGAATGCATGCCTATTCCTTTTCTGTCAAGTTCCCTATTAGCAGAGCACCTAATATAAATGTACTGTTAACAATCATACCAATGAGCAGGAATTGCTGTGTAATCGATGATGCTGTTTGCTACTACTACTGCTGCTAGTGCTGCCACCTGCCCCATTACCTCGGAAGCTGGGGTTGTTCTGGTGTTGAGACTGAGTGTGGTAACTGTGATGATTGTCATCTTGAGTTGATGATGGCGATGATGAAGTATGAAGCACTAACTTCCTCGCTCGCATACACAGACTGCCATCTGAATGCGACGTCGATGGTGCCCGTACATTCTGCTGCTCAGGGAGAGGTGTAGGTGGTGTATTGCTTAGAGCAACTTCGTTCACCTCGCTGTCTGTGATACTGAGCCTCTGAGTGTCTGCCTGGAGGTCCTCGTCCAAATCACTGCTGGAGGGGATTGGAAGAGATATTGGAGAGAGAGGGGCAGGTGAAGGAGACCTCAGTGATAACATAAGAGGTTGATATGACACACTGTGACAGGACAGTGACTTCCCGAGAGATCTGTACCTTCCTGGTGATGATTTAGCAGCAGTAGTGGTTGTGGTGATGGAGGTCATGCTGGATTTCGAACATGACCTTGATGCTGCAGTCACTAGATCTTCACTGGTGCTGTCGTTGCTAGATGGCATGAGTACAGCTCCCATCGAATTAGAGCGTGATTCTATCACAAAAATTATAAGAAAATAAAAATGTACATCTTCCTTTTTTATTCTATTATAATTAACAATGGACAAGATTTGATTCATCTTTCTGCATGTTTCATGTTACAGGTGTGTGCATTTGCATTAAGGTGTCTAGCATATAATCTAAAATTTTGTACATCTATAGGATGTAGAGCCTAGGTTAACATTAGAGCCTGGATGTTTTGGCATTTATAACAATGAAAATAAGCAGGCAAAAAAAAAACGTAAGAAAGACACTGTAAATTTAAAAAAGGCATTATAAATGTTAATGACATAATCATAATGTATTTGAAACCAATATTTTGGTTTTAAAATCATACAAATTATATGCTTTTATTCTTACACATTACCACAAGGTAGTGCTGTAAATGATTTTGTGTTAAACTATAGGTATCAAGTAAATCTAATCAAAACTGGATGGTCTGCTAGATTGTCAATAGTTTAGTTTCTTTATCACCATCTTTGAAGTGAGAGCAGGTTTGTGTTTTTTTTTGTCAACACATGTTGATTGATAAAATGTTTTTCTTGATTAACTGTTTCTTCATAAAGCTTACACAATAAAACTGCTCCATCAATTTGAAAACACATGGGCAAAATTTACTAACATAACTGTGAAGTTTATTTTTCAATGGTTAACTAACTAAATAATGTTATCCCTGTTTTTAAATGTCTAAGTTTAAAGATACCATAGATACATTCTTTGAAATTGTAATAAAAATTATGGTATGTATAGTGTGAATGCACATCAGATGCAGGCAGGCAAACCAAGCACACACCAGGTTGTATTTGCTGGAAGAATTTCCAATAATAATTTATGAAACATTCAGATAAGAAAATTTTGGCTTTACTTTCATGGAACTGACACACTCACATTATGTTTAGGGTACTTCTCAGAAAAATGCTAGAAGGGTACATGATCTATATGCTGAACTTTATCCAAAGAGACATTTGTCTCCACAGCACCATTACTTCCATGCATCAATGACTAAAAGAAATGGGGAGCTTCCAAAAATGGATACATACATTTGCATATTTACATCTGTCAAAGCAAATTTCCTTCAGCCTAATATGGCTACTGAATAATTTGAATGTCCTATAGCTCAATAACAAGATATTTACTGGCATATATTCCCTTTATGAAAATACTCAAATTAATACCATGAAATCGTGTCTTAAAATTTGTCATTATTCTGTATTATTCTGACTCGCCTTACATAAGCACAAAATAATCCCTTGAAATACGCTTTTGAGAGAAAGCATCATTAATATGAACAGACTATTCTGAAACTGCAAATACATGAGTTTCCATAGTCGTAATTTTTAAACATGTGCCAATGTTCTTTTTAATGTGCAGTAAATCCAGGCAGTTACAAAAAGAACTATGTTTGCAGCTAATCATCTTACCTCTATTGCTTGAGCTCTTCACAGGAGAGTTTGCAACAGATCGTCTGGCTATATCCTGGAAGGTGACAGGGGAATACACCCGACGCTCATCTGCAATACTTGAAATACCAAGGTTTGAACCCTTCTCTGCATCTGTTCTTTGCCCAGAAATTGATGAAAGACGTGTGAGAGGCATTCGGAATTCACGGCGGTCCAACCAGTATGTTTTCATGGTTCCTGTAACAAACATAAATGCTAATGTAGAGAAAGTATTGCATTGAATACAAAAATCTAGGTAGGGAGGGAGGAAGTAAGGAAGGAAATTTTAAATATGCATATTAATATGATTATGGTTAGTTTAATTATGCTTGCAACTCTCAGTCATATCATGTCACCACTGCACTGGAATTTTGACCTACAGGAATTCTTTTACATCCCATTAAATCTACTGACATGATGCTGTCACATTTATACAAACTTAAATGCTATCCTTATAACTGTGATTGAACAGAAACTTTGGGCGAGAGTGAGAACACTATAACTCATAAACAAGTTTCATAAATACATACTTGGTAAAATTATACATTTGAGTCAATTTGTAACATTTATACAACACTTTCTTAACATTCATTCAGAACATATTTCAAAAGCCCATGCTTTCATCAGCTTTTTGTCAACTTGAACTTAGATACCATATTGGTATCTAACTGGCTCTAATGATTTTGATGATTATTTAAGATATTTATACAGCAAGTAAAAAGTATACCTTGAACTTTCTAAAAATAGCCTATGAAGTCCTTTTCATTCAGAAGGAATTTTGTATAATTTTATATAGCAAGTGGTAAATGTTATATAAAGTCTGGACATATAAGTGAGAGTATAAATGTAAATGTGAATGTGAATTTAATGTTTATAAAGAAAACCCAAAGCAAACAAACCCACAACATATCCTATTCATTAATAGGAATGTGTAGGAAAAAGTTTTGCTAATATCCTCTGTAGCTTTGTTGCAGTAAGGCAGAAACAAATTATATGCCTATTTTAACTTTTGGAATACTAGCCATTTTTCTGCCAAAGGCAAGAGATTGGAGCATTTTGGGCCTATTTTGAATGCTTTTGGACAGAATTCTAATTAGCATTTGCAGAAAACCATGAGAATGGCTTTTTATGGTAAATGAGCAACTGAGAAACAAACATTAAATAACTATTGCCATTTTAAAAATTTCATTTAGAAAATATGACATTTTACTGTGAAAAAACAAAAGAGTAATTGCTCCAAAGGCAAAGATATGGCATTAGATGCTAAAGGTGGCATATAAATGGAACAAAAAAACAAACAAAACAAAAGCTTTGGTAAGAATAGTTGAGCGAGTAGAGAAAGTCATATGAGTAGAAGACAGCAGTTATTTTTTTACTTTCTCTACTACGTATAGTAAGTAGGGGAAGTATTGTATTCCACCCAAAAATTCGACACCGAGATTTCACCGGAAATATATGTTTAGAGACCCCCTGAATCCAAAAAAAAGCATTTCTGGAAACATGTCCGTGTGTGTGTGTGTCTGTGAACAGCATAACTCGGAAACGAACAGTCAGATAAACACCAAACTTGGTATTTAGGCTCAGTATCTTCCAGAGATGGGACACGAAGGTTTTCAAGATTACCCTTTACATGGAACATTTTTCGAAAATTTTAATTTTCTCAAAAATGGCTCTAACGATTTTGATTAAAATATCATCTGTTTAAGATACTTTCATGACAAATAAAACGTATATCTTGAATTTTCTGGGAATGTCTCCAAAAGTATTCTTCATTGTGAACGACTTTTGCATAACTGGTAAACCATAAGAGATAGACAAAATTTTACTACACAAAAAATGTAGATCGCATTAAAATACACAATTTATGTCATATACATTTCTTTTTGTTGAGTGAACCATTTTCGAGATATTACTTGTTATTCCCTTAAATTTTTCAATACTTATTTTCTCAAATGGGAATTCATTATTCATTTTTTTGTCTTGGATATGCAAAGAGTATTAATCTGTGGCAAAGAGAATGGTGCTGCACCTAGCAACCAGCTATTAAGATATATGTCGATGCTTAAAGGCTACTGTATTTCTATATTGCCTTTGTAAATATATATTCCCCTTACATCTACAAGAAAATTAGCAATAAAATAAGAGTCTGCAAATGTTTATCTCGATTAACATGAAATAGATGGAGAATAAGCGTTTGTAAAAATAGTTTGTACAAGAGTAGAGAAAGTCGTGCAAGTGTAACACATCAGATTTTTAACCTTTTGCCACTCCCATTTAAATCATCAGTGCAGTCAAGAAGGCTGCAGTTTTTAAATTGGCATTCAAAGTCAAGCACCTAGAAGAGACTGTGTTCCTTTGAAAAAAAAAAAAAATCATACAAAATAAGCTAAAAAATATGAAAATGGAGTTATTTTTGCATTTTATTCCGTAAAGTTTAAAGCATGCATTGGCCAACTCACCTAATTTTACACTTGCACATTTTGCCTCACAACACAATGGAAGATTGTGTCTTGCATTTACCCCCCAGCTGCCTACTATGGTAAGTACGGGATTGGCACTCCCGGGATCCTGAGCCACACTCTTGATTGGGTTCTTCTAAGAGGTGAGAGGGTTTATGCCAAACGCACAATCAACTGTGATCCACAAGCATATATGACCGATTACTAGTTACCTCCCTTAACACAGTCTGACAGATACTGCTGCATGGGACAGAGGAGGGGAGTCGCAAGGGGTGACTGGGTAATGCATAACTCCCAGCCTTTGAGTTTCATGTAGGATTATGTTTGTATCTGCTGATAAAGGTCAGTCCTGGGGAGGGGCCATCACATGAGCTGTTACACCCCTGAAGGCAATTGGGAGGTGAGACTCTAAGGTGAGCAAGGTCCAGGCCAAGACTTTCACCTAAGCTGAGGTAAAGCCAGAATGTGAGCATGCCATAGGAGACATTTGTAATGGTGGAGGATTTAAGCACTATGGATCAAAAAAAAAATTAATAGTTACTGGAAAAGAAGTAGTCAAGTTAATGGTCCTTGCTACTTGGTTATAAATAGAACAGAGGAAGAGAAGAAATTTTCATCCATGAACCCTTTTATAGTTCAAAAGGGTCTTGATAAAACTTCTGGTCCTGTTAAGTCGTGTATTAAGAGTCGCATGACACACTCCTGATTGAAGCACATTCAGCATCCCCGGCAGTGATTATCTTGAAAGCTAACATGTTTTCCAGCTATCCTATATGAGTCAAGAAGCACAAGACTTTGAACTCGCGCGGTGTGGTAAACACCCGTGCAATGGACGGTATGTCCAATAAGGAGATTCAAGAAAATCTGGAAGAGCAAGGTGTGTCATCGGTATATCGTGTTCAGCGCAAAGAAAGAGGTGAATCAGTACCTACTCGTATCCTGTTCCTTACCTTTGATCAGATAGATCTCCCTCGAAGAATTAAGACAGGGTATGAAGCCAACGAAGTTAGGGCTTTCATTTCAAATCCGCTGAGATGTTGTGTCAGCGTTTTGGAGACACAAGATTTCTGCAACGGCGAAGCTACCTGCATTAACTATGGAGATGTCTCTCACGATGGAGCATGCACATCAGCTCCAACATGCGTTAACTCAGCTGAGAACATCCACCGAATTCCCAAGATTGCCCACGTTTTGCAGAGGAAAGAGCGATCCAAGAGAAGGTGTCCTTGCCGAAAGCCCGGAAACTCTTGTGCATCCGCCAACCCTCTGTTCCGAAGTCCCGTACCTACGGTTCAGCTGCAGCTAAACCGACATCGAGTCGGGAAATGGCAAATCAGACCAGCGATATAAACGGGACCAGAAAAGATTCTCGTAGTCTGAACACAGCCAAAGCCTCCAAAACCAACACCATCAACATATGCTAAGTCGGTTACTCAAAAGATCACAGCAGAAGAATCGCCAGCAAAACCGGCGACCTCAACCAATAAGACAGGAGAGCCGATAACATAATCCATCACCTAAAAAGTTCAGGACCAGCTATAAAAGAACCGACTTCCGTCTGCATCCAGAAAATCAAAGGGTAAGATAAGTCCACGAGTATCTCCTGAGAGATCCTCCTCTGAGGTATCTTCTGGGAAGGATTCAGATCGGCGATCTAAGTCTTCGCTGTTCTCAATTTCCAATCGGTTCAAGGTACTCGAATCGAAGTTTTCTATTGGAAAAGGGTCCTCCACGTGGAGGAAATGGAACAGGTAGATTCTGCCTACACTGCCAGAACGACAGTGAAAAACAGGCAGGATAAATCCTCCCGACACCAAAGAACACCAAAGAAAAAGGAAAAAATTGATTCTATCACTGCTATCCTCAACGTAGTAGACTCTTACGATTGAGGGCTTATCCTATTATAATTACCATGGATATCCTACAATGGAACATACGTGGAATTAGAACACATCGACTAGAGCTGAACTTCCGCTCAACAAGTATGAGCCTTTGATCGTATGTTTGCAAGAGATTAAACTCCGTCCGCAAGGCAACTTTCAAATTAGACAATATATCCCAGCACGGTGTGATCTTACACCGGAAGAGGGTATTCCTGCGCACGGGGGAACTATGATGCTCATCAGAGATTATATTATATTCGCGGAATCTGTATCCATATAGTCTGACATCCAGTCAGTCGCTGCAAGGATCAAACTGCCATCCATCCGATTTATCATTTGCAACATGTATCTGCCTCCAACTGACGGGTCGTCCTCCGTGGTGTAGTGGTTACCATGCTAGCCTCTAGTTCCCGCGGCTTCAAATCTACACTGGATCGCACTACACTAGATAACCTGATCCAGTACAAGAAAATGCGTGTCAAGTCTAGACAAATTATTAAGGATAGCAAAATGACACAATGGAGCAAGTTTTTAGCTCCATTTAATCATCATACTCCTTCCTCTGTAGCATAGGTTAAGTTAAGGCGTGTGGCCGGTAAATCACATGCCAATCGCCGGTGTTAAAGCAGCTGCAGGATCTGTTGTTTATGCATTTCACGTGGCTAATACATTTAGCCGAGCTTACGCTCAAGTGTCTAACTCAGATAACTATTCGCCCGAGTTCCTTCCTGTTATAACTCAGGTGGAATCTGAGGCAGTATTTTTAACACTTAAATGATTTCAATCAAATTATATAATATAATAACAGCCCACCTTAAAGCAATATGTGTTGTAACAATATATAAAAAGTGTATATTACAGTCATTGTATTAATGTTTATATTATTGTATACATGTGTAATAATGTTATGTGAATGTATTACGCAATTTAATAATGTAAGAGCTGTGAGAATTATAGGTTAAAAGTTGCTAACAATGAGGTATTCTTGAAGCAATAATGAATTAGAAAGTTTAATGATGCTACTTGTAATTCTTGGAGCAACAATAATGTAATTTTTGAGGCAGTTTATAAATAGCCAATCAACAAACAGCTTAAGTTAAATAAAAGTATACTATTGGAGTAGGAATAGCCAATCATAAACTGAAAAAGGAGCAAAATTTACAAATTCAGAATTCAGTTGCTTGTAGACAGCGTTCCTAACCGGACGCGAGACGCCTCCTCGAGAAGTTCAATGCGTATTCAGTGTGAGACAAAAATAGTTAACGTGTTAAAAAGTGCAAGTAATTAATAAATAATCTCACAGCTCTCTATATCAGTGAAGTGTTATTTAAATCGTGGATTAATTAATGGAGTGAAGTACAAAATTATAATCTGTGTAAGCCTACATTCTTCAGCCGCACCACACCTTGTTAAGAAATTCATGTCTCTAACAATAATACTGACGCAGCCGAGGCAAACATAAATATATAATATGTAAAGAAACAGTCAAATTATAAAGTTGATATTTTTACTTTCTCTACTACGAATAGTAAGTAGGGGAAGTATTGCATTCCACCCAAAAATTCGATACCGAGATTTCACCGGAAATACATGTTTTGAGACCTACTGAATCCAAAAAAAGCATTTTTGGAAACATGTCCGTGTGTGTGTCTGTGTGTGTGTGTGTGTGTGTGTCTGTGTGTGTGTGTGTCTGTGTGTGTGTGTGTCTGTGAACAGCATAACTCGAAAACGAACAGTCGGATAAACACCAAACTTGGTATTTAGGTTCAGTATCTTCCAGAGATGCGACACGAAGGTTTTCAAGAAAATCCCCCCACCCCAGACTACCCTTTACATGGAAGATTTTTCGAAAATTTTAATTTTCTCAAAAATGGCTCTAACGATTTTGATTAAAATATCATATGTTTAAGATAATGTCATGAGAAATGAAATGTATATCTCGAATTTTCTGGGAATGTCTCCAAAAGTATTCTTCATTGTGAACGACTTTTGCATAACTGGTAAACCATAAGAGATAGACAAAATTTTACTACACAAAAAATGTAGATCGCGTTAAAATACACAATTTATGTCATATACATTTCTTTTGTTGAGTGAACCGTTTGCGAGATATTGCTTGTTATTCCCTTAAATGTTCCAATACTTATACTTTTTCTCAAATTCGTTATTCATTTTTTTATGTCCTGGACTTGCAAAGAGAATGGAATGCGCCGCATAGCAACCAGCGTTAAAATATTTGACCATCGCTTAAAAGCTACCATATTCCCCTTGCATCTACAAGAAAATTAGCAATAAGATTGACATCTCGATATCTCGATTAACATAAAGCATATGGAGAATAGGCGTTTGTAAAAATAGATTGTACAAGAGTAGAGAAAGTCATGTGAGTGTAACACATCAGATTTTTATACTTGGGGCGAAGGCTACCATACGTGCGGTTGCAACTACTTCAAGTGTTCGGCTCCCCAACAATCGAACTACAATACAATTCCTCCTCCTAAAAATAACCTCCCTAAAATCTCAAGGTTTCTGTTTTCGTTCTGGAAACCTTGAAGATTACAATCGCCTTTTCACGACGGAGGAGTTAGAACACGCTCTTTCATTTTCGAGACTATTAGCACCAGGACCAGATGGTATCCACGTACAAATGTTGCAATTGCTCTCTCGTGAAGGTAAAGCTTTCCTGCTCGAGGTCTATAATCGTGTTTGGGTTGACAGAAAAGTGGCCAGAGCAACTATCATACCCATTTTGAAAGCTGTAAAGGACCGTAAACTTCCGTCCAGCTACCGTCCTATTTCCCTCACCCGTTGCGTTTGCAAGGTGATGAAACGCATGATCAATGGAAGGTTAGTATGGTGGTTGCAAAATATCAACCTACTCCAACTCCCAGTGTGGTTTTCGACGACGCCATTCAACAATGGACCACCTTATGTCATCGATGCAGATCATGAAAGAATTCATGAAGAATTGTCAAACCGTTGTGATATTTTTACTTTCTCTGCTACGTATAGTAAGTAGGTAGGGGAAGTATTGCATTCCACCCAAAAATTCGATACCGAGATTTCACAGGAAATACATGCTTTGAGGTGCACTGAATGCATATAAAGCATTTTTGGAACATGTCCGTGTGTGTGTGTGTGTCTGTGCGTCTCTCTCTCTCTGTCTGTGTGTGTGTGTGTGTGTGTGTGTGTGTGTGTGTGTGTGTGTGAACAGCATAACTCAGAAACGAACAGTCGGATAAACACCAAACTTGGTATTTAGGTTCAGTATCTTCCAGAGATGCGACACGAAGGTTTTCAAGAAAATCCCCCACCCCAGATTACTCTTTACATGGAACATTTTTCGAAAAATTTAATTTTCTCAAAAATAACTAACGATTTTTAATAAAATACCATAAGTTTAAGACATTTTATGGCAAACGAATTGTAGATCGCGTTAAAATACACAATTTATGTCATATACATTTTTTTAGTGAACCATTTTCGAGATATTGCTCGTTATTCCCTTAATCTTTCCAATACTTATACTTTTTCTCAAATGGGAATTCGTTATTCATTTTTTTTGTCCTGGTAATGCAAAGAGAATGGAATACTCCACATAGCAACCAGCTCTTAAAATATTTGACTATCGCTTAAAGACTACCAATTCCCCTTGCATCTACAAGAAAATTAGCAATAAGATTAACATCTAGATTAACATGAAGCACATGGAGAATAAGCGTTTGTAAAAAATAGTTTGTACAAGAGTAGAGAAAGTCATGTGAGAGTAACACTTTTTTTTACCTCGAAAGGCTTATGATACGGTTGGCGAGCAGGAATATTACGTTCCCTACACACCTGGAGCAAACGTGGAGGCTTATCACTGTTCATTCAGGAGTTTATGAAGGATCGCATTTTCCGAGTAAGGGTCGCCTCGGTTTTTTCGAACCTTTTGTTCAGGAGAACGGAACGCAGGAGAACGCTTAAAACCTACCAATTCCCCTCGCATCTACAAGAAAATTAGCAATAAGATTAATGTGTCGATTAACATCTCGATTAACATGAAGCATATGGAGAATAAGCGTTTGTAAAAATAGTTTGTACAAGAGTAGAGAAAGTCATGTGAGTGTAACACATCAGATTTTTTAATGAGTGCTACTGCATATAAAGGGTCATGTGACGCATAGAGAAAGTTGTGCAAGTATGACACAACAGATTTATTTTAGTTAAAACACAAGTCATATGTTCGCCACAATAGCAGCAAATACCCAACAGTTTTTATGCACAATAATTATGGTTTATTTTACATTTGGCCACCCTGTCCTTTACCACAGACTAGGTAGCACTGCAGAGAGGATTCGAACCTAGGTAACCTCTGATGCTGAAATCCTGGTTAGTGATATTAAATACTTAATCAATTGATATACATACCCAAGATTAGGAAGCAATAGCTTCTAAGGCCAAACAATATGCCTTGTCATTTTAATTGACAATAAATTGCATCTGAAAGGGCTAAACAACTGATAAACAGAAATGTTAAAATAGCTTTTACACAAATCCATTCACAAGAAAATCAGATTAAAACTCCAATGTGAGGGTACTTCAATATTGCTTGATAACTGACATGAATTAAACATTAGTCACTTGGGATCTTTACGTATATTGCTCAAATTTGCTACAGCAGTTTGCTTATTTAGATTAAATATTGTGTTATATTTTATTTCATCCTCTAAAACACATGTATGTTGTGGGATCTCAAGAATCGGTACTAATTGTTACACTGTTTGCTATACAATTAATTATACCTCTAGTTGTGTTCCTCCAGGGGTATCGTCATGTTTATTCGTAGATGACTTTGCTGTCTATTGCACTTCTCAGCGTACGCCGTTTTTGGAACGTGTATGTAATAATGCTTAGACAACATTCAAAAATGGAGTCTAAATACGGCTGTCTCTACTGAGAAATCAATCTGCGTTAATTTCTGGCACGGTAGGAAACGATTACCACCTTCGCTCCGATTCGGTCCAGATTTACTTCCATTCGCAGATTCGACGAGATTCCTGGGGGTTGACGTTTGATAGGTTTAGCTGGTCATCACATGTGAAACAGCTGAAAGCGCGATGGGACCGTCCTCTGAATATCTTGCGTGTATGAAGTGGCAAATCTTGGGGAGCGGATCGGACAGTTTTGCTGCTATTAAATCGCGCACTGATCCGATCAAAGTTATACTGTGTGTGTATCGTTTATTCTGCAGCACGACCACATGTGCTGAGATTAGACACAGTCTATAATCGGAGCATTCCTGTGGCTATTGGTACTTTTCCAAATAGCCCAGTTATGAGTCTTTACGCGAATCGGCATAACCTCCTCTACGATATCGGCATGATGTCCTGTTAGCAAATTATGGCTGTGAGCTTAAGTGTATGCCTATACATCCAACGTTCGTTTCTGTTTTTTCAACACCGCGCTGGACGAACGTTATAAGAACAGCTCCTTTAATCCAAGGCCTGCAGGTGTTAAGTTTCCGGGAGCTTCTTAGAAAGCGTGATATTGAAATGCCAAACATGTTTCCTAACGGGAAGAGGGTGTTTCACTTTTGATTACGTGTGACATCTCACGTAGATATTGGGATGATGGCATGCCAAAAGCTTACGATGCCTACGTCTAGTATCCTCACTTGTTTTCTAGAATGTTTGTCAGGTTACAATGACCGAATTTTTATATACACCAAGGGATCTAAGTGCTTCAACGGTGTCGGATATGCTTATGTTAATGGAACCGAATCCCATACATTCGGCTTTCACGATAGCACTTGCATTTATAGTGTAGAGCTGTATGCCATATACCGAGCCATTTTGTACGTGCGCCGTTGAAAATTGGGAGACTTGGCTCACTTTGAGTAATTCCCTTAGTGCACTGCAGAGTCTTCGTTAGCTGTACAACTACCACCCCATTGTTTAGCGAATTCAGGATGTCCTCCATGTTTTATACACTTCTGGCGTTAATGTGGAGTGCGCTTGGATACCTTGCCACGTTGGCTTGCCGGGGAATGAACTGGTGGATTTGGCAGTTAAGGCGGCGACCAAACCAAGAGTTGCAATACCTCGTGTATCATCGGAAGACTAGGCTTGTTGTGCGGAGAGCGATGCTATGTTGCTGGTGCGAGTAGTGGTTAGCTCTCCGCGGAAATAAGCTTAGAGTAGTGAAGCACTTTCCGATAAACTGGGTCTCGCCGTGAGGAGGTGATTTTGGCTCGCTTGCGTATTGGCCACTGCAATTTTACGCACGATTACCTTTTTAAGGAGAACTCTGCTCCTCTTTGTCCGCTTTGTAGCGAAAATCTGTTTATCCGTCATGCGTTGCTAGGGTGTATTCCTCTAGCACATCTTCGGGTCTCTCTGCAACTGCCGGCCAGTCTTGTAGAGGTTCTTAATATGATAACCAAGAGTTTGAGAGGGTTTTTAGGTTTGTGTCAGGGTAAATTTTCAAATGTGATCCTTATCTCTGGCTTTTGCTAAGATTTTCTATATTCATTTTTATCTGCGGCCTTTGCCATGATATTTTGTACTCATCTTTATCTCCAGCCTTTGCCATGATGTGTTTTACAAGGGCACTAATGACCTATAAGCGCCCTTAAACACAAATCATCATCATCATCATCTCTGCATTTACAGGTTGTCTGTTTTTCCCTTCCAGTTGGAGCTCTTCTCTTTACCTTACTACATAAAGTACATTTTTGCACAACCTGAGATTTTTTTCTAAGTTATGAAAAAGACTAGAGGATGCAGTTCCGGTAGGCAGATTTCTTTTCTTACCTGTATGCTTGTGAGACATAAATGTTCCTATAAGATGACACACCAAGTTTTTTCCTGAAACTGAGTTGCCTGTCACCACGTGCTGTGTATGCTTGTCGGTTTATGAGGTCATACAAAATTATTGAGTTTGCAACATTGAGTACAAAATGTAATATAGCCCATCTCTGCAGTGTGGGTGTAGCATTCAAGAGGCCCCAAGTTTGAATCTCACTTAGGATGAGTTACCCAGATAAGGTTTTTTCTAGGGTTCTCCCTTATCCTGAAAAGATGAATGTTGGTTAACTTAAAGCTCTATAGACCTCAGGCTCATTTGAGCATCATTTCACCCATTCCATTCATCAATTGGTTGATTTTATATGAATTTTTAAACTTTACAACCCACTCGTACAGCTGCACAGGGGTTAATGAGATTTCTGAGGCAGCCATGAGGGTATTTAAATAAGATGCCAATGGTTAAGTGTTGTTATCAAACATAACGGCTGGCGTACCCATTTTTTAAAAATTTGAGGTCAATTCTTTTAAACGTATAATATCTAATTCAGTTTGTGTTAATGTATATTTGAATTCTGTTTTTACCAATGATCATTCTTTAACAGGCATTGTGTTTCATCCATAACAATACTTGTTTCTCAATTTTCTATTACTGCACTTCTAAACTTTTAAGTTAACTTGTATTTTCTTAGGAAATGAGTAATGTGCTTTATACGATATTGTGGGTATTGTTTGGTAGAAATAGCAGTTTAAGATGCATTGTTGGATTTGCTAATTGTTGGAAGTACATTTTTATCTTAATTAAAAACAAATTAATACATGTTACCATATGCACTCAATGTGCTTAAAGTCATTATTTTGCATACTTTCAGTCTTTGTTATATCTGGTCTACATTTGTAGAGAAATGCTATCAATAGTCATACATTCTTTAAGCTTCAGAAAAGGGCAATTAGAATCTTTTCAGACATCCCAAAAACAGAGAGTTCAGAGAATGCTTCCATGAGCTGAACATATTATGCTTATACATGAAACAATTATCTATCTATGTTAAGAATAGCAGAGAAAACCACTCATAAAGCAAAATTATTTGAAAATCCTTCAAATATAACAGCTTAAAATTATATGCAGAACACCTGAAGAATATTACTTTGACAAATAAATATAAAGTCGAAATGCACAAATTTTTACAACAAAATCATTCTATTCTGTGAATGAATACTTAGAATATTACCCTATTAATTTGGTGTTACTATCCAATGTAAGTATTAATGTCAATGTTGTTTCTCCTTTGTTTCATATGGCAGAGAGCTCAAGATACACCACAATAATTAGGTATGATGAAGGCCATGAGGTTACTCCAATAAAAGAAACACAATTATTTTAATGGACTTAAGCAAAACTTATTATACCTACTTAAACTATGTACATGTATATATAACTAATTGTTCTTTCACACACGCTGTTATAGACTAAGGTTTTTGGTGGAATCAGACGTGGAATCAGACCAAAAAATTCAATACCATAGCCAAGATTAAAACCATGGATCTTCTGTTTTCCATGCGGTTGCTCTAACCAATTAAACTACTATGCTAACATGCCAGTACAATATTAAATTTCCCAACTGACTCACATTTTTCCAGTAAACCACAAGGCATTCACAAATGCATTGCCCAACATTAGCTTCGAGGTGTATGCTGAAATTAAATACCAAGTGTAATATTCACCCAAACTGCGCACATGCGCACGCACATAAACCTTTTTTCTAATAATATTTTTCTGGATTCAGGGAGCATCAAAACCGGTATTTCCAGTGAAACTTTAGTATCAAATTTCTGGGTGGAATGCAATACTTACTATATGTAAGCAGTAGAGAAAGTAAAAATTGGATTATTTTCCAAATTTTGAATAAGGAAATAATTCAGCAGTAACTTGACAAAGTAAAGTAAGTATAGAAAACAATGGTGGTGGTGGGGTGGTGGTGGTGGTGGTGGCGGCGGTGGCGGCGGCTGTGGTGGCGATGGTGGTGGCGGCGGCGGCGGCGGCAAATACAATGGTCAAATATATATAACTGGCAATAGCTTTCCAAATGTTATGCTACGCTACTGCCTTCAATGTAGGAAGTTTAAGGATCATGATGTCAATATGTATTTGAAATGTATTGCTGGTTATTCTTTTTAACAGACTGGAAATGTTAACTAATATTTGTGAAATTAATCATACAATTAAGAGAAATTGTAATGAAAAATTAAACAATGCCAATAATGGGTAAACTCTGGCTTACCTTTACCTTTGACTTGTATTTCTCCTCGCTCAGTAACCATATATGATGGAGACAGATGATCTCGTGTAGTCTGTGAGATATGTATTTTCATTGCCTCGCTGGTCGATTCCATTCGAGATGCTGTATTGACCGAGTCTCCAAACAGACAGTAACGAGGCATCTTGAGCCCAACTATACCAGCCACCACTGCTCCTGAATGTACACCCACTCTGATCTGCAAATGTGAACCTAAAACAAAGCAGAAATTGTGAACTAGAGAAATAAAGTGCCCTACATATTGGCAGAAGTGGAATGGAAAATTATCCAAAATAATTTGGCAAACTGATGAATTGACTTATGAAAATAATATGAGTTTATCATGGACACTGCTTTGATAAGAACATAAATAAGAGGGTTGAGTAAAAGCCATTAAAACTTGAGATTAACTATTAAAAGTAAGAGAGAGGGGTGGACAATGAGTGCCTGAGCATCTGGACCATAGATTGATCTATTGAAGATTTGTCCGTTAGAATCCCAGTGGTCTTAACAAGGAGTAAGACTTTGAGTTCCTACGGTTGCACGAGCTATGATTAAAACATTTAACCTTGAGGAAAGTTAATGATTCACAGTCACATAACAGATGATATGCTGAAAGTTTAAGCTAGGACCAGACTGAAAAATGCCTTATTCAGGATTTCAAGCAGGATCTTCAGCTTAGTGTGCTACTTCTCTAATCAAACGAACTACTGGCAACATGCAAGAACAGCATTCAGTTCCCAAACTGACTAACATTTTTCTCCATAAACCAAAAGGCATACTCATACTAATTTTGAGAGAACACACCCCAGTGTTGACTTACAATCTTGCAAATACAATAAGTCCTGGTCTTCACAGTAAACCACTATTAAGCCAATTAATATTAATTAATTATTATTTCACAGAAGCCATGTGTAGCCTAAACTTAGAAAGAACATTTTTTGTTATTTTATATTCTCAAAAATAATTCTAACAATTTTGATTGAAATAGCATTATTTGTAATGCTCCCCATATATGGCCAATGACCTTTGGGGGTAACCTCATTCCACCAAGTGATGAGTGGATCCATTTCTGAGGTGGAGGCACCCAGCGGCAGAGTCCGTTACCTCAATGATAGGGTAATGATGGCAGTGGAATGAGAGGACCTACAGCTTTTATCATGGGCTCTGAATCACATTGGGCCTTGGGGATACTTCACATGAGCAAGTCAGTTGAAGGCATGAATAGGACCGATTTAAAATCACCACCCTAAAGCTGGGAATCAAACCCCGGACCTCCAGTACAAGAGCTAGAAATGAAACCACTGTGCTACCCTGGTGCTCTCGATTGAAATATTACTAATAAAATGATAACTGGAATTTTCTGTGAACAACCTGAGAGGTTCTTTTCATTCTGGATGGATTTTGTGCAATTAGTAGACAACAACAGATTAGACAAGAACTTACTGCACTAAAAGTGTAGAGCTCATTAATATGTATAGTTTATGTCAAATAACGTTTTGCTTATATCATTAAGTTTTTCCTGCAGTATCTATAAAGTATCTCACTAATTCTTCCTTTTTATCCACATCATTAATAACAAAAACAATTGACTGATGATATGCAAAGAGTTCAGTTTTGTTTTCCATATTGTGCATGAAACCAAGTCCATTTTTGTTAATTTGAAATTATTTATAGCAAAACATTTATGAGTAACAATGTGAATAGCAGAATAATTTTTACTTTCTCTAGTACGTATAGTAAGTAGGGGAAGTATTGTATTCCAGCCAAAAATTTGATACCAAGATTTCACCGGAAATACATGTTTTGAGGCTCCCTGAATCCAAAAAAAGGAATTTTTGGAAACATGTCCATCTGTGTGTCTATTTGTGAACAGCATAACTCAGAAATGAACAGTTGAATAAACACCAAACTTGGTATTTAGGTTCAGTATCTTCCAGAGATGCGACACAAAGGCTTTCAAGAAAATCCCCCCAACCCAGATTACCCTTTACATGGAGCATGTTTTGAAAATTTTAATTTTCTCAAAAATGGCTGTAACAATTTTGATTAAAATATCATGTGTTTAAGATATTTTTATGACAAATGAAATGTATATCTCGAATTTTCTGGGAATGTCTCCAAAAGTATTCTTCATTGTGAACGACTTTTGCGTAACTGGTAAATCATAAGAGATAGACAAAATTTTACTACACAAAAAATGTAGATTGCCTTAAAATACACAATTTATGTCATATACATTTTTTGTTGAGTGAACCATTTTCAAGATATTGCTTGTTATTCCCTTAAATTTTCCATATACTTCTACTTCTTCCCAAATGGGAATTCGTTATTCAATTTTTTTATGTACTGGACATGCAAAGAGAATGAAATACTCCACATAGCAACCAGCTCTTAAAAGATTTGACTATCACTTAAAACCTACCAATTCCCCTTGCACCTACAAGAAAATTAGCAATAAGATTAATGTGTCGATTAACATGTCGATTAACATGAAGCGTATGGAGAATAAGCGTTTGTAAAAATAGTTTGTACAAGAGTAGAGAAAGTCATGTGAGTGTAACACATCAGATTTTTTAATGAGTGCTACTGCATATAAAGGGTCATGTGACGCATAGAGAAAGTTGTGCAAGTATGACACAACAGATTTATTTTAGTTAAAACACAAGTCATATGTTCGCCACAATAGCAGCAAATACCCATCAGTTTTTATGCACAATAATTATGGTTTATTTTACATTTGGCCACCCTGTCCTTTACCACAGACTAGGTAGCACTGCAGAGAGGATTCGAACCTAGGTAACCTCTGATGCTGAAATCCTGGTTAGTGATATTAAATACTTAATCAATTGATATACATACCCAAGATTAGGAAGCAATAGCTTCTAAGGCCAAACAATATGCCTTGTCATTTTAATTGACAATAAATTGCATCTGAAAGGGCTAAACAACTGATAAACAGAAATGTTAAAATAGCGTTTACACAAATCCATTCACAAGAAAATCAGATTAAAACTCCAATGTGAGGATACTTCAATATTTCTTGATAACTGACATGAATTAAACATTAGTCACTTTGGATCTTTAGGTATATTGCTCAAATTTGCTACAGCAGTTTGCTTATTTAGATTAAATATTGTGTTATATTTTATTTCATCCTCTAAAACACATGTATGTTGTGGGACATTTCAGTCATTGTTAATTAAATTAATGTATACAAAAATGTGATATTTTGCTTTCACATGACTTTCCCTACTCGCTCTTCTACAAACTATTCATACAAAAGCTTTTTCTCCCATCTATTTGTTATCCAAGATAAACCTTCATTATACACTTACACATTTTCTTGTATGAATAAGGAGGATACAGCAGGCTAAAGTGATAGTTAGATTTTTAAAAAGAGGATCACTGTGCGATGGCTTTGAAATTCCATGCTACCTGCATGACCATGAGAAAAAACAAATAGCAACTTACCACATGAACAAAGTATAACTAGGTATTTGAAAATTAGAATCAATAGCAAAGAACATCTCGGAAATGGTTAAGGTCACAAAAAAATATTACATAAATTGTGTGCTTTAACAAGATATAGATGTTTTGTGTATTAAGATTTTGCCAATCTGTTATGGTATACCAATTATGCAAAAGTCATTCAGAATGAAGAGGACGTCACAGGACAATTCACAGAAAATTCAAGATAACATTTTATTTGCAATTATCTTAAACATATGGTATTTTAAACAAAATTGTTAACCATTTTAGAGAAAATAAAAAATAACAATTTTTCCATGAAAACCTTCATGTTCCATCCTTGGAAGATGCTGAACTTAATTACCAAACTTGGTATTTGTTCTACTTCACATTTTTGAGTTACACTGCTCATAGATACATATATGAACAGTTTTCTAAAAAAAATGCATGTTTTTGGGTTCAGGGAGCCTCAAAACATGTATTTATGGTGAACTCTTGGTATCAAAATTTTGGGTGAAATGCAGTAGTAGAGAAAGTATTTTTAGACATTCATTTTTGCTCACGTATCGATAATATTTCCTTTTAATTTTAATGTTATGTTGTAACATTTTAATTTTTTAAGTTTCTGTTATTGTTTTATATAATTATATTGAATTGGTGTTCTTTGTCTTTGGCAGCCTACAGTTATGTAGGAAAAATTAAATTAAGCTTTATTTATGGATGCTCTTTAACTGCTGTGGTCCTTAGCGTCCCATTCTATATTGGGCGTGATATACCAGTAATTTTGCTCAGAGGCCTCTATCAGGCTTGAGGTTCTTTTACATGTCATAAATCTATGACACGGGACCACCAGCTTTACTTCCCTTCCAAAGGAAGTCATGCTAAGGAGTTTTGTGCCTGAAAAAATCCATTGCCCTCCGCCGGGTTTGAACCTGTGACCTCGGGAACTAGAGGTAACAACTACACTACGGAGGATGATGTCGTTGTGTATGAAGATTTCAAAATAAAAAAAAAAATGAGAACACAGAGTGATTTCATAATATAATTTTTCTAGATATTCCTGTGTAATTATTCCAACAATATTCCAGCAAAAACAATGTTTATGCAAAAGCTTATTCAGTTCTTAAACTTTTGTCAAGATTTAGCCTGTCCAACCTGAGATTATCATCTGATTTATTTTCTTTTCATAGCTACCTTTTAATTGCTTCCCAGAATGCCCTTGATTTATAAATTTGTTGTCATGCAGTTGTTTTTCTGTTTGAATCCTTCATTTGTACATCATTGTAATGGCCAAATTACATTGCCTTGTTTAATATCGTGATCACAAACCTTAATTTTCTGCCAGAAAACTGCATTTCCTTTGTGATGCAGTTGCTTGTTTTATTTTTTTAAATTAACCTTTTGTCTAAGTGCTTCATTTGAAAATGCTGGAGAATGTTAAGTAGGCATCTTGTTATACTTTAATGCTAGAAGTTTAGATGTTAAAATTTTCAGTCATAAATGAATTTAATTCAAATAAGTTTGGCCAACTTGATTATTGAAATTGGAGACGTTTACAATTAGAGATGCCCAATAGTTTGCTAGCCCTTAAAGGACATAGGTGAAAATTGGGCAAAAATGATATAAAAATTACAATTTATATTTTTCAACTTATTACGTTGACTCTCTGTTAACATTTTTTGCATAAGGTTTTTGTTATTGGAGTGAAAATGAGAAAGTTATGTGATAATTTAAATAACCCAAGCAAAGCTTTTTTTGATATTTGTCTCATATTTTCCAAAACTTCTAGAACTTTCTATTTTGCAAAATTTGCAATTTCTAAATTATGTATTTTAAATAAAAACATATACTGCTTAATAAAAACTACATGATTATAATTTCAGGTCAGTTTTAATGGTACATTTAATGTATTTTTCTCGGTTGTAATATTTTAGACATTTTTCAGCATTTAAAATCCTGCTTATGATGCAACCTCTACATTATCACAGTAAAATCTTGGGAATAATTTCCCCAATATATGCTAACTAAAATGTGTTATGCAGTTTTAAGGCAAAAGTGTTACACCAACAAGTTCATCCAAGTTTAATATGTATATATTTTTTGAGAAAGGCAAAACTCACAATTGAACAAAAATTATTTTGTAAAACCTATTTAATTTAAAAATATTTTTGCAAACTTATTTTATAGCTAAGGAGGATCATAAATTTGAAATTATGTTTAAAAGTTGTGAACAACATAATTGTAAGGAACATTTTTTGTAAAATGATTTAAATTTGTGTTTTAAAACATAGGAAAAACATAAACCTACTCTAGGAATGACTTTTAACATATGAAGGCAGTTCCAGAAGTACCTGACCTGACATATATATATATATATATATATATATATATATATATATATATATATATATATATTGGTTGTTGTTTCAAACAAATGACTATGGTAGAAAGTACCACCCTTACAAAGCTTAAGTTTGAAGTTTTACAATGCTACATTGTTTAGTAATTGTTTGATAGCCCTTAACAGTGAACTCTCTCAGCAAATTTGTACACATGGATAAAACTGGCCATCGTTATGTGATACATACTTTCATTTGAAAGGCCTTAGTCCAACTAATATTAAAGCTGAGCTAGATTCTACTCTGGGGGAGTCTGCTCCTTTGTTTACAATAGTAAAATATTGGGTGGCAGAGTTTAAGCGAGGCCGTACAAGCTGCCAAGTTGAACATCGCAGTGGTCGACCAAATGAGGTGACCACGCCAGAAATTGTGAAGAAAATCCACAAAATGGTATTGGATGACTGTTGGCTGAAAGTGCGTGAGCTAGCAGACATTGTAGGCATTTAAAAAAGTGCTGTACATCACATACTGAGTGAAAATTTAGACATGAGAAAGCTGTGGGCAAGATGAGTGCCATGTTTACTCATAATGGAACAAAAGCAGCGCCGTGAGGATGTTTCAGTCGAGTGTTTGGCGATGTTTCGCTGTAATAAAGCTGAGTTTTTGCATCAATTCATAACCATGGATGAAACATGGGTCCATCACTTCATACCTGAGATGAAGGAACAGTCAAAACAGTGGAATGAAAGGGGAAAAATTGGCTGAAGACAATTCCATCTGCAGGCAAGGTCATGGCATCAGTTTTTGGGATGCGCATGGGATAATTTTCATTGATTAACTTCAAAAAGGAAAAGCAATCAATGGGGAGTATTATGCAAACTTATTGCAGCATTTGAATGATGAAATCAAGCAAAAATGACCGCATTTAGTGGAAAAAAAACTTTTATTTCATCAATCAATGACAAAGTTCAAATTGCTTCCTCATGCACCCTATTTTTATTTATTTATTTATTTATTCATCCTTTGAGAACAAGTTACATTGTTTTTGGACACATCAGGATTAGATATGTAGAAATTTTACATTACAGCAAGTAATACTAAAATAATTCTTAATAATAATTACATGTCAGTTTCTTTAGAAAAATTTTGTCACAGAATAACAAAATTAAATGATCTATGTACTTTAATTATGTGATTATGGAAAACCTGATTCATTTAAATAGTCATTTATATGTAAATATTGCCTTTTTAGAAGTAGCTTTCTTAGTTTACCTTTAAAAGACTCTTTATTTAAGTTTTTTATTGAAGTATAGTTTGTTATTCATTAAGATACCCAGATGGGAAATGCTTGCTGGGCTTTTTGTAAGCCTGTGGCTATCCAAATGTAAGTTATTGAGATTTCTTGTGTTGTAGTTATGATATTCTGAGTTCTTTTGAAATATAGTTATATTATTATGAATGAAGTTTAAGGTTTCAAGAATATATAGGCATGTGATAGGCAAAACTTTAAGTTCATTGAATATGTATCTACTTGGTGTTCTTATGGGTACTTTGAGAATTGCCTTTAAAATTCTTTTTTGGATTGTGAGAAGATGTGTTGCTTTTGGAGAGGAACCCCAAAAGGGGATGCCATAGCTAATTTGGGACTCAACGCAGATGTGATACCTATCTTTAGTATTTCTTTGGAGCACATGTTAGCCAATTTACAAACAGCATAACATAACTTGTTCAGTTTGACACTTAGTTGTAGTATATGGACTTCCCATGAGAAGTCGTTGTCAATCCAGATTCCCAGGAATTTTGTTACGCATTTTTTAAATATGGGAGTTTGATTTATATATAAGTCTAAATTATTGTTTTTTGATTGGTTATGGAAATACAGATATATTGTTTTTTCTACATTCAATAAAAGTTTGTACTCTGTTAGCCAACATTGTAAGCTATTATTTGCTTCATTTACTACATTCTGGAAGTATGATGAGTTTTCACTGCTGAAGACTAGGTTTGTATCATCTGCAAACATTACTGTATGCACTTTTGGAATGTTCAATAGAAGTTTGTTTATGAAAATAAGGAACAATAGTGGTCCAAGGATTGAACCTTGCGGCACTCCATGAAACTTTTCGCCAGACTTAGCCCCCTCTGATTATTTTCTGTTTCCAAAGTTGAAGAAATGACTTGGTGGTAAAAGATTTGCCAACAATGAAGAGGTGGAGTTTGCAGTTGATGGCTATTTTGCAGAACTCAACGGTTTTCACTATAAACAGGGTATTGAAGCTATTGAACATCTCTGGGAAAAGTGTATTGAGCTGAAAGGAGACTATGTAGAGAAATAAAGATGTTTTTTCCCAAAATTTTTGTTTTCTTTGCTAAGTCGGGTACTTCTGGGACAGCCCTCATATAAGTACCAAATTTACAACTACACTTCTTTATACAGATACAAAATGTGGTAAAAAAATTCAAAATCCTCAGTAAAATACTTGGTTTTGGAAAATTCACCATCGGTCCCCTTAAGATACAATGAAGGTGTGCATCTTACCTGTGGAAGGATCTTTAAGGTCTGTAATAGCTTCTACCATATCAAGAGCCATGTCACATACTTTTTCTGCATGATTCACTTCTTTCTCAGGAGCACCTGACACCACCATATATGCATCACCTATAGTCTCCACCTGATGGCGATATAAAACATCCTGTTCAGGTCTACGATGGGATGAAGCCTGATAAAGGGAGTAGGATACGCACACAAACACAGAAAGATAGATAGAAAGAGGAGGAGAGAAAAAAAGGAAAACATCAAATCAAAAATTTGCATGCACAGTGTAAAAGTGCTTTACACTAAATTTAGTAAGAGCAATCTCAATAACATATTCAACAATAACATATATACAATAATCTGTTAATAGGTTTAGCAAAATATGTTTTTGCATTTTAGGCATACATTTGTCTTATAAGGGGCTCTAGATATCAATGTTAAATTTCTTGGCATAAAATGTACCTTTCTGGCAAATAACCTGGATTAAGAGCATAAATAAATGTGAGCTTGCAGGTTACACATTGCCAATAACTTGAAATTGAGGGAGGGAAAAAAAAAAAAAAAAAAGACTATACTTTGCAGAATATTTAATGTTGTGAGTTCATTCAGAATCAAAGGTAAACTACATAACTCTTTCACATCATATGCACTAATTTAGTTATGATATACTTAAGATTTGAATAAACTCTGATAAATAAAAGCTGAAAAATGCCCAATCTGCAGAGATAGAAACTAAATCTTTCTTAGCATCATATATTCTCTTGATACTCTCACACTTTAAATAGAGTGATTCTTCCTGAAACTTTCAATGTATTATAATCCTGATCATCCGACTTGAAACCCAAAAATAAACTAGAGCAAATTTGAAACATCTTGACAAGTTTTGTTCAACCTCATATTTATTTACTTAAACTACATATATGCAGTGGTTACTGGTTATTTCTTGCTAAGGAAGGGACAGACAAGGTGACACTAATAGGTAATCTGCATTAGCAAATGCAAACTAAAAATGTTCAATTCCCTCCCAGAACCAAAATCTGGTTGCTATGTATCGAACTTAGGAGAACTGCACAAAAAGTAACCAATGATGTAACAATATTGGCAATATTAGCATCTGTGGGCAATCGCTCAGCATTCTGGCTTGTTAAAGCAGAGGTCTCAAGTCCAATTCTCATTTGGGGTGGGGGAATTTTTGTTTAATTAGTATCATTTCCTATGATCTGCAGAGTCTGGACATAAGAGTGACCGAGTGTGCTCAAGTTAAAAATTAATAAAAACAAAAATCCATCTCTTGCTGTTTCTTAAATGTTTTTGGGTTGCCTTGCGTTTTGTGGAACAAAGCAGTGAATCAACAGCAACAAACAGATATAATGCTTATCAAATGGTGGCATGATATAGCTGCTCACAAGTGTTGCAAGAAAAAATTAAAAAAAATTACTGTTTTAATGAAATGTCTTTATAAATACTGTATGCAGTAGTAGTTTTTTATTAAACATTATTATGTGCATTTGGAATACAATTATTTTCCTCCTTTCACTGCTTAAAACCATTATCATCAATTATCTGAAAAAGTGCACTATCCAAAACTACTCTGCCTCCTTTAGTTTGATTAAGTAGGGTTCTTTTGTATATCATCACCATTGTTGTAAATTAGGTGAAAAATTTTCAAAAGCATGTTTGGAAATTCTATATATATATATATATATATATATATATATATATTTTGGAAATTAGTAACATATTTAGAAGAATGCTTTAGGAAGTATTTTTTCTTTCTTTCTTTTTTTGTTCCCTTAGTATACTGTCTTAACATTTTAGACCATATCAATGGCTTTTATTTTGGAACAATCATATCATACGTTTATACATTGAATTAATACAGAAATATTGACTTCATCAAATATGAGTAAAAACTAATTACATAGTGAAAACCTTCCTTAAACAAATATTAGACAATAATAATGCTTCATATATAAAAGTATTATATATATACAAGAATATTACAAAGATAAATGGACAAACTATAAATATAAAATGTTACTTGCATTAAATTATGTCAAGATGACATAATATATCTCCATTAAGTATATTATTAGCTAGAATTATCAAACAAACGTTTTTACAAAACAGCATGAACAAACATGATATACAATAATAATGTGTATATTTGAACTCACAGATTTAAATCACCGAGTGAGGTGGCGCCGTGGTAATGTGTGCTTTTGGGAAGTTGTGAGTTCAAACCCCTGAGGCCAACCAACCCAATCAAAGATTTTTTTCATGGCTTTTCTCGGTCACTAGATAAATGCTGGGTTGAATAATCAGCTCCACAAATTTTCCTATCATCCCTTTCATCACCATATTTCATTTCCTTCTACTTCACCACCACCAGGCACTGGGCTAATCATACAGGATATGCTATGATCCAGAGTTTGCTTGCTCCTTGATAGGCTACTGACCCAAGGCATTTGCTTGTAAGTCCTTGGAGATGTAAGTCCTAAAAACAGTAGGCTAATATGTTCCTACAACACGCGGGCATTCTTTGAAGAAGATGATTTAAATCTTTAAATTCCATAATGGTAAATGGTATGTAACCTAACAATACTCTGCTTATTGACTGATAAATCTGGTTTAACCTTGTTCTTTGTAGTGATCAGGTAGGCTGTTGTACAAATAAGCTCCATTGTGCACAATGCTACTACAGCTTTTATTAGATCAGTAGAATGCAGTATGTATATTATTTTGTGTTTTAGTATTGTGTGAATTAACACACACTATTTGTTTTGAAAAGATTCTGTTTTTATGCATAATAGATAATGTTTTCAGAATGCAAATAGAAGGGACCAGTAAAATATTTAGTTCCCTGAATACTATTTTACTTTAGGGCCGGTTTCACCAAACGCGATTAAAGTTTAGAATAGCAACTCCAGGGTAAAATTAACCCGGTGGTCGTTACTCCTGAGTAGTATGTATACGTTTCACCATGATTGTGTGGAGGTTGTAATACTCTCGAGTCAGTACTCCAATAATTATACCAGAAAAGTGCCGATCGCGTAGTTTCTCATAGTATGTGAGCACTCCTCTCAACTGTTTTCCGCCATTTTAAGGAATTTAGCGCGAGTAAAAGAAAGTTTTTAGAGGTTAAAGCTCGGAGAAAGAAGTAAACGAAAGCATCGGTAAATATAAATGCATGGTAATAGATAATATTTTCAAAAAAAAAAAAATCTGATGTGTTACACTCACATGACTTTCTCTACTCTTGTACAAACTATTTTTACAAACACTTATTCTCCATATGCTTCATGTTAATCGAGATATCGAGATGTCAATCTTATTGATAATTTTCTTGTAGATGCAAGGGGAATATGGTAAGTTTTAAGCGATAGTCAAATATTTTAACGCTGGTTGCTATGTGGCGCATTCCATTCTCTTTGCATGTCCAGGACATAAAAAAAAATCTGATGTGTTACACTCACATGACTTTCTCTACTCTTGTACAACCTAATTTTACAAACGCCTATTCTCCATATGCTTCATGTTAATCGAGATATCGAGATGTCAATCTTATTGGTAATTTTCTTGTAGATGCAAGGAAAATATGGTAGCTTTTAAGCGATAGTCAAATATTTTAACGCTGGTTGCAATGTGACGCATTCCATTCTCTTTGCATGTCCAGGACATAAAAAAAATCTGATGTGTTACACTCACATGACTTTCTCTACTCTTGTACAATCTAATTTTACAAACGCCTATTCTCCATATGCTTCATGTTAATCGAGATATCGAGATGTCAATCTTATTTGTAATTTTCTTGTAGATGCAAGGGGAATATGGTAGGTTTTAAGCGATAGTCAAATATTTTATCGCTGGTTGCTATGTGGCGCATTTCATTCTCTTTGCATGTCCAGGACATAAAAAAAATGAATAACGAATTTGAGAAAAAGTATAAGTATTGGAAAATTTAAGGAAATAACAAGCAATATCTCGAAAATGGTTCACTCAACAAAAAAAATGTATATGACATAAGTTGTGTATTTTAACGCGATCTACATTTTTTGTGAAGTAAAATTCTGTCTATCTCTTACGGTTTACCAGTTATGCAAAAGTCGTTCACAATAAAGAATACTTTTGGAGACATTCCCAGAAAATTCGAGATATACATTTCATTTCTCATGACATTGTCTTAAACATATGATATTTTCATCAAAATCGTTAGAGCCATTTTTGAGAAAATTAAAATTTTCGAAAAATGTTCCATGTAAAGGGTAGTCTGGGGTGGGGGGATTTTCTTGAAAACCTTCGTGTCGCATCTCTGGAAGATACTGAACCTAAATACCAAGTTTGGTGTTTATCCGACTGTTCGTTTTTGAGTTATGCTGTTCACAGACACACAGACACACACACAGACACACACACACACAGACACACACACGGACATGTTTCCAAAAATGCTTTTTTTGGATTCAGGAGGTCTCAAAACATGTATTTCCGGTGAAATCTCGGTATCGAATTTTTGGGTGGAATGCAATACTTCCCTTACTTACTATACGTAGTAGAGAAAGTAAAAATGTAACTTAACCTTTCGTTATAATGAAATTATCCTCTTAACTTATAGTTTTCATGTGTTAAATTTACAGAATCATGTCAGACGAAGGAAAGCGAAAGAGAAGCCCAAATTGGCATTCTTCTGAGAAATTCCTACTGCTTTCTGTGGTAGAAGAATTTATAGGTGTATTGGAGAATAAAAGAACAGATGGTTCAACTATGCGCCAGAAGAAGGAGACATGGGAGAAGGCTGCAGAAAAGTATAATGAGACATGCCACAATGGGACACAGAACTGCAGCTAATCTAAAGGCAGAATGGGAGCTGCTAAAAAAAGCTGCAAAGAAGGATTTAGCTAACAAAAGAATAGCTGCAAATAACACAGGTAATACATTTGTTTTTTTTTTTTTAATATGCAACATGAATATGTAGTGTGAGCATTTGTTCTATTCTTTCTTCTAATTTGTAGGTGGTGGACCTCCAAGGCCAGATCACAGTGATGACCCAGTATTTACCAAAATACTAAGTCTCATTGGGCATGCTGCAGTTGGCTATTATAATTCCTTTGATCATGATGAAGGAATGAGACAACCAATAGCAGGTTTGTATATTTGCATTAAATATTAATGCCACAATAACTCAAAAATATCATAGACACAAACTTGGAAGTTATCTCATACTCTTGTCCTTAAATAATCACATTTTCATCATCATTTTCAGTTATCTTTAAATTAATTTAAAAAAGCCATTGCCTTTCAACAGAATGAAGTGTGTGAAGTAAATAAAAGAATGTTTAAAGCATATTTTCTAAAATGTCCATTATTCATGGTTTATACTTCACATAGGCTTTGTGTTTATTAATGATTATGCATTTCCTTATAGCTAGCTTAGTTGCAGCAGAGGTTTTGTCAGAAACTATACATTTGGTTTGGTTACTGTTAATTCATAGGTAATGCTTTATGTACAGCAAGTAACTTTATCGGATCTACAGTAGCTTTACAATTTAAATCTTACTTCTTTCCCAAAGTGTGTTTAAGAATTAAAATGTTCATGATATGAAAGTAATATAAATAGTGTAGAACTTATAAACATGAGACTGTTTAATGTGTTTGGTTTGAAATATAGGTTAGAAAATTGAAAGCTTAATATAAAAAAAAGCTAGCTACTCATATCCATTGTATGTAGATGGAGATGGTCGAGTTGTATACACATTTGTTGCCAAAACATTGTTCAGAGCAACAAAACATTATTTTACATTCATAATGTATATTAGCTTAAATTTCTCATCATACAGCATGTACAAATAAATCAACACAGGTTATGGTTATGCCTACATTCTCATTCATAATCCACTTAGTTGCCACAGTATGTCAACTGGTAGTTAAAATATGTTACAAAAAGTCTAACTTTTTCCCCTGCATTTTCCAGTCAACATTAGCATTTAACTTTTGCAACTGTATGTTTTAAGTTGCATGAACTGGTGCAGGGTTTAAGTTAAGACTGATCTGAGCACTAAATAAGGGTCCTTTTGTGAAGTTAATTTCAATGAAATAGAATTTTGTCATATATAAGCAAACCTATTGAAATTAAGTGAAATAATTCTTCTTGTTATCTTTATATTTCTGTTTTAACATGTTTGTGTTCAATGCAATATTTTGTTCTAGTGTTTGACTTGTCTCATGAGGGATCAGAGGGAAAGCAGCAGAATGAGGAGGAATCACATTGTACGATGGCATCTCCCACAGAAGAGGAAGAAATGGAGGCAGGTCTTTCGCATCAGCAGGTACCTACTTAAACATGTTATTATTAGAAATAGTGTATCATTTTTATACTAGCATAAGATCTAAGTAAGATTTCTGTGGCCTTAAGCAAATGTATTATAGGTACTAACTTATCATCTGACAAAATTTCATAACTTTTCAGTGTAAAAGGAGACACATGATCATTCTTAATTTGAAACATGGATAATAGATAACACTTCACATTTCTGGGTAAATAACTGCACAAATTATAATATTTAAATGTGTAGTTCACTATGTAATAAGGAAAATAGGGAGATGAGATGAATTCTATGGTGCACAAAGTTTCTACACAGTAAATAGTTGCTTAGAACCGTATTAACATAAAAAATTACACATCGATTGATTCTATTGGTTAGCGATTGATTTACTATTTTCTTAGTATATAGTATGAGATACCTATGTGAGAAATGTCAACTTCTTATGAGTAGATAAAACTGCATTTATTTCCAAATTCTCAGCAAAATTAAAGGTATCACAGATATTAGCTGTGAAGTCAAGAATTATTATAAATAATGTTAATTACAATATATGGTGATAAGCCAAAACATAGGTTTAAAATTTCTGTATTTCAATGGATGAAATTTAAGCTTGAACATTAACTGATTGGTTCAGAGTTTATCTTCAGGTGAAGCAATGCATAAGCAAGATAATGGAATGTGTACATTTAAGGCTTTCTCATTAGTTTGGTTGTAAAGGCTAACTATTAAACAAAATGGATTGTGGCACAGCAAAAATAGTTTGTTTATTCCACATATCTACATAAATTATCAGTTATTTCCAAAGAAAAAGAATAGGTGTTTTATTTTTATTAATATTGAAGAAAGAAAGAAACAAAATAATATGTATACAGAGAAAGAGAGAGGTTATTTCTCTACATACTGTAACTACTTTGACATACAAACCATTTGTTGTTAATAATTGATGCATTATCAGATATATCAAAATCTGGAAGAACATTTGCAACCATATACCTCATTGGTAAGTCTAGTAGAGGCTATGGCAGTGATAAGGAGAAGCCACTGAAATGAAACTCTCAGCATTCATAGTATAGTGTAACATGAGCACCTGTTTTAAAATGTAGCCACCAGTAATCAGCTTTAAGTTTCCTTTTAGAAGTAACTACAAAATAAATATATTTTACGCGCATCAGATCCTTTTATGCCTGAGGTTGGTATGTCAAACTTATCCAACTCTAGCAGTTCTAAAAACATTGCTCCAGAAAACATTCTGGAGTGTAGTGTTAATATTTTCCATCACAGTTTACTGATATTTGGAGAGGACATGTCATGTCTTGTATGATGATGTAAGAGTGCCATAGTGGCATAGCTTGATACTGTGTTCTGGATATACTAGACTTTAAAAACTGAATTTACAATTTTTTAAATGATGCACAAATTTCCATACGTTAGTGTTTCCTAAAATAATGTGAAATCTCTATTACGATTTGATTATTATTATTATCTGTTGTTGTTTTAGTAGTCATTAGCATCACTACTAATTGCCGAAGTTGACTGAACATGCATTTTAAACTAAACTAGAAATATTATCAGCATATACAAATAAACTAAAAATGAACCAATATAAAGATATATTTTTAAGTAAAAATGTCTTAACTTGTCAGTGAAATGTTTTTGGGTTTTCAGGCTTTAAGTTTCAAGAACTCTTATATTTTTGAGTATTTTAATCATGCACTATCTCCTTCAATTGTAAAAAATTATTTACTGTCAAACCATGCACATTCCTTGTTTACTTTATCTGGGAAGCTATCACTTAAATTTTTCACCTATTGATCCCACTGTAAAAACCAAAAATGTACCACAGCGATCTAAATTTTAAACTTGCATACAGCATATAACTCAAATTAATCAACATAAAGTAATTTCTGAATATAAAGTTATGAGTTGTTTTTTGTTTCAGGACCAAGTTAGTGACTGGTCTACATACAAACCAGATATGCTTCGTACTCCATTATCTGCTGCATTAGTGGCAGATAATGTTGTTATTGAAGACATAACTGAGAATAATTGTAAACAAGCCACCACAAGAACTTGGACAAGCAGGCGAAGACCTTTGCTGCCTAAAACTTCATTGGAGAAAGTCCACCAAAAGAAAATACAAGCGTTGAAACTGCAGATGCAGCATGCCAGGGAGGAGAGACAGGAAGCAAGGGAAAGTCATCTTCTGAAGTTGCAGATTGAAAGGGAGGCTAGGGATGAACACCTTCTTAACATCAAAATTAAAAAGGAGCAATTAAAACAAGAAAGAATAAGATCAAGGATAATGTTACAGGAAAAAAATAAATAAATTTTCAAACTGATGCTGTTTTTATTTCTTAACAATATACAACCTTTGATGCTTAAGATGGAGGAGTATTGTAGCAATATTCTTCAGAGCAAACTGAAACAAACAAAACTTTATAGCAATTATTATTTCCTGCACCCGGGTCTATCATATATTTACATTTATAAAAGTTTTTCCTAAACAGCAAAATGAATGACAGAAAAGTTGAATGCAATTAGTTTCTTTCAAAACCTCTATCACTAATCTGTAGTTACCAGAACATGTTACATTGAATGATATGCAGGTGCCATTTTAAAATACCTTTGCTGAATTTTAGCAATGAAAGAAATTCCATCATTCACATTTATTCAATGTCTGGAGTATAGTAGTTTCAAACATTGTTTCACTTGCCTTTCAAAATAATTTGCAATTAATGCCCTTCGAGCAGCATCATTTGCAGCTCGTCGTCCATGTGGTTCTATGTTGTCAATTCTGCCTTCTTCCAAGAGCTGGTCCCATGGAAGAGGTAAATTGACTTCTGGATCATCTGGTGGAATATCTTCCCCACGTTGGCATAGCAAATTGTGAACTACTGCACTAGCCACAACAACAGCAAAAATGTTTCTTAACTTCAGTCTGATACCTAAAGCAAGAACAGGAAACCGCCGTTTCCAAATTCCAAACAGACGCTCAATGAGATTTCTAGAACGAATTTGTGATTCATTATACAAATGCTCTGCTGGAGTTTGTGGGTGTTCAAGAGGTGCCATCATGTATGTAGTTGATGCATATCCTCTATCAACAAGCAGAACACCATCACCATGAACTCCACTTTCAAATTTTACACGGCGAGAACAATTATTAAAAATTGTACTATCATGGGTAGAGCCTGGCCATCTTGCCACAATGTCTGTAAACTCCATGTTGGAGTTGCATATTGCCTGCACATTTAAGGAAAAATAGTTCTTCCTGTTGCGGAAGAGTTCTGCATTGTCTCCACCTGAAGGAAGAAGAAAACATTGGTAAAACAAGTTACACTTTTCAATGAAGGGTTGCCTTTTATAGGACTAGAGAATTGCTAATATAAATACTCCTTTACCTGGTGAGGAAATCCTAATGTGAGTACAGTCCATAGCACCAACAACTTTTGGAAACTTTGCAATTCGGTAGAAATGTAATTGTTCCCTTTTCAAATCAACATCCTCCTCAGGGAATTGAAGATATTGCGGACAAAGTGAAGCAATGGCAGCACTAACTCTATGCACTGTTGCTTTGCAGGCTCCGATATAGTCCCCTATGGCAAGTTGAGAGCATCCTGTCGCATAAAATCGAAGTGCTGTCAGCAGCTGGTTCATGGGGGACACTGATGCATTCCTACAAACATTTACAATGGATATATCATATAAATAAGTAGTGCCACTACATACAATATACACCCACTCAAAAAAGTATTCGTCTGCACTTAAAAATTCTAGCAGTCAAATTAATGGAGGGAAAATGTAACTTTTTTTGGGCATGAAGATCAAACGGTAACAGTTCAGCTTTTACATTTTTGAAAAGTATGCTGACATTGTAACAGTTTTGTATGTGGTGTTTTCAAAACTATCTTTCACGCAATGGGTAGATCATCTTTTTGTGCATGCATCCACACACTTTTATCTGGTGGAGAAATAAATTCACGAAGTCCTAAAAAGTGAACCGAAAATGAGAAATTTAGGCAAAAACGTTGAAAATTCCCAACTTTGACGTTTTATTCCCCCGTAAACTAAAATCATATTTTCACCGCAAAATCAAGTAATACACGAAAAGAAGTGGCTCTACTCAATGTATGTAAGATAATTTTGAAAACACCACGAACAAGCGAGTTGCAATCTTGACATATTTTTAAAAAGTTTAGAAAACTAATAAAATGAACGACCTGAAAAACCGCCAAAACACGTAAACTGTATTACCGTTTGAACTTCATGTCCAAAGAAACCAGTCTTACCTCCATTAATTTGGCTGCTACAACTTTTAAAATGCACACGAATACTTTTTTGAGCAGCCATTTATAAATAGTTAACATAACCTATTAAGCAATCATTTACATTATAAACAATGTGCATTAAAACTATTCTTAGTAACAATTGTTCTAAATTTTAGAAAATTGTAAAGTTAAGATTATAATATGGTATAATAAAGTCATATTATTTAAGAAATAGAAGCACAGAAGCATACTGAACCGCGAATGTAACCTCACTAATGTCTACCATGCACGTGAAGTTTTATAAGCTGTTTCTAGATGCTCCTTATAATTATAGGAAAGATGTTAATCTATTTCTGTTACTTACCGATCAGATGTGTACTCCAAATTAGCTTCAATTCTTTGAAGCAAGTGAAGTGCCGAGGTTTTTGTCAACCGGAACCTCGCAACAAAATCCCTATCATCAATAATTTACAAACCACTCAGTTGTCACGAATCCATCTTGGTCATCGTTCTGGAGGGTAAAAATCTTCATCTTCACCGCTGGAACTGTCTTCAAAAACCATTCTCATCAATCCTGCAGCCATTGCAAAGTGCTAACTAGCAGTTACTCTGTACTTTATTCCACAATATTTCGCCGAGTAACATTACTCTGTGATTTACTCTCGCATACGCAATTTATTCCAGAGTAAGTTGTTGGTGAAACGCTCAAACGGCTTACTCGCGAGTAAACCACGTTTTACTCGAGAGTAAACGTTACTCGCATTTGGTGAAACCGGCCCTAAGCCTTCATATGGGAACTTGATTTATAATTTTTAGTATTTTCCCTAGCAGTTTAAAAGTAATACATATATTTGAGGGCATGCTCCATACTGCAGTACCTCAAGTTAGTATGGAATGGGCATATCCAAAGTACAAGGTTTTAGAATGCTTATGTACATACATTACTTACTACTCTGAAAGCACAACAAATTCTGGGTATTAGTACAAAATATAGATAAGCTAGTAACAGTGATGTGAATTTTTAATTATATAGAAAATTTGAATCAGAATTGAAACACTTAACATCACTTACATGTTTTTCAACTTGACCGGTTTCAGGACCTAATTGCTCCCATCATCAGAAATGGCCGACTGGTTCCTCGTGGTGTTGTTCCGTATGCATCTGTGTGTGGTGGAATCTGGTGTAGTGATGAAACTCCATAGTGGGTTCGGTGGTGGCAGTTCAAAATTCATCACATGGTGTTTGTGTTGTGTAATTAATAACTTTTCCCAAGTATCCAACTCTGCTGTGTGTTTTGTTGGTTTTAAGAGTGTTATATATGGTGTAATGTTGTGATTTGTTGTCCAAAAGTGATTTGTAACTGCAGATTTGTCCATTTGTTTGTATTTGATGTGTCTCATATGTTCTTTTAATCTGATTTCTAAATTTCTTTTTGTTTTACCTTTGTATATTTGGTCACATATATTGGTGTTTCTGTTTCTTGAAATGTGCTATTGTTTTGTCGATGATTTATTTGGTGAAGCCATTGTTCACGACTCAGAAACAGAATACAAACACATAGTTAACACAGCCATGAACAATGGCTTCACCAAGCAAATCATCTACAAAAAAATAGCACATTTCAAGAAACAGAAACACATTAAGTACACCACAAATCTAACCCAACAAAAAGCAATATGATTTTCAAGAAGTTGACTTTCCAACCAAGGACACACTACAAATTCCACAACATCTTTAAAAAACACATTTACCTAGCTCCACAAAACAGATTTAGTAAAGAGAAATTACTCTGCAACAAATCAAAGGACAAAATACTTCAGAACAAAAAAGCAGGAATCTATAAAATTAATTGCCCAGAATGTGACCAAAGAACATATGAGATACATGAAATACAAGCAAATGGACAAATTTGCAGTTGCACATCACTTTTGGACAACAAATCACATCATCACACCAAATATAACACTCTTAAAACTGACAAAACACTGCAGAATTGGACACTTGGAAAAAGTTATTAATTACACAACACAAACACCATGTGATGAATTTTTAATTGCCACCACCGAACTCACTATGGAGTTTCATCACTACACCACATTCCACCAAACAGACGCATAAAGAACAACACCACGAGGGCTCAGTTGACCATTTCCAATGATGGGAGCAATTAGCTCGTGAAATCGGTCAAGTTGAAAAACATGTAAGTGATGTTAAGTGTTTCAATTCCGATCAAATTTTCTATATAATTTCAAATTCTGGATAGTTTATTGGCCAGATAATTAATGTGTGCATTACAATTTAACTCTAAATCACTCCAGATTCCTAGGAATTTAGTTGTATTTATTTTGTTTATGGGATGTCTATCAATTTTAATCTGCAGTTCTTTATACATTTTAAATGGGTTAAATTTTATGAGGACTATTTCATCAACATTTATGTGAAGTTTATTTCCTGACAGCCATTTTTGCAGGATTACATTCTTTTCATTTATATCATTTTCTAGGGCAATGAAGTTACTATTTCTGTACAAAATATTTGCATTATCTGCAAATAAAGGCAATCAAGTGTCCTTAAGATTTTATGGCAAATCATTGGATATATATTAGGAATAGAATGTGTCTAAAATTTACCCAATTTTTATTGACTTCTACAAACTGCTCACTGGTAATGATCTTCACTGATTTTCATTTGTGTTTATGATAGCCTTTTTGTTACTTTTGATTATTTTCTATTAAGCATTAAATGATACAAACATTCACACTCACATTCATACTTCCAGTCTCTATGGAGGATAGGGAATAATTCTAGCTAAAATGAATTCCTATTCCAGTTGGGAATTAAATCTTGGACCTCCAGAGGCATGTAGAGATTGTAAAAATTAGAGAGAGGGGGAGAGAGAGAGAGAGAGAGAGAGAGAGAGAGAGAGAGAGAGAAAAGAGAACATTTTAGGAAAAAGGTTCAGGAAGGGGTTATAGAACAAACATAAAATTGTGAATGTTTTAAACAAGTAATGCAAAGATGCCCCAATAGTGTGTAATATAAAGGTATTCAAGCAGTTTTATTTTCTGTTGGCAGCACAGGTAGCAGCCGAGTAATGCAGAAGGTACTAAATGGTTTCTCAAAGAGAATTAGTAGTGGAGAAAGTATCCATTGACATCACATGAAGGTTATGCAATTTAATCTTCTCTAAATATATGAGTTGAGTTATCTGCAATGGAGTTGTATTGAGGCATATATGCTACTTATACTTTTGACAATATATGCAAATTATTATTTGTTTTGTTTCAGAATATGGAATGAGTAAAATAGAGAGGTTGTTAAAGACCAACAACATTATGTTTTCCATAAATATTGTTTATCTTTCTATATATATTTGAATTACATCATATAGTGACATTACCCAGACAGATTAGCTTATGAATTTGACCAATAATACAGCTAGATTATATTTTGGCAGACATATCTGTTTGAAAGTTGCCAACAGCTTGAGCAGGATTATATACTAACTTAAACATCTGCATTGACCAATCTTTCTACACTTTCACAGGAAAGTGCTACAAACGAAACCCAGGTCTCAAAACGGTCAACCCCACCATTTCTAGCAAACTTATTCATGAGATACTTTGAAACCCGGATTAAAAAAGGTACTTCCCCACATCTTCAAAACGTGGTTCAGGTATGTTGACAATGCATTTGCAACCCTCAACAGAAAACTAGCTGAAGATGCATTCAGACTCTTAAAGATTCAAATTCAAGAAATAAAGTTCACCATGGAAACTGAGAAACAAAGCTTTCTTATGTTTTTGGACCTTAAATCTATAAGGAACAATAAGAAATTAAAATATGGAATTTTCAGAAAGACACTCATATGGATAAACATAAAGCAAAGAGCTTCAACCAACTAGTTGCAAGCATGCAGTCATTCACAGTTTGCTACACAAATCTGCTAAGCATACCAATGAACCAAACAGAATATTATAAAGATGTTTTGTATGCTATGTTGCCCTTCATTTGCAGAATTGTTTTGATATAAGAGCAGTCCCAGAAGTACCCGATCTGATGTATAGATAGCACTTGTTGTTTCAAACAAATGACTATGGTAGAAAGTACCACCCTTATAAAGCGGAAGTTTAAAGTTTGACAATGCTACATTGTTTAGCAATTGTTTGGCAGCCATTAACAGTGAACTCCCTCAGCGAATTTGTAAACATGGATAAAACTGGCCATCGTTATGTGATACAATACTTTCATTTGAAAGCTCTTAGTCCAACTAATATTAAAGCTAAGCTAGATTCTACTCTGGGGAAGTCTGCTCCTTCGTTTACAGCAGTAAAATATTGGATGGCAGAGTTTAAGTGAGGCCATACAAACTGCCAAGGCGAACATTGCAGTGGAAGACCAAATGAGGTGACCATGCCAGAAATTGTGAAAAAAATCCACAAAATGGTATTGGATGACCGTTGACAAAGTGCACAAGCTAGCAGACATTGCAGGCATTTCAAAAAGTGCTGTATATTGTACACTAACTGAAAATTTAGACATGAGAAAGCTGTGCACAAGATGGGTGCTGCGTTTACTCACAATGGAACAAAAGCAGCTTCATGAGGATGTTTCAGTCGAGTGTTTGGTGATGTGTTGCTGCAATAAAGCAGAGTTTTTGCATTGATTCATGACCATGGATGAAACATGTGTCCAACACTTCACACCTGAGACGAAGGAAGAGTCATAACAGTGGATTGAAAGGGGAGAATCAGCTCCAAAGAAGGTGAAGACAGTTCCATCTGCAGGCAAGGTCATTGCGTCAGTTTTTTGGGATGTGCATGGAATAATTTTCATTAATTATCTTCAAAAAGGAAAAGCAATCAATGTCGAGTATTATGCAAACTTATTGCAGCATTTGAATGATGAAATCAATCAAAAACGGCTGCATTTAGCAAAAAAGAAAGTTCTGTTTCATCAAGACAATGCACCAGTTCACACATCCATTATTGCCATGGCCAAAATCAATGAGTTAAAGTTTGAATTGCTTCCTCATGCACCCTATTCACCACATTTAGTCCCCTCTGATTATTTTCTGTTTCCAAAGTTGAAGAATTGCCTTGGTGGTAAAAGATTTGCCAACAATGAAAAGATGGAGTCTGCAGTTTATGGCTATTTTGCAGAACTCGACGATTCTCACTATAAGCAAGGTATTGAAGTGATTGAACATCACTGGGAAAAGTGTATAGAACTGAAAGGAGACTATGTAGAGAAATAAGGATGTTTTTTCCCAAAATTGTTATGTTTTATTTGTTAGGTCGAGTACTTTTGGGACAGTCCTCATATCTGTGAATGACTGATAACTAGTTGAAGATGCATTCAGACTCTTAAACATTCAAATTCAAGAAATAAATTTTACAATGGAAACTAAGAAACAAAGTTTTATTTATGTTTTCGGCCATTATTCTCAGCACTTTTTATATCTACCACACCCAATAATCATATTAGGCCATCAAAATCAGTAAATCAGTGCTTCCATAATTTTTGCTTGATGCAAAACTTCAGGAAAGAAACTACATCGGTTGATTTTATGTGAAATTTTAAATTTTACAATACTCTTGTCCAGCTATACAGGAATTTAAATCAGATTTCTGAGGTAGCCACGAGGGTTTTTAAATAAGAGCCCATGGGTTAAGTAAAACAAAAGCTTCCCACTTTGAAACATTTCAAATAATGTGTGACCATCCCTATTTCTACTGTGCAAGCTACATATAACAATTTATGAACAGTCGAGTGAGAAACCCTGTACAAAATGCTGAGTGTGTGATGCAGATTGCACTTTCCTTCATCAAAATGATATATTCCTGACCTTAAGTGCATTTTCATTTATTTTCCAAATCCTAACCACCCTAAGGCTGCAGTAAAAATAATTTATTTATAATACTTACCTTGTACACACAATTTCTTTCAGTAAGTGTGTCAAAAATGGAGTACATCGCATTTAGCATGGACACAACTTCCATAGGAGTTATACGACTGCAGATTTCTGTGAAGGTTACCACATCAGAGAACAATATTGTCACACTGTCGAACATCTGCAACATAAGTATTTATTCACCATGTTAAACAGCTATGTTCTTGAATAAACTTCTGAATCTTTCTAACAGTTAAACTACATATTTGGTTACAAATTCATGAAGGACCAAACTGTGTCTTAACCAGCATGGCATTTTGAACCATAAATACCTTTAAATAATTTCTGCATTAACTGTCAACAAAGACTATAAAATAAAATACAATGCGCCTGCATTTTAGTATACAGGAAAAGTGCTCTTCTGAGGTAAATGTGTGTATGTGTGAAGAAAATGATCGGGGCCAATTGTCCTTGTGTCAGCATCATTACTTCTGATCAGCTGTTGATTCTATTGCATCAATGGCTTAAAAGGAATCTTAACTACAAGAAACACTTCCACTATAAAGGCAACTCAACTAACATGAACTTAAATAATATTACTTTTAAAAAGAGCCAGCATTATCTTAAGAGTAAACTTGAATGGCTAGTGAGAGGAGGGTCATGAGAAGAGGATCCTAGAATAGACTTCACCTATAAATAAAAAGGTTAGTATAAATAATTAAGAAGTATTTCATACAGTAAAACATAATTATATTAAAATGTTTAAAAATTGAAATTTAAAAACACATTAAATTCTCCGCTCGGCTATTAATTTGTAGTTTATGAATAAAAATAACTGTAGGAACTATAGGGGTATCAGTCTATTAAATACATGCTATAAATTTTATGCGAAGATTGTGGCAAACAGAGTAAAGAATATAATGGAAGCAATTCTTCTGCAAAACCAACATGGTTTTAGAAAGGGTAGATCTTGCTTAGACTGCACTTTTACAATGGCGCAACTGCTTTAAAAAAGGAAGGAGTACAATCTTCCACTTTTTATAGCTTTTATAGGTTATGTCAAAGCATTTGACAAGGTAAATAGAAATAAAATGTGGGAAATAATGAAAGAGAGAGTATATCCTAACCATATAATACACGCTAAACAAAGGTTATATTTGGAAACAAAGATAAGAATTAAAAGTGGAGGAAGACTCTCAGAAAATTACACTAAAATAAATCAAGATGTCCTACAAAGGTGTCCACTTTCAACTGCATTACTTAATATTTATTTAGACGATGCCATTCATAAATGGCAAAATATTTTAACTATTAATTTTAAAATAGTATAAATATGGACACTTTAGGTTTTGCAGATGACCAAGCAGTTATACCATCTACTAAGAATAATTTATAAAGAGCAATTTATAATTTAAGTATAGAGGGCTATTGAACATAACCTGGAAATTTCAGCTGAGAAAACAAAAATAATGGCATTTTATGGAAAAGATCCTGTCAGAGCCAAAATTGTGATTGATAACACCCCTGTTGAACAAGTTATGGACTTTAACTATTTAGGAGTTTTCATTGGCAAAGATAGTAAAAAAGATGTAAATAGAAAGCTAAATTTATTCCAACTTATATGTGGAACAATCAGAAGAAGTTTAATAAAGAAAGCTTGCAAAGAAACTTTATTGAAATTTTATAAGGTTCTAGCAGTTCCTGTACTATTATATGGGTCTGTTTAATCTAAATAAAGATTTGATGGATAGAAATTGCGGAAATGAAATTCTTAAGGTTTGTAGCAGGTTATACTCTAATGTACAAACAGAGAAGTGAAGATATCAGAGAACAACTGGGAATATTTAAACTAACGGACAAAATAGCAGAATACAGGAAAAACTGGTACAGGCATGTCTGCAGAATGGAATATGATGGGATTCCCCAAGGAGCACTAAATTATAAACCAACAGGATAACGAAGTCTGGGAAGACTTGCTAAAAGATGGATGGAGGAGCTTTAGTTTGGAGTTGGAACAGATCACCAGTGGTCTAATCCCCGTTTGTATGATGTTTATTATTATTATTATTATTATTATTATTATTATTATTATTATTATTATTATTATTATTATTATTATTATTAAATTCTCCGCTTACATGTAGAAGTTTAAAAAAGACTAGTTTCTGGGAGTATCCTTCCTATCATCAATTTCTTGGCTGACTGTTGCTCTCATGCCATGTCGGGTTCTATTAGTAGGGGTGGGCCATTATCTTCTCTGTTAACCAGATGATGTCATCTACAGTGGGAATCTCAAAATTCATAAGGTCTCCTTTATGCATTGTGATAAAAATATCCTTCCAAGTATCCAATTCAAAAGGTTTCTTTATGTATTTTATCAATTTAATTCCTGGTTCAATGTTATGATTCTCCATCCAAAAGGATAAGCTATGGCTGATTTATCAATGTATCTGAATTTTAAATTTCTCACATGTTCTTTCTTTCTGGTGTCCAAATTTCTCTTTGTTTTCCCAATGTATATCTTTTTACAGTCTTGATAATTCATTTGATAAATCCCAGGTAATTTTATTTCTGGTGTACTATTTTTAAAGAATGTGCACATAGTAACTGTCTTAAAGGTTATTAAAGAAAGTAACATACTACCAAGCAACGTTAAAAATAAAGTAACAGCAAACAATCCTATGTTACCCAAAACTGAAGCTTTCCTATACATCAGGCATGGCGAGACTGTAAGCCTGACCCGAAGCACCTTGATGCAACCTGGATAGCAAAGCTATGGAAGGGGGAGAATTTGGAAGGCGAGCGGGGTAGTGGTAAAGAACGAACTGATTCAGTGGCGGCCTGTACTCTGTATTTAAAGTAGATTAAGCTTCTCCGATGTCGTTTACAATGAGAGATTCGAAATTGGGAATTATGTTGTTTACAGCTAGACGTAACTGGTCATGAAGATGTTCGTTCGTCTGTCGTGATCTGCATTTGCTTTTTACTAATTTAATCATGGAAAATAACTATTTATAGACATACGTTGTACAAAACATTGCTTCCATGGAAATTGAATATGATCGAAGCTTCGGATATTTATTGTTGCATAAGATTTTAAAACATTCCACTCCTATTAAATCCTTGCATCTGACTTTCGTGATTTCGTCAGACTGTAAATGAATCAGCTCCTCTTGCAGATTGATTCTGGCCTTTCTTATGTCTATGTTTAATGGATAGACATACACTGATATATCATATTTAAAAACCCTGAAATCACGAAATCTGTAATCACAAAATTCACTTTTAAGTGTGAAGAGAATACTAATGCAAGTACTGAATTTATCTGAGGAGAAATTTGAAAGGAGATTTAAACATGGAAAATAGTACACCTGCCCCTCTTTCAAGTGATCTACCCAGAGTGAAAGTGTGTTTACGAACCTCTGCACTGAACTATACTTATCAACAATATTTTGATTGCGTCGTTGAAATGTAGTATTCAGTTTAAGTGCGTAGATATATCGCATAAGAAAGCTAAGTCGCAGACCCAGACCTCGTTATTTAGTTCCTAAATTTCCATTCCCTAAAAAAAGGAAACAATAAAATGACCTTAAAGCATATCAGAATAATGTAAATGTAAAGCTAAAATAAATTGTCTTTTCTTTCATGAATCCGGGGAATGCATCTCTGAGGTCGCAGAACCGGCGTAACATTGCACCTCTGCTAAGCCATCTAATATCACACAAATACTTAATATCTTAAATGATTCTCCCATATTTTTAAGTATACATATTTCGAAACTGTCGGTGATTCAAAGCACTTCCTTTTATTTTGTTCACAACACAATCCATCACTATTGAAGTGTAACCGACTTGGCACAAAGTGCTTCTTGATGCAACAGACAATGGCAAGCAAAAAAATGGCTCGAAATACCTTTATCACTGAAAAAAATGTTTTAACCTGTCAATCAACCCACTTTTCCCCAACCATGGCATTTGCTCCGTCTGATACTAATTTTGACCACTGTAAACAATATCTTTCAATACTAATTTTTAGAGCTTTAAATATCTACTCGCCAGCAGTACTGCCTTTTAGTAGGACTAAATCGAGCAAATACTCTTCAACATTAAGTTCCTTATCAACACCTCGAATGAAAATGGCCAATTGAGGCGTCAGTTACATCTGTACTCTCGTCCAGTGCAAGAGAAAACTTCACAAAGTCAGCCATTTTCAAATCCATCTGCCTTATTACGTCGGCAGAAGGCACTTCAACTTTCTTTGCAATGGTTTGTTGGAAAATATGCCGACACTCGAAATTGAGGACATAAAAACCCAGCAATTTTTATTAAACATGTTTTAATAAATTCTCCTTCCTGAAATGTCTTAAGGCCTTTGCAATTTCCCGGGTAACAATATAACTAGCGTGATTTCTTTTCTCTGCCATACTTGAGTCTTTGTAGTTGGTTTAGGTCCATTGTTTTTTATCAATTTCAAAATTTCTTGCGTTCTTTCGCGTCCTGTGAACATATTGAAAATTAGCAGTCTGACTTGTAGTTTAAATAAGAATTAAAGTCTCATTAAATAAAATGTTTAATAATAATAATAATAATAATAATAATAATAATAATAATAATAATAATAATAATAATAATAATAATAATAATAATAATAATAATAATAATAATAATAATTACAGACCCAACTTGCCTTGTAATTTGGCATATTCGGAATGATAAGCATTGTAATGGCGTTTCATGTTGAATTGCATTACTCCGCTTTGGGACATATAAAACATTTTGCATTGCCACCATCCTCAACGAAGAACTTCTGCTCCCATTCCATGAAATGTTCTTCACTTCTAACGTTGCTTTGCAAGCGGCATTGCTAGTCGCCACTGTTTGACGTAGTACTGACCACACTGACATGAGTAGGAGGTGGAGGGGCGGGAGAAGCTACGGAGGGGTAGTGCGCGAGTCAACTGAAGCGCAAATTGACTCGCGAAGCACTGTTTCGCCATGGCTGCTATACATGTTCCATTGTTGGTATAGATATGTTGATGACCTTTTTGCAATTGTTCCAAAAAGAGTAGTGGAAATTCAGTGAAATTGTTGAATTTACAGGAGAAATAATAAAATTTACGGTTGAAATAGAAGCACAGGGATGCTTACTGTTTTTGGATTTAAAAATTATGAGAAGCCAATTTTCTATAGAATTCGGGATCTATAGAAAACCAACACATGTAAAGAATTACATAAAACACAATTAATTCAGTCCAACACCACATCAATATGCTATAGTTTGGTTCACAGATTGATTAATATCCCATTGACGGAAATGGAATATGAACATGAATATATACATATACACCAGATAGCAAAGTTGAACAAGTTTGATCCTCGTTTCATAGATTAAGTTAATTAACATAAAATGAAAAAATCTGATGTGTTATACTCGCATGACTTTCTCCACTCTTGTACAAACTATTTTTACAAACTCTTATTCTCCATCTATTTCATATTAATCGAGATAAACATTTTCAGAAACGATCTTTTGACATGCAAAGAGAATTACATTTTACACATAGTGACCAGTTCTAAAAATATTTGACTATCGCTTAAGGCATACTATGTTCCTCTTGTTTTGTAATTGCAAGGGCAATATAGAAATACAGTAGCCTTTAAGCATCGACATATACCTCAATAGCTGGTTGCTAGGTGCAGCACCATTCTCTTTGCCACAGATTAATACTCTTTGCATATCCAAGACAAAAAAATTAACGAATTCCCATTTGAGAAAATAAGTATTGAAAAATTTAAGGAAATAACAAGCAATATCTCGAAAATGGTTCACTCAACAAAAAAAATGTACATGACATAAATTGTGTACTTTAACGTGATCTACATTTTTTGTGTAGTAAAATTTTGTTTATCTCTTATGGTTTACCAGTTATGCAAAAGTGTTCACAATGAAGAATACTTTTGGAGATATTCCCAGAAAATTCAAGATATACATTTTATTTGTCATAAAAGTATCTAAAACATATGATATTTTAATCAAAATCGTTAAAGCCATTTTTGAGAAAATTACAATTTTCGAAAAATGTTCCATGTAAAGGGTAGTCTGGGGTGAGGGAATTTTCTTGAAAACCTTTGTGTCGCATCTCTGGAAGATACTGAACCTAAATAGCAAGTTTGGTGTTTATCTGACTGTTCGTTTATGAGTTATGCTGTTCACAGACACACACACATGGACATGTTTCCAAAAATGCTTTTTTTGGATTCAGGGGATTTCAAAACATGCATTTCCAGTGAAATCTCGGTATCAAATTTTTGGGTGGGATGCAATACTTCCCCTACTTACTATGCGTAGTAGAGAAAGTAAAAAAGAAATCACCACTTTGGAAAAATTAGAGGAATCAATACCAAAATACTGTAAAATCACATATCACCCAAAATACTTTTGGAAATTTAAAAAAAAAAGTTAAGAACTGAACATTTATTTAGTACCACAAAACAAACACAAAATCAGGAATTTGTTAAATCATCCTTTGAAAAATGGTACATATGAAATAAAATTATCTAGGATTTATCAAATGAATTGTCAGGACTATGAAAAGAGATACATTAGGAAAACAAAGAGAAGGAAGGAAGGAAGGAAGGAAGGAACATATGAGAAATTTGAAAATCAAATAGATTGATAAATCGGCCATAGCTCATCATTTTTGGTTGGAGAATCATAACATTGAACCAGAAATTAAATTGATAAAATACGGTAAGAAACCTTTTGAATTGAACACTTGGGAGAATATTTTTATCCCAAAATATAAACAAGACCTTATGAATTTTGAGATTCCCACTGTAGATGACATCATCTTGTTAACAGAGAAGATAGAGGCAGCACCCCTACTGATAGAACCCGACATGGCATGAGAGCAACAATTGGCCAAGAAACTGATAATGGAGCAGATATTCCCAGAAACTAGCCTTTTTTAAACTTTGATATGTAAGTGGAGAATTTAATGTGTTTTTAAATTTCGACTCAATTTTTAAACATTTTACAGAGAGATTAGTGTTTATTGCATCCTTTAATGTTATGTTTAATAATTGTTTTAATGCAGTTTAAAACTCCCTTCCCCCAGAAAAACAGTGATGTCATAGACAATAATGTTGCTTAAATATGTTGCTTCATCCTAAGTATTTATATTTATTGTTGGTATTAATTCTTACACTTAGTTTCTGAACACACAGTACATAGCAAACCTATTAACAAAGACTTGAAATATATGAGAAAGTTAAGTGAAGGTGAATTATTTGATTAAATATCTAGTGTGTAGTGAATATTTTATGTTGAGTAAAAATTTAATCCCACTACATAAATTTACTGTTGACTATATTTATAAAAAGTAAGTTTTTTTTACCTGGATATTTTCAGTGGTGTAATAAATTTATGTTTGTGGATTCTATGTAATGTTGTTTTATAAGTTAGCCCCACAAATCAAGTCACCATGGTGCATAAGCCACCATGGACTGAACCTTAAAAGATAGTGAAGTTATAACTAATTTAAAATCATTTTTTCTTTTCATTTCTTTATCTTTTTTTCCCTTTTCTATATTTTTTATGTATGACACATGCACTATGCATTATGTAGTGATACTAATCCAAAACCAGTTTCCGGTACTGTAAGAAATAACTAAATTGATGTATCCAGACCTTGATGTTTTGTCCTGTACAGGATTTTCTAGATTTAGTAAATTGTTTTATGGAGCTTGAAGTGAAGACTGCTTCTAAGGCTCCCCAAATGACAACTCTCTCTTTCAGTTTCACTTGCATACTTGCCACTTTTATGGCCTACCCATAAAACGAACAGGATCAGAGGCCTTTTTATGACTTTATGGCAAAGGAAATGCTTTTACGGCTTTTTGGGCAGATTCAAAATGTTACAGATTTTCACCACAGACATGAAAAAACATTAAATTCTATTGCATTATATTGTAACTTTACAGACTGAATGTACTGCACTAATTGGTTTACAGTGCTATGATAGGCCAGAGCTTATCTGTGTGTCTATCCTTCATCACAATAATGGGAATTATACTATATAATGCCCTACCAAAAAGTATAAAAGATCATTCAGGAAAAAACTCTTTTGCTAAACAGCTAAAAACGTATCTAATTGAAATGTATCCATACAGACTAGAAGAGCTATTAAATTAAAATAAATTGTATATAGACTAGAAATAATACCTTTTTAATTTTATTTGTATGTTTTCTAATATCTTGTATTTTACATGTGTTAGCTTTTGATTATGTTCTAGGCTTGTAACACAAGTTATATGAGCAATAAAGAATTGAATTGAATTGAAATGGTCCTTTACAGGGCTGCAACAAAATGAATGGTGTGTGGATTAAAAGTTTAATTGCAAGATGAGCAATAAATGGGCACGAATACTCAGTAATGGGTGACATGAGCTGTAAAGTCAACTCCCTCATGTAAATAGTTTAACTTGTTCACATCCTATGGTTGCAGGATTTAAGTTTACCATTTTTGGTGATAGCCCTTTGTTTATAGTTTGTGTTATGAAGCATAAAATATGGACTAGAAATCTGTGTATAGCCTAGGCAGTGGCGTTCTTTGCTTTAATAGTGTTTACTGTAGTACCAGAAAGAAGCAGTACTACCGAGTCTTCAAGGATTCTTATAAAACAGAATTCCCATTTATTTTAAATGTAATTTTTGTGCATTTACTGCGCTAAAATTGTATATATTCTAAATTTAATGTCATTCCAAAAAATTTTACTCTTTGCTAGGTAAGGGAAAGTTTTATGAGTTTCAATTTCTGGAAGTTGGCAAATATGCACTTATCTAACAGCAACTCAACTAGTGAAGAGAAAGAGGATGGGGAGGAATTAAGATTTCAGTGTTGTCTTTGTTTACTCTTTAAGAACCTGCAAATGCTTTCCATACTTCTATGGGCTTCTCTCACCTGTCAAACCACGTTCCTGGTCATGGCTACCAGCAACAAAATGGACCAGACAATGTATCAGACCCTCTGTTACATTATATAGAGTCTCTGAGAATGAATGCTGTGTTTCATGAGACTACCATGACATATACATTATATATGTCTGCACTAAAAATGCCACTCAGAAAGATTGCATTATGTCTTTCCGTTTTTTGTTATGGTTATTGTCATAATATAGTTGTTATTGTTAAACTTGTCTTTTTTCTATTGCATACAGAAAAATGAATGTTGAAAAATCAGTTTCCATACAAAAATCAATTCTGCGAAACAATTCTGTGTGTGAGTCAGTTGGGGAATTTAATGTTGTGCAACATGTTACCATTGTAGCTCAGTTGGTTAGAGCAGCAGCACAGTAAGCCGTAAGATCTATGGCTCAAATCCCAGCTAGGGCATTTTATTTTTCAGTATGATTCTACCTTTCCAGCCCTGGCCTGCAAGTTTTGAACAATTGATCTAAGAGTGAGACTTAGGTACTTCTGAAATGGTAAGTCACCATTGGGTAAGTTATCTCAAAAAACGAATTTTACAATGCCTTTTGATATAACAGAAAAAAATGTGAATCAATTGGAGAATCTAATATTGTACTGGCATGTTTTTAGGGTATATTAGACAGAGCATGGCAAGCCATGGTTTATATCATGGCTATGACGTTGAATTTTTCAGCTCATTCTACCTTTCCAAAATAGCGATCAAATTTTTTAGTTTTTCTAAGTTTCACTGATGCTTAGAAAGCAGCTAACCTTCTTTACCTTTCTTGTATATTTATTGCATATTTAAAAGTAAATAGGGGGCTCCGTTTTACCTCACAAGTGTCAATAGGATTCTCTCCAGTACGCAGTCTATCTGCCACTTGTTTAGGGATCATCTGATACAGAAGTTCATCTGTACGTCTCATCTCTTCATCTAGTTTTCTCATAGATTCCTCCAGCTTTTTGGATTTCTGTTGTTCTTGATCAAGTGCCAGTTTAAGTTCCACAGATTGCTGAGTTCCTGCTAGCATCAAGTCCCTGCCAACATTATAGCATCAGCATTAAGGATCTGTACCAAATAAATAACTCAATTATACATCTTGTTTCATTAAAAAATCATGCCCATTGTTAAACATTCTACATGCTATCAGTAGTTCACCTTAACACTGTTGGTCACATAATCATATGACATTTATTTTGTGAAAGTATAATTACAGGGCCATATTGTTAGGGGGTGATTGCCTGGGGGAGAAATTCCCCACTCTGAAATAAAATTTAGATTTGTTTTTACTTCATACCTAGTAGGTAGAGGGAAGTATTGTATTCTACCCAAAAACTCAATGCCAAGATTTCACCAAAAATACATGTTTTTAGACCCCCAAAAGCAAAGAGGTATTTTTTTTAGAAAAAGATCTGTGTGCATGAAAGAGAGAGAGGGGGGGCAGAGAACATCATCACTCAAAAAAATTGTAAGTTAAATACCAAACTTGGTATTTAAGTTCAGCATCTTCTATTCATGTTTGTCTTCGAGTTTGAGGCAGTATTTTTAACACTTAAATGATATCAGTCTATTTATATAATATAAAATATAATAATTGCCTTAAAGCAATATGTGTATAATAATATATAAAGTGTATGTACCAGTCATTGTATTATGTTTGTATTATTATGTACATATGTAATAATGTTATGTGAATGTATTATGTAGTTTTAACAATGTAGGAGCTGTGAGAATAGAAGCAAGCTGCTTTCCGTAGCAAACAGAATTACAAAGTAAAAAAGCCAAAAGTTGCTAATAATGAGGTAACCTTGAGACAACAATAAATTTTAAAGTTTAATAATGCTACTAATAATTCTTGGAACAATAATGTAATATTTAAAACAGTTTATAAATAGCCAATCAATAACTAGAAAAGGTTTAAGTTAAATAAAAGTATTCTATTGGAGTAGGATTAGCCAATAGAGGAAGTATACAAATTCAGGAGGTAGACACTACAAGATTGCGTAGGTACCTGATCAGTACGGTACAGGTTCAGTGTGAGACATGAAAATTTATTGCGGCGAGAATTATATCAAGTTTACTTGTTAAAAAAGTGCAAATAACAATAATCTCACAGCTCTATGGTAGCATATATCAGTGAAGTGTTATTTCATCGTGTGAAGGATTAATAAACAAAGTACAATACAATTATAATTTGTGTAAGCCATCATTCTTAGCCATACCAGTCCTGCTAAAAGATACATGCTCTAAAAATGACTACGGACTACTGACGAAGCCAAGGCATACATATATAATAATATTTAAATAAACTTTAAAATAAGAAGTTGATTCGTAAATGTGGGGCGAAGGCCACCGGAAAAGTAAATGTGGGGTGAAGGCCAACTGAAACTTTGTATCATACTTGGGCGAACACTCCAAGAAATATATCTCCTGCAATACATGGTGCAACCACAACAATTAAACCCCTTCAAGTTTGGCTTCCATACGTGGGGCAGTAACTACTTCAAGTTATGGCTGGGGACAGGATTTTAATCAAATTCATATTTGTTCTTTGCTGTCAGAAGGTATGCTCACATAGCATGCAAGTTATTTACTAAATTTTCAGCATTTTAAACAATATTTTATTTTGAATATAATGCATATTTTGCCTGTTTTGTTAAAAAGCATAATATTTCAGCAGCTTGCAGATTATCTGCCTTTTTGCATACTCTACATGTATATATTATAAATACATTTTTATTTTATTTATAATACCTGCATGTTTGATTTACAAATACAATATTTCTGAATAATATGTGACTTTTATCCAATCTTGAAATTTGGCAACGCAGACGGCAGCTCACACACAACCTAATAAATAGTTTACATCACATTGGTGAATTCTCCCCTTATCTGGTTGTATTTGTATTTATTGTGCTAAGAGTTTTACAAATTAGATTGTCTACTGCATTTTGACCCTGGTCACTTATTCAGTAGACAATCACTACAGTTTATTTACATTTTACAATCTCTTGTCACTAAATTAACACATTCACTATAGTTTACCATTCAAAGTAAGATACACTACCTCTTACTTTTGTCTTTCCACTGTCCAAAGCCATTTATTTTTTACTTTACACAAAAACTGCCCAATGCTTCTAGCGTCCTTGCATATCATTTCAATTATAAGTATATTTCTATCCCCCTTCAACCACTTCTTATTAAAAAATTCTTTTCTCCAATTTTCTGTTCCTTGTTTAGCTGTTCCCTTATGGTATGAAAGTGGCTGTTATGGAGTTTTCTAAATTAAGCTAGTATGGTGGTTAGACTGTACACAATATTAAATTTGGTTTAAAATTAATTGTTTATTGTCTGTTAAGATTTATAAAGAATATAATCCAGTGATTTACTTAAAGGAAGGCATTTCAAAATATTCGACTATTAATAATTTTATGAATTCAATTCTGAAAATATTCTTGCAGGTTTGCAATTGTTCTCCAGTTAAAACTTCACATAATTAAATTCTTTAGGTCGTGAATGTGTATGGCAAAGATCTTGTTTTCTTGTAATCATGCCTAAAGTAAAAGTGGGCAACAACTCTAGATTACATGGTTATCAATGTTGTTAATGAACTTCAAAACTACTGTCTCCAGATTGCTACCTAGAAGTGTTGGTAATGTAATGAAGGAAAAAGACATAGCATTCTTTCAAAAAATGCAATATATTACCAAATATGTGCATTACCACTAAAATCAGATCAAATTACCGCTTTTGTATGCAACTCCTAAGTTCCTGGGAGATGGAGAGAAGCATTTCCTGAAACTACGTTGAACCCTTTAAATATCTTTCGTATTTTGTGAAACGTCAGTGGGTGGTATGTGAACTTCCTAAATTTAGGTTTATCTTTGTTGGGGATTCTAGGTTTGAGATGTTTCTGTTTCTTGAACTTTTTGGTTTTCTTCTCAACTAGTTTTATTTTGAATCCCTAATGTCCATTATGCTTCACTGTGTATAAACTCCAATGATTTTAAATTAAAACACACTTTACTTTTGGATTATCCATGTACAGGGGGAGTGAACATACCTGCTGAAATCATGCATAGACAGATCATTGATGTACAGTCCTGTAGTAATAAGAGAGTTAAGATCTGGCATCACAGGGGTACCCAAGTACATCATCATCCGCCAGTTATCCATGTAGATCATCTGGCCTGAAAATCAAATAAACAAATGGTTTTCTTTTTAAAGTTCTCAAAATTACTTATATTTATTCATATCAACCATAATCTTAAAGGTATTATGAGTAAGGTTACAGAATATGTCTCTTTCTCTCAGGAGAGCTATAAATTTTGATTAAGGAAAAGAAGGTACGAGCATACCTTACAATTCTTTAAAAATTCGTTTTCTTCCTTCTTCCATATTTGAACATGTGATCCAATTTCAAACGCCTGTGACCTTAAGACCTTTAAATGATACCATTTTTAATGTCATTGCATCAGTTTAGATCACCATTGTACTTTTCCTTGTGCATTTGAAAGTTTCTTTATATATATATATATATATATATATATATATATATATATATATATATATATAGCTCCAGACCTGCTGAATGCTATATTTACTTCCTCTTATCTATGGTAGGTAGAGAAAAAATGTTACTCCACCCAAAATTTCATGTCGAGATTTCATCAGAAACAGATATTTTGTGGTCACCTGAACCTAGGGTTGCCATATTCTGAGTTACAAAAACCATGACACCATATTCCAAAACTCTCCTACTGCTGGAATAAATGTATATTAAGAACACTGACTACATCAATTTTCCCTCCAAACATAATATTTATTTATACAGCAGGCATAAAATGAACTAATATAGAATTTACTGATATATTAAATGTTTTCTTTTAATATGAAACATCAATAGCTTTACTGGTATCTCCATATCAATAATATTCTTGTGGAGAGAGAGAGAGAGAGAGAGAGAGAGAGAGAGAGAGAGAGAGAGAGTGTCAAAGAGACAGACAGACAGGGAGGAAGGGAGGGAGAGAGCTAAAAAATGAAAAGTCGGATGAATACCAAATTTTGTATTTAAGTTTAGCGGCTATTCACAAGGTGAATTCTCATTATGTGGGGGAAAAGATATACAACAAATACTATTTGAATGTAGGGAAACAGAGATTTGGAGAAAATAAAGTGTATGGTTAAGAACCGATAGAAAAATTTATATAAACAAATCTTTATATAAACAAATTTTAGACAAAAACTGTAAGAAAATAGGGCAAAATTCAGAAAAAGTTACAAATAAATGGGCTGTTAAAAGCGGAAAGGAGCAATAATTTATGAGTATGTAAATAATATAATGTAGATTTTAATATAATTTGGGTTGCCCACTTAAACAGTGACCAGGGTCAATTTCAGTGGGAGTTGAATACATGTAATGTCATACTACTTCAGTAAATTGGTGCTGTTATTATTATTATTATTTATTTATTTATTTATTTATTTATTTATTTATTTATTTATTTATTTATTTAAGTCCAGTAACTTTCAAGTATACAAAACAGATTTTCACTGAATTCCCTTCACCTAAAACTACCAGAAGTGTTTATTAATTTTTATTGTGTAAAACAAAATGGTTATAATGATTTTGGTTTAAATATCATATGTTTGAGATACAGACATGAAAAATAAAATTAATATCTTGAATTCTCTGTTAAGTACTCTTTATTCTTATTGAATTTTAGAAAATTGTGTATAATTGGAAAACTGTAAGAGAGACAGAACTTTACTGCAGAAAAAATTGTAGAACTCGTTAAAATACGCAATTTGTGTAAAATCACTTTTTTTGTAGCTTTAACCATTTACAAGATATTTTGTGTTACTGGGTTCAATTTTTCAATATTTCAGCAGTACACTTTTGGTTATACTTATTTAACTATGAAAGACAGTCTTAAAATTTTTTGCATGTACAAATAAATAAGAACTTTAAAATGAACGCATTTCAAAGTGCTGGAGTGCTATAAAGTTGTTTAAAATCAAATTAGAAGAAAAGATCCATTCATTTTGCCAAAGTATGTGTTTTCAGTACAGCATGAAAAACTGGAGCACCTTAAAGCAAAAATGACAGAAAAATGTGCTTTAGTGACGAGGAAGTTGATATTTTTGCGATCACTTTATGCCAACATACTTTGGAATAATTTTATGTTTAAAACAATGAAAAATAATGCTTTGAAATGCTTACAACTTTATACAAATATATAAGTAATAGAAATGTTCTTATTTAGAAAGCTTTTTCAGTAAAAATGGCTGCTACCATATCCTAGTATACTTAAATTACTCCAAGAATGGTTACCTTTGAGTCTAAGATGTTTATCCTCAGCACCTCCATTTGATTCATCACTAAGAATGATTTCGTTCCTTTTTCTGTCAGCAGGTCTTTCTGTTATAACAGGTTCCACTGTTACCAGCTCAAAGATGTTGTTGGTGCGATTCAGTATCTGCAAGCATGAACCAAAACTGAGAGCATTATTGCCTACCATTACTGCTTTGGATAGTTGTTTTCTTCTACTAGGTATTTTAAAAACCTTTTGTTTTTCTAAGACATGGTCATTAATGCAATTATACATAGTACTTCTACAGAGCATGTGTGGATGCATGGTCAACCTAATGGAAATTTTCTTGGCACGAAAACCACTCTGTTTGCCAGCAGAGGCGGATATTTATAGCTCCTTAAATTCAAGCGTATAGATTCCTCATGCAAATTATAACCTCACTTACCACATACCTTTGTTATAGATGATGTTGGAAATTATATTCTTGTGCCACCATATCCCTCATACCCTTTAACAAAATTTGTATTAACATTCATTAATTCCTCTTTGCCATATAAATAAAGCCATGATTTGTTCATAAAAGAATTAAACATGGGTCAGTAGAGAGATCATCATTATCCAATTGCAGAAATTAACTCTACTCTCATTATCACACCCTTCCAATTTTGGAACTGCAGTTATCTTATATGGTTTTAATATTAAAGTTTAGTGACATTCCAAGTCAAGGCTTGCAAATTCCTAATTCCTGTATATGCTTCCTCAGAGATTTCTTTGGACTTCATTCTAACTTTTCTCAGATGTCATCAAGTTTTTCTTCAGTAGGAATATGGCAATTTACTTTTGGTTTCTTATCAAGAATAGATCCTGTTTACATGATTATGAACTGTTTGTCTGTAAGGAGCATGAACAGCAGGGAATCTGTCTATAAAACTCATCATCTCACTTCTCTACAGCATTTGTTGTCACATAGGTATCATACATGAAGACTCAGTGTGCTAAAGTGTATAGACATAGAGTATATTTATATAGTACTAACACACTATAACACTGAAACATGTGATCTCACAACATATCAAACTCTGTACAGCACAGAGTTTGTGCCAACTGATTAGCCAGCAGACAATGAGGAGAGAAAGTGGAGTGGAACAGAAACAGTTAGAAACAGTGCAGTGCAGGGCAAGCAATTCCCCATAATATGGCTACAAATCCAAATGACAGCTCTGTATATGTGGCTGATAAAAATGGTAATGTATAAAAACAAACAGTATTTGTAGAATGCCATCAAAACTGGTACTACTAGCTGAGAAGCAGAAGATAGCATCTCTCTTAATTGGCATTACATTTATTTTATTCATCAAGATTGGGTTAAAAAAGTGAAAGCCACTTGACTTCAGATACCTAACTGATGTACATTGAGCTATTGTTCACATAAGCAAAAGACTATTTCACTCATTATGAAACTACAGATACATTAAATGATTTGCAATAATAACAACAATTATTTCTACAAAAACTTATAAGTAGATAATGATGACTTATATTTACACATTCCTTGTTTTTACTTAATACTACATATACAAATGAGCCACCTAATACTACTACCACAAATATCTCTGAAACAAAAATATGACTGAAAACAACTTGCACAGGCATGAAGGTAGGAATGGAGTTTATTAAAGTATATGATATAGGCCATATGTAAGCAAACTTGATTTTTAACTTAAATTGTGATTTTTTAAATGGAAAACCTGTCTTACTTTTTATGCAGTTTATAACATGGAAAGTAGGCATTATGAATGGCACTTAATGCATTACAATAGGTGAATTAGGTAAGGTGAAGCTAGCATTTGAGATACAATGAGAGAGGTAAACCTTTGTTTACCTTTTGTTGTGATTGGAAACCTTATATTACTTTCAGCAAAATTGATAACTGCAATGCAAAGTTTCTACTTCAGAACTCGGTGACATGGTCGAACCTCAGAATGTACAAATTATGCGTCTCCTCAAGCATCAACTTCACATTAGAATTTATTGTAGTGTAATTGGCCTACTACAATGCAACAAACACCATATGTTATTTTTCACATCTACTGCATCAAAAATAATATGATTTTTTTCCATTTAAAAAAAAACAAAGTTTATGTTGGAAATCTTATTTTTTTTTCCATGTTACAATGGTCTATTAACTATTTTAATGAGGCTTCATGCCCGTGAAAGTTGTCTTCCAATTCATATTTTTGTTCCAGAGATATTTGCAATGGAAGTATTAGGTGACTCACCCTGTATAAGAGCCAACATTTTGTATTCCTAAATCCGCCATTTGATTTTGTTTGGTAAATATGCATTATCTACTCTTGAATCCTCTGTTCATTTTTAAAGTTGAATATGAAGGTTGTTCAATAAACAAGCTTCCCTGTACCACCCAAGTTGTTACAAAAGTAATTGAGAAACAGTATGCATATGGTTGGCAAGTGTAAACTATCTCTTGCCATTAACAATTGTTATCAGTTTCATAGATCTGAAAGTGCAAGAGGAGTAGGAAACAAAGGCTGTTTAGAAACACTGGGTTTGCAGCAATAATGACAGACATTCTGACAGCATGTTTTGGAAGTCTAATATCACGAAGAAATATTTGTCAAGACAAATGTTTTGACACCCACGAAAAGCCATAGAAAACTTATTGCTATGATACCATCATGTCTGTACACTGGGCTGCAGAAGAAATTTCAATACAATATGCAGTAAAACCCTGCTTAACTGAACCAAAGGGGGCAGAACAGTTTTGGATCACACATTTTTTCATATGAATCGTAAATATTTTACGCAGCAAAACAAGAAAAGATTGTATTCCAAATGCATGTAATAATTTTTAGTAAAAAACTGTTATGATATACCGTATTAAAATAGCATTTGTAAGCATTATATTTGTTGGTGTTGATTTACTGCTTTGTTTCATAATATACAAGACAACGTAAAATAGAGCATGTTAGTGATAGTGTCATAATTCAATATTTCCCATAAGGTTTGAATACAAATTTGTAGTTTATTTTACTTGCAATGCTTTGAATCCATTGTTCACTGTCACTCTGTCACTTTGAGTTTCTGTTAAATGCTTATTACAACTCATTTTATTTTCACTGACATCTTAACACAAATAAACACTGAACCAACACCAACAGTAAATTAACATCAAATGTGTGTGCAAGCAGTTAACACTTGCTACAAGGGCGACACTGAAAATTTGCAGAAGCCACTCAAGGATTAGTTTTAAAAAATGTAAGAGATTTTGTTGTATTTCAAAATATTCCCGTTTAACATCAATACATTTTTGCATTCGATGAAACCAGTCCTTTAAAGCAATGATGCTACTCTTTCTGAGGCACTTAAGAAACCAGGTTTTTATAACGTTCCACTGCTTCCTTCATCTGATGACAAAAAATTGATTCCATGCACTTTATCTTTAATCTTTGGAAGCAAAAATAAATCACTAGGTCAGGCTATATGGTGGAGGGTCCACAGTGCTGAACTACAGGGCATCCAGATACTTGTTTGTTAGTTTTGTTGTATGCGAAAATGCGTTGTCATGATGCAACATCATTTTTCCTTTTGGGCATTTTTCACGAACTGTTTTCATAAATTGTGGTAAACAGACATTTGTGTACCATTCAGCAGTAACAGTACATTTAAATTCTAATGCTATAGTAGCAATATGCTCCATTTTAGAAAAAAAACTAGCGACCATCTTCTTACCAGCACTGCAAATTCGTCGACTTTTGTAGGTTTAGGTTCTGTTCGAAAGACCCATTGATTGACTTTTCTTTTCAGGATCATAACAGTAAATCCAAGATTCGTCACCAGTAATGATATTCCAAACCAAATTTGAAGTGCTGCCTTGGAATTTTTCCAGAGGTTTTCTGCACCAATCAATGCATTTTTGATCGGGAACCAGTTTATGTGGAATCCATCGACAACAAAATTTTCTCATGTCTAACTGTTAATTGAAATATTTTGGATTTGACTCATACCAATGTCTAATGTTTCCTAAAAAATTCATAAGATGTCTGTTGATTTTTTCAAGCATTGCTTGAACAGCAGCAATATTTTCATCAGTAACAGCAGTTTTTGGGCATCTTGGACGAAATTCATCACTAAGGAAAAAACCAATGTCTTTCAAATTCACTGTACCAATTATAAATTGTTGCCTTAGATGGGGCTTCTTCACCAAATGCATTTCTAAGCCAGTCTATCTTCACATTGTTAAAGCGTTAATGATGACGTAATATTGCAAAAAAATCATAGCCCAGAAATGTTCGCCAGTCAAATTCTTTTTTGGGCAAACATAAAAGCTTTAAATGATGATAATTAAACTATTAGAGCAAATAAAACAAACTACATGGAAATTAACTTGCAAAACATTACAAAGTAGCTGTCAAATTGAGGATTAACTGCACACAATACCAAGTACCTGTATTTGGATTTAGGGTTGAGGCAAATGAACACTGTCAATTGCCGCAGCAATGTTGCCTGTGTGAATTTGGGCATCTCGTATGTTTTCGTCCATTCTTTATTTCTGTTTTCCTCTGCCATTTCATTTAAGCTGGGTTTTATTTAAGTGCAGTTTGATTAAGTGGGGTTTTACTGTATTATTTTTTCCAAATATGTAAGTAAATATGGCAAGGTGTAAAGCATTTTAAGGTTTTCTGCATATCATATGGCATTTGTTTCCTGAGTGAAGCCCATAATATTTCAAATCAATATAGACTTGGCATTTCTTCTGTATGCTGAGGGCGTACTAAGCAATCTTTATGAAATTCAATCCACTTGTCCTTTAACAGCCTCTGTAGATGAGAATGCCACTAAGGTGGATGAAGTGATCAAGTGGACATAAGAATCAAGGTTTCTGAGGGGAAGAACATTGGACAATACCATACCAACAGCTTATGGTATCATCCATGAAGTGTTCTGACATCACAAAAAGTGATGTCAACCCACTCCTACACATCGTGAGATGAGAATGAGCAGTGGCCTTGATAGCCTAATGCAGGCATCAACAGGCACAGTATTTTTGGGCAAAGGGCAGCAGGCAGAAGCAAAGGCTCATCTGCCAGGCAGCAATAGGTGATGTTACAGCTGTGGATAGCTAGCTAATTCAACAGGTTTTCAATGTTCGTGGTGAAGGCTGAGGCAAGGCTAGTGATTCAGCACTCCTACCTTTAAGCCTGAGTGTGAGGATTTATTTTTTTCTGCAACAGGAGGAGATGCAAAGTGTGTGTGATATATAGCAAAACATTAAATCAACTGAAGAGGTTTGATTTGAAACAACATTAGTGTGTCACAGCAAACATCATGATGAATATACTGCTGAAGTGTGCAGTTTCTTTAAGTAATGCATAGATTTTTATGGCCATAGTAAAATTTATGTGCAACATAAGATGTTAACATATTATATGCAAGTTTCAAAGAAATCCAGGAGAATTTTGAATGGTAAAAAATGCTTAGAGAAAAAGTGAATTTTGTACAGGTGTAACCTATTAGCAGGCAACACAGGGTAATTCAAATGACCCTGTAATGCCTTTAAAAATGACTGCACATGAAAAGTAGTTAATATTCCCATGCGAGGGAAAGGTTGGGATATGATTCTAAGGAAAAAAATTATATTGTTCCTGCTGGATCATTTTTTAATAAAATCTCAGTAGGGTGCCCCCTTAAATTGTTCTGTTTGTATTATCTGTCTTGGGTTTTGTTCCTGTTACATTAAGTGTTGATCACTTATGGAACCACCATATCTGTTTTATTCCTTCTGATCATATATGTGTAACATAATTATATTAATAAAATAGATAATCATAAAGAAAGTTTTCTATGTTAAGTATAACGTAGGACAGGTGTGATAAAATATGTTCTATCTAATTGTAACAAATATGTCCATAATTCCATACATGTACTTTGTAATGTTTTAAATGAGAATATTGGTTCACTATTATTAGACTTTCACATTAAATAATTTGATCTGCTGTGTGCTTAGTTCCATCATCAATAAGAGCCACATTCAGACAGATATGACTTCATCTCGTGCATCATGATTTATGATAGAAGTCGAGAGCCTTTGAGTCAAGAATTTTTCACAGAGGGTTTTGATAAGTTGGTGTAGCACTGGGACATGTTCACAGTGATTATGTAGAGAAGTAAAGAAGGGAAGCACTTAACTGGACATGTTTAATTTTTATGTGTGTGTTACAAAATAAAATATTTATAAAATGTAAAAACTTATGTAATGAGTGATCATCGTAAAACAGCTTAAAAAAAGTTTGTAGATATATTTTCAATTTTATTAAAATTAGTACAATATTAGGACTTTAGTGAACTGCTGTGCATGTGAAATGATACATGATGATCACAATCATATACGATGTGATTATCATAAAAGAGCTTAAACTTTGTAGATACATTTCCAATTTTATTAAACTTAGTGCAATGTTAGGACTTTTAGTGAACTGCTGCACATATGAAATTGAAATTGTGTGTGTACCTATGAGTTTGAAGAATATTTCCATAATATTCCATACTTGCATGAAACTGCTTAAAGATTTATGTGGAAAATGTTCTAAGATTAACTATTTTTAGGCAAATTAGGACATGCATGTAGTTGAAATTCTATATATGAGATTTTAAAGAACATTCATCGATGCTTCTTTAATTGAAAGCCGTGCAACATTAAAGGTTCTTTACATGCAAATTCCAAAAATGTTAATTTTGGTGGATTACTTCTCAAAATATGCACAGTACTAATTGATCTGAAACTTTATGATTCAACTGTGTTTGCAACCTTGTTGAACATTAAGAACTCTCAGTATTTAGATATGCAAGAAAGAAAGGTAGGAATTAATTGCTCAGATCTATTTTTTAGTAATGTTTGCTCTTGAAATAAGCTCAACTACTTGCTCTAGAAAGTTATAAATACTTAATAAAATACTTACTGACTGGAATTTAAATGCAATAAGTGGCCTCACAAGATCAAACCAGTTGGTGATTCTCTTTCCCAACAAATCAGGCAGTATCACCAAGAGTGAGTTACCTATACTTCTGACAACCATGTCTGATCTGGAAGGAAAAAGAGAATATTATGTTTATATTCTCATAAGAGAGCAGAAGTACTGTCACTCCGATATTCAACCCTTTTAGTCTCTATATATGTTAAAGGGATATTAACTTGTAAATTAGTGTGCTGCAAAACAAATATGGGTGCAAGAAACTTTTATCTTTAGATAATTTTCTATTTTTACTGCTACTTATTTCACTAATTTGATTAAATTTAGAGGTATTCATATAACTTAAGGGGAGACCAAATAACAAAAGTTTCAAGAAATGATGTTTTTAGACTTTAGTGCAGTCTTAGAAATTGTAATTTTTTCTTTAATGTCATATATGAATACATTGTTATGGACACAACACTTACTTTTAAAAATTGTACCACTTCTGCCATTTTGTATTGTGAATTCTACAAGTCACAGAAAAAAATCATAACTCCTACACACTTTGAAGTAGAGAGGTAACCTTTAGCCCATCTTTTAGAGAAAGTTTAGTTCTATAAATTGGTACTATTGTTAAATATGACAGCTTCTGTGTGCAGTGTTGCCAACTTAGCCATTTTATGGCTAACTCTAGCATTTTTACACTAGCGTTTAGCCATATAAAATCGTAAAATGCTTATAGCCTGAAATCTAGCCAATTTAAGCAAACCCTTAGCCAGAATCTAGCCTAAATAGCAGAATTTCATCTGCCCTTTAGCTATGCAAAAGGAATAAATGGTTAGAGTGAATCCCCAATACCTGTGTAGTTGTGTTATCACCTGTGTAGTTATGAGTCGTAGCATGTCATCAAAATGTGTACTAATCATAAAGTCGACTTTCTAAAGTATGCGCTCTGGCACACAGAATTGCTCGGTTTTACATATTTTACCTAAATATTTTCAGTAAATTTCATATCTCAATATCAGATATATTTAACGTACAGTGTTGGTGCCTAGCAAAAATACCTCATTCCATTACAATTTTATACTAAATAATTTATTCTTTTACAGTATTTAAATATTATGGAATTATGTAATAAATTACGATATTTAAAATCTCTTAATGGAGTCGCCCCTCCGTGGTGTAGTGGTTACCGAGGTCGCGAGTTCAAATCAGGTGGAGGGCGATGGATTTTTTCGGGCATAAATATCCTTAGCATGGATTTACTTATTCCTTGCTTATTGCTTTATTACTATACGTAAATTTACTTCCTTTGGAAGGGAAGTAAAGCCAGTGGTCCCGTGTCGTAGATTTATGGCACGTAAAAGAACCTCAAGCCTGATACAGAGGCCTGTGAGCAAAATTTCTGGTCTTTCACGTCCAATATAGAATGGGACGCTAACGACCATAGCAGTTAAAGATCGTCCATAAATAAAACTCAGTTTAATTTGTCTCAATGGGGTTTAACTTTAGCAAACAAAATATGGATAGCTTTAGACTCCAATTATATCTAGCCTTTTTGTTTGTTAAAAAATGCCTTTTTAAAGATACCATCTAGCCATTATTTGCGAGGAAGTGTTGGCAACACTGTCTGTGTGCTCAGGCCAAGTAATTTCTTTCTTTGCAAATACATGCAAATTTGTTTTCTTCATTTTTTGCTTTGATCAGCTTTTTCTGTGAATCACATTTTCTGTATAAATGATCTGTTTTATCGGAAACTATCGAAAATAGCTAAATTAAATTTTAGGATGATAAAAGCAACTTCTAAGTACTGTCTTGGATCTACTTTAGTGTTAATAAGATGGTTCATTATTTTTAAAAAATAATTGCTGATAAATTGTAATCAAAAGATGGTATAACTGAGAAAAAAATTGTATCTTGCATAATAAAGAAGCTTATTGGATAAAAGTAGATCAGTGAACTTAGAAAGGTTATGTACATCTACATCCTGTAAATATTTCAGTCTCATATGTTAAATAGTTTGAGATAATAGGTTATAGATTTAACATTGGTAGGATAGGGCTTTTAAACTCGCTCTTAACTAAATATATTTCTTTTATTATTACCCCTGCTATTTTCCTTTCTTTCTATTTTTAGCTGAAATCCACACTTGTTAACCATTGTTTATTTTACTTGGATCCGCCTTGTCCTTTAACACAGACTTATACCTGTGTAGAGATTCAAACTTGGCCAATCAAATCATGTTCAGTGAGATTGCCAAAAAGAGCTCATTAGTTTGTTATAGGCCAATGAAAAATACATGGGTTAGAGAAAAACATATAGACATAGTAAATAAAGAAGAGAGAGAATCTATTGCATGGGTAAGAACCGGAGCATGGAGGCTAAGAGAGTTAAGGCAGGGTATTCCTCAAAACCAATGTCCGATATGTGGTGGTAATGAAGACATTGAACACATAGTATTTTTTAATAAGTGGTTGAAAGGGGATAGAAATACACTTATGATCGAAATGATGTGCAAGGGCGCTAGAAGCATTGGACAGTTTTTGTGTAAAGCAAAAAATAAATGGCTTTGGACAGTGGATAGAGAAGTAAGAGGTAGCATATCTTACTTTGAATGGAAAATTATAGTGAATGTGTGATGGTTAAGTAATCAATAAGTGAAAATTGAAAAACAAGTGCAAATGGGACATGAAAGAACTGAAAAAAAAAGATAATTTACTGACAAGAAATTGTAAAATGTAAGTAATCAGTAGTGATTGTCTACAGAATGCGTTGACAGGAAATTGTAAAACATAAATAAACTGTAGTGATTGTCTACTGAATGAGTGGCCAGAGTCAAAGTGCAGTAGACAATCAAATTGTAAAACTCTTAGCACAATAAATACATAAATCTCACAAACTCAAATTCTAGACAGTTATTTTTAATGCTAAATGAACTGCAAATCCAACAAGTAGCTATAGTTTATAGAAAAGTATAGGGTGACCAAATATCCCCGCTATTTACCCTCACTTCTAGTGTCCCTGGTTAAGGTTCTCAGGATGCATAACAAATTAATATGATCTAGATTCTGTGACACTAACTTCACTTACTTGTTCAATGATTAGGGCATATTTTGAGGGTTATTGTCCACATCATCAGCTATAGACTGACTGGCAGGAGCTGTTTCAGCTGTTTCTGTTTGGAGACATCTGATGCTGTGATGACACTGCCTTAGGTCATTTGATGCTAGAATGTTGAAATTCATAATCTTTCATGGTGTTTTATGATGTAAATTTTTTCCCAGATTGAAAGTTCTACTGCATTCTGGAGGGTTAGTATCCTCTTTCATCTCATATGTCCAAGTTAGTGTTGCAAAATCAAGTTCATATTAATTTGTTAGGTGCTCCTTCACTGTTACTAGCTTCTAATTCAATAACCGTCATTTCAGGATCCATGTTTTACCCATGTTCTACAAACTGTACACTCCTACAAATCCATGGATCTACTATCACTTCAGAATAAACACGGGTAATTGTTAGCACTGTACCTGTCTTTGAAATAAATACTCTCACTTGTAATTCTTCAGAACAGGTACAGAATACCAAGGCATGAACTTTGTACCACTTCTGTAATATCACACAAATGCAAGTATGCATAATCTCATATCTTCTAGAAATTGGAGGAGAATCTATGTTCCCCACCTACTGTTTTAATGGCATATAGATATTATGCAGTATTTTAGATTTTAACTTAATTCAGTGATGAATATTTAGGTTCCAATTTACCCTGAAAAGCTATTACACAAATTATTTAATCTTGAAGAATATTTGTCATTATGCCTTAATACTAACTGATCCATTACAATTGTATTATAGGTAAGAAATAAAAATTTGATTAATACTTAGTTTACTTTCACTTCTTCAAACAACACCTTGCAACCCTGCTCCTTTATATTTCACAATGATGATTAGCCAGATTAGTTTTATAGCACAAATAATAAGATGCACATTTGCCTTTTAAAGAGATCTGGAGATCCTTCAAATGCCACCTGTGAGTTAAAAATGCAAATACCTGTAGTTTTATTGGTCAGCACAAATGTGAGAGCTGAGCTCGTCATGTGATTTAAACTCTATTACTACCTTTTGTAAGTACAACTTGTTATACGATTCAAATGGGTTAGAAGCACAAGAAAAATAATGTTCTTAGCATGTGCCAAAAGAGTGATAATCATGTGAAGACTGCCACATCCACTACCACCATTATTAGATTCTTCAGCAATGAAGCATTAACATTTTAAAATAACATTAAAATCAATTTTAACACTAAACTTGCTTCTCTAAACTCCTTACTATATTGGATCACAGAGAAGGTACAAAAGTTTTAATGTTTAATCTACTGTGATTATCTAAAAAAATGACTTAACAATTCTGTTAATTGTTTGAAACCTAAAAGCTACTTACAGGTTAAGTACCAGAACTTTGAAGACTATTGGGTGGAAGTTAAAGAAATCAGAGTTTAAACATTAAACTAGTGTTACATAGGCTGGTCCCATAGCTCAGTCGGTAGAGCACCTTCATGCTATGCGAGGGAATTTTTCTCTAGCCAAGGTTATTCCCTATCTTCCCTATAGTCTGGAAGTATGAATGAGAGTGTGAATATGTGTATGATCTAATGATTAAAAATCCCTGAAAAGCAAGAAACCCAACGACAAGAGAACATGAGTTAACACCATTGCCAATGGGCAATCAGTTCCAAAGGAAAGGCCGCCAATAAGACCAATGTAGTTAAAAAAATCTTATGTGTTACACTCACATGACTTTCTCTACTCTTGTACAAACTATTTTTACAAACGCTTATTCTCCGTATGCTTCATGTTAATCGAGATGTTAATCTTATTGCTAATTTTCTTGCAGATGCAAGGGGAATTGGTAGGTTTTACTTTGGTGTTCTGTGGTTTTAAGCGATAGTCAAATCTTTTAAGAGCTGGTTGCTATGTGGCGCATTCCATTCTCTTTGTATGTCCAGGACATAAAAAAAATGAATAACGAATTTGAGAAAAAGTACAAGTATTGGAAAATTTAAGGGAATAACAAGCAATATCTCGAAAATGGTTCACTCAACAAAAAAAAAATGTATATGACATAAATTGTGTATTTTAACGCGGTCTACATTTTTTGTGTAGTAAAATGTTGTCTATCTCTTATGGTTTACCAGTTATGCAAAAGTCGTTCACAATGAAGAATACTTTTGGAGACATTCACAGAAAATTCGAGATATACATTTCATTTCTCATGAGAATATCTTAAACATATGATATTTTAATCAAAATCGTTAGAGCCATTTTTGAGAAAATTAAAATTTTCGAAAAATGCTCCATGTAAAGGGTAGTCTGGGGTGGGGGGGATTTTCTTGAAAACCTTCGTGTCCCATCTCTGGAAGATACTGAACCTAAATACCAAAGTTTGGTGTTTATCGGACTATTCGTTTCTGAGTTATGCTGTTCACAGTCACACAGACAGACACACATGGACATGTTTCCAAAAATGCTTTTTTTGGATTCAGGAGGTCTCAAAACATGTATTTCCGGTGAAATCTCGGTATCGAATTTTTGGGTGAAATACAATACTTCCCCTACTTACTATACGTAGTAGAGAAAGTAAAAAGAAAAGATTCATACCCATTTCCATGAAATAACATTTTATCCTTTATTAGGAATACCATGGGACTTAAAAAATTACAATTATAAAGGGCAGAGGGGAGGATTCACCATAAAAGTCTGCTAAGTCATTGTAATTTCATAAAGAATATGGTGGTGTGTAAATGAGATTAATTAAATCATCATTTCAGGCTTAAAATGTCACCTGTGCAACACCAGGTAAGCTAGCTGGTCATTCACATTTCTGTTCATAGTATAAAAACACACAACAGTTAGATGATGACTACTGCTCTGCTGTTAGTTAAAAATGGTGTAACAAATTTCTTCTCAACTCCTTGTTCTCTCAGAAATTAATGTTAATTTCCTGTACTATATTACATTTCCCTGGCAACATTCTGCATATGACTAGGTGGACTGCTGTTCTTGCAGCATTTAGACATACCACGGATTGCATAAGCCATGATATAACAAAACTGATACCAGCATTTTTGTTCCTCTAACTGATATCTATACACTTTAAAAGGAATATACTGTAACACTTACATTAGAGCTGTAGCTTATTACGTTATTGTACAAATTTATGTTTACAAACAAGGCAATGTTTTATTGTACCTAACTAAATAAGCATGTGCCTTAAAATTACGCAACTTCAATCCTGCAGCCCAATCATATAAATGAAAGCATGTCTAATATGACTACTAGTGACTTATAGTTTGTCATATTTGTTAGTTATCAATAATCAACTAATAAAAAGTATGACTCCAGCTAGACATTATTCTGTTATATAAATTACTTTCTCTGGCACCTATCTATGGTATTTTATTTCACCCAAAGTTCAATTCTGAGATTTCAACAGAAACACATTTTGAAGTCTCTGGACCTAAGAAAATATGTGTGCGTGCGTGCATGTGTGTGTTTTTTTTCTTTTTTTTCAGTTCCTGTTTTAGAAAAGAGTTTTAATAAACTCTTCCCACTCCATACTACTCAAATGGAAAATTTTTCCAAGAATGGCCTAGTTATTTTAATTAAAACACCATATATTTAAAATATTTGAATGGCTGATAAATTGCATAACTTAATACAGGGAGAGCCAAAAGACTACGAACCGGTTGCGCGGTGTTTTTCCTGTCCGCGTCCTCGGCGCTCGTTCCCGTCTGCCGCTATCATAGAAAGGCGCGGATGAAACCTTACAACATTTTTAAACCTACTTTTAAAGGCTTTACTTAACTTTATGAAAGTGTATCTGAGGACAGAATTATTAGTATAGATTTGTGGCCCCCCTCGGGCCCCCCGACCTAACCCCCTACGATTTCTATCTCTGGGGTAACTTAAAACAAAGTGTACAAGACAAACCCACACGCCCTGGAAGAATTAAAACAAAATATCCGCTAGGAAATTGCCAGCATTTCTCAATGTGAACTACGGCGAGTGATGGATAGTTTCTTAAACAGGCGTCAAAAATGTATGGACAACGACAGTAGCCAGTTTCAGCATCTCCTTTCATAAAGTTGGTAAGTAATTCCTTTAAAAGTAGTTTTAAAAATGTTGTATGGTTTCATCTGCGCCTTTCTATGATAGCAGCAGACGATAACGAGCGCCGAAGACGCGGACAGGAAAAACACCGCGCAGCCGGTTCGTAGTATTTTTGGCTCTCTCTGTACTTTGTGAACAATTTATGAAGTTCTCTCCATTCTGAATGAATTTTATATAATTTTGTATAAGAGTAAACTATAAGAGATAGGTAAACTTTTAATGCACAAGAAAATGTAGGGTTCATTGAAAATAGTTATTTATGCAACAAGTGCATTTTTGAATGTACAATAAATTTTCAGAATAAGCCGCCAAGTGAGTTCTGAAAACTTGCAAGTTCAAAAAAGAAGCTTTATATAAAAGTTACATACAAAATGTTTTCTGCTACCCATCTCAAAAGTATGTCACTGGGATTGGATTCTAAAGCAGAGGGGATTTGGCATCATCCAGTGAATCCAGATATTGTACCAATGCCCCCACGAGGAAGGGAGGAGGTGAAAGGAGATGCCGAGTGGCTGGAACCAGGAGTAACGGCACAGCAATGACAGGGTTCCTACAGTTTCCAGATATAAATGCCCCAGCAGACGGACAGGGGACCCCGCCCTACATGGGGTTCAACAACCCCGCCGGAGGCGGTCCTTATAACCCGACAACCAGCCGAGGGACGGAGTAGGTTCATAGAGAGCATCCTTTTTCCCTGCAACGCTGTACCGAAACTCCATCGTCGATACTTCCAATCCTGAAACAGACTTTTTTTTTTTAATTTATGGACGCTCTTTAACTGCTGTGCTCCTTGTAGCGTCCCATCCTATATTGGGCGTGAAAGACTGGAAATTTTGCTCAGAGGCCTTTTTATCAGACTTGAGGTTCTTTTACGTGCCGTAAATCTATGACACAGGGTCACCGGCTTTACTTCCCTTCCGAAGGATTTTTACGCCCGAGAAAATCCATCGCCCTCCGCCGGGTTTAAACCCGCGACCTCAGCTGAAACAGACCAAACGGGGTGAAGGATGAATGAAATTATAAATTGAACGAAATGTAGGGGCAGGAAATTTGGAGGGTGAAAGAAACCATTCCAGCGTTCGCCTGACGACCCGGGAAATCCCCCGAAAATCGCCGGGGATCAATCCTGGGACCCCCCGAATGCGGGCCACAGACGTTGCTGCCTGAGCCATCCCACTCAGTAAGTAGGTTTTTGTGTCTGTAGTTGTCGTTTTGGAAGTGTAGGAGATGCAATGCAATTTAATGATCAGGGTTTCCTGATCATTAGCAATAAAGTTAATAAGAATCAAGTTAGTGAAAACTGCATTGCTACAACCCGTTGGAAATACTTGTAAATAAACAAAGTTCTAATTGCCATTTTACAGTTATTGTAACATACAAGTTTCTTAAATTAAAATTTAAGTAACATGAGCTAGGAAGCGACGATAATGTTATTCCACATGATACACAGGTATGAATAGTACAATAACAGTCAATTTGTTAAATAAATGAAAATTCTGTTGTAAGCTATTTTGAATAAAATATTTGTAACTTACGTGCAAAAATGACAAACTTTTGTAACTCAAATCAAGTTCATGAATGATCTACTTTTGAAGTAGGTAGCACAAAAATACAATTTATGATATAACTTTTTCTTTAGCTTTGGCTATTTTGAAATATCCATTGTTACATCTTTAAATTTTCCCAGGTTCAACTGTCATGCAGCACCTATAAAGCATCTTACGGAATTCTTATTTTTTTATCTCACGGGTTCATTAGTACCAAGTGACTTACAATATATAAACACTTGTGTTTGTTTCTGTATCATGCATACAACCAAGTACGAGGGCTGATCAATAAAGACAGAGTGATTTTTTCTCACAGATATTTATTACTCCATTTCAGTGTTGACATGACATTTTTCAAAGTAGTCCCCTCCTAGTCGAATGCACTCTGCCAGTCCTCAAACACATGGTGCAGGCCATTCTTTGTCAGATCTTTGAGAATCGCCTCACTTTTCTTCAACACTGCTTCAGTGCTCTCAAATCGGATGCCCGGAGCTTTGCCTTTAGTGATGAGAATAAAAAGAAATCACAGGGGCAAGATCGGGGCTATAAGGCGGTTGCGGCACACAGGTAATGTTGAATTTAGCCAAAAACTCCTGGACGTGATTTGCGACCTGAGGCCGCGCGTTGTCGTGGTGAAGTCGCCATCCAGTCCGATGAAGTTCTGGACATTTCCTTGCAATGTGCTTCCTCAGTTTAGCCAATACTGACGTCTAGTACGCTGCTGTAATAGTAGTGTAAGGGGGAACTGCGTGCTGGTAAATCATTCCATTACAGTCGAAAAATGTGAAACACCAGGCCCACTTGCTTAGCCCTTATTTGAAGTCCTTGAACCACCTAAACACTGTTGCACGAGGTAGTGCATCTTCACCGTATGCTTGCTTCAGCTTTTCGAAAGTTTCAGAGGCTGTATGATTTAAATGAAAACAAAATTTTATTGCGCTGTATTGCTCCTCTCGTGTCACCTCCATTTTGTGGTATGCGAAATTCAAGTAGGGTCAACAGTATACAGCTTTACTACCAATCTACCGATACTAGTGCTGCCGCTTATGGACATAATATATGAAATCCCGCTTTTTTCAAATATTCATGGTGGAGACAGGAAACTATCAATCTACAGGAAAAGAAATCAATCTCAATTTTTATTGATCAGCCCTCGACATATTGCTGACAGATTATTTCTATTCAACAATTTATGAGTAATGTAACATGAATATAAGAATCACTTTCTGTATGAATCTATTACATTATGTGAATCTGCAATGGGTTGAGAAAGTTATAAAAATGTGATGCAGCAGATTTTTTTTCTTGTGCCATTGTTGGGTTCCAGGACACTATGGTAAGTAAATATACACATGCAGAAACTTTTATCTTCACAGGTAAATTATGATTCTTCAAATTGAATTACATTTTGACAAATTAATATTTTTAGATACTTTAAGTGGAATAAATAAGAAAAGTTTTTTCATACTCGCGCACCCAAACACGATGCTGAAGGGGAAGATCTCGAAGAGCACAGAAGCACCGATAGGTAGATGTTTCTCCTCACGAGTCATGGTAAGAGAAGCAAGCGTGAATGCTCTGTTATCAAATGTCAACTGGAATGTGACATGGACTGTGTCAAACAGCAGTTCTTCTCGGACCAACTCGATCCTCATCTCTTTGTGATAGAAATGCCTTGCTACCTGGCAAAACATACAACGTTTCCATGAGAAATCTCGCATAGATATGAAACTTTGGAAAATAAATGTTATGGAACACAAGTAGCATACCTCTCGGATCTGTCCCATTGTATAGTACACAAATCCTCTCCTCTTGCTTCTGTAGTGAAGAGTTAGTCCTTGTCTTGTCTCATTCTCGCAGATGAAGGATGGAGCCCTCATGCGAGGATAAGAGAACTTGAGGTACTCGTGCAAATTGTCCAGGCCTGTCAAAGTCAACAAGAGAATATGTGGCAATTACTCCATTTCAATTAAAGCCATATCCAACATTATGCAGAGAGCTTAGTAATTCCCAGGCATTATTGAATATGCACTTTCACAGTTATTTCATCAAATAAAATGGGGCCCAGAATAAATAAAGTATACCAAAGTTGATTATGTTATACTAAGAGCTCAGAAAAATGTTATTGACAGTGTTTTAGCTGTTACTTCAATTGTTGCTAAAGAAAGCTGTGAAACATAATAAAAATGGTACTGAGTTATAAGTTCTTAAACTAATAATGTTCTTATTTGTATTAATGTTACTTGTACTTTTATATATACATTTAAATATAAGGTATGAGTGTAAAAATATATGTAAGGTAATAAAATCATCACCATCATCGAATTACAAAGACCAAAATTAAATGTTTGTTCCGGAAAAAAAATTAATTAATTAATTAATAAAGGAAACAGATCCTAGCTTATTTTCCACTTACTTGATACTGTGACACAACATCCGTGAAGGGCCTAGGCCTGCTGGCCTCACGTCCACATGCACTAAAGAGGAGGATGATCAACCAATGGAGGGAGATAAGATGGTCTGTTTATCCCTATTTAATTTTATGTATGGAAAATCCTCGGATTCATGAAATCTTATCACAATCAAAATTTAGAGCTTGTTAAAATGTACAGTGTATATAAGATATGCGTTTTTGGCGCATTAGCCATTTCCGAGGAGCTTATTGTTTAATCTTTTGTATATTTTAAATAGTATACTTGGAAATGTTTGATTTGTGCACTGTGGAGCTGAAATGGGCAATTTTGTTTTGTGATGACCTTTGTATTTCAAATGGCTTCTGTCTGTGATTTCAATGTAGGTTCTGGTATGAATAAATGGTAGCTTTCTGTATACTGCTTATCCATTTCTGGGAATATTTATAATGATTAACAGGAAGTAAACAGAAAATAAGTTTTCATATGAAAATAGGTGAAAAGTAATATGACAGTTGAAGTAAGAACTGAATCCATTTCAAAAAGTTATGCCACAAGGCAAAAAATTGTCATTTAATTACACAAAATAGATAGGAGAAAAGTTAATCATCTACCGAAAGGAAATGTTCTAAATATGTAAAGTAATGAAAATGGAAATTAAGAGTTTATGTAGTCATATTACGAATCTCAAGATAAAAATTATTTAATGCTCAAAGTATAAAATTGGAAGCATAATATTTTATGACAGGGAAGTGTAAGTTGTGGTTCAGAAGGAAAAATATGGCTTTTAAAAGGTGAAACAGAAATGAAAGCTACGGCGAAGAGATGAAACACAAAACCGAAAGATAACTGTTAGGGAAGAAAAGATTATCCAAGTTAGGTCAAAACTACGTTACCTAATAACGAGATAAATGAGGAACAACGTTAAGTGCAGAAATAGCGTTTGAAGCAACAAGACGACGCCGAGGAACGCAGTTGATCTCCGACGAGTGTAGACGTGCCAGAACCGGCAGTGCAGGAGACGCGCTAGAAAATCCGAGCCATCGCGAGTCGAGAGTTAAGATTCATTCCACGAAGCTAAAGGTTAAAACGAGTGAATTATCCTTCGCGAGAGAAGCGTAAAGTGGATAGGAATTATCCTGCTGATGACGATTAGCACCCGTTAGCCTTAGACGCCATGAAAGATTAATATTTGTCATCTCCTCACAAAAAATAAAAAATATAAAGTAACTTGAAACAAAGTGAAGTAAAGTCACGAAAAGCACGTAAAAGTTTCGCTAAAGTAGTAGAAGTGATAATTTTGAAATGCTGTTGGGAAGAGAAAACTTAGATAGTAAATGATTCGTGAAATAATTACAAACGTAAAGCCAGCAAAAGTATTTAATTGTTTTTTCAAAGATATTTAAGTAACTTATGCTATAAAATTAATCGACTGAGAAAATTTAAAAAAAAATAATTTCTACTTCAGTTCACAAAACACTCTCGCCATTTCGATAAGTAATGCCTCTTAACCATTTCCAACACACCGCACGAGAATTTCTCAAGTGCCAGAGCTAGAGCTCTACTAGAAACACAATATTTATCAATTTATCTAGTCATTAGAAAATATTATTCACGGTCTATATCTCATTTTTTTCATTGTTATGCATAGTGTTGACAAGCCTTACAGATTTTCCCTAGTGTGAAGGGTCCTAGTTGATTTCAGAGGATGGGCTGCCTGTCAGTACTACAAAGATGAAGATAAACCTCGGATAATAACTCGGGAAGACCAAAAACCAGAAATGATCTACTCTAGGAATGATAGGGCTACAGGTCTTACCATTTAGAAAGTCTCTCATGTGGCGTCCTAGGACGGACAAAACACGATCATAGCCATACTGACTGACGAAACCCACGAAATGGACTCCCATCTGGTCAAAGAATTCCCTCTCGGTGATTCCTAAAACCTGAAAACAAATTAACATGTTAACAAAGCGACAGTATGAAGCAGATGCTGTAGTTATCAAAAGAAGGCTCAGAGGAACTTAAGTCTTTTGAAACGTTCCAGGTAGGAAAAACAAACTCAACAAAGGCTTGTTTTTGGAACATTTGTATGATCTGCGAGAACTCAACAGATTGGTTATCTCCAACATTTTGATTTTATTTAGATATACTGATTCTAGGAATAATAGAGGTAACTCGATCATTGAAATAGTATCGTCGTGACCTTCACTGTCCCTTACAAGAATTCCTACAACCTTGCAGGCTATTTTCTACCTCTTTGTTTATCTGTCTAGTGTTCTCTTAATTTGTTATTATTTACCTATATCGAGTAGAGGAAGTATTGCATTCCGCTCAAAAGTTTGATACCGAGATTTCTTCGGAAAACACGTTTTGAGAGTCCCCAAATCTAAAAAAAATAACATGTAGAAAAAGGTCCGTGTGTGTTTATCCTCAATTGCAGGTCTGTCAAGGTTGCACACTGGTGGCAGGAGCACGAGTGAAACCATGGTGAAGTGCTACAAGACGCTAAAGGTTCACACAACTACCTACTACCGCTCAAAAGTAAACCATAACTTGTTTCCGCTAGCTTTTAAATTTGTGAGTTTGTCAAGCATTATACAAGCCACCACAGGTTACTCATGGCAGTGACCTTGACATCCCTGCTTTATTGCAAAAGTGAGGGAAACGTTACTAGAGTAGCATCAATGACAATGCACTCTTTCATGAAGAGTTTTAAGGCCATTCCTGTCTTCTGTTTTCCCCTCCTTCCCCTTCCTACAACATAACCATAATAGAACCAGTTTTTATTTTACCACTTGGACGTCTTTTACTTTGGAATGTGAAGATCTTTTGTATTAGTAAATTTGGTGCCCATGCGTTAACTGATGGAACAGTTTTATTATGTAAGATTTGTGAAAAGAAAGTTAATCACGAGAAAGAAGTCTTTTATAAATCAACACATGTTAACAAAGCACAAATCTGCTCTCGCTTCAAGAGAGAAAATAAGGCTACTTGCAAAAGCCGTTGCCACATCTAGCAGATAATCACAGATTTCGTTAAATTTGTACAAATTTACAAATTCATGCCGGTAGAGTCTAACACAAGGACATTTACAGCAATACATTGTGGTAATGTGCAGCAAAATTTTTATTTTGTGTGACTTCTAACATTAATATTGTTTATTAAGTATATTATCATTATTGCTTATTAAAATTTATAACGCCTTTTTTTAATTTACCGTGCCTCTACTTACGTTTCTATTAACTATTTTGCCTGTCTATTTTCACTGATATAAGTACCTAAACATTCGGACTTTGGTTATAACGCACCTACTCACTCTCTTAAGATTTCATTTTAAAAGCCTTCACAGGGTTCGGTAAAATTGCCACCGGAGCATGGAATCATTCTACAATTTGCCTGAACTTTCAAGTATTACACGAATCGCTTGCTTTTTCTTTCTGTTGGTTGTGTTTGACATTGACATTTGTTTTTTTAAGTGCGACAGAAAATGTGTCGCGAGAAACTCATACCAGTAAACTAGTTGAAATCGAGACAAGCGTATCCAATATACGCTTGAGCACTTAGACCTCTTTTTGTCGTCCTTCTGAAAGGGGATGATTTTTCTTCAAGCCGTCTCATATTAACTTCCACCGATAGCTGCTGCGTTTACGTGCGAAATCCCTGTTTCCAGAAGTTTAACGGAGTTTTATATCAGTACTTTTGTAGCTTTAAGACAAATTGGCAAATTACTCATGTTTCAGGACAACAGGCGTGTTATCCCTAGTGCTGGAAACCTAAGTTTTCTCTATTTTATACCTCTTTGTTTATCTGCCCAGTGTTCTCTTAATTTGTTTACTATTTACCTATATTGAGTAGAGGAAGTATTGCATTTCGCTCAAAAGTTTGATACCGAGATTTCACCGGAATACACGTTTTGAGAATCCCTGAATCTAAAAAAAGAATTTCTATAAATAGGTCCGTGTGAGTTTATCTGTGAACAGCATAACTCAAAAACAAAAAGTCGATTAAATACCACAAACTATCACTTATATGGAAGTGTTTTCCTTATTTTTGATTTTCTCAAAAATAGTGGTAACAATTTTGATTAAATTACCATATGTTTAAAATATTTGCATTACAAATAAAATGTAGATATATTCTGTGAAGTCTTCTTCATTCTGAATGACCCTTGTATAACTTGTAAACCGTAAGAGATAAACAAAAACTTTACATAAAAGTGCATATGTCGTTAAAGCACGCAATTTGTCCTTTTTTGGCATTAGCCATTTCAGAGATATTCTTTATTATTGGTTTGAATTGCTTCTTACAACTGCTAAGTCGCTATTCGTTTCCTTTTTACTTTGTCTACCAGCAACTAGTAGGTAGAGAAGGTATTGCATTGCATCCAAAATTGAATACCGAAATTTCACCGGAAATACATGTTTTGAGGTCCCCTGAATCCAAAACGAATATTTAGAAAAAGGATCTTTTGTGTGTGTGTGTGTGTGTGTGTGTGTGTGTGTGTGTATGAACAGCACAACTTAAAAGGGAAATCTCGGATAAATATCAAACCTGATAATTCTGTACCTTGTAGCACGAAGGTTTTCAAGAAAATCCCCCCTCCCCAAACAACCCTTCATATGAACGTTTTTCGAAGTTTTCGATTTTCTAAAAAAATGACTGATTTTGATTAAAATACCATATATTAAAGATATTTAAACGACAAATAAAAGCCTATCTTGAATTCTATAGGAATAGCCTGTAAAGTCCTTTTCATCTCGAAGGAGTTTTGTAGGATCTTGTGTAAGTGGTAAACGTTAAGCGATAGACGAAATAGTACTACAAAAAAAATGTAAATCTCTTTAAAATACTCAATTTATTTAAAATACCTTTTTTGTGCATAAGCCATTTCCGAGACATTTGTTATTAATGACTCGATTTGTTCAATACTTTTGTCATTATTTTAAAATCCTGCCGATTTACAGTTGTTTCTCGTGATTTCATGAAAACAGTAAGAAATTTTAAGACCAACATATGGCGTTCAGTTCTTAAACATTTGACTATCGCTGTTCCCTTTATATCTATAACGAAGTGTGTAATGTAGCTATTTCTGCAAAAGTTTATCTCGATTAAAATGGAGTAGGTAGAAAAATAAACTTTCGTAAGAATAATTTGTGTAGCCACTAATAAGAGATAGAGGGTCAGAAAGTCATGTGAATGTAACACATCAGAATCTTTTCCTATTGTTATGCAAAGAGAACAAAAGTCCAAAGCTACATAGCGACCCGTTGAAGCTTACAGTATTCTCTGCATCTACAATGAAATGCACACCACCATTTCTGCAAATGTTTATCTCAAATTAAATGAAATAGGTAAAAGAATAGCCTTTGTAACAATAGTTTGTAAAAGTGTGGGTAGAGAAAGCCATTTGAATGTTACTCATAAGATTTTTTTACTGTTAATAATATTTTACTTTCGCTACCGCTTACTTGATATTCACTTCGATATATCACCGGAAAATATTTCATCATCTCGAAGGACCTTATATTAAATTAAATTGAGTTTTATTTATGGCTGCTCTTTAACTACTATGGTTCTTAGCGTCCCATTCTATATTGGGCGTGAAAGAGCGGAATGTTTGCTCAGAGAACTCTCTATCAGGATTCAGGTTCTTTTACGTGCCGTAAATCTACGACAAGGGACCACCGGCTTTACTTCCCTTCCGAAGGAAGCCATGCTAAGGATTTTTACGCCCGAAAAATATCCATCGCCCTCCGCCGGGTTTGAACCCACGACCTCGGGAACTACCTAGCATGGTATAGCGGTACAATGGAGGACGACTCGAAAGACCTTGGTAGTTGTTAGGAAGTTAAAAAGAATGCAGGCATTCTGAAACTTGTTACACTTTTTACTTTCTCTACTACGTATAGTAAGTAGGGGAAGTATTGCATTCCACCCAAAAATTCGATACCGAGATTTCACCGGAAATACATGTTTTGAGACCTCCTGAATCCAAAAAAAGCATTTTTGGAAACATGTCCGTGTGTGTGTCTGTGTGTGTGTGTGTGTGTGTGTCTGTGTGTGTGTGTGTCTGTGAACAGCATAACTCAAAAACGAACAGTCGGATAAACACCAAACTTGATATTTAGGTTCAGTATCTTCCAGAGATGCGACACGAAGGTTTTCAAGAAAATCCCCCCACCCCAGACTACCCTTTACATGGAACATTTTTCGAAAATTTTAATTTTCTCAAAAATGGCTCTAACGATTTTGATTAAAATAACATATGTTTAATATAATGTCATGAGAAATGAAATGTATATCTCGAATTTTCTGGGAATGTCTCCAAAAGTATTCTTCATTGTGAACGACTTTTGCATAACTGGTAAACCATAAGAGATAGACAAAATTTTACTACACAAAAAATGTAGATCGCGTTAAAATACACAACTTATGTCATATACATTTCTTTTGTTGAGTGAACCGTTTTCGAGATATTGCTTGTTATTTCCTTAAATTTTCCAATACTTATACTTTTTCTCAAATTCGTTATTCATTTTTTTATGTCCTGGACATGCAAAGAGAATGGAATGCGCCACATAGCAACCAGCGTTAAAATATTTGACTATCGCTTAAAAGCTACCATATTCCCCTTGCATCTACAAGAAAATTACCAATAAGATTGACATCTCGATATCTCGATTAACATGAAGCATATGGAGAATAGGCGTTTGTAAAAATAGATTGTACAAGAGTAGAGAAAGTCATGTGAGTGTAACGCATCAGATTTTTTTTTCTTTCTTTCCTCTCTACTAGTGACCTCGTATTTTCACCCTGAAGAGCATCGTTTACGCCAGCGAGCCTGGAACTGTTGTTTTTATGGAATGAGGTCCATATACTGTAAGGACCACTGGTTTAATAAAGAGAGGACATTTTCTGAGGTTATTGGCTGCACCTGTGGCTTCACAAAAGGTAATTATCCCTATTTAAGGCCTGTATTTAGAGGTTACAGGCAGTGAAATGTTCAGAAATAGTTCGTACAAAGCAAAAGGAATTTGGAAGAGAAAAGCGGAGTATTTTTTCATTGCTATATCAGATAATAGCTGTTTTATTACCTAAGCGAATGTTCACTCTTAAATGGAACACCTTTGTTTCTATTTTAGTTTATTCTAAATATTCTTTTACGAACCAAATGGTGATAAATAGGGCGGCGTGCACAAACCTAGACTAAGCTTCTGTAGTAAATCGCAGAGCCTTCGTTTCGATGCGAGGCCGGCCTAACGGGAATTTCCTTGACACCGAAAGCAAGCTGTTTGCTGGCGGGGTCGAATATCCATGGACCCTTAAATTCAAGTGCATAGACTTCCCACGCAAATTATAATTACAATAAACACATACATTCGTCAAAGAAAATACTGGAAGTAATGCCCGTGTGCCTCCACACATTTCTCATAGGTTTTAAGAAAATTTGCATTAACACTTATTAATTCTTCGTGGCCATGTAAATAAAACCACGTTTCGTCCGTAAAGAAGAATTAAACGCGGGAATACAGCGATCATTAACAATATTCAAAATCCAATTGCAGAAATTAACTCTACTCACTTATCGCGTGGTTACTTTTCTTAAAATTACAATTACCTTATTGGGTTTTAATTTTTAAACTTTAGTGGCATTCCGAAAATCCTGATTTTTTTTTTTTTTTTTGCAAGCAGCTCTTAAAAGATTTGACTATCGCTTAAAGCCTACCATATTTCCCTTGTACCAATATGAAAATTAGCAGTAGGAGTTTCTGCAAATGTTTGTCTCGATTAACATGAAGTAAATGGAGAATAAGCGTTTGTAAAAATAGTTTGTACAAGAGTAGGGAAAGTTATGTGAGTGTAACACATCATATTTTTTGTGTGGAAATGCAATTCCCCCCCCCCATAATGTTCTTGTATTTTAAAACAAATTCAATAAACAATGCTTGTTCGAATGTAAAATGCAAAATTTGGGGTTCTTAGCCTTTTTTTCGCAGTCTCCATTTCTGATTCCCTAATTACGATTGTATACTTTCAGGTTAGGCAGCCAACAGTCCACAGAATCACAAATCCAATCGACTATCGAAACTAGATGAAAGTGTGTTTCTTTCAGCTCCTGACGGGTTTGCACCATAGTGAGCGCATGTTGCGAGGGCAACATTGAAAATTTTTAGAAAATCAAACAAGGATTAGTTTTAAAAAATTTAAATGATTTTATTGTTTTTCAAAATATTCCCCTTTAACATCAATACATTTTTTCCTTCGGTGAAACCAGTCCTTATAGCAATGATGCCACTCTTCCTGAGACACTTCAGAAACCAGGTGTTTATAATGTTTTACTGCTTCATCTGATGACTAAACAAAGTGATTCCACGCACTTTATATTTAATTTTTTGGAAGTAAAAAGAAATCACAAGGTGCTAGGTCAGGGCTGTATGGTGGAGGGTTCATGGTGTTGAACTTTAGGGCACTCAAATACAGATACTCAATTGTTACTTTTGTTGTATGCGACGATGTTTTATCATAATGTAACATTATTTTTCCTTTAGGGTGTTTTTCACATTTTCAAAAATTTTCGGTAAACAGACATATGTGTACCAATCGGCAGTAACATTAGATTTAAATTCTAATGCTATATTAGGAATATGGCTCCTTTTAGAAAGAAAAAAAAACAGCAACCATCATCTTACCAACACTGCGAATTCGTCGGACTTTTGTAGGCTTAGGTTCTGTTCGAAGACCCAATGAGACGATTAGCTTTTCTTTTCAGGATCATAACAGTAAATCCAAGATTCATCACCAGTAACTATATTCCAAACCAAATTTGAAGAGCAACCTTGGAATTTTTCCAGAGTTTTTCTGCACCAATCAATGCGTTGTTTGTCCCGTTCGTGGTGGGACAATTTTGAAGCCGTATCCTTTACTTCAAATGATGATGCTACTATCTCGAAGTTGCATCATCATTTAGATAACGTTAAATGTTACCTGCTTGGTTGTTGAGTACTACAATGTCATCTCCAGCTCGTTCTGCGTTGTCTAGTCTGCCAGCTGCTTCATTGGTATAGCTATGAGTACTTTGTCTCAGGATATACGTGAGTGTAGAGCAAAAGGATGACACCATTTAGTTAGCTTATAACTTTTAATGTTGACTCAAATATTCTGTTTGAAGAGAGTCGCCGACTATTACAGAATTAAGTTACTTCTAGGATAATAATTATGCGAAGCGTCAATTGCCGGAGGTCGCAGAAATTTTAAGCGGTAAGATCCCTCGCAAGAGCCGCTAATTCTTTCTAACTTAAACGCGCTACACGACTAAAAAATTAAACTAAATACCACACGAGTAATTACAAGAATCGCCATACGTGTAAATCACATGATTATGTACGCAAGTCTGGTTTACAATGCATACTCTTTTCGTAACTTAAGCTCCGCCTACCTATCACTACCCATGCCAACGTTCCTACTCAGTCCTAAAACTCTACGTATGCGTATCTGACACTGTTACTGTGCGGATGCTTGCTCGAATCTCAGAATTTCATTCCCTTTCTAATTGACAGAATTCCTGTCACGTGACTTCTGTACTCCACCTCTAACTGCAATCCAGGAATCTTAACGCTAATGCATTCGCTACTCGGCTGTTACTGATCTCTCTTTCTTAACATGACTCGCTAATCACCTATTTCTCCGGACAATCTTTCAGCTCAGGCTTGTTGTATTATACATTGATTTAAAATACAGAAATTATTTATTTCAATTATTTATCTATCTTACTATCATTTATTTAATTATTTGCCTATATCTTCCTGTCAATAATTACGGTATCACCATCGACAAAAAAAGTTTTCTCCCGTCTAACTTTTGATGAAAAATGTTTTATATTTGACTCATACCAATGCCCAATGTCGCCCGAATAAATGCATAAGATGTCCGTGGATCTTCTTCAAGCATCACTCGAACAGCAGCAATATTTTCCACAGTAACAGCAGTTCTTGGTCGTCCCTCCGAAATTCATCACTAAGAAAAAACCGATCTCTTTTGAATTCGCTGCAACAATTATAAACTGTTGCCTTAGATGGGGCTTCTTCGCCAAATGGATTTCTAAGCCGGTATTCACGTTGTTTAGGCGTTAATGACGATTTAAAATCGAAAAGAATCATAGCCCGGAAATGTTCTCTAATCAAATTCATTTTTGGGTGAACACAAAATCTTTAAATGGTGATAATTAACAACCTGTTAGAGCAAATAACAAACTACACGGAAATCAACTCGCAAAACATTAGAAAGTATCTGTCAAATATAGATTTCATTTGTTTTTAGAAACATGGCATTCTAAAATTGTTCAGTATCGCCCTCGTACCTAAATAAAATCATAAAATGGTCTTAAACTTTGGTAAACCAGTGTTTTGAATTAACAGCCGCAAACATCTTACAGCCGTTTGCTGACGGCGAATATTAACAGGCGATGATGCACTTGGTCCTTATGTTTTTCTTAAATGGCAACTCTTTATTCGGTTTTTACTTTCTCTACTACGTATAGTAAGTAGGGGAAGTATTGTATTCCACACAAAAATTCTATACCGAGATTTCACCGGAAATACATGTTTTGAGATCCCCTGAATCCAAAAAAAAAGCATTTTTGGAAACATGTCCGTGTGTGTGTCTGTGAACAGCATAACTCAGAAACGAACAGTCGGATAAACACCAAACTTGGTATTTAGGTTCAGTATCTTCCAGAGATGCGACACGAAGGTTTTCAAGAAAATCCCCCCATCCCAGATTATCCTTTACATGGAACATTTTTCGAAAATTTTAATTTTCTCAAAAATGCCTCTAACGATTTTGATTAAAATATCATATGTTTAAGATATTTTTATGACAAATAAAATGTATATCTTGAATTTTCTGGGAATGTCTCCAAAAGTATTCTTCATTGTGAACGACTTTTGCATAACTGGTAAACCATAAGAGATAGACAAAAATGTTACTACACAAAACACGTAGATCGCGTTAAAATACACAATTTATGTCCTATACATTTTTTTTGTTGAGTGAACCATTTTCGAGATATTACTTGTTATTCCCTTAAATATTTCAATACTTATTTTCTCAAATGGGAATTCGTTATTCATTTTTTTGTCTTGGATATGCAAAGAGTATTAATTTGTGGCAAAGAGAATGGTGCTGCACCTAGCAACCAGCTATTAAGAGATATGTATGTGCTTAAAGGCTACTGTATTTCCAAATTGCCCTTGTAAATATATATTCCCCTTACATCTACAAGAAAATTAGCAATAAGATAGAGTCTGCAAATGTTTATCTCGATTAACATGAAGTAGATGGAGAATAAGCGTTGGTATAAATAGTTTGTACAAGAGTAGAGAAAGTCATGTGAGTGTAACATCAGATTTTTTTTCTCGTTATCATGCGAAGAGAACAGAATTTCAAAGTCACCACATAGCGACCAGCTGTTAAAAGACTTGACTATCGCTTAAGGCCTACTGCATTCCCCTATTCCTAGTGTACCTTTAAGTAAATGTGTAATAAAACCATTTCTGAAAATGTTTATCTCGATCAAATGAAGTAGAAAGAAGAATACGAAATGTAAGAATAGTTTGTTGAAGAATGGGTAGAGAAAGTAATGTGAACGTAGCATAGAAACACTTTTATTAGATGCTAAAGTAATAATTTGTTTGTTTCTCGGGATCACAGAGAGTATGGTATTTAAAAGCCAGCATATAGCAAGCTGCTTTTTATAACCGTTTCAGCCTCCTGTATCCTCTTGTATCTACAGTGCATTTCCTTCGCAATGCGGCCACCGCACGGCGGCTCGCACTCCCGCCGAAACAGTTATCATATCCACGCAACCGTCTTACCGTCTCATATTTAAAATTACAATGCTAATAAGCATATGCCTTATCATAAGAGAGGCAGTAAATGCCCTTCTCTATTCACACATTTCTGGCATCTTCTCAGGAAGTTTTCATTTAACTCAAGATTTCCATATCTAAAATTGAGTGAATTTCTCGCCTGAAGTTTTCTTTTAGTTCCTGCCAACGTATGGGGGTTTGTTGCATACACTTTATTTTTAAAGTTCCTCCATAGATGCAAATCGCACAAAGATCAGGGGAACTTGAAGATCATAATCCTTTACTAATTACCTTATCTTCAAACATTTCCTGAATTAAACTTGAGGCAGTATTTTATATCACACCACTGTGAATGCCAGAGTGATTGTAGTGTAAATTAACATTATTGTAAGACAATTATTTTAGATGTTTTTTAGCTATAAGCATTGTTAGGAAATAAGTTTACACGGTCTCACTGAAACTGACAATAGGAGCGGGTAACAATGAACCGATGGGGTGAGTTGTTTATCACTATGAAGAGACAAACAAATGACGTCAGGGTAGCGCGCCTTTCTTTAGAAATGGAGGGAATATCTTTCCTTGAGCATATGCATTAGTAATTGTGATTGGCTTACAAAATATAGGCTAATGTTGGCGCGATTTGGTAACCAATAGTAGCTCTATTATAATGTTTAGGCATTTCGGGGAGAAGTATATATTCTCGAGCTACAAGCATGTTTCACGCAGTTCTAAGAAATCTCTCGCGAGGTACACGTCAGGTAGTTCTAAAGAATCATTCGCGAGTTACACATCACGCAGTTCTAAGAAATCTATCGCGAGAAACACATCACGCAGTCTTGAGGAATCTTTCGTGGAGTGCGCATCATACGTTTGGAAGAATCTCTCGCGTCGTAAAGTTATTTACAAAATATGAAGTACGCGGCAACTATTACGACGTAATTACATTCGGAAATATAACAGTTTCAGTCAGGCGTGTAGAAAGACTAAAGATGTGAACTATTAATTAAGTGTCACGGCAATAAAAGTGTGAAAATAAATTCTTTTATCAGTGTTATCTTTTAGTAACAACTCCTTTCCGTTTACACGCTCTGCTCAGAGATATTTGCTCGACTGAGTAATAATAGCTAGCCGGAGGACAAAGAACCCAAAATTCAAAATAATAAAACAATAACAGGCGCCAAGTAAAAAATATAACACGAACAGATTACCGCGATAAACTTAATGACTCATCAGCTGTTGCGCGGTAGCAAAAGTCTTGTTTGAAATACCCAACTGACATTCAACGCTGGTCGGTCAGCTGTTGAAAAAACGGTGTAACTCATTCCTGTACCTCTCTGCATTTAATATTTGTTCAGTAAACATAGGTCCTATTACTCTGTATGCATTTACTGCATACCACACACCAATTTTCACGTGTGTAAAATTGGGTTTCTCTGTACTTCTGTATGTTATTTTACGACGGAACATAACCGTGTAAATGGAACCATGTTTCGTCAGAGAAGAATATTAAGGGTGGGTCAATTACTGTATCATTGAAATTTCGCAAAATTTAATCACAGAAACTTACCCGACTTGATGATAACGTAGAAAATAAACTGTATAGAAAAAAATCTGATGTGTTACACTCACATGACTTTCTCTACTCTTGTACAATCTAATTTTACAAACGCCTTTTCTCCATATGCTTCATGTTAATCGAGATATCGAGATGTCAATCTTATTTGTAATTTTCTTGTAGATGCAAGGGGAATATGATAGCTTTTAAGCGATAGTCAAATATTTTAACGCTGGTTGCTATGTGGCGCATTCCATTCTCTTTGCATGTCCAAGACATAAAAAAAAAATCTGATGTGTTACACTCACATAACTTTCTCTACTCTTGTACAACCTAATTTTACAAACGCCTATTCTCCATATGCTTCATGTTAATCGAGATATCGAGATGTCAATCTTATTGGTAATTTTCTTGTAGATGCAAGGAAAATATGGTAGCTTTTAAGCGATAGTCAAATATTTTAACGCTGGTTGCTATGTGACGCATTCCATTCTCTTTGCATGTCCAGGACATAAAAAAATGAATAACGCATTTGAGAAAAAGTACAAGTATTGGAAAATTTAAGGAAATAACAAGCAATATCTCGAAAACGGTTCACTCAACAAAAGAAATGTACATGACATAAGTTGTGTATTTTAACGCGATCTACATTTTTTGTGTAGTAAAATTTTGTCTATCTCTTATGGTTTACCAGTTATGCAAAAGTCGTTCATAATGAAGAATACTTTTGGAGACATTCCCAGAAAATTCGAGATATACATTTCATTTCTCATGACATTACCCTAAACATATGATATTTTCATCAAAATCGTTAGAGCCATTTTTGAGAAAATTAAAATTTTCGAAAAATCTTCCATGTAAAGGGTAGTCTGGGGTGGGGGGATTTTCTTGAAAACCTTCGTGTCGCATCTCTGGAAGATACTGAACCTAAATACCAAGTTTGGTGCTTATCCGATTGTTCGTTTTTGAGTTATGCTGTTCACAGACACACACACAGACACACACACACAGACACACACACAGACACACACACGGACATGTTTCCAAAAATGCTTTTTTTGGATTCAGGAGGTCTCAAAACGTGTATTTCCGGTGAAATCTCGGTATCGAATTTTTGGGTGGAATGCAATACTTCCCCTACTTACTATACGTAGTAGAGAAAGCAAAAAATGTACATTGGAAGAACTAAAAGAAAACATCAGGCGAGAAATGCACTTTCGGATCCCTCGAAAGTAAATGAAAATTTTTGAGAAGATGCCAGAAATGTATGGATAGAGAAAGACAACGTTTCCAATATCCCTTTTGATAAGGTACGTGCTTATTATTATTATTGCAATTGCAACTGTAAATATCAGAACGTAAGGTGGTTGCGCGGATATTACAACTTTCAGCGGAAGTCCGAGCTGTAGCGGCCGGGACGCGAGTAGCCACAGTATGAAAGAAAAGCACTGTACAACGAAATGTGTAATGAAACAATTTATGCAAACGTTTAATGCGCAGGAGATAGAAAAACAAAGCTTTCTAAGAGTTCTTTAGGGAAAACTCTGATGTGTTACATTCATATGACTTGCATCGCTTATTGTGGGTGTACAAACTATTCTTACTAAAGCTTAATTTTCTATCTACTTATTTTTAATTCAAATAACCTTTGCAGAAATATCTACATTACACATTTCGTTATAGATACAAAGCGAACAGCGATAGTCAAATGTTTAAGAACTGGGCGCTATATGCTGGCCTTAAAATTCCATACTGTTTCCATGCAATCGCGAGAAACAGCTGAATGTTGACAGGAACTTAAAAGAATGATCAATTCGAACCATTAATAACGGATATCTTGGAAATGGCTTATGCCACAAAAAAACTTATTTAGAATAAATTGTGTGTTTTAAAGAGATCTACATTTCTTTCAATCACTTAATGTTTACTAGTTGCACAAGATTATACAAAATTCCTTCTGAATGAAGAGGACTTTAAAGGCGCTCCCAGAACATTCAAAATATACATTTTATTTGTCATGTAAATATCATTAAAGTGTGTTATTTTAATCAAAATCGTTAGAGCTATTTTTAGAAAATAATTTTTTTGTGAAGTCTTCCACGTAAAGGGTAGTTTGGGGTGAGGGGATTTTCTTAAAAATATTTGTGTCGCATTGTTAGAAGGTACATAACCTAAATACCAAATTTAGTGTTTATTCGATTTTTCGTTTTTAAGTTATGCTGTTCACAGACACAGACATAGACACACACACGCGCGCGCGCGGGGATCTTTTTTTATAAAAACGCTTTTCTTTTTCATTCAGGGAACCTCGAAACATCCATTTCCGGCGAAATCTCGGTATCGATTTTTTGGGTTGAATGCAATCCTTCTCTACCTATCACGTACGTGGTAGAGAAAGTAATAAACTAAGTCGATAATGGCTAGAGGATGCAATGTAACAGCAACATATCAAACTTTTAAATTTTCTAAGTTACACTGTTGTACTTTTTCTATGTGGCAGCCCTTAACTGAGGAAGTAATTAAAATAAATAACATCGTTGCAAAAATTGCATTTGATCTTAAACAGTATACTGAAGCGAGCTCTAACTACTTTCCTCAACATGGGCAAGGCTTGATTTCGCCGCCGACTGGCGTATGGTTGGTTGAAGGAGTGAGGGGGCAGGAGAATCTCTCAGCATATCGAACTGTTCGGAACTCCTATCGGGACGGGGGTAGAAACTTCCATAAATTCTTCCCTCTTCTGGCTTCAGTGAACCTTCTCGAATATGCTACTCGTGTATAAAAAGAACTGGTTGCTGGTTTGCTATTTGATTCAATTCTGTTCTGCTCTGTTCTTGTAGCGTGCGGCAAATAGTGGTTGTCTACGTAAGGAGGAAAGAGTCCTGAGTTCGACTCGTTAGTGAGCAGCCGAAAGAGCAGGGAAGTGCTAGTACAGAAAAAAACCAGAGACAAGAGAAAAGGCAGATTATACCACAATATTAACTAAATTATCGTTTCAGAAACCGCCTTGAAACTTTCAGGTATTTGGCAATGCTACTCACCTGAATGGCCTTCTTAGCTAGTCTTGGTATCAGCGTCTCTGGATACACCTGGTGCACGCTAAAGCTGGGCTGTTCCACGGAGGCCAGACGTCGGATTTCTTCCCAGCGGTCTTCTCCATACACCTGCTTGATGTACTCCGCCATGTTCTCTAACAGTAGTCCGTACATGTTGGCTCTGTAAACAAAACAGCGTCTATAAGCCAAGAGCTCAGCCTTGCCTCATGATAATTCTGCTTAAGTTGAGGAATATAATCTAGTGCGTGCGAACCGATGACTGCTAGCAAAGGTACCATTAACTGCCGGAATTCGCCGCCTGTAACTATGCACGGATCCTACACTGCTGTGCTAATGGCGGATTAACTAATAAGTATCGCGAATGAAGGTATGTACGGGTTGGTTGTGAAAAACAACATTTTTACTTTCTTTACCATGTACATAGTAAGTAGAGAAGGTATTGCATTCCACCCAAAAATTCGTTACCCAGATTTCACCGGAAATACATGTTTTGAGGCTCCTTGACAGCAAAAAATCTGATGTGTAACACTCACATGACTTTCTCTACTCTTGTACAAACTATTTTTACAAACGCTTATTCTCCATATGCTTCATGTTAATCGAGATGTTAATCTTATTGCTAATTTCCTTATAGATGCAAGGAGAATTGCTAGGATTTAAGCGATAGTCAAATATTTTAAGAGCTGGTTGCTATGTGCAGTATTCCATTCTCTTTGCATTACCAGGACAAAAAAAATGAATAACGAATTCCCATTTGAGAAAAAGTATAAGTATTGGAAAATTTAAGGGAATAACAAGCAATATCTCGAAAATGGTTCACTCAACAACAAAAATGCATATGACATAAATTGTGTATTTTAACGCGATCTACAGTTTTTGTGTAGTAACATTTTGTCTATCCCTTATGGTTTACCAGTTATGCAAAAGTCGTTCACAATGAAGAACACTTTTGGAGACATTCGAGATATACAATTCATTTGCCATAAAATGTCTTAAACTTATGGTTAGAGCCATTTTTGAGAAAATTAAAATTTTCGAAAAATGTTCCATGTAAAGGGTAATTTGGGGTGGGGGGATTTTCTTGAAAGCCTTCGTGTCGCATCTCTGGAAGATACTGAACCTAAATACCAAGTTTGGTGTTTATCGGACTGTTCGTTTCTGAGTTAATGCTGTTCACAGACAGACAGACAGACAGACACACACACACACACAGACACACAAACACGGACATGTTTCCAAAAATGGTTTATTGTATTCAGTGCACCTCAAAACATGTATTTCCTGTGAAATCTCGGTATCGAATTTTTGGGTGGAATGCAATACTTCCCCTACTTACTATACTAATAGAGAAAGTAAAAAAGCATTTTAAAGAAAAGATCCGTGTGTGTATGTGTGTGTGTCTGTGTGTGTGAACAGCATAATTAAAAAACGAAGTGTCAGATAAAGATGTGGCACGAAGATTTTCAAGAAAATCTCCCACCTCTAACTACCCTTTACATAGAACATTTTTAGGAGTTTTTGATTTTCTAAAAAATTGCTCAAATAATGTTGATTAAAATGTCGTATATGACAGATAAACTGCATATCTTGAATTTTCTGGGAGTAGTCTGTGAAGTTCTGTTCATTTGGAAGAAATTTTGTATAATCTTGTATAACTTGTAAACGTTAAGCGATAGACAAAAACCGTACTACACAAAAAATATAGCTCTCTTTACAAGGCACAATTTATTTCAAATATACTTTTTGGGCAATAACCATTTCCGAGATATTTGTTATCAATAATTCGAATTGTTGAATACTTAGTCATTCTTTTTAAGTCCCGTCGATTTTCATTTGTTTCTCATGATGCCATGGAAGGAGTTGTATTTTAAGGCCGTGTAGATTGTCCAATTCTAAAACATTTGGCTATATCTGTTCCCTTTGTATGTATAACGAAAAGTGTAATGCAGCTATTTTTGGAAAGGTTTATCTGAATTAAAATGAAGTAGGTAGGAAAGTACAGAATGAGCCAAAAGACTCCGAACCGCCTGCGTGATGTTTTTCCTTTCCGCGTCCTCGGCGCTCGTTGCCGTCTGCTGCTATCATAGAAAGGCGCGGATGAAACCATACAACATTTTTAAAACTACTTTTAAAGGCTTTACTTACCAACTTTATGAAAGGAAACACTGAAACTGGCCACCGTGTTTGTCCATACATTTTTTGTCACCTCTTTAGGGAACTATCCATCATAGAATTTTTGGGGGGAATTTTCCAAACGATGACCGATGTCGTCTACTGTTTCTTCGGTAAGAAACAAACTCCGTCTTTTAGATTTCTTAGCCTGAACACTTCCTGTAGCCTGAAATTTACTGTAAAGTTAATGGATTGTTGTACGGCTTGGAACTTTTACATCTGGAAATCGTACTTTCACTTGGCGAGCTGACCGAGTTAACACATACGAATCATAAATAAATACACGCTGTGCAGTAGAAAACATATACTGAGCTATAATATACTTTGTGACTAACTACAGGACAAAATAATAAATAACTCGTAATAACTGAACACAATCACATCACCGTCAACTGAAAACTGCACTTCACACTGCACAGCAAAAACACAACAGCGTGACTTTGTTTATAGCAGCAGTGCGTTATGTTTATATCATATTTCTACATGCCCAGTGGAAAAATTCGCACAGCCGATAACATTGTTCGTAAAACATCCCTCCGGGGTAACTTAAAACATAAAGTGTACAAGACAAACCCACACAACCTGGAAGAATTAGAACAAAATATCCGCCAGGAAACTTCTCAACGTGAACTACGGCGAGTGATGGATAGTTTCCTAAAGAGGTGCCAAAAATGTATGGACAACAACGGTGGCCAGTTTCAGCATTTCCTTTCGTAAGAATGGTAAGTAAAGCCTTTAAAAGCAGTGTTAAAAATGTTGTATGGTTTTATCCGCGCCTTTCTATGATAGCGGCAGACGACAACGAGCGCCGAGGACGCGGACAGGAAAAACACCGCGCAGGCGGTTCGGAGTCTTTTGGCTCCCTCTGTACATTTAAGAGTAATTTGTATAGTCACTAATTAACGATAGAGAACCTCATGTGAATGTAACACATCAGACTTTTTTAAAATTAGAAAAGGGGTGTGTGTTACAAATAACGGCAGGGAAATAATACGTATTGTTAGTTTAGAAGTTATGCTAATTATTATTATTTTTATTATTATTCGTATTGATTTCATCTGTATAGTTGCAGTAGTTTGCCTAAAATGTGTAGGTATAGAATACCTTTAATTTTGTACCTTTCAACAAAATTTAAATGTATTTTTACTTTCTCTACTACGTATAGTAAGTAGGGGAAGAATTGTATTCCACCCAAAAATTCGATACCGAGATTTCACCGGAAATATATGTTTTGAGACCCCCTGAATCCAAAAAAAAAGCATTTTTGGAAACATGTCCGTGTGTGTGTGTGTGTGTGTGTGTCTGTCTGTGAACAGCATAACTCAGAAACGAACAGTCAGATAAACACCAAACTTGGTATTTAGGTTCAGTATCTTCCAGAGACGCGACACGAAGGTTTTCAAGAAAATCCCCCCACCCCAGATTACCCTTTACACGGAACATTTTTCGAAAATTTTAATTTTCTCAAAAATGGCTCTAACGATTTTGATTAAAATATCATATGTTTAAGATATTTTCATGACAAATGAAATGTATATCTCGAATTTTCTGGGAATGTCTCCAAAAGTATTCTTCATTGTGAACGACTTTTGCATAACTGGTAAACCATAAGAGATAGACAACATTTTACTACACAAAATGTAGATTGCGTTAAAATACACAATTTATATCATAAACATTTTTTGTTGGGTGAACAATTTTCGAGATATTGCTTGTTATTCTCTTAAATTTTCCAATACTTATACTTTTTCTCAAATTCGTTATTCATTTTTTTTGTCCTAGTAATACAAAGAGAATAGAATAATCCACACAGCAACCAGCGCTTAAAATATTTGACTATCGCTTAAAGCCTACCAATTCCCCCTTGCATCTACAAGAAAATTAGCAATAAGATTAACATCTCGATATCTCGATTAACATGAAGTAGATGGAGAATAAGCGTTTGTAAAAATAGTTTGTACAAGAGTAGAGAAAGTCATGTGAGTGTAACAAATCAGAATTTTTTGTTTTGTTTTTTAGTAAGCTTCGTATAAATTACCGTTCATTTAGCACCGACATCAACCATATTTGAAACATGTTAAATTTTCTTCTTCCCCTTGTATTTATATTCCTTATGTACATCAATTCATCACGTGTTTTATTGCAAAAAGCAGCGTTCTCTCTTTTAATTACCACTTTGAAGAAATGAAGATTGGCTTGGGCTGTTGACCGTTGTCTTAATCCGAAAGTACTTCTCTAAAGAAGAGGCGGAAATAAAACAAAGGCGCAGAAATAAAGGACCGTCATTGACAGAAGAATAAAGAAGCAGTAATACGTCTTTTTTTCATTGTAATGCTGAGTACAGAAAATAAACATGAAGTTCTGAAGAGGAGGATTTCTCGGTGCAGTTAAAGGAGAGCACAAGACGACCTCGTTAGTCGCCCACATTACTCATCTCAGTCGACAGCACGGGATCGGATCCTATGTCTTAACAAGCTCCTTGTCCTGATAAACATCATATTTTTCCTTCCCCTCTATCTTTATATGAGGTATATTCGCACTCCAAAAAGAGGGGTCCCTGCTGCACCTGGAAATATCTGTGGAATTTCAGTCCTTATTACTTGCTCCTTGCCTTAAACGAAGTATTGAACTGTATCCAAAAATTCCATAGAGCGTCTTAATACAAATATATTTTAGAAATACCAAATAAAACCAATGTGTGTTTGTGAACCTCTGATTTGTGCGCGCATATTTGTTGTGATTAACGTGAAGAAGACAGAAAAGCGACGAGTGTGTGTTACAGAAAATCGTGTAAGGAATACCAAATTTTTGTTTCGGCTGAACAAGAAAGGGAATTTGTTTCAGCAGACAAGGTAGTCTGAACACATGGAAATTACACCTTAAGTGTGTTAAATTACCACTGCTCTTAAAGTTCTCAATGGTTTTTCCTGAAAGTTTTATGAATTATTCTATAAATCATGAAAAGTATTTGAAGTGGTTGTTTGCATTGATAGCTGATGTAGTTGAGTCCGTAAAAATTATTTCATTCAGCAGAAAAATAATAAAATTCACTCTTAAAGCACGTGAATTCATGTACCTTTTTCTCTGATACTACTTGCAATACAGAATCACAGTTTTGCATGCTTGTTTTTAGTATAATCAGCTATATTCTGAACCTCAATTATTTAGTTATATATATTTATGTATTTAGTTATATATATATATATATCAGTTCACTAGAAATCGAAAAAAAAATATTTGCAAAGGCAAATAATAAAAAATGTGGAAAATTTGCAACGTTGTTGCTTTCTTAATATCATTAATATACATTATAAGATTATGATTGTGGTTCAGAAAGTTTAACTATGTGTTGTATACATGTACTGAAAATTTCAGCTCTCTATCTCACATACTTTCTGAGAAAAAGGTACATAAGTATCTAAAATGTTGTTTAGAGAAAACTGAATTTAAAGTTTGAACATTAAAATTCTAACACATTTCAGTACATTGCAGGGTCTGCACCTTCATTTCTGGATTGCTTCAGCTTTTCTGATTGTCTTTTCTTGGTCCTGGCCTCTTTTGTTAATTGCTGAACTGCTCGCTGGACATGATATAGTCGTTCGTTGTTGAAACATACAAAAATGTTCTAAAAAGGGGCGTTGCATGACAGCTTTGAAGGAATACAGACTAGCATTTAAATGGTATTTAAGTGTCTTAAAAATTTCTTAACCCCCAAAAAGTATATATTTTCTGAAACTGGAGGTAATATAGATTTTATTAGTGCCTAAAACAAAAAATGTGATTTTTTGTCATTTCAGAGTACCTTGTCCCCTTAACTTTAACGCACTAAATTGTATTATTTCATTAGGATGATTTAGGTATTTTTACTTTGTTTACCTATAATAAGAAGAGAAAGTACTGCATTCTAAGTAAACATTCGATACCGAGATGTTATTGGAAATACACGTTTTGATGTCCCCTGGATAAGAAAAACTTTTTCAAAAAAAGATCCGCATGCGTGTGTGAACTATAATTCAAAAAGGAAAAGTTGATTAAATACCGATTCTGGTTCTCGGCCATGGAATGAGCCCGGGTTCCATCCTCCCCATGTGGGTGCGGATTTTAAGTTTCGGGTTTAGGACCGATGCCTACTCAGCATCGTGAGGAAAGTGAGGAGCTGCGATCCCAGCCACGTAGGCAAATATTCTGGCTGGGGGATGCATAATGCTGGCCACTTCACCTCCCTGTATCCGTTGGACGATCACCCTCATTTGCCTGCGTACGTGGGCGTGAGGCCGACAGTCGGATTGTCAGGTCTAGGCCCTTCATGGGCTGTAGCGCCACGGGATTATTATTATCGTAATCATCTTACAAAGTAAAATTTTCAAGAAGTTCCCCCACACCCCAAACTACCCTTAATCTGGAAGATTGTTTTTTAAAAAATGGGTTCTTAAAAATGCGTCTAACACTTTTGATTAAACTACCATATATTTAAGACATTTACATGACATAAAAACTGTTAATCTTGAGTTTCTGGGAATAACCTGTGCAGTCCTCTTCATTCGGAAGGAGTTTTGTATAACGGATAAACCATAAGAGATAGAAAAAGTCCAGTACACAAAAACTGTATATCTGTTTAAAACACGTGGTTTATTTCCAATTACTTTTTATTGGCATCAGCCATTCCGAGATATCCGTTATTATTGATATGAATTTTTCAATGTTTGTCATTTTTACTTTCCCTACCACGTATCTACTAGGTAGGGAAGATATTGCATTCCACTCAAAAATTTGATAGAGATTTCACCGAAAGTACATGTTTTGAGGCCCTCTGAATAATCGTTTTAATAAAAAGTGTGTGTGTGTGTGTGTGCGCGCGCGCAGCATAAGTAACAACGAAAAGTCGGTTAAATACAAAACTTTGTGTTAAGTTCAGCACCTTCCAAGGATGCGAAACGAAAATTTACAAGAAATTTACAACCCCTATCGCCCTTCACATGGACTGAAGCAACATACAATACTAGCCACGGACAAACTAATACAATAACTCATTAATGTAATGAGATATATAATTCACAGCTTCTCAGCATCAACACATTAATAATTTATTTCTTTAATATTTTGTTCTAAGTTTTACGTGTTATGTATTTTCTTTGATAATATTGTACGTATAATTAAGAGGGTGTTAAAAACACATGTATTCATAATGTACACATGGTAGAGAATAAGTATATAACATAAAAATAATATAAGAGGGAAAGCCATTGTTACCTATATAACCAGTAATATAAAATTACGAGAAATGCAGTGATATTTATGTGAGCATGTAACGAACCTTGGATTCATTATTAAGACGATGGAAGTCTGTAAACATATATGTAACAAACTGTTATTGGTTAGCAGCACCAATCAGGTACATTAATACATGCCTATAATTCAAATACGTACGTTAAGAAAAACGGTTGAAGGGAACGCTAACAGAAGCTTGTCAGTCTTCAAGCAGGAAGGCCGTGTATAAGCTCGTCTCTAAATAGACGCTAAAACTACGTATTTAAAGTCTGCCAGTTATACATATTTTAACATAATAACGGTGATAGTGAATTATGATTATTTATATGTGGTTTATCCAAAATACAAGTGAAATAGTTAACAGAATACATGTGTGCAAGATATTTTAACATTCTCCATACCCAAACCTGACTAGACATAAGTGCTCTCCGACACAAATACAGCAGCCGTGGCACACTTATGAAATAATAATTACAACATACTAACACACACGCAAGGATACAGATATACGATCATCAGATTCCAGTCTACGTCACAAGAGTACGGGCATCAAGACGACCTACAGGTACGTAATACAGCATCCATCATCATCATCATCAACGTAGTGGGGTCCTACCAAGGAAGAACAGCTACAGGACAAATGTTCATTATTTTTTATTTTCTCAAAATGGCTCATGGTTTGGATTAAAATACGGAATATTTGCATGACAAACAAAATGTGTATCTTGAATTTTCTGGGGATAGCCTGTTAAGTACTCTTCATTCGGAATGAATTTAGTAACTTTTAAGCTGCAAGAGATAGAAACTTAAAATAGTAGATCTGGTTATAACGCACAGTTTATGTCAACTTCAACCATACCTGAGATACTCTTTATTACCGGTTTGAATTTTCATGTACTTTATACTTTTTTAAACTCCAAAGTCCTGTTCGTTTTTTTCTGATGGTCATACAAAAAGAACGGAGTTTCAACGCCACCACATACTGATGAGTTTGACTCCTTGTTACTGTGTTCCCTTCTACCTGCAGCGAAATATGTAATGAAAACATTTCTACATTCATCTCGACTAACATGGAGCAGATAGAACAATGAACTTTTGTAAGAATAGTTTGTAGAGGAGTGGGTAGAGAAATCCATGTGAATGCAACACATTTTAAACCTTTTACTGTCGCCTAGTGTTCTTGTGTGCCTAAAACGAAATAAGTAATGAAACGTTCCTGCTGGTATTCATCTCGGTTAATTTGAAGAGATATAAAATCAAAATTTTGTAAGAAAAGTTTTCAGTACAGAAGTGATACTAACCCGAATTTTTACGATTACACAGGTTTTCAATCCTGCGTGCATCTTCGTTGAACAACGGCATTAACGATTGAAAAGGTAGAATCAGACGACTGAAAAATTCAATGCCATAACCGGGATTTAAACCACGAATCTCCTGGTTTCTTCTGGTATCTCTAACCACTGAGCTACCATGGCAACATGCCGGCACGACATTAAAGTCTCCAACTGATTCGCATTTTTTAAACCACAAGGGGATCTCAAATTGTGTAGAGATGACATACCCCAATGGCGAATTACAATGTTGTAAGTACTTTAAGTCCCGGGTTTCATAGTTTCAATCACTTTTAGGTCAATTAACGGAATTAATTGTTCTTCCCACAATCCGTGTGATGCACAAGGTTGGAAGATGCAACCAGATGACTGATAAATTCAATGCCATAGCCGGGATTTGAACCACGAACCTCCCTGTTCAAATCCCAGCTATGGCATTGAATTTTTCAGTCGTCTGATTCTACCTTTCCAACATACGGCTTGTGTAGAAGAACAATTAATTGCATTAACTATTGTTCACTTCGCCTCTTCCAACCTTCTCTGGATTCTTCTCTGAATTTATAATCCCCTCAATATTATTGATACCATTTGTTAAAACGATTTAAAGCGGTTTATTTATTTCCACTCTTATTGTCACAGATATTTGTCATTTTGAACAGCCTAATAATAGAAACTGTTTAGGGAAGCACATTCAGTAGAACGTGCTGAGAGTTTTATTCAGCAGGCTTTGGAGTACGTGAATATCAAGCTGCTGTTAATGTCTGCGATGAAACCAAGGTATCAACCACAAAGATAACTCATTGACATTTATTACTGCCGTTCCCATTACATGAAATAGCACATTTTAGTGTTATCTTTGGGTCAACAGGATTAGACAACAGGGTGAGACAAAAGTTGCATGCCAAACTTTTCCCTTCAGCTACTGTGACATTTGCTTACACATTTACCGCGTATTCTTATCGTGAGCTTTTTTATCCTTACGTGTAATTCCGTTGATTATGTAAAATAATAGAACTAGTGCAATATCACGATACAATGAGTCTCATTCAATGCGTTGTTATGTAATCCTTAATTTTGTACATCTTCACGCTCTTGAGAAATAACATTAAATGAATAAAGCTATTCTACAGCACAGTATACATTTTCTATAATAATTATCTGGTAAAAATTAATGTTGTGGTGTTTTCTGGCAACAATATTATAACTTTGTCCAGTTTTTCAACTGTCACTGTTCCAAGTTGTTATCTATTTCAACTTCACTGGGAATTCACTACGTTTACACTACAGTGCCATTAAAACAACCTGAGATCCCTGACATTTCACTAAGGGAGAAGTGGGAGAACTACGTTGCCATCAGTAGTAAATCACGCTAACATGGCAACCTGTTAACCCTCAGAGTTCAGCTTGTAGGCGAAGGGAAAGGAGTGTGGTGGAACCTTACTGGCTACAGCAACAGCGGAGGGGACCTTGCATGCAAACATGTCCCTCCAAGAAGAAGCGTCAGAAGTCTTATGTTATTTAAATTCTACGGTATCACTTCACTAAGTGAACTAGTTCAATTCTCCGTCCCGTCACTCCTTCGTGACGTAACCTCTTCACGCTGGACAGTTCACTTCACTCGAGAGTCAAACACAAGACCTCAACCGCCAACTCGATTGACGTACTCCCGCGAGAGTGCTCGCTTATATACTCAGTGGAATCTTTCCACAAGATTCTCACACCTTCTTTTGACACACCTTCTTGAGAAGGGGGGAGAAGATGCTTCGAGAAGGTTCTAGTTATCTACCGATAGCGTGCCTAGTGTTTACGCTAGCGAGCGCAGTTTTCGTTGTTTACACCGACCGCCCGGCACCGACCTTCCAATAACCTTGGGTCATATAATCTGGGAATTCCATAGCTTCCGATAATAATTTTAATCTATTATAATCATCGAATTTTGGAATGTTATATTATAACGGCATTTCCAGAAACTTTTGAGGATCCATTTTCACTTGTAGCCTAAGAAAGTCCTCGTAAATTGCTATTTATGTATGAAGAACTCAAAATAAGACTTTATCAGATGAACTCAGCATCTTCGGGTGAGGCATAAGTCCAGTCAACAATATGGGATGAGTCCGCTAGAGCTTTTGTATACTTGGTGCATACAATAGTTTTAAGTAAAAACTCTCTAAATTCAGTTTTAGAATATACATAACAAAACTACTTTCTATTAGTTTATAACCATAGTCTGTTCATTACGCTTTTACTCTGTGTTATGAAGTAAAAAGCTACTAACAAAAGAAAACAAACATACACTAAATAAAAGACTTAAACTTAAAACTGTTATTTTTACATTAAATGGTAATTATTATTTTTATGTTACTAGCCAGCTACGTACGAATACGAACTTCGTTTCTAACCAACGATATATACGCATCAACCTATTTATCAAAGGCTTTGTGTAGTTTTTGTAAGAATATCAGTGATAATCCCGAGGAAATTTTAATCCGAGAAAAACACATTGTAGCATAGACTTTGATTAAAACGTCGCTGAAGTTTGTCATGACTACTTTAGCGGATGTTAACGTCAGAAAAACAGCACGGATAAATGTCAAACTTAGTATTAACTAAACTTAGTTAATAACAAAAAATAAAACACTTTAATTAATGATTAACACAAACTTAACGAGTGAATATGAGTAATTGTTCCAAAGGCAAAGTCGCCGATATAACTTTAGAAGGATATAAATGGAACCAAAAACATAAGAAGTAGATAGAAGGATAAGCTGTTATGAGAATAGTTTGAAGCGGAGTGGGTACAGAAAGTCATGTGAACGTAACATCGATTTTTAAACAACAAAACTGATTTTTTTTTCGGGTAAGGAACTATAATGAAATATATAATGCAATATTTACGCTAGCGGCTGTTGCATAGACAGCTGATACACCAGTATAGAAATGCGACAGGATCACCCCAGTTTAATTACCTCTAAGAGTACAACGCCCCTTTTATTGCACTGCCACCATCTGGTTATGGATATTTGTGTTCCAGCTGCTTTACTCTCTCGATAAAAGCCTCACATTCACTTCCCTCGCTAGCCATATACAACAAAGTGAACCGCTTTGAGAATGGTCAGTATTCTCACAGCTAGTCACGAAAACAAGCTAAGTGTACTGGGTGTTACATTTAAGAACTTGTACAAGCAAAGCAGCACCTTATTGTCTATGGTTGGGGATGGCTTTTTACGTTCTATTTGTCGCAGTTCTCTATATCTTGTGTTATCTTATTTGTTGGGCGCTTAATGTTTAATTATTTTTTAATTTAGTTTCATTGTCCTCCGGCTAGCTATTATTACTCAGTCGAGCAAGTATCTCTAAGCAGGGCGTGTAAACGGAAAGGAGTTGTTGCTAAAAGATAACACTGATAAAAGAATTTGTTTCTACACTTTTATTGCGTCACACTTAATTAATAATTCACATATTTAATCTTTATACACGCCTGACTGAAGCTGTGATACTTCTGAATGTAACTAGAGTCGTTATAGTTGCCGCGCTCCAATTACTTCGCGTACTTTACATTTTTTTAAATAATTCTGCGACGTGCAACTCGTGAGAGATTCTTCCGAACTGCGCGAAACATGCTTATGGCTCGAGAATATATACTTCTTCACCTCGAAATGCCTAAACATTATAATAGAGCTGCTATTGGTTATCAAATTGCGCCAACTTAGCGTCTGTTTTGGCCAGCCAATCACTACTACTAACATATATACTCTAGGGAAGATATTCCCTCCATTTCTAAAAAACGGCACGCTACCCTGACGTCATTTGTTTATCTCTTCTTAGTGATACACAACTCACCCCCTCGGTTTATTGTTACCCACTTCTATTGTCAGTTTCAGTGAGGCCTAACAATACTTAATGCTAACAAACATCTAAAATCCTGTACATACAATAATATTAATTTACACTACAATCACTTTGGCATTCACAGTGTTGTGATATAAAATATTGCCTCATATTCCAGTCCGTCCAAAATTGTACGAGTATTAGACTTCAATAAAAAATACAGATCTGAGTTAAGCTTAATCTCACCGAGCGAGATGGCACCGCGACAACGTGCGAGGCCCATTCAGGAGGCCCTGGGTTCAATTCCTGGAGTCGGCCACTCTGGCCATGGGTTTTTCGTGTATTTTCCTAATTTGCAAGGCGAAAGCGTGGATGCTTCCCGTTGGAAAGCGCTTCTCGGCCCTACCAAATAGTAGCATTCTCTGAACCGCCTCAGGTGGGTCGAGTTCTTCCCGTTCCGCTAAAGGGAAGCCTTCTCTAATATCTGAACCGCCTCAGTTGAATCGAGTCCTTCTAGGTTCCGCCAGAGGGAAGCCTTCTTTGAGCAGCCCGCCGGTGTGATTGGTTATCAAGGTTGGAATCGTTGGGGACCCCTGCGCGTCTCTGTCGGTCGGCCTGCCCGCGGCTTATAGCCTCCTGCGGTTCCTTCACCTCATCCGTTCCTTCTAAGGGTGGTAAGCACAAAGGATTCGCGTAGGGTCGGGGTCCGAGCTATCCCCTCCGTTCACAAGAAGCAGTTGTGACAGTCATAACCTGAACCCAACTCCCCAAGAGAAACAAAGGTTTAGAGAAAGGTCCACCTGCCACCTTAAGTGTGCACGCGCGCGTGTTAGCTTTTCACGCAAGAATGGCAGAACCGATTGTCGTGAAACTTGGCGTATAACATAGCTTGGAATCCACTTAAAAATGGGTTATATAACGTCTTAGTAATTACTTTTCTCAAAGAAGGAGGTTTAATGGCACATGAAATAATGTCAAATATGTCACTCATTAGGTTGTTTGAAAACTGCTTTCAGTTTGTAAGCATAATATATTTTTTAATATAACAAAACTTCGATCGGATGAGCATTTAAGAAACGACGACAATTTCTCGCTCATGTGCGTAAGCCGGTTACAATGAAAAAAGTATAGTTCCGATCGCATTTAAGATATAAGGAAGAACTCTGCGTATTGTTTAATTTCTTATATAATTGAGATCGTTAGGTCCGCAGTTCAAATTCCGCAAGAATCATCCTTATTAACGGTTTTTTGGTTTTTCCTCAGTCCTCATAGCTGGCACATGCCGGTGAGGTAACCTACACTTAGGCCTGGAACGTTTCCTTCCTCACTTATCAAATCTTTTCATTTCATGTATCGTCAGTGTCTAGCGTCTGCGGTACCTGTGTAGTAAAAAGGGGCGTTAAAAGCAACTATAAATTGTTTTTTTATTAAAACAATTATATTTTTATTTTGTTAATTCTGCGGCACCTTATTGTGCTGATTACCCTTGGCAGTGTGCTAAGACCCAGCGTCAATCCTGATGTGATTTAATGGGCGAATTGGTTATAGGCATAGGCTTTCTTAAGCATTTGGCTTCAAATTATCTACACTCAAACCAATGTCAATACAAAGAACGCAACTGCGGCCAAGGGTCAGGACAGGCAAGTAAATATAACATAACACAAGATCTCAATCTATAGACCCTATTGTGAGCTAGACCAGCTTAAAGAAAGCTAGTCTACTCTAGGATGTAGATTACGTCATAATTACATTGTGTACTTGTATGTAAATAAATTGTAGTTCTTATGTAGAGTACCTTAGAGCTAAAAAGTTTAAAACAATACTATTTATACTTAATGTAGTTATAAAATTTGGTAACATTTTATAGTCAGTTATTTTTTGAATGAAAGAAATCCTCCTCTGTATAGGTGTGAGTGATGAGATATGTTTTTAATGCTAACTTAAATTTATTTCTATTAGTTTTCAGTTCCTTAATATATGATGGAAGTGAATTAAATAATACTATACCATTGTAATAAGCCCCTTTTTGGAATACTTGTAGGTTATTGCTTGGCCTGTGTAAGTCCTGCCCATTTCTGGTTTGTTTGCTGTATATGTCTGAATTTTTTATGAACACTTCTGGGTGGTCAACCACGGTTAAAAGTACAGCTAAAATATACTCACAGGCTAATGGTAGAATTCCAAATGTTTTAAATAGTGGTTTACAATGAGTTTAATTCTTTACACCTGCCATTATTCTTATTACCTTTTTTTGTAAAAGAAATATTTTTTTTGCGTCTACTGATTTTCCCCAAAATGTTATTCCATAAGTCATAATTGAATGAATATAAGCATAATATACTATTTTAGGATGCTTTTATTTGTAAAAAGCACCGGTCTGGTGAGCGTTGTCTGCAAACGCACTGTACGAGGGGACTATGTCAGTTGCGTCCACGTAAACATGTTCACGAAAAATCAGCACGTCAGTTGCGTGTGGAGTTTTTAAAATATATAGGTCAGTTGCGTCCACAGCCACCCGCTTAGGTAGCTTGGGTAGGTTTAGGTTTTTGGATAAGACATCCAAACACTATAGAACGCGTTCTGCGACGAGACACAACAAAGCACTGTTTAGAACGCTATGTCATATACAGCATAAAGGTCAAACTGGACATACGTAATAGTTATTCTCAGTTGTGCACGAGCAATAGAGTCGATGACAAATGAGATGGGGAAGCCTTTATTTGTGATCGATGGTTACAAATTTAGACATGACAACGACCTGCAGAACAATATTATGCGTTGGGCGTGCTGAATGAAATCTTGTGTTTCATAAAGTTAAACGCTAAAAATGAAATTGCTGAAAGCAATCAAGAACATAACCACGCAAACAAAGCCAAGTGTTAATTAACAGACAAAAAGTAACTAATAAGCTTAAAATAAAGCTATAGAAAATTTAAGTGAGAGCCCAAATAAACTCTGCATGCTGAACTTAAAAGCAGTGACTCAGTGACATTGATGAGTAGTGATGCAACATTAATAAAAAAAGTCAACCAAGACAAACAAGACCACCAAGACAAATGTAATTAAATTTGTGGCTCAGAATTTTAATAACAACACTGCCAGATATTATGGTTTAAATCCACAAACAACATTTTTAACCTACCTGTAAGTTTCAACCATACAAATTGTTTGTTGCTGTTTTTTTATTTTTTGTTAACTCGTGTTTAGTCCTTAGATTTTTATGCATAACACAATGTAATCTAACAAAACATGTAGGAATATTCATTGCTTCACGTATGAAAAGCCAATATGAAGTAGGATCTTTACGTTATTTGCCCCACGTTGGGCGCCAATTTGAAGGTTTACTTTAAAGGAGGAGTTGTATTGTATTGTAGTTCGACTCTTGGGGAGCCAAACTTGATGAAGTAACTGCCCCACGTATGGTACAAAGTTTGCGGTGGCCTTCGCACCAACTTTACTTTCCGGCGGCTTTCGCCCCAAGTTTAGGAATCAACTTTGTATTTTTATGTTTCTTTAAATATTATATATATATCTATATATATATTTATGTTTGCCCCGGCTGCGTCAGTATTAATTTGTAGAAACATGTTTCTCTTAACAGGGTGTGATGCGGCTAAAGAATGTAGGCTTACAGTTATGAATTTTATATGTCTCACACTGACTACGTATTTAAATGCTCGGGAACGCGTCTCGCGTCCGGTTAGGAACACTGTCTACAAGCAACTGGCACCTGAATTTGTACAATTTCAGTTTCTGATTGGTTAATCCTACTCCAATAGAATACTTTTATTTAACTTAAGCTTTTTCTGGTTGTTGATTGGCTATTTATAAACTGTCTCAAAAATTACATTATTGTTGCTCCAAGAATTACTAGTAGCATTATTAAACTTTCCAATTTATTATTGCCTCAAGGTTACCTCACTGTTGGCAACTTTCGGCCTCTATTACCACAGCTCCTATATTGTTAAATTACATAATACATTCACATAACATTATTAAACATGTACATAATAATATAAAGATAATACAATGACTGTTACATACATTTTATGTTATTTGTACACATATTGCTTTAAGGCGGGCTGTTATTGAATTTATATATTATATAATTAGACGGAAATCATTTAAGTGTTAAAAATACTGCCTCAAACAACAGAATTTCATCCATTTGTGGGGTTTAAATTAAAAATATTAAAGACAGTCTGCAAAATGGGAAGGGAAATGTTGTTTGTGCCAGTAATTGAAAATACTGCGACTAAAAATTCAAATCTTTCAGAGACGCAACTGACGTATGACCCAAAAATTCAGAGACGCAACTGACGTATAAAACTGACCGCGGGACGCATTCGCGGGTCACTGTGTACGAGACTGTACAGTGGTTTGTTATTTGCGACGTCCCTGCCTAAGCAAGTTTAAAAACCATCGGTCTGGGCCGAGTTTGAACCCACGACCTTGGGATAAGAAGACCAGCGCCTAACCAACTGAGCCATCCAGAACGACAAAAACGAATATCAACTTACCCTTAAGATGAGGCAATATTTTATACCATAACATGCTGTGAATGGCAGAGTGATTGTAGTGTAAATTAATATTATTGTATGTACAGGGTTTTAGATGTTTGTTAGCCATAAGTATTGTTAGGAAATAAGTTTGCACGGCCTCACTGAAACTGACAATAGAAGTGGGTAACAATAAACCGAGGGGATGAGTTGTTTATCACTAAGAAGAGACAAACAAATGATGTCAGGGTAGCGTGCCTTTATTAAAAATGGAGGGAATATCTTCTTTGGAGTATATATGTTAGTAGTAGTGATTGGCTGACCAAAACAGACGCTAAAGTGGGCGCCGTTTGGTAACCAATAGCAGCTATAATATAATGTTTAGGCAATTCGAGGTGAAGGAGTATATATTCTCGAGCCATAAGGAAGTGTTGCACAGTTCTAAAGAATCTCTCACGAGGTGCACGTCGCAGAGTTAGTTACAACAATGTAAAGTGCGCAAAGTAATTGGTGCGCGGCAACTAAAACGACTGTAGTTACATTCGGAAATATCACAGTTTCAGTCAGGCGTGTATAAAGATTAAACATGTCAATTATTAATTAAGTGGGACGGCAATAAAAGTCTAGATTCAATTGTTTTTATCAGTGTTATCTTTTAGCAACAACTCCTTTCCGTTTACACACCTTGCTTAGAGACACGTGCTCGACTGAGTTATAATAGCTAGCCGGAGGACAAAGAACCCAAATTTAAAAATAATTAAACAATAAGCGCCCAACAAACAAGATAACACTAGTCATTGAGAACTGCGATAAAGAAAAGTGTAAGTATTTGAAAATTCAAACCAATAGCAAGGAAATGGTTAACTCCAGAAATTACATTTCACATAAATTATGTGCTTTAATGAGATCTTCAATCTTTTTGTGTAGTAAGATTTTTTCTATCCCTGACAGCTTGCCAATTATACAACAGTGATTCAGAATGAACTGAACTTCAGAGGCTATTCACAGAAAATTCAGCATATACATTTTATTTGTCATGCACATATCTTAAACATGTTCTATTTTAAACAAAATCGTAGAGACATTTTTGAGAAAATAAATAGTAACGAGATTTTTTCTACATGAGGGTAGTTTTCTTGAAAATATTTGTGAAGATAGGTAGAGCTGAACTTAAATACCAAGTTTTGTATTTAAGTGACTTTTCTTTCTTGAGTTATGCTGTGTACAGTCAAGACACACATAAAAATGCTTCTTTTGAACTGAGGGAGTTTCAAAACGTGTATTTCCAGTGAAATCCCGGTATCAAATGTTTCTATAGGCAAATATTAGAGAAAGTAAAAATCTAAAAGTCAAAAGCACCACAGAAAGTAAAGAGAAATCTCCAGGTATAATACCCTGCCAGCTTAGCTATCTTAATGGCAGATATACACGCAAACCCGGACCGCTTTCAAGTCGCACTTTTGTGGTAACATCCCATCAGTTCAGGCTTTAATTAAAAGTTTATGTTCCGCGAGGTCATTTGGCAGCTGGACGGAAGTGTGCTTCAGAACACACAATCTCCTCAAGTGCGTTATTGCTAGGATCTGATTTTCTCTTAAAAGTATTGTTTCACTACCCCTGCGCTGTAGACCACCGGCTGCACAGCAAATAAATTAACACAGGTTTGTTAAACAATACTGTCCTCTGGAGCAATAATGCCCGCCCGGAAAGAAATAGCAATAAGAAGAATAAAGATAAGAAGAAGGAGTAGGAAAGGGGGGAATAAAAAGGATAACAACAGAGATTAAGAAAAGAACTGAAGGTAATAAAGAAAAGAATTTAAATAAAAAAATCTGATGTGTTACACTCACATGACTTTCTCTACTCTTGTACAAACTATTTTTGCAAAAGCTTATTCTCCATATGCTTCATGTTAATCGAGATGTTAATCTTATTGCTAATTTTCTTGTAGATGCAAGGGGAATATGGTAGGTTTTAAGCGATAGTCAAATATTTTAAGAGCTGGTTGCTATGTGCAGTATTCCATTCTCTTTGCATTACCAGGGCAAAAAAAATGAATAACGAATTTGAGAAAAAGAGTATTCGAAAATAAGGAAATAACAAGCAATATCTCGAAAATGGTTCGCTCAACAAAACAAAAATGTATATGATATAAATTGTGTATTTTAACGCGATCTACATTTTTGTGTAGTAAAATGTTGTCTCTCTCTTATGGTTTACCAGTTATGCAAAAGTCGTTCACAATGAAGAATACTTTTGGAGGCATTCCCAGAAAATTCGAGATATACATTTCATTTGTCGTGAAAATATCTTAAACATATGATATTTTAATCAAAATCGTTAGAGCCATTTTTGAGAAAATTAAAATTTATGAAAAATGTTTCATGTAAAGGGTAATTTGAGATGGGGATTTTCTTGACAACCTTCGTGTCAAATCCCTGGAACATAATGAACCAAGTTTGCTGTTTATCCGACTGTTCGTTTCTGCGTTATGCTGTTCACAGACACACACGCACACAGACACACACACACGGACATGTTTCCAAAAATGCTTTTTTTGGTTTCAGGATTCATGTATTTCCTGTGAAATTTCGGTATCGAATTTTTGGGTGGAATACAATACTTCCCCTACTTACTATACGTAGTAGAAAAAGTAATAAAATGAATAAAAGTAAAACGTATGAAACCGTGTATTTCAGAGCGGACAGAGACCACTTGAAACCGTAGCAACTAGTAAGCAGGGGAGGTCATTAGAAAACACTTAGGTTCCTTAGAATTCGTGAAGGCAGGAAACAACCCGCTGGATAGAGGTACAATAGACGGGAAGCCCCAGAATCAGTTATCCACACAAAAATAAATCAAGCGAAAATAATGTGATAATGTCAGACGCGGAGAAGACTAACTTTCTAATTCTTGAGAACCAATGGAAGCGGAGAAAAATGTATAAAAATAACCAACTAGAAGTTATGAAAGTCACGTGCCTAGAAAAAAGGTTGGACGAAAATAGAAAATGGGAGTAGACTAGAAAATTATTTAGGACGGGAGAGCGAAATGAGACGGGTATCACATCGCTTACTTCGTGTCAAGCTAGTGTTGCGTCACTCCTTAGGAAAATATGTGCACAGAAATGGGTGTAAATTCACAACGACTAAAACAATTGCTTCGAGTATTTATCTTGATAAGGGGGAACAGGATAGGGGAAGTATGCGAGTTTAGATTCCAAATTGTAGACGGGGTCGTTAAGGCAAGTCTTGTGTGACGGAGACTCGAGAAGGGATTGTAACAGTGTGGGTTATCACATTAAAAAGGGCCAGTGAAGGAGGAATTCCGAGTGTTATTCATCTCCTGTCCACACTTCCTGAGAAAAGAGTCTCATAACCAACCGACAACCCATCCTCTACCTTGAGCATCAAGCAAAATTCTAACCTTCTCCTGAATCAGACACCCGCCACCAGACCAACCAACTAACCTCCAGCTACACCTCGAGTTTGTCCTTTCGGTACTGAGAAAATGTAGTGCTATCGTCCGTTTGTGTTCCTCATTGTTGTAGCTTCACTCGCGTTATCCCTTTACTTGATCAGGTTCTGTCTCTTTTGGACATTGCTAAAACTCAAAATCTAACTGGTTTAACGCTACCTTCAGTGTCAAATAAAAACAATATCGTACACTTAGCATTACATTTCAGATGCGTTCGTAACATTTTGTGTCTTGCGTTCTTGTATTTACTTTTTAGGAAACGACCCTAGTAATTTAATCTCTTGCATTCACATTGTGACTTTTTCCACCTTACTTAGTTCTCATTGTCACTGTTTTGATCTAGTTCAGCTTTCACTGGAACTTCGCTAGTTCACATTGTCACTTAACTAATGTGAACTGGCAGTTTCTCCACCACTTCACTTTACTTCTTGACGTAGCGGCGTAATGAAATACGTACGTCGTAGCCACTTCTTCCGAACGGTTCACTCGCTGTGGAGTCGAACACAAGACTTCTTTAATCTTCCCTGCAGTAGCAACAGCATTCGTTGCACCTCACAGTTGTCACAAAATCACTTGCAGAACCGCATGTCGCACCAGAAACGCACTCGCTAACTCGCTTCATTAACTCTCACTCGCGAGAAGCTCGTTTATATAGCCAAAGAATCTTCCACAGAACATCCTATAAGTTTCTGGACACCTATTCTGGAGACGGGGAAGGAAACTTCCATAAGATTCTGGTTAACTGTCGATAGCGCTTCTGGGCGAGAGCGCGACTTATCTTTGTTTATCTCCAAATTCCCGGCGCCGACCTTCCAATACCTTAGGCCATAGCCGCTCCGTTACAATATACGTTTCCCACTCACTCCTCTACAAAAGTTTCTTCTTCTATCTGCTTGTTATTCGCGATAAGCTTTCATTACGCGTTTTAATGAAAAGTGAAGTACGCAGAGGAAGTATTGCACTCCACCGACATTTCACCAGAAATACGCGTTTTGAGGCCTTTGAATAAATGTTAAAGCATTCTTACAAAAAGTTCTGTAAGAATCTGGGAACAGCATAACTCTGAAAGAAAAGTCGGTTTGAATACCAAACTTTGTATTTAATAAATTGTTCCTTCACACAAACCGTGTGAAGAAACAGGTAGAATCGGACAATGACATAGCTGGCATTTTAACCTCTGATCCTCCGGTTCTGTACGGCTGTTGTAAACAACTGAGCTACCATGGCAACATGCCAGCACGACATTAACTTCCCCAACTGACTCGCATTTTTTCCGGTAAACTGCAAGATCTCAAATTCATTTTGAGATGTCATACCTCAAGGGCAACTTACAACATCGTAAGTACAGGGTCTTTCAACAAGAGTGTCCTAACTTTGAACTTAAATAAAACATGTTCTATAGATGATAGGTTTATTTATTTTTTTATTTTGGAAAATAATTAATGTCATTACGTGCGGAAAAGAACATCAGTTAAGTGACCGCCACTACTTCGTTGGGTTGCGCGTATACGGTTAACCCAATTTTCAATGACAGAAGAACGTAAATTAGGTCCAACTTCACGAATAACACGCGTGATGTTATTCATAAGATCATTTACTGTTTCTGACTTGTTGACATAAACTCGAGATTTAACATAAGCATTCCAACGGCGTTAAATCACATGACTTCGGGGGCCAGTTAACAACACCACCACGGGAAATTATGAAACCTCTGAACTTCTCCTTCAAAAGATCGATTGTTTCGAGAGCAGTATGAAATGTGGCACCATCTTGCTGGAACCAGATGTTTCTGAGATCCATACCATCCAATTGAGGCCCAAAATAGTCCCTTATAAGAACCCGGTATCTTGCTCCATTGACAGAGTTTCTGCATCGTCATCTTGGAAAACATATGGACCAATGATTCCACCAACCAAAATCCACACAACGCAGTAACCTTTTGGGGATGAAGTAGTCGTTCTTGAATCTGCATTGATTGTGATTGCTCCAATAGCGGCAATTTTGTTTGTTAACACAACCATCCATTCAAAAGGGGCTTCGTCGCTGAAGATGATTTTTCGACAAAAATCCGGGTCAGCTTCCAATTGCTCCATAGCCCAGTCAGCGAATACACGGCGCAACCTATGGTTTAGTTCTTGAGTTAACACCATTTTGTAAGCGTGAAAGTCCAGATGCAGAATTCGCCAAGTTGTGGTCAGCGAAAACTCCAATTCTTACACTCGACGAGCAATTGATTTGTTTCCGTTCTCGCGTACACTCTCACGAACGGTGCCTATGTTTTCGTTGGAGCGCTTACGTCGATTACGTACAAGCGTTCTTTGATTGCTGACACAACCACTTCTTTCAAATTTATCGATCAAACGCCGAATAGTTCTCTCGCAGGGAGGATTATGCACACCGTAAACTTCACGCAATACACGGAAGGTTTGGCGAACAGATGATCCATTTTGATAATAAATTTTCACAATTTCTATGCCTTGCTGAATGCTGTAACGTTCCATGGCTATTTGTCAATAACAACTGTAACCACATGAAAAAAATGACTGCTGTAACTCAATAACAACGGCAGCTATCACATTTTAAATATAGGACACTCTTGTTGAAAGACCCTTTACTTTAAGTCCCGGGCTTCATAGTTTAACCAATTATTGGGTGAAGCAATGGTAATTCATTTTTCTTTCACTCAAGCCGTGTGTAGACGTTAAATTCCACAACTGACGTACATTTTTCCCCGGTAAGCCACAAGGAGATCTAAAATTTATTGTATTTAAGTTCAGCGTCATAAAAAGATGCGACACGAAGATTTTCAAGTAGCTCTCCGCACCCCAAACTCCCTTTTACACGGAAAAATTTTCGTTATTTTTCATTTTCTAAAAAATTGTTCTAACGAGTTTGATTACACATCCAAAATTTTTAAGACTATTGCATGACAAAGTGTATATATTGAATTTTCTGGAAATATCTTGTGAAGTCCTCTTCATTCTGAATGAGTTTTGTATAATTGGTAAACCGTAAAATACAGACAAAATCTTGCTGTACAAAAATGTAGATTTGGTTAAAGCTCAGAATGTATGTCAAATACATATTGTCGTGGAGTTAACCATTTTCGAGATTTATTTTGTTATTGGTTTGATTTTCAAATACTTACTCTTTCCAAGTGATAAGTCGCTATTCGTTTTGTTTGGCTATCATGTAAAGAGCAGGCATTTCAAAGCCTTTACATAGCAACACGCGTTTTAAAAAGCTGACTATCGCTTTAGCCCACTGTATATTTCTTACACATTCAACAAAATCTGTAATGAAAGTTTATATCTATTAATAAGAAGTATATAGATAGAATAAGATGTTGAAAAAATATTTTGTAGAAGAGTGAGTAGAGAAAGCCATGTGAATGAAAAACGTCAGATTTTTATACTTTTTTCTTATTTCGTATATAATTTTCTCCTTATGCATATATAATTCATTTTTATTTAAGATATTGTATGCTGATGGAGCACGACGCTGAAGCTTATAAATCTAAGTAGCTTGCGTATTCAAATCCTGACTGGATAGAGAATTCTTTTTACGATTATTCCATATTTTCTTTAGAGATTGAAAGGATAAATACACTCCCTCAAGAAAGCATTCGTCTGCACTTCAAAAAAGTCTAGCAATCAAATTAATGGAAGGAAACATCTAAATCTTTGGACATAAAAATCAAATGGTAAATCAGTTTGCGTGTTTTGGCCGGTTCTCAGATCGTTCATTTTATCGGTTTTATAATTTTTTGAAAAACCAACTTTTTGTAGGTGGTGTTGTCAAAATTATCTTTCATAAACGTTATCGTTTGATAAACTTTAAACGATAGACTAAAATGTAGATCTCTTTAAAACACACAATTTATTTCAAATAAGTTTTTTGTGGCATAAGCTACAAGATATCCGTTATTAAATGTTCGAATTGTTAATTTCTTGGTCATTCTCTTCAAGTCTTTTTAACATTCAGTTTCTCGCGATTGCATAAACAGTATAGAATTCTATATTGGGCGTGAAAGACCGGTAATTTTTCTCAGAGGCCTCTATCAGCTCGAGGTTCTTTTACGTGCCGTAAATCTACGACAGGAAACTACCAGTTTTACTTCCCTTCCGAAAGGAAGCCATGCTAAGTATATTTACGAGGGAAAAAATCCATCAGCCGGGCTTGAAGACGCGACCTCGGGAACTAGAAGCTAGCATGGTAACCACTACACCACGGAAGACGATAATGGAATTTTAAAGCAGCGTATAGCGACCGGTTTTTAAACATTTCTCTATCGTTATTCCCCTTGTATCAAAAACTAAATGTGTAATACAGCTATTTCTGCAAAGATTTATTTGGATTAAAATATACTAGATAGCAAAATAAGCGTTAGTAAAAACAGTTTGTATACATACTAATAAAAGATAGATAGTAGAGAAAGTCATGTGAATGTAACACATCAGATTTTTAAAGTTGCAAACATCTTCTATAAACACCTTAGCGTTGTAACAGGTTATCCTTGTCAAATATGTCACCACACATTAGAACAGGCAACTGCGTCTTGGAGAGACAGCGTGACTTGCACATAACATTTCCCGTTGACCAAATTCTTGTTCAGCGCTTGATCTCTCCGACAACTCCACGTACGCACCATGGATTTTAATGTTCCCACAGTGCGAAACACCTGGTTATTTGCCAAAAATAACAAAACCAACTTTTTGGCAAGTAAACTTACACCAGTTTAATTCTCACCTATTCTTAAGATCTCCAAACTTCAGGCACATGTTGCGTATCGTTAAGGCTTCATATTCACATTGTGGCACTATTAATATTGCAATACTATAGTTACTGTGGTATTTCTATGTACAGGGCGATCCATATAAAACTGAACACTTTGGAGACTTATAATTTCCCTCTGGAAAGTAAGCAGAAATTAAAATTAAGTTTTATTACCTCAGTGGCTCTGGGATAATTGATTATTCTTTGTTTAAGGTTTTTTCTAAGTAAATCCTTATTCATGTATATTTGAAACATTGGGCACACTGAATTGTCTCCGAAACGCCCGTGTTTAAATCAATGAATTTGTCTGCCAATAAGTTTTCACAAGATAAACACTGCCGAATTGAGAAATGCGTGTTCGTTTATGACTGCAAAACGAAGTTAAGTTTGTTATCAAGACCGATCAGCGCAATACATCAGAATGTAACAGCGCAGAGAGGAGTTAAACAGGGTTGTACACTATCTCTGTTACTTTTTAATTTGTTTATTGATGATGTTGTTAGCGTGATGACGGAGGAAGACATAGATGCACTGACAGTCGCAGACCAAAAAATACCAATTCTTTTGTGCGCTGATGACATTATAATTCTTTCTAAAACAATAAAAGGTTTGCAATCCGGTTTAAACGTTCTTCGACTATATTGTAGGTAATGGGGTATGGAGGTAAATGTTCTTAAAACTAAAACACTCGCCTTTAAAAATGGATATGTGTACGGCACATACGGGGAGGAAGAAATTCAAAATGTTAAACATTTCGATCACCTACGAGTAAGGTTTGATATGGGTGGAAAATGAACAAGAACGTGGAGTTTATAAAAGACAAAGGGATTAGACAACTTTCTGAATTATTAAGGATATTGCCCCGAGTACCAGATATGTCAGTAAAAACATTACAGATCATGTATGAAGCAATGGTTAGGTCTTCATTACTATACGGCAGTGAATTGTGGGGATGGGAGAGGGTGGATAATGTAAATAAAGTACAATGTAATTTCTGGAAGCGTATTCTAGGGTTGGGGAGGAATACTTCAAACTACGGAGTTCTTCGTGAGGTAGGATGCTGAGAAGATGCTGTACTTGCTAAACTAAATGTAGTTAGGTATTGGCTGCGAATAATTAAAGATGACCAAACAACTCTGAGAGCAATATGTTATCATCAAATGAATAACATAGAGCACACAAAATGGTGGGTGTCGAGGTTACAACGGGAATTATCAAAAATTGGCTTAAACGATATCTGGCAAAGGGGTAATGAAAATACCACAGTGCCATTAAAAAAGTTAAAAGACAACTATGTGATATAAACAGGCAGGAAATAGAATCTGAATGTAGACAAAGATCAACTTTGGAGCTACAAAATGAAATAAAAACTGGGTAGGGTAAGGAAACATATATTTTGGAATTGGGTATAAAACAGAGGACGGGAATAGCATGGCTTAGCTTGGGAGGGTGGAAAGCTCGCAAGATTGCTGATGATGATGGCAGGAGGATTTGCTCATTATGCGGGGAACAGGAAGACTGGACGCATATTTTGGCAGAATGCGTGCAGACGGAGGGTTATAGGAAAAAACTATTACTGAAAGTATTTTTGGCTTCCAACAGACGGACAGCATGCTGGGACTTGATTCTAAGCAGGCAAAACTGGCCAAGCTTGGGCACATACTTAATGGAAGTACGTGTACTAAGAGCTAAGGTGTTTATGTAAATTTTCTTTAAATATATGTGGTGCTTGAGCACTTGTGTGCAAGAGTGTGTGTGTTTGCATGAGTGATTCAGAGTGTTTTTCACTTTGTATGTATATAGTGTGGTGATTATAAAATAGTTGTTTTCTGGTCGATTCTGCAATATTCACGTTTACAGACAGGTATTTTTCTAGAGAGCATGTACGGTCTTATGGCCCATGCAATTGTGTTATGCAATTAATGTAATACTAGGCACTTAATAAATACCACTACTACTAGAGACTGAAAACTAATCACAAATAGGCAATAATAGTAATAAGGCAACAATGGGTGGTAAAGGTACCAACATCAATACCAATATTGCCCCCCTCATTGGGGGTAATGTGTCTGTCTCACATTCAAGAGGTCCCGAGTTCAAATCTTGGTTAGGATGAGTCACCTGGATAAGGTTTTTATCCTGTTTCTTTTTGTTTTTTCCTTATCCTGAGAAGACGAAAGTTGGATAACTTTATGCTCTATGGACCCCGGGCTCATTTGAGCATTGTTTCACACATTTCATTCATTCATCTCCGATATGACCTTGAAGACGTGCTCGGTGCTACAAATTTGATGCCGCTCCCTGCTTCAAATGATTATAAAATTTAATCTTACCTGCTCTGTTGAGGAGCCATCTCGTGGCTCGTTCTGCGTTGTCCCGTGCAACGGCTGCTTTATTGATACAGCTATGAGCTCTTTTTCTCAGGTTACGCACGAGTGTATTTTGAAAGGATAACACCAGTTTAGTTAGCTGATAAAATTTAATATTGGCTAAAATGTTCAGTTTGAGAAGAGTCGGCAATTGTTGAATTTACGAATTAATTACTTCTATAGGGTCTTTCAACAAGTGACCTATCTTTGAACTTAAACAAAACACGTTCTATAAATGATAGAGGTTTATTTCTTTTTTAATTTTGGAGCATAATTAATGTCATTACGTGTGGAAGAGAACATCAGTTAAGTGACCGCTGCGACTTCGTTGGGTTGCGCGCATACGGTTGACCCAATTTTCAATTACAGAAGAACGTAAATTAGTTCCAACTTCACGAATAACACGCGTGATGTTATTCATAAGATCAATTACTGTTTCTGGCTTGTTGACATAAACTCGAGATTTAACATAACCCCACAAGCAGTAATTCAACGGCGTTAAATCACATCACCTCGGGGTCCAGTTAACATCACCACCACGGGAAATGATGAAACATCTGAACTTCTCCTTCAAAAGATCGATTGTTTCGAGAGCAGTATGACATGTGGCACTATCTTGCTGGAACCAGATGTTTCTGAGATCCATACAATCCAATTGAGGCCAAAAATAGTCCCTTATAAGAGCCCGGTATATTTCTCCATTGACAGAGCTTCTCTTTCTTCATCTTGGAAAAAATATGGACCAATGGTTCCACCATACCAAAATCCACAACACACAGTAACCTTTTGGGGATGAAGTGGTCGTTCTTGAATCTGCATTGATTGTGATTGCTCCAATAGCGGCAATTTTGTTTGTTAATACAACCATCCATCCAAAAGTGGGCTTCGTCGCTGAAGATGATATTTCGACAAAAATCCGGGTCAGCTTCCAATTGCTCCATAGCCTAGTCAGCGAATACACGGCGCCACCTATGGTCGTTGGGCTTTAGTTCTTGAGTTAACACCATTTTGTAAGCGTGAAAGTCCAGATGCAGAATTCGCCAAGTTGTGGTCAGCGAAAGCCCCAATTCCTGCGCTCGACGAGCAATTGATTTGTTTCCGTTCTCGCGTACACTCTCACGAACGGCGCCTATGTTTTCGTTGGAGCGCTTACGTCGATTACGTACAGGCGTTCTTTGATAGCTGATAGAACCACTTCTTTCAAATTTATCGATCAAACGCCGAATCGTTCTCTCGCAGGGACGATTATGCACACCGTAAACTTCACGCAATACACGGAAGGTTTGGCGAACAGATGATCCATTTTGATAATAAATTTTCACAATTTCTACGCGTTGCTGAATGCTATAACGTTCCATGACTATTTGTCAATAACAACTGTAACCACATGAAAAAAATGACTGTTGTAACTCAATAACAACGGCAGCTATCACATGTTAAAGATAGGACACTCTTGTTGAAAGACACTTTATAACAATAATTAAGCGAAGCATCAGTTAACGTAAGTCGCAGAAGTGTTGCTTGAAAAGATGCCTCTCAATAGCCGCTAAATCTTTCTACACTCACATGACTTTCTCTACTCTTGTACAAACTATTTTTACAAACACTTATTCTCCATCTACTTCATGTTAATCGAGATAAACATTTGCAGACACTATCTAATTGCTATCTAAGCTAAAAATCATGCATGGAAGATGCATGTACCTAGTTTGCAAACGCTCGCGCGCACCGCAGCACAACACACACAGGACGGTGGAAAGACGAAAGAGTCGCAAACGTTTTATCATTACCGCCAGATGTACTTGAGAAAGTAAATTTGCAACATGGAATATTTTGAAAATGGCTAAAGCTACGAAAAGGTTTGACACAAATGGTATCCTTAGTATTTAAGAGTATATTATACACAGCTATAACCCTGTATAATTCCTTACACAAAGAAATTAATTATATGCAGTTTCTCATTATTAAAATGTGTCAGAAAACATTATATGACAAACTTCGAAGTTAATATTTAGCTGCTTATTAGTCTTTAAGATAATATCGTTTTACGTGATATTTATCCGCAAAATATACTCGTAGGCTACATCTGTGTTATGATATTGATCATTTGATTTCATGCTTGTTTTAAATGTATTATTGAAATCACACTAAGTGATATAAATGTCGCCATCTTAGAAGCATGCTATAATTGTACACCTGTGGAGAAAATGAGCCATCCCCAGATTCCATGTGCGGATCGGGGCTTCGTGTACCTTCACAACGCACATGCAGGACCTGTAGAATGCTCTCCGCCTGTGAGGCAATGGTCACCTTATGAGCTACTGAAAATACAGTACGGAACAACGTTACGGTAGCCGAGAGGTTAAGAAGGCACTGCTTGCGCTCATAAGCTCCTCGTTCAAATCTCCATTGGTTGATATTTTTATGTTGTTAATTATATGACAATGTGTAAAACATAATATTGTATTAATATAACTTTAGCATTTTTAGTTTTAGGCATATCTGCGCACAAAAAACATAATTGTACTAAAACATTCGTTTTAAATAACTAAAGAAATAAATGCAAATGAACTATTAGCTCCTAAAACTAAAACATACAAAAAATAAACAAAATTAATATCGTGTGTATGAATCTTCAGGGCATAGATGAAATTAATTCCTCCAAAAAAGTGGATGAGAAGCTATAACATCCCGGGCTTCTTGAATTTGTGCCCAGAAGCCATGTTTTGTCCGCGTATATACAAGAAAATTCGAGCACAGCTCCCTTTTTACCTCACCCCACACATTGGATTGGTGAACAGGAAGGCCAGTCTGATATCCTGCCTCACTGAGAACCAATATGAAACCTTTCTATTTGTGTGGGCAGGGCGATTATCCTGTACGAATTGAACAATTCCATCAGGATATCTCATCCTCACCGAGAGAATCAAAATATTACCGGGTATGCGCACGTTCAGCGTATCGTCAAGTTGCCACAACACACCTAGACTGTCCCTTGATATCCAGCCCCAACAAGTTACAGATACGCGAACATGATGAAATTGTGAAGCCGCGTATTTTGCATCGTATCTGGACCCCTTTGGACGATAGACAATTATCTTTCCCTTTGTCTATATCCTACACATAAAATTATATAGGTAATATCCAAGAAGAAACTGAACAAAATTAAATATGTGTGTTTAATTTATCATTTTAATATTTAAGACATAAGATATTTAATCTCTCTTTGTCCGTCTGACATACAAACACTCTTTCCTTAAAATGTTTCTTTTTATTCAAGGGATATCAAAACTTGTATTTCCCTTGAAATTTTCATATCGAATTTTTTAATGAAATGTAATACTTTCTCTACCTACCATATATACATGGTAGTGAACGTAAAAAGCAAACTATCTTTCAACAAGTCAAAAACAAAAGATGGATTAAATACTCTATATTCAGATCAGACGCCTTCTAAAGAAGCAGGGCGAAAACTTTGAGTAATCCTCCCCACATTATAATCCCTTTGTATGGGAAACGTTCCGTTACTTTTTGTTTTCTAAAAAATTACAAATGACTAACGATATTGCTCAAAAGAATATATTTTTGAGTTTTCTATAATAAATAAAATGTTATGCATTGAACTTTTATATCTAGCTTATAAAATCCTTTTCATTCTTACTGATTGTTATGCAACTACGAAACCATGAGATTTTGCAGGTTTCGATTGTGAATGTACTCACGTTAGAGTTATTCACCGTGCTCTATGCTAATGGTTATTGCATCGATATCTTTCTCTCTGGTAACTGAAAATCCCTGATCCTTTGTAATCAAGTTACGACAGTCAACAATGCTATTCAGATGCACTCTTTAAACTATGAAGTGGGTCCTCAGGAGACCTCTGCCTGGTCAACTGCGAAGTTTAACACACACACACCAAAATGGTCATCATAATTGAATTCAAAGGTGTGTAAATTATCTATAATCGAGTTTGATGGCGCTTCTGTTTGTTTGAGGTCGAGTGTGTTCTTCAGGACCTTTAGAACAACACAAAATGACAGACTGGCTCGATTAACTAAATTATAAGCCACGAGTATGATATAGATGTAAAATTTCGATTAATTTTACCAAACAGTTCAACTGTATGCATCTATAGGGTGATTTATGAAGTATGATACATATCTTTCTTTAATTATTCTGTTCGAAATTCACCCAATGCCCCAATTTTAGCACCAAATTAAGCAGAATGTTTTGGAATTTCTATTGCCTGTCGCTAGATGCGCAGAGGTTCATATTTTATTGTCGGCAACTGTTTTTGATATTTTGTTCTAGTCAACGTGAAAATGGAGTACACATTAAATGAACGACTCTTCCTTGTAAGGCAATACTGGATTACGAATTCAATTACAGCTACTCAAAGGGCATACCAGAGAGAATTTGGTGTTCGGAATCCTCCCCAAAGAAACACAATATTGGGACTGGTAAACGAATCGGAAACAACTGGATCTCTGGTGAGTGAAAAGGCAAAACTCGTTCATCTACGCTTCCCACGGTTGTTGTTGACGTAAGAGCACGACTGGATCAGTCACTCAAAAAAACATTAAGACGTTTGTCACAGGAGACAGGGTACAGCTACTCAATGTGTCAGAGAGCTGTGAAAAGTGCGGGTCCAAAGTCGTATAGGATTACGGTTGTCCATCAGTTACAGGAAGCAGATAAGGATAGACGACTGAATTATTTTCGTTGGTTTCAGGCGTTCATTGTGCAAAATCCTGCCATATTGTCCATCACATGGTTCACAGATGAAGCATGGTTCTATTTATCCGGCGATGTGAACTCAAATAACTCACGCTATTGTTCATTCATTCATTATCTGTTTACCCTCCTCTTATGTAGGACTTACACCCCCCGGGACTTACAAGCGGGTGCCTGGGGTCAGAGGCCCGTCGAGGAGCAGACACTCATGGATCAGACAGAGCATCCAGGATGGGTGATCAGCCCGATGCCTGGTATGGGATGAAGGAAGTAGATGAAACGAGATGTTGGTGAAAGGGATGAAAGGAAAGGTGATGATGGAGCAGTTGGTGGAATGAATGGCGGGGGAAACCGGAGAACCCCCACACAGACGCCGCTTCGTCCACCACAAATCCCATATGCAGGTCCCTGGGATTGAACCCGGGCCGCCTCGGTGGGAGGCGAGCGGTCTAACCACTCGGCCACGGCGCCGCCTAACTCACGCTATTGGCCAGCGAAAATCCACATGTTATTCATGAAGCACCTACGCAACCGGTTAAAATCAAGAGTCTGGTCCGCAATATCCGCACAGAGAATAGTAGGACCAATTTTTTTAAAACAATGTGAACACTGTAAGGGACCGACGGATTTTCATGGAGTTTGCTGAGCAACCAGATGATGTAGAGCTGAGTCAAGGATATTTTCAGCAGGACGGCGCTACATATCATACACGAAATGAATCCATGTCACTAATTGCAAGTTTCTTTGACGACCGGATAATTTCAAGAACCTATGGCCACCGAGATCTCCGGATTTGACATCGCCAGATTCTTTCTATGGGGTTACTTAAAAGACAGGGTTTATGCCACACGTCCCCAGACATTGGACGATATGAAGCACAGCATTACACAGGAGATTCAAGCTAGTGACAACAGAGTCCTCCACGAGTGGCCAGTAACGTAGAACGACGTGTTGAGTTGTCCTTATGCAGGATGGAGGACATTCTCAACATTTTCTATAGAGGTAAATAATCTCCCGAAATTGCTCTGCATTTCAGGTATAATAAGTTGTCGCTAGCATAACTCGTTTTGAAACAATTACAGAAATAAATGCGTCAGCTCTTCATAAATCACCCTGTAATATGCACACAAACCGCTGCTAGTACGTATTTCCACTAACAAACACATTATTGCAATAACATCTTTAAATGAGTATGTTAAATGATTCGCTTATACTTTTGCATACAATGTACCGTTAGTTTATTCATCAGCGTGTGGGTAAGCTGGCAAAAATTCATAAATACAAATCGTTTCCTTTTTTCCGAACGGGGTGAGTCTGTCTGCTAAGTTTTTCCAGTTCTTTTACTTCGTGACCTAATGCAAGAGCTATGCCGCGCGCTAAACGCTTTACCTCAAAGGTACAGTGTTGTCAAATACTGTATTGCAAATTACTTAACATCATAAAAATGTTTTGAGATGGATCAAAGGGTTTAAAGTATTTTTGTTTCTTTTAGCGAGTTCACTTTGGAGTATTCAGGCATTTTGTATTCTCTCGGTGTGTATCAAAGCAGCCAATGGTGCTTGGGCGTGTTTCAACCCCTAGCTATAGCTGATCGCTTTAACAGTAAAAATGAGATGCGAAAAACAGGGAAGAAAGGTCGTATGACAATAATGTTGTGCAGGGGTGAACAGAGTGCGCGCTATGAATAAGGGAAAGCAAGCCTATAGTAATTTTAGTGAATTTGGGGCACTTTCTTTAAGTAAAGAAAGTGGTAGAGGTGCCCAATATTTAATATACAAAACGTGTATGGGAGAAATATGTAAAATCAACAAACATTAACAAACTCACAATGAAGAACATTACAAGCATTTCGAAGGAAACAACGGTTAAACTTTATAAGGTTCTTACTTCTGAGGTGAATATTTTAACGCGTTTAACATGCCAATTTACCAAGATTAAGCATTTCGTTAATATAGTAGTAATGAAATATTCGCAAAGAAGGTTCACTCATGTTAATGAATCAATTTTGGTAAATGTTACACTTTTCGTTAATTGGAAGTAGGTAGTTGCAATAAAGTTAATTTTTGGTTGCGAAAATACTTTGCTTTTTAATTTGTAACCATTTACAAAAAAATACGCAACATTTATTTCTTTTCGTACGCAGTTGAAAGGGGATATACCACTCTCACACATATTTAGCAGCCAAGAAACGTACAAAGCAGATTGAAATTTAGATAAGTAAGGGACGGGCGAGCTAGCTAATTCCAGGTAAAAGATAATTCTAGCTAGAGCTAACCTTTCAACCAAGCTAATGAACAAAGAACTGGAAGCAATAAGGAGAAATAGAAAGAGACATTGAATCTGCTTCCGGACGCGTCACTGGGACGGGTATGCGAAAAACTTTGGAGCAGAATACTTTCATACATAAAAAGGTAACGCGGTCTGAGGACCAATTAGAAACGTCGTTACATTTTGAGGCGCGAAGGCGAGCGTCGCTAAGCTTGGGTATAAAAAGCGGAAGAAAGCCCCAGATTTTCACTCTCTTATAGAATCTCGTCGACACACAGTGATACTCTCTGGACGACGAATGCAGATGTGCATATGGGTGGGAAGCGTGTGCAGTTAGATTGGACTCCTAATTTTTTATTATTATGGTGGAAATTGTTACAATGCATAAAGCTAACCGCCCATAAGTATTTATTTGATAATAAACCACAGTGTTAGGGGAAATGTAGTGTATTTGAATTCGCCTCACATACGAAAACCCTGAGACCTGTGAAATTAGTTAGATATGTAATTTATTAGGTATGGAGAAATCAGCAGCAGCTGAACAGCAATAGCCGGAGACCAGGACACTGCAGCAGAGGGCATCAACCAGAGGAACAACGTTTTCCCGCTACACAGTCAGTGGCTCGAGCAGGTGACAATACACACTGCTAGTCGTGTTTGCACCGCATTATTCTAACTGGTACACCTGTGGGCAAAAATGAGTCATCCCCAGATTTCATAAGACAGCGGAGGACTTCGTGCATCTTCGTAACGCCTGTGTTCACAACGCACATGCAGGAACTGTAGAATGGTCTCTGCCCTGTGAGCCCAATGGTCACCTTATAACGATGTTTCTCGGTGGTGGCGCTTATAAGCTACTGAAAACAGAGCACGGAAAAAAGTTTCGTTGGCCGAGAGGTTAAGAAGGTATCGCTTGAACTCGCAGGCTCCTCGGTTCAAATCTCGCATAGTTAGTTATTTTATATTGTTAATTGTATGGCTGGATGTGTAGAACTTAATATTGCATTAATATAACTTTAGCATTTTAAGTTTTAGTCATGTTTATGCACATAAAAACATAATTCTCTAAAATACTCGTTTTATATAACTAAGAATAAATGCAAATAAAACAATTTATCTTCTAAAACTAAAACACAAAAAATAAACAAAATTAATATTGGGTGTATGAATCCTGAGCACCTATAACTATCCTCATTTTTGGGTTATAGATGAAATTAAATCCCTGTAGTAACAAGGACGAGAAGTTACAACATTCCAGGCTTCTTAAATTAAATTAAATTGAGTTTTATTTATGGACGCTCTTTAACTACTATGGTCCTTAGCGTCCCATTCTATATTTGGCGTGAAAGATCGGTAATTTTGCTCAGAGGCCTCTTTATCAGGCTTGAGGTTCTTTTACGTGCCGTAAATCTACAACACGGGACCACCGGCTTTACTTCCCTTCCGAAGGAAGCCATGCTAATGATTTTTACGGTACCACTAGTCCACGGAGGACAACTTAAGTTTGTGTTAGAATCCTGCACGAATTCGACAATCCCATAGGGATATCTTATCCTCACAGAGGGATTAAAAATATTCTCAAGTATTGCCGTGTATTGCGCACTCTTCAATGCATCGTCAAGCTGTCACAACGCACCTAGACCGTCCCTTGATATCCAACATGATATAGATATGCGACAATGATGAAATTGTGAAGCCACGTATTTTTGCATCATAATAACTATTCTATTATGAACTTGACTAAATGCCGTGTATGAAATGGAGTATATCGAAAATAAGCAGCCACTATGTGTTGATTAACCTTAACAAAGGAAAAAAGTGTTTGCTACATGGGAGAAGCGAATCTGCGGTCTTATACAGAAGTACCTTGCGCCTTGCCCAGCGCTACAGTGAAGACGCATAGAAGGTAGCGAGTTTAATAATGCCGTACAACAACTTGCCGGAGCGACTACACAACTGTATTGCGCATGGTGTAAACCAGGCATTGTGCCGTGGAAAATTTGGCGTTCAAGACATGATTCATTTTTGTCCACGGGTGTACAATGATCGATATCCTCTGATTTTCTTACGCATTATCATTTATCACAAAATCATTATGTATGCGTTCATCCGCAGCAAAGCATATCCTGCTGGTAATGGGAATGAATGCTCCATCGCAAACTTGTGAACGTGTTTGTAAGGTTTAATTTGCTTTACAAAAGGTCAGTATATCAAATTGATTATACATTTTACGACAGAAATAAATATGAATAGTGCAACGGTGTTGGAGATACATTGTTTGTAATGTAGATATGTGTAACCATACTGTATATATATATATATATATATATATATATATATATAACATTTAGTAGACATTCTCACAATGGCATTAGAAGTATTGGTGTAGAAATAAGGACTGAAAAAAGAAAGACTAAAGGCTATTTAAACAATGAATATAAACCATTATCAGCAAAAGCAATGGGGAAAGGGGAGCAGTCAAGGTTATTATAAATAAATATAGGAAAATACACGATCCAATGGAATATTTGAAAAGTATCCTATATGCACATTACTTTGCCTGCTCATTCTTCTACAAGCTATCCAAGCATATTCTTCTCTCTACTTCATGTTAATCGAAATAATTGTTTGCAGAAGTGGTTTCATTCCACATTTTATGTTGGTATAAGTGGATACAGGAGACTGAAGCGATAGCCAAATGTAAGAAAAAAAGGTCGCTATATGCTGGCTTTGAAATTCCACCGTTTGCATAACATTGCGAGAAATAAACGAAGCACTTCAAACATAAAATATTTGAAAATTCAAATGAATAACAATGACTATCTGGGAAATCATTAGGATCATAAAAAGCTTACATAGATCGCATGATTTAACGAGATCTGCATTGTTTATGCACAAGTATTTATTTATATCCTGTGATTTATCAATTATACCGAAGCGTACTCAATTTATTCAAAATGAAGAGAACTTCACGCTCTATTCGAGAAAATTCAAGATACACATTTAATTGGTCCTGTAATTATCTTAAGCATATTGATAAAAATCGTTAGAGTCATATTCGGGAATATAAAAAAAATAAAGATTTCTATGTAGCATTCTTGGAAGATGCTGAAGTTATATACTAAATTTGTTTATCCAACTGGTCATTTTTAGCTATGCTGTTCACACATACACACACAAGAATATTTTTCTAAAATATTTGTAATAAGGATTCAGGGAGTCTCAAAACGCGTATTACTAGTAAAATCTCGATTTCGAATTTTTGGATGGAATGCAATACACCCTCTACCTACTAAGTAGGTGCTACAGGAAGGCTGACACCGAATTTAACAACAAACACGAGCCATTATCAGCAGAAGCAACGAGGAAAGAGTAGCCAACGTAAGTTATTATTAATACATACTGTAACAAATGAGAACGCAGTTGTTGCTAAGCGCACTTTATTTATCACTTAGGCGTTCAGTGTAGCACAAACTTTACACTAGAGACACTTCTGACACAGAACACAACTGATCCGTCGAATCACAACTGAACTGCTGAGCCACAACTATCAACTGAACTACACTCACTGTCCACTTTTAACTGCCCAAACCCTTCGTTTTCTTGACTGCATGCACTAACTCTCGGCAAGAGAAGCCCCCTGCATACACAGCAGAATGTTCTAGAAGAGGAAGCTACTGGAATGGCTGAAAGGAATGTTCTGGAGCAGTAAAAACTGTGGGGAAGCAGCACATCATGGCTTCGTTGCACACTTATTGTTTTGAAGGTTGGTGGAGGGCCCCACCCAGATGTCGGGCCGGGATGCGCTTACCGACGGCCCACAGGTCGCTTCGCGCGCGGTCACAATATTATAAAATAACGAGTAGAGAGAAGATTTGAAGCATAATACCTTTTAACCTGTCAGCACTTTGAAGTAATTGCATCAGTCTATAAACTATGAGAGACGACCAACATTATTTGTTCCATGTTCTCTCTTAGTCTAAGAGTTTGGATACCTCCTGTATGCCCCTGACCACTAGCAATGAAAGTTGGTTTATGTGTTCACTTGCTCCTACCCATGTAATAGAAACCGAAAATTAAGTTAAGTTTGGAAAACGGAGCTGTTCTACTTGTATAAAAAATTTACTTCCTTTTGCCTTCTGATGCAAAACATTTGAGCTTCTAAATGACCTCTCTTCATAGATTCTACTAGAGAGAAGTTAATCAATTTATTGACCTTCTGCCTAGGGCTCTTCGTACTTAAAGTAGTTCCTTTCTCCTTGCTTCTAGAATACTTTTGCTAGACGAGTTTCTATTATTCACATAAAAACTTTTCTCTCACTGATCCTTGCTTTAAAGGAAAAAGACTTTAGCTGTCTGAGCTCCCCAAATGTAAACATTTTCTATTAAGTTTCCTTGTTTTCTGCCAGAGAACGACCGTTTAATCCTGTTTCCTAAAGGCTATGCTCCTGCCGATTAATGGAGAGCAGGTGCGGTTCCTCATGATGCAATGTGTACCGTGTTCCTTAATGTGGGGAGTGATGGGTTCATTATTAATTTCTCAGTGGAGTATTGTTTACTGATTTCTCTACTATCTACCGAGATTCCACAGCATATACACATCTTGAGACCTCTGAAAAAATGCATTTTATAAAACGTCCCGGTGGGTGTGTGTACATCATAACTAAAACGCGTAAAGTTGGTTAAATTCCAAAATTGGTATTTAAGTTGTAACGGAACATATATGCATATTTTATACATATTATATGCATATTGTAGGCATACTGATTTAAATGTGTAAATGTTTTTGCTATAAAATTGTTTAGACATTTTAGTTATAAGAAACTGAATGAAAGTCTAAAGCTGGAACCTAGTGATGCCACTAGTCTGACTTCCTGGACACGCCTCCTTCAAAAGGACACAAGGGTGGACAAAACAAGTGGGATGAGAGACATGACACTCTCCAGATGGCTCGAAAATTCGTTGACCTGGGGGTGCGAGATTCCAGAGGTTTCCAAAGATGTGTGCTGACGCAAGCCAATAAGATAGATGCGACAGATTTGAGATATACAAATGAGCGAGTGAGATTCAATGTTTTTAAACGCCCGGGAAAAATAGCGTCTGTAAGTGTTATGGCTAGTTTTTGTGTAAAAGGGAGTGCAAGGATGAAACTGGGCGCATTCTCAAAATTAACATTCTGCTTGCTTCGTGTAACTCATCCGCTTATAACAGGATGTGTATAGGAAAGAATGAGGCGTGTTAAGGGGTTGACGAGTGGCAACGACGTCGCGTATGTAATAAGTTGAAGTATGATATTTTTTTTTTTTGTAGTTGGAAAATGCTTCATGTTTATCTGCCCCACATATGGGAGCCAATTTGTTGCAGTAACTTCGTGTTATCTTATTGCCGGGCGCCTGTTATTGTTTTACTATTTTGAATGTTGGGTTCTTTGTCCTCCGGCTAGCTATTATTACTACTCAGTCGAGCATATCTCTTGAACAGGGTGTGTAAACGGAAAGGATTTGTTACTGAAAGATAACACTTATAAAAGAATTTGTTTTTACACTTTTATTACCTTCACAATTAATTAATTTCACATATTGACTCTTGATACACGCCAGACTGAAACTGTTATATTTTCTAATATCACTATAATCACTTATTTACTGCACGTTATTAATTCGCGTATTTCACATTTATAACAAACTTTAAGACGCGAGAGATTCTGTAGAATTGCGCGACGTATAACGCGTGAACGATTCTCTTAAACTGTGCGACGTATAACCTTTGTATGATTCTGTTGGACTGAACGACGTATAATGCACCAATGTTTCTGTTGGACTGAGCGACGTTTACCTCGTGAATTATTCTGTCAAACTGTGAGTTACCCGTCTCTGGCACGGAATTTATACTCCCTCACCCCAATATGCCTAAACATTATAACAGAGCTGCTATTGGTTAGTTAATAAAGCGCGCCAACATTAGCGTCTATTTTTATATCCAATCAAAATTACGAACACATATGCTCTAGGGAAGAAATTCCCTCCATTTCTAAAGAAAAGCGTGCTAATCTGACGTCATTTGTTTGTCTCTTCTAATTAATAAACAACTCATCCCCTCGCTCATTGTTGCCCGCTCTTATTGTCAGTTTCAGTGAGGCCGTGTAAACTTATTTCCTAACAATGCTTATAATTAACAAACATCTCAAATCAATGTCATACAATAATGCTTATTTACACTATAATCACTCTGGCATGTACAGTGTTGTGATATAAAATACTGCGTCAAAGTAAAGTGTAAACAGTTAGTAAAGCAGTGTATGAAGCCAAGTTCAAACAGCTATTAAAGTCAAGATTCATTTATTAAAGCCAAGTGTCAGTAATCAGTGTCCATTCATTCACCTGCACGACCACACCTGAGATAAGAGCATATAGCCGAGGGCAACGGAGACTACATCTTGGCAGAATAACCCATCCACACAGACCAGAGAATACAACCCACATCCGCTACAAACTTCAGCATCTTCCAAGGATACGACACAAAGATTTTCAAGAAAATCCTTCCACTCCAAACTACGAGGGCTGATCAATAAAGACTGAGATTGATTGTTTCCTGTAGCTTTCTTGAGAGATTCCTGTCTCTACCATGAATATTTGAAAAGAGCGGGGTTTCATGTATAATCTCCATAGGCGACAGCACTCTCGTATCGGTAGGTTGGCAGTAATGCTGTACATTGTTGACCCTAGTTGAATTTCGCATACCACAAAATGAAGGTGACACAAGAGGAGCAATAAAATTTTGTTTTCGTTTAAATCATACAGCCTCTGAAACTTTGGAAAAGCTGAAGCAAGCATACGGTGAAGATGCACTACCTCGTGCAACAGTGTTTAGGTGGTTCAAAGACTTCAAAGTAGAGCGAGTCCTCTGTGCTAAGCAAGGTGGGCCTGGTGCTTCAGCTTCTGCTATGACTGAAGTCAACATCAACACAGCTGCTGTGATTGTTGTTCCCACTAACACCACTGTTACAGCAGCGTACTACACGTCAGTATTGGCTACACTGAGGGAGCACATTGCAAGGAAACGTCCAGAACTTATCACAACAACGTGAGGCCTCACGTTGCAAATCAAGCCCAGGAGTTTTTGGCTAAATTCAACATTACCTGTGTGCCGCACCTGCCTTATAGCCCCAATCTTGTCCACTGTGATTTCTTTTTATTCCTATCACTAAAGGCAAAGCTCCGGGGAATTCGATTTGAGAGCACTGAAGCAGTGCTGAATAAAAGTGAGGCGATTCTCAAAGACCTGACAAAGAATGGCCTGTACCATGTGTTCGAGGACTGGCAGAGACGCTATAGAAAGTGCATTCAAGTAGGAGAGGACTAGTTGAAAAAGACCATGTCAACATTGAAATGGAGTAATAAATATATGTGAAAAAAATTAGTCTCAATCTTTATTGATCAGCCCTCGTACTTTACATGGAAAAAATTTAGTAATTTTTTATTTTATAAAAATGCTTCTAACGATTTTAATTAAAATGGCATATGTTTAAGATGTTTGATTTACAAATAAAATGTACATCTTGAGCTTTCTGTAAAAAGCTTGTGAAGTCTTCTTCATTCTGAGTGACTTTTGTATGACTAGCAAACATAAGAGACAGACAAAAGTAAGATCTTACTACACAAAAAGCGTAGATCTCGTTAAAAGACAATATCTATATCAAACAAAAACTTTCATGGCGTTCACCATTTCAGAGATATTCTTAGTTGTTGTTTTGAATTGCCAAATATTTCTGTTTTTTTCGGGTGGTAAGTAGTTTTTTTTTTTTCCGTGGTCATGTAAAGAGTATAGAATTTCAAAGCCAGCACATAGTGATCCACTTTTTAAAAATCTGACTATCTCTTTTTCCTACTGCACTCTTCTTATACCCATAACTAAGTGTGTAAATGTGTAATGAAAATTTATCTCCTTAAAAAGAAGTAGAATAAGCTTTTATAAGAATAGCTTGTAGTAGAGCGAGTAAGAAAGTAATGTGAATGTAACACAAGACCTTTCTTTCTTTGATATTCTACAAAACATTCATACAGAATCATAGTTAATTATATGCTAATTATAATATATATTTACATTTCATTACACACATTGTTTGTAAGGAACACATAGCAGTCGATCATTAAAAAGCAGTCTTTATATTAGGTTCCTTCTGTATGAGCTCATGACACGAAAAAGGACCATTTAACATTTCAAAGTGTGCAATTCAAATGAACAACAGGGCTATTTTGGAAATTGTTAATGACAAAATTAATTTAATTTTCCTAAATAGAATGCTTTAATGAGATGTGTATTTTACCTGGAGGGCTTATTTTTCTTTTTCTGTATAAAACAACCAGTGAAAATATTGAAGATTTTACATTCCTTTTACAGAAATCCGGAGCTAGACATGTGACTTTCTCTACAGCTTACCTAGTAGACAGAAAAAGTTTTATATTCCATCAATAAATTCGATATCGAAATTTCACCGAAAGCAAAAGATTTGAGCTTTTTAGTCGAATGTAAAATGTAAATATATACGCATCAGAGAACGTAAAGGTATTTGAAACTTTAGCGCCACTGGTTTATATTATTAATAATATAACTGTTATTATTAAATTTTTCTCGGAATATTAGCCATGTCAGATTTATAACATTAGTCCAGGGGAAGCGAAAACACCATTCCCGATTATATTTGGACTTCCAGTGCCTCACCCTCTCCGGTTGTTTTGCTTTAATTTGTATTGTACGGGTGGTGTCATGTATTTTGCTGTATATTTGTTGATTTGGCGAACAATGGCATTCTCGCCAATCCTGCAGTAGAGCATCGATTGTCTGAAAGTGGGGGTACTGAAGGTCGGTTATCCAGATAGTAGTCTGAAAACATGTTAAATTACTAAAACAAAAGAAAAGTTTAGAGTTTTTACAACCTAATGGTGCCTGTTTAGGTATTACGTCTAGTGTGAAAATGAAATATGTTGCTTTTGTGAAGTATAAATGCATTTCGAAAGCTCACTGCGTGCGATTTGACAGAGAAATTAACAGGCGATAATCCATGATCCACATTGCTTTAAATTTTTTATGTTAATTGAGCATTTTATTATTATAACAATGTCGACGCAGTGTTTCAAAAAATGTCTGTGGAGAATGTAGAAGTTTCAGTTTAATTAGGTAAGTAATGTAAAGTTTTTTCCACTCTACTATCAACACAAGAATAATATACCCCTGTTGATATACAGGACGAAACTGTGAAATGCAGTTTTCGAATATCGGAGCGTAGTAGATAATGTCAAAATATGCATAAATATGTTAGTAACGTGTCCAATTCTTCAAATTTACTTCTATGGTTAATGCTTCTAAGCGAGGTTTAAGCTCGGACTATGAGTCCCACATCCACATTTCCATATTGCCCTTTACTTACCTTAAGAAATGCGCACGTAAGTTTACAACTGGTGGGTAGCGAGCTCGCCTTGAAAACTGCTGCTTGTTTGATTTACGGAAAGTGCTCCATTACTTCACAATTCAAAAACAGATACATATTCTAACTTATCTTGAACTGGCTTAATGTACAGCTGAATATTGCGGCATTTGTTTGGGAGAGACCATCCTGCCTGCTGTTGTTCCTTGAGTATACTCGGGGGACGTATCAATAACGTTGCCATGCTGGTCTACATAATTTCGAATGACTAACGCTAAAAATATCAACCTGTCACAAACATCAGGTAGTTGGTATTTTCGTGGCACTTAACTCCAGTTATTGAATCATAGTAGTTATTACTTCAATATCCCATTCCACATATTTAAGTAAGCTATTTATTATACAGGGTGATTCAAACAGATGGACCCAATTTCAGTTTGCTATATTTCCTGAACCATATGTTGTATTTTAATTCTGTAAGTTACATTTGATTATAGATACATGGAGGTTTACAGTTGTTCAATATAAGCCCCTCTGCCTACACGGATAATATCTAAACGGTAGCTGAATTTATCCCACATTCGATGAAGAATGTGTTGCTTCACTGGGCCGCAACTGTGATACGGTTTCTTAGCCATTCAAATTCGTGGAAAGAAGTGGTACGTAAACTGCAACTTTCACGAACACCCCCACAAGAAAAAGTCGCAGGGTGAGAGATCTGGAGACCCCGGTGGCCAGAACTTAAGTGTCGAGTCTTCATTCCCCATGCGCCTATCCATCGTTGAGGTAGAGATTCATTCATGAACATTCAACTTTACAACATCCTCTTTCAAATGTAACTTACACAATTAAAATACAACATATAGCTCAGAAAATATAACAAACTGAAATTGCGTCCATTTTGAATCACCCGGTACATATACCCTGTACAATGAAAATCAATTTGAAATAATAAAAATATGATTTTGGATTCACATGACATTGTTTGCTCATTCTTCTGGAAACTGTTCTTACCAAGCCTTATTCTTCTTCCTCTTCTTGTTAGAGATAAACTTTTATTACACATTAACACACAGTTTTCTTTTAGGCACAAGGAGGGTATAGTCAAGATTTTTAAAAAACGTATTCCTATGTGATGTCCGCGCTCTTTTTATGAGCATGAGAAAAAAACAAATAGTGACTTGCCACTTGAAAAACGTAAATTATCTGAAAGTTTAAACCAACATAACGAATATCTCGGAAACGTTTAATGCCACAAAATTGTGTGCTTTAAGGAGATTTAAATTTTTGTGTAGTAAGACTTTGTCTATCTCTTACGGTTTACCAATTATACAAAAGTCATTCCGAATGGAGAGGGCTTCCAGGCTATTCCAGAAAATTCAGGATATTTATTTTATTTGTCATGTAAATATCTTGAACATAGGGCATTTTTATCAAAGTCAGTACAGCCTTGTTTTTAAAAAATCAAAATTAATTAAAATTCTTCCATGTTAAGGGTAGTGCGGGATGCTGGAATTTTATTGAACATCTTTGGGTCGCATCCTTGGAAGTCGCTGAGTTTAAATGCAAAGCTTGGTACTTTGCCGACTTTTCGTTTGAGTTATGCTGTTCACAGATACATGGACCTTTTTAAACAATATTCAGGGACTTCAAATCTTGCATTTATAATGAAATATATATATATATATATATCAATTTTTTGGGTGGAATGCAATACTTCCTCTACTTGCTATAGATAAGTAGTTGAGAAAGCAATACATATATTAAAGTATGCCATTTCTAGGACATTTCTTGATCTCTTCAAATATATCCCAATCCAACATATATATATTTTATAATGATGCCCCAAAAGTTATTCTCGTATACTGAGCTAGAGTTGCCACCACGAACTCCTCTCGTCTCCCAGAAAGTGCAGTGGTATACTTCATTTGTTATATTTAATTTGTTGAGCCCCACGTTTGGGAGCCAATTTGCAGTGGTATTACTTATAATGTTTGTGTATTTGTATTTACTCCACGTGGTGAAGCCATTTTGTGACGTGATTCTTTGTTAGGTTTGTAGCTCCATCTAGTGTTAGCAATTTGCGGCAGTATTAGTGTTTGTTTGAAAGAATGCTACGGTTATTTTGTTTAATTTTGGTTCACTGTCCTCCGGCTAGCTATGATCTTTTTGGTCGATCACTTCTCTTTATACAGGTTGTGTAAACGGAAAGGAATCTTTTATCCAAAGATAACACTGATGAAGAAATTTGTTTTACACTTTTATTGTCGAACACGTTCACTATCACATTTACACATTGATCTTGACACTCGCCAAACTGAAACTGTTATAATAACTTCATTACTGATCATTCTTAATTCGAGTACTTCAACTTTCTGTGTAATTAACTTTACAACACTTGAGATTTTTCATAACTCTGCTGGACTGAAGGCGACGTGTAACGTACAAATATTTTCGATGAACTGACGGACTGAAGGACTTTACCTCTAACCTAGCCCCTTTTATACTCCTACGCCCCGATATGCCTAAAGATTATAACTGAGTTACTATTGGCTAATAAAACGCGCCAACATTAGCGTCTATTTTTATATCCAATGAAAATTATGAATACATATGCTCTAGGTATAATGCTCCAGCAAATTCTAAAGAAAAACGCGCCAATATTACGTAACTTCCTCGTCTCTAATAATGATAAACAGCTCACCCCCTCGCTGTCAGTTTCAGTAAGGCCGTATAAACTTACTTCTCAACAATAATTACAATCAACAAACATCTCAAATCAATGTCACATAAAATGCATATTCATACTGTAATCATTCTTTACATTTAAATAATTTGTGATACAAATTACTGCATCAAAAGTTATCAGAAACTGGGCATGACGGATAGTGTATCCAATTGAACACATTTGATGTAGAATGTTCCAGTTGAGGTAAAGTCAAAACGGTTCTGTTCATCTGTAAAGTGAATATTGTAAAAACCCGTCTCACTATCTCTCCCCTCCTCCTCTCTCTTGTTCTCTCTCTTTTCAAGATAGAAAAGAAGACTTCCGATCAAGTTTGATTTGTAAAATATCTTATGATTCCTTTTCTTTCCATCACTCCTCTGTAAGCGCAAATTTTCTTGTAATATCGCGCCAGAGGCGGAACCTGCTTTAAAATTGGGGCAAGAAAGTCAATTTCAAGCAGATTAAACGCAGATGCTGTGGCTGCACCAGATAAAATAATCTGGAGAGAAAAGTTTCCCGGGTGAAAGTTAAGTTCGATAGAGTTCCTATTCTCGGTCCATTTGTGTCGTATGTTTTTAATGTGCCTCTCAACTACTAAATGTTACTTTTCTGGCGTAGTAATAGCAACCTAAGGACGATGGTAAAGAGCCACGATCCTAATGCAATCTAGCTGGTTTGAAAGCCCACAATCTTTTAGTGTGTTTGAAGACGTTTTTACGTCCTCATTTAACTATGTAAAGTCAAATAAAAGTACAGTTTTATCTTTATAACCGCTCTACTTTGCTGCACATTAACCGAAACTCATGATTTCTTTTCTACCAGAAATCCAATTGTAGTATAAATAAACGCACTAATAGTAACAGCCAATTCGACTTTCCATGTGCACATGCACTTTGCGCCTACGACATTAGGCAACTTCTCCGACAGATCTGCTCTGCGGTACTTCCGGCCATGCTTTCTTGTGTCCCGATTCGCAACTTTCAAACTTTTTAAAATGCTTTCAGAACTTTTAGGTTATACTTTATTTTTATTCTTATACCCCGCTTTCCTTCACGTGCCTTGCTAGAAGTTCTTCCCCCTTTTACTACTTTTTAATCAGTTTCTATTTTACTTTCGAAAGTATATATTACTTATTTTTGCTTTCTTAATGCTTCCTAGTATTTTTCCTTTCATGTCCTTCCAGCGACTATTCCTGGCAAACCTTTCCTCTGTTTATCTATATCTCTCCTCTTAGTTTACTATTTTTATCCCACTTTTAAAATACATTTTTCAATTAGGAATGCTTTAGATGTATTTAGTAATTATATTTTAGTATGAAAAACGTGCACCTGTAGAATTTGAAGAATCTAAAGCATTCATCACATGGAAATGCTTTTTTGCCAGTTTTTAAACACACTGTAATCATAATTTTTGCTAAGCTTCAAAGTTCTGGTTTTATGGTTATTGCAATATTAATTTGTAATTCTTTACATTGATTACGCCATTAAATATTTTTTAAAAAATCGGATTTATTGCATTCACATAAATTTCTCCACTCTCACTCTTCTACAAACTATTATTACAAAAGCTTATTCTTGTATCTACCTCTTGTTATAAGAGGTAATTTTTCATTACACATCTCGATGTAGATAAAAGAAGGGTAAAACAGACTAAAGTGATAGATTCTTAAAAAGCATACCACTATATGATGACTTTGAAATTTCATGCTATTTGACCACCACGAGAATAAAAAAAATGTATAGCGACATTCCACCTGCAAAAAGTATTTAAAAATTAAACCAATAACAAACACCGACTGCCTCTGCGGTCGAGTGGTCAACTCTCTGGTTTTTCAACCTTGAAGGCGGAGTTCGATTCCCGCTGGGTGTGGAAGAGTTCTTTAACCAGAATCACTCCCTATCCTCACAGATTCTAGAAGTATGAATGTGGAATGTATGTGCGTGTGTTTCAATATAAAAAGCATAGGTTACATTCACATGACTTTTCTACACATTCAACAAAAATATTATTACAAATGGTTATTCTTCTGTGTACTTCATGTTAATTCGAGACCAACATTTGTAGAAATTGTCCTATCGCATAGGCTTTAAGCGATAGAAAAATCTTTTAAGAGCAGGTCGCAATGTGATGCCTTTCAAATTCCGTTCTCTTTACATGACAAAGAGAAAATAACAAACTGCAATTTTCCTCTTAGTAGGTTTGATACGCAAACAACGGTCGTGGATTTTCAAGCCGTTTATTTTACCTGCTTCATTGTTAATTCTGCTAACGTGATCTCGTTGCTCGTTCTGTTTTCTCGTACGCCAGCTGCTCCAGTGGTAAGCTATGAGACCTTTCCCTCAGGGTATGCGTGGGCGTATTGTTAAAGAACAACACCAGTTTAAATTAAGAAATTTAATGCGATCTAATATTTGAGTTAATGAAGTGATTTGCCAAACGCTTGAAGATAAAGAATGAAATGATTATGAATCATAGCACTCGAAATTGTAACAACTGAATTGTTATGACTGCTAACTTCTACAGTGTCAAAGTTACAGTTTTAAATAACTTTCCGCAATAAAAGAAACTATTAGTGTAACTTACCGTGATTCGCTAAAATATTTATCGGGAGACCTCTCGCAATAGCCGCGAAATCTTACTCACACAAGCGCGTCACCAGGCGCTTAAAATATACACGGATCGTCACAAGTATCCAGAGTGACGAGTCGATCAGTACCAGTGCCGGTACCAGAGACAGAGTAACTCTGATTAAATTACACGCGTTTATTACTTTTAGCTCTACCTACTTATTACTCCCCCACACACGTTATTTTTTTCACGCGCAGCCAACACTTAAAAATCCTATACGTACCTCTTAAATTTCTTACCTTCTTGGCTAAAATCTCGGAATCTAAATGCCTTTCTCTTTTCCAGAATTCTGCCTACGTGATCCTGCAAACGTAATGAGCTTATAATTAACTAAATTCCCAAAATCTTTAAGCTAGTGTGTTCCCTACTTCGTTTGATACTAATGACTTTCACTAACCTGACTTCCTAATTACTTACGTCTTTCCGGACAAGCATTTCAACTCAAACTTGTTAATTATACATATAATGATTTAATATAAGGAAATTATTTATTGCAATAATTATTTCTCTGTTTTACTATCATTTCTTCATTTAATTATTTATATACTCCCGACAATAATTACGGTATTAAAATTCCCCGTTACATTCCTTTATTATTCTCAATAATAAACGAATGAACACGTTTGCCCGAATAAAATGTTATCTTCAAATTAATCTGATCCCCTGTCGACAACTCTTTACCTTTTCATACAATATTTTACAAATTGTTTCTTCTATACCACTCATACTTACAAATATATCATTTATAGTCAATGACCCTCATATACATAAATACAATACTCTTATACTATTTTACTATGCTATTTTTCTTTACATTGTTGATTTGTGTTCTGAATTTATATAAATTTCCAAGGGTCTGTTCTCCTTGTATTACGTTTTCAGTTTGCTTTGTTCGAGCATTTTAGTCGAAGTGCTGATTCTAATTTTCTTAAGTTCACTGCACTTCACTTTCACTGTTTTCTATTTAATACTAATCTTTTTATAATTTTGTGTTTATTATCTATTTAAAATTTTCAGAACCTTGTCTTCCATGTCATTCACATTATAGTCATTTATAAACAAAATTTCACCCTCATTTCATTTTTCGGAAGTTAGAACTACCTGACTTCATCCTAATAGTTGCATCTATTCCTGCTAAACTATTTAAATTTCTATTTTCATTTATCTGATTCTGGCTATTTCCTACCATTTTGCTTGTCATTTTAACTGCTTCTGCCCTAACTTTTTCTATTACTGAATTTCTCCAAATTCTATTTCTTTCCTCTTGTCTAGGCGATCTAGGTAGAAATGCATAATTATTTTCAGGTCTCCAATATTTACTACTTGAGTTATGTCTACCTCTAAACTGCTGATTTTCTCATCTAGGTCTATCAACCATCCCATATTCATATAATTATCCTGAACACATCTACCTTTCTGGTCTGAATTTCTATGTTGCTGATTTCTATCGAAACCATTTCTGTTTCTATTTTCCCATTGTACTGTTTCTGATCTAGGAAATGGACTTCTATATCTATTCCTTCCATTTCAATGAAACTGTGCCCCTTTACAGAAGATGTGAACTTCCCATGGTATTTCTTGCTTGATTTCTGTTAACTTCCGCTTCGGACTTTTGTTTGTTACTTTCTAATGCTATCAGCAATCAATCATTTCTGACACGTTACTAGACTTTGCGATTACTGGATAGTGTTGAATATTTTCCGGGAAAACTGTCCTTACAATATTTATGAGATCTCTGTCTCTTATTGGTGGATATAACATTCTTGATTTTCTGGTTAGTTTCATAAAACAACAAACCGTTGAATAGTCAGTTCTCTGGTTATATTTTCCATTGCTCAACTTTAACCTAGAACTTGCTTGCCTATTTGCTCCGCAATATCTACTCATGTACATATTTGTAAAGTTCCTGAAGTCATTGTCATTACCTACAGTTATATGTAGCCAATTTGCTACATTTCCTAACGATTGTCATTTTGTACTCCTCCGGTATACATTTTACAGTGAAATATTCTCCCAAATCTCTAATAAAATATTTTGGATCGTCTGAGTCCTCATTTTCAAAAGTTGGTGGTGCAATCTCATTTAAGATAAGATTAGGCCAGTACATGGTAAGGTTCTGATCTTGTTTCTCTATACATTAATTCTTCTACGTTCGTTACTGGAAGTGCTTGCATCTGCATTTGGCAAAGATGTCTGCTAACATATTTTGTATTACTTCGTCTCTTGCTGCTGGTTTACTTACATTACTACAGTTTGAATTTGGTACATTTATACCTATTCTTAAATTGTTAATGCACTTCTAATGTTTCTAGCCTGTCTCCTGCCTTCCCTTTTTTTCCTTTTTCTTGCTTATTTCTTTCTTCTAATTCTTTTCTGGCTATTTCCCTAACCTGTTGCATTTTTTTGTTTGCTATTTCCCTTTCTGCTTCCAATTTCTTTGCTACTTCCTACCTTAATTTCCTATTTTCTATCTCAGATTTCTCACTGACATTTACAAATTTTCTTTTCAGAATGTTCTACATCTTGGCTAATTTATTTTCTAACCTTTTCTATTCCCCCCTAACCTGTTCTGTGTTTTCTCTGATTTAACTTCTAACGTTGCTTATTTCCCTCTAATTTTATCCTTGAACGTTTCTTACGCATTGTGTTGATTTTCTAGCTTCTTTACCAATTTCAGTCTAGTACTCTCTACCTTGTCCTATAATTTCTTTCCTAACTCTTGTTGACTACTTTCTAATTGCTTTCCTATCTCCTGTCGATTGTTTTCTATTTCTCTCCTAGCTCTTCCCGCATACTTTTTAACATTTACATCATTGCCATTAAATCACTTCCCGTCATTCCTGAATTGTTTATTCTTTCCCCCGACTTCTATTGCTTCCTGTTCCCTTTCTAAGCTTAGGGACACATTTCGACCATTTCTCCCATTACAATTTTATGCCTGCTATTACGTTCCCTTCCTGAACATCCATAGCTTCTACTGAATTACTTTGATCTAACGTCATTCTGCTTCTCAGCCACATTTACATGAATAATATTGAAATAAACAAATTTATGCTCAGTACTTTGTTTGCTGATGCACTCACTGTTGTCTGCCAATGCGAATGTCTTCGTTCTTCTCTCTTGCTTGCTGCGTATCTGTGTAGCCTAAGCTACTAACTTGTGGACTGTATTCCTTCCTTCCCTCCTTTCTGTGCTGTCGGTCACTGGGTTTGATTTCCAGTACAGTTTCCTCAGTTTCTAGTGGTCCTCAATTCGAAGCCGCACGCTGGGCGCCAGTTTGATACGGGATCAATGGTCGTGGATTTTGAAGCCGTTTACTTTATCTGCTTTGTTGCTGATTCTGCTGAGCTCGTAGCTCATTCTTTCGTCTCGTGCACCAGCTGCTCCATTGGTAAGCTATGAGATATTTCCCTCAGGGTATGCCTGGGCGTATTGTTAAAGGGCAAGGCCAGTTTAAATTGACTGAGAAATTTAATGTGATCTAATATTTGAGTTAATGAAGCGAGATGCCAACCGTTTGAAGATAGAGAATCAAAGTGGTTATGAAACATAGTACTCGAAATTGTAACAACTGAATTGTTATACCTACTAACTTCTGCAGTATCAAAGTTACAGCTTGAAATAACTGTTTCCGGAATAAAAGAAACTAATAGTGTAACTTAACGTGATTCGCTAGAATGCTTATCAGGAGAGCTTTCGCAATAGCCGCGAAATCTTACTCACACAAGCGCGTCACTAGGCGCTAAAAACATACGCGGGTCGTCACAAGTGTCCAGAGTGACGAGTCGATCAGTACCAGAGCCGCTACCAGAGACAGGGTAACACTCTAATTTAAAATTACACACGTTTATTACTTTTAGGTCCGCCTACTTCATTGCTCCCCACCGTTATTTCTTCACGCGTATCTAATACTTAAAAAATCCTACGTGAGTCTCATAACTTTGTTACCATGGGGCTTGGCTAAAATCTCGGAATCTAAGTGCCTTTCTTTTTTCCAGAATTTTGCCTAAGTGACCCTGCAAACGTACTGAGCTTATAACCTAAATGAATTCCTAGAATCTTTAAGCTAATGCGTTCCCTACTTCGGCTAGTACTAATAACTTTCTTTAACCTGGATTCCTAATAACTTTCGTCTTTCCGGACAAACATTTCAATACAAGCTTGTTACTTTATACATTGATTTAATATACGGAAATTATTTATTGCAATTATTTATCTATTTTACTATCATTTATTTATTTAATTACTTATATATTCCCGTCCCTAATTACTGTATCAAAGTGTAAGTATTTGAAAATTCAAACCAATAACAAGTAATATCTTGGAAATGGTTAAATTATGTGCTTTAACGAGATCTGCATTTTTTTGGTATAGTGAGATTTTGTCTTTCGAAGATCTCTTACGTTTTACTAGACATGCAAAAGTCATTCAGAATGAAGAGAACTTCAGAGGGCATTTCCAGAACGTTCAACATATAGATTTCATTTCTCATGAAAATATCTTACACATATAATATTTTAATTAAAATCTCTATAGCCGTTTTAGAGAAAGTCATAGTTTCCGAACCATTGTCGATATTAAGGATAATTTGAGGTGAAGATTTTCTTGAAGACCTCCGCGTCGCATTCGTGGAAGATGCTGAACTTAAATACCAAATTGGGTATTTAACCGACTTTTCATTTTTGAATTATGCTATTACAAACCAACATACATAGACATCTTTTTCTGTTTTTTTATTCAAGTGATCTAAAAAGTTGAATTTCCGGTGAAATCTCGGTATGGAATATTTGGGTGGAATGCAATACTTCCTCTACTTACTAACGGTAAATAGTAGGGAAAGTAAAACAGTTGTACCAACATTTCTTTATATGTAGTTAATTGTACCCATTTCTTTTTTGTGGTCCTCCGTGGTCTAGGGTTATGCTATCCCATAGTTCCCGAGGTCCTTAGGATGGCTTCCTTCGGACAGGAACTAAAGCCGGTGGTCCCGTGACGTAGATTTACGGCACGTAAAAGAACCTCAAGCCTGATAAAGAGGCCTCTGAGCAAACTTTCCGGTCTTTCATGTCCAATATAGAATGGGGCGCTAAGAGCCATAGCAGTTAAATAGCGTCCTTAAATGAAACTCTATTTAGTTTTTTCTTTTAATTTTATGTATTTCTCTTCTTAAACATGAGGCAGACACGCTACCCCTAGGTTGGCTTCTGAGTTATTATTGATGGCAGATGGCCGCTAGCTTCCCCGTCGTGCTTTGCTTATTCGTAATTTAAAGTCCCCACAAAATTTAAAAATGTTAAATACCCTGTAGCGTGAAGTCTTACCACTGCAGAACGGAATGTAGATCTCCTAGGTCAAACAGTTTTCTCGAAGTTTTCACGTCATGTTGACCATTTCGTCTGGCTTTACTTTCCGCCGCTTGATGGTTCCCATGGATACGCTGGTCCGCTGTAATCGCCTCTTGAGCCCGTTCTATGCAGCCACCAAGTGGACATCAAAACATTGCATGCAGCTGTTGTACAACACAACCTTCTCTCGAATATCGTGCTTTGTCCTCTAGGATAATGATGGCTGGCATGCTAGATCCGAGCCAGAAATCCCTCTGTCAATGGTGCATATTCACAGTCAAGTATCTAAAGTTTTCCAACAACCGGAGACTTCGTGAATCTCTTCAAACCTTTGTAGTCCTAATATCTTAAACTCGCGAGCTCATAAACATACCCAGTTAAAATTAACATGTTTTCATTTTATTGGCAAAATAGTGGTAATGTTTATTATTAGGAATATTTTCAGAAATGAGGATAAAATCGTAGATTTTTATAATACTTATCCTTACGTTTTACTATCTCTACTACTAACTTATACCGAGTTTTCACCAGAAATAACATACCTCGAGACACCATTAATATATAAAAATGTATTTATAGAAAAACGTCCATATATGCGTGTGTGAACATAACTTAAAAAATCTGATGTGTTACACTCACATGACTTTCTCTACTCTTGTACAATCTATTTTTACAAACGCCTATTCTCCATATGCTTTATGTTAATCGAGATATCGAGATGTCAATCTTATTGCTAATTTTCTTGTAGATGCAAGGGGAATATGGTAGCTTTTAAGCGATGGTCAAATATTTTAACGCTGGTTGCTATGCGGCGCATTCCATTCTCTTTGCAAGTCCAGGACATAAAAAAATGAATAACGAATTTGAGAAAAAGTATAAGTATTGGAAAATTTAAGGGAATACCAAGCAATATCTCGAAAACGGTTCACTCAACAAAAGAAATGTATATGACATAAGTTGTGTATTTTAACGAGATCTACATTTTTTGTGTAGTAAAATTTTGTCTATCTTTTATGGTTTACCAGTTATGCAAAAGTCGTTCACAATGAAGAATACTTTTGGAGACATTCCCAGAAAATTCGAGATATACATTTCATTTCTCATGACATTATCTTAAACATATGATATTTTAATTAAAATCGTTTGAGCCATTTTTGAGAAAATTAAAATTTTCGAAAAATGTTCCACGTAAAGGGTAGTCTGGGGTGGGGGCATTTTCTTGAAAATCTTCGTGTCGCATCTCTGGAAGATACTGAACCTAAATACCAAGTTTGGTGTTTATCCGACTGTTCGTTTTTGAGTTATGCTGTTCACAGACACACACACAGACACACACACAGACACACACGGACATGTTTCCAAAAATGCTTTTTTTGGATTCAGGAGGTCTCAAAACATGTAGTTCCGGTGAATTCTCGGTATCGAATTTTTGGGTGGAATGCAATACTTCCCCTACTTACTATACGTAGTAGAGAAAGTAAATATAAAGTCGGTTAAATACCAATCTTGCTATATATTTATTCTACAGATTAAACCCTATTTTACAAGTGTATGTTAGGGTTGTAGTTTTATAATTTAAAAAGGATTAAATTAGTATCATTATTTACATTTTACAGTGTCGGTAGATGTGGTGAATAAAATTTACAAAATACTTGTAGCAACATTTTCTACTAAAAATGTTATGTAATAGTTTTATAAATTCTGTATTACAATGGTATAAATGAAGTTTCAAATAGTGTCTTCTGTACATGAATCATGTTCTATTGCTTCTTCATTTCCACAAGGGCAGTCGAGATCCATTTCTATGATAATATGAAATTGTTGGAAGTATTTACCAAATTTGCCGTAAGCAGAAACGCTAGTCTCTAGTTCCCCAGGTCGCGGGTTCAAACCCAGCTGAGGACAATGGATTTTTTCGGGCGTAAAAATCCTTAGCCATGGTTTCCTTCAGAAACGAAGTACAGCCAGTGGTACCGTGTCGTATATTTACAGCGCGTAAAAGAACCTCAAGCCTGATAGAGAGGCCTCTAAGCAAAATTTCGGTCTTTAACACCCAACATAAAATGGGACGCTAAGGACCAAAGCAGTCCATAATAAAATAATCTCATGTGTTACACTCACATGACTTTCTCTACTCTAGTACAAACTATTTTTACAAATGCTTATTCTCCATCTACTTCATGTTAATCGAGATATCGATATGTTAATATTATTGCTAATTTTCTTGTAGTTGCAAGGTGAATATGGTAGGCTTTAAGCGATAGTCAAATCTTTTAAGATCTGGTTGCTATGTGGAGCATTTCATTCTCTTTGCATTACCAGGACATAAAAAAATCTGATGTGTTACACTCACATGACTTTCTCTACTCTTGTACAATCTATTTTTACAAACGCCTATTCTCCATATGCTTCATGTTAATCAAGATATCGAGATGTCAATCTTATTGGTAATTTTCTTGTAGATGCAAGGGGAATATGGTAGGTTATAAGCGATAGTCAAATATTTTAACGCTGGTTGCTATGTGGCGCATTTCATTCTCTTTGCATGTCCAGGACATAAAAAAAATGAATAACGAATTTGAGAAAAAGTATAAGTATTGAAATATTTAAGGAAATAACAAGCAATATCTCGAAAACGGTTCACTCAACAAAAGAAATGTATATGACATAAGTTGTGTATTTTAACGCGATCTACATTTTTTGTGTAGTAAAATTCTGTCTATCTCTTACGGTTTACCAGTTATGCAAAAGTCGTTCACAGTGAAGAATACTTTTGGAGACATTCCCAGAAAATTCGAGATATACATTTCATTTCTCATGACATTATCTTAAACATATGATATTTTCATCAAAATCGTTAGAGCCATTTTTGAGAAAATTAAAATTTTCGAAAAATGTTCCATGTAAAGGGTAGTCTGGGGTGGGGGGATTTTCTTGAAAACCTTCCTGTCGCATCCCTGGAAGATACTGAACCTAAATACCAAGTTTGGTGTTTATCCGACTGTTCGTTTTTGAGTTATGCTGTTCACAGACACACACACACAGACACACAGACACACACACAGACACACACACGGATATGTTTCCAAAAATGCTTTTTTTGGATTCAGGAGGTCTCAAAACATGTATTTCCGCTAAAATCTCGGTATCGAATTTTTGGGTGGAATGCAATACTTCCCCTACTTACTATACGTAGTAGAGAAAGTAAAAATGAATAACGAATTCCCATTTGAGAAAAAGTATAAGTATTGGAAAATTTAAGGGAATAACAAGCAATATCTCGAAAATGGTTCACGCAACAACAACAAAATGTATGACATAAATTGTGTATTTTAACGCGATCTACATTTTTTGTGCAGTAAAATTTCGTCTATCTCTTATGGTTTACCAGTTATGCAAAAGTCGTTCACAATGAAGAATACTTTTGGAGACATTCCCAGAAAATTCAAGATATACATTTTATTTGTCATAAAAATATCTTAAACATATGATATTTTAATCAAAATCGTTAGAGCCATTTTTGAGAAAATTAAAATTTTCGAAAAATCTTCCATGTAAAGGGTACTCTGGGGTGGGAGGATTTTCTTGAAAACCTTCGTGTCGCATCTCTGGAAGATACTGAACCCAAATACCAAGTTTGGTGTTTATCCGACTGTTCGTTTCTGAGTTATGCTGTTCACAGACACACACACGGACATGTTTCCAAAAATGTTTTTTTTGGATTCAGGGGGTCTCAAAACATGTATTTCGGGTGAAATCTCGGTATCGAAATTTTGGGTGGAATACAATACTTCCCCTACTTACTATACGTAGTAGAGAAAGTAAAAAGTAACCAGAAACAAATTGTGTCAGTACATTTTAGGCGACAGTGTATATCAAGGGAAAATATACTCATTGGTGCTATTTATCCACTATAAATTCCATGTATTTTTCGTCTGCATTTTGTACTATGACTTTACTCTTGGTATTGAAAATTTGATTTAAAAAATCTATTTAATTTAAGCGTCTTCCAAGGATACGACACAAAGTTTTCCAAGAAATTTTCCCACCCCAAAGCACCCTTTGCATGGAAAAATGTTAGTTATATCTTATTTTCTTATAAATGGCAATAACGATTTTAATTAAAATACGTGTTTAAGATATTTGAATGGCAAATAAAATGTGGATCTTGAATTTTCTGGGAAGAGCCTACATTCTGAATAACTGTTGTATAATTCAAAAATCGTAAGAGGGAGACAATATCTTGGTACACAAAAAATGTAGATTTTGCTAAAGCAAACAATTTGTGTCATTTGGGGGGGAGTGCCATTTCCGAAATATTCTTTATTATTGGTTTGAATGTTCATAGTTTTTTCAAGTGGTAAGTCGTTCTTCGTTTCTTCCGTGGTCATTTCACAGCCATCACATAGCGGTCTGGTGTTTAAAAATCTGACTATCGCTTTAGCCTACTGTATACTTATACAGGATGGCGCAGATGAAAGTAACCCGTCTCCCGTATGAATGCCAATGCGATATTTCCGTTGTTTATTAATATGAATTTCTGTTAAAATTGGTCGTTAAAATTGAATCCAGCTACAGTACAACAATGGTAAATTTTATGCATATATGAATAATCGATAGTTGGCATTCTTCTGTCAACATTTCAGTTTATTTCATTTCATACACAGTTGCTGTTTGTATTCTGGAAAATTACTTTCTCGATACTAAGAAAAAGTTCAAATTGTGAAAGCAAACGTGAAAATAGGAGGATGGTAGACCCGCAAAAATTTTGGGGACATCTTTCCTTAAGAGCTACCGACAAAGAGTGCAATACAGAAATTAGTGTAAAAATGGCGTGCTGGGGATCTGTGCAGAATTTTAAACGAGAAACAATTCCTTCAGTTCACACACCAGAAGTTATTGAGGAGATTCAACAAAGAATTACTGAAAGCCCAAAGAAGTCTACACGTATATTGGTGCAACAGGCACGTGTAAGCAGGAGGAGTTGTCAACTGATAATAAAAAGCGGATCGAACAACGTGCGATTTTTTGCTATGGGGATATTTGAAGGGCAAGAACTGAAAGACGTCAGCCATGAAGTTGCCGCCATCGATATCGGAACTTCACGCTGGGCGTAAATGGCTGAGTGATGCTGCAGAGGGTCACTTTCAACATCTTCAATAAATGGTGAGACCATTTCAACATTTGTTTGTGTGTATTTACTCTATACTTACACGGGCCACTTTATCTGCGACTCTCTCTATACATACAACGAATGTGTAAATGTGTGCTGAAAGTTTATCTGATGAACAAGAAGTAGACAGAACAGTAATATTTTGAAAGAATAGTATACATAAGAGTAGATAAAGTCACGTGAATGCAACACATCAGATTATTACAAATTTTAGCCACATTTTAAATGCGTGGATAGTTTTCCTTAAACGTTTACACATAAAAGTAATTTCTTCTCAGTACGTGAGAAGAAAAAACTCAAATTGTAAACTTTTAGGCGACTTTGCATGTAAGTTACCGTAATATTAAAGCAATTCTTGCAAATCTGAAATGCGTCAAGAAATTCTTTCCCAACTGTTCAGTTCCTTTTGTGCAGCAGCAAGCCTTAAATTCGAACATCCTTTTAGGGTTCTGCACATAAATTACTTTTAACTTGGAACGAATTTTAATCAAATTTGAAACGTATCTGCAGCTTCTATTGGACTGCTGTATATTAAATGTCTACTCTGTGCACTTGGGAGCAGAAAAAGAGGCCCATATAGAAAGAGGGTTTGAGATGATATTGGTTCCACCTTCTCCATGCGTCACCTTTCTATCTCCCTCTCTTTTCAAAACTTTAGTCTCTTGATTGACAAGTTGCTTAATAATCCTAAAACACCAAGCAAGATGGCTCAGCGGTTACGTCTGTGGCCCGCATTCGGGACCTCCCGGGATCGATGGTGGCGACCACCCACTCTGGCCCACGGGGTTTTTTGTGGTTTCCCCGGGTCGCCAGGTGAATGCTGGGATGATTTACCTTCTACCACGTCTCTCCTTCCCCTCATTCCCTGTACCCAACATATTCCTTGCCATGTGTTTCAGGATTGTAGCACAAGTTGACGGTGTTCGGCGGGCTGCGGCTGGGCGGTGGCTTGCACTCTGTAAAGCTTTCTTCCCTGGCGTCGCTGCGGTGCCACTCAGGTCTCTCCTCAGTGTGGGGCTCCGCTCCGGAGGACCCTGGAGTTTGGTGACTTATGGACTGTGCCCGGGCGGCGTCGGGTGCCTTCTATCTGGAAACGTTAGAGACTCCGTCCATGCTTGCGCTCATCGGCATCCGGATCGAGTCGCCCTTCGAGTTTCTCCGCTCATCCCTCCCTCCTAGGGGCCGCGTTGGAAGCATAAAGGGTCGACCAGCCTACGTGCTGTGCTCTGACCTGGTTCTGAGGGCCCCTCCGTGATACGTACCTTTACCTTTAATCCTAAAAAACGGGCGGAGCATAACACTGTCAATAATTTTTCTAAGTTATTGCTAGTTGAGTACCGTTAAGTTAATAATAATCATGCTGATGTTAATTGTCCTTTTATTTAACAATGCACTTTTACTCTAGGATCAGTGTTGTTTTGCAAATAATAATAATAATAATAATAATAATAATAATAAAAGTAATGATGATAATATAAATGTGTATGGACGAAAGTAATGGCTGAAAGTGAAAATAAACCGAAATAATATTAGACTTTGTTTTCATGTCTGGTTCGTAAATAATTTCTCACCCAACCCTCCTACCACAAGGTATTCAAATTACATTTAGTGTTTACACTAAACAGAGTATAATTCATAAGAGAAGTTATTTCTAACCTCTATTGTTTTCACAGCAAGTAAGTATAATATCGCTCATTGGTTCATGTTTGCTTCTTGGAATTTGTTTCGAGCATGATAAAGTTTCGGTGGAATCTGGTATTAAATAAACGTAGAAACTTACATAAGTTCCCAAGTGTACTTGCAGCATTTCGTGGATTGTTTCATGCCACAGATGTACAGATAGACGAACGGACAAACTGACACCAATAAATGCTCTGCATTAGACGTACCATAAAAATAGAGAAAAGAGATGAATATGGGCTATTGTTTTCAATCACTGTGAGGCTTAATGAAGTATGTCCGACAAGTTTGGTATTGTGTGGGTTTTAGTGAGTTAACAGTTACATTTCTAACGGGGGCCTAATTGGAAGAATGTCTTTCAAATTCACGTCGATATAAAATTGGAGAGGGGTGGTGGTTCAGACTGGGTGTAGAATATGTACACAGGGGTGCAAGGAAACGTGTCGATATAAGAATTTGTGGTTTATGTCGGTATTGGGATGTTAACAACACTCTCTTCCGCTCTTATCTGGCCCTAGTGATCTCGTTTTGTTGACCAACAGCCACGATTACAAATAACGTGGACTAGACAGTTAATGGTCGAATTTTAAAATGTAATAATCCTATAACTTGCCCATTTCCACATAAAACAGCCCTAAAATTGTACTTAAGTAGGAATATTAGTAGAGGCCAGAAGTGTAAATGGTAACGACATGTCAACTTTGTCAAATGACTGTACCAAGTGAAAACTTTACAGCAAACATAGTGAACGATCATACAAATTACAACTGTGATGTGGAATCCTCTTGCATTACAAATTAAAACTTCACTGTATTTTTTCGGAAATTTCGGTGAATTTTCTCAAAATCTGTATGCACCACAAGTTTAGGAAGGAGAATTGGCCATATCGCAAAATGAATAATATAAACATGTGTAAAATTCCAAATGTTTTTAATACCGAACCCCAGCTCATAAAGCTAAACAGCACAAAAAAATCTAAGAAATTACTGAACAAGTTTTCCAAAACACACCACCTTAAAATATATATAAAAAGCCCCTGCGAATTAGGTATAAAATAAAAGAATCTCCATTTTCGGACAATAACATACTTGAAACTTTGAATTATTCAAAAATAAAGCACAATAATAACAATCAGAAAGACTAGTAATGTACATAACATGTCTTAGCAAAGGCGAAGCAGTTTCAAACCCACCAAGAGAGGTAACTAATCATCACACCTGCACTATGGCCAAGCTCCCAAGTAAAACTCTTTGAAAGGCCAAGGATTTCTTTTTGGGAAAACAAGAGAAAAGGAGCAAAGGATATCTGGAGTGGCTTTAGGAAGTATCGTTGAATGCATCTTCCGGAAATAGCGGTTTTGTTTGCTGCCTCCATTGTTTGCTGCACAAGAGTAGATGTGAGCTAGGCTATAGTCATAGCACGAGTGGGCTGTGGCGAAGAAGTGAGACTTAATTTAATCTAATTAAGTTTTATTTATGGATGCTCTTTAACTACTATGGTTCTTAGCGTCCCATTCTATATTGGGCGTGAAAGACCGGTAATTTTGCTCAGAGGCCTCTTTACCAGGCTTGAGGTTCTTTTACGTGCCGTAAATCAACCACACGGGACCACCGGCTTTACTTCCCTTCCGAAGGAAGCCATGCTAAGGATTTTTACGCCCGAAAAAATCCATCGCCCTCCACCGGGTTTGAACCCGCGACCTTGGGAACTAGAGGCTAGCATGGTACCACTAGTCCACGGAGGACGACAGGTGAGGCTTATGAAAAGGAGAGGTAGAGAAGGAGAGATAGGAGTAATGCGTGTTTAATCATCGATTTTTTTTAAATTTCCTGCCAATGGCGGAGATTGTGATGCTTTCGTGGAGCAGATGAAGTGTTGAGTTAATAAGTGCTCCAAGTAACTTGCTCTCGAAGCTCAGCGACTGATGCTTCTAGGACGCTCAGCCTGCTGGGTCGGTCGTCGCTGCTATTGTCGATGTTGGTGGTGTGATGTGCCTGTGCGTCCTCGAAGTATTTCTCTGTTATATACAGCTTGCACTTTTAGTGATGGGAACCTCTGGGTCGTCGTCTGCGGCTATGTCGTGGATGACTGTCTGGATTTTGGCGAGTCTGGTGCTGCGGCGAACAGTCTGTTGGTTGAGCGTTGCTGTGATTCTATTGCGACGAGGCGCTTACACCTGATGAGTGTAGAACCTCGAGCAGGTTGTTCAGCTTAGAGATTTCCGTCTGTATGGTGGTTGAAGCTGCCTGGACATCTGCAATGAAAGTGTCAATGGCTGGCAGTGGAGCAGCGGAGAGGTCCAGACTGGACGCAGGAAAGTCCACTGGGTGTTGAAGTGCTGGAGGCTCAGTTTGTTGAGAGCTGTGCGGCAGATATGGAGCAGGCTGAGGTGATCGGTTAGTCTGTGGAGTGGCTGTACGGGAGTACAGTGGGCAGCTGACCTGTAGCAGGTGGCGCAGAACTACCGTCGGTGCGCGAGGAAATGGTAAGCAGGCGTACGTCAGTGATGAAAGTCATCGTAGTGGCAGTGAAATGGTCATAACGACAATATCGGCGGCACGGTGACCTCCAAGAAGTCGGGCTGGGTTTCAGGCATACTGCATAGCCATAGAAGCCCACGGTGGCCACGGTGTAGTATGTCCTGTCCCGAAAAACAATGAAGTGGGCCGTTGCGTGCTTGGACACGGCTGGTCTTCACCACGGAGGGCAAACGGCATTGTCCTACCTCCTGGAAGATCTACGTAGACAGATTGCTATGGATTTCAACAGCCACGGCACTAAAATGTCCCTAATCACCAGTGGTGTGTCTGCAGGAGGAACTGAAGCGGCAGAGAGGCTGCTAGTAGACACCGGGTGACTGGTCAGTCGCTGCGGTGGAAGCAAAGGCGATAACAAGGCGCTGTTGCCGCCGGTTGTAATCTTAGGAGATGGTGGCAGTGGTGGTCGATAGACTGGTAGGAAGTGGCGGTGTCGCTACTCTCAGAGAGAGGGCGCTAGTAGCGCCATCAACAGCGATGGGCGCGGCGAGGTTTGAAGCAGGGACCGCGACAGCGGTTGCCAGTGTGGCTGTTGTCCCCGGCGAAGGTGCGGTTATTTGACGATGCTGCTTCTTCGCCATCATAGAGCCGAAGTGAGAAAGCCAAGGAAATCTCGCATTAACGAGAGAGCGTCGCCGCCCCAAACAACAGAGGAGACAGCGAAATCGTCTCCAGAAAAATGTATGTGCGGAAAATACAAATATTGAAGCTTAAGGTGCCAAAATTCACATTTCAAAAATAATCAGCACATTACATAACACGTTTATTTGTAATTTAAACACGAGCGTAAATTATAATTAACACAGTGGAGAGTAAATTGGTTTTTGTGTGATAAATATTGTAGTTTTATTTCTTTTTACTGCAGTTCTTTAAACTATTTGAAGTTGCAACAATACTTTTAATTAAGCATTCAAAAGGAATATTAACGCATTTGAACTACAATAGAAACTGCGAAAGCTCCGATCCAACAGCTTTTGGTTATGCTCAGTGGTACAAATTTTCTAAGAATATCAATAGTTTTTTTCGGTAATAACTTAGAATACCGATGAAAGACTTATTACTTACTCTGCTACGTAGAGTAAGTACGGGAAGTATTGCATTCCATCCAAAAATTCGATATCGAGATTTCACCGGAAATATATGTTTTGAGACCCCCTGAATCCAAAACAGGCATTTTTTGGAAACATGTCGGTGTGTGTATGTATGTGTGTCTGTGAACAGCATAACTCGGAAACGAACAGTCGGATAAAAACCAAACTTGGTATTTAGGTTCAGTATGTACCAGAGATGCGACGTAGGTTTTCATGAAAGTCCCTCCACTCCGGATTACCCTTTACATGGAACATTTTTCGAAAATTTTAATTTTCTCAAAAATGGCTCTAACGATTTTGATTAAAATCTCATATATTTAAGATAATTTCATGACAAATAAAATGTATATCTTGAATTTTCTTCATTGTGAACGACTTTTGCATAATTCGCAAACCATAAGAGGTAGACGAAATTTTACTACACAAAAAATGTAAATCGCGTTAAAATAAACAATTTATATCATACATTTTTTGTTGTTGAGTGAACCATTTCCGAGATATTGCTTGTTATTCCCTTAAATTTTCCAATACTTATACTTTTTCTCAAATGGGAATTCGTTATTCATTTGTTTTGTCCTGGTAATGCAAAGAGAATCACATAGCAACCAGCTCTTAAAATATTTGACTATCGCTTAAAGCCTACCAATTTCCCTTGCATCTACAAGAAAATTAGCAATAAGATTAACATCTCGATATCTCGATCAACATGAAGCGTATGGAGAATAAGCGTTTGTTAAAATAGTTTGTACGAGAGTAGAGAAAGTCATGTGAGTGTAACACATCAGATTTTTTGGTCCTGGTAATGCAAAGAGAATGGAATACTCCACATAGCAACCAGCTGTTAAAATATTTGACTATCGCTTAAAGCCAGCCAATTCCCTCTGCATCTACAAGAAAATTAGCAATAAGATTAACATCTCGATATCTCGATTAACATGAAGCATATGGAGAATAAGCGTTTGTTAAAATATTTTTTACAAGAGTAGAGAATGTCATGTGAGTGTAACACATCAGATTTTTTTTAATGTCCTGGACATGCAAAGAGAATGAAATGCTCCACATAGCAACAAGTTCTTATAAGATTTGACTATCGCTTAAAGGCTACCATACGCCTCTTGAACCTATAAGAAAATTAGCCATACGACAGTTTCTGTAAAATGTTATTCGATTAACATTAAGTAGATGAAGAATAAGCGTTTGTAAAAATGATTTGTACAAGAGTGGATAAAGTCATGTGAATGTAACACATCGGAGTGTTTTTCAGTAACAGTTCCGACCATGCCAGTTTCACAAAATTACTTGGCTCTAAATAACCGTTCCAAAATAACTATCATGTACGCCATGCTAACCATCATGCTAATCGTAAGAGCAAGATTATTTTGGTGTTACTTTCCTTGTCTTAAACTGGTTCTTTCGCGTCAAGTTGTGATTACTCATCACAGTATATGTAGATGATGCTACCCTCCTCTCTCTTCAACATATTGCACTAATATGTCATGTATTGTTAACATAATACATCTGTATACTTATGATAGCTGCTCACTTAAATCTCTTTAAAAGAATTCGTGACTATCATTATAGTCGTAACGGTCATGTATCAGCTGGCATGTTGCTAGAGTCATGTTTCTAAAAGCGGCAGCTCGTGTAGGTATGCACCTGTAATCACATCTGATTGGTTGGACAATGTTATTGGTGGGTTTTGTCCTGTGTTAGAACTTGGGGTAAAGAGATAATTCCAAGATTTTGTATTATATATAAACCTGTAACCATAACTTAACGTATTCTCTATCATCAGAGCGTTATTTTTGGAACCAATTATGAAAGTACTGGAATGATATCGTTAGTGAAAAGTTGGAGGAATGTGTTTGGCACTGTATAACTAGATGTGGTAATGTTTTGGTGTGCCTATTTTAGAAATTTAAAATTACGAATGTGCCGTACTGCACAGAAGTTCTTACAGGACTGTAAACTTTTTCAATAAGTGCAAAAGCATTTGGTTTGCTATTCTTTTCATTTGTAAAATGACATTTGTTAGCACAGAGAACCAGCGTCTGTTAAATCGCTCACGTAAGTTTTCATTACTCGCCCTCTTACACTTCTCACTAAAGGAGCATTAGGAAGCTGGGACACACGACGCTATTTGAACGTGAGTTTTAAATTTATGCAGTTTCCAGTCTAAGTGGATTTGGAAAGAATGTTGAATGTTAAAGCTCCAGCGTAGCTACTGAGGGACGGGTTCTTATACCAGGTCGTGTTGCTCAAGAGAATAAAACAATTTGTAACAATAAAATACAAGAAATCCCACTTCAGTAAATTTCAATATCACTGATTTACAATATAAATCATTACTTTATAACTCTAAATAAATATGAATAAATAAATAGTTTCTTTTTGCTTAATGTCTTAGACGTGCAACAAGAAGTATTAACAAGTCCATACTCAATTGGCGACTTCGGCGAAGTATAGAAGAAAAGTTTCTCTTCTTTAGTTACTTTTTACTTTCTCTACTACGTATAGTAAGTAGGGGAAGTATTGTATTCCACCCAAAAATTCGATACCGAGATTTCACCGGAAATACGCGTTTTGAGACCTTCTGAATTAAAAAAAAAACATTTTTGGAAACATGTCCATGTGTGTGTCTGTCTGTAAACAGCATAACTCAGAAACAAACATTCGGATAAACACCAAACTTGGTATTTAGGTTCAGTATCTTCCAGAGATGCGACACGAAGGTTTTAAAGAAAATCCCCCCACCCCAGATTACCCTTTACATGGAACATTTTTCGAACATTTTAATTTTCTCAAAAATGATTCTAACGATTTTCATTAAAATATCAAATATTTAAGATACTTTCATGACAAATAAAATGTATATCTTGAATTTACTGGGAATGTCTCCAAAAGTATTCTTCATTGTGAACGATTTTTGCATAACTGGTAAACCATAAGAGATAGACAAAATATTACTACACAATGTAGTTCGCGTTAAAATACACAATTTATGTCATACTTTTTTTGTTGAGAGAACCATTTGCAAGATATTGCTTGTTATTCCAAAACTCAAAACTCATTTTCTCAAATGGAATTTCGTTTTTAATTTTTTTGTCCTGGTAATGCAAAGAGAATGGAATACTCCACATAGCAAGCAGCTCTTAAAATATTTGACTATCGCTTGAAGCCTACCATATTCCCCTTGCATCTACAAGAAAATTAGCAATAAGATTAACATCTCGATTAACATGAAGCATAAGGAGAATAATTCATTCATGCATTCATTATCTGTTTACCCTCCTCTTATGTAGGACTTACACCCCCAGGATTTACAAGCGGGTGCCTGGGGTCAGAGGCCCGTCGAGGAGCAGACACTCATGGATCAGACAGAGCATCCAGGATGGGTGATCAGCCCGATGCCTGGTATGGGATGAAGGAAGTAGATGAAACGAAATGTTGGTGAAATGGATGAAACGAAAGGTGATGATGGAGCAGTTGGTGGAATGAATGGCGGGGGAAACCGGAGAACCCGGAGAAAACCCACCCAGACGCCGCTTCCTCCACCACAAATCCCACATGCAGGTCCCTGGGATTGAACCCGGGCCGCCTCGGTGGCAAGCGGGGGAAGCGAGCGGTCTAACCACTCGGCCACGGCGCCGCCCATATGGAAAATAAGCATTTGTAAAAATAGTTTGTACAAGAGTAGAGAAAGTTATGTGAGTGTAACACATCAGATATTTTATTACCATGACAAGGTAATTAAACCAACAATTTGTTTATTTTACATGAGTATGTAACAAATTGTATATGAATCTTCATAGAATCTGTGTATTATATGCGAGGGGCATCATAAATGGGATTAATCTTGAATGCAGCATAATTTAAACCACATTCGCTTTGTAATTAGGATGCCAACACAACTGATTCACAGTTTTAAAAACTAATAACTACAGAAGTTAACAAATAGTTATGAAAAATGATAAAAAATCAACATTATTTATAATCATATATAGCGCATACGAAAATTGAAAGGCGTAACAGTCACATGTTACATAAACATATACTCCTGCCGCATACGTTGTGCCGGAATTAACTTCATGTCAATGAGAGACTGGTTCACCAAGTGGCTGGTGTGGGCACCAAATAAGGGGTCCTGCCAAAAGCGACCGAGCGAGGTGACTCCTCGGTAACGTGGCTCGAGAGATCCCGGATTCGAGCCCACTCTGACCCATGCTTTCTTTCGTGGTTTACCTGGGTTGGCAGGCGAATGCTGGTGTGTTTCTCTTATACCACGACTTTACTAACCCTCATTTCCTGTTCCCATCATCTCCTTCATTGTCATCTGTTTCAGGGTGTTAGGACCAGTTGACGGTGTTCGGCGGATTGCGGCTGGGCGGTGGATGTGCACTTTATAGAGGTTTCTTTCCTGAGGTCGTTGCGGGACTTCTCAGTTAGGGCCCGCCACCGCGTTGGTCTCGCCGGAGGTTACGGGATATGTGGTGGGCCCGGCGGCGTTGGATTCGTTTGGGACCGCGTCCATGCTTGCACCCGTCGTCATCCGGATCTGGTTGCCTTCGGTTCACCCCCCCTTACCTCCCAGGGGCCACGGTAGAAGCAAAAAGGGCCGCGACGGCCTACTTGCGGTGCTCTGCCTCGATTGAGGGGGATCGATCGTTCACCCGTGCCTATACGTACCTTTACCTGCCAAAAGGGAAAACACTATAAAGGATCAGATTCATCGCCACGATTCAGTGCACTCTAATGTCCCCAGGCCACAGTAAGTCACAGGGCGTATATATGAATTTTACTTTCTTTACTATTTGTCCAGTAGAGGGAGTGTTGCAATTTTAACCAACAAATTCCGTGTCGAGATTTCACCGGAAATATATGATTTAAGCCCCCCTGCATAAAAAAGAATGATTTAGAAAAAGTCTGTGTGTGACCTCAAAAATTAAATCTCAGATAGATACTAAACTTGGTATTTAATTTTCAAGGTGCCACAGGAAGATTTTCAAGAAAATGCCCACATTCCAAACTAGCTTTTACATCGAAAATTGTTCGTTATGTTTTATTTTCTAAAATGACTAACGGTTTTGAATGAAATGTCAGATATTTAAGATATTTGTGTTACAAACAAAATGTATATCTTAAATTTCTTGGCGAATAGCGTGAGGTCCTGTTCATTTAAATGGCTTTCTAGTAAACCGTAAGAGATGGCAAAATCTTACTGTACAAAAAAATCTCTATATGGTTAGAACACACAATTTATGTCAATTTTTTGTGGCATTAACCATTTCCGAGACATTCTTTATAATTGGTTTGAGTTGTCAAAACACTTTATGCTATTTTCAATTGATAAGTGCTGCGTTTTTACTTTCTCTACGTCCTGCCCGTAGTAGGGGGAGAGACGAGTAGTTCCGAGCATTTAAACATAAATAAGCCTATCTTTCAGAAAAAATTATAGGACTATAAAATAACAATGGAGTTTGAAATTAGGTGTATTTACTTTAATTCTGAGCAGTTATTAAAATAAAATCTAATCCTTTACTATAATAAAATTCACTTTGGATGTCATAGGCGACTGTTTTTACGAGGTCGGTACTGAAAATTTTTAGGATGCATATTTCTAAAACAAATGTAATTCCTTTATATGTGACAGCTATTTTCTAATGTTTTGCGAGTTGATTGCCGTGTAGTTTGTTCGATTTGCTCTAATAGTTTGTTAATTATATCATTTAAATGTTTTGTGTTCACCCAAAAATAAATTTGGCTAGAGAACATTTCCGGGCTATGAGTTTTTACGATTTTAAGTCGTCATTAACGCCTAAACAATGTGAAGATCGGCTTAAAAATGCATTAGGCGAAGAAGCCCCAATTAAGGCAACAATTTATAATTGGTACAACTAATTCAAAAGAGAACTGTTTTTTCTTAGTGATGAATTTCGTGAAGGACGCCCAAGAACTGCTGCTACTGATGAAAATATTGCCGCTGTTCGAGCAATGCTTGAGGTAGACCGACGGACAGCTTATGAAATCGGTCGACATTGGGCATTGGTATGAGTCAAGTCCAAAACATTTTACATCAACAGACGTGGAAAGACTTTGTTGTCGATGGACTCCACAAAAACCTACTCCCGAACAAAAACAACAACGCACTGATTGTTGCAGAAAAACTCTGGAAAAATTCCAATGCGGCACTTCAAATTTGGTTTGGAATATCTTACTGCTGATGAATCTTGAATTTACTGTTCTGATTCCTGAAAAGAAAAATCAATCGGCTCAATGGATCTTTCGAATAGAACCTAACCCTACAAAAGTCAGACGAATTCGAGATGTTGGTAAGAAGTTGGTTGTTAGTTTTTTTTTCTAAAATGGACCATATTGCTACTATAGCATTACAAGCGAGACGTACTGTTACTGCCGACTGGTACACAAATGTGTGTTTAGTCCCAAAGTTTTTATAAAGTTCATGAGAAACGCCCAAAAGGAAAAATAATGTTACATCATGACCTCGCATACAGCAAAACTAACAACTGAGTATCTAGATGCCCTTAAGGTCAGCATCATAGACCCTCCACTATACAGCCCCGACCTAGAATCTTGATATTTCTTTTTCTTTCCAAAAATTAAAGATAAAATGCATGGAATCACTTTTTCATCAGATGGAGCAGTGGAAAATTATAAAAACCTGGTTTCTGAAATGCCTCAGGAAGAGTGGCATCATTGCTTTAAGGAATGGTTTCATACAAAATGGAATGCAAAAATGTATTAATGTTAACGGAGAATTCTTTGAAAAACAATATCATTTAAAAATTTTAAAACTAATCCTTGTTTGATTTTTTTAAATGTTCAATCTCGCCCATTTATGATGTAATGTTGCCAATGTATGAAAGTAGCGGGTAACACCGGACAAGCAATATTTACTACAAGGATTCAGTACAAACATAAGAAAAGACATTTCGACGTGATTCTACAGTGGTCACAATAGTAGAAACCATCAATGGAATCGATGTTGGCACATGTTCTATGGGCCCATCCACTACAGTCCTTGCATGGATCCAATCTTCGCCAAAGCTTTCTTCATAAAGAATGCAAGTAGTGGTTTTTTCATCTGTAGACTTTTGATGTGCTGCAGCTGAACCAATACCTGCTTCTTTCTTGGCACCGCTCTTCTTTGGACCGTTTGAATCGTCTGTGCACAGTCTTCTCTTATACTTTGCCCTAGGTCTATCGTTCGATGATACGGATTGTGCTTCTTTCTCGAGTCATTTTTATAGGGTAGTTGCTAGGATTTCCGTTTTCGGGAGTTTACTATTTTGTTGGCTGCTTCTGTTTGTTGTCGAAGTGACAGTTTCGTCAATTCAAGTTGAACGTTTTGACTACTTGTTCATCATTTGTTGATTCAGTTTGCTGAGTTTGATTGGTTCACTCTTTAGCACTAGCATTAAGATGAAACTGGTTCTCATGTGCATAGCTTATTGACGGTTTGAGGGTCTTGGTTCTGTTGGGTTCTGCAGATGAAGGCTATGGGTTATCATTAGACCTAATTGTGTCCACTTCAGTTGCTCCCAAGAAATTATTTGACTGATCCTGAATAAGAAGCTTTAATTAGATCAGTTTCAACTGAAAACTGGGAGGGATCAGCGGACGTGTGTTCTGGATTGCCTTTCCCAACCGGCTTCAAAGCGAACGGAAGGCTTTGAAGCCTGACCATAAACCCATCAGTAAACGATTAGTAGGGTCTTCCCATCCCTTAAACACAACACGTGGTCCTTTCTCCAGCTCCACCAAAGCAAAGCGTTGTTAAGATTTTATGGTGCTTGCGGTTAGGGAGGGTAGGGAACAAGTGTTTGGCTACTGCACAAAGGTCGCCGCTTGGGGATCCGAAGGCTGCGATGACCATAGCAATGTCAAGGTCACCAAATACATTTGGGTTGGGGTAATTCCTGTACACGAGAATCCATTTGGTGCCAGTTTCCAAACGACAAACCCTAGAGTATGAGCTAGTCACAAGGCCAGCAAATCTTATTCTATAATTCCTGAACAAGGGTTTCTTCTCCTCCAAGTTTCATAAGCTTCCGAGTAGGCATTCTCGAACGGTTCCATGAATGTCCGATCAAGAGCTTGGAGCTTGTGAGATGTATGGGCGGTATACTTAGCATGTGGATGTTGTCGTAACAAAAAATTGATGACATTGAGGTTCTTATGGCTTAGTGTAGCCATCAAGTGTCAGCAATATTGGATTGTCTTTCGATGGACGAGTGAAGCGTGAAAAATGCTGAGAATACTTGAGAAATAAGCTTGCATTATTAATGATGCGGTTACGCAGTCTACAATAAAAAAACAAAATCCAAGCTGAGTGATGAGACACGAGAAATGTTCAACTAAGAGCAGAACTCGAATCTACACGAGATACCAATAACACTTCCCGAATATATTACGTAGAAATAAACAAGTTAACGAAAACAATAAGGCGTGACCTATGCAAACATAAAGAGGACACCCTAAAGCAATAGTGCAAAATACGAAGTCACTAAAGAAAATCAGACAATAACTAAGCAGCGATAAACCTTGGATAAAATAATTATCAGTTAAAGGCCAAACTAAACATCAAGAACAGAAATAGTAAAACCAGCAACCGATTTCTATAGTAACCTTTACAGAAGCTCAATATCTAACTTGAAAAACTCAACAGTCCAGTTTACGACAAAACCACCAAGGATATTCCACCAGTTCCGCGATAATAAGAAGTGAAGTGAGGAAAGTTATACGAAACCTGAACAATCAGAGATCACCAAACAATATTAAACGGATATCTATAAGCTAGAGAAGATCAACTAGTACAAGTACTGACAGACTGCTTTAGCAAAATCTTTCTGATAGAAGAAATTCTAGATTCATGGCGACCCAACATCATATTACTATATAAGAAAGGATCAAAGGACGACGTGAATAATTGTCTTCCAATCAGCTTAATGTCAACTTTGTACAAGGTTTTTTTTCGAATGTAATAACAAGGAGAATAAACCCATGCTTGAATGAGAATCAACCTGTATAACAAGCTGAATTCCCTGCTGGCTTCTCAACTATAAATCATTTACAAAATATATCCAAAGTCATGGGAAAAGCACAGGAATTTAACCTAGTAATATACTTGGCTTTCATAGATTTTACAAAAGCCTTCGACTTTGTAGAGCATGTTTCAATCTTGATGACCCTGCAAAACTAAGGATTAGAAGAAAAATACATTAGGATACTGCCAAGTTATTTTCAAATATTAAAGGTAAGACCCAACTAGAGAAAGAAGGCAGTAATTTTCAACTGGAAAGAGGAGTCAGACAAGGAGACCAAATGTCTCCTAGTTTGTTTATCTGCATGTTAGAAGATATCTTTCGGAAAATGAGAATGGATTGGGAATGCAGAATGATGGAAAGAAACTCCGGGACTTAAGGTTTGCACGATATCATCCTGTTTGCAACATCCACGGAAGAATTGAGACATACAGGAACTATCCCAGCAAGGAGGCAGGTCTGAAATTGAACCTCCATAAAACAAAACTAATGACAAATAGTACTGAACAAATCATCAAAGTGAACAACGAAGAACTACAGTACGTCAGCCAATACACCTTTCTTTGCCAAATAATGTCATTCAGTAATGCTATCCGCAAAGAAGTCCAAAGACGCATCTCAGCAGCGTGGTCAAAATTCTGGGCTTACAAATGTATTCTCACAAACAAGGCATATAGCATTAAGCTAAAGAAAGGCCTAACGGACAGCTACACTCTACCTCTCCTACTGTATGGAGCTCAAACTTGGACCTTAACAGGCAGGAAAATAAAAATTTTAGAAATATATCCATGGAAAATGGAAAGATTCTTGGCGTCAGTCTTCAGGATAGAATCCGCAATGAAGACCTGAAGAAGATGACAGGCATCAAAGATTTAAGAACATCAGTCATCCACACCAAATGGAAGTGGGTCCGTCATGAGGATGGACTACACCAGATGGACACACAAACAACAACTTGGGACCCCAAGGACCGGACACAGAAAAGTAGGACGACAGAAGAGAAGATGGCAGACGACCTTAAATTCCACTTTGGGACCAACTCGACTACAAAGACTAAGGGCCGACGCGAGTGGAAACTATTGGTATAAGCAGCAATGGTGGAATGAGGATATTTCCCACACTGGCTAAGCAGGATCGCCAGCCAAGAAGTACTTGCCGTTCAAGGATTATATGGGCTAATCCTTGATGGTTTAAACTGAGTCGTTACGTGTTAATTCCTATCACATTAGCGCTAGATGTTAACTAAGGAGCGCTTTCGGGAGATATGTTTCTCCCATCATCAGCTTCGGCCGACTGGTGACTCTTTCTCTCCCTAACCCCAAGAAGTATTTCATTAGACAATTCTTCTGCCCTCTGTTGTGTAGAAATGGAAACCAGTGGTGTTGGATTTGTTGCCATCTGTAATGAAGGTTGGGAACTCATCAGTCTTCTTTCTTCTGTCTTGTAATCTTATTGGATCAGATGCATTAAGTATCCTGTAGGCGGTATTTCAAAATTCAAAGTATTCTTAATGTTGATATGAATAAAAATATTTTCCCAAATTTCCAAGTGTGAAGGAATTTGTATAGATTTTAATATTTTTATCTCTTGTCCTATTTCATGGTTACTGTTCCAAAAATGGTTGGCCACTGCTGATTTATCTATTTGTTTCAGTTTTATATTTCTTTGGTGTTCACTTAGTCTTATTTTATAATTCCTTTTGGTTCTACCTATATATGAGCCTTGGAAATCATGATATGAGATCTGGTAAATTCCTGATTTTTTTTTAAATTATCAGTTGTATTAGTCAAAGATGTATTCAACATATTTCTTAAACTGTAGGTATTCTGAAGTGCCAATTGGATCTGATATTTTCTAAATAATTTTTCAAAAACTTTGAACATCACTGGGTGGTATGTAAACTTCTTGTATATTAAATCCTTTTTATTCGGATTTTGTAGGGTACTAATTATATGTAAGCTATGTTTCTTTTTATATCTACCGGGCTAATTCTTGTTTTATTCTTAATCCATCCACTGGATGAGCAACAGGCATGTTTACATCAGGTGAACTTGAACATGAGTTGATCATTCATGCGCATTCGGGGAAATATGAAAAGTGGAAGAATAAAGTTTCCTATAGCACTCATGAAAAACATGGGCGAGATGTTTATACCCCTCTCTCCTGGTGTTAATTTCCCTACTTGACGCTTTCCTTCACGGAAATTGCTTTCGAATTGTCAAGTACACGGGACACCCCTGTTTCAACGGCAATGAAAATTCGTGATGGAGGGAAGCCATGTTTTGCACATATGAATTCCAGCTTCACAAAGAACAATTGAACTTGTCTGTTGAAACCGAGGGGTTTAATTAAAACGTTCTGATCGATTCTGTGTTAATATTACGGTGTTGGTATTGGGATATTTGCCTTTGAATAATATGCTTGTCATACTAGATAAATCTTCATATCAAACACTTACCTTAGTACCTTGTATGAAGATCAAACAAAATTCCCAGGTAGAAGAAAACTAACACGCTGAACAAACAACTTCCCATCAAACTAACGGTTTCTATTACAATGACAGTTTTCTTTGTCAACTACATCTACAGAGAGCACGAAATACAAGTAAATTTGATTTGACCCCATCTAGCAACAATCGGTAGAACTAGGTCTGTCCGAGGATACCCGCTGTCCGCGGCTACCCTCCTCTCCCCTATTGTATTGCACCCAAAAATTTGATACCAATATTTCAACGGAAATACAGTTTTTAAGGGTCCCTGAATCCAACAAAATAATTTTTTAAAAAAGAGTGTGTGCATGTGTGTATGTGTTAACTTGAGCGTTCTCCAAGGTGCGACACAAGGGTTTCCAAGAAAATTCTCTAACACCAAAATATCCTTCATATAGATAAATTAATGTTCGTTATTTTTCGAATTTCTCAGTAAACGCTTATAAGGATTTTGATTAAAATACAATTTTAAGATACTTGCATGACTAACGAAATGTATATCTTGAATTTTCTGCGAATGGTCTGTAAAGTCTTTTTCAACTTTGATGAATTTTGTACAATTTGTAAACCGTAAAAGATAAGACAAAAACTTCAACACATTAGGACTTACACCCCAAGAACTTACAAGTCAATACCTTGGGTCAGCAGCCTGTCGAGGAGCAAGCAAACTCTGGATCATGGCATATCCAGGATGAGTGATCAGCCCTGTGCCTAGTATGGCGATGAAGAACAAGAAGGAAAAGGAATGTAATAAAGGGATGATAGGAAAACCATAGATCACATTAAACAATCCCACATTCCCCTAGCGACCACAGAAAAGCCTTTGGTTTGGTTGGTCAGCCACGGGGGTTTGAACCCGCGACCTCCTTAATGCGGGCCGTAGTCGTTAGCGCCTGATCCATCCCGCTCGATTAGACAAAACTTTTACAGCAGAAAAATGCAGAACTTATTAAAGCACACAATTTATGTCAACTAACATTTTTGTGGCGTTAAACATTTCGGAGATATTCTCTGTTTTGGTTTCAATTTTCAAATACTTTTTCCAAGCTGTAAGTCGCTATTCGTAGCATGGTCGCACAGAGCATGGAATTTGAAAGCCGTCACATAGTGACCTCTTTTTAGATCGCTTTATCCTACTACATAATTATACCCATAATGAAACCAAGTGGGATGGCTCGGGCGGTAACATCTATAGGCCCGCATTAAGGAAGTCGTGGGTTCGATTTCAGTGGCTGACCTTCCTGACCCATTGCTTTCTTGGGGTTTTTCTCGGATTGCTAGGCGAATGCTGGGAAGGATCAATACATCCCCCGAATTTCCTGTCCCTCCATTTCATCTCCATTGTCATTTCACTTCACCTTTCATTTGTTTTGTTTCTTTAAGGGTTACAAGTGTCTCGGCGTGTGCATGGCTCCGAGTAAACCTTCGTCCTTCCCGACTGAGAGCGGTCTCTGGGTTCCGAGCCCCCAGGGGATGTGTAAAGCCCACAGGGGGGAGGAGAACCGGCTGCACCAGCTACCACCCGGGGAGTTTAAATCTGTAAAGGGTAGGGACCCTGCCCTCTGTCTGTCGTGCCTCCTGATTCGGCCGCACTGTGTTCTCCTCTCACCTCATCCCTCCCTACCGGGGGCGGGGCTTTGGTACAAAAGATCTGCGTAGATCGAGGTGTTAATTTCCCTCCGCTTCTAGTCCTAACCTGCCTTTTACCCACAATGAATGTGTAAATATGAAATGAAAGTTTATCTCGAATAACAAGCAGTAGACAGTTGGTACGATTAGTTTCTAGAAAACTGAGTGGAAAAAGGCATGTGAGTGCAACACATCAGATTTTGTTTTGTGATTTCCCGAAACCTGATCCCCGAATTTATGAACCCCGTAATAGAAATAAACATATGTCTATTAGTCAAATTTAAATTTTTGCAGCACTGCTTATAATCATAAATCTAAGTCATTGCAAATATCTTGCAACATGAGGAACGAAGGAAACTAATTAGTCATGTTTATAAGCGTAAACATTTACACCCTTAACTTGTTTGATATCAACTGCACATTCATTAAGCGAATGAGGAGCACGCCATAGTCTGTTTACGTAATACTTCACGTCGATATAGGCAGCAGCAGAGCGAAGCCGTTACATTAAAATCAATTAGTGAACTATGTATTACCAGGCTATGGTACTACAAGTTATTGATTTCAAGCTATGCTGATTCTTTGCATCTACTTCACTAGCATATAAAAGTTTTAGGGTAAGATAAATCTGAAACTTCATATACTTTATAATTATGTATAGAACGATGCAAAAATATATCATGTGTTACACTCACATGACTTTCTCTACCCTTGTACAAACTATTTTTACAAACTCTTATTCTCCATCTATTTCATATTAATCGAGATAAACATTTGCAGAAACGATCTTATTGCTAATTCTCTTGTAGGTGCAAGGGGAATATGGTAGGCTTTAAGCGATAGTCAAATCTTTTAAGAGCTGGTTGCTATGTGGAGCATTCCATTTTCTTTGCATGCCCAGAACATACAAAAAGAAAAGAAAGAAAAACAAAACGAATAACAATTCCCATTTGAGAAAAAGTATTAAGTATTGGAAAACTCAAAAAACAACAAGGAATATGTCGGAAATGGTTCACTGCACACAAAAAATGTATATGACATAAATTGTGTGTTTAGTGGTAAAATTTTGTCTATCTCTTACGGTTTACCAGTTATGCAAAATTCATTCAGAATGAAGACGAGTTTTGGGGACATTCCCAGAAAATTCTAGATATGCCTTTCATTTGCCATGAAAGTGTCTTAAAATATGATATTTTGATCAAAATCGTTAGTGCCATTTATGAGAAAAAACTTGGAAAAATGTTCCATGTAAAGGGCAGTCTGGAATGGGGGGATTTTCTTGAAAATCTTCGTGTCGCATCTTTTAAAGATACTGAACCTAAATACCACGTTTGGTATTTATCCGACTTTTCGTTTTTGAGTTACACTGTTCACAGAAATACAGACACGCACACGGGCCTTTTTTTTTTAAAAAAAATGCTTCTTTTGCATTATAGGGCTTCAAAACATGTATTTCCGGTGAAATCTCAATATCGAATTTTTAGGTGAAATGCAATATTTCTACTTACTATACGTATTAGAGAAAGTAATAACCTTAAGTAAAAATACTTTGTATACCCACTAATAAACGATAGAAGGTAGGGAAAGTAATGTGAATGTATCACATCAGAATGTAGAAATACAGTAGCCTTTAAGCATAGACATATCTCTTAATAGGTGGTTGCTATGTGCAGCACCATTCTCTTTGCTACAGATTAATACTCTTTGCATATCCAAGACAAAAAAAATGAATAACGAATTCCCATTTGAGAAAAAAGTATTGAAAAATTTAAGGGAATAACAAGCAATATCTCGAAAATGGTTCACCCAACAAAAAAATTGTATATGACATAAATTATGTATTTTAACGCGATCTACATTTTTGTGTAGTAAATTTTTTTTCTATCTCTTATGGTTTACCAGTTATGCAAAAGTCGTTCACAATGAAGAATACTTTTGGAGACATTCCCAGAAAATTCGACACATACAATTCATTTGCCATAAAAAATTTTTAAACTTATGATATTTTATTCAAAATCGTTACAGCCATTTTTGAGAAAATTAAAATTTTCGAAAAATGTTCCATGTAAAGGGTAATTTGGCGTGGGGGGATTTTCTTGAAAACCTTCCTGTCGCATCTCTGGAAGATACTGAACCTAAATACCAAGTTTGGTGTTTATCCAACTGAGTTATGCTGTTTCTGAGTTATGTTGTTAACAGGCACACGGACATGTTTCCAAAAATACATTTTTTGGATTCAGGAGGCCTCAAAACATGCATTTCCGGTGAAATCTCGGTATCGAATTTTTTAGTGGAATGCGATACTTCTCCTACTTACTATACGTAGTAGAGAAAGTAAAAATACACTCTGAAATATGATCTACCAAGGTGCTAATGTCAACTATTTTCAACATATTATTTATACAAGAATTGAACTGATTAATATCATTCGCATTTTGCTCAGCTTTTAATTCTATCGAATGCAATAAGTCATTACGCACCGTTTAATAAATCAAGTTCTATATCTGCCTCTAAAATATTAACTATACCTTTAACTTGAAAATAATCTTATCTTCAGTTTCTTATTGTTCATCTTCTTCTTTCTCGGTTTACCCCTCTCATATGTGGACTCACAATCCCAGGACTTACAACCGGATGTCCGGGGTCAGAGGTCCGTCCAGGAGTATTAGTATTTCATATTAATCGAGATAAACATTTGCAGAAACGATCTTTTGACATCAAAGAGAATTACATTTCACACATAGCGACCGATTCTAAAAATATTTGACTATCGCTTAAGGCGTATTATGTTCCCCTTGTTTTGTATTTGCAAGGGCAATATAGAAATACAGTAGCCTTTAAGCATCGACATATCTCTTTAATAGCTGGTTGCTATGTGCAGCACCATTCTCTTTGCCACAGATTAATACTCTTTGCATATCCAAGACAAAAAAAATGAATAACGAATTCCCATTTGAGAAAATAAGCATTGGAAAATTTAAGGGAATAACAAGCAATATCTCGAAAATGGTTCACTCAACAAAAAAAATTCATATGACATAAATTGTGTATTTTAACGCGATATACATTTTTTGTGTAGTAAAATTTTGTCTATCTCTTATGGTTTACCAGTTATGCAAAAGTCGTTCAAAGTGAAGAATACTTTTGGAGACATTCCCAGAAAATTTGAGATATACCTTTAATTTTCCATGGAAATATCTTACACATATGATATTTTAATCAAAATCGTTAGAGCCATTTTTGAGAAAATTAAAAGTTTCGAAAAACTTTCCATGTAAAGGGTAGTCTGGGGTGGGGGTATTTTCATGAAAACCTTCGTGTCGCATCTCTGGAAAATACTAAACCTAAATACCAAGTTTGGTGTTTATCCGACTGTTCGTTTCTGAGTTATGCTGTTCACAGACACACACACGTTTACAAAAATGCTTTTTACTTTCTCTACTACGTATGGTAAGTAGGGGAAGTATTGTATTCCACCCAAAAATTCGATACCGAGATTTCACCGGAAATACATGTTTTGAGACTCCCTGAATCCAAAAAAAGCATTTTTGGAAACATGTCCGTGTGTGTGTCTGTGTGTGTGTGTGTGTCTGTCTGTGAACAGCATAACACACAATTTATGTCATATACATTTTTTTGTTGAGTGAACCGTTTTCGAGATATTACTTGTTATTCCCGGAAATTTTTCAATACTTATTTTCTCAAATGGGAATTCGTTATTCATTTTTTTGTCTTGGATATGCAAAGAGTATTAATCTGTGGGAAAGGGAATGGTGCTGTACCTAGCAACCAGCTATTAAGAGATATGTATGTGCTTAAAGGCTACTGTATTTCCAAATTGCCCTTGTAAATATATATTCCCCTTACATCTACAAGAAAATTATCAATAAGATAGACTCTGCAAATGTTTATCTCGATTAACATGAATTAGATAGAGAATAAACGTTTGTATAAATAGTTTGTACAAGAGTAGAGAAAGTCATGTGAGTGTAACACATCAGATTTTTTTGAATTCAGGGGGTCTCAAAACATATATTTCCTGTGAAATCTCGGTATCAAATTTTTGGGTGGAATACAATACTTCCCCTACTTACAATACGTTGTAGAGAAAGTAACTAGATTATATGTATTGTAACCATTCACAGCGTCACGTAAACATAAAAATAAACACAGAATTAAACGTAAACTTAGAAGCTTGCAAGCTCCAATTTTATGTCTACGTCTTAACATAAGAAACTAGCCAATCAGAGAGCGATTCTCGTCACGTAATTATTATATCATCTCACATTCAGATTTTCTGTCGCCATATTTTGATTAACTGTATTTCCATGTAAAGATCACGGGCCAGGAATCACGGAGATATCTATAATAATCGCGGCAAAACAAATTGCAATGGTAGATGGTGGGTTTTTTTTTGTGTGAATTTAAGGTACTTTATCCGGTTAGCTCGCTCTTGTTCATTTTAAATGTACACCGGCGTGCATAAAATGTGGCCCATAATGGAACGAGCTGTTTATGTTGGAACTGACAAAATCTAGCCCCACACCCTACCAGCGCGACCACCATTGTTTTTCGAGCATAATTCGAGCCACTGGATTCGCAGGGTACTTTACCCTCCCCCAAAGTATGGTGGAACTGCAGAAGAGTAACATCATAAATTAAACCTTATATTTCCATGCTTCACAACCATCTTCTTAACGCTGGTTTTCTTATTCTGTAATTAGTTTAGCCTTCCCTTGTGTGTCAATCGTAGCGCAACTGTTTCATAGAGGTGGTACCCTAAACATTCCTTCATTTCACTTTAAGCATCGTTTGATGGTTATTTTATATGTCCCTGCATTTTTTCAGCTTATTCTTCACACTGGCTGGGTGGAGTCAGAAGGTTGTTTTGTCTTGTCTCATACGATACAGGTTTCCATCATTGCTCCGGCCGCACTTCATCTTTGGGTTTGTTGCTGTATCGTTTTAGAGTCAATTCGTTATACCTGCAACCTTTACCAAGTAATACAGCCTCATAGCTGAAATGGTTTCAAACTCTTCTGGTTCTAAAAACATTTTCCCAAAAGCAATGTATTTGCTGTGAGCCAAAGCCTCACAGGAGCATATAATATGCTGGGCTGTTTCAGTCTCTTTCTTGCACAATCTGCAATCTAAGTTACCCTGAAATACTCTCATTGGGTTTAGATGCTTTTTCACAGAGCATGTACTGTGAGAAATACAGTACTTGTTCTCAGCTGAACTCTGCACATTTAAGTAAGCTTTTAGATATTTTCGTACATGGTTTTCTAATAAATATAGGGTTGTCTCATAGGTTTGTTCGCTTTTCGTTACGTTTCAATTACTAAGAACGCCTGGGAACACACCTCACTCGCAGCATAGCTACGACAGAGTAGTTGCCGAACTTTCCGTTTACAAACTTTAAACAGAAGGTATTTCAAAAGATAAATAACTACGGCAGTTAGGTTTTGTAAACAAACCATCTATTTCCTGCAGGTACACCATTATTGTCGACAATATATCGCCAAGTTCCTGGCTACAGGAGCACGAGCTAAATTGAGCTCCAGTGCCAACACCCGAGTTGTAATTCGTGGATTGTTGACTATCGTTTCATGAATTCTTTCCACGTCCGTAACCATTGGCGGACCAGACGAGGTTTGTCTTTTAGGGAGAAATTCCCAGCTCGAAATCGACTAAACCACTTTTGACATGCTCGCTTCGTTACTGCAGCTTACCAGTAGACAGGACAAATTTTCTGCCGGCATTATGAGGCGGTTTTACCCTTACGGTAGTAAAACAGCATAAGATGTCGGAAATGTTCCTTTTTGCTTTCCGTGGTTTGTAAACACAAGTTCACGCTGTTCCATCCAACGTCAGTCACAAATACACACTGACATATCCAATAGTGAGTCTGGTTGTTGTTCTCTAAGTTGTAGGGGTGATTAGGCAACTAGGATAACTTGAGTGCGCAGAGGGTTCAGGGTCTTCAGGCGCTATAGAAGGAACTTGCGAGGAAACGAACTTATGAGACAACCCAATGGTTTACCATGTTTGTTTCCTGGAGTTTTAAGCCAGGTTTTATGATGCTCTACTTTACTAAATAAACATCAAGGTGTTTCTAGAGCCGGCTCCAGCTTAATAAATATCAAAGCAGCTCCTTGTCTTGCAAGTTCATCAGCTTTTTCATTTCCCTCTATGCAACTATAACTCGGCACCCAGATGATTTGAACTTCATTCTGTTCTGACAAGCTTGTGGGCATGTTTAGGCAGTTTAAAACCAGCCCTGACTTTACCTTATAACTACTTAGAGCCTTAAGTGCAGCCTGGCTATCTGAGAAGATAAGGGTCTGTTTACCAGTGTAAGCTCTCCTTATGCTTTCATGTATGCATTGAATAATAGTATAATTTCTTTTTCAAAAACAGTAGCATATTCGACCAAGGAATAAACTTTTGTCACCTTGGCATTATGCCATATACTCCGGATCCTATTCCTGGGCCATTCTTTGAGCTGTCTATAAATTACTCATATTTTCTCAGGAGCTTCCAGAGTTTTATTTGTCCAGTGTTCAGGATAAATAATCACCCTGGAGTTCTTTATAAGGTGTTTAGTTGGAATTATATAGTCTGACCGAATTTCTAAAAATGCATCTATGTATTTCCTAATTCTTAGCAAACCTGAGTCTATTTCAGAAATCCTCAGGCGTGTTGCAGTCTATAGAGTGCCTCCTTTATTACAACTAAATGCAATGTAATCTGGCTCAAGAGTGTCTTCATTGCTACAGAGTTGTTTTCATAACTCCTGTAACAGCCATTGTCGCAGTTCTCAATGGCTTGTGTTATCTTATTTGTTAGGCACTTATTGTTTAATTATTTTTTTTAAATTTGGGTTCTTTGTCCTCCGGCTAGCTGTTATAACTCAGTCGAGCACGTGTCTCTAAGCAGGGTATGTAAACGGAAAGGATTTGTTACTAAAAGATAACACTGATAAAAAAATCTGAATCTACACTTTTATTGCCGTCACGCTTAATTAATAATTGACATGTTTAATCTTTATACACGCCTGACTGAAACTGTGATATTTCCGAATGTAACTACAGTCGTTTTAGTTGCCGCGCACCAATTACTTCGCGTACTTTACATTTTTGTAACTAACTCTGCGACGTGCACCTCGTGAGGGATTCTTCAGAACCGTGCGACACTTCCTTATGGCTCGAGAATATATACTCCTTGCCTAAACATTATAATATAGCTGCTATTGGTTACCAAATTGCGCCAACGTTAGCGTCTGTTTTGGTCAGCCAATCACTACTAATAACATATATGCTCTAGGGAAGATTTCTAAAAAAGGCACGCTACCCTAACGTCATTTTGTTTATCTCTTCTTAGTGATAAACAACTCACCCCCTCGGTTTATTGTTACCCACTTCTATTGTCAGTTTCAGTTAGGCCGTGCAAACTTATTTCCTAACAATACAATCACTTTGGCATTCACAGCATGCTATGATACAAAATATTGCCTCACCATACATGCTGTTCTTTTAACTTTGAGTCAGAAGGTTACTTGAAGGTGGAAATATTATGGAGGAAAATTAAATTGAGTTTTATTTATAGACGATCTTTAACTGCTGTGGTCCTTAGCGTCCCATTCTATATTGGGCGTGAAAGACCGTAATTTTGTTCAGAGGCCTCTTTATCAGGTTTGAGGTTCTTTTACGTGCCGTAAATCTACGACACAGGATCATCGACTTTACTTCCTTTCCGAAGGAAGCCGTGCTAAGGATTTTTACGCCTGAAAAAACCCATCGTCCTCTGTCGGGTTTGAACCCACGACCTCGGGAACTAGAGGCTAGCATGGTAACCACTACACCATGGAGGACGACCCTTACTGAGAGAAAAACACTATGGCGACCGGGGAATGAACCACTTTTTGTGCACGACAGTGTACATAGCTCTTTTGTCGTCTGTACCGTCGGTGTTCGCTTCGCAGATCACCATATTAGTTCAGCTCTTGCGATTGGCTGCTGTTAACATATCGGGTCAACTTTATGTTTAAGATTTACGTCATTATGTTAATGCTCAATTTTAATTGTGCTGTTAACATGGAATTGGCAACTACTGAAATAAACATTAACAGCTACTTTGTCAGTTTTCAGTAGTCGAGCGTGTTTCATTCTGCGATACGTCTCAATGGATCACATAACCTGTGCAATTTTTGTTATCTTCTTCTCATTCATCAGATCAACAATACAATATTGCCTCCACGTGACCGTCCATTTAAAGTAGCCCTGGCCAAAACAATTACGAAAACAATAAGCAATAATTATGTTGCAACGTTTGTTTACCTTAGTGAAGTAGTGACGTCACAAAGCCCTTTATTATTGCAGACACGTACAGTTTGGAATACACCCGCAACTTCAGATTAGCATCATCGCGCCAGAGCCTGCAAAGTAAAATACAACTCTTAAATAACTCTTTCATGTCACAAACAGTTGTTATACAATGGTCTATATTTTCTTTTACTTACATTTCAGGCAAGACAAAAATACAACAGCGGTATTTAACATTCAAATCGCGGTAATGAAGTATAACTATACAAGTACAAAAATGTATTGAGTTGCATTCACATGACCTTCTCTATTCTTTTATCTACTTACTGTTAATAGAATTAAAGCCTCATTACACGTGTACACATTTATAAAAAGAATATAGTAAACTACAGCGATTGTCAAATTCCTTTAAAGTGGATTCCTATGTGATAACTTTGAAATTCCATTCTCTTTGCATAACCACGAGAAGAAAAAAAAAACCTCATGTGATTCATTCTCATGGCTTTCTCTACCCTCTATCGTTTATTGGTGAGTACAAACTATTCTCACTAAAGCTTATTTTTATGTATACTACGTTTTAATTCAAATAAACCTTTGCAGAATTAGTCACATTACACACTTTGTTATAGATACAAAGAGAACAGCGATAGTCAAATGTTTAAGGACTGGACGCTATACGCTAGTCTTAAAATTCCATACTGTTTCCATTCAATAGAAACAACTGGATGTCGAGAAGACTAAAGAATGACCAAGAAGTGAACAGTTTGAACTATTAATAACTGATCTCCCAGAAATGCCTTATGTCACAAAAAATCTTACTTGAAATAACCTGTGTGTTTTAAAGAGGTAAACTTTTTTGTGCAGTATGTTTCTGTCTATCGCTTAACATTCACCAGTTATACAAAATTCATAAAATTCCCTCCGGATTTGGAAGTCCTTGAAGAGGACTTAAAAGGCTATTCCTAGAAAATTCAAGATATACATTTCATTTGTCATGTAAATATTTTAATATATGGTATTTTAATCAATATCGTTAGAGCCATTTTTATAAAATAAAAATTTTCGAAAAATGTTCCATATAAAGCGTAGTTAGGGGTGGGGGATTTTCTTGAAAATTGTCGTGTCGCATTCTTGGAAGATACTGAACTTAAATACCAAGTTTTTGAGTACTGTTCACAAACACAGACGTATTGACACACATACGGACCTTTTATAAAAATACTTCTTTTATTGAGAGAGCCTCAAAATAAGTACCTATTTCCGGTGAAATCTTGGTATCGAGTTTTTGGGTGAAATGCAATACCTTCTCTACCGACTAATGTATACGTGGTAGAGAAAGTAAAAAGGAAAGGAAAAATACGAATAGCGATTTGCAGTTGAAGAAAACACGTATAAGATATTTGAAAATTCAAACCAAGAATGTCTCGGAAATGCTTAACGTCACAAAAAAATGTAATTTGACATAAATTGTGTGATTTAACGAGATCTACATTTTTTGTCCATCTATTATGTTTATGAATTATACAAAGGTCATTCAGAATGAAGAGCATTTCACAGACTATTCCCGAAAAATTCAAGATATTGAATTGTTGATGCAAATATCTTAAACATGTGGTATTTTAATCAAAATCGTTACAGCAATTTTTGCGAAAAGAAAAAAATTAACGAACATTTTTTCATGTAAAGGGTAGTTTAGGGTGAGAAGAGTTTCTTGAAGGTCTTCGTGTCGTATCCTTGGAAGATGCAGAACTTAAATACAATGTTTGTTATTTAACCAACTTTTAGTTTTTAAGTTACGCTGTTCTTAGACACAAACACACACAAACACAAATTCACGCGCGGACGTTTTTCTCAAAAAAATGATTTTTTTTATTTATACAGGGAACCTCAAACATGTATTTGCGATGAAATCTCGGTATCGAAATTAATTTTTGTGTGGAATGCAATACTTCCTCTATTTACTTTAGGTAATAACGAGAGTTAGCTTATATCACATGATATATTCCAATTACTAGACAAGAAAAGAAAATCTCTAGCATTAGCACTACAGAAACCTCCTTAGGACTAAATTGTTTGAAGCTACCGCCAGTTATTATAGTGTGTTGAAAAAGTTCCTTTACCACCTGTTCTGCTCACCAGTGAGTTATGTAACAGATTTAATTTATGTTGCTGCTGCTACTTCCTGTAACTTACCCTGACTAACAATTTAGAGTCGTGAATGTAACGGCGGAGAACGTTTTGCCACACCTCAATAACTGATACATTGAGGTAGTGGGAAAGTAACCGACACGTGCTCCGTTTTCCCTAACAGAGGCAAACCTCTGCCTTGTAGTTACCGAACTGGGTCAGTGGGTCTTGTCCCCCGAGGGTAACATATATATTTATTGAGAAAGTAAAACTAATACATATGATTAAGCAAATAAATCATTCGATTCGAACCATTTCATTAATGATAGATAGTCTATACAGGGTCTGACATAGGCTATAGGTTTCTAAAAGTGCCTTATTATTCAAAAGAAAAATTCAATAGTAAAATTAAAACTTGCAGGCGCTATCATATCTATACCAGTTCTCAACGCTGAGGTGCCACGGTCGTTTTGATTTTCCTGACTCAGTTTCTTTTATTTGAGATAACTATAATATATGATGCAACTATAGCAAAACATATGTCCTCCGTGGCGTAGTAGTTACCATGCTAGCCACTAGTTCACGAGGTCGCGGGTTCAAACCTGGCGGAGGGCTATGGAATTTTTCGGACGTAAAAATCCTTAGCATGGCTTCCTTCGGAAGGAAAGTAAAGCCGGTGGTCCTGTGTCTAGATTTACGGTACGTAAAAGAACCTCAAGCCTGATAAAGAGGTCTCTGAGCAAAATTACCGGTCTTTCACGCCCAATAAGAACCACAACAGTTGAAGAGCGTCCATAAGTAATAAAATAAAAAAATAAAAAACAAATAAAAAACAAAATTCGTAATTCAAGAAGTTAGGACGTCTCAACAGCGGTTAAATAACGATCTCTCTCTCACGCACGCCTCTCGTAGCTCTTTCTCCCTCTCGCTATCACACGCTGATATATGTATAATCATTGTTGTTCAGCTTAGTTAAAGTTTGAATAAAATAATTGTCTTAATTTTATAACATTTCCTCAAACTAATAAGAAAAATACTTATTTTATTTTTTCTTATCGAATTATTCAACAAACACCTGCACACTTTTGTATCGTAAATTATAAACTGATGTACCTATGATATATTTTACATTACGTGTATAATGAGTAAACATTTTAACTTAAAAAAGTTTTCTTTTTTCGTTTCATTAAAACAAAAAAATGTGTTTTTGCTATAGCTCCTTTCATATACATTTCGCTGAAAATACGCGAGTTCGCAGGGACATCGGAGACAGAACGCATTCATTTATATTCTTCAATTTATTATGAAATTATTGTACAATTATCTAGAGGATTTTTATCCTTAATCCGCCACTTTATTCCTTATAACCGTAATTTTGTACAACCCTGGCTATTCCTAACAACGGACGAAAAATCCCCTGACATTCACGCAAAAGGTTGTGAAATATTGACGGAACGACTTTCTTCCAAGAGTAGCCTAAAGTACTCTTTGGAGGTGGTACAAGCATCAGTAAAAAACTTTTTAAATTATCACAGTAGGTGAAACTTTAACCTCGTGCCTTCTCTTTGGTCCCTACTTAGAAATTAGGAATATCTGGATACCAGTTATTTTATGCTTCGGCTCCCAGTAACAATAATTTAATTTTTTTTTTCAATTAAATTTCAATTATACCTTAAATTTTGAATTTTTACTTAATTCGTTTAGTTTTAATTTACCTTTGTTTACTAGATTACAACTAAAACTCTGTACAATAATAAATGTACAAAATTGGTGATGGGACGATACCACCATTTCTCGATACTCGATAACTATTTTTGAGCACCGATACTCGATATTCAGTTTATTAAAAAAAATTGTAAAGGCTTACTCACTGAATTATGTTCTTATTAGTAGCTTTCTATGTATAAACGCATGTAAGCAATTTTGTATTGTGTGCTATTCCGAAATTGTCCAGTTCGACATTTTCTAATTGGCAGCAATTGTTTTATCTTAATAATGCCATAGGTTATATATTGCCTCTGTTAGTCTAGGATAATGATGATGATGATGATGATAGTAATAATACTTTCTTTGCTTCCCTTTTTATGCAACTATATTTTGCGCTGAAAATTTTCTTTTAAAGAATTTTCTATCCATATTATGGAAATTAGTCGTACAGTATACCCGTAAGCTACGCTCGTAACTCGAATTTGAGTTACGTAAATACAAACTAACAGAGGGTATGAAAGAACAAATATTTTCATGCGCTGTATTACCTCACGTCTTAAGTTCTGATTTGTTTCTGCTGGATTCACAGATTCTGGCCACCGGAGTAAGTAAATGTAATGGCTGAGAGTGAGTCACCAAGTCAGGCTGCTGCAGAAATGTGATTTAGTATGTGAGCTAAATCAATTTCATTCACAACTCAGTTAACGCTGCATGTTACATAATAGCTCTACCCCTTACCCCATTGTTTTGCAGATTTTCATTTAGCTACGAGTGTCTATGGAAGGTTGCATTGGTTAATCCTCAGGAAACGCAGCCAAGGTCTATCAAGAACTGTAGTCTAGCAACCCTTTGGGGACATGTGCAAGGCAATAACGTGAAGTCTCGACTACTTTCATTTCTTATCTAGCATAAAATTAAACGCAACAACTTTCAATAATGCAAAACCTAAAAATGTAAGAGTATTGAAAAACTATCGAAGGTTAATCTCAAAGCACTAGAGATAATTCGATACCACCGAGTATCGAGAGTAGTGAGGTATCGATGTCCCATACTATATAACATGAAATAAGTGTTAAATAAATCACACACATGGAATACCGAATTGGTGTAAGAAAGAAGGTACCAGGACAGCGTATTGCGGATTTGATATTATTTTATGCCATACTCATTTAATAACATAATATCTAGATAGTTTTCACATAATTCAGAAACATTTGACATATACAACGAAATGGAGGTGAAGCTGGTGAATATGAAGATTCTCCATCCGCAGCTCACCAAGTTAACCTCTTTGGAAACCGTACATAGTTTGCTACTATCGAGAAAAGCATACGTTTTCATTATAAAATATTGACTGACTGATTTATAAGTTAGCCAGTCAATTTTTACTTTCTCTACTACGTATAGTAAGTAGGGGAAGTATTGTATTCCACCCAAAAATTCGATACCAAGATTTCACCGGAAATACATGTTTTGAGACTCCCTGAATCCAAAAAAAGCATTTTTGGAAACATGTCCGTGTGTGTGTCTGTGTGTCTGTCTGTGTGTGTGTGTGTCTGTGAACAGCATAACTCAGAAACGAACAGTCGGATAAACTCCAAACTTGGTATTTAGGTTCAGTATCTTCCAGAGATGCGACATGAAGGTTTTCAAGAAAATCCCCCACCCCAGATTACCCTTAACATGAAACATTTTTCGACAATTTTAATTTTCTCAAAAATTGCTAACGATTTTGATTAAAATATCATATATTTAAGATATTTTCATGACAAATAAAATGTATATCTTGAATTTTCTGGGAATGTCTCCAAAAGTATTCTTCATTGTGAACAACTTTTGCATAAATGGTAAACCATAGGAGATAGACAAAATGTTACTACACGAGAAATATAGATCGCGTTAAAATACACAATTTATGTCATATACATTTTTTTGTTGAGTGAAGCGTTTTCGAGATATTGCTTGTTATTCCCTTAAATTTTCCAATACTTAAAGTTTTCTCAAATTCGTTATTCATTTTTTTATGTCCTGGACATGCAAAGAGAATGGAATACGCCAAATAGCAACCAGCGTTAAAATATTTGACTATCGCTTAAAACCTACCATATTCCCCTTGCATCTACAAGAAAATTAGCAATAAGATTAACATCTCGATTAACATGAAGCATATGGAGAATAAGCGTTTGTAAAAATAGTTTGTACAAGAGTAGAGAAAGTCATGTGAGTGTAACACATCAGATTTTTTTATCTTTACACAGTTATTTAATATCAGCTTTATTATAACACATAAAGAGAATAAAGCAAAACTTTCATACATGAAGGTTACTAAAATATTTTGGCACTGGTAAGGCATGCGTATGGTACCGCTGTAAGATTCGACTCTCTTTTGTTTTGCTGTGTCTTGGTCATGATTAGGAGCTATCAACACATATTTCTTGAAATATTGAATGAAATATCGTCGACATTTGTCTTTACTTTACATGCATTTTCGGTGGAATAATAATAGCCATTTTCTACTTTATGGCAATCTCAACGAAAAGTGAAAGCTTTCTTCACAAGTGTGTTCTTCTAACCCTAGATTCAAAAATTTCCCGGAATTGTTTATTTTTGTTTAATATATACGAAAGTAAAGGATATTTTATTATGTATTGGCAAACTCCATGACAGCATGAATTTTCATAATAATGACTGTTGTCTTTGTGTGGCAAGCAGCTTTTGCTGCTTGTGCATGTTCGTTTATGGCATTTCATAATGTCGGAAATAGAGCAACGTTCAAACATTAAAGTTTTGTGTTTTGTTACAAAAAATCTGATGCTTTACACTCACATGACCTTCTCTACTCTTGTACAAACTATTTTTATAAACGCTTGTTCTCCATATGCTTCATGTTAATCGAGATGTTAATCTAATTGCTAATTTTCTTGTAGATGCAAGGGGAATTGGTAGGCTTTAAGCGATAGTCAAATATTTTAAGCGCTGGTTGCTATGTGGAGTATTCCAGTCTCTTTTCATTACCAGAACAAAACAAAATTGAATATCGAATTTGAGAAAAAGTATAAGTATTGGAAAATTTAAGGGAATATCAAGCAATATCTCGAAAATGGTTCACTCAACAACAAAAATGTATATGACATAAATTGTGTATTTTAACGCGTTCTACATTTTTGTGTAGTAAACGTTTGACTATCTCTTATGGTTTACCAGTTATGCAAAAGTCGTTCACAATGAAGAATACTTTTGGAGACATTCCCAGAAAATTCCAGATATACATTTTATTTGTCATGAAAATATCTTAAACGTATGATATTTTAATAAAAATCGTTAAAGCCATTTTTGAGAAAATTAAAATTTTCGAAAAATGTTCCGTGTAAAGGGTAATCTGGGGTGGGGGGATTTTCTTGAAAGCCTTCGTGTTGCAACTCTAGAAGATACTGAACCTAAATACCAAGTTTGGTGTTTATCCGACTGTTCGTTTCTGAGTTATGCTGTTCACACACACACACACACACACACACACAGACGGACATGTTTCCAAAAATACTTTTTTGGTTTCAGGGGGTCTCAAAACATGTATTTCCGGTGAAATCTCGGTATCGAATTTTTGGGTGGAATGCAATACTTCCCCTACTACTATACGTAGTAGAGAAAGTAAAAATGTACCTCAGAGATACTGAGAATGCTAGAAGAAGCTTATGGTGAAGTAGCAATGGAAAAAAACAACTAAAATCTGAAACCTCATCTGAAAGATGAGAGGCTCAGATTTTCGAAGAAATTACTGCACATGGGACAAGGGCACTATGACAGGCATCTAAAAATGACTTCCAGGAGTGCTTCCAGTCTCTTTATATGCGGTGGCAGAAATGTTGACTGCGAAAGGGAACTATTTCCAAGAAAATATGTAAATTGCTTTAAGGTAATTTGTTTCTGTGTTATTAATAAATTCCGGGAACTTTTTGAATCTACTATGTATAACTCCATTGTGTCGGCATTCTACTACATAGGCTTCCTTTTTAGTGTTTTACTAATTTGTGAACTGAAATTAGATGTTTAATACCTCATGCCCGACAGAAACAATAGGCCTTTTCAATGGAGAAAGAGTTATCCAAATCGATTGAGTGGATTTTGATCTCTCTCTCTCTCGCACACACGCACACACACAAAAAACTCCTCTCTTCATAATATTAACATTGATTATATATCCTGTTCATCTTTTATTATATTCTGCACGAGCATCAACATTCAACTCGAGGTTAAGTCAGTAAATATCTGTAGTTCAGCTTTCACTCTGTAGTCGTAAGTTACTGAAAGGGGATATACACCACACACACAGACATATAAATCAATATCAAACAAAGAATTGTACATAATAATATAATTCAACAAGAAAGGGACGGACGAGCTAGCTAATTCCAGCTAAAAGGTAATTCTAGGTAGAGCCCACCTTTCACCAAGCTAATGAGCAAGGAACTGGAAGCAATAAGGAGAAATAGAAAGAGACAGATATGGAAAGGAAAGAGACAGATACACTATGTGATCAAAAGTATCCGGACACTCCCACAAACATACGTTTTTCATCTTAGGTGCATTGTGCTGCCACCTACTGCCTGGTACTCATTATCCGCGACCTCAATAGCCATTAGACATCGTGAAACAGCAGAATGGGATGCTCTGTGGAAATCACGGACTTCGAACGTGGTCAGATGTCACTTGTGTCAGAAGTCTGTACGCGGGATTTCCACAGTCCTAAACATCCCTAGGTCTACTGTTTCTGAAGTGATAGTGAAGTGGAAACGTGAAGAGACATGTACAGCACAAACGCGTACAGGCCGACCTCGTCTGTTGATTGACAGAGACCGCCGACATTTGAAGAAGGTCGTAAAGAGTAATAGGCAGACACATATCCAGACCATCACACAGGAATTCCAAACTGCCTCAGAATCCACTCCAAGTACTATGACAGTTAGGCGTGAGGTGAGAAACCTTGGATTCCATGGTCGAGCGGCTGCTCATAAGTCACACATCACGCAGGAAAATGACAAACTACGCCTCGCTTGGTGTAAGGAGCGTCAACATTACGCGATTGAACAGTGGCAAAACGTTGTGTGGAGTGACGAATCACACTACACAATGCGGCGATCCGATGGCAGGATGTGGGTATGGCGAATGCCCGTGAACCTATCTGCCAGCGTGTGTACTGTCAACAGTGAAATTTGGAGGTGGTGGTGTTATGGTGTGGTCGTGTTTTTCCTGGGGGGGGGTGCTTGCACCCCTTGTTTTGCGTGGCACGATCACAGCGCAGACCTACATTGATATTTTAAGCACCTTCTTGCTTCCCACTGTTGAAGAGCGATTCGGGGATGGCGATTGCATCTTTCAACACGATCGAGCACCTTTTCATACTTCACGGGCTGTGGCGGAGTGGTTACACGACAATAATATCCCTGTAATGGACTGGCCTGCACAGAGTCCTGGCTTGAATCCTATAGAACACCTTTGGAATGTTTTGAAACGCCGACTTCGTGCCAGGCCTCACCGACCTACATCGATACCTCTCCTAAGTCCCGCACTCCGTGAAGAATGGGCTGCCATTCCCCAAGAAACCTTCCAGCACCTGATTGAAAGTATGCCTGCGAGAGTAAACGCTGCCATCAAGGCTAAGGGTGGGCCAACACCATATTGACTTCCAGCATTACCGATGGAGGGCGCCACGAACTTATACGTCATTTTCAGCCAGGTGTCCGCATACTTTTGATCACGTAGTGTATACTGAATTTGCTTCCGGACGCGTCACTGAGACTCATGTGCGAAAAGTTTTGGAGCAGTATATTTTCATACATAATGAGGTAACGCGGTCTGAGAACCAATTAGAAATTTCGTTACATTTTAAGGAGCGAAGGTGAGCGTCACTAGGTTCAGGTATAAAAGGGGGAAGCAGGCCCCAGATTTTCACTCTCTTATAGAACCTCTTCGACACTCAGTGATACTCTGTGGACGACGAATCACGTGTGTGCATATGGGTGGAGAAGCGTGTGCAGTTAGATTAGGCTCATAATTCATTATTATGGTGGGAATTGTTAAAGATGGGAAAAGCTAGCCGCCCATAAGTATTTTATTGATAATAAATAACATTTAAGGGAAGTGCAGTGTATTTTAATTTGTCTCACCTACGAAAACCTGAGATAAGTGAAATTAGTTAGATAGGTAATTTATTAGGAATGGAGAAACCATTAGCCGCTGAGAAGAGGTAGTCGAAAACTAGAACACTGCAGCAGAGGGCATTAAGCCACAGGACCAACGTTTTCCCGCTACATTACCATTCCATGGAAGTTAACAAGGCTATTTACGCTCCACGTATGTCTTTCTAATTAACATCTCTAGGTGCAAAATTCGCTATGAAATGTTTAGCTAAATATGTACCACCACGCGTTCACTCTCAGGGAATTCTTCTCTCATGAGTTGACACTATTAAGGTTTTCTCTAACACATTAACTTTCTAATAGTATCTGCTATCTGCCACTAGAGCCACAGTGATGGATGTCAAGTTCAACGTCCGCTAGATGGCACTAGGGGGGAGGAGCAACTTGCAGGGTGTGGAAATCACCTCAGGGGCTCTTTTCTCAGGATGCGAATAAACATTACACGGGACCAATGGCTTTGCTTCTCTACCCAAACTAAGGACTTTTAAACCCCCAAAAATGCATAACCCTCCTGCGGGATTGAACACACCATCTGAATTAGGGGCTATTTTCCCCGAGTGATCATGATAAATTTTTGAAATTTAAAAACCTATTCAATCATGTAGACTGAGGTAATATTCTAAACTAAATTGTCGTTTTTCCCTACTCCTACCTTTAGCAGATAGATTATTCCATTCAAAGGTTCAATATTGGGATTTCACCGGAAATATATGTTTTGAGGCGCCTGATTAAGAAAGAAGGAATTTTATAAAATGGTCCGTGTGATGGTTTGTGTGTGTGTGTGTGTGTGTGTGTGTGTGTGTGTGTGCGCGTGCGTCGCCGCGCGATTGAATGGCATTACTCAAAAAATCTGATGTGTTACACTCGCATGACTTTCTCTACTCTTGTACAAACTATTTTTACAAACCCTTATTCTCCATATGCTTCATGTTAATAGAGAAATCGAGATGTTAATCTTATTGCTAATTTTCTTGTAGATGCAAGGGGAATAAGGTAAGCTTTAAGCGATAGTCAAGTATTGTAAGAGCTGGTTGCTGTGTGCAGTATTCCATTCTCTTTGCTTTACCAGGACAAAAAAAAATGAATAACGAATTCCCATTTGAGAAAAAGTATAAGTATTGGAAAATTTAAGGGAATAACAAGCAATATCTCGAAAATGGTTCACTCAACAACAAAAATGTATATGACATATATTGTGTATTTTAATGCGAGCTACATTTTTTTGTGTAGTAAAATTTTGTCTATCTCTTATGGTTTATTTATGCAAAAGTCGTTCACAGTGAAGAATACTTTTGGAGACATTCCCAGAAAAGTTTAGATATACATTTCATTTGTCATGAAAATATCTTAAACATATGATATTTGAATCAAAATCGCTAGCAATTTTTGAGAAAATTACAATTGTCGAAAAATGTTCCATGTAAAGGGTAATCTGGAGTGGGGGGATTTTCTTGAAAACCTTCGTGTCACATCTCTGGAAGATACTGAACCTAAATACCAAGTTTGGTGTTTATCCGACTGTTCGTTTGAGTTATGCTGTTCACACACACAGACACACACACGGACAAGTTTCCATAAATGGCTCCAACGATTTTGATTAAAATATAACATCGTTAAGAGATTTGCATGATTAATAAAATGGATATCTTGAATTTTCTGTGAACATCCTGTGAAGTTCTCTTCATTCTGACGAATTTTGTATATGTGGTAAACCATAAGAGATGGTTAAAAACTTACTACACGAAGTACAGTGCCTTTCCTTCACACCTGTGCCCACCGCCGGTCGCCACAGCTTGAACTACCGCCGAAACTGATATATTCCCGCAATCGCCTCTCGTTCTCTTAGTTGCAGTTACAATGATAATAAGCACATACCTTATCATAACAGATGTTGGAAATGTTCTCCTTTATCCGCGTATTTCTGGCACATTCTCAGGAAATTTTCAGTCACACTCGAGAGTTCAATATCCGAGATGATGTAAATTTCTTGCTTGATGTTTTCTTTTAGTTTTTAGTGTATGGGGGTTTCTTGCAGACAATTTATTTTTCATGTGATCGTCAGAGTGGGGTAAATTTCTTTAACCGGATTTTGCGAAACGACAGTAATTGACACGCACTTAAGTCTTCTCTGAACGAAGCATAGTTCTATTTATATGGCTATGTTTCATCACAAAATGGCATATTGAAGTACAAGAAACTATATTTTACACACGAGATTTCCTTACATGACGCGAAATTTGGCGTGGAGTAAATACGTACCAAAAAAAAATAGTGCCTATAGTTTTACTTTCTCTACTACGTATAGTAAATAGAAGACATTCCACCCAAAAATTCGATACCGAGATTTCACCGGAAATACATGTTTTTATGTGCCCTAAATCCAAATAAAGAATTTTGGAAACGTCCGTGTGTGTGTGTGTGTGTGTGTGTGTGTGAACAGCATAACTCAAAACGAAAAGTTAGATAACTAGCAAACTTGCTATTTGAGTTTAGTATCATCCAAAGATGCGAAACGAAGATTTTCAAGAAAATCCACCACCCCAGAATACCCTTTACATGAAAAATTTTTCGAAAATTATTCTCTCAAAAATGGCTAACGATTTTGATTAAAATATCATATGTTTAAGATTGTTTATGACAAATGAAATGTATATCTTGAATTTTCTGGGAATATCTCCAAAAATCCTCTTCATTCTGAATGACTTTTTCATAACTGGTAAACCGTAAGAGATAGACAAAAGGTTTTCTATACAAAAAGTGTAGATATCGTTAAAACACACAATTTATGTCATTTAAATTTTTTGTTTGTTTGTTTTGTGGAGTAACCCATTTCCCAGACATTCCTTGTTATTTGTTTGAATTTTCCAATACTTATACTTTTTCTCAAATGGAAATTCGTTATTCGCTTCTTTTATGTCCTGGACACACAAAGAGAGTGGAATGCTCCACATAGCAACCAACACTTAAATATTTGATATCGCTTAAAGCCTACCACATTCCCCTTGCACCTACAAGAAAATTAGCAATAAGATTAACATCTCGATTAACATGAAGCATATGGAGAATAAGCGTTTGTAAAAATAGTTTGTACAAGAGTAGAGAAAGTCATGTGAGTGCAACATATCAGATTTTTTAACAAAAAGTAAATGCAGAGAGGTGTAATAATGACTTACACCATTTTTGAACAGCTGACCGTCTTTAAATGTCAGTCTGTGTTTTTCCAACAAGACCTTGCTACCGCGCATACAGGTTGTAAATTCGTTAAATTTAATTCAGGAAACTTTTGAAGATAGTGTAATTAGTAAAGAATTGTGGCCTTCACGATCCACTATACTGTATGTGATTTTTATCTATGGGGGAATTTGAAAAATAAGGTGTGTGCAACAAACCCCATACATTGGAAGAACCAAAAGAAAACTTCAGACGAGAAATTCACTCAATTTTGGATATTGAACTCTCCAGTGAGGATACAAATTTCCCGAGAAGATACCAGAAATGTTTGGATAGAGAAGAATAACATTCCCAACATCTGTTATAAGGTATGCATTTATCATTGTAATTGATATTAATAATTAACAGTAATTAATAATCCTTTGGAAGGGAAGCAAAACCGGTGGTCCCGTATCGTACATTTACGGCACGTAAAAGAATCTCAAGCCTGATAAAGCGACTCCTGTGCAAAATTTCCGGTCTTTCATGCCCGACATAAAATGGTAGTAGTTAAAGAGCGTCCATAAATAAAAACAATCATTGCAATTGTAGCTATGAGAACCTGATTCCCCTAAAACGCACAACTTATGCCAACATTTTTGTGGCATTTATCCTTTCTGAGGATTATTCGCTGCTCTTGATTTGTATCTTCCAATACTTACTCATTTATTTTTGAAGTGCTTTGTCACCATTCTTTTATTTCTCGTAATGTACAAAGAGTATGGAATTTCAAAGCCATCATATAGCGACCCACTTTTTAAAGGTTTCACTAACGCTTCACCCTCCCGTGTCTCCTTGTGCCTACAGCAAAATATATAATGAAATAATTTCTACAATATGAAGTAGAAAAGTAAGCTCCTGCAAGTTTAGTGTGCCGAAGAGAGGTACAAATAAACCTTAGTGGAAAATCATTTGAATGTAACACATCAGATCTGTTTTTCTTTCTCGTGCCCCTTAATAACCCTTGCACTTGGAGTAGAACGAAGCACACTCAGTCAGGCGATATGCAGGTTTAGACTTGAAGAGCTATGAGCTGGTTCTAATATGAACGTGAACTGCTTTATTAACTGTTGCGTTATCCACAACACAGCTTAAACAAGCAACTTTTTAAGCCAAATATCGTGGAGATGACAGTGGCTGCTTCTGGTGCGCTTGCTGACTTACTGGAAACGCGTTTGGTTTTTCTTTAACACACTAGTTTGAAACCAATGAGGTGAGCAATGTAATATCACTTCAAGGGTCATTCACTGTGAAGAAGAAATGAACCAGTTGGACACGTGCCATGGAAGGTGTGGGGTAGCGGGTTGACTGGTCGAGGGTTATCTTTGTTTCCCGTGAATCGGTTACTTGGAAATAGCACATGTGATTTATGTTAGAGGAAGTAATTATACCACCCAAATTTCGATATCGAGAATTCACCGGAAATCTACATGTTTTGCGCCTTCCTGAACCAAAAATACATTTTCTAGAAAAAGATCCTCGAGCGCAGAATATTCCTTTACTTCGTAAACTACACTTTAATACATATTGTACGTACTGACTTGAGAAATAAAACAGTGCCGTTAACAAACAAAATATTTTTAAATGAATAAAACGTGTATCTTGAATTTTCTTCAAATAGCCTGTTAAGTCCTCCTCATTCTAAGTGAATCCTGAAGATTTTGAAGAAATTTCCCACCTTAAACTAATGTACAATTTGAAATTTCTGTGAATAATCTGTGGTCTTTATGCTGATAAGTGTAAAACCATCAGAGATAGACAAAGACTTATTTCAGGAGAAACGTAGAGTTCGTTAAAATATACAGTTTGGTGAAATGAGTTTTAGTGGCATTAGCCATTTCCGAGATATTCGTCGTTATTCTTTAGCATTTTCGAATTGCCGTTCTTTTGCATCTCTGGAGTTCATACACAAAATAGTTGACTGTGGAATCAATCCACTGTGGGTATTCACCTACCAAAAAAGATGTGTTGAAACCATTTCTGCCAACATTTAGCACGATTAACGAATTAAACAGAAAAACAAGTCTGTGTGTTAATAAATAGATATGAAAAATTATAGTGATTACAGACGTCTTGGAGATTATAGCACATTACATTTTTATCAGCGAGAATTCATATCAATTTCCAACATAAATCGCATTATCCAGTAATTAATCCAGCAGATAAAACAACGCATGACATTTCTTTCACATTTAACAAATATCTGTGTTACATTCACATTATTTTCCCTACCATCTATAATTTATTAATGGATATAAAAACTACTCTTCTGAATCCGTTTTACTTTCCCTACTACGTATAGTAAGTAGAGGAAGTATTGTATTCCACCCAAAAATTCGATACCAGATTTAACCGTAAATATGTTTTGAGGCCCCCTGAATCCCAAAAAAAACATTCTTAGAAAAAGTCCCGTATGTGTGTGTGAGATAGAGAGAAGAACATAACTCAAGAACGAAAAGTCGCTTATCAAACTTAGTATTTAAGTTCAGTATCTTCCATGGATGCGACACGAAGATTTTCAAAAAAATTCTCCCAACCCCAACTAGCATGGAACACTTTTCGAAAATGTTTATTTTCTAAATAAAATATGAAACTACCACGTATTAAACATATTTACATGACAAATAAAATGAATAACTTGAATTTTCTGGGAATAGCCTTTGAAGTCCTCTTCATTCGGAAGGAATTCTGCATAATCTTGTATAACTGGTAAACGTTAAGTGATAGACGAAACGTACCACCAGAAAATGCAGATCTCTTTAAAACACACTATTTATTTAGAATAACTTTTTTGTGGCATAAGCCATTTCTGAGATATCCGTTACTAATGGTTCGAATTGTTCATTTCTTGGTCATTCTTTTTAAGTCCTTCCAACATTCAGCTATTTCTCGCGATAGCATAGAAACAATATGGAATTTTAAGGCCGCATATAGCGTCCAGTTCTTAAACATTTTGACTATCGCTATTCCCTCTGTATCTATAACGAAATATGTAATGTAGCCATTTCTGCAAAGGTTCACTACTACAGTTGGTTACGAGCACAGGACCTGACTTCTGATTCATCTACGTCACGACGTTAAAGTGCTTACCTCCAAGATGAGGTAATATGTAAAAATCACTTGGGAAAAGTCTGGTGAATATGGAGGATGCGAGGAAACTTCCCAGTTGAATCTTCTGAGCTCCGCCTGGGTCAAGATTCAACTTGGAAGTTTCTCGTATCTTCCGTATTCACCGGAGCTTGCCCCAAGTGATTTTCACATGTTCCTCCAACTCAAAGGTAAGCACTTTTAACACCGATGATGAAGTCAAATCAGTGAACAGCCGCTTGCGAGCACAGGACCCGACCTGGTACAACACTGGCTTGGAAAATCTTGTCACGTCTCCAAAAATGCTTGGAAAAACATATTGACTATGTAGAAAAGTAACAGAAGGATTGTACAATATAAATAACATTAATTCAACATGATCAATTGTGTGTAATGTTTTTTATAAAATAGAGAAACTTTTTTTTAATGTAGAGTCAACTGAAAAATTCAACGCCACAGCCGGGATTTGAACACGGTTCTTCCGCTCTTCGTGAGGTTGCTTTAACCATTGAGCTACTATGACAACATCCCGGTGGGGCATTGAATTCCCCAATTGACTCAAATTGTTTCCCAGACATACCTACCAAGGCATCTCCGTCGAGATGACAAACTTAGCGGGGACCTGCTTATTGCAAATACTTCAGTGCTGGGTACATAATTTATTCAGGGCACATAATTTTATCAGTTGTCTCTACATTAAAAACTTGCCTAGGCCAGGCTAAGATCTTTTAAAAGTATAATTAATTTATGCAATAACAATAAAGAATAGGGAAACTTACTTATTGGACGACCCTCGTACATATTTTGAGGTTAGAAGTTTGGGGTAGCAGATGCAGCGCTGCGTGAACATAATTGTAATCTGACTTTATGAAATATCTTCTTTTGCCAGTCAAAATGAAATGTAACTCACACACAAGTGCGTATGCACTATTTCAACTAATGAGTACTGGTACACAATGAGAAACTAGCCATAACATGCGCGTACTATACTGAAGACGGTATTACCGTACCATCCAGTAGGCTTCACATCAGATACACATAGCGAACGGTGACTAGTACTGTATACAGTGCGACATCTGATACCCCACCAATAGGAGACTAACATGCCGGATTTAATGTCGACTCGTGTAGCTCAGTAAAAAAGCTTCTGCGATCCCTATTCCAATAGTCAAAATTATTTTAGTGCTGCCTTTCTACTTTACAATTTTATGCTCATTGTTTTGCACCACTAGTGTATATTCACATCAACGCATTTTGTTCATGTTGGATTCTCTTGGCTGCATAGTATCAAATCCACCAGCAAATAAATACGTTGTTAAAAACGTCTGTCTCATTCACTTTAATTTCCCTATCCCTATGAGTTTTTTTTCATAATTAATCCACAAAATTTTTATTCGAACTTTTATTTTCTCTCTATCATCTTTTAATCTGATAAATTACTTCAGAAATTATTACACACTTCGTTGTAGTACAAGGGGAATACCGGAGGTTGAGACGACAGTCAATTGTTTATAGGGCTGGTCACTATATGCTGGTCTTGATATTTTACACTCTTTGCACAAACTCACGAGAAACAAAGAAACGGTGACTCAGCACCTCTGTTTAAAATATGGCAAAATTCAAGTCAACAACAGCGAATATCTCAAAAATGGTTAATGCTACGGAAACTTGTATTTTGCTTATGGTTATATAAAGTCAACGAGAAAGATGCTATTCACAGAAAATACAAGGCATGCATTATATTTTTGATAGCAGTATCTAAAAAGGTCTGTGTACTGTATTTGCAAGACGTTTTTACTCCCTCTTCTATAAAATATTTACACAAAATCTTTTTCTTCCATTTCTTGTTAACAGGGATAAGCTTTTATTACATATTTCGTTGTAGGTATATGTATACGTTAAAACATATGGTATTTTAATTAAAATCGTTAGGGCCATTTTGAGAAAACGAAATATAACGAAACATTTGCCATGTGAATGTTAGTTTGAGATAGATGGATGTTTTTCCAAATATTCGTGTCGCATCCTTGGAAGAAATTGAAGTAAATACCAAGTTTGGTATTTAACCGACTTTTCGTTTTTCAGTTATGCTGTTCACAGACACAAACTCGCGAGCGCACTGACATTTTCCTAAAAACATTGTTTTTTCGATTCAGGGCGTCTTAAAACTTTCAATTACGATACCTATAAAGCTGTGATTTGCACCCCAGATTTCTGAACATTGTCCTTTAAACACTCAATACGTAATCTCTAATTAAAAAAATAAAAGACAACAAAATTGCGTATTTACATTGAAATCTGTATATCTAATTTTCGAGAAAAAATATTTCTTCTACTTATTATAGGTAAGTAGTAGAGAAAGTAAAAAATAAAGAGAAAGTAAAAGTAAAAATCTGATTTGTTACACTCATATGACTTTCTCTACACTTGTACAAACTATTTTTACAAACGCTTATTCTCCATCTACTTCATGTTAATCGAGATGTTAATCTTATTGCTAATTTTCTTGTACATGTAAGGGGAATTGGTAGGCTTTAAGCGATAGTCAAATCTTTTAAGCGCTGGTTGCTATGTAGTGCATTCCATTCTCTTTGTATGTCCAGGACATAAAAAAATGAATAACGAATTCCCATTTGAGAAAAAGTGTTGGAAAATTTAAGGGAATAACAAGCAATATCTCAAAAATGGCTCACCCAACAAAAAAAATGTATATGACATAAATTGTGTATTTTAACGCGATCTATATTTTTTGTGTAGTAAAATTTTGTCTATCTCTTATGGTTTACCAGTTATGCAAAAGTCGTTCACAATGAAGAATACTTTTGGAGGCATTCCCAGAAAATTCCAGATGTTCATTTCATTTGTCATGAAAATATCTTAAACATATGATATTTTAATCAAAATCGTTAGAGCCATTTTTGAGAAAATTAAAATTTTCGAAACATGTTCCATGTAAAGGGTAATCTGGTGTGGGGGAATTTTCTTGAAAACCTTCGTGTCTATCTCTGGAAGATAATGAACCTAAATACCAAGTTTGGTGTTTATTCGATTGTTCGTTTCTGAGTTATGCTGTTCACAGACACACACACACACACACACACACACGGACATGTTTCCAAAAAGGCTTTTTTTGGATTCAGGGGTCTCAAAATATATATTTCCGGTGAAATCTCGGTATCGAATTATTGGGTGGAATACAATACTTCCGCTACTTACTATACGTAGTAGAGAAAGTAAAAATCACTAGTGCCATTCTAGATAAAGCAGGAATTGTTTGCATTCTTCCATGTAAAAGGTTACTTGCAGGTTTCTATGAAAATCTTCCTTTGCAAACTTAAAAGTTCCTAGCTGAAGTATGAGTATTTATTGGACTGGTATTTTGAGTTTCGCTATTGACAGACCTACAGACGCTTATGGTGTTCAAAATGGATATCTCCAGTGAAATCTCTGTATCAATTTTTGGTTGGAATACAATATTTCCTCTTTTTACCATAGGCAAGTGGTAGATAAAGTAAAAAGGCGCTGATCAACTCCTGTGAAAAAGGAACGGAAATACGCTGAACCAACGAAGTGATAGAACATTGTGGTTCTGCTTGTCTAAAATGAGCAGAAACTAAAGAGCAACGGTTCAGCCATCGGATTTAAAGAAGAACACCCAAAAACAGTGTCAGGTTTAAAGAGAGATTCTGCGCATCATCTCAGTCCAGACACGTTTACCAGAATTATATTGTTTCCTTATAATTGACTATCTCAACCTATCCTGAGTCTGTTAGTGCAGTAATTGCGTGGGTAATGATTGGTTTTAACAGTATATTCTTTAAATTAATTTCTCTACCAATTACCTGACAGTTCAAAGAAGTTATGTATTCCACCCAAAATACTGATACTGGAAATTATTTAAGCATAAGCAGTATGTGCTTAGTTAGATACAACTGTGGACAGTATAATTTCGTGAAAAACCTTTGCAATGCATTCCTTAAAGATACTGGACTTAAGGATGAGAATTATCATTCAAGCTTTCGGTTTTAATAATGCTGTTCAAAGATTCTGCCCTTTTTCTAAAAGTTCTTTTGGGTTCGAGATACACTAGAACACCTCTTTCGTGGATGCTGAGTCTTTGACGAAATACAACATTTCCACTACCTGCCAGAGAAAACGTCCATGTAAGTATGGTCTTAAATTACTTTTAAAACCTCGCATTATTGCGAGACGACCAATCAAAACATAATTTTCATTTTATTACGTGGATTACTTCTGAAGATTTGACCAAACAGTTTGCGGAAATGAGATGGGAAGTTTTAGTGTATTTTAGTATTTGCTGTTTAATTAGACTCGCCGAGGTGTAGGTAATTTGCCTAGCATATAGAAAGCTACAGGTAGGTTGAGCATACTTGGCGACCCGACACGCACGAGGTACGTGCTGCGCATGCATAGCAGGTTACTACCTAGGACATCCCAGACATCTTTGTACAGGGCCGCCGCGGCACGATCCGATGTGCTGTATGATACAGATACCACACAGCTTCACCAAGTTGGTGTCATTCCTCTGGAGTTAGCAGGTAATAGTTACAGCATTTAGGCATTTATCTTTTTCAACGTATTACCCTTCTCGTTGTAGGACTTACACCCCCAAAGATTTACAAGCCAATGCCTTAGGTCAGTAGTCTTTCGAGGAGCAAGCAAGCTCTAGATCACAGCATATTCAGGATGGGTGTGATCAGCTCAATGCCTGGTATGCCAGTGAAGAAGAAGGAAAGGAAATGTGATGAAAGACATTATAGGAAAATTCACGGATCAAATTATCTAACACAGTATTCGCCTAGCGACCGAGGAAAACCTCAAAAAATCCTTCGGTCAGGTTGGTTGGTCAGAACCTGGGACCTCCCGAATGCAAATCTTACACGTTACCGCGGCGCCACCTCGCTTGGTTTAGGCAATTGTAACAATCCAAATAAATAAAATAAAAACATAAGAAAAGGCACGGTAAACTTTAAAAAAGCATTACAAACTTTAAACTGTTATAATCATAATATATTTAATAACTTGTTGCACATTAACACACATTAAATTAAACTGAGTTTTGTTTATGGACGCTCTTTCTACTATGGTTCTTAGTGTCCTATTCCATATTTGGCGTGGAAGACAAGTAATTTTTCTCAGAGGCCTCTTTAACAGGCTTGAGGCACTTTTACGTGAAGTAAATCTATGGTACAGAATCATCGGCTTTGTTTCCCTTCCGAAGACATTACCGCAAGGTATTGGTGTAAGCTTTTTACCTTTTTATTATCATTATATAAATTAATTGTACTTTTAATAGACCTTAGCCTGGTCTTGGCAAGTTTTTAAAATAGGGTCAACTGAAAAATTCAACGCCACAGCCGAGATTTGAACATGGTTCTTCCGCTCTTCGTGCGGTTGTTCCAACCATTGAGCTACTGTCACAACATGCCGGTGGGACATTGAATTCCCTAATTGACTCAAGTTGTTTCATAGACCACTAAGGCATCTCACTCGAGATGACAATCTTAGCGGCTACCTGCTATCGCAAGTTATTTGAGTGTTGGGTAAATGTTTTTTTTAAGGTTTTTACTGTTTTATTACTATTATATAAATTAATTACACTTTTAATAGACCTTATTAAAAACTTGCCAAGATCAGCCTAAGGTCTATTAAAAGTATAATTAATTTATATATAATAATAACAAAAGGTAAAACCTTAAAAAAAACATTTACCCAGCACTCAAGTACTTGCGATAGCAGGTCGCCGCTAAGATTGTCATCTCGAGTAAGATGCCTTAGTGGTTTGTCTGGGAAACAACTTGAGTCAATTGGAGAATTCAATGTCCCACCGGCATGTTGTCACAGTAGCTCAATGGTTAGAGCAACCGCAAGGAGAGCGGGAGAACCATGTTCAAATCCCGGCTGTGGTGTTGAATTTTTCAGTTGACTCTATATTAAAAATTGCTTTAAGTGTTCTTGTGTTAGACTCTGCTGGCGTCAACTACTGATTTACACAAATCTGGTAGATCTGGTAATGGCTGTTGAAAGTGGCTTATTTTCTTATCACCACTCTTTGAAGCGAGAACAGATCTGTGCTTTGATGCTAACACGAGATGGTTGATAAAAAACTTTTTCACAAACTTACTCATAAAGCTGTTCCATCAATTCAAAACATATGGGCAACAAATTCACCAACATAAATGTGAAGTTTACTTTTCAATGGTTGACTGAATTAAGGCATCGTAACTAAAATGTTATATTTGTATTCACACAACAGTAACTGACCATCAATAAAAATGTTTTCCTTACTATACTTCCTGATCCTGGGGAACCCACTTTCAGAGAGAAATGCTGAACCCTCAGCAGCAGCAAACATTGCAATACAAAAGATGGTCACATTCCAACGAAAAGGATGCCCAAGTTCCAGATAGGAGACTGGTCAACATCTAAAGTTCCCTGTATGTAATAGAAAACTTGAAAATAAATTGAAAACGTTTAAGTTTATTTTAAAAAAGGCATTTACAACTACCATTTATAATTCAAAAAAGCAGCTAGACCTTAAAAGGTCAAAATATACAAAATAAAACTGGTTTTACCCTTCCAAACACTTCCAAACACTACTATATCTATATACGAAGGTCGTACAATAAGTAAGTTTCCCTATTTTATAAAGAACATTACACACAATTGACCATGTTGAATTAACTTTATTTATATTGTACAATCCTTCTGTTGCTTTTCTACATAGTCAATATGTTTTCCAAGCATTTTTGGGGACGTGACACAGTTTTTCCAAGCCAGTGTTGTACCAGGTCGGGTCCTGTGCTCACAACCAGCTGTTCACTGATTTGACTTCACCTCGGTGTTAAAAGTGCTTACCTTTGAGTTGGAGGAACATGCGAAAATCACTTGGGCAAGCTCCGGTGAATACGGAGGATACGAGAAAACTTCCAAGTTGAATCTTGACCAGACGGGGCTCAGAAGATTCAACTGGGAAGTTTTCTCAATCTCTTTTGTATATACAGAGCGGTCCCTCAGCGCTCTGGCCGGGAATTGCACGGCAGTCTTGTGCGCCACGTCTGAATGAACTCAAAGCCACGGGCTCTTCCACTTATCGAACATGTGGCAGCGGGCTTCAGTCAGCTGTTATTGCTTGTGTATATACGCGAAACGCGTGTGTATTTGTGCGCGATTGAATTATCGGATTATTACAATCCAGAAGTGGTACTCAAATTTTCGCTTGAACAAAGACTTTATGTATGACACGTATGTGAAAACCGACTCATGTAGACAGGTGTGTAGGCAATTTCACGATAAATTTCCTGGTGTTCCAGTTCCGAGTAGAGAAACAGATATCTAGTGAATAAAGTGAAGAGAACGGGATCATTTAATGTTGTAAGTTGTAAAACGAAAAGAAGGGTTCTAATGGAAGAAAGACTTGATGAAATTGGCGAAGCATTTGAACGGTCTCCGAATAAATCTTTACGTCGTGTAGCACAACAATCAGTGTTTCAAAAACCTCAGCATAAACTCAGTACAACTCTCAAAAATAGAATCTATAGGAATAATCCTCGCACCATAGACGATCTTAAAAACAATATAAGAACAGAAATTAGGGAAATTACGCAACAAGAACTTATAGTGTGAATGGTAATTTCATCAGAAGGTGCCAAGAATTTTTATATGCCGAAGGACACCACTTTCAACACCGACTGTGAATAAGGTTAGTACTGATAAAATAAAAAGTAATTATGTTTGTTCAACAGTGAAGTAGAATATTTGTTTGGTAGTTGGAAGATGCTTCATGTTTATCTACCCCACGTATAGGAGTCAATTTGTCGTGGTCACTTCGTGTTATCTATTGCTGGGCGCCTGTTATTGTTTACTAGTTTGAATTTTGGGTTATTTGTCCTCCGGCTAGCTATTATTACTACTCAGTCGAGCATATCTCTTAAACAGGGTGTGTAAACGGAAAGGATTTATTACTGAAAGATAACACTGATAAAAGAATTTGTTTTTTTACACTTTTATTTACACTTTATTCATTTCACATAATTATTCTTGATACACGCCCGAATGAAACTGTTATATTTTTTAATATCACTATAATCACTTATTTGCTGCACATTATTAATTCGCATATTTCACATTTATAACTAACTTTACGACGCGAGAGATTCTGCAGAATTGCGCGACGTATAACGCGTGAACGATTCTCTTAAACTGTGCGACGTATAACCTTTGTATGATTCTGTTGGACTGAACGACGTATTACCCGAGAATCCTTCTGTTGGACTGAGCGACGTTTACCTCGTGAATTATTCTGTCAAACTGCGCGTTACCCGTCTCTGGCACGGAATTTATACTCCCTCACCCCAATATGCCTAAACATTATAACAGAGCTGCTATTGGTTAATAAAACGCGCCAACATTAGCATCTATATTTATATCCAATCAAAATTACGAACACATATGCTCTAGGGAAGAAATTCCCTCCATTTCTAAAGAAACGCGCGCTACTCTGACGTCATTTGTTTGTCTCCTCTAATTGATAAACAACTCACCCCCTCGCTCATTGTTGCCCTCTCTTATTGTCAGTTTCAGTGAGGCCGTGTAAACTTATTTCCTAACAATGCTTATAATTAACAAACATCTCAAATTAATGTCATACAATAATGATTATTTACACTACAATCACTCTGGCATTTACATTATTGTGATATAAAATACTGCCACAACAGGTAATCAATATATCGTAATAATCATCATAAAATCAGTAATAATGTGGTATTAGTATCAATAATGAGAATAATAAACAGATACACTGAATATAGCGCGCGGAACACGCATCGCGACTACCGGCCAGATGGCTGAGGGACCGCTCTGTATATCTCTCATTTTCGAATCTTTATAAAGCACATAATTGCGCATCAAACTGTAAAGTTACATAAAAAAAACATTCTGCTGATCTCCTCAGATCGCAACAATGGTTATTTGATCGAGTTGCCATAAGCGCTGAATAAAGAGTTTGACTCCGCCAAAACTATATTATTTTTTTCTGAGGACCCCAGTGGACATTTTTACAATATTTAATAGGCTCATACGGTACATTCGCACGTCTTTCTCTACCCCATTACAAGTTTACATATATAGTGATTCCAGAAAGCATTTATTTTGTCCCCATTTTATAAACAATTTTTTTTTACTAGAAAATTCTAAACAATTTCACAGCTTGCGTGTGGCGAGTTTTTTAATTATAATTTTTCATTTTATTAGTTTTATAATTTTTTTTAAAAAAATGCATATATTTTTAACTTTTTCATGTGTGGAGTTAATAAAATTCTTATACATGAGTTTAGAAGAGCAATCTGTTTTATGTTATACCCGATATTGCTATGAAAATGGATTTTAATCTAACGTGCTGTATTAAATGTATATAAAATAATTTTGTAAACAGCACAAATGAAAATTTTGCAACTTTCAAAACTCCATAAAACAAATATAATGAAAAATCTGGAAAAACACCAGGACACGTAAACTGCATATTATTTGTTCTTTCTGCGTATTACAATTAGAATTCATTCCGTTAATTTAGCAGTTAGAATTTTTAAAATGAGGACAAATGACTTCTTGGGTCACTATAGGTGTCTTGTATGGGTATTATAGTATGTATATAAAAAGTGGCTCCTCTACGAGAATGCACATGACGTTATTCACAATATAACTTTACCTCAACGCTTATTGGATACAAAATTAAACGAGCAACAGCGAATATCTCGGAAACTGTTAATTCTACGGGAAAACTTTGATACAAATTTACATGTAAATGAGCTCTATATTTTCCTGGAATAATCCTTTGGCAGGTTATTCACAGAACATTCAATATAAAAATTGTGTTTTCCATGTCACATATCAATATTTTTGGAGCCAGTTTCATTGATTAGTGTTTAAGGGCGTTCAACCGCAAGGTATAGCTCCCTTAAGAAACAGATCATGGCAAAGACCAGAGATAAAGGTCCATACAAAAATTCATGGTAAAAGCCAGTTAAATATCAATATAAAATCATGGCAAAACCCAGATATAAAGATTTATATAAAAACAAAGCCAAGACGTACGAAAACTAGATATCAATTAGAAAGTTTATCTTTGATAAAAACTTAAAAACTTTTTCGACCGCGTGATTATCGTCCGCTAAGACCTCTGCAAGGCTGACCGGTAGTTGCAGTGTGTCGAAGATGTGCTAGAGAAATACACTCCAGCAACACTTGACGGACCGGCAGTCCTTCGCTACAAAGCGGACAAATAGGAGCAGGGTCACCCTTAAAAAGATAACCATGCGTAAAATTATAGTGGCCAATTCGCAACAAAGCCAAAATCACCTCTTCACGACGAGATACACGAGAGGAAGTTACTCTGTTTATTGGAATGTGCTTCACAACTCTAAGCTTATTTCCGCGGAGAGCTGATCACTTTTCCCGCCAGCAAGATAGTGTCGTTCTCCGCATAAGTCTAAAGCCTTCCAATGTTATTCGAGATATTGTAACAATGGATTATGTGGTCGCCGCCTTAGCTGTTACATCCGCCAGTTCATTCCCCGGCAAGCAAACATGACCAGGTATCCAAGCACACTCCACATTAACACCAGAAGCGTGTAAAACATGGAGGATACCCTTGAATGCGCTGTACAGTGGTGTGGTAGTTGTACTCCTCACGAAGCTCTGAAGTGTATTAAGGGAATTACTCAACATGAGACAGTCACGCAAATTTCGACGGTGCACATACAGAATGTCTCGGTATATGGCATACAGCTCTGAACTATAAATGGAAGTGCTATCATGAAAGCCGAATGTGTGGGGTTCGGATCCATGAACATAGTTAATCCAATACCGTTGGTGCACTTAGATCCATCGGTATAGATAAAAATTCTGTTATTGTAATCCGACAAAAATTCTACAAAAAAAGTGCGGATACTAAATGTAGGTATTGTAGACTTCCAGCATGACTTCATCCCAAGATCTATGTGAGACATCGCACGTAACAGAGGGAGTACATCCTTTCCCCCTTAGGAAACAAACTTGGCATTTCAGTATCATGCTTTCTAAGCAGCTTCCGGAAACGAACATCTGCAGACCTTGGGTTAATGGAGATGTTCCTATAACGTTCGTCCAACGTGGTGTTGAAAAACAAAGCGAACGTTGGATGTATTGGCATACATTAAAGCGCACAGCTATAGTTTCCTAACAGAACACCACGTATATTGCAAAGGAGATTCTGCCGATTCGGTGTAAAGACTCATAACTGGACTAGTTGTAAAAGCGCTGATAGTCCGATTATGGACTGTGTCTAATCTCAGCACACATGGTCGTGCTGAGGAATAAACAAGACACCCCATAGTCATATCAGGGGTGGAATGAGTGCACGATATAGTCGCAGCAAAACTGTCCGATCCGCTCCCCACGATTTGCCATTTAATACCCGCAAGATATTCAGAGAACGGTCCCATCGGCTCTCAACTGTGCTATATGCGATAACCAGCTAAGTTTCATGCCAAAGCTCAACCCCAGAAATCTCATCGAATTTGCGAATGGGAATAAATCTGGACCGAATAGGAGTGAAGGTGGTAATCGTCTCCTAAGGCGCCAGAAGTTAATGTAGATTGACTTCTCAAATGAGAAACGAAAGCCGTTTTTAGAACTCCGTTTTGAAGATTGTCTAAACATTGTTGCATACGGCGTTCCAAAAACGGCGTACGCTGAGAAGTACAATAGGCGGCAAAGTCGTCTACGAATACACATGATGATACTCCTGAAGGAACACATTTCGATATAGAATTAATCGTTACTGCAAACAGTGTAATGCTTAGTACCGATCCCTGAGGCACTCCGTTCTGCTGAACAAAACTTTTCGAGAAAACCGAGCCGACTCTTACTCGGAAAACGAGGTACTTCAACTCCTGTATAAACAGTGGTAAGCGTCCACGATTGTTGCAAGTATGTAGGGAACGTAGTAGCCCTACACGCCAACACGTATTATCATAAGCCTTCTCAAGGTCAAAAAATATCACGACTGGTTGACAATTAGTAAATCAGTCCATAATCTGCATCGATAGTGATACAAGGTGGTCCGATGTTGAACGGCGTCGTCGGAAACCGCACTGAGTGTTGGCCAGTAGGTTGACAGTTTCCAGCCACCATACCAACCGTCCATCGATCATGCGTTCTATCGCCTTACAAAGGCAAAGGGTGAGAGAAGTAAGGCGTTAGCTTGACGGAAGATGACGGTTCTTTCCCGTTTTCAAAATGTGTATGATGGTGGCCTCCTGCCTCGGGCATAAAAGTCTTACCTTCTGGAGGGAGCTGTTGCAACTTTCGTGCGTGGATACCATCTAGTCCTGGTGCTGATAGCCGCGAAGATGAAAGGGCATGTTCTAACTCCGCCATGCTGAAAAGGCGATTGTAATCTTCAAAGTTTCCAGAAAGAAACGAGAAACTTAAGATTCTACCCAATCCTTAACTGGGAGGAACTCAGGTGAATAGTTATCTTAGCTAGACACTTGAGTGAAAGCATTGCCAAATGTGTTAGCCACATCAAATTTATCAAACAGCTCTTGCAGATGCTTAAAACTGTGATTGGCATGCGAGTCAATTTTCCGGCCACACGCGTTAACTTATCCCATACGACAGATGAAGGTATATGTCGATTAAATGAAGCTGCTTGCTTTATGATGTCTTTTTGTTATCCTTAATAACTTGTCCAGACTTGGCATGCATTTTCTTGTTTTGGATCAGATTATCCAGTGTATGGTGACGCGGAAAAGCACGCCTGCGAGCACGAATTACGTTTCGGCATTTGTGCGTCCACCACGGGATTGGTAATCGACAGAGTGGGCTGTCGCCCGAGTTATAGATTGATCAGCAGCAGAAAGAATAGTCTCTGTGAGATGTTCGGTTAAAACATTCACAGAGTCCTGTTCATTGTAGTTAAACATTCTGGAGTAAACATTCCAGTTGGCTTGATCCAAGCGTCATCTAGGCACACGTGTGGATCATATCTTGTGTTAAGAGACTAATAAGACATGGGAAATGGTTATAAGAGTGTAAACCAGCGATGACATTCCATTTTAAGGTAACTGCTAGCTGTAGTGAAAAACTGTTATAACAAGGCGTGAGAAAGTATTGAAGGAGTCTGAAAGAAATGTAGTCTCTCCGGTGTTCAGAAGAGTTAGATTATAATTATCCAAAAATCGGGAATTGATTTGCCTTTCGCACAAGCCCGAGATGAGCCCCAAAGAGGTTGATGGGCATTGACGTCTCTCAGCAACAGAAAAGGCGTTGGTAACTGGGAAACTAGATCTTTTAAATCAGTGAGTCAGAGATCGTCTGATGGAGGCAGATAAATATTCAAATGGTAAATCGGATAAATGGCAGTTTAATCCTTACAGCGAGTGACTGGATGTCAGACTGTATGGATACAAATTCTACGAATACATCATCTCCAATAAGCATCATAGTGCCTCCGTGCGCAGGAATACCCTCTTTCATGCAACGTCACACCGTACTGGGGTATCCCGCTTGATTTGAAAGCTATCTTGCGGACTGAGCATAGTCTGTTGTAAACGTACGACCAAAGGCTCATTTTTGTTGAGCAAATGTTCAAGCTCTAGGCGATGTGCTATAATTCCACGTATGTTTTATTGTAGGATGGCCATGGTAATTGTGATAGGATAAGTTCTCAATCGTCAAGTTTACTTCGGTGAGGACAATGGTGGTGGAATCAATTTACCCATTTTCGTTGGTGTCGGGCCTGTTTAACCTGCCTCTTTGTCACTGTCGTTCTAGCAGTGTGGAAAGATTCCTCCTGCTCCATCTCCTCCACGGGGAAGGACCCCCTTCCAATTGAAAACTTCGGTTAGAACCTCGAACCCATTGGAAGTGGAGATCAGTGAAGATGTTGATCCTTGAAGATTCCTCAGAAGAGTATCTCCGAGGAGATGATCGCTGACTTTTCTTTCCCTTGGATGTTCCTGGGTACAGAATTTTCGTTTTCTTTCAGGAACTCTGTTCTGTTATAGCTGGTCTTGAACTTCTTTGGTGAAGCATTAATCGTTACGGGCTTGCCAGTCTTCTTCGATGAGGTCGATGGTTTAGATGGTAATTTTACTAAAGTGATCTTGTCAGTAACAGACTTGGTAGATGTTGATGCAGGTGTTGAATTCGAGGGTTTTGGAAGTGATCTGACTACAAGAATATTTTATGAAATAGTGGCCCTGCTTATATCGCTGGTCTGAGTTGCGATTTCCTGACTCGGCTTAGCTGCAACTGAGCTATAGGTACCGGACTTCGGGACAGAGGTTTGGTGGATGTGCAGGAGTTTTCGGGCTTCCGAGGAAGACACATTCTCCCTAGCCCGGATCTCTTGGATCGCTCTTTCGTTTAAAAAACGGGGAAATTCTCGGGAACTTAATGGATGTTCCACCGCTGCAGTTAAGACAAGTATGAGTTGATGTGCATGCTCCATGTTGTGACGTTCCCCACAGTTAACGCTTCACCGTTACAGAAATCACTTGGTGTCCAAAGCGCTGACACTTGTGCATCTCAGCGGATTCGGGATGAATGGCCACACTTCGTTGGATTCACACCCTGCATTAATCTTCTGAGGGAGATCTACCCGATCAAAGTTGAGGAACAGGGTACGAGTGAGCACAAATTCACGTCTTTATTTACGCTGAATCCGACATACGGATGCAACATCTTAATCTTCTAGATTCTCTTGAATCTTCTCATTGCTCATACCGTCCAATGCAGAGGTGCTTACCACACCGCGTAGTTCAAGATCATGTGCATCTCAACCTTAACAGGACAGCTGACTAGCATGTTTGCTCGCTTCGATGATGAATGTGCTTCAACCAAGAGCGTGCCATTGCGACTTCTAATGCTTGACTTTAACCAGACCAGCAATTTCATCGAAACCCTTTGGAACTGTAAAAGGGTTCACCGGTGTAAACTTTTCCCTTCCTCTGCTCTATTATTCACTAACTAGCGAGGACCACAACACTCGACTATTTCTTTTCCATTTATCTGTGATGTTTTGTTTGATTTGGATTTTTACAAGGCGAAAAAAAATCCTCCAGCATTTCAAATGTCTCCGATGGCATGCTCACATCCTGGGCGCCACTTCGGTTCAGGTGAGAGTCCTGGCTGGGCCTTGCTCTTCTTAGTGTCTCACGTCCCAATTTAAAGACAGAGGGATCCAATCGCCTTCAAAAGTGTCACAGCTCATGTAGTGTCCCCTTCCCGGACTGACACTTTACAGCGGATACGAACACAGTCCTATATGAAACTCAGGGGCTGGAAATTACGCGTTATCCAGTCACCATTTGCGTCTCCCCTCCACCGTCCCGCGCAGCGGTGCCAGAATGTGTTCAGGGTGGTAACTTGTAGTTGGTCAAACACGCTTGTAGACCGAAGTTGATTGGGCGTTTGGCAAAAGCTTAGAGGTACGAAATGAAAGAGTGGCTCGGGACCACTCCGGCAGCGCCAATTCCGTACCCACCGTAGTAGGTCCCTGGGGAAAAACCATTTTGAGAAAATAAAAAACTACATTTTTCCCATGTAAAGCGTACTTAGGGATGTGGCAGAGGTTTTCTTGTAAATCCCTGCCTGGCAGCTTTAAATCTGAATAACTCAAGCATGGGGTTTGAATTTATCCGGTTTGAGAGTATGGTGTTCTCTCTCCCTCTCTCTGTTGCGCAATACTTCCTCTATTCTAGCACAGGTAAGTTGTAGGAAAGCTTTTGCATTTAGAAGGTGTATGAAAGCAATTAATGATAAAAGCTTTCTTTGTTGCAATAAAAGGACTAGATCCTATTGTGAAAGTGCTGAAATTCAGAAATTTCATTTTCATTCTCGGTGTGCTTATAAGAACCTTTGTTCTACGCTTGCGAATGCAATTTGTCCAGGCTTTTGTCTCTCAGGAATTTGCTTTCTCACCCTTTGAATAATACTGCAAACACGGTCGACCTCGCATATAGGTAGAGTTTCTCTTTAGAATATCCTCAGCTTGTGTAAAGAACACACATACATATCAAAAATCTTCTAATGTTACGATTGCACGCTGTCTAGATAACAAATGTTTCCATAAAAAAATTAAAATGGTATGATGCAAATTCCCAATATTAGGCATTAAGAAATTATGGCACTCATGTATTAGATACTTGTACAATTTTCTTTCATTTTTACTTTCTCTACTACTTACCTATAGAGAGCAGAGGAAGTATTGCATTCTACCCAAAAATTCGATACCGAGAATGCATGTTTCGAACCCCCTGAATCCAAAAAATTAATTCTTGAAAAAGTGTGTGTATGTGTGTGAACAGCATAACTCAAAAAGAAAAATTGCTTAATACGAAACTTCGTATTTAAGTTCACCTTCTTCCACAGAACTACACGGAAATGTTCAAAAAGCCCCCCCCCCCGAAAACCTACCTATATACCTATGGAAAAATTTTATTAAATTTTTAATTTCCCAAAAATTGCTCTGACGAATTTAATTAACATATTATGTTTTTTGTATTTGCATGACAAATAAAATGCATATCTTGAATTTTCTACGAATAGCCTGAGAAGTCCTCTTCATTCTGAATGGTTTTTAAATAATTGGTAAACTGTTAGAGATAGACAAAGTCTTACTACACAAAAAATGTAGATCTCGTTAGCACACAATTACATATTTTTATTTTCTATACCTAGCAGGCACAGAAGGTTTTGCATCCCACCCAATAATTTGATACCAAGATTTCACTGGAAATACATGTTTTGAGACTCCCTGAATGAATTTTTTTTACTTTCGCTATACGTATAGTAAGTAGGGGAAGTATTGTATTCCACCCAAAAATTCGATACAGAGATTTCACCGGAAATACATGTTTTGAGACCCCCTGAATCCAAAAAAAAAATTTTTTGGAAACATGTCTATCTGTGTGTCTGTGAACAGCATAACTCAGACACGAACAGTCGAATAAACACCAAACTTGGTATTTAGGTTCAGTATCTTCCAGAGATGCAACACGAAGGTTTTCAAGAAAATCCCCTCACCCCAGATTACCCTTTACATGGAACATTTTTCGAAAATTTTAATTTTCTCAAAAATGGCTCTAACGATTTTGATTAAAATATCATATGTTTAAGATATTTTTATGACAAATAAAATGTATATCTCAAATTTTCTGGGAATGTCTCCAAAAGTATTCTTCATTGTGAACGATTTTTGCATAACTGGTAAACCATAAGAGATAGACAAAATTTTACTACACAAAAAATGTAGATCGCGTTAAAATACACAATTTATGTCATATACAATTTTTTTTGTTGAGTGAACCATTTTCGAGATATTGCTTGTTATCCTCTTAAATTTTCCAATACTGATACTTTTTCTCAAATTCGTTATTCAGTTTTTTGTCCTGGTAATGCAAAGAGAGTGGAATACACCACATAGCAACCAGCTCTTAAAATATTTTACTATCACTTAAAGCCTATTATTCCCCTTGCATCTACAAGAAAATTAGCAATAAGATTAACGTCTCGATTAACATGAAGCATATGGAGAATAAGCGATTGTAAATATAGTTTTTACAAGAGTAGACAGTCATGTGAGTGTAACACATCAGATTTTTTTTAAAATAAGATCCGCGTGTATGTGTCTGTGAACAGCATAACTCGAAAACGAAAACTCGGATAAATACCAAATTTAGTATTTATGTTTAGTATCTTCCAGAGATGCGGCACGAAGATTTTAAAGAAAATTCCCCACCCCAAACTGTTCTTTAAATGGAACATATTTCGAAATTTTCGATTTTCTAAACAATGGCTCTAAGGATTTTGGTTAAAGTATCATGTATTAAATATATGTATGTGGCAAATAAAATGTAAATTTTTCTTTTTCTGGGAACAGCCTGTGAAGTGCCCTTCATCCGTAAGGAATCTTATGCAATCTTGTATAACTGGTAAACGTTAATCAGCAGATGAAGACGCACTACATACAAAAATGTAGATCTCTTTAAAACACACAGTTTATTTCAAATAACTCTTTTTTGTAGCATCAGCCATTTCCGAGATATCCGTTATTAATGATTCTATTTGTTCAATACTTTCTCATTTTTTGAAGCCCTGTCGATATTCACTCGTTTCTCGCGATTGTATGGAAAGAGTAAGGCCAGCGTATAGCATCCGGTTCTTAAACATTTGACTATCGCTATTCCTTTTGTATGTATAACGAAATGCGTAATGCAGTAATTTCTGCTAAAGGTTTATCTCGAAAAAATGAAGCAGATAGAAAAATAAACTTTTGTAAGAGTAATCTTTATGGCTACTAATAAGCGATTGAGGGTAGAGAAAGTGTGTATGTCACACATCAGAATTTTTTTTGGAGTCGTTAACTATTTCCGAGGTACTTTTTGTTATGGGTTTGAATTATCTAATACTTAACTCTTTTTAAGTCGTAATTCGCCATTCGTTTTTTCTCCTGGTCATGCAAAAAACATGGAATGTCAAGTCGTTCGATAGCGATCAGCTTTTTAAAAATCAGGCCATCGCTTTAGCTTATTGTATTCTTATACTTAAAATGAAATGTGTAATAAAAGCTTATTTCGAGTAACAAGAATACGCTTTTGTAAGGATAGCTTGTAGAAGAGTGAGCAGATAAAGTCATGTGAATGCAACACACAAGATTTTTCCCATTATTTTTCTTCCGTTTTCAGTGATCAGGGAGCCTTACCGGACTTGGGGCATTAACGTGGTCTAACAAATCCGCCCTTGATCTTGTAAAGTAAAAATATTAATCACACCACCGTTTGTTTGTTTTGGTAGACGTTGAGAGAACTGATAGTAGTTTACCTAAATCTGTGTTAAGCTATCCGCCCCAGCTTTAAGGCACCGAACTCTGAAATCGTGATTTAAGACTTTGTTTGGCGAAGAAACTGCACAAGCAAAAGGAAACCCTAGACGATGTGATAGATGGAGACACATCATGAACGTGTAGACAAGCACAGAGCACCCTGCTGGAGAAATATGTTAACCTTGCCCTTGCAACAATCTGCGGTAGCACGGTTACTTGTAGCTGCATGTTTTGACTTTCCCTACCACGTACACTCCAGTGAATGAAATCGTGTTGATATAATGCCAGTGGCGTAGCGTAAGGGTAGAAAAAAATTGAAATTGAGTTTTATTTATGGATGCTGTGATTCTTAGCGTCCCATTCCATATTGGGCGTGAAAGACCGGTAATTTTGCTCAGAGGCCTCTATCAGGTTTGAGGTTCTTTTACGTGCCGTAAATCTATGACACGGGACCACCAGCTTTACTTCCCTTCCGAAGGCTAAAGATTTTTACGCCCGAAAAAATCCATCGCCCTCCGCCGGGTTTGAACCCGCGGCCTCGGGAACTAGAGGCTAGCATGGTAACCACTACACCACGGAGGACGACATAAGGATAGACTTTGAGACTGAGTCTACCTAATTAAATTACCGAGAAACTAAGTAAGTTTTTAAACATATAAATAAAGACAGCCTCAAACAAGTGATGAAAAACTAATTAATGCAATCACCTTCACCGCTGCTTACCCCAACGCCCCAACTCCTACTACTACTGCTAAGTGTCAGATTGTAGTGCTGTGTACTTAGGCAGCTTAGAAATCTCATGATGCGGCAGCAAAGTCAAGTTGGGACTGGGGTGGCTGAGCGAGTGCAAGTCTCATCAAGAGTGGACTTATATAGCTTTTCCCACTAAATTTCGACCACTCGTTGTAGGAAAACATGCCTGTATTTTGTTGAACATTAAGGGCACAAAGGCAGCTGTGGAGACTTAACACGTTTAATGAGGTGTTTAGTCTCTGTGTACCTGCTCTGTCGAAGGTCCTGAAACAGGACAACAGGGCTTGGAGACAAGAGTAAGGCAAGGCAGTGTAACAAACATTTCATTCCTCAGTTATTGGTGAACCAGCATTATGTGCGTGCAGCCGTGCAGTAAAGTGTTAATTTTACTTAGAACTGTGCGTGTTTTGTTTATGATTTTAGAAATATGGACAATTCCATCGATTTAGTGCATTACTTATTAAAAGCTCAGTTTTCGACTCTATGTTATGTGAAAAAGTGTGAACTTAAAGACAAAAGACCAATTCCTAAGCTTGGCATTGTCTTCCAAAAAAACAACCAGAAACGGATATTTCAAACATTCTGGTACAGTGAATTTAATTGGTTAACTGGCAGTTACACTCAACACAAAGTGTACTGCTTCGTATGTTTGCTTTTTGGCGGAGAAAAGGAATGGGGTGTTGAAGGAATATCAAATGTTTAAAATATTGAAAGAAAAGCTTGCAATTAAAATCACCGACTGGAACTTATATACAAGAAAATCTAAGTTAGTACCGACGTTGTTTTCATGATTTACAATCATACAATAGTTTGTCAGCATTTTGTAAAGTTACACCTAACGCTATATTTTATTATCTAGTTTAGTTTAAAATGTATGTTCAGTCAATTTCGGCAATTAGTATGATGCTAATGACTACTAAAACAACAACAAATAATCGAATCGTAATAGAGAATTCACACTATTTCATGAAACTGTAACGTATGGGAATTTGTGCATCATTTAAAAATTCTAAATTCAATTTTTAAACTCTAGTATACCCTGAACACAGTATCAAGCTACACTACTGTATAATGTACAGTGTTTTATGTGCTAAACCGCCTCTGTCACGCTCAGTCCTCACCCCTTACCTGATTTTAGCACTCCGGTTAATGTTCGTCTTACTTCCCCCCTTTTCCTTCGCTCCTGAGCCTAAAACCGGCCTGTGTTCATAAATTAAGCGTGACTGGAATGAGATTTTAGGTGAAAATGACTTTTCCGAGGTTTGAATTATATCATATAAATACTCTATGGATACCAAACATTTTTGGCCAAGCATTTTTCACTATCTGTCATTTTAGAAAGACCACCGACATATTTAAAGGACCCGTGTACTCCCTTTTAACGCCACTGGACCTTTTCTGTGTGTTTTTCTCTGTTTTACATTTTTTCACATTGCAATTTATTCCTTACATTTCAATTTTGCTCTGATTTGTATGAAAATTTGCATACATAATCTAAAATAAGGTTCAACCATATATTTTATTCATTGGCTCACAAAAAAATAATTTATATTGAAAAACAAGGAAATTTAACACCAACAACTTCATAAAAACAAGCATTTATCGAGAATATCACAATCATACTTTTATGACAATTTGAATGTGCAAGGCAGTTTTAGTTAATCTGCATTTTTTTACTAATTAAAAATATATAATTGTATTATATGAGAAACTAAGCTACAGCTTTGAGGTTTTTCAGTCATTTCTTTATTTACTCACGTTAAATGTGCCAATTTTCAAGTGCATAGTTTTAAAATTAAAGTAAAAAAATTCACTCCCAGTGTCCTTTGATGTTTGAGTGGCAGGCTTTTGACACCAAACCAATACGAGAGGCCCATCCAGGGGCTGGTATGGGTCGTCTTTGTGAAACATGCCCTACAGCCACTCAGGGAAATGTTTCAGTACTCACCCACCTTTCGCCGCTCACCTAGGCCTGACCTCTGTCCGTAAGCTAATGCGTGATTTGAATTCAAACCAATAAGAGATTGGCTTATCCAGGGTTGTTGTGAAATATAGATAAGATATTTCTGCCAACATTATATAAAGAAAATCACTTTAGGAAACCGAAAGCATCGGTACGCTTCCCTACACTCGAATGTACCTACCTAGAAGGTAGGGAAAGTATTATATTCATCCCAAAAATTCGATATCGAGATTTCCGGGAATGCGTGTTTAGAGGTCCCTGAATAAAACGACATTTTAGAAAATGGTCGGGTGATGTATGTGAACAGCAAAACTCAAAAATCAAAAGTCGGATAAATGCCAAACTTAATACCCGTATTTAAGTTCAGTATCTTCCAAAGTTGCGTCAAGAAGATTTTCAAGAAAATCCCCCCACCCCAAACTACCCTTTACGTGAAAAATGTTTTGAAATTGTTGATTCTTTCAAAAAAATGGCTCTAGATTTTGATTAAATGACATAGATATATTTAAGATATTTATTAGGCACATAACAAATAAAAAGTATACCTTGAATTTTCTGGGAACATGTGAAGCCCTCTGCATTCTTATTCTTGTATAAAGGGTTAATCATAAGAGAAGATCGAAACGTAGGACAAAAAAAGCAGATCTCTTTAAAATGCACAATTTAGATCAACTAATATTTTTTGTGGAAATCACAAATTTCCAAGATATCCGTTTAAGCTCCTTATACATGAACTTATTTTCCAACTCAATAATTTACAGGCAAAATTGTTAATATTTGACAACATTGGACAAGACTTGGCAAGACTTAACAATGAATAAAAGTGTATTTATACGTTGTGTTTTTGCCAAATGAGCCCCTTCAGAACATACTGAATAATTTATGTATCCGTGCAAAGTAATTTAAAACAACATGCAATTAAACATTGTTTTTTACCTAATTACATTTTTCACGTATTATAACCAATGAAATCAGATTACTGTTAAGGAATAAAATGGAAATAACAGGAATTGATAGGTTAACTACACTACATAACACTGCATTATTGCATCATTGTATACTTCGGAAATTTGCGTTGTAGTTTCTGCATTTGCCTTCGTCTTTTTCATCCTGTTGTGGTAGTCCACAACGTACAGACATGGCCAGCTAGCGTATAACATAATCAGCTCGTATACGACTTCCCTTGACCAGGTAGCCATTTTGGTTTTCAGCCATGTTGCAGACATCGTGATGCACTGTGAATACTCGCATTTTATTGGCCAAAGCCATCAAATCATTGTCACAGTTTTGACCGTTTAGAGCATGTCATTTACTTTCAAGACTTTCAAAGACTTAGAAAAAAATTGGAAGCAATTTGACAAGAAAGGCTGTGAAGTCGTGACAATTCTTGGAAAGTCTTGAAAGGTATTGAATTTGACAAAAATTTGATTGTACAAGGAGCTTTATTGGTGTGAATTTTTCAACACCTTTTTCATTTTTGAAAGCATGTTGCTATTCAGTTGTTTCTCACGGGATTGGAAAGAGTAGATAAACATTTCAAAGTCAGTGGCGGTCCGCTTTTAAACACTTGACTATCGATTCGGGTTCGTCTATTCCTCTTGTACCTACAAGGTAATGTGTAATGTAACTATTTCTGCAAACATTCATCTCGATTAATGTGAAGTAGAAAGCAAAATAAGCTTTCATAAGTATAATTTATAGAATTAAAAAATAAAACAACAACGGGTAGGGAAAGTCAGGAGAATATCATTTTTTTAATCCACGGTTACTGAGTAAAAACTCGAAAATGTACACATAGCGTTAAATTTTAATTGTATTCCTAAAATTTGTGTGTTCCATTGTGGTGTTTAGTTTAAATTTTAGGAAGCAGTCTTAAAACTTGAACATATAAACTCCCTTTATAAACTACTCTGTATCAATTTTGAACAAACTGCGTCGAGAGTATTCAGTTAGCATTTTTTAGCATTCCTTGTTTCACATCTTCACTTATTCTCTCGCCATTTAAATAATACCAACTTAAAAACACATCATTTGATTACCTACACTAGTGTGGAGTTAGCAATTTGTATGTACTGTCTATTCAACGATGTTTTAGCTAGTGAGTTGGGGTGGATTATTCCTCAGTTAAAGCTTTAGATGGTATGGAAGGGTACACAGTATGCTGAACTAGCGCCGCGCATGATGCTTATAGTGGAAAACAGCCAATACTGTTTCACTTTTGCGCGCTCTACCTCTCACTTTCCTAAAATTAAGTAAACACTACCTCCTTCCAGTAGCTAAACCCCTACCTGCTTGGAAGTGCACCTCATCCTCTAGCTAAAACATTGCTGAACAGACAGTAAGGGTGAGATTTTAGCGTTGTGTTGCATGTAAGGATGTTTTGTAAGTTTGTCAGATTCCTAAAGGTTTTATTTCATTTTAATGGCAGCTTTTGCATTGTTTTAATTTGTGAAAATATCTTAAGGGATGTCTAGGCAAACCTGATATTTCCGGGGACATGTCGACGCACCTGAAATGCTTTAAACACATTAACAAGCCTTCCGCCACTGACCTGGATTCCATTATGGTTGCCTTCCGTTTCCAATGACTATAAAAATTAAGTCAAAAATAAAAAAATGCGTTTTAGGTAACAATTTTGTGAACACCGGTACAATTTTCTAAAAATTTAAGACCCATAAAATGGAAAATCTGAAAAAGTCAGCACATGTAAACGTAATACAGTTTATTGTCTCTGTGTATTAAAAATGAGAATTTTCTCACTGTTAATTTGCCTTTTAGAATTCTTTAAGTGGAGACGAATACTTTGGATTCACTGCAAGTGCACAACAATTGCTTTTTAAATATACAAAACAAGAGATGAAACTTATAAGGAAAGTAATTAGCCAATGAAACGTCACCAGAGTTGCGTTAGTGTGAGTGCGAATAAGTCAAGCTTTAAAAGGTTAAACCCATTTCTAACATAATTTTGAACCTTTACATACATTACGTATCTCAATTTTAACACATTGGACATTCTGAAAATAATCTAAACGTATTCAAAATGAGATGTAGATTGAAAAGTAAGCGAAAACGGAGTGTAATCGATGCAACTGCTTGGTCCCTTTCTTCTTGTTATGCTTCCTCATAGTACCACCTGCGGCCGCTGAATAGCGCTGTTGTGATGGAAACATCGCTAATGATGTGGAAATATTATTGGATGCTTCGCAATTCCTTCCGCTTCGCGAAGCTCATCAGAACATTATACCCGAAATTTAGTTTTCATTGCTTGGCTCTGATAAAAAGGCATTACACAACTCTATATAAGCAAAACTGCAATGTAAAAGCACCACCTATAAAGGTACCAGCTTTTTGCAGATATTTTTCTAACGCTTTCGTTTAATTATAATAGATTCACTGTGCATTACTTCACCTCAGCTGCTGACTTTAATGTGTTTAAAATGTGTTTCGTTGCTGTTATTTTTCTTCTCAATATTACGTTTGAAGCAACGCTAATACTGCATAGAGGACACTTTAAAACACTTGATGAAATTCTTAAAGTCACCATTAAGGAAGTAAGTAATTCCGTAAACCTATACACTTCATTCTAGTAATACTTTTATCTTAGATTAAACAATGTTTATGAATTAAATTTTTTTCGTATTTCTCTCCCTAACTATGAATGAAATCCTGAACTTCTAAACTTACTATTCCATTGAGACATCGCGTATTTGATATTGACCAATAACGTTTAGCAATTCCTGGGATATCAACCAATCACGATCGGTTATCTTATTATATGCTTGCAAGGATGTGATTTTACTGAACCATAATAGTAACCATGTGCAGTGATTAACAAGTTACGTCATCCATCTCGTCATTCATTTATTCTGGAGATATTACGAAGTCCTACTACCTCAACATCAACTTCAGTTCAGTCTACTTCAGTTAATCAACTGCACATTCAAATAGTGCCAATTTCCAAAGAAATTTATTATGAAAAAATGTTTTATTGTGCTCGGACTTTAGCTTAAATTCTGAGGTTAACTATTCTCGTTCCCACTGTTGGTAGCATTCGTTAATATTCCGTAACACATTCAATTGTTCACTCATTTAGTATACCATGATCTGACAGCTGACGCAATGTTGATTTGATTTTAAATAACACAAGTAAGATAATCGGTTACATTTTATTCATGGAATACTATTACTAAATCCCATTCGAGATTACTAGTTTCATCAGATAAATTCGTAACCTCTCGTGGGATTACCTATGATAATACTAGTTATTACTTTCTCTACTACGTATAGTAAGTAGGGGAAGTATTGTATTTCACCCAAAAATTCGATACCGAGATTTCACCGAAAATACATGTTTTGAGACCACCTGAATCCAAAAAAAGCATTTTTGGAAACATGTCCGTGTATGTGTCTGTATGTGTGTGCCTGTGAACAGCATAACTCCAAAACGAACAGTCGGATAAACACCAAACTTGGTATTTAGGTTCAGTATCTTCCAGAGATGCGACACGAAGGTTTTCAAGAAAATCCCCCCACCCCAGATTACCCTTCACATGGAAGATTTTTCGAAAATTTTAATTTTCTCAGAAATGGCTCTAACGATTTTGATTAAAATATCATATGTTTAAGATATTTTCATGAAAAATGAAATGTATATCTCGAATTTTCTGGGATTGTCTTTAAAAGTATTCTTCATTGTGAACGACTTTTGCATAACTGGTAAACCATAAGAGATAGACAAAATTTTACTACACAAAAATGTAGATCGCGTTAAATTACACAATTTATGTCATATACATTTTTGTTGAGTTAACCATTTTCGAGATATTGCTTGTTATTGCCTTAAATTTTTCAGTACTTATTTTTTCAAATGGGAAATCGTTATTCATTTTTTTGTCTTGGATATGCAAAGAGTTATAATCTGTGGCAAAGGGAATGGTGCTGCACCTAGCAAACAGTTATTAAGAGTAATGTCTATGCTATGTATTTCTATATTTCCCTTGTAAATATATATTTCCCTTATATCTACAAGAAAATTAGCAATAAGATAGAGTCTGCAAATGTTTATCTCGATTAACATGAAGTAGATGGAGAATAAGCGTTTGTAAAAATACTTTGTACAAGAGTAGAGAAAGTCATGTGAGTGTAACACATCAGATTTTTTTTATTTTATACCACCGGTTTATTATAATGCTATTGATCAAATTTGACTCGTTTCACTATAATGATTTAAAATTAAATTTTCTTTGTGCGACTCTTAAACATCTCTAGTATAAAAATGTTTGATGTGTTACATTCTCACTACTTTGTATACCCTCTAGCATATATTAGTGGGTATACAACTATTCGTACAAAACCTTATTGTTTTGTAATTCATTTTAATAGAGATAAACCTTTAAAAAATAACTATATTCCAAATTTCGTTTTAGATATAAAGGAAATAGCGATAATCAAATGTTTAAGAACTGGACGGTATATCCTGGCCTTAAAGTTTCATACTTTTCTAGTGCAATCGCGAGAAGCAACTGAAAATAGACAGGACTTTAAAAGAATTACAGTTTTGAACAATTCGAAACGTTAATAACTAGTATGTCAGAAATGACTGTTAGGTTATTTGAAAAGGTTATTTGAAATAAATTATGTTTCAAAGAGATATACAATTTTTTCGTAGTACATTTTCGTGTATTGCTTAATGTTTACCAGTTATGCCAGATTACACAAAATTCCTTCGGAATGGAATAGGCTATGCCCAGAAAATTGAAGACATACCTACATTTTTCACGCAAATATATTTAATATATGGTATGCTAATCAAAATCGTTAGTACCATGTTTTAGAAAATCAAACATTTCGGAAAATATTCCATGTAAAGAATAGCTGGCGGTGGGATTTTTTTTTTTTGAAAACCCCCGTGTCGCATCTTTGGAAGATACTGATCTTAAATGCCAAGTTTGGTGTTCATCTGACTTTTTATTTTTGAGTTATGCTGTTCACAGACAGACAGACACACACACACACACACACACACACACACGTGCGGAGCTTTTGCTCGAAATGCTTTTTTTGGGTTCAGGGGGCCTGAAGACATATATTTCCGGTGAAATCTCGACATAGAATTTTTGGGTGGAATAGAATACCACTCCTACTTACTAAACATAGTAGAGAAAGAAATAAACAAATAATTCTATGGTTTCTAATTTGCTGTTGGGTTCATAACATAGACAGCTTTTATATCTCTCCCTTCTTGCTTAGATCTTATTGTTTAAATATTCATCTATACTTTTCCAAGCACTAATAATTACAAGAGGTATGTTTTAAATGAAGAAAATAAGCCTAAATGTGCATCACAATAAAACTCAGAACATTATTTTACTGATACAAAATGTCATTATGCTAATTCAGAAAAATACCACAACATCATAGTGAACATAATGATGACAGATGGTCTTATGCCTCACTTGCGCAGTGATCTTCCTGTGGCATGTATTTTATTTCTAATTCCCTGTCCAGTACATGTTGAAAATTGCCTTAGTGGCGTAGTCACCATCGATATCTCGGTACTTTCGATACTCAGTATCGAAGGTGTTATGTCAAATACTTTGAGATAAACCTTCGATATTTTTTAGATAATTTTAAATTTAAGTTTTGCATTATTGAAAGCTCTTGCGTTTAACTTCATGCTAGATGAGGTATGAAAGGAATCGAGATTTCAAGTTATTGGCTTGCACGTGTCCCAAAGAGCTGCTGAACTATAGTTCTTGATAGACCTTGGCTGCTTTTCCTATGGGTGAATCAGTGCAACATTCCATGGGCTCTTGTGTGTAAATGAAAGCATGAAAAAAATGGGGGAAGGAGTAGAGGTACCTAGCATGGGAGCACGATGCAGAGCATGCATTGCTGTCTGTGGCGATCATATACCCTTTTAAGTACCTTGTATCTGTTTCTGTAAATTTAGAGAGCCATCATATGTCGTATTGACTTTAGTGTAGCTTATGGTCTATGAATAAAAGTGGCATTTCTGTTCGTCTCATTGCATATTTCGTTTAGTTGCCTACTGTAACAGTTCCCTCTATGTATGATTCAAGTTTCATCGAGCTATGTTACTTGGCAGTGTCGCAGCATGCGAAGATTACTTTGGTCCTTAGGTTTTGCACACCAGTGTATAATAAGAACATAACTCAGTGAACAAACTATCGCCTTTACAGTTTTTTATAAGGCGAGTATCGAGTATCACTGCCCAAAAATCAGTAGGTATCGAATATCGAGAAATAGTGGTATCGTCCCATTACTAGTTTAAACAGTACACTCTTATTTAAGGTAATGATACAATTCAAGAGAAAGGAAACCTTTAGCCTTAAATAGAAAATAAAAGTACTACACTTGCAAAAAATTAAATACGTATCTATTATAGTTTATGATAAAAGTATTATCAGAAATAAGCAGTTCCTTTTTCAAACAATTATAGCATAAGGAATAAAAAAAGATTTTTGGAAATAACTTTACATCTAGAATTAACTGTTTCATAGATGTCAAAATCTGGTTCAAATACAAAACATAGTGTTTCATAAATAGTAATTTTTAAATGTGAGTTTAAGAAAGTTGTCCCCAAATTTACCAGATATCCTAACAAACAAATCACTGTCTCACTTCACAAGAGTTAAGCCACAAAAAATAACTAATATACGTTGGACTTTGCTTTGAAGTCAATTCATAAAACAAATGTTAACTGTGTGGTTTTGAAAATTAAATCGTAAATGTTGTGTTATCACTTCTCGCTGCCTTTGGCATTGATTTTATGAGAGGGAAAAAATCACACAATTTTCTCTACCATTACAAATTTGCATACTGCCTGTTCAACGACGTTTAGGGGATGAGGGGAACCCTATGGGTTTAGCTACTGAAGGAAGTAGTGTATGCCTAGTCTGAGGCAAGTGAGGGGTAAAGACATGCGTTAGTGAAAGACTGTTGGCGCGGCAGGAGTTCAGCATATTTTGTACCCCTGCTAACAGCTAGGGTTTTATCTGAAAGATAGACCACCCCAACCCCACTACCTAAACTTTAGTTGAACAGACAGACATACCATATCACAGCATTCATTAAAAGGTAATTTTTCTATCCAAGTTATGATATTCACATTATATTTTGCCTAGAAATGACTTCAAATTAAAAAAGATAATATTAAGTTATATATTACATGCTGAGTTAACAATCAAAGTTTATTGGAAGCACAGAGGAATAAATTACCCCTCCTTGGCTGAGGTATCGAACTTTTGCGAATGAAAGGAAAATAGAAAAATCGAAAACTTCGGAGAATTTTCCGTCAGATAACCCACTTGCATTGAGGAAAATATATTAATGAAATATTTCGTAAACACTAACGTTACGAAGGTACTTATTTGTTAGAAATGTACATTCTGATGAACCCTACATTTATCTGAAGATATTTTTGTCTATCTCTTATGGTTTCCCTAGTTATACTTACAGAATTATACAACATTAAGTCCGAAGAAGGGTACTTCAAAGGCTATTCACAGAACATTCAAAATACACAGTTTATTCCTCGTGCCATTGTTAAACATACGGTATTTTAATATCAAAACCGTTTGTGCCGTTTTGGGAAAATAACAAATGCCGAAAAGTTTTTTTATATAAAGGGTAGTCCGAAGCACGGAATTTCGTGAAAATTCTTATGTCACATTCTTGAAGGTTTGGATTTATCAGACTTTTCGTTTTTGAGTTCGCTTCAGTTTCTGAAATAAATGGTGTTTTAAAGAGATCTAAACTTTTTTTGTATTATACATTTTCGTCTATCGCATAACATTTACCAGTTATACAAGATTATACAAAATTCCTCCCAAATGAAGTGGACTTCAAAGGCTATTCCCTGAAAGCTCAAGATATAAATTTTATTTCTCATGTAAATGCCTTTAATATATATTTTAATCAAAATTGTTACAGCTATTTTTTAGAAAATCAAAATGTTCTAAAAATGTTTCTTGTAAAGGGTAGTTTTGGGTGAGGGGATTTCTTTGAAAATATTCGTGTCTAATCTTTGGAAGATCCTGAACCTATATACCAAGTATAGTATTTATCTGCCTTTTTGTTTTTGAGTTATGCAACACACCGCACCTACTTTTTTTTCTAAAAATTCCTTTCTTTGGACTCGAGGGACCTCAAAACAGTATTTCCGGTGAAATATCGGCATCAGATTTTTGGGTGGAATGTAGTATATTCTTTACCTACAATGTATATTTTAGAGAAAGTAAAAAAAAATAAATATTAGCTTTCAGGAGATCTGAAAACATGTATTTCTAGCGAAATATCAGTATCATTCTTTGTGAGGAATACAATACTTATCATTGGTATATAGTAGAGAAAGAAAATCTCACTAAAATATCACGGGTGTTCGAGGTCGTTAAGGTACGGACGCATGAACGGGAGATTCATGGTTTAAAACCCGCCAGGACCGTGCTCCCTGCGTGAAGTTTGTCCCAAATTTCCTTAGTCTTCCAACAATTTCTTTTTATGTTACTGTATCCGCCGCCTGTGTAGTAAGAACACTATTCAAAAAGAAATAATAATCGATACATTTTGTAGCTTTAGAGCAATTTCCGCTTGTCAATTGTACAGTATTCGTATTAGACAAGTTCTCATTCCTTGAGTTCCACTCCTAAAACAACACAGTATTAGCTTATCTTCTTTAACTGCTCGTTTCCTTTTCTAAAAGAACCAATATCGGCTCTGCAGTAGTGGTGCTTCATAAATTCAACTGTGAAAGCAAAGGATTTCCATTTCTTCCGAAGCGGATTTTCTTTAAGCACAAAAGATTGGAATTAAACCCAATAAATGAAGGTGCTGCAAGTAGCAAGAGAAAAATCCATACAGACTATTAAGACGCGCGCTACACAATTTGTGGAAACAATTTTCTTGAAAGGCTAAGCATTTCTTTTTACGCCTAAAAAATATTAAGTCGACGTAAACTGCATCCTGCAAAAATACCCTCTGATAAAATGGAAAGAAGTAGCCACAAAAACACTCCAATTAGAACGCCTTTTTCTTATAGTCGGCTGCATTGGAGTTATTTTCTCTACTACGTACAGTATGTAGAAAAATGTCCGTTCGTGTTGCGTGCGCGCGTCTATAGACAGCATAACTCAAAAACGAACAGTCGGATATATACCAAACTTGATATTTAAGTTCAATACCTTCCAAAGATACAACACGAAGATTTTCATGAAAATCCCCCACCTCGTACTACCCTTTACATGGAACATTTTAGAAAATTTTGATTTTCTAAAAAATAGTTAACAATTTTTATTAAAATACCATATATTAAAATATTTACATTACAAAAACAAATGCATATCTTGAATTTTCTGGGAATAGCCTGTAAGTTCACTTCATTTGGAACAAAGTTTGTATAAGCTTGTATAACCGGCAATTAAATTAAATTGTGTTTTATTTATGGACGTTCTTTAACTACTGTGGTCCTTAGCGTCCCATTGTATATTGGGCGTGAAAGACCGGTGTAATTTTGCTCAGAGGCCTCTTTATCAGGCTTGAGGTTCTTTTACGTGCCGTAAATTTACGACACGGGACCGTAAGGAAGCCATGCTAAGGATTTTTACGCCCGAAAAAATCCATCGCCCTCCGCCGGGTTTGAAGCCACGACCTTGGGAACTAGAGGCTAGCACGGTACCACTTGTCCACGGAGGACGACGTATAACCGGTAAACTTAGGCGATTGACGTAAACACATTACACGCAAAAAAAGTAGATCTCTTTAAAACACACAATTCATCTCAGATAAGTTTTGTCGTCCTCCGTGGTGTGGTTATCATGCTAGCCTCCAGTTCCCAAGATCGCAGGTTCAAACTCGGCGGATGACGATGGATTTTTTCGGGCGTAAACATCCTCAGCATGGCTTCCTTCGGAAGAGAAGTAAAGCCGGTGGTCCCGAGTCGTAGATTTACGGCACGCAAAAGAACCTCAAGTCTGATAGAGGCCTCTGAGCAAACTTTCCGGTCTTTCATGCCCAATATACAATGGGATGCTAAGGATCACAGCACTTAAAGAACATCCATAAATAAAAACTCAATTTAATTTTTGAAATAAGTTTCTTGTGGCATAAGCCGTTTCTGAGATATCTGTTATTATAAGTTCGAATTTTTCATTTGTTGGTCATTAATTCCTATCAACATTCAGTTGTTTCTCGCGATTGCATGAAACAGTAGGTACTGAATTTTAACGTCCAGTTCTTAAACATTTGACTATCGCTGTTCTCTTATCTATAACGAAATGTGTAATGTAGCTATTCCTGTAAAGGTTTATTTGGATTAAAATACAGTAGACAGAAAAATAAGCTTTAGTAAGAATAGTTTGTATAGCCATTAATAAGCGATATAGGGTAGGGAAAGTCACGTGAATGTAACGCATCAGATGTTTTCATGTCTTTCAAACTGTTTAAGTGTTCATATAGAATAATAATAATAAAATATAAATTCCTTTGGAACAATCTAAACAATGTACATATCAGTTTCTAAAAACCCCTTTTGCTTTCAAACCAGTGAGTTCCTGTTGACTGCTGAGAAAATAATTCACCATAAAATGCCTAACGGTTGCCACAGTATTTGACCAATAAATTTAGACTACTGTCCAATTTTAAGAGCCCAAAACTACAGAATAATTAATTACCTACTTCAATGGATTAACTTCCTCTTTTTAGGACTTACAAGCCAATACCTTGTGTCAGTAGCCTGTCGAGGAACAAGCAAACTCTAGATCATAGCATATCCAGGATGGTGATTAGCCCAATGCCTGGTATAGCAGTGAAGAAGGAAAAATATAGTGATGAAGGGATTATAAAATTGCGGATCAAATTACGCTGCATTCCCTAGCGACCGAGGAAAACCGCAAAAAAAAACCTTAGGTCAGTTTGGTCGGCCCAGGAGTTTGAAACTGGACCTCACGAACGCGAGTCGCACACGTTACCGTCTTGATCAAACAGAACTTTCTTTTTCGCTAAATGCGGCCGTTTTTGCTTGATTTCATCATTCAAACGCTACAATAAGTTTTCGTAATACTCGCCATTGATTGCTTTTCCTTTTTGAAGATAATCAGTGAAAATTATCCCACGCGCATCCTAAAAATTGACGCCATGACCTTGCCTGCAGATGGAACTGTCTTTGGAGCCGATTCTCCCCTTTCAATCCACTGTTTTGACTGTTCCTTCGTCTCAGGTGTGAAGTAATGAACCCATGTTTCTTCCATAGCTATGAATCGACGCAAAAACTCGGCTTTATTGCAGCGAAACATCGCCAAACACTCGACTTAAACATCATCGCGACGCTGTTTTTGCTCCATTGTGAGTAAGCGCGGCTCCCATCTTATGCACAGCTTTCTCAGGTTTAAATTTTCAGTTAGTGTGCGATATACAGCACTTTTTGAAATGCCTACGATGTGTGCTAGCTCGCGCACTTTCAGTCGACGGTCATCCAATACCATTGTGTGGATTTTCTTCACAATTTCTGGCGTGGTCACCTCATTTGGTTGATTTGGCAGCTCGTACGGATTCGCTTAAACTCTGCCATCCAATATTTTACTGTTGTAAACAAAGGATCAGACTCCCCCAGAGTAGAATCTAGCTCAGCTTTAATATTAGTTGGACTAAGACCTTTCAAATGAAAGCATTGTATCATATAACGATGGCCAATTTTATCCATGTTTACAAATTTGCTGAGAGCGTTCACTATTAATGGCTGCCAAACAATTACTAAACAACGTAGCATCGTCAAACTTCATACTTTATAAGGGTGGTACTTTCTACCATAGTTATTTGTTTGAAACAACAGCCGCTATATATACGTCAGGTCGCGTTCTTCTGGAACTGACCTCGTACCTGCAAACGATATAGGTGCGATTTGCAAGCTCCACCCCAGATCGGACTGGTAGGTTAGGATAGGTCGAATGAACTTCCTCTACTCGTATGCATAGGCAGTAGAGAAAGTAAAAAGATTTTTTTGCACTTTTCGCGACATTATAATTCACATACCGAAGGTACGTTAAGTCTTATCGGTATATGGTAGTAGGTACATCAACGATCTACCCAGATGGCTGGCAAGCTTCTCTTCAATATAGAGGTGTGCACGAGTTCGGGATAATTTGAAAAATGTTTGTCGGGCTTGGGCCGGACTCGGGTTTGAAAATAAAGGTCAAGAAAAAATTTATTGATCAAATTCTTCATAGCATTTTAGTCATGTAAATATCTTAAATCTGTGATACTTTAATCAAATCATTAGCGCCAGTTTTGAGAAAATTAAAAATTGAGAACTTTTCCATGTAAAATAAAAATAAAAACGAAAACATTAATTTATCACAATTTTACTTTCTCTACTAAGTATAGTAAGTGGGGGAAATATTGTATTTAAATCAAAAACTCGAAATCGATATATCACCGGAAATACATGTTTTGAGACCCACTGAATAAAAAAAGCATTTTTAGAAAACGGCGGCGTGTGTGTATGTGTGCCTATGAACAGCATAACTCAGAAACGAAAAGTCAGATAAATACCAAACTTGGTATTAGGTTCAGTACCTTTCAAGGATGCGACACGAAGATTTTAAAAACAAATCCCACACCCCCAAAATATCCTCTAAATGGAAGATTTTTCGAAAATTATTTTCTAAAACTTGGCTCTAACGATTTCGATTAAAATACAATTTATTAAAGATATTTACATGACAAATAAAATTTCTATCTTGTACAACTGCTAAATGTTAAGCGATAGGTACTGTACAACAAATGTATATCTGTTTAAAACACACAATTCACTTCAAATAAGCTTTTCGTGGCATAAGCCATTTCTGCGATATCCTTATTAAAGGTTCGAATTGTTCATTATATGGTCATTCTTTAAAGTCCTTTCAGTATTTAGTTGCTTCTTGCGATTGCATGGAAACAGTATAGAATTTTAAGGCCAGCATATAGCGTCCAGTTCTTAAACAAGTGACTATCGCTGTTCTCTTGGTTCCATAACAAAATGTGTAATGTAGCTATTTCTGCAAAGCTTTATCTGGATTAAAATGTAGTAGATAGAAAAAAAAGCTTTAGTAAAAATAGTTTGTATACCCATTAATACATGATAGAGGGTAGAGAAATTAAATTAAATAAAATGGAGTTTTATTTATGGACGCTCTTTAACTGCTGTGGTCCTTAGCGTCCCATTCTATATTGGGCGTGAAAGACCCGTAATTTTGCTCAGAGGCCTCTTTATCAGGCTTGAGGTTCTTTTACGTGCCGTAAATCTACGACATGGGACCAACGGCTTTACTTCCCTTCCGAAGGAAGCCATGCTAAGGATTGTTACGCCCGAAAAAAATCCATCGCCCTCCGCTGGGTTTGAACCCGCGACCTCGGGAACTAGAGGCTAGCATGGTAACCACTACACCACGGAGGACGACAGGGCAGAGGAAGTCATGTGTATGTATCACATCAGAATTTTTGTCCGCGATTTTAAGATTGGAGAATAGCACAATTGTCGTGAAATTCATACATCTATCGCAGTAGTAATGGTGGCAACAATAAATGTTCGCTTCGGGCAATTCTCAGTAATTTTACAAACTCCACCAGCTGCAAACTCCAGCTCCTATTGTCCCTCCACACCCCGGACATCCTGGGTAGAGTGCAGTAGCAGGGGTGACATGTGGTCAATAAGGGTATGCCGTCAACATGTCACTTACTAATTGCTGATTCAAGGACCTCAGCTACCACTATTTCTGTAAAGTAGCTCCTCAATTGGTCCCAAGGACCAGAATCCCTTACCAGGCCCCCCAACAGGGGAACAATTCCCATGCCCGTACCGGAAATCGAACCCGAGTTCCTTCGCGCCACAGGCAGCAGTGCTTTGTGGAACAAATAATAATAATAATAATAATAATAATAATAATAATAATAATAATTCAGTAAATGAAAATAAATTTTAATTAAAATAAAATTAGACAATCCTCCCGGGCCGTGTGATAGCATAGCTTACTGTCGGGCTCGGTTTAAACCGGGCCTAAGAATTTAGGTTCTGTAGACCTCTACTTCAATACTCTTCTCTAAATACCCTTTATGCACACAGCTTTAGATCCAAGCTGACTCCAGAATAGAGTACCGTGACCACATACCCGAAATATATTAGCTTTGAAACAACAAGGTTGCTGAGAGAAAGGCTCCCTGCTCGTGTCATCTCTCGATACGGCCATAAGAACTAGTCACAGAGATCGTGTGATTTGACACCATGTGATTATTTTTTGTGGGGGTCAGTCAAACTTGTGTTTATGTGAACAATCCACGAACCATCCCTCAACTCAAGGAAGAAGTTAGACGTGTCATGGGTGAAATTCAAGCGGGACTTTGCTCTACAATCGTCGAAAATTTTGTCCACAGTTGGATGTGTGCAGACGAAGCCGTGGAAGTCATTTGCCCGAATGTTGTTTCATGTTTAATCGCAGTCTTTGTGCTTCATATTTACATAGCAATAGTAGCAATTTTCAAATAAATTACGTGTTGCATTATTAAACTAAAAATTGCGTTCTTTGTGGGACACCCTATATTACGCATTGTTTTTAAATGTAGTTTTAAATCCATGTGTACAACTAGACGAATTTGTGGCTCTTATGCCTTCACCTTCAGCTCCTAACCATAAATGAGACACTCGATCATTAAAATTCTACGTTATCACCTATTTTACATGATCCAATGTCTTCTATTAGCGTATAGGTTATACAAAGGAAGTGGACACCCCACCTAATGCGACCTACATAGACCTATTGTGGCTACCACCCCTCGGGAGGAAGGTATGAAGTGAGGGAACCACAGGAGGCTGCAGGCAGACATAGTACTACAAAGACACTTGAATGTCCCTAACAGTTCCAAGACCCGTTCCGCTGCTTAGAGAAGGTGAAGGAACGATCCGTCGATCAAGTAGTCCTCTAGTGTCCACTGGGAATAGTCTATCCTTTGAGCAAGCATCCACGCCATCTACCCGGCACCGTCACACAGCAGGAAACCTAGATAAGAAACGGAAAATGAAAGGTAAATTATGGAAAGGCAATCCTGGTAGATGAGAAATCAACCCAGCGTCGCCTACCGAACCGGAGAAAAACTAGGAAAAACCCAAAGTCAAAGTGGGCGGTCTTCGGGAATCGAACCCGGGACCTTCCGGATGGAAGCCTCACACATTTTTGTTTCGATCCTGCTGACTGTGTATTATTTTCTTCCATTTCTCATTTGTCAACCGTACAGAAATTAATGCTACAACGCAACATATCGAAATTTATTACTCCATGCTTCTGCATATAATAAAGCATACGTGTAGCGCATAAATGAAGTAGTTTCTATGCGAATATTAAGCGCGATTAACATGCACATTTTATGTGAGTAACCTATAAATCCCTGTGGAATGATAATGAGCAGAGCAAGTCGTGCGATTGTTACACACACTTTTTTAAAATTAGCTTTTTTTCCTGTCAATACGGAACCGATAGCGCCACAAGGTTATAAAAAGATCGACGGAAGTCAAGGTTAATCTTAAACGGAAGCATGACGCGACAAACAATCGATAAGTGAGAGCGTTTATAAATTTCCGATTATGGTATCTGCTGCAAAACTTAAAACTAGTATATAGGCGTAACTGCTTTTCCCAATTAAAACGCTTTAGTAATATCCTACTACTCACAGATTCTGAAATATCACACCGAGTTTCAGAGCAACGCCTGAATTTACACGCACGTGTCTGTAACGTAGTTTACGCTCAAAACCAAGGAGATTGGATGGCGCTTTTACAACCTATTTCCTATTTAGTGCAAAATGGTTAGGTTCTCTGCCATTTACCTAAAGCAGAAAGCAGAAAATGTGTATTCAATTAAAAAATTCGGTATTGCGATTTAACCGTAAATACAACATTTAAATGGCATGAACACGTAAAAATTTTTTTCTAGAAAATGTCTGTCTGTCTGTCTCTCTCTCTCTCTCTCTCTCTCTCTCTCTCTCTCTCTCTCTGTGTGTACGTGTGCGCGTACTTAGAAAAGCTAAAATTGACCCAAGCTCCCCCGATTTTATCCCTCTATATCCGGACGAGCTGTGACCGTACTCGTTAATCCGAGCATCTCCAAGTTCGGCGGGCAAGCGAAAACTGAGATTTTCTTACCCGAGTTAAACATTTTATCTTGTATAGTACTTGAAATTGAGACGAAAGTGGATTTTTGATCTCGCGAGGAACTATCAACGTGTTTACTGAATTTTCTCATTAATGCTTCTGTTTTATGAATCCTCAAATGTATTTCTCCGTAAGTAAATAATATGTTGGTGACATTGTTGGGTATTATACAAAAACTGCTCTCTTAAATGCATATAAAATAATTAGTTAATACTAAACATGCAAAATTGTATGAAAATTGCATCGATTATTCAAGAATAAAACTAATAAAATTAAAATTCTGAAAGAAAAGCAAAATATCAGACAACATAATCCTTAGTTTCGTTTGTCTTCATGCATATTAAAAAAAAATCGAATACGTTCACATGAATTTCTCTTCCCACTACCGTTTATTTGTATAGCTTCTACAAACTATTTTTATGAAAGCTTAGTTTCCTATCTAGTTCTTGCTAATTAAAAATAAACCTTTGCAGAAATAGTTTCATTGCTATTTCGTTGCGCGCACAAGGGAGAAAGAAAACCGATAATAAGATGCTAAAAAGCCAATCGCTCTATGCTGGCCTTTAAATTCTTTAACTCTTTCCATGATACAGTGACAGCACTTTGTATAAAACCTGATGTGTTACATTCAAATGGCTTTCTCTACCCTCTATCGCTTATTAGTGGGCATACAATGTATTCTTACGAAAGTTTATTTTTTTGTCCACTTTCTTTTAATCGAGATAAACCTTTTCGGAAATAGCTACATTACGCATTTCGATGTAGATACAAAGGGAACAGCGATAGTCAAATCCTTTGAAACTGGACGCTACATGCTGACCTTAAAATTCCATACACTTTCCATGACAGCGCAAGAAACAACTGAAAATCGACAGGACTTTGACGTAAATATTGAACAAATCGAAACATTAATAACGGATATCTCGGAAGTGGCTGATGTCACAAAAAAGTTATTTGAAAAAAATTGTGTTTTAAAGAGATCTGCATTTTTTGTGTTGCCCGTTTTTGTCTATCGCTTAATTTTACCAGTTTTGCAAGATTATATAAATTTCCTTCCGAATGAAGAGGGCTTCATAAGCTAAAAACTTCGAATAGTGTTCCATGTAAAGGTTAGTTTGGGTAGGGGAATTTTCTGGAAAATTTTGGTGTCCCATATTTAGAAGATACTGAGCTTAAATACCAAGTTTTGTATCTATTTGACATTTTGTTTTTGAGTAATACCGTTCACAACACACACGGAACTTTTTCTAAGAATGCTTTTTTTGGTTTCAAAGAGTCTCAAAACATGTATTTCCTATGAAATCTCGCCATCGCATTTTGGGTGGAATGCTATACTTTCTCCATCTACTATGTACCTGGTAGAGAAAATAAAATGACAAATTAACAAATTCAAACCAATAATAGCACATATGTACATATATCAAAATGGCTTTGGTACATAAAAGTTATTTGAAATACACTGTGTGTTTTAAAAGATCTACATATATTGTGCAGTATGTTTTTGTCTATCCCTAATAGTTAACCCATTATATACATTATACATAATTCCTTCCGAATTCATAATTCCTTCATAGGCTATTTCCAAAAAATATAATACATATTTGTCATGAAAATATCGTAAGCATATGATATAGACATGATATTTAATAAAAATCGTTAAAGCCATTAAGGGTAGCTTGGGTGGAGGATTATTTTTGAAGATGCTGAACTTAAATGCGAAGTTTGGTATTTACAGATTTTTCGTTCTTGAGTTATGTTGTCCACACGCGCTCGCCCGCGAACTTTTTCTTAAAAATCTGGTGTGGTACATTCACATGACATTTTTTCTACCCTCTGTCTTTATTAGTGGGTATATAAACTATTCTTACTAAAGCTTATACTCGCATTTCTGTCCACTACAGTTTTAATACAAATAAACCTTGGCAAAAAAAGCTACAATACACATTTCGTTATAAACACAAAGAGAACAGTGATAGTCAAATAGGCGCTAAGGCGACGGCCTTAAATTCCATGTGGTTTTCATACAATCTCGAGAAACAACTGAAAATCCATGACACTTTAAAAGAAAAACAAGTATTGAACAATTCGAACCTTTAATGACGTATATCTCAGAAATGGCTTATGCCACAGAAAACTTATTTTAAGTAAATTGTGTGCTTTAAGGAGATCTACATTTTCTGTATGGTACTTTTTCGGCTATCGCTTAACTTTTACCAGTTATACAAGATAATATAAAATTCCTTCGGAATGTAGACTTCACAGGCTATTCCCAGAAAATTCAAGATATGTATATTTGTCATCTAAATATCTTTAATATATTATATTTTAATCAAAATCATTATAGCCATTTTTAAAAAGTCTAAATTTTCGAAAAATGTTCCGTGTAAAAGGTATTTGGGATGGGCGATTTTCTTGAAAATCTTTGTGCCGCATCTTTGGAAGGTACTGAACCTAAATACCAAGTATGGTATTTATCCGATGTTTCCTTTTTTAGTTATGCCGATCACAGACACACACACGAACCTTTTTCTAAAAATGTTTTTTTTATTCAGGGGGCTCAAAACATGTATTTCCGGTGGAACCTCGGTATCGAATTTTTGAGTGGAGTTCAATACCTTCTATGCCTATTATGTATGTAGTAGAGAAAGTAAAAAGAATATGCTCTATTTTTAGATTCAAGGAATCTCAAAACGTGTACTTCTGTTCAAATCTCAGTACTGAATTTTTGGGTGGAATGCAATACTTCCCCTACTTACTGTAGGTAAGTAGTAGAGAAAGTAAAAAGTTTAAAACCGATGTAATTTTCATAAAATTACAAAACTAATAAAATTAAAAACCGAAGAAAAAATGCCAGAAAACATAATCTGTAATATAGTTTGTTGTTTTTGCATATTAAAAATGAGAACTCTTCCACCGATAATTTGGCTGCTAGAATTTTTCAAGTCGAGAGGAACATTTTTCTGGAGTAAATAAATATTGCTCTGTTATATCTAAAATGCTCATCATTGAGTATTTGAATAAAAAAACTGAACACTTACAGAATATCATCCTCTAGTCTCTAGACGTAAGAAACAAATTTATTTTAACATTACTCACAGAGCTACTTTGGTGCAAGACACATCTTATATTCAACTTCGTCTTTAATATATATTTTTACTTTCTCTACTACGTACTCGATACCGAAATTTCACCGGAAAAACATGTTTTGAGACTCCTGAATCAAAAAAAAAACATTTTTTGAAACATGTCCGTCTGTGTGTCTGTGAACAGTATAACTCAGAAACGAACCGTCGGATAAACACCAAACTTGGTATTTAGGTTCAGTATCTTCCAGAGATGCGACATGAAGGTTTTCAAGAAAATCCCCCACACCAGACTACCCTTTACATGGACGATTTTTCGAAAATTTTTATTTTCTCAAACATGGCTCTGACGATTTTGATTAAAATATCGTATGTTTAAGATATTTTCATGACAAATGAAATGTATATTGAAGCTGGTTATCGAGACCCAGGAGAAATAATAATAATAATAATAATAATAATAATAATAATAATGATAATAATAATAATAATATACGATCGAACATAGCGACGAAAATGTGCTGAATTCATATTAGGAATGGGTTTTGTAGGGAAGACAGAGAAACAAAGTTTGTTTCCTCGAAGCAGAGGTATTTTACCTGCGATGGTCAACGAACCTGCATACCGGAAGTCTCGCCTTTATATTTTGGCTCGGACAGGTCGTTTCCAACGGGTTCACAGCTTAAAAGGGTGAGGAAGTATATGTGCCTTATCTACGATCTAAGAATGTTCGTGGGAAGATTTTAAAACTCAAAATAAGCTGTAAGAAGCAGACGTGAAAGTTGTCAAGTGGGGGTAGCCAATAATAAAAATCATGAAACAAAATGATAGCCAATCGAAAGATCGCGTAGGCATCACATGATACGCTTGAACTTAAGACGGAACGAAACTTAAGAAAGGTGGGGGAAAATTCTAGGTTTAGCGAAAGGCGTGAAAGAGGAAAAGAAACGCCGAGACACATTCGGGTACAAACTAACCATGAGAAAGGCGAGGCACATTCCGGTACAAACTAACCACGAGGACGGTCACGAAACAAAATTAGAAGAAAATAATCAGAAAGTTTATAGTGTAAAAAAAATGAAGTTATGAAATCTAGGCAATTCGAGGGCTAATCGGAGAAACACATAAGTAGCGACTTCGAAAGTAATAAGAATAACAGTGGTTTCGACGACGAAGGTGGCGGGTTGACCAGATAGGAATCTACGTAACAAAATAAAGATATAACTCAAACTTCTCCGGCAGTATTATTGATATCGTCAAGGCAGTGTCACCACCCCTGAAAACTAGAATCTCAGCTCTACCTACAACAAATTCCAAATCCCTGCCATCCAACCATCGAACCCAGGACTCTGAGTCCACTGAAGCAACTGCCAGGAACAACACAGATGCGTCAGAGGTCAGCGTCATATGGCGCCCACTACGTTGGGGCTCGAAATACTGCCAGCGGATAACACACCCGGAGAACCGACAACGGAAGGAAGGACAGAAAGACGACGCCGATGACGACATCAGCAACCACCAGCAGCAGAGTGTACCGATAGACGCGTGGCAACAAGCGACATCGACGCCGCTCCATTACAAGGAAGCAGACATTCAGCGCAGACATCATCAGTGTTCAAAAAAGTGTAAGTGTAGTGAAGTGTTTTGTGTGAACTACTACAACACTTCGCAGCAGCTCAACTCAGCACCGAGTAAGTGTTAACTGTATTATACCTAAGTCAATAAAATTTTGGAAGGGAGTGTATATGCAATAGATATAAGTAAACTGGGTTATGCATGTTTGTAAATGCTGTTAAGAAGCAAGAAATTAACCGGCAACGATATGGAAGGTAATAGCAATGAACAAGGGGAAAATTTCACTAACAATAGCACACGGGTAGGTGTAGAAAATGGAGATAGCGAAACATTAGAAAACCAAGTTACCGGATCACTTAACACGAGCGAAATGCTGCAACAAATGTTGGCTCAATTGAGCCTCCTAAACACTAAAATAACAGAACAAGAGCAAACACTTGGGCAAACTCTGACTCAACGATTAACAGAACAAGAACAAACACTGACTCAACGATTATCAGAACAAGAGCAAACACTTGGGCGAACACTGACTCAACGATTATCAGAACAAGAGCAAACACTAGAGCAAACACTAACTCAGCGATTAACAGTACAGGAGCAAACACTAAAACAACAATTGTCCACCCAAGAACAAACATTGCAGCAGCAGATAGCCTCACAATTAAGCATCCAACATAAGGAAATCAGTCAGGGCTTAGAAAATAAAATACAGGGTGTCTTGTTAGAAATTAGACCAAGTCAAAATGTAATCTACGAGGATGTAGAATATATAAGAAACGAACTAAAAGCAACACAGAATAGTGTAGAGGTAGTAAGGAAGGAACTTGTCGTGGAAATAGACGCCATCAGGGCACAACAAATTGTAAACAATGAAAACTTAATATGTACAATTAGTGATAAGGCAAGGGAAGAAGCAATGACAGTCTGTGTAGCATTACAGAATAAGCAGCAGGCAGTTGGAGCAGGGGTAAATGATAAAATTAACAAAATAAGGGAGACCATAGAGGCACAGAGTAGCTCGCAGATAAGCGAGATCGCTAAATTAAGGGAGGAACTGACACAGACCGTCAATGCTCGCAGGGACGCGCTAGAGGAAATCGAACCGCGATCTCAGGGAGCCACGGACGCACGAATTACCTCTCAGGTTTCCGCGCTTTCGTCGTTCCAGTGTAACAACCCGAGTAGCGAACCGAGATCGAACGAACCTGCCTGCCTTCCTTCGGCCTCACCGCAACCGGCAAGTGAAATGTCAAGCACCGTAGGGCCCCTGCAACAATGCAATATACCTTTACAATTTTTGAATGAACTGCCAATCCCCAAGTTCAACAGTGAAGTCGATAATGCGAAGCAGTTCATTAATGACCTCGAATCTTATTTCGCGCTTAGGGGAATTCCCGACCGTTTCAAAATGGTAATTATAAAAAGCTTGATAGGCCCGTCCCTGAGTTGGTTTCGATTAACGATGGGCGAACATGCACAATATGAACATTTTAGGTCTGCATTTTTAGAAAAATATTGGAGTGGCGTTGCACAATACAGGGTGCGCGCAGAAATAAATAATGGCCGATACAGGGAAGAGAAGCGTGAGTCGATGGTCGACTACTTCTTGCGACTCGGCCAATTAAGTCAACTCCTGGACCCACCGATGCCCGAAGGTGAATTTGTATCCCTCCTGACACGACACTTCCCAGACGTTATACGTCATCACCTCGTGGTAGCACGTCCGAGGACGCTGAGCGAAGCCATAGAACTACTTACCGCTCTGCAGGGGTACGGAACGCGGGAAGAAGATAGGCCCATAATCAGGACTGAAGGTAGACACATTGATCGGATACATTCGCATCGTAATGATGGGACGAGGGCACAAGGTGCGTTGAACAACTATTTCACAGTCCGACAGCGTTATCAAGAGCCCTTTACAAGAAATCGGGAGAGAAACTATAGGCCCTGGAACCAAACGGGCACGAGTAGGTCACCGAGGCAACATGAGGAGTATCCCGTTCAGTACATGAGATTCTCCAGGTACCCGGCGAATAGTAGGCAACAACGGGGAAATAACCTCCACGGTGGAACAGCGGATAGGCCAAGAACGCCTCCGAACCGCCCAGAAACTCCCCCGAACCGACCTGGAAACACCCCGGGCAGGCCAAGGACACCTCCGAACAGGCCAAGAACACCTCCAAGCCGGCCAGCGACCCCACCCCGTAGAGATGAGAACCACGAGCTCTTAAGCATGCCTACGTACAGCCGCGCATTGACGCCGAGCGGGTACCCATCACAGACCCGACAGCCGCAAAATGTCCACCGCGAAATGGATGACGCGATAGGTCACCTAAGCGGGGCAATGGCAGGACAAAGCATAGGCCAAGGGATAGGCCCCAGTCAAGGATCGTGGCCACGACGGTCGGAAAACTAGAGACAGGAAGAGTCGTAGCGTTCCCAGGCTCAACCTCAGAGAATGCGCGCAGGTTCTCGCATTACACAGGGAACGAAAACAAAAATACAAGAAGAACAATTTCTATTGGATATTTGCACATTGGGGGAGGCATTAACGTGGCAACAACTGTGCGAAGGGAGAGATCTTAACGACACGCCACTGCAGTCAGCTGATGAGTCAGAAGTAGGTCAAGCACCCCAGTATTGTGAGTTAAACACAGAAAATGAAAATGTTTATTTCGGTGGGAGACCGGACGACTCGCAGGTAGTGAGTGAACAAAACATGTCCCTATCAGGTATATACGAGTATGTAGCATCAACAGACTGCTTAAACCATCAAGAGAAAGAAGCAATACAGACGCATGCATATGTGTTGGAAAGGTCCTTATCGGATATCACAAACCTTCGGGGACAGGGTATATCAACTCCAATCGTCCATTAGGCAGGACCAAGGAAATTTAGTAGAGTCGGATAGGGAAAATGTACAAACGCACTCGGAACACGAGTAACGAAAGTCATATATGCGAACATTGTTTACAAACAAATTGGTAGCTTTGGGATAGCAATGTCCTGTAAAACCGTGTGCTCGACATTCACGATGTTAATGACATACAGAAAGAAAACCGGACAGAATGTATACCTGGCAGAAAAAGGTACCAAAAGGTGTCTGAGTGTGGAGGCTGCTAATAGCCTCAAGAAAACCAGTATTGTATGTAATGTGCAAGAGGGAGAGAGAGAAAGATGGAACTAAGATGTGTAATTAAATTAAAAAAAAAAAGTTGTTTGAAGAATGCATTGTGTGTGTATAAACAGATTCCTTAAATATAAATGTTTGTAGCCTGGTTGTTGACGGCCAGATATTATGTAGATTGTTTTTCTTTTACTTTGTGAAAATGCTTGTGTCAAATTTGAAATCGCATCGTGTACAGTGATTGAAATGTATTGTGAACAGAATAAAGGTGTAACGGTGGGCTCGCCATCAAATCGTCGTAAGCCATTAAATAAACGAATGAATAAATAAAATGATAAATGAAAGGAGCCGAGGGAGAGAGGGACATTAGATTAGCTTAGATGGGACATTAACGATAAACCCATCATCCAACCTAAAGGTCCGATGATAAATTTACCGTCAGGGCATATGAAGCTGGTTATCGAGACCCAGGAGAAATAATAATAATAATAATAATAATAATAATAATTATAATAATAATAATATACGATCGAACATAGCGAACATGGCGGGTTGACCAGATAGGAATCTACGTAACAAAATAAAGATATAACTCAAACTTCTCCGGCAGTATTATTGATATCGTCAAGGCAGTGTCACCACCCCTGAAAACTAGAATCTCAGCTCTACCTAAAACAAATTCCAAATCCCTGCCATCCAACCATCGAACCCAGGACTCTGAGTCCACTGAAGCAACTGCCAGGAACAACACAGATGCGTCAGAGGTCAGCGTCAATATCTCGAATTTTCTGGGAATGTCTCCAAAAGTATTCTTCATTGTGAACGGCTTTTGCATAACTGGTAAACCATGAGATAGGCAAAATTTTACTACACAAAAAATGTAGATCGCGTTAACATACACAATTTATGTCATATACATTTTTTTTTTTAAGTGAACCATTTGAGATATTGCTTGTTATTCCCTTAAATTTTCCGATACTTATACTTTTTCTCAAATTCCTTATTCATTTTTTTTATGTCCTGGACATGCAAAGAGAATGGAATGCGCCACATAGCAACCAGCGCTTAAAATATATGACTCGCTTAAAACCTACCATATTCCCCTTGCATCTACAAGAAAATTAGCAATAAGTTTGACATCTCGATATCTCGATTAACATGAAGCATATGGAGAATAAGCCTTTGTAGAAATAGTTTGTACAAGAGTGGAGAAAGTCGTGTGAGTGTAACACATCAATTTTTTTTTTACTTTCTCTACTACGTATAGTAAGTAGGGGAAGTATTGAATTCCACCCAAAAATTCGATACAGAGATTTCACCGGAAATATATGTTTTGAGACCTCCTGAATCCAAAAAAAAGCATTTTTGGAAACATGTCCGTATGTGTGTCTGTGAACAGTATAACTCAGAAACGAACAGTCGGATAAACACCAAACTTGGTATTTAGGTTCAGTATCTTCCAGAGATGCGACACGAAGGTTTTCAAGAAAATCCCCCACCCCATATTACCCTTTACATGGAACATTTTTCGAAAACTTATTTTCTCAAAAATGGCTCTAACGATTTTGATTAAAATATCATATGTTTAAGATATTTTCATGACAAATGAAATGTATATCTCGAATTTTCTGGAAATGTCTCCAAAGGTATTCTTCATTGTGAACGACTTTTGCATAACTGGTAAACCATAAGAGATAGACAAAATTTTACTACACAAAAAATGTAGATCGCGTTAAAGTACACAATTTATGTCATGTACATTTTTTTGTTGGGTGAACCATTTTCGAGATATTGCTTGTTATTCCCTTAAACTTTCCGATGCTTATACTTTTTCTCAAATTCGTTATTCATTTTTTTTTTTTTTTTTTTTTTTTTGTTCCTGGTAATGCAAAGAGAATGGATTACTCCTCATAGCAACCAGCTCTTAAAATATTTGACTATCGCTTAGAGTCTACCAATTTCCCTTGCATCTACAAGAAAATTAGCAATAAAATTAACATCCCGATATCTCGATTAATATGAAGCATATGGAGAATAAGCGTTTGTAAAAATAGTTTGTACAAGAGTAGAGAAAGTCATGTGAGTGTAACACATCAGATTTTTACGAATGTTCTGTAATAACATTCGCTGGCTTAAACTAGCTCGTGAAGTGGCATACACTAAAAGTAATTTCCGCTGGATTGTTGTAAGCATTGAAAACTGTAAACTGCTGCGATTCCTTCCCGGCCCTCCCCCATATACATGGGGACGAAAAGAGAAAATGTCTGCCCGAGGGAATATAGGAGCAAAAGTTGCAGGAAATTTTATGTGGTGCTGGAAAGAAACGCTGGTTACGACAGCTTGTGGGCAGTGTGCTGGATTGTTAGTGATGAAACTCAGGAATTTCCTCAAGTCATTTCACATGTAGGTTCCTCGTGAGGCAAGCTCAATGGAAAACACCGTGTTCTGAAGAAAGAACCTATTTCTTCACTGTGTAATAACAAGTTTTGCCACGTACCATTTGATACAGTGTGCACAAAATAGTTACTTAATTGTAATAAATATTGTGCCCTAGATTTGATACTCACATACAAGGTGATTCAGTGGAACCAAATCTTTACTATTATGTGGTAAACGTTAATTATTTTTTGTTATAAATTTGCTTGAAAATTTGAAGTAGATTATATTTGTTGGTAGTTGGAAGATGCTTCATGTTTATCTGCCCCACGTATAGGAGCCAATTTGTCGCGGTATCTCGTGTTATCTATTGTTGAGCGCCTGTTATTTTATACTAGTTTAAATTTTGGGTTCTTTGTCCTCCGGATAGCAATTATTACTACTCAGTCGAGCATATCTCTTGAACAGGGTGTGTAAACGGAAAGGATTTATTACTGAAAGATAACACTGATAAAAGAATTTGTTTTTACACTTTTATTGCCGTCACTTTTAATTAATTTCACATATTGACTCTTGATACACGCCCGACTGAAACTGTTATATTTTCTAATATCACTATAATCACTTATTTGCTGCATTATTAATTCGCGTATTTCACATTTATAACAAACTTTACGACGCAAGAGATTCTGTAGAATTGCGCGAAGTATAACGCGTGAACGATTCTCTTAAACTGTGCGACGTATAATCTTTGTATGATTCTTTTGGACTGAACGACGTATTACCCGCGAATCCTTCTGTTGCACTGAACGATGTGTAATGCACGAATGTTTCTGTTGGACTGAGCGACGTATAACCTTTGTATGATTCTGTTGGACTGCACGACGTATTACCTGCGAATGCTTCTGTTGGACTGATCGACGTTTGCCTTGTGAATTATTCTGTCAAACTGCGCGTTACCCGTCTCTGGCACGGAATTTATACTCCCTCACCCTAATATGCCTAAAGATTATAACCCAGCTGCTATTGGTTAATAAAACGAGCCAACATTAGCGTCTATTTTTATATCCAATCAAAATTACGAACACATATACTCTAGGGAAGATGTTCCCTCCATTTCTAAAGAAATGCGCGCTACTCTGACGTCATTTGCTTGCCTCTTCTAATTAATAAACAATTCACCACCCCTTCGCTACATTGTTGCCCGCTCTTATTGTCAGTTTCAGTGAGGCCGTGTAAACTTACTTCCTAACAATGCTTGTAATTAACAAATATCTCAAATCATTTTCATACAATAATGTTAATTTACACTACAATCATTCTGGCATTCACAGTGTTGTGATATAAAATACTGCCACAAATTATGTCACGTAAATGTCACAGTGTCATGTATTGACCACCATTTCCTCGACAATCTGCCAGTCCAGATGTGTATCATCAAACGGTTTTTATAACATTTAAAGTGGAATAGTGATTAATTTATTTTTTAATAGTGTCTTCAATGTACACAAGGGAGCAGCCAAAACGGTTCCAGTAAGAAACGGTGCTACAGCACACACTGCAAGAAATTTCCATGGCAGCTGTGTGTCGGCTCTTTGGGAATAAAGTTATCTCGTAAAGTGGAGACACTGTATCGCAAGATTTCTCTGTCCTTGATTATTTTCTCTAGAAGTATTCAAAGGATAATGTTAAATCAAACCGTCCACAAACCAGTTCTCTGGAAAGAAATTGAGATGTAAGCCAGCACAAGAACTGCAATCTCAAATGTTTTATAAGCCATATCATAAGCACTCATCATTTCTCTTAGTTTGTTGTTATTTTTCTTTATTTATAGTCGCTTTGTCTACTAGGTCATATCGCGACTTATATCCATAAATACGAGTACAGTAATAATATCTTGTATATAATACAGTAGGTAATTAATACAATAATTGTAATACATTGTTATAAACATATTTTACATTATTAAGTCATGAACACAGCTGAACGGTATAACCAATTGCCTAATTTACATTTTTATTTTGTGTGTTATATTTAAATCTTGTTATACAGTTTGATGTCTTTCAAGAAAAAAAAATAATGTTTTTGAAATGAGTAGGGTGGTTTAAAACTAAAAATCTGATGTGTTACACTTACATGAGCTTCTCTACTCTTGTATAAACTATTTTTACAAACGCTTATTCTCCATATGCTTCATGTTAATCGAGATGTTAATCTTATTGCTAATTTTCTTGTAGATGCAAGGGGAATTGCTAGCCTTTAAGCGATAGTCAAATATTTTAAGAGGTGGTTGCTATGTGGAGTATTCCATTCTCTTTGCATTACCTGGACAAAAAAAAGATGAATAACGAGTTTGAGAAAAAGTAAAATCTGATGTGCTACACTCACATTTTCTCTACTCTTGTACAAACTATTTTTACAAACGTTTATTATCCATACGCTTCATGTTAATCAAGATATCCAATATGTCAATCTTATTGCTAATTTTCTTGTAGATGCAAGGGGAATATGGTAGGTTATAAGCGATAGTCAAATCTTTTAAGCGTTGGTTCTATGTGGCGCATTCCAATCACTTTGCATGTCCAGGACATAAAAAAATGAATAACGAATTTGAGAAAAAGTATAAGTATTGGAAAATTTAAGGGAATAACAAGCAATATCTCGAAAATGGTTCACTCTACAACAAAAAATGTATACGACATAAATTGTGTATTTTAACGCGATCTACATTTTTGTGTAGTAAAATTTTGTCTATCTCTTATGGTTTACCAGTTATGCAAAAGTCGTTCACAATGAAGAACACTTTTGGAGACATTTACGGAAAATTCGAGATATACATTTCATTTGTCATGAAAATATTTTAAACATATGACATTTTAATCAAAATCGTTAGAGCCATTTTTGAGAAAATTAAAATTTTCGAAAAATGTTCCATGTAAAGGGTAGTCTGGGGTGGGGGGGATTTTTTTTAAAACCTTCGTGTCGCATCTCTGGAAGATACTGAAATTAAATACCAAGTTAGGTGTTTATCCGACTGTTCGTTTCCGAGTTATGCTGTTCACAGACAGACAGACAGACACACAGACACACACACACACACAAACACACACACACACACAGACATGTTTCCAAAAATGCTTTTTTTTAATTCAGGGGGTCTCAAACATGTATTTTCGGTGAAATCTCGGTATCGAATTTTTCGGTGGAATACAATACTTCCCCTACTTACTATACGTAGTAGAGAAAGTAAAAATATATCTTCAGGGATGTTAGATCTTCTTCTCTCCATGGTACAACTTCTGATGAGGTGTTCGATGTTGATACGGCAATTGCAGGTCAGTGAGGAGCATTTTCTTTGGCGAGTAAGAAGGAATGGGTTAGGCGTGAATGGCCTATTCGTGATATAATCAGTTGATCTTTTCTTTTTAGAGTCTGCAATGTGCAGAGTTTTGTGGAGCATTTCCTAACTATGTGGAGTTTGCTTGATGTTTTAATGGCCCAGTCTTGCTTCCATTTGACAGTTGCTCTGCTAAAAAAATAACTTTGAGCATCTCTGTAGGCACTGACAATTCTTCCACTGGAGGTAGCAAAGTTGCTTTTTTGGCTTTCCTATCTACTTCATTTCCTGATATTCCACGGTGGGACGGAATCCAGGAGAATGTAACTTCTTGATTGTAGTGATAATCTTTCTCTTAGATGTTTTGTAATCTGGAGCTTGTTTTCGCGTGTACACTTAATAGTCATTTTAAATGCTTTCCTGCTATAGGGAAGCAAGGGTGATACACATTTTAAATATCGAACTTTTGGATAATCGAAGTCACATTCACCAGCTTATACTTTCAGGCAAAACATTTATAATTTACCAGCTGATATGTTAAAGTAAGTAATCTCACGTGTTTCAAATCTAAACTTAAATACTATTTCTAGGAAAAAATTGTTTACTCTTAAGGAATTTCTACAAACATAATAATTATACATTTATTGAACTTAGTTTACAATGTCTATCTATATAACATACAGCTAATTATGCAATAAATATGACATTAGTTTTCGTCCATCTCCGTGTGCATGAAAGAATTCGCTAACCACCAATTGGGTACCAGAGTTCGTTAATGCACGACCTACTTACTCGTGAATAGAAGCCCTGTGGTTCAAATCCCGCCTGGGATTTTCTTTCTTTCAGGTTGTCCTCGGTCCTCATAACTACCAAATACCGGGGAAGTACCGTAAACCTACGCCTGGAGCGTTTCCTTCCCAAATTTCCTTTCCTAATAATTATTTCATTTCATGTACCACCAGTATCCACAGTCTGTGGTGTCGTGTGCGGTAAGAACGGACGTGAAACACCCGCTGCGAGCGCAGAGTACAGATTTTATATACCTTACAGAAGTTAAGACTATTTGTCGGCAACTTTCAAATTTGGTTGAAATCGGTACAAAATTAAGGGTAGTTTATATTTAAAGCCTCATTAAGTTTTTCAGTTTTGGGGTAAACCACTCACGTACGGAGCTTAATTTTACATACGATAATTTCAAGAAATGTCGATATATTTTAAATTTGAAGTTATTTAAAAAAAATGGTAGTTTAGATGGAGAGCCTGCACGTGCGAAGTTGAATTAAAAGTAAAGACAAACTGATTTTTACTTTCTCTACTACGTATAGTAAGTAGGGGAAGTATTGTATTCCACCCAAAAATTCGATACCGAGATTTCACCGGAAATATATGTTTTGAGACCCCCTGAATCCAAAAACAGCATTTTTGGAAACATGTCCGTGTGTGTGTGTGTGTGTGTGTGTGTCTGTGTCTGTGTCTGTGAACAGCATAACTCAGAAAATTTTAATTCGAAAATATCATAAATTCGAAAATTTTAATTTTCTCAAAAACGGCTCTAACGATTTTGATTAAAATATCATATGTTTAAGATTTTTTATGACAAATAAAATGTATATCTTGAATTTTCTGGGAATGTCTCCAAAAGTGTTCTTCATTGTGAACGACTTTTGCATAACTGGTAAACCATAAGAGATAGACAAAATTTTACTACACAAAAAAAATGTAGCTCGCGTTAATATACACAATTTATGTCATATACATTTTTTTTGTTGAGTGAACCATTTTCGATATATTGCTTGTTATTCCCTTAAATTTTTCAATCCTTATTTTATAAATGGGAATTCGTTATTCATTTTTTTGTCTTGGACATGCAAAGAGTATTAATTTGTGGGAAACAGAATGGTGCTGCACATAGCAACCAGCTATTAAGAGATATGTATGTGCTTATATTGCCCTTGCAAATACAAAACAAGGGGAACATATTAGGCCTTAAGCGATGGTTAAATATTTTTAGAACTGGTCGCTATGTGTAAAATGTAATTCTCTTTGCATGTCAAAAGATCGTTTCTGCAAATGTTTATCTCGATTAATACGAAATAGATGGAGAATAAGCGTTTGTAAAAATAGTTTGTACAAGAGTAGAGAAAGTCATGTGAGTGTAACACATCAGATTTTTTCCTGTAGCTTCCTTGATGGTTTCCTGTCTCTACCATGAATATTTGAAAAGTGCGGGGTTTCATGTATAATGTCCATAGGAGGCAGCACTCTCGTATCGGTAGGTTGGTAGTAATGCTGTATACCTACTGTTGACCCTACTTGAATTTCGCATACCACAAAATGGAGGTGACACGAGAGGAGCAATACAGCGCAATAAAATTTTGTTTTCGTTTAAATCATACAGCCTCTGAAACTTTCGAAAAGCTGAAGCAAGCATACGGTGAAGTTGCACTACCTCGTGCAACAGTGTTTAGGTGGTTCAAGGACTTCAAAGAAGGCCTAAGCAAGGTGGGCCTGGTGTTTCGGAATGGAATGGTGTAATGGAATGGTTTAGCAGCATGCAGTTCCCCCTCACACTACTATTACAGCAGCGTCAGTATTGGCTACACTGAGGAAGCACATTGCAAAGAAACATCCAGAACTTCATCGGCAACTTCATCACGACAACGCACGGCCTGAGATCGCAAATCAAGTCCAGGAATTTTTAGCTAAATTCAACATTACCTGTGTGCGCAACCGCCTTGTAGCCCCGATCTTCCCCCTTGTGATTTCTTTTTATTTCCACCACTAAAGGCAAAGCTCCGGAGCATTTGATTTGAGAGCACTGAAGCAGTGCTGAAGAAAACTGAGGCGATGCTCAAAGACCTAACAAAGAATGGCCTGCACCATGTGTTCGAGGACTGGCAGAGACGTTATAAAAAGTGCATTAAGTAGCAGGGGACTACTTTGAAAAAGATCACGTCAACACTGAAATGGAGTAATAAATATCTGTGAAAAAAATCAGTCTCAGTCTTTATTGATCAGCCCTCGTATTATACACAAAAGTTTTATTTTTTAAATTTGTAATTTTATGCAGTATTTATTAGAAACATACAATTACTGGTTTTAATTATTAGTGTATTAAGAAGAATGGTGCAAGTATTTTTCACTAACAACTATTTCTGATATTACCGAATCTGAGGCCATTAGGAGAACTGTCTTATTTATGAACTGCATTACAGCATTTTATATTATGGCTCTGATGGGCTGCTCGTTAAAAAGACACTGGCATTTCGAATACTATATATTTTGTTGTAAACGCTATTAAATATATAAACAGCTGAAGTATGAAATGAAATGACATTACATTGGTTATGTCGGTATTTAAATTATATGAGAAAAAGGTGAATGTGCTAAGTACAGACTATCAACAAATACTAGCCACTGTTTATTGATGTATTGTAGGGTATCATGGTATTTCAGTGCATTGTCTCCCTTCTATGCAGCCTTGGTATGAGATTTCTAAGAATTAACTGATTGTTCACTCTTAGGTTATGTTTGATTGCAAAGAGCAAGCGAATTACATTAAAGTGAACTAAATATCTCTAGGTTTTATACTGTTATCTTTGTTAGGTGCATTCCTTACTGAACTGGCATTTATAAATAGAGTTTAAAGATGATTCAACGATTCACTTTAAATTTTTTTCAAATCTATACAGAATTAACAATAGTTTATATAGACAACCTATGTAGCTGCAATTTCATACATGTAAAATAACATTTTCTTCATTTGGATTTATTTATTAACCACAAATAAATTAAACTAAGAGGCAATAAAATACAAACAACTGAACACCATTTGTGATAATCTCATTTCGGTAATTTTACGACAGACGGCCGTGACTAGTTGAAATTGAAGTCTCTGGATTGTATTTCAATATTACAAATCTTGTGTATAGCATTCACATGACCTATTTTCAGTTCTACGAACTATGTTTTACAAAATCTTATTCTTCTGTCTACTTCTTGTTAATCAAAATAAACTTTCAACTCACATTTACATAATTTGTTTTAGGTCTAAGAAGAGTACAGTAGGCTAAAGCGATAGTCAATTTTTTACAAAACGATCGCTATGAGATTGCTTTGAAATTCCATACTCTTTGAATGAGCATGAGATAAAACGAATAGTGAATTTTCGCTTGTAAAAAAGTAGAATTATTTAAAACTGCAGTCAATAACAAAGAATATAACGGAAATGGTAAAAGCCACAAAAATTGACAAATTGTGTCCTTTAACGAGATCTACATTTTTTTGTAGTAAGATTATCACTTACTATAATTCTAATTCCGAATTAAGAGCACTTTATAGGCTATACGCAGAAAATTCAAGATACATATTTTATTTGTCATGCATAGATCTTAAATATTTAATACTTTAATCAAAACCGTTAGGAGCCATTTTTCGAAAAACTCACAAGTATGGAACGTTTTTCCATGTATGGGTAGTTTGGGGTGGGGGATTTTCTTGAAAATCTTCGTCTCACATCCTTGGAAGATGCTGAACTTAAATACCAAGTTTTGTGTTTAGCCAAATTTTAGTTTTTGAGTTACGTTGTTCAGATACAGAGACTTCCCGTCCTTTTTATTTATTATTCAGGAAGGATTAAAATGTGTATTTCCGGCGAATTCTCGGTATCGAATTTTTAATTGGAATGAAATATTTCCTCTACTGTAGGTAAGTAATAGCATTAATTACTCCTCAAATCCTTTTAAAACGATAGTTTAAAATGAAATGCTGAGGTTCATTTTGATTACAAAAGAGAAATCAAGGAGCGAGAGTGTTACAATCGACCTGGAAACACGCCCAAAGACACGCCGGTGAAGTCATTGGTTTGCATTTCAAGACTGCCCCGTCGGACCATAAATCACTTGACCACTTGCATGCCATATTAAACTCTTAAAACAATTGGAATTTGCAAGTTTAGCATGCAAACAGCGCCCTCATTGCGTCTCGTTTACATACGTATATGGGGTCAATGTTCCTATGTCTACATATGTGTGTGTACATACATACATACATTTGAACACAAGGGTGACATCGCTGTCAACGTAACACAAGTTTCAATCAATCAATCAATCATAGTTCCGCCCAATAGGCAGTCCCTCCATTGCAAACCCTGCCTCTCCCAACACACCTTTTGTTGTACTCTTGCCTAAGCATTAACCACCATTTATCTGTACCTATGGTGCCTCCTTTCATCACTGAATCCCTTTCTCATTCCTCATGATTTGCAATTAATATCTTCGCAAATATGTCCTCCTTATTCTCAATCAATTTCTTTTCCTCTTTCTGTCCTGTATTAATATTGCTCATGTTTGTCCATTTCATAAGCTCAGTTCTTCCCCATATTCATATTTCAAATGCTTATAATTATTTTCCTCACTTCATCGCAACGTCAGTGTTCCTTATACTAATCTGTTTCTTAGATTTTTCTTCAAGGGTCTACAGAAAGTGTTTTTTTATACTAAAAGCTTACTTTTCCTTTGCTGTTTCCTGAATTCCTAAACAACAGCTGCTACAAACAGTACCTACATTCCAAACATCGGAATCACTGCTTGTTCCATCATCTCATCTCGAATTCGCAAGTGTATCTTCCTTAGTTTTTGTCTTTTTTTCATTTATCTGCATTCCTTACTCCTCACGTTGTCCAATATGTCGATATCTCATTTCTTCCTCTTCTAGTATTGTCACGTGCAGTTTATTCCTCTTTTTCCTGCTTTCGCTCCTCCCTTGTTTTGGAAGCAGTTCGTCACCAAACTAGCACATAAATCTCACTCAAGTCGCAGAAAGTATCTGTGTGTAGAGTGGTCAGCATTCTGGCCTCTTAACCCCGAGGTCTCGGGTTCGATCTCCGGTTGGGTTTGTTTTCTCTAAGCAGAATTATTCCCTATCCTCCGCAGAGTCTGAAAGTATGACTATGGGAGTGAGTGTGTTTAAGTGTAAAAAGTAATAAAAGCCAACACCATCAGTTCTTTCTCAAGTCAAAGCCCCGATATAACTATAAAACTTAAAGGAAACTATGTACACGAAACAGTTAAAAAAGGTATCTTTATTATATAAATATTAATAAAATTTGCAAAAGAAGTGCGAAACTTTAATTATTAATAAGAACTGAGATCTGTTCCGGAAAGGAACCCGCCATAAAACAACACTACTTGAAATATTATTAATGAAGCCGAAATAGCCCAACGAAAAGTCACTCGGAAAGAACCCGGATATAGCCAATAAAAATCCTCTTCTTACGGAAGTTTGTTTTTATATCTACTGCATTTTAATTCAGATAAACCTTTCCGGAAATTGCTACATTACACATTTTGCTATAAATACAAAGGGAACAGCGATAATCAAATGTTTAAGAACAGGACGCTATAAGCTGGCCTGAAAGTCTCACACTGTTTCAATGGAAACGCGAGAAACAATTGAATGTTGACTGGACTTTAAAAGAATGACAAAGTATTGAACAAATAGAATCATTAAAAAGAGTTTATTTGAAATAAATTATGAGTTTATAAGAGAGCGGCTTTCTTTTTGTCTATGGTTTAACGTTTACCAATTATACAAGATTTTAATAACTCCTTCCGAATGAAGAGGACTTTACAGACTATTCAAGGAAAATTCAAAACACACATTTTATTTGCCAAGTAAATATATTTAAAATATGGTATTTTAATCAAAATCGTTAAGAGCCACTTTTCAGAAAATAAAAAATTCCAAAAAATGTACCATGTAAAGGGTAGTTTGGGGTGGGGAGATTTTCCTGAAAACCTTCGTTTCTTTGGAAGATGCTGAATTTAAATACCAAGTTTGGTATTTATCCGTCTTTTCGTTTTTGAGTTGTGCTGTTCACAATACAGACACACATACATACCACGGAGTTTTCTAAAACTACCTGTTTTTATTCAGGGACCTCAAAGCATGTATTTCCGGTGCAATTTCGATAACGTATTTTTGATGGAATGTAATACCTTCTCTATCTACTATGTATGTGGTAGTGAAAGTGAAAACTGAGCACTGTTTAAGGATACTGCAGACACAGGATCTAGCATATGAATGTGAGGAAATTTTAGGAGTAGCGTCCAAGAACACCAAAAAAAGTTTGAGTGTTTAACCAATTTCGTAAACACTAAGAATACAAGGTTGGAAAGGTAGATTCAGATGACTGAAAAAGTCAATGTCATAGCCGGGATTTGAACCACGGATCTCCCGGTCTCCGTCCGGTTGCTCTAACCACTGAGCTACCATGGCAACATGCCAGCACGCCATTAAATTCTCCAACTGATTCGCATTTTTCCCGGTATACCACAAGGAGATCTCAAATTGCATTGAGATGACATACCCCAATGGCGACTTACATTCATTATAAGTACTTTAAGTCCCGGGCTTTATAGTTGCAACCACTATTAGGTCAATTAATGGAATTAATTGTAAGTCGCCATTGGGGTATGACAACTCAATACAATTTGAGATCACCTTGTGGTTTACCGGGAAAAATGCGAATCAGCTGGAGAATTTAATGACGTGTTGGCATGTTGCTATGGTAGCTCAGTGGTTAGAGCAACCGGACGGAGACCGGGAGATTCGTGGTTCAAATCCCGGCTATGGCATTGAATTTTTCAGTCATCTGATTCTACCTTTCCAACCCTGTCCAACACACGGCTTGTGTGAAAGAACAATTAATTCCAATAAGAATACAGTTATACTATCCGTGCAAAAAATTTGAACACTGGAGTCATTGATAATGGACTGACGTGACATAAGATATGTTTAGACGAGGGAGTAATTGCTTTCAGCGCTCCTCAGAGCTTTTCATGATAAAAGTATCACGGGATTTTCGAAACTGCATTTTTTGCATTTGATATACATGAAAAATACAAAATGTAAACAAATTCACTTATCACTGCTGACCAATAAGTAATGCATCTATATTTTTGTTCCATACTATCTGGAATTTCATATTTGTCTCCAAATCGGTGAACCAATGAACCGTTCAGTTACTTCCCGTACTTCAACACTGGCCCTGCAATGAGCATATAAAACATATGACTGCGTCCATGTCCAACATAATATGCAGTACAATATTTAACCAATATATAAAGTATTTCGACATAGTATGAAACAAAATGGTGTACGTAACTCCAGGAAACTGTTCTTTTCAGGACTCGTTTTGACATTACGGCCGAAGCGAAGCTGAGACAGTAAATATCTTGCTCATCCTGAGAAGATTAAATTTCCTGTACGGTTATGTAAATAACTATTAAACGTTTGACACACAGAATTTATTTATATATCCTCTAATGCTGTACTTCACCGTGGTGTAGTGGGTTAGAGCGTGGAATACGCCCGATGGGAATGCGGATTTTAAGCACTGAGAATAGGACCGGTGCCCACTCAGCATGTTGAGGAAATTATAGAACTGCGCTAGGCTGGGAGATGCATGATGCTAACCACGTCTCCTCCCCGTATCGGTTGGATGATCGCGTAATGGGCATGAGCCGATAGTTGGGTTAGTAGCCCCAAGCCCCATTCGGGCTGTAGCGCCGTAGGATTATCATCGTCATTATTATCCTATTATGTTGCGTGTGACAGTCGGCTGTTTTACATGTCAAAATCAAACGAGAAAAGTAGAATCGCCTATTTGGAAATATCATAGACAGATGCCATATCTAAATACTATTTCACCAGATCAGACTTAAAATGTTAAAAACAGAAAATTTCGGAAAGTGTTAATGGTGTGAAAAAAGTTATTTCTGTATTGAAATGAACTCATTTCTCCACAAATCTCCATTATACACCCCAATCATAATGGAGAGGACTTCACAGCTTTTGCACAACTTTCTGAACATACGTTTTGTCTCGCCAATATTTCAGCTGCATTATCTTTTGATTAAAAGCACCAAATAATTTTTGTGAATGAAGATTATCTCTGTAGAAAGTTATTTGGAATGGTACAATTCGATGAAAAACTGGGCCTTATGTCTAGAAGGATTCTGGTCATATTCAAAGTTTATCTACCTAACTTTTCATTTTTAAGCTCTGTTGTTCTCGTTCTCTCCCTCTTTCTTTCTTTATCTTTTTCTCTCTCATACACACAAATACACGTAGGTACTCATTGGGAGTTTTCTAAAACTGCTTTCTTTTGGGTTTCAGAGGACTTAAAACCTGTTTCCAGTGAAATCCTGGGATCGAATTTTTGGTTCAAATACAATACATCTGCCTCAGTTGTGGGTAGAGATAGTTGCAAGAAGCATAAATGAATTATGAAGATCGGCTGTCTCATCGCAAACAAAATAAAACTTATTTTAATTTAACGAACTAATAATAGCATTCCAATCATTGCAATATCTTTTTGCCAAATATATCAAAAATAGGGTTTTTTTTCGCTTACCTTACCATTTAAATTTTCTATGGTGAATTTCCGACAATCGAGACTCGGAAGATGCGATGTCCATACTCATTGATTCAATGGCACAGAATAGCCACCTGCGAACTACGTGACATGCTAATTAATATCCCCTCCCCATCTGGCATTAGTCACTCTCCAAAACTTTCGCAGGTCACGGACACGATCAGGTGATATCGACATCTTAGAAATATTCGCGAGTGTTCTTTGTTAGGCAGATATGTGGAACTTGTAACATGAAAATCAAATATCCTAAACACTTTATATAAATAATTGCTTAGGAACGTAGGAAAAAATCTAAGCGATTCCTTTAGTCACGTTACGACATTCACGATATACGTTTTTGTCTAGAAATGATTTCAAATTAAGAAGCAATTACCTAAGTTATATATAAAACTATGGGTTAGGAGACATGTGGGGAAGGAGAGAAAATAATGTGAAAAATTTTGGAAAAAGGCAAAGAAAAGACTGGAAGATATAGAAATACAAAACATATTTAGTGAGATTGCCGAAAAGAGTTCATTGGTTTGTTATATGCCAATCAAAAATACATGGGGTTGGGAAAAATATACAGATATAGTAAAGAAAGAAGAGAGAGAATCTATTGCATGGGTAAGAACCAGAGCATGGGGTTAAGACAGGGTATTCCTCAAAACCAATGTCCTATATGTGGTGATAATGAAGACATTGAACACATAGTATTTATGTGCCAAGGAACAGAAAATTGGAGAAGAGAATTTATTAAAAAGAAGTGTTTGAAGGGGGATAGAAATATAGCTATAATCGAAATGATGTGCAAAGACGCTAGGAGCATTGGACAGATTTGTGTAAAGTCAAAAATAAATGGCTTTGGACAGTGGATAGAGAAAAGTAAGAGGTAGTGTAGCTCTCAAATAATACGATGGATAGAGATAGTGAGAAACCATTAATTCAATGAAATTTTGATTGGAAAATTGTGATGAATGTTTGATGGTAAAGTAATTAAAAAGTGACAAGTGAAAAACAAGTGGAAATGAGACATGAAAAACAGGAACAAGATAATTTATTGATGGGAAATTGTAAAATGTAGATAAACCGTAGTGGATTTCTACAGAATGAGTGGCCAGGGCCAAATTTCAGTATACAATCAAATTGTAAATCTCTTAGCACAATAAATAAAAATAAACAAAAAATAAAATATATAAAGGAATTAATTGTTCTTTCACACAAGCCGTGTGTTGGACAGGGCTGGAAAGGTAGAATCAGATGACTGAAAAATTCAATGCCATAGCCGGGATTTGAACCACGGATCTCCCGGTCTCCGTCCGGTTGCTCTAACCACTGAGCTACCATGGCAACATGCCGACACGCCATTAAATTCTCCAGCTGACTCGCATTTTTCCCGGTAAAGCACAAGGAAATCTCAAATTGTATTGAGATGTCATACCCCAATGGCGACTTGAGTACTTAAGTCCCGGGCTTTATAGTTACAGCCACTATTAGGTCAATTAATGGAATTAATTGTTCTTTCACACGAGCCGTGTGAACATGCCGGCACGCCATTAAATTCTCCAGCTGACTAGCATTTTTCCCTGTTTTACCATGGTAGCTCAGTGGTTAGAGCAACCGCACGAAGACCGGGAGATCCATGGTTCAAATCCCGGCTATGGCATTGAATTTTTCAGTCATCTGATTCTACCTTTCCAAAATATATAAAACTAGCCGGTTTACTCGACGTTGCACGGTAACTTTTAAATTGAATGGTGATATAATTAATTTCATTTATTTATCTCATCCTGCTCTTTAGGAAACAAGACAAACACAGAGTTAACTAAAATTCTCAGGGCACTATATAGAACAAAATATTGAGAAAACATTATGCAAAACCATAGTTGAACAATCACAAATACCACAGTTTGTAATGATTTTTCGTGAATGCAGACGACTGATTTCTACGTCACATTTGGGCGTCCTCGTCGCTATTTATAGAGGAAATCTCAGTTGGGAAGCAATAATAACAGTTTAAGTAACATCAATGCAACCATGTTTATTCACGGTAACCAACACTCATAAAACTGCTAAGGAAACAAGACAAAACAAAAATTGACATTCAAGGGAAAAGGAGGAGAAACTACAAGAAGAAGGAAGCCATTTATTGACTCAAAGAACAAAAAAAATCTGATGTGTTACACTCACATGACTTTCTCTACTCTTGTACAAACAATTTTTACAAACGCTTATTCTCCATCTACTTCATGTTAATCGAGATAAACATTTGTAGAGTCTATCTTATTGCTAATTTTCTTGTAGATGTAACGGGAATATAAATTTACAAGGGCAATTTGGAAATACAGTAGCCTTTAAGCACATACATATCTCTAATATCTGGTTGCTAGGTGCAGCACCATTCCCTTTGCCACAGATTAATACTCTTTGCATATCCAAGACAAAAAAATGAATAACGAATTCCCATTTTAGAAAATAAGTATTGAAAAAATTAAGGGAATAACAAGTATTATCTCGAAAATGGTTCACTCAACAAAAAAAATGTATAAGACATAAATTGTGTATTTTAACGCGATCTACATTTTTGTATAGTAAAATTTTGTCTACCTCTTATGGTTTACCAGTTATGCAAAAGTCGTTCACAATGAAGAATACTTTTGGAGACATTCCCAGAAAATTCCAGATATACATTTTATTTGTCATAAAAATATCTTAAACATATGATATTTTAATCAAAATCGTTAGAGCCATTTTTGAAAAAATTAAAATTTTCGAAAAATGTTCCATGTAAAGGGTAGTCTGAGGTGGGGGAATTTTCTTGAAAAGCATCGTGTCGCATCTTTGGAAGATACTGAACCTAAATACCAAGTTTGGTGTTTATCCGACTGTTCGTTTATGAGTTACGCTGTTCACAGACAGACACACCACGGACATGTTTCCAAAAATGCTTTTTTAGGATTCAGGGGGTGTCACAACATATATTTCCGGTGAAATCTCGGTATCGAATTTTTGGGTGGAATACAATACTTCCCCTACTTACTATACGTAGTAGAGAAAGTAATAGAGTGAATATCCGAGCATCGGAGTATGATCGCAGAATGTATGGATATTAACTTCGATTTATGGCAAATATGTGAGCACCATAGAGACTTCTGTAGCCAATGTGATTACGTTGAATCCTTTTGTGTTATATATATATATATATATATATATATATATATATATATATAAAATACAGTAGCCTTTAAGCATAGACATTACTCTTAATAGCTGGTTGTTATGTGCAGCACCATTATCTTTGCATATCCAAGACAAAAAAATGAATAACGAATTCCCATTTGAGAAAATAAGTATTGAAAAATTTAAGGGAATAACAAGCAATATCTCGAAAATGGTTCACTCAACAAATAAATGTATATGACATAAATTGTGTATTTTAACGCGATCTACATTTTTTGTGCAGTAAAATTTTGTAAATCTCTTATGGTTTACCAGTTATGCAAAAGTCGTTCACAATGAAGAATACTTTTGGAGACATTCCCAGAAAATTCAAGATATGCATTTTATTTGTCATAAAAATATCCTAAACATATGATATTTTAATCAAAATCGTTAGAGCCATTTTTGAGAAAATTAAAAATTTCGAAAAATGTTCCATGTAAAGGGTGATCTGGGGTGGTGAAATTTTCTTGAAAATCTTCGTGTTGCATCTCTGTTGAACCTAAATACCAAGTTTGGTGTTTATCCGACTGTTCATTTCTGAGTATTGCTGTTCACAGATAGACAGACACACGGACATGTTTCCAAAAATGCCTTTTTTGGATTCAGGGGGTCTCAAAACATATTTCCGGTGAAATCTCGGTATCGAATTTTTGGGTGGAATACAATATTCCCTTACTTATTGTACGTAGTAGGGAAAGTAAAAATAAGAGTCTGAATATGTAAGCGGATACACCGTTTATTAATTAATAATATAACAATCTGAATTTCGCGATTCTTTTTCTTTTGGAGTTGAATTTAGAAAGTTTTGAAAATTAGGTTAGGTGCGCGAAACGAAAAGTTTAACCTAAACGCCGAATTCGATTATCTTCTCTGCTTTTAATAAGCGGTAGAGAAATGAGAAGTTATTTTTATTCATCTGTTGCAGTTTTTATACATAAATAAAATCGCGTATCTATACGTTTTGTGTTTATATTTTGTTGTAATGGTATCTAACTTCCTAGCGGCGTAAGTTGCATTCAGAAAAGCTAGAAATGACAAGCTATGGCATGTTTTTATGTCCAGTATATTAGTCTTCTGGAAACGTCTACAAAACTGGGGGACATGCAAAGACCATATACGCCGACATAAATGTATCTAGGTATCATATACGAAAATTTCGGGCATTTTATAACCTATAAACATGAAAATCAGCAAAACCTATGCATATCAATACAGCATAGGTAGCATGTAGGAAAGTTTGTTATAGCAGAGAAATATGTAATAAATATGAATATCTCATTATTATCACATTGTTGCTAACAATAATATGCTTACTTAGAACATAAATCCAAAGGCAAGAATTCTTATTCTGCTTCCATTATAGACACCTTTGGCATGTTCAAGTTTCCATTAGGTCTGATTATCAAACAATTTTATTTTTTCCCACAACCTGCGGCGGTCACCTCCTTCGTCCGTTGCTGTAGGCTTACCTTGATGCTTCTCCCGTTGGTTCCAGAAGTTCGCAGTGTGTTGGTTCTCTTCAATTTTATCCTCGGCTAGCTGCAGTAATTTTCCTTAAACTATATGGGAGCATGGACTTATCCTCGGTAAAGGAATCGTAGATCTCGGCTGGTGATATAGGAAGACATAGACGTGCTGTTTTATGAAAAGATGACACTGCCGTTTCTTTTTATTTGACTAACACGCGTAGGATACAAAACTGGTATTACCGCTGTAAAATACTGTCCACCGCTGTTAAAATGCGGCGCGGATGTGGCACGAAGTATAAATATGCTTATTGTCTCTTTAAGAGTAGCGGATCTTAGGTGTGATGCTAAAACTATCTTTATTCTCTTTTTGGCGCGATATCACACACATCCTGCAGCATCTCTCCCTGACCACACATACCAAACTGCCAAACTGAAATACTAAACTGCCATGACAACTGTCTTGCTAAAACTGCCTTGACAAAACTGTCTTGCTAAAACTGCCCAACTGCAATGCTAAAACTTCATGACAAAGCTGTCTTACTAAAACTGCCCCGAATTTGCTCCAAACAGATCCATTTATAGTCGCAGGCTTCTGAGGCTGCTTCCTTTCCTATTGGTCCATTTTTAGCGCCACTCGACGCGCCTAACTATTTCGTATAAACTTCCAGGGATCTCATTGGTCAGTATTTTAACACAGCGCTTAAATTATTTGCATTAAAACATTTATAACTCTCCTAATATCAGAAACCTAGATACATACATAACGTTAAATCACCCTTCTTAAAATATATAAGCAGTATAAGAAAAAGATATTTACATAGTATGATTTAACATCAATAAAAGTTAATTAATAAATTACCTATAATTACAGTTCTCGGGCTCGGCCTAGAGTTGCCGTTTCAAACCTGAGGTTGACAGGATTGCTTTCGTCTAACTCGGCAATATATAATTATTATCTACACATGTATATCATTCTTTTTTTAATAAATTCTCTATTACCCATCTAACTTTATTTCTCTCCAGTCCCGTATATTATTTATCTTTCTTTATTTATTTATTTTATCATTTCATCTTCTTTTAATTCTAGGTATAAATCTCTTTACACATACATTTGTCTTTCCATTGTTAATGATGCCTTTTGTTTCAGTTGCCTTAAATAGGGTAATAACTTCATAAATATATTTTTACTTTTCTTAAAAGGTTTCACTCCAACCATTAATAATCATATCTAGTTAATCATATTTAGTTAATAGCGCTCATTGAAATAAAATAAATAGTCGGTTTATGATATAAGGAGTAAAAATAGGGTTTTACTTTGCAAGTAGGAATTTTTGCGAAACGAAGGCCGTAGGCCTTCCTAATATCAATAATATTATATTGTTTCCTGAAGAGATCACGTATAGAACGCGTTCTTGAAACAAGAGAAGTGACAAAGAAGCGAGATGTCAGACGTTTTAATGTTTTGTTGACTCGCTAACAGTCATTTTCAGTGAAATTATTTTCAACGTGTTTTGGCAATGAAGTGATCAAGTGCTATATCATATTGCTTTCTGGATTTTGGTGTAAGCGCTTCTAGTGTTATTCTTCCTTCATTTCCATTTCAGTTTCTTCTGAATTCATAATTTCCGCCATTTAATCTTTATGTAGGTTAGATAAAAGAGTAATGTTTTAGATCAAAGAAAGTTGCCAATATAACGTATAGATTAACTCTACAACGAATTGCACAAATTGAAGTATGACGATTTATGTTGTGAACAGATAATGCGGGAGGCATGAGAAATTAATCATGTAAAAAAACATAATGAAAAGTAAAACCTAAACAAACCAAGTGGAATTATTAAACATGTGCAAATACAAAGGGAATTTTCATGTGATTGGACTTGAAACCAAAGTTTGTCACTGTGGAGATTATTGCAATAATGCGATAATCTAAAACTTTTAGCTTGTGTGCTCTGTGTCAGAAGTTCTACTTTTAGACCATGCTGTCTAAAAACGTATTTTATAAACCAGAAATTTCTTCCTCCTTGATGTGACAATCCCATAGTTTTATGATGACAAATTCTATTTTCTTAGCTTTAGCATACACTTTTAATTAACATTTGACATTTTTTGTTTTGGTTTTAATATCCTGAACCATTTTTCTTAATGTTTGAATACTCCATTTTATAAAATAATTAATTTCGATAGCCAAATAATCACTCCTAACTATGCAATTTTTCAACCGGAACTGAAAGGCAATAATACGGTGAAAACGATATACGAAGCAGGGTTGCCAGACGTACGACTTTTCAAAGAACAGTACGGTATTGTTACAGTAATAATAATGTGCCCCGTTTTCCTTGGAGGTGATACGCGACAAACCTTGATTGTAATCATGTTAACGAAAACTAGTTGCAATCTTCTTATCAGCTTATCAAATACAAGTTATGTGCCCGGTTCTCCACTATTTATCCTAATCCTCTGATCTCAACCTTAACTGACGTGAATTTCGCTGCGCATTAAGCTCAGTTTAGGCACTTAAAACAATCAGAATTGACTTACTTCAATTAGGGTAAACCATGTAAAGAATGTTACGATAGTATTATTTGCAATTAATGCTTCGTTATTATAACTAGAAATAGCAGTAAATATGAAAATTGATCAATTTCAATTCATGTGTGCAGATGTACGTATTTGCCTAATTGGCAAATATATTCTGTGAAGATTACGCTTTCTAATACACTTTATTTTTGTTACAATAAAAAATACATAGTCCCTCACTGGACTCCACTACCTGTAATTACCAACTTTAATCTCTAGACGAATGCAAAATATCTTTTACGCTCATTTCAGTGGAAAAATAAGTTTTCTTTTTTTTTTTTACTTTCTCTACTTTCTCCCTAGTAGGTAGAGAACGTATTGCATTCCAACCAAAATTCGAAACCGATATTTCACCGGAAATACATGTTTTGAGGTATTCTGGATCCAAAAGAAGCATTTTTTAGAAAAAGTCCGTGTGTGTGTGTGTGTGTGTGTGTGTGCGTGTGTCTGTGAACAGCATAACTCAAAAATCAAAAGTGGAAGGTTCAGTACCTTCCAAAGATACGAAACGAAGATTTTCAAAAAAATCTGATGTGTTACACTCACATAACTTTCTCTACTCTTGTACAACCTAATTTTACAAACGCCTATTCTCCATATGCTTCATGTTAATCGAGATATCGAGATGTTAATCTTATTGGTAATTTTCTTGTAGATGCAAGGAAAATATGGTAGCTTTTAAGCGATAGTCAAATATTTTAACGCTGGTTGCTATATGACGCATTCCATTCTCTTAGCATGTCCAGGACATAAAAAAAATGAATAACGAATTTGAGAAAAAGTATAAGTATTGGAAAATTTAAGGAAATAACAAGCAATATCTCGAAAACGGTTCACTCAACAAAAGAAATGTATATGACATAAATTGTGTATTTTAACGCGATCTACATTTTTTGTGTAGTAACATTTTGTCTATCTCTTATGGTTTACCAGTTATGCAAAAGTCGTTCACAATGAAGAATACTTTTGGAGACATTCCCAGAAAATTCGACATATACATTTCATTTCTCATGACATTATCTTAAACATATGATATTTTCATCAAAATCGCTAGAGCCATTTTTGAGAAAATTAAAATTTTCGAAAAATCTTCCATGTAAAGGGTAGTCTGGGGTGGGGGGATTTTCTTGAAAACCTTCGTGTCGCATCTCTGGAAGATACTGAACCTAAATACCAAGTTTGGTGTTTATCCGACTGTTCGTTTCTGAGTTATGCTGTTCACAGACACACAGACACACACACAGACACACACACACAGACACACACACGGACATGTTTCCAAAAATGCTTTTTTTGGATTCAGGAGGTCTCAAAACATGTATTTCCGGTGAAATCTCGGTATCGAATTTTTGGGTGGAATGCAATACTTCCCCTACTTACTATACGTAGTAGAGAAAGTAAAAATCCTCTGCCCTAAACTAACCTTTACGTAGAATATTTTCGATTCTTTTTTCATTTTTCAAAAATGAACGATTTTGATTAAAACATCATATTAAAGATACTTACATTACAAATAAAATGTATATATTGAATTTCCTGTGAATATCCTATGAAGTCCTCTTCATTCGGAAGAAACTTGATATAATCTTATATAACTGGTAAACGTTAAGCGATAGACGAAAACGTACTACACAAAAAATGTATCTCTCTTTAAAATACACAACTTATTTCAAATAATTTCTGTAGCATTAGCCATTTCCGAGATATCAGTTATTAATGTTCGAATTGTTCAATACTTTATCATCCTTTTCAAGTCCTTTCGTTATTCAGGTGTTTATCGCGATTGCACGCAGAGCATGGAATTTTAAGGCCAGTACATAGCGTCCATTTCGTAAACATTTGACTGTGGCTATTCCCTTTTTATCTATGACGAAATGTGTAATGAAGCTGTTTCCGGAAAGGTTTATCTTTGTCGTCCTCCGTGGTGTAGTGGTTACCATGCTAGCCTCTACTTCCCGAGGTCGCGGGTTCAAACCCGGTGGAGGGGGATGGATTTTTACGGGCGTAAAAATCCTTAGCATGGTTTCCTTCTTTTACGGCACTTAAAAGAACCTCAAGCCTGATAAAGAGGCCTCTGAGTAAACTTCCCGGTCTTTCACGCCCAATATAGAATGGGACGCTAAGGACCGCAGCAGCCAAAGAGCGTCCATAAATAAAACTCAATTTAATTTCAATTTAGATTTATCTCGATTAAAATGAAACTTAACTTTGGAAAGAATAATTTTTATACTCACTAATAAGCGATACAGCGTAGAGAAAGTCGTGTGAATGTATCACATCAAATTTTTATATTACCTTATATCGTAATTAAACCATTACGATAGACCACCAAACCTTGTGTAACTGGAATAAAGTAATTCAAGATCAGCGCGGCAAAGTAATTTTGCAGCACTATTTTGTAAAGTACACAAAAACGAATATCACACAATTTAATACAACAAACTAATTGCTGTTAAATGAAAGTCATGCTGTATTAGGTACATTGGATTAAATTAAATGCTAGCTCGTTACGAACAATAATGGCATCTGGAACAACTGCGCGTGACAATCCCTCATGGATCCTTACTGCTGCGATAACTCCATGGTTATTGATCTCTTCATTAGATGACTCCTCATCTTGTGCAAATAACGACCTTACTATTTAATGAGTCTTTATCCAACTACTAAATATGTGAATAAAAGCAAGACTTACTAACAATACGTAAACTAACACGTTACTATATAAACATAGAATAATAATTGCTAATAGATTCTAAATTTCTAGCAATCGATATGTTTAACTTTTCAAACTAAAATCAACTACAATACATAAAAATTAAGTTACAGTAAAAATCTTATGTGTTGCATTCACCTGACATTCTCTACCCACTCTTCTACAAACTATTCATACGGGGGGCACTGTTTATATTTTGAGCCTTGGCAATCCTGAAAGTTGTAAGCGCCATCTGACATTTCCAATGGAAAGTTTGACATTTTTGACCATACTCTACTTCAAGCATTTTGTAAATAGAGCGTCATTTGTTTTGTTTACACTAACTTGAAAATTGTGTGTCAACAAAAACATGGAATTAACTCGTGAAAATGTTCGTGCAATGATTTATTACGACTTTCGACGTGGATTATCAAGACAAGAGTGCATCGATCAACTAACTTCCACATTTAGCGACGAAGCTCCATCCTTTGCCATTGTGAAACGCTGGTATAACGAATTTAATCGCGGCCGCCGTTCGCTCAATGATGAAGTTCGTGAAGGTCGTGCAAAACCAGTTGTTGTGCCAGAAAATATTGATGCTGTTCAAAAACTAATAACAAAAGATCGTCATGTGATATATTGTGAGATTGAGGCAACCCTAGGCATTAGTTCCACCAGCATATATAAAATATTGCACGATTATTTAGCCGTGAAAAAGATTTACTCTCGTTGGATCCCACATAATATGACGCAATCTCAAAAAGATGCTCGTGTTGATTGGTGCACAAAAATGCTCAAGAAATACAACGGCGGTGCCTCAAAAGACGTATATAGGATTGTAACAGGTAACGAATCATGGGACTATGCGTATGAGCCGGAACGTAAACAGCAGTCGACCGTATGGGTGTTTCAAGATGAAGCAAATCCAACAAAAGTTGTTCGGACTGGAAGCACTTCGAAGCAAATGGTCGCCTGCTCTTTCAGCAAAACTGGCCATGTGGCAACAGTGCCTTTAGAGGAACGTAAAATGGTCACCATTTGTTTGCCGGAAGTCTTCGGTGAAGTACGGAGAACCAACAAATACCGTAGGATCGTTCATCAAGACAATGCGAGCGCACACACATCTCGTCTAACAACAGAGTATTTGAAGGCTCAAAAAATCGAATTGATGGGTCATCCGCTATACAGTCCTGATTGGCACCCAATGACTTCTTTTTGTTCCCGAACATCAAGAATAAGTTGCGTGGACAACGATTTTCATGCCTTCAAAAACCATGTTTTGGAGGTGTCTCAAGTAGACTGGAATAAATGCTTTGACAAATGGTTCAAACGGATGCAAAAGTGTATCATCATAAAGGAGAATATTTTGCAAAACAATAAAGCAGTTTTCAATCAGAAATTACTTTGTTTTAATTATTAGGCTCAAAATATAAATAATTCCCCACGTACAAAAGCTTATTACTCAGTTGTTTCATGTTAATCGAGGTAAACATTTGCTGAAATGGTCTTGTTATGTATTTCTTTGGAAGTACAAGAGGAATAGTAGGCTTAAGAAACAATAAAATCTTTTAAATGCGGGTCATTATGTAGTGGCTTTGAAAATCCGTTATCTCTGCATGACCAGGAGAAAAAGATGAATAGCGACTAACTGTTCAAAAAACGTATAATAACTTTTTTTACAAATAAAACCAAAAATAATAACTCGGAAATGATTTTCACAATATGTAAAACCCAGAGAAAGATGTGACATCCCCAACAGCCTACCAGAAGTCCTAAATTCTACACAGCAAAGAACTTTAAACTTTATGAAAGCGACAGAATTGTATAACAATGTGTAGCACACCTATCTAGAGAATTTAATGTTTTATGTACTATTACTGTTTAAAATATTGTATTTTTATTTTAATCATGCTCTGTATTCTAAAGTAGTCGTGATATGACTTTCAAGTTGAAGCGACAATAAAGAATATATAATATGAAAAAAGTATTTGGCACAAACTATATGTTTAAGAATAACTACATTTTTTGTACAGCAAGACTTTGTCTCACTCTCATTCAATCGTATATAACCTTATTCATGATCGCATCAAGCAAATCGCGCAAATAAAACAATACCTCCGGGTGTAATGAACTCTTGCTTCTGTAGTCGTAACTAGAAGAGTAAATTGCAATTGAGCTCTCCAACGTTACTTCCGGAGTAAATTGCTCCCGTAGTAACCTACTTCTGTAGTGGGGACTTCTTCAATAAACGTTACTTCCGAAGCAATTTACTCCTACATGGTGCACGCCACCTTAATGTGCGGGAACACCTGCACACCCATGACGCAAGTGTAATACACAGGGCGCGAGGCACCATACGCGCGATCCGCGGCCCCACAATATAGCGGATGCTCTGTGTACAATTTATTCTTCCAAAAGACAAAATTAACAGAAAATTTTCGGTCATAATTTTATTATATGTACAGATGAGCTTTCGAACTTTGTACTCCGCCACTTTATATCTTCCGCTTAAACGTGGTAGTTAAGAATATGAGATCTGTTTATGACACTGTAATAAAACTTAGAGCTGTATTTCCTTACTGGAGACGTTAATATGAGCTCCACGCTCCTTATACCTCCAACATCAATTATTAGACTGTCTCAAGGTGAAATTGGTTATAAGGGAAATGATCCAAAGCCACATCTACATTCGTAACGGGTTTACAACTACTGGGAAACAATTTCTTTATGGTTCTTCCGGATCATCTTCCTTTATTGAAGTAATCAGGTTTCATTGTTACTGGATGTAAATGTAGAGGGTGTAGTGGATGCAAAATTGATATGTGTTAAACTACACCGACAGCTCTGATTTGTTCTTCCACTTTTGCAATATCGTAAACCGGAGAAGTTGAATCTCATTTCACTTATCTTCCGGCACCGAAGGACATGTGTTCGAAACAAATGTTTAGCGGTATCTTCAATCGAGGATGCGAACAACACAGCGTCGTAAAATAGCAACAAAATAGGATACGACCACGGTATTGGATAAAATAGGCCACGTTTGTTTCGGCAAACAAACTAGAACTGTTTTGGAAATCTGTGACTTGAATATCTTAACTTGGAGCGACTTTATCTAGTCACAACATGACATGCGTTTTCTTAAATGTTTGGTGACAGTTTTTACTTGTTGAGTGTTAAAAAAACGCAGGAACGCATTATGTTTGATTTTACTAATACCATACAGCTATGCTGTTTTTAAATTTTTTAATTACATATATTGTTAACATTTAAAAACTTCCGTATAGTTTACAGAAGTGCCATAGTTACGGGCAACTCGTCATCTAAGGTTGCTAGACATAAGAATTGTTAAGGAACAGTACGGCTTTTATTTTTACTTTCTCTACTGCTTACTATAGTATAGGTTATACAGAGATAGCCAAAAAACTATGAATCGGCTGCGCGGTGTTTTTTTCCTGTCCGTATCCTCGGCGCTCGTTGCCGTCTGCCGCTATCATAGAAAGGCGCGGATGAAACCGTACAACATTTTTAAAACTACTTTTAAAGGCTTTACTTACCAACTTTATGAAAGGAGATGCTGAAACTGGCCACCGTCGTTATCCATACATTTTTGACGCCTCTTTAGGTAACTATCCATCACTCGCTGTAGCTCACGTTGAGAAATTCTGGCAATTTCCTGGCGGATATTTGGTTTTAATTCTTCCAGGGAGTGTAGGTTTTTCTTGTACACTTTGTTTTAAGTTACCCCAGAGATAGAAATCGCAGGGAGTAGGTGGGGGGACCGAGGGGGCAACAAATCTCTACCAATAATGTTGTCCTCAAACATATTTTCATAAAGTTGTTAAATAAAGTCTTTAAAAGTAGTTTTAAAAATGCTGTATGATTTCATCCGCGCATTTCTATGATAGCGGTAGACGGCAACGAGCGCCGAGGACGCGGACAGGAAAAACACCGCGCAGCCGGTTCGTAGTCTTTTGGCTTTCCCTGTACAATGGAGGGGGACACCACGCGCACTGCCACATACATAGATCTATTGTAGCTACCATCTCCTAGGAGGAAGGATGAAGTGTAGGAACTACAGCAGGCTACAGGCTGCAGCAGACAGACCACAGGGACGCGCGGAAAACCTAACACTTCCAGGCTCGAAGACCCGTTCCACTGTTGGAGCTGCCTAGAGAAGGCGATGAACGACCCGTCGACCAAGCAGCCCTCTAGTGTACAAGGGGAGTGCTCTTTCCTTTAAGAAAGCATCTGCGCCATCTCTCCGGCGCTGCCATATGTAACAAAACTTAGAAGCACATCTGACAGATGAGGAGGAAACGGAATAAAAGGGAAATGGTGGAAATAAAACCGTGCAGGGTATCTACTGATCTTAGAATTACTGTATATATGGAAATATACTTGATTTTTTCTTCTATACAGGATATACTGATACTATACTGGAATTAGTAATTACATGTTGATAAATTGGATTAAATATCCATATAAGATTGCTTTACTTCACATTGAATTTTCAGCTAATATGTTTTTGGAGAATGTTGTTAATCAAATAAGTATTTTTTGAGTGTTACTGTTTTGCATGACTTTTTAAATAATTTTTTATCTTATGTAAAAGTGATCATTCGGATAATATTTAACCCCCAAAACAGTTTTACAGGCTATACAACATTTCCAGAATTTTTAAGAATATTGCGGGGGAAGGGATGGGAAAAGCTAAGATTAGAAATACAAAATCTGCTGATATTTCACATTTCTGTGAATATCAGTGAACTTTGATAAATTATTATGAATAGCATGGAATGGGAATTTTATTCAATTACAGTTCTAAGGGGTAAAGGGGAGAATCAGCATAGGGAATCTTCTAGATCATTATACAATAATTTCATAAAGAATATAGAGAGTAAACTTAAATAAATTGAGATTTAAAAAGTAACCCATACAACACCAGGTATGGCATCTAGTAATAAACACAGCTTCATATTATGGCTGTGAAGGCAAATAAAACCGGTAAAGATGCTAAGCAAACCACAACACGCATTTGAATTTAATTTTTACTGCAGTATACGAGGGCTGTCCCGGAAGTACCCGACCTAACAAAGAAAACACACAAATTTTGGGAAAAAACATCTTTATTTCTCCATATAGTCTCCTTTCAGCTCGACACACTTTTCCCAGCGATGTCCAATTGCTTCGATACTCTGTTTATATTGAGAATCATCGAGTTCTGCAAAATATCCAACAACTGCAGACTCCACCGCTTCATTCTTAAAAAATCTGTTACCACCAAGCCATTTCTTCAACTTTGGAAATAGAAAATAATCCGAGGGAGCTAAATCTGGTGAATAGGCTGCTTGAGGAAGCAATCTGAACTTTTAACTCATTGGTTTCGGCCATGACGATAATGGACGTGTGAATTAGTGCATTGTCTTGATGAAACAACATTTTCTTTTTCGCTAAATGCGGCCGTTTTTGCTTGATTTCATCATTCAAACGCTGCAACAAGTTTGCATAATACTCGCCATTGATTCCTTTTCCTTTTTGAAGATAATAAATGAAAATTATTCCACGCGCATCCCAAAAAACTGACGCCATGACTTTGCCTGCAGATGGAACTGTCTTCGCCTTCTTTGGAGCCGATTCTGCCCTTTCAATCCAGTGTTCTGACTGTTCCTTCGTCTCAGGTGTAAAGGGTTGGACCATGTTTCAACCATGGTTATGAATCGACGCAAAAACTCGGCTTTACTGCAACGAAAAATCTTCACGATGCTGCTTTTATTCCATTGTGAGTAAACACGGCACCCATCTTGCGTACAGCTTTCTCATGTCTAAATTTTCAGTCAGTATGCAATGTACAACACTTTTTGAAATGCCTAGATGTCTGCTAGCTCGCACAATTTCAGTCGATGGTCATACAATACCATTTTGTGGATTTTCTTCACAACTTCTGGCGTGGTCACCTCATTTGGTCGACCACTGTGATGTTCGTCTTGGCAGCTCGTACGGCCTTGCTTAAACTCTGCTACTCAATATTTTACTGTTGTAAACGAAGGAGCAGACTCCCCCAGAGTAGAATCTAGCTCAGCTTTAATATTATTCGGACTAAGACCTTTCAAATGAAAGTATTGTATCACATAACGATGGTCAGTTTTATCCATGTTTACAAATTCGCTGAGAGAGTTCACTATTAATGGCGGATAAACAATTATTAAACGACGTAGCATCATCAAACTTCAGACTTAAGCTTTATAAGGGTGCTACTTTCTACCATAGTCATTTGTTTGAAACAACAACCACTATCTATACGTCAGGTCGGGTACTTTTGGGATGCCCTCGTAATTCGATGCATACTGGAGTTTTGTGAATGCTTGTACTGGAAATATACTGAAATTTTAAATCCTCAAGGCAGGACACCTCGTAGTAAGCGAGAACCACCCCAGCATTCGCCCACCGACTAGGCGAAAAATACAAAGTTAGAATGGGCGGTCGACGGGAATCCAACCGGGACCTCCCGAATGCGAGCCTTACACGTTACCGCGGAGCCATCTCGCTCGGTATTTCTAAAGTAAGTAGAGGAAGCATTACATCCACCAAAATATTGTAAAAACTATTGCAGACGCTGAAAACAAACGCACAGATAAGACAAGTCCAGTCTAAAACTTTGGACCCCATAAGCGACTCTCATAGATCCCCAGCTGCAATGCGTTCTTTGTACGACACCCCACATTCAAAGCTGGCTGAAGTGGGGCAAACAGCAAACTTGGGAAAAGTTAGGAACAAACTTCGTAACAAACCCACAAGCGAGCTGAATGAGAGGAATCAAAATACGTTATAAGCCTATTTTTCTGCTATATCTTCCTCAATTCCTGTATTGTCGTAGATTTAGGGCGCCGATATGCCACATGCGAACGAGACCGTTTGTGGTTGAAATTGAGAAAGTTTAAAGTAAATAATAACGTAGCAGCATTCTTTATGCTGAGAAGTTGCCTACTTGCATATTTTTCGTAGTCGCCCATTTTACTTTTTCTAGCACTTGTCTAAGGTAAAGAAAATACTGTTATGCCCCTAAAAACTGATAAGATACATTCACATGACTTTCTCTACCCTCTGTTTTATTAGTGGGTATACAAACTATTTCTACTGAAGCTTATTTTTATATCTACTACATTTTAACCCATATAAACCTTTGCAGAAATAGCTACATTACACATTTCGTTATAGATACAAAGAGAACAGCGATAGTCAAATGTTTAAGAACTGGACACTATTGCTGGCTTTAAAATTTCATAAAACACTATTATCACACCTACCTTATCAACAGTGACACCCTGTCTGCTTTAAAATCCCTCCAAAACATTTACTCCACCAACAGCATCGTCCAAGACATACAATATATGATCAAAAGTATTCGAACACCCACACAACATACGTTTTTCATCTTAGGTGCATTGTGCTGTCACCTAGTGTCTGGTACTCATTACCCGCGACCTCAGTAGTCATTAGACATTGTGAAACAGCAGAATGGGACGCCTCGTGGAACTCACGGACTTGGAACGTCGTCAGCTAATTGGGTGTCACTTGGGTCAGAAGTCCGTACGCGAGATTTCCACACTCCTAAACATCCCTAGGTACACTGCTTCTGATGTGATCGTGAAGTGGAAACGTGAAGGGACATGTACAGCACAAAAGCGTACAGGCCAACTTCGTCTGTTGACGACAGAGACCGCCGACGTTTGAAGAGGGTCGTAAAGAGTAATAGGCAGACATCTATCCAGACCATCACACAGGAATTCCAAACTGCATCAGGATCCACTCCAAGTACTATGACAGTTGGGCATGAGGTGAGAAACCTTGGATTCCATGGTCAAGCGGCTGCTCATAAGCCACACATCACGCAGGAAAATGCCATACGACGCCTCGCTTGGTGTAAGGAGCGTCAACATTACACGATTGAACAGTGGCAAAACGTTGTGTGGAGTGACGAATCACAGTACACAATGTGGCGATTCGATGGCAGGGCGTGGGTATGGCGAATGCCCGGTAAACGTATTCTGCCAGAGTGTGTAGTGCCAACAGTGGAATTCGGAGGTGGTGGTGTTATGGTGTGCTGTATTTTTCCTGGAGGAGGCTTGCACCCCTTGTTGCTTAGCGTGGCACGATCACAGCGCAGACCTACATTGATATTTTAAGCACCTTCTTGCTTCCCACTGTTGAAGAGCAATTCGGGGATGGCGATTGCATCTTTCAACATGATCGAGCACCTGTTCATACTGCACGGGCTGTGGCGGAGCGGTTACACGACAATAACATCCCTGTAATGGACTGGGCTGGACAGAGTCCTGACTTGAATCCTATAGAATACCTTTGGAATGTTTTGGAACGCCGACTTCGTGCCAGGCCTCACCGACCTACATCGATACCTCTCCTCAGTTCCGCAGTCCGTGAAGAATGGGCTGCCATTCCCCAAAAAACCTTCCTGCACCTGATTGAAAGTGTGCCTGCGAGAGTGAACGCTGTCATCAAGGCTAAGGGTAGGCCAACACCATATTGGCTTCCAGCATTACCGATGGAGGGCGCCACGAACTTGTACGTCATTTTCAGCCAGGTGCCCGGATACTTTTGATCACGTAGTGTACATTCACTTTACACCAACCTATCTACCCTGAAAAAAATTGCATTATTGCTATATGGGTACCTTCTCATCAGAAAATTATAGGAAATGAAAAAGCGGACACTGCTGCAAAGGAATCAATATGCCTACCTACACAGGACTCAACCATAGCTACACCCTACTCAATGCAGTTACTCCAAGAGACAAATAAAAAATCACTGGTGGAATAGTTGGATACAGAACAGTAAACTTCACAATGTACGCCAGACTTCCACTACAGAGTATCAGTTAAAAACCTCAAACATAGAGACCAAATTACAATAACCCGCCTACGAATTGGACACACCAGAATTACACACTCCTACCTATTAAACAGGAGTCTCCCACCCGCCTGCGATGAGTGTCAAACAGAACTAACAGTAGATCATATTATACTAAGATGTTCAAAGTTTCAATAGCAGAGAAAGTAATTTGGTATACCAATAAACCTTCATGCAGCACTGAATGAACCCTCTCACTTCGAAATATTATCAACTGCATTAAAGCAATTGAATTATAGAACGATATCCAATCAAAAGAATTAAGAACTTGGTTTTTTTAATCATGAAAAATTGTCATTCTAAAATTACTGTAATATTCATTGTGTATTAATTGTTCTTGTAAACCATTGTTATGTTCAATGTGTAATAACCAATTGTAAGACTACTGTTATTTTCAAAGTGAATTGTTATGTTTTTGTAAAATCATTGTAAAAAATACTTTTTAAAATTGTTATACTGAACCTAAATCAGTCGCGATTAGACCAAAATGGTTAAAGCGACCTTAAACAAATAATTTTTAACAAAATTCATAATATTTCAATGAAATCGCGAGAAACAACTGAATTTTGACAGGACTTTAAGTGAATAACCAAGTAATGAATAATTCGAATCATCAATAACATATCTCGGAAATGGCTTATGCCATAAAAAACTTATTTGAAATAAATTGTGTGTTTTAAAGAGATCTACATTTTTCGTGTAGTTAAGTTTTCGTCTTCGTTTACCAGTTATACAAGATTATACAAAATTCCCTTCGAATGAAGAGAACTTCATAGGCTATTCCCAGAAAATTCAAGATATAAATTTTATTTATAACGTAAATATATTTCATATATGGTATTTTAATCAAAATCGTTACAGCCATTTTCACAAAATGAAAATGTTCGAAAAATATTTCATGTAAAGAATAGTTGGGGTGATGGGATTTTCTTGAAAATCTTTGTGTTGCATCCTTGGAAGATACTGAACTTAAATATCAAGTTTGGTACTTATCCGACGTTTCGTTTTTTAGTTATGCTGTTCAAAGACACAGAGCTTTTTCTAAAAATACTTTTTTGGATTCAGGAGGCCTCAAAACATGTATATCAGGTGAAATCTCGGTATCGAGTTTTTGGGTGGAATGCAGTTCCTTTTCTATCTACTACATACGTGGTAGAGAAAATAAATAAATAGAACCTATAGAGATTCCACCAAAAATGCGTATTTAGAGCTTCTCTGTATTCAAAATTCTGATGTGTAACATTTATAAGATTTTTAGCTTATTTTACGAATCAGTCGTATAAAGCCATATTTTCTTCTCTGCGCCCTCTTAATGACTTTCTCTACTCCTGTGCAAAATATTTTTACAAACGGTTATTCCCCATATGCTGCATGTTAATCGAGATATCGATATGTTAATCTTACTGCTAATTTTCTTGTAGATGCAAGGGGAATTGGTAGGCTTTAAGCGATAGTCAAATATTTTAAGAGCTGGTTGCTATGTGGAGTATTCCATTCTCTTTGCATTACCAGGACAAAAAAAATGAATAACGAATTTGAGAAAAAGTATAAGTATTGGAAAATTTAAGGGAATAACAAGCAATATTTCGAAAATGGTTCACTCAACAAAAATGTATATGACATAAATTGTGTATTTTAACGCGATCTACATTTTTTGTGTAGTAAAATTTTGTCTATCTCTTATGGTTTACCAGCTATGTAAAAGTCGTTCACAATGAAGAATACTTTTGGAGACATTCCTAGAAAATTCAAGATATACATTTTCTTTGTGACGAAAGTATCTTAAATATATAATATTTTAATCAAAATCGTTAGATTCATTTTTGAGAAAATTAAAATTTTCGAAAAATGTTCCACGTAAAGGGTAATCTGGGTTGGGGGGATTTTCTTGAAAACCTTCGTGTCAAATCTCTGGAAGATACTGAACCTAAATATCAAGTTTGGTGTTTATCCGACTGTTCCTTTCTGAGTTATGCTGTTCACAGATACACACACAAACACACACACGTACATGTTTCCAAAAATGCTTTTTTTGGATTCAAGGGATCTCGAAACATATATTTCCGGTGAAATCTCGGTATCGAATTTTTGGGTGGAATACAATACTTCCCCTACTTACTATACGTAGTAGATAAAGTAAAAACATACTGCAACATTGTAGTAATGGAAGGTATGATATGAAAAATTTCGGTTCGAATTATCCATTCCAGGATTCACCAAGCGACGTAGGAAAACCGCGTAAAAACCTTCGGCTCCTGGGGTTTGAACACAGGACCTCCCGAATGCGAGCCATAGACATTACCGCCTACGCTATCCTCTTGGTGCACTGCCGTTTACAACGGGATACACGTCACACCAAGCTTGGTATATATCGGACTTTTCGTTTTTGAGTTACGCTGTTCACAGACACACATACAAACCTTTTTCTAAATGCTTTTTGAGGTTCAGAGGGCTCAATATATATGTTTCTGGTGAAATATAGACAAATAAATTTTATATGGAGTACAATAATTCTTCTGCTTACTGTAACTACGTAGTAGAGAAAGTAAAATTCAATGATTTTCTCCACTCACTCTTCTACAATCTATTCTTACAGAACTTATTATTGTATTTGCTTCTTGTTGATCGAGAAACTTTAATTTTACATTTACATCTTCCTTATAGGATAGTAACATTTTTAAAAGCGGGTCACTATGTGATGGCTTTGCATGACCGCAAGAACAAACGAATAGCGACTTACCATTTAAAATATCTGATGTGTTACACTCACATGACTTTCTCTACTCTTGTACAAACTATTTTTACAAACGCTTATTCTCCATATGCTTCATGTTAATCGAGATGTTAATCTTATTGCTAATTTTCTTGTAGATGCAAGGGGAATTGGTAGGCTTTAAGCGATAGTCAAATATTTTAAGAGCTGGTTTCTATATGCAGTATTCCATTCTCTTTGCATTACCAGGACAAAAAAAATGAATAACGAATTCCCATTTGAGAAAAAGTATAAGTATTGGAAAATTTAAGGGAATAACAAGCTATATCTCGAAAATGGTTCACTCAACAACAAAAATGTATATGGCATAAATTGTGTATTTTAACGCGATCTACATTTTGTGCAATAAAATTTTGTCTCTATCTTATGGTTTACCAGTTATGCAAAAGTCGTTCAGAATGAAGAATATTTTGGAGGCATTCCCAGAAAATTCGAGATATACAATTCATTTACCATAAAAATGTCTTAAACTTATGGTATTTTATTCAAAATCGTTAGAGCCATTTTTGAGAACATTAAAACTTTCGAAAAATGTTGCATGTAAAGGGTAATCTGGGGGTTGAGTGATTTTCTTGAAAACCTTCGTGTCGCATCTCTGGAAGATACTGAACCCAAATACCAAGTTTGGTGTTTATCCGATTGTTCGTTTCTGAGTTATGCTGTTCACAGATACACACACACACACGGACATGTTTCCAAAAATGCTTTATATGCATTTAGTGCACCTCAAAACATGTATTTCCTGTGGAATCTCTGTACCGAATTTTTGGGTGGAATGCAATACTTCTCCTACTTACTATACGTAGTACAGAAAGTAAAAAGTATCCAAAAAATGTTATTTTATATAAATTGTGTGCTTTAACGAGATCTAGAGGTTTTTTGTGCAGTAAGATTCTCTCTCTCTCTCTCTCTCTCTCGCTCTCTCTCTTTCTTACATTTACCAAATATGCAAAAGTCATTCATAATGAAGAGAACTTCACAGGCTCTCAGAAAATTCAATATATACATTCCATTTCTCGTAAAATATCTTAAATATGTGGCATTTTAACAAAATCATTATAGCAGTTTTTTAAAAAATAAATTAGAAACACTTTTCATGTAAAGGGTAATTTGGGGTGGGGGAATTTTCTTGAAAATCATTTTGTCCCATTCTTAGAATATGCTGAACTTAAAAGTCGAAGTTTTGCAGTTCACACACACGGGCGTTATTTTCTAAAAATGATTTTATTAGTATCTCCTGTGAAGTCTCGATTGAATATTTGAGTGGAATGCAATACTTCCTCTACTTACTATACGTAACTAGTAGAGAAAGTAAACATGTGACATTAAGTTGTTAGATAAACCAAAATGGTAGTATAATATGGTTAAAAAAATAACAAAATGTGAACGAAAGCAATAGTGCTATCATAAGTACCTTTTTGCCTCTAACTCTTGAAATGAAAGGTCATATTTCCGAAACATTGTTAAGTGGTGTTCCCAGCCCGTTCGTGCTAACCCACCCTTCAACAAGATAAGATTGTAGACGGATGACAGATGGACAGATCTGATAATATACCTTCATTTCTCTAGAAATGCGAATGAGAATTATCCAGTGGTGCACTCTGTGACAAAAAGTCATATAAAACCTGCCAAAAATGTCACTCTGCAATAAGTAAATAAATAGCTGTCGTAGATCAGGGCTATAACACGAACTTTTAGCTTTTGTGCATAATCTCTGTGTAACAGATGTTCCATTAAGAGGACCTGAATGTTGTAGACCCAAAAGTATTACATGCTGCCCTTTAGGATTACTTTAACAAAATTATAACATATCGCTTATTGGTGGGTACACGTCATACTCTTACGAAAGTTTATTTTCCTATCTACTTCATTTTAATCAAAATAAACCTTTCCGTATATAGCTGCATTACACATTATAGATACAAAGGGAACAGTGAGTCAAATGTTAAGAACTGGACACTATACGCTGGCCTTAAAATTCCATACTGTTTTCATTCAATCGAGAGAAACAATTGAAAATCGACAGGACTTTAAGAAGAATTGCTAAGTACTGAACCATTAGTAAGGGATATCCCGCGAATTGTTGATACCACAAAAGAGTTATTTTAAATAAATTGTGTGAATAAAGAGATTTATCTTTTGTTTGTGTGTGTCGTACCTTTTCGTTTATCGCTTGTAAACTCCTTAGCGTGGCTTCCTTAGGAAGTAAAGCCGGTGGTCCCGTGTCGTAGATTTACGGCACGTAAAAGAACCTCAAGCCTGATAAAAAGGCCTCTGAGCAAGGTTTCCGGTCTTTCACGCCCAATATAGAATGGGACGCTAAGGATCACAGTAGTTAAAGAGCGTCCATAAATAAAACTAAAAAAAAAAGGTCTCGCTTAATGTTTACCATTTATACAGGATTATACAAAACTGCTTCCGAATGAAGAGAACTTCACAGGCTATTCCCAGAAAAATCAAGGTATGTATTTTGTTTATCATGTAAATATCTTTAACACGTGGTATTTTAACCAAAATCGTTAAGAGTTATATTTTAGTAAAGCAAAAATTTCAAAAAATGTTCATGCAAAGGGTAGTTTGGGGTGGAGCGGTTTTCTTGAAAAGCTTCTTGTCGCATCTTTTGTAGGCACTGAACCTGTATATAAAATTTGGTATTTATCCGACTTTTCGTTTTTATGTTTTGTTGTTTACGGACACACACACACACGGACCTTTTCCTAAAAATGCTATATTTGCATTCAGGGGGGTCTCAAAACATGCATTTCCGGTGAAATCTGGAATCGAATTTTTGGATGGAAGGCAATACCTGCTCTACCTATTATGTGCGTGGTAGAGAAAGTAATAGTACACTTTTAGCAGGCCCAATTTACATTTTTATGAACTACCTTAACAGCTTCACTTGTTCTCTGCCACTTACATAATACCAACACAACTGTTTCATTACATACAAACCTATTTTCATGAGTAGTGTTTTGTCGTGATGTGATAGGGTGTATCACCAATCTATGAGATCTCTAGAGGTTTTATTTACTCTTAATGATAACCTTTGTATTGTTTTAATGTTTTAAATATCCCAAGGGGTTCCCAGGCAAACCTGTATTTCACGACGCATGTCAATGGACACGAGATGTTTTAAAAAGCCTCAATTGATGGCAATGAATCTAAAATGAAAAATTAAGTATCTCCCTCAGTTGAATTGCAGATAATTAAAAATCTGATGTATTGCACACACATGACTTTCTCTACTCTTGTACGAACTATTTTAGAAAACGTTTATTCTCCATCTACTTCATGTTAATCGAGATGAACATTTGTTGAAACCATCTTATTGCTAATTTTCTTGTAGATGCAAGGGGAATATGGTAGGCTTTAAGCGATAGTCAAATCGTTTAAGAGCTAGTTGCTATGTGGAGCTTTCCATTCTCTTTGCATGTTCAGGACATAAAGAAACTAATAAGGAATACCCATTTGAGAAAGAGTATAAGTATTGGAAAATTCAAACAAATAACAAGAAATATCTGAAAATGGTTCTCTCGACAAAAAACAATGTATATGACATAAACTGTGTGTTTTAACGGGCTCTACATTTTCTATGTAGAAAACATTTCTCTCTCTTACGGTTTACCCTTTATGCAAAAGGCATTCAGAACGAAGGGGACTTTTGGGTACATTTCCAGAAAATTCAAGATATACATTTTATTTGTCATGAAAATATCTTAAATGTATAATGTTTTAATCAAAATCATTAGCCATTATTGAGAAAATAAAAATTTTCGACAAATATTCCATGTAAAGGGCAGTCTGGAGAAGGGGAATCTTTCTGAAAACCTTCGTGTCGTATCTTTGAAAGATACTGAATCTAAATACCAATTTGGTATTTATCCGACTTTTTGTTTTTGAGTTATGCTGTTAACAGAAACACACACAGACCTTTTTTCTAAAAATGTACCTCAAAACATGTATTTCCGGTGAAATCCCGGTATCGAATTTTTGGGTGGAATGCAATACTTCAAACCAATAATAACGTATATCTCGAAATGGTCAATATCACCAAAAAAGAAAGTAGTTACTGAAAACAAACTGTGTGTTTTAAGCAGTTCTATATTTGTGTAGTACGTTTTTGTCTATCTCATAATGTTTACCAGTTATACAATATTAATAAAAAAAATTCCTCCCGAATTAGGAGCACTTCACAGGCTATTCACATAAAATTCAAGATATACGTTTTGTTTTATATATATATAAATCAAAGTCGTTGGTCATTTTTGAGAAAATAAGCTTCTAAAAAATTGTCCAGTAATGGAAAGTTTGGAGTGGAGGGGTTTTCTTCAAAATGTTCTTGTGGCATCCTTAGAAGGTCCTGAACTCAAATACCTAGTTTCACATTTAACCGATTTTTGCTTTCTCTAATACGTATAGTAAGTAGGGGAAGTATTGTATTCCACCCAAAAATTCGATACTGAGATTTCACCGGAAATATATGTTTTGAGACCCCATGAATCCAAAAAAATCATTTTTGGAAACATGTCCGTGTGTGTGTGTGTGTGTGTGTGTGTGTGTGTGTGTGTGTGTGTGTCTGTCTGTCTGTCTGTCTGTGAACAGCATAACTCAGAAACGAATAGTCGGATAAACACCAAACTTGGTATTTAGGTTCAGTATCTTCCAGAGATGCGACACGAAGGTTTTCAAGAAAATCCCCCCACCCCCGATTACCCTTTACATGGAACATTTTTCGAAAATTTTAATTTTCTCAAAAATGGCTAACGATTTTGATTAAAATATCATATGTTTAAGATATTTTCATGACAAATAAAATGTATATCTTGAATTTTCTGGGAATGTCTCCAAAAGTATTCTTCATTGTGAACGACTTTTGGTAAACTGGTAAACCATAAGAGATAGACAAAATTTTACTACACAAAAGATGTAGATCGCGTTAAAATACACAATTTATGTCATATACATTTTTGTTGTTAAGTGAACCATTTTCGAGATATTGCTTGTTATTCCCTTAAATGTTTCAATACTTATTTTCTCAAATGGGAATTCGTTATTCATTTTTTTGTCTTGGATATGCAAAGAGTATTAATCTGTGGAAAAGGAAATAGTGCTGCACCTAGCAACCAGCTATTAAGAGATATGTATGTACTTAAAGGCTACTGTTTTTCTATATTGCCCTTGTAAATATATATTCCCCTTGCATCTACAAGAAAATTAGCAATAAGATAGAGTCTGCAAATGTTTATCTTGATTAACATGAAGTAGATGGAGAATACGCGTTTGTAAAAATAGTTTGTACAAGAGTAGAGAAAGTCATGTGAGTGTAACACATCAGATTGTTTTAGTTATGCCGTTCACAGACGCATGTACAGGTAGACAAGCAAACACACACATACACACACTCGAGACCTTTTTCTAAAAATACTTTTTTGGGTTCAGGGCCTCAAAACATGTATTTCCAGATTTGAATTTTTGATGGAATACAATACTTCCCCTACTTACTGTAAGTACGTAGTAAAGAAAGCAAAAATACTCTTAATCTATTTAAGGCGCAATGAGGTATATTAATGTTTTAATATCGGTGGGGAATCGAATACCGGTATTTCGCATGACAAACGCGAGCAGAATCCATTACATTACACATCAATTGCTGGGAATGGGAATCTATAAATACATTAACAAACTTTCGGCCTCCGCTTTGGATCCGTTTCGGTTCTAATGGCTATAAAATTAACAGCGTTTGCAATCAGTTACATACGTATTTCATTACTATTAACTATCGAAATTTCGCAGTCTCTAGGCTGGATCCGTAAATATTCAGATGAAACCTCGATTCTGAGGCTGTTTATCCTAATTACCCTTATTTGAGAGGCCCTGGGTTCGAATCCGTTGGGTCGACCATCCTAATTCTGGAGTGATTCCCCTTCTACCACGAATTTCCTGTTTGTTTCCTGTACCCATAATTCCCTTTCATATGTTTCTTGATTGCAGACCAGGCGACAGCGATTGATGCGTGATGGTGAAGTTTGTTCTGTGTAAAGGATTTCACCCCGGCGCTTGGATGGCCGGTTGTGCTCCTTCCTCGAGGAGGGGGCGGTGTTCGTTCACGGGAACCTCCGGGTGTCATCCTCCCAGGGGGTCACGTAAGAGACAATGGGTCTACTGAGATGGTATAAGTGCAGCTGAGCTCTAGTGGCGGAAGGCCCACCTCCATCTTACTATCCTATTCTAACTACTCTTAATTTTATACCGATGTGAACAAAACTCATATATATAATTTCAGCTCCGCAAATGAAATGGTTGCCTAAAAGCTGAAAATGTGTAGGAGCCTCTCCATCTGATCTACCCTTAATTTTATACCGCTTTCAACCCAATTTGAAAGGTGTGAACAAATTTTCTTGGAAGAACTTGTGCGCGTGTGTGTAAAAATCTGGACTCCATACCTGAGACGTTACCCACAGTAGCGAATGCACATAAAACCATTAAAACGAGTAGAAAAACTCAAAAATAACCTAAAATAAACCACATTCTATGATTCACTAAGGTAGTAGATAAAGTAATAACGTAATTATGAAAGTTCAAAAGCAGCTATGTGAGTTTTTTTAGTTCTTCATGGGGTTTACTGAAAATTAGAAGTTAATCAGCCAAAAATGTTGACACGTGGAGCATTTTAAGTAACAAAAAATTTCGGGAAAACAACATTTAAAATTGTAATGTACATTACAGTACTGTGTTCCGAAGTATTTTAATTTTCCGCACGGAACATTAAATATTGCAGATATTAATAAATTAAATGCAACAAAATAAAATATGAAGTGTAAATATAATAAAAAGTCAAAAGGCCGTACAGTTTTGATTTTATAAATTTTCATCCAATTTCAAAGGTACATAATCTAATTTACATTCTGTAGATTTTTCGTATCGTCTAGAACACAAAGTCTTTCAAAATAGGTAAAACGCTTGACATATGTTTCAGCATAATGCAGTAAATAAGTCTTTGGAATCCCCATTTGTACTACACAAGGCCGGATTTTGCGTTTCAAATAATAGATTCTAACGACCCATAATTATTTTGTTCTACTGAAGCAGACGATAAGCAGCTTTTTCGTACTTTTAAAGGGATTTTGTAGTGTAAATCAGTAGTAAAATATGTTTAACTAATTTGAAAATGTTAAAACTTAATGTCCTAAATGCCTATATAACTATTATTTTGTTTAAGGCATACGAAACACAAAGTAAAATATTTTCTGATTAATTCAAGCGTGTTGTGTATAATTTAATTGGATTGAAGAAGACTTCACGACTATTCACAGTAAGGTATTTTTAAAACAGGTAGGTTTATGAAAATCATTCAAGCCACTTTTCAGAAAATAAAAATAGTGAATATTATTTAATGTGAAGAATAGTTAAGTCAGGAGGGATTTCCTGAAAATCTTCGTGCTGAATTCTTAAAAGTGCTGGTCCAAAATATGACGTTTGGCATCTAACTTTTCGCATCTTAGTTATTCTGTTCAAGCACGCACATGCACGGTCCTTTTTCTAAAAATATTTTAAGGTTCAAAGAATATCTAAATATGTATTTCCGGTGAAACCTCGATTTACTAAAATATAATTATCACTCTAGTGCTTTTGTTCTCCTCTGGGATTTATCAGTACGGTTTAATAGCTTTAGAGAATACAAGCAAACAAATTCCTAAATCATATACAGGATGGAAATAAAACACTGCACATAGGGATTTAACACGGAAATCAGTTTTTACTTTCTCTACTACTTATAGTAAGTAGGGGAAGTATTGTATTCCAACCAAAAATTCGATACCGAGATTTCACGGAAATACCTGTTTTGAGATCCCCTGCATCCAAAAAAAAACGCTTTTGGAAACATGTCCGTGTGTGTGTGTGTGTGTCTGTGAACAGCATAACTCAGAAACGAACAGTCAGATAAACACCAAACTTGATATTTAGGTTCAGTATCTTCCAGAGATGCGACACGAAGTTTTCAAGAAAATTCCCCCACCCCAGATTACCATTTACATGAAACATTTTTCGAAAAATTTAATTCTCTCAAAAATGGCGCCAACGATTTTGATTAAAATATCATGTTTAAGATATTTTCATGAAAAATAAAATGTATATCTTGAATTTTCTGGGAATGTCTGCAAAAGTATTCTTCTTTGTGAACGACTTTTGCATAACTGGTAAACATAAGAGATAGACAAAATGTTACTACACAAAAAATGTAGATCGCGTTACAATACACAATTTACGTCATATACATTTTTGTTGTTGAGTGAACCATTTTCGAGATATTGCTTGTTATTCCCTTAAATTTTTCAATACTTTTCTCAAATGGGAATTAGTTATTCATTTTTACTTTCTCTACTACGTATAGTAAGTAGGGGAAGTATTGTATTCCACTCAAAAATTTGATACCGAGATTTCACCGGAAATACATGTTTTGAGACCACCTGAATCCAAAAAAAAGCATTTTTGGAAACATGTCCGTGTGTCTGTCTCTGTGTGTGTCTGTGAACAGCATAACTCAGAAACGAACAGTCGGATAAACACCAAACTTGGTATTTGGGTTTAGTATCTTCCAAGGATGGGACACGAAGGTTTTCAAGAAAATCCCCCCACCCCAGAGTACCCTTTACATGGAAGATTTTTCGAAAATTTTAATTTTCTCAAAAATGGCTCTAACGATTTTGATTAAAATATCATATGTTTAAGATATTTTTATGACAAATATAATGTATATCTTGAATTTCCTGGGAATGTCTCCAAAAGTATTCTTTATTGTGAACGACTTTTGCATAACTGGTAAACCATAAGAGATAGACAAAATTTTACTATACAAAAAATGTAGATCCCGTTAAAATACACAATTTATGTCATATACATGTTTTTTGTTGAGTGAACCATTTTCGTGATATTACTTGTTATTCCCTTAAATTTTTCAATAATTTTCTTAAATGGGAATTCGTTATTCATTTTTTTGTCTTGGATATGCAAAGAGTATTAATCTGTGGGAAAGGGAATGGTGCTGCACCTAGCAACCAGTTATTAAGAGATATGTATGTGCTTAAAGGCTACTGTTTTTCTATATTGCCCTTGTAAATATATATTCCCCTTACATCTACAAGAAAGTTAGCAATAGGATAGACTCTGCAAATGTTTAATTCCCCTTACATCTACAAGAAAATTAGCAATAAGATAGAGTCTGCAAATGTTTATCTCGATTAAAATGAAGTAGATGGAGAATAAGCGTTTGTAAAAATAGCTTGTACAATAGTAGAGAAAGTCATGTGAGTGTAACACATCAGAATTTTTTTACTTTCTCTACTACGTATAGTAAGTAGCGGAAGTATTGTATTCCACCCAAAAATTCGATACAGAGGTTTCACCGGAAGTACATGTTGAGACCCCCTGAATCCAAAAAAAAGCATTTTTGGAAACATGTCCGTGTGTGTGGCTGTGTATCTGTAAACAGCATAACTCAGAAACGAACAGTCGGATAAACACCAAACTTCGTATTTAGGTTCAGTAACTTCCAGAGATGCGACACAAAGGTTTTCAAGAAAATCCCCCCACCCCAGATTAACCTTTACATGGAACATTTTTCGAAAATTTTAATTTTCTCAAAAATGGCTCTAATGATTTTGTTTAAAATATCATATGTTTAAGATATTTTCATGACAAATGCAATGTATATCTCGAATTTTCTGGGAATGTCTCCAAAATTATTCTTCATTGTGAACGACTTTTGCATAACTGGTAAACCATAAAAGATAGATAAAATTTTACTACACAAAAAATGTAGATCGCGTTAAAATACACAATTTATGTCATACCTTTTTTTTGTTGGGTGAACCATTTTCAAGATATTGCTTGTTATTCCCTTAAATTTTCCAATACTTATACTTTTTCTCAAATTCGTTATTCATTTTTTTTCGCCCTGGTAATGAAAGAGAATGGAATACTCCACATAGCAACCAGCTCTTAAAATATTTGACTATCACTTAAGGTCTATCAATTCCCCTTGCATCTACAAGAAAATTAGCAATAAGATTAACATATCGATATCTCGATTAACATGAAGCATATGGAGAATAAGCGTTTGTAAAAACAGTTTGTACAAGAGTAGAGAAAGTCATGTGAATGTAACACATCATATTTTTATATTTCCGTTACAAATACAAAACAAGGGGAACATAGTAGGCCTTAAGCGATTGTAAAATATTTTTAGAACTCGTCGCTATTTGCATGTGAAAAGTTCGTTTCTGCAAGTATTTATCTGGATTAATATGAAATAGATGGAGAATAAGAGTTTGTAAAAATAGTTTGTACAAGGGTAGAGAAAGTCATGTGAGTGTAAAACATCAGATTTTTCTTTGATATTCTCTTCCTGTTAATCTCAAGAAAAATCGTACACGCCTATTGTAATAAGAGCTGAAAGGTGAATCAGAATACAATATTAAAATCTTTTTTACTAGTCCTTTCTATCAGCAATGATTCATTACAATGTTAACAGCTTTTATTAGCTTCTATGACACATGTGTGAGTAATCTAATCTCTTTTCCATATCATTATTCTCATTTTTTATAAACTTTCCACGATAGTGAAACAAAATAAATTATGTAAAGAATTAATAAAAGTTTCCATATTATTATTTTCCCTAAAACAAAAAATTTACTTGCTGCTTTTGGATTCTGTTTATTTCCTTTTATTTTGTTAAAAATCTATACTAAGACTGTATAAGAGAAAGTGAGAGAGTGTACCTGCGTGTGCGTGGTTTTTTTTTTTGGAGTTTTATTTATGGACGCTCTTTAACAACTATGGTCCTTAGCGTCCCATTCTATATTGGGCGTGAAAGACCGATAATTTTGCTCAGAGTCCTCTTTATCAGGCTTGAGGCTCTTTTACGTGCCGTAAATCTACGACACGGAACCACCGGCTTTACTTCCCTTCCGAAGGAAGGCATGCTAAGGATTTTTACGCCCGAAAAAATCCATCGCCCTCCGCCGGGTTTGAACCCGCGACCTTGGGAACTAGAGGCTAGCACGGTACCGCTAGTCTACGGAGAATGACATGTGTGTGTGTGTGTGTGTGTGTGTGTGTGTGTGTGTGTGTGTGTGTGTGTGTGTGTGTGTCGAACAGGGTTGCCAGACGTTCCGGATTTTTGCTAAATGTCCCGCGTCCCGGATAATTCTTATCTTGGACGGTAATTGTCCCATATTTTTTAATATTTGAAACTTGGAAGAAACAGTACGTACATTAACGTTTTCACCTCTGAAGTTGGAAAATCGACGCTATATTTCTTTATACTGCAAAGAGTAATTTCCTGCAAGTTTTACCCTGTTCTAGTAGTTGGTAGTGTTGGTACTTACAATTAGTTCATTGCCTACAAATTAGGCGGTTTTTGGGGGTTGGCCAGCCTGGCGGACATGATGTCTAATAATTAACAACTGTTCTGCCACATACTTTTCCCTTTTGATTGATATCTGTCATCAATGAGGGATGTTTGTTACAAGCTTGTGAAGTGAATACGAAAACGTGGTTATTTTTCTGGAAAACAGGAAGCAAATTAACAATGGAAATGGGTAGGAATTTAAAACGCAAAGGTCATCATGTTAAAAAAAGAAATAAAGAGCCGTGCGGTTTTCTTAAGGGTTGGGAAGACGAAACTGAATTTAGTAATTGGTTAGCAATGGCGACGATAAGTACAAAGCATTTTGTAAATATTGTCGTGTTTCTCAGTTGCATATGGGGGGCGACGAATCACACATCTGTCCCTTATTTTGATTTCAGATATCAGGCTACCCTGCTGTCGGGTATTCTCCAAAACCATTCAACCGATTTTGATAATGCTCGCACCACTGAAAACCCCTATTCTTTCTGGACGGACATTGGCTATAAAACATCTCATTTGAATCCACAAATTACTAAAAGAATAAAAGGGATTTATAAAACCTTCGTCGAGAATGCAATAATCGTCACTTCACAGAGAATGCGTGTAAACACAAAAGCCGGTTAAAATTGATTTTTATTTATGGACGCTCTAACTACTGTGGTCCTTAGCGTCCAATTCAATATTGGACATGAAAGACTGGTAATTTTGCTCAGAGGCCTCTTTATCAGGTTTGAGGTTCTTTTACGTGCCGTAAATCTACGACACGGGACCACCGGCTAAGGAGTTTTACGTCCGAAAAAATCCATCGCCCTCCGTCGGGTTTGAACCTGGGCATGGTAACCACTACACCACGGTTACATTTTATTCAAAGCAATATATGAGATAGCCATGATGTAACATTTAAGTAAACAGAAGTCCGAACTTAAAAAGCGGCTGTCGATCCTGTTTATAACAGTATCGTATATTATGTTATTTTATCGACATTTATCAAGTAGTGCAGGTGTGTGTGCACGTGCGTTAGCGTGCGTGTGAATGTGCGTGATGAAACTGTGTCAAAACCTCTGAATAACCTTTATTCTAATTCTACAGATGCATGCACATGTTTATAGAAGCTAAAACCTTCCGATATGATGCATTTAAGAAAGTTTTGTGGTATGTCCTTTGCACTTAACGTTGTAATCAATTTCGTTAGCAGGACATACTAAATAATTACAAGAAGAGAGAAATTTGCTAACATTAGAAATCAGTGAACCGATTATTTTACATTAACACCTGAAAATATTATTTTTCTCGAAGGTCGCAGACTGCATGTATTTTCTAAAGATGGCCTGATGGTTTGGGTGAAGAATCTTCATATTTACCAGCTTGACCTCTATTTCTGCATTATGTAAAAACTGTGTACTTTTAACTTAGTAAATAATTACGGGACCAAAGAGAAGATACAAAGGTTTACAATTTCATCTGCTTTAATTGCCTAAAAAATTACCCGCCATTCCGACCGATGAATCTTGCACCGCCAAAGGGTATGTATAAACTATGCCGCTTTTACAGAACTTGGAAAACCTTCGAGGGGAGGTTAAGTAAGTCAAACGTTTTGCCGATGTTTCACATTCTTTTACATGAACATCGGGAGTTTTCATTCGTAATTAGTAGGCATAGAAATTTATAAGCATTATAGCCAGAACGGAAGGAAATAAAATTTACGCAGTGGTGTCGCAGGTTACAAACCACCGCGTTTACCTGCCCGACAGTGACTCATCTGTTGTTTACATTCTTTGCATTGCATTTGGTTTTGGTGTAAATAAGTTGAAGCCAACTACTTAAGAATTCCTATGCCTGGTTATTTGGAATAGCGAGGCTGTACGGAAATAATTAGCCAGAAAGAATCGTCTGTTTCTTCAGTACAATAGAACAAGTGTCTCATTTCCAGTATTTGGGATGTGATTTAAGGTGTAGCGAAAATAATTATATAAACAAAAAAAATTAAATTCCAAGCAATTTGTGCAACAATTCACCAAAAATTTAAAAATAAAGTCAGAAATACGACCAAGCTAACATTTTATTCAAATGTAACCATACTGACATTCTATAAGCAGTTAGGCATGACAATTAAAGAAAAACAAAAGTAAACTTCATGCAGCTGAAATGAGATTCTTACGTTCAGTCAAAGGCTGCACAAGAGAACAACATCTAAGGAATGAGAGAATTAGAAAAGAATTAGGTGTACAATCAATCTTAAGACTTAAGTGCCGGACAGAAATAGACAAGACACTTAGAAAAAACACCAGAAGAAAGCGAGAGGGATTACTCAGGCGGCAACGTCTGTGGCTCGCATGCGGGAGATCTCGGGATCGATCCCCGGTGACCGCCCACTGACCCATGGGTTTTTTCGGGGTTTTCCCGGACCTTCAGGCGAATGCAGGAGTGGTTTATTTCATCCCTCGAATTTCCTGTCTCTCCATTTCGTTCCACTCTTCATTTCATTCATCTTTCATCCCCTTGGTCTCCTTCAGAGTCTGAAGTGTCGGCGATGGTGTTTCGGTGCAGCGTGGCTGGGGAAAAGGTTGCTCTTTGTGACTCTTTCCGTCCCTCAGCTTTCGGCTGGCTGCCGGAGTTTCCGAACCCCCTTGGAACATCGGACCCCTTCTGCGTGTGGTAGGGATCCCGGTCTCCTAACCGTCTATCTGGAAACTTAGGGACGCTGTCAATGCTGTGCCGTCGCTCCTGACTCCGGCCGCCTGGTGTCTCCTCTCGCCTCATCCTTCCTGCCGGGGACGCCCTCGTGGGACGTAGCTACAATATCCATTCTGGATCGGTGCCGAGTCCCCTCCGCAGTCATTCCTATCCTGTGCCAGCAGAACGAGCTTCTAGACAGGCCTTTATTACAAATCTATAGGACAACGATCAATCGGAAGACCAAAAGAAACGATGGGAAATGTGAGAAGGGGACAAGCTTCGACCTAAACCGCGGCTGGTAGAAGAAAAATCCACTAGATCATTGTACAAACATTTCACAAAGAACGAGGGGAGATAAATAAAATTAATTCGTTATTCGAGTTTAAAAAGCTAACGTCGCGTAAACCAGCTGCGTTCTTATAAAAGCATCTCCAAAATTAACAGGGAGAGCCTGTCTGAGAAAACCTTATTTTCCATGTTAAATGCCTGCTTTTATTTCTACTCCGTATAATGTCGTATGCCTGCGGTAAGTAAATGTGAATGCAATTAACACAGGCGATATACTTGCGGCGCCATTCAAAGGGGAACCGAAAAGGAACGAAATGTATGAAACGTCGCCTCAAGTACATGCTAATTGCATCATACCGGTGTGATATGACTTAATTGAGTGCTCTTGCAAGCGACAATCGGGTCCCGCGTCACGTACTGCAGAAAACTTCATTTGGTATTCCTTTCGAGACCGCCGAGAAGGTGTCGCAGCGATTTCATTCTTTTTAATATAGAAAGAATATCGCAGCCACTTCATTTTCTACAACCTAGCCATTACATTTACTGCACAAGAGAGAGGCATGCAGCCAATAATTTATGTTTCAAAACCGATCACAATCACCAACAGTGTGAAAACTGTAGCAGAAAATGTTCGTAGATGTACGTAAGTATCAATAGCGCTATATCTTACCTTGCCATATATATGTGGTGCGTAGAAAAAGTGTTGCATTCGCATTACCTTCTCCACTCACTTTTCTACAAACTATTCTTATAAAAGTGTATTCTTCTATCCACTTCTTTTTAATCGAGATAAACTTTCATTACACATACATCATTGATTCATTGTAGGTATTAGAAGGATGCAGAATACTAATCGATAGTCAAGATTTGTAAAAAGCGGGTCGCTTTGTGACGGCTTTGAAATTCCATTTATCTTTGCATGACCACAAGAAAAAACTAATACGACTTACGAGGGCAGTCCCAGAAGTACCCGACCTGACGTATATATAGCGGTTGTTGTTTCAAAAAAATGACTATGGTAAAACGTACCACCCCTATAAAGCTTAACTTTGAAGTTTGACGATGCGACGTTGTTTAGTAATTGTTTGGCAGCCATTAATGGTGAACTCTCAGCGAATTTGTAAACATAGATAAAATTGGCCATTATTATGTGATACAATACTTTCATTTGAAAGGTCTTAGTCCAACTAACATTAAATCTGAGCTAGATTCTACTCTGTGGGAGCCTGCTCCTTCGTTTACAACAGTAAAATACTAGGTGACAGAGTTTAAGCCGTAGGAGCTGCCAAGACGAACATCGCAGTGGTCGACCAAATAAGGTGATCACGCCAGAAATTGTGAAGAAAATCCACAAAATGGTATTGGATGACCGTCGAATGAAACTGCGCAAGGTAGCAGACATCGTAGATATTTCAAAAAAGTGCTTACATCGTATACTAACTGAAAATTTAGACATGAGGAAGCTGTGCGCAAGATGCGTGCCGCGTTTACTCACAATGGAACAAAAACAGCGTCGTGAGGATTTTTCAGTTGAGTGTTTGGCGATGTTTCGCTGCAATAAAGCTGAGTTTTTGCGTCGATTCATAACCATGGATGAAACATTTTTCCATCACTTCACACCTGAGGCGAAGGAACAGTCAAAACAGTGGATTGAAAGGGAGGAATCGGCTCCAAAGAAGGCGAAGACACTTCCATCTGCAGGCAAGGTCATGGCGTCAGTTATTTGGGGTGCGCGTGGAATAATTTTCATTGATTATCTTCAAAAAGTAAAAGCAATCAATAGCGAGTGTTATGCAAATTTATTGCAGCGTTTGAATGATGAAATTAAGCAAAAACGCCCGCATTTAGCGAAAAAGAAACTTCTGTTTCATCAAGACAACGCACCAGTTCACACATTCATTATCACCATGACCAAAATCAATGAGCTAAAGTTCGAATTGCTTCCTCATGCACCCTATTTGCCAGACTTAGCGCCCTCTGATTATTTTCTGTTTCCAAAGTTGAAGAAATGGCTTGGTGGTAAAAGATTTGCCAACAATGAAGAGATGGAGTCTGCAGTTGACGCCTATTTTGCAGAACTCGACGGTTCTCACTATAAACAGAGTATCGAAGCTATTGAACACCGCTGAGAAAAGCGCATCGAACTGAAAGGAGACTGTGTATAGAAATAAAGATGTTTTTTTCCCAAAATGTTTGTGTTTTCTTTGTTAGGTCGGGTACTTCTGGGACAGCCCTCGTACCACGTAAGATTTTTTCTATTTCTTACGGGTTAACAATTACAGAAAATTCATTCTGAACGAAGACGACTTCACAGGCCGTTAGCAGAAAATTCAAGATATACATTTAATTTATCATGCAAATATCTTAAACGTATCACATCTTAATTAAAATCAAGAGCTACCTTTGAGAAAATCGAAAATGGCGAAAATTTTTCCATGTAAAGTGTAGTTTTGGGTGGGGTGATTTTCTTGAAAATCTTTGTGTCGCACCCTTAAGAGGATGTTGAACTTAAATACCAAGTTTGGTAGTTATGCGACTTTTCGTATTTGAGTTATGCTGTTCGCCGTTCCTCTCCCATCCTCTCTCTCTCTCTCTCTCTCTCTCTCTCTCTCTCTACGCACATTCGGACATTATTTTGAAAATGTAGTTTTGTTTTAGGGACCTCAAAAGGTGTATTTCCGGTGAAATCTCTATATTGAATTTTTGGGTGGAATACAATGCTTCCTCTACTTACAATAGGTAAGTGGTAGGAGAAGATAGGGTAGGTCAAATTTACAGAGGGGACACCTAGCACCTCGACCCCCAATGGATCTTTTGTGCGTACAGTCCGGACACGTACGGGCTGCATAAGGGGCTAGCGCAAGTCGACAGAGACGCGCAGAGTTCCCTAACAGTTACAGGCTTGACCACCCGGCCACGGGAGGACCTCTCGGAGAATTCTTCTAGCGCGACCGGGGAAAAACGACCCAGCAGTGAAGGCTCGGCAGGCTTTCCTTAACAGGGCCGAAAAGAAGTTCCTAATGGAAGGGAAATGGGGCAGAGAGGAAATCCGTGGTAATACACCACTGCAGCATTCGCCTGTGTCGACCAGGGAAAACCACGAAAAATGCACGTCACCGCAGAGCAATCTCGCTCGGTATGTGGTAGATAAGTAAAATCAATAATTTTTGTATGAATTGTTTAATATCTATGATAATACATTATAGTAGGCAGAAGGATCTTATGAGTGTAACACATTAAATGTTACTAATTATTTATGTAATTGTATAGGAAAGGGAGTTTTTTTAGGACGAGTAAGATATTAACAGCCGAAGCGAAGCTGAGGCCTGAATATCGAAACGAGCCCTGAAAAAGATCTTACCTGCAGTTACGTACAATATTTTGTCTCACACTATGTCGAAATATTTTAATTATTGGTTAAATGTTGTACTGTTATGTTGGACATGGACGCAGTCATATGTTTCATATACTCATTGCAGGGTCATATGTTGGTGTTGGGAGTACGGAAAGTAACTGAACGAAAAAGTTCATTTGACGTACTGGTTTGAAGACAGAAAAATATGAAATTCCAGATAGTTTGGAACAAAATTATATTACGCAATTAATTAATATCTTAGAAATGTATTGTTTCTGTCTTATTCTTGGGAGTATTTCCTTTCTGTTGATTATAATACATAGCCAGAGATTTAAGGATTTGTTCACAATCCTCTCAAGAATTAGCAGAGTTTTTGATAAGGCCCCCAAAATACAAAATTGATCACTCGCATGATGCTGGAGGCCATGCATACCTTTCAATGTGTCGGTCAAGTACGAAACGCTGACCTTAGAAGTCCTCACATATTTTTAGCCGATAACAATCTGACGTTCAAAGACTGGCACTCTACTACCGTATACAATGCCAAAATTACAAACCGAATGTCCGATCGAGATCTGAGCATAGATACCGCATCAGCATCAACATTCATGGATTAGTCCTTAAGGCCTGTCTCGTTTCCACGCATCATGGCAGCTCCAAATGCCCTTTGCGAGCACATTCATATATCGTTCACAGTAATATTACTTTCTCTACCACATCTCCTATAGTATAAAAGTAGACGATGTGTGCATTCCTGTACTTTTATACGCGGATGACATGACAATTTTGTCAGCGACGATAGAAGGCTTACAGAAAGGTATTAACAGGTTGGAAGAATATTGTAAACAATGGGGTTTGGTGATAAACATTAATAAAACGAAAATAATGACTTTCAAAAATGGCTACGTGTATGGCAGGGATGAAAAATGGTATTACAAGGGGCAAGAACTACAAGACAAATAGTTGTCCTATTTAGGAATAATGTTTAATATGAGAGAAAAATGGAACGAACATCTATCAGTAACTAACTATAAGGCACGAGGGCAGTTACATGAATTATTACGTACCCTCTCATGGATACCGGATGTACCTGTAGATACATTAGAAAATATGTATAACTCTATGATAAGGCCGGTTTTGTTATACGGAAGTGAAATCTGGGGATGGGAAAGAGCAGAGCATGTAAATAAAACACAAGTAGCATTTTGGAAAAGAGTTCTTGGAGTTTCACAAGGCACATCAAATTCGGGGGTATTGAGGGAAGTGGGATGTTATGAAGACACAATACACTGCAAAATAAGAGCAGTGAAGTACTGGCTGAGGCTGATGCAGGGGGATAACCCCACACTACGATCCAAATGTTATAAATACCAGCAAGAAAACCTGTCTCCTAAGTTTTGGGCAGCTGATTTGGAAAGGGGTCAGTATGGCAAAGAGCTGAAACAAATGACAAAACATAAGGAAATGTCAAAAGAAGACTAAGAGACATCAACCAACAGGAAATAGAATCGGATTGTAAAATTAAATCTTCTCTAAGTCTAGCAAATGAAATAAAATTGAACTGGGTAAAAGAGGCATACATACTTAATTTAGGGAGAAAGGAAAGATCAGGAATGGCATGCTTTAGACTGGGGGGCTGGAGGGCACAGAAAATGACTGACGATTCTGGCAGGAGAATCTGCCCATTCTGTAATTTGAACGAGGACTGGGTACATATTTTGGCGGAATGTGCACAGTGGGAGAACCAGCGAACGATAAACCTCAAAGAAAAATTCTTAAGTCCCTCAAGAAAGAGATTGGCATGTTGGGATCCACTGGCTGACCAGAGGAACTGGCAAAACCTGGGCAATTTTTTGGCTACAGTGCGCGAAGCTAGGTCAATTTTTTTCAGTTAGACAAAGCTAATTTATCTCTATTTTCCTTTTTCTTGTTCCTCTTTGTTTTTTTTCCTTCTTTTTCTGTTGTTTATTTTGTCACCCTACTTGCATCTTAAATATGCATGTACGTCAATGACCCACGCACTAAATACTTGTGTAATAACTTCAATAATTTGAAACCAATAAACATGCCTTATCTATCTAGATAAGGCAATTTATTAGTGTCAGATTATTATAGTTATTATAATTTAGTACGTGGGTAATTGACGTACATGCATACTTAAGACTTAAGATAAAAGTTAAATTGAAGAAACAAAAAACAAACTAAAAATAAAAGAAAAAGCAGAGATATATTATCACCGATTAGTTGAACAAATTTGATGTGGCTTAGCGCACTTTATTGAGGAAATTTCACATGTTTTGCCAGTTCATCCGGTTAGCCAGTAGATCCCAACATGCCAATCTCCTTCTAGCCGGAGTTAAGCATTTTTCTGCAAACTTACTTTTTCGCCGGTTCTCCCGTTATACACATTCCGCAAAAATGTGTATCCAGTCTTCATCCATGCCACAAAATGGACAAATACTCCTGCCAGAATCGTCAGTCATTTTCTGTGCCCTCCAGCCTCCTAGTTTAAATAATGCCATTCCCGAACTTTTCTTCCAGTAAATATGCATCTTTACCCCAATTCAATTTCACACGGCCATTTCTATAGTATTTATTCTCTTACTCAATTATCTATAATTAGATGAAATATTGTATTCCACCCAAAATATCGATATGGAGATTCCACCGGAAATATGTACATGTTTTCAGATTCCCTGAACTAAAAAAACATTAAAAAGGAATATATGTTTAAGATCAGCATTTTCCAAAGATGCGACATTAATTTTAAATAAAATTCCTCCACCGCAAACTGCCCTTTACATGGACATTTGTTTTTCATTGCTATTGATTTTCCAAAGTAGGTTAACGTTTTTTATTAAAATAGCATATGTTTAAGTTATTTGCACTAATAAAATGTATTTCTTGAACTTCCTGAGATTAGCCTCTAAAGATCTCTTCATTCTGAATAAATTTTGTTAAAAAAAAAAAGTAGAGCTGGTATATCGTAAGAGATAAACACTACTCAAGCTGTAGATCTTGAGAAAAAAATTGTGGCATTGGTTGCTATTGGTTCAATGCTCCAATATTTATATTTTATACTGCTATGTCAGCATTTCCTTTGCTACTTGCAACCATTTTTGCAAACGTTTAATGCCATTATCAAAAAATATATAGAAAAACAATCTGACGTGTTGCATTTACAGGACTTTCTCTACTCGCTCCTCTACAAGCTATTCTTTAAAAAGCTTATTATCCTATGCATTTCTTGTTAATCCAGATAAACTTTAAATTCACATTTAAATATTTCGTTGTAGGATCGAGCAGGTAAAATTATAGCCAGGGTTTTAAAGAACACGTAGCTATGTGATGGCTTTGAAATTATGTGCTGTTTGCATGATCACGATAAAAGAAAAAGAAAGAAAAGAAAAAAAATCGAAAGGTGACTTACCAGTTGAGAAAATTATACGTATTTAAAAATTCAATCAATAACAAGGAATACCTCAGAAATGGTTAACTCCTCAAAAAATTATTTGACATAAATTGTGTGCTTTAACGAGATCTGCATTTATTTTTATTTATTTATTTTTTTTGTGCAGTAAGGTGTCGCCTATCTCTTAGGGTTTACCAGACCCAAGGAACTATAAACCAATTACGGGGTGTTTTTCTACTGGGCGTGCGGACACGCGTTTCCCGCCGCTGCTGAGGAAGCCCGAAAAAAGTCCATCGCCCCCCCCGCCGGGTTTGAACCCGAGACCTCGGGAACTAGAGGTAATGTACCATGGTACCCCTAGACTACGGAGGATGACAATATATAATACCATATGGAATTTTCCGGCCACTACAAGTTTACAGATAGTCTGTTATTGTTTTTATTATTTCAAATTTATTCAGTTGGGTGGTCCATAGGTCATTGGGTTGAGCGGCTGCCTGCTGTGCGAGGGGCCCCGGTTTCGATTCCTAGCTGGACTCGAGAGATTTCTTTCTTTAAACAAAAAGTTTATCGGTATGCCCGGAGACTGGTATGCTTGTGTGGGTATGTTATCGGTTATTTAATAACCACTTCGCCCATTAACAATATTTCAGGTTCACCGTTGGGCATAACCCTGAGCACACGTGTCAGCTCACATAATTATGACAAGTGCCGCAAATTTAAAAGATTTATTACATAAGTTAACCTCAGCGTCTGAGTTTTTCACTTAATCATTATTCTGGTGTTCGTCTCTCTCCCCTGATTCTGTTGTTTTCGATGTTCACATCCGCATATACCTATTACCTGTCAGGAATAAGTGCAGACGAGAGACAGAGGAAGCTCGCGCAGAAACATAACAGACAGGCCGTGTTACGTCACCATTCCCGGTGCGTAGCATGTACTGTAATCTCGTTAGGGCGTTATTTCTTCTGTGTAAATCTAGCCATGGTACACTAGCGATCCCGCCTGAACACTGCACTCTTTCGTCAGACAGGTAGTATACATCAACATATTTACACACAACAAAGCATCCATGCTCGAAACGTGAAGACACGAACCAGTAGCCCCCTGTGCCACAGAGCAGGAAGCTAAATGCCTTAGGAAGCGAAGTCACAGGTATTATCATCTATTGGGCGACTCCGCGAATAACCAACTTTGCAACATGTATGACACTACCGCAAAATAAATCAGTTGACAGTCCACCAAACAGCTCCTGAATTATGATTGCGCCACCCCCAGTGCTTTTCTTTCACTTTTTTTTTTGGGTAGTGGACGGGGTTGGGAGAGAGAATTTAAGGAGGGTGTTTAGAAGGAGTAGTGAGGAAAGGTGGTGGCGTTCCGCTATGCACCCCCGATAGTGCGGAAGGCTAGCTGCCAGCTTATTTCGCTGGCGGCGGGAGACGGGAAGGACCGGGAGACAGACATGACCGAGGCCCTGACTGCCCCCCGGGGAGTGGCGGGATTTGAAAAAGGATCTTTAATCATCCGGGTGAGGAACTTTAATCGTCTTTATTGATGAGTTGGGTGCTGTCTAGTGGCCCTTGTAGGGGCGGTCATTGGTCTGGTGCCACAAAACATATTTGTGAGCAGTGATGTCATGGATTGAAGTAATTTTTCCTGACCATGCCTCAGGTCCGAGAGTACACGAGTCCAGTCGGCCGTCGTCGTGATCAGGGCTTTCACAAGTTCTGTGAGTCCGTTGATTGCGAATTTGAGCTCCTCCTGGCATTCAGTTGGAGCGGGTGGTGTCGTCTTCTGAGGTAGTGAGGCGATGGATGCTCCCATGTTATTGATGGCGGAGTCGGTGCGGTCAAGACGCTGCAGGCAGCAGGTGGTGAAGGACTGGAACGCGTTTGAGAAGCCAGTGGTGATGGCATGGAGGTCTTGTATAGAGGCTTCCAGGGCGGCAAGACGGCGTAGTTGGTGCTCAGTGTTGGAGTTGGCAGCGGTGATGGCATTCAGATCTTGCAGTCCAGTTGTGGTTTCGGCTTTTTGGCGGAGATGATGTTCGGAGTTGGCGGCGGCGGTGATTGATGTGATCAGTTCTGCTTGTTGTGAAATGCGAGATCCTATGTGGAGATCCTCCGCGGTTCGCGCGCCGGTCGCTATAGCTCGGACCCCCGCGAAACAGATAATATTCGCGCAACTGTCTCACGTTCTCATATTAACAGTTACAATTACGTGATAATAAGCACGTTTCTTATCATAAGAGAGGTTGGAAATGTCCTCTTCTATGCACACATTTCTGGCATCATCTCACTGTCATTTACACTCGAGAGTTCAATATCTGAAACAGTGAGTTTCTCGCCTGGTGTTTTCTTTTAGTTCCTCCAGTGGATGGGGTTTGTTACATACATTTATTACATTCTCTACCACGTATAGTAGGTAGGGGAAGTATTGTATTCCACCCAAAAATTCAATACCGAGGTTTCACCGGAAATATATGCTTAGAGACCCCTGAATCCAAAAGAAAAAAAGCATTTTTGGAAACATGCCCATGTGTGTGTGTGTGTGTCTGTGAACAGCATAACTCAGAAACGAACAGTCGGATAAACACCAAACTTGGTATTTAGGATCAGTATCTTCCAGAGATGCGACACGAAGGTTTTCAAGAAAATCCCCCCCTCCCAGATTACCCTTTACATCGAACATTTTTCAAAAATTTTAACTTTCTCAAAAATGGCTCTAATGATTTTGATTAAAATATCATATGTTTAAGATATTTTCATGACAAATGAAATGTATATCTCGAATTTTCTGGGAATGTCTCCAAAAGTATTCTTCATTGTGAACGACTTTTGCATAACTGGTAAACCATAAGAGATAAACAAAATTTTACTACACAAAAAATGTAGATCGCGTTAAAATACACAATTTATGTCATATACATTTTTTTTGAGTGAACCATTTTCGAGATATTGCTTGTTATTCCCTTAATATTCATTTTTTGTCCTGGTAATGCAAAGAGAATGGAATACTCCACATAGCAACCAGCTCTTAAAATATTTGACTGTAGCTTAAAACCTAGCAATTCCCCTTGCATTTAAAAGAAAATTAGCAATAAGATTAACATCTCGATTAACATGAAGCATATGGAGAATAAGCGTTTGTAAAAATAGTTTGTACAAGAGTAGAGAAAGTCATGTGAGTGTAACACATCAGAATTTTTTTTTGTCCTGGTAATGCAAAGAGAATGGAATACTCCACATAGCAACCAGCTCTTAAAATATTTGACTATCACTTAAAGCCTACCAATTCCCCTTGCATCTACAAGAAAATTAGCAATAAGATTAACATCTCGATATCTCGATTAATATGAAGCATATGCAGAATAAGCGTTTGTAAAAATAGTTTTTACAAGAGTAGAGAAAGCCATGTGAGTGTAACACATCAGATTTTTTTCACTTGATCAGCAATCGGTTAAATTTCTGTAATTGGATATTGCGAAATGTCAATGATACGAGTAATTGACTCACGCTTCAGATTCTTCTCTAAGGAAACATTGTTCCATGTATATGCTTATGTTCCTTCGTAAAATAGCAGATGCTGGAGCACAGAGAAACCCGATTTTACACACGACATTCCCTTGCATGACGCTAAAATTGGCGTGTGATGTGCAGAATAATAGGAGCTATGTTTCCTGAATAAGCAATAAATGCAGATAGCTATAGGAATGTCTTACACCGTTTTTTGAACAGCTGACTGACGTTGAATGTGTCTGTGTATTTCCAACAAGACTTTTGCATACAACTGGTAAGTCATTAAGTTTAATTCAGGAAATATTTGAAAAATGGGTAATTAGTAAAGGATTATGACCGCAAGATTCCCGGATCTAACTGTATGCGATTTTCAACTATGGGGGAACTTCAAAACTTAAGTGTATGCCTATACATTGGAAGAACTAAAACTAAACATCAGGCGAGAAATTCACTTTACTTTAGATATTGAACTCTCGAGTGTGAATGAAAATTTTCTGAGGTGTCTAAATGTGTAGATAGAGAGGAACAACATTTCCAGCATCTCTGATAATAAGGTAAGAGCTTATTGTCATTGTAATCGTAAATATGAGAACTAAATTAAATTGAGTTTTATTTATGGAAGCTCTTTAACTACTATGGTCTTTAGCGTCCCATTCTATATTGGAGGTGAAACACCGGTAATTTTGATCAGAGGCCTCTTTATCAGGCTTGAGGTTCTTTCACGTGCCGTAAATCTACGACACGGGACCACCGGTTTTACTTCCTTCCGAAGGAAGCCATGCTAAGGATTTTTACGCCCGAAAAAATCCATCGCCCTCCGCCGGGTTTGAACCCACGACTTCGGGAACTAGAGGCTAGCATGGTAACCACTACACCACAGAGGACGACAAATAAATACGAGAGCGTGAGGCGGTTGCGCGGATATTATAACTGTTTCGGCGGAAGTCCGAGCTGCGGCAGCCGGCATGCGAGTAGCCGTGCGGTAGCCGCAGTGTAGCAGAAAATCACTGTAATACACTAATGCTTGAGAGGGTATTCTGCGTTTGCAAAATACACACCTAGCAAAAGTACCTAAGTATTTCAGAACATTTGAAATAAATCGTTTCCCTCCTTCCTGACAGTTCTGTACTCGTCAAACTTACTTTCCAACCTCATAATGTAATATGCTGTTTCAAACCAATACCTTAAACATTTATGAATACATATTTCATTGCACACTAATGAAAAGCAAGTAAGGTGCGCATTTTCAGTAGAACATTTTTTAGCCAAATTAGTACAGCAACACGCACTCGTTTCTATTTTAGACTCACTCAACATTAGATAATAAATGCAAGATATTCCTTCCGAGAATATGAGAACTAAGCCATTATCGTCATTTGTGCTAATGTCTTCTCTTTAGTTTTCATTTTCTATCCATCCCGAGATTGCGAGATATGCCGCGTAGTCTTTTAACATCCACATAAAGGCTCGGAAAAGAAACAAAGGAAAGAAACGCTTATTACAGTTTAGCACCATTACCGATTATTTTCCCGATAACGCATAAAGAGGGTGATAGTAAAAAGATGAAAGAAAAAAACTGGTCCTTTAACTTTAAAGGCGATGTGTTTATTGGGCTGGATTAAAGTTATATTTGGTACAGTCTAGTGAATGGAATCGTACGGATACAATGCGCAGTGGTTTATGTTGGTAAGGAAATACTTCTGCCACGCCCTTACCTGATGCACTCCACTAAACGTTTGTCTTACCCTCGCTCCTGAAACCGACCTGTGTTCATTAGTTAATGTTTTGAGTGACATACTTTTGACATCAAAGCATTATGAGACGGACTCATCTAGTGGTGTGAACCGTCATTGAGAAACATGCCTTGCAGGCACTCAGGTGAAGAGCTTTCGTACTCCACCCCTTTCGCTGCTCACCTAGGTCTGATCTTTGTTCATAGATATGTGTGCGTGTGCCCGACTTGAATTCACACTAATAAGAGATTGGCTCACCCAGGGCTGGTGTGTAACACAGATGATAAGGTGTTCCTGCCAACATTTAATAAAGAAAACCTCTATAGGAAACCAAAAGCATAAACATATTTCCTGCACTTGATTGTACATATTTTTGTCCATTTTTAGTTTATTTTCTTACTCCACAGCCATGATATAAATACAGCGCTTACATGGAGTAATAGTTTATATGAGCTTTGCTATCCTACTATAGAGGCACTACAGTTGAGGCAGTATTTTTAACACTTAAATGATTTCAGTCTGGTTATATAATGTGTAAATTCAATAACGGCCCGCCTTGAAGCAGTGTGTGTATGTGGTAGTTTGTAAAATGTAACAGTCGTTGCATATGCTTATATTATTGGTTACATGTTCAATAATGTTATGTGAATATATTACGTAATTTAATAATGTAGGAGCTGTGAGAAATAGGTCAAATTTGCCAACAAAGAGGTAACAATGAGGTAATCTTGAGTCAATAATAAGTAAGAAAGTTTAACAGTACTACTTGTGATTCTTGGAGTAACAATAATGTAATTTTAGTGACAGTTTATAAAATAGCCAATCAACAACTAGAAAAAGCTTTAGTGAAATGAAGGTATTCTATTGGAGTAGGATTAGCCAATCAGAGACTTTAAACACAAAAATTTACTAGTGAAATCAATTCAGTTGCCTGCAGACAGTGCTCATAACTGGATGCGTTGCTTGTGCGTCCTCGAGAGATTTAATACGTATTCGTGAGAGACGAAAATAGTATATGTGTTAAAAAGTGCAAGTATTAAATAAAAGAATCTCACAGCTCTCGATATCAGTGAAGTGCTATTAAATTTGTGTCAAGAGTTAATAAAACGGAGTGAATTAAAACTTAAAATCTGTGTAAGACTACATTCTTAGTCGTATCACAACCCTGCCAAGACTTCCATGTCTCTAACAATAATACTGACGCAGTCGAGGCAAACATAAATATTTAATACTTAAAAAAACAGTCAAATTACAAAGTTAATTTTTTAAACCTGGGGCAAAGGCCACCTGAAAGTACATTTGCGGCGAAGGCTACCGGAAACTGTTTACTATACGTGCGGTTGCAACTACTATAAGTTCGGATCCCCAACAGTTGAAATATAATACAACTCCTATAACACACTACTACTTAAAATTGACGCCCAAAGCGTGGTGCAAACAACGTAAAGAAACAACTACTTCACAGTCGCTTGCATGAAAAAGCATCACAAGAGTTTACTGTGTTCATTCGTTCTTTCCTGATTTTAACTCGCTTTTAAAATTTCTGTGCTGCACATTTTGTACAGGACCAATCGGAAGCAAATGAGAGATGAAATAGTCTAAGTAATTTTCTGAATTCTGAAAGTCATCACTGGGAGGCGTAGATGTATAAAACATGGAGTCAATGCAAAAGAAATCGCAGGCAGTTGTATGGTTTGTAGAAAGTAAGTCCGAAGTCACAGTCCAAAGGAAATTTAGAGTGTGTTCTACAAAGGTCAGGCAATGGTTCGCAATATTTTTAGCTAATAGGCAGTGTTCAACAACAGCATGAAAGAGGTCGGTGTATATCTGAAGAGCGAGTGAGGTTTGAAATGTCTTTGCTATCGTAGCCCATGCGAATCCATTAGGCGTGCAGCAAGAACTACGAATACCCTCAACAAAACTAACAATCGAGTGCAGTTGCACTAACATAAGGTGCAGAATGTTCACGAAATCAAGCCGGCGGAAAATTAAAAGCGAGAGAAATTCGTTCGTTGGATTGGACGCAGCGGTCACATAGCTTGGTCTTCTACTTCCTCAGATATAACTCCTTTAGATTGTTTTGTGTGGCTATGTAAAGGAATCCTATGCTCCACCAGGATATCTGACATTAACATCTTTTGTGTGCTTTCATAGAAGCAATAGCATCCATCACGAGAAATACTAGCGCCAACCTCAATATAATTTTCAGATATGTTAGCGAGGGGCCCCATAAAGAAGTTACTGGTAATTTTAAAGGAATAGTTTATTTGTAAATTATAATAAAATGACAAAATTCTCTCTCTCTTTAGTTTTCTCTTGTGAAGAAATGGAAATCAGGGTAGAACGGGAGGGGATCATTCTGTATTGTAGACTGTGCTCTTGACCAAAAAGAAACCGATTTTGGTTAAAAAGTTGAGATGTTATATCCACAACCTATGTCAACAACAAAGTCTCAATTTTGTTTCATTTTATAGCCCCTTTAACTTCTATGGTCAAATTGGAGACTTCGATTTGAGAAACAACTTACTGATGGGATCTTTACTCTCTGAACTGTGGAATTTCTTAACCTTTTACACTGAACAGACTCGCATTCACTACATAAACATACTACCAGATTCTACGGAGGATAGGGAATGATTCTGGACAAAGAAACATTCCCCACCCCAGCCAGGAATCGAACTTGTGACCTCTGGGATGAGAAGCCATAAGGCTGATCACCCAACCACCAGCAAGTTTGCGTTCCCTAATTTGAAACCGATTTCTGAGGAATTGTTTGTCATGATTACCTGAAGTAATATAAGAATGAGCGTTTTATGTGAACAATATTTGTGGGAGTAGTTGAGCATTGGTAATGGTAAATAAAATCGTGTGAATGTTACTCATCGGCAGGGTGGTACGCAGGGGATGTATTGGGGAATGGGACTGAAACCGGAATAATTGAAACATACGAAGTCAATCATACCTTCTTTCTGAGGTTACTTTTGTAGATTCATTCACGTCTACCAACTGAATCACTGAACAGAATATATTGATTAAATAAAGGATTTGACAGGTTAGCATGACCATGAGTATTTATAGGACCAAAAGTCAAACAGGAGTACATAGAGACTAAACTATTCAGCCAGGACACATGCACAGTGAAGTGTGTTAACCACTAGACTGCGAGGAGACTCATTCAGAATTACAGGAGGTACTCTGTAACCATCTAGTGCTATCTGTGACTAAATGTGTGCAGATAGTAAAATGAGCAGAGCGGGCCGTTAAATCATGTTGCCAACTAACGTATGGAGTTCTGTAATCCTCCATAATTAACCAATATGTTAATGTACATACAGTGCTTTTCCCTCACTCTACGCCAATGCAAGGCTGCTCGCTCTCCGGCCACCGCAGCTCGGACTCCCGCCGAAACAGTTATAATAAACCCTCAACTGCCTCACAGTTACGGTTACAATTACAATGATAATAAACACATACCTTGTCATAAGAGATGTTAGAAATGCTATCCTTCCTTGTCCACACATTTCTGGCATCTTCTCAGGAAATTTACATTCACACCAGAGAGTTCAATATCCGAAATCGAATGGATTTCTTGACTGTTTTATTTTAGTTCTTCCACTATATGGGGGTTTGTGGCACACACATTTTTATAGTTCCCGCAAACATAAAAATCGCACACAGTTAACCAGGTATCTTAAGGGACACAATCATTTACTAATTACTCTATCGTCAAAATTTTCCAGAATTAAATTTGATAACTCATCAGCTGTACACGCGATAGCAGAGTTTTGTTGGAAAAATCCAGCCTGACATTTAACGTCGGTCAGCTCTTCAAAAATGGTGTAAGTCATTCCTATATCTCTCTGCGTTTATTGTTTGTTCAAAAAATAAATTACCCTGTTATTCTGCATGCACTTACTGCACACCACACGCAGCAATTTTCGCATCATGCAAGGGAATCTCATGTGTAAAGTCTGGTTTCTCTGTGCTCCAATATCCGTTATTTTGTGACGAAATATAACCATGTAAATTGAACCACGCTTCGTCAGATCGTGGGCCAATGATGATCACTGAAAAATAAAGTGTATGCAACCAACCCCCATAATTTAGGACTAAAATGAAACATCAGTAGAGAAATTCAATCAATTTCGGATATTGAACTCTCGAGTGTGAATGAAAACTTCCTGAGATGATGCCAGGAATGTTTGGAAAGAAGCGCAACATTTCCAAAATCTCTTATGATATGTTATGTGCTTATTATTATTAATTATTATTATTATTATTATTATTGCAATTGTAACTATAACTGTGAGAATGTGCGGCGGTTGTGCGGATGTTGTAACTGTTATTTCTGCGGGGATCCTATCTGCGGTGGCTGGTGCGCGAGTAGCACTGGGTTGGACGCTGTGTGAGGGAAAAGCACTGTAGTATTTATGTTTATTTTGTTTATTAACAGGTACAATGTGCTATACTAAGCCTGCAAGTTGTAAGTATAAAAGAGTTGCATAAAATAAAAAAATACATTGCAGTGCTTCCATGTTACGGTTTAGGGTATCTGGGAGGAACCTTGAGCAGCCCCGCTCATCAGATTTATTCTAATGCTTCTATTTCCGTTCCAGTAAAGACAACATAACCACAAGCAACACCGCAACACATCGCACATGGCCAAGGACCTAAGTTATCAGGATTTTAAAAATGCTTCCTGTTTGTTTGCACACTGCTAATCTTGACCCTGATAAATCAAATCATAAACAAAGAACGAGCAATTATTCCAGCTCATCTCCGTGGTTTTGGGGGTAGCGTGTCTGGCTCACATGCAAGAAGTCCCGAGTTCGAATCTCAGTTTGGGCGAGTTACCTGGATAACGTTTTTTTTTGGATGGGGTGAAGTTCCCTTATCCTGGAAAGATGAATGTTGGATAACCTTAAGCTCTGTGAACCCTGGGCTCATTTAAGCATCATTTCACCCATTACAGTCGTCGTCCGATATGACCTACACAGTTCAAGGACATCAAATTATTTTAAAAATTGGATGCATTACATTCGCATGACTATATCTACCCTGTATCCTTTATTAGTGAGTATACAAGTTATTCTTGCAAAAGTTTACTTGTCTACCTACTTCATTTTAATCACGAAAAACCCTTGCAGAAATAGTTACATTACATATTTCGTTATACAAAGTGATTTATGAAGAACTGAGACATTTATTTATTTAATTGTTTCAAAACGAGTTTTGCTAGCGACAACTTATTATATCTGTAATGCAGAGGCACTTTGGGAGATTGTATACCTCTATAGCAAATGTTGAAAATGTCCTCCATCCTGCATAAGACACAGATCAACACATCGTTCCATGTTACTGGCCACTCGTTGGAGGACTCTGTTGTCAATAGCTTGAATTTCCTGTGTAATGTTGTGCTTCAGATCGTCCAATGTCTGGGAACGTGTGGCGTAAACGCTGTCTTCTACGTAACCCCATAGAAAGAAGTCCGGCGATGTAAAATCCGGAGATCTCGGCAGTCACAGGTTCTTGGAAATTATCCGGTCGTCAAAGAAACCTGCAATTAGTGTCATGGAATCATTTGATGTATGCCATGCAGCGCCGTCCTGCTGAAAATATCCTTGACTTCAGCTCTACATCGTCAAGTTGCTCAGCAAACTCCATGAAAATCCGTCGTTACTCTGCAGTGTTCACAGTGTTTAAAAAAATTGGTCCCACAATTCTCTGTGCGGATATTGCGTACCAAACCCCGATTTTAACCGGGTGCATAGGTGCTTCATGAATAACATGTGGATTTTCGCTGGCCCAATAGCGTGAGTTATTTGAGTTCATATAGCCAGATAAATAGAACCATGCTTCATCTGTGAACTATGTGATGGACAATATGGCAGGATTTTGCACGATGAACGCCTGAAACCAACGACAATAATTCAGTCGTCTATCCTTATCTGGTTCCTGTAACTGAGGGACAACCGTAATCCTATACGGCTTTAGGCCTGCACTTTTCACAGCTCTCTGACACATTGAGTAGCTGTACCCTGTCTCCTGCGACAAACGTCTTAATTATGTTTTGGGTGACTGATCCAGTCGTGCTCTTACGTCAACTACCGTGGGAAGCCTAGATGAACGAGTTTTGCCTTTTTCACTCACCAGAGATACAGTTGTTTCCAATTTGTTAATCAGTCCCAGTATTGTGTTTCTTTGGGGACGATTCCAAATACCAAAATCTCTCTGTTATGACCTCTGAGTAGCTGTAATTGAATTCGTAATCCAGTATTGTTTTACAAGGAAGAGTCGCTCATTTAATGTGTACTCCATTTTCACGTTGACAAGAACAAAATCTCAAAAAGAGGTGCCGACAATAAAACTAACAATTACGAATAAAACATGAACATCTGCGCATCTAGTGACAGGCAATCGAAACTTCAGAAAATTCTGCTTAATTTGGTGCTAAAATTGGAGCATTGAGTGAATTTCGAACAGAATAATTAAAGAAAGAAATGTCACTTCTACATAAATCATCCTGTAAATATAAAGAGAACAGCGAGAGTCAAATGTTTAAGAACTGGAAGCTATATGCTGGCCTTAAAATTTCATACTATTTCCATGGAATCGCGAGAAACAACTGAATGTCGACAGGACTTTAATGAAAAGGGCATTGAACAATTTGAACCATTAATAATGAATACTTCGGAAATGGCTTATGCCACAAAACGGTTATTTAAAATAAATTGTGTGTTTTAAACAGTCTACGTTTTTTGTAGTAGTAATAGTGGTTTGAGTGGCGCAAAATTGCAGCGGTCATCAGCGCCACCCTCTGGCTATAGATTTATCCAATCAATACATAAGCAATAAATACAAAACAAGTACAAGGTTAAACATTCAGAGTACAGAAGTAGAAAGAATAAACAAAAATAAGAAGTTAGACTCAAAACAACTCACAAATCAAAAGATATCAGAATTGAGTCTCAACAAACACAAGCACTTGAGTTAGTACTGACACAGTTTGAAAGGCAGTAACACACCAGAAACTACACGATTAAATTATTTTTAGGAAACCACTGAATTTAACATAGCGAAAAAGCTTGGCGATAGAGGCAGAGGCATCCCTAAAACCTCAATTAAACTAGGAGAGAGTCCAAGTCGTTCGCGAAGGGCAGAATAGAAACAACACTGTGTAAGGAAATGCTTCACTATTAAAGGCATGTTGCAGAAACCGGGGAAAAGGGCAAAGCCCTTAAAAGTCGGAGTCTGCCTCGACAGTTCCAAACGATTTCGATACATGTCTGTTTTTCAGTTCGTGAACCTTAGATGGCAAGCTCTTCTTTCTTGAGGTTGGCGACAAAGATGGTTTAGGAGGATTCTGCTTGAAAGAGGTCTCTATAGTGCCCAGAAGTGGTGGACTTCACGGCAGCTTTGGACTTCTTCTGAGTCGGTAATTTAACACTTGTCACCGCAAATAAAACCTTTGCTTCAGGAATGTTGGATGTGGCCTGGGACAGATCCACAAAAGCAGCCGTGTACAACTCCTTGGAAAAAGGAGACGGCACAACAGGAGGTGTGGAAGAAATTTCCCTATTCATACCACTATTAGATGGAGAACGGATGTCCTCAGCGCTGACAGAGACAGCGAGGAGCGAAGGCACAACAAAAACACTGGTGGATGAGAAACATTCAAGGTGTCTAAATTTCCAGAATTGCTGGACGTCGATGAAGGAGTACCGGAGGTGGAACACCGTAAAGCTGTGGCAAAAGGAGCACCCCTAACACAGCTCGGAGGTTCCCCCGTAGTAAATGCGGTGAACATGCAATTCCATCGAGGGAACCAGGAACAGCATTCTTCAGGTCGGTATCCATAGATGGGTCTGCAGGATTATCCAAGGGTCAGGAACTAAATCGATTACTCACTTCAAGTGACGGCTGGAATGTCGAAGGTTACCGACGCTGATGAGATTGAGGAGGAGGAAAACGCTGACGGGTAGGCTTGGAAGATTTCAAAGGAGTGGAAAGGGGAGAGGACTGAAAATGGAGGGTGGCGATAGAACTGCCAGCATGGCTAGCTCGCGAGTACAGGTACAAAAGCAGGTACAGTTCAACTTTGAAGAAACAGGATTAGCAATAGCTGCAGACCGAAGAACCTGACCGAAGGATCCGTGAGCGAGCTTCGTGGGAAAAAAACAAGCGAAGTTTCTCCTTCGCCTCTCGATAGCCAATTTTGCCCTTAACTCGCACTTCTTGTATGGCGTATTCTTCCTTAAACAAAGGGCAGCTGCGAGAGTATGCAGGATGAGTTCCCTCACAATACACACATTTGGATATGGAGGTGCAAGGAGAACCGTCGTGTCGATTTGTTCCACACCGAGGACATAAGGGCTGCCGCTTACAGGATAATGCTGTATGTCCGAATCCTTGACAGGAGAAACAACATAGAGGTTTGGGAACATATTGACGAACGTGCAGTATCTCATAGCCAGCCTTAAGTGTGGGAGGAAACTGCCTTAAGGCAAAGGTCAGAAAGACCGTTCTGGTAGGTACCTGTCCCGCACCCTCCTGCCGCAGGAGCCGTTTAGCTGAACTCACCCCTTGGCTAGAAAGGTAGACGACAGCTTCGACTTCAGAGAGTCCGTCTAAGTGGAGGAATTTACAACACCTCAGCAGACATTCAAGGAAGCATGTGGCTTAACAATGACGTCTTGGGTTCCAAAGAGATGTACCTGGAGTAAACGAAGGGACCGTGGATCATCCTTAGTTAATATCAATAGAGACCCATTGCGTTGCCGGGTACAGTTCTGAACTGGGCTAGCGATTCTGTCCAAGGTGGCCTGAATCACGAAGGGGCTCAAAGAGCTAAACGGTGTTTGTTCTGGTGTAGCTGAGCGCATGATTCAATAACGGGGAGTGTCACACTTTCCTGACGTAGAAACATTTCCTTCCGAGACAAGCTCAACCAGACGTCTCTTTTTAGATGTTACTAGACGAAAATTATTAGTAGTGTCCATAGCTCCAGTGATTACCATGCAGGAGAGACGCCACTGGACTCATCTATCTCCATGCCAGGTCGAACCTCATGGCGGTTCCGAACGGGGTCGACCTGAGACCCCGCGTCACCCCGGCTATCCTCCAAGGGAGTAGGAACAGAGTTGATTTACGGGCAGGGTAGTTAACCCTAACCTAACCCCCAAAACCCGGAGGACCAGTGGCTCGGGACCCCGGGAGCGCCAATCCCGTACTTACCGAAGTAAGCCCCGTTTTTTTATGTAATACGCTTTCGTCTATCGCTTGACGTTTGTTAGTTATACAAGATTATACAAAATTCCTTACGAATGAATAGGACTTAACAGACTATTTCCAGAAAATTCAAGATATACTTTTATTTGGCATGTAGATACTTTAATATGTGTTATTTTAATGAAAACCGTTAGGGCCGTTTTGGAGAGAATAAAAAAATTCGAAAAATCTTCCATGGAAAGGGTAGTCATGGATGGGGAGTTTTGTTTGAAAATCTTTGTGTCGCATGTTTGGAAGATACTGAACTTACCAAGATTGGCATTATCCGGCTTTTCGTTTTTGAGTTATGCTGTTCATACACACACAGGACATTTTTTAAAAAAAAATGTTTTATTCGGGGGGCTTAAAACGTGTATTTCCAGTGAAATCTCGATACTGGAATTTTAAGTGGGATGCAATATTCTCTGCCTACTATGTACGTGGTAGAGAAAGTAAAAATTATTCCAATACATGAACATTTATCATAGATAATTTTCAGGACGGATAGCGAATAATAGTTGCGTGTTAAGACCATGAGTAAGCGCTTATAACCTGGGAAGAGCGGCACATTGCATATCGAATTGACCAAAAACGCTAATTATGATCGTAAGAAATCCTGTGTGTTTTGCAGGGCAGGATGATATTCATTTTAAAAGTAAGTACAAAGAATGAAAGTTATATAAATTATTGTGGACATTTAAGTCGGAATTTAAAGCGCGGGTCCCCGTGTTTGCGGTCGCTAAGGTGTTCCGTCGCGTGGGGGACTGTGGATCGAGTACACCCACACTGTCAATGAATTGCCTAGAAAGACTTTATGAAGCATAGTTGAGTCGAAGATGCTATACGGACTAGAAATTTGGGGAGTGACTAAGATTAATTAGTCCATAGAATGTTTTGTAGAGGAGTTCTGGGTCTCACCAAGGGGTCTCACCTTAGGAAGGTTAGGGACAATAGGGATAATAGTGGAGAGAATTTTGAAGTATTGGTACAAATGTTTAAATCTAGTAACAGTGATACAATAAAAGAATGCATACAGATCCAAAAAGATGTTTTAGGAAGAGAACGTAGGTTTGGTGAGATGTGAAATGTGTTAGAAGAAGTTGGAATGAGGAATAATGATAAAACCAATAACAGTGGACTGGGGAAAGAAGTGAGAATGAAGGTGGAAGACACAGAGAAACAAGAGCTATGGTCTAGCCTTTAGGACAAAAGTTCGTTAACTTTGTATAAATTAGTTAAAAGAAATTGGGAGAGAGAGAAGTATGTAGACATATGCAAACAATCTGAAAGAATAGGTCTTACTTGCATGCACACAGGAGTAATACTTCTAAAAATGATAGGAAATAATTGCCCGGGAGATTATTATGTGCGCCAAATTGGGTAATATTTTGCATTCACAAACAGAATGTGAAACGGTTAAAAGATGGAGATATGATATATGGAATAAAAAATGGGGTATGTTTAAAAAGAAATAAAAACAATTAAAATGTTGGCAAGACCAAAAGTAGAAACAATCAAAACAGTGGGAACATTTTTAGGAAATGTAAGAGGTAAGTGGACAAGGAGCCTAAGAAAGGGGCAACACAATGGTCTCAGTCTGGAAAGCGAACAGAGTAGCTTTATCCCATATATACGAACGACCTAGGGGTTAAAGTAGGGAAAGCTAGTTTATAGACACATTAGGTTTTCTTTAAAAAAATCTGATGTGTTACACTCATATGACTTTCACTACTCTTGTACAAACTATTTTTACAAACGCTTATATTCCATATGCTTCATGTTAATCGAGATATCGAGATGTTAATCTTATTGCTAATTTTCTTGTACATGCAAGAGGAATATGGTAGGCTTTAAGCGATAGTCAAATCTTTTAAGAGCCGGTTGCTATGTGGAGTATTCCATTCTCTTTGCATTACCAGGACAAAACAAATGAATAACGAATTTGAGAAAAAGTATAAGTATTGGATAATTTAAGGGAATAACAAGCAATATCTCGAAAATGGTTCACTCAACAAAAAAATATATGACATATATTGTGCATTTTAACGCAATCTACATTTTTTGTGTAGTAAAATTTTGTCTATCGCTTATGGTTTACCAGTTATGCCAAAGTCGTTCACTATGAAGAATACTTTTGGAGACATTTCCAGAAAATTCGAGATATACAATTCAATTTTCATGAAAATATCTTAAACATATGATATTTTAATCAAAATCGTTAGAGCCATTTTTCAGAAAATTAAAATTTTCGAAAAATGTTCCATGTAAAGGGTAATCTGGGGTGGGGGGATTTTCTTGAAAACCTTCGTGTCGCATCTCTGGAAGATACTGAACCTAAATACCAAGTTTGGTGTTTATCCGACTGTTCGTTTCTGAGTTATGCTGTTCACAGACACACACGGACGTTTCCAAAAATGCTTTTTTAATTCAGGGGGTCTCAAAACATGTATTTCGTGTGAAATCTCGGTATCGAATTTTTGGGTGGAATACAACACCTCCCCTACTTACTATACGTAGTAGAGAAAGTAAAAAAAAATTACCTCTGTTTCATTTATAACATTGTAGTAAAGAAAGATGTATTCGAGTCTCACCTCTGCTAAAGTAGATCCAGGATGTATTCGTTTCCATTTGAAACAATTCTAGCAGCCAAATTAACGGAGAGAAGATTAGCACTTTTAAAATGCAGAAAAAGAATACTACATTAAGTTTAGTGTTCTGGCGTTTTTTCAGGCTTTATTTTATTAGTTTTTTAATGTTTGGACTTTTCGATTTCTCTACTGCTGCAGTTCCCAAACTGTGGGTCGCGACCCTCAAGGGTGCCGCGGTATTCTATCTGGGGGTCGCAGTGGGTATTTGGAATTATTAATAAATAATTTTTATAACAATGGGGAAAATGGAATTTAGTCACCTATGATTTAAACAGAATCATGTTTTGTATTTAAGACGCATATTAATACTACAATTTCACAGTAAATGCACATGTACAATTTTATGTAAACCATTAATTATTACACTGCACATCAGGATGATTAGTGATAAGTATGAGCCTGTTTGCTATTAATTAATCGTCTGGCTGTATATTAGTTGCACACATTATCTATTCCTAGATTTAGTGTTGATGTTCATCATTGACGAAAATCCAATTTCACAGAGATATGAGGTGAATAAGCACGTTTAGTGTGGCAGACACCAGGGTATTCTGTTCTTCTTGCTAGCCAGAACTGATACACATCTTTCTTCTGGAAAGTCAGTTTTAAACTTTGGTCTGAAGAAAGCTCAATTAATTTATCCTTTAACTTCGCGCGAAAACTTGCAAATAAATGATTAAGCAGCAAAGTGAATGGAGCGGTCGCCAATAATTCCATTATCGAAAAGGGGGTCGCGTGTGCAAGAAGTTTGGGAACCGCTACACTAGTATGTACCTAGTAGGTCGAGAAGGTATTGCATTCTACACAAAAATGCGATATCGATGTTTCATTGGAAATAACATTTTTGAAACCATACAACTCACCCGCCGTCCACTCGCTTTATTCTTCGATCCTGAAACATGTAAGGAAATGAAATGAATGGAAATGGGGTAGACGAAAAGTCGCGGCATTAAGGTATTCCACCGCAGCATACGCCTGCCAATAAGGGAAAACCGTGGAAAAAACCAAGGTTAGAATGGCCGGCCCAATGGGAACCGAACACGAGACCTCACGAATGAGAGCACCGCGGGTTACGGTAGGCCATCTCGCTCGGATGTACCAATATTAACTGCAGGGAGTTTTGTATTGGAGAATGAAATAACTTTTTGAGCTTGTTGTTCCTGGCCATGTCTGTCTTCTCGCTCAATGCTGATTTGATTCTTCCTTACACAGATATAGCAAGTGACTTTTATTCGAAAACTTTCGCATTCGCATTGGTCACATACATTGCACTTGTCAGTAATGACTGCTTGTCACCAGTTACACATTACATTATTTTCTATCAGTGTAAGTATGATTATAATAACCCCTCTAAAAATAAATGAACATTGGTGTTGCTACCTAACAATTTTATGTTCAATCAAATAAAACATCTGATGCATTGCATTCATATGACTTTCTTTACCACGTACACAGTAGGTAGAGAAATCTCAATTGCGAGATTTCACCGGAAATGTGTTTTGTGGCCTCTGAACCCCCAAAAGGAATTTTTAGAAAAAGGTCCGGTACTGTTATGTGGGTAAACAGCAAAAATCAAAAATTAAGTTTCGGATAAATACAAAATTTGGTATTTAAGCTCAGTACCCTTTAAGAATGCGACACAAAGTTTTTCGAGAAAATCTCCTACCCCAAACTACCCTTTACATGGATAATTTATAGTTTTTTTTTTATTTTCTGAAAAATAACACCATATATTAAAGATGTTTACTTGACAAATACAATGTGTATCTCAATTTTATGGGAATAGCTTGTGAAGTCCTCTTCATTAGGAAGGAAATTTATATAATCTTGTATAACTGGTAAACGTTAAGCGATAGGCGAAAACGTACTACACAAAAAATGTAGATCTCTTTAAAACACACAATTATTTTAAATAACTTTCTTGTGGCATCAGCCATTTCCGAGATATTAATGCTTTGAATTATTCAGTACATTCGTTTCAAGTCTGTCGATGTTCAGCTGTTTCTCGCAATTGCATGGAAAGAGTACGGAATTTAAAGACCAGCATACAGCGTCCAGTTCTGAAACATTCGACTATCGCTGTTCCGTTTGTAACTATATCGAAATGTGTAATGCAGCTATTTCCAGAAAGGTTTATCTCGATTAAAATAAATTAGATACTAAAATAAACTTTCGTAAGAATAAATAAATGCCCACTGATAAGCAGATGATCGTAGAACAGTCATGTGAATGTAGCATCAGATTTATTTTATTTTATTTTCGTTCCGCTCCTACGAGCTATTCCTAAGAAAGCTTATTTTTCTATTTCATCTTAATCGCGAAATCTTTACAGAAATAGATTCATTATACATTTAGTTAAAAATACAAAGCGGGCAGAGTAAAACGACTCGATAGTCAGATGTTTAAAAGTGTGTCGTTATAACCTAGCCTTGAAATTCCATACCTTTTCCAAATCATCGCGAGAACCACGTGAAGAGCAACAGCTCTTTAAAAGCATTCAAAAAGTTATTGACAAAGTATTATACAATTCAAATCAATAACAACGTATATCTCGGAAATGGCTAATGCCACAAAAACGTTATTTAAATAAACTGTGTGTTTTAAAGAGCTCTACACTTTTATGTAGCACCTTTCTGCCTATCTCATACTGTTTACCCGATGTACAAAATTATACAAAATTCCTTCCTTATAAAGAGGACTTCGCAGGCTATTTCCAGAAAATACAAGATAATATATTTTATTTGTAATGTAAATATCTTAAACATGTTACTTTAATCGAAATCGTTATGTAATTTTTGAGAAAATAAAGAATTTTTAAAAACATTCCATGTAAAGAGTAGTTTATAGTGGCAGAATTTTCTTGTAAAATCTTCGGTTGCATCCTAAGAAGATGCTGAACCTAAATACTAAGTTTATTATTTATCGAACAATTCGTTTTTGGGATATGGCGTTTACACTCAAACACCTTTTTCTAAAATGGCTCTTTTTAGATTCATAACTGTTTTTAGATACATGGGATGACAAAACTGAACTGACTTCTGTTGAAATTTTGTTATACTATTTTTTAGCGGAATACAAAACCACTATAGGTAGGGAGGGTGAAGTCATAAATAGCCTGTCTTAATGAATTCCGCTATGAATTATCCAAATAACAAGAGGTAAGCTAGTCAAAAGTAACATGATTAGAGACTCGACCTTGTAGAGGAAGGGATGGTAAGAAATGGGTTATCTGCATTATTAAAATGCCCGACAGTTAACATATTTACTTCAAACGTTTCTTCTGAAGTATGTAGGAGTGGAGGGGACGCCAAATTATTGCCGCCTTTAAATAGGAAGGTAGGGCTGCAACGAATGCTGAATTGGGCGACATACTTCGGAGAACCGAACGCCATTAGTTTATAAGCATTTAGGTACCAGCATAATAATAATAATAATAATAATAATAATAATAATGCACTATAATGAACAATGACATGACCCGGGAAGCCCTACTCCCATATTTTGTAATGAGGTAAATAACTTATCAATCAAGAAGCTAGAATTGCGCAAGAAGGAAGAGAAAGAAGGGCGATGCTTGTAAAGGGCAGAGCTACCTAAATCGCCCGATTACTATATGGGCCACCTTTTTGCCACATAGGTATACACCAACGAGCAATTTCTACAGTGTTTTTCTTCTACATTGTGGCCACTGCATTGCGGCTCGCACGCCGGCCGCCAGAGCCCGCTCGTCTCAGGTAATTTTCGTTTACACTCGAGAGTTTAATATCTAAAACTCAGTGAATTTTTCACCTGATGTTTGCTTTTAGTTCTTTCAATGTATGGATTTGTTGCACCCGCTTATTTTTAAAGTTCCCTCATAGATGAAAACCGCACACAGATCAGGGGATCTTGAAGGCCATAATCCTTTACTGATTATCCTATCTTAAAAAATGTCCTGAATTAAACTTAATGACTCATCAGCTGTACGAGGGCGATACTGAAAAAAGGCATTTATTTATATTTGACAGCTATTTTCTAATGTTTTGCGAGTTGATTGCCGTGTACTTTGTTCGATTTGCTCTAATAGTTAATTATCATCATTTAAAGATTTTGTGTTCACCCAAAAATGAATTTGACTAGATAACATTTCCGGGCTATGATATTTCACGGGTTTAAATCGTCATTAACACCTAAACAATGTGAATATTAGGCTAAGAAATGCATTTGGCGAAGAAGCCCCAATTAAGGCAACAATTTATAATTGGTACAGCGAATTCAAGAGAGATCGGTTTTTTCTTAGCAATGAATTTCGTGAAGGACGCCCAAGAACTGCTGCTACTGTGAAATATTACCGCTGTTCGAGCAATACTCGAAGATCAACGGACATCTTATGAATTTATTCGAGCGACATTGGGCATTGGTATCAGTCAGATCCAAACACATTTTACATCAACAGTTAGACCTGAGAAAACTGTTGTCGATAGATTCCACATTAACTGACTCCCGATCAAAAACGACAACGCATTGATTGGTGCAGAAAGACTCTGGAAAACTTCCAAGGCGGCACTTAAAATTGGTTTGGAATATGTTACTGGTGAGGGATCTTGCGTTTATTGTTATGATTCTGAAAATAAAAGTCGATCGGCTCAATGGGTCTTTCGAACAGAACCTAAGTCTACAAAAGTACGATGAATAAAACTAGCAACCATCTTCTTACTAGCGGTACGATGAATTGTACTGCTGGGAAGATGGTTGTTTGTTTTGGTTTTTTTTACTTACTCTACGTATTGTATTCCACCCAAAAATTCGATACCGAAATTTCACCGGAAATATATGTTTTGAGGCCCCCTGAATACAAAAAAAAGCATTTTTGGAAACATGTCCGTGTGTGTGTCTGTGAACAGCATAACTCAGAAACGAACAGTCGGATAAACACCAAACTTGGTATTTAGGTTCAGTATCTTCCAGAGATGCGACACGAAGGTTTTCAAGAAAATTCCCCCACCCCAAATTACCCTTTACATGGAACATTTTTCGAACATTATAATTTTCTCAAAAATGGCTCTAACGATTTTGATTAAAATATCATATGTTTAAGATATTTTCATGACAAATAAAATGTATAACTTGAATTTTCTGGGAATGTCTCCAAAAGTATTCTTCATTGTGAACGACTTTTGCATAATTGGTAAACCATAAGAGATAGAGAAAATTTTACAACACAAAAAATGTAGATCGCGTTAAAATACACAATTTATGTCATATACATTTTTTTTGTTGAGTGAACCATTTTCGAGATATTGCTTGTTATTCCCTTAAATTTTTCAATACTTATTTTAACAAATGGAAATTCGTTTATTCATTTTTTACTTTCTCTACTACGTATAGTAAGTAGGGAAAGTATTGCATTCCACCCAAAAATTCGATACCGAGATTTCACCGGAAAGACATGTTTTGAGACTCACTGAATCCAAAAAAAGCATTTTTGGAAACATGTCCGTGTGTGTGTCTGTCTGTGTGTCTGTGTGTCTGTCTGTGTGTCTGTGAACAGCATAACTCAGAAACGAACAGTCGTATAAACACCAAACTTGGTATTTAGGTTCAGTATCTTCCAGGGATGCGACACGAAGGTTTTCAAGAAAATCCCCCCACCTCAGACTACCCTTTACATGGAACATTTTTCGAAAATTTTAATTTTCTCAAAAATGGCTCTAACGATTTTGATGAATATATCATATGTTTAAGATAAAGTCATGAGAAATGAAATGTATATCTCGAATTTTCTGGGAATGTCTCCAAAAGTATTCTTCATTGTGAACGACTTTTGCATAACTGGTAAACCATAAGAGATAGACAAAATTTTACTACACAACAAATGTAGATCGCGTTAAAATACACAACTTATGTCATATACATTTCTTTTGTTGAGTGAACCGTTTTCGAGATATTGCTTGTTATTTCCTTAAATTTTCCAATACTTATACTTTTTCTCAAATTCGTTATTCATTTTTTTTATGTCCTGGACATGCAAAGATAATGGAATGCGCCACATAGCAACCAGCGCTGAAATATTTGACTATCGCTTAAAAGCTACCCTATTTCCCTTGCATCTACAAGAAAATTAGCAATAAGATTGACATCTCGATATCTCGATTAACATGAAGCATATGGAGAATAGGCGTTTGTAAAATTAGATTGTAGAAGAGTAGAGAAAGTCATGTGAGTGTAACACATCAGATTTTTTTACTTTCTCTACTACGTATAGTAAGTAGGGGAAGTATTGCATTCCACCCAAAAATTCGATACCGAGATTTCACTGGAAATACATGTTTTGAGACCCACTGAATCCAAAAAAAGCATTTTTGGAAACATGTCCGTGTGTGTGTCTGTGTGTGTGTGTGTGTGTGTGTGTGTGTGTGTGTCTGTGTGTGTGTCTGTGTGTGTGTCTGTGTGTCTGTGAACAGCATAACTCAAAAACGAACAGTCGGATAAACACCAAACTTGGTATTTAGGTTCAGTATCTTCCAGAGATGCGACACGAAGGTTTTCAAGAAAATCCCCCCACCCCAGACTACCCTTTACATGGAACATTTTTCGAAAATTTTAATTTTCTCAAAAATGGCTCTAACGATTTTGATGAAAATATCATATGTTTAAGATAATGTCATGAGAAATGAAATGTATATCTCGAATTTTCTGGGAATGTCTCCAAAAGTATTCTTTATTGTGAACGACTTTTGCATAACTGGTAAACGGTAAGAGATAGACAGAATTTTACTTCACAAAAAATGTAGATCACGTTAAAATACACAACTTATGTCATATACATTTTTTTTGTTGAGTGAACCGTTTTCGAGATATTGCTTGTTATTTCCTTAAATTTTCCAATACTTATACTTTTTCTCAAATTCGTTATTCATTTTTTTTATGTCCTGACATGCAAACAGAATGGAATGCGCCGCATAGCAACCAGCGTTAAAATATTTGATCATCGCTTAAAAGCTACCATATTCCCCTTGCATCTACAAGAAAATTACCAATAAGATTGACATCTGGATATCTCGATTAACATGAAGCATATGGAGAATAGGCGTTTGTAAAATTAGATTGTACAAGAGGAGAGAAAGTCATGTGAGTGTAACACATCAGATTTTTGTCCTGGTAATGCAAAGAGAATGGAATACTCCACATAGCAACCAGCTCTTAAAATATTTGACTATCGCTGAAAGCCTAGCAATTCCCCTTGCATCTACAAGAAAATTAGCAATAAGATTAACATCTCGATCGATTAATATGAAGCATATGGAGAATAAGCGTTTGTAAAAATAGTTTGTACAAGAGTAGAGAAAGTCATGTGAGTGTAACACATCATATTTTATTAAAACTAATTCTTGCTTTATTTTCTAAAAAATTTCAGTGCGCCTTCGTATGCGCGGTAGCAAATGTCTTGCTGAAAATACCCAGACCGACATTCTACGTCGGTGAAAAAACGTTGTAAGTCATTTCTTTATCTCTCTGCATTTATATTTGTTCAGAAAATATCCCTCCTATTATTCTGTATGCATTTACGCAAACCACACCAATTTTCGTGTCATACAAGGGATTCTCGTGTACAAAATCGGGTTTCTCTGTGCTTCAGCATCTGATATTTTACGACGGAACGTAACCAAGTAAATGGAACCATGTTTCGTCAGAGAAGAATATTAAGCGTGGGACAATACGCCATCATTGACATTTCGCAAAATCCAATTACAGAATTTTATCCGACTTGATAATCAGGTGAAAAATAAAGTGTATGCATCAAACCCTATACATTGGAAGAACTAAAAGAAAACATCAGGCGAAAATTTTTCTCAATTTCAAATACTGAACTCTCGAGTGTAATGAAAATTTCCTGAGACGATACCTGAAATGTGTGGGTAAAAAAGGGTAAAACTTTCAAGCTGTCTTATGATAAGGTACATGCTTATTGTAATTGTAACTAAATATAAGAACGTGAGACGGTTGCCTGGATTAACTGTTTCGGCGGGAGTTTGAGCTGAAGCGGCCGGCGCGCTAGCCGCCGTACGATGGCCGCAGTGTGAAAGAAAAGCAGTGTATTAATACAAATAACATGCCAAACCTTATTTTACTGCGAAACAAAACACATTCATAAATGATAAGGAGCTAATGTTAAGAAAGTACATACTAGTTAATTAACCTGATTTTTAGTACACGAATCGTCATAATCGCGCCATTTAAGTGATGACATTGTCTATCTCCGCCACCAATGTTTCTCTTTGGAACATACAGGAGGCTGAGAGGACAGTCAAATATACATAAAAATCAGCTTTGATTTTATATTATTTGCACGAGTTCATAGAAATAAAAGAACTACTCGATATTTCATAAAAAAAAACTGCTTAAAACGTTGGAAAATTCAAACGAACACTGAATTATATGGAAATGGTTACTAGCACAAATATTTTAATTTGAAATAAATTGCATATTTTCGAGGCCATACAGTAACTTTATGTTTGTGCTATGGTTTGCCTGTTGTCCTTCGTGGCGTAGTGGTTACCATGCTAGCCTCTAGTTCCCAAGATCGCGGGTTCAAATCAGGAGGAGGGCGTAAAAATCCTTAGCATGGCTTCCTTCGGAAAGGAAGTAAAGCCGGTAGTCCCGTGTCGTAGATTTACGGCACGTAAAAGAACATGTCTGATAAAGAGGCTTCTGAGCAAGGTTTTCGGTCTTTCACGCCCAATATAGAATGGGACGCTAAGGACGACAGTAGTTAAAGAGCGTCCATAAATAAATTTTAAAAAATATGGTTTTCTTTCGATATAAAATGCAACGGGAATGAAGACAATTTCACAAACTGCTAATAAAATTTAATGTATACGTTTTATTTATTTTAATACTTCAAACATATTATCCTTGAATCAAAATTGCAAATGCCAATTTTCAGAACATAGACAATAATGAAAGATCATGTAAAGGGTTTGGGTATTCCTTAAATTTTGAATTACGCTGTTCACAGACATGCTTTTTACATTCTCCATCATGTTCCTAGTAGGTAGAGAAAGTATTGCATTCCACACAAAAATTAGATGTCGAGATTTCAACGTAAAAATACATGTTTTGAAGCCCAATGAACAAAAACAATTTTAGAGTAAGATCCGTGTGTGTGTTTACGAGTGAATAGCATAGCTCAAAAACGAAAAGTCAGTATCTTCCAAAGATGCGATGCAAGGATTTACAAGAAAATCTCCCCACCACAAACTACCCTTTACATGAAAAAAATGTTCAATGTTTTGGATGATCTCAAAAACGACTCTTCCATACATTTAATATATTTACATAACAAAACGTATATCTTTGAATTCTCTAGAAATAGCCTGCGAATTCTTCATTCGGAAGGTATTTTGTTAATTTTCGTATGAGGCAAACTATAAGATAAAAAAACCTTTAGAATACATATTTTATTTTGAATAAAATATATTGTGACATTGTCGAGATTGCCTTTATTATTGGTTTAAATTTTAAATATTATAAGTGCTGTCGCTATCTCATTGTTTCTCGCAATGTCATGGAAGGGCTATGGGATTTCAGGGTCGGTATAGCGAAAACTTTTTAAATATTTGACTATCACTATTATATCTAAAACGAAATGTATAATGAAAATATTTATGCATACGTTTATCTTGAATAACTTAAAATAGATAGAACAGTTTGTAGAAGTTATATAAAAATAAACGATAGCGAACAGAGAAATTAATGTGAATGTAACACATAGATATTTTGGGTCTCTAAAATGTATATTACAGCTGAAATTAAAAGTTTAGATAGCAGAGAAGGTAAACAACGAAGTACATAGGTGTACTCACCACGTGGTTTGTTGCTGTCAAGTCAATACATCACGGTGCTGTATGTACTGCCTATGGAGGCGGCCACGATACTGACTAGCGGCATCCGCTGACGACAGGCGACCAGAGCTGTGATGTGACGCACGCGTAGCGAGAGTCGACCTGCTATTGGCAACAACCACTTGTTTCTCTCGGGCATTTCTCTGAAAATGGCAAAACGTTTCATTTCAGTGCTTACCATTCTATATTAATATTATAAGGACTAAGAAAGTGCGTGTTCACCTTCCAGGGTAGGTAACCTCAATAACAAATCCCGATGTTACATTCCCATGACTTTCTCACTCACTATCGCTTACTTGTATATAGCTTTTACATACTATTCTTAAGATACCTATTACTTTCTCTACTACGTATAGTAAGTAGGGGAAGTATTGTATTCCACCCAAAACTTCGATACCGAGGTTTCACCGGAAATATATGTTTTGAGACCCCCTGAATCCAAAAAAAAAGCATTTTTGGAAACATGTCCGTGTGTGTGTCTGTGTGTCTGTCTGTGAACAGCATAACTCAAAAACGAACAGTCGGATAAACACCAAACTTGGTATTTAGGTTCAGTATCTTCCAGAGATGCGACACGAAGGTTTTCAAGAAAATCCCCCCACCCCAGATTACCCTTTACATGGAACATTTTTCGAAAATTTTAATTTTCTCAAAAATGGCTCTAACGATTTTGATTAAAATATCATATGTTTAAGATATTTTCATGACAAATAAAATGTATATCTTGAATTTTCTGGGAATGTCTCCAAAGTATTCTTCATTGTGAACGAGTTTTGGTAAACTGGTAAACCATAAGAGATAGACAAAATTTTACTACACAAAAGATGTAGATCGCGTTAAAATACACAATTTATGTCATATACATTTTTGTTGTTGAGTGAACCATTTTCGAGATATTGCTTGTTATTCCCTTAAATTTTTCAATACTTATTTTCTCAAATGGGAATTCGTTATTCATTTTTACTTTCTCTACTACGTATAGAAAGTAGGGGAAGTATTGCATTCCACCCAAAAATTCGATACCGAGATTTCAGCGGAAATACATGTTTTGAGACCTCCTGAATCCAAAAAAAGCATTTTTGGAAACATGTCCGTGTGTGTGTCTGTGTGTGTGTGTGTCTGTGTGTCTGTGTGTGTGTGTGTGTGTGTGTGTCTGTGAACAGCATAACTCAAAAACGAACAGTCGGATAAACACCAAACTTGGTATTTAGGTTCAGTATCTTCCAGGGATGCGACACGAAGGTTTTCAAGAAAATCCCCCCACCTCAGACTACCCTTTACATGGAACATTTTTCGAAAATTTTAATTTTCTCAAAAATGGCTCTAACGATTTTGATGAAAATATCATATGTTTAAGATAATGTCATGAGAAATGAAATGTATATCTCGAATTTTCTGGGAATGTCTCCAAAAGTATTCTTCACTGTGAACGACTTTTGCATAACTGGTAAACCGTAAGAGATAGACAGAATTTTACTACACAAAAAATGTAGATCGCGTTAAAATACACAACTTATGTCATATACATTTCTTTTGTTGAGTGAACCGTTTTCGAGATATTGCTTGTTATTTCCTTAAATATTTCAATACTTATACTTTTTCTCAAATTCGTTATTCATTTTTTTTATGTCCTGGACATGCAAAGAGAATGAAATGCGCCACATAGCAACCAGCGTTAAAATATTTGACTATCGCTTATAACCTACCATATTCCCCTTGCATCTACAAGAAAATTACCAATAAGATTGACATCTCGATATCTTGATTAACATGAAGCATATGGAGAATAGGCGTTTGTAAAAATAGATTGTACAAGAGTAGAGAAAGTCATGTGAGTGTAACACATCAGATTTTTTTGTCTTGGATATGCAAGGAGTATTAATCTGTGGCAAAGGGAATGGTGCTGCACCTAGCAACCAGCTATTAAGAGATATGTATGTGCTTAAAGGTTACTGTATTTCTATGTTGTCCTTGTAAATATATATTCCCCTTACATCTACAAGAAAATTACCAATAAGATAGAGTCTGCAAATGTTTATCTCGATTAACATGAAGTAGATGGAGAATAAGCGTTTGTAAAAATAGTTTGCACAAGAGTAGAGAAAGTCATGTGAGTGTAACACATCACAATTTTTTTACCTTCAATTAATCCAGATAAACGTATGGATAAATAGTTTCATTATACATTTCCTTATAGGTACAAGGAGAGTAGAGGGAATCGAATCGATAGTAATGATCTTTAAAAGCGGTTGCTATACGCTGGCCGAAAGTCTCACATTCTTTCCATGATATTGCGAGAAACAACTGAATAGCGACAGCACTTTTAAAATTTCCAATGCGTTGCATCCACATGCCTTTCTCCACTCACTACCGTTTATTACTTTTCTACCACGTACATAGTAGATAGCGGAGACATTGCATTCAACCAAAAAATTCGATACCGAGATTTCACCAGAAATACATGCTTTGATGCCCCCTAAATCCAATAAAAGCATTTTTAGAAAAATGTCCCTGTGTGTGCGTGGTGTGTGTGTGTGTGTACAGCATAACTCAAAAACGAAAAATCGGATAAACACCAAACTTGGTATTTAGGTAGAGAAAGAGCCATTTTTGAGAAAATCAAACATTTCTAAAAATATTTCATGTAAAGGGTAGTTTGAGATGCAGGGATTTTGTTGAAAATGTTCGTGTTTCATCTTTGGAAGAGGATTTTACACACACATACGGACAGTTTTGCAAAAATACTTTTTGGGTTCAGAGTACCTCAAAACATATATTTCTGATGAAATCTCGACATCGAATTATTGGGTGGAATACAAAGCTTCCCCTACTTACTGCTGTACAATGCGGTCGTTTTATGGTGAGGCCACGGATCACGCGTATGCGTGCTCCGCACACTGTCTCTTACACTGGGGGTTTTTGGTTCCATAACTCCCGCGTTTCTTACTCACGAGTGATAGTACCATGCACTATAATGAATACTATCCTTGTTATAAGTGGTGTATATAGTGCATATAACTGGTCTGTGGCCTTACCTTAAAGCGACCGCACTGTGTAAGTAGTAGAGAAAGTATATAAAAATTATTATTAAAATTCTTAAAACACACCGGGCTTTTTGGCCGTGGTCTAAACGATAAAACAGCGCCTGACGTTTCGCCCGACATTCCGGCGGGCATCTTCAGAGGTGTGTTTCAAGAATTTTAATAATAATTTCTATAATGTTGACGCCGGTCGTGAAAGCTTATGTAGAGAAAGTATACTTGTGCAAGATTCAGAAAAGGTTCAAACGATATGCCGCCTCATTGCAAGCGGGTATTAACGCAAACTTTCAACAAGCCGCATGTCATGCCGCTTCTTTGTTAGAGACTGTAAGTGGGATGTGTCTTTGTTGCAAGGGATGGGATCTGCAATCAAAATAAGCCTCATAAATCTGTATGATCAGGAAAGAATGGTAAATGTTATCATTTCTTTCAAGCGGCATATACTTTGAACCTTTTCTAAGCTTTGCAGCAACTATAAAAATGACAGAAGTATTGAAGAATTAATTCAAACCAATAATAACGGTATTTCGAGACGACTCATCCTATAGTAGTTATTTACGAAAGTAAAATAAATTATGTGCTTTATAAATATTTACATTTTTTGTGAGTAAGCTTTTTCCTACCCCTTATGGTTTATCAATTCTCCAAAATTATACAACATTCCTTCCGAATGAACGAAACTTCAAGATAATTATCAGAAAATTGAACATATTGGTCATGTAAACATCTTAAATATGTGGTATTTTAATCAAAATCGTTTGAGCCATTTTTTATAAAATAAAAAATATCGAAAATGTTTCCATATAACGAATATTTTGGGGTAGGGAATTTTCTTGGAAATCCTCGTATCGCATCTTTGGTAGATATAGAACTTAAATGCCAAATTTGGTATTTAACGAATATTTCGTTTTAGAGTTATCTGTTCAAACACACACACCTCTTTTATGTTTCTAAAAATGCCTTCTTTAGATTCAGGGAGTCTCAAAAATCTATATTTCCAGTGAAATTTCGACATCGAATTTTTGGGTGGAACACACTACTTCCTCTTGCCTAGGAGGGAGAGAAATTAAAGAAGCACTGTTCTCAGTTAGCACTTCAACAGATTACTCTCCTCTTTGTAGGACTTGCACCCCCAAGGACTTACAAGCCAATACCTTGGGTCAGTAGCCTGTCGAGGATCAAGCAAACTCTGGATCATAGCATATCCAGAATGGGTGATCAGTCCAATGTCTGGTATGGCGATGAAGAAGAAAGATATGAAGTGTGCTGATGAAACGAATTATAGGAAAATTCGCGGATCAAATTATTCAACTCAGCATTTGCCTAACAACCGAGGAAAACCGCGAGAAAACCTTTGATCAGATTGGTGAGCTACGGGGGTTTGAATCCAGGACCTCCCGAATGCGGGCCACAGACGTTACCGCCTGAACCATCCTGATCGGTCTCAGTTAACGCATAACTGCAATTTCCAAAAAATGTTAAAATTCAGGTTAGCGAGGAAGGAGCAGGACGTTAAGTTCCTTAAATACTACAGGAGACACTTTTCACATATCTCTGTAATGTTAAGCTCAGACCAATTTAGACACCTTTCCTCTAAACCTTTATACATTGAGCAATTATACACGGTAATTTATGAAGAACGGACACATTTATTTTTACTTTCTCTACTACGTATAGTAAGTAGGGGAAGTATTGCATTCCACCCAAAAATTCGATACCGAGATTTCACTGGAAATACATGTTTTGACACCTCCTGAATCCAAAAAAAGCATTTTTGGAAACATGTCCGTGTGTGTGTCTGTGTGTGTGTGTCTGTGTGTGTGTGTGTGTGTCTGTTTGTGTGTGTGTGTCTGTGAACAGCATAACTCAGAAACGAACAGTCGGATAAACACCAAACTTGGTATTTAGGTTCAGTATCTTCCAGAGATGCGACACGAAGGTTTTCAAGAAAATCCCCCCACCCCAGACTACCCTTTACATGGAACATTTTTCGAAAATTTTAATTTTCTCAAAAATGGCTCTAACGATTTTGATGAAAATATCATATATTTAAGATAATGTCATGAGAAATGAAATGTATATCTCGAATTTTCTGGGAATGTCTCCAAAAGTATTCTTCATTGTGAACGACTTTTGCATAACTGGTAAACCATAAGAGATGGACAAAATTTTACTACACAAAAAATGTAGATCGCGTTGAAATACACAACCTATGTCATATACATTTCTTTTGTTGAGTGAACCGTTTTCGAGATATTGCTTGTTATTTCCTTAAATTTTCCAATGCCTAATCTTTTTCTCAAATTCGTTATTCATTTTTTTATGTCCTAGACATGCAAAGAGAATGGAATTCGCCGCATAGCAACCAGCGCTAAAATATTTGACTATCGCTTAAAAGCTACCATATTCCCCTCGCATCTACAAGAAAATTACCAATAAGATTGACATCTCGATTACTCGATTAACATGAAGCATTTGGAGAAAAGGCGTTTGTAAAAATAGATTGTACAAGAGTAGAAAAAGTCATGTGAGTGTAACACATCAGATTTTTTTGTCCTGGTAATGCAAAGAGAATGGAATACTCGACACAGCAACCAGCTCTAAAAATATTTGACTATAGCTTAAAGCCTACCAATTCCCCTTGCATCTACAAGAAAATTAGCAATAAGATTAACATCTCGATATTTCGATCAACATGAAGCATATGGAGAATAAGAGTTTGTAAAAATAGTTTGTACAAGAGTAGAGAAAGTCATGTGAGTGTAACACATCAGATTTTTTTTTAGTTATTCTGTTCGAAATTCACTCAATGCCCCAACTTTAGCACCAAATTAAGCAGAATCTTCTAGAGTTTCGATTGTCTATCGCTAGATACGCAGATGTTCATGTTTTATTCGTAATTGTTAGTTTTATTGTCGGCAACTGTTTTTGAGATTTTGTTCTAGTCAACGTGAAACTGGAGTACACTCTTCCTTGTAAAGCAATACTGGATTACGAATTCAATTACAGCTACTCAAAGGGCATACCAGAGAGAATTTGGTGTTCGGAATCCTCCCCAAAAAAGAAACAATCCTGGGACTGGTAAACAAATTGGAAACAACTGGATCTCTGGTGAGTGAAAAAGTCAAAACTCTTTCATCTAGGCTTCCCACGGTTGTTGATGTAAGAGCACGACTGGATCAGTCACCCAAAAAATCATTAAGGCGTTTGTCGCAGGAGACGGGCTACAGCTACCCAATGTGACAGAAAGCTGTGAAAAGTGCAGGCCTAAAGCCGTATATGATTACTGTTGTCCATCAGTTACAGGAACCAGATAAGGATAGACGACTGAATTATTGTCGTTGGTTTCAGGCGTTCATTGTGCAAAATCCAGCCATATTGTCCATCATGTGGTTCACAGATGAAACATGGTACCATTTATCCGGCTATGTGAACTAAAACAACTCACGCTATTGGGCCAGTGAAAATCCACATGTTATTCATGAAGCACCTATGCACCCGATTAAAATCGGAGTTTGGTGCGTAATATACGCACAGAGAAGAGTGGAACCATTTGGGGGGGGGGGTTAACAATGTGAACACTGCAGAGTACCGACGGATTTTTCATGGAGTTTGCTGAGCATCTAGACGACGTAGAGCTGCGTCAAGGATATTTTAAGCAGGACGGCGCTACATGCCATACATCAAATGAATCCATGGCACTAATTGCAAGTTTCTTTGACGAGCGGATAATTTCCAAGAACTTGTGGCCATCGAGATCTTCGAATTTGTCATCGCCGGACTTCTTTCTATGGGATTACTTAAAAGATAGGGTTTATGTCACACGTCCCCTCAACATTACACAGGAGATTCAAGCTATTGACAACAGAGTCCTCCAACGAGTGGCCAGTAACATGGAACGACATGTTCAGTTGTGCCTTATGCAGGATGGATGACATTTTCAACATTTGCTATAGAGGTAAAATAATCTCCCAAAATTCCTCTACATTTCAGGTAAAATAAGCTTTGCTAGAATAACTCATTCTGAAACGATTAAAAAAATTAATGTGTCAGTTCTTCATAAGTCACCCTGCATTTTGGTGAGGGTTTTCAATTCTTTATAAATATATTAAACTAAAATTAATTCCGCCAAGTACTCGCTGCCCTGTTTTTCTAAATAGTTTCATTCTTTGAGTCCATTACGTTTTACATATTGACTACTAACCTAATGTTTACTGGTGGCAAGAATGAAACAATTGTATTAAATGTTAATGACATTAGAAAGTATTCATCTCCACTTTAAAAACTTCTAGCAGCCAAATTAACGTACACAAAACTGTCATTTTTAACGTTCAGAAAGAATAAACAATATTTAACCGATTAGTGTTCTAGTGTTTTTCTTACAGATTTTTCAATTTATTGGCTTTGTAATTGTTTTGAAAGCTCTAAACACCGATTTCTCTACTTTTTCGTGAAGTGTTTACAAACTTATTTTATATGCATTTAGTATAGCAATTGTTGATATCATAAGTCATGTCACATAAATATGTTTTAAACTACGGATAACTAAATTTCTGAAGCCCCAAAAGGTTTAGTGAAATCAGTGGTAATTCCTGACTTTTGCATTTTTTTCATCTCCGACAGATTAAAACGCTTTTCACCGCAAAATCAAGTTTAATTCCAAAATACTTGCTCTACAAAGCTTAATTTTACGTTATTATTTTTGTAAAATATGTTTTCTAGCAAAGTCATATTATTAAATTAGTTTTCATTTATTCTAGGTGGTGGGAAGAAAACTATATACATTATAAACATTAGAGATAAAAATTTCATTTCTCACCGCCACGTGCGGATTTTTTTTTCAAAGTTTACGAAAAGTTCAGCAGAATAAAACACGCCTTTCTCTCAAAGCCATTTGAATAAAGGCATTTTACGCTCTGCCGGGCAGGACTAATACCGATCAGTCCTTTGTTTTCATGAGGATATGAAACTCAAGTCTCAATTCCATTTCCGCAAAATAGGCGGATGAATTTGACACTAGAGACGCATGGAGGCATAAAAGCATTATCAAGTAGAAAATATAATCGTGATTATTGCTTTCTCTGCCGTTTTTCTAACGTAGACGAAATATTACATTTCACCTAAAAGTATACTATAAATATTTCTTTGGAAGTGTACATTTTTATTCCCAAAAAAATGTGATTTTAGAAAGAGTATCCTCTGTGTGTGGGTGGATGTGTCTGTGTGGGTGGATGTGTGTGTAGGTGTATATGGGCGTGGGTGTGTTCGTGGGTTTTTTGACGAGATTTTCTTCTTCAAACATCCCTTAACATGGAACAATTATGACATTTTTTATTTTATAAAAATACCTATAATGATTTTGATTAAATGTCCACAAGTTTGATAATTCATATGAACAGTGAAATGTGTGTATTGAATATTTTGCGAATCACCTTCTTTACTCACACATAGATTTATAAATGCTGGGAAACCATAAGCGAAACTACACTTACTGTTATAAGAATATTAAATGCATTAAAACACAATTTATGGTAAATTTTTAATTTTGCAATAACGTTTTCCGAAATATTTCCTGTTGCATATTTATCCAAATATTTACAAGTTGAGGCCTGTTTGCACTATCTCCGTAAATATTATTTTGAAAATGCGTTTTTGCCCCGTTTATATGCCCCTTTTAACAGCTTGGCTTTGGAACAACTGGTCATCGGCAATAATCTTGCCAGCAAATATCTGTAACAAATGATATCTTGGTTTTCGTTTCTTTTTTACTTTTCTTTAAAATCCTTGCCTTGATTTGAAAACGGTGTCATGAAATATAAAACTTGTTACTGTTTTTACTTTCTCTACTACGTATAGTAAATAGGGGAAGTATTGTATTCCACCCAAAAATTCGATACCGAGATTTCACCGGGAACACATGTTTTGATACCCCCTGAATCCAAAAAAGCATTTTTGGAAACATTTCCGTGTGTGTGTGTGTGTGTGTGTGTGTGTCTGTCTGTCTGTCTGTCTGTCTGTGTGTGTCTGTGTACAGCATAATTCAGAAACGAACCGTGGGATAAACACCAAACTTGGTATTTAGGTTCAGTATCCTCCACAGATGCGACACGAAGGTTTTCAAGAAAATCCCCCCACCCCAGACTACCCTTTACATGGAACATTTTTCGAAAATTTTAATTTTCTCAAAAATGGCTCTAACGATTTTGATTAAAATATCATATGTTTAAGATATTTTCATGACATATAAATGTATATCTCGAATTTTCGGGGGATGTCTCCAAAAGTGTTCTTCAATGTGAACGACTTTTGCATAACTGGTAAACCATAAGAGACAGACAAAATTTTACTGCACAAAAAATGTAGATCGCGTTAACATACACAATTTATATTATATACATTTTTTGGTGAGTGAAGCATTTTCGAGTTATTGCTTGTTATTCCCTTAAATTTTCCAATACTTATACTTTTTCTCAAATTCGTTATTCATTTTTTTTGTCCTGGTAATGCAAAGAGAATGGAATACTCCACATAGTAACCAGCTCTTAAAATATTTGACTATCGCTTAAAGCCTACCAATTCCCCTTGCATCTACAAGAAAATTAGCAATAGGATGAACATCTCGATTAACATGAAGCATATGGAGAATAAGCGTTTGTAAAAATAGTTTGTACAAGAGTAGAGAAAGTCATGTGAGTGTAACACATCAGATACATCTCTCTCCCCCTCTCTCTCTCTCTCTCTCTCTCTCTCTCGTGCAAACGCGCGCGATATTTTCTAAAATATTTTTGGGATTATTTAGGGTACCTCAAGGCGTTTATTTCCGGTGCTGTATCGATATGCAATACTTCCTCTCCCTGCCACAGAAAGTAAAATTTGAGATAATGAAGTTTACTGATATCAAATTATTTATGAGAAGGAACAATGAGTTCGATGTTCTGACTTATCATTAAAAGTCAGAAACTCTTAGAAAATGGAATTTCGACAGAACGCTTGTTTCTTGCTTATCGCTGTCACACTTACAATACGTATAAAACAGTTGCGTCATCATTACCTACAAGTGCGCGGTAGAGAATTTATGTTTTACTAAGTATTAATGTTTTTGCTCTTAAGTTCTCTATTGGTATGATGTCTGATATGACCAAGATGCCCAATAATGTAACTTTTGATGGATACGTTTTCGGGCATAAAAAAGCTGGTTGTCTGTATCCGATTCCTCTCCTATTTTTGCAAGTCCACGCCGTAATATGCACCAACGCTCTCAAAGCTAAGGCGTTTTTACTTTTTTATTTTCTCTACTACGTATAGTAAGTAGGGGAAGTATTGTATTCCATCCAAAAATTCGATACCGAGATTTCACCGGAAATACATGTTTTGAGACCCCTGAATCATAAAAAATCATTTTTGTAAATATGTCCGTGTGTGTGCGTGTGTGTACAGCATAACTCAGAAACGAACAGTAGGATAAACACCAAACTTGGTATGTAGGTTCAGTATCTTCCAGAGATGCGACACGAAGGTTTTCAAGAAAAAACCCCCACCCCAGATTACCCTTTACATGGAGCATTTTTCGAAAATTTTAATTTTTTCAAAAATGGCTCTAACGATTTTCATTAAAATATCATATGTTTAAGACATTTTCGTGACAAATGAAATGTATATCTCGAATTTTCTGGGAATGTCTCCAAAAGTATTCTTCATTGTGAACGAGTTTTGCATAACTGGTAAACCATAAGAGATAGACAAAATTTTACTACACAAAAAATGTAGATCGCGTTAAAATACATAATTTATGTCATATACATTTTTTTTGAGTGAACCATTTTCGAGATATGGCTTGTTATTCCCTTAAATTTTCCAATACTTATATTTTTCTCAAATTCGTTATTCATTTTTTTGTCCTGGTAATGCAAAGAGAATGGAATACTCCACATAGCAACCAGCTCTTAAAATATTTGACTATAGCTTAAAGCCTACCAATTCCCCTTGCATGTACAAGAAAATTAGCAATAAGATTAACATCTCGATATCTCGATTAACATGCAGCGTATGGAGAATAAGCGTTTGTAAAAATAGTTTCTACAAGAGTAGAGAAAGTCATGTGAGTGTAACACATCAGACTTTTTTAGTTTGTTCCTTTGTAAGACTAATAACAATGGAGTAAAGCATTGTTCTTATATCATAGTGCTTCAGCTTCAACTGATTACCCTCCTCTTTGTAGGTCTAACAAGCCATGCCTTAGGTTGATAGCCTATCAGGAGCAAGCAAACTCTGGATCATAGCATATCCAGGATGGGTGATCAGCCCATTGCATGGTATGGCGGTTAAGGAGGAGGAAATGAAAAATTAAATTGAGTTTTATTTATGGTCGCTCTTTAATTGTTGTGGTCCTTAGCGTCCCATTCTATATTGGGCGTGAAAGACCGGTAACTTTGCTTAGAGGCCTCTATCAGGCTTGAGGCTCTTTTACGTGCCGTAAATCTACGACATGGGACCACCGGCTTTACTTCCCTTCCGAAGGAAACCATGCTAAGGATGTTTACGCCCGAAAAAATCCATCGCCCTCCGCCGGGTCTGAACCCGCGACCTTGGGAACTAGAGGCTAGCATGGTAACCACGGAGGACGACAGAGGAAATGGAATGTAGTGTTGAAACGGATGACTGGAAAATTCACGGATCAAATTATCTAACCCAGCAATCGCCTAACGACCGAAGAAAACCGCGAAAAACCTTTGGTCAGGTTGGTCGGCCCCGGGGTTTGAAGCCGGAACCTTCCGAATGCGGGCCACAGACGTTACTACCTGAGCCATCCCCACAGTTCATGCGCTGGCCAAAACCATGGTCCGTAACTCTTGTGTTTTGGACATTTCTTTAGACCAAAAGTCTGAAGAACTGGCGTACATCCAGCTCTAATGGTTATTTCGCAGAAGTTTACGATGTGGTTCTAAACGGCATTCCTCACTCGTTCCTGCTCGGGGTAAAAGACTATCATAGTCCTATATGTCGCTCACGTCTCCTTGTTAGGCAGTAACATTATTAAAACTGGTCAACACGTCAAAGTGTGCTGTACCAGAAATTTGTTACCAGTCACTCTATAAAGCATACACGTGTACTGCGGGCAGCCAGCAATACACGATTCCTGTTTAAATTGGCGCAGAAGCTAGTTTTCACGTGAAGGTAACTTAAGGATCCCGGCTTCTGCGAATTCCTACAAAGACAAAAGTTTCCCTCCCGGTTATCACAGACTTGGGACTGAGTAACCTTAATACAGGCTGATGGGTTAAAAATGCATCTATGTTCATTGTTGTAAAGCCCCTTGTACACGATAAAACTTTTTTTTTCAATTCAAGAGTTTACAAGAAAAATTGTCAAATATTTTTCAATATGTGACAAGATTGGAAACGACTTGGCAATGTCAAAAATATGAATTTACAAGTTGTCTCTTGAAGAAGGTAATCTTTACGTTATTAGCACCACGCTTTGGGAGCCAATTTGAAGAGGGTGTATTGTAATTCCACTGTTGGGGAGCCAAAAACTTGAATTAGTTGCAACCACGTACGATACAAACTTTCCGGTGGCCTTCGCCCCACTTTTAAAAAAAATCAACTTTGTATTTTAATGTTTCTTTAAATATTATATATGTATGTTTGCCTCGGTTGCGTCAGTATTTTTTTAGAAACATGTATCTCTCAGCAGGGGTGGTGTGGCTAAAGAATGAAGGTTTACACAAATTATTATTTTTACTTCACTCCTTTTTATTAATCTTTCACACGATTAAATAACACTTCACTGATATATCATACTGCAGAGCTGCGAAATTGTTAATTACTTTTTAACACGTAAACTTTATATTACTCTCGCCGTAATGAATTTTCATGTCTCACACATTGAACATGTCCGTACGCAATCTAATAGCGTCTGCCGCCTGAATTTGTACAATTTTTCTATTTCAAGTCTCTGATTGACTAAGCTTACTCCAATAGAATACTTTTATTTAACTTTCTAGTTGTTGATTGGCTATTTATAAACTGTTTTAAATACTACATTATTTTCCAAAAATTATTAGTAGCATTATTAAGCTTTCCAATTTATTCTTGTCCCAAGGTTACCTCATTGTTAGCAGCTTTTGGCTCCTATTCTCACAGCTCCTACATTGTTAAATTGCGTAATACATTCACATAACATTATTATACATGTGCATAATAATATAAACATTATACACTGATGTTGCATACATTTTATATATTATTACATATATTGTTTTAAGGCGTGCTGTTATTATATTTTAAATTATATAATTAGACTGATATTATTTAAGCCTTAAAAATACTGCCTCACTCTTCACCAAACTGAAACCCTTCAGAACACATTGATAATTTATCACACGCAAAGCAATTTATACTATTTGCGTCACAGTATAACAATTTGCAATGAAACATTGTTCATTACTAATATTATGTAGCACTTTCGCGTATTGTATCCAATGAAATCACATTACGAGTGTGGCATACAATGAAAATAACACCAACCGATAGGTTAACCACACTATATAACATTGTATTAATGTATACTTAGTTCGGAAAACTGCCTGGCAATTATTTCTTCATATGCCTTCATCTGATCCATCTTGTGGTAATCCACGGAGCTCTCAATGTACAGACATGGCCAGCTTATGTATAACCTAATCAGTTCGCATACGACATACCTTGGCCGGGTAGCCATTTTTGTTTACTTTTCGCTTTCAGCCATGTTGCAGATTTCGTGACGGACTGTAAATACTCGCATTTCATTGGCCAAAGCCATCAAATCATTGTGAAATCTTTGACCGTTTAGACCATGTCATTATTTGCTTTCAAGACTTTAAAAGTGTTGGAAGCAATTTGAAAAGAAAAGTTGTGAAGTTGTGACAACTCTTGAAAAGGCTTGTAAAGTATCGAATTTGACAAACGTTTGATCGTGTACAAGGTGCTTAAAACAGCTAGGCATTAAGTGCTAAGTCTAAACATTGTTTAAAATAAATATTTCAAGCTCATGATATTTTATTCCTACAAGGTACTCTATTAACGTAATCAACTTGTGATGCGCCCACGTAAACATTCATTCATTGCCTCTTGCAGAAATTTCTTTTTCTTCAATGTCTTCCTTTTACTACGTGATATGTTATTTGCTGCACTGAGTCCTTTTGCGAATGTGTTTGTAGTTTCTATAAATCCTCTAAAAATGTTATAAAAATTAGCAATAAGGTCTGCATGGAAAGCTCCATAGGCAGGTTGTCCTCCGTGGTCTAAGGGTGCCATGCTAGCCTCTAGTTCGCGAAGACTCAGGTTTAAACCTGGCAGAGGGCTTAAAAAATCCTTATTATAGCTTCCTTCAGAAGGGAAGTAAAGCCGGTGGTCCAGTGTCGTAGGTTTACGGCACATAAAGGAACCTCAAGCCTGATAAAGAGGCCTCTGAGCAACATTTTCGGTCTTTGTGTGACGCTAAGGACCACAGTAGTTAAAGAGCATCCATAAATAAAACTTTTTTTCATAGCCAGCGTGTAAAAAAAGAAGATCAATGACTGATGGAAAAGTATTTTCTTCGCTTACATGTGCGTCAAGAATCTAATTAAAAATTCATCTAATTTCTAATATTTATCCTGAGCCTTGAGAGACATTAGTCATGCTGACTACTAACTTGGATCATGATCAGTGTGCAGCGACCTATAAGCAGTTGTTATTGGCGAGAGTGAAATGGGAAAATGGTTGACGCATTTATAATACCTATATTCACGCCATAAAATGCACAATAGTGGATGTACATCAAAGGCTGCAATAAAATCAAACAATTTTGGGTACCATTAAATTCAGAGTCCTGCGCCGTGGCGCAATGGACTGCGCTGGTTCCCGGCCGCGGAATGCGCCCGGGTTCGATCTCACCTACGGTGGTGCGGATTTTAGATCTCGGGTATAAGACCGGTGTCCACTTAGCATTGTGAGGAAAGTGAGGAGCTGCGATAGGTAGTGGTACTGGCCTCGCGAGCCAACTTTCTGGCCGGGGGATGCGTGATGCTGGTCACATCACCTCCCCGTATCGGTTGTATGATCTCCCTACTCTGCTGTGCGCACGTGGTCATGAGGCCGGCAGTCCGGTTGGCAGACCCAGACCCTTCGCGGTCTGAAGCACCATAGGATTTATTTATTATTTTTATTAAATTCAGAACATTATATATTGTCATTCAAATATTCATGTATGGAGTAATACACTTTCTAATTAGAAACTGTTTACTACTTTTGAGAATTTTAAATTAGTTCTGGTCTTAAAGTTGGATGGTAATATATTGTACAATAAAGTCAACATACAAACAATAGTTTTGCTACTTAAAGTTCTCTTTCTATGAGATACAGAAATATCCTCATTGTCAATGGCGGCTGCTGTACGAGAGCACGTGTACACCCTAACTTTGACACCTTGCGGATTTATTTTCTATTACTTTTTCTACTACGTATAGTAAGAGGGGAAGTATTGCATTCCACCAAAAACTTCGATATCGATATTTCATCGAAAATACACGTTTTGACGCCCCCTGAATAAAACAAGCATTTTTAAAAAACAAGGTCCGTGTGTGTATCTGTGTGGATGTGTGTCTGTGAACAGCATGACTCAAAACGAAAAGTCAGATAAATATCAAACTTGGCATTTAGGTCCAGTATCTTTCAAAGATGCGACACGAAGATTTTTAAGAAAATTCCCCCACCCCCAACTACCCTTTACATGTAACATTTTTCGAAAATTTTGATTTTCTCAAAAATGGCTGTAACGATTTCGATTAAAATATCATATGTTTAAGATACTTTCATGGCAAATCAAATGTATATCTTGAATTTTCTGGGTATGCCCCCAAAAGTCCTCTTCATTCTGAATGAATTTTGCACAATTGGTAAACCGTAAGGGATAGACAACATTTTTCTACGCACAAAATGTAGATCTCATTAAAACAACCAATTTATGTACTAAACGTTTTTTTCTGTCGAACCATTTCCGAGATATTCCTTGTTATTTCTTTGAATTTTCCAAGACATACTTTTCTCAAATGGAAATTCTTTATTCGTTGTTTTTGTTTTCTGTCCTAGACATGCAAAGAGAATGCAATGCTCCACATAACAACCAGCTCTTAAAAGATTTGATTACCCTTTAAGCCTACCATATTCTCTTTGCACCTATAAAAAGATTAGCAATACGATAGCTTCTACAAATTGTTATATCGATTAACATGAAGTAGATGGAGAATAAGCTTTTGTAAAAATAGTTTGTACAAGAGTAGAGAAAGTCATGTGAGTGTAACACATCAGATTTTTTTCTTTATTTCACGAAGGCCGCGGTCAAATACATACGGGTGGTGCACACTTGAAGACGTGCAGTAAAATGTTACGTCAATGCCACTAGTGAGGTAACGTGCATGAGCGCGGAAACTTCTGCCGCTTTCTCCAAACCATACATACCTATTCAACTACAATTTCATTCGCACATTACTTTGTTCTTGCCTAAAACGCTGCACTTAATTATGTACATATCAGCAAACGTCCACAAAAAAAGTTATCCAGACAAGTTATCCAATATTTTATTAATTATTATTATTATCATTATTGTTATTATTGTTGGGAGCAATTCGACCACCCTCCCTACAGTCCAGATTTAGCACCAAGCCATTTTCATCTGTTTGTTCATCTGAAGAAACTCCTTGGTGAAAAACATTTCAACGACGATGATATTGTGAAACAAGAAGTGCAGACTTGGCTTTCATCACAGGCGACATCATTCTTTTACGGAGGCACAGAACAACTGGTTTCCCGTTACGACAAAAGACTGAACAACGGCGGAGACTATGTGGAGAAGTAATGTTAAGATGTAATGAATAATGATAAAGCATTTGGAAAATCATGTTTTGTTATTTTTTAAAAAATTACCGATACTTTGAGGCAGTATTTTTAACACTTAAATAATTTCAGTCTAATTATATAATATGTAAATTCAATAACAGCCCGCCTTGAAGCAATATGTATATGTAATAATTTGTAAAATGTATGTAACAGTCATTTCATATGCTTATATTATTGTATCCATGTGTAACAATGTTTTATGAATATATTACGTAATTTAATAATGTAGGAGCTGTGAGAATAATAAGTTAAAAGTTGCTAACAATGAGGTAACCTTGAGTCAATAATGAGTAAGAAAGTTTAACAGTACTACTTGTGATTCTTGGAGTAACAATAATGTAATTTTAGTGACAGTTTATAAAATAGCCAATCAACAACCAGAAAAAGCTTTAGTTAAATGAAGGTATTCTATTGGAGTAGGATTAGCCAATCAGAAACTGAAAAGGAGAAACATTTACAAATCTAGAAGTCAGTTGCCAGCAGACAGCGTTACTAACCAGACGCAAAAAGTGTCCTCAAGAAATATAATATGTATTCGTGTGAGACGAAAAATAAGTTTACGTGTTAAAAAAGTGTAATTAATTAATAAAAAGAATATCACAGCTCTATATATATATATATATATATATATATATATATATATCAGTGAAGTGTTAATTAAATGTGTCAAGCATTAATAAAAGGAGTGAAGTAAAATTATAATCTTTGCAAGCCTACATTCTTGTTGCACCACAACCCTGCCAAGACATCCATGTCTCTAACAATAACACTGACGCAGCCGAGGCAAACATAAGTATATAATATTTAAAGAAACAGTCAAATTATAAAGTTAATATTTTTTTTTAACTTGGTGCAAAGGCCACCTGAAAGTGCATTTGGGGCGAAGGCTACCGGGAACTGTTTACTATACGTGCGGTTGCAACTACAAGTTCGGCTCCCCAACAGTTGAAATATAATACAACTGATTCAATACAAACTATCTTCAACTTACTTTAAAACCGCGCCTAATATAGTGCTGGTCCTAATTGAGATAGTTGATCTAACAGACTTAGAATTAGTCATAATAGCGAGACGAATGACTTAATTCACAAAACAATTGTTCGTTCATTACTAACATCACCAGGAGATTTAATAACCGATCTATCTTTCTCCAATACCAAGTCCGTATTTGTACGCGAGTCAACAGTTTCCGAACGAATAATGCCATGAGGTTTTCGCAGTTATTATGGTCTCGTTAGAAGAGCTAAGCAGTTCAAGAAATTGCTTTCAAATCACTCGATATGTTTTCCAGTTGTCACTTAGCTTTGAACGTTTGGTTACTAAAACACCGCGTTTACAGCCTCCTTAAGTTTAAACATTTCATGAGATGACATCCATTTAGTAATTAGTTCGATTCTTTTTTCGTAGAAATCGACTATAGGAAAATTTATATTAAAAAGGACAATAAATGAGAGTAGAAACCCTGAAACTTTGAGATAGGATTTCCAGAACCCAATAATTCTACCCATTCCACCATCGAATAGAACGAGGTAAACTCTCTTGTATTATCAAAGTTAAAAGGCCTTTAAATAATAATAACTAGAAAGGGCACGATTTTTGCACATCCTACGTGAAAAATGAAGTCAGTCGTGATCAATATCGCACCAATAACAGTAGCAGAATACGAGAGAGAATACGAAACTGACGAGTAGGACAAACATGGGTAGGACCAGTATTGACTATGTGGAAGCTTAAAGTTAAAAACCAAATCTTCTAAGCAGGTAGACTGATAAAGATCGCTACGATTGACAAGAATCCAGATCAAGATTTGTGTCCATTGCAATTATCATATAATGATTAGTAACTATTAAGTGGCTCAGTGAGGCAGTATTTTTAACACTTAAATGATTTCAGTCTAATTATATAATATGTAAATTCAATAAAGCCCGCCTTGAAGCAATATGTGTATATAATAATTTGTAAAATGTATGTACGAGTAAGTCATTGTATATGTTTATATTATTGTATCCATGTGTAATAATGTTATGTGAATGTATTACGTAATTTAATAATGTAGGAGCTGTGAGAATAATAGGTTAAACGTTGCTAACAATGAGGTAACCTTGAGCCAATAATGAGTTTGAAAGTTTAAATGCTACTAGTCATTATTGGAGCAACAATAATGTAATTTTAGTAACAGTTTATAAAAACAGCCAATCAACAACCAGAAAAACCTTTAGTTAAATGAAGGTATTCTATTGCAGTAGGATTAGCCAATCAGAAACTGAAAAGGAGAAAATTTTACAAATTTAGAGCTCAGTTGCCTGAAAAAAGGGTCCTCAAGAAATTTAATTATTCGTGTGAGACGAAAATAGTTTTACGTGTTAAAAAAATGCAAGTAATTAATTAAAGAATCTCACAGCTCTCTATATCAGTGAATGTTATTTAAATCGTATCAAGTATTAATAAAAGGAGTGAAGTGAAATTATAATCCGTGTAAGCCTACATTATTAATCGTACCACAACCCTGCTAAGCGAAACTTGTCTCTAACAATAATACTGACGCAGCCGAGGCAAACATAAATATATAATATTTAAAGAAACAGTTAAATTACGAAGTTAATAATTTTTTTTAAACTTGGGGCAAAGGCCACCTGAAAGTACATTTGGGGCGAAGGCTACCGGTAACTGTTTAGTATACGTGCGGTTGCAACTACTTCAAGTTCGACTCCCTAACAGTTGCAATATAATACAACTCCTTCAATACAACCTACTTTAAATTGACGCCCAAAGCGTGGTGCAAATAACTACTTCCTCATCAGTGCATCTTCAAAATCATCCAAAAACATGAAACATTTATCCTTAGGGGAAGGCACTATTTCTATACTCAACGGCAATAGTGAGATTAGATCCACCAACATCACACGACAGAGCACATCATTCAAATATTTGCTCATCACATAGGTTACTTAGGCCAGTAATTGAGCTTGTTTTAACAGAGTTATTACAGTAACAGGCACGGCCTCCACGGTTTAGATAATGACGACAAAACACTGCCTAAGTTATAATTTTGAAGTGTCAAGTAGTTAATTTGTTCACTTTTGAGCCAACGCTTCACTATGCACAGAACGCTAACTCTACACTGGATAAGAAATTAAATTACATTAAATTAAATCAGTTCTATTTATGGACGCTCTTTAACTGCTGTGGTCCTTAGCGTCCCATTCTATATTTGGCGTGAAAGCCAGCAAATTTTTCTCAGAGGACTCTATCAGGCTTGAGGTTCTTTTTTGTGCCGTAAATCTACGACAAGGGATCACCGGCTTTACTTCCCCAAGGAAGCCATGCTATGGATTTTTACGTCCGAAAAAAACCATCGCCCTACGCCCAGTTTGAACCTGCGACCTCGGGAACAAGAGGCTAGCATGGTTACAACTACACCACGGAGGACGATACATCGGTTTGGGCACCCAGGACAAGATGGAGGGACTTTGTGAACGGAACGGACTAATAAGCTCAATTCTTGCAACTGAACTTATTTAATCAATACTTAAAATAAATGTGATATTTATTTAAAACTGAATGTATCGTATAATAATCCTTTGGCGAGTTACAATAGGCCTGTACTGTACTGGTGGCTTTAGTCGGTTTCTAGTTTGTTGCTGGGGACTGTATTTGTTTTCGTGTTGGGAGATAGCTAATTGTAACATGGATACTGAAGGACTATACATATTCCTCACATTGAGTTGAAAGAAGAAAAACACGGCTACTAGCTTTTTATTTCCTATGAAGTTAAAATATTTATGAGAGGGAAATGTTTAAAAATTGGAGAAATGAGAAGACTGTGTTGGTGTAAACGATGATATTTTGCTAACATAATTTTCAAATGTGGCGAAGAGTATAAGGCTCCTTCGTTGTGGAGTAAAAACTCGATGTTGACACTCAAATTTAAAATTACCTACATGAAAACTCTGATATATTGAGGTTAGTTTGTACCAATATTCTGGTATACTTAATTGCTAGACGTCTTCACCTTGTGATGTTCATGTATATATTCCTGTAACATACATGAATATACGTGTATATTTTTTACAAGTATTGTCTCAAAGGAAGCCTAGTCTAAAATCGGATGTGTTACACTCACATGACTTTCTCTACTCTTGTACAAACTATTTTTACAAACTCTTATTTTCCATCTATTTCATATTAATCGAGATAAATATCTGCAGAAACGAACTTTTGACATGCAAAGAGAATTACATTTTACACATAGTGACCAGTTCTAAAAATATTTGACTATCGCTTAAGGCGTACTATGTTCCCCTTTTTTTGTATTTGAAAGGACAATATAGAAATACAGTAGCCTTTAAGCATAGACATATCTCTTAATAGCTGGTTGCTAGGTGCAGCACCATTCTCTTTGCCACAGATTAATACTCTTTGCATATCCAAGACAAAAAATGAATAACGAATTCCCGTTTGAGAAAATAAGCATTGAAAAATTTAAGGGAATAACAAGCAATATCTCGAAAATGGTTCACTCAAAAAAAATTCATGTGTTACACTCACATGACTTTCTCTACTCTTGTACAAACTATTTTACAAACTATTATTCTCCATATGCTTCATGTTAATCGAGATATCGAGATGTTAATCTTATTGCTAATTTTCTTGTAGATGCAAGAGGAATATGGTAGGTTTTAAGCGATAGTCAAATCTTTTAAGAGCCGTTGCTATGTGGAGTATTCCATTCTCTTTGCATTACCGGGACAAAACAAATGAATAACGAATTTGAGAAAAAGTATAAGTATTGGATAATTTAAGGGAATAACAAGCAATATCTCGAAAATGGTTCACACAACAAAAAAAATGTATATGACATAAATTGTGCATTTTAACACAATCTACATTTTTTGTGTAGTAAAATTTTGTCCATCGCTTATGGTTTACCAGTTATGGAAAAGTCGTTCACAATGAAGAATACTTTTGGAGACATTCCCAGAATATTCGAAATATACAATTCAATTTTCATGAAAATATCTTAAACATATGATATTTTAATCAAAATCTTTAGAGCCATTTTTGAGAAAATTAAAATTTTCGAAAAATGTTCCATGTAAAGGGTAATCTGAGGTGGGGGGATTTTTTTGAAAACCTTCGTGTCGCATCTCTGGAAGATACTGAACCTAAATACCAAGTTTGGTGTTTATCCGACTGTTCGTTTCTGAGTTATGCTGTTCACAGACAGACACACAGACACACATACGGACATGTTTCTAAAAATTCTTCTTTTTGGATTCAGGGGGTCTCAGAACATGTATTTCCGGTGAAATCTCGGTATCGAATTTTTGGGTGGAGTGCAATATTCCCCTACTTACTATACGTAGTGGAGAAAGTAAAAATGCTTTTTTTGGACTCAGGGGACCTCAAAACATATATTTCCGGTTAAATCTCGGTATCGAATTTTTGGGTGGAATACAATACTTCCCCTACTTACTATACGTAGTAGAGAAAGTAATAAACAAAAAGAAGAAAGAAAAAAAGAAAGGATAAGGAAAAGGGTGTCCAGGTCTTGGTTGCAGCAGCCACCAATGGGTTATGGGAATTTATCCACTCGTTGCTCCTAATAGTGTGTGGGTATGCTACTTCATGTTCATCCAGATAAACCTTTGTAGAAAATTTCGTTACACATTTCGTTGTAGGTACACTCGGTCTGTTTAAAGCTGGACAGCGTCTGGAGGGTGAAGGTCGAATCAGATACCTCCGTGAGCGTTCGGGTCAGCCGGGCGTTTTTCACAGGTCTGCATATATTCCTGTAGTAGTTCTAACGGGGAACACAACTATAATCAGAAAAGTCTTCCGAGGTAATTATTCATATACGAGATTTCAAACAGACAGATTTTTAAAAGTGTTTCAGCACTGAATGTTTGTAACCAAAACACATTTGATTCTGGTTCTGAAGGGGAGTACGACTAAAGCTCGTTACAATGCCACGCTTACTGCAGTACTCTTAGCTCAATGGTAGAGAGCTTACAGTTCCTGAGGTTTAAAGTTCAAATCTTCGTGAAGCTACTCAACTTTTCTTCCCCTTTCATTGTAAATACATGAGTAAAATATAACAGGTTTTCTTCACATTTTGTGTGTATGTGCCGTTTATTTAGCAGGCTTTCATTCCGGCAGACGGTAAATATGATATCAGTTTAACGGCCGGGAAGAGGTTTCATAGTCAATTTAATTTTATAACCACGAATTTCATCATTATTGTGTAATAGAGGAAACCAAATCGATAGGTAGGATGATGTAGACAGATGTTAGAAGACGGATGCTATATGTTGGCCTTAAAATTCCAGTCTTTCCGATGACATTTGAGAAAGGAGTATTTTAGAAGGATTTGTATCGTATTTCAACTGTTGGGGAGCCGAACTTGTAGTAGTTACAACCGCACGTATAGTAAACAGTTTCCGGTATCCTTCGCCCCAAATGTACTTTCAGGTGCCCTTTGCCACAAGTTTAAAAAATATTAACTTTGTAATTTAACTGTTTCTTTAAATATTATATTTATGCTTGCCTCGGCTGCGTCAGTATTTGTTAGAGACACGTTTCTCTTAGCAGGGTTGTGGTGCGACTGAAGAATGTAGGCTTACACAGATTATAATTTTACTTCACTCCCTTTATTAATACTTGATACGATTTAAATAACACTTCACTGATATAGAGAGCTGCGAGATGCGAGATTCTTTAATTAATTACTTGCACTTTTTAACACGTAAAACTATTTTCGTCTCACACGAATACGTATTAAATTTCTTGAGGACACTTTTGCGCCTGGTTAGTAACGCTGTCTGCAACCTACTGAACTGATTTCAACCGCCTAAACTTGTAAATATCTTTATTTCAAGTCTCTGATTGGTTATTCCTAATCCAATAGAATACCTTCTTTTAACTAAAGCTTTTTCTGTTTGCTGATTAGCTATTTTTAAACTGTCTCAAAATTCACATTATTGCTTTCATGAATCACAAGTAACATTTAAACTCTCAAACTCATTATTGCCTCAAGGTTACCTCATTGTTAGCAACTCTTAACCTATTATTCTCACAGCTCCTACATTATTAAATTACGTAATATATTCACATAACATTATTGAACATGTATACAATAATATACGCATATGCAATGACTGTTAGATACGTTTTACAAATTATTACATACACATATTGCTTCAAGGCGGGCTGTTATTGAATTTACAAATTATATAATTAGACTGAAATTATTTAAGTATTAAAAATACTGCCTCACATTGCGAGAAACAACCGAACAGCGACAGTACTTCAAAACATTTTGAAGTATTTAAAAATTCAAACTAATAATAGCGGATATTACTGCTGACGCCACAAAAATTATTGGATATAAATTGTGTTTTAAAGAGATCTACATTAGGTATATCTGCAGTTGTTTTTGCCTATCTCATGGTTTACCAGTTATACTAACCTATACAAAATTTATTCTGAATGAAAAGGACCTCACAGATTATTCCAACGACAGGGTTGTCTTAGATGGTTAAGACACGGACTCGTGAATGTAAGGTCTCTGGTTCAAATACTGCCAGAACCGCCATACCTGACTATGGTTTCTTCCAGGTTTTTCTCAGTTCTAATAACTGGCAAATGCCGGAGAGATAACCTAAACTTAGGTCTGGAATGTTTCCACCCCAAGTTTTTTTTCTCAATTATATTTCATTTCACAAATCATCAGTGCCCACCGCCTGTGTTGCCGTACGTAGTATGGAAGGGCCTTAAACATTATCAAAAAAACAGGCTATTCCCTGAAAATATACATTTTATTTGTTATGCAAATATCTTTCAAGTATGGTATTTTAATCAAAATCGTTAAGAGGCATTTTTTTAGAAAATCGAAAATCGAAACACTCCCTCTCCCTCTACCTCTCCCTCTACCTCTCCCTCTCCCTCTCTCTCTCCCTCTCTCTCTCACACATGGGCGTTTTTCCAATTTTTTATTCAGAGAGCCTCAGAACTTGTATTTACGATGACATCCCGACATCGAATTTGAGTGTAGAAGAGCGGGCAGATAAAGTCGTATGAATGTAAATACACGTAATTTTTCTTCCGTGACAGAAACTGGTTACCAGGCTAAACATTTGAATGCTACTTCTGCAGCAAGTAACTAAGTATGTGCTTATTTCTTACTTTGAAATCATTTCTAAGCAAAAATATATTGTAACGCAACTAGGTTAGAAGAATAATAGTTTTGTTTCTCTACTAAGTACTTAGAGGTATTATATTCTACTCGAAAATTTGATGTCGAAATTTCACTGCAAATACAAGTTTTGAGGCCTCCTGAACCAAACAAAAAGCATTTTTAGGAAACTCCGTGTGCGTGTGTGTGCGCGCGCACGCGCGTGTGAACTTGGTATTTAAGTTCAACGTCTCCCAAAGATGCGACACACCGAAATTTTTAAGAAAATCTCCCACCCCAAACTACCATTTACATGGAAAAATGTTTGGTATCTTTGATTTTCTCAAAAATATTCTCTACAGATTTTTATTAAAATATCCTAAATTAAAGATGTTTATATAACAAAATGCATATTTTGAATTTTCTGGGAATAACCTGTGAAGTCCTCTTCATTCGGAACTTATTTTGCATAATTTTGTATAACGGGTAAAGTATAAGAAATAGACAAAAACAAACCACACAATTTATTTAAAATAACTTTTTGTGGCATCAGCCATTTAAGAGATATCCGTTATTATGGATTTTAATTTTTCAATACTGTAATTTTCTTCAAGTGCTGTCGCTATTCAGTTGTTTCTCGAAAAGCCATTTAAAAGTTATGGAAATTCAAGGCCACTTCTAATTCATTTCTCCTCTCAGAATGACAGTGCTGCTGTTAAAGATGTAATAAACATAAAAGTTATCCAATCAAATGTGTATTTAATATTTTAGTTTATTCAAAAAGACTCGGAGAATCTGTTCGCACACAGCTGCTGCGAAAAATCGCCTTGCTGACAGCTTTTCTTGCTGAAGACAAACGAGTTTTTCTATCACGATAAGAGTCACCTATCGTGTACTGCAGTCCCAAGTTCATCCTTCTAGAAAACTAATTTCCTCTATTCGTACTATAGCATCATGACCTAATTCCTGCCCCGTGTACTATGCCAAGTTCAGGATATAGTCACCTCGCTCTCGTGTGATCAAACGAATCCTTTACACAGACGTGGATGAAGCGGGAAGTGGAAGGGAAAAAAACTGAGATTCCCTATAGGGGACGTTAGATTCGCAAAGCCAGCTGAAGGGCATTTCAGTTTACATGTTTTGTAAAAGGAACCCCGCGCGCTAAATGCGTCAAGTGCAAAATGCATCTCTATGGACAAGAAACACTTCGAACTGGAAAATCCCGTGATGAGGTAACAAGAAATCGTATACTGTGACACAAGTGCGGCAAGTCTATATTTGCAGAACGAGATAAAGTCCAGTATTTTACCTCCGAGTTTCTTCAAAGCATTTAACGCATATGTATTGCATACTACAGAGAGAGCCAAAAAACTACGCGGTGCTTTTCCTGTCCGCGCCCTCGGCGCTCGTTGCCGTCTGTCGCTATCATAGTAAGGCGAGGATGAAACCATACATTATTGAAAATACTTTTAAAGGCTTTACTTACAAACTTTATGAAAGGAGATGCCGAAACTGGTCACCGCCGTTGTCCATACATTTTGGCACCTCTTTAGGAAACACTCCATCACTCGCCGTAGTTCATGTTGAGAAATGCTGGCAATTTCCTTGCGGATATTTGGTTTTAATTCTTCCAGGGTGTGTGGGTTTGTCTTGTATACTTTGTTTTAAGTTACCCCAGAGATAGAAATCGCATGGGGACAGAGGGGGCCACAAATCTCTACTAATAATTCTGTCCTCAAATGCACTTTCAATTGCTCTCATCGAAATATTGGCCGTATGACTGTTGCAGAGTCTTGCTGAAAAAAGACAAAATCCGCTCCCTGTCTGTTAATTCTCTAAAAAAAGGGGGGGCAAAATTGTATTCACATATGTGCGGGCGTCAACTGTTGACTCGAAAAAAACTGGCCCTGTAATTCTTTCTCCGTTCATGGCGCACCATACACCAATTTTTTCGTCATGAAGGGGTACTTCCTGAACAATATTACCGGCTGCGCGGCGTTTTTCCACTGGGCGTGTGGAAACAGATAGCGCACTGCTGCTATAAACAAGGTCGCGCTGTTAACGTGGTTTTGCTCTGCAGTGTGAAGTGCAATATTGAGTTGACGGTGATGTGATGTAGTTCAATTATTAGGAGTTATTTATTATTTAGTCCTGTACTTAGTCACAAAGTATATTATAGCTCAGTATATGTTTTCTACTGCATAGCGTGTATTTATTTATGATTCGTATGTGTTAACTCAGTCAGCTCGCCAAGTGAAAGTATGATTTGCAGAAAGATTTCCAGGTGCAAAAGTTCCAAACCGTACAACAATTCATGTACTTTACAATAAATTTCAGGCCACAGGAAGTATTCAGGCTAAGAAATCAAAAAGACGGTGGAAGAGTTATAGGGCCATTTTTTTGTCAATAGTTGAAACCCGTGCATATGTGAATAGACTTTTGACCGTTCTTAGAGAATTAACAGACAGGGAGCGTGATTTTGCCTTTTTCAACAAGACTGCATCAGTTCATACGACCAATATTTCGATGAGAACAAATTGACAGTGTATTTAAGGACAGAATTATTAGTAGAGGTTTGTGCCCCCCTCTGTCCCCCGACTTAACCGCCTGCAATTTCTATCTCTGGGGTAACTTAAAACAAAGTGTACAAGACAAACCCACACACCCTGGAAGAATTAAAACAAAATATCCGCCAGGAAATTGCCAGCATTTCTCAATGTGAACTACGGCAAGGAGCATAGTTTCCTAAAGGGGTGCCAAAAATGTATGGACAACGACGGTGGCTAGTTTTAGCATCTCCTTTCATAAAGTTGGTAAGTAAAGCCTTTAAAAGTAGTTTTAAAAATGTATGATTTCATCCGCGCCTTTCTATGATAGTGGCAGACGGCAACGAGCGCCGAGGACGCGAACAGGAAAAACACTGCGCAGCCAGTTCGTAGGTTTTTGGCTCATCCTGTATTTTTCGGCGATATAATAATCGAAACATTTACGCAAAAATAAATTTAGTGGCAGTTGTTGAAGTAGCAAATGCATAGCATTTTAAAACTCGGTAGAACCATTAAAGAATAAGAAAAATAAAAAAGAAGGAAAATCTGTTAATGTAAAGAGTAGTTTGGGAGGAGGTTTTCCTTGAAAATCTTTGTGTCACATCCTTGGAAGATACGTAAGAATAGTTTGAGAAGAGGGGGTTGAGGCAGTATTTTTAACACTTAAACAATATCAGTAATTATATAATTTAAAATATAATAACAGCTCGCCTTAAAACAATATGTGTATAATATAATATATAAATTGTATACAAGAGTCATTGTATTATGTTTATATTATTATGTACATATATAATAATGTTATGTGAATGTATTACGTAATTTAACAATGTAGGAGCTGTGAGAATAGAAGCCGAAGTATTCTATTGGAGCAGAATTAGCCATTCAGAGACTTGAAATATAGTAAAATGTACAAATTTAACAGATTCAGGCGGCAAACGCTAGAAGATAGCGTACCTGAGCAGTTTGTTCGCTCGGTACGTAATCAGTGCGAGACATAAAAAAACTCATTACGGAGTGAATAATATAAAGTTTACGTGTTAAATAGTACAAGTAATAATAATCTCACAGCTCTACAGTAGGATACATCAGTGAAGTGTTATTTAATCGTGTGAAAGATTAATAAAACAAAGTTAAATACCATTATAATTAGTGCAAGCCTTCATTTTTTAGCCGTTCCAGCCCTGCTAAGAGATACGTGTTTCTGCAAATTACTACTGACTAAGCCGAGGCAAACATACATATATAATATTTAAATAAACATTAAAAATACAAAGTTGATTTTTAAACGTGGGGGCGAAGGCCACCGGAAAGTTTGTATCGTACGGGTTGCAACTACTTCAAGTTTTGGCTCCCCAACAGTGGAACTACAACACACCTCCTTCAAATTGGCGCCCAAAGCGTGGTTCTAATAACGTAAAAATAATTACTTCAGGGTAGAGAAGGGCATGTGAACGCAAAATGACAAAGTTTCATTTTATGTGCATATTAATTAGCTAGCAATGAACTCAATTTCCACAGTACTGCTAGATTTCCTGCTAAAATCGAGTCGTAATGTTAGAGTTTTAATTAACTATGCCAGTAGCTTTTTGACCGTGGCAAATAACAAGAGAAAAACTTCGCACGTGTCCATGGATCCGCGGTTGTAAAGCGCTCAGCAAGGAAGAGATCAAAGAGTAAAACCAACAGAGATATCCTGCGACGCTGAGAGAAGTCCGAGTCAATATTTACCATCCGCTGGTAATGTACAGTATTTATAGCGGCAGATTTGTCACCCCAAGCCATGCGCAGTGACGACAACCATAATGATTCTGCGCTCCAATTTCATTAGTATCGTTTTGCAATTTTTGTCGGCGAGACGAATCTAAATACACGAAATGAAGAAATGCTGTATTTTCTTAATTGTTTAATGTAAAGCAGTGTTTTATGGCAATAACCAGAGTCTTTAAAACAACTGTGTGTGTTAAAATCACACGACTTTCTCTACTCTATATACTAAACAGAGGAAATATTGTATTCCACCAAAAATTTAATCCCGAGATTTCACCAGAAATACAGTTTTGATACTCCCTGAATAGAAAAAATCTGATGTGTTACACTCACATTACGTTCTCTACTCTTGTACAAACTATTTTTACAAACGCTTATTCTCCATATGCTTCATGTTAATCGAGATATCGAGATATTAATCTTATTGCTAATTTTCTTGTAGATGCAAGGGGAATTGGTAGACTTTAAGCGATAGTCAAATATTTTAAAAGCTGGTTGTTATGTGGAGTATTCCAATTTCTTTGCATTACCAGAACAAAATAAATTCAATAACGAATTTGAGAAAAAGTATAAGTATTGGAAAATTTAAGGGAATAACAAACAATATCTCGAAAATGGTTCACTCAACAACAAAAATGTATATGACATAAATTGTGTATTTTAATGCGATCTACATTTTTTGTGCACTAAAATTTTGGCTATCTCTTATGGTTAACCAGTTATGCAAAAGTTGTTCACAATGAAGAATACTTTTTGGGGACATTCCCAGAAAATTCGTGATATACTTTTCATTTGTCATGAAAATATCTTAAACATATGATATTTTAATAAAAATCGTTAGATCCATTTTTGAGAAAACTAAAATTTTCGAAAAATGTTCCATGTAAAGGGTAATCTGGGGTGTGGGGAGTTACTTGAAAACCTTCGTGTCGCATCTCTGGAAGATACTGAACCTAAATATCAAGTTTGGTGTTTATCCGACTGTTAGTTTCTGAGTTATGCTGCTCACAGACACACACACGGACATGTTTCCAAAAATGCTTTTTTTGGATTCAGGGGGTCTCAAAACATGTATATCCGGTGAAATCTCGGTTTCGAATTTTTGGGTGGAATGCAATACTTCCCCTACTTACTATACGCAGTAGAGAAAGTAGAAAGCTTGTGTATATGGAAAGGTAGAATCAGACGACCGAAAAATTTAATGTTATAGCCGGGATTTGAACCACGGATCTCTCGGTCTCCGTCCGGTTGCTCTAACCACTGAGCTACCATGGCAACTTGCCGGCACGACATTAAATTCTCCAGCTGAATTCCCGGTAAACCGCACGGAGATCTCAAATTGTATTGAGATGGCATACCCCAGTGACGACCTACAATGTTGTAAGTACTTTAAATCCCGGGCCTCATAGTTTCAACCACTATTAGGTCAATTAATGCAATTAATTGTTTTTCCACACAAGCCGTGTGTTGGATAGGGAGAAGAACAATTAATTCCGTCTATGACATAACATAACATCTCAATCTATAGACCCTATTGTGAGCTAGACCAGCTTAAAGAAAGCTAGTCTACTCGAGGATGTAGATTACGTCATAAATACATAATTAGATTGTGTACTTGTATGTAAATAAATTGTAGTTCTTATGTAGAGTACGTTAGAGCTAAAAAAGTTTAAAACAATATTATTTATACTTAATGTAGCTATAAAATTTGGTAACATTTTACAGTCAGTTATTTTTTGAATGAAAGAAATCCTCCTCTGTATAGAAGGTGTGGGTGATGAGATATCTTTTCAATGCTAACTTGAATTTATTTTTATTAGTTTTCAGTTCCTTAATATATGATGGAAGTGAATTAAATAATACTATACCATCGTAGTAAGCCCCCTTTTGGAATACTTGTAGGTTATTGCTTGGCCTGTGTAAGTCCTGCCCGTTTCTGGTTTGTTTACTGTGTATGTCTGAATTTTTATGAACACTTCTGGGTGGTCAACCACGGTTAAAAGTACAGCTAAAATATACTCACAGGCTAATGGTAGAATTCCAAATGTTTTGAATAGTGGTTTACAATGAGTTGATTTCTTTACACCTGCCATTATTCTTATTACCCTTTTTTGTAAAAGAAATATTTTTTTTTTTTTGCGTCTACTGAATTTCCCCAAAATGTTATTCCATAACTCATAATTGAATGTTTTTAGGATGCTTTTATTTGTAAAATGAATTAATGATCTAATTGCAAAACATACAGAGCTTAGTTTTGGTAGGATGTGGTCAATATAGTCTTTCCAATTCATATTATGATCTATAATAAGACCAAGAAATTTTATGCTACAAGTTTCAGTAACAAGTTTGAACAGCGTAATTCAAAAAACTTGTTATTTAAGTTCAGAAGCCTTCCAAGGATGCAGGAGGAAGATTTTAAAGAAAATCCCCCCGACCCCAAGCTACCCTTCAAATACAAAATTATTTCTTGTTTTATTTTCTTAAAAATTGCTCTATAGATTTTGGTTAAATAACGTATCTTTAAGATATTTTCAAGATAAATAAAACGTATATCTCGAATTTTCTGGGAATAGCCTATGAAGTTCTCTTCATTCTAGAGGACTTTTGTAAAATTGGTAAACCATAGAAGATAGTCAAAATGTGTTTATACAAGAAAAATAGAATTCATTAAAGCACACAATTCATGTCAAATAAAAATTAACATTTCCGAGATATTTTTTGTTTTTGGTTTGAATTTCAAAGTTGAGGCAGTATTTTTAACACTTAAATGATATCAGTCTAATTATATAATATGAAATTCAATAACAGCCCGCCTTAAAGCAATATGTGAATAATATGATATATAAAATGCATGTAACAGTAATTGTATTAATGTTTATATTATTATGTAAATGTTCAATGATGTTATCTGAACGTATTACGTAATTTAATAATGTAGGAGCTGTGATAATAATAGGTTAAAAGTTGCTAACAATGAGGTAACCTTGAGGCAATAATGAGTAAGAAAGTTTAATAATGCTACTTGTAATTATTGGAGCAACAATAATGTAAATTTTGAGACAGTTTATAAATAGCCAATCAACAACCAGAAAAAGCTTAAGTTAAATGAAAGTATTCTACTTGAAGGATTAGCCAATAGAAACTGAAATAGGGCAAATTGTACAAATTCAGAAGTCAGTTGCTTGTGGACAGTGTTCCTAACTGGACGCGAGAAGCGTCCTCGAGAAGTTTAATACGTATTCAGTGTGAGACAAAAATAGTTTACGAGTTATAATGTGCAAGTAATTAATAAATAATCTCACAGCTCTCTATATCAGTGAAGTGTTATTTAAATCGTGTCAAGAATTAATAAATGGAGTGGAGTAAAATTATAATCTGTGTAAGCCTACACTCTTCAGCCGCACCAGCCTTGTTAAGATATTCATGTCTCTACAAATTAATACTGACGCAGCCGAGGCAAACATAAATATAATATTTAAAGAAACATTCAAAGTTGTTTCTTAAACTAGGGGGCGAAGGCCACCAGGTACCATACGTGGTTATAACTACATCAATATCGGCTCCCCAACAGTCGAAATACAATACAACGAAGTATCTCAAAGTACTTCGTAATTTTTCAAGTGGAAAGTCGCTATTCGTTTTTTCTCGTGGTCATGCAAGAATCATGGAGTTTCAAAGCCAGTATAATAGCAATCAATTTTTAAACGTCCTGACCATCGCTTTGGCTTACTAAATTCTCCTTACTCTTGCAACGAAATAAATAATGAAAGTTATCTTTATTAACAAGTACAGAGAAGAATAAATGTTTGTAAGAATAGCTTGTAGAAGAGTGAGCAGAGAAAGTCTCGTGAATGCAACACTTCAGTTTTGTTTTTATGTCAATTCTACGAACTACTCCTAAGAAAGCTTGTTCGTTCCTATTGAAGCGTGATAATGCTGACATATGATTTCAATACACACTTAGTAGCACTTACACTTGAGCATAAACAAGGTGATAAAACTTATAGGTGTCTATTTTGTATTTATTTGTCTGGCTATTACATACTCTTTGCACGAGTTCAAGAAATACAAAAGAACAGCACTTCAAACAAACATTTCGGAAATAGCTAATGCTAAGAAACAACCTATTTGACACAGATTGCATATTTTAACCAGCTCTACATTTTCTCTGCAGTAACGTTTTGTTTATATCTTATGGTTTTTGCAGTTATGTATATAAAATTATATAAAACTTAATAAGAATGAAGAGGATTTTATAGGTTATTCACAGAAAATTAAACATACATTTCATTTGCGATATTAATAAAGGGTAGTTAAACTATATTCGAACCCACTGGCGGCCTCTCTCTACTGCGCGAGACAATCGGCAGTCGCCGGGGAAATTACGCCGACAGAGGCGGACTAAATCCTTACCTTATAATAGATGCTGGAAATGTTGACCTTCTGCTCTCAAACAGGCAGAATATCTCGTGTAAATATTCTCACTCACTCTACGAAGCTCAGCCACAGGAATTCTTGTGGTTTCTTGCACAATGTTTTGTCGAAGTTTCTGTAGTGTGCGAGGATTGGAACGAAACACTTTGTCTTTTAAAGAACCCCATAAATAAAAATCACAACTCGTTAGGTCAGGAGAACGAGGGGACCATAAATCAACACTAATTATTCTGTCATCAAACGCCTCTCTTATTGTAAGTAATGATTCGGCTGTTGCAGAATCTTGCTGGAACCAACCATACGATTTCTCTTCTTCTGTCAAGCGATTGCAAAATGACCTCAGAATTAACCTCTGATATCGCTCTGCATTTATTGTTTAATAAAAGAATATGGGCCCTATTCTTCTAGCACTTATCGCACACCACACTCCAATTTTCTGATCATAATGAGGCGTTTCATCACAAGAATTCCTGCTGCTGAGCTTCGGAGAGTGAGCGAGAATATTTACACGAGATATGCTGCCTGAGAGCAGGTCAACATTTCCAGCATCTATTATAAGGTAAGGATTTTAGTCCGCCTCTGCCGGTTGTCTCGCGCAGTAGAGAGAGGCCGCGAGTGGGTTCGAATATAATTTAACTACCCTATACTTAAAACACACATTTTAATCAAAATGTTAAGAGTCAATTTTGAGAAACGAAAGATACTAAAATCTGGTATCAGCGCTTAACTTTGTCTATGAATAATTCACCTACATCCGTTATATATAATAAAGTATTCATACAGAAGGTTGTTCTTGTATCCAAGTTTGTTTGTTTGTTTGTTTTTTACCTAGGCATTACTTTAAATAAAACAATAAATGTTTTGTTACATACAATATGCCCAAATAGCATTAAAATATTGTTTAGCTGTGGTAATCAGTTTTTACGATGGGAGGGGGGGAGGAAGAAGAATCGCAAACTTTCAAGCATGTCCGTCAGATGGCGTACTTGTGACAACGTATACAGGGTTATTCTAAATTAGTTACCTGAAAGTATGAATGAATTATTTCGAAACTGTTGACGGAAATTTATTCCGATGTTCATCAAACCTTATGTCATATCATCAAGTTTTAAACATGGTCGCCAGACTTCGCTACATGCCCTTGCTCGGTCGTCTGGCGGGAAAATGTGAAGCACTCGCAACACCTGGAGCCTAGTTAGCAGTCGCCATGGAGTCTTACGGCGGTGCGGAGCGCGCGCAGTGTTGTCTGTGGTTTCATGAAACTAAATTGCAAATTACCACACAAAGACGTTTTCGTACAAAGCATCAAAAAGTTCCCCCGCAGGTGAAAACTATCAAAACATGGTATGATCGATTCGTAGAAACAGGTTGTGTGGGACACCGAGAGAAAGGATAGGGGCGCCCTCCTATAGCAGGTCACGTTGTGGAAGTCCTGAGAACTTATATACGAAGTCCAAAGAAGTCTACAACTACAGCAAGTTTGGAGCTGACCATTCCACAACCTCTGCCGAGTTACAAAAGGTAGTCACATTGAACATTTGTAAACATTGCAAATAAAACAATGCTAATGTCAATGTATGTAATGGAAATGACAAAAGGGAGTCACATTGAATATTTGTAAACATTGCAAATAAAACTTAATGTTAATGTCAATGTATGTAATGGAAATGGAAATAAACTGCGTAAGATAACTATATATAATTTAGCTTTATTATCAGGTAACTAATTTAGAATAACCCTGTATATGAAACATTAGGCATAAATGTTGTATTCTAATGATGTCTACGTTTCTCCTGTACTAAGTTTTCACTATCTTTTACGATTTCCCATTTATACAAAATTCGATCATTATGAAGAGGATTTCACGGGCTATTCGCAGAAAATTAAATATATATACATAAACGTACACATTGCATATGTGTCATCTTAAAATATATTTAACTCGCTCATTAGAGTCGTTTTTGTTAAAATGCAGAAGAATGAGGGAAAATGTTGCATGTGAAAGGTAAAGGGTACTTTGGAGTGCGGAAATTTTCTTGAAAATCTTCACCCGTCATTCTTAAATTACTGTCTGAATAAAGTATAAAATTTCGTTTTTCGTTTTTGGGCTATGCTGCTCAAGATAGACATCCATGCACGCGCACACATACGCGCGCAGACCTTTCCTAAACATGCTTTCTTTCGGAAGATATCCCAAAACGTATGCTTCTTTACATCAATTGTAGAGAAAGAAAAATGTTTAAGAGATATTCTCTTCATAGGCTTAATGTATAACCATAAATTTCACGCTTACCTCCAAAGAAAGAGGAATTATTATTATTATTATTATTATTATTATTATTATTATTATTATTATTATTATTATTGTTTTTGTTGTTATTATTATCATTATCATTATTATCATTATTATTATAGCATACCTAAATAGAAATTACCTTATATCCCCAAAACCTCAAAATTGGCTTCAGCTTATATGTGAGTTTTCATTAAGAACTAACCAAATAGTTGTCTTCATAATATACATTCTCATTTATATTTAACATTTTCAACATACACTGTTGATATTTCTGTTAACCTATACGTGGTTGCATAGTTCCATCGCTATCCACGAATTTCGCTGTTGTTTCCACATTTTCACTTTTACTGAATTCAACGTTCTCCAGTTTTAATACATTAGGTGCGAAAGATGACATAAAATAAGTATCGTGCCTTAATCTTAAAAATCCCGTGTACATTATAACCTCACTTTTAGGATTTAAGTTATAAAAGTAGACATATAGGGTGGACCATTTAAGCTGAGACTGTACAATACCTCCAAAACTAAACGTTGTAAAAAGAAATGTGTTTAATAAAATTTGCTTGATATTATGGGGGAAAGTAAATGCCATTGGTCGTGTTTTGTTTGGAGGACGTTATTATGGTACCATTTAAAACAATCTGATGTGTTACACTCACATGACTTTCTCTACTCTTGTACAAACTATTTTTACAAACGCTTATTCTCCATATGTTTCATGTTAATCGAGATATCGAGATGTTAATCTTATTGCTAATTTTCTTGTAGATGCAAGGGGAATTGGTAGGCTTTAAACTATAGTCAAATATTTTAAGAGTTTGTTCCTTTGTGGAGTATTCCATTCTCTTTGCACTACCAGGACAAAAAAATCTGATGTGTTACACTCACATGACTTTCTCTACTCTTATACAAACTATTTTTACAAACTCTTATTCTCATCTATTTCATATTAATCGAAATAAACATTTGCAGAAACGATCTTTTGACATGCAAAGAGAATTACATTTTACACATAGACCAGTTATAAAATATTTGACTATCCCTTAAGGTGTACTATGTTCCCCTTGTTTTGTAATTGCAAGGGCAATATAGAAATACAGTAGCCTTTAAGCATCGACATATATCTTAATATCTGGTTGCTATGTGCAGCACCATTCTCTTTGCCATAGATTAATGCTCTTTGCATATGCAAGACAAAAAAATCTGATGTGTTACACTCACATGACTTTCTCCACTCTTGTACAATCTATTTTTACAAACGTCTATTCTCCATATGCTTTATGTTAATCGAGATATCGAGATGTCAATCTTATTGCTAATTTTCTTGTAGATGCAAGGGGAATATGGTAGCTTTTAAGCGATGGTCAAATATTTTAACGCTGGTTGCTATGCGGCGCATTCCATTCTCTTTGCAAGTCCAGGACATAAAAAAATGAATAACGAATTTGAGAAAAAGTATAAGTATTGGAAAATTTAAGGGAATAACAAGCAATATCTCGAAAACGGTTCACTCAACAAAAGAAATGTATATGACATAAGTTGTGTATTTTAACGCGATCTACATTTTTTGTGTAGTAAAATTTTGTCTATCTCTTATGGTTTACCTGTTATGCAAAAGTCGTTCACAATGAACAATACTTTTGGAGACATTCCCAGAAAATTCAAGATATACATTTCATTTCTCATGACATTATCTTAAACGTATGATATTTTCATCAAAATCGTTAGAGCCATTTTTGAGAAAATTAAAATTTTCGAAAAATCTTCCATGTAAAGGGTAGTCTGGGGTGGGGGGATTTTCTTGAAAACCTTCGTGTCGCATCTCTGGAAGATACTGAGCCTAAATACCAAGTTTGGTGCTTATCCGACTGTTCGTTTTTGAGTTATGCTGTTCACAGACACACACACACACACACAGACACACACACACACAGACACACACACACACAGACACACACACACACAGACACACACACGGACATGTTTCCAAAAATGCTTTTTTTGGATTCAGGAGGTCTCAAAACATGTATTTCCGGTGAAATCTCGGTATCGAATTTTTGGGTGGAATGCAATACTTCCCCTACTTACTATACGTAGTAGAGAAAGTAAAAATGTATAACGAATTCCCATTTGAGAAAATAAGTATTGAAAAAATTACGGGAACAACAAGCAATATCTCGAAAATGGTTCACTCAACAAAAAAATGTATAGGACATAAATTGTGTATTTTAATGCGATCTACATTTTTTGTGTAGTAAAATTTTGTCTATCTCTTATGGTTTACCAGTTATGCAAAAGTCGTTCACAATGAAGAATACTTTTGGAGACATTCCAAGAAAATTCAAGATATACATTTTATTTGTCATGAAAATATCTTAAACATATGATATTTTAATCAAAATCGTTAGAGCAATTTTTGAGAAAATTAAAATTTTCGAAAAATCTTCCATGTAAAGGGTAATCTGGGGTAGGGGAATTTTCTTGAAAACCTTCGTGTCGCATCTCTGGAAAATACTGAACCTAAATACCAAGTTTGATGTTTATCCGACTGTTCGTTTCTGAGTTATGCTGTTCACAGACAGACAGACACAGACACACACACACACGGACATGTTTCCAAAAATGCTTGTTTTGGGTTCAGGAGGTCTCAAAACATATATTTCCGGTGAAATCTAGGTATCGAATTTTTGGGTGGAATACAATACTTCCCCTACTTACTATACGTAGTAGAGAAAGTAAAAATTAAATTGACCTTAAAATGATTTTCATAACGCCCTCCAAAAAGAAAACCACGAATAATGGCATTTACTTTCCCCCATAATAATCAAGCAACCTTTATTAAAGACATTTCTTTCTACAATGCTTAGTTTTGCAAATATTAAACTGTCTCAACTTAAATGGTCCACCCTGTATAACCTTTAACTGACCTAGATTCATTCTGGAAATTGGCAATCTTCACAAAAGGAAAATAATAGTTATGGGCTACTACATGCATCATAGTGATTATATAGGCATTTGCATACCACTTCTTATACCTTTTAATAATAAAAAATATTAATATAATTTTCGGGCATTACAAATATAATTAACTAGTTACTTTCTCATGTATCTATTGTAGGTAGAGGAAGCATTGTATTGCATCATCCAAAAAAGTGATAGGTATTAAAAAAAGTTCTCCCTCTCTGCCCGCGCATATGTTCAAGTTCACAGAAACGGCGCGTTCATTTATCATTTGAATTCTGGCAGTTGCAGTGTTTAGCTCGTTAAGAGCCCAGACATTACATTCCTAGCAGGGCGGTTATCCATAACCTCGTGAATGAAGAAGAAAATCTGATGTGATACGATCACACAACCTTCTCTACCCCGTATAATTTACTTTCAAATCTCCTCTGTAAATGATTCATAAAGAAAAGGTGTTTTGCTACTTCTTGCTAAACATAATTAATGTTTCTTGAAATGAACTATCAAAATCAGTTAAGTGGTTTCTGGGATTACCTCGTACATACGTACATTAATGATGTACAACTCCAATATTTATTACCTTACTTCCAATTTTAAAATTAATAACTTGATGATGAATCAAGTAATAACTATAAAATACAGGGTGAGCCAAAAAACTACGAACCGGCTGCGCGGTGCTTTTCCTGTCCGCGTCCTCGGCGCTCGCTATCATAGAAAGGCGCGGATGAAACCATACAACATTTTTAAAACTACTTTTAAAGGCTTTACTTACCAACTTTATGAAAGAAGATGCTGAAAGTACCATCGTCGTTGTCCATACATTTTTGGCACCTCTTTAAAACTATCCATCACTCGCCGTAGTTCACGATGAGAAATGCTGGCAGTTTCATAGCGGATATTTTGTTTTAATTCTTCCAGGGTGTGTGGGTTTGTCCTGTACGCTTTGTTTTAAACTACCCCAGAGATAGAAATCGCAGGGGGTTAGGTCGGGAGACCGAGGGGGTCACACATCTGTACTAATAATTCCGTCCTCAAACCTCTCAATTTTTCTCATCGAAATATTGGCCGTATAAGCTGCTGCAGAGTCTTGTTGAAAAATAGGCAAAATCACGCTCCCTGGCTGTTAATTCCCTAAAAAAATGGGGGCAAAATTGTATTCGCATATGTACGGGCGTCAACTGTTGACTCGAAAAAAATTGGCGAGTGATGGATAGTTTCCTAAAGAGGTGCCAAAAATGTATGGACAACGACGGTGGCCAGTTTCAGCATCTCCTTTCATAAAGTTGGTAAGTAAAGCCTTTAAAAGTAGTTTTAAAATTGTTGTATGGTTTCATCCGCGCCTTTCTATGATAGCGGCAGACGGCAACGAGTGCCGAAGACGCGGACAGGAAAAACACAGCGAAGCCGGTTCGTAGTTTTTTGGCTCTCCCTGTAGTATACTATACATGAAGGGAGAAAATGTCCACGACCAGAGCTAAACTGTCGCATTATTTGCTTTTATTGAATTTCGCTGGAATATTTAATCGAGGTGCTTTCGAATTATTAACAAGGGATGAGGGGCTTTGGAATGATTGAAAGGATATGCGTAACAATGTTGTTTATATCGATTGCATTGTTTATATTGTGAATTTAAATGCAAAATGAATAATTTTGAAGAACCAAAGAATATAACGTGTGCTGCTAGTGAGGTAGTTAGTGATTTGTTATCGAAAAAAAACAGATTATACGAAAGAGCGTACACTCGTTTTAAAAAATGGAGTTTACTGAAGAAAGTACAAATGTGGCTGAGAACTACACAGAGAATTCTGTTGCAAATAAAATTAACATTGGTCTTCCATTCCAAAAATACAGTAGATATAACTTGAGGCAGATTTTTAATACTTGAATAATTTCAATTAAGTTATATAATATGTAAATTCAATAACAGTCCGTCTTGAAGCAATATGTAATAATTTGTAAAAATACATGTAACAGTCATAGCAAATGCTTATATTATTGTAAACATGTTTAATAATGTTATGTGAATACATTATATAATTTAATAATATAAGAGTTGTGAGAATAATAAGTTTAACGTTGCTAACAATGAGGTAACCTTGAGGCAATAATGAGTTTGAATACTACTAGTCATGATTAGAGCAACGATAATGTAAATTTTGTGACAGTTTAAAATTATCCAATCAACAGCCAGAAAAAGCTTTAATTAAATGCAAGTATTCTGTTGGACTAGAATTAGCCAATCAGAGACTTGAAATACAGAAGCTTACGGATTTTGACGGTTGAAATATGTTCAGTTGCCTGCAGACCTTGGTAGTGACCGGATGGAAGATGTGTTCTCTAAAGAAATATTACGTATTCGTGTGTAACGAAAATTATGTATACGCGATAACAAAGCGCAAGTTTTAAATTAAAGAATCCCACAGCTCTTAATATCAGTGTAGTGCTATTTAATTTGTGCCAAGGATTAATAAAAAAGAAGTGAATTTAAACTTAAAATCTGTGTACGCCTACATTCTTGTCGCACCACGCCCTAATTAAGAGAAACGTGTCTCTAAAACAAGACTGACGCAGCCGAGGCAAACATAAACATTAATACTATCTATAGAAGCAGTTTAATAACAAAGTTACTACTAATATTTTTTTTAAACTTGGAGCGTAACAACAAAAAATACATCTTCAAATCGACTTTACATACGTAGCAGCATATTACGTAACAAACAATCTTCTTCAAACTGACGTCCAAAGCGTGGTGTAAAAACTCCAACAGTAAAACTTCAACAACAATAAACTACAACAGTTGAAGAACAATACTACTTCAAGTTGTCTCCCATACGTGGGGCAGTTAAACTAAAGCAACTATTATACTTCAAACTAATAATCTGTTTCAAATAATGGAATTACCCAGCTTAACTTGAATATTTTGTGAATTTTACCTTAACAGTTAACATTAATAAGTGAAAAAGTTGATATGTTTCATTATTCATATTTCTCTCCTTTAAGGGAAGAAGTATTACATTATTTCTTTAAGAAGAAAATGTTATACTTCTCTCCCTTTTTTTTTTTTTTGTAACCTAGAAACCGATATTTTTATGTGTTGGCTTATATCCCGCTACACATTACGACGAATCCTAATACTCTTCCTCCAAGTAAGATTTCAGCGAAGTCCATCAACACGTCTACCTTCGATGAAATGCTCGAGTACCTTTTACTCCTCTTGACTTGAGCGAAGTGTGTAAAATTTTGTATCTTTCTAATTTCCTGTTTCTTAATATGGCACAAAGTAATCAAATCCATATTTTGTTTATCCTCCTTGGCCATGAAAGAAATCAAACATGTTTTTCGTAGTGGGTAATACGTAAGTTTATGAAGGCGTGAGAATGCATTTAATTTCGAATAAAGCATGAGTTATATTAAATGTAGTTTCTAAAATAGGATGCCAACACACAAAGTGATTTTCACAAAGTATACTCAGATAATAACAATAATATAAATTAATAAATATTTATGAGGAATAATATAAAAATCATAACTATTCAAGTTAAAAGTGACTCATAAATAAACAATGAAGCTGTAACATTTACGTAACCTAAATGAAATTGAGTTTTATTTAATGGCGCCTTTAACTGCTGTGGTCCTTAGCGTCCCATTCTACATTGGGCGTGAAAGACCGAAATTTTGCTCAGAGGCCCTTTATCAGGCTTGAGGTTCTTTTACGTGCCGTAAATCTACGACACGGGACCACCGGTTTTACTTCCCTTCCGAAGGAAACCATGCTAAGGATTTTTAGCCCGAAAAAAGCCATCGTCCTGCGCCGGGTGGGAACCCGCGACCTCGGGAACTAGAGGCTAGCATGGTAACAACTACACCACGGAGGACGACTTTTCACGTAACCTGTTAGAGTATATACATTATATACATTACATATGTGAGCACGCGCACACAACCGAACGGGATGGCGGTTACGCATTCGGGAGACATGGGTTCGATTCCCATGGCCGACCTTCCTGACCCATGGTTTTTTTTCGGGGGATCCCCAAGTCGCCAAGCGAATGCTGGGAAAGATCATTATATCCCCAGAATTCTCTGTCCCTCCATTTCTTTTACATACTCATTTCACTTCAACCTTCATTTGTTTGGTCTCTTTCAGGGTTGCCAGTGTCGGCGGGAGGTCTCGACGCGTGCATGGATGCTCTAAGGAAGCCTTCGTCCTATATACTGCAGATGTCTCCAGGGATGTGCAAGTCTGTGGGGGAGGGGGCTGCAGCCAGCACGCGGGGAGTTCAAATCTGTAAATGGTAGGGACCCTGTCTGCCGTGCCTCCTGGTTCAGCCGCCCTCTGTCACTTCTCACCTCATCCCTCCCTACTGGGGGCGCCCCGTCAGAGGCATAGGCACAAAGATCTGCGTAGGTCGAGGTGCTAAGCCCTCTTCGTACCTAGTTCTATCCTACGCACACAAATGTTGACTCTTTATATATTATATTTTATGTTGCTTTCTCTTTCTCTTTAAAACTATACCACGTAGATATGCACACATTATCCATAAAACGCTGCTTTGTGTGTGTGCGGGTATAATGTAAGCTGCAAATGTTCGTACTTTATTTCAATTTACTAGATTATAAGCAGTTTTTTCTGTATCTTCGATTACTTTTCTTTGCTAGCATGTCGGTCTGAGTGGCTCAATTGCTTAAGCGCTGGCCTTCTGACCCCAAAGTCGTGGGTTCAAACCCGTTCTTCTAACGTCAGACCGATGGTTTTTAAGTGTGTTTAAAAGCGAAAGCCCCATGTCAGTAGATTTACTAGCATGCAAAGGAATTCCTGCGGGATGAAATCCCGGCACACCGGCGCACAGTGGTCCAGAATACAAATCCGAAGGGAACAGATAAGAATTTTTTATGCTTTCAAAAATATTACAATCCAATATATTTTTAGTCCTGGATAGCCAACCTTCACTGTTTTCTATCCTTTTCGTAATCCTATGAAAAAGTAAACAAGCCACTCAAAGATAAGGATTGAAAAACACGACCTAATCGCAGCGTCAGATGGTTTATGACGCTCAAAGTTTGTGGACTGTGTGCAAGTTCGTCAAGGAATTTTGTTTTTGTTCAGTTTTCAAGGTATGTACTCTCTTTTGCTTTAAATTTATTCCAAATATGCTGATGGGAAATCACAGAGCTAGTATTTGTAAAGTCATGTGTCAATGAAAATTTTACAGCGATTATGTGACTTAACACAGGATTTTAAGAAAATAGGTTAACATGATACAGTTAAAGTTACTTCAGCGTGTACAAGGAAACGTTAGCTTGAAAATACTAAAAACTTATTTGCCGCAAATGATCGCAAATTATTTTAAATTATTGCTTTTACATGTGAGGTGGTAACAGGCTAGCATCAAGCGCAGTGTGACGCGCATGTAACTTTATGATTTTTTGTGCTAAAATAAAAGGTCGCCAGAAGCATTGTGTGACTATTTGAAGGACAGAATAGATTTTAAGGAGTGTTCTGCTGATATTTCAAATTCATTAAGATCTCCAGTGTTCACTTTTAGATCGGATTTTGAAAAAGATGGGGAAAAGGTGGGAAAAAAGAGATTTTTGTCAAAATTTTCGGTTTGCTTGGAAAATAAATTCAACCTAAAACTAAAACAATCCCAGAGGACCCCATTCCATTCACCTCTGTTGTTGGGAGACCTCGTCAATCTTTAGAGGACGCTGGCATAAAAAGCAATGTCAACAGCGCTGGCAACAGAGCTTTTTGAAAAAGAGCGTGTTCCTGCGACTAAAATGTCATTCACTACTTCCGGAAAGAGAGATGCAGCCTTTATTTGAGAGAAAATAACTCAAAATAACCCCAAAAGAGCTTCCAAGTACAAGAAGTCTTTCCAAACACCAGTGATGCTACCAGACGAGGCATTGACATTCTTTGTTAATAATAATTTGATTAAACGTCAATATGTAAATATGCGTCTTGAAAACAAAAACATCGTTGTGATATATCAGGTGAGTCAGCTGCCCCTATTTATTTTTGAATTTATGCAACGTGCTAAGCAACATATGTGACCTACGCCTTTCTTTAATGCCTTCTAATGGCTGATTTGCATATGTATGTCGATGCAAAAACATGCCACCCTGTCACTGGGAGCTGCAGTAGCACTTTTAGCCAATTTTACAAACTTTTATTCTTTAGCATACATTCATGCACAACTTTGAAAACGTCCCTGAAGGAACAACCTATCACATGCATCGGTTGACAAAACCATTTGAAAACAAAATGACAGATCTACGCAGTGCGACCAATTGGATTTAAGCCGTCAGTATACGTTGTACAGCCTTGTCCAAAATGGTAAGTATTAGGTAGATAATTTCCTTCTGTCACAAATTATGGCATATTTCAGAGCATACAGTAATTGTAATGACTGATTCAGTTTAGTTATTTGAGTTAAAACTACCAAACCGAGCTCAAAACACTGTATGAAGCTGCAAAAAGCGTGTAAACATTGGAGATGGGGTCTAGTTCTGCGATTACTAATTCGTATAGGCCTCAGCTCGCAAGGTAGTATTGGCCGAATGGTATTATCATGGTTGCTTTAACACTTTGTCACATCAGTTCGGGTTCAAATCCTTCATGTCGAATACAAACTTTTTATTACCTTTTGTTTTATCTCTTTGGGCCTATAATTTGATACTATGTTACAAATAACATTTTTGATAACATAAGTGTGTACAAAATAGAATAATCGCCATGTTTTCCACCGCAAAGACCAAATCATCTACGGGCACTCATACGTGAAAAATGCAGGAAGATTACACCGCACATGTTACAGCCTGCAAGAAGGGCTCTCCGGCAACGTACACAAATGTGTACTGATGAAGAGGGTCTTCATTTAAACATTTACTTCTTTGTTGAAATCCACGCTCTTTAACAATTTATTATTCTGTTTACCCGTGAACGTAGCATATTTACAACTCCTTTGTCAGTAGAAGTAGTGAAACATAAGGTATAAACATGAAACAAAAACTGTTAGATTTAATATCGTCGATATGCGCCCAAAGGAATGAAATCTAACTACGTAATACGGTTTACAACACCACTTACGGTACAGATTATTATGGTAAACCTGATACACGATTATATGATTGTAATTCTTGTGTCTTTGGCTCACAGGAGAGCTAATAACAAAAATAAATAAATAGTATACTAAAATACAGAAAATAAACACAAGGAGAAAGAAAAAAATCTGATGTGAACACTCACATGACTTTCCCTACTCTTGTACAAACTATTTTTACAAACGCTTATTCTCCATATGCTTATGTTAATCGAGATATCGAAATGTTAATCCTATTGCTAATTTTCTTGTAGACGCAAGGGGAATTGGTAGGCCTTAAGCGATAGTCACATATTTTAAGAGCTGGTTGCTATGTGGAGCATTCCATTCTCTTTGCATTAGCAGGACAAAAAAAATTGAATAACGAATATGAGAAAAAGTATTAAGTATTGGAAAATTTAAGGAATAACAAGCAATATCTCGAAAATGGTTCACTCAACAAAAACAATGCATATGACATAAATTGTGTATTTTTTGTGTAGTAAACTTTTGTCTATCTCTTATGGTTTACCAGTTATGCAAAAGTCGTTCACAATGAAGAATACTTTTGGAGACATTCCCAGAAAATTCGAGATATACATTTCATTTTTCAGAAAATATCTTAAACACATGATATTTTAATCAAAATCGTTAAGCCATTTTAGAGAAAATTAACATTTTCGAAAAATGTTCCATGTAAAGGATAATCTGGAGTGGGGGGATTTTCTTGAAAACCTTCGTGTCGCATCTCTGGAAGAAAATGAACCTAAATATCAAGTTTGGTGTTTATCCGACTGCTCGTTTCTGAGTTATGCTGTTCACAGACACACGAACATGTTTCCAAAAATGATTTTTTTGGATTTAGGGGTCTCAAAACATGTATTTCCGGTGAAATCTCGGTATCAAATTTTTGGGTGGAATGCAATACTACGTAGTAGAGAATGTAAAAATGACAAGTAAGGGGAGAAGACAAGGCGAATATGACTGCAAGAAAAGAAGCTATTAAGCAACAATTTCGTAAGAAAATGGGCTTAATTGTAGGATGGTTCATCAAATGATAACACGGACCGACGATTTTTTTGGAAACTCTGAATTGTCTGCTGCCATAATAGAAATTGAAAATGATTAAAATTCACAGGTTCTCCGTCATTTTATCGTATTTTAATCGGCTTCCAAATTAACGTGGAAGCATTTGACACGTATGTTGCAAAAACTGCGGATCTGTACCGCACATTATATCCCTGGTTTTATAAGATTGCCAGCGTGCATAAGGTTTTAATCCATGGTGGTCGTGTCATACAGTCAGCTATATTACCCATAGGCTTCCCGAAGAAGCACCAGAAACAAGGCATAAACACCTGCGACGATTACGAGAAAGCTATGCTCGGTGATTCTCTCGGAAGGAAAACGCAAAATGTACTAAATCTGTTTCTCGTCAGTTCGGGCCCTATAATTTCCAGCGCGTCCTCAGTCGCACACAAAAATATACAACCCTTAAATAATGAAGAAATGCCTGTTCACAAGGGCAAGCGAAGCAAAGGAGAAGAGGTGGATGACGGTGGTGGTGATGATCACGAAGATGACGAGCAGGAAGATAAAGGAGAACCTGATGATGATAATGACGAATAAGGGGCTCAGAAGACAAGGATATCGATATTAAGATATTTTCCACTACCATTAAAATAGTATTACACTTTAGTGTTGTTTATTCTTAAATTATATTTCTTCTCTATGTATTAAAACTATTTTTAAATTTACCTTTATCCCATAATCACTTGAAAGAAGTAACAGAACAACAAAATAACCTAAGGTATAGTGTTTTCAAAATATAAATTTGCCCCTCTAGAATATGATTCTGGACCATTAATACGATCCTGGCAACCGATAGCGTCGTTTACAAACAAAATATTAATTTCAGAATTTTCCGTCTCCAAACCAGTATGTCAAATTGAACTTTTCAGTTCACTTACTTTCCGTACTCCAACAGTAACATCTGAACACATTTGCCCCGCAATGAGCGTATGTATGAAACATATTGTGGCGTATTAATAATTTGGGGGTGTTACATTATCATTGCCAGAGACACTGCTGTTTACGTCACTCTGGCTGGTAGCTTACTAGCCACGAGCAGTGAGAATATAGCGTCTGTCTCGTTAGGATTCCGTGAGAAACGGATCGCGCGTGTAAGCCGGGCTTTGGATCGGTGGAGATCTCCTCCAATCTTTCATTTTTAATAATGTAGGAACCCCAAACATTTGAGAAATAAATCCAGGAATGTGTGAGTAGATTTGTGTTATGGATCTTGTACAGTGAAAAACCCACGCCTTCCTTTTAACCTCCACACCACGTTTCGGTCCTCCGCAGCAAAGTATATGTCCCATCAATGTACGTGCTGGATAAAAAAAAGTTAATATAATATTCATGTGGATTTTTGGGCCATCCACCCAGCATGTAACAATATATCGAACATCCATCCATGTCGAACATAATACAACAGTATAATATTTAACCAATATATAAAGTACTTCGACATAGTATGAAGCAAAATATTGTACGTAACTGCAGGGAAGTGTTTTTACTTTCCCTACTACGTATAGTAAGATGGGGAAGTATTGTATTCCACCCAAAAATTCGATACCGAGATTTCACCGGAAATACATGTTTTGAGACCCCTGAATGCAAAATAAAACATTTTTGGAAACATGTCCGTGTGTGTCTGTGAACAGCGTAACTCAGAAACGAAAAGTCGGATAAACACCAAACTTGGTATTTAGGTTCAGTGTCTTCCAGAAATGCGACACGAAGGTTTTCAAGAAAATACCCCCACCCCAGATTACCCTTTACATGGAACATTTTTTGAAAATTTTCATTTTCTCAAAAATAGCTCCAACGATTTTGATTAAAATATCATATGTTTAAGATATTTTCATGACAAATAAAATGTTTATCTTGAATTTTCTGGGAATGTCTCCAAAAGTATTCTTCATTGTAAACGACTTTTGCATAACTGGTAAACCATAAGAGATACACATAATTTTACTACACAAAAAATGTAGATCGCGTTAAAATACACAATTTATGTCATATACATTTTTTGTTGTTGAGTGAACCATTTTCGAGATATTGCTTGTTATTCCCTTAAATTTTTCAATACTTATTTTCTCAAATGGGAATTCGTTATTCATTTTTTTTGTCTTGGATATGCAAAGAGTATTAATCTGTGGCAAAGAGAATGGCGCTGCACATAGCAACCTGCTATTAAGATATATGTCTATGCTTAAAGGCTACTGTATTTCTATATTGCCCTTGTAAATATATATTCCCATTACATCTACAAGAAAATTAGCAATAAGATAGAGTCTGCAAATGTTTATCTGGATTAACATGAAGTAGGTGGAGAATAAGCGTTTGTAAAAATAGTTTGTACAAGAGTAGAGAAAGTCATGTGAGTTTAACACATCAGATTTTTTTAGAGTAGTCAACCAGAATATCATGGTTCAGAAATACAACACAGTACAATATTCACCAGTACTGTTGAAGAGAGAATCAGAACCTTTGGAACAAATTTCCGTCTCTGGGTGAATGTCATATACAAGTACATTCGTTCACACGCAAAACAACATGCAGCATGCCGTAATGGTAATAGCAAGGTTTTAGCTTGATTAGAATCTGTGTTTATTGCTTTAATTTGGATAAACGCGTGTGCCCATAACAGCACTCCAACACGCGCAGCTATTTTCTTAAGAGCAATAAGTGATCGAGAGTTGCGCGCAGTTTGAAGTTCTCTTGGGATACAAATTATGAATATGTTTCTAAGCATGACACTGTGACTTAAAAGTGCTCCTCTAGCAATAGAAATTTGAAATTATTGTAACTTTAATCGGTAACGCTTAGTTCATCCACCCACCTTTTACTTTCTTTAGCTTTTACCTATATTTGAGCCAAAAATTCCATATCGAGAGATCAAGCAAGAATTTGAAACTCTCGCCCGCTCACAAACATACAACGGTGATGATTGGCTGTTGCTAGCAACGTTAGTAAACCTAGGCATTATTATGAATCCGAGCCTATCATTTTTTTTACTTTCTCTATTATGTATGGACAGAAAATTCGATGTCGAGATTTCACCGGAAATACATGTTTTGAGGCCCCCTGAATCCAAACAAAATTAAAAAAAGGTCCTGTGTGTCTGGGAACAGCATAACTCAAAAAAGAAAAATCGGATCAACACCAAACTTGGTATTTAAGTTCAATACCTACCAAAGATGCGACACGAAGATTTTCAGGAAAATCTCCCCCCCCCCAATTACTCTCTACATGGAACATTTTTCTAAATTTTTGATTTTCTAAAAAGTGGCTCTTAATGACTTTGATTAAAATACCATACATTAAAGATATTTACATGTCAAATAAAATGTATGTCCTGAATTTTCTGGGAATAGTCTGCGAAGTCCTCTTCATTCGGAAGGAATTTTGTAGAACCTTGTATAACTGGTAAACGTTAAGCGACAGTCGAAAGCTACTACACAAATAATGTAGATCTCTTTAAAACAACACAATTTATTTCAATAAACTTTTCTTGTAACATCGGCCATTTCCGAGCTATACGTTAAATGGTTCGAATTGTCAATACCAGTGTCATTTTTAAGTCTTGTAGATTGACAGTTGTTTCTCGCGATGTATTAGAAACAGTATGGAATTTTAAGGTCAACATATAGCGTCCAGTTCTTAAACATTTCACTGTCGCTATTTTCTTTGTATCTATAACAAAATGTGGAATGCAGCTATTTCTGCAATGGTTTATCTCGCATAAAATGAAGTAGATAGGAAAATAGACTTTTGTAAAAATAATTTTTATATCTACCCACTAATAAGCGGTAAAGGGTAGAGAAAAGTTATGTAAATGTAACATCAGACTTTTACTTTCTCCCCTACTTACCTACAATAAGTATAAGTAGTATTGCATTCCACCCAAAAATTCGATACCGAGATTTCATCGGAAGTACGCGTTTTGAGACTCCCTGAATCCAAAAAAAGAGAAAGTATTTTTCGAAAAAGATCCATGTGTATGTATGTGTGTGATAGAGAGAGAAAGGGAGGGAGGGGAGCGAGGGAGAGAGGGAGGGAGGGGAGAGAGGGAGGGGAGAGAGGGAGGGAGGGGAGAGAGGGAGGGAGGGGAGAGAAGGAGGGAGGGGAGAGAGGGACGGAGAGAGAGAGAGAGAACAGCATCATTCAAAAAGAAAGATTGGTTAAATATACCAAACTTGGTATTTAAGCTCATCTTCCAAGGTGCAACGTAAAGATTTTTCAAGAAAATCCCAGCACCCCAAATTAACCTTTAAATTGAAAAATGTTCGTTATTTTTGGTTATCAAAAATGGTTATTGTTATTTTGATTAAAATATCATATGTATAAGGTATTTGCATGACAAGTATCTTAAATTTTCTGGGAATAGGCTGTCAAGCCCTCTTCATTCTGAATGACTTTTGTGTAACCGATAAACCGTAAGATACAGACGAAGTCATGCTACCCAATGAAACGCAAATCACGTTAAAAGGAAAATTTATTATAGCTTTAACCATTTCCGGGATATTATTTATTGGTTTGGATTTTCAAACACGTATAGTGTTTTACAGTGGTCAATTGCTATTCGCTTTCCTCATGGTCATGCAAGGAATGTGCGAATTCAAACTCATCACATAGCAATCCTCTTTATAAAACACTAAACATTGCTTTAGTCTACTGCAACCTTCTTATACAGGATGATTTATGAAGAGCTGACACATGTTTCAAAACGAGTTATGCTAGCGACAACTTATTATACCTGAAATGTAGAGGAATTTTGGTAGATTATTTACCTCTATAGCAAATGTTGAAAATGTCCTCCATCCTGCATAAGGCACAACTCAACACGCCGTTCCATGTTACTGGCCACTCGTTGGATGACTCTGTTGTTAATTGCTTGAATCTTCTGTGTAATGTTGTGCTTCAGATCGTTCAATGTCTGGGGACGTGTGGCATAAACCTGTCTTTTAAGTAACCCCATAGAAAAGAGGCCGACGATGTCAAATCCTGAGATCTCGGTGGCCACAGGTTCTTGGAAATTATCCGGTCGTCAAAGAAACTTGCAATTAGTGCCATGGATTCATTTGATGTATGGCATGTAGCGCCGTCCTGCTGAAAATATCCTTGACTCAGCTCTACATTGTCTAGTTGCTCAGCAAACTCCATGAAAATCCGTCGGTACTCTGCAGTGTTGACATTGTTTAAAAAAAATGGTGCCACTATTCTCTGTGCGGATATTGCGCACCAAACTCCGATTTTAACCGGGTGCACAGCTGCTTTAGGAATAACATGTGGATTTTCGCTGGCCCAATAGCGTGAGTTATTTGAGTTCACACAGCCGGATAAATGGAACCATGTTTCATCTGTGAACCATGTGATGGACCATATGACAGGATTTTGCACAATGAACGCCTGAAACCAACGACAATAATTCAGTCGTCTATCCTTATCTGGTTCCTGTAACTGAGGGACAACCGTAATGGTATACGGCTTTAGGTCTGCACTTTTCACAGCTCTCAGACACATTGAGTAGTTGTACCCTGATCCTGCGACAAACACCTTGATGATCTTATGGGGTGACTGATCCAGTTGTGCTCTTACGTCAACAACAACCGTGGGAAGCCTAGATGAACGAGTTTTGCCTTTTTCACTCACCAGAGGTCCAGTTGTTTCCAATTTGTTTACCAGTCCCAGTATTCTGTTTCTTTGGGGAGGATTCCGAATTCCAAATTCTCTCTGGTATGGCCTTTGAGTAGCTGCAATTGAATTGAAGAGTCGTTCATTTAATGTGTACTCCATTTTCACGTTGACTAGAACAAAATCTCAAAAACAGTTGCCGACAATAAAACTAACAATTACGAATAAAACATGAATATCTGCGCATTTAGTGACAGGCAATCGAAACTCCAGAACATTCTGCTTAGTTTGGTGCTAAAATTGGGGCATTTGGTGAATTTCGAACAGAATAATTAAAGAAAGAAATATGTCAGTTCTTTATAAATCACACTGTATAAACATGTTCTGTAAATTAAGTCCTAGCACGGCTCAGTGATTAATTTAACATTTCACATGCATCTAGGTTATAGGTAATCAGCGATTACGGCGGTGAAGGAAGGTAATGACCCAACCTTTGCACCAAAGAAAATAATGTTACAGAGCAATATATATTATATGACAGTGACTCATAATACTAGCAGAAGACCAAAATAGTGTGTCTTTTGTAAATAGTTTGTCTGGTGATTTCTCTGCTTGTATATCTAGTAGCTCAAGTTAGAACGTTGACAGCCGTGACATGCGGCATAGCCATATTTGTTTTTTAGTGTTCTGAGTTAGGTTGCGTCCCCTATAATTTTCGAATTTCGTTTGTTTTTCGCTCCATGTACGGTGTGCTTTTAGTGTTATAAATTTGCGATACCTTGCATAATTTAAAAACCTTAATTGCTTCGCGTTTCCACATTACTTAGAATTATTTAATAATTTACAGTTCAGCTAAAGTTCATCCAGCTACCCACACATATTACAACTAACAATGCTGTTCATACTGCATCACGACTGCTGTTTATTTTAAACAGTTGGTACTTCTATCTAGACTACTCAAACATGCATGCAAGCTAAGAGAGTGTGCTGAGAATATGTCAGTGGTTTTAAATGATTCCTTAAGGAAACGGCGCATACAGTAAGTACAAGGAACACGGACATAAATATAATTCGGCACTCACGGTTTTAAGCTGCTGTAATAAACAGCATAACACGAACGGGACCCCGATATAACTATAGAAGTTACAGGGGGCTGTATAAATGAACCAATTAAAAAAAAATCTGATGTGTTACACTCACATGACTTTCTCTACTCTTGTACAATCTATTTTTACAAACGTCTATTCTCAATATGCTTCATATTAATCGAGTTATCGAGATGTCAATCTTATTGGTAATTTTCTTGTAGATGCAAGGGAAACATGGTAGCTTTTAAGCGATAGTCAAATATTTTAACGCTGGTTGCTATGTGGCGAATTCCATTCTCTTTGCATGTCCAGGACATAAAAAAATGATTAACGAATTTGAGAAGAAGTATAAGTATTGGAAAATTTAAGGAAATAACAAGCAATATCTCGAAAACGGTTCACTCAACAAAACAAATTTATATGACATAAGTTGTGTATTTTAATGCGATCTACATTTTTTGTGTAGTAAAATTTTGTCTATCTCTTATGGTTTACCAGTTATGCAAAAGTCGTTCACTATGAAGAATACTTTTGGAGACATTCCCATAAAATTCGAGATATACATTTCATTTCTCATGACATTATCTTAAACATATGATATTTTAATCAAAATCGTTAGAGCCATTTTTGAGAAAATTAAAATTTTCGAAAAATCTTCCATGTAAAGGGTAGTCTGGGGTGGGGGGATTTTCTTGAAAACCTTTGTGTCGCATCTCTGGAAGATACTGAACCTAAATACCAAGTTTGGTGTTTATCCGACTGTTCGTTTTTGAGTTATGCTGTTCACAGACACACACACGCACACACAGACACACACACACACACACACACACACACAGACACACACGGACATGTTTCCAAAAATGCTTTTTTGGGATTCAGGAGGTCTCAAAACATGTATTTCCGGTGAAATCTCGGTATCGAATTTTTGGGTGGAATGCAATACTTCCCCTACTTACTATACGTAAGTGTTATCTGATGTGTTACACCCACATGACTTTCTCTACTCTTGTACAAACTATTTTTACAAACGCTTATTCTCCATATGCTTCATGTTAATCGAGATATCGAGATGTCAATCTTATTGCTAATTTTCTTGTAGATGCAAGGGGAATTGGTAGGCTTTAAGCGATAGTCAAATAGTTTAAGAACTGGTTGCTATGTGGCGCATTCCACACTCTTTGCATTACCAGGACAAAAAAAATCTGATGCGTTACACTCACATGACTTTCTCTACTCTTGCACAAACTATTTTTACAAACGCTTATTCTCCATATGCTTCGTGTTAATCGAGATATCGAGATGTTAATCTTATTGCTAATTTTCTTGTAGCTGCAAGGGGAATTGTTAAGTTTTAAGCTATAGTCAAATATTTTAAGAGCTGGTTGCTATTTCGAGTATTCCATTCTCTTTGCATTACCAGGACAAAAAAATTAATAACGAATTTGAGAAAAAGTATAAGTATTGGAAAATTTAAGGGAATAAAAGCAATATCTTGAAAATGGTCCATTCAACACCAAAAAATGTATATGACATAAATTGTGTATTTTAACACGATCTACATTTTTTGTGTAGTAAAATTTTGTCTATCTCTTATGGTTTACCAGTTATGCAAAAGTCGTTCACAATGAAGAATACTTTTGGAGACATGCCCAGAAAATTCTAGATATACATTTCATTTGTCATAAAAATATCTTAAACATATGATATTTTAATCAAAATCGTTAGAGCTATTTTTGAGAAAATTAAAATTTTTGAAAAATGTTCCATATAAAGGGTAATCTGGGGTGGGGGAATTTTCTTGAAAACCTTCGTGTCGCATTTCTGGAAGATACTGAAACTAAATACCAAGTTTGGTGTTTATCCGACTGTTCGTTTCTGAGTTATGCTGTTCACAGGCACAGGCACAGGCACAGGCACAGGCACAGGCGCGCGCGCACGCGCACGCGCACGCACACGCACACGCACACGCACACACACACGTTTCCAAAAATGCTTTTATTGGATTCAGGGGCTCTCAAAACATGTATTTCCGGTGAAATCTCGGTATTGAATTTTTGGGTGGAATACAATAATTCCCCTACTTACTATACGTAGTAGAGAAAGTAAAAAAGCAAAACCCACGAACGTCTGCAAAGCGGGGCTTTACACAGCAACCTTTTTGGCTCTCATTTCGAATATTGGAATCAACTACTCTAAGCGAAAAGGTAATATTTGCTTTGTCCTCCTTACTGAAAATTTAAAATTGTTCGCATTCCCAACATGTCAATAATCCCCTATGTAATTTCAAGTTAACGAATTGTGCAGGACAGAGAAAGCAAAATTGCTTTAGCAAATACGTCAATTATGCTAAGATACCTTTCTTTTTACTTTCTCTACCACGTAAGCTTGTAGGTAGAGAAGGTATTGCATTCCAACCAAAAATTTGATATCGATATCTTACCGTCAATACATGTTTTGAGGCTTCTGAATACAAAAACAGCATTTTTTTAAAAAAATCTGATGTGTTACCCTCACATGACTTTCTCTACTCTTGTACACACTATTTTTACAAACGCCTATTCTCCATATACTTCATGTTAATCGAGATGTCAATCTTATTGGTAATTTTCTTGTAGATGCAAGGGGAATATGGTAGCTTTTAAGCGATAGTCAAATATTTTAACGCTGGTTGCTATGTGGCGCATTCCATTCTCTTTGCATGTCCAGGACATAAAAAAAATGAATAACGCATTTGAGAAAAAGTATAAGTATTGGAAAATTTAAGGAAATAACAAGCAATATCTCGAAAACGGTTCACTCAACAAAAGAAATGTATATGACATACGTTGTGTATTTTAACGCGATCTACATTTTTTGTGTAGTAAAATTTTGTCTATCTCTTATGGTTTACCAGTTATGCAAAAGTCGTTCACAATGAAGAATACGTTTGGAGACATTCCCAGAAAATTCGAGATATACATTTCATTTCTCATGACATTATCTTAAACATATGATATTTTCATCAAAATCGTTAGAGCCATTTTTGAGAAAATTAAAATTTTCGAAAAATCTTCCATGTAAAGGGTAGTCTGGTGTGGGGGGATTTTCTTGAAAACCTTTGTGTCGCATCTCTGGAAGATACTGAACCTAAATACCAAGTATCCGACTGTTCGTTTTTGAGTTATGCTGTTCACAGACACACAGACAGACACACAGACAGACACACACACGGACATGTTTCCAAAAATGCTTTTTTTGGATTCAGGAGGTCTCAAAACATGTATTTCCGGTGAAATCTCGGTATCGAATTTTTGGGTGGAATGCAATTCTTCCCCTACTTACTATACGTAGTAGAGAAAGTAAAAAATGAGTAACGAATTTGAGAAAAAGTATAAGTATTGGAAAATTTAAGGGAATAACAAGCAATATCTCGAAAACGGTTCACTCAACAAAAAAAATGTATATGATATAAATTGGTTATTTTAACGTGATCTACATTTTTGTGTAGTAAAATTTTGTCTATCTCTTATGGTTTACCAGTTATGCAAAAGTCGTTCACAATAAAGAACACTTTTGGAGACATTCCCAGAAAATTCGAGATATACATTTCATTTGTCATGAAAATACCTTAAACATATGATATTTTAATCAAAATCGTTAGAGCCATTTTTGAGAAAATTAAAATTTTCGAAAAATGTTCTATGTAAAGGGTAGTCTGAGGTGGGGGATTTTCTTGAAAACCTTCGCGTCGCGTCTCTGGAAGATACTGAACCTAAATACCAAGTTTGGTGTTTATCCGACTGTTCGTTTCTGAGTTATGCTGTTCACAGACACACACACGGACATGTTTCCAAAAATGCTTTTTTTGGATTCAGGTGGTCTCAAAACATGTATTTCCGGTGAAATCTCGGTATCGAATTTTTGGGTGGAATGCAATACTTCTCCTACTTACTATACGTAGTAGAGAAAGTAAAAAAAAAAGGCTGAGTGCGCGCGTGCTAAATCTCCTACCCCAAACTAAACTTTACATGGAATATTTTTCGAAATTTTCGATTTTCTCAAAAATGACACTAGTGATTTTGATTGAAATACCAAATGTTTAAGATATTTGTATAACAAATAAAATGTATACCTTGAATTTTCTAGGGATACCCTTTGAAGTCCTCATCATTCCTAAAGAATTTCGTATGATTTTGTACAGAGAGAGAGAAAAAACTACGAACCGGCTGCGCAGTGGTTTTACTGTCCGCGTCCTCGGCACTCGTCGTCCGCCGCTATCATAGAGAGGTGCTGCTTTATGAAAGGAGATGCTGAAACTGACCACCGTCATTGTCCTTACATTTTTGGCACCTCTTTAGGAAACTATCCATCACTCGCCGTGATTTTGTTTTAAGTTACCCCAGAGTTAGAAATCGCAGGGGGTTAGGTCGGGGGAAGGAGAGGCAACAAATCTTAACTAATAATTTTGTCCTCAAATACACTTTCATAAAGTTAAGTAAAGCCTTTAAAAGTAGTTTTAAAAATGTTGTATGGTTTCATCCGCGCCTTTCAGACGGCAACAAGCGCCAATGACGTGGACAGGAAAAACACCGCGCAGCCGGTTCGTAGTCTTTTGGCTCACCCTCTATAATTGGTAAACCATAAGGGATAGGTAATACGTACTACACAAACTACACCCAACGTGTTTCAAATAACTTTTTTGTGGCATCAGCCATTTCCGAGACATTCGTTGTTACTGTTTTGAATTGTTCAATACTGTCAATGTTTTAAAGTATTGTAGCTGTTCAGTTGTTTCTCGCAATGTCATGGCAAGGCTACAGAATTTTTAAAGCCAGCATATAGTGACTACCTTTTATACGCCTTGACTATCATTTGGTTTCCTTTATCCCCTTGTACCTACAACGAAATGTGTAATGAAACTCGTTCTGCGAGGCTTATCTCGATTAACTTGAAGTAGAAAGAAAAATAAGCTTTCGTAAGAATAGTTTGTAGAAGTTATTTCAAATTAAAGATAGTGGGTAGAGAAATTCGTGTGAATGTAACACGCGTTTCATAATTTTGAAATACTTAAAATTTCATATATTTGAGATGCTGACAGGAAGAATAAGAGACTTGTTTTCAATTTTCTGTAAACAGCCCATGAAGTTATTTTTATTCGGATTAAAGTTTGTATTAACTAGTAGATATAACTGGGTAACCGCAAGAGATAAACAAAATATGTATGGGGAAAATTTGGAGCTTACGTTTACGAGATATTACCTATTGTAAATTTATATTTCGCAATATTTTAATAAATGCACCTTTGAAATCTTATGCATGCTCGACTTACTTTTTAACAGTTGACTGTCGCCCCAGCCTCCAGTTAAGCAAGATTATACAAATATAAAATTACAAAAATTAATTCCTAAAAGACACATGCTATGCAAAGAAAATTCAAGATATACATTTTATTAGTTATGTAAATATCGTAAACATATTCTTGGTGTTTTAATAAAAATCGTTATAACAATTTGTTTAGAGAAAATAAAAATTATAACCAGACTTTTTCCATGCGTAGGGCAATTTGGGGTGGGGTATTTACTTGAAACTCCTCATGTCCTGCCTATATATTAGGTTTAAAGTTTATCCGACTTCTCTCTCTCTCTCTCTCTCTCACGTCGTCCTCGTGGTCTCATACTAGCCTCTAGCTCCCGAGGTCTCGGATTTTTTAGACGTAAAAATCCTTAGTATGGCTTCCTACGGAAGGGAAGTATAGCCGGTGGTTCCGTAGATTTACGGCACGTAAAAGAACCTCAAGCCTGATAAAGAGGCCTCTGAGCAAAATTTTCGGTCTTTCACGCCCAATATAGAACGGGACGCTAAGAAACTTAGTAGTTAAAGAGAGTTTATAAATAAAACTCAATTTTTACACACTTTTTCTTTATTCGGTAGACTCCAAAACGGGGGTAAAATCTCGCTAACGAATTTGTTGTAAAATGCAAAAATATCCTGACAATTGCATTCACTTGACTTTCTCCACTCACTCTTCTGCAAACTGTTCTTACACAAGATCTTACTCCCTATTAGTAGAGACAAATTATTATTTTTCACATGTTATAGGTATAAGAAGGGTATAGTAGGCTAAAGGGATAATCGCATTTTAAAAAGCAGCTCGCTATATAACTGCTTTAAAATTTTTAATTCCTTTGTGTAGCAAGACTTTCTGTATCTCTTGCAGTATATCAGTAATACTGAAGTCATTCAGAATGAAGAGGACTTCACAGGCTATTCCCAGAAAATTCAAGAAATATAATTTTATTTGTCATGCAGATATCTTAAATATGTGGTATTTTAATCAATATTAAGTCATTTTTGAGAAAATAAAAAATAACTAAAATGTTTCCATGTATAAAGGGTAGTTTGCAGTGGAGGAATGTTTTTGAAAATTTTCGCATCGCATCCTTGGAAGTTGCTGAACTTAAATAACAAGTTTTGTATTTAATCGACTTTTGGTTTTTGAGTAATGCTATTCACACACTCACGGGCCTTTTTCTAAAAGTGATTTTTCTCTCTGGGATTCTCAAAACACTTATTACCGATAAAATCTCGATAGCGAATTTTTGAGTGGAATGCAATACTTCCTCTACTTGACAATAGATAAATAATAGATAAAGAAATACAATATATGTTACACTAACTGCCATTTTATTTCCCCTTAAGCGGAACAGGTGATCCAAAGACATTTAGATCATGCCAGAGCGTCGAGAAATCTCATATCTTTTAACAGCTCTTAAAAATTCCCCATGTAAATTACGAAAGTTACGTTAAAATCGGAAATTATAAAACTAAAGATATCCTATTGTTTACTTAGGTTATTTAGTGCAAGAGTACGTACAATTACGTGCAAAAAACAAAACAGAACAGATGGCTCGTAAAGAAACAGGGCGATTTAAGTTTGTAACGAAATGCATAGCTCGGCCATATACAAGTATCTCCCTTCTACCTCGTTATCTGATTATAGGTAATTTACTTCATTCCAAAGGATGGGCGCAGGGTAACATTGTGTTACTTTTAGTTGATTACCATTAAGTCAATAATAATCATTGTATTATTAAGGCTGACAATGATAGTCCATTGATTACAATAATTCCATTCATGCTCTGCGTATTTGATACTGACCACTAACGTTTATCGACTAATCACGGTGTTTATCTTATAAATATGCTTGCAAGGATGCGATTTTATTGGATAAAACATCAGCTCGTTATTGAACAGTGAAGTTGATAGTATCTTTACGTTGTTTGCACCACGCTTTGGGCGTCAATTTGAAGTAGGTTGTATTGAAGGAGTTGTATTATATTGCAACTGTTGGGAGCCAAACTTGAAGTTGGTTGCAACCGCACGTATAGTACCCGGTTTCCGGTAGCCTTCGCCCCAAGTTTAAAAATATTACCTTTGTAATTTTGACTGTTTCTTTAAATATTATATATTTATGTTTGCCTCGGCTGCGTTAGTATTATTGTTAGAGGCGTGTTTCTCTTTGCAGGGTTGTGGTGCGACTGAAGAATGTAGGCTTACACAGATTATAATTTTTACTTCACTCCTTTTATTAATGCTTGAAACGATTTAAATAACACTTCACTGATATAGAGGGAGCTGTAAGATTTTTTTTATTAATTACTTGCAATTTTTGACACGTAAACTATTTTGTCTCACACAAAATACGTATTAAATTTCTCGAGGACGCATCTCACGTCCAATTAGGAACACTGTCTGCAAGCAACGCGTCCAGTTATGAGCACTGTCTACAAGCAACTGAACTCTAACTTTGTAAATTTTGCTATATTTCAGTTTCTGATTGGCTAATCCTAGTCCAATAGAATACCTTCATTTAACTAAAGCTTTTTCTGGTTGTTGATTGGCTATTTTATAAACTGTCACTAAAATTACATTATTGCTGCTCCAAGAATTACATGTATCATTATTAAACATTCTAATTCATTATTGCCTCAAGGTTACATCATTGTTACCTCAATGTTAGCAACTTTTAACCTATTAATCTCACAGCTCCTACATTATTAAATTACGTAATACATTCACATAACATTATTGAACATGTATACAATAATATAAACATATATAATTACTGTAATACACACTTTTTATATATTGTTACATACACATATTGCTTTAAGGCGGGCTGTTATTGAAGTTATGTATTATATAATTTGATTGAAATCATTTAAGTGTTAAAAACACTTCCTCAACAGTAATACTCTCAGTAAGCAACTCCGTCCAATCCACTTCAATTGTCATTACAGAAAACCAGCAGATTCTTTCAGCTTTAAAAATTGTGCTTTTAATCAATTCAAATAGAGTCAATTTCCACAATTTCCAAATATATCATGTTCTTGAAAAAGATGTGTATTGTATTCTGATTTTAGTTTATTTTCATTTTTAAGGTCAACTATTTTTCTCATTTCCACTGTTGGTGGCATTATTTCGTAACACATTCGATGGTTCATTTATATTATGTCGTGATCTCACAGCTGACACAATGGTGATTTGATTTTAAACAACAAAAGTAAGTAACTATTATTTATATAATCTGTTATATTTTATTCATGAAATAGTCCTAATAAATCCCATTCGAAGTTACGAGTTCTTTCTGATTAATTCGCTCGTGTTCGTACTCCGAATCTCTCGATCGAATGTCGTAACCGCTCTTGGGATGTCATTGTGCAGTAAGAATTTTAGGTTATTACTTATTGTTATTATTATTATTCGTCTGTGATCCGCATCCAGGAGGTCCCGGGTTCAAACCCCCGGGTCCGACCAATCTGACCAAAGTTTTTTTCGCGATTTTCTTCGGTCGCTAGGCGAATGCTGGGTTGAATAATTTGATCCGCGAATTTTCCTATCATCCCTTTCATTTAATTTCCTTTTTTATAAGGGCGCTCAACAGCAAGGTCATTAACGCCCTTGTAAAACGGATCAAGGCCAGAGATAAAGATCATTTCAAAATATCATGACAAAGGCCAGAGATAAATAACAATATGAAAATCTGATGTGTTACACTCACATGACTTTCTCTACTCTTATACAAACTATTTTTACAAACGCTTATTCTCCATATGCTATCGAAATATTAATCTTATTGCTAATTTTCTTGTAGATGCAAGGGGAATTGGTAGGCTTTAAGCTACAGTCAAACATTTTAAGAGCTGCTTGCTATGTGGAGTATTCCATTCTCTTTGCATTACCAGGTAAAAAATCTGATGTGTTACACTCATATGACTTTCTCTACTCTTGTACAAACTATTTACACAAACGCTTATTCTCCATATGCTTTATGTTAATCGAGATATCGAGATGTCAATCTTATTGCTAATTTTCTTGTAAATGCAAGGGGAATATGGTAGGTTTTAAGCGATAGTCAAATATTTTAAGCGCTCGTTGCTATGTGGCGCATTCCAGTCTCTTTGCATGTCCAGGACATAAAAACAAGAATAACGAATTTGAGAAAAAGTATAAGTATTGGAAAATTTAAGGGAATAACAAGCAATATCTCGAAAACGGTTCACGCAACAAAAAAAATGTATATGATATAAAGTGTGTATTTTAACGCGATCTCCATTTTTTGTGTAGTAAAATTTTGTCTATCTCTTATGGTTTACCAGTTATGCAAAAGTCGTTCACAATGAAGAATACTTTTGGAGACATTCCCAGAATATTCGAGATACACATTTCATTTCTCATGACAATATCTTAAACATATATTTTAATCAAAATCGTTAGAGCCATTTTTGAGAAAATTAAAATTTTCGAAAAATGTACCATGTAAAGGGTAGTCTAGGGTGGGGGGATTTTCTTAAAAACCTTCGTGTCGCATCTCTGGAAGATACTGAACCTAAATACCAAGTTTGGTGTTTATCCGACTGTTCGTTTCTGAGTTATGCTGTTCACAGACACACACACGGACATGTTTCCAAAAATGCTTTTTTTGGATTCAAGGGGTCTCAAAACATGTATTTCTGGTGAAATCTCCGTATCGAATTTTTGGGTGGAATACAATACTCCCCCCACTTACTATACGTTGTAGAGAAAGTAAAAATCACAGCACAAGTCCTAATAAACATAAATATATAAAATTAAACCGCGAAGTATAAAACCCCTGTCATTAAGATGACTAAATCCGCATTTGGAAATCTATCCATGACACAAAATCAAAAAGCCCATCAAGCGCTTGCTTATCATCCGCTAAGACCTCTGCAAGACCGGCCAGCAGTTGCAGAGCGTCCCTAAATGTGATAGAGCAATACACTCTAGCAACACGTGACGGACCGACAGACCCTCGCTACAAAGCAGACAAGTAAGGGCAGAGTCACCCTTAAAGACAACCGTGCATAAAATTGCAGTGGCCAACACGCAACCGAGCCAAAATCACCTCCTCAAGACGAGATACCCCGTTTATCGCAATGTGCTTCACTACTCTAAGCTTATTTCTGCAGAGAGCTAACCACTCCTCCCGCCAACACGACAGCACCTCTCTCCGCACAAGCCTAAAGTCTTCCGACGTTTCCCAATGTATTGCAACACTGGGTTCTGTGGTTGCCGCCTTAGCTGCCAAATTTCCTTATTCTTCACCCCATAACAGGCATTGGGCTGATCACTCATCCTGGATATGCTGTGATCCAGAGTTTGCTTGCTCCTCAACAGGCTACTGACCCAAGGCTTGTAAGTCCTTGGGGATGTACCTCCTCCAAAGAGGAGGGTAATCAGCTAAAGAAGAAGCTATTACTGTTACTTACAGTGTATCTAAGTGCCTAAAACCAAAGAAGGTATTGAAATTGAAAAATACCTCGGAATGATAGGCCCCTCTTGATAATGTTTCCACCTTCGCCTCTTCGAGGTACTCATGTCATGCAGTTTTTTAGTCATTCCAGTGTCCATCCCTCTTCGACGTAGCAACAATTTTAGACTTCCTTTCCATTTCTGCTTCAAAAGAGACGATTGATGTAATTATTGTGACTTATGTATATTAAACAGTCGTTTCACTTATTTAACCACCCCTACCTCTACAAGACCAATCTCTAATAGTATTACATTGGGCTAGCCTACCTCTGTTTATTTACACCAATCACATTGCCATTCACAGCGAATATAGCTCGCGCATTAGTCACTTTTGTTTGTTGGAATTTATTTCAAAACAGTCACACAGAGAAGTGGTAAGGTCTGAATGAAACCTAGTGTTAGGCAAGAGTGGAAACCTTAGTGAAGAAAACTATTTTTACTTTCTCTACTACGTATAGCAAGTAGGGGAAGTATTGTATTCCACCCAAACATTCGATACTGAGATTTCACCGGAAATACATGTTTTGAGAGCCCCTGAATCCATAAAAGCACAGAGAGAGAGTGTGTGTGTGCGTGTGTGCGTGTGTGCGTGTGTGTGTGTGTGTGTGTGTGTGTGTGTGTGTGAGAGAGAGAGAGAGAGAGAGAGAACAGCATAACTCAGAAACGAACAGTCGGATAAACACCAAACTTGGTATTTAGGTTCAGTATCTTCCAGAGATGCGACACGAAGGTTTTCAAGAAAATCCCCCACCCCTGATTACCCTTTACATGGAACATTTTTCGAAAATTTTAATTTTCTCAAAAATGTCTCTAACGATTTTAATTAAAATATCATATGTTTAAGATATTTTCATGACAAATGAAATGTATATCTCGAATTTTCTGGGAATGTCTCCAAAAGTATTCTTCATTGTGAACGACATTTGCATAACTGGTAAACCATAAGACAGACAAAATTTTACTACACAAAAAATGTAGATCGCGTTAAAATACACAATTTATGTCATATACATTTTTTTTTGAGTGAGCCATTTTCGAGATATTGCTTGTTATTCCCTTAAATTTTCCAATACTTATACTTTTTCTCAAATTCGTTATTCAATTATTTTTTTTGTCCTGGTAATGCAAAGAGAATGGAATACTCCACATAGCAACCAGCTCTTAAAAGATTTGACTATCGCTTAAAGCCTACCAATTCCCCTTGCATCTACAAGAAAATTAGCAATAAGATTGACATCTCGATTAACATGAAGCATATGGAGAATAAGCGTTTGTAAAAATAGTTTGTACAAGAGTAGAGAAAGTCATGTGATTGCAACACATCAGATATTTTTTGATCTATTGGAAAGGTCCACTTTTCTCTTTAGTGTATGTGCTAGTGCGTGCATTTCTAATGTGCTTCTGTTGCGTAAGGTTAGGGAACTCTCATAATTACTATCTATTGTTATTTGTGGTTGTTTTACTACTAATTCATAGTCTTCCAGTATACGACTTCCAGATAAGGAAGTTTGCGGCCATAGGAGGAGTTAAAACCCTGCACCCCGCACCCCAATTCAAAAGGGCAGTAGGAACCGGAGATGCTTGGAATATTTATTAGATCCACTTACGTCATAAGGCAAGGGCTACAGTAATAGCTCAATCACACAACGGAATTGTCCATTGTTCAGCCCACCGTCTCCTTAATGCAACACGCGTCCTTGGGTGATAAAAATATACCCTTCAAAATCCAAACTGAGGTTTCCTTGTGCAGTTTTATGCCTACGTTATAGCTTATTGTGTTATGTGAAGACGTATCATCAAATACTAATCACGTATTATGCGGATTTGTGAATGATGGAACGCCAGTGGCAGATACAGCGACTCACATGAACATTCGACACCTTATTGTTGTCCAAAAGGTATATTTTAACTCATACATCAAAATTACTAAACCAAACACTTTTGTCATTAAATAAAACACGAATATATTAATACGTTCTGTGACTAAATATAATGCCTCATTAACATTCGGTTTCTGAAAATTAGTGCTTCGTAAGGTATTCTTCCGTACAGCCCTCCAAGACTGGTGTGCCTCTTACAAATTTCTTAGTGGTCTCTGGATTGATTTTTCTCCGCTATTCTTTTTAATTCTGTCTAGGAAGAGACTGGAGTTTGCCTGATTTTACTAACTGTTAAACATCTTCCAAAGATACTCAATGGAATTTAAGCCCCAAAATTGTGCAGACTTTGAATTACTTTTGGACAGTTGTAATTCAGCCACAAGCGCACACTACCAGCCATGTGTTTGGGATCGTTGTCGTGGTAATACTTAAAAACATCCTTTATTCCCAGATTTTTTTCACTTTGAGATAATACCTTGATATATAATGTAATTAAGTCATGCAACCCATCTTATTTTCTATTAATACAAGATCGTCTACTCCATTTAACGCCATACAACCCCATACCATAATACCTCCCGCTCTATGCTTCATAGATCATAACATGATTATCTACATAACGTCTGATTTATTACACAAATTAAAAAGGAAGTTTGTCTAACATCAGCGCTCTACTCATTGTGTTAGAAGATTAAAAATAAAAACAGGGACAAGCTCGTAAACGGCTAAAGCTACATAAAATGTATTTAACACAGTGTATTTTAACGAGCTCTGCATTTTTCCTGTAGCGAGTTTTTTTTTTTTTTTACTTTCTCTACTACGTACAGTAAGTATTCCACACAAAAATTCGATACCGAGATTTCACCGGAAATATATGTTTTGAGACCCCCGAATCCAAAAAAAAAAGCATTTTTGGAAACATGTTCGTGTGTGTGTGTGTATGTCTGTGAACAGCATAACTCAGAAACGAACAGTCGGATAAACACCAAACTTGGTATTTAGGTTCAGTATCTTCCAGAGATGCGACACGAAGGTTTTCAAGAAAATCCCCCACTCCAGATTACCCTTTACATGGAACATTTTTCGAACATTTTAAAATTCTCAAAAATGGCTCTAACAAATTTGATTAAAATATCATATGTTTAAGATATTTTCATGACAAATAAAATGTATATCTTGAATTTTCTAGGAATGTCTCCAAAAGTATTCTTCATTGTGAACGACTTTTGCATAACTGGTAAACCATAAGAGATAGATAAAATTTTGCTACACAAAAAATGTAGATCGCGTTAAAATACACAATTTATGTCACACATTTTTTTTTTTTTTGAGTGAACCATTTTCGAGATATTGCTTGTTATTCCCTTAAATTTTCCAATACTTTTTCTCAAATGGGAATTCGTTATTCATTTTTGTCTTGGATATGCAAAGAGTATTAATCTGTGGCAAAGAGAATAGTGCTGCACATAGCAACCAGCTATTAAGAGACATGTCTGTGGTTATATTGCTCTTGCAAATACAAAACAATGGGAACATAGTACGTCTTAAGCGATAGTCAAATATTTTTAGAACTGGTCGCTATGCGTAAAATGTAAACCTCTTTGCATGTCAAAAGATCGTTTCTGCAAATGTTTATATCGATTAATATGAAATAGATGGAGAATAAGAGTTTGTAAAAATAGTTTGTACAAGAGTAGAGAAAGTCATGTGAGTGTAACACATCAGATTGTTTTCTATATCTCTAATCCCTGTTACACAAAATTACAGAAAATTCAATCGGAATGAAGTGAACTTAGACGCAGTGAGAGGTTGATATTGTTATGTCCTCGCAGAAAAGCAAAATAAAGTAACTTGTAATAAAGTGAAGTAAAGTAACGTAAAGAACGTCTCGCAAAAGTAGTGGAAGTGATAATTTTGAAACACCGTTGCAAGAGATTGCGGTTTTAAAATTCCATGCTATTTGCATGACCACGAGAAAAACGAATGGCAACATACCACTTGAGAAAGTATTTGAAAATTCAAACCAGTAACAAAGAATATTTCGGAAATAGTTTACCCCACAAAAAAAGTTTATTTGACAGATTGCGTGTTTTAACGAGATCTACATTTTTTGTGTAATAAGATTTTGTCTCTTACAGTGTACCAATTATACAGTCATTCATAATGAAGACGCCTTCATAGGCTATCTACAGAAAGCTCAAGATATGTGTTTTGTCATGCAAATATGATGCATATGTTATTTTAATCAAAATCGTTAGTTATTTTTAAGAAAATAAAAAAAAAGAAAAAAAAGAAAAATGGATAGTTTGGGTGGGGCGTTTTCTTCAAAATTTCCTTGTTGCATCCTTGGAAGATGTTGAACCTAAATACCAAGTTTGGTATTTAACAGACTTTAGGTTTTTTTAATTATGTTGGTCATACACACCTACACAGACCTTTTTCTAAAAATGTTTCTTTTTGTTAATTCACAGAGCCTCAGAACGTATATTTCCGGTGAAATCTTGGTATCGAATTTTTAGTAGAATGTAGTACTTTCCCTACTTAGTAGTAAAAAGAGTTACCGGTACGTGGGACATGGATGAGGCTCGGGCTATAGTCTGTTGTTAAAAAGCACGCCTTGCTACGAGAGCTGTCCCAGAAATACCCGACCTAACAAAGAAAACCCAAACATTTTGGGAAAAACATATTTATTTCTCTACATAGTCTCCTTTCAGCTCGATACTCTTTTTCCAGCGATGTTCAACAGCTTCGATACCCTGCCGTCGAGAACCGTCGAGTTCTGCAAAATGGCCATCAACTGCAAACTCTACCTCTCCACTGTTGGCTAATCTTTTACCACCAAGCCATTTCTTCAACTTTGGAAACAAAGAATAATCAGAGGGCTTAGTCAGGCGAATAGGGTGCATGAGGAAGCAATTCGAACTTTAACTCATTGATTTTGGCCATGGCGATAATGGATGTGTGAACTGATGCATAATCTTGATGAAACAGAACTTTCTTGCGACCGTTTTTGCTTGATTTCATTATTCAACGCTACAATAAATTCGTATAATACTCGCCATTGATTGCTTTTCTTTTTGAAGATAACCAATGAAAATTATCCCACGCGCATCCCAAAAAAACTGACGCCATGCTCTTACCTGTAGATGGAACTGTCTTCGCCTTCTTTGGAGCCGATTCTCCCCTTTCAATCCACTGTTTTGGCTGTTCCTTCGTCTCAGGTGTGAAGTGATGGACGCATGCTTCATTCAGTTATGAATCGACGCAAAATCTCGGCTTTATTGCAGTGAAACATCGCCAAACACTCGACTGAAACGTCCTCACGGCGCTGTTTTTGTTCCATTGTGAGTAAATGCGGCACCCATCTTGTGCACAGCTTTCTCATGTCTAAATTTCCAGCCAGTATGCAATGTACAGCACTTTTTGAAATGCCTACGATGTCTGCTAGCTCGCGCGCTCAGTCGACGGTCATCCAATACCATTTTGCGGATTTTCTTCACAATTTCTGGCGTGGTCACCTCATTTGGTCGATCAGTGCTATGTTCGTCTTGGCAGCTCGTACGGCCTCGCTTTAACTCTGCCACTCAAAATTTTACTGTTGTAAACGAAGAAGCAGGCTCCCCCAGAGTGGAATCTAGCTCAGCTTTAATATTAGTTTGACTAAGACCTTTCAAATGAAAGTATTGTATCACATAACGATGGCCAGTTTTATCCATGTTTACAAATTCGCCGAGAGAGTTCACTATTGATGGCTGCTAAACAATGTAGCATTGTCAAACTTCAAACTTAATAGCTTTATAAGGTTGGTACTTTCTACCATAGTCATTTGTTTGAAAAAACAACCACTATCTATACGTCAGTTCGGGTACTTCTGGGACTGCCCTCGTATGACATATTCTTTGCGTGAACTGACGAGAAACAAAAGAAACATTACATTTCAAAAGCGTATAGCTTGAAATGCCGGAAAAAGAAAACGAACTTCAAGAGTATATCTATATCTCGAAAACAAACTGTATAAAATGCAAAAATGTTATTTGACGCAAACTGCTAATTTTAAGGAGTTTAACATTAATTTGAGTAATCATTGCAAACACCTAGAAGACCTTAAAAGAGAGAAATTTGACTTCAGCTATTTTCTGTCCTGTTTGAGAAATACACAAATCGTAACATTCATTGCATCAAATGAGCCATACACAAACATTTCACATAATTTATGATTCATATTAGCTGTTTCATAGATTATAATCATCAATAAGAATGTAACTTTTTTTTTACTTTAGGTTCCGGTAATTAATTTTGTGTAAAGTGTTTTAACCTGTGTCAAATAATATTATAATCACAGTAACTAGGTGCTAAAGTGCTTTGGAGGACAAATGATGAAAAAAGGAGGACAATTAGTAACTCCATAGAATACCTATACATGTAACAACCGTTTTATGCTTTGAGACTATAGTTTTGGGATTTATTACTACTTTTAATAAGTAAATATACTAAGCCTATATATACTAATTCTTATTCTAAATGAGGAAATTAACAATATTGAACCTAATTATGAACCTCAAGCTTACAAATGATCAATCAATTGATTAGTAATGAGATCTTAGAGTAGTCACACATTTGTACTTTCTCTATCACCTTTCCATTGATGATTACCTATCGTTATAGGTTTATCTTGAATAAATTGTTTTATTATTTTCATTTAAAACGTGAATTTTTTTCGATTTTCAATATTCTTTTTTGATAAGAAATTGAAAATATATGGAAATAGTCATATAAAGTATTATATAAAATAATTGAAAATGTTGAGATGAAAATAAAGGTGAATCCTTTATTATTTTTTTATAAAAGTAGTTTAAATTCTTCATTAAGTTTATTAATAAGTACGTAGTAAGTAGAGAAAGTATTGCATTCCACCCGAGATTTCGCCGGAAATACATGTTATGAGGCCCTGAATAAAAAAAAAACATTTTTAGAAAAAGATGCGTTTGTGTCTGTGAACAGCATAACTCAAAAACGTTAAGTCAGATAAATACCACACTTGGTATTTAGGTTCAGTATCTTCCAAAGATGCGACACGAAGATTTTCAAGAAAATTCCCACCTCAAAATACCCTTTACATGGAACATTTTTCGAAAATTTTGATTTTTTAAAAAATATCTAACGATTTTGATTAAACATATCAAAATAATTATATATGAAATGTATTTACATGACAAATAAAATGTATATCTTGAATTTTCTGGGAATAGCCTGTGAAGTCCTCTTCATTCGGAAGAAACTTTGTATAATCTTATATAACTGGTAAACGTTAAGCGATAAGACGAAAAAGTACCATTAAAAAAATGTAGATCTCTTTAAAACACACAATTTGCATAAAATAAGTTTTTCTGTGGCATAAGCCGTTTCTGAGATATCCGTTATTAAAGGTTTAAATTGTTCAATACTTGTCATTCCTTTAGTCTCGTCGATTTTAAGTCGTTTCTCGCGATTGCATGGAAACGGTATGTAATTTTAAGGCCAGCATATAGCGTCCAGTTGTTAAACATTTGACTGTCGCTGTTTTCTTTGTGTCTACAACAAAATGTGGGCTTCCTGAATTACTTTGGTCTTCATTAAAAAGTTAATAAAAGCAAGCTTCCGTGAATCAGGAACCTAAGCTTATATAAAAAGACTACCCTAACCCAACTTCCTGTATATCAGAAACAAAAAATCAATAAACCTAAAATAAAAAGTAACTGGGAACACACGCTGTTTAGCGTTAGTGGTATCTCACTGGCTTTGAAGATCGTGATGCAGGTTACCGTGTAGTAGATAGAAAAAAAAATCTGTGTTACACTCACATGACTTTCTCTACTCTTGTACAAACTATTTTTACAAACACTTATTCTCCATATGCTTCATGTTAATCGAGATGTTAATCTTATTGCTAATTTTCTTGTAGATGCAAGGGGAATATGGTAGGTTTTAAGCGAGTCAAATCTTTTAAGCACTGGTTGTTATGTGGAGTATTCCATTCTCTTTGCATGACCAGGACATAAAAAAATGAATAACGAATTTGAGAAAAAGTATAAGTATTGGAAAATTTAAGGGAATAACAAGCAATATCTCGAAAATGGTTCACTCAACAACAAAAATGTATATGACAAATAGTGTATTTTAAGGCGATCCACATTTTTTTGTGTAGTAAACTTTTGTCTATCTCTTATGGTTTATCAGTTATGCAAAAGTCGTTCACAATGAAGAATACTTTTGGAGACATTCCCAGAAAATTCGAGATATACATTTCATTTGTCATGAAAATATCTTAAACACATGATATTTTAATCAAAATCGTTAGAGCCATTTTTGAGAAAATTAACATTTTCGAAGAATTTTCCATGTAAAGGGTAATCTGGGGTGGGGGGATTTTCTTGAAAACCTTCGTGTCGCATCCCTGAAAGATACCGAACCTAAATACCAAGTTTGGTGTTTATCCGACTGTTCGTTTCTGAGTTATGCTGTTCACAGACACACAAACGGACATGTTTCCAAAAACGCCTTTTTTGGATTCAGGGGGTCTCAAATCATGTATTTCCGGTGAAATCTCGGTATCGAATTTTTGGGTGGAATACAATACTTCCCCTACTTACTATACGCAGTAGAGAAAGTAATAAACTTTAGTAAGAATAGTTTGTATGCCCACTAATAAAGATACAGGGTAGAGAAAGTCATGTGAATGTATTACATCAGATTTTTATTTTGTGTTTCTCTTTTAGTTTTCAAACTAGAACACAGAAAATTAGAGAAATAAGTAATAAACACTGTTTTTCTTTTCATTGAGAATTGTATTTTTCATTAGATGCGATTTGTTTCAGGAGAAGTAGACTGTTTTTCAAGTAATTATGAAAATCCATGCATGTTGTATCTTTAAAGTTGTATTGAACAAGGAATATTCCTTTCAAAAAGAAGGTAATAGTCTATTTCTTTCATTTAACCATTGAATACTCATCATTGAGAAAACACTTTCAGCATTTGAGTTTGAGCAGGCAATGAAAAATAGTGCTATTTTTAAAACTTCCTTTTCTCATAAAGGTATACGTTTTTGTAAGGTTTAATTTCCAATAGTCATATAGTTTAAAATTTTGGACATCTTGATATATTTTAAATGCCTGGAGGACAAGACCTGAAAAGGAAGACATGCCCTCCAAAAGCCGGACACCTGCTCACAGTGCAGAGTAAAAATAGTCTTTTTGGAGGGGGGGAATACGTTCCTTTTTTTTTACAAATAAATATTAAAACATGGCTCGCCTTTGTGGTGTGGGGGAGCGTGTATGCGTCACATTCAAGAGGTCCTGAGTTCCAATCTCGGTTAGGGCGAATTACCCGAATACGGTTTCTTCCGGGGTTTCCCCTTATCCTGAAAGATAAATGTCGAGTAACTCTAAGCTCTATGAACATCGGGCTCATTTGAGCATCATTTCATCTATTTCATCCTCCGTCCGATATGACCTAACCGGTTAAAGAACGTTAAACCCCCTCCCCAAAAATAGCTGTTAAAACGTACAGGCATGCGTCGTGTATGTTTTAGCAAGAGACATAATAGTTCAAAGCGAAAAAATACTGTTATTACTTTGGAACCTGTAAAATTTCGATTTAAATCGCAAACTAACCTTATGATAAGCCTTTTCCAAGAAGGAACCAAGATTGTCTACTATGCATTCCTTTCCTTTGTTTTCAAATTTTACTTCATCCAAAGGAATTTGTGTTTGTTTTCTTTACCATAACTATTCCTGGTAGCAAGGAGCCGGACATTCGTATTTTAGGTAGAACTTTCTGGCTTTTCTTCGTTAAAATAAATAAGCTATAAGAATTTCACTTCCTACCGGCGCAATCAACATTTCGAAACACTCCGTCATTGATTGTTTCTGTCGATGTTCTTCTGTTACCTCTAGTCTCGTAGTGTGCGTTTTTTTTTTCATGTGTTCTTTACAATTTCACACAACCTCTTATGCAGTATTGTATTCATCCAGAAAGGTATTCTTCTATTTACAATAAGTTATATCAAATTTCTAACTAGAAATAATCTTAAATCAAGTAATAGGTCTTAGTTGTTTCCAAGATGCAATATAACACAACTGCTAGGTTAAACATAACATGTTCGCACAGTGTCAGTATTTGTTACTAAGGAAAAAATAAGAATCGCGCAAGATGCTTTTAATAGATGCCCCACAAGCTGAACCTGAAAAAGGATGTGACAACGAATATTTCTAAAAATGACTACTGCTGCAGAAAAAGTTGTTTAACATGAACTCTAGATCTGAGTAAGCTATACTTTGTATGTGTAGGTATTGGAGGGGTGTTAGATTTCGTTTACCTCTTATGGTTTACCATTACACAATTATAGAACATTCAAGATACACATTTTATTAGCCATGTAAATGTATATGAAGCATATTTTAATAAAAATAGGGCGAAATAGTTGACTGTTTTTGAGAAATTTTCCATTTAAAGGGTAATTTGGAATGGGAGATTTTCTTGAAAATCCTCGCCTGCCAAATATGAAATTTAGTATTTATCCGGCTTCTCGTTTTTGAGTTATGCTACTCACACACGCACACACACGTGCGCTCTTTTATGGATTCACGAAACCTCAAAATGTGTATTCCCTGTGAAATCTCGATACTGTCAAATGTATGGATGCAATAGGTACAATACTTCCTCTATCTAGTGGGTAAGTGGGTAAGTGGTAAAATGAAAATGCATGAAGCAATTAGAAAGAGGATCTACCAAAGGTTATCGTGCCCAATACTAATTTAAATGGCGGGATACCATCACATCTTAAATTACCACCTGCCCCTATTTTACTTCATTAGGTCGGTGTCTGTGACTGAACGAATAAAATTACAAAAACATCGGATTTATGCAGGTATCTGGAACATAATGGCATACGTACCTAAACAGAAACAACCGTGGTTGATAGGCAATGGCTCCAATCATTGAGATATTTCCAATTTCCAGTGTTTTGAAGTTAAACGTTGGCGTATGTGCCCTCCAGAACGTAGTCCACCGCACGTGTCGCTAATGGATTGTGGGACCGGAAGTACCCAGACGTCACTAGCGTCGCATGGCCATTACCGACGCTTTCTGATTTGAATGCGGAATACGCGGGACCGGAAATCGAGTAACGAGACGAGAGGAATCTATTATTAACCAGGTTAATTTATCGCCACGTGAAGAATGCAAATATGGAAGCACTTAATGGTATTAGAAAACTTAAGCTATGCAACGGAAATTTTCCATCAGTTTCCTCTCCATTAGCTGGTCTTCCGATAACTACCCAGCTTGTCGATTTGCTATTCATTTGTTCATTAGACGAAGCAAACTCTGTACCAAGTATTAGTATTAGGTCGTATTACTTTCAATAGATAGGCTCCATTTCCTCCCAAACACATTTACGTCCCAATTATAGGCTGTTTCATCTTCTCTTCAGAAGTGTTGGAAAAACTGCACTTTTAACATGTCATTCAAAGTAATTACAATATGATACATACAATAGCAGGAAAATGTTATTCTTTTAATTATAAATTTATTTTCAGTGTGATTGTTTTTCCAGTTTTATTTTTGCTTTGCTGCATTACTTTGGTCTTCACTGAAAACGCTAACAAAGTTATATAGTCGTTTTTGGCGACTTTTGGAAGGAACTGCCAACGAGAATCATTCGAGTTTTAGACGCGCAGAACCTTCAGCTACGCCCTATCGTCGCTTCGCAGTTAGCTCTCCTTCTAAAAAAACATCCTTCGGCTACACTGTGAGGCTGAGGGTTCTCAATCGTATTTTCAGCTATGTTGGGACTTCAAATGTTGGCTTTGAAGGCCAACGTAATGCAGATTACCGTTGTTTTCAATGAAGACCAAAGTAATGTAAAATGTCCCATATTATTATGATATGGCATTTGTGGCTTCAACATGACACAAACTATTGTCACCTTTGAATAATAGTAAAAAATTTAATAAGAAAAGAAAAAACTTTGATGTAATTATTTTTCAAATATTCATTACAAAATTCTGCAGTTTACATTAAAGTATTTCTCTAATGGTTCATAGCCTTTATTTAATAAAGGAAACAGCAATTATTTTACAGCTATAACAGCAATGTTTTTTTGGTCACTGCAAAGGAATGATGGCTCATACATAAATGCTGCAGAGTTTCAGCACTTTCACTTTGATACACAAAAGCAATATTTTTTTTTTGCAACTGTAGATTTTAAATGTTCCATTTGATACATTGCATTATTTTTGTTACATGACTAAGACTAGATGCTGTTAAGTGTTGGGGGGGGGGGGTTACAGTGAAAGGAATGAATCTAGCTCAGCCTCCATCTCTTGATTACAGTAAACATGGCAACCGTTATATACTTAATGTTATGGTGTTGCCTTGTTTTAGTAAAATAAAAACCAATTTTATTTCTGTTTTATTTACTTAAACTGTATGATCACCTTTCTTTCACAGTCAATGAGTGAATTTACCAATTGGTGAACAGTATCTCAAAAGATGTTCCACTAACTCGAAAAGAAAAAACAAATAAGCCAAATCAAATGTGCCTTACATTTACTATTAAATAACTTCTGAATAAAAATTAAGCTCTCAAACAATGATCAATAGGTTACACTAATCAAACTATTTAAATATTGTTTAAAAGGCATTTTTATTTCATAAATAGTATAAGTTTTCTCAAAGTTTAACTTAATCTTTGCATCCAAAGGATAATTTGTGGATCTCTTATATGATGTTTGAAAATTTAGAAATGAAAATTCTATATTATTGACTGCATTTTGCTATTTGGTAAGGTATCTTTCAAAATATATTAGCCCCTTCCTAAAGGCATCCTGGATCCACCTCTGGAATCTAGCAATAAATCCAACATATTATTTTTGCAGGGAGAGGGGCCTGAGAGTAAATCAAGATAAAACAAATACTGTGTCTTTAAGAAAGGAGTAAAACTTGGCAAACAGAAGAAATGAGATAAAGACAGAAGTAGAGTAAGATGGGATGGAAGAATTTGGAAAAATCAGAAAAGACATGCCCATTGGAAAGTAAAGGATCTTTAAAACCAGGTTCCAAATATAGAAGTTAAACGGTTAGAAAGAGTTTGCAATACAGTGGTGGAAGCACAAATGTTATGTATGATATAGAAACATGGCAACTTGTAACGGATGGGAAATAATTTATTTGGCGAATAGGAGATTTTGTAGAACAGTAACAAAGATGTCATCAGCCACAGTGAGAGAAGTAGATCGGATACAAAAGGACTCGTCATGGAAAGAACAATAAAATATTGATACAGGGTCCTGAAAAGTATTAATAAAATAGCAAGACAAATGCTTACAAAATCAAGAATGAGTTTGGAGTAACTTGGAAACAAGTGATTTAGGAGATAATGGATGGTAAGGGAGAAGTATAAATTTTTGTTTTTTAACAGAAGTACGAAAGCTGATGGGTAATCTAACTGGAAAGGTTTCATTAACCTTCTATATATCAGTGTAACAAAATTGGGAGATGGAAGTATACATAGATTAAGTTAGCAAAGAAGTAAAGGAAGGATTGGTATGGATAAGGGCAGGTGCAATGAAATTGGATATATATATATAAGAAGTTTGTATGGGGGAAGAAAGATGTAGAGCACATATTTTATTGCAATGAAGAAAAGACTGGAGAAATAAATTTGAGATAAAATGGAAAAATACAAATAAAAGAGCTACAATAAAGGGATGTTCATAAGATTGTTGGAAAGGTGAAGAAATGAGCATAAGGTCTGAAGCCATTGCTCAAAATAGTATTCAAACTGACTGATATTATAAATATTGAAGTATATGTCCTGTGTATTAACAATGGTGTTTGCTAGACCACAAGATTTTTAGTGCAAGTAAAAGACCTAAGGAGATACAAGTTTTTCATTTACACTACTAGAGGGAGGTGTAGTGTAACATAAAGTTGATATTCTCAAGAGATTATACACCAATTTTTTCTGCATTGCCTAATGGAATTACATGGTCTTCATTGCCTAGCATTGATATGTATATTGTATATGCTGTTATTTTAAGTATCGCCTTCTAATATCAATGGACAATAGTTCTGAAATGGTAGAGTATTTAGCTGCCTCCATGTGCTGCAGTAGACCCTAGTATTTGTGCTTGGATGGAGAGAGAGGCTGAAGCAAGAATTGTGGGGCTAAGCAGGATAGTTATGGTTTAAATGGCCCATATGACTGCAAGTGGGCTGTAGTTCTTTGCACATCAAAAAGGAAAAGGAAACCTTTCTCACTCCTTGATACATTCTTAAATACTCGAATGCCACTTTGTATGGCAGATACCTGTTCACTTTTCAGATATATAGTGTCATAGAAGACTGCAGAGTTAATGCAGCTGTATATCAACTGCTGCTTCTTATTGTTCCTATATGGATAAAAGTCTAATAGAGTCAGACTGAAAAATTCAATACCATAGTCGGGATTTGAACCGCTGATCTTCCAGTTTTTGTCTGATTGCTGTAACCAACTGAGCGACCATGGCAACATGCCAGCATGACATTAAATTGCACAACTGACTCGCATTATTCCCAGTAAACCACAAGATCTGAAATTCATTTTGAGATGACATACCCCAATGGCAACTTACGAGGGCAGTCCCAGAAGTACCCGATATGTGAAGATAGTGGTGGTTGTTTCAAACAAATTACTGTGGTAGAAAGTACCAACCTTATAAAGCTTAAGTTTGATGATGCTACGTCGTTTAGTAATTGTTTGACAGCCATCAATAGTGAACGCTCTCAGCAAATTCGTAAACCTGGATAAAACTGGTCATCGTTATGTGATACAATACTATCAGCTGCTACAATATTACAGATGAGCTAGATTCTACTCTGGGGGAATCGGCTCCTTCGTTTACAACAGTAAAATATTGGGTGGCAGAGTTTAAGCAAGGCTGTACGAGCTGCCAAGACAAGCAGTGGTTGACAAAATGAGGTGACCATGCCAGAAATTGTGAAGAAAATCCACAAAATGGTATTGGATGACCATCGATTGAGTGCGCGAGCTAGCAGACATCGTAGGCATTTCAAAAAGTGCTCCACATCGTGCATACTGACTGAAAATTTAGACATGAGAAAGCTATGCGCAAGATGGGTGCCGTGTTTACTCACAATGGAACAAAAGCAGCATCGTGAGGATGTTTCAGCCGACTGTTTGGCAAGTGTTTACCTATTACACAAGATTCATTCTAAATGAAGAGGACTTCATAGGCTATTCAACATATATATTTTATTACCCATGTAAACATCTTAAACATGTGATAATTTAATCAAAATTATTAAGGGCCACTTCTGAGATAATCAAAAGTAATACAAAAAAAATGTTCCATGTATATAATGAAAATCTTTGTGTTGCATCTTTGGGAGATGCTGAACTTAACAATTATTTTATCTTTTTAAATGACTTTAACAATTCCGATTATAGTACTGCATGTTTAAGATATTTGTATGATAATGAAATTAGTTATTTTTCTATCTATTTCAAGTTAATTGCGATAAACCTTTGCAGAAATACTTTGTTTACACATTTCATTGTAGATACAATGAAATTGATACAGGGAATTGAATTGATATATATTTAAAACTCTTATTCCATATTCTTTCCATGACAAACTATTGAAAAATTCAAACCATATTGCCAGATATCTCGGAAATGGCTGATGTGACAAAAACTTATTTGAAATAAATTGTGTGTTTTAAGGGAATACAACAATGAAGTTTAGTACAAGAATGTGAACATTTTCAATTTTTCATATTTTGCATTTGTATTCCACCCAAAAATTCAATACCGAGATTTGACCGGAAATACATGTTTTGAGACCCCCTGAATCCAAAAAAAGCCTTTTTGGAAACTGTGTGTGTGTGTGTGTGTGTGTGTGTGTGTGTGTGTGTGTGGGTGGGTGGGTGGGTGGGGGTGTGTGTGCGTGTGTGTACAGCATAACTTAGTAACGAACAGTCAGATAAACACCAAACTTGGTATTTAGGTTCAGTATCTTCCAGAGATGCGATGCGAAGGTTTTCAAGAAAATCCCCCCACCTCAGATTACCCTTTAAATGGAACATTTTTTGAACATTTTTATTTTCTCAAAAATGGCTCTAACAATTCTGATTAAAATATCATATGTTTAAGATATTTTCATGACAAATGAAATGTATATCTCGAATTTTCTGGGAATGTCCCCAAAAGTATTCTTCATTGTGAACAACCTTTGCATAACTGGTAAACCATAAGAGTTAGACAAAATTTTACTATACAAAAAATGTAGAACGCGTTAAAATACACAATTTATGTCATATATTTTTTTTGTTGAGTGAACCATTTTCGAGATATTGCTTGTTATTCCCTTAAATTTTCCAATACTTACACGTTTTTCTCAAATTCGTTATTCATTTTTTTTGTCCTGGTAATGCAAAGAGAATGGAATACTCGACATAGCAACCAGCTCTTAAAATATTTGACTATCGCTTAATAGCCTAGCAATTCCCCTGGCATCTACAAGAAAATTAGCAATAAGATTAACATCTCGATATCTCGATTAACATGAAGCATATGGAGAATAAGCGTTTGTAAAAATAGTTTGCACAAGAGTAGAGAAAGTCATGTGAGTGTAACACATCAGATTTTTGTTATACTTCTAACTTGTGCTTTCATAACCATTGGCTTGTCAATATCAACAATTTTAAAGCCACAGATTGTTATTTAATTGATCCTGTACTATTTAAGTAAATCACTGCATTGAACTTTAAACCCCATTTTTCTCAACTCCTTCTTTTTAGCATTTTTCACTATTCAAAATGTTCCTCGGACCACAGTTTATAACTCATTAGCTTGAAATTTTGAGGTTAGCTTCAGGAATTACTGATTTAAAATTTGTTATGCACTACCTAAAAAATACTAAATAGTTCAGTTGAAATTAATTGTTTTCGATAAATCACGTTGAAAAAGCTGAAAAAATTCAATAACATGTTTGCAAAAAAAATGTTTTTTCCTTCAACTAATTAAAATTAAGGAATGCTGCCCAACAATTGTTTAACTTTGTATACTAGGCTCAAATTAAAAATTTGGGAGTGATACAATAAAGCATAGGGTCTAAAGAACATTTCATATTATCATATCAAAGTGACTACTTGTGAATAAAAAACATTAAATATCTTATCACCGATTTCACATAACTTAAAACTTTTGTGTACACTATGTTTTATGTTCTGATTATATAGTAAAAATCCCATGTGATATACTCATAGGATTTTCTCTACCCTCTGTCTTTATTAGTGGGTATACAAATTACTCTTACTAAAGCTTATTTTTCTATCTACAACATTTTAATCCAAATAAACCTTTGCAGAAATAGGTACATTACACATTTCATCATAGATACGAAGAGAGCAGAGGTAGCCAAATGTTTAAGAACTGCATGCTATACACTGGCCTTAAAATTTTGTACTGTTTCCATGCAATTGCGAGAAACAACTGAATGTTTTTAAGAGAATGACCAAGCAATGAATAATTCAAACCATTAAGGACAGATATCTTGAAATGGCTTATGCCACATAAAAACTTATTTGAAATAAGTTGTTTGTGTGTTTTAAAGAAACCTACATTTTTTGCACAGTATGTTTTTGTCTATTACTTAATGTTTACCAGTTATACAAGATTATACAAAATTTGTTGTGAATGAAGAGGACTTCAAAGGCTATTCCCAGAAAATTCATGATATACATTTTATTTGTTATGTAAATATATTTAATATATGGTATTTTAATCAAAATCAATACAGCCATTTTTTAAAAAAATAAAACTTTTCAAAAAATGTTCCATGTAAAGGGTAGTTGAGGGTGGGAGGATTTTCTTGAAAATCTTTGTGTTGCATCCTTGGAAAATACTTAACTTAAATTACCAAGTTTGGCACTTATCTGACTTTTCACTTTTGAGTTATGCTATTCACAGACACATGCCTTAGACCTTTTGCTTTTTTTTATTCAGGGGGCCTCAAAACATGTATTTTTGGTGATATCTCTGCATCAAGCTTTTGGATGGAATGCAATACCTTCTATGCCTAAGGACATGGTAGAGAAAGTAAAAAAGCTGATGTGTTACATTCACACGACTTTCTATACCCTGTAATGCTTATTAATGGATATACAAATATTCTTACGATATTAATTAATTATTAATTAATTAATTAATTTTAAATCGGAAGACATAGTGAAAAGATTAAATATAATATATAGAAATGGTTGCAAATATACAATTTCACTAAAATAGCTTCAATACCTCAGAACTAGTTTCGAGAAATCACTTCCTCATCGTCAGCTGATTGCAACTGGTTGGCTTTCCTCTGATGGTTATAGATGTCTCGTCCCTTTAGTGGTGGTTCTACAAGTTCCGTAATCAAATTTTTGTCCATAGGGATGTTGAAATTCATTAACCTTGGACGAAATTTCCAAAGAAATATTTTTTCGCAAATGTTTAATTCCATAGATTTTTGTGCCTACAGAATTAAACATTGGGAGAAATGTTGCACTGGCTTTTTTCAAAATAACTATAAGGAATTTGTCAATTGTAAGTTGGTATTCTCTAGTATTATGCAAGGAAAATGCAAACACTTACTGCTATTTTAGTTTTCATTCTTTTGTGTAACACATAAGCACATTTTACCCAGATCGGCCAGAAAACTTAACAAAATGTGAAATAATATTTGAAGAGCAAATACTGGGAAGCTGAACGTAAATATACAAGAAGCAATAAAGCCAAAGGGGCCAGATTTTAAGATATAAAACTGTTTGAAAAATGACGACAAAATTGTTAAAAATGACATAATTAGTAAAAATTACTTAAAATTGAAATGTATTTAGTTCATTAAAATCAGTATACAGAAAGTATATTAATTTATATTAGATATAACTGCTGTACAAGTACAAAGTGTATATAAAATTATGATGAGATAATTTAGAAAATTAAAATATATTGTTTCACATTCATGTGTGAAGAATCTGAAAAGAACATTAAGAAATTTGTTTTTACGTAGCTGTAGCATGAGCTCACAGATTATACAAAAATCCAGAGCAAATGAAGATGACTAGATATTCCAAGGGACATTTAAACATTCAAGTCAAGAATGAATAAAACAACATTGTATAGTTTGAAATAGAATTTTGTGCATTTCACGGAAAAATTATTTAAAAAATGTTAAAAACGCTAATAGCTTTGCTAAAAGCTAAGTTTCCAGAGGTCCAGGAGAAAGTTATTTTGTTGTATGTTCGAAAAAAAACATTTACCAGAATAAGAACTTTTAAATTATAAAAAGTGGGCAAAATGCACTAAAAATATGCAGCTAGGAAGAATAAACATCTTCCAAAACATCATGGGAATATACTAGTAACATGTAAGTTTTAATTTCTTACAGTAAAAATCTGTACGAGTGTTCCATTTAATGCATTGTTTATAGTAAGATATAAATTTTCCCTTATCACACTTAAAAAAGTCCATGTTTCAATTTCTTGTAGCGGTTTTGCATTCAAGTATCGTATGTGTCCCAGTACTGTTCGCCAACGCAAAAGAAAGTCCCTAACAGGAATGTGCTACCCTTATCTGTTTGGAAAAAGTGCGACAAGGACAGTGAATGTGTGACGGAGTACGCATGCTATGCAAGGAGTAAAACTATTCAACTGAGCTGTCATGTGTGTCATAAATAAGGGTAACATAAGCAAGTAGGCAGGGTTCAGACCGTGTATAATCAGCAATTTCCCCTCTGCCCTTCATTCCCTGGGCACTTTCTTTGCTGTGGAAGACAATAGTTTTGTTTATACATAAATATATTATTAATGTAATGCAGTTTTGATAGAGTCTGCATTCCTGTACATATCCACAATGTTTAGAGAAAACTCTAAAATAATACGCCTTTTAACCAGAAATGGGAGAATTTGCTAATTATAACCAATCTTTAGGAATTAGTACATTCACTGCACTGTATGTATTTCACGTATTCAACTTGACTCTCACTTACGTCACCAACAGGCAGCCAATGGCAGCTTCCCACCCCGGAGTGGCCTACCTTCCCTCTACTCTATTTACCTTGAAGTATTCCAGCGATTCCAGCCTGTGACATTACACAGGCAGTTGTGAGTCAACACATGGCAAAGGAAAATCTAATGTGATATGGCAGAATGATCACGAGATGAAATATATGGAGAATTGCTCTCTGATTGGCTAGCTTTTTAAGTTTGATGTAGACATATACATGAAAGCTTGGAGCTTACAAGCTTATGTTATAATATAAGCTAATGGCCAAGTTTATGTCAACATCAGCCTATGTGAACGAGTACATTAAGATAGCATGAAACAAGCTTGTATGCTTATGTCTTTTGTTTCATTGTGAATAGATCCTTAAAGCATTTCACGTTTCTTTCCTGATTTCCTACATTTGTTCAACCTAAATTTCAAATGAAAAGTAAGTATCTCTAGTAAAACAACATTCATTTTAATTCTCAAACTATGGGAAAATACATACATTATACAATCGCATAGCTATTTAACTATATCTTTATAAAGGAAGTTAACAATTTCTGAGACCAACACAATCTCGCAGGCAAGAAACAGGGATGTGATGATTATAAATAGTTAGTTTCAAAAATTACAGTAGTTCATGGACATGAATTTAACACATAGCACCGTAAACAAAAATAAAATAAAAAAAAAAAAAAAAAACACTAATACTGAATATATTACCACCAAAAGTGAGAAAAAAAAGCATTAAGAAAAATAGGAATTGTACAACCTATTTTAAAATGCTTTTAGCTATCGTCGACTGAAACATTAAGTAAAGTGAGATAAAAAATTAAGATTCTGGGAACATGTATATATTTTTTTCAGTATTTGGCTTGTTTTCACCATTATCACATTTACACCTTTCACTATAAATCAGCAATCATTCCACTTTTACTTGAACTTCTCTTAAGTTAACACTGCTCCAGGTACTTATTCTTCTGCATTAGGATCAAAAAATAATGCAGTCACTGCAAATATTAGGAATACTGCTCCACCTATAAGTGTAACTGTAAAGAAGAAAAAAAGCACACTGTTAGGTCTGTATTGAAACAAAGGAATCATAAACATGCTTGCCAACTTCCTGAAATTGAAACCTGTAAAACTTTCCCTCATCCAGCAAAGCATAATAATTTTGCAATTACATGAAATTTGGAATGTATAAAATGTTCAGTGTAGCAAATGTACAAAAATTATATCTAAAATAAATGGGAATTCCATTTTATAAAAATCTGATGTGTTACAGTCACATGACTCTCTCTACTCTTGTACAAACTATTTTTACAAACGCTTATTCTCCATATGCTTCATGTTAATCGAGATATCGAGATGTTAATCTTATAGATCCAAGGGGAATTGCTAGCCTTTAAGCGATAGTCAAATATTTTAAGAGGTGGTTGCTATGTGGAGTATTCCATTCTCTTTGCATTACCAGGACAAAAAAAATGAATAATGAATTTGAGAAAATAAGTATTGGAAAATTTAAGGGAATAACAAGCAATATCTCGAAAATGGTTCACCCAACAACAAAAATGTATATGACATAAATTGTGTATTTTAACGGGATCTACATTTTTTGTGTAGTAAAATTTTGTCTATCTCTTATGGTTTACCAGTTATGCAAAAGTCATTCACAATGAAGAATACATTTGGAGACATTCCTAGAAAATTCGAGATATACATTTTATTTGTCATGAAAATATCTTAAAAATATGATATTTTAATCAAATTTGTTAGAGCCATTTTTGAGAAAATTAAAATTTTCGAAAAATGTTTCACGTAAAGGGTACTCTGGGGTGGGGGGATTTTCTTTAAAATCTTTCTGTCGCATCTCTGGAAGATACTGAACCTAAATACCAAGTTTGGTGTTTATCCGACTGTTCGTTTCTGAGTTATGCTGTTCACACACACACACACACGGACATGTTTCCAAAAATGCTTTTTTTTTTTTTGGATTCAGGGGGTCTCAAAACATGTATTTCCGGTGAAATCTTGGTATAAAATTTTTGGGTGGAATACAATACTTCCCCTACTTACTATACGTAGTAGAGAAAGTAAAAATCCTTCAAGACACGGTAGTGCTGCTTCTTTCTGTCATTTACAAATGAAATTCTTCCTGGTCCACAATAAACACATATTAAAGCAAAGCACTCCATTTCTAGGCTATATATATATATATATATATATATATATATATATTTCTAGTCCATATTTTATGCTTCATAAACATTACTATAAACAAAAACCATAAAAAATGGGAAATTTATATCACGCAGAGATATTAAGCAAAAAAGAGAATTTAATTGGGAGAGTTGACTTTACAATTCATAATGTCATTTACTGAATGTTCATGGCCATTTATTGCTGCTTACTAGAGTCACTAGTGGTACAATCAAATTTTAAATCCACATGCTATGCATTTTGTTGCAGCCCAGTGAAGGGGGACCATGATTGTAATGAAGGATAGATACATAGATAAGTTCTGGCCTATTCTACTGAAGCAGAATTCAAAGCTACATAACCACACAGTATTACTTATGAACATGCAAATATTCATAAGTTAACTGAAATCTTAAAATGTGTTCATATTTATTGTTATTGTTGTAATGTTTATTTTAATTTTGTGTGATTGATATTATTGTTGGAATATATATGTTGTGGAATTAATTTCATAGTAAACATAACCTAAAATTGTAATGGGGAGAATTAAATTAATTACTATAAATTTGGAACATGAGAGGAAAAGAACAGAGGAAAGGAAAAGATTAAATTAATAAAAAACATAGAAGGAGTATATAAGGCCATGGAAATGATCATTGATGACCCTAAGAGAGCAAATATGTGAAAAAAGGGGGGTTACTATAGGAACCTATGGAAAATAAAGGCAAACAGAGCAATTACTCCCTAGAGGGTGGTAAGCAATAAAAAGACGCTAAGTTTGAAAAGTGAAGTCAAGCTTTGTTAGCAGTTGTCTGTGTGAGAGTGTAAGAGAGTGACGCCAAGCCATAGTAAGTGGCTGGTGCAGCCATTAATGGCTGATGTAAAAGTTTTGTTTTATTCGTGAATGTTATGTGTTGTGTATACGTGTAATTGATTGGAAGTGTGAGGGAATGAGTTTGTAAACCAGCAAATAAATAAATTCAACAAGTTTCTGTTGGAATTTATTATTTCAACTATATCTTAGCAGTAGCCTGTAATCTTAAGTTGCAATATAATGCAACAGAATTTAATTCTTTGTTAGTTGATGGTGGAAATCTGAAACACTTTGAATCTGCCCACAAAGTCGTAAAAATGCCTCCTTTACCATAAAGTTGTAAAATGGCCTCTGCTCCCATACATTTTATGGAAAAACTATAAAAGTTGGCAAGTAATGCATAAACTAGTCAAGTCACTACAATCCTACTCTTATACCAAATCATCAAATTTTACAAACTAAGATATGAATGCAACAAATAAATATCAAGACATTTTCTCATCTAATTCCTTAGTAAATGTTCAAATAAAACAATCTTAAATCTACACATAGCATTAAATTTCACGTGTGTTCATTCTGCAACACAAAATAACGCAGTGGCAATGGTATAATTTGTGCTAGGGATATTCTGGAAAAGAATTCCAAAAGATCATAAACTGAAATTTTGCATTAAGCTACCATTAATTTGGCATCAATTACCACAAAACTTTAAGCTCTTTAACATAAAATTTCAACTACATGTCCCTTGCCAGTTTAAAATAACCAACTGATTGTTGTCTGGCCAATCCGAAACAATCATTAAGTTGTTTTTCTAAGGCACTGGTGCAGCAAAAGCAATTTTTGGAGTCATATCAGCCTGCCCAGATTCCCAAAGGAAAAATCTAATATGTTGCATTCACATGACTCTCTACTCATCCTTCTACAAACTATTCTTACAAAAGCTTATTCTTCTATCTACTTCTTGTTACTAGAGATAAACTTCCATTACATATTTCACTGTAGATACAAGAAGGATACTGTAGGCTACAGTGAGACAGATTTTTTAAAACATATCGCTATGTGATGGCTTTGCTGCATGACGAGAAAAAATCAAATGCAACTTACTACTTGAAAAAATATATAAATGTTTGAAAATTCAAACCAAAAACAAAGAATGTCTCAGAAATGGTAACACCACAAAAAATATTGACCTAAATTGTGTGCTTTAATAAGATTCACATATTTTATGCAGTAAGATTTTGTCTATCTCTTAAGGTTTACCAATTACACAACATGTGTATTACTGATTACACAGGCATTATAAAAGCATAGATGTAAGATGTCTGCCTTTGGAATATTAGTTGTAGGACAATGGATACAGTTGAATCTCCCCATCAAAGGCAGTTCTAATCCCTTCCAAGTGTAGTGTATGACAGAAATTATTTTAAAAATATGCCAGCTCTAATGAAGCCATAAATGCTTTTGGGGATCCATTGGTATGCGCATAGCCAGGTAGGTTCACAATATCTTTGGTGTCGTCCTCCATGGTGTAGTGGTTACCATGCTGGCCTCTAGTTGGGAACTAGGTTGCGGGTTCAAACCTGGCAGAGGGCGATGGATTTTTTTCGGGCGTAAAAATCCTTAGCATAGCTTTCTTCGGAAGGGAAGTAAAGCTGGTGGTCCTGTGTCGTAGATTTACGGCACATAAAAGAACCTCAACCCTGATAAAGAGGCCTCTGAGCAAAATTACTAGTCTTTCACGCCCAACATAAAATGGGATGCTAAAGACCACAGCAGTTAAAGAGCATCCATAAATTAACCCCCCCCCCCCAAAAAAAAACTCAATATCTCTGGTTTACAGTTTCAAGTGTTTGAAGGATAAATGGAGATGAGCCTGCCTTTTTATAGTGTTCAGTTAGTTTAGGCTCATATCATTCATATGCAATTGGTACTGTGATGCACTTCAGGGAACTACTTGGATGTGAGGTGGATTCCATATTATTTTCTCTATCATCTATCCTTAGTAGATACAGGAAAGTACCTATTATATTCCATCAACAAATTCAATACAGAGATTCCACTGGAAATACATGTTTTGAGGCCCACTTAATACAAAAGCAGCATTTTTGAGGAAAAAAGGTCCGTGCATGTGTGCATGCGCGAGCCTTGGGCCTAAAAATAATCTGGGAAAACAAAGGATATCATCTGGCATCTACAGGGAATAAAAAAGAAAGAAAAGAAAAAAAATGCACAAATCTTTTTCTAAAAAATCTGATGTGTTACACTCACATGACTTTCTCTACTCTTGTACAAACTATTTTTACAAACGCTTATTCTCCATCTATTTCATATTAATCGAGATAAACATTTGCAGAAACGATCTTTTGACATGCAAACAGATATACATTTTACACATAGCAACCGGTTCTAAAAATATTTAACCATCGCTTAAGGCCTAATATGTTCCCCTTGTTTTGTATTTGCAAGGGCAATATAAGCACATGCATATCTCTTCATAGCTGGTTGCTATGTGCAGCACCATTCTGTTTGCCACAAATTAATACTCTTTGCATATCTAAGACAAAAAAATGAATAACGAATTGCCATTTAGAAAATAAGTATTGAAAAATTTAAGGGAATAACAAGTAATATCTCGAAAATGGTTCACTCAACAACAAAAATGTATGACATAAATTGTGTATTTTAATGCGATCTACATTTGTTGTGTAGTAAAATTTTGTGTATCTCTTATGATTTACCAGTTATGCAAAAGTCGTTCACAATAAAGAATATTTTTGGAGACATTCCCAGGAAATTCAAGATATACATTTTGTTTGTCATAAAAATATCTTAAACATATGATATTTTAATCAAAATCGTTAGAGCCATTTTTGAGAAAATTAAAATTTTCGAAAAATCTTCCATGTAAAGGGTACTCTGGGGTGGGGGGATTTTCTTGAAAACCTTCGTGTCGCATCCTTGGAAGATACTGAACCTAAATACCAAGTTTGGTGTTTATCCGACAGTTCGTTTCTGAGTTATGCTGTTCACAGACACACAGACACACACACGGACATGTTTCCAAAAATGCTTTTTTTTGGATTCAGGGGGTCTCAAAACATGTATTTCCGGTGAAATCTCGGTATCGAAATTTTGGGTGGAATACAATACTTCCCCTACTTACTATACGTAGTAGAGAAAGTAAAATTATTATTTCTGGATTCAGGGAGTCTCAAAACGTGCATTTCCAGTGAAATCTCTATATCGAATATTTGGGTGGAATGCAATACTACTTCTACTTACTATAGGTAAGCAGTAGAAAAAGTAAAAATGGTATGCATATCACAGGCTAAGTAATTAGAAGTGATTATAAGCAGTGACATGGGAAAGAGAAATGCATATTGATAAATAAAAGAACAAAGAGTATTGCTTGGGTATGAGCAGGCGTGTGAAGATTAAAAGAAATTAGAAGAGGTTTTCCACAGAATCAGTGTTCAATATGTGGAGGAAAGGAAGATATAGAACATATACTAAACTACATTCAAAAAGGTCCCCAAAATTTCTTAATAACACCGAAACAAGTTACCTTAAAGCAATTTACAAAACATTTCCTTCAAAATAGTTCCCTTGTCTAGTGATATACTTCTGCCACCACACATAAAGAGCCTGGAAGCACTCCTGGAAGTCATTTTCAGATACATCATAGGCTCTTGTCGCATGTGAATCATTCCACATCAAACCAAACGCACATAAAACATCACTTTCTCTGTATTTTCTGAAGTTTAGTTTACGTGTTCTACACATAGAATAAATGGACACATATTTTATATTTTGCAGAAAATCAAATTATTTTAGGATTTACAGCATACTTAACATTTTTCTTATATGCACACATCACATAAAAGTAATTTATTCTCGGAATACAGAATGGTTAAAAATAGAAAAAGCACTGTGGTTTTCCTTACTAAAAACACTATTTTTTCGCAGTAAAAAAAATTGCTTTTTTAAGTATGAATATTTTAAACCGCAATATCATATTTAACCCCCTAATATTAAAATCTGGAAAAAAATACAGGAGGAATCTGTGATATATTTTTATTTAAATCTGTTAATATCAGGATAGGATCTTTCTTAGAAGTACGCTTTTAAACAGTTTATTTGCATTGGCACGTAGGGTTTTCAAACGTAGACTGCTGACAGAGAGCTTTACCCTGCAGCAGCAAGCCACACCAGCCGATGCGTTACAAAGTACAAACGTGATAGGCTATCACTTCTGGTGTTTGGTGTAACTTGGCAGCTTATTGCTTATCACCTGTGAGATATTCTAATTTAAAGGTGGAGAGATGTACCGCTTTACTCAAGTTGGATTGCGCAATATTTTTAAAAATAAGAGTTGAAAACATAATTCACTTTGTATTTGTAATTGAACATCCGTGGACAAAATATAAAGTGAATCGAAGACATGACGGTCAGATTTTGTGAAAATTTGTGCGACTTGATGTGGAATGACTTATGTGCAGTAATTTTTTCAGCATTCAAAAATCTTTGCTTCTTCAGATGAGATTTTAGATTTCAGGGTTTTTTCATTGCTGCTTCACTATAAGCTTCTAGCATTCTCGGTGTCTCTGAGGGACACTTGTGTAATAAAACACAAGACTTTATGTTTGAACATTGCTCTATTGCCAAAATTATGAAATGTGAGAAACAAACAGCAAAAACTGGTTGCCATGCAAAGACAAAAATTATTAATTATTATCATCATCATCATCATTATTATTATTATTATTATTATTATTATTATTATTATTATTATTATTATTATTATTATTATTATTATTATTATTATTATTATTAAAAAAATTAAAATGAAGTGTTGTCATGGACATTACCAACACCTAATAAAAAATCCTTTAATTTTGTATACATTAAAGAGAAAATAAACAATTCCAGGAATTTTTTAATCTAGGGTAGTATTTGAGTGCAAAGGGATGCAACTCTGGAGAAAAGAGTATATAAATGACAAATAGTTTGAAATGGATAGAGAGGCAGTTTTAATACAATGCATCAACAAAGAAAGCAGAAATGTAAGGGAGTACCTAAGTAAAGTTAAAAATAAATGGAACTGAATACTAAGAAGGGAAAAAAATAAAACTTAAATTTAAGGGTAGTTAAAGGTGTATGTTTAAACAATAATAATAAGGAAACTTGTAAGAATATGGCAAGCTAAGTGAGTGGACTGAATGCTTAGCCATATTCTTTGTAAATTGCTAAGAACAAAGAAAAAAAAAATTATATATAAACACTGAAACTTTTAACATAATTGAAATTGCTAGTGGACTGGTGAAACTAAAGTGTCACCAATCCACTACTCACAATTTCAATTATGGTACATATAAGATAAACAGGCAGCACCTAGTTGCTGCTCCCTATGAATGATCCATGCATAATAGTGAAACAAGACCATGGAGTTAAACATACCTGATCTTACAGAGATCTTTTGTGCTATCATTCGACCACCTAAAACAGCCAGACCTGTACAAATTGAATGACCTAAAATTCCTCCAATTGTCACACCAACAACATCCTGAAACAAACAAACTGATCTTGTACATACTCATATATATATACATAATTAATAGTAATGATTAGTCAGCACAACCACTAAGACATTCCTTAAACTCTACTCGTATTTTACCCTTCATTCCTTTTGTTGACAATGATAATTTCAAGATATTTTAACTCTCAGGTTTACTTCTGAGGCAGATATAATGTATAAGGGATCGGAGACCAGAGGATAAGGATCGATACATGGAAGTTACGTCACTGCTACGTGGGGCTGGTGGGAAGAAGATGGCTGAGTCAGAGAAGGGATTAGGAGCCGAGGCAGTGACATCAGATGTGAGTGATGTATGGGCAACAGCTGGCAAAGTTAGGAAAGTGGCATCATCGAGGAGCGAGGGAGTTTAATCGCCACGTGATATGGTTGCGGGCAGGGCAGAGGCGTGGTTTCAGAGTGGCGAATTGGTGGAAGAAGAATGCATTGTATTGACACCCAATGGGAGTTTACGGATTTTGGACAGAAACAAAGCGGGACCGTTAAAGGAGCCAACAGAAATAGATTTATGGAGTAAGAAAGTGTGTCATACGTATAGAAATAGTGCAGGCTCTGTGAGAAGTATGGGGAAACAGAAGCAGTAATAATGGGGGAGTAAATAGAATGGGGAGGGAGAGCGACTATAGAATGAATAGAAGGGAACAAATTAGACAAAGTAAAGACAAGTGTATTGATAAGCAAGTGATAGATTTACATGAAATCGTGAAGTGAATGATTTAGATATAAAGGACGGTAAACACAGAGAGGGCTAGGAGGGAGAGGTACATTTCTTAATATGAACGAGCAAGTGTTGTTATGGACGATCAGTACGGGGTACAAAATAAGCATTCTCTAAATTGCATCTGATAGTGGAGTTTTAAAGACGGCGGAGGAAGCAAGGGAAGGAGATGGGAAGGGGAGAAAAACACTAAGCAGTATAGTGAATTTAAATGAGAAATGTTAGCGATATGAAGCTAACTCAACATATATGCTTTGTAAATGCGGAAGCTTGGGTACGATCGGCAAAAGGAGCCAGGGCTCGATGCTGATCATGCCCAAATGTATTGTATTAGCTCAACACTCAATAAAGATATCATATCCTATCAATGTATAAGGATTACAAAAGGGAAACCTTGCTTAAAATTTTGTGTATACTAAAATATTTGTTAATTGAATTGAATTCATTAATTAATGTGTTTGTAATATTCCTTTATTTGTTCTTAATAATATTTATATGTATTTTGGCTTGTTTAAATGTCCAGAACATTGAAGAAAAGGGAAAAATATTATTATTAGAAAAGATACATGGCCCACCTAGAAAGAATGCATCAATAAGAAAAAATTTATACCATTTGTTTGTAGCTATGGAGGTTAACAAGCCAATAATGGTGTTGATTCATAGTCATGGTAACGAAGGCTTCTGTACAAGATTTTTCTGTAGTGAAGGAAACATCTTTGATATCAATTGCGTCCAAAATGGCAACATAATCATCAATATTCTGATGAACATCTAATGTTAGAACGGCATGTAAAACAGGTTGGCCAGTTGCAAAATGGTCGGTGAGTGAATTCATTGTTATTTTTGTGCAAGATTGTTAATTCCAAATAAAATCCAAATTTTCTGAACTTCTATGAAATCATTTCACATTATCCTCCTGTACTACCTCGACCTAAGATAAATTTAGATATTCATAGCTCGTGCAAAATAAAATCTACAATGCTGCGAGAGAAGGCAACAGAGATTTGAACACAGAACTCATTGCAGAGAGAAATATCAGTGCATCTAGATCTCCAACATCGGTGAGTACATTATATTTTAAAGCTACCACCTCAATCAACTTACCAATGCGGAGCAACATTAAAAACTGTTGCATTTGGTTCCCGACCATGGGGCAAATGGCAGATAAAATCCTGTTACACTTCATTACCAACAGCTGCTCTTAAAACACAACCTATATTTTTCAGGCCTTAAAATGACCAAATTGGAAGTGATGAGAAATCAACATACTGGCTGCTGCAGAAACTTTGACTTACAGAAATAAGTTTTGCAGAAAGTCTCCAGTCAGTAGTTTCTCTAGCATATACCTAAATGAAGTGAATATTGCAGTACTAATTAAAGTTGTAGGCTATTAAAACGCTTACAACACCTGTCAATTAATTATTTCCATGTATGCCAGCACAGACTAAGTTGGAAAGGTGGAATCAAACCAAAAACTTCAATTCAATAGCAGGATTTGAACCATAAATCTTCAGCTTACTGTGCCGCTGCTTTAACCAACTGAACTATCATGTCAACATACTGGCACGACATTAAATTCCCAAAAATACTCATATTTTTCCCAGTAAACTACAAGGTGTTCACAAATTCATTTTCAGATAACATGCAACAACGGCAATGTATAATCTCATAAAGTACAGAGTGGCCATTGTATTGTGGGGCCACAGATCATGTGTATGTATGCACTGCCTGCACTGCTGTGACCTCAATATTTTTCCGCTGTGCACTATAACTTTTTCACTATAAGCTGAAAGGAGAAGTAAACATAACTTAAACGTATCACTCCGCCGAGTACATGGCAGCACCACATGGAGGATGACGGGAACTAAGTACCCGTGAGAGGAAATAGCTTCAGACAGAATGTGAATACAGTATATTGTGCAGCTTGGGGATCATTAGCTTTTAAACCTGTATGTCTTATTCCTATATTTTGCCTTACATCCTAAACTTATAACAAATAATACTAAGAGTAGACAAATAAAAGTTGTACCGGAAAAGTTTTGCACCTGTGATTAAAGGTACTGGATTAAACTGTTCTTAACTTCAAGCCTAAATCAATATATCACTTTTGCTTTAACCTTTTATGAGTCAACAAGTTAAAAAAAACGATTAGCACTATAGGTTAAAACACAAAGAAAACAAATGCAACCCAAGCAATCAGAGCAACAATTCTGCTTCATTAACAAAGAAGTTCAATTATTGCTAAACAACGGCCAACCATATTCATTGTCGATTAAAGGTGGGTACATTTCACAGCATTCGTTAAAAGCATTTAACACAATTGTCTTCTTTCCATTTCCCGCATTTATGTTTTCCACAGTGGCAGAAGATTCTCAGCCGGAAGCCAGAAACAAACTGCAGCACCTGCGCATAGCCTCTTAAACCCTCTGCTATAACGGTTTATTTAGTTATAGGTGAATCTAACAAACACATTTAGTTTCATAAATTTAACTGTTACAACAATGAGTGTTTTAAATTTCTCTGCACGAGAATAACCACAAAATGTTACAATATGAGCCGAACTGTTTTTTGTAGAGGAAGAGATGACATGCTAAGCGGGAAAGGTTGTAATTTGTCCACCAGCCAATGAGGTGCTGTCTTGTCAAGTGGTTTTGTTTACTTCTCCTTTCAGCTTATAGTGAAAAAGGTTTAGCGGTGAATGACCTGTTCAAAGCTATGTTATACTTGTACTGCATCAGTTGCTACCTTCTGCTCATGCTGTAAGCACTAGAGTTTGTGCATCTCATAGGTGAAAATTTATTTAAGACAACTGTGTTGTGTGCGAGTTGCTTAAGTGTGTTCTTATTATACTGGTGCTGTTCTTGTCTGGTTATTAGTCCACCGAAATGCCTATTAACAAATTCACACTTGAACAACAAATTTTTACATACAATACATATGTAAAAACCGAATTGTGTAGACAATTTCAGGAGCACTTTCCTGGTACTCCAGTTCCAGGTGAAGAAACTGTTAGATGTCTGGTTAATAAGTTTAGGACAACAGGATTGCTAAATTCTAAACCTAAGAAGCAAAAACAAAATGTTCTAATGGAGGAAAAAAAACTTGACAAAACTGGTTCATCATTCAAACCCTAACAAGTAAAGTTTATAGGAGCAATCCCCACACAATAGATAAACTGTTGTTGTTCACCAATGGCACTGGGGATTAATTGATCTGCATCACTTTCCCTGGCTTCCCAATATAAAGTCTGTAAGTTATCACTTTTAAGACCTTTGCATTTGGCGAGATGTTGTTTGTTCAGGATGACATCATCTTCACAGAGAGTGCACTTGGGTGCAGGTAGGCATTGTATCTTGGTGTTCTGCGAGGCAATCATGGCCAGTTGCCATCCTAATTACGGCCACTGCAGTCTTCCTTGGCTTTTTTTGAATATCAAATCTATCTTTAATATTCTTATAATCTTTATCCTTTTAATTTATCTTCTTCATCAAGTCTCTGCTGTCTTTTGAAATGTTGTTTAATGTTATTTGTTTATTTATTTCTATTGGTCCTACAGGTTTTATTTGGTGTATTGCACCTTTCTTTGCTAATTGATCTGCATGTTCATTGCCCAAAAGTCCAACATGAGCTGGGATCCATTGTAGAGCGACATGATTTCTAGTTTCAACTGCTTTAATTAGGCAACTTATTTCTTTAATATTTCTTCTTGTTTTATTATTGTAATTTACTATTCCATCTATGGCTGATTTTGAGCCTGATAAGATAACTATTTTTTGTTTTATGTATGGTCTATATAAAATGTTCTGTAAGCTGCTTTTATGGCTGGTAATTCTCCATCATAGTGGTTTGACGTTTCATCTAATGTTAGATACTGTGCAAAATGTTTACAGTATACTCCTGCACCAGCATTTTTTTTATTGATGAGGGATCCATCTGTATATATTCGGAGCCATTCTTTTTCTGGGTATATTTCATTTTCTGTAGCTATTGCTATGGCTCTCATTTCATCTGGTATACTGTTTTGTTTGTGTATTTATACATCAGGTTATTCTATTGGACTCGTTACCTCTGTTGTAATTATATTTGTTGTAATTATATTCTTGTATTTTAAGTTATAATATCTGTTCTGAAGCTTATTTGAGTTTTTAAATTACTTATAGTATCTGCTGTATGGTACCATTTGTATCTGTTTCTATTGACTTGCAGTTTTTATGCTAGAGTAATTGCTTTCAACTCATGTTCCAATTCTATAGCCATGCTTTTTGTGAAGCTTTGTAGTACTGTAATTGGTGTTGTTTTTACAGCTCCTGTTATTATTCTTAGTGAATTATTTTGTGAAATTTCTAGTTTACTTTTAAGTCTCTTGTTTACTGTTGCTAGTAATTCTACTCCATACAATAGGTTAGGTTTTATGTATGTTTATATGTATTATTAAGGAGGTCCATGGTTCCACCCCATTTTATTCCTGCTAAACGTTTTAAAATGTTGTTTTTTTGCTGATTTTATTTGTTACATTGTTTACATGTTCTTTCATTGATAGTTTTATCTAATTCTATCCCTAGATATGTCGTTGTAGTTGCTTCTTGTAGTTTTTTGTTGTTGATTTGCAGGCATATATTTTCTGTTTTATGCTGCATTGTGAACAGTTGATATTGAGTTTTTCCTATATTTATTTCCATATTGCTATTACTCCACTGTTCCAGGGTTATGATTGTATTCTCCATTGTTGTTTGCAGTTTTTTGTAATGTTTCCCAGATCTTATGTTATTTTTCTGAAGTCCATATTACCACGTCATCAGCAAACATTCCTATTTGTATGTTACCTATTTTCTGTAGTACATCTACTAGGTCGTATATATATATATAGATAGATAGATGAACTTAAGGACAATATAAGAACAGAAATTATGAGCATTATGCAAAAACATATGCATGTGAATGGTAATTTCATCCAAAGGTGCCAGGAATGCCTCAATCAGATGGATGCCACTTTCAACAAAACTTATAAGGTTAGTACTTGTTATAGTGCATGTTACTATCACTTGTGAGTAAATAAGGGAGTTTTAGAACAGAAAACCACCAGTGCAATAGCACAAAGCACACATACATGTATCACGACCCAACAATATAGGAAATGCTCTGTACTTTAACTCTGGGCTTCATAGTTAATCACTATTAGGTCAAGGCTAAGGTTGGAAAGTAGAATAGACTGATTCAATGCAATAGCCAGGAACTGAACCACAAATTTTCAGCTTACTGTGCTGCTACTCTAACCAACTGAGCAACATAGCAGATTCACATCACTGTTACTAGCTTATCCACATTTTTAAACTAATTTCATGTGACTAACAGGTCATATAAGCAAACTTCCATGTTGACAACCATGTGGTATGGTTACTTCATCTGCAGAGTTGGATACTTGGGAAAAGTTATTAATCACAAAACATAAACACCATGGGTGGTATTAATAAAAGCGAGCCGTGACTCATAAGTCGTCGGTAGCAGCGAATCAGAAGTCACAGATTTGGTATTAATAAAAACTTCCCCTCCGTGCTGAGCCTTAGCTCTACAATTGCGAGTCACTGACTTATTGATTATTGTCGAGCAACAGTAAACATTCAATTCAGTTTAGATATTTTTGTGGCAGTATATCCATCAGAAATCAGTTTGCATCTTGTTTTGTGAACTTATTAGCCAGCCACAAAGAGATATTGAGCAAATCTCAGCTGCCTGCGGACAAGCGGAAAAAGGCTTCTGCTATGACCGAAGTGCAGCGAAAACTAGAAGAGAATCTGAATCTTCGCCTAACAGAATACCAGACAGCGAAGAAACTAAGAAATATGAAAAGTTGCCTAAAAGTGAAGACTGATCTGCAACGGACAGACAAGCCCATAGCCCTGAAAAACTGGGAAAACAAGTTTTTAGATCCTATTCAAGGGGAATCAAATCCATCTATAGTTTCGTTAAGGGGTAAGAATAGTAAGGACGACTTTCGATTATTCTCCAGTTTGATACTAGTAAAGCTCTGTTTTATGAAATAATTCAAGGTTGCAAAACTTTTTGCTGTTTTTGAGAGGTTGCAATAACGTAAAATAATGCTGCCATTCAAATTTAGCAGCTTGTAGTGCTGCTGTGGTTGCTGGGAATTTGATCCAGTTTCCCGATTTTTATTTAATGCAAGAAGAAACTTCCCAAAATATATTTGAAACTGTATCTTGTGAAATGCCAATGTCCTCTGTCATGCCCAACTAGAATCCGGGGTACCCAATGCAGCGTAGAAATATTCTCATTTTTCCATCTCTAGTAAGGGCCTTTCCTCTTGTCTCCACAGGTTCCGGAAGGAAATGCCGGGCGAGCCACCTCACGTTTTCTTTCTCAAATCTATTAAGTTGTTTATAATTTAGTCTTCAGAATCCCAGCACATTTTATAGTATTTTTATTTTCTCAGGTTGACATTCACTTGCAACTGAGCCATCGCCTTCAAGTTTGAGACAGCTACTAAGGTGGCTTAAGAAATTGTAACCTTTAAAGTGAAGTCACAGTTCCGTTTTATTAATACCATGGCTAGAGCCATGACTCGCTAAGAGGAGGGGTTGAGTCGTTGAAAAATCGAAGGTCATGCCAAGCTTGAGTCGTTGCGTTTTATTAATACGGAAGTGAGTCATGGCTCAGAAATTGCAAGTTTTAAATCATGGCTCGCTTTTATTAATACTACTCCATGTGATGAATTTTGAATTGCCGCCCCGAAACCACTATGGAGTTTTTATCACTACACCAGATTCCACCATACACAGACGCATACGGGACAACACCACGAGGAACCAGTCGGCCACTTCCAATGATGAGAGCAATTAGCTCCTGAAACCGGTCAAGTTGTAAAACATGTAAGTGATGTTAAGTGTTTCAATTCCGAATCAAATTTTCTATACAGTTTCAAATTCACATCACTGTTACTAGTTTATCCATATTTTATACTAAATTCATGATTGCTTAGACAACATTTTGTTTAACCTGAACAGCTTACCACAAAACAACTTAAGTCACTTTGATTAAATAAATTATAATACATGGTAGGGATTTCTGGGTCTTAAATATTTTTCATTAACGATAGAAGAGCAGTCTAATGTACAGAACAAGGTTTACTAAACTGTATATTTAAGTATTAGTCAGCTACTTAAATCATTCAGTAACAATAAAATTATTTTATCAGTAAGGCTGAGCTATGAATCATGAAATAATATGCTTAGTCAGCATAGCTTTTATGACATGTAGTTGGTATTTTATAAAATGTGAATAGTACTTAAAGCCAAGTTTACGATGCACTTAACACAATGTGACATGTTGCAATACAGAGATAAAAGTTGACGTTAAACTAGATTATGATGTAACTTAATGGTATGTAATTAACTGCTTCATTACTCAGCAGTTCTTTTCCTATTCAACATAGTCCATTTTGGATAAATAACTGATGTTACAGTGTATGATGGACTATCCTGAAGTCAAAAATTATGCTTTTAAAATGTTTATTTATATGAATGTATACTGCCTTTACATTCAACAAAAGCTGAACCAACTTCTAAGAACCTTGATATTCAGAGGAAACTAGACCACCTGTAACAGTCATTTATTTTGGAAAATACAGCATTAAAATTTTCAAGGCAAATATATTTATAGCTAAAGCACATATGAATTTCAACTTGAACTTGATTTCACCAATCAGCCATAACCAGAAGTGGGTTTAGTGGCATATCACTTTAAAGCTTCAAATGGGAGTGGGGGTCAATAGGGTACCATTAGATAGAGCTCTTCAAAACTAATAACTTTCATAGAAAATGTTTTTATTAAGAAGAAAATCATATGTCTATTTTTGCTGTGGCAAGGCTAACAACTGCTTGCACATGAGCAGCAAGATTGCAAGATTGACAAGCACGTTAAGGGTATCACTCAGTGTACATATGCTCAGCAGCCAGGAAATTTATATAATATTCCATAAATACTGTCAAAATATCTAAATGTTCACTATTTGTAATAGAAGCCAGGCATTTGTAATCACTGTTAACTTTTACGCTTATTTCATTAGCTACAAAAATAAAGAAAACAACAAACTTGATTGTCATAGTATTGGCTCTTTTGACAACATTAATTTTATTTTTGCAACATTTCTCATTATGAATGTCACTGCTATGTAAAGATCTGGGTTTCAGTGTACTGTCTTTTTGTATGCTTTTCTCCTTGAAAGAGTATGAATAAATAAAAATGTTTCCTATAAAAGCTTGTTTTGAAGGGCTTTGTCTAATGGTACCCTACTTGTATAATATAGCCATGCTAGGTCACAGAGAATTAGGCTATAACATTGCATTACATTACCCAAAGGCAAAGAGGGTATTAATGGGGCATAAATACTTTATAACCATAATGTTTCAACAAGTATAATATACCTTTTTCACTCTGTTTTCCTACCTCTTTTTCTCTAGGCTTTCTTTTGTTTTTATTATAAAATTAGTAGATTCTGCAGTCCTGTTCACTCTACTGCTTTAAGTCACTCACACACTCTCTCTCTCTCTGATACATTCATTCAACTTCCAACATACTAGGACACTTACATGAAAATAGAATATATCCAAGTTCTTGAATATTAACAAACAACATATTGTTGTGTTCAACTGCATTGCAGAGCATCATGAAAAGGTACAAAATTGAACTATGCATTTTTGAAAGTTTACTTCATTTGTTCCTGGTTGTAAGAATTATAAACACCTTATTTTAAAATAGCAAAATCATATTCTGTGATTTATAATAAACAAGAAGATAGGTAATTAATTTTGAAGATTTAGAAGCTAGTAACAGTGATGTATCATAATTTAAAATAGAGTTGAAGGCTGTTGCACTACATCACTAAAATGTTCTTACTTGAACACGTTTCGGGAGACGGTTTGTTCCCATCGTCAGCATGTTTTCAAAAAGAAGATAGGTATTAAAACTTTTCTTCGCTATGGTACTAATTTTTAAATGTATTAAAATATACTGGGATTAGCGGAATTAAAAAGCAACTGATGCAAGAAAGCAAAAAGATTGCCAATTAAAATGCGTAGGGCACAGAGAAAACTTCCAGAAGTGAATAAGAAACATAAAACAAAATTTAAATTTGTGTCCATATCAGCCTTTAAAATTATTTTAGAGAGCAAAAGACTGTACAGAAACTTTCAGTAAATCTGAGTAATACTTATTTTATGTACTGATACTAAATTATGAATAATATGTTTGTGAGAGTTGTACTCAAACATAAAAATATGTTACCATATAGTTAAAAACAGCGTTCAATTTAGTAAAAGACACTAAATGAAAAGTGGAATCAACCTTAATAGCTTCACTCATCTATTTATTATGCAGAACATGTATCGTAAGCATGAACTCAACAACATCAGCTGCCTGTTGACTGCGGATCAACTCTCGAGTCATTTTGTCGAAAGCCTGGGGTATCCTCTACTGGGCTTTGGATGAACCTAAATAAGGGATTGTCTCCTTCTGCCAAATCAAAGTTCATTATCCGGTTTTAAAATTTCTTTATATAAATCTTCTCCCATATTTCAAGTTCTTTGGGTTTCTGGGTTAGCTTCAGCAAACCTGCTGTTGGTTCCTATTTCATAGTTTTGAGTCCAGAAGTGTGAAGCAACTATTTTGATGTGTTTAAATTTGATGCAATGTCCGTGTTCCTTGAAGTGGGTGTCTATGTTCCTTTTAGTTTTCATGATGTAAACCTCCACACAATTTTTACATTGGATCTCCGATAGATTCCCAACGTTTTCTCCCGGGGTGTGGGATCAGAATTTCTTGATTTAAAGAGATTCTTGATGCTGTATTTGTTTGTAATATGCCAAGAAAATCTGATCCCATACTCCAGGAGAAAAAGTTAGACTTTTAATGCCTAAAATTTTGAGGTCTAATTATATCACATCAGCTATTAAGCCTTATTTAGACTTATGCTACCAATAAATTGTACAGTTTCCACAGAATGCTGTTTGCCCACAGCAGGAGGTGCTTACTGCAATCATGTTCTAATTTAACAAACTTGTGCAGAAAGTATCACTTTATACACTAGTTGCACCGAGTATAAATAATTTGGGTATATATGTCAATGAAAATCTTAAATGGATACTCACATTCGCCATTTAGCAATTATATTAGTTCTATTTGTTACACATTTAAATGTTTAAAATATACATCTAATTTATTACAGCAGAAAAACAAGTCGACTAAAATATGGAATAAAATTTTGGAGAGAAAAATGTGAAAGAATGTTCAAAATCCAGACAAGAGCAATATGAATAACAAGAATAGACAAAATGTATTCCTGTAGACCATATTTTAGGGAGCATAATACGTCACGTTAGCTTGTCTCTCTATAGCAGAAGTCATAAATCATGTAAAAAATGTCAAGAAAGATATTGCCTTCATGTTCAGATATATACTGAAAATAATCTTATAAATATACCTATTAAATTATACAATAAACAATCAGCAATTATAAAATATAAGTAACATAAAACAATTTAATGTAGAAAGAATATATATAAAAAATCTGATATGGGGACTCAAGCCTTTCTACTACATCACACCTTTTATTCAATAACCGAATATATGAATTATTGTAAATAATGTATATTGTGTATTACATGTGGGAAAATCCTGTTTTATGGCATTTATAAAATATTGTACATAATCATATTTCCTGACCAAGTCCATATTATGTAACATGATCCAAATGGTAAACAACAAATTTTAATATATTAATATTTGCAAGCAAAAATTTAAGTTCACATAATATTTAGGTACAGATTGTTAAAAAACTGTTTATGTTTATAGAACTTCCATTTTCATTTATAGAAAAAGCATGCATTTAAAGCTTTTAAGTTCAGTTCATGAATAGCTGATCCAAATTAATATTTCATATCATAAAATTGATAGTACTTGCGGCTGTTTTAATGTTACTTTGTGTTTAACATTAATATAGCACCACGTTTGGAAGCCAATTTACGAGAGCAAATATTTGTGTTTACTTCACGTGTGTTCCCATCTTGTGTGACGTCATTCGTTGGTTTGGCTCGTAGTTCCCTCTGACGTAGCAATTTGCATGAATTAGTTTCTAAAAGAATTTAAGGTTATGTATTTTGTCCTCCGGCTAGCTATTTAGGTAGACATTTAACTCTTGCAGGGTGTGAAGCGGAAAGGAATCTTTTGTCTAGAAATGATATTGACGAAGAAATTGGTTTTATAATTTTTATTGCAGAACACGTTCACGAACACTTTCACATATTTATCTTGATACTCGCCATACTGAAACTGTTTATAATAACTTCTTATCACTTTTAACTCACGTACTTCAACTTTGTATATTTAACTGTAGAATACTTTATAAGATTTCTCGTACTTCTGCTGCGCGTAACTTTACGAATTGAGAGACCGACATGAGAATCTTGTTGAACTGGGAGCTGACGTGTTATGTGTTGAGAATCTTGTTGAACACTGGGGACCGCTCTCTTGAATCTACACTATTTATAGGCTTGCCTTAAGATACGCCTAAAGATTATAAATAAACTGCTATTGGCTAATAAAACGCGCCAACATTAGCGTCTATTTTACTATCCAATGAAAACCACTAATACATATTACTTTAGGAAATGTTCTAGAAGCTTTTTTACCGAAAACCCGCGAAACATTACGTAACTTCCTGGTTCCCGGTAACGATAAACAACTCATCCCCTTGCTGCATTCTTGCGCCATTACTAACAGTTTCAGTAAAGCCATATATTATTATTTACCAATAATAATTACAATTAATAAACATCTGAAATCAATATCACATAAAAATACATATTCGTATTACACTCAATATTTACATTAAAGTAATTTGTGATACAAATTACCGTATCATATGCCCCACTAAAAACATAATTATAAATATTTATAACTTGTTTGAGAATTTTATAATTTGTGTTTTTAGTCTCCTAAATCTTGGAACACCCGTTATCACTTTCACTTAACACTTCACACGCATTTAGCACACGACATATGTTTTATCTCGCCACTACTTACTGGCTCTGGTTTAATTAATTTAGATATTCATCTGACATCACAAATTTTTTTGTATAGCAAATACTTTACCCTAAATTATTTAATCACTGTTTCAAAATTGTTTACTCTCTTACATTGTTGACAAAAATTTATACATTTAAGATTTTTTTATAATAATTATACATATTTACCAAAATATTTACCCTCTACATATATTTACATCTCTTAAATCTAGGCAATGTTTCACCTTTTCTGTTTGCTACATAAGTATTTGTTTTGAATTATTTTTACCATTTTTGTTATTTTGAATTTTATTTTAACAATACTCTTGTAATAGTATTTATGTACTTTACTTTAATATAACATCATGCTTTATTTCACATGTTCAGTTACTAAAAATTTATTTATTTATTTATTTATTTATTTTTTTTTTTTTAAACATTTCTCTTTTTCTTTTTATAATTTATTTCTCTTTTCAAATGTCATATATATTTAGTTAACCCTCTTACGTTCCAATACACTTCTCTGCAAGTCGTCTTTAACTATCCAGCATTTACTTTACATCTCATTGCTATTTACCCTCCTGGATCAAATTGTGTGTGGCTAAACATTACTCGTAGCCGTAACCTAACCTTCAAATTATTGTTCATGAATAACCTCTTGTATTCATTTGAAATTTCATCACATGATAACATTTGAAAACAATCTACAGTTTCTTGAACAATACATCTTTTAACCACTTTCATTTTCAATTCTTCTGCTATCTCCTTAATTTGAAAGTACTCTAACAAATCTGTACTAAACTGTACTGGACTGGAGTTTTCATTTTGAACATCTTGGTACAATTTATTTCTTTGCATTTCTGACTCATTTTGTATTTCTGATATTTCCCCTCTGAAATTAACTTGCGCCTCATTTACATCTACATTCCTAACCTCTTTTATCTCTCTTATCTCACTTGAAATACTACTCATTTGACTTCCTAACTCTGTACTTTCTACATTAACCTCACTTTTAGTATTAACCTCACTTTCTCTGTTACCTATTTCCTTGCTCATGTCTAGCATTTTCTTTGAAATTTCTCCTATCTCACTTACTATTACTTCTTCATTTTCATCTCTCATTTCTGACATACTACTATCTAGCTTCGTAACTTTCTTTTCAATTTCTTCACTGCTTTGATCTACTTTTTGCTCTAATATCTCATTACTCCTACCAATATCTTTTCTGTTTTGTTCAAAGCTTTTACCAATATCTTCCCTCAATTCCCTATAACTCTTATCCATATTTTGAGTTAGTTTTTGTTTTAATTTCTCACTACTCTTTTGCATATCTTCTCTAAATTGATCTACAATACTCTTACCAATATCTTTCCACATTTCCCTACGATCTTTTCTTATAGCTTCTATCAATTCCCTATGATCCTTATTCATTTCCTCATGAATCTTTTTTATCATATCCATAATCATTCTAGTATCAGAACTAATATTTCCTGCTATTCTATTCTTACTTTCTGCACTAACATTTCCTCCCTCCAATATTACATTGTTTGAGCTTTTTTTTGTAACCTGTATTGAATTACAGCTAACTGTTCCACTATCCCCTTCCATCATTGTTTCTTCTGTATTCCTAGCAGCCATTGTTTTTGTTTTCTAAAAAAAAAAAATTATGATACCTTTGTGATGCTGTATGTTGATGTAGCTTTGATGTCCAGCGTTCTGCCCCATTCTCCTAGGTTTGTATGTCGCTTCTGCGTTGCGTTGTGATGAATCTACGTTGTCTCGATGTTTTTATAGTTGAATTCCTTGTTGCATCGTAATCTCGGAATTACGATCGAAGTCTGTCGTCCCTGTTGTTTCTTGAATCTGGGTCTTGTAGATCGTTTCACTGCTGCGTTCGCCTCTTCCTGGTTATTCTTGTTCCTTTCCTAGTCGTCTAGCCTTCCTTTCCTAGTTATCGCCCCACGTTATGGGTGCCAATTTGCGGCTGTTTTAATGTTACTTTGTGTTTAACATTAATATAGCACCACGTTTGGAAGCCAATTTACGAGAGCAAATATTTGTGTTTACTTCACGTGTGTTCCCATCTTGTGTGACGTCATTCGTTGGTTTGGCTCGTAGTTCCCTCTGACGTAGCAATTTGCATGAATTAGTTTCTAAAAGAATTTAAGGTTATGTATTTTGTCCTCCGGCTAGCTATTTAGGTAGACATTTAACTCTTGCAGGGTGTGAAGCGGAAAGGAATCTTTTGTCTAGAAATGATATTGACGAAGAAATTGGTTTTATAATTTTTATTGCAGAACACGTTCACGAACACTTTCACATATTTATCTTGATACTCGCCATACTGAAACTGTTTATAATAACTTCTTATCACTTTTAACTCACGTACTTCAACTTTGTATATTTAACTGTAGAATACTTTATAAGATTTCTCGTACTTCTGCTGCGCGTAACTTTACGAATTGAGAGACCGACATGAGAATCTTGTTGAACTGGGAGCTGACGTGTTATGTGTTGAGAATCTTGTTGAACACTGGGGACCGCTCTCTTGAATCTACACTATTTATAGGCTTGCCTTAAGATACGCCTAAAGATTATAAATAAACTGCTATTGGCTAATAAAACGCGCCAACATTAGCGTCTATTTTACTATCCAATGAAAACCACTAATACATATTACTTTAGGAAATGTTCTAGAAGCTTTTTTACCGAAAACCCGCGAAACATTACGTAACTTCCTGGTTCCCGGTAACGATAAACAACTCATCCCCTTGCTGCATTCTTGCGCCATTACTAACAGTTTCAGTAAAGCCATATATTATTATTTACCAATAATAATTACAATTAATAAACATCTGAAATCAATATCACATAAAAATACATATTCGTATTACACTCAATATTTACATTAAAGTAATTTGTGATACAAATTACCGTATCATACTGTCATGCTTTTTTGAGATTGAATGTAAATATATCCTTAATCAACAACAAAAAATTTATGTCCCAGGATTTGTAATTTCAAAAATACTGTAAAAACTCCATTGTTATGTCATTTTTAATTATCACAAAATAATCACTCTTACCTCTCTAGCTGCAAGGATGATTGTTGTAAGCTGAGAACGATCACCCCATTCTGCCAAAAATGTGAGGGTGAATGCCTGGAGGAAAGTCCTTGAGATCAAAGACATTATTGTCCTTCCTGGCTTAACTACTTTTCTTATCACTCCAGATTCTGGATCCTGCAATAAGGAAGTCGATGCTTCCTTCTCATACTGCAACAAAGCACAACTGTTGAAATTCTAACGCCCATGCTACAAGACAAATTAGTGTTTAAAGAGCATTACTGTATATCTCCTAAAATATGAGTTACACAAGAGAGAGGAAGAAAAAAATTAAAAAAGCTGTGTAACAGAACAGTTTCCAATAGTTGCTTATGGACATTATACATAAAACCCTGCTCTTTTCAAGTATTCATGGTAGAGACATAAAACTATCAAGGAAACTATAGAAAAAAATCAGTCTCAGTCTTTATTGATCAGCCCTCGTATTTTATTGTTTTAAATGGAAAAGTTGGATTTATTGACTATTACAACGTTATTAATGCTTCTGGAGAATACTCTGCTCTTTACTGAATAGAAGATCCTATGTATAAAACTGAGTCAGGCTTATGAGTAGGGGGTATGGAAACTAAATCGGCATGGTCGTAGATGTATATTGTCATGCTTGCCATTTTAACCTGTCACTCACTTCGAGGATTTCCATGACTATATTAACCCAGTATGATGAAATATGGACTAAATATGACAAAACAAGTTGCAATTCCCTTGCAGCTGAGCTATTAACTACATGGCATTGGAGAACATGCAAGTAAGCAGAAAACATATGGAATGATGATTTTAATAGAACCAACATCTACGAGGGCTGATCAACAAAGATTGCGACTGATTTTTTTTTGACAGATGTTTATTACTCCAATTCAATGTTTACATGATATTTTAAGTAGTTCCCTCCTACTTTAATGCACTTTTTATAGCGTCTCTGCCAGTCCTTGAACACGTGCTGCAGACCATTCTTTGTCAGGTCCTTGAGAATCGCCTCACTTTTCTTGAGCACTGCTTCAGAGTTCTCAAATCGAATACCCCTAAGGCTTTACCTTTAGTAATGGGAATAAAAAAAGTCACAGGGTGCAAGAGCGGGGCTATAAGGTGGATGTGGTACACAGGTAATGTTGAATCGAGCCAGAAACTGCATGACTTGATTTGCGACGTGAGGCCGTGCATTGTCATGATGAAGTTGCCACCCAGTCCGAGAAAGCTCTGGTCATTTCTTTGCAATGTGCTTCCTCAGTGTAGCCAATACTGATGTGTAGTATGCTGCTGTAACAGTAGTGTGAGGGGGAACTGCATGCTGGTAAATCATTCCATTACAGTCAAAAAATGTGATCACCATCACTTTCCCTGCAGATGGAACAACTTTTGCCTTTTTTGGTGTTGGAGAACCTGGCGATTTCCACACTGTGCTGGCTTGTTTTCCTTCAGGATCATAATGATGCAGCCATGACTCATCACCGGCGATAATCGATTTAAAAAAATGCATCACCTCCATTGTCTGTTATGCGAAATGCATGTAGGGTTTACAAAATAGAGTATTACTACCAACCTACCAATACGAGAGTGCTGCCGCCTACCAACATTATACATAAAAACCCGCTCTTTTCAAATATTTATGTTACAGATTCGAAATTATCACGGAAGCTGCAGGAAAAAATCAGTCTCAGTCTTTGTTGATCAGCCCTCGTATGTTGTATTTAAGCCATCTGCTGTCATAGTTCAGTGGTAAAATGCACGCTGTTTCAAGTGTGCTGAGCATAAGGTCATATTTTTTATTCCAACTTTTTCACCTTGTATTTCTTACGCATGTGCAAAATGTTGCTGGAAGTGCTCTATGCACTGCATTCAAACATTTTCACTAAAGCTTCATCACACTAAAGCAGCATGCCACATTCACGAGGTTGTGTGGAGCTGACTGCAGCTCAAAGAGGTGAAATTGTAGGTTGTGCTACTCATGGTGAAAATGCCTCGCAAAGCACCAAAGAATTGGTTTGTGACCAAAGAACAGTGAAACAATGGCTAGACCAGCATTACGAGGAAGAAGTTGAACAGACGAATTCACGCAGGCATTCAGGTAGGCCTCATGCAACAACACTTGCTCAAGACGAAGCTCTGGTAGTAGATGTGAGGAACCAACCTTTATGACACAGGTCTGTCTTTCTGGACAGAGCAATTGTGTATGGTTGCTCATATGAAAACCCCCTACGCCAATGAATAAAGCACGCCAGTATTGCATCGCATCATCCAGCCACTAAGCTCACTGAGGCACACAAGGCAAAAAGGTTACAATGGGCACAGCATAATATTTACCTTCCTCAGGTTTAATGGGACCTGGTAATCTGGAGTGACAAGAAGGTATTTCAACCCAACCAGCAAGGGACCCTATGTCTGTACAGAACTTGGGAAACTGGATACACACGTCATTCGAGCAGAACATTCGAGAAGAATTGCAACACATTTCTGGGCTTATATGACAGTATCACGTCCAGGGGAGTTAATTAAAGTGCCAGAAAGAATGGCTAGTGCAGTCTACGCAAATATTCTCGAAAACACTTTGCTGCCATCCCTTCATGCTCAGTTCCCAGAATAAGAAGAATATGTTAATTAATTTTGAAGATTTAGAAGCTAGTAACAGTGATGTGTCATAATTTAAAATAAAAAAAGAATATGTATTTATGCACAACAATAGTGGTGTGTATACCTCAAATATCACCCAGGATTGGCTAACGAGGCATCCAGAAATGATCTGCATGGATTGGTCTCCAAGATCTCCTGATCTGAACCTCTTGAACATGTATGGCCTTCATGCTAAAGGGATGAGAAGAACATCAACCAGACAGGATGCAAGTGAATCTGGTTGCTCACATGATAAGAGCTATGGCATAGTGTTCTGCACTGGTTGCAAACATGCACGAAAGAGTAAACAATGTAATCATAGCTGGGGGTGATTATTCCAGGTTCTAAAACATAAGATTTCAATATCTATCTAAGAGCGGCCTATTTAGTTTTCATACCCGTACTCGTGGAACGCCCGAATGATACTGACCTGCGAAAAGTGCACATAAACTTTCCTGAAAGATAGTACTGTAAAACAGTTTGCATTATTGGGTTAACTGTGGAGGTTATTCTTTCTCTCACACATGTATATATGTACAAATTTTTCTAAATAAAAAAATTCGGGAGGAGGGTTTCAGGGAACTTCAAAACTTTGATTTCTGGTGAAATCTCAATATAAAATTTTTGGGTAGAGTTCAATACTTCCTCTACCTAGCATAGGTAAGCAATACATGAAGTAAAAGGGAAGAATCAAAAACTTTCAAACATGTTCCTTCAGATGATGTACACATACTTGGGAAAATGCAAATATACAGCATGGAATTTATCAGAAACGGCTAATGCTACATAAAAATTATTAAACACAAATGAGCTCTACATTTTTCCTGTAGAAAGTTTTCATCCATTTTCTATGGCTCCCAATTATAAAAAAAATGAATAACGAATTCCCATTTGAGAAAAAGTATAAGTATTGGAAAATTTAAGGGAATAACAAGCAATATCTCGAAAATGATACACTCAACAACAAAAAATGTATATGATATAAATTGTGTATTTTAACGCGATCTACAATTTTTGTGTAGTAAACTTTTGTCTATCTCTTATGGTTTACCAGTTATGCAAAAGTCATTCACAATGAAGAGTACTTTTGGAGACATTCCCAGAAAATTCAAGATATACATTTTATTTGTCATGAAAGTATCTTAAATATATGATATTTTAATCAAATTCGTTAGAGCCATTTTTGAGAAAATTAAAATTTTCGAAACATTTTCCATGTAAAGGATTATCTGGGGTGAGGGGATTTTCTTGAAAACCTTTGTGTCGCATCTCTGGAAGATACTGAACCTAAATACCAAGTTTGGTGTTTATCCGACTGTTCGTTTCTGAGTTATGCACGCGCGCAGCGCACACGCACACACGCGCGCACACACACACATACACATGTTTACAGAAATACTTTATTTTTGGATTCAGGAGGCCTCGAAACATGCATTTCCGGTGAAATCTCGGTATGAATTTTTGAGTGGAATGCAATACTTCCCCTACTTACTATACGTAGTAGAGAAAGTAAAATCTTATTAAACATTCAATCAGAATTACAGAGGGCTGTACAGCTATTTACAGGAAATTCAAAATATACATTTATTTATTTAAAGGTGAGTCGGAATTGTAACACTAACATCACTTAAGTTTACTCACTTAACATGTTTCGGGAAACCGTTGTTCCCATCCTCAGAAGGTTAATTCGACATTAATACATTTATTCTTCATGCCAATATCTCAGATATATAATAGCTGGCTCACCCGACGTTGCATGGTTAGCTTTTTAAAATCGAATGACAAATTAATTAATTTCATTTACCTCCCCGCATTCTTTATGAAATTATTGTATGATCTAGAAGATTTTAATGGTGAATCCTCTGCTCTAACCCGTATACTCATCAAAAAGTTAAAAAAGAAAGAAAGAAAAAAATATATATAACACACACACACAAACTGTTTTTTAATAATGTTAGTATACATTTCAATCAAAATCATTGGAGCTATTTTTGAGAAAACAAAAAAATAATGAATACTTTTATACATGAAGGGAAGTTTGGGGTGGGGAGAATTGTGTGGAAATCCCCATGCTGCATGCTTGAAAGGTGCTAGTTTAGTAAATGATACCACATATTGATGAATAACAAATACTACTTACACTTGATTATTTGGAACATGTTTAGAGGTATGAATTACTCCATTTACAACCACAATTTACAAAAAAACTTACTCTTATTGTTTTCTAGATATGCATGTGTCTTTAATAGCAAAATGGCTACCTCATCTTCTCGTTTTCTTAAATCCTGCTGCACCTCCTCAAACTCCTCCTGACCTTCATTGGGTGACATGTAGTAACCTTCTTTTAACATCTTAAGTCCAAAGAGTGCAAATAATAACGTAGAGATGTAGTATGTGTAGGCACGGGGGATTATGGTAGCTGCATATCCAAATACAACTGCAATCATAAGAGACAGAATAAATACATTCTATAGGTGTGCAAAAGAGTGCTAAAAATCTGATAAGGTACATTTACATGACTTTCTCTAGTATCATTTATTTTCATAAGTTTTATAGCTTCTACAAACTATTTATGTTAACCATTACTTTTGCAGAAATAGTTTCATTTAGAGGAAACCAAGCAATAATCAAGTGCTTAAAACCATTACATGCTATTCTGAAATTCCACACTCTTTCATTGACATTGCAAGAAACAACCGAATAAAGCTTAAAAACAGAAGCACCATTAACAGTGAAGTATTCTTCATGTTGATAGTTTTGTTGAGTCACATTTATTTACACTGACCATAACTTTTAAAAGTTGTAAAACACTGAAATGTTTTCAAGAACATTCATCCTCATATCGGCTGTTGGGTTACAGAGATATATATATATATATAATTAAAAATTGCAACAACTTCATTAATTTCAAAATCCCATTTTTAAACGAAGTGTTAAAGTTTTGAGCCCCTGACAGCAGATGGCAGAAGGATCAGTTACAGCAGGGGGAGAGGAGACAAGAAAAAGAGAGCTTCAGTCACCCAACAGCTGATGATGACATACGTTCTTGAAAGCTCATGGGTATTCATTAACATTTAACTAAAACTGATTATGATACGAGGGCTGATCCATAAAGTCTGAGAATGATTTTTTCCTGAAGTGTTCTTGATAGTTTCCTGTCTCTACTATAAATATTTGAAAAGAGCGGGCTTTCATGTATAATTGTCCATAGGCGGCAGCACTTCGTATTGGTAGGTTAGTAGTAATGCAGTATATTGTTGACCCTACTTGAATTTCGCATACCACAAAATGGAGGTGACACGAGAGGAGCAATACAGTGCAATAAAATTTTGTTTTCGTTTAAATCATACAGCCTCTGAAATTTTCAAAAAGCTGAAGCAAGCATACGGTGAAGATGCACTACCTCGTGCAACAGTGTTTAGGTGGTTCAAAGACTTCAAAGAAGGGCGAGTCCTCTGTGCTAAGCAAGGTGGGCCTGGTGTTTCTGCTTCTGCTATGACTGAAGTCAACATCAACACAGCTGCTGTGATTGTTGTTCCCCCTCACACTACTGTTGCAGCAGCGGACTACAGGTCAGTATTGGCTACACTGAGGAAGCACATTGCAAGGAAACGTCCAGAACTTCATCGAAATGAATGGCGGCTTCATCACGACAACGCGTGGCCTCACGTCGCCAATCAAGTCTAGGCATTTTTAGCTAAATTCAACATTACCTGTGTGCGCATCCACCTTATAGCCCAGATCTTGCTACCTGTGATTTCTTTTTATTCCCATCACTAAAGGCAAAGCTCCGGGGCATTCGATTTGAGAGCACTGAAGCAGTGCTGAAGAAAAGTGAGGCGATTCTCAAAGACCTGACAAAGAATGGCCTGCACCATGTGTTTGAGGACTGGCAGAAATGCTATAAAAAGTGCACTGAAGTAGGAGGGGACTACTTTGAAAAATAGCATAACAACATTGAAATGGAGTAATAAATATCTGTGAAAAAAAATCAGTCTCAGTCTTTATTGATCAGCCCTCGTACAAACGATTTTGAAGAAGGGCAATTGACTCTCTTATTGCAGATATATCTATTTCATTTTGTGCTTCTTCAATCCAAGCATTTTCCAGATGTTAGAAAGTGTAGAGGTATGGTGCCCCAAGCTTGGACCATCAGGCCGAATACTTCGATGTTATTGAGACCATATTTTGCCTTGAAGTATGGGATTATCTCTTTGTTGACTTCTTCGGGTTGCCCTTCAACCTTTTCAAACCTAACGTTGATGATAAATTCTATTTTGTTGTCTTCCAGAACTGCAATCTTATCAATTAGTCTTGTTCTAGTTCTGGCTTTAAACTTGTGCCATATAAATTTGTTTTTGTTTTGTTTGTTATGACTCAAATAGAATATAGGTTAAAATCAAAACTTATGTCTAAAGTGCAAACGAACTGATATAAAAATGACTGGGGAGGAATGAAAAACAAAAATCTTACCTGACAGCACTGTCATAAGCGCCAGAGCTGAAATGGCACCCAAAAATACAGTTAGACGAGGATGGCGCATTGCCATAATGGCAGCAATGAAGAACGTCTTGTCTCCCAGTTCCGAGACAATGATGACTGATAATGAAGCAATGAATGCATGAATGAAACCGAGATTACTTAAATTTTCATCACCTGCTTCAGTACTCAGCTCTATTTTTTCCACCAGGTGACCTCTCTGGAATAAGAAAACATGTTTATATACTTCCACAATGCAAACTTAGAACATAGCATGCTCATTACTTGCCGCCTTAGGTAATTGTGCAGAACTTGGGCCACTAACATTTCCAGCTGTGACTTACATCATAATATTTTATGTACACATTCACTAAACCTAAGACTAACAGTTAAATTTAGAAAACATAAGACCCATGGTTTCACTGCAGCTCGCTATGGCCTTGTTATGGCCTATGCTCACCTCCATCTAAGGCTCTAACATTAAGCAAAGGATGGTTCACAATAACCCAAGAACAGAAACCAAAATAGAAACAAGGACAGGAAGCAAACAGCATACAACATTTTGGTTCACAATAATGTTATATTATTTTTTATTTATTTATTTACTAAGCTGTATACAGGTTAGTATGACTGGTATTCAGCCCTGGCTCTTTGCCAGCATACTCATATTTTACAGTAATTTATTTTTAATTTATTACATCATTTATACTTTGTTGTTTAACTCTATGTACTGTCCATAACCATTTATTTTTCACTTTATATAAAAATTGACCAATCTTCTTACTGTCTTTTTGAAACATTTCCACTACCGCTATTTTTCTATCTATCTTGAACCATTTCTTATTAACATACTGTTTTCTCCAAACTTCCATCCCTTAACATTTAAATATTACAGAGCGGTCCCTCAGCGCTCTGGCCGGGAAATGCACGGCAGTCTTGTGCAACACATCTGAAGGAACTCAAGGTCATGGGCTCCTCCACTTATTGGACATGTGGCAGCAGGCTTCAGTTAGCTGTAATTGCTTCTTGTGTATAGATGCGAGATGCGTGTGTATTTGTGTGTGATTGAATTATCGGATTATTACAACCCAGAAATGGTACTCAAATGTTTGCTTGAACAAAGACTTTTTTATGTATGACACATATGTGGAAACTGACTCATGTAGACAGGTGTGTAGGCAATTTAAATTTTCTGGTGTTCCAGTTCCAAGTAGAGAAACAGTTAGATATCTAATGAATAAAGCAAAGAGAACGGGATCATTTAATGTTGTAAGTTGTAAAAAGAAATGAAGGGTTCTAACGGAAGCAAAACTTGATGAAATTGGTGAAGCATTTGAATGGTCTCTGAATAAATCTTTACGACGTGTAGCACAACAGGGCAGTGTTTCAAAAACCTCAGTACATAGGTCTATGAAACTATTGAAATTACTGTGTGTGACTTTTATCAGTGGGAAACTCTCAAAAATAGTCTATAGGAATAATCCTTGCACCATAGACGATCTTAAAAACAATATAAGAACAGAAATTAGGGAAATTATGCAACAAGAACTTATGCATGTGAATGGTAATTTCATCAGAAGGTGCCAAGAATGTTTATCTGCCGAAGGACACCACTTTCAACGCCAACTGTGAAAAAGGTTAGTACTGATAAAATAAAAAGTAATTATGTTTGTTCAGTAGGTAATCAATATATCGTAATAATCATCATAAAATCAGGAATAATATGGTATCAGTATCAATAATGAGAATAATAAACAGATACACTGAATATAGCGCACGGAACACGCATTGCAACTAGCAGCCAGATGGCTGAGGGACCACTCTGTATATGTTCCATATCTTCATTTCCACCACGTATAGAACACTGATTTTGTGGAATGCCCTTCCTTAAACCTTTTAACCTCCATACTCCTGCTTTCATCCAAGCAATAACTTCTAGTTCCTCTTTATTTGTCACGTCTATGTACTTTTTCCTTCCCCTGAATCTTCATTGATATATAGAAAACTAATGATCTCTTTTCAGCTATCACACTAAATATTTTTTGTATTTCTATATCTTCAAACCTTTTTCTTGCAGATTTCCAAAAAACTATTCACATTATTCTCTCTCCTTCTCCACATTTCCCCTAAACCACTACTTTCCAAATTATTTCTGAGACAGACTACCCATCCCTTGTTCTTTAGACTTTTCTCTTAATATATTAGGCACTGTTTCAACAAATTCCTTTCTTCCAAGTTCAATATTCTATACCAGAATTTCAATACCCTTTCCATAATCTTTCCCTTACTTGCCACTCTACCCAACTCTAATTGTGCTACCTGTCTAATAGTTGCAATTGGTAGCCCAAGCAATTTTCTGCAAAATGTCCTACGTACCTAATCTACGACTTTCCATCCTCCTTCTAATCCCCATACTTCTATCCTATATAGCATTTTTGTCTCAACCACCATATCATATATTTTTTCTAACCATTTAATATTTATATTGGGTACTTTATATTTGCAACTTCTAATAGATGATAAAGCTCCTTTTCTTTTTGCCAATGCAAATTTTTTTTTCCTCGAATTACCACCACTGTCTATTTTAACTCCTAGATATATACATTCTCTCGCTATCCTGTACTCTTTATTACTTTCATTCTTCCATTTTTCATATTTACTCAATTTCCCTCCTTTTTGAACACTATGATCTGTAACTTGTCTTGATTAACTTTTAGGCTCCATTCTTTACAGTAATTATTTATACGCCTAACTCCACTCCTTAGATCACTCTTACTTTCAAATTTCTAGCTCTCTAACTGCACATCCTACCTCCTCCATTGCTAACTTAGCACTCTCCACAATAATGAGAAAGGGAATGCATATCAATAACCATTTCAATAGCAAAATGAAAAGTCAACTTTGCACATTGGGATGTCATTTGTTTGTAACTGACCAATGATATTTTTACTTCCTCCACCATGTACCTAGTAAGCAGAGAAGATATTGCATTCCACCCAAAAATTCAATATTGACATTTCACCAGAAATACATGTTTTCAGGCTCCTGAATCCTAAAAACAGCATTTCTGAGGGGAAAAAAAAAACATACATGCATGCATGCACGCGCGCGCGCGCACACACACACACACACAAACACACACACACACAAACACACACACACACAAACACACACACAGAGAGAGAGAGAGAGAGACAGAGAGAGAGAGAGAGAGAGAGAGAGAGAGCACATGCACGCTCACATGTCCCACACCAAACTTCCCTTTACATGGAACATTTTTCAAAATTTTTTATTTTCTAAAACATGGCTAATGATTTTGTTTAAAATAACATATACTGATGATATCTACATGACAAATAAAATGTACACCTTGGATTTTCTGGGAATAGCCTGTGAAGTTCTCTACATTCGGAAGGAATTTTGTATAATCCTGTATAAGTGGTAAACATTAAACGACAGAAGAAAACATACTACACAAAAAATGCAGGTCACTTTAAAACACACAATTTATTTTAAATAAATATTTTTGTGGCAGAAGCCATTTCTGAGATATCCGTTATTAATTGTTAATACTTCGGCATTCCCTTGAAGTCCTGTCAAATTTTGGCTGTTTCTCGCAATGTCATGAAAAGAGTTTGGAATTTTAAGGCCAGCATATAGCCAGTTCTAAAACATTTAACTATCATTGTTCTCTTTGTATCTATAACAAAATGTGTAATGCAGCTCTTTCAGCAAAGTTTATTTGGATTTAGAAAGTTTAGTAAGAATAGCTTGTATACCCACTAATAAATAATAGGAGGAGAGAAAGTCATGCGAATGGTCACATCAGATATTTTTCACCTGATTCCAATTCAGCCAGCATAATGTAGGTTCTAAATGTTACTATTTCCGATTCCTCTAGTCCTACCAAGCTTCACTCCCTTAATAATAGTGTACATTAAAGTTGTCTGTTGTTCTTTGTTAATTTCTACCTTTTCATTGTTTTCTTTCTAGTTTTTTCCTATTGTTTTTGAAGCAACAGCCGGATCTGAGTTGCATATAAGCAAATTACACATGACCCTTTTGCTAGAAGAACCAACACTCAAAGGATATGAGGCAGTCAGGATTTGTAGTCAGGAAGCACATTTGCTAGAATTTCTTCCAGTTTCATTTTCCCAGCTTACAACTAGAGAGAGCTCTAGCAGCTGTTTCATGTCATAGCCACCTTGAATCATTTCTAAAATAAAGGGTCTAATATGCAAAATATGGATTGTGTAATTGGCAAGATCCCCAGAAATGAGAGAGTTAAAGCTTATCTAAGTCTTCTTTCCCTTTCACAGGACTCAGGAAAGCTTCCCATTAATTGTGAACACTTACATTATAATACATGTATTTTAACTTGTTTCCATTCTCAGCTATTGTGAACCAACCTTAAGGATTATTTATGGCACACGTAACAAATATCACCAAACTCCATAACAAAGTTTTTCTGCCAAACCAAATTGGTGAAAATGTAATGAGCATTAAAACAATTGACCAGTAACGCATAAAACTATCAACTAGTAATGCAGCATTTGTATTTTTTCGAGCGGCTCAACTTCTGCAGAATTTCCCCTATGCTTTCATATGTAACTATTAAATTTCTTCCGAGAGAAATCATGACTTTTTAAAACACTCTTATTCCTCACACAATTAATGTACTGTGGGCAGTAATAATTGCATCAAAAGCTGTGTTACTTTTACAATAATGTCTTTTAATTTCATAAGACATTGCATTATTACCAGGAGAACCACACTCTTTATTTTGATGTGTGCCCTCTCTTAAAAGAATAATTTCTGGAAAATTGTTCATGCAAAATCTCCATGTTCCTGATTTTTACTAAATCTACACATCTGCAAAGAATTAACTGTTGAGTTCCCCCTACGCGTGCTTACGTCATGTTTAAATTACAGGAAACAAAGGTAGGAAATACAACATAATTATAAAGCACATAATCACTTCTCCAACTGGGGAACAATAAAGTTATGAAGTCCCACAAGTTTCAATACTTGGCTGTCTATTATTTCTCATTTATATAAATGACTTCTCTCCTAACTGTACACAGGGCCAGTATTATCCATTTTATGGATTAGTAGGTACATACTATAGGAATGACTTGGATAATAAATTAAATGATGTACTTAACAAGATATGTAAACGGTTTAAAGCAAAACTTGCTCTTAAGCTAGATCCAAACATGAACATAGGAAATTAAAACAAGCACAAAAGAACCTCATTTATCTGGACTACGTGGGACCAGAGGTAATCCGGATTAACGAAAATCCTGATATCTTGGAAATATTCTACTAAATGCAAAAACTCTTAACTGTACTACAATATACAAGCCTTTTATGTATTTTGGCACTAACAAAAAACACCTTTTTGGAACTTAAACTCTATATTTACTGTAGTCTGCTTACATTTATTTACTAAAATATGTATGTAGTGCGCAAGTTTCTTTTGTTTCAAACACATGTGGCATTTGAGAGCAGTATGATGCATAGACATTTCACTAATTTCAGTTCAGCTGGAGTTGTTACTGGCCAACGTTCTATGTGAAACATTAGTTTTTCTAGCTGTACCGTTGCCTCCACGTGAGGCATTATTTCACTTACACACACTCACAAGGGAACAAAAGAACAATACCGGTACAGCTTTTAACTCTGTAAAGAACAGAACCACAATGACTGTAGTAAGAGTGGGACTGGCGATCTCTATGCTACCTGCAGTGCCAATATAACATGTGCACATATACCGCACATTTTCGTGTTTTTTAAAAAAAAAAAGTAAAGAAAAAATTAATCCAAATTAAGGAGGACCAGATAAACAAGGTTCTTGTGTATTCAAAAAAAAACTGATCCACTTAAGTTCCTGGCTTCCAGATATTTAAGCATTTAAACTGGAAATCGCACATCACATATATTGTGCAGAAAATTGTAGAGTACAAAGGCAGTACCAAAATAACCATTTTGAGGATAGAAATCAGGGGGTCTCAGAGGTTTATCTATTGTGCTAATTGCTCATGGTTTATTTAGCTAATATTAGTTATGAACGAAAACAATTTATTCAGGATAATTCTTCTATAACGGAAGGTAATCAGAGAGTGACAGGCGATGTGTACATGCATCAATATTAGGTCTATCAAGTTAGAGTCTGATTGAGAAGTGTTATATCAGATGTAAACAAAATGTACTCTTATACAGTACTAGTCACTGTCACTAGGTGTGCCTGATTTTTTTTTATTTTTTTTAATGGATGCTCTTTAACTGCTGTGGTCCTTAGCATCCCATTCTATATTGGGCATAAAGACAGGAAATTTTGCTCAGAGGCCTCCTAATCAGACATGAGGGACCACCAGCTTTAATTCCCTTCCGAAGGAAGCCATGCTAAGGATTTTTACGCCTGAAAAAATCCATCGCCCTCCACCGGGTTTGAACCTGTGACTTCGGGAGTCTGATGTTAGCCTACTGGATGGTACGATAACATCTTGTTCAGTATAGTACACGCATGTAATGGTTAGTTTCTCATTGTATATTAGTACTCATTCGTTGAGACAATATGTACACACTTGTCGTGTGAGTTACATTTCATTTTGACTGGCAGAAAAGATGTTTCATATTTCAATTAAGTTCATGCAGCACTCCTATTATTATAATGCATCTGCAACCTCATGGTCCTAACCTCAAAATGCTTAGTTTGGTACTTCCTTTCTACTTGACAACTTTCTGCACATTACGTTTTATACCCTCTATATCATCTAAACTAAGCTCAACATGTTATGCCCTTAGGTCTCCGAGTGGTTTCAACACAACAGAAACTCTAAGATACATAGTATGCCTTGACTGTGATCATTCCATCTTAAAATATGGAACTGTTTTCTAAGGCAACTCTGTAAACACAAAATTATTTTTCAATTGCAGAAAAAAGCATTGAGAGTAATAGCGACAGCCCATTACACAGCATTCTGCGGGGGTTTGTTTATTAGCCTGGGAATTTAACCGTTTACATATTAATATACTTTATCACTTGACATTCTGTACAAAAATCCAGATGAATGTATATGCAATTTACAAGCACACAACTTCAATACCAGACATTTACACAGAGCAACAATAAATTTATCTGGAGAACAATAAACTTAACTTGCTATCAAAAGATAACTTGTGAAGAGAGTAGTGAAAAATGTATAAAAGTATTCATACTTATATTTGTTAGTATTACTTACACAAATACTTATTAGACTATTCAATTACTACCACACCCCAAGAAAAAATTCTTAACTGCTCTTAAAAAATATCTATTAAAATGACCTGCTCTTTGATAACTTAATTCCTCTTAGGTGTAAGTTCAGAATCTTAATTTTACCTAACATATGTATAATAGGCTCATGTTAAGCTAAATTATATGAATGAAATGTACCTGCATGATCTGAATTTTACAAGCCAGATATTGCTTTGCACTATGTTGTTCTATAACTATGGTGGTGAATGAAAATCTGTCTAGCATTGTATTTCTGATTTGAATGATTGTTGATATTGTATCTATAAGGGAAAAAATGTGTAGTAGTATCATTGGCAAAGGTGTTAGTTGTATGACACATTCAATATCTCAGAGCTCTGCTTATGTGGGATTTCACAAGCAAACAAAGACAAAGATGGTTATACTGTAGTCATCAAAATGGCATGTTGGTCCCCTAGAAAGGCACTAACCACTGGTTCCTACAAAAATTAACGGGAATAATAGAAACATTCTGAGACCAAGATTCATATATGGGTCACATTATATTCGATTGAAAAGTTAACCAAATGAAATGTTGGTTTACATACGTCACTGCAATTATAAGGGATCCCCCCCCCTCCAATCATTCGTGTTTCTGGTCTTTCGGCAAGACAAATGCTTTATGCATTGTTCAATAAGGTAACAAGTAAAATTCGCCGCCACTTTTTTGTACTTACCACTGATGGAGGATTGTCAGATATTATCTTTTTATCTTCGACAGGTTCCTTTTCGGCTTGAGCAATCAATGGTAGGAAGAACATCGCTAACACGAAGAAAATAAATCCGCAGCTCCTAAACTTCTCTTGCACGTTTGCTGCAGTGTTTAGCTTCATCTTGAATATTTGTCTATCACAGAATATCGTAGTCTACGGTTTCTAAATTAATATAAAGTACTTTCCATTGCTATTTATTTGCCTGAAAAAAAAACAAATAAACCAAAATATTCTAAATATATATACACTATCATTTACATAACCTAAATAATAGCTAATTAACTGACAACTAAGCGCCAATTCACCTTACCTAAGATTTCTTTATCGAATACTGCTGCTTTTCGCAGCATGCATAAAGTGAGTTGCGAACAGAATTTTCAAGAAATCCTTAAATGTGTCACTTAAGACATCTATCGGTAGTTCATGTTGAACGCAACTAAATCAACATTTTAGGTTAGAGGCAGCCATTACAAATTGGCAGGTATGCCAATATCAACTAGTAAATTAGACAAATTTAATTTAATAAAGAAATCAAACACCACAATTTACAGTAAAAAGAACACTAATTAAAACTGATAACAAATCGTATAATTTTAATCCTTTTCTAAAATATTGTAAATATCGTTAAAAATTGCAGTAAAAGCTTAATAGCATACAATTTTATGTAAGTACAGTTGGTTGTACTACTTAATTGCTGGCAAGTGCCGATAGCGATACCTGTGGCACAGATACGAAAAATTATCAAACTGTCACTTTGACAGAAATAGTAGATAAGGGAATTATAAACGTTATCAGTTTCGTCTTCCCAGTGTTGTATAACATCTGTATGACATTCTCTTGACAAAACTCTGCAATGCAAGCAAATAAGAGTTACAGTAGCACACCATGACTAAATGTTCATTCAAGCATGTTCATTAACTGTATATATTTTCAAAATAGTTGTTCCACTGCCAAAAGTCAACAACGGGAAAAACTGGGCCGCTATCCCCCTATATGATTCATCTATTTTCCATATTCATTGTCTCAACTTTAAGAAAATAAATTATTGATTACTACCACAAATGTTTGCATTAGGTGCACTGTCATACCGTTCGAACTATACTATATCGTAATAAAAATTATCTAAGGATGGGATTTTTAAATTCTAGTGCCCATAACATACAAGTTAGGAGAATTAAAAAAAACTGCTATATTCAGATGCCCAATAAAAGATTGGTCGTCATTTAATCACTCAATTCATCTTGACACCCAATTCCTTCTTTCTGGAACAGGATAGGACCAGAAGTGGCGTGGGACTTAGCACCTCGACCTACGCAAATCTTTTGTACCTAGGCCGCTGACGGGGTGTCCCTGGGACGAAGGGATAAGGTGAGAGCACAGCTGGACTAGGAGACACGACAGACAGAGGGCAAGGTACCTACCGTTTACAGATTTGAACTCCCCGGGTGGTGGCTGAAGCAGCCGGCTCCCCTTCTTCCCCCCCCCCCCCCCGTGGGCTTACACATCCCCTGGTGACCCGGGATCCGGAGAAATCTCGCAGCCCGGGGGACGAAGGTTTTCAGGTTGTTTCCGAGCATGCACACGCCGACACTTGTAACCCTGAAAGAAACCAAACAGATGAAAGGTGAATTGAAATGAGATGAAATGGACGGACAGGAAATTCGGAGGATGTAATGATCCTTCCCACATTCGCCTGGAGACCGGGGAAACCCCGAAAAAAACCATGGGTCAAGAAGGTCGGCCACGGCAATCGAACTCACAACCTCCCGAATGCGGGCCACAGACATTATTGCCTGAGCCATCCCACTCGGTTCACTGAAACATACTCTTGCTTTGTTGATAGTTGTGTGTATTGGGACAAAATATATTTAGGTAAGCAACTTTATAAAAGCAACATTGAGACATTGAGAGTAGACAAGAAAATTTTTATTTTTAGTGAGAATAATAATTTGTATTAGAGGTTGTGCGTTATGTAATAATAGTTATCAGATTGTATTTAGTTGGAAATAAATTCAAATACTTTGTTGAGTTCACTGTTTATTATAATTAAGTATTTAAATCTATTACTTCTGGCAAAATTCATTCATTCAGCAAATGCATCAAAGCTGCAGCGTAGGAAAAGTTAAAGGATGAATATGAAATCTCAAAGGAGTTTAGGCATTAGGGTGTCTTCTTTTGCGAATTTTAAGTATGAAAACATTTAGTAGGAAAACGTGGTTGATTTATATTTTGAATAAATAAAAACTTAAATATTATTAAGGGAGGAGAGGTACTGGGAGAAAAATGGGGATACGTTTAATAAAATTACTAAATTGTTAATTAATATTGATTTTTCTGATTCAAGCATTATAACAATTAATTATTTCTGACTTTAAGAAGTTTATATATGCTTTGCTCATATTGTGACTTCGTCCAGCTTTTCCTGCCATTCTTCAGTTCTTCCTTGTGCGTAGCGTTGCAATAAAACATGCTCAAAAAAACCTCTTCTCTCTCGATCACTCATTAGTTTCGAACACAGGATTCATCTTCTCTAGCTCTTTCGCTCCCAGAATCCGCTGAGTAACAGCCCACAACACTGTTCGTCACCTCAACAACAATCTTTTTTGGTTCCGCGGCGGATTCGCCCCTCTTTATACCCGTAATGGCTTCGAGAAACTTCTTAAGCCGCCAACGAAAAATCAGGTCTGGAATTTTCGACATTCTTCTCGATTAGCCTTCCCAAACAATCATACGCCGGCTAGCGGTAAGGATATGCCGCTACCCACGAAGCGAGGACTCGGTTTTTTCACAATATGTTGAAATAGCTTTAGCGCTGTTCAAAAGGGAGGTTGTAAACTGAATTGAGTTTTATTTATAGACGTTCTTAGCGTCCCATTCTATATTGCGCATGAAAGACCGAAAACTTTTAGAAGAGAAGTTGTGATTTTATTTTGCATTCCAACAGCTTCTTTGTGATCAGAAAAGGGAAGTTGCTACATCATAAACACTGTTCTGCTGTTCTCCAGATAACAATACACATACAAATATAGAAATGGCCTATAGGTTGCTTCATAGTGACATTCTAGCTTAATATATGAATGAGTAAAAATTATTGTGGATCATAAACTGCCATGTGACTTGAAGCACAGATCTTTGATATTCTTTTTTGTTTGTTTGTTTGTTTGTAAACGCTCCTTAAAAAAGATCTGTGTTACATTCTGCAACCGTCCATTCGGCCCCAATTAATTAATTCGAAATAAAACATAAGGGAGGGAATATTAATAATTAAATAAAGTATGAGGGAATGTGAGTAATAACAAAATAAGATGTATACATGAGGAACTAGTAACATAAAGCAAACCGGTATTGGGAAAATCTTTCTGTTAGTGAAGAAGCAAATTCCTGCACACAAATGAGCTTATATGAAGGGCGGAAGCTACCACAATAGACCTATGGTCCGCAGGAAATTTTCGGCGAAACAGCGTCAGACCCAAAATTCTTACAAAAATTTAACAAAACAGAAGGTAAACAAAGAAGCACAAACTTCCAGGAAGCGCAGGCCAAGTGTTATAAATCTTAGTTGTCATAGTGGACATGGGAAAGTAAAATCCAAAGTAAAGTGTAGGCGTGTTTTTTAAATGTAGAGAGACATCATTTAAAAAATAGTAATGTGGAAGACCAGTGGAATATCGGAAGGAAAGGGAAATTCGCATCATGGCAGAAACGAAAAGTTGAGGGACAGATCACTCTTGAAACTCCTGCTCGCGAGGTAAACATTTCGCGAATGTAGGCGCCACACCAATCTTAAAAATCATGCTCACGAGGTAAGCACGTAGTACGCGGTGTAGCCGAAACCCCGCGAGAACACTTCTTTCTTCAAATTTCTACTCGCGAAGTAAACACGTGACTTCAGGCGGTGGCGAGTAGCTAAGGTCTTGAATAAAAGAGCGTCATTGAAAACTTTATTACTCATTACGCTTAAATCTTATATCCTGCACTAGCTCCCCCTACATATACCCTGAGAACCATTAAAGAGCATCGTGTTCGCCGACAATTTCAACTGATGAGACGCAGCTATCACCAGTGAAGGACAGCAGCCAGGGGAGACAGTCACATATTGGCTCCCTCATGTGGGGTTCGAAGACGAGTAAAAACAAAAATAAAAACAACGCGAGAAGATAAGCCACAACGGGAAATAGAGATCAATACGACGCCGCAGATGTACGACAGCACGACGTGAAGACACCATCACCCTGAAGGACATGGAAGTCGACTGTATTGAAGCAACTCAACAAACGCCCATATCCCCTCTGTAAGAGTCAACATTGTCCCAATGTGTATTGCAACAAAAAGTGTAGGTAATGCGACCAGGATACCGCAATCATCGATTCGTTGCAACGAAGGGACCACAGCTCTACGTAAGTTAAAAAAATATATATTTTATGCATTGATTTGCATACTATTTTGGAGGGACATCAAATGTGAATTGATGTAAGGCATGTTATTGCAGTTTAAAAAAAAGGAATTGTTGAGGTAACAAATGCTCCTAAGGAGTTGTAGATAAAGATAAATTCATTATCATGGAAGCTGTTAACAATATGTCTGGGAAAATGCATACAGAAGGCATGGTTGAGGAATTAGCACAAGTTACCAGGATGGAGAATAATGAGTTGACAACCAATGGTACTTCATCAGGTAATGTAGAAATGGAAGACGTAAATGTTATTGTAAATAATGACCGTCAGATTACAGACGCGTGTAATATGAGCAACTTAATGTAAAATATACCCAACTGGGCAATGTATTCTAGAAAACAAATTTTCAGAACAATTAGATATCCTAGCAGAAATTGTCTAGTCATGTGACTGTTCTTGAAAATAAATCGAGTAGTAGCTTGCAACAACAATTGCAGAAGGTTGTATCGGAAATTCGATCAGGAAAAATTGTTTGAGGAGGTTGTAGGCACTATAAGAAATGAATTTGTAGCGACTCAGTCCTCCGTAGAACAGGTCAAAGAACAACTAGCAACAGAAGTGGGTAGTTTAAGACAACAATGGCAGGCACACAAAGGAATAGTAGAGCAAATACTAAGTGACACTAGGACCACTTGTGAGATTTTAGAAGCGAGACAACGCGCTTTCGTAGTAGCTGTAAGTGCCGAAATAAATGCACTTAAATCATTAATTGAGAGGGAAGAGACCTCGCAAATACGCGAGATAGTTAAAGTAAGAGAGCAGATCTGACATAAAGCCGCAGTGCAAGCAAGGGAGATGGCAAGATACGGGCAGAGATGGAAAGGGTCAGTATAGGCAACCCGTCACACAACTCACCCGCCTCTGTGTCATTGCTCGAATAAGTAACAAATGAGCAAAGGTTGAACAACCGCCCCAGGGTCCCTTTGATCTCGCCTCAAAACAATGTAAGTTTCGAAAGTGTTGATGTGCCTAATGCCCATGCAAATGTCTTTACCAATGCAATTTTTGAACCAGCTACCCGTGCCTAAATTCAACAGCGTAACAAATTTTTATTGATTTGGAAGCATATATTGTTCAGAGAGGTGTACCTGAAGAATACAAAATAATTCTGGTCAAGTGAAGATTGGTAGGCCCCTCGCTATCTTGGTTCAGATTAACGCTAGGAGAACACGCCGAATATAGCCACTTCCACGCATTTCTGGAGAAATATTGGAATTCTCAATCCCACTATCAAATGAGAAATGAAATAAATAACGGATGTTATGCATCGAACTCTTGTGAATCACTTGTGGATTATTTTCTTAGATATGCTCAACTTAGGAACCTCCGCTAGGAGAAGGGGAATTTATAGCGTCAATGACGAGACATTTCCTCGAAGCAGTACGCCATTCATTAGTCATTGCTAGACCTAGGATGTTAAGCGGCGCAATTGAGCTACTTACTGCATTACAAGAGCATGCGGCGCAGATCAAGGGAAATAGGCCACAAGAAATGCCCGCGTTTAGACTTAGAAACAATTCACGAAATGCTGGGATGAGGGCACAAGATTTCTCGAACGATCAGAGAAATAGTAACAACGGCGTTGGCTAACGTTAAATCAAAGGTATGCCAAGCACTTCCCTACAGGACACGATAGGCAATATAAGCCCGAAATGACAGAGACCAACATGATGCGAATAGCCCCCTAGACAGCCACAAGAATTTCACATGCAATACATGAGATTCAACAGAGGCTGAAACAGAAATAGATGGCGCCGAAATAGTTACAGAAACAACACTTAACGGAGATTCGAAAATTCATCCAGAGTAAATCAAATAAATGACGTTACAGATAGGCCCTGAGATAGAAGTCCTCATGTGAGTGATGGTAGGCAATTACGTTCACCTATGCCTGATAATTACATGGCGTCAGAACTAAGCAATAATTACACTAGTAGGACCTGTTCCTGTATCTAGGCAACTTCCACAGCAGCCACCTCAAAACTTACAACAAATGCAACAAGCCAGACCGGGCGAGATCAATTCATTTCCAGATTTGACCTGAGGAGGAAGTGACAATACATGGGAAACAGCGATGAAAATACAGTGGCAGTGTTAGATATCAACAGAAATATGAGAATTGGTGAATTAAGTATTGCACAAGGTCAGTCTGCTAGAATTCATGAACTAAATGTAACACAGGATGTTTGAGAGGGACTTCGCTTCGAGCTCTCGTCGAGTCAAGATGGGTAGGAAGAAGACCGCCGCAGCCTCCAAGCCTCCTCCTCGTGAGGAAGCCACTACTAGCTCCGCCGCCAACGATGAAAAGCTTCCAGCCTCTCCGCCGCCGCCGCTAATCGAAGCGCCCAGCGCCATCTCTCCAGCCAGCACAGCCGACCACACACCGCTGACCAGCGTGCCCGCACGCTACTCCGCAGTCGTCCGGGGAGTCCACCGACAGCTCCCTGACGCGCTACTACTCACTGCCGCTCAACGCTACTGGCCGTCTGCGGCCAAGGCGTCTCGCATTCGCAATGACAGGGGTCCTACACCGCTAGTCCGACTCACCTTCTTGGACGAGGGCGAATACTCACTGGCCCTCGGCGCAGGACTGCCCTTGTTAGGGCAAACACTGTCGCTCGAGGCCAGTCGCAGTGTGCGTCCAACTCCGTGCCGACGCTGCTGCCTGTACGGGCATACCGCCACGTCATGTGACGCCGCACCCCGTTGCCACTACTGTGGCAATGGAACACTCACCTCCGACTGCAGGGCACACGACCTGACACACCGCCGCCGCTTCTGCGCCTCCTGTGGAGGCAAGGGGCACTACACTGGCCAGGCCGTCTGCCCACTCTATCCTCGTAGAGCCACGCCGCACCTCTCAGAGACACCGCAGAGCTTCACACCTACGACGCAGACCATCACTTCATCATGCGACTCATCACAGATCCAAGCACAGATAACAGCTTCGAACCAACCCATCCTCGATGCCATCCAGGACCTCCATGCTGAGGTGTTAAACCTAGCTGGCAGGATCAGCTCTCTGGAAGAGCATCTCAGTGTGCAGTTTAATGGAGACACCGAACGCACTGACAAATCCCTCGACGTAACGAAGAACCACATCCTCAGCAACATCAACAGCCACTTCAAGGAACAGCAAGAGTGCCTACAGCAAATAAACGCCAAATGCGCACTCTTGAACGACATCAAGCACCATCTCGAAGACGAATACGGCTCCGATGATAACCGGCTTACCCTTCTGAATCGGCTTCGCCTTAGCAGACTGCTTCGGCATGCCGTGCAGCGTCAACCACCTCATCCAGAATATCATCCTCAACAAAGTGCCAATTCCCGGAGGTAACAGGCCCGGGATTGGAGCCTGCATCTCCTGTTAATTCGCCACCGTTACAGGTCCCTGTCAGGGCTATCGCAATGGCAGATACCTGACCTCCACAGCGGAGAAATCCGCCAACTTAGTAGTCACCCACAAACAGCGGGTTTGCTTCGGCGGTACCAGCCATCATGTTCACCACGATGCCCCAAATAAATTGTGCCAACACAGTATTACATCCTTCTTTTCCTCCTCCTTTTCCTCTCTATACCTATACTCATACTCTTGTTTTTCCTTCAGACCTATATTCCTGTTTCCCCCCCCCCAAAAAATTGAGAGTCTCCGCGTATTTCTGCCGTAATAGCCAACGAAATGTATACGTTAGTGGTAGCTTAGGTGCAACTATATCCGTTTGCAGCTCAGCATTGTTAGAACAAATGAGATTAAAGAATTTAGAACTGCAAATGCTCCCAGTTAGAAACACGGCATGCGTCACGGCCGTTGGTTAAGCAAAACAAAAGGTAACACAACAGGTGTTAATTACCGCTAATATACAGAGTTACAAAACTGAATTTGTTTGTTTGTGCTGTATCGCTTGGTCACAAATTTAATTATAGGGAATGGCCTCTTATTTACACTTAAAACCGTCATTGACTACGGAAAGACGTAGGTGACACTAAATGCACACGATTCTGATATTACTGTATCATTTGACCAAAGCTCATGCATAGAAAGCCCAAACTTAACGGAGGAAGAAGAAGCGATTAAATTCTCAACAATTCTTGTTGAGATGGTAAATATTGAGAATTGCACAAATATTGTGAGGATAGTGCCACAACTTGCGGAAATTGAAGGAGGCAGTTCCTTCGGAAGGGAAATAAAGCCGGTGGTCCCGTGTCGTAGATTTACGGCACGTAAAAGAACCTCAAGCCTGATAAAGAGGCCTCTGAGCAAAATTCCCGCCCAATATAAATGGGACGCTAAGGACCGCAGCAGTTAAAGAGCGTCCATAAATAAAACCAAAAAAAAAGAGACGATATGCTAAATTTATCAGCTGATAGCTTGGCAGGGAAGCAGGCTATGCATCATTATGGGTTATGCTGTTAATACGAAAGTGTGAGATGGTTACCTGCAAATTGGGTCAACCACCGAGCAGGTAGCGAACCAACAGTGGTACGAGAGAGAGCTGACTCTCAAATATTTGACCGGCATGCAAAAAGAGATGTTATTATTTTAATGTCAAATATCAAATCAAGTGTTTTCAGAAAGAACTGAATTGTGCAACACTTACCAATATTCTTTTAAAATGGGAAATATACCCATTTTAGCCATAAAAGTCGTATGATACCGCAGGAAATTAGGCAAGCCGTAAACAATAAAATTGAACAAATGCTGGTTGAAGATACAACTGAGTTGCCAAATTCGCAATGTGTGAGCTGCCCGTGTATTGTCCGCAGAAGGGATGGATAAGTAAGATTGACTCTTGATGGGAGACATGTAAACCAATATATCGTTCCGGATAATTTCCGTGCACAAAACATTGATCAGATTTTAGCAGGCACAGGAAGACAAAAATGGTTTAGTACGCTTGATCTGACAAATTCTTATTTACAGATAGAACTAGATCCACAGTTACGAAAATACGTCGCCTTCTTACATAATGGATCTGTATATGCATTCAAACGCCTTGCCCTCGGAATGATTAATTCTGGGGCCGGCTTCTTAAGCGCTAAATTTTAGGTACACAACCTCAAGGATATGTATCTCAGTATGTCGATGATTTACTTATTCACGATTTGGATGTGGAGGATCATTTAACACATATTGACATAGTTTTAAAAATGTTAAGGGAATGTGACCTTACTTTAAATTGGGAAAAATATAAGTTCTTCACCATATCCATGAAATTTCTCGGATACATAATTTCCGGCGAAACTTGTCTCCAGATCCTAAACGGATAGAGGCTATTTTAAAAATCTCTCGCCGAAAAATCCAAACAGATCAAGAAATATTTAGGTGTCCTAGGGTACCAGAATACAGTTTTGATAAATTACAGCAAGTTAACTGCCCACCCCGAGCGTTGATCGTGAAAAATAAAAAATAGCTGTGGACAGAGGAAGCAGAAAATGTTATCCATCGCTTAAGGGAGCTCTTCGGAAAATCAATTTTATTAACACGCCCGAGAGATATTCCCTCTCAGATATATACTGATGCCTCCTTAGTATCGTATGAATTGGCTCAGAAATACCCTGATGGAGAGCTAAGAATTATTTCAAGAACTTCACGATCCCTCGCGGCAACGGAAGGAATCGGTTCAATCCCAGAACAAGAAATTGGTGCGATCTTCTTCGCGCTGCAGAAATTCAAATACTATGTGTATAATAAAGAAAACGTAATCTCCACTGTGTCGCGGTAATCTGTTCGTGTTATCTTTTTTTACTTGGCGACTGTTATTGTTTTACTATTTTGAATTATGGGTTCTTTGTCCTCCGGCTAGCTATCATTTACTCAGTCGAGCAAATATCTCTAAGCAGGGCGTGTAAACGGAAAGGAGTTGTTACTAAAAGATAACACTGATAAAAGAATTTGTTTTTACACTTTTATTACCGTCACACTTAATTAATAGTTCACATGTGTAATCTTTATACACGCCTGACTGAAACTGTTATATTTCCGAATATAATTACTGTCGTACGCGTATTTCACATTTTGTAACTGACTTTACGACGCGAGAGATTCTATAGAACTGCGCGACGTTTACCTCGTGAATGCTTCCTTAGAACTGCGCGACGTTTACCTCGTGAGAGATTGCTGAGAATTGCGTGATGTGTAACTCGCGAATGATTCTTTAGAACTGCCTGACGTGTACCTCGCGAGAGAGATTTCTTAGAACTGCGCGATACTTGCTTTTGGCTCAAGAATTTATATTCCCTCACCCAATATGCCTAAATATTATAATAGAGATGCTATTGGTTACTAAATCGCGCCAACATTAGCATCTGTTTTATAAGCCAATCATAATTACTAATACATATGCTCTAGGAAAGATATTCCCTCCATTTCTAAAGAAAGGCACGCTACCCTGACGTCATTTGTTTGTCTCTTCTAAGTGATAAACAACTCACCCCATCGCTTCATTGTTACCCACTCCTATTGTCAGTTTCAGTGAGGCCGTGTAAACTTATTTCCTAACAATGCTTATATCTAACAAACATACAAAATCATTGTCATACATAATGTTAATTTACACTACAATCACTCTGGCATTCACAGTGTTGTGATATAAAATACTGCCTCAACTGACCACATAAGTTTAGCTTTCATACGCAACTGCAAAATGACCAGCAGTAAAACTGCAATTTATATACACGAGATGTCTTACAATGTTAGAATAGAGCATATACATGGGAAGTTGAACATTTTTAGTGACATGCTATCTAGAATCAGAGTAGGGGGAAACTTGGCCTAGATCAGAACAGCAAACAAAGAGAAGTCAGCCTATTTAAATTGGATCTCAGCTTAAACAAACGTGTTGCCGAAAAAATGAAATTAAAAGGGTAACAGATTGCGGATCCAAAACTAGGGGAGATAATGAAAACCGTGCCCCCCGTAAATAAGGATAACGCTGGAAAACCAGGAATTGTGATCGGTATTCTTTATAAATTACATGGCAGAGAAAGACCGGCTTGGAAAGCATACGTTCCCGTCGCGTTAGAAGAACTAATAATAGAGGCTTATCACCGTGCACTGATACACGGGTGGAGAAAACTAGCTTGGCGATTAGCGAACATCTTTATATTCCAAGGTGAGAACTTACGTAGCCATATTTGAGCTATGTCTAAAAGCTAAGCCCCTAAATTATTGCTTCGGCCGACGCCGCGAGGCCATCCTCAGGCAAGAACCTCTAGGGCTCGTCGCGATTGATACTCATGGTCTCTTACCACTGGCCAGAACAAGCTTAAAATACATTTTTGTTCTCGTGGATGCTATGCCAAAATTTGTGAAATTGTAACCAATAAAGAAGCTAACCAGCGCCACTTGTGCCAGTAAGATAATTGACGGCTACATTCCGAAATATGGCAAAATGAAAGCCGTTTTTTCTGACAATGCTGTCATACACAAAGGTAGAAAATTTGTTTCTAAACTGTATGCAGCAGAATCAAAATATATATATATATATATATATTTTATATTATATATAAAATATCAGTAATTACCACTCTCAGACCAACATCTGTGAGAAAACAATGAAAGAATTGTGAAGGGTTAGCGTTTTGTCATTTGAAGCATTCAACCTGGCCACAACACTTAAAATATATTGAATAGATTTTTAATCACAGCATCAATAATAATAATAATAATAATAATAATAATACAAAGGAGTACAAACGAATGAATCTCATCTGGAAGGGACCAGCGAAAGTTATCGAACAGATAAGAGACCGAGTCTACCTGCTTAAAAATTTGAAAAAATGACAAGATTATAGGAAAGTATAAAATAGTATTGTTGCGTCCTTTTAAGGAACCCATAAGAGAGTAAAAAAACCTTCAAGATTGTCAGGAGTTGTCAGAACATTGATAACAGATCGGCCGACTGTAAAAGTATGTTAAAAAAAAAGTAAATCTGTTAATTATCAAATTGGTAGAAGGAAGTTTGGGACGGAGTAGTAGTATTCCAGTAATTATGGGTCCGGATACACCTAAATAAACTAATACATGCAAAAAGGGTAATTTCATTTTCTATTTGAATTTGTGGGAGTGAACAACAATGAATGTAGGTACATAATAATGTTAGGAATAATAATTGTCTTTGTTTGGTAATTTCAATGAAGTAATGTTTTAATCTATTGTAAAATATGTCGTCCAAAAAAAAATCTGATGTGCTACACTCACATGACTTTCTTACTCTTGTAAAACTATTTTTACAAACGCTTATTCTCCATCTACTTCATGTTAATCGAGTTAAACATTTGCAGACTCTATTTTATTGCTAATTTTCTTGTAGGTGTAAGGAGAATATGGAGGCTTTAAGCGATAGTCAAATCTTTTAAGAGCTGGTTGCTATGTGAAGCATTGCATTCACTTTGTATGTCCAGGACATAAAAGTAATAAAGCATTTTTGGAAACATGTCCGTGTGTATGTCTTGTGTGTCTGTCGTGAACAGCATAACTCAAAAACGAAAAGTCGGATAAACACCAAACTTGGTATTTAGGTTCAATAAGTTCCAGGGATGCGACATAAAATTTTCAAGAAAATCCCCCTACCCCAAACCATCCCTTACATGGAACATTTTTCGAAAATGTTTATTTTCTCAAAAACTGCTCTAACGATTTTTAATAAGTATCATATGTTTAAGAGATTTTTATGGCAAATAAAATGTATATCTTGAATTTTCTGGGAATGTCCCCAAAAGTCCTCTTCATTCTGAACGACTTTTGCATAACTGGTAAACCGCAAGAGATAGACAAAATTTTACTACATAAAAAATGTAGATCACGTTAAAACACACAATATATGTGATAAACTTTTTTTTTGTAAAGTGAACCATTTTCGAGATATTCCTTGTTATTTCTTTTAAATTTTCCAATACTTATACTTTTTCTCAACTGAGAATTGTTGTTCTTTTTTTATGTTCTTGATATGCAAAGAGAATTACAGTTTACACATAGCAACCAGTTCCAAAAATATTTGACTATCGCTTAAGGGGTACTATGTTCCCCTTGTTGTATTTGCAAGGGCTATATAGAAATACAGTAGCCTTTAAGCATAGACATATCTCTTAATAGATGGTTGCTAGGTGCAGCACCATTCTCTTTGCCACAAATTAATACACTTTGCATATCCAAGACAAAAAAAATGAATAACGAATTCCCATTTGAGAAAAAATATAAGTATTGGAAAATTTAAGGGAATAACAAGCAATATGTCGAAAATGGTTTACCCAACCAAAAAAATGTATGTGACATAAATTGTGTATTTTAACGCGATCTACATTTTTTGTGTAGTAAATTTTTTTTCTATCTCTTATGGTTTACCAGTTATGCAAAAGTCGTTCACAATGAAGAATACTTTTGGAGATATTCCCAGAAAATTCGAGATATACATTTCATTTGTCATGAAAATATCTTAAACATATGATACTTTAATTAAAATCGTTAGAGCCGTTATTGAGAAAATAAAAATTTTCAAAAATGTTCCATGTAAAGGGTAATCTGGGGTGGGGGGATTTTCTTGAAAACCTTCGTGTCGCATCTCTGCAAGATACTGAACCTAAATACCAAGTTTGGTGATTATCTGACTATTCGTTTTTGAGTTATGCTGTTCATAGACACACACACACACACAGACATGTTTCCAAAAATGTTTTTTTTTTTTGGATTCAGGGGGGTCTCAAAACATATTTCCGGTGAAATCTCGGTATCGAATTTTTGGGTGGAATACAATACTTCCCCTACTTACTATACGTAGTAGAGAAAGTAAAAAGTATATTGCCCGGTGAAAGGCCAACTAGTAAGCGTCATCAGGTACTAGGCACCAAAACGCATGTAGCAATAATTTGCATGCAAACAAATGTATCATGTAATGTAAAACGACCTTGTGAATGCACAGTAAGTGAAATGTGTGATGAAAAAGTCGTGTGAAATTAATAGCGACCTTGAGTGGCCGCAATCCTTCGAACAAAGTAAGTCTCTAAATATGGGTTCGAGAAGCGAATAATGAACCTAAAACTGAAAACATCAAGTTGTTCACTATTGTTATAGAAGAGAAAGAAAGATGTCATTCAATTGTCTCATTAATGTTATATCAAATGAGTCATGAAGTGCTACTTTCGCAATATATTTGTTATATATAAGCTAGCTTATGGAATTGTTTGTTTAAAACGTGTATTCTGGTGGTAATTCTAGTGAGGAAAACAAATGTTGTACAATGAACACCGGAAGCCAAAATATAGTCCTAAAAAGCATAGTAATAAACAAATTGAAATTACGATTAGCGTTTAGTTCAGGAGGATTAGTTCATAGTTCAGGAGCGAAAGCATAGGGAAATACAGGAAGAAATTGTTACTTGGTCTAATGACGACAGGATTGGTATAAAGATGGGAATCATAAGAAATTGTATCATGCCTTGTTAAACCAGATAACATTTCTCACGAGAGCATATGCAACTGTCCATCCGCCCCCAATTAATCAATTCGAAATAAAACATAAGGGATATTAATAATTAAAGTATGAGGAAGTATGAATAATAACAAAATAAGATGTATACATGAGGAAATAGTGACAAAGCAGACCGGTATTGGGAAAAACTTTCTGTTAGTGAAGAAGCAAATTACTGCATACAAATGAGCTTCTAAGAAGGGCGGAAGCTCCCACAATAGACTCAGGCAATTTTCGGCGAAACAGCGTCGGACCCGAAATCCTTACAAAAATTTAACAAAACAGGAGGTAAACAAAGAAACGCCAACTTTCAGGAAGCGCAGGGCAAGTGTTATAGATCTGAGTTGTCATAGTGGACATGGGAAATTAAAATCCAAAGTAAAGTGTGGGCATGCTTTTAAAATGTAGAGAGCCAGTAATTTAAAAAATAGTAGCGCGGGAGACCAATGGAAAAGTTTTTACAAGTCACGTGATTTAAAAATATCGGAAGGAAAGGGAAATCCGTGTCATGGCAGAAACGAAAAGTTGAGGGAAAGATCACTCTTAAAGCTCCTGCTCGCGAGATAAACACGCATTTCGCGAATGTAGGCGCCAGATCAGTTTTGAAAATCATGCTCGCGGGGTAAGCACGTAGTACGCGGCGTAGACGAAACTCCGCGAGAACACTTTCTTCAAATTTCTACTCGCGAGGTAAATACGCATTACACGGTGCAATTAACATTGCGTGAGAACATCTCACATAAGGAAATGGTAATCAAACTTCAGGCGGTGGCGAGTAGCTAAGGTCTTAAATAAAAGAGCGTCACTGAAAACCGTATTACTCATTACGCTTAAATCCTAGATCCTGCACCAGCTCCCCCACATATATCCTGTGAATCATTAAAGATCATGTTCGCCGGCAATTTCAACTGAGACGCGGCTAGCACCAGTGAAGGACAGCAGCCAGGAGAGACACCCGCAATTCACTTTCACTATACACAATTATTTATTTTTATCTGGCTTCTACAAAACGCTCTTGCAAAGCTTATCTATCATCTACTTCATGTCAATCAAGACAAACCTTTGCAGAGTTTCATGACATTTAATTGTAGGTTCAAGGTGGATACAGGAAACTAAAGTGAAAATCAAATGGTTGCTAGATGCTGCCCTCAAAATTCCATACTCCTTCCATGACGTTGCAAGGAACAACTGAATGAATAGAATAAGAATTCAAACTGAAAAACTTCAAACCAATAACAATAGATATTTATAAAATGGCTGGTGCCACCAGTGTGTGCGCGTGCATGTGCGTGTATTTAAACAAACTGTGTGAGAGATCTATATTTTCTTTGTAATAAGTTTTTGTCCATCTCTTATAGTTTACCAGTTATGCAAAATTCTTCCCAAATGAAGAGGATTTTACAGACTGTTCACAGAAAAGTCAAGATATACATTTTGTTTTCATGAAAATATTTTAAATATCTATTTTATCAAATGTTAAGCGCCATTTATGAGAAAATCAAATATAATGAAAAATCTGATGTGTTACACTCACATGACTTTCTCTACTCTTGTACAAACTATTTTTACAGACGCTTATTCTCCGTATGCTTCATATTAATCGAGATGTTAATCTTATTGCTCAATTTCTTGTAGATGCAAGGGAAATTGATAGGCTTTAAGGGAGTCAAATATTTTAAGAGCTGGTTGCTATGTGGAGTATTTCATTCTCTTTGGATATCCAGGACAAATAAAAACAATCTGATGCATTACACTCACATGACTTTCTCTACTCTTGTACAAACTATTTTTACAAACGCTTATTCTCCATATGCTTCATGTTAATCGAGATGTTAATCTTATTGTAATTTTCTTGTAGGTGCAAGGAGAATATGGTAGGCTTTAAGCGATAGTCAAATATTTTAAGAGCTGGTTGCTATGTGGAGCATTCCATTCTCTTTGTATGTCCAGGACATAAAAAACATGAATAACGAATTCCCATTTGAGAAAAATTATTGGAAAATTTAAGCGAATAACAAGCAATATCTCGAAAATGGTTCACTCAAAAAAAAAAAAATGTATATGACATATACATGACGTATCTTAACACGATCTACATTTTTTGTGTAGTAAAATTTTGTCTATCTCTTATGGTTTATCAGTTATGCAAAAGTTGTTTGCAATGAAGAATTCTTTTGGAGACATTTCCAGAAAATTCGAGATATACATTTCATTTGTCATGAAAATATCTTAAACATATGATATTTTAATCAAAATCGTTAGAGCCATTCTTGAGAAAATTAAAATTTTCGAAAAATGCTCCATGTAAAGGGTAATCTGGGGTAGGGGATTTTCTTGAAAACCTTCGTGTCGCATCTCTGGAGGATACTGAACCTAAATACCAAGTTTGGTGTTTATCCGACTGTTCGCTTCTGAGTTATGCTGTTCACAGACACCACACTGACATGTTTCCAAAAATGATTTTTTTGGATTCAGGGGGTTTCAAAACATATATTTCTGGTGAAATCACGGTATCGAATTTTTGGGTGGAATACAATACTTCGCCTACTTACTATACGTACGCAGTAAAGAAAGTAAAAATGTGTCATGTAAAGGGTAGTTTGGAGTGTGAGGATTATCTTGTTAGTATTTATATCGCATCTTTGGAAGGTACTCCATCATATTTGGCATTTATCCAGCATGAGTTATGCTTCTCTCTAACGCACACATACACACACTCAGAAAGATCTGTTTCTAAAATTCTGATTTTATTTTCACATGACTTTCTTTGCCCATTATCATTTATTACTTTCTCTACTACATATAGTAAGGGGGAAGTATTGTATTCCACCCAAAAATTCGATACCGAGATTTCACCAGAAATACATGTTTTGAGACCCCCTGAATCCAAAAAAAGCATTTTTGGAAACATGTCTGTGTGTGTGTGTGTGTGTGAACAGCATAACTCAGAAATGTACAGTCGGATAAACAAACTTGGTATTTAGGTTCAGTATCTTCCAGAGATGCGACATGAAGGTTTCAAGAAAATTCCCCCACCCCAGATTACGCTTTACATAGAACATTTTTCGAACATTTTAATTTTCTCAAAAATGGCTCTAACGATTTTGATTAATATATCATATGTTCAAGATATTTTCATGACAAATGAAATGTATAGGTATCTCGAATTTTCTGGGAATGCCTCCAAAAGTATTCTTCATTGTGAACAACTTTTGCATAACTGGTAAACCATAAAAGATAGACAAAATTTTGCTACACAAAAATGTAGATCACGTTAAAATACACAATTTATGTCATATACATTTTTTTTGTTGGGTGAACCATTTTCGAGATATTGCTTGTTATCCCCTTAAATTTTCCAATACTTGTACTTTTCTCAAATGGGAATTCGTTATTCATTTTTTTTATGTCCTGGACATGCAAAGAGAATGGAATGCTCCACATAGCAACCAGCTCTTAAAATATTTGACTATCTAAACGGCTGTGTGTTTTTCATAAGGATTGGGAAAATAAAACTGAATTTAGCGATTGGTTAGTAATGCAATGGCAACAGTAAGTACAAAGCATTTTGAAAATATTGTTGTAGTGTTTCTCAGTTGCACATGGGGAGGGGGGAAGGCACATGTCCCTTATTTTGATTTCAGATATCTGGCAACCCTGTTTAAGATAGTGTTAACATAATTGAAATTATTAGTAGATTGGTGACACTTTAGTTTCACTTACTAAGTTTTCATTCATAACAAACAATAAACACAATTCTAAATCACACCAACATGCAACATTCCACAGTCTAACCTACTGAATTGTAAACTTACCACTCCAAGAAAATGAATACAACAGGGAATATTGACATATTCAGAAAGTAGCTTCTGAGAATGGATTCAGCACACACATAGTGGATAAATACAAAAATACAAGAGAACAAAGTTGCACATCAGCACTCCATTATATTTTTATTTATTTATTTGTATTTATTGTCTGTAAAGGTTACAAAACCTATTAGACATTGTCAGTGTGATATGAATCTTAATAAGATGGGCTTCATCAAACATTTGACATCAAAATAATAACACTATTAGAAATAAATGAAAGTACAAAATAGCAGTACCTATATAAACATGCACAAAGTAATGTGAAATACAGTAATCTTGTTTTCTTCCTTCATATTTCAGTTTCAATCATTAAGCAGTTACAGTAATAGACTTTTTAAGTTAATGACAAAAAGTATCACATAAAAGCTGATCATCCATGTTACAATATTGCTCCAAACAAATAACTGTGGGTTATAGTTATAAATTCCTTAACATCATAGAATTTGTATGTTGACAACAATTTTTGTACCTTGGACTTGAACCTTTTTTTCAGTAATATTCTGAATGATTTTGGTAATTTTTTGTACAGAGTAACTCCTTTGTGCAATATGCTAATAATGCTCTGGGAGAGTCTGTGATGCTGCAGATGTAATGATTTGACTATTCTGTTGTTGTACGAATGATAGTCCTTATTTTGTGTGAAACAATGTCTGTTATTATTGACGCCGGAGACTGTTTCTAAAATATACATTCATAGCAAAGGTAATGTATTAAATTCTTCAAAAATTGCTTTGCTTGGATTATTATTTCAAACCTGTTTTATTAGTATCAGTATTTTCTTTTGGAGTTTGAAAACCATAGCAAAGATTTGTATTCCCCTCAAAGGATATCCCAAATACACAGTTCTTAATATTTCTTTGCTACCCACTTGACTTAAAATTCTTATTACATAAGTTAACCTACTTAGTTTGTCACATAGTCCTAAAATATGTTCTCTCCAAGACAATGAAGCATCTACCAGAATACCTAAAAATGTACTTTTGAGGTTACTTACTACAGAGTTTTCGATTAATATTTTAAAGTATCAACTGAGTTTGTATATAGATTAAAATTTAAATAACCTGTTCTGTTAACATTTAAAAATTATCTATTATGCTTTATCCACTTTACAAGGTTAATCCCTAGGGTATCAATGGCCGATTGTAGTGCAGTTTTGTCACTCACTTATGATAAAATTTGCATCATCAGCAAATAAGACACTGTTTGCAGGTGTCATATAAGATGGGAGGTCATTTATATAAATTAGAAAGAGAATTGATCCTATAATTCAACCTTGTGGTACACTGCATTTGGAAACCTGCAGCTCTGATTGCTCACCATCAATTTCTACCATGTGTGCTTTATTTTTGAGGTACGAACTGAACCCTCATTTGCAACCCCTCTACTGCCGTAGTTGTTAAGTTTCTTTAATTGTGATCAACTGAATCAAACACTTTTGGAAGGCCGATAAATAAGCCTAAAGTGTGTTCATTTCTGTCTTTAACATTTATATCTTCTCCAGGAAAGAAAAGATTGCCATATTAATTGATTTCCCAGGGCAAAATCTGAATTGAGCATTGATATTACATTAAATTTATCCAAAAAAAGCATAAGTCTATTGCACATAACCTTTTCAATTACTTTAGAGAATACAGAGAGCAATACTAGGTCTGTAGTTTTCCATATATGTTTTGTCTTATATACAGATTTAATTTATGCAATTTGAAAACACCAGGAAAACAACCTGTTGAAGTGTTACAGATGTCTCCCAAAGGTTTTAACAGGTAGTTTGAGCATTGTTTTCCAAGAAAACCAGGTATTTCATCATAACCAGCACAGCATTTACTTTTAAGCCTATTCATAGTTTTTGTACTTCCTTTTCAGTTGTAGGGTATAGATATAAAGAAGCATGGTTACTAGAGTTCCGAGGGAAAGTTAGTTCATGTGCAGATGAAGGTATATTTTGTGTTAACTTAGTGATTACATTAGCAAAATAATTGTTGTATATTTTAATAACTCTTTTAGAATCGTGATAAAATCTTCATTTACAGTCAGAGGTATTTTATCATTGGAATTTTTATTATAATTTGTTACCTTTTTAACTACGCTACATATTGCTTTTCCTTTATTCTGGTGTTTTTTTATATAGTTACTAATGCTCAACTTTTCTGCCTCTGATAACTCTGCTTAAAATCTTGCAATAATTTTTAAAATGGCCTTTGAATTGTAAGCTATCAGTAGTTTTTTTAAATTTTTCTAAGCATATATATATATTTATTTTTTTTAACATGAAGTCAAGATTGCTTTTGTTAGTCAGGTATTGTTATAAGCTGCATTAGGTGGAGAAGGAATGATTTTTACTTTCTCTACTACGTATAGTATGCAGGGGAAGTACTGTATTCCACCCAAAAATTCGATACCGAGATTTCACCGGAAATACATGTTTTGAGACCCCCTGAATCCAAAAACAGCATTTTTGGAAACATGTCAGTGTGTGTGTGTGTCTGTGAACAGCATAACTCAGAAACGAACAGTCGGATAAACACCAAACTTGGTATTTAGGTTCAGTATCTTCCAGGGGTGCGACACGAAGGTTTTCAAGAAAATCCCCCCACCCCAGATTACCCTTTACATGGAACATTTTTCGAAATTTTAATTTTCTCAAAAATACCTCTAATGATTTTGATTAAAATATCATATGTTTAAGATATTTTCATGACAAATAAAATGTATATCTTGAATTTTCTGGGAATGTCTCCAAAAGTATTCTTCTTTGTGAACGACTTTTGGTAAACTGGTAAACCATAAGAGATAGACAAAATTTTACTACACAAAAAATGTAGGTTGCGTTAAAATACACAATTTATGTCATATACATTTTTTTTGTTGAGTGAACCATTTTCGAGATATTGCTTGTTATTCCCTTAAATTTTTCAATACTTATTTTCTCAAATGGGAATCCGCTATTCATTTTTTTGTCTTGGATATGCAAAGAGTATTAATCTGTGGCAAAGGGAATGATGCTGCACCTAGCAACCAGCTATTAAGAGATATGTATGTGCTTAAAGGCTAGTGTATTTCTATATTGCCCTTGTAAATATATATTCCCCTTACATCTACAAAAAAATTAGCAATAAGATAGAGTCTTCAAATGTTTATCTCAATTAACATGAAGTAGATGGAGAATAAGCGTTTGTAAAAATAGTTTGTACAAGAGTAGAGAAAGTCATGTGAGTGTAACACATCAGAATTTTTTTCAATGGAAATGCAATATTATAACAATGTCTTACTGTTTTAAAAAAGCTTCTGGCTTTTTGTTAATGCATTGATTATCTAAAGTAACCTATCTCAACAGCAGAGAAAACTCACCAAAAAGATATAATAGATTCTTGTTCCACCCAAGAATTCAATAAAGTGTTTCTAGAATATGGTATAAAATTGGCTCCATACAATAAACACCATCTCAAAAACGAACTTTATCATTCTTTAAATGACACTATACCACAAACTAAGAAATCTGGGATTTACCCGATTGTGAAGACTGCCATGAGATATATGTAAGAGCAACCTACAAACTAGAGTAAAGGAACATCTAAGAAGTTTAAAACTTAAGCAGAAAGAGAAATCTACAGTAGTTCACCATGTTTAGCCAACAGAACACAACATTAAATGGGAAATAAAGCTTTTAAAACATACTAAAACACCAACAGAACTTGCAGTATGGGAAAGATCCACATTACCAAAAATGCACACAGAGTTAATGATTTTTTAAATTCTGCCAGCAGATGACAGTGAAATTTTCCACTCCACAGCTTGATGACAATACAGCTGACACAGAATTAGGGGCTCCCCTTCCAGACACTAGTGGACATACAGCTGATGATGGAGATAAATATCTTTGAAATATATTCTAAGTGAAAACTTCATAAGTGAAACTAAAGTGTTACCAATCTGCTCACAGTTTCAACTATGTTATAAAGTTCCACTATTTACAGTCACTTTTAATAACTTAGCATTCACCTGTTTTGATCAAAACTGTTTTGGAAGCGCTTTCTTCCATACTCAGTTGAAGTTGGTGGCTCATGATGTGCTGAATGGTTGCAGAGAACTCTGGTATCTTTCTTAAAATATTGTTTAAAATTGCAGAGGTAGTTCTTCAAATGGTTCTTGTTCTTCATGATGAAGCTGTTTTCCAAACACTGAGAGCCATAAGGATTGTTAATACAAAACGAGTTTCTGTTGCAGATTTTTCAGTTTCGTTATGTTCCCAGTATGAAATGTTCATATTTTCTCACACAAAACGCAACTTGCAAGGTTTGAAAAACTTGACAAGAATATGACAGAGTGGCTGCAATTTGTGAACAAGGCTTTCAACTTATGATTGATAAGAAGCCACATGTAGGTTAGTTACCCAACAGGCTTTTACCTTTTACCTGACATGCAACTTGAGATGAGTTGGTTGTGACACTTCACTTACTTGGTTTAAATGGACATGCTTTGAACATGACCATAACACAAAGTTGTTGACAGTGAAGTAAACAAATATTAAAATTGCTTACTTAGTTTAAATGGACATGTTTTTATCTATCTCTTATGGTTTACCCATTATACAAAATTCCTTCTGAATGAAGAAGACTTCACAAGCTATACCCAAAAAATTCAAGATATACATTTTATTTATATGGGCACCAGGGTAGCACAGTGGTTTCATTTCTGGTCTCGTACTGTGGGTCCGGGGTTCAATTCCAGCTGTGGGGTTGCGATTTTAAGTCAGCCCTATCCACACCTTCACCTCTGATTGGTTCTGAGCTATTCCATGGTACAGATTCCATGGTAAAAGCTGTAGGTCCTCTCATTCCACCACCATCCTCAACATCACCCTACCATTGAGATAATGAATTCCACCCACTGGATGCCTCCCCTCAGAAATGGATCCACTCATTGCTTGGTGGAACGAGGTAACCCCTGAAGGTCGTAGGCCATAAATGGGGAGTGTTAGAGACCACATTTTATTTGTCATGTAAATACTTTAAATATTCTTCTTATTTCTTCCTCTCTTTGCCCAACTTACAGGCGGATGCCTGGGGTCAGAGGCCTGTCGAGGAGCAGACACTTTGGATCAGATAGAATATCCAGGATGGGTGATCAGCCAGATGCCTGGTATGAGAGCGAGAAAGCAGATGATATGAAATGATGGTGAAATGGATGAAAGGATAGGTGATGATGGAGCAGTTGGTAGAATGAATGGTGGGGGAAACTGGAGAACTCAGAGAAAACCCATCCAGATGCCACTTTCTCCACCACAAATCCCACATGTGGGGCCCTACTTTAAATATATGGTATTTTAATTAAAACTATTGAAAGTTTTTCCATGTGAAAAGTAATTTGGGGTGGGAGGATTTTCTTGAATGTCTGTGTTGCATCTTTGGAAGATACCGAACTTAAGTACCAATTTTGGTATTTATTTCGCTTTTCATTTTTGACACCTCTCTCTCTCTCTCTCTCTCTCTCTCTCTCTCTCTCTCTCAAAGGCTTTTTTTTAGATTCAGGGGGCCTCAAAACATGTATTTCTGGTGAAATCTTGATATCAAATTTTTTTGGGTGGATCAATACTTCCTCTTACCTACTATAGATAGATAATACAGAAAGTACAAATAGATATCTTCCCTCTTAACTTTCAACACCCAGCTCAATCCCTACTGTTCATAAAATGTTGTCCTTTATTTATCAATTTGTAATGCTGTATGCTGCTTTTTCACTGTGAGGCATAAAATAATTATGACAGTAAAGCCACCATTTAACCTAAATATTTAAAACACCTACAGCTATGTAAAAAATGTAATCAAGAGCCTAATTTTTTCAGCACAAGTAGTGCTTAAGTAAGCCATTTTGTTTTTCATCACACAACAGTTACTAAAACCATTCAGAAAAAAAAAACTACACTAAAATAGACTATGCTTGAGAAACAATGCCACTTACACGAGCATATGTATTATATATTTTCTTTACTTCTCTGAAAAAAAAAGGGAACACATACTATCAGTGACTTTAAACACAGTTCCATTTAGACATTTGCATTGATTTGAGTCTATACAACTAGCATTTCAACACCTGTTCAGCATAAAACTTGAATTACTAAATGCACTACAGATGAGTTAATGACAGTTATAGTTACAAAATGACAATGCAGTTTAGAAACAGAGAGACTTATCGAAAATATTGCTTCCATGTTACTTGCCACTTAACAAGATCTTTACTCAGATTGTTTTCTAAATTATTACATCACTTCCATTAACACTTCTAAATATTTCATTATGACAACACCTAGAGTTATAAAAATGTTAACACAAAACAACAACTCATAACAACCTGACATTTTTAGATGATATCTACAACCATAGCACTTAAATTTAAATCCTAAGGCAGTACACTCAGCATTTCCTCGGTCCTTTCTTACAGGCTTCTGCAAAACTTGTAGTGGAATTATTTGATCATTATTTAATGATGGCAGTATTAAGTGGAATAAGTAATGCTAATTCATACAACCCTGATAAACATCTAAATACAATATTAATTGTCACTCACTCCTGGTCCAATCCAAGTATAAAAGGTTTTAATGAACCTGTGCACTTATGTGTATTTTAGATTTTGTGTGAGCATTTTACAGTTGCGTTGTGTGTTAAGATGTTTTGTACATCTATGAGATTTCCCAATGCATTATACTGGGATTTTCAGAAATACTTTTACGAACTTTGGGTATGGTTTCCTCACACCAAAAGAAGGAAAAAGGTTCATATGAACATATGTCCCATAATCCTTGGGTTTTGTGTTATTCCTGTCAAAATGAAAGTGTGAGTTCAAAGGCCTTCGGGGTCCAACCTCAAAACTTCATTTCTCTATGCATTCATAGAAGGTGTTGACCCATTGTACTACATACGGTAGTTGGCGAAGTGTTGCCATGGAGATTTGTTTACATTTGTCATTAGTCTGTCTTAAATGTTTCAATTGTGTACATGCAGTGATTTAACTGCACGTGTTTCGTTCCACCATTGCTGGATATTCATTTCGTGAACAGGTAGACATGATTTTTATGTATGGTCGCGAGGCTCTATCAGATGGAGTTTCCAGACCGAAGACAACTGAGTCATCCAACCTTTGTGGCTGTTTATCGTCGCCTTGCTGATAAATTTGATAAATGCCTGGCTCCGGCACATTTTAGTCGCATTGTTCGAGATGCACTGACTGGTATTTACCATGACCGATGGATAGGCAGAGGAGGACCAGTTCCATGGCCTGCATGTTCTCCCGACCTCAATCCTGTGGATTTTTACCTCTGGGGGCATCTTAAATCATTGGTTTATGGAGCAGCCATCCCGGATGCAGAAACACTTCATCAACGTGTCATGGAGGCCTGCGTAACCATTCCACACCATCCCAAGTTTTTGACATTTTAAAGCAGGGTGCAACATTCCAAGATTCGATGAGTACAGGCATGCTTAGAAGCAAGAGGAGGACATTTCAAACTTTTATTATGAGTTTTGTGTGTTATAAGTGTACCCTGTGTTGAACGCCTCCTAACCAGAAAACAGGGGATTATGGGACATATGTTCATATGAACTTTTTTCCTGTTTGTGGTGTAAGGAACCCATACCCGAAGTTTGTAAAAGTATTTCTGAAACAGCCTATATATTATGCATTGCATTATATTTTAGGTAGTGTCCAGATATTCCTGACACACCTAAGTGATTTCTCAATTCATCGCAAAAAAATAGAGAAGGCATACCTAATAATTATAGTCATCAACAAAATAGCAGATTAATAAGTATATAATTAACCTTTAAAGACTAAAGCAAGAAAAAAAAATTATAATTTGTAGTGTGGATCAAACCTCGACAGTTCAATATCTTAACCATCACAACATGGAAACCTTGTATTATATTGATCCTTAAAGACATTAATACTGTTGCACAGGATTGCATTATAGCTGTTTGCTGCTTTGCTTTACAAACACTCAGCTATAAATAAATTAAGGATTTTAAACTAGCTTAAATGCCAGTTTACAGTTTTTCATTCCTTTGGACAATCTAGAACACAAACGTTTTCAGAGTAAGCCAAAAATTGTTATAGAGGGTGGAAGGTGACCTATGATCATCCTTGAACAGATGACACTTTGTAATGAATAGAACAAAAAAATCTTTGTGCAGTTTTTCTGTTTTTAAAGTAGTTTTTAAGAGAAAATCTAAAATTGCTTAATATTAACTCTATTTTAAATTAAGATTTTAGGAAACTTAAATACATTTTGAATTAAAACAATTTGCAGCCTTACTATTATTATAAACTTCAGAAATTTGTCTCAGTTGAATCTACATCATTAGTTACAAGTCTACACAACATAACAACAGTGTAAGATTGTGAGAAACAAACTTCAGCTGTTGTTTATTGCGTTATGCCTTGCTTTCAAAACAGCAGATTATCAGTTACAAAATGGCTCACTTTACTAATGCTGAGTATCTTGAAAAGCTAATCATTTATGGTGAAACACATCGTAATGTGGTAAAAATGTATCAAGAAAGTTTTCCAAATAGATGAGCACCACATCATAGGACATTTGTTTTCATCTGTCGAAAAGTTCTAGATACAGGAAGCATATCTCATGTTGAAGGAGATAGGTCAAAGAAATGTTCCATAAGAATGATAAATCCTTCACTTGGTGGAAAAAGATCCTGGAAGCAGCAGCCATGGTATAGCTCACACTATTGGCATATCCCATTGGATTGTTTTGAGAACATTAAAAGAATTGCTATGTCCTTATCATACTCAGCGCGTCCAGTGCCTCTCTGAAGCAGATTATGCATGAAGGGTAGCATTTTCCAAAGATTTCTTCAACAAGGAGGGCACTTTCGCTTAAAATTCTTGCAATGGATGAAGCAACATTCACCAGAAATGCAGTAATTAACTACCATAATGCACATATCTGGACTTACAACAATCCATACACAATAAGACAAGACAGCTTTAGGTACAAATTTTGTAAGTGTTTGGGCAGGAAACGTAGGAAACACATTAATTGGTCCCTGGATTCTTCCTTGTTTTGACAAGAGCCATATATTTCCATTTTTTTCAAGAAACGTTACTAATTCTGGAAAGGTAGAATCAGATGACTGAAAAATTCAATGCCATAGCCGGGATTTGAACCACGGATCTCCCGGTCTCCGTCCGGTTGCTCTAACCACTGAGCTACCATAGCAACATGCCGGCACGCCATTAAATTCTCCAGCTGATTCGCATTAATGGCGTGCCGGCATGTTGCCATGGTAGCTCAGTGGTTAGAGCAACCGGACGGAGACCGGGAGATCTGTGGTTCAAATCCCGGCTATGGCATTGAATTTTTCAGTCTTCTGATTCTACCTTTCCAACCCTGTCCAACACACGGTTGTGTGAAAGAACAATTAATTCTGTTACTAATTCTGCTTAAGGATGTTCCCCTGGCAGTACATAATGGCGTACCTCTGCATACAAGTAGTGTGTGTGTGGATATCTGCACACCTATGTAGAATGCTGGTTCTCTTGGAATGGACCAATAAGATAGCTATCAAGATTGCCAGGTCTAAATCCAATTGATGTTTTCCTTTGGGACAATATGAAAGCTTGTGTATACATTAGAAAAGTGCCTGATATGAAAACATTGCGAGAAAGAATACTTCAAGCAGTGGAAGAAATAAAAAAATAACCTGGACATACTTCATAGAGTGCAGCAGAATTGGAGAAAACATTGTGAAGCATGTGTGTTGGTGAGGGGTGCACATTGTGAACAATTTCTCTAAATATATTAAAAAGAAGTTCCCATTGACGTTCTTGTCTTACTTTAATTATTCAAGGAGTTTCATAATTAACAAAGAAAGGAAGCATAATGTTGTATATTGGGTTTCTCAAGCTTTTATTTGCCTTTATGAATAAGTGTTCCTATTAATAATTTGCATAATATTGTAAACGCTTCCTCAGTTCCATATCGTTACATTACAATCATGTGTAGTTTTCTGTTTGTGTTCGTTGCCATAGCAACAGAAGCTGAAGAATTGAAAGTTAACCTGTTGAATGTTAAGTGAACTGTTGAATCTGTTGTGTTACAATATTGTGCAAAATAAAACAGCAATTACCTCAAGAATGGAATGCTTTATGGAAAAAATTTATTAAGGAAAAATACTCAAAACATGATCTTTCATAGGTCACTTTCCACCCTGTATGTATCAGTAGAACACCGTAACTAAGTGTCTCAAGATTACCCATTTGAAATGCACAGGGTTGGATTAAACTATTCTGTAATATCTTGTTAAAGTTATTAAAGTTTAGCAACTTGTTAACCAGGTGCTACATGCTACATATTTGATATTCTATAACATCTTGTTGAAAGGAGAAGAAAATTATACTTAACGATACCAAGAAGGACAGAGGCCGTGTTGTTAACACTAGCAATACTCTATTATTGGCTGAAAATGGACTCACTTTTACTGCTTCTTGAGCTTAAAGAGTAATGATAACAATCTTCTTAAAGAACGTTACAGAACAGCCCCATATATCTGGGTATATAGGACCTTGTGAACATAAGAGTAAGAGTGGCAGTACTCAGTACTGCTGCCCACTAACCGTATGCTGTGAACTAGGAATATAAAAAGACTGTGTTTGCCTTTTCCCATCTGCTGCAGTTTCTAAATGCATTTTAATATGCTGCAGCTCAATAATGCATTTTTACTGTTTTTTCTTGAATGTACACTAAAGTTCTTTGCTGTGCAATAAATAGCTATACCATGACACAAACAAGAAATGACATAGTCTGTAAAAATGTTGGAAGAAGTGGTGGATAGATGACACTGAAATAAATGGTAAAACAATGTGATTATTTGGGGATAACACTATAAAAATGCAAGGTGAACAGACCAAAAGAAAAATACTCTAGGTAAGGGGAAACTAATGATTACTTTCTCTACTCATTCTTCTACAAATATTCTCATTCTATCTTCTTCTTGCCAATGGCAAAAAACTTTCATTGCACAATTCATTGTAGGTACAAGAAAGATACACACAGCAGGCAAAGCAATAATCAGATTTCTAAAAGGTGGATCACTAACGATGGCTTTGAAACTTCATGCTCTTTGCATGGTCACAAGAAAAAATCTAATGTGTTGCACTCACATAACTTTCTCTACTCTTGTACAAACTATTTTTACAAACGCTTAATCTCCATCTACTTCATGTTAATCAAGATGTTAAACTTATTGCTAATTTTCTTGTAGGTGCAAGGGGAATATTGATAGGCTTTAAGCAATAGTCAAATCTTTTAAGAGCTGGTTGCTATGTGGAGCATTTCGTTCTCTTTGATTGTCCAGGACATAAAAAAACAAATAACAAATTCCCATTTGAGAAAAAGTATAAGTAATGGAAAATTTAAACAAATAACACGGAAATGATTCAGTCAACAAAAAAAAAAAGTATGAGACATAGATTGTGTTCTAACGGGATCTACATTTTTTGTGTAGAAATCTCTTAAGGTTTATCAGTTATGGAAAAGCCATTCAGAAAGAAGAGGAATTTTGGGGGCATTTCCATGTATAGGGTAGTCTGGGGTGGGGGATTTTCTTGAAAATCATGTTGCATCTTTGAGAGATACTGAACCTAAATACTAAGTTTGGTGTTTAACCAGCTTTTCGTTTTTGTTATGCTGTTCACAGACACACACAGACCTTTTACTAAAAATGCTCTTTTTTGGATTCAGGAGGCCTCAAAGCATGTATTTCCAATGAAATCTTGGTATAGAATTTTTGGGTGGAATGCAATACTTCCCCCACTTGCTATACATAGTAGAGAAACTAAAAATGACAGCGACTAAACACTTTAAAAAAGGTAAGCATTTGAAAATTAAAACCGATAATAAACAATATCTCAGAAATGGTCAATGACACAAAGGATTTCATTTGACATAAATCGTGTGCTTTAACATGATCTACATTTTCTGTGTAGCAATTGTCTATCTCTTATGGTTTTACCAATTATACAACAGTCATTCCAAATGAAGAGGACTTCATGCTATTCACAGAAAATTCAAGATATACATTTTATTTGTCATGCAAATATCTTAAACATATGGTATTTTAATCAAATTGTTATGAGCCATTTTTGAGAAAATAAAAGATAACAGAAAATTTTTGAAGTAAAGGGTAGTTTGGGTTGGGGAGAAACTCTTTGTGTTACATCGAAGTTTAGTATTTAACTAACTTTTCGTTTTTGAGTTATGGTATTCTCTCTCTCTCTCTCTCTCTCTCTCTCTCACGTGCATGCATGCACACCCCTCAAAACATGTATTTCCAGTGAAACCTTCATGTCAAACTTTGGGTGAAATGCAATACTTCCTCTGCTTACTGTAAGTAAGCAACAGAGAAATCAAAAATTATGTATGGAGTGGCAAGAGGGTGGAAAGATATTGATAAGATTTGCAGAGCATTCTACAAATTGATATTGGGATTACCTCAAGCAACCCCTAATGAACAGTCCTAGCAGAGCTGCGAGGAGATAGTAAATGTCTTATAAGCATATTAAAATATTGGCACAGGAATGAATCATTGGAAGAAGGAAAAATTAATATTCTGTTTAAAGAAACAAAAGAAAGCAAAATGGGGAGGAAGTTGGCTAGTTCAAACACAGAATACAATAAATTGGAATTGATTATATAGATCTGTACATAAACACTAGGCAGAGAGTGTGAAATAAAGTGAAACTAAGAACTGATGATACTGAAATACAGTTTCAGAGATGGGAGTAGCTACTTTAAACATTTGCAGTCAGCATGTGGCCATAACCACAAGAGTCCAGAGGAGAGGTAAACTTAGTTACCAACTCAGTGTTTGTGGTTGGATCTATCTGCAATCCTTTCTACAATTGTGAGATGTCAGCAGTATGCAAGTATGTCATTCAGCCAGTTAAAACATGCTTAAGGGGGATCCCCAGCCACAAGTTTAAGGCTGTAAATGTGCATGTTTAATTAGCTCTGCTTTTTTAGAGTTTTTTTTGTGTGATATGCGAAGATGACATTGAAACAAACATTGACAGATTGCAAAATAATGTCAATGTGCAATAAATCAGCAACGATTATTTTTACTTCAAGTTGTTTGGGTCAAAACAAGAAGAAAATGATATGGAAACCGCTCAACAGTAATTTGGGTGCAACAACAACTCAAATGACTCCAATGATGAGTGCCAGAATTTGCAGGTGTTACATGCTGTTAACAAAAGTGGTACTTTGATTGACAAGCCCACTTCCATCCAGATAAGTATTTCAAACTTTATCACACAAAGAAAACCCATTTAAAGTGAACCTGTGAGTGTGGAATACCAACATTTATATTGTAATGCAGTGGCTGTGGCCCCATGTATTAGGAGGTTGGCACCAGGCAGTCAGAGATAAACAAAGATAAGTAACGCTCCTCACCCTGCGTAAACAGAGGAGCACTATTGTCAGATAACCAGAATCTTCTGCAAGTTTCCTTTTCTCCTCCTCCAGAATGTGTGTCCAGAACATTCTAGAATGCTCTATGGAAGCTTCCATGGGCTATATAAGCCAGCATGTTCACAGAGAGGAAGTAAGTGAGAAAGTCAGTTAGTGAGCAAGTTAGGAAGTGCCTTTCTGGTGCGGTGAAAAAGCCGTTCTCCTAGTGAGTTTGTGACAACTGCTGTGATGTGCAATAAGAGCTGCTTCTGAAAGATATTGGAGAAGTCTTTAGTTTGACCTCCAGCAAGTGATAGTGAAATTTGTGAAGTGACAGCTAAAAACTACAAAGTCACAATATGCATACAGCTTTCAGCATATACGATTGTGTTTGCACCCAGCATTTTAGTCAATTTTTTTTTTCAAAATCAACATTTACACAATACTAATAATGTATGAATAAGTGCAAATTTTCAGCAAGTTTAATACTTTCTTAAATCTGGCACACACTAATTCCACACAGGAAGGTTAAAATATTACAGAAGCTATTAGGATACTTGTGACAAAATTGCAAGGAAGGGGTTACATGGTGAGGAACAGGAAGTTAAACTGACAAAAGGTCACCAAAAATTGTGCTTAAAGTAAGGAAACAGAGATAACAATTTGCATTAACATTAATAGAATGTCCAGAAACCAAAGTATGGAGAGCAAAAACGTTTAATAAAATAATTTAGAGATAGAACTTTTGGTTTTAAAATTGTTTGGGAATAGTGCGAAAGTTTCAGAAACAATTTTGAAAGCATATAGTAAAAAGTTATTAAGGCCAAAGAAGAATTAAAGTAAAATGATAACTGAAACAAAACAGTAACAAATAATCAGAACAAGAGGTAGAAGGATAAGGAAATACATTATACACAAATAATTAGGGTGTTACGTGTACAGGATCCATCAAAGTAAAGCATCTCTATCTTCAGAGAACATGTATTTGAAGAAATAAATATACCACTCATTCATTCAACAACAAATCAAATCATACTGAGCGGTTAATTAATATGAATACTATAATGAACCATGAGATGAAAACTCCGAACAAACGGAAGAAATGGGCAACAGTGATGAATTCCTGGAAGAGTGAAAATATCTACTATAAGGTGAGCCTCTGGCTGAAGATTAATAGCATTTACCAGAGATGGATTTATTTTATTGAAAGGATAGAAAAATAACATTTCATATTTGAAAGTTGTCAAAATATATTATCTTATCTAAAATGTTATTGACCTTTTTATTGTTATTCATAGCATAAAAATTGTTTTATCAAAACAGGCTTTTTCATGGCTTTTTTTATGTTTGGTTTGAAGAAACAGAAGACAATGGAAGCAAAAGCAGAAATTTTAAACCAGCACCTAGCCAAGAGAACAAGATACTTGGGAAAAACCTATATCATAAAACAAAGGATGCAGTTAATGAACTTCGATACCCTGCTAGAATAGCAAGAACTTCAAGATCATAAAAAATCCAACAGATTAGGATGTCCAAACATCTGGATCTGACATCTGTCACAATGGAACTTAAGATGCGAATGTAAAACATGTCCTAAAACTCCAATGAGTTACATTCATATCACCTTTTCTACCCATTGTTGTGTATTTTCATATATATTATACAAACTACTCTTATGAAAGCATATTTTTCTATCTACTTCATATTAATCAAAATAATGTATAGTTTCATTTTGTATTTTGTTAAAGGTACATGAGGATAATGAGATGCTAAAAAGCGAGTAACTATATGCTGGCCTTGAAATTCCTTCCTGTTCCAAGAAATTGCAAGAAACAACTGAATAGCTACAGCACTCCAAAAATGTTTTAAGTATTGAGAAATTCAAACAAATAATAACAGATATCTCAAAAATGGCTGATACCACAAAAAATGTTATTTGAAATAAATTGTGTATTTTAAAGAGTTCCACATTTTTTGTGTAGTATGTTTTTGTCTAGCTCTTTAAGGTTGTAGAAAGTTGCAGAAAACTATAAAAAAGTCAATCCAAATGAAGAGGACTTCACAGGTTATTCCTAAAAAATTTAAGATATAAATTTTATTTCTCATGTAAACTTCTTAAATATATTGTATTTAAATAAAACTCCTTAAAGCAATTTTTAAAAAATAAAAAAATTCAAAAAATGTTTAAAGTAAAGGGTAGTTTGGGGCAGAGGAATTTTCTTTAAAATCATGTTGCACTTTTGAAACATACTGAACTTAAATGCCAAGTTTACAATTTATCCAAGTTTTAAGTTAAAAAAAACCACACGCACACATCTGTTTCTAAATATTTTATTAAGAAGACCTCAAAATATGTATTTCTGGTCAAATCAGGGTATTATAATTTATGGTGGAATGCAAGATCTTCTCTACCTACTAGGTATGTGGTAGGGAAAATAAAAAGGTACAAAGAAGTGAAGTAGGAGTAATGTAACTCGAAACTTGAAGAAGCCTATCGTTTCTTATGCATCTAGTATGTTAGATAAAAACTGCATCAGTTAATTAGCAAAATCTCACTGACAAGAGAAGGCATAGTTTATACATAGACTGTTTACTTGATGTGTTAATAAATCTGCAAAGTCCTAGTCAGGTTATATGCAGCCATTAATAGAAACTGACAATGTTCATTTTTATGTGACAGCATTGCACCTGTATGGGTTGGCATCCTGTTGTTTGCTAATACAGCTGGTGGTGAACATTTATTAACACTTCACGTGTATTAGGCCTTTATGTACAGGTTATACTTATACTATGAGTGCTTTGATGGGAACATGCATGGCCATTATCTCTTCCTAACATTATCCATGCTCTGTTGTTTGAACTGTATGTCATTTTAATCTACTTCACGTTTTAATAACTGCTAAATGTAATTTGCTATTGTATTCATCATAGTCAATGTAATAAAATACTATAGATTTACATATTACCTGCCCCTAGGTCATTATAAATTTAGCAACTGTTAAGTGGTAAGATGTACTTTAGGTCTGTCTCAATCACTCTTTACAACTAATTTATGTGTTTAGGCAGACAAAGGTTCCATAATCAATGAAAAATCAGTTTACGGAACACAAGCCAGAACATTCAGGATAAAAACTAAACCGCATGTATAGTTTTGATTCTCGGCAGCTGGGCTTCTCATAGGCACCTGAGAACATACTTTAACTTTGCTGCTAGTATTGTGTATAAAATATTACATTCACATTGACATGATTAAGTTTCTTTTGTGTTATTCTTCTTTAGCTCCCCCAATGTGAGTGTGTTTTATAAATGCTGTCCTTCCTTTTTCCACAGGTAAAAATCGCACTGTTAAATCTAGTGAGTGAAAGGGTCATATACCAGCATTATTCGAGACGGTGATACTTAATTCTGAAGCCCTATAACATTCTTTAATGTTCCTTGTTTATAATTATTATAAATACATTTTTGAATTGAATTAAACTCATTCTTTGTGATCAATTTTATTTTATTTGTACATTTCTGTTTTAAGTTCATATGTTGCATTCAAACATGCATTTAAATGCTGATTTTAAATGCCACATACAATCAAGCACCAACAATCTGTTTAGAAAAGGACATTAATAGTTTGTGTATGTGCTCGGCATAAGCTGCCATATACAATACAAAACAGGCTTTGGAAATTATGTAAATTAATTCCAGAACATTCAAGAAAAACGCTAGACCAATGTGTAGAACATCGAAGAAGAAGAAAACAAAAGCTCATTCTTAGATTGAATGAGGCCCAGGTAAATAATTGTTTAAACCATTGGTAAAGTAAACTTGTATTACTTATGTCCACATCATAGGAAGCAGACGGTAGCTTTGCACAAAGCTTTTCAAATATAAAACATTTTTTTTAAGTATAAATATTATTTGTAATGGTTAAAGGCATTAAGAAAGATTGCATTGAATATTATAAATAAATTTTATGAATAAATATTTAACAAAACTGAGTTGTTATTTAAGTCAACACTCATTGCTTTTCGATATCACATCCTTCAAAAAGTAAGAAGAGACCTCAGGTGTTACAAACCAAGAATATTTAGATACAATTCTTCATAGTCAGCATAATAATTTATTTTAATATACTTTTTTTTAAATTTTTTTTCTATTTGTAACATTTATTCGTTGTATCACCCTATCTTTAAACACTTCCTTAATTTTATTCACGGGCTAAGCTGCTGGGCGAAGTTGGATAATCCTGTTGAAGCCACACCTCTTCTTCTGCAAGCTATTGAAAATATAGGTTCAAAATGTCTCTTCTATACCTTTCTGCATCTACTGTCATATCTTGAAAAATCTCACCGATAACACTCCATGCGCTAACAGCACACCAAACCAACTTTATTATAAAGAAAGGTTTCTGCGTACAATGAGGATTTTGAGTACATAGTAATGCATGTTTTGATTCTTAAACCAGCATTGGGTCCATTAAGCCTTCATTCCTAGATGAACACTAATCACAATAATGCTCTCTTGCTACTGGGTTACCCTCTTTTAAACATTGAACAATGTATGCTTGTAGTTTGAGGTTCTAATCATTTTGTTGCTTTACGTGCAGAAACCCTGCATGTAAATGCCCCCTTGTAATAATTTCAGGAGTGATTTAGTTGCTGAACATTGAAGGTTTGCACCAGTTGTGTAGTTTATCCACTGTTAAAACTGTACATTTCCATTTGCAAGTAGAATCAAATTGATTTGCGATATTGTGTGTTGCTTTTCTGTAAGGAGACAAACGAATTTCTGCAAAAACACAAGTTGACTCAATATTTGTGGTAACATTTTCACATGAAAATGTGCTGCTCTAGAGTCAACTGCTGTAATGCTTCAAAGTGACGTTCACGAAAAGGAAGGGATACTTGTGGGGGGGAAAAGGAGGAGCGCTGAGAATCACAACACAGTGCTAATGGGATGGCTTTTACATGAAAGCACTGTACTTGAAGATGTGGTCCATCTTAAACATGGTCCCTTCTACTAGAGCTAAACCAGTTTTTAGCTGATTTTACACATTTCTATCATATCATATATTCTTTATTGAGTGTTGAGGTTTTATAACTCATTTGGGCATGATCAGCATCGAGCCCTGGCTCCTTTTGCTGATCATACCCAAGCTTACAGTATTTAACAATCATTAGCATTAGTTTTGCTTTTTGCTAACAGATTCTATCATTGTCTGCCTTACCATCTTGCTACTTACCGTATTGTTGAATGTATTCTTAAATGTGACGATTCTGTCTCTAAACTTTCCAGTTCCTTTATATTGACATTCTCACTAGGTTATGTCTGCTTTGCTATATTCCACTACTTCAGCCCTTGTGTCCAATTTGACCTCACCCCTTTAAGAGCTATAATCACTCTCTCCTTGCTATTCCTACTGCCATCACAACACTTACATAATTTACTTCCTAATGTGAGGTGCTTCTTGCCCTGTTCAACTTATTACTATCCCATTATTACTATCTCAATACGTGTATACTTATCCCTTTACATGCTTCTTTGCTATTCATCACTGAAAACTCAACTATCACAGGGATTGGACAATCATTATCACTGTCAAAATCACACATAAAAAAAGTGGTGGATCTAAACCAGTACAGCAGCAAGAGGCATGCCTATACCTAAAACTGGTTGCTGTAAGTCATGCCACACAGAAGAAATGATATATATAATTTCTGACATGAACCACACTTCTTACATTTGAACAGAGTAGAAATAAAATAAAGTGGACATAGGGATCTAACATGGGAATTCAGTTTTTCTCACTTGCTCTCCCTGCTATTTTAGAGATCAATATTATAACAATATTTTTAAGAACATCAAAAAAGGAATAGAATCCAAAAACAGTAAGTTTATATGTTGTTTGCTTCAGAGAAAATAATATGGCAGTCTTTATTAATTCTTTACATCATTAAACTTGTTTCGTTATCGTGGGCAAGTTTGTATGTAACAAATGAGAATTATTATATAAAAAACAGATTATAGGAGTTTAGATTACTTACGTATCTTTTATAGAAAGTAGCTAAAGCTGTTAGCATTGTAATGAATCATTGCTGAGAGAAAAAAATTATTAAATCAAAATAACATTTTTTAATATTCATTCTGATTCACTTTTTAACTCTTATTACAACAGAACTTTAAGAATTTTCTTTGAAACTAACAGGGAGAGAGTATTATAGAAAAAATTATTTCCCATGTTAAATCTCAATGTCCTGAGTTTTAATTTCCATCCTGTATACATAACACCTTAAAATAAAGAGAGTTGAAGGTTGTTACACTACATCACTAAAGTGTTCTTACTTGAACACATTTCGGGAGACGGTTTGCTCCCATCGTCAGCATGTTTTCAACTGATTTTGCCGGTTATTGTCTGGAGAATGTGTGTGGCTAGTGGTGTTCTCTGGTGCTGGGCTGATGAACCTCAAAGGCTGCTGGGTTTTTGAGTTGTTTTTTTTTTTTTAATTTATGGACGCTCTTTAACTACTATGGCCCTTAGCATCCCATTCTATATTGGGCATGAAAGACCAGTAATTTTGCTCTTTATCAGGCTTGAGGTACTTTTACGTGCTGTAAATCTACGACATGGGACAACCAGCTTTACTTCCCTTCCGAAGGAAGCCATGCTAAGGATTTTTACGCTGCTGGGTGGCAGCAGTTTGAAATTCATTAGGTGATTCCTGTGTTTGATGATTGTATTTTTTCGCAGATGTCCAATTCATTGCTGCTGTTGATCCGTTTTAAGAGTTTTATGTTTGGAATGATTTCATGGTTTGAAGACCAGAAATGATGTGCTACTGCTGATTTATCTGGCTGCTTTTGGTAAATGCATCTCATATGCTCTTTAAGTCTTATTTCAAGATTTGTTTAGGTTCCTCCTATGTATACCAGGTTACAGCCATTACAAACAATTTGATATATACCAGCTGATTTATTGTATATGTACTAACCTGTTTATAATACTATTTAAAATTGCATGTTTGTGGCTTGTAGCTATTGTTTTTAATATAATTTTCTGTGTGAGTTGGTTTTCTGTAAATGCTGAACGTTAGTTTGTTGTGTGCATTATTTCTGATGATCCTGATGTCTAGGTAAGGTAATTGGCCATTTTCTTCTTTTTCTATTGTGAATTTAATAGATGTTTTTTGTAAATTCAATAATTTCAAAGCATCTTCTGAAAGTTCTTTTGGAACAATAGCAAAAATATCATCTACGTACCTATACCAGGTTTTGAATAGATGTGGGAAAGATTTAGTAATATGGCATTCAAAATGGCTCATATATAGTTCTGCTAAAAATGGTGAAAGGGGTTTCCCATAGTAGGCCTGTGGTTTGTTTAAAGATTTTGTTATGGAATGAAAAGAAATTCTGGTCCAGACATAATTTTGTTAGTTTTAAGTAATCTTCTGTTTGTGCTCTAGGTGTGCCATTGTTTAATATCCAAGTTTCTAGGAGTGGTAATAATTCTTCTTTTGGTATGCTTGGGAAGAGTGCAGTGACATGAAATGATACCATCTGTGGGTGATATATTTATATCTGAAAGGTGACTGGTTAATACTAATGAATTTTTTATACTTAAGACTTTTGAACACAGGCATGGAGTTGAAGGTATTTGAAAGCCATTTTGCTAATTTATATGTGGGAGAGTTTATGTTGTTCACTATGGGCCTCATTTTACAACCTTCAACTCTCTTTATTTTAAACTATGACACATCACTGTTACTAGTTTCTAAATCTTCAAAATTAATTAATAACATAATACCTTGTGTTATTTGATTAATAAAGTTAAAGTGTGAGTTAAAGTGGGCTTAAAGTTATCTTAAAAGACAGTATCATACAACCTAATTTTCAAAGTATTAAAAGGTGCTGAGATTGCACACACCAAATAGCCCAGTGGTGTAATGACCATAAGCTCAATGTTCCAACTCAAGTTCAAATCCCACATAGTAGGTAACTTCAATTTTTACTCCCTTTTATTTATTGCTTTTGTCTTGGATATATTTTGGTATGAAAGTTACAAATTAAAATTTTATTCTCTCTTAAATAAGTTATGCTGGATAAGATTTATAAGTTATGTAAGAAAACACTGAAACTAATATTTTCCTACAACACTGAGTATCAGTGGCGGTTCGTGAGTTATTAATGTGGGGGTTCACAGAAGTTTATGACTAACAAAATACAATCAAAATAAATCCTGTCTTTATAAATGATTTATATATTTTTAGACCTTTAAAAATTAATTTACTTTTCAACATAATAAAAATACTAAAATCAACATCAATACCATTAGTATATGACACATAAGTGTGATTACACCTAATTGAACAAACAAAAATACTCAGATGATTGAACTCATAATTGCAAATCGTACATTGATAGAAAATCTGACACAGGAAAAGACAATCTTATAAACAAAATTCATTCTTCTTTCCTTTTTTGAGGCAAACAAATCAATCACAAGCTCATTAAAACTGGGGATGTTGGCAATCATCTGTTTCTCAATAGAAAGCATTGTTAATGCACATAGCCTTCCCTCGATCATTGTACTCATTAAAAAGGTCTTGATCCTCTTTAAAGTGGAGAAACTCTCTCAGCCTCAGCAGCTGTCATAGGAACTGTAATAACTATTAACAATAGTTTGAAAGTCTCAGAAAAATTACTTTTTAAGTTGTTTTTCTATAACAAACTGCAAAATACTGATGGCACCACTCATGTTTCTAAAATCTAGCCTTTTGTAGATAATCTCCAATTCTGTCTTCAGGTGATTCTTTTTTAACATGTTGTAAACGTTGGTTGTATCTTCAAGAAGTTGAGCAGGACAGCGTTTATCATATTCCTGGAATTGTTTGGTGTCGAAGAGTGAGACGGAGAATAGTGTGGGATAAATGTAAATCTAAGTTTTGCTTCTTCATTTACAATTATATTGCAGACTTCTTTGGTTGCCACAGTTCTACTTATGTAAGTATTTTCTACTTTCCTTTTCTTTGATGCTGCCTCTGCATTTTCAATGTCCTTGTTCACTGTCTCCATTTTTTCTTTTTCCTTCTCAATTGTTATCTGAAAACTTTGTATATTCTTTCGAATATGGACAGTATCAGCATTTCTCTTTTGGAGTTGAATAAATAACATTTCCACATGTGGTATAATATTGTGGAAAACTGTGAGCCAAAATACAAAATGGGAGTCCTCCATCGAATTGCTATTGCATGTTTTACTGCAGTAGACTGTTTAGCAGTAGCTTCTATTCTCTCTATACATTGGATTAATTCTTCTCTGTTCTGAAACAGTGTTCACAGTCCTACTTTTAAAATTCCATCTGGTAGCCGAGGCATGAGGAATTCTCTTCCCAACCACTTCGTCAAGTATTGAAATTCTCTAAGGTGAGTTAGTACAAAAATTAATAATATCACTCAGGTTCCGAAAAAAAAAACCACTCATATGCTGGATCTGATTAGTCCATTGAGCTACAACCAAACTGAGCTGAGGAGTATAGCAATGCACAAAATGAACATTTTTGTAAAATGCTGAATTATTACTTGGACTGGTGAGTAAAATATGGAAGGGTATAAAATTAATGTATCTAAAGAAATAGAGATTAGAAGAAAAGAAAGTTCATGGTATGGAATGAATAGGAATAAATGGATATGGATGGTTAAAAGAACAGAATAATGTAAATATAAATAAATATAAGAATTTAAAATAAAGAGAGTTGAAGGTTGTTACACTACATCACTAAAATATTCTTACTTGAACGCGTTTCGGGAGACGGTTTGTTCCCATCATCCCATGCTGATGATGGGAACAAACCGTCTCCTGAAACGCGTTCAAGTAAGAATATTTTAGTGATGTAGTGTAACAACCTTCAACTCTCTTTATTTTAAATTATGACACATCACTGTTACTAGCTTCTAAATCTTCAAAATTAGTCAAATATAAGAATTATTAATTGTATTAACATGTAATAGTAATCGGAGAAGACATCTAATGTGTAATAACTTAATGCTCAATAGATTAATATGTTATTATTATGACCAAAGGAGGGGAGATGACTATAAAATGGCCAGGGCCAGAAGCAGTCACTCCCAATAGGATTGTAATTATTTTGGCACTCAATAAATATTACATTACATTACTTGGACAGCAACATGCTGTGCATAATATTAGCACCATCCTAACTCTGGAAAATTACTTTATCAGGATTATCAACAATTTTTTCCAATGATACTTGAAGGCACTGAGCAGCAGATGTAGAGTCACATCCAGAGGGATTACAAAATTTCCAGAAATATTCTACTGGTTGCCCATTGTTTATGATGTATCAAAACACAATAACTACTTGGAACACAGACGTCTGGTATCACTGCTGGAGCAAAACAGTAGATGCTTTAAATAAAAATCTAAATCATTCCGTGAATACACTAGTTAAATATTTTGAATCCATAAATCTAAAATGTAACATGCTAAAAACTAAAGTAATGTGGTCCAGTACATAAAAAACAAACTACCCAAATACAGAAATAAAAATAAATAACAATTCTATTGAAGAAGTTAAATCATATAGGTTTCTCAGAATAATAGTAGACAAGCAGCTATCATGGGCTAAACATGTAAATCATATATGTAATACTGTTAGTAAATCTATATACTTACATAGATATTTCCAAAGTTACAAAGACACTAGGCTGATCTATTTTGGATGTATATATCCACATTTTAATTATGGGATTGAGATATGGGGTTCAATCGCAAAATGTTGCATGGACAGGTTATTAATTCTACGGAGGAAGTGCGTCAGACTGATTTATAACCTAAAACTAAGAGAATCATGCAGGGAGACATTCAAAAATCAAAACATGTTCACAGTCTATTCTCTTTATGTGTATAGAACTATACTATTTGCAATTAACAGGCTTGTAATGATATGAAACAATCAAATTCACAATTATAGTACAAGTATCAATGATGACTATCAAATGTATAATATTAGCAAGTGTGTCAGTGAAAAGGATATTGGTATTAGAGGGATCAAATAGGCTACCAAATGAGATTAAAACTTTGATATTCAAAATTAAAATTTAAAAATAAATTAAAAGAATATTTGTTAAGTAAATGTATATATAGCTTAAATGAATTGTAAATTATTTATGTAGTGCCTGGTGTACTTATTGGAGAAATGTATTACTTCTTTACTTGTGCTTTTAGAAAATCACGTGTCCAAAATTAAATGTACAAATTGATAAACTGGATTAATAAATTATTACTATTACTATTACCACAATGAAGTCTGCATTTTAAATTTCTTTTTTAATGTGATCCTGACATACCGTAAGCATTCAGTCCAATAAATCATTATGTATTTCCTTAGAGGTCCCCTTAAACACAGTGGCACTGGTAAGATGATCTTTCAAAGAGGCATCCAACTCTGCCGAAAAGTCAGTAAGGCCTTTAAAGACACCGGGATTACTTAACTCAGTACTTTCACTGTGGCCCAGAAGTTCTAGTTCGAAAGTGCCACAGAAATTAATCCAATCAATAAGTTCAGAAAGTACATATCGATTTTTTGATACTTGCTCATTGTGTCTCTAAATGTGAGGCAGTATTTTTTAACACTTAAATAATTTCAGTCTAATTATATAATATGTAAATTCAATAACAGCCCGCCTTGAAGCAATATGTGTATGTAATAATTTGTAAAATGTATGTAACAGTCATTGCATATGCTTATATTATTGTATACATGTTCAATAATGTGATATGAATGTATTACATAATTTAATAATGCAGGAGCTGTGAGAAATAGGTCAAACGTTGCTAACAATGAGGTAACCTTGAGGCAATAATGAATTTTAAAGTTTAAATGCTACTAGTCATTATTGGAGCAACAATAATGTAAATTTTGAGACAGTTTAAAAATAGCCAATCAACAACCAGAAAAAGCTTTAGTTAAATGCAGGTATTCTATTGGAGTAGGATTAGCCAATCAGAGACTTGAAATACAGAAATTTACAAGTTTAGATGGTTGAAATCAATTCAGTTGCCTGCAGGCAGTGCTCATAACTGGATGCGTTGGTTGTGTGACCTCAAGAGATTTAATATCTATTCGTGTGAGACGAAAAATAAGTTTACGTGTTAAAAAGTGTAATTAATTAATTAAAGAATCTCACTGCTCTCTATATCAGTGAAGTGTTATTTAAATCGTATCAAGTATTAATAAAAGGAGTAAAGTAAAAATTATAATCTGTGTAAGCCTACATTCCTAGTCGCATCACAACCCTGCCCAAGAGAAACGTGTCTCTAACAAATACGGACGCAGCCGAGGCAAAAATATATAATATTTAAAGAAACAGTCAAATTACAAAGTTAATTTTTTTTTTAAACTTGGGGCAAAGGCCACCTGAAAGTACATATGGGGTGAAGGCTACCGGAAACTGTTTACTATACGTGCAGTTGCAACTACTACAAGTTCGGCTCCCCAACAGTTTAAATATAATACAACTCAATACAAACTACTTCAAATTGACACCCAAAGCGTGGTAAAAAAAAATAATGTAACAAACCATCTTCTCAAATTGGCGTACATACGTGGAGCTAATAATATAACCCCTACTTCAAATTGACGCCCAAAGCGTGGTGCAAACAACATAAAGACAATATCTACTTCAAATACTATTTAAGTTCCAACCCTCGTACTATTGTTTTTTTCAGTGGTTATGTAATATTTAAACTATATACAGTTATTATTATTACTATCATAAATCACTGTTATTACAATTTGCTGGGGGGTTCACGTGCACATGTGCTCTAATGGAGTAACTACCACTGCTGAGTATAGTACACTACATTAATAATTATACATTCACAATCAGCATTTGCATGAAACTTTCAGTTCAAGGAAGAAACTGAATATACGAAAGATTTTTTTGACAAAGCAAGGTGCTAACCACTGGATTTAAATTCCCCACAACAGTTTGGGAGTGTTAATCCACTTAAGCAACATGACATCTTTGTGAAATGTTCTATAACAAAATATCCTGTTTTCAGATCAACATGAATCTATTGCTTTTCAAATTTTCTGAATGCTTCTTTGCATTTGTTCAACAATTAGTAATTAACAGGGTTAGGATTTTTAGGTGCGCACCTTTTTTCTTAGGGTAAGTTAAAGCGGTGCAGAAAGATATCACAGTGTGAAATTTTGTTTCTAGTTGCAAAAAGAGGCATTTTTTCTTGCACCTTTTTCCCTTTTTTGGGACCTTTATCCATTTTCACCCAACCACGCCCATAATCCCCTTTTTTCTTTTAAGTTTCATTCCAATTTATTCTTTAACTTTCAATTAACGTCTCCTCAGGTTGCTGTGTAAGTGTGAATAGTAAGCCTATCTCTTTCAATAAATGCAGCTCGGGAATTGAAAACACACCCGCAACAATGCAAAATAATTGTGTTCGACAAAAACCTCTTTCTCTCGCTTTACCGCTATAAAGTAGCCCACAATAATGCAATTAATAATGAGTGATTCTATCCCACCAGAATCAGTAGCCTGCTGTTCGTGAATGTGAGTTTGTTACTGTGAAAGACATCTGTTTGTGTGGAGGCGAAGGCTGGGCACACAGAGAGAGCAGTAACCTCATCCGCGCAGTTCCGAGAATTATTAAGACTGAGTTCTGCTTGAAACTACTAGAAATCGCTGAGACTGAAGTTCCAGCATGAATGAGAACATTCTGGTAATTGTCGCGGTGTTATAAGAGAATGTGGACAGTGAATGGGCGCAAGAGTGAGTTGTGTGACAGTCGCATTGTGTTAGCAAGTGAACTAGTGTTAGGTCTCCAAACGAGTGTACTAGTACTAGATTTTACCATGCCAAACGTGTCCAGTGCTCGGTTTATTGTTCTGGCTGAGGAATTCAAACAAGATTTCATAGACACTGATGGAACTGTTATGCGATGTACTATTTGTGATTCAGGAATTTTGTTAGATGAAAAACACCAGTGAGATCGCATCAAACAACACATTTCCAGCTCTAAGCATCAAATGAACAAGACTCTTCAAGCAAACAAATCATGGCAACCTCTATTACGAAATGTGTTTCAACACAGTTCTTCAAAAAGCCAAAATTTGAAGGAATAAACATTGATTTGTGTGCAGCTCTTACACAAACAGGAATTCCACTCAATAAGGTGAACCATCCAGCCTTCAAGGGATTTCTTGAAAAATACACAAAGATGTCAATGCCCAATGAGAGTACTTTAAGAAAAAACTACATGGTTTTATCAAGAAACTATAGAAAGAATCAAGGAGAAAGTGTCTGATTGCGATGTGGGAATCATTGTGGATGAAATCATAGACTCAATGGAACGATATGTTTTGAACATTTTAGTTTTTCCCTTAGCAGGGGAGAAAGTTAATCCATGTTGTTAAAAATGTACAAGCTGCAGAAAGCCAATGCCAGAACAGTAATGCAATCCATCATGGACTTCTGCCAAAAACTCTGGCCTACTGGTATCGAGTTTGAAAAACTTCTTGTGGTAATGGACCAGGCTCCATACATGGTTTCAGCTCTTAACCAATTGAAACCTTTATTTCCTAACTTGAAGCATGTGACATGCTTGGCCCATGCCCTTCACAGGTTTTGTGAATCCATAAGGAATGAATACGACATTGCAAATAAATTCATCTCTGCCCTGAAGAAGATTCTACTGAAAGCTCTGAGCCGTGTTGTTTACTACAGGAAAATCACTGGCCTGCCCCTTCCAAATTTCCCGGTCATTACTCGCTGGGGATCTTGGATTGAGTGTGCAGCTATGTTGTGTGAGAATTTTGACAAACTTAAAGAGTTTGTGCTTTCTTTGGATCCACCCGACGCAGGTGCAATTTCCAAGGCACAGCAACTTCTGTTACCGGAGAAAATGCATAATTTGCAGACAGAACTATATTGTGTCCAGAGTTACAAGTACCTGCCTGCAGCTATTAAACGATTGGAAGAACAAGGTCTGGAAAAGGAAAAACAATGGGATATTTTTACTTCCGTGAGGGAGCTGTTAGATGGCTTTGCCAAAGACAAACTTGAATCTAGTTTTCAGAAGAATCCAGACATTGAGGAATTCGCCACATCTGTCAAGTTGCCATTCCGAGTGAATACAAGGTTTGCTCCACTGGTTTCTGTGGATGTTGAAAGAAGCTTTAGCATCTACAAAGACATTCTCTCTCCTAATAGAAACAGACTTGCTTTTAAAAATGTGGAGATGCTTAATGTCTTGAAGTACAACAGCTTCATGTTTTTTCCTTCTTTTGATGAGTGATAGTTTGATGTACTTGTTTGTAGTTCAATAAATTAGAATAAAGGAAAGAGAAATCGTTGAATTAATTAAGGATATTATATTCTTCAACCCAAAATTGTAGTCTCGCTGCCAAAATGCCCGCAAAAAGTTTTCCTATATTCGATAATAATGCAATACCTCTGTAGTTATTAGGTTTATCGACATTGCCCTTGCCTTTATATATAGGATGGATGATAGCTTCTCTCCATCGTTTAGGTACATAACCCTTTCTAATAATTACATTAAATAAATCTAGTAAAATTTTCACTCTCCCTGTTTCATTACACCACTCCTTAAGAAACTCTGTTGGGATGCCATCAATTCCAGTAGCTTTATTTTTCTTCAGTAACTTAACTTGTTTTATTATTTCCTCACTCCTAATTTCACCATCCAATATCTCTACAAAAACATTCCTTATTTCCAAAAATTCCGTACTTCCTATACTCCTTTCTTCCCCATATAATGTTTTAAAATACTCCATCCACTGTCCTGGCTCAACATTGGGTTTAGTTACACATTTATTATAGGTCGACTTAAGAACCTGCCATACCTTATTAACATTATTTTCATTTAGACATTTTATCAAATTCCTTTCATTGCATTCCCTCCAGTCCTTTTTCTTTTGCTCTAACAATAATTATGTGAATTCCTCCCTTGCATATAATTGTCCCTAGATTTTCTATCACCTAATTCTCTCCACCTAACCAACAGTTGTTTTACTTGTCTTTTTGATACCCTACATTCTTCGTCAAACCAGTCCTTATCATATATATAAACCCTCTTTTTTGTTTTCATTTCCTCTCCCGCCCTTTGCATAACTGTATTAAGGATATCTATTGCATTCTCAATTTGATTATTCTTAACCATGAATGTTACTCCACATAGACATATCTTTCCATAATTCGAGTCAAGAGTCTGTTTAAATGTTTCACAAAATTCTTCTTTCCATTTATAGCTAATATACTCTTTTTTACAATAGCTTTCCACTCTTATATTGTGTTTTACTCGTGCAGTGTGCATCATAAAATCCACAATCAGTGGATAATGCCCGCTAGTTGAGCTTAAATTTAATACCTTAAAATTACTTAAAATATGTCCTAAATTTAGAGGCCACAACACAAAATCTATTACACTCTGCCCATTATTGCTAACAAAGGTAAATTCTCCTTGTTCATCTTCCCCACATTTTCCATTCAAAATTTCTAAAGCATTCAACTCACAAAATTCAATAAATTTTTTACACTCTTTATCAACAAATTTGTCAACCTACAAAAAAAAAAAAAAAAAAATTATGTTCCCAAAAAATTCTCCATTGCTTGTAGTTTCAGAATCCACTTTTATTTCTGACCTAGCGAACGCTTCATGATTGTTACGAGACTTTTTAAATACCCTTGCACATTTAGTTGCTAGCTGTTTATATTTTTAAAACTTGTTTTTAAGGCGTTTCTTATTTTCAGCATTTCTGCATATTCAAAATGTTCCATGCGATGTAGTTTTCATCCATTCATATCGACACTTTTTATGCTTATTTCAAAAACCCAAATAAATAAAACTGTCATATAATTTTTCTGTGTAATGAATAGTTTTTGCGCTACTAATTTTTGAAGATAACAATGTATACAAAACAAAAAACGAGAAAAAAAAATATAAATACAAGAAAAACTTTTTTTCTCTTAAACTAAGAAAGGTAGAAAAAAATTATATGACAGTTTTGTAGTTCCTTGACATATAAGCAAAATAAGATTTTTTTTTTTTTAAAAATGCATCATGTGTTGCATTTTTGGTATACCAATAATTTTATATTTTGAAAATTGAAAATAGCAATTTCAGTTGTGCATCCCCTTAAATAAACCAGCACCTTATTGTCCCCTTTTTCACCTTATTTGAGCACCTTTTCCCTTTCTTTTTTCATCTGAAATTTACACCTAAAAATCCTAACCCTGGTAATTAATCTGGTTAGGCACACAAACAAGTATGTTACTAGAATCATAGCTGCTGAAGAATACATACTTGACAGCTTCCTGAAATTAAAACCTGTGAAACCTTACCTCGTTTGGCAAAATGTAATAATTTTGCAATGACATGAAATTTAGAATGTGTAAAATTGTCAGTGCAGTATATGTACAAAAATTCCACATAAAATAAACAGAATTCTGTTTTATAAGAATCCTTGAAGTCCTGGTAGTACTACTTCTTTCAGTCACACATGCTAAATTCTTCCTGATACCACAATAAACATGTATTAAAGCAAACACCACCACTACCTAGGCTATACACAGATTTCTAGTCCGTATTTTATGCTTCATTACCTATAAATAAAAACTGTCACAAAAAAATGTGAAACATATCCTGCAGCCATGTAACGTTAATTGACGTAAACAATTTATGTGAGGAAGTTGACTTTACAATTCATGTCATCCATTACTGAATGTTCGCACCCATTTACTACTGCTTACTATAGGTCACTAGTGTTGCAATAACATTTTAAATCCATGCGCTATGCAGGTTGTTGCAGCGCAGGAAGGGGGACCATAAGCGTGATGAAGAATAAACAGAGAGATAAGCTCTGGCCTATAACAACATTGTATATCAATTAGTGCAGTACATTCAGTCTGTAATCTTACGTTACAATATAATAAATAGAATTTAATGCTTTGTCCTATCTGTGGTGAAAAACTGCAACACTTCGAATCTGCCAACAAGCCGTAAAGATGCCTCATTTACCGTAAAGTCATAAAAAGGCCTCCGCTCATGTAGATTTTATAAGCAAATTGTAAAAACTGGCAAGTATGAGAATATGTTTGTTTGGCAAAAGGGGTAATGTGTTTTGATGCTTGAATGAATTGCTCTTCCTCACTGATATGTGTGTAGGACAAGGCTGAAAAGGTAGAATCGGAGGACTGAAAAATTCAATGCAATAGCCAGGATTTGAACCAGGGATGTCCCGGTTTCCGTCCGGTCTCTCTAACCACTGAGCTATCATGGCAACATGCTGGTAGGATATTAAATTCTCCAGATGACTTGCAACTGGACAGAAACCGACAGATCCATGGTTCAAATCCTGGCAATGGCATTGAATTTTCCAGTCCTCTGATTCTACCCTTCTATTTTTATAGTTGTTTTTTTTTGGACCTTTTGCCTTTTTAGTTCACTATGATTGTATTCTGGATTAATGTGGTCAAACATAGATGTCAGCTAGACATTCCATTTTTTTGGAAATTAAAAAAACATAAATAATCCACAGGTTGCACAGATATAGAAACCTAGAGGCAGCTAACTCACCTGGCATAGAGCCTTTTATTCTATTTATATACATACAGAATGCCAATGGCTAAAAAAGCTGCCACTGGACCTCTTTATAGATACAAGTAACTTCTCATAATTCACAAAATGTTTCTGCTGGTCCCCTGCAAAGTATAAGCGAGGGGCAACACTTTAAATTCTTTATATGACTAAAGATGTGTGGAAGAGAATGTGATCCTAGCAATGCGCTCCTATACAACAGACATTAAGAATAAAAAAGATATGCATTTTCTGACACATTTCAAGACTTACGTATTATATCACAAAAAATAGATATGCACGATTCTTTAAAAAGGACCACTAAGATCATCATCACTCCATGTCTCGTAGAAGACTGTGGTGATATTCACAGCATTGTGAGCATAGAATACAAGCTCAAGATCATAGTTTTCAGTCATAATAACATTCTTCAGTCTGTGTCGTTCCCAAGATCTAATGTCCCAGCCACCAAGTTCTCCCAACTTCCTCAGTTGTGGGCAGGAGGTCAACAAGAGGTCTACACTGGCCCGTGTCAGTTCCACATATCGCAACATCAGCTAGAACAAGAAAGACTTTTTGTAGAATGAGGTACACACCAACGGCTCTTAGCAGTGGTAACAAAAATTATTTAATTTATATCTGGTAACTATTCTTTTGCACTGGTCGCAAGCAGACTAAGGTTGGAAAGTTGAATTATGTGACGGTAATTTGTATCACAAATTACTCAGATGTGGTTAACAATAATAATATGAATATGTATTTTTATGTAACATTGATTTCAGGGGTTTAATAATTGTAATTATTATTGGTAAATAATAATTTACGGCTCTACTGAAACTGTTAACAATAACACAATATTTTAGCAAGGGAGTGAGTTGTTTATCGTTACCGGGAACCAGGAAGTTACGTCATGTTTCGCGCCTTTTTAGTAAAAAAAGCTTCTAGAACATTCTCTAAAAATTATATGTATTAATGGTTTTCATTGGATAGTAAAATAGACGCTAATGTTGGCGCGTTTTGTTGGCCAATGGTAATTCAGTTATAATCTTTAGGTGTAGCTTGAGGTATGCCTATAAATAAGTCAGGTCGAGTTAGCGGGTCCCCCAGTGTGCAACAAGATTCCCGATACATTACACATCATCTCCAGTTCGGCAAGATTCTCGACACAGTACACATCGTCCTCCAGTTCGGCAGGACTTACGAAGCATTACACTTCGTCCGCACATTACACGTTGGCCGTTCAGTTCGCCAAATTACACGCAGTAAAAATCATTAAAGATCTAAAATATTACAGTCACTTATATACAAAAATTGAAGTACGTGAGTTAAAAGTGAGAAGTTATTATAAACAGTTTCAGTATGGCGATTATCAAGATAAATTTGTGAAAGTGTTAGTGCACGTGTTCGACAATAAAACAGTATAAAAACATTTCTTCACTAGTAATTTTTGGATAAAAGATTCCTTTTCCGCTTCACACCCTGCAAGAATTAAATGCCTACCTAAATAGCTGGCCGGAAGACAATATACATAACCTTAAAACTAATTCATATAGATTGCTACGCCAGATGAAGTTAGCAGGCGACCGACGAATGACGTCACACAATATGGCTGCACGCGTGAGGTAAGCAACATTACGTGAGAAACATTATCCACCACGTGGTGCTCTGAAGCATATATACAAATTTGTGCTAATACAACTTCAAATTGGCGCCCAACGTGGGGCGACAACTAGGAAAGGAAGGCTAGACGACTAGGAAGGCAAAGTAACCAGGAATACAGCGGTGAAATGGTCTACAAGACGCAGATTCCAGAGACGAAAGGGACGATTGACTTCGATCGTAATTCCGAGATTACGATGCAACAGGGTAAATCAACTACAAAAACATCGAGACAACGTAGATTCATCACAACACAACGCAGAAGCGACATACAAATCTAGGAGAAAGGGGCAGAACGCTGGACATCAAGGATACATCAACAGACAGCATCACAAAGTCAGGTGATTGTATTTTTTTTTAGAAAACAAAAACAATGGCCACTAATAACATAGAAAAAACAATGATGGAGGGAGATAGTGTAACAGTTAGCTGTAAGTCAATACAGGTTACAAAAAAAAGCTCAAACAATGTAATATTGGAGGGAGGAAATGTTAGTGCAGAAAGTAAGAATAGAATAGCGAGAAATATTACTATTGATGCTAGTATGATTATGGAAATGCTGAGAAATATAAGGGAAGATAATAAGAAATTAGAAAAGAAATTAGATCAAGAAAGGGAAGATATGCAAAAGAGTTTTGAGGAATTGAGAGAAGCTATAAACAAAGATCATAGGGAATTTAGAGAAAATATTGGTAGGAGTAATGAGAAATTAGAGCAAACAGTAGATCAAAGCAATGAAGAAATTGAAAAGAAAGTTATGAAGTTAGATAGTAGTAGGCCAGAAATGAAAGATGAAAATGAGGAAGTAATAGTAAGTGAGATAGGAGAAATTTCAAAGAAAAAGCTAGACATGAGCAAGGAAATAGGTAACAAAGAAAGTGAGGTTAATGTAGAATGCACAGAGTTAGGAAGTCAAATGAGTAGTATTTCAAGTGAGCTAAGAGAGATGAAAGAGGTTATGAACGTAGATGTAAATGAGGCGCAAGTTAATTTCAGTGGGGAAATATCAGAAATACAGAATGAATCGGTAATGCAAAGAAATAAATTGTACCAAGATATTCAAAATGAAAACTCCAGTCCAGTACAGTTTAGTACAGATTTGTCAGAGTATTCTCAAATTAAAATGATAGCAGAAGAATTGAAAATGACAATTGTTAAAAGATGTGTTGTTCAAGAAACTGTAGATTGTTTGCAAATGTTATCAGGTAACGAAATTTCATATGAATACAAGAGGTTATTCATGAACAATTTGAAGGTTAGGTTACGGCTACGAGTAATGTTTAGCCACACACAATTTGATCCAGGAGGGTAAATAGCAACGAGATGTAAACTAAATGCTGGATAGTTAAAGACGACTTGCAGAGAAATGTATTGGAACGTAAGAGGGTTAATTATTTGTATATGTCATGAGAAAAGAGAAATAAATTATAAAAAAAAAAAAAAAAAAAAAATTTAGTAACTGTAACATTTGAAAATTAAGAATGCAAAGATTGAAACTTAAGATGTTATATTAAAGTAAAATACATAAATACAATTACAAGAGTATTGTTAAAATAAAATTCAGAATAACAAAAATTGGTAAAAAAATAATTCAAAACAAATACTTATGCAGCAAACAGAAAAGGTGAAACATTGTCAAGATTTAAGAGATGTAAATATATTTGCAAAGTACAAAATAACAAAAAAAAAAATGGGTAAATATAATTAAAAATAATTGAAACAAATACTTAGGTAGCAAACAGAAAATGTGACACAGTGCCTAGATTTAAGAGATGTAAATATATGTAAAGGGTGAATATTTTGGTAAATATGTATGGTAATTACAAAAAAATTCTTGAATGATAGATTTTTGGTAACAATATAAGAAAGTAAACCATTTTTTGTAACACTAGTTAAATAATTTAGGGTAAAGTATTTGCTATAAAAAAAAAAAAAAATTTATTGTAACGACAGATTAATATCAAAACAAATTAAACCAAAGCCAGTAAGTAGTGGCGAGATAAAACATATGTCGTGTGTTAAACGCGTGTGAAGTGTTAAGTGAAAGTGAATAGCGTGTGTTACAAGATTTAGGAGACTAAAAACAAAATTATAAAATTTCTAAACAGGTTATAAATATTTATAATTATATTTCTAGTGGGGCATATGTGACGGTAATTTGTATCACAAATTACTCAGATGTGGTTAACAATAATAATATGAATATGTATTTTTATGTAACATTGATTTCAGGGGTTTAATAATTGTAATTATTATTGGTAAATAATAATTTACGGCTCTACTGAAACTGTTAACAATAACACAATATTTTAGCAAGGGAGTGAGTTGTTTATCGTTACCGGGAACCAGGAAGTTACGTCATGTTTCGCGCCTTTTTAGTAAAAAAAGCTTCTAGAACATTCTCTAAAAATTATATGTATTAATGGTTTTCATTGGATAGTAAAATAGACGCTAATGTTGGCGCGTTTTGTTGGCCAATGGTAATTCAGTTATAATCTTTAGGTGTAGCTTGAGGTATGCCTATAAATAAGTCAGGTCGAGTTAGCGGGTCCCCCAGTGTGCAACAAGATTCCCGATACATTACACATCATCTCCAGTTCGGCAAGATTCTCGACACAGTACACATCGTCCTCCAGTTCGGCAGGACTTACGAAGCATTACACTTCGTCCGCACATTACACGTTGGCCGTTCAGTTCGCCAAATTACACGCAGTAAAAATCATTAAAGATCTAAAATATTACAGTCACTTATATACAAAAATTGAAGTACGTGAGTTAAAAGTGAGAAGTTATTATAAACAGTTTCAGTATGGCGATTATCAAGATAAATTTGTGAAAGTGTTAGTGCACGTGTTCGACAATAAAACAGTATAAAAACATTTCTTCACTAGTAATTTTTGGATAAAAGATTCCTTTTCCGCTTCACACCCTGCAAGAATTAAATGCCTACCTAAATAGCTGGCCGGAAGACAATATACATAACCTTAAAACTAATTCATATAGATTGCTACGCCAGATGAAGTTAGCAGGCGACCGACGAATGACGTCACACAATATGGCTGCACGCGTGAGGTAAGCAACATTACGTGAGAAACATTATCCACCACGTGGTGCTCTGAAGCATATATACAAATTTGTGCTAATACAACTTCAATTACATTGAAAAATTCAGTGAAATGGCCAGGGCACAAACCATGGATCTTCAGCTTTCTGTGCCAATGCTCTACCCCTGAGCTTCCATGGCAAGATATCCAAATATTTATTAAAGCGATGTATCTGTGAAAAACTAAAATTCCACATTATCTTTTGATTAACCGGTACCACTCTCGTATTTATCAATTAAGTGCATGTAGAATAATCCAGAATGTTATAAGAAGGGGTGAATAACTACAGAGTGAGCCAAATGACTCCCAACCGCCCATGAGGTGTCTTTTCTGTTCGCATCTTCGGCGCTCGTTGCCGTCTGCCGCCATCATAGAAAGGCGCAGATGAAACCATACAACATTTTTAAAACTACTTTTAAAGGCTTTACTTACCAACTTTATGAAAGGAAATACTGAAACTGGCCACCGTCGTTGTCCATACATTTTTGGCACCTCTTTAGGAAACTATCCATCATGGAATTTTTGGAGGGAATTTTCCAAACGATGACCGATGTCGTCTAATGTTTCTTCGGTAAGAACCGAATGGTGACTTTTAGATTTCTTAGCCTGTACACTTCCTGTGGCCTGAAATATACTGTTGGATTGTTGTACGGCCTGGAATTTTTACACCTGGAAATCTTTCTGCAAATTGTACTTTCATTTGGCGAGCTGACCGAGTTAACACATATGAATCATAAATAAATACACACTGTGCAGTAGAAAACATATACTGAGCCATAATATACTTTGTGACTAAGTACAGGACAAAACAATAAATAACTCGTAATAACTGAACCACATCACATCACCGTCAACTCAAAACTGCACTTCACACGCAAAGCAAAACCACAACAGTGTGACTTTGTTTATAGCAGCAGTACGTCATCATGTTTTTATCATATTTCCACACGCCTAATGGAAAAACACTGCGCAGCCAGTAAGATTGTTCATAAAATACCCCTCTGAGGTAACCTAAAACATAAAGTGTACAAGATAAACTCACACACCCTGGAAGAATTAAAACAAAATATCCATCAGGAAATTTCTCACCGTGAACTACGGCGAATGATGGATAGTTTCCTAAAGAGGTGCCAAAAATGTATGGACAATGACGGTGGCCAGTTTCATCATCTCCTTTCGTAAAGTTGGTAAGTAAAGACTTTAAAAGTAGTTTTAAAAATGTTGTATGGTTTCATCTGCCCCTTTCTATGATAGTGGCAGACGGCAACAAGCGCCAAGGATGCGGACAGGAAAAACACTGCGCAGGTGGTTCGGAGTCTTTTAGCTCACTCTGTATATTTTCTCAGAAGAAATGTGGCCCACTCACAGTTTTAAGCGACAGCACTTATATAGCAGAAACCACCACCATTTTGAGCTGGAAGCTGCTAAAACAATCGGTGAAAAGTCATTAATGTGGATTATTGGAGTTTCACTTCACAGATCCTGTGGCTATACCCTGTCATTGCTCCACTCCTCTTCTCATAAAAAAAATCCCTCAGCTTGGCTTTGCGGCTTAGGGCCACAGAATGTTGGCAATAGTAATGGACCCAAAATGCCTGCATATTAACTATTTACAATGAACAGTTTTAAAAAACTGTGATGTTTCATTAAATATGTTGTTCATGTTACCTACATTCATAATTTATGTTAGAAAATGTGTTAGAATGTATGATATTTATGTTCCGGAATAACATACGAGGGCTGTCCCAGAAGTACCCGACCTAACAAAGAAAATACAAATTTTTGACAAAAAACATCTTTATTTCTCTACATAGTCTCCTTTCAACTCGATACACTTTTCCCAGCGATGTTCAATAGCTTCGATACCCTATTTATAATGAGAACCATCGAGTTCTGCAAAATAGCCATTAACTGCAAACTCCACCTCCTCATTGTTGGCAAAACTTTAACCACCAAGTCATTTCTTCAACTTTGGAAACAGAAAATAATCAGACGGGGCTAAGTCTGGCAAATAGGGTGCATGAGGAAGTAATTCGAGCTTTAAATTTAAATTTAATTTAATTAATTTTGGTCATTGCGATAATGGATGTGTGAACTGGTGATTTATCTTGATGAAACAGAACTTTCTTTTTCGCTAAATGCGGCTGTTTTTGCTTGATTTCATCATTCAAACACTGCAATAAGTTTGCCTAATACTCGCCATTGATTGCTTTTCCTTTTTAAAGATAATCAATGAAAGTTACCCCATGTTCATCCGAAAAAACTGATGCCATGACCTTGCCTGCAGATGGAACTGAATTCGCCTTCTTTGGAGCCAATTCTCCCCTTTCAATCCACTGTTTTGACTATTCCTTCATCTCAGGTGTGAGGTGATGGACCCATGTTTCATCCATGGTTATGAATCAACGCAAAAGCTAGGCTTTATTGCAGTGAAACATTGCCAAACACTCAACTGAAACATCCTCACAACAATTGCTTTTGTTCCACTGTGAGTAAACGCGGCACCCATCTTGCGCACAGCTTTCTCATGTCTAAACTGTCAGTTAGTGTGCGATGTACAGCACTTTTTGAAATGCCTACGATGTCTGCTAGCTCACGCACTTTCAATCGATGGTCATCCAATAGCATTTTGTGGATTTTCTTCACAATTTCTGGCGTGGTCACCTTGGTCGACTGCTGCAATATTCATTTTGGCAGCTCGTACGGCCTCGCTTAAACTCTACAACCAAATATTTTACTGCTGTAAACGAAGGAGTAGACTCCCCCAGAGTAGAATCTAGCTCATCTTTAACATTAGTTGGACTAAGACCTTTCAAATGAAAGTATTGTATCACAAAACGATGACCAGTTTTATCCATGTTTACAAATTTGCTAAAGGAGAGTTCACTATTAATGACTGCCAAACAATTACTAAACAAGGTAGCATCGCTAAACTTCAAACTTAAGCTTTATAAGGGTGGTTCTTTCCACCATTCATTTGTTTGAAACAACAACCGTTATATATACGTCAGGTCGGGTACTTCTGGGACTGCCCTCGTAGTAAGAGATATTCATATGTTATAGGAGTATAGTGATTCTGAGCCATTGATAAATGTGGGAGTATTGCCAATTAACTTTCTGTGAGTTCTGCCTGGGAAAAAGTTCACATCACCAAAAATGGACACACAGCAATGAATTTTGAAATTCTGCCAGTAAATGACATAGTGAAGTTTCCCACTAGACTAGAGGCGTGCATGGGCACAGGCCAAGACCTGGCCTGGCCCACATTCAGGCTTAATTTGAAAAATGCTTGTTGGGCTTGAAAATAAAGCTTAAAAACGAAAATTACCACATTGAACATAAGCATCTCATTTGTCATGCAAATATATTTAAATGAATAGTATACACTAATCAAAATTACTAGTGCTATTTTTGAGAAAACAATAAAAAACTGTTCCATGTAAAGGGGGGGGGGAACATTAATTTATCAAATTTTTCATCGTTTTCTTTGGTCCACAATGCTGAGATGCCTGGAATAGCACAACTATCACAACATGTACACATTCATAGCAGTGTTAATACTAGTAATAATAAATAAATGCTAGCTTTGCCAAATTGCATATGTTACAACAGCAGGTCAACTGCAAACTCTGCCTCCCTTTGTTCATCCACACCTAGGACATCTTGAGCAGAGTGCAGTAATAGGGGCAGCATGTGGTCAATAAGACAGTATGCTGTCAACATGACACTTACTACAGGTGGATTTCAGGATCTCAGCCGCCAGCATTTCTGCAAAGGGGCTCCTCAAATGGTCCAAGGACCTGAGTGCATCCCTTATCAGGCAGGGGAAAAAATTCCCATAGAGGTACTGGAAATCGAACCTGAATCCCTTTGCACTGCACGCAGCATCACTTCATAGACTGATGGTGATCATCATCATCAATAATAACTGCAAAATAATTTTTTTTAAAACAAAATTAGACAATTGAGCAGGGCCGGTGGTACGGAATAACCTGTTCTAAGGCTTTGTTCAAACCTGGCCGGGCCTAAAAATTTAAGCCCGTGGAACCTCTACACCAGAGAATCAAATAGGGGATTCTCTTACAGACTCCAGTGGATATACAGCTGACAATGGAGACGAACATCTACAAAACATGTTCTGACTGAAGACTTACTAAGTGAAACTAAAGTGTCACGAATCCACTTGCAACTGCAATAATTATATTAAAAACTTCTACAGTTTATAATCACTTTTAGTAACTTAACACATTATATACTCTAGAACTTGCTTCACTGTTACTAATTTTGTTTGTATTTAAATGCCCTTTTTAGGAAGAAAAGATACATACCAATTCAAGATGTCGCAATGGGTTTTTCTTCAGCCAGCGGGCAAACACATTGTCATTCAGATCTCGTATCCGTGTCATTTCCACAGATCGCAGCTTGGTTGCATTTGTCAAAAACAATGCAGCACATTCTCTTGAAATGGGACAGGTTACCTATCAAAACACCCAACATACATTACTGTCATTACACCTTGCTCATTAAATTATCTTCATTTATATGATGCAGATTCTGAACATAAAGTAGCAGTAATTTGAACATATTCATTTTCAGCTATGTCTAACTACAAACCTTTAATTCCTGAAGTTCAGTAAAGATAGGGTCATACTTTGTGGGTCCAGTGAACTCACGATTGGGTTCTACAGAAATACAGAGCTTCTGGAGATGAGGACAACACTGACCAACAATACTGAAGTCTGCTACAAGTGTCTGCACCTAATGCATAAAATGAGTTATTAATATGCTCCCTCAAACCATACTATGGTAGACATTTCATATACAGGATGCGCAAAAATGATTGTAGCAGTTTTGTGATTTTTTTAATGGTCATTTGTTAGAGATGTTATTTTGTTTTATGCTATGGGATAAACACCCCTCAAAGTTTGGTTTTAATTTGAGAGTGCAACAGCTTAACTCCTACTCCAACAGTTGTAAGATGGTGACAAATAGTGATAAAGCTTACGCTGTTCTCAGATTTCACTCAAGTCAATCTGACAACTTTGTGGCAAAACTTTAGAATGAAGTTATTACGGAAAGATCCACCAAGCGCCAACTCCATTCTTCAACGGTTTCAAAAAAACCACGGAATGCTTGTGTAAGGAAAAATCAACAGATTGGCTGAGTGTGCCGGGAATAAAATAGCGCAACCATGTCATGGTCTCAACACTCTCCTGACCTAACTCCTTGCAACTTTTTTTAATGGGGTTATGTGAAAGATGCAGTTTTCATGCCACCTTTACCAGATGCTTTGCCAGAACTGCAGACCCTTTCATCAAGGCCTTTGGTCAAAGCTAAGTCAAGTGTGGGACAAAGTTGACTACAGAATTAATGTGTGTAAAGTTACTCATGGAGCACATATTGAGCACTTGTAAGCCCTAATAATAAATAATAATAATAATAACACTAGTCTGCATGATGTCGGATGACTGAAAACTAATAAGTGATTCTGAATCGCTTTTTATGCTGATTTCAGAACTGCTTTTAGTTTTTTTTCTATCACATACAGTTGTTTCACAATTTCACTTCAAAAATATAGACATATAAAGATATTGCTTCTGCCACTACACATAAAATTGGGCTTGATGAAGCAATTTGTAAGGGCCGTACCACAGGATGGACCCTGCTTCAAGTACCTTTCCAAGAAATTTCCCTTCTTTACACAAGACAAATTAAAGGCTGGAATTTTTGTTGGTCCTCAAATAAAGGAATTGATGAAGGATGAAGATTTTGAGAAGACAATGAATGAGAGAGAAATAGAAGCATGGACCGCCTTCCGATCAGTTACTGAAAACTTCTTAGATCCTAATTACAAGGCCATTGTCGAAACAATGTTGGAAAATTTCAAGAAGATGGGTTGTAACATGAGTGTAAAGGTGCATTTTCTGCATTCACATATCGACTACATTCCAGAAAATCTGGGACATTATAGTGAAGAGCAGGGTGAACGTTTTCACCAATATCTTAAGGAAATGAAGAGGAGGTACCAGGGGAGATGGAATGAAACTATGATGGCCGACTACTGTTGGATGTTGAGGAGGGACAGTCATTCTCAAGGATCTGCAAGGAAGTCAAAAAGAGAAAGTTTGAAACAAATTAAATGAAACACTTTGGCTTCTTGTTTTGTTAAAATGTAGGCATGAAATAAATTAGGGGAGTTCTTGAGAGTATTTAGAATGTTTCTTGAATAAAAGCTTACCTTGTGTGAAATGGTATTTGAATACTTTTCTACGGTCATTGGTAAAATTGTCAAAACATTACTTATTTTGTGTAAAAACCTGACATGATAGAAAACAATGGAAGTTATTTCTCGAATCAGCATAAAAACTTGATTCAAGAACACCTACTTTTAAGAAATCATCTGACAAAAGGTTTGAAAATGCAGACTAATGTAATTAATAATAAATAACAATAATAATAACAAAACAACAACAACAACAATAATAATAATAATAATAAATAATAATAATAATTTATTTGTCACAAACATTTACATAGGTTGGGCGAAAGCCCAGTAAACTGATGACTTGTCAATGCTAATACTATAAACAGTTACAACAAGAAATATCATATATCATGCTATTTACATAATTTTGTACATATTTAACAGGTTGAGTAGAGAGTATGGTCCTAGAGGCTGTCTTCCATGAATTCTTTTACAGATAATAGGCTTTTTCTGTTAGTTCTTTTTAATGTGATGAGAAACATGTTTTTATCTTTAATTTCTCTATATTTATGAGGTAGTTTGTTATAAATTTTGATACCAGAGTAGAATATTTATCAAAATTTTCATAAATGTACAGTGAGGGCAGAGTAAGTATATTTATAATTCACAATAAAATTGCTTTGGAGGACTTTGTGACAGTGATGTGTCTATAATTAGTAATTGTTGTGTTGTTTGTAACATTACATCACTTACTTGATTTTATCATGAATACATGTTTCAGGAGCTAATTGCTCCAATCCTCAGTTCCCTGTTGACTGCCCGCATAAACTTCACAACTTCACAATGGAAAAAGAACAGAATGGACAACTCCCCTTTCTTGACCTTAAAATCATCAAGAAAGGAAACCACCTAACATTCGGCATCTACAGGAAACCCACACACACACAAATAGCTACATAAAACAAAACAGTTTAAATCCCGTTCCCCACCAGCATGCAGCACATACCGACTGATCAATGTCCCTATGAACAAAGAGAAATACACACTTGAGTTAAACAAGATATTAGACATAGCTACAGAAAACGGATTCAGGCCAGACACAATATACAAAACAATAAACAGAGCCGTGAGCAAAAAGAAAACACAAGAAGTTACCACACTCATCCCTACTGAAAAAGAAAAGATGATTTTCAAAAAATCCACATACCACCCAACAGCCTTCTACAAATTCCAGAGAATCTTCAAGCAACACAATATCACTTTGGCCCCAAAAAACAATTACACCATAAAAAAATCTACTAAACTCCAAACTAAAAGATGACATCCCACAGGAGCACAAACCAGGAATATACCAGATCAACTGCAATGACTGCGAAAAAATCTACATTGGGCAAACCAGGAGAAATATAAAAACAAGAACAAAAGAACACTTCAGTTACATAAAACAAAAACAGGAAGATAAATCAGCAGTAGCTTGGCACTTTTGGAGAGACAAACACACCATAGACAGAAACCCAAAAATACTTAAAAGCATCTCAGGAAAAGCAGAACTTACAACTTGGGAAAACATCTATATTTGGAAGAACAGAAACCGCACTTATAATTTTGAAACCCTGCCAGGAGACTTACTTTTGAAGAAGTTCTTCCAGCCGCCACCAGAGTTCAAGCTTACAACCAAGATGAAGGATGCAGGCAGTCAACAGGGAACTGAGCATGGGAGCAATTAGCTCCTGAAACATGTATTCATGATAAAAACAAGTAAGTGATGTAGTGTTACAAACGACTCAACAATTACTAAGTATATTTAGTTTCCAAAATAAGTTCCTACAGGAGTTTCTTGGGCTAACATGCATCATAATGCGAATAATCTGTTTTTTATAATTTAAATATTTTGTCTGAACCAGTTGCTGCTCCCCAGAGAATGATGCCATTATGGAGTGAAAATAGCTATAGTATACCATTTTTCTGGTTTCTATGTTGGCAATTTTTGTTAGACAATACATATTGAAACAGGTGCTATTTAGTCTTTTGCCCATATATTGAAAATGTTCCTCCCATTTTAGTTGTTCATTAATGCGTACCCATAAGATTTTGCTGGTAGGCACAGGACTTAGTGAAATGCTACTTGAATTACTTATATTTTTTTTTTTTTTTCGGATGTGTTTTAAATTGTATTAACGCAGTTTTTGTCATATTTAACGTTAATCCATTACTATTAAGCCAATTTTTTAGTGTGCTTAGTGTTTCATTTGTGTTCAAAATTAAATCCTGATAGTTACTACCATTGAGTAAGATGGATGGATCATCCGCATACATTACTGTTTGGCTTTAATATTATTTGGGACATCGTTTGTATAAAGTGTATGTATAAAAGGGGTCCTAAAACACTTCCTTGTGGAACACCTGATTTTATATTTTTCCAAGTAAAATTAACAGTTTTCTCCCCATCATTTAGAATTACTCTTTGTTTGCGATTCATTAGATAAGATTTGAACCAGGCTAACGATTTATACTTTATGCCATAGTATTCTAATTTTTTTAACAAAATTTCATGGATTACACAATCAAATGCCTTTGAATTATCACAAATTAATAGTGACATTTGTTGGTTTTCATCTAATGTTTGGGAGATTTCATTTACAAGATTTATTAACGCAGATGTGGTCGAGTGGTTTTTCCTAAATCCATGTTGTGAGTCTGTCAATTTATTAAAATGCTCTACATAGAATATTAATTGAGATTTTAGAATTTTTTTGAATATAGTTGAGAGCATTGGAAGAACTGAAATGGGGTGGAAATTTTTAAATTCACAGTTTCCACCTTTATGAATGGGCATTACTTTTGCATATTTCATCCTTTCAGGAAAATTGCCGGTAGCTAATGATTGATTTATTATTTTTTGTAAATGGTTCGCATATTTGGTATTTAATATATTTTATAAGAAAGGGAGGGAGTTCATCCCAACCCATAGATGATTTAGGCGGTAAGTTACCAATTACTTTTATTACTTTGTCTGCTGTTATACTTGAGAAATAAAAGGGAGGTGCATTTAGTAGATAGTTTTTCTTCAGCCTCGTTTATTGATGGGGGGGACATCTGTAATTTGCTCCCCAACATCTACAAAATATTCATTTAATGATTCTGTATACAAGTTCGTATTTATATTCTTTTGGTTTAGAAGCAGGAACACCTGATTTTATTTCCTTGTATAGTCCTAATTCACCTTTTAGAATTTTCCAGGTAGCTTTGCTTTTATTATTTGAATTTGTTATGCATTTATCTATAGCCATTTGTTTTGCTTTCCTTATTACATTTTTGTAAAATTTATTGTATTTTTTGTAATAGCTTATCAATTTTGGGTTTTTGTTACTTTATATTTTGCATGTAAGATTCTTTTTCTATAAAAACTTTGTGGGTTTTTCTATTTGACTATACAGGTTTGTAATGATAAATCAAATAATAAAACTAAATTAATTTTTTTGAAACTGCTCCAATCATTTGTGCATACCCTGTATTATTCTGCATCATTTTACCATCTAACAACATTCATCAGAAATGAGTGAAAAATCCTTTAAGAGCTGGAAAATTGTGATTTTTAAACTAATGGGGAAAAATATGGCACTTTGACTGATCATTAGGAAATATTCCAGGAAGTTGCAATTTTGCTTCCTCATCCATACTCTGAAGTTAATGACCTTCAACAGCTTCTCAATCTTAGGTGTTAAGGCTTTTTCATAACAACCAGAAATGGAAACCAGAATGAGAATGATAAAATTAAAATACATGTATCACAATGTGAGCCTTCCCAATTTACAGAAAGCTTACCAGGTCCCGGGAACAGGTAACAAGACTTGGTCAAGTTCTAACTTTTTTGTTCCTGTTCTGGAAATAGGATGTTAGATCCATTTTTACTTTCTCTACTTTTTTGGAAACATGTCCGTGTGTGAGTCTGTGAACACCAAACTTGGTATTTAGGTTCAGTATCTTCCAGAGATGCGACACGAAGGTTTTCAAGAAAATCCCCCCACCGGAGATTACCCTTTACATGAAACATTTTTCGAAAATTTTAATTTTCTCAAAAATGGCTAACGATTTTGATTAAAATCATGGCAAATAAATATATATAAATAAAATATATATCTCAAATTTTCTGGGAATGTCTCCAAAAATATTCTTCATTGTGGACGACTTTTGCATAACTGGTAAACCATAAGAGATAGACAAAATTTTACTACACAAAAAATGTAGATTGCGTTAAAATACACAATTTATGTCATATATATTTTTTCTGTTGAGTGAACCATTTTCGAGATATTGCTTGCTATTCCCTTAAATTTTCCAATACTTATACTTTTTTCTCAAATTCGTTATTCATTTTTTTTTGTCCTGGTAATGCAAAGAGAATGGAATACTCCACATAGCAACCAGCTCTTAAAATATTTGACTATCGCTTAAAACCCACCAATTCCCATTGCATCTACAAGAAAATTAGCAATAAGATTAACATCTCGATATCTCGATTAACATGAAGCATATGGAGAATAAGCTTTTGTAAAAATAGTTTGTACAAGAGTAGAGAAAGTCATGTGAGTGTAACACATCAGATTTTTTACATATAAGACTCTTCACTGTAGAAACTATTCCAAGGCAGCCGTGACATGAAAGAGTCCCTAGAGCACTCTCTAGTCACCAGCTGGGAAAATTAAATTCAAAAAAATTTCAGTAAATGTGCGTCCTGACTCCCTCAGATTCAGTGAGTGTGGTACCTCTAGCAAAAGCGTCACTTATAGTTTGTTTATATACTACTCAAAATTGGCCTTTTCTAAGAGAATAGCAAAAACTTCAAAGAACAACCAGTAGAAACTAACAGAGAACAACAAATAACTTTAATGTACACCATTAATAAAGCAATGAAGCCTGGCATGACATTTTCACTAGAGGAATCAGAAATAATAATGTATCTGCATTTACAAAATGCTTATTTTGGTTTTGAAGTTGGCTAACCTACATTATGTTTGCTGAATTGGAACAAGATGAAAAAAAAGTCATTGGTCAGTTATAAACAAATTATGTCCCAATGCACAAAATCAACTTTCCACTTTGCTATCAATTGATATGCATTCCCATTCTTGTTCCCAGTGCATTGTGAACCAAAATGTTGCATGCTGTTTAGCTTCCCGTTCACGGATTATTGTAAACCAGTAACAAGCATTTCTACTTAACATCTTAGTCACATTTCTTTATATAGTTATGGGTTTCAGTTAAGGGGAAATATGAAGGCAGATTGATAAGCCCATGACTTTGACGAGAGATAGCAGTCTAATCACAGGTTTCTTGTTTGCACCCAAGTCTTACATATATTCTGGGTATAATCACAGAAATTCATCATCATTTGTTTCTTAGAACATTATTGAGAGCGTCTAAAATAAGCAGATGTGTGTTGCTTCGTAGAAAATGGAGAAAAGTGAATTTCGTGTTCTGATAAAGCGCTAATTTCTGCGTGGTAAGACGGAGAAGGAAATGGAAGAAAAGCTGAACAAGTATTATGGGGACTCTGCTCCATCACATGGCATGGTTCACAAGTGGTTCACAGAATTTCGATGTGGCCGTTCAAGCACAAGAGATGCCATGCGCACAGGACGGCCGGTTAAGGTCACAACAGAAGAAATGGTGAACAAAGTTCACGACATTGTGTTGGAAGACTGCCGAGTGAAAATCCATGAGATAGCCAAGACCATAAACATCTCAAGTAAATGTGTGTATAACATTCTGCACAAATTTTTGGGTATAAGAAAGCTGTCAGCAAGATGGGTGCCGCAACTGCTCACAGTTGAGAACAAGCAGAATCGTGTGACCATATCCCTGTGAACCCAAACAAGTTTTTGTGGCGTTAAATCACGGTTGATGAAACTTGATTCATTACTATCAACCTGAAACCAAACAACAATCAAAGCAATGGATTTCCGTCAGCAAACTTGCTCCAAAGAAAGCAAAAACCATTCCGTCAGCAGGAAAAAGCATGGCAGCTGTCTTTTGGGATTCACAAGGGGTGATAGACATCATTACCTGGAAAAGGGTAAAACAATGACAGGTTCATATTATGCCGCAATGCTGGATCAGTTTCACAAGGAATTGTTAAATAAACGGCCCCATTTGATGAAGAAAAAGGTTCTCTTTCACCGGATAATGCACCCGCAAACAAATCAGCCATTGCCATCACAAAATTTGTGGAATTGGACTACAAACTGCTACCTCGCCCATCATTTCTCCAGATTTGGCTCTGAGCAACTTCTTCCTCTTCGCAAATCTGAAAAATTGGCTCGCTGGGAAGAAATTCACGTCCAGTGGACACATCATGGCAGAAACAACCACATATTTTGCAGACTTTGAAAAACCATATTATTTTTGGAAGGGTTAAAAAAAATTGGAAAAATGTTGGACGTGTATTGAATTCAAAGGAGACTATGTTGAGAAATAAAGTTTATTTTTTTGGAAAAAATTGTTATTTTCTTTAAAAAGTCACTAACTTATCAATCCACCCTCGTAGATACATAATGGAAATGCTGTCAAGGTTACAGTATACCAGCTGGTTCCTATGTTTCATTTCGATTCAACAAGTTAACCAAATTTACCAACAAGCCTAACAAAATTAAGACAATATTTGAGGGATTTGAAGTCTCTCATTGGCACAAAAGCTTCCTCTACAAGTAAAAAATCTTATGCGTTATATTCACATGACTTTCTCTACCCACTATTGTTTGGTTTTTATAGCTTCTACAAACTATTGTTACAAAAGCTGATTTTTTCATTTACTTCATGATAATCCAGATAAATGTTAGCAGTTTCATTGGTTTGATTTGTTCAATATTTTATCATTTTTTGAAGTGCTGTCACCATTCAGTGGCAATAATGGAAACAGTATGGAATTTCTAGGCCAGTTAAACACTTTAATAACACTTCAGTTCCTTCCTAATATTCTCCTGTATCTGCAATGTAATGTACAGAGCATTCCCTGGGATTCTTTATGACACTGGGCAGCATTTGGTGGCTGCATCAGTGTTCTAATTTGCCAGTGAATGGGATCTGCTACAGTCGGCTATTAAAAATACAGTTTTCATATTGTTTACTATACCTACGCTGCTGTATCTCCGGCCCTGATGTTTCATGAGGGTAAAGAAAGAGATAGGCATATATCAGAATGGCCACCTTTAGCAATACTGACGCTGTAAATTTCCATACTAAAGGAAACTATTCTGATTCACTTCAACAGATAAACTGGGTTTGTAATTTGATTTCTTGTCTGTAATAAATATAGTCTACTGTTGTTGCTTAGAGCTTTGCTGCATGTAAAACACAACAAGAAAGAAAAGAAAAAATTTGGCAAGGTTTGCAGTGCTGGGTTGACTCACACAGCAAAGTGTGGAAATTGTCTGCTAGGACAAATTAAAGGCTCCCTCTCCATGTGCATCCACTGCAGTTTGGGCTGTGTTCCCGATTCTCTTATAAGCGAAGCATGTGTCATCAGTAGTTGTTTGCTTTAGTCCAGGTGAAATTTGTTTTCTGTGCACATGCGATTTACTGCATTACCCCTGTTTAAGTTGATGCAATAATTTGTATCACAAATTACTTAAATGTAAATAATGATTGTAATATGAATATGCATTTTTATGTGACATTGATTTCAGATGTTTATTAATTGTAATTATTATTGGGAAATAAGTTTATATGGCCTTACTGAAACTGTCAATAATAGCGCAATAATGCAAAGAGGGGGGTGAGCTGTTTATCACTATTGGAAACGAGGAAGTTACGTAATGTTGGCGCGTTTTTCCGTTGAGAACCTTCTGGAATATTTTCTCCCTAGAGCATATGTATTCATAATTTTCATTGGATATTAAAATAGACGCTAATGTTGGCGCGTTTTATTAGCCAATAGTAACTCAGTTATAATCTTTAGGCGTATCTGGATGCAGGATTATAAATAGGGTAGGTTAGAGGTAGCTTGATGCTCAGTTCATCAAAATTCTTTGTACACTACACGTCGTCTTCAGTTCGTCAGTTCGTCAAAATATTTGTATGAGACACGTCGGCTATAGATTCACAAGTTACGAAAAATCTAAAGTGTGGTAAAGTTAATTATACACAAAGTTGAAGTACGCGAATTAAAAGTGATAAGTAAGAAGTTATTATAACAGTTTCAGTTTGGCGAGTATCTAGATCAATGTGTAAAAGTGATAGTGAACGTGTTCGACAATAAAAATTATAAAACCAATTTCTTCATCAGTGTTCTTTTTGGATAAAAGATTCCTTTCCGTTTACACAACCCTGATCAAGAGACATGTTCGACCGAGAGATAATAGCTAGCCGGAGGACAGTAAACAAAATTTAAATCAAATAACAGTCGCATTCTTTCGAACACTAACACTGATGCAAGTTGCTAACACAAGATGGAGCTACAAACCGAACAAATGAATGACGTCACAAGATGGCTTCAACACTGATGTAAACAAACATTTGTAAGTAATACCGCTACAAATTGGCTCCCATACGTGGGGCAGTTAAAATTATGTAACCAAACAAAACAAAAGCAGCACAACATAAGATCTTCAAGTTCTAATAATTTACGTAAAAACATATTACGTAAGCACAGATGTTACATCAAAGTTTCCTGTAAATGCTATCTCCATAATTTAAATACTCTAACATTGGCAACTATTTCATCGTTTGCATTTTACGAAGAGATGGCACATGTGTTCACAGTAGCGGTAAGAATTGACAACACTACCTCTCTTTCGGTCACGCTAAATGTTAGAGCCAGAGATAAAATGGCAGTAGTATAACCTTGACTAAAGGGGCGTGGCACTGGCATGGTTAGGAAAGGTAGGGAGAAAAGGTATAATAATGGAGAGAATTTTGAAGCATTGGTACAGATGTTTAAATCTAAATGACAGTAATATAATTAAAGAATGCATACATATCCAAAAAGATGCTTTAGGAAGAGAAAGTTGTTAATTGGTAATTATAGACACATCACTGTCACAAAGCCCACCAAAGCAATATTATTTTAAATTAAAATAAAGAGAAACTTGGTTTGGGAAGATGGGAAATGTGTTAGAAGAAATTGGCACGAGGAACATTTGGCTATTAGATAAAAACAATAACAGTGAATTTATTTAAAGGTGAGTCGGAATTGTTACACTAACATCACTTAAGTTTACTCACTAGAAACTAGGCTAAAGGAGCACATGAGATGTATTAAATGCAAACAAATGGACAAATCTGCAGTTTCACACCATTTTTGGATCACTAATCACAACATCAAACCCAATATTACATTAGTCAAACCAGCCAAATTTGCAGCCGAATTAGATGCATGGGAGAAGATCACCATTCTAAAACACAACACACATCTAATGAATTTTGATTTGCCGCCACCAAATCCTCTCTGGAAGTACATTTCTCCACCACAAGATGCCACCACAAGATCCAGTCCAAAAAACGGAAACACCAACAACACGGGCCAGTCGAATTAACTTCTGAGGATGGGAACAACCATTTCCCGAAACATGTTAAGTGAGTAAACTTAAGTGATGTTAGTGTAACAATTCCGACTCACCTTTAAATAAATTCAATACACATCACTGTTTCTAGCTTCTTTTCATTACAATATCAACGTAATAACAGTGAATTTTGGAAAGAAGTGAGAATGAGGGTGGAAGACATAGAGAAACAAGAGATATGGGCTAGTTTTGAAGACAAAAGTTTGTTAACTTTATATAAAATATTTAAAAGAAATTGGGGGAGGGAAAAGTATGTAAAACTATGCAATCAATTTGGAAGAATAGGCCTTGCTTGGATGCGCACAGGAGTAATATAGGAATAGGATAGGAATAATTGCACAGGGAGATGTATTATGTGTGACAAATTGGGTAGTATTTTTCATTTGCTAATAGAATGTGAAAAGGTTAAAAGTTGGAGAGATGATATATGGAATAAAAAATGTGATAAATTAAACAAAGAGATAATAGCAATTAAAATGTAGGCACCCAAAAGCAGAAACAAGCAAAATGCTGGAGACATTTTTAGGAAATATAAGAGATAAGTGGACAAGGAGCCTAAGAAAGGAACAACAGAATGGTCTCAGCCTGGAAAGTGAAAACATGGTATGGTAGCTTTATCTCATACAAATAACCTAAAGTTAAAGTATGGGAGAGCTAGTTTATAGATGAATTAGATTTTTAAAATTTTTCAGATTAAGTTTCATTTGTAATACTGAATCAAAGAAAGATGGAAATAAATTTAAAATCATTCCCAAATACTAACCTTGACTACATTAAGAATTTTAGTGGCTCTAAATGCTATGCTTTTCAAAACACCCATTTCTTCTAATAGGCAGTGGAGAGATTTTCAAGGAGAATGCTATAATCTTTCTCCTATCTCATCAAGTTTTTCCTCAGTAAGTACAATTGGATTTCTCTTTCCACCTTTATTCTGAACTAACCACAATTCTTTAAACTCTGTAATAACGAATTCCCATTTGAGAAAATATATAAGTATTGGAAAATTTAAGGGAATAACAAGCAATATCTCGAAAATGGTTCACTCAACAAAAAAGTGTATATGACATAAATTGTGTATTTTAACACGATCTACATTTTTTGTGTAGTAACATTTTGTCTATCTCTTATGGTTTACCAGTTATGCAAAAGTCGTTCACAATGAAGAATACTTTTGGAGACATTCCCAGAAAATTTGAGATATACATTTCATTTGTCATGAAAATATCTTAAACATATGATATTTTAATCAAAATTGTTAGAGCCATTTTTGAGAAAATTAAAATCTGGGGTGGGGGGATTTTCTTGAAAACCTTCATGTCGCATCTCTGGAAGATACTGAACCTAAATACCAAGTTTGGTGTTTATCCAACTGTTTGTTTCGTAGTTATGCTGTTCACAGACACACAGACATGTTTCCAAAAATGCTTTTTTTGGATTCAGGGGGTCTCAAAACATGTATTTGCAGTGAAATCTCGGTATCGAATTTTTGGGTGGAATACAATACTTCCCCTACTTACTATACGTGGTAGAGAAAGTAAAAATGACTTATAACCCCCAAAAAATGCTGTATCAGAGAAAAATGTTAAAAATTGCATACAAAATGACCCACAAAAGTGGTTTAATATCACTCAAGGTAATATGAACCACATTTATTTTCCATAGAGCACTGTCCTAGCATTATCCAAAAAAAAAAAAAAAAAAAAAGACTCAAAGTCACTGAAATCTGGGCCCTAATTAGAATCTAATTTGTATCTGCATGTGTTATACCAATCCCTATTTTTATTGGCTTTTAACATTAATTTGTAATCAAATCCAATCTTATATTGATATTGAGTATATTCAGCCATGAATAAAATCACAAAACATCACATTTATTTTACTTTTACTGAATTTTTAAAACAATGACACCAGTTTTAAAGACTGCTAGCTTTAGGTGATCTTTAAGAAACTAGGCAGAAGGTATAGAAAAGCATACAGAAGAACAGAACTTGAAGAGGCACGCTGACAACAAAGTTCACTTCAACAATGATGACTTCCTTACCTGTAGCTCCACTAGGTTTGATAGGCATTTCAAACCTTGCAAAATATCTGCTGCTGAGATATTCTCCACTGTTAAACTCCTTAATTTCCGAAATGGGCACAGCAGCTGAAAATTGAATAATTAATTCTAAGCAAGTTGAATGTTAATTTGCTTTCAAAAATGAGTAAAATAAAATGCATAAAAGTCTTACTGGTCTTCTTAAAAGAAATTAATAAAAGAAATTTAAGGACAAGAGGGGAGAGTAGATCTCTGTTACTGTTGAAGGGAACACAGAATGTTCAGAATTGAGTCAAACTAAATTAAAAATTATTTAATTTTGCATCATGTGATACATATGTGACAAAATAAAGCCCTTAAAATCGAGAATGAAAGAAAGATACAAATAAAAGGAGGGAGGGAGGAAGAAATAAGGGCAATGCACAAACTAAATAAGAGTGACCCACAATTGTTTTGTGTTTAACTTATACTTACATGCTCTGGAATCCTACGACTTTTATCTGCTCCAAGGTACAAATATTCCACATCTGGGCAGCAATTACCTAACACTTTAAGCTTCATATCAGATGCACCACGATAAAATGCCTGAAAGAAATCAAGTAAACCTATATAGTTGTTAAAAGAAACAATACAGAGAATTAAAAGATATATAATTTATTACTACATGAGTGCCAAAATAATTACAATCATATTGGGAGTGACTGCTTCTGGCCCTGGGCATTTTATAGTCATCTCCCCTCCTTTGATTATAATAATAATATATTAATCTATTGAGCATTAAGTTATTACATATCAGATGCCTTCTCGGATTACTATAACATGTTAATACAATTAGTAATTCTTATATTTATTTATATTTACATTATTTTCTTCTTTTAACCATCCATATCCATTTATTCTTATTCATTCCATACCATGAACTTTCTTTTCTCCTAATCTATTTTTCTTTAGATACATTGATTTTATACCCTTCCATATTTTACTCACATAATTTTCTATAATAATTTTAATTACTTTCTCTACTTATCTCTTTCCCCTGTTCCTATGTTAAAGTCCTCATTATTATGATATATATGTTCGTATATTTATCCTTTAACATTTATATATCTTTCTCTAAAAGATGGTACAATCCAAGATTGTGCAATTGTGCCGGTTAGGCCTTCACAATTCCAAAATCCCAATCTCGTTGTTGGCCGCTATTGCGATCCCGTTCTATTACGGAAAGGTGTAAACCTCTCTAAAGTTTTTTTACTTCTCAGTTTGATTCCCTCCCCTGATTTTTGCATTTCTTTCTGGAGCACCAATATACTTCCATGCAGTGATGATATAATGTTTTCTTCCCCTTCTTCCTCCGAATACTCCCCACTTTTCCAGCGATTCTCTCCCCTTCCTTTCCCCGATGTATGCTTTTTTTGCACTGCTCACTGCACACTGTTGCCACGCCTCTTTCCTCTTCTCTGCAAGGACGTGTACGGCTTCTCTCTCCTCTTTCCCCGGTGACACAATAATGTTTTCTTCCCCTTTTTGCTCCGAATACTCCACGCTTTTCCGGCGATTCACACCACTTCCCTTCCCCGCCACATGCTTTTTACCATTACTCACTACACACTGTGGCCATGCCTCTTTCCCCTTTTCTGCAAGGACACGTGCAGCGATTTACTACTTGAAAATAAGGTTCTTGACTACAAAATGCAAGGGAAAATAAAATTCTGTGGCTACTAAATACATTCGTTATTAAAATTCAATGTTGCCCATAAGACTAAGAATTAGTATTGTTGTGCAAGATGAAGGATGTACACAGCAAGTGAAATGAAATTTATGAGAACAACAGCTGATTGTGCTCACTGGAATCATAAAAGAAATGAAGATGTCATGTAGGAACTTGAATTACAACCAATTCCAATTATAGATTTTATAAACAGTTACCAGCTCTAGTAGAAAAATCATGCCCAGCAATGGAATAGAAATTGAATACCAAGTATCATGGCTCATTACCTCTCTCATGGGAAAGTCTTTGGATCATCTAAAGAAGAGATGATGGGGAAAATGCCTCATTGAGATCGTAACAGGCCATAAGACCATGGAGCAACACTGGTGGTGTGGTGCGACATTGCTCCTTACAATCTAGTGTTAACAATGAGGTACCACAATCTGAAATCACCATGTGAAGCTGGGGCAAAAGCACACAGTTTTTTCATTTTATTTTTGTATGCACTTGAACTCAATTCATATATTGAATTAGGAATGAGTCACACTATTTTTACACAAAACCTTTACTTACCAAGTTAATAAAACTGGAATGCTTTCGAGAGCATTCGTCCTCATCATCAGCAGTTTGGTGACTAAAACATACTGTTTAATAGTCTATTCATATAGCTCAGGGTAATTTAATATTTCTTCCAAAAAAGAATGCCTCTCCCTGGAGGTTGATGCCATCTTAACAAGCATACCTTCCGTGCACACCAGATGCACTATCGTCATGCTGTGTGGTAAAAGTTAACTCTAATTCAACTTTCAAATAGTCAACTGCCTTGTCGCTCATGTCATGTCGCCAGTGTTGCTCCATTTGAATTTTCCCAAGGTCGCGGGTTCAAACCCAGCGGAGGGCAATGGATTTTTTCGGGTGTAAAAATCCTTGGTACAGCTTCCTTCAGAAGGGAAGTAAAGCCAGTGGTCCCGTGTCACAGATTTATGGCATGTAAAAGAACCTCAAGTCTGATAAAGAGGCCTCTGAGCAAAATTACCGGTGTTTCATGCCCAATATAGAATGGGACGCTAAGGACCATAGTAGTTAAAGAGCATCCATAAATAAAACTGAATTTAATTTAATTTCCATTTGAATTGGATAAAGAAGAAGAGAAGTAAGGGTAAGATGAAAGAAGAGGAAAAGGGGAAGTGAGGGAGAGTAGGGGGAGGTCTATTTTGCAAAAAAGGCGAAATACTATTTTTCAATAGTTCATTTTTTATGCAATTCTTCAAACTGTTGTTGTTGTTCACCAATGGTATTGGGGATTAATTGATCTGCATCATTTTCCCTCTGGCTTCCCAATATAAAGTCTGTAAGTTATCACTTTTAAGGGCTTTGCATTTGGCGAGATGTTGTTTGTTCAGGATGACATCTTCTCAGAGAGTGAGTGCACTTGGGTGTAGGTAGCCATCGTATCTTGTAGAGATGTTCTGTGAGGCAATCGTGACCAGTTGCTATCCTAAATAAGGCCACTGCAGTCTTCCTTGGCATTTTTTGTATATCAACTCTATCTTTAATATTCTTATAATCTTTATCTTTTAATTTATCTTCTTCATCAAGTCTCTGCTCTCTTTTGAAATGTTGTTTAATGTTATTTAATTGTTTATTTATTTCTATTTGTCCTAGAGGTTTATTTGTTGTATTGCACCTTTCTTTGCTAATTGATCTGCATGTTCATTGCCCAAAAGTCTGACATGAGTTGGGATCCATTGTAGAGTGACATGATTTCTAGTTTCAACTGCTTTAATTAGGCTTCTTAGTTCTTTAATATTTCTTGTTGTTTTATTTTTGTAATTTACTATTCCATCTATGGCTGATTTTGAGTCTGATAAGATGACTATTTCTTGTTTTATGTATGATCTATATAAAATATGTTCTGTAATGCTGCTTTTATAACTATTAATTCTCCATCATAGTGGTTTGATGTTTCATCTAATGTTAGATACTGTGCAAAATGTTTACAGTATGCTCCTGCACCGGCATTTTTTTTATTGATGAGGGATCCATCTGTATATATTCGGAACCATTCTTTTTCTGGGTATCTTTTATTTTCCGTAGCTATTGCTATGGCTCTCATTTCATCTGGTATATTGTTTTGTTTGTGTATTGTATATATCAGGTCATTCTGATATTGTATATCAATGTATTCTATTGGACTCGTTACCTCTGTTGTAATTATATTCTTGTATTTTAAGTTATGAATATATGTTCTGAAGCTTATTTGAGTTTTTAAATTACTTATAGTATCTGCTGTGTGGTACCACTTGTATCTGTTTCTACTGACTTGCAGTTTTTGTGCTAGAGTAATTGCTTTCAACTCATGTTCCAATTCTACAGCCATGCTTTTTGTGAAGCTTTGTAATACTGTAATTGGTGTTGTTTTTACAGCTCCTGTTATTATTCTTAGTGAATTATTTTGTGAAACATCTAGTTTATTTTTAAGCCTCTTGCTTACTGTTGCTAGTAGTTCTCCTCCATACAATAGGTTAGGTTTTATGTATGTTTTATATGTATTATTAAGGAGGTCCATGTTTCCAACCCATTTTATTCCTGCTAAATGTTTTAAAATGTTCTTTTTGTTGATTTTATTCGTTACATTGTTTACATGTTCTTTCATTGAGTTTTTGATCTAATTCTATCCCTAGATACGTTGTTGTAGTTGCTTCTTGTAGTTTTTTGTTGTTGATTTGCAGGCATATATTTTCTGTTTTATGCTGCATTGTGAATAGTTGATATTGAGTTTTTCCTTGTATTTATTTCCATATTGTTATTATTAGTCCACTGTTCTAGGGTTATGATTGTATTCTCCATTGTTGTTTGTAGTTTTTGTAATGTTTCCCAGATCTTATGTTCTTTTCTGAAGTCCATATTGTGATGCGGTATAAATGTTATTTTATTTAACATTAATTGTAGCCCCACGTTGTGGTAGCCAATTTGTGATGGTATTACTTACAAATGTTTGTGTATGTTTGTTTACATCACGTGTAGCCATCTTGTGACGTCATTCATTTGTTCAGTTTGTAGCTCCATCTAGTGTTAGCAATTTGTGGTAGTATTAGTGTTTGAAAGAATTATAAGTTTTGTTTACTGTCCTCCGGCTAGCTATTATTTCTCAGTCGAACATGTCTCTTGAATCAGAGTGTGTAAACGGAAAGGAATCTTTTATCCAAATATAACACTGATGAAGAAATTTGTTTTACACATTTATTGTCAAACACGTTAACTATCACATTTATACATTGATCTTAACACTCGCCAAACTGAAACTGTTATAATAACTTCATTACTAATCACTCTTAATTCACGTACTTCAACTTTGTGTATAATTAACTTTATAATACTTTAGATTTTCGTAACTTGTGAATCTATAGCCGACGTATCTCATACAAATATTTTGACGAACTGACGAACTGAAGACGACGTGTAGTGCACAAAGAATTTTGATGAACTGAGCATGAAGCTACCTCTAACCTACCCTATTTATACTCCTTCATCCAGATATGCCTAAAGATTATAACTGAACTGCAATTGGCTAATAAAACGCGCCAACATTAGCGTCTATTTTAATATCCAATTAAAATTATGAATACATATGCTTTAGGGAGAAAATATTCCAGAAGGTTCTAAACGGAAAAACGCGCCAACATTACGTAACTTCCTCGTTTCCAATAATGATAAACAGCTCACCCCCCCTCGCTGCATTATTGCGCTATTATTGACAGTTTCAGTAAGGCCATATAAACGTATTTCCCAATAATAATTACAATTAATAAACATCTGAAGTCAATGTCACATAAAAATGCATATTCATATTACAATCATTATTTACATTTAAGTAATTTGTGATACAAATTACTGCATCAATTGCCACACCGTCAGCAAACATTCCTACTTGTATGTTACCTATTTTCTTTAGTACATCTACTAGGTCATTCTTCAAACTTTACACTAATTTTTTATCAGTTATCAATGTGTTTTGTCTTAGCATAATATTCAGTTTCTAGAACCTCAACACAGACTTCCATTGCCAGTCCATTTAAGCAATGTGTAGCTGTTTCTGGATTTGAGTTTTTCTGTATGAATAATGAGTTGCCTGTTTTGATGAATATTAAATTAACATTTGTTTTCTTTTAGCTATTCTGGGATGAAGATCTTACTTCTGAATCACCAGTTTCAATCCTGCCTGAAACCAACGATAATTACACAATTTTCTTCTGCCACAACATCTTAGATACAGAAAAATGCATGTCAGAAACAGCACACAATTGTTATAAGGACTGGTGGTAAATGTCTATGAGAAACCATTAAAATTTACTCTACACTGCATTGCGAATTTAAATGATTATAAAAACTGTGTAGAAAAAAGTTTACGCTATGTAGATTGGAATAAAAAAAAATAACAATAATAATAATAGCTAACATATAGTTTTTGATTGTAAAGGTACACAGCATTGGAGAAAGCAAGCTATAAATGGGAAATGGTTAAAACTGGACAGGAAAGTAGCCTTAAGCAAGATTTTTAACAAAGACAGTAAAAAGGTAGGAGAGTATCTGTCCAAGGTAAAAAAGAAATGGTTATGGACAATAAAAAGAGATGTGAATTAGTTTCATCAAGTGATGTTAAGTTATGTAATTATATTATCATTATTATAATATTAGTATTATTAGATTATTATTTTGGTATTATTATTATTATTATTATTATTATTATTATTATTATTATTATTATTATTATTATTATTATTATTATGTTATAATTAAATAATGTAATATGGGTAGAATATGGTAAGATAACAGCTTGGGCTGATGTATAGCCATATTCTATGGAAGATTGCTAGCACAAATAAATCAATAATAGCTGTGTTGGGTTCACATAACTTTCTCTACTCACTCTTCTAAAACAAATCTTACAAAACCTTATTACTCTATCTACTTCCTGTTAATGAGATAAACTTTCAATTCAAATTTACACATTTCATTGTAGGATACATTAGGTAAAGAAGTTGTCAGATTTTTAAAGCATTTGTTGCTATGTGATGCTTTGAAATTCCATACTCTTCCTGCGAATCTGGATTGATAACGAACTCTCATGGGAAACTCATATACTACAACTAAGTGTCAAACTGAACAAATTATGTTATGCTGTTTGTAGATTGCCTAATGTGTGCTCCAAAATAATACAAAAGATAGTGTATCAAGCTGCGTTGAGTCCCAAATTAGCTATGGCATCCCCTTTTGAGGTTCCTTTCCAAAAGCAGTACAAATTCCTACTTTTCAAAAAAGAATATTAAAGGCAATTCTAAAGGTACCCATAAGAACACCAAGTAGATACATATTCAATGAACTTAAAGTTTTGCATATCCCATCCTTGAAACCTTAAACTTCATTCATAAAAATATAACTATATTTCATGAGAACTCGGAATATCATAACTACAACACAAGAAATCTCAACAACTTACATTTGAATAGCCACAGGCTTACAAAAAGCCTAGCAAGCATTTCCCAACTGAGTGTTTTAATGTATAACAAACTAGATACTTCAATAAAAAACTTAAATAAAGAATCTTTTAAAGGTAAATTAAGAAAGCTATTTCTAGAAAAGCAATATTTACATATAAATGACTATTTAAATGAACCATGGTTATAATAATCACATAATTAATGTACATAGATTATTTAATTTTGTTATTAAACTGACATGCAATTATTATTAAGAATTATTTTAGTATTGTTTGCTGTAATGTAAAATTTTTTTATATACAATCCTGACATGTCAAAAAAACAATGTAAGTTGTTCCCAAAAGGATGAAATAAATTACTTACTTACATAGCTACAAGAATAAAATGAATAATGATCTCTCAGTGAGCAAAGTATAAGTACTTAAAAATTAAACCAATAACAAGGAATATCTCATAAATAACGAACTACACAAACAAAAATCATATAACATAAAGTGTGTGCTTTAACAAGATCTATCTCCTATGGTTTATCAATTATACAAAACTCATTCAGAATGAAGAGGACTTCAGAGGTCATTCCCAGAAAATTTAAGATAATTCACATTTCATTTGTCATGGAAATATCTTCCGGGGTGGGGGAATTCTCTTGACAATCTCTGTGTCACATCCTTGGAAGATGCTGAACTTAAATATCATGTTTAGTATTTAACCGACTTTTTGGTTTTGGGTTATGCTGTTCATTCTCTCTCTCTCTCTTTCACAGACTAACAGACCTCTAAAAAGCTTTTTTGGATTTAGGGAATCTCAAAACATATATTTCTGGTGGATGGAATGCAATACTTCCTCTATTTATTAAAGGTAAGCAGTAGACAAAGTAATTAATTACCCAAAACTTTTAGTGGTTCTTATCTTACTGTATAATGGATCCTACTTAAATCATCCCTTGTTCATTGGCATAAATCTGTAGATTTATGCTCTTTTCACTGCTATACTCAGTTTACTCTGCATGTCAACAATAGCATGTGCTTCTAGTCTTCTCTCATTGGCAGCTGAAGACATAACTACTTATTACAGTACAAGCAAGTTGGAGCGAAATGTGGTTGGTATCCCTGCACATACCTCTGTTTAATGTGTAGCTGCTGGAAGTTTCATTATTCTATGTCTGTTAGTTATTGTTCAGTGCTGTATTAAGCAGAACGTTGTGTCGCACAGTTTGCAAATTTCGAGATGGCAGAGTTAGAGAAGCAATGTGCCTGCATTAAATTTTGTGTGAAACTCAAGAAAACCTTTACAGAGACACACCAAATGATGCAGGAAGCCTACGGTGACGAGTGCTTAAGCTGTACTCGGTGTTACGAATGGTTAATGCAGTTTAAAAATGGGTGGATGGAAGTTAAAGATGACCCTCATTCAGGACACCCTTCAACGTCTACCGACAACGCTCATGTCAGGAACGTCAACAAAATTGTGCATGCTAATCGAAGACTGCAGAAGAATGTAACATTTCAGTTGGATCATGTCATGAAATCCTGACACAGCATCTTGGAATGCATCGTGTTGCCACCAAGTTCGTCCCACGGCTCATGAGCCAAAACCAGAAACACCATCGCCTTGCAATCTATGAAGAGCTTTTGGATCACGCAAATGAGAATGAGATGTTCCTTAAAAGAATCATAACTGGTGATGAGACGTGGGTCTATGGTTATGATGTTGAGACCAAGGTTCAATCTTCAATGGGTCAGGAAAGGTTCTCCAAGACCAAATAAAGCTCGTCAGGTCAGGTCAAATATCAAAGCCATGTCGATAGTTTTCTTTCACTTTTAAGGATTAGTTTATCATGAATCTGTGCCAAAGGGACAAACTGTTAATCAATGGTACTATCGGGACATGTTGCGAGAAAATGTGAGGAGGAAACGGTCTGAAATGTGGCGAGACAATTCATGGCTCTTGCATCACGATAATGCACCCGCATATTCATCCCTGTTGGTGCATGACTATTGCACAAAAAATGATATCACTGTGCTGCCTCATCTTCTGTACTCTCCAGACCTGGCCCTGTGGACTTTGACGGTGCTTCATGCGATTCAGAAAGAGATGTACCAAGACTACATCCAGAAGTGGAAATAGCGTTGGAAGCGGTGTATCAATTGTGGAGGAGAGCATTTCGAAGGAGACCATGCACAATAAGTAAAAGGTAAGCCTAGAAAAATGTTGTGGACAAAGTTCCAGAATTTTTTGAACAGACCTTGTACATCCATGGTTGGCACTGTTTTTCTTTCTTATCATAAAATTATTGTAATTTGGAATAAATTTTTAAACTTAAATTTAGACATGCTTTTGAAAAATTGCCAGTGTGTTGGTAAGAACTGAATGTTCTTTTACTATGATTTTTGACTTAATGCTTCTTAGCTTCAACTTATTCTGATATGCAATAAAATGTGTTTCCATTCTAGTCATTTGCCGGGAACATATTCATTAAGCAAACATCAAAGTTGATACTTTACAAACCTTTTTAATCTTAAGGCCTGAGGAGGGCACCTTCTTGAGTCCATACAGTTTCTTTAACCCTGAGGCTAGAAAACTGCAGCTGCCTAATGTTTCAAGATTAGGAATGTATTTGATTAGAAAAGCTGAACCTTTGCCTCGGACTTGCGTTTTTCCTATTGCAACCACTCTTAATGTCTGACACAGTGGGTAAAAGTCATCCTTGGCATACAGGTCCTGTAAGAAGAGCATTTATGTTAATTTGCTGATGCTGTTCCATTTTAGTTCTATACTACTGGCTTCTGACATTGTATAGTTAGCTTATTAAACTCAAATGACAAATTAATTAATTTAATTTACCTCTCACAGTTCTTTATGAAATTATTCTACAATGATCTGGAGGATTTTTAAGGTTAATCCTCCCCTTTGCCCCTTATAATTGTAATTTCATACAGTCTGGCTATCCTAATAAAAGATGAAAAATCCTCTGATAATATGCAAAAGGAACTGAAGCAGATGAAGTTTTAAACCTTTGTACTTTCTCTCGCAACACAAAAGCTATATAGTTTTCACATATACAGAAACAATGACATAAAGATTTCCCACTTTCAAGACAAATAAAATTTTCAGTTGTTAATTATAAACCATTGGTTCATGTATTTCTAATGTTAGGAATTATCTAAAATTATTTTGTATGTCCTGCTAACGAACTTGATTGCTATGTAAGTACCTAGGAAATAAAGCAAATTTTTCTTACATCACAGTTATTAAAATATTTTAGCATTGGTATTGCATGCATATCATAGCATTATAAGCGGATTTGACTTTCTTCTGTTTTGCTGCATCTTCTGTATTCTTAGTTGCTAAATTGTGACCATCTATGTGTTTTTATTTGGAATTAAATATTTAGAATTATCTGAGGAGAAGAAACTGGTATTATACTCTAACTTCACTATTTTAAAAAAGATTTACTTTGAACATTTTTCGGAAGCTCCCGGTTTTTACTTTTCAGATAAAATTAACAAATAGGTTTGTGGAAGATGCATATATCTTCAGCAACAAACTCTAAAATGTTATTTAACAAAATATTGTCCTAAAAGAATTACCGCATTGAATGTGAATGCCTTATGACTGCATGGTGTTTTGACGCACAGCTGGACAATATCCATGCATTGCACTTCAGAGCCAGTGATATCCAGAACTTGAAGAAATCTGCATGTCCTCCCAATTGCACCCAAGGGATCTGCACCCATTACGTTATCCTTCAACACCAACTCTTTCAACATAGTGCAGTTGCTGACCAGATTGCACACCTGGGGTCTGAATATATGGCCCCCTTTGGTACCCCGCAGATTTACCTCTACAGCAAACCTGGAATAGAATATACATATTGCTGTTTCATGCACAAAGAAATCTCTTCAATAATGTTATATCTCTTACACTGACTACTCGTGTATTATCCTTAGTTCGAAGTGGACCAAAACAAACCTAAGCACGCACATCGGCCATCAGGATTCTTGTCGGTTGCACACATAGAAATACTTTGCAATCATATATGCAATTTGTAACAATTAGTTAAGGTAATAGAGGTGAAATGTTAGCACAATATTAATACAATGCTAAAGAATAGGAATTGGAGATTGAAGAAGAGTGACATGTGTTAATCTGATGTGTTAAGGCTGGTTCACAACCAACGAGAACGGTAACCAGAACGAGAACCAGAAAGTTGAAATACATGTATTCAAATGGGAATGTTCACAACCGACGGGAAGCCTTCCCGGGTCCCGGGAACAGGAAAGAAGAGTTGCCCAACTTTTAACTTTCTCGTTCTCGTTTCCGGGCACAGCATATTAGATCCATATTGTGCATATTAGAATCTTTACTCTAGAGGTTATTCTAGGTGGCCGTGACATGAAACAGCCACTAGTGCTCTCTATAGTCGCAAGCTGGAAACATGAAACTGGAAAGAATTAGTAGTAAATGTGCTTCCTAACCTCATCCCGACACCTGCAAATCTAATGAGTGTTGGCTCCTCTGATGAAGGGATCATTTGTAGTTTGTTTATATGCAACTCAAAACTGGCTATTACCTAAAAAACAATGGCAAAAGCTACAAAGAACAGCTAACACGGTGGAAATGAAAAAAGAACAATAAACAATATTAATGTATGCCATTAAATAAAGGAATGAAAGCTTGACATAAGTAGAGGGATCAGAAATGTAATGGATATGCATTTAGATAATGTTTACTCTATCGAATTTTGACGTTGGCTTGGCTAAATTGGAAGTAGTGAAAAAATGTCATTGGTCAGTAAAAAACAAATGAAATTCCAATGAGCGAAATCGACTTTCACTTTGTGATCGATATACATTCCCGTTCTCATTACCCGGCTGTTGTGAACCAATATCTTGCATGGTGCATTGCTTCCAGTTCTCGTTTCCGTTCTGGTTACCGTTCTCGGGCAGTTGTGAACCAACCTTTACACTCACATGACTTTCTCTACTCTTGTTCAAACTATTTTTACAAATGCTTATTCTGCACCTACTTCATGTTAATCGATATAAACATTTTATTGCTAATTTTCTTGTAGGTGCAAGGGGAATATGGTAGGCTTTAAGAGATAGTCAAATCTTTTAAAAGCTGGCTGCTATGTGAGCATTCCATTCTTAAATACCAAATTTGGTATTTATCTGACTTTTCATTTTTGAGTTGTGCTGTTCACAGACATACACACACAGACCTTTTTCTAAAATGCTTTTTTGGATTTGGGGGCCTCAAAACATGTATTTCTGTTGAAATCTCGATATCGGATTTTTTGGGTGGAATGCAATAATTCCCCTACTTACTATACGTAGTAAAAAGAATTATAGTCATCAATTCCCTGCATAAGCTGTCTGATTTGCTGCAGTATGGCCAATGTTATACTCAAATCATTCTGTTGCTTGTGAGTGTTAACATGTGTGACAACAAGCAGGGTGTGTCCTATGCAACAGTAAAACACAGAAAAGGCAAACCTTTAAACAGTGGAGAGAAAACAATCATTCAAAATGCGTTTAGTAAGTTTAGCGAGAAATATAAGACTTCTTCCATACATGACATTAACCTCAGAAGTCACTGATGTGTCTAAGACAAGCATATACAGTGGAATCTCGTTAGCATGTTTCTCATTAACACGTTTGCCCGTTTATTACGTTGAATTATAAAAGTCCCAAATGTAATAAATAACGTTTGCTTAGTGCATTTTCCTGATCCCGGTTACTATGTTTGAAGTTTGACGTCCTCATTCGCTGTTTTGGCCAATCCTTGGCCAGCCAGTGGGAGTAAGCGCTTAACACGTTCAAAGTTTGACGTCCTCCATTTGCTACTTTGGTCAATCCTTGGTCACGGGGTGGATACTGGCAGCCAATCACATGCATGTATGTAAATATTTGTGTGACAATTTATGTGGGCAGGATAGAGAATGCTTTACCTTGGCATGGTAAACACCAACGATAGTTTCTACTGTTGAGTGTTGACCAAACATACGTAATTGTATTTTAGCTTTTCATTTGAAATGAAAAAAAGAAAGTGTAGTAAATAACCAACACCGAAAAACTGAAAATCCTTTAAGTATACCACAATCCAAATATGAAACATGTGGATATAATGTGGAAGTTAAACATTCCTCCGTCAACCTTAAACATGATTGTTAGCAAACCTAAATTGATTGAAACTGCTTTTAAAGAAGGGAAAAATGCTAAAATAAAACTTTCCTCTTGGAAAATAGGATCAGAAAAGGATCGGAACGAAATTTGTTGTATGCAAACACCTACCGTATTCCAATCGTATTGAATACGCCAAAGTTACTATCATCTATTGTACTCGTAACATGATGCACGCACATAATTTTGTTTTCGTTTTTTAGCGGAAGTTGTTATCATATGTGTAATAAAACACACAGCAAAGCCACTATTGTCACTTCCATAATTTGCAATTTATTTTCTCAAAAACATTCATAACCTCAAAAATCCAAGTTGACCAACATAAAAGCTTGAATTATTTATTCTCTGGTTTTGTGTATCCAAATCCCTTTGAACACATATTGAATTTAACATGGAAACATGGATCGTATTCAGTATAAAATTATACTTGAAATCTATTTTAACTGCCCATGGAGACGTAGTAATTATTAGATTTTATTACATAACTATGTTCTTAAATTGCAGATTTTGTATTTTCGTTAACACATTTTCCCGCCTATGATGTCCAAATACTTAGATCCCTGCAAAAACATACTAACAAGATTCTACTGTACAATGCAAGACCCATTGCACTCAGATCTCAAGGCAGTGGAGCCGCTTCCAGAATCTGGTTAGTGGAACCACAAAAGTACTTTTATGATAAAAAGTTTTGCATCATCTTAGGTGCTTAAATGATAACAGTAGTAACAATAACAATAGGTCTGCTGCTTATCGGTCACCATTTCCTACACTAAAAGGATAGCACAGTCTTTACCAACTGCTTGCCAAAGTATATGCACATGTGCGGTGGAACAATACATAACTACAGTAAAACCAGTGCAAAGGTGTTCTCTTAAGCACTGTGAGTGGGGCACAGGCTTTTTAACTATCCAAATCTCCTTTTAAAATGTGTAATATGAACATTTTCCTTCTTTTAATCTCCTTTCTTCTGCATTCCAATTGGAAGGTATTTACGGAAAATTTACCATGTATTCCTTTCTGCAGTTAAAGGGTTACCTAAACTTACTAATAAATTATCAGTGTCAAATTTAGAGATTTTTATATATGTGCAATATAATTATTTTATGGTTTACAAACTAATTCTTTTAAATCAATTTTATTCTTCCTTATTATTGTTATAATATTCTAAATTGTTTTATAAATTTTTCATTTAGGTAGCCTCCAGCTGGTAGAAGTAAAATAATTAATAAAATTGTTCAGTTTTCTTACAGAAATCTAAAATATGTACATGGATCACAACACCAAAGCTGTAAAGCACTAATGTCAATATGTTGTGGAACATACATTAGCAGAGATAGGATTTGTAGCCAGTTAATATCCTTAAGCTACAATAGGCATAACTATGACAGAAATCTTATGAGACTACAAACATTAATGTAATACTTGCCTTTCTAAGCCAGCACATTTGCTGATAACAACACGCCAAAATTTGTACTCAGCCATTAGCCGCTCTTCTTTCAGTTCCAAATACTTTACCTCCCTACTTAACACAATATCCAAAAGACCAATTGTTGTGCTAGTTTCAACCTGACTGTCTGCAGCATTCTTCAGTAACCTGTAGTTATAAACAAAAATATTACTTTTTTAATAAGTTTAATGTCCTTTAACTGGGCAAGCCATATCAGAAAGTTGAATGAAGTAATGGAAACTGAGGCAGTATTTTAATACTTGAATAATTTCAATTGTATTTTTTATAATAAGTAAATTCAATAACAGCCCTTTTAAGTAAAATGCAGATATTCTATTGGACTAGAATTAGCCAATCAGAGACTTGAAATACCGAAGCTTACGGGTTTAACAGTTGAAATAATGTTCAGTTGCTGGCTAACCTTAGTAGTGACCAGATGGAAGATATGTTCTCTACAGAAATATTACATGTGAATCGTAAAATATGTCTACACATTAGCTAAGTGAAAGTATTAAAGATTCTCACAGTTCTTAAAAAGTGTAGTGCTTTATTAAAATGTGCAAAGGATAAAATAAAAAAAGAAGTGAATTTTAAAACTTAAATTCTGTGTATGTTTACAATTATTGTCGTACCGCACCCTGCCTAAGAGATACATGACTCTACAAACATTACTGACACAGCCGAGGCAAAAATATATAGAAGCAACTTTAATAACAAAGTTAAATATTATAGTGTAAAACTTGGAGTGTAACAACAAAAAAGATATCTTTAAAATCAGCTTCTCATACGTAGCAGCATATTGCGCAACAACAGTAACTATTACGTAATCAACAACTTCAAACCGAGGGCCAAAGCGTGTTGCAAACTTCTTAAACAAAGTAACTCCAAGAACAATACTTCAAGTTAGCTTCCAATGCATGAAGCTTAATAAATTACGTAAAAAAAAAAAAATATTACGTAAGCACACAACTACTTCAAGTTGGTTCCCAAATTTGGAGCAGAAAATTAAAACTACTACAAAACAATGCTCAATTGAGCCTAGGACCCATAAAGCTTAGTTACCCAACATTCCTCATAGGACAGAGGAAAGCTCCATAAAAATGGTTACACAGATTCTCAGTCCAACTGATATTCCACTTGGGAGTACTGATTTGGTATTGGGGAATGGGTGAAATGTATGGAAAAGACTTACAAAATCAAGTTATTTTTAATTTGCTATTTTACAGCACTATTGCCTGATGATACAAGCATGTTCATTACAGGGAAGGATGCCTTCAAAAAAGCATAACATGGGTGTAAACAAAATAATTGGTTTGAAGTCAATAAACTGCATATACATGAAGAGAAAACTATAGCTCTAAATTTTCAGTATAAAGCTTGTAGAAAATCAGAGAATCCCTGCATCAAAATTGGTATCAAATTTGAGTGCGAAACAAAATTCTTAGGTTTATGGGTTGATAAAATCTTAAGTTGGGACATCCACATTGAAAAGCTATCAGGGAAGCTGAGTAGAGCTTGTTTTGTTCTTCATCAGCTAAAGTCTCGTGTATCAGTCCTTGTAAACTGTTGTTTTGCCTACTTTCACTCATTACTGCTGTATGGACTACCCTTATCGCGAAATACTGTAATTAGTATCAAAACATTTAAACTTCAAAAAAGAGCATTAAGAATTCTAGTTGGTATACCAAAACGAAAAGCTGCAGAGAAAATTTCTACGATTTGAGCATTATCATATTTGTATATGAAAGAATTGTTAGTTTACGAGGGTGGTCTGAAAAGTTTCCGACCTAATAAAGATACAAGACATTTTTTCAGAATTTTTTTTTTTTTTTTTTTTTATTTTTCAACATAGTCTCCTTGTAACTCTACACACTTCTCCCAGCGATGCTCCCATCTCTGTAACCCGTCCAAATAGTACTCGCATTTTTCTCTGCAAAATAATTGTTCACGAAGGTGATTGCCTCTTCATTTGACGAAAATCTCTGTCCTCCGAGCGCAATTTTCCGATGAGGGAACAAAAAGAAGTCGCTTGGGGCTAGATCTGGTGAGTAAGGCAGATGGTCAAGCAGTTAAAACCGTAATTCGTGGATTTTCGCCATTGCAACCGCTGAGGTGTGAGACGGAGCGTTGTCTTGGTGAAACAGGATTTTCTTTTTCTGCAAGTTCTGCCTTCAGCTTGTCAAGTAATGATGCTCCTGTAATGGTTTTTCATTTTTGAAGATAATCTATTAAAATAATTCCATGACTATCCCAAAAAACAGTCGCCATCACTTTCCCAGCTGAAAAAACAGTTTTTGCTTTTTTTGGAGCTGGTTCCCCCTTTGCAGTCCACTGTTTGGACTGTATTTTTGTTTCGGGCGCATAATGGTGTATCCATGTTTCATCTACAGTAATTAATCGGCGCCAAAACTCGGATTTATTGCGCCTAAACTGTGCCAACAGAGCATTGGAAATGTTCATTCAAACATGTTTTTGGACAAACGTGAGCAAACGCGGCACCCAACGCGCGGACAGCTTTCTCATGTTTAAATGTTGATTTAATATGTGACAAACATGTTCTTTTGACATGTTCATAGCCTCTGCTATCTCTCTCACTTTATTTCGGCAGTCGTCTACCACCATTTGGTGAACTTTGGCGATGTTTTCATCGGTAGTTGCAATTTTTGGACGTCCCGAACGTTCAGCGTCCTCCCAAGCTCTTATGGCCATGTTTAAATTCAGCTGCCCAAAATTTCACTGTGGTAAATGATGCTGCAGTCCCCATACACAGAATCCAACTCATCTTTGATTTGCGTAGGAGTATTGCCTTTCAAAAACAAATATTTAATGACAGCTCGATACTCAATTTTGTCCATTTTCATAAAAACACACATCACCTCACTCAAACGACTGTTACATAACAACTGAGCATCCAAAATGGCTGAAACTTTGGTGAGTAACTGTCAACAGATGAACAACGAAATTCACTAGCTTTTATTTACGAGTGCTGCCATTTTCATGTTGAGGTCGGAAACTTTTCAGACCACCCTCGTATACTAAGGTGAATGGCTCAAATTACATCACTAATGATGAAATATACTCACATAATACATGGAATAAGGACAAATTACACTATATCTCTCACAAAACTAAACTACTTGAAATATCCTTCAAGTACAATGGCTTAAAACTATATAACTATTTACCACGATACTTGAAAAATTTAACTTCTGTAAATAAATATAAGCTAGTATTACATAAGTTCTTTGTAAAAGATCAGTTTTACTCCTTAGATGAACATATGGAATACTGTACAGGGAAAATTTAAATACTGTGAACTTGTTTGTTTCATGGGTCCTGATTCAACTGTGGGAGACACTTCGGCTCAGGAGATTGCCTTCAAGACAGTCATTGTACTTACTATTCTGATCAAATTTATCACAAAATGTTAATATATATTGAAGTGATAACAACTTGTTTAACTATGTACATACTGTTCTTGAGCCATGGTCTCCTTGTCAGTCACCTAGGTATGTTGCCATTTACCTCGATGTTTCCATTGTATGCTTTCTATATTGAGTAAGCTTATGCTATTTGAGGCAATATTTTATATCACAACACTGTGAATGCCAAAGTGATTGTAGTGTAAATTAATATTATTGTATGTACAGGATTTTAGATGTTTGTTAGCCATAAGTATTGTTAGGAAATAAGTTTACATGGCCTCACTGAAACTGACAATAGAAGTGGTAACAATAAACCGAGGGGGTGAGTTGTTTATCACTAAAAAGAGACAATTGACGTCAGGGTAGCGTGCCTTTTTTTTAAGAAATGAAGGGAATATTTTCCCTAGAGTATATATGTTAGTAGCAGTGATTGGCTGACAAAACAGATGCTAAACTAGGCGCAATTTGGTAACCAATAGCAGCTCTATTATAATGTTTAGGCAATTCGGGATGAAGGAGTATATATTCTCGAGCCATAAGCAAGTATCGCACAGTTCGGAAGAATCTCTCATGAGGTGAACGTCACACAGTTTGGAAGAATCTCTCACGAGGTGCACGTTGCAGTTAGTTACAAAAAAATATAAAGTACGCGAAGTAATTTGTGCGTGGCAACTATAACGACTGTAGTTACATTCAGAAAATATCACAGTTTCAGTCAGACGTGTATAAAGATTAAATATGTGAATTATTAATTAAGCGTGACGGCAATAAAAGTGTAGAAACAAATTTTTTCATCAGTGTTATCTTTTAGGAACAACTCTTTTCCGTTTACACACCCTGCTTAGAGACACGTGTTCGACTGAGTTATAATAGCTAGCCGGAGGACAAAGAACCCCAAATTTAAAATAATAAAACAAGAGGGCTCAACCAATATGATAACACAAGCCATGAGAATTGCAACATATTGCACATATGTAGTATAATTTCTTTTCTTTTTTTGACAAAACCATTGAGTCCATATGATTACTTATGGTGAATAAGTGAATAAATAAATAAATAAATAAATAAAAATAATATATAGAGTGTTCCTTGTAGGTGTGGAGATGCATTATTTAGTAGCTGTTCTTTGAACAAAGTAATTGGGCCTATCCATCCACCCTTTCTAATGCCTGTCTTATATAGTGGAAACTGACAACTTTTTGTGCTGAGCAGTCCCAACCTAATAAATTGTGTTGGCTAACATGGATCCTTCAAGTTTAGTAGCGCAGATCCTACTGCTAAGCACTGTCTTCTAAAAAAAAACATTCCTTGGCTACGCTTTGTGGTCTAGGGCCCTCAACAATGGGCTATGCCTTGCGGCTTAGGGCCAGGCCCTCAATGTTGGTAATGCTCCCATGATGCCTCGGGTGGGATGCATGTGCTGCAAATTATGTACATGGTTAATATGGAACAAAACATACAATATTTTGCAAAAATGTAAACCACAATGTCCATTACTGTTCATAATGTGCTATAATGCTAAAAAAGTAATAAACATCAGTATTTAGATATGTGTATATCATGTGTATAGTAAAAACAATGGCCCATTTCCTCATACCAAATAATATCCTTACTTGGGCCCTCCAGTATATAAGATACCCCAATGCCACAATATTCACTTACAATTGGCCTGCCTGAACCCCTCTCCCTTTCCATATAAAGATCGCACACAAACAATATCTACCTCTTCTGAATACGTAGCTGAGAAAGTAAAATGAGATGTAAATTGGGAGCTTAAATATGCAGATGACTGACTATCCTTTAAAGAGTGAATTAAATACAGTCAAATGAGTATGACACCAGAAGTGTCTTTAATATTCTAGGACATGCATACTTTTCTCCTTCCTATTTCCTGAGTCATCATATCCATGTAAGAGAAAGCACACCAATTTGGATAGCTTGCATTACTTTTACTTTCTCTACTGCTTACCTATGTTAGGTAGAAGTATGTAGTATTATATTCCATCAAAAAATTCATTACTACGATTTCAGCAGAAATACAAATTCTGAGGTCCTCTGAACCCTCGTCGTCCAAAAAAAGAAACTTAGAAAATCATTTGTGTTTTACAGAGGGTGACAGTATAACTAAATACGGGCATAAATGTATATGTAGCATTATGTAAGCATGTTTACATTTTGTTTCCTGCATTCTGGTATTTAGTAGAAATTTTAGGAAATAATCCTAAAAGTCTGCAGTCTTAGCAGACTGCTCATATAAATCACTCTTAAATTTCTATTGACTTCAAACAAATACATCCATGAATATTCACCTACTGTCCATTTCCAAACCAGAGTGCCTTTCACTGAAAACAAACTCTTTGTATTATCCGTGCGAAAGTAGTTCGCAATCCCCACCCCTAATGGCTGCTTGTTCCCGTCTCACGTGCTTGTTGAACACTATTTAAATCTATAAAAACGCGCCCTGCCTGAGAATTACAGTTCAAAATGCAACTTAAGTTAACAATCTATTGTATAAGTCTGCGGAAATGCACATTATACTTACGTTAATCATAATTCTCGGGCAAAGATGCAACACCCAAATTCGAATCCCCCGAAGATTCAGCTGCCATATCGGAATCAGAACTATTCTCCAAAATAATGACAAGCTTATCCACAATTCCACAGCACTGTCGCACTTAAAACAAGTTCCCACATTTTATCCTCTTCTATGTCCTATTATGTTTGTTTATATTCCCTGCTCGCTTTGGTTACACTTCTTACTGAAACGCCTGTAAAATCCGATATTAGTTTCATAATATGCACTAATGCAAGTGTCGGGTATTTGTTTCTAATAGTGAGTTGAATATATGAAGAGCTGTTTGTTTTTCGCCACTTTTTTAACTGTTTCCCGCTTTTGTGTTTGAACAGTTTATTCGCACTATACGCACCTTCCTCTGCCATGTGAACTCAAATACCAACTGACTAATTCAGAAGATTTGATCTGAGCTGAGCATATGCGTGCCTGCATATTATGAATGACTTCGTTTATCATATATCCTGTGTTACGCAAAGTGTTTATTTGGTACTCAGATAGCGCCTCTGGGAATTCATTGCCTGCCTTTCTTGTATATGTAAGATAGTGGCAGTCATGCATGCAGTTGGTATTAACAAGCAAGATACTCTCGGCATTAGTGCAATAGCAGACGAAAATCATATTTTGTAATCTCTTAACAGCTAGTATATATCCATTACCTTTAACGAAGAGTTCTTATGATAACCGCAATAAAATGTGCAGTTCTATACCTTTTCTGCTCTAATATTTCATAATACAATACATGTATTAAGGAACTATTTACGTTGGCATAAGAGTATATTCTTGGGTCAGTGACAAGCAGAAGCACGTGCTTCTGTTTACATCAGAGGGAACTCTGGTTTGGAATGGACAATAGCAGTTTTTAACATTCTTTATTTAACCTCTTTACTTGCTTTCCCTTGTATAAAGAGTACCAATATAAAAGGTATGTCATTTCATTTTATTGATATGTATATATCAGTGAGCAGTCTGCATTTTGCGGCTTTCTTGTTGTGACTGCTTCTCTCTGCCACTTCTCAACCTAAGCTTCTCCATAAATTGTTTACTTTAATTAAACCAAGCCTCTCCTTGTTTAACCCTTCTTTAACTTCATCTGATTGTTCTAAACTCCTTTATCTTCCAAATTTCTTATATAATGAACTTCTGATTTCTCAGAATTCAATTTTGTAGCAAATTATTGACTTTTTCTTCATTTAAGTGTAGAAATAATACCAAGTTATAAGTGTAAATTTAAATGTTTATTTATACAAACTCATTAGTTTGTTTATATGGCCTGGAGCTACCCCAGAATTTAAATGTATTTGTGTATTGTACCTGAATGCAGAAAACAGACCTGATAAGTTAATCCCATATTGATTTTCCATCACTTTGGAAATTTGCTGTATTAGATACAGTATAGCGGAAAGAATATATAATAAAATTATACATGCAATTAAGTTTTTGCTTGCTACTTAATAATTACCTGTGAGTAAGCTTCTGTCGCACCATCTCATTCAATAATGGAGGAAGTATCTTAAAGTAATCCTTCAGTTCGGACATTAATGCATGTGAGTTCAGTTTTCTTCGTCGTAAAAGTAAGGACATTTTTTCATATTTTCTTACATTAATACAAAACAGCAATTCCCCTTCTAAGTACTTCAAAATATGTGACAGACACAGGTCTTCCAATGGAAGAGGTGTCTGCCTTTTGTAAGGAGGCATTGCTTGTTTGGAACCTGTGTAGAAGAGAAATGAATCAAATATTAATACAATAAAATAAATATCACAATAAACTGCTTCATTGCCTTATCTAATACAACTTCTCCATTTCCTAAGAGCACCTACATAAAAATTGGATTCACAAAATTATACCAATATAATCTTTATCGAAGATTGGTCAATGTCTCTTGATTTATTCAGGGTTGCAATTTATTTCAGTTTGCTATCATGTTCATTCAGAAATTCCTCATTAAAGGTTACTCTGCCACTATTTTAAGGAGAGAAATGAATTATATTCTTCAAAGATATCTACAAGCTTTTGTTACCCACTCTGCTTAGTTATTTGTTTCTAATAAAGTGATTATTATTGTTTCCTGTATTCTTATAAACTGCAATGACATAAGTTTGATCATAGTTGTGTATGTAATGAGCACTAATTATGAAAGCAGTTTTTGATCCAATTATGCGGCTAATTCACATTCAGTTGGGTTACCTAAAACTCCTGGATTCAATTTAGTACACTGCATTCTCTAATTACATAATGATTGAAGCAAGGTCATTAAAGCTTTCTTGCAAAAATGTGCTCGCTTTGGAAGTAAACAATTATTGCAACAGTTATATCCCATAACATATCCGTCAGTTGCTGATTATCATTACTGACGTACTATATTGAGCTCAACGAATCCAAAACAAGAAGCGATAAAACCGTCATTTTATACCTAACCTATATTGTGTTCACCTAAATTATTTGCAACAGAAATGTCTCTAAATAAAATGCTATAAAACCCAAATAATATTCTTTAAATTTACTAAATCAATTAGATTTCAATTGCTGTGTTGATTGACATGACTTTTTTCGATTCATTTCACACTATTCTATACCACAAGTGTTCTCACACAAACAACCGACCAAGCGTCATAAATCGCATAATACATTTGAATACTATTTGCATCAATCATTAAGATCTTCTTACCTTCCGAGGTTTTAAAAAATTTAATTGCGTCAATGTTCCCTCATTTTCTACCGGCATACGTTGCTAAACCTGTTGATTTTCTAACAAATTGGAAAAGAACTGTGGCTATATTTGGCTTGCCATTGGCTCCTAATGATCGCGCAAAATTCGAATGTGAAAACTTCGTTTCAAATTTTGTTAACTTTGAGTAAATAGACAAGCAATTTGAGGGCAACAAACCCGAAATGTAGCGACAGGATTTTTTTCTTTCCTGAACATGGTTGCCATCTGTCTTCTTGCATCTTACTCTTTATATCTATAATACAGGTTTATAATATAAAACATTCATATGTTTTTTTTAAGTAATTTGCTTTTAAATCCCTGGATAATATATTGAAGATATCCTAATGGTAGATCTCCATCCTCCTCTGTGACATATGCTTCAGTTACTGCTGTCAATAACTCAAATTCTCAGAAGACAGTCTTTAAATCATCTGAAAATTTAAGTTCTGTTAATATCAATGAAAGTATCTTTCAGAAGATAAATCCTACAGATCCATGCTGCTCCCATAGTAATTCCAACAAGACTTCATCAACTAAAGGAAAAACTAATAAGAGAAATGATATTTCATTAATGTAAGAATATGGACTTCTTGAACAAATCTAAGTCGATTAATATTAACCAATTAAACATCATATATTGGAATGCTCAAAGTCTTAAAAATAAAAAAGATGACTTTTTAGTGTATATAGTAAATCAAGATCTGGACCATTTTTTTCTCTCTCAGAAACATGGTTAAAAGAATGCCATAATATTTGTATTGCTAATTATAAAATCATACGTTCAGACAGAGCTTCAATTGGTGGAGGAATACTAGCAGGAATTAAAAAATCAATTATTGTTAATTCATATGAAATTTTAGACAATGAAGATTATTCAATTCAAGGGATATCAATGGTATTAGGTAATATTAAAATAATTTTCATATACAAAAAAACAAATAAAAACTTCTCGATTTCCTACTGGAATTATCTTCTTCAACCTCAATCTCATAAGGATCTTTTGTTATTTGGCGACTTTAATTTCTATATTCCTCAGCTGGATAGGATTAATGGAATATTCAATCTGCCGTTTGTTGATTATTTAGCTTCTCATAATATATTTTTATTGAATGATGGGACACCTACAAGAATGGGTAGAATGGGTCAACAAGATACCTCTCCTGATTTAACTTTTGCATCAGCTTCTCTTATAAATTTAATTCAATGGAAAGTAATCATGAAACATTAGGAAGTGATCATTTTATGATCTCAATTATGTTGGGAACTGCATCACTTAATTTTGAAAAGTAACTGACTTTCAAGAAATATTAATATAAACTGGAAAAATTTTAAGATATTTATGCTGCAAAAATATTATCATTCTTTCCGCATCCCAAGTAAATCTGTTTTTTCCTTCATTTATGAAGTAATACATGAATACATTAACCAATTTTATCCTATAACAAATTTTAAACCCAAAAAGAGAAATAAACCTATATGGTGGAATTCTAATTGTCAGAAACATATTGAAGAGAGAAAGCTTAGATGTTATAATTTCATGAAACATAAAACAATGGAGAATTTTCTCTTAATGATACAACAATATGCTAAAACAAAAAATATTAAACAGTCAAAATTTAATGGATGGAAAGAATACTGTAATTATATTACATTAGAAAAGAAAACAGTTTCACAAATTTGGAATATGGTACGAAGCTTCACGCATAAAAAATTCCAGCAATTTTCTCCAATATCAGACAATCATCGCTTACAAAATAAGTTTCTACATCTACTGTCACCTGCTTCAGCTTCTTGTAATATTCCTCAGATTATTTCAGATTATGAACCAACCAATTTACCATTGGAAAAATTATATAGAGAGTTAACTAATAACTTTACTTTCAATGAACTTCAAGGAGTTATTAAAGGACAAAAGGATTCTATGCCAGGCCCATATGAAATTAAATATAAAATGGTTCAGAACTTTCCTACAGAATATCTCTATTTATTACTTCATGGATATAATGTTATCCTTCATAGTGGTATTACTCCTAAGATATGGCAGCATTTTTACATTATTCCAATTGAAAAACCAGGGAAGAATAAAAATAGTGAAGAAAATTATAGACCTATAGCATTATCTTGTGTTTTTCGTAAAATTTTAGAAAAGCTGCTGGCGCAAAGGATTCAATTTTTCTTGGAGAGATATGGAGGTTGGCCAAGAAATCAATATGGTTTTCATCTAGGATATGGAACAACTCCCAGTCTGAGTGTACTAAATTTAGAAATTCTTCAAGCATTATCTAAGAAAAAGGCACTACAAGGACTCAGTTTGGATGTTTCTCATGCTTATGATACAGTAAATTTAAATATTTTAATCCTAAATTTGCAGAAATTAAACTTACCTAAGAAGATCATAACTCTTATATATAATGTATTAAAAGATAGAAAGATTCAACTTCATCCTATATTTCATAATGCTTTACAACTCTTAACATCAGAAGGACTCCCACAAGGATCTCCTCTTAGTCCAATTTTATATAATTTATACATATATCAATTATCTCTTATGAAATCAGCATCAACAAATTTATTATTTTATGCAGATGATATTTTATATATCAACATATCAATTTTAAAAAACTTAAAAATAATAATGAAGAGTTTGAGAATTTGGTTAACAATTGTATCCTTCAGTTAGAAGAATTGGGACTTAACATCAGTCCTCAAAAGAGTAAATGGATAATATTTAAAAAAGGAAGATTTGTACCCAATTGGTATCTGAAAGTATGAAATGAAATACTCCAACCAAATCAATGTGTAAAATTCTTAGGAATTATCTTGGATCATAAATTGAATTGGAAAAACCATTTTAATCATATAGTTAATAAAATAAAAAGTATATCTCATATTTTCCAGTATATTTCTGGCTCCTCTTGGGGAGCTCATCCTCAAGCTATGATAATTTTGTTCAATAACCTCATCAGCTCAGTAATACAATATGGTTGTTTAATAACCCATAATCCATTAAAAAGTTCTCTTCGAAAACTTAACTTGGCAGTTTATGATGTTGCTAAAATAATTTTAGGTATCAGAGGTAATCCATCTACACATCTCACATTAAAAGAAATTGGATTTAAAAATTATCAAGATACTCAAAGTATTTCAAATTATAAATTTCTCTCTAAATTATTCAATTGTTCTGAAGATAATCTTTTCCTTCTGTTGTCTCAAATTAGTAACTCAGTTCATGTCAAGAAATTAGAAAATCATGAATTTGGATCACAATTGGGTGTCTGGATAGAATATAATTCATTATCAAACCTGGCAATCATTCCTCGTCATCCTTGATACTGTGTTGACTGGAAGATTCTCTTCAACAATTTGGATATTGATACCAGTACTTTCTCCAATATAGAGTCATATCACAATCAATATTTTTTACATTTTCTTCAAAAATTTCCTAAGAAGACATGGAATTTATTCTTCACAGATGGTTCCAAAAAAGTATCAGGAGTGGGAGCAGCTGTATATCATTATAATTTAAATGAATCAGTTCTGATTAAATTAAATGATAAATGGTCCATTTATTCGGCTGAAATGTTGGCCATCAAGAAAGCTATTCAAATCATCAGAAAACATACATATTATATTCACAGATAGCAAATCATCTCTCCTGGAACTCCAAAATTTCTCTATTAAGAAAAATATTAGTCTTTTAGAAGTGGAAATCAAATTCTTTATCTATCAAGCACTACTTGATAAAATAATAATCAAATTGATATGGATCCCAGGCCATAAAAATATTATTGGTAATGAAAAAGCAGACTCTTTGGCAAGAACAGCAAGATATCAAGGAGATTTTTCATCAGAACCACTTCCTTTAAAGGATGCAAAAATCTTTATCCTTAATAAATGATGTGATAATTATTCTCATAACTTGGATTCTTCTAAGAAATGTTATATTAATAAACCTTGGTTCAGTAATATCAACATCAAGAAAGAAGACCTTAAGGTTATGTCCAAAATAAGATTACAAGTAGCTTATACACCAGATTTTCAATATAAATTAGGCAAAACTGTTAATAATAAATGCTCATGTGGCAATCTTGGTAATTTAGAACACATTTTATTTGGATGTTCTTTTAATGAACAACAAAATAATAAATTTTTATTAGAGTTGTACAATTAGGCCCATTAAAATCACTAATATAATACAATATGATCCAATTAAGGTTTTTAAAAAAATCATTACCCATATCCATAAATGTAAAATCAAATTATAAGTTAGGATTACTTAGCCATTTCAGTTTTTGGGAATAGTCAACTATTATTACGGATAGGGTAATTAGACATCAAAGAGGATATAGCACCTTCAGGACGTCTCTAAATAAGGAAGAAGAAGAAGAATATTGAAGATAAAATTTGTTTTCATCTACTCTGTATCAACTTCAGTATGTTGTTGCCTTGTGCAAGAAGACACAAATGCTGAAACTGATTTTTTTTTCTCTCTCTCACTCTCTGAAGTTTGTATCCTTAAACCAGATTGCAGCTTTCCATTGTAGTTTGTGGAAGAATGTCTGCTTTTTATTCTGCAGGTTCAAAGTACAAACCAATTAAGATGGCTCTGGTAGCGTGGTCGTTGGCGCGTTTGCTGTAGATGCTCCACCATGAAAGGGTTGCAGGTTCGAATCCCACTTCGGGCAGAGGTGTTTGTCTTATCTACTACAATATGCAGCAAATCTGAGATGTAATAATAAGTAAAACAGCGAGAAATTAACCACACTGACTGAATACAGAGTTCAAGAAATTAAAGACTGTCATGCTCAGACACAGCAGCCACCCTCATGGATAGGCAGTAATGTCTAGAAATAAATAAATTTTAAAAAAAAATCTCCTCAGATTTCAGTAATGTAACACTAAGTTCCAGAATCCTCAGCTCATTTGAGTATTCATTTCACCCGTTTAATTTATTCATTATCTGATGCAGGCTATCTCGCTAAAAGAAGTCTTACAGCAAAACAGATCACATCACTAAGAATCTAAGTACAAAATTAATTAACGAATGAAGTCAAGCTTCGGGAAATAGCATCATACTCCATTGGTAATTTTGGATTTATTCAGTATTGAAAAGATGTTTTAATTTTATTTTAATTATGTTTAAATGCTTTTTTCATGGTTATTTGTTAATAATCAGACAAATTTTGATCTTTAGCTCTTTATAAATACAATTTTAAACACAAGAACTTAACACAGTGAACTCCAAAATGAATATCACAGAAATAAAATTACAATTTATGAACCACCAAATTACCTCATATTTATATTAATTTTATATTTTATTTTTCATAAATATACAAATCATAATTCACATTAATTGCTATACGTGTTTACAGTTATTTCTCTTTGAGCAATGGCTTCTGGCCCTGTGCTCACTCCCTATACTGTCCATTTCTATTTTTCACCTTGTATAAGAAATGCCCTAATTTTATACAGTCTTTGTTAAGCATTTCTTTTATTGCAGTTTCTCAATCCATTTTAAACAATTCCCTCCATTCCATAGTACTATAATATTCATTGTAGATCTTGTCTTTCACCACACACCGTACACTGACCTTGCATAAAAATATTTCCCTTGTCCATTCAATCTCTATATCCTGTTCTTACTCAGGCTAACCATTCTCTTTCATCTGTGTTCACCTTGCCTATATATTTTTCCCTTTCCAATCTGTTTTTTTTTTTTTATTATTATTTCTTTTACTTCCTCACTGAAAGGGTTACCCATAAAGACAAAATATACTAAATACAGATGTAGTTGAACAATATGAAATAATAATAATAATAATAATAATAATAATAATAATAATAATAATAATAATAATAATAATAATAATAATAATAATAATAATAATAATAATAATAATAATAATATATTTAACAATATAGTAATATTATGCACATCAAATAAAGATAAAAAAACAATAGAACAAAACTGGAATAATGCAATAACAATTGGAAATAAAATTTATTAGAATACTGCCTTATTTAAGTTAGGTATGTAAATAGTTTCTCAAAATATAGATGGAGTATTTAATGACTGTTAAAGCTTTAGTGTTTAGCAGAGCACTGCCAAGGCAGAAAAAGTAAGGAGCTGTTTAGTCACTATCCTTCTTGCACCAATAATCAATCTCATTAAGTACTCTCTAGAAGCAAGGTTGTATTTCTGTGCAGGTAGAGTACCGTGGACTCATAGATGCTCTGCTTTTCTCAATGGACGTCTTGAGGCTGCTGTTTGCAGGTTTCAAATCTGACTGTAGGATCAATTATATATTCTTTTGTTGGCATTTGAAAGCTATTAAATCTATCCTACATGTACTGTCATCTTTAGATAAACCATGAACTTCCTCATATACAAGCACTGAATCCTGTGATTTATGAAGAACTGACACATTTCTTTCTTTAATTATTCTGTTTGAAATTAACTCAATGACCCAATTTTAGCACCAAATTAAGCAGAATATTCTGGAGTATCGATTGCTGTCACTAGATGGGCAGATGTTCAAGTTTTATTTGTAATTGTTAGCTTTATTGTCTGCAACTGTTTTTGAAATTTTGTTCTAGTTAATGTGAAAATGGAATACACATTAAATGAATGATTCTTCCTTGTAAAGCAATACTGGATTACGAAATCAATTACAGGTACTCAAAGGGCATACTAGAGAGAATTTGGTGTTTGGAATCCTCCCCAAAGAAACACAATACTGGGAAATTGGAAACAACTGGATCTCTGGTGAGTGAAAAAAGCAAAACTCGTTCATCTAGGCTTCCCACAGTTGTTGTTGGCATAAGAGCATGACTGGATCAGTCACCCAAAATATCATTAAGACATCTGTCGCAGGAGACAGGGTACAGCTACTCAATGTGTCAGAGAGCTGTGAAAAGTGCAGGCCTAAAGCCATATAGGATTAGGTTGTCCATCAGTTACAGGAACCAGATAAGGATAGATGACAGAATTATTGTCGTTGGTTTCAGGCATTCATTGTGCAAAATCCTGCCATATTATCTATCACATGGTTCACAGATGAAGCACAGTTCCATTTATCCAGTTATGTGAACTCAAATAACTCACACTATTGGGCCAGCAAAAACCCACATATTATTCATGAAGCACCAATGCACCTGGTTAAAATCAGAGTTTGTTTGGTGCACAATATCTGCACAGAAAATAGTAGGACCAATTTTTTTTAAAACAATGTGAACACTGCAGAGTACCGACAGATTTTCATGGAGTTTGCTGAGCAACTAGACGATGTAGAGCTGAGTCAAGGATATTTTTAGCAGGACGGCGCTACATGCCATATATCAAATGAATCCATGGCACTAATTGCAAGTTTCTTTGACGACCGAATATTTTCCAAGAACCTGTGGCCACCAAGATCTCCGGATTTGACATCGCTGGACTTCTTTCTATGGGGTTACTTAAAAGACAGAGTTTATGCCACGCATCCCTAGACATTGGACGATCTGAAGCAGAATATTATACAGGAGATTCAAGCTATTGACAACAGAGTCCTCCGAGTGGCCAGTAACATGGAATGACGTGTTGAGTTGTGCCTTATGCAGGATGGAGGACATTTTCAACATTTGCTATAGAGGTAAATAATCTCCCAAAATTCCTCTGCATTTCAGGTATAATAAGCTGTCGCTAGCATAACTCGTTTTGAAACAATTAAAGAAATAAATGTGTCAGTTCTTCATAAATCACTCTGTACAAATCTTAAGCTATGGTGAATCCTGTGTCACACACAGCTTAAGCTGTGGTTCTTATTTTATAACTTCTTAGTACTTCACCATAAGAATGGAAATCAAGGATGTGAAGTTCTTTTCTTCTACTCCACTAAATTCATTTTGTATTTCAATATCTTTAAATCTTTTTCTCGCCTTTTTCCAGAAACCTTTCATATTATCTACCCTCATTCTCCACATATCTGCCAACCATTACATTCTAAATTGCTTTGCAGTAAATGTATCCATTTATCCATCCTACCTTAGCATACTTTTCTAATACCTGAAAGATCCTCCCCTAGGAGCCACAGGACCTTGTAGTTGGTGGGGAGGCTTCCGTGTACCAGTGATTTACTAAGCTGTGCTGGTAGAGCTACTCATGCCAGAGAGGTTCGTAATGAGGTACCAGACTAAGAAGTGGCTCAACAGAAAATCCATCCCAAAAGGGTCTCCCGGTTGGAGAACCTTGAGGGACTCCCAGCTGGAGGACCTTTCAGGGGCTCTGGTCCACCCAATCCAAGGTGGGAATGCATCGTGCCGAGGGATGAATGGCACTGGGGTGGTAAAAAATGCAGTGTCGTGAACGATCTCTTCAGGGCACCAGGCGACACCCTGAAGTAATTAGCCTTCCCAATATATACAGGGCTCTGTATTGGGTGACTTTTATTTCCCTGGTACTCGTGGGACCAATATGGACCAAGATAAAATAAATAACACCAAGGCGGGTGAGAGAGACTCTCCAGTTGAGAGAAATCTCTCACCTGACAAAGAAAAGTCAAGTGACAGAGACTCTCCAGTAGAGAGAAATCTGTCACTAGATAAACAAATGGGTGCAACAGCATCTGGAATTAATAGAATGCACCTGGACACTAAGAAGTTGTCAGGGGCAGCTAGAAGAAGAATAAAAAAAGCTAAGAAAATGAGTGAGGGTACAGGCAATGTAAACCCACAGAGTAAAGGGGTGGAGGTCCGTACTGATCCAGGGACTTCTAAAAGAACCAGGACAAGTGTGGATACTCCTCCTTCGGATAAAGCCAAACCTGTTAAGAGGCCTAGGGGCACTGAACCTGGTGTCACTTACAGGGAAGCTTTGGCCGCTTTCAAGATGGCAATTGTGGAAGAGTCCTATCCTGAGAGAAAGCTGATTGGGGAGGACATTCGACCCATTCAGGCTGAGATTCTGAGGAAGATAGATGAGGCGCCAACCAGTGAATCTCTACCTAAACTCAGGTCCTTTTCTCTACAGGATGGGGCTCTGATATACTATTGTGATGATGAGCAGTCATGTCATTGGCTCCAAAATCATATTCAGGGAGCTAAAATCAAGGAGAGATTAGTTCTCAAAGTAGTAGATCCAAAAGATCTACCTAAGCCAGTCAAGGTGGCCCTTAAGACTCGGGATATTACAACTGATGATCCTAAGGTGCTGCTAAGACGCATTCAAAGATTAAACCAGGAGCTGAATATAGAGCACTGGAAAATCATTGATAAGCAGGCAGACTCCTCTGGTCAACGCCTAATCCTAATGGTGGACCAAGAGTCTGCTACGAAGATAAAAGAGCTTGGCATGTCGGCCTATACCGGGGTGGACAGGGCTCTTTTTAAGATCCTGTCTGACCCGGAGGGGAAGGCAGTAGCAGACAAAGCAAAGAAGGCAGGCAGCGATGGCGGAGACAGTCCGGAGACGAAGATAGGGGACTCTGGAGGATCCGCATCGGGTACTGCTTAAGGTAAGTGTTGTGGGTTAATGCAATTATGAAAATAGTTCAAATTAACTTGCAGCACTGTAAGGCAGCTTCAGCCATTCTCAGTAAGAGACTTGTTGAAGACAATGTTGATATTGCTCTCATACAGGAACCTTGGCTCTTCAGAGGTTCAATTAGAGGGATCAGTTGTACTAAGGGCACTATATATAGACCTAGTAATAATAATCCAAGATCTTGTATTTATGCTAAGAATTGGATAAACGCATTGCTTCTTACTGAGCACTGTTCTAGGGATGTAACTACAATCCAAACAATAGTGGAGGAGGCAGGAGAGAGAAGAGTTTTAATACTCTCTTCCGTCTACCTCCCTTACGAAGACTCTGATCCACCATCGATAGCAGTGAGGGACCTTGTGACCCACTGCGGAGAGAATGGAAAGGAGTTAATCCTGGGGGTTGATGCCAATGCACACCACACACTGTGGGGGAGCACTGATATCAATCACAGAGGAGAAAAGTTAATGGAGTACTTGGTGAGTACAAACCTTAATATTCTAAATCGAGGTAATGAACCAACCTTTGTAACTTTGCGAAGGGAGGAAGTCATTGACATAACGTTAGGGACTAATATTATTGAGAACCTAATTTCAAGTTGGCGTGTATCATCGGAGATCACTCTCTCTGATCATAGATGCATATGCTTCAATATTAAAGCACAAGTCACTCTACCAGTGATTTACAGAAATCCGAGGAAAACTGATTGGGACGGTTATAGACGAGATCTATCAGCATTGACATCGGGTTTCTCAAGGAACATTCGTTCGATATTGGATGTGGAGTTTGCCGTTGATGAAATACAACGGTCAATTCTCCTATCCTATTATCAAAATTGTCAGCCTAAGGTAGCTTACTCGCCAAGGCTGGTGCCTTGGTGGACTAAAGAGTTAAGCAGACTTAGGAAGAAAGCAAGGAAGTTATTTAGACTTGCAAAAAGAACTGGTGATTGGGATTCATATAGACAAGCCCTCACCAATTATAACAAAGAAATACGTAAAGCCAAAAGGAATTCATGGAGGGAGTACTGCCAGGGGATGGAGAACGTTCCCAGCAGTGCAAGATTCATGAAACATATGGCAAAGGGTGTTAAAAAAATTGTGAGCACTATTAAACTGCCTGATGGCACGTACACACAGTCTGGTTCTGAGACGCTCCTGCAACTTGCGAGGGCTCACTTTCCAGACTTTAAGGTAGACAATGACAGCAATTCTGTGAAGGGGCAACCAAATCTGGACCATCTTTCTTTGGACAGAGAGGATTGGAACCTAATCAGGAGCGTAGTCAATGTCACTAAAATACGATGGGCTGTCAAGTCGTTCGGACCATACAAATCGGCAGGCCCAGATTTAATCATCCCTGCATTTCTACAATATGGTATTGACTCACTTCAATCCCTACTTTGTGGCATATTTAGAGTTTGTCTAGCTTATGGATATATACCCATGGCTTGGAGACAAACAAAGGTGGTGTTTATACCTAAACCAGGGCGTCCTAGTTACGCCCAGGCTAAGGCTTATCGCCCTATTAATCTCTCCTCTTTTATGCTTAAAACTTTGGAGAGGTTAGTGGATAGGCACATTAGGGATTACGTTTTAATGGAACATCCATTAAACAAGTACCAATTTGCCTATCAAACAGGGAAATCAACGGAAGCAGCACTTCATCAAGTGGTCTCGACTATTGAGAAGGCGCTTAATACCAGAGAAATAGCCATTGGTGCCTTTCTTGATATTGAAGGTGCGTTTGACACGACGTCTTGTGACGTCGTGACGAACGCCCTCTATGGACACGATGTACCTTCACTTCTTTGTGAGTGGATACGTTTTGTCTTACAACATAGGAAGATAACCATGAATCTATGTGGGGAGACGCTGGATGTGTCCACGGAGAGGGGCTGCCCGCAGGGGGGTGTTTTATCACCCCTGCTATGGAACCTCGTAGTGGACACACTTCTTTGCGCACTCAATAGTGATGGTTACTTCACAGTAGGTTTTGCAGATGACATTGCAATAATCATAAGAGGTAAATTTCCTCACACAGTTTCTCAAGTGCTACAAATGGCGCTTGAGAAAGTGGAAGCTTGGTGCAAGATGAATAATCTAACTGTTAATCCAAGCAAAACAGTAGTGGTACCCTTCACCAGGAGAAGGGGGCCTGATTTAACCAGACTCTCTCTCTTTGGTGAGGTAGTGCCCTATTCAACACAAGTTAAATATCTTGGGCTTGTTTTAGACAAGAAATTAACTTGGAAACATCATATGGAATTATGTATTACCAAAGCCTACAGAGTCTTTTGGACATGTAGAGGTATGCTTGGTAAGACATGGGGTCTGAAACCTAGCATAGTGTATTGGATATACACTGCTATGGTGAGACCTATATTCTCTTATGCCGCACTGATGTGGTGGCCTAGAGTTAATTTAAAGGTGTGCAGAAAGGAACTCTGTAAATTACAGAGGACCTTCTGCATTTCAATTATGGGAGCTTTCAAAACTACTCCAACTGCGGCTATGGAGATGCTGATTGGGCTCACACCTCTCCACCTATGGATGAAGGCAGAAGCCATGATCGCGTATCACCGTATTTGTCGCCAAACCAAAGTGTCTAATACTGGACATATTAATCATCTCAAGCTTCCTTGGGATAAGAATGTACAACAGATACTCAACATGGGGACTGACATTCTTGAAACAAGATTTAAGTTTGATTTGAAATTTACGGTATCCTATCCACAGCGGAGTGAATGGGAAAGACTGGTAAAACCTCATAATAACAAAGGCCCAATCTGGTATACTGATGGTTCTAGAACCAAATCGGGAACGGGGGCTGGGCTTTACGGTAACAATACCAAGATTTCTTATAGTCTTGGTACCTTAGCTACAGTTTTCCAGGCTGAGGTTTATGCAATCCTAGCCAGTGTCATGGAAAGCATTAAAAGGAGATATAAGAATAGAAGTGTTCTTATTCTCTCAGACAGTCAAGCTGCTCTTAAAGCACTTGAATCACCATCAACAAAATCAAAGCTTGTCTCAGAATGCCGGGAATCCTTAATGGCACTGGCTGAACACAATAAGGTTCAACTTATGTGGGTGCCAGGACATATAGGTATACCAGGCAATGAGAAAGCAGATGAAGCAGCCAAGATTGGCAGTGAAATCCCATTTTTTGGTCCGGAGCCTGTACTGGGAGTGTCCTACAGACCAGTGAAACAGGCTATTAAGTGCTGGGCTCAAGCAGAACACAAGAACTACTGGAACTCCATTGAGGGTTGCAGACATTCCAAGTTGTTCATTACAGACCTGGATAACAGCCGGGCAAAATACTTGCGCGGTCTTAGCAGAAGAAGACTTGCATAGGCAACAGGATTCATTACAGGACACTGTGCCCTAAAGTTTAATCTATACAGAATGGGATTGGTTAACAACCCTATCTGTAATAGATGTCTAGAAGGAGATGAGACTGTTACTCATCTACTATGTGATTGCCCTGCTCTTGCGAGTCAAAGAGCAAGTATTTTTGGCAGTCACTTTCCAAAGATAGACGAACTATCGAAAGCCTCAGTTAGCAGTCTGGTTAAGTTCATATCGAGCAACAGACTACTTAACTGATGATAGGGGGGATGCGCAATAGATCTTAAGGTCGCAGTGCTTGGGCATAAAACCCACCCCTTTTCAAAATAGAAATAGAAATAGAATACCTGAAAGATTCTTTTAAAATATTAAATAGTGGTAGATGACAGTATAACCAAACAGGTGTCATCATTTATATAGTTGGGATGTAAGATTAGTGCCAAGCAGATGAACACTGACTTAGAAACAAATATGACTAAATAAAACAAGTTAAATGGTTGTATTATAAAATATTTTGGTAAGAACATGAGGACAAAATAAAACAAAGGCTATATAATGTTATATCCAAACCTGCTCTGAAGTACAAAAGCAAAACATCAACTCTAAGGAGCAAGATAAACGACACTTAGAAACAGCACAAATGAAATTTATGCAATCCATGATTGGTAAGCAAGAAGAGACAGAGTGAGAAATCAAGATAGTTGATCTCAATTGCAGGAATTAAATGTAGTAAATGAAATATGTAACTACCAGAAACAATGGAAAGACTTGTACTCTACAAGTCTACAACAGTAGACTCCCAAAGGTAGCCTTATTTTACAAATCAAAGGAAACAGATCTTAGCAGACATCGAAGAAGATGGAGTGACTAACATATCTAACTACTGTATTAGCCTCAGAGCAGGCTATTTTGTCCTGAATCTTGAAATAGAAGACCATTTAATTTCAGTGTCCTATAAATATATTTTAAGGCTCTTTCTGTAATCAAACCCTTCCTTGTCACTTACCCCGATCCCATTTTTGCAACATCCTTTGGTGTTATTTTCAGCAACCCAAGCACTTGTAACATTTTCTGAACCAAATCAATGGGCTTTCATCCATCATTGATTCCCAGAGTTCAACTTCATATAACATTCTGGCTTTTACCATCATATTATATACTTTCTCCAGCTATTTATTTTCTTTTCTGGTGCCTTATACAAACATCCTCTAATTGCTGACATAGCTGCTTTCCCCTTTCCATTTGCTAATGGATTTTGCTTCTCCCATCAATTTTGATTCCTGAATATACATAGTTTCGTACTACTCTAAATTCCTTTCTTACCTCTGATCAATTTTCATGTTTGCTTAATTTACCACCTTTCTTGGAAAGAACACACATTCCTTTCTGGAGTTTAAGTTGTCCTCCTTCATGAATATCCAATAGTGTTTCCATTGTTTGGAGCCTTTTTTTTACCCTACATGAACGGAAGACATTGCAGACATTTTCCTGACCCCAAAGTTGCAAAAAATTGTTGCTGGCATATCCATATGGACACAGTTATCAATTACGTGAAATGATGAACATGCACTGTTCCACTGAGTATTAAATCATGACTCACTATCATCATGTCCTACCAGGATTTCATTTTTAAGGGTGCTATCGAAATTACAAAGCACCTCAGTCATAAGCAGTTTGTATGCTCCCTGTTGCCTTCATAGTTATACATCTATATTTTCAAAAAGTAGCAGACAAGGAACTCCAAGTTATTACAACAAAGCAAACATTACATACACCATAGAACTGTGGAGCACAACCACCACCAAAGAAAATTTAAAAAAAATCTGATGTGTTACACTCACATGACTTTTTCTACTCTTGTACAAACTATTTTTACAAACTCTTATTCTCCATCTATTTCATATTAATCGAGATAAACATTTGCAGAAATGATCTTTTGACATGCAAAGAGAATTACATTTTACACATAGCGACCAGTTCTAAAAACTATCGCTTAAGGCCTACTATGTTCCCCTTGTTTTGTATTTGCAAGGGCAATATAGAAATACAGTAGCCTTTAAGCATCGACATCTCTCTTAATAGCTGGTTGCTTGGTGCAGCACCATTCTCTTTGCCACAGATTAATACTCTTTGCATATCCAAGACAAAAAAAAATGAATAACGAATTCCCATTTGAGAAAATAAGTATTGAAAAATTTAAGGGAATAACAAGCAATATCTCGAAAATGGTTCACTCAACAAAATAGATGTATATGACATAAATTGTGTATTTTAACGCGATCTACATTTTTTGTGAAGTAAAATTTTGTCTATCTCTTATGGTTTACCAGTTATGCAAAAGTCGTTCACAATGAAGAATACTTTTGGAGACATTCCCAGAAAATTCAAGATATACATTTTATTTGTCATGTAAATATCTTAAACATAAGATATTTTAATTGAAATCGTTACAGCCATTTTTGAGAAAATTAAAATTTTCGAAAAATGTTCCATGTAAAGGATAATCTGGGGTGGGGGTATTTTCTTGAAAACCTTCGTGTCGCATCTCTGGAAGATACTGACCCTAAATACCAAGTTTGGTGTTTATCCAACTGTTCGTTTCTGAGTTATGCTGTTCACAGACAGACACATGGACATGTTTCCAAAAATGCTTTTTTTGGATTCAGGGGGTCTCAAAACATATATTTCCAGTGAAATCTCGGTATCAAATTTTTGGGTGGAATACAATACTTCCGCTACTTACTATACGTAGTAGAGAAAGTAAAAACTTATGTTGCAAAAAAGAGCTGTTAAGTATGTTATGAAAATGAACGAGTAGGAAAACGCATTTACACTCTTCACTTTAAGTAAAATTACCTGGACATGTTTCGAGAGTCCCTTGCTCATATCATCAGCTGCTGACCTACCTAATGAGAACAAGGGACTCTCGAAACTTGTCCAGGTAATTTTACTTAAGTGAAGAGTGTAAATAAGTTTTCCTACTCCTTGTTCATTTTCATTTGAAATACTTCACTATCAACCGCTTCTACATTATTACTTATAATTACCTGTTATCTTGCATAAAATTACTACTGCAGAAACATTTTCAGACCTGTAAAGCTCCTAACACTACCTAGTCTTTACATACAGAAAGTAAAGTAAAGTAAAGTTTAAAACACTTATGCACACTAATTCTGACAACCATAACTACAACACAAGGAACAAGAATGATTTTTCCTTCCCTGGCCACAGACTTTGCTTTTATGAAAAGATGCCTAGTTTTATAAGGATAAAACTCCACATTGCTCTTAAAAAAAAAAAAAGCGCTACATTCACATTAGTTTCCTACCCACTATCGTTTATTTTGATGTAACTTCCATAAACTATTCTTATAAAAGCTTAATTTTTAATCTACTTCATTGTAATCAAAATAAATCTTTGCAGAAATACCTTACATTACACATTTCGTTGAAGATACTGGGGGATTAGAGGAAACCAAATCAATGTTAAAAATTGTTCGCTATATGTTGGCTCGGAAATTCCAAACTGGTGGCATCACGAGAAACAAATGAATAGTGACAGCACTTTTAAAAATTATGAACTACTGAGATGTTCAAACCAATAACAGATATCTCAGAAATGGCTGATGCCACAAAAAAATCTGTTGTGTTACACTCATATGACTTTCTCTACTCTTGTACAAACTATTTTTACAAACGCTTATTCTCTATATGCTTCATGTTAATCAAGATATCGAGATGTTAATCTTATTGCTAATTTTCTTGTAGATGAAAGGGGAATATGGTACGCTTTAAGCGATAGTCAAATACTTTAAGAGCTGGTTGCTATGTGGAGTTTTCCATTCTCTTTGTATTACCAGGACAAAACAAATGAATAACGAATTTCCATTTGAGAAAAAGTATAAGTATTGGAAAATTTAAGGGAATAACAAGCAATATCTCGAAAATGGTTTACTCAACAAAAAAGAATGTATATGACAAATTGTATATTTTAATGCGATCTACATATTTTGTGTAGTAAAATTTTGTCTATCTCTTATGGTTTACCAGTTATGCAAAAGTCGTTCACAATGAAGAATACTTTTGGAGACATTCCCAGAAAATTCGAGATATACATTTCATTTGTCATGAAAATATCTTAAACATATGATATTTTAATCAAACTCGTTAGAGCCATTTTTGAGAAAATTAAAAATTTCGAAAAATGTTCCATGTAAAGGGTAATCTGCGCAATCCAACTTGTGAAAAGTGGCTCACCTCTCTCTGCCTTTATATTGGAATATCTCACAGGTGATGTGATAAAATTATGTTATAAAGTGCAATGCAAAGCTTAATATGTAATCTTTTACTTAATATTTATTATAATTGATATAATTAACTATTTACATCAATTTTTAAAATCCAAACATTTAAGAACTATATATCCTTATTAACCTACAATTTTAAATTTCTATAAAAATTATAAGCAACTTCCTTGTAATTTTTTGTATATATTTACATAAAACATCGATGGGATTCTGTATAGTTAATTTTAAATAACATAACTTAGAAAGTGGGGTGTTATGGGATTCCAGCACAGCGCCACTGCAGAGTACCGATGTAGTGGTTACCATGCTATCCTCTAGTTCCCAAGGTCACGGGTTCAAACCCGGTGAAGGATGATGGATTTTTATCAGGCGTAAAAATCCTTGGCATGGCTTCCTTCGGAAGGGAAGTAAAACCAGTGGTCCCGTGTCGTAGGTTTAAGGCACCTAAAAGAACCTCAAGTCTGATAGAGGGGCCTCTGAGCAAAATTTCCAGTCTTTCACGCCCAATATAGAATGGGATGCTAAGGACCACAGCAGTTAAAGAGCATCCATAAATAAAACTCAATTTAATTTTGGAGAGTAGCAGCAGCCGCTGTCTGACATTGGATGTCTTGTCAAATGTTCACAACACTTTAGTTACACTAGTTGGTTCACATGTAACTTAAATGTGGCATACAGTTGAGTAACATTCAAACTTTCAATCTTATCCTATGGGAGGCAATTAAAGTACAATTTAAAAGTGCACTTTTTCCCCTTCAGGCTCAAGTGAATACCATCTGGTTATTATTGCATTATTGCTTGATGGAATAAATGAATTTAGCTCTAAGGTACCAGGGATCCCTTTTGTCATTGCTGTATCTTGCCTTAAAATGGTCACTATGTTCAAAACCACTTCTGGATTATTCACGGCATTGGCACTTTATAGCACACAATCATTGTTATCAGTGGGTGGTACTTTTTTTTTGAGTCATCACAGAGTTTTAGGTCTGGTTACAAAGTTAAGTTCTCAGTTTTCAAGTTTGTAAGCATATTGCGGGTAACTGAGCTTGATGATTTCTGCCTTGTTATACTTGGAAACATTAAATGGATTAAGGCACTAGTTATAGCTACGTTTCTTCAGTTCACTCACTATGCACTTTCAAACATCACAGAGCTAAGAATGAACTTCTTACACAAAAAGTAACATTTAAAATAAAACATTTGAAGTTATTGAATTTACAAAAAAGATCTATTAAATTCACAATAGAAAAACAAGAAAATGGCCAATTACCTTACCTAGACATCAGGATCATCAAAAATAATGCACACAACAAACTAATGTTCGGCATTTACAGAAAACCAACTCGCACAGAAAACTATATTAAAAACAATAGCTACAAACCTACAGGCCACAAACATGCAATTTTAAATAGTATTACAAACAGGTTAGTACATATACCAATGGAGAAAGAGGAATACCAGAAAGAATGCCAACACATTATCAACATAGCCACTATGAATGGATACCAGAAAAAAACAATAGATAAGATAAAAAAGTTTGAAAGACAAAAATACATCCAACAAATGACTACTCAGACAACAAAAACAACAAGCATATAGGAAATTCACTTATCACCATTGGACACATCATAAATTTCAAAGGATTTTCAAGAAATACATCATCACCCTGTCTCCACAGAATAACCACAATATACAGAAACCACTATGCAACAGAACAAAAGATCCGATCCCCAACGATAAATCAGCTGGTATATATCAAATTGATTGTAATGAATGTAACTGGTATACATAGGAAGAACCAAAAGAAATCTTGAAATAAGACTTAAAGAGCATATGAGATGCATTTACCAAAAGCAGCCAGATAAATCAGCAGTAGCACATCATTTCTGGTCTTCAAACCATGAAATCACTCCAAACATAAAACTCTTAAAATCGATTAATAACAGCAATGAATTGGACATCTGGGAAAAAATACATATTGTCAAACACAGGAATCACCTAATGAATTTCGAACTGCCGCCACCCAGCAGCTTTTGGAGGTTCATCAGCCCAGCACCAGAGAACACCACTAGTCACACACATTCCCCAGACAATGACCAGCAAAATCAGTTGAGGACATGCTGACATACTTTGGTGTTCTGTGATTCATACTGCATAACGCATTGGCCAGTGCAGCATGGTGCTGCAGTGTAAAGCTCTGTCAGCAGTCTATGCTCTAAAACCCTACGCGCTAACACAAATAAACTCTTTAAAAACGTACTTCTAAGGAAGATCTCATCCTAATATTAACAGACTTAAAACAAAATATATCACATATTGCTCTTGTATTTTTTCCAGATTTTAATATTAGGGGATTAAATATGATATTGCAGTTTAAAATATTCATACTTAAAAAGGGGATTGCGTTTTTTATTCCGAAAAAATACTATTTTATATAAGGAAAACCACAATGTCTTTATCTGCAAAATGTATTGTTCTTATCCCGATCATTCTGTATTCTGAGAATAAATAACTTTTATGTAACATTGTGCACATATAGGAAAAATGTTAAGCAAGCTATAAATCCTAAAATAATTTGATTTTCTGCAAAATATAAAATACATGTCAATTTATTTTACATGTGGAACGCATAAACTAAAATTCAGAAAAAGTGATGTTTTATGTGTGTTTGGCTTGATGTGGAATGACTCATATGCAATAATATTATCAATAGTTTGTGCACAATAACTAGGCTGGCTCTGTAGTTCACTCAGCTTGGGAGGTGGGAATTTTTCTCTAGCCAAGATTACCTATCTTTCTCAGAGTCTGGAAGTATGAATGTGTGATCAAATGTAAAAACCCAAAGAAAAATCAGAAATCCAATGACAACGGTATACAAGTTAACTGTATTGCTGATAAGCAATATGCTCCAAAGGTAAAAGGCCACTGATATGACACTGCAGTTAAGGACAGGGTACGAATGGAACATAATAAATAATAATAATAATAAACAACTGGCATACTTGAGTAAGACAGTTTAACTAATAAAGATCATGCAGCATCCCTCCATACATAAGATGTCACTCCCTCTCCAAGGTTAATTATTCTTGCAATTGCAAGAAATAAAGAGAGAGTTGAAAAATCAAATCAGACAGTAAAACCTCATTCCACAGCTGGGACTTAAGCACAGATACTCAGCTCTCTGTCTGTAGCACTCAAGGCAAAATGTTATACATAGGAATTAAACCTTCTCATTTGATCCAAGTCTCCTGGTAAACCCTCAAGGTGATTTCAAATATTCAAAATATCATATTTTCCATTACTGAGATACTTGGATGAGATGAGAAGGTTTAATGTGGGTAGAAGCATCTCACCATGGAGCATCAGCACCAAGCATCCATCGTTCAATTTTCCAACTTAATAACTATGCATGGCTAATGTGAAAGAAAAATTACCTACTTCTAAATGAAACTGGGACTTCAGGTCACATCTCCTTAACTGTCTGATAAAAAAAGTGACAGGTTTAAAGGAAAACACTTGCTTTGTAAAACTGGTGTTCGTTTATTTAAGAAAAGACTGAAAATACTTTATGCTTTCATATAACTTTACAGCAGCATAGTATTTACAACGTAAGTATTTTAAAAACAAATATTCTTTTTGTAATATTTCATATAAAACATACTATTCCTTGGTGTACATTGTGGTACAAGCATTCACATATATAACACTTTCCATGTAAAAACAAAATGGTTATAAAGTATCACACAAAAGTTTACTAACCATAGCATAAAAAACATCAGCAGACAGATACATCTGTGGCATCTTTAAAACTAAGTCACTAAGCTTATGTAAATTTAATAGAAATTAAGTTTGTAACAAATTGCTTAAGCATAAAATCTTCTATGTGTAATTCATGTCCCAGTTTGGTAAAATGCAGTAAAATGTTATTTTTGGAATGTGTCAAGAAAAATTATATTTCAGTACCACAGAGATGGGTGGAGAGGAAGGAAGGAAGGAAGGAAGGAAGGAAGGAGGAGAGAGACAAACAGGGAGACTTTTTCTGCATTTATGGTATCACATTATTTTGATGTGCTGAAAGATAAATACACACCAAAAACTTAAAAAAAAATATCCAAACTGTATTGCTCTCATAAAAATTGAGGAAACCTTAACACCAGTGCTATTCATTTTGAAAATCTAATGCATTTTCAGTCATTAATGCATTATTGTTCATGGAGTTACAAAGTTAAACTTTTGGGCCATTAAAATGAAAAATGGGGTAGGATATGATGATATATTTCTTCACCGAAAATAGAACATTATCTTAAATTCATTTTGAATAGTTGCGATGAAGAGGACCGGAATTTGTAATGAACATATCAAGTCCACCTGGAATCGCACTATACTGTTACAATTAGCTTCTCTTACTTAATAGCCCAGACTGTATCCTTGCAGTGGGAGCATAGTAAAATCCTGGAAAGGTGAAAGGTATAAGGAGATATTTAATCCTGAAACTGCCAAGATCCATTATAATCAGATCTGCAGAGGCCAGCTTTCCTGCAAAATTAACTTAATTTGCAGCAGATGCCATAAGTGTTGACTTCCAGGTAATCAACAGTATCTAAACTGCATGAAGGTAATGTTTTCTCCTCTAAATTAGCCAGAATTTCCAGTTTATTTTATTTGTTTTAGTGAGGTTATGCATTAGCCATTGAGCTGTAAACAGAATAACAACACATGGTGGTGAGTATTTTGTGCTGGACTTGGTTTTTATGTGCATGTGTGCATTTACAGTAATTTTGCATGCTATGCAACATAGAATGGTGTACTGGAACAAGAAATCATTGACAGAGAAAGAAATTGTGGCACCATTGCGGAAAGCAACAATTGTAGTGAATTTTCTTTTACTAATGTTGAGGGAACAAATAGTTCTATGTAGTGTAAGATAGACAAATCCTATGTTGCCCACACAGGCTCTTGCAGGAATATTATAGATGAAAGTGAAGATCATATGAACTGGCAAGTGTAATGAACCCAGACTCTCAAGCTAGCTACCCTTTTCAGTTCCAACAAAATATGGCCCAAAACATGCATGCAGGTAAACAAACAATTCTCTCCATCTCAGTAATTTTAAACACAGAAACTTTAAAATTTGTAATTTAAGACTCATTTCACTAAATGCAACAGTGAGTATACATATTGTGCCAAAGAGTTATCTCAAATTGAAATTTTGCCATTCCAAAGCCTATGCCTTTGGGGTTTACCTCATTTCATCTGATGACTGGATCCATTTCTGAGGTGGAGGCACCCAGCAGGTGGAGCCCGTTACCTCTGATGGAAGTGATGAGGATGGTAGTGGAATGAGTTACCGTGGACTCCAAACCACATTAGGCATTGGGGATACTTCACATGAGCAAGTCAGAGGTGAAGGCATGGCAGAGGTGAGGGCAGACTTAAACTTGTCACCCCAGAGCCAGGAAATGAAACTACTGTGCTACTCTGGTGCACTTTAGATTGAAATCAGCATGTTTTACGACGGCATAAATTTAACTGGCACTTGACATCAATTAGGCAAGTAACCATCAAAGGAGGACTAGGCCAAACCTTCAAACACCAGCATTGTTAGTTTTCAGCTTTAGTGAACAATTGCTAAGATGAATAGAGGGAGGGCGGGAGGAACAGCTATATTATATACAGAAAAAGTTGAAAATTCCAAAAATGTTTACTCCAAGTTCTTGTCACTTTAGTTAAATGGGTGAGGGTAAAGATAGGGGAAGGTTTTCTACTGCTTAACACTAAAAGTGCTTTGGGGTCATTTTGACTGTTTATGGTCCCCCCCCCCAAAAAAAAAAAGCTGCAAGAAAGCTAGGAACTCCAAACTTTACTACATTTCTCAGAATATGTTTACATCAAATTTGGGGAAAAAAACAGGGAAAAGAAAGAAAACATCTCCATTTTTAAAGCTTTTTTTACTTCTGCCTAGGACTGCCATTTGACCCATTTAATTAGCAGTTTTAGATTTCCACCAAGAATACTGTTGGGATATCTTGCATTGTTGATGTGTTTGAGAAGCACATTGTTGCATTACACAAATGTTTGGAGCTGATTTGTGTTGTATTTTGCATGCATTGTTTGAAATACATTGTATATAGCAGAAATGTATCACATCTGTTGTGCAAGGTGGCTCAAGGAAAAGGCAGACAGACCTCCAATTACTGATGAGTCCTTTGATTAAAGTATTTCCACAACAAATAAGAGAAATCACTGCCAAATAATGAGGATGTAATGGTGTTGTTAGCGTTCAAAATCTGTTTTTAGAAAATGTACTTGTAAAATAATGAAATACCTATTACTTTTGTGTTGTATGTTCAAATTCCTCAGAATAGATAACAAATAGCAGAAATATTACAAAGAAGGTGTTAATTTTAATGTTAACATAACAAACCCATGCAATATTCTGTAGTTGAAGTACATGTAACAACAATTTCTGTATTCAAACATATACAAATATGTTCTAATTTCTTTGCATTATGAATGCTATTTTCGATTACTAAATAAAGCATAATGCAGTCACAGAAGCAGTTATTTTGTTTTGTCTTAACTAAGTTTTGCAAAATTGACAATACTCTTCTTAGGTCAAAAGACCCCAACGGTACTTTATAGTATACAATTAATGTGATGCTTCTAGTGTTCAACAAATAGTACCAATATTAATATAATCTACACTGCAATTGTATGCTGGCCTGTTTGAAAGTGGGAGACACCTACTGATGAATAATTTTTTGAGCTGTTTCTATGGTTCAGGCAAATTAAATCAGGCTGCATGTGGAATTATGCTGAAAATTGTTAGTTTTTTTTTGGGGGGGGGAGGATTGATTCTGTTATTGATAAATTTTAAAACATAACACCCTTTTTGCATTTGATCAACATACTTTCATTCTATAATCTAGAATAATGTGTTACCTGCTTACAACTTCAATCACTAATATCCATATCAGAAAGCAACACTTTCAAGAGTTCATTTTTTACTTTTTCTTATTGCACATAGAATGAGAGAAAGAAAGAAGAGGTAAATTGCCTTTCTTGGGCCCACATTTGCAACGGAAGTGATGTCTTATAAGTCCAACAGATGGCACTGTGTGTCATTCTCTGGCTTTAATGCAATGCTGGCAACATATGAATAAGTAATGCCGCCAAAAGTGGAGAAATATATCCCCAACTCTCTTGGTTTGGTTTTGGTGGTTTTTTTTTTTTTTTTTTTTAACAGAAGCTTACGTTTCTGAATTACACAGATTTCTCGGCAATAGCTAGACCAGTTTACTACGGTATACGAGTTTGCATTTATCTCGCACATTATTGTGCTAATTCTGGGATTATCTAGTATGCACCACATTATACAAAAATCTATTATTTGTTGTGGAGAGAGATGTGCGTCATCAATAAAACTACCTTTTCTTGCACTTTGTTTCCTCCTTGGGTGACCATTTTGGCACATGAAAAACATCTGTCTTCCTTTCCTCCATTTTAATGGAAGAATTTTGTTGCATACATCGTATAAATACATATACTTCATTAATAATTCCATGCAGCAACTGCAAGTTTTCATCACCTATGTACTCTTGCATAACTGTATTTACGCCTGTGCCACCATTTTCTTTTCTTTGTGCACAGCTTATTCTGAATGTGAGGCACTTTTTTTTAGCGGCTATACCATATAAGAAGAAGAGGTAATAACACATCCCATACTTAGTGGATTCCCGGCTTCTTACTTCAGTTGGCACTTCTGAATGAGTGTCAGTATTACCGTGAAGATGGCCATGTTTTTTCTAGTTTGTTTCCCAATTTCCCTATATCGGTAAGGCACAAAAAAGTGGAGTGCAGAGGGGTGCCTGATGTACAGTAGTTCTCATCTACTTCTACATTCGCTCATAAGGTAATTTATTCTATTATTTTTCACTTCCTTCAGCCTGATCTAGGTGGGCCCAAGAAAGGCAATTTAGCCGAAATATAAAATAACCTCATTGGTATTTAATGAACTGTGAAATACAACTCCGTATTCAAAAGCCAAACTGGGACATGAATACAGGGTGAGTCACTTAAAGCTACCACTGCAGATACTGCGTTCCTCTCATGAGAATGCGTGTCTGTAAGGAATGCATTGACATCAACAATTCTAGTGCAATTTGAGAAAGATTATGGCTCTACTTTCAAGGCCTCTTAGAAAACATACGCTTTTGTGCTAGCAATGCTGCATAGCAAATTGCTTTTGTTTGCTTTACTCGTCACAGATTTTAACAACGTTAATAACTATTTCTCAGCGTTGCCTGTGTAGAGTTCTTCCTTTCTTACTGGGAATTGTAAATAACTTTATGACATCGTGAGGTGCCATATGGTACTGTCCCACATTCACTCTTCTGGAGAGTAGAACACCTCGCAAATGTTTTCTTGTCAGAGGCCTACAGTATCTCTGAAATAAAAATAAGAATTGAAAATGACTTTCACAGGCATGAAGGCAGGGGAGGGAATCCTTAAAATAGATAATACAGCTCATTTAAAAGTGAAGGCAAGTATGATTTTCATAATAAATTATGCTTTTTCTAAATGGAAGCCCATATTATTTACTATGCACTTGATAACGTAAAAAATAACATTAAGAATGGCATTTGTGATGTGAAGATAACATTAAGAATAGCTTCTGTCGCACTGAATACCACCTTGCGATTAACTGCAATGTGAAGTTCATGGTTAAAACTCGATAACACAGTTGGACTTAGATTGTGCAACTGAAGTGTGTTTTGTTGTATATCAAGCATCAAGATATGTTACAATTTCTCACATTGTAATTGCGATGCAACAAACACCATTCTTAATGTTATTTTCCATCTTATCAATTGCATAAAAAAATAACATGGGTTTCCACTTAAAAAAAAACATAAGTTTATGTTGAAAATCTTATTTCCTTATGTTTTCAAATGGCCTATATCATCTACTTGATTAAGCCCTTCCCCAACCTTCATGCCTGCGAGTCATTTTTCAATTCCTATTTTTGTTTCAGGGATACCTGCAGTGGTAGTTTTAGGTGACTCAAACTATATACAAATATTGTTTTATTGTTAGTCTCCATCATGAAACAAAGTTGCTTTGCAGTAGCAAAAACTTTGCAACGTCAGATTCATATGCTTCCTAGTCACTCACAGCGTGTTTACGTGAACTTGTTTCCTACCACTGACTTTTTGTATGGACTCATTGTAGTCAGCTTATAGGAAGGAGAATACAGCAACAAAGAATAAGGTAAGATACACAATTATGTACTACATTAACGTTTACTAGTTAGCCATGTTATGAATGTGCTTGGAGGAGGGTGCCAGTGTTTTGTTGACAATGCCTAATGTCAACAAGGCTAGGGAGTAAGGGGCAAGCGGTAGAGGAATGAATAGTTGTACAACGAAAACAGTACTACATTTTGCAGGCCTCAGCCTCGCTAGTAAATGCAACTCAGAACTGTGGATGTTTTCTTTACCTGACTGTCCTTCTGATACCCTGCCCACTTGTTCTGTAACTGTTTAGTTCCTCTTTCCACCGCATGCATTCATATCATGGCTTAGTAGTATAATAACAAAATAATGTGATGTCCCAGATTCACACCAAACTACCTTCTGACTATTCTTATTCTCCCTCCTTTCTAAGAGTGCAACTGCCATCCACTGCTTTTGTTCGTGACAATTGACTATAGCCATCCACTAATATCAAAGACAAACTTCCTTTTTACATCCTAAAAATATAAAACTACTCAAAAGTAAGCCCTCCTTGGAAAATCATGAAAATTTATGTTCCCTATTAACAAAATTTATACAAATATACAAAAATAAAACAAATATTAAGTAACAAAATATTACCAAGCATACAAAGCGAACAGTAGCAATGATGTGTGCTTGTGAAAATGTAATACACGTAAAATAGTGCATAGCCATATTTTAATATTAAGTATTTATGTTAAGTATTCTATGTTCTGCAAATATTCCGAGTAACTAATATGCATTAATACAAAAATAGTTAAAGTACTCTTTTTCATAAACTATAAATGAAATTAGTACACCAACAAGGAATATGATTACATGCGCTGTAGTAGCTATGGCACAGATCATTTACTTCTATTTAGAAAGCTTTTCCTATATCTGCACACTTCTCTAGGAATATAATGGACTTTATGCAGCAGCCATATATGGGAATACATTTGCTTTTATCTCAGTGACTGTAACATAGTTTACCAATAAACATTACTATACTTCCTCTAGCTATGCAATATTTTTGTCCATGCACAGTCTATTATGAAATTCTTTCATCAATAATTTTTAAAATTTTAACACCTTAATAAAATGATGCAATATGTTTCAGTCTCCTTGAAAAAAGATATGCTTAACAATAACACTTGAAATATCTTGTACCCCAATGTATAACAAATGCTTTTTATATCAAGGTACCTTTTATACACATTTCGTACCCATATATATTTTTGATTATTTAAGTTACTTCTCTCACTTAAGATGCATTAATTTACACAAAAAAGAAAAGACTAATCCTAATTAGCAATTTTGCTATACTCGCTTCAATATTGACTTATAGTATGCAAAAAGTGGCTTTCCCCCCTTCCATACTGCCACATCTAGATAGATTTTTTTCTAATGTACAATCAATACAGGCTGGAAGGTAACTTATTGCCTAATATATAAACAGGTGATTCTACCAAATATAATGAACAAATATTTCTAATACAATCTTTTAAGCCTAAGCACCATTTAGCCGTTTGGAGGGATACAGCGTATGAATGGATCGGAATAAAAGTCTGATTACTGCACCAAGGGAAGCATAAACCAACCAGGAACAGTTGTGCATGTTTTTTTTTTAATCAAAAATCTAACGCTTTACACAAAGTTTTAAATTGAAATGTTGCGCAAAAATATCTGAGCAAAACTTAACAATGCTGGAAATATGTGCAACACATGTTCCTCACGAAGCATAAAGAGTGAGGGGTAATGGAACCCAACTGTAATGCTACATTCCCAATGTTTGCAACAGTTGCCAAGGTTTACCATGTGACACATTAGTGTTTACTTCTTTCGAGAAGCTGCAAGGTTCTTGTTCAAGTGTGGAAATTGTCAGAAAACAATAAAATTGCATAAATATCTTTTTCAGGATGTTAAATTTATTTCTCATTACAGATAAGTACCTTTATTTCTTTTGCATGCACTTCACTAACTACAGTATCATATTATAAGCACTTTGCATAATCCAAATCACATCAAGAACCTTGCAAATGCTCTCAGAAAGATCAACTGCAGTCTAGTGGGTATATTGTGTAGCTGAGCTGGCTTTTCTAGTTCCTGAAACCAGAAATATCAACCTGGGATCCATCTTTAAAATTTAACATGTATATTTATTTTGTGAACGTAGGAACTTTGGTCATTTCAGTAACATGATTGGTTGAACTTTAATTGAAAATACACTGTTGGCAAAGCTAGCTGCTGGGATATATCAATTTTTATATTTAACTGCCTTTCAATCAAGCTTAAAGAATACATTAAGACAATGCATCAATGAAATTTTGGTAAAAGAGGTGAATATTTTTTTAAATTTTGGTAAAAGAGGTGAATATTTTTTTATTTTTTGAAGTTTTGTTATACTTATAGCTTGTACTTTCATGCTACAGATTTGATTTTTTTAACATCAATTTTAAAGCCACAAAGGATATTTGATTGGTCCTGTACCATTTAAGTAAGGCATTGCATCAAACTTTAAACTCAATTCTTCTTTTTCAGTGTTTTTCACTGCTCAAAATGCTCCTTGAACCACAGAACTCATGAGCTTGAAATTTTCAGGAGAGCTTCAGGAAATATAAATTTAAACATTGATCTGCACTATTTATAAAATATTAAATAGTTCAGTTGAAATTATTGTCCATAATTTACACTGAACAAATTGAACAATTCCATAACATAGTTTTTTTTCTCTTAAACTAATTAAAATTAGAAATGCCTGCACAATTGCTGTGTTTGTTGATTAAGCTCAAACTACAAATAGGGTCCAAAAGAGCATTTCATATTACCATATCAAAAAGTGATTAATTATGAATAAAGACATTAATATCTTAACAATGCTTTGACATAGCTAATTAAAATCTTTTGCGCACTAATGTTTTATGCTCCATGTATACGGTAAAAATGTCAAAGCAACTGTACTGGATTTTCACAGATGCATCGCCTAAAAGTAGCTTTCCCAAGGTGCAGAAGTGTTTCTTGTAAACTTAGCAAATCTTTAGGCCTGTTAAAATATCTCAAAACAATGAGTAAGATTGGCATCTCTCTCATCTGTGTACAACATTTATCCTCTAATGGAAAACCTACATTTCTGTCAATATGTTTACACTTAATGTTTCACATTTACTATAAATTCATTTCAACTACTTAATTACTTTAAATAATTTTATTAATTATATGCCAACTCGGTACACTTATGTTGTGCTTCAATGTCCTATAACTGCCGACTATTATTGTAGCATGATCATTCACATTTCCTTTTATGTTCTACAGTGTAGGGGGCAGAGAGAGAGTTGCATTTGATCACATTTACCATCTGTAGCATAAAGTTTACATTTGAGTTTGGTTTCCCACATAAACATGACAAAAGAACCATATGATGGCAAAAGGCATTTTGCCATTTTTCTGCTTCTTTAACAGCTTAAATACTGCACTTTTTCTAAAAAACACATACCTTAAACAAATATATTAACAAAGTATGTACACTTTTTGTTCCACTTATGCAATTGATAACACACGTTTCGGGACAACTGTGAGGTGAAATTTGAGCAAAAATAAACCAAAAACTCCAGAAAATGTTTTACTGCACTATTATCTTCAGGACTTTATTGTAAATATGCAAATATTTATTTTAGTGCTAAGTCCATTATATAGTGTAGTCTACAAGCACTGATCCTGGCCAATCCCATAGACATCCAGAAATTATTTTTCATTTTTCTCTTCTGTATATACTGTTTTCATTACCCTCCTATTTACAGTAATAAGATTGCAGAACTGTATTTTATCAGGTATTTCATGTCATTTTGATGTTTAAAGGCCAATATGTGATGATTTAAATCACCTACAGAGTGGGCATGCACTTTAAATGCTATAGAGGCAATAATTGCAGAAATATTATGGAAACAATCCACTCAATTTACTTCAGATACACAAACATATTGAGTGATAGTGGTTCAAAGACCCACAAGCATATCTATGGTCCAGATCTATAGAAAGTTGAGTGCTTATATTATGTGTCTAAGAGCCTGGAACTGTCAAAAATGAAAGGTAAAAGGATGAAACATTTGTTGGAAAGCAAATAAGTCAGTTGAAGGAAATGGTGCAACTATTGTAGGAAGTCAATAGCGAACAACATCTCCAAAGAGATTAGCAATAGCTGAAGAGAGCAATATATTGTGATGCAGTGGCTATGATCCAATGTTATCGGGAGGTCAGTGCTGGGCAGACAGAGAAACAACAATAAGTAGTGCTCATCAGTGTATACATTGGGAGCATTACTGACAGATAACCAGAATCTTCTGAAAGTTTCTTCCACCTCTCATCCAGAACATGTGTCAAAATAGTTGTAGAATGTTCTGTAGAAGATTCCACTGGCTATATAAATGAGTGTTTCTGCAGTCAGTGAGTGCATTCCTGGTGAGACAAAAAGTGCCATTCTCTGAGTGAGCTGGTGAAACTGCTGTGACTTGCAGCAAGTGCTACTGCAGAATGAGAGATTGTAGAAGTCTTGTGTTTGACTCCCCAGCGAGTGAACTGTCCAGAAGAAGAGGCTGTCACAAAGAAGGTGAAGTGAAGTCACAATGTGAACTAAGTGAAGTCTCTGGAAAGTTGAACTAGATAAAAACAGTCAAGTGACAATTGGAAGTTGTGACCAAGTCGCAATATGCAACCCTCTGGCATTGCACATCCACAGCAGCAAGCCCTACCACACTGCTGGAGAAATATCCTGATGCTTCTACAACAGAATAGCCAAAGGTGAAGTACTTAAATACATAAGTAAATCAATGAAAACACTGAAAAACTAAGTAATGCAGAAAATGCCAGTTTATGTGAGCCTTGCTTTGGATTAGCCTATAAACTGGAAAAACCCAAAATGCCAATGAGTGCCTACACAGCATAATTATGAGCAAGTGTCCATTCATATGCAAAACAAGTCTTAGCATTGCCATGGTGTCTGCAGTCAGTGAATTCAATATTAGATGTCTGGAAACAAACAAAGTGAAAGGAAGCTGCTATGGATTCAAGTTATCACCATCAGCTCAGAAACTGCAAAGTCCATGACTACAAGAAAGTACAGCTGGTACTGCAACAGCCAAAACTTCTAGGAAGAGGCTGAAGATGTCCAAAAGTGTGTCAAATCTATGCAGCAGGTTTAACATTAGTTTTCTCATGTTTTGTTTTTTTCACCACTTTTCAACCTATGCAGAAATGTTTTAGCCCAATCTATCTGAAAATTTGACTATATTATGCATAATGTGTGTGAGAACAAAATTACACATGTTTATGTTAATATTCTACCTTTATATCAGTAATTTTACAAAATTAAAACCAAACAAAATTAATCCATTTTCAAATTTACATCAAAGTGAAATTTTGTCTAACATTAATTACATTTATATTTGAAAAGCATTCTAAGAATAAAAAGAAATTAAATAAATAAATAAATTTAAAAATTTTCTGCAACAAGCATTTTTATATGTTGATCCATGAATGAATATATATAATTACTTTTCTTTTTTACTTCTTGGATACCACTTGAGATAACTGACTGAAATTTGGTATGGTAGAGCCAATAATAAACCTCTAATATTGCATAAATTTCAAGCTGATAAAACTAAGAAAATTAGAAATTTCACCTTACTGTTTCTTTAAATCCTGCACTTAATCTAGAAATGAAAGATATACTTTTTTAACAAATATATTCCACTTAGGTCTGTTAATCAATATGTTTTGGGGAACTCCATTATCAGTTTGTGGTCAACTGGTAACAATTATCAGTTAACTACCAACTGATGGGGAGGATCTTCCCCGAAACATATTTTATCTAAGTGGAGGGAAAAATGTGTATACATTAATAAGTTTGCTAAAATTATGCTGTAAATATGTACTTTGTTTTAATCTTTACATTACAAATATGCACACTTATTTAAAACATTTTATTCCTATGTTTGCAGTTACATATTTGCAGTTTTATTGTAATGCAATGGTTACCTTCCATCCCATACATTTAAAATGTGTATCAATTGCTATACACATAAGCTCTCAAAAATCTTATAAAAACCTTAACATATATTATTTCGCTATTATATTACAGTCTTTACAAGAGCGAAAATTAATGATTAGCAGATATCTGAAAAATGTAATTATGAAAAAAGAACTTTATTAAAAAGCACTATCATGCTATGTCATTATACTACTCCTCAAAGCACCTTTTAATTTCGTTTAAAAGAACTTTGTAAAATCTGGTCTATGATCATAATACTACATGATTATCCACTGTATCAGCTATTCTAATAAGTGGAAAAAAGTACTTTTGCAATGGTACTCAATTCAATGTAAAGTTAATATTTTCAAAACGTGAGATCAAATACATGCAAAAATGTATAATGAAGAAGCCTGGCATGCTAGTTTTCAAATGCCTGTTATTGAGCATTGATCTATGCATTAGTTCTCATATATCAAGAGGTTAAGCACAGCATTTCAGTTATCTATTTTGTTCCCTCATTTAATTTAATGATTGATAGATATTGATTTAGGGTTTTAACTTAAAACCACTGCTGTTTTCTTCTGACAAATGTCACTTGAAATGCACCTTACGGCATTTGGTGCTCACTATATAAATTGCTTGGTGCTGTCATAGAAGGTAAAACTGGTTGACAGGAGCAGCAATTTGCATTTTGACTTGCATTCTTATGGATACAGTTTGATATGGTCTTGGGCAAATTTCTATACAACCTTATAGAAGATTGTACAGAAGGTATACTTGTCTATCTACCTGATAAACACGCAAAGGAAAAGTGAAATGCTCTCTTAGATGTATTGTTCACACACACAAATTTTTTGTGCCAAAAAGACGCAACATATTTTAAACAACATTTCTGCAAAACTTTTATTTCCCTTGGACAGAAGTAACTCATGTTTTCGTTTTTTTAAAAGTGCTGCACTAGTAAACTAACTCTGCAGCCTTTTCGCACTTCAGGTGTAATATAGATTGGTTGCCATTTTCTTAAATATCTTAATATGAGAGGACTTGTGCGCAATAAAATGTCCAATTCTTTATATAATTCTTGGTTTATGTTTTAAAAATAATTTTCATAGTATGCACCATTTTGCTGACTTTTTCCACTGTGTACGTGTTAAAAAAAAAAAAAAAATAACACTGTCCGCTACATGAAAAGTTCCATCTGAAAATCCAATACACGGGTATTAAAAAATATTTTTAAAAAATACTTGTAGATTATTGTGTGTGGGTTGAGGTACATTTTGATTTTAATTAATAAAACAAGATACATATTTTGCGTATGAAAAAATGCAATTGCATACTAAAATGAAACTTGTTCACAGACTATTTTAACTGCTTGTGTTATATATTTAAAAAAAACTGAATGAATTTTAGTGGAAAAGATCTGATTTTGTGTTTCCACAGTCATAAGTCAGACAGTAATAAGAACATTAATAATCTATATACATAAATCAGCTTAATGCAAATTGTTGCGCAACAAGCCAGTTAAGCATTTAAATTACCTTATCTGCAATATTTTTCAAAAAAATTCACAAATTTAAATCTGTTTCATGTGATTTTGCTAAGGAAGCATTTCAATTTTCTATTTTGTTCTCTAATTTCATTTAATGATTGAGCAGCTGCTGGTTTTGTTTTTAATATTAAACTAACCAATTTATTTAAGAAGTTGTCATTTATGTAATAAACTGGTCATCTCTCATATTTAATATATTTAGCCATCACCACTACCAAATGCTTTTCCTTTTTAATTTTTTTATTGATCTACATTTTGCATTTGTAAAACCATGCCATATAATTTATTCTGCGGGTTTATGATTTCAAATTTTTTTTTAGAGAGAAATTGTTTACATTGCACTTGTCAATTCCTACGTACTTTGCAAGAAGCACAATAAATAAATAAATAAATAAATAAATAAATAAATAAAAATTAATAATAATAATAATAATAATAATGATGATGATGATGCCACCCTGGTATTTAACCACGAAAAAGTGGCACCGAAGATTAAATCACAGATCACCATGGGAATAATGCAATTCTGAGCGCTTAACAGAAAAGAAACAAACATGACAGAAACTTATCTGCATGCACCTATAAATTTTAAATGGCAAAACTGTTGACAGATATTTGAACTTTCTTCTAAAACTGGTTATAAGCATTGCTCTTTTTTAAAACTTAGATCAAACTTGAAATTTTCTCCTGCACTCAAAACTCTTGTCCATAACAAATACGAGAAACAGTAAAAACAACTGAAAAAATTGGGTTCCGCTTCTGCTTATACTGGATGGAAGGGATATAGATATCCTTTAAACCAAAGACATCTCGAGTACATTGAAAAGGTTTTTGAGCACTTTGCTTCTTTCATACGTTTTTAGAAAAACGTTTTGGAAAGATGAGTCATTTGACAAACACACACACATAATATAGCAGGTGAGTGACAATTCACTTTTGCCTCACAACAGAGGCTGTGGTAAGACTCTGGAAGCATGTGGCTTTACATTACAGGAATAATATTAACTTTTGTTAGAGGCATTCAGTTCTCAAGGGAGCTCTTTCATTTATTTCCAGTGAATTAACCAAAGGAACTAAAGCCAAAACATTTGTTTTAGGTTTGAAAAAAGAAATGAAAGAAAATGAATGTGTTAAGATACACTAAGCAGAAACAAAAACTGTCAGATACAAAAAAAAAAAAAGTTTCTGCTTACCTAAAACATTCAACAAAAACAAATACAAGCAAAAAGGTGGTGGGTGCTTTAATTTAAAATATATGGTTACAATAAATCAAAATTAAACACCTACAGTGGTATCACAAGTCTCTGAATAAAGTGCATACAAAACAAAAATCATAAATTGTGGGGAAACTAGATAGATACTTAAGGAAGAAAGTCAAGATAACAAAAATATTTACATCAGCGCTGTTCTGCCATAATACTTCAAGATTTCTCTTAACTCTATATTTGAATACGGTACCGTGAAAAATGTGTAAAACTTATTCTGTGTTTGGTGAAATAAAAGCTCAACTAAACCGGTATTAATTTTTCATTCATTTCTGGAACATCTACACTGTTTTCACCTGGTATTTTGTGTGATATTTATTTCTTCAACTGGTAATTTATTCTGGTACTTTACATGAATATGTCAATATGGCGCTGGCATGGTTACAATATTGGCCAGTCAGATATTGCAAGAAAACAATGAAGAGAGAAAAAATGTGCAAGTAAAAGTGAGATTCATAAAAAGTAGTGTGAGTAAAGGTAGTGCTGGAGAATAAAAAAGTGATTCAAATGCTCTTGTGAAAATCGGAAGGTTTCACAACCATGCGATTCATCACCAATGCAGGAAATCAAATTGAAAAAATAGCATCGCTTCAAATGACAATTTCTATACTCCAGAAGGATTTACAAGAGACCCAAAGGAAATAAGCAAGTTGAAAAATGAATCGCTTAAGATTAAATGCAAATGTTGGAAATGAAAACATAACCTATGTTGGTATCACGAAGGAAAAATCTTTGAGACTTCAAATGGAAAGTTACATTGAGAGTATGGATCTGAGCCAGTAAAAGACACTAAAAGTGAAGATGAGGGGGTGAAAAAAATACTGTGCAAAGTGAATCCAGTGGAAGTAAGGAAATACTACTGATTGGTGATTCACTTTGAAATTCTCGGGGGAATTTTATAAAGAAAAGGGTTATTGTGTGTGCTGCTTTCCTGCTATAAAAGTGGAGGAATTGCAACATCCAGTAAAAAAAATGAATTTCCAACAAATAAAGCCGAAGGTGGTATTAGTGCATGTATGATCAAATAATATGAGACCTGGTATAGTATCAGAAGAAATAAACGGTGATACAATGGACCTTGTGAACAAAATTAGGGAGCAATCAAGTGATACCAAAATAGTAATAGTAGTGGTGTATTACGTACATGTGATGTTAGTGCAAGATATGCTAGGGGTGTAAGTCAGAATCTTGATTGGTTATGCTCTGTTCAAGATTGATAGTAGAAGGTAACTATTGGTTACATGATATGAGAGATTTTAGTAGGGATGGGATACATCTAAATAGAAAAGGCTCATTTAAGTTTGCAAATTTAATGAACAATGTCATTTCCTCATTAAAGGAAATGAATAAACCTTGTGGTGGATGTAGAGTCACTGAAAAAGTCATCCAATACTTAAGTAACAAAATAGCAGCTTATGAACGGTTATTAAATGAAATAAAGCCTGAGATAGCCATAGTAACAGAACATGGAATGAACAGAGAGCAAACAAATCTGTGCAAAATCAATAGCTATAAAATGGTTTGTAGCTTTGCTAGGACTATAATCTTGTGAAAACACAACCGATGCCTCTATAGTTGATGTCAACAAATATAAGTTAAAAATGATTTTGAAGTTACAGCTGTAAAAATAAATATAAAATGGAAATGTATTTTATTATTGGGAATATACAGGTCACCTAGTACTACTTCTGGGTATTTTCTTAACTACCTTGAGGATCTTCTAGCTCAAATGTACACAAATTATAAACAGATAATCCTAGCAGGTGATTTTAATATAAACTTGGATTATATCGAAGGGAACTATAACAAACTTCATGAGGTATTTAATATCTATGGAATATGAGGTTTAATACATGAACCAACAAGGGTATCAAATTCAGATCTTCTGTTATTGACATATTGCTACAAACATGAATAACGAGGTAGTAAATACATGTAATATAACCACATAATCTCTCACCATTATGCTCAGTGTGTGAAATTGAAGAGCTTAAACTGTGACAAACAATGTAACTATGAAATTAAAAATTTTCATGAGTTGAATGAAATATATATTAATAACTTGGTAGATGCCTTAACAGGCAAAATCTGAGATATAGTCTACAGCGCCAATACAGTAGATGAAAAATAAATCCCATTTAATAATATATTTAACACCTATCTAAATGCATACTGCCCTATAAAAGCTTAAAAGGTTTATACAGACAACTATAGCCACTTAAAACTCACCCCAGAGATAAATAAGCTCAAAAATGAAATGAAATGAAATAGCTGTATGAACTGCATAAGCCTAGTGGTAGAACCATTTATAACACAAAGTATAATATTGTAAAAAACAATTATCTAAAAAGCTTGGAAGATCTAAAAGTAAAGGAGTATAAAGCTAAGTAATTCAGGAAATATTAATAAGACTACATTGGGTTTTGTAAATATAGTAAGATCAGAAGCAAAATTTCACAAGAATCTGGAGCTTAATATTGGTGATAAAATTGTAAACAAACCAAAGCAAGTTTGTAATATAGTAAATTATTTTTTTTTAGTGTAGCAGAAACCTTTTATATTGGTAAAAATACTCAAGTCTTTTAAAAATACTGTTAAATCATCATTTTTTTTTTAAATTTATCCAGTAACTGCAATGGAGATTATAAACACAATAATCAAATTACCAAAAAAAGCCATAAGTGGTTGGGATGAAATTAGTCCAGTGCTATTAAAACATTGTAAATATACCCTGGCCAATCCACCATTTAATAAACTACTCCAATGGTAAGAGGTATTTTTCCTAAGTGTTTGAAACAAAGCCTAGTATGCCTACTATACAAAAAAGGAAATGAAAATTATATAAATAATTACAGATCCATTACTTTAACATCAGAGATAGCCAAGCTCTTTGAAAGGCATTCACTACACCATTTATTAGTTTTTGTTTTGGAAAATAATACAACTGTAAATTTTCAATATGATTTTAGAAAGGGCAATCAAAGTTACATTAATTAGTGAGTTTTACATCATTGATAATTTGGAAAATAATAAAAAGGCCAATCACTACTTTTTGATCTTTAAAGGCATTTGATTGCATTGACCATAGAATATTTAAAAAAAAAAAAGAAAAAACTGGAGGCATATGGTATAAGGGGTTTAATAAAAGAATTGTTTTGGTCTTATTTGGTAGATAGAGGACAGTCAACTTTAGTGTATGATAAAAGAGGTAAATTAATAAGAAAAGTGCAATCAGAACTTAAACGTTTTATGTATGGCCTACCAAAAGGATCTGTTATTTGTTTTATATTTCAACGATATACCTATCTCGCAAAATACTAAAATAATAACTTTTGCAGATGATACCACTGCAGTATGTCAACCGGGAAATGTAGACATTTTAAAGGATAATTTGGTTCAAGCCATTAACTTAGTAATTAGCTTTTTTAAACAAAATAACCTTATGTACAATATGGCAAAAACAATCCTAATTCATTTTTCTCAAAATAATATAAACATCACCCAGTTCTCCTTACTTGTAAATAATGCAATATTGATGATGTAAACCAACATACATTTTTAGGAATAGCAATTGATAGAAAATTAACATGGGCTGGCCATATAAACTATATGTATGACAAAATTAGTAAATCTGTGCAATTGTTATGAATACTTCAAGAATATCCTAGTTGAAAAAGGACTCAAAATTATTTATTACGGGGCAATATACCCACATGGAAAGGGTATTCACGTTATAAAACAGACTTTTACATTCATATACAACATATCTTGTGGGATGGTATTTAAAGAAATATATTTTAACATTATACTCCTTGTATGTTTATAAAGTGGTAACTAATGCAGTACAAAAACAAAATATGAAAAATAGTAATGTTCACAACCATTATACTAGACATTGATTATTTTAGGCTGGGTTTCAACAAGAATATATCTAACAGGGATCCAAATGTCATGGGTATATTGCTACATACAAAACTATATGATGTTTTAAGCATAATAAATTTGAGAGTGCTTTGAAGAAATATTTGATGATGAAAGCTCTGTACAGTATACATGAGTTATACTAGTACTTAATGTAAATTGGAGCTGAATGTTCAGTATCTATGTATCAGAATCAAGCATGTAGTAGTTTCAAATTGTATTTGTATGTAAACTGACAATATCAGAAACTGAGAAGTCTATTGACAAATGGTATTAATTATTATTATTATTATTATTATTATTATTATTATTATTATTATTATTATTATTATTATTATTTGCATAGCAGAGTTTACAGTGCATAAGGAAGAAAATAACCTGTTCAGATTCCAGATTTAAACTGCCACCCTGAAAGATGAGATAGTTATTAACAAACTGAAGCTGCTGAGCTGAAATTTCAGTGATTCAATTCACTGAAATTGCTTAGTTTTCTTATTTCCTTGTTTATAATCTAACGTGTTGGATAGAAGCATTTATTAAATTAGTTGCGTTCCATTATACTAAAACGCTTTCTGATAATAAAGTAATTGACTATGTGTCATTTTCTACATATAATTAACAGCAAAGTAACAACTATTTTTTGAATATTGGTATTTTTCCTAATGCACAAAGGGCATTAAAAAACCAAAACCTGTCATAATACTAAACGATAAACTTAAGTCATTTTGAAGATGTAAATCTGTAGCCCAAATTAATCCATAATTTATATTTTATATTTGAAGTAATTTGAACTATCTTTGGCATTGTATAAAAATGAAAAACTTGAGAACAATTCTAGCAATACACGCTAACTTATTTGAAGTGATTATAAATAGGAAACTTTTTAACATAGTTGCAATTGTAAGTGGATTGGTAACACTTTAGTTTCATTTACTAAGTTTTCACTCAGAATAGGTTTTGAAGAAGTTCATAGTGAAAACTTAGTGAAATTGAAGTGTCATCAATCCACTCTCAATTTCAATTTTAAAAACCTAGTGTTATTAACAAGTGTTACAAATTTTGTTTTAGTGGTATTGCTGTAATACAGGTGATCGAGGCATAAAATAAGAACAAGTGATGACAAATGTACACAGGATATTTGTCAGTGGAGGTCGATATGCCTGTCAGACCGTGTGATATCATCTGCAATGAGGGGATATGTTTCAATCTTTTTTATTCTCCTCTAATTGGCGCCTTGCATACAATAAGTTATTTTTTTTAATCATTCTTATACAATCCCTTACTGTGCAGAGCCAAATTAAAATGTACAGTTTTTGGTACTTAAAAACTGAAGTTTATCCTGTGTTTAAATAATACATTTTCAAGAAATTCCCACTTCAACTATTATAGTTCAAAGTTTGGAATGTTATAAAAATAGAATATGTGCTTGTTGCAGAGCTACAGTGTTTCAGTGGAATATGTATTAGTGACTTTTAAAGTCATTGAAACGATACACAAAACTAGGAGTTTCAGTGGATGCCAGCAGATAGCCAACTACCTTCAAATATATAGCATTCATTGCCACCACCCTACTTTGCTCCCAACAAGCCATATTACATTCACTGTCACAAGATACCAGCTAATTGCAGATGGAGATTCAAAATGCAGCAAATAATCAAGAACACACAAGCTGAAATATTCCTACAAAATAAGCATCTATGATTCTGCAATTCCCGAACTATGAAGCTATTTATCCATTAAACTTGGTTTCATCTTGCTATGTAAATTCCAGAAAAGAAATGCATAAATCCTCAGAATTGAAGTTTAAAACAATTTAAAAAGTAGATACCCCACTGAAACACACTGTAGTAGCTACTGATCTTTCAAATTTTGCAGTGTATTCACAAACTTTACAGCTTAAATCCTTTACCTCTTGACTATATCTTTGGTTGGTTGGTTGGTTGGTTGGCTGTTGCTTTACTAACCTTTCTGATGGTTACTAAAGACTTAGCAACTAAGATGAACAGTGCTTAATAGTACCAATGGAAAGTATTACAACATATGTTGTTCAAAATTCAGATTTCTAAAATCTTAAAACCGGTGAAAGCTTACAATAGAGAGCAAACAAAATGCATAATAAGATTACGTCCTAAAAACTGCGCACAAGCCAAACCTGGATGCAGTTTCTTTAGAAAGTTTTCATTCTCTCCTGTTAAAGCAGTTTTCTAGACTTATGGCAACGAAATACAAAAAGCTTAATTTTACTGCAAGTCAGCGTTTATTATAGAGTGGCCCATATAAAGTTTCATAAGACAATATTTCTTAAAAGAACTAATTTTGCAGTAAGGGGCTTCATAACTTAAGTGGACCCTCTTATGGGGCTGCAACGGAGTAATGTCAGAATTTTAAATGGAACAATAGTATCACTTTTACATATTTAGATACTTAACAAATTAAATAACTTTGTTTAAAACCTTTTTTGTGCCAAAATTAAGAGTATATTTTTACTTTTTCTACTACATACATAGTAGATAGAGAAGGTATTGCATTTCACCCAAAAATTTGATGAGATTTCACCAGAAATGCATGTTTTGAGATACCTTGAATAAATAAAAAAACATTTTAGAATCAGGTCTGTGTGTCTCTGAACAGCATAACTCAAAAATGAAAAGTCGAATAAGCACCAAACTTGGTGTTTCAGATTCAGTACCTTCCAAAGATGCAACACGAAAATTTTCAAGAAAATAGCCCAAAAACCCAAACTACCCTTTACATGGAACATATTTCGAAAATTTTGACTTTCTTAAAAATGGCTCTAACGAATTTGATTAAAATACTTTTTGATTAAATTTAACCAATATATATTTTGAATTTTCTAAGTCCTTTCATTCTGAGTGACTTTTGCATAACTGGTACACCGTAAGAGATGACACAAAATTTCACTACACCAAAAACAAAAAAAAAAAAAAAAAAAAAAAAAAAAAAAAAAAAAAAAAAAAAAAAAAAAAAAAAAAAGTAGAAAAATTTGACTCGCTTAAACCCTACTACATTCCCATATCCCTTTTGCACCTACAAGAAAATTAGCACAGTAAGATAATTTCTGCAAATGTTTATCTCAATTAAGATGAAGTAGATGGAGAAATAAGCATTTATAAAAATAGTTTGTACAAGAGTAGAGAAAGTCATGCGAGTGCAACACATCAGATTTTTTTTTAGTCAAGGAACATTAATAAAACAGTCACCTTAAGACATGAACTTGGCAATATCCTGCTGACGAGTGCAACACATGGTTACCCGAGATGTGTTAACAAGAGGATGCTTTCACAAGTGTACAGATAACTAATAAGTAACAAATGACAATCTTCTCATTCTGTGAAGTGCAGCATGGAGTGCTAAAGAAATGGCAACCATTAGCGATACACATGCGATTGCATAACTGAACATATTTTGCCAACATCATTCAGTTGCTTTAAGTTACAGTATAAAAAGTTTTTATTTTAAAACCCTGTCCAACACCAAATCTGCCAAATTTACACGAACTGAAGACTTAACTACATTTTTTGGATATTGAATATTCTGAAATTCCTTGGTTGTGTGTCTGCAAGGTGATTATTAAATGCTTTATTTTCCTGGACATGTTTGTTGTTTTTTGTCCATGAAAGTGCATATGTCAAAAATGTGAATAATTTAAACAATGAGATAATGAAAGCAAACAACATATTGCACCTATAACCAGCCTTAAAAACAATCTTTGCTACCAAACGAGAACACAGGATATAACTTCACAAGTAAGCATACGATTTTGAAGGTGGGCTACATGTAATTTATATATATTTTTTTAAATTTATATTGTTGCTTTTGCAATATTAATTGTAACATTTTACATGGAATCGAGGAAGTGAGTTTGTGTTATTGCAGTTCTCTGAATAGTTAATTCTATAGTATTGGGGGGAGGGGGATCCACAAGTCACTGATGGAATAACTACATCTTTATTTAATGCATTTTTATTCTTATATCTTGTATATACTGAATTATTTTTATCCTGATGTGTCCAACATTGATTATATTATTATTGTTACTATCCATCATTCCATTTAAAATTCTTAAAATTCCCCTTCAGCTCCATGGGGGAGACAACTTCTGTCTATGGTGCCCAAAGGCACCTTTCTGAAAGTCAGCATTTAGTTTCCTTGATGAGTTAAAGAGGTATTGGTTTGTGACACTTGAAACAGAATCGCTTATGTTGGCAAGTAAATATTTTGCATGGCAACATTACCCAAGTCAAAATGGAATTTGCTGCCCATATCAATTTTTTATGGCTGTACCTACACTAGTAACGATATGAATCATAAAGCTCTAATAATTGTATCTTGTTTATTTTAAGTTTTAATTCTTACAACTAGATGATTGCTCATTTGCATACCATGGAAGCCAGAAATTCAGGTCTGCTCACCTAAGAGACTGCTCACTTTTGGAGATTTCAGTGTCATTAACTTTGTGAGAATCAACTTCAGGTAGAATACCTTACTTCATTATAATATTACCCGGGAATATAATGCCCCTTGGCCATAACATCAGGCTCGAGTATGAGACTAGCATATATACTTTGGATTACTGTATCTTTAAATGCTCTTTTTATGCATGTCACAAATCGTGATAAACCCATTACCAACATATTACCTAGTTCTATGTTTACGGCATCCTTAAAGCTTTAATACAGGTTTTCAAGTACATTTATGTCCACTTTTAGAAATTCACATAGTACACAGCATTTTATCGTGCAAGTATTTTATCCTTAATTTAGAAAACCGTGAAGTTCACAAAGATATTCACAGAAAGCCCAAAACGAAATCTCAATAACTGCATATTTCTGTCAATATCTCCAATTTTTATACTAAACAATTAGTAAAAATCATCAAATAATGGCTAATTCTTTTGACTATACATGCTAGTATACATAAACTATTCTGAAACACTGCTTCAAAACTTAGGACGTTTCCAAAAGTTGGCATAAAATGTACAGCCTTGTAATATGCAATGTTGCTATCTGTACATTTTAAAAAATACAGGAGAGAAAACAAAGCTACATCCGTTGTTCCATAAAGGCAAGTTACATGGAGTCAAGGCGTTGCTCTCAATCCGTGGTGCTCTGAGGCTTGTGCTGACTTGGAGACACTGATTCAGGTGCAGCAGTTGCACCTTGCTGCTGCTTGCTGAGCTCATCTTCAGAGCTAAAACATGGAAAACAACTGATGTAGTACATCCACACAGTTTTATCTAACATTTCACATGCATCCATTATGCAGAGTGAAGCAGACCACATGTAATTTTATTTCGAAAAATATGGCATTAAAATTTTTTAAACAGAAATATTTATAGCTACAGAACTTTCACTTCAAGCTTGATTTCATCAAATGGGCTTAGTGGCATATCACTTTAAATTCAAATGGGAGTGGGGGTCAAATACGGCTAGATATAGCTCTTCAAAACAAACGACTTTCGCAGGAAACATTTTTATTAATTCATACTTTTTAAGGAGAAAAACATATGAAAAAATAGTGCACTCAAAATCAAAGATATGCAGATAATGCCATTCATTTAATTCACAATAAAGTTGCTTTGGTGGACTTTGTGACAGTGATGTGTCTATAATTAGTAATTAATGAGTTGATTGTAACACTACATCACTCACTCGTTTTTATAACGAATACATGTTTCAGGGGCTAATTGCTCCCATCCTCAGTTCCTTGTCGACTGCCTGCATCCTTTGTCTTAGTTGTTAGCTTGATCTCTGGTGGCGGTTGGAAGAACTTCTTCAAAAGTAAGTCTGCTGGTGGGGTTTCTGTTTTTCCAAATATAAATGTTTTCCCAAGTTGTAAGTTCTGCTTTTCCTGAGATGCTTTTTTGGTATTTTAGAGTTTCTGTTTATGGTTGTTTGTCTCTCCAAAAGTGCTAAGAACAATAAAGAATATACCAGATCAGCTGCAATGACTGCGAAAAAATCTACATAGGGAAAACCAAAATAAATATAAAAACAAGAGCAAAAGAACGCTTCAGTTACATAAAGCAAAAACAGGAAGATAAATCAGCAGTAGCTTGGGACTTTTGGAGAGACAAACACACCATAAACAGAAACCCAAAAATACTAAAAAACATCTCAGGAAAAGCAGAACTTACAACTTGGGAAACATTTATATTTGGAAAAACAGAAACCGCGCTTATAATTTTGAAACCCTGCCAGGAGACTTACTTTTGAAGTTCTTCCAACTGCCACCAGAGATCAAGCTAACACTAAGACGAAGGATGCAGGCAGTCGACAAGGAACTGAGGATGGGTGCAAGTAGCCCCTGAAAAATGTATTCATTATAATAACAGGTAAGTGAAGTAGTGTTACAATCGACTCATTAATTACTAATGCCATTCATGTTGAGAAATGTTACAAAAAGAAAATTAATGTTGGTAGAGGAAGCTTAGATGGCCTTGCACAATAAAATGACAATCAAGTGTTTTGTTTTGTTTATTTTTGTGTCTAATAAAATAGGTATAAAAGTCAACAGTGATTACAAACACCTTACTTATACTAAAGTAGTGATGGTTTTGATATGTTGAGGTACTGGGCAAATATTGTATAAATTTATGGACTGCTGAGCATATGTACACTCAGAGATACCCTGAAAGTGCCTGTGTCTTGCTGCTCATGTGCAAGCAACTGGACAACTGCTAGGCAAGTTGTTTGTTTTGAAGAGCTCTATCTAATGGTACCCTATCTGATCCCCACTCCCATTTGGAGTTTTAAAGTGATACGTGACTGGCCCCACTTCTGGTTACAGCTGATTGATGAAATAAAACTGAAGAGAAATTTCAGATGTGTTTTAGTTATCAATATTTTTGTCTCAAAAATGTTAATGTTGTATTTTCCAAAATAAATTACTCTTACAGGTGGCCTAATTCAATATGTATAATATTTTATAATATAACCACTTTACCTCAATCATGATAAAAATGTTTGCTTAGAAATTATTTCAAATTAGGCTATATAAATTTTGTTACATGCAGATGCAGAAATGACAGCTGCTTCAAGTTAGTTTTTGTCATGAGCTCATAAGCAAAAAACAAGGAGAAATCATACATCTCCAGTACATTAAAATGGATATATTACATGGCTCTATAAACCAAAACATTTACAAATGGTGATATTACAATATACATGGGATAATATTAAAGTTTCAGGGGAACAACGTAGTCCGCCTCCACATGGTGTTCCCTGGGTAACGCTAAATGGACTACAACACAGCATGCTTCCCAAGCCAAAAAAGAATTTAAAAGAAGAGCACTTCTTAGTGCTGTTTTGGAATGCCGGTAGAATGAATTCTAGCACAAAAGCTGCAAGTCAATAGAAACAGATACAAATGGTACCATACAGCAGATACTGTAAGTAATTTAAAAACTCAAATAAGCTTCAGAACATATATTAATACTTAAAATACAAGAATATAATTACAACAAATATAATTGCAACAGAGGTAACAGGACCAATAGAATATATTGATATACAATATCAGAATGACCTGATATATACAATACACAAACAAAACAATATACCAGATGAAATGAGAGCCATAGCAATAGCTATGGAAAATGAAAGATACCCAGAAAAAGAATGGTTCCGAATATATACAGATGGATCCCTCATCAATAAAAAAAATGCCGGTCTAGGAGCACACTGTAAACATTTTGCACAGTATCTAACATTAGATGAAACATCAAACCACTATGATGGAGAATTAACAGCCATAAAAGCAGCTTACAGAGCATTTTATATAGACCATACATAAAACAAAAAATAGTCATCTTATCAGACTCAAAATCAGCCATAGATGGAATAGTAAATTACAATAATAAAACAACAAGAAATATTAAAGAAATAAGAAGCCTAATTAAAGCAGTTGAAACTAGAAATCATGTCACTCCACAATGGATCCCAGCTCATGTTGGACTTTTGGGCAATAAACATGCGGATCAATTAGCAAACAAAGGTGCAATACAACAAATAAAACCTGTAGGACAAATAGGAATAAATAAACAATTAAATAACAATAAACAACATTTCAAAAGACAGCAGAGACTTGATGAAGAAGATAAATTAAAGGATAAAGATTATAAGAATATTAAAGATAGAGTTGATATACAAAAAATAGCAAGGAAGACTGCAGTGGCCTTATTTAGGATGACAACTGGCCACGATTGCCTCACAGAACATCTCTACAAGATAGGATGCCTACCTACACCCAAGTGCACTCTCTGTGAAGAAGATGTCATCCTAAACAAACAACATCTCGCCAAATGCAAAGGCCTTAAAAGTGATAACTTAGACTTTATATTGGGAAGCCAGAGGGAAAATAATGCAGATCAATTAATCCCCAGTACCATTGGTGAACAACAACATATTAAAGTTTCAATTCATCACCTCGAAAAAACAAAGCAATTAACTTTATTTGTTTGCATGTACATTCTCCAGTCCTGGTACACAATGAAATCCCCACACCACAGTACCGTAGCATACCGCTATAGGAGCCAAAACAAAATGGCACAGCCCACTGACAAAATGGAGTTATGTGCAGTAATTCATTTTCTGCATTTGAAGAGGAACAGTGCTGTAACAATCAATGGTTAGTTGGTAGAAGTGTACGGCAACAATGCTGAGTGCTTTTTGGAACTGCCATGGTGTGGTGCTAACAGATTATGCTCATAAGGGGCAAACATCACGAGTGCATACTACCAAAATCTTCTAACGAGGTTAGGGGAAGCTGTCAAGACAACATCCCAGCTCACATATGCTGCTTCTATAAAATTTTGCCTCACTCCCCATATTCTCCTGACATAGCACCCAGTGACTTCTTTTTCTTTCCTCAGATGAAAACATTGCATGGCAGACATTTCCAGAATTTCAAAGTTATTTTCAAGGTAGAATGTTTCCTGAACAGCCAAAATGGAGACTACTACTACAACCAAGGTCTCTGCCAAGTTATCCATTGTTGAGAAAAGTGTGTCACATTGAAGGGTGAAAACCATCACCATGTTTCATGGTTGGCAGTTGATTTTTTTCATGGTGATAATTAAACTTTATGACTACCCCTTGTATGCATGTGTACATGAAAGAGTTAAACAGGAGAAATGTTACTTCAGGTAGACTACAGCAGAGGTATTCAACTTCTCAGAGCTCCATGGCATGGCGCCTCCAGGAAAATAAAATATATAAAAATTAAATGAAATTCAAGATTAAAAACAAAAATTAGAATAAAAATCAGAAAACTAGAAATTAAATTCTGAACTGAAAATTGCAAAAGTGAGTCTCATGTCTCCTCTAAATTACACTGTTTGTATATGCCAGAAACTTTAAGAAGCTGTACCATAGAAACACTCACATGAATTTCTCCATGACAAATTGACTCATATCCATTATATATGATTTATTTATATAAAAAATATGTTTCTATACACCTTACATTATTCACTACATATTTTCAGCTAGAAATTATTTCAAACCAAGCAGCAAGAGCTTAGTTGCATACAGCACTTGGAAATAGCATTCAAATGCTTGTAATTCGTAATATATTTTTACCTAGGAATAATTTCAAATTAAGAAACAAGCCTCAGTTACATATAAATTATAATATTTACTTGTAGGAACGAGTTCTTGCTATGGAAAGAAATTAAAAAAAAATGTAAACTTTCTTTCAAGCATGTCTGTCAAATGACACAACTAGAAAACTACAAACATCTAACTCGCAATAACTACAAAATGGAAATACTTTGACAAAAATTGAATATTTTAAACAACCCTACATTTTTCCTGCCTTAAGTTTCAGTCTACACTCAGCACATTAGTATGCGAAATATATTTCAATCGAAATGATTTGGGTCATTTTTTGAGAAAATAAAAAAACAATGAACGTTTTCCTGTGAAAAGGGTAGTTTGGTTGAATTTTGTTGAAAATCTTCATCTGGCATGTTGAAACATGAAATCTGATATTTATAAAACTTTTGGCTCTTTCTCATGCATGCACGCACATGCACAGACAGAGAAAGTAAAAGGGGATCTGGGAGTCAAAATGGATAGGAATACCTATAATAAATTAGAAAGGTATCTAATTAAAAGAATAAAGACTGGTATTAATGTGTGCTAACTGAAAGCTTTCTTGGTTTGTTTATCATCAGAAATGGGCACGTAAATTGACATCTCATTTCCCTCTATCTCCTTTCTCAGTCATCACTAATTCAAGTTGTGATAAGCAAATAAACAATGCTGATAACCCCTGGGTAGTATTCCATTATAATGATGACATCTCTCTTATAAGAAAACATAAAACAAAACAAAATAAACAGTGCTAGAGATGAAAATATAACATTTCAAAAGACAGCAGAGACTTGATGAAGAAGATAAATTAAAAGATAAAGATTATAAGAATATTAAAGATAGAGTTGATATACAAAAAATGCCAAGGAAAACTGCAGTGGCCTTATTAAGGATGGCAACTGACCATGATTGCCTCGTAGAACACCTCTCCAAGATACGATGCCTACCTACACCCAAATGCAATCTCTGTGAAGAAGATGTCATCCTGAACAAACAATATCTCGCCAAATGCAAAGGCCTTAAAAGTGATAACTTACAGACTTTATATTGGGAAGCCAGAGGGAAAATGATGCAGATCAATTAATCCCCAGTGCCATTGGTGAACAACAACAGAGATGAAAATGTGCCCAAATGAACATTTACCTTGCAAACATATTTCTGTTTAGCTACAAGTTAGCTACATACTTGAACAATTTACTGCACTATATTAATAGTGCACAAAGCATTTGTTAGGCTTTTCTATTTTGTTTTTCATCTCCAATTTACTTCTTACAATATTCATGACACTTTAGTTAATTTAATTTTTCTACTTTCTCTGCCACCTACCTATAATAGGTAAGAGGAAGTATTGTATTCCACCAAAAATGCTATGTCAAGATTTCACTAGAAGTACATGTTTCAAGACTCCCTGGAAAAAAAAAAAAAAAGTTTTAGAAAGCAAAGCAAAAAATAAAGGCCTGTGTGTATCTTGAACAGTATAACTCTCATAATACATAAAAATAAAAATACTTAGTATTTTTCAAGCTGTTACATGAAGATTTTCAAGAAAATCTCACATCCCAAACTACCCTTTACACAGAAAAAATGTTGGTATTTTTTATTTTCTCAAAAATGGATCTAATGATGTTGATTAACATACCATATATTCAAGACATTTACTTACATGGCAAATAAAATGTATATCTGGAATTTTCTGAGTATAGCCTGTGAAGTCCTGTTCAGTCAGAAGGAATTTTGTATAATGAGTAAAGCACAAGAGATAGACAAAAACATATACACAAAAAATATAGATCTCTTTAAAACATGCAATTTATTTCATATAACCTTTTCCTGTAGCATTAGCCGTTTTCGAGATATCCTTACTACTGGTTTGAATTTTTCAATTATTTTGTCATGTTTTACTGCTATTACTATTCACTTGCTTCTTGCGATGTCATGGTAAGACTATACAATTTTAAAGCCAGCAAATAGTGTCTCACTTTTAAACATCTAACTACCCATTCAATTTTCTCTATACTCCTTGTACCTAAAACAAAATGGGTAACTGAACTATTTCTGTAACTATTTCATGTTAGTCTACTTAACTAACATGAACTAGATAGAAAAATAAGCTTTTGTAAGAATAGTTTATAGCAGCTATATAAAATAAGATTATGAGCACAGAATGTAACACATGATCACTTGTTTTTCCAGTTGTCCCAGACATGTTGCAACCTTTCCTTTAGAGGATCAAGAACAGTTAATACTGAATGGTATACAACAATTTGTTTGCCAGATGTCGACAAAATCAGAAACATATGCCAAAAACGTTAGGTCACTTTTCATGATAATGCAGCAATTATCTCCCACAGCACATGAAGCATTATTTGAAGGAGAAAAGCATCAAATTAATGATTCATTGCCCAAAATTCACCTGATTTATCACCTAATGACTTCTTATTGTTCCAAGGATGTCAAACAAACAATGCATGGTCAGCTCAAGAAGCTGTTGAAGGCTTTAAAAACCATGTTTTTGAGATACCAACTTCAGAGTGGAAAAAATGTTTCGAGAATTGGTTTGAATGCATGCAAAAGTGCATAAATCTTAAGGGTGAATACTTTGAAAAGTAATGAAACAGTTCCAAAAAATCTGATGTGTTCCACTCTCATGATTTTTTTCTACTCTTGTACAAAGTATTTTTACAAACGCTTATTCTCCATCTACTTCATATCAAGATAAAAATTTGCAGAAACTATCTTATTGCTAATTTTCTTGTAGGTTTGAAGAGAATATGGTAGGTTTTAAGTGATAGTCAAATCTTTTAACAGCTAATTGTTATGTGGAGCATTGCATTCTCTTTGCATGCCCAGGTCATAAAAAAAACGTATAACGAACTTCCCATTTGAGAAAAAGTATAACTATTGGAAAATTCAAACAAATAACAAGGAATATGTTAGAAATGGTTCACTGGACAAAAAAAATGTATATGACATAAATTGTGTGTTTTAACGAGATCTACATTTTTTGTGTAGTAATATTTTGTCTATCTCTTATGGTTTATCAGTTATGCGAAAGTCATTCAGAATGAAGAGGACTTTTGAAGACATTCCCAGAAAATTCAAGATATCATTTGCCATGAAAATATCTTAAAACATATGACATTTTAATCGAAATCGTTAGCCATTTTTGAGGAAACCAAAATTTTCGAAAAATGTTCCATGTAAAGGGTAGTCTGGGGTGGGGGAATTTTCTTGAAAACCTTTGTGTCGCATGCTTGGAAGATACTGAACTCAAATATCAAGTTTGACATTTATCCAACGTTTTGTTTTTGAGTTATGCTGCGCGCGCGCATACACAATGGACATGTTTCCAAAAATGCTTTATTTCGATTCAGGGTACCTCAAAACATGTATTTCGAGTGGAATCTCAGTATCAAATTTTTTGGGTGGAATGCAATACTTTCCCTACCTACTATACATAGTAGAGAAAGTAAAAATTATTTTTCTTTTCTAGTTTTTGGAAAAACTTAAAAATGGTGACGCTTGTACTTCTTATGATTTCAAGTATTTTATAATTCGGGCTTGGGCTTTGCTGATGGTCAGGTATCTTTTTTCAGAGTAGTCCAAACTTTGCTGCCGTTTGTTGCCATTTTGGTAAACGTTATATAAAACTAAGAGAGTTGACAATATCAGCTGTAAAAATGGTGTTTCTCTCCTGCAAGGTGACGAATAACTATGTTACATTTGGTGTGTATAAACATTAATATGCAGCTTTTCCTAAATTTCTTTGAAATTAATCTGAAATTGTTGATGCCATTAATGAACCAATGGAGAATTCTGATTCAGACAGAGTTTTTCAAGATTTCAGATCATGAATATGTTTCAGATAATGCTGGTAGATTATAGCTATTATTACAGTATGTAAACTTTTACAACATGAGTAAAACACTTTTCATCATACAAAAGCTACAGTATCCTCAAAGGCTTATGCTATTTTGTTCTTTAGATGCTGATAGTGGCAGATGCAGTAGAGATAAAGATGCAGATTTAGCTGAATCAGGTGATGCCACATCCACTCATGTGGATCTTGTTCAATCCAGAACTTCCTTGACATCCAGAAAAGCGAAGATGCACTGACAAAAATGGTGTGTCAGTTACTGCATTAGACTTGTCATGCAGATATAATCAACCTCCTTTACCACAGTTTACAGAAGCTGGTGGGATAAAACATCTGAAGTTAGGCTTTTCTTTTGCGGGGAGATATCCTCGAAAACCATCCTTTCAGAATATAGTAAGATATTAAAAGATTTCAATTTCATACCATTAAAAAAAAAATGAAATTGGTCCAAAACTTGGGTTTCTTGGCTCAACTGATAAAACTTGAGGGTCAAGTTGAGGCAGTATTTTTAACACTTGAATAATTTCAATTAAATTATATAATTTATAATTTCAATAACAGCCCGCCTTGAAGCAATATGTATGTAATAATTTGTAAAATCTATGTCAGTCATTGCATATGCTTATATTATTGTAAACATGTTTAATAATGTTATGTGAATGCATTATGTAATTTAATAATGTAAGAGCTGTGAGAATAATAAGTTTAAGGTTGCTAACGATGAGGTAACCTTGAGGCAATAATGAGTTTGAGAGTTTAAATGCTACTAGTTATGATTAGAGCAACGATAATGTAAATTTTGTGACAGTTTAAAAATAGCCAATCTACAGCCAGAAAAAGCTTTAGTAAAATGCAGGTATTCTATTGGACTAGGATTAGCGAATCAGAGACTTGAAATACAGAAGTTAAAAGTTTATACGGTTGAAGTATGTTCAGTTGCTGGCAGACCTTGGTAGTAACCGAATGGAAGATGTGTTCTCTGCAGAAATATTACGTACTCGTGTGAAACGAAAAATAAGTATATGTGTTAAAAGTGCAAGTATTAAATTAAAGAATCTCACAGCTCTTAATATCAGTGTAGTGCTATTTAATTTGTGTCAAGGATTAATAAAAAGAAGTGAATTTAAACTTAAAATCTTGTAAGCCTACATTCTTGTCACACCATGCCCCTGATTAAGAGAAACGTGTCTCTAAAGTAAGACTGACGCAGCCAAGGCAAACATAAACATAAATACTATCTATAGAAGCAGTTTAATAACAAAGTTAATATTTATTTTTAAACTTGCAGTGTAACAACAAAAATACATCTTCAAATTGGCTTTTCATACGTAGCAGCATATTACGTAACAAACAATCTACTTCAAATTGGCTTAGCAAAGCATGGTGCAAACTAAAACTCCTTTAAAACAACTCCAACATCAACTTCAACAACAGTAACACTACTTCAAATTCACGTCCATACATGGAGCTAAATAAATAAACACCAACAACAAAACTTCTATTTCAAAGTATTAATGAATTTTGATATCTTGCCAGAAGAGAACCCGATCAATTTCATCAGATGGAAGTAGAATGTCAAACCATTTGACACGAGTCGCAACAGAGCTGAAGATGTGAATGAGAGTTTGCCAAACATGTCCTCATAGGGTACAAAAAGCTGAAGTAGGATCAATGTGATTCGCAAAAGCTTTATTGCTTTATCATACCATGAATGTTTTAAAAATTAAAAATTTGAATTTGCTGCATGTTCATTCCTTCCCCTCCAATTGTGGTTAATTCTTCTCTTGTGTGTGTGTGCTTGGAAGTGAAAAAGCGGCACAAATGGTGTTTTTGTCTTACCCCTTATGACATTATGAGTTTTCTTCACATACGAAGCAAACATTTTCTACAGTCACATGAACATATCTTGGGTGTCATTGATTTCACTATGTATTTTAAAACTTGGCATCAAGTAAATTATCTTTAAGTGATTTAATGAGTTCAAATATTACATCTTTTTCATATGGATTGGCTGGTTTTAAAGATTTTACACTGTATGCTTTTCATTAAATATTCCCATTTCTGAAAATAATTTTATTTGTTGCATTCACATGACTTTCCTCACCTCTTTACAAACTATTCTTACGCAAACTACTTCTTGTTAAGTGAGATAAAGCTTTCATTACACATTTTGTTGTAGATATAAAAAGAATACAGTAAGCTACAGCGATAAGACTTAACTGGATCGGTATGTAATAGCTTTAAAATGCTCTTTGGATGTGAAAAAATGAATAGCAACTTACCGCTTAAAAATACGAATATAAGTATTTGAAAATTCAAACCAACAACAAAGAATATCTGGAAATGATTAATGCCACAAAAAATGTTATTGTACATAAATTCTATGCTTTAATGAGATCTACATCTTTTGTGTTATAAGAATGTTAGTAAAGTCTTATGTTTTGTGTTGTCCACTTCTTACGGTCTACCAATCATACAAAAGTCATTCAGAATGAAGAGGACTTCATAGGCTATTCAAGATATACATTTTTATTTGTCATGCAAATGTTTAAACATGTGGTATTTTAATCAAAATTGTTAAAAGTGTAATTTTTGGAGAAAATAAAAAAATGACAAAAATGTTTCTATTACAGGGAAGTTTGGAGTGGGAAATTTTGTTGAAAATCTTTGTGGTGCATCCTTGGAAGATGCTGAACTTAAATTTAGGGTCCCATGGACCATTTTCTAGAAATGCCATTTCTTTTTAAATTTATTTATTTATTCAGGGAACCTCAAAACATTGATTTCCAGTGACATCTTGGCATCAAACTTTTAGGAGGAATGTAATACTAAAATTAAAAATTAATAAAGATGACACAAATGATTATTAAATAAAGTTAGTGCTTACCTAGCTGCATACTTTGATTCTTCAAGCACAACTCTTAGCTTCTCATCGCCAATAAGAAACATTGCCTCCTCGTAAGTCGGAGGAGGAGCTTCTGTAGAACCTGCACCTTGTGATGCAGATGAAGCCCCCATAAGCGCCTCGTACGTTGGTGGCAGGGTGACTGTACTGGGGTTGCGGATCACACAGCTACCTCCACCAGAGGACTGCTGACTTCTGGACTGCTGAGCCAGCTCCTGCAGATTCTGAGTTGTTGAGTACAGTTTACAACTTTAAAAAGAAGGGGCTTTTTGGGACAGGATTACATGGCAATGCACAGTCTGCTATGATACAGTCATGAAGCTTGAGGTGCTTTTTTGCAGTTGGTGCAATTACAGTGCTCTTAGTGGAATGGTTTTAACCAATCAAACCGATGTCTTAATTTGTTTTATGAAATGTTTGTTACAAATAATAATATGGGACACGGAGGAGATGTCTGTAGTGCTATTGTAATAACAGTAAGAAAAAGAGGCTGGGTTTATCCTCCATTAGATTTCCAAAACATCAATAAGATGAGTTCATAAGGTATTAAAATGTAAAAATGTAAAGATTAATAACCCAGTTGTTATAATTTATGAAAACAATAATGTCATTACAGAAATGTCATTATGCCTAAACATCTAAAATTAACATTACTAATATTTCTTGTGTCTTCATATTTACGTAGAATCTATTATATTTCATTCAGATATTAATGTTTCTATAACACTAGTCTGCATGATATCGGATGACTGAAAACTAAGTGATTCTGACTCACTGTTTTATGCTGATTTCAGAACTAATTTTAGTTTTTTTCTATCACGTACAGTTTTTTCACAATTTCACTTCAAAAATATAAGAGATATAAAGATATTGCTTCCGCCACTACACATAAAATTGGGCTTGATGAAGCAATTTGTAAGGGCTTTACCACAGGATGGACCCCGCTTCAAGTACCTTTCCACGAAATTTCCCTTCATTACACAAGACAAATTAAAGGCTGGAATTTTTGTTGGTCTTCAAATAAAGAAATTGATGAAGGATGAAGATTTTGAGAAGACAATGAATGAGAAAGAAGTAGAAGCATGGACCGCCTTCTGATCAGTTACTGAAAACTTCTTAGGCAATAACAAAGATCCTAATTACAAGGCCATTGTCGAAACAATGTTGGAAAATTTAAAGAAGATGGGTTGTAACATGAGTGTAAAGGTTCATTTTCGCATTCACATATCGACTACTTTCCAGACAATCTGGGACATTGTAGTGTAGAGCAGGGTGAACGTTTTCACCAAGATATTAAGGAAATGGAGGAGGTACCAGGGGAGATGGAATGAAACTATGATGGCCGACTACTGTTGGATGTTGAGGAGGGACAGTCATCTTCAAGGATCTGCAAGGAAGTCAAAGAAGAAAAAGTTTGAAAAAAATTAAATGGAATACTTTGGCTTCTTGTTTTGTTAAAATGTAGTCATGAAATAAATTAGGGGAGTTATTGAGAGTATTCTTAAAATGTTTCTTGAATAAAAACTTACCTTGTGTGAAATGGTATTAACACTTTTCTACAATCATTAGTAAAATTGTCAAAACATTACTTATTTTGTGTAAAAATGTGATGTAATAGAAAAAAACAGAAGTTATTTCTGGAATCAGCATAAAAACGATTCAATAACACCTACTTTTAAGAAATCATCTAACAAAAAGTTTGAAAATGCAGACTAGTGTAAAGTTTAAACAATGGGAAGAACTTGTTTATTTTTTCAAAAGAATACGATAAAAGCATATTGTCATCTGGTGAGATAAGCTAGTAACTATCAGGAGCGCTTTTTCTCTACATATGGAGCTTCATGATTGTATATAGTAGACTGTGATAATAGGAAGCTCTCTCAGATCAAGATATGGCACTAGTTTAGCATTTATGTTGGCAATGCTAATGCAAATTAATTATTAGTTACTAAGACAACTTGAATGTTAGTTTGTTCAAGAATCAAAGCTGAAAAACAAAACCTACATTTTGCATCATTAATCACTTCATTATATTGTCAGAGTTAAAAGCTTCAACGTGAAATGTTGTCTAACAGAATAAAAAATGCAAATTTTCAAAATATTACTATACTGGCGGTAGAGAACACTGTCAGCATTGGCATCTTCAGTATGTTAAAATTGGAGGGCAGCATTAATAATTGTAAGTTAAAGAAAGCCTGCAACTACATTATGTCATATTACACACGTAATCTATGTTAAATACTGATTTCTTCAAGTTCAAATTTATGTTGGTTTAAAATTTTAAAAATAACCATGAAAAAAAGTGTTACATTCACATGTTTTTTTTTCTACCCACATTAAGCAAAAGTCAAATGTTTAAATGTGGGTCACTCTTTCCATTACATCACAAGAAACAGGCTTAAAAAAAAAAAGTGATCAAGTATGGAAGAATTCAAACTAATAACAGCAAATTCTCAGCAATGGTTGATGCCAAAATAAAAATGGTTGTTTGGTTACTAATGCTCAGTGTATTGGAGTTCTTCCATTTGCTTTTTGTTTCCCAGTAATGTAATGAGATATTTACAGCTATTAAATTTTGAAACCTGTGGAGATGAGTCAGCAGAAGTTATTTGATATACATTGTGTGTTTTAAGAAATCTACAGTTTTCATATAGTAAGGTTTTACCTCATAGTACCAGTTATACAAAATTATCCCAAATTCATTCAGAATGAAGTGAACTTCGTAGGCTATTTGTGAATATTCAAGACATTTTATTAGTTGTCCAAATATCTTAAATGTACATTATTTTAATTAAAATTGTTTAAGAGTCATTTTTGAAAAAATCAAAAGTAATTAAAAGTTTCCATGTAAAGGGTCATTCAGGGTAATGTAATTTTCTAGAAAATCTCCAAGTTGCATCCTTGAAAGATGCTGGAATTAATTATTAAGTATGATATTTATGCAATGGGGGAGGGAGTTCTTGGGATCTCTAAAAATGTCCTGATGAAATATTGATGCTGAATTTTTTGGTGGAGTATAATATTATATTACTTCTACCTATTAAAGGTAGGTGGTAGAGAAAGTGTTCCAATCCAGAAATTAATGTTTTAAAGTTTTCTCCAAGTTGGATATTCTGATCTATAGACACCCTTTAAATCAGAAATATTTTTACTTTCTCTTAAGTTTTAATTTGCATTTTATTCTATAATACAATTTTTACTTCCTCTACTATGTATAGTAAGTAGGTGAAGTATTGTATTCCACCCAAAAATTTGATACCGAGATTTCACTGAAAATACATGTTTTGAGACTCCCTGAATCCAAAAAAAAACATTTTTAGAAACATGTCATGTGTGTGTCTGTGAACAGTATAACTCAGAAACGAACAGTCGGATAAACACCAAACTTGGTATTTAGGTTCAGTATCTTCCAGATATACGACATGAAGTTTTTCAAGAAAATCCCCCCACCCCAGATTATCCTTTACATGGAACATTTTTCGAAAATTTTAATTTTCTCAAAAATGGCTAACGATTTTGATTAAAATATCATATGTTTAAGATATTTTCATGACAAATGAAATGTACATCTTGAATTTTCTGGGAATATCTCCAAAAGTATTCTTCATTGTGAGCGACTTTTGCATAACTGGTAAACCATAAGAGATAGACAAAATTTTACACAAAAAATGTAGATCGCGTTAAAATACAGAATTTATGTCATATACTTTGTTTTTGTTGAGTGAACCATTTTGGATATATTGCTGGTTATTCCCTTAAATTTTTCAATACTTATTTTCTCAAATGGGAATTCGTTATTCATTTTTTTGTCCTGGTAATGCAAAGAGAATGGAATACTCAACATAGCAACCAGCTCTTAAAATATTTGACTATCGCTTAAAGCCTAGCAATTCCCCTTGCATCTACAAGAATTAGCAATAAGATTAACATCTCAATTAACATAAAGCATATGGAGAATAAGCGTTTGTAAAAATAGTTTGTACAAGAGTAGAGAAAGTCATGTGAGTGTAACACATCAGATTTTTTTTTTGCAAACAATTGCCTTTCTCCTTATGAACCACTTTTCATTAATTAGTCTCTTCCTCCAATCTTCTGTATGTCACCACATTCAAACATTTTCGTATTCTTTTTTATTTACTTCAATCTTTCACTACAAACAAAATCTGATGTTTTGCACCACGTGACTTTCTCTGCTCACTCTTAACTTACTCTATATACTTCTTGTTAATTGACAAACTTTCATTATACACTTACAAATTTCGATGTAGGTAGGACACAGTATGCAAAGCAATAGTTACATTTTTAAAAAGTGTGTTGCTATGTGATAGCTTTGAAATTGCATGCTCTTTGCATGACCATGAGAAAAAACAAATTGCGACTTACCACTTGAGAAAAGTATCAACTAATAACAAAGAATATCTTGGAAATGACTAATGCTACAAAAAATTATTTTTGTTCCATTTAAATGTTACCTTTTAACATCAAGCTCAAATCGACAGCTTTGCTTAAAAAACATTTTGACAAACTGTGTGCTTTGGTGAGATCTACAGTTTTAGTATGGTAAGATTTTGTCTCTTTCTTATACTTTACCAATGAAGAGGACTTCACAGGTTATTCCCCGAGAACTAAAGATATACCTACATTTTGCCATGCAAATACATTAAACATACAGTATTTTAATTAAAATCATTAATAGCCATTTTTGAGAAAATTAAAAATGACGAAAATTTGTCCATGTAAAGCATAATTTGCGGTGGAGTGGAGGATTTATTTGAAAATCATCATTCTGCATCCTTGGAAGATGCTGAACTTAAATACCAAGCTTGGTATTTAACCAACTTAACATTTTTCGGTTATACTGTTCTCTCTCTCTCGCACGCGCACACACACAGAGGATGTAGCATGATGATTTTCAAGAAAATTCCCCCCCCCCAACTACCTTTTACACAGAAAATTTTTCATCAGATTTTATTTCCTCAAAACTGACTCTTAATGATTTTGATCAAGATAGCATGTGTTTAATTTACTAACATGACTAATGAAAGATATATGTTTTTTATTTATTTATTTATTTTATTCATACATGGTTATGGACTGACCCTTATCCTAGTTCAAACCCGGCAGAGGGCGATGGATTTTTTCGAACGTGAAATCCTTAGCATGGCTTCCTTCGGAATGGAAATAAAGCCGGTGGTCCTGTATCAAATTTACAATATGTAAAAGAACCTCAAGCGTGATAAAGAGGCCTCCAAGCAAAATTTCTGGTCCTTCATGTCTAATATAGAATGGGATGCTAAGGACTATAGCAATTAAAGAGCATCCATAAATAAAACTCAATTTTTTAACCCTAGTTAATGAAACATATATTTTGAACCTTTATTGAACATCTGGCAAGTCCCCTTTATTTTTTATTTAATAACTGATAATGTCATCAAATCATGATTTAAACTGACAGAGAAATTAAGTTGTTGTAAAAACAGAGGCATTAATGAACAAGTTCTAAAAGCAATGATAATTTCAGATTTTGAGATTGTTTTTCTCCACCAAGGCTTTTGGGTTCACTGGTATATCTGACTTTGACATTTGTCAAATGAGAACACATTTTCACTGCAATTTTGGTTATGACAAAAACTGTCCACACACATTTTCTTCCTTTTTTTATTTTTTTTATATTTGTTCAAAGTATCTCAAAACATATATTTCTGTTGAAATCTTGATATTGAATTTTTAGGTGAAAAGCAATGCTTGCTCTACCTACTAAGTATGTGACGGAAGAAGTAATCAGAATTTTCTCTCCATTAATTCGGCTGCTAGAATTTTTCAAAGTGGAGACAAAGTATTCTGGAGTCATTGTATATGCTTCATGATAAATATTACACGGCTTTCAGCTTAACAGATATTGCACTCTCACACTTATTTGACAATCTCAAAACCTCTTTATGATATTACCTAACGGTAATCTACCAACTGACTAACACTGATATACATCTCAAATTCTTTTTTAAATAATTACAAGCAATTAATACTTAGGAAATATCAGTGTAAATTGATCACTGTTAATAAGGCATATGAATGGCATTACTGGGAAAGTATCACTACATGACATTTATACAAAAGCTTACCCTCAGTAACACTTGTTGATGAAGCAACATTTGACTTATTCCTTTTCTTCTCAAGTATACAACGTTTTTCACTGCAACGCTCAATGCGCCACAAATAAATATGGGACCTATTGAGTATAGAAACCACTTATATTTCTCATGACAGCAAACATATCCATTGAGGCCTCCCAGTGAAAGAACTGTGACGAAAACTCCTAAAGCAAATAACACAACAGAAAGTGTGAAATAATAGTAGGAAGTGCAATCACACTGTCCATAGGGTGGTGGTTCCAGACCCTGCTGTTCCAATTGTCTAAGGCTATGGCGTACATGGGCATCATCACTCTCAGAAGACATATCTTCTACACTTGAGGTGAATCACTCTGCACATCAAAATATGTTCTGCCCATTAACGCAAGTTATAACCTTATCCAGTTATTCACTCTCAAATTTGGGCTAAAGCTCCAGGCTATCACTGTTTTGGCACTATCACTGTCTTTGTAACTGTAATAAGATTAGAGGACTCAACAACTGATTGAGATACAGATTTCAATTGTGTTAAATGGGCAAAAGTTGTGAAAATACTGTAAAATGCATTAAAAGTTGAATAATAAAGGGTTACTATGACCTGGTCAGTTTGGTAAAGTATATTCAGATTCTATTTACTGTGTCTGGGAAAAAACAACTTTTTTTTATATTTAAGCAAGCATGGATGTGCATACCAAGTATGTTTTCAATTTATCTGCCCTTCAAAATATTAACTGTACACCAAATGTTAGACATATTTACATGTGTACAGTAATAAGACAAAAACTGCACACTTGGATTGCTGTGCTAGTTCTTAAGAGACTTATTTCCCAAATCACATTTTTGTATATATTTATTTTAAGCAAATGTTAACTGTGAATGTAATATGTGTAGCTTACATATTCCAATGTAATTCAATATAATTATAATTTGTTTGCACTTGGTATTGACTGAACTGCCTAAAGGTCAGTGTGACCATTTGTCTTTCCCAATCTTATGGTTGGAGGACTGTTAAATGAAAACAATATCATAGCACACCACTGTTTTTCTTTATTATATTATAAAGCCTTTCATTTTAAAACTGAATAAAAAGTAGTTCCTTTGGGTGATTATAAACACTTCTAAGTTCATTCTAAATATCCGTTAAACTGGGCTTCACATAATCACCATTAATATAGACTTTCTATTAGCTATCAATAAAGCAAAATATAATAATAAACTCGGCTCGCAATGATCAGGTTAAGCCAGGAGCAATTTACTCACAAAATGACGTCACGTTTCCAAGTTTGTGACTTTTCTTTCCTGTCAACCTAGCAGAGCTGCCAACATGGAGATGCGAAATCCACTAGGATCCTAAGTTGCGCCTTGCAAGCAATGATAACGTACACGGCAAATATTGGGAACAAACGAAATAATGATAAATACATACTGCTTAGTCAAACTGCCAAGGTTACGTCGCGTCACCGGTGTGCCGGAATTCTATTATTTTAATAAAGGGTAAAAAGTGCACAAATGATTTTTAAATGTCAGTAAATTTAAAGGCACACTTTTGCACTAAGCAATTTAATTTCCCGAATGGTCAAAACCAAGCTTTGATAAAGAACCAGTGGCCATCCAGGCTGACTCACTCTATTCTTCCCGTGTGAAGTTTTCCAAATAATCAGATGACGCATTTGTTTCTACGTTTGTATCTAAAAACGAAATAATGTCTGCAGTATGTATACGTGCAAAGCAATTACTGCGAGTTGCATTATGCGTAAGAGAAGTTATTGCAACCTTGTTTAAATTCTGAGAACACCGCGAAGTACTCTGGTTTCTTTCTCTGTCGAGGGAAATTGAAAAAACGTTCCTTCAAACAAGTCCATTATGAGAATGTCGTCTTGGAAATTAAAAAGAAAGAAATACGAGAAAAAAAACTGCGTGAGACTTTCGCACGTTAGAAGTGAAACAAACCCCTTAGGCATTTGTTGACGATTTTATTATTTCAGGATTAGGAAATGGTTATGTGAAATTTGGCTTAAGAAAACTTCTTAATTAAATTACATATTTCTTTTGCTCATCAATTTCCAATAATTCATACTCTAAGGAAAAATTATGGGTTTATGATAGCTGAAGTATTGATTCTCCCTTTCTTTTCTTCTCCTGCCAACTGAAGTCGGAGAAGGAGAAGCGTTTAACTTTTCGTCTGATCCAGGCCAATTTTCTCTTAACGCGCCTAAAGAAGTTTCACTTCAAAAGAGGAGGGGGGAATAAACGTCCCGGTTGCTTTAGTTTTCTTTTCAGTTTTTTCACCACAGAGATGAACCGGCCACGAGATAACATTTGGTCTGTGAAAACCGCATACACCGATAGCTTACTTGTAATATGTATTTACGGTAACATCAATTCAAATAAACACAAAACCTATGGCTAACCTACGGTTCTCAACGTTGGACTGCGTCTTGCGGCTTAGGATCCTCAATAACGTCTCCGACATGGACTCATATCGAATCTTATCCCATTCATATTTTCAGGATATGGGAAAACCCCAGAAAATATAGTCATATGGATAACTCACCCTAACCAAGATTCGAACTCGGAACTCCTGAATGTGAGGCAGACACACTACCTCCACATCACGGAAGTGGGTTACCCCTTGGTTTCACTGAGGCACTGAGGCTTCCTACGAATTACTACCTATTGGCTATGCTCCCCTTCTACCGATACAAGGGGCACTATTTATATTTTGAGCCTTGGCAACCCTGAATGTTATAGGTGCCATCTGGCGATTTCAATGGAAAGTTTGACATTTTTGACCATAATCTACTTCAAACATTTTGTCAGAGTTAACTCGTGAAAATGTTCGTTCAATGATTTATTACAACTTTCGACGTGGATTATCAAGACAAGAGTGCATCGATCAACTAACTTCCACATTTGGCGACGAAGCTCCATCCTTTACCACTGTGAAACGCTGGTATAACGAATTTAATCGTGGCCGCCGTTCGCTCAATGATGAAGTTCGTGAAGGTCGTCCAAAATCAGTTGTGCCAGAAAACATTGATGCTGTGCAAAAACTAATAATGAAAGATCGTCATGAGGCATGTTGTGAGATTGATGCAACCCTAGGCATTAGTTCCACCAGCATATATAAAATATTGCATGATTATTTAGCCGTGAAAAAAATTTGCTCTCGTTGGATCCCACATAATTTGACGCAATCTCAAAAAGATGCTCGTGTCGATTGGTGTACAAAAATGCTCAAGAAATACAATGGCGGTGCCTCAAAAGACGTATATAAAATTGTAACAGGAGACGAATCATGGATCTATGCGTATGAGCCGGAACGTAAACAGCAGTCGACTGTATGGGTGTTTCAAGATGAAGCAAATCCAACAAAAGTTGTTCGCAGTCGAAGCAAATGGTCGCCTGCTTTTTCAGCAAAACTGGCCATGTGGCAACAGTGCCTTTAGAGGAACGTAAAACGGTCAATGTCGAATGGTACACAACCATTTGTTTGCCGGAAGTCTTCGGTGCAGTAAGGAAAAACCAACAAGAACCGTAGGATCGTTCTTCATCAAGACAATGCCAGCGCACACACATCTCGTCTAACAACAGAGTATTTGAAGGCTCAAAAAATCGAATTGATGGGTCATCCGCCATACAGACCTGATTTGGCACCCAGTGACTTTTTTTTTTGTTCCCGAACATCAAGAATAAATTGCGTGGACAACGATTTTCGTTGGCAGAAGAAGCCGTTGATGCCTTAAAAATCATGTTTTGGAGGTGTCTCAAGAAGACTGGAATAAATGCTTTGAGAAATGGATCAAACGGATGCAAAAGTGTATTGATCATAAAGGAGAATATTTTGAAAAATAATAAAGCAGTTTTCAATCAGAAATTACTTTGTTTTAATTATTAGGCTCAAAATATAAATAGTGCTCCTCGTACCACCGAGGAAATTTATTCTCTGAAAAAATTAATGAGCGATGCCAACGTTTCATGTGGCAAATGTCGAATAAGGTTGGCGTAATTTGTGCACAAGGCATTACAAATGCCAGATAAGGGCGAAATTATCACTACTACTCGTTTTCACGCATGAACAATGTTTAACTCGCAGCCAAGGTTCATTCCCACTACGCTTAACAAAATGCCGTTAAGATTGGTAACCTTGTATCCCCATATGGAGGGGGGGGGCTATCGTGACATTTCGATCGAAAAACACGAGTTATGGAAATTAACTAAGTTTTATTTATGGACGCTTTTTAGCTGTTGTGGTCCTTGGCGTCCCATTCTATATTGGGCGTGAAAGATCGGTAATTTTGCAAAGAGGCCTCTATCAGGTTTGAGGTTCTTTTACGTGTTGTAAATCTACGACACGGGACCTTCTTTACTTACCTTCCGATGGAAGCCATGATAAGGGGAAAAAATCCATCGCTCTCCGCCGGGTTTGAACCCGCGACCTCGGGAACTAGAGGCTGTTTATAAAGAATTTATACTTAAGAAGATAGAGGTCTTAGTTTATGGGCTTTTATGTTTAGTGCCTACTCATTCCCCATTCTTAAACAAAGTATGCTTAGATTCGCTTAAGATATAGTACCTATATTCATATTCACATAACCTAATTTCACTTCTGTTTTTGTAAATGTTAATATCAGAGAATGGTTTAGGTCTCAGGTTGTAAAATAGGCTATATTTATGAAATTACAGCCCTAAGGAGCAAATATAAGCCTTTAAATGTTTAAAATGTGAATGTAGAGGCTCATCGCACATATCAGATTGATTTGAATACTGGTAGTGTGAATTATTTTGGTGTCATTGGAATTTGTATTTAAGGATCTGGGAAAAAAAGAATTGACTTTCATTGCCCTTCCCTATTTTGAATCCATACATACAATTATTCTATACTGTTTGCCAAATTTGGACAAAACACAGACTTACACCATTTGACCTGACATAAATTTCAGAAATGACTCAATTTTCCAGACCCTTACATCTGAGTCTCAATAGTTTAACCACCATGACAAATCTATGCAGCACATAAAAAGAGAACGTTTGTTTATCTATATAACGTTCAACTGTTGAAGTATCTCAGAATGTTTTCATTGCTTCTTCTGACCTTCTAAAGTATTATTTCTTCTCAGTATTTATAAATATTACATACCCTAAATTTTTACTTTCTCTGCTATGCCTATAGTAGATAAGAGGAAATATTGTATTCCATCCAAAAAATGCTATATCAAGATTAAACACACATTTTATACTCCCCTGAACCTACAGAAGTATTTTTAGAAAAAGGTGTTGTGCGTATGTCATAATTCAAAACCTAAAAGCTGGATACCAAAAGTGGTATTTAAACCCGGTATCTACTAGGGCGGATCGAAAAGTAACGCAAAATATTTTTTTTCCTTGGTATTGCAGCTGGAATGTTGCAATTTCACACAAGTTTGAAGTTTTCACTACAGAGGGCATTTTTATTCATGTGCAGCTCTAGCGAGAGAAGCGTGAACTACGCAACAAAAATGGCTGCGTGTTACTGTCGTCCACGTGTGATGAGCAGAGAGGTGTGGTTCGATATTTGTGGACCAAAGGGCATAAATCGAATGATATTCACAGGGACATGCGTGGCGTGTATGGGGATGATAGTATGGACCGTAGCAATGCCTACAGGTGATGTGCATTCTTCCTAGAGGGCCATGTGAACCTTGGTGGAATCGCCACGCTCCGGGAGGCCGGTAACAGGTGCAACCCCGCAGAATGTCAAAGGCATTGAGGCGGCAATTTTGAACAACCGGCGTGTGCAACTACGAACCTTATCGCAACAGCTCAACATTTCCTATGGTTGAAATTTCGTAAAGTTAGTGCTCGCTGGGTGCCTAAGAACCTGACAGACAACTGCAAGGGCCAGCGAATGATCAGCTTGGATCATCTAACGCAGTACACCGCAGAAGGGCATGACTTTCTGAAAGGAATCGTCACTGGTGATGAGTCGTGGGCATACCATTACACGCCCGAAACCAAATAGGCAAGTATGGAGTGGAAACATGCTGGTTCCCAGTGACGAAAAAATTAAAAGTGACTCAATCTGCCAGGAAAGTGCTTGTGACGGTGTTCTGGGATATGCATGGTGTTGTATTGGTGGACTTTGCTGAACACGGGACCACTGTGAATGCCGCAGCCTACATTTGGTGAAGTTGCGTCGTGCCCTTTGTGACGAACGCCACAACATGAATGCTGGCGACGTCAAAATTCCTCGTGACAATGCTCGCCCCCATGTTGCTGTGCTGTTTGTCAGAAAGTCACCAAATTTGGTTGGGAGGTGCTCCAGCATTCACCATACTTTCCGGACCTTGCACCGTAGGACTTTCATCTGTTTGGTCCCATGAAGAAATTCCTGGCTGGCCAACGCTTTGCGACAGATGCGGAAGTGAAGTCAGCAGATATACTCCAAGGAAAAATGTGTTGAGAAACTTGGTGACTATGTCGAAAAGTAGGTAAAAGGTGTAAGTTCATTTGTGATTTTTATTTTTGTTGTTTTAACTATTAAACTTTTATGTAAAAAAATTATTGTGCATTACTTTTCGATCTGCCCTCGTGTATGTCACAAAGATTTTCAAGAAAATCCCCCTCTCCTGCCCAAACAACTCTTCAAATGGAAACATTTTCATATTTTTATCTGCTCAAAAACGGCCCTAAACAATTTTGATTAAACTGTTTAAGAATATTTGCATGACAAATAAAATGCATATCTCGAAATTTTGTGTGAATAGCCTGTGAAGTCCTTTTCATCCTGAAAGAAGTTTACACAACATGTAAACTGTAAGAAATAGACAAAAACCTACTACATAAAAATTACACTTCCCATTAAAACAAGCAATTTTTGTGTAATAATTTTTTGTGGCATTTACCATTTCCAAGATAATTTTACTTTTTCTTCCACATACTTAGTAGGTAGAGAAGGTATATCGCATTTCACCCAAAACTTTGATATCAAGATTTCACTGGAAGTACACGTTTTGAAGGCCCCACAATTCAAAAAAAGCGTTTTTAGAAAAAGTTCTCGTGTGTGTGTTGTTTTTCTTTTTAGTTTATTTATTCAAAACCGCATGCCCCATTACATTGTAATAGTACATGCTTTACACCAGTTTTAACAGTGTATTAATATCTACATTAGAGGTGTTACATTGAGTATGTGAAGTAATAATGATAACACTGGTCAACATTGATTCTGCGGTATAAAGGAAAATATGTGACTTAAATGGAAATCAGCGTCCTGATTTTAAAAATAAAGTCTGATTTTGGCTATCACATCTAGTTTTCATGCTGAGCTGAAAACTTGTGTTAATACACACACTTGTCTTCTATATGTGTAGTGCTAAAATAAAAATTCAAGTATGACTTCTACTTCAGGATTACGTAGGAGATAGTGTCTACAAAGTCCTAAGAAGTTTCGTTACATTTGTGTACGTGTTTGATGGAAAGGTACATAAAATAGATTCACAAGCAAACTATATTACTCATATTTCAAAGAGAAAGTTGATCAGGACAAATTGTTCATGCCTCATATTGCATGTAACGGTTGTGTTGAGGGATTACATTATTGGTATGAAGGAAAGCGGAAGACAATGCTGCTTAACAAACCGATGATATGTAGAGAGCACCAGAATCACCATGATGATTGTTATTTTTGCATGTGCAAAGTTGCTGGCTACAACAACAAAAAATAAGGCATGAATTAAATATCCAAATCTGAACTCAGCTACACAGCCTATCTACACAGCCTATTCCTCAAGGATCTGAACCCATACCTACACCACCAGCAGACCTCAATTTTAATGAATCTAAAAACAGCTCTATGACTTCCGACAATGAGTAGGTTTCTGATTGAGAAGAATTTGACAACTCACCACAACAATTTAATCAATTTGAGTTAAAATGATTTAGTGAGGATTTAGGCCTCACAAAACAAAAATTTGAATCACTGGGCTCAAGACTACAGGACAAGAATTTGTTATCACCTGGCAAACTTTTCATGGTATAGAAATCGCGAAATACAGTTCCACAAGTACTACGCAGAAGAAGATCAACTTGTGTTTTGTGTGGATGTGTACAATCTTATCCAATGGTTGTTTCAGGAAGCATATGAGCTAAGTAACTGGCGTCTTTTTATTGATTCTTTCAAACAAAGTCTTAAGGCAGTGTTACTTCACAATGGCAACAAGTTAGCTTCAATACTGCTTGCACATTCTATGGACCTAAGAGAGTCTTATGAAACTCTGAAGCGTGTTCTTGAGAAAATTAAGTACTGCGACCATGATTGGTCTGTTACTAGGACAACAGGGAGGATACACAAAATTCCCTTGTTTTCTTTGCAAATGGAATACCAGGGCAAGGGACAAACATTGAGAAGCTGACCAATGGCCTGAGAGGCAGCAACTGGAACCTGGATCAAAAAATGTTACTAATGTGCCTCTGGTTGATCATCAAAAAATTCTACTCCCTTCATTACACGCAAAACAATTCATGAAAGCACCTGACAAAAGTTGTCCTTGCTCCCAGTACTTATTCACAAAGTTTCCATCATTGTCACAGGCTAAAATCAGGGAGGGAGTATTTGATGGACTACGGATAAGTAAATTTATGAAAGATGTTAATCTTACCAGCTCTATGAATGAAATTGAAAAAGATGCATGGAATGGATTTAGAGAGGTTAAGAAATTTCTGGACAATGTGAAAGAATTATCAGAACAATTTTGAAGAATTTCAATACAAAGAAATTGTCAGAAATATGTTAGAAACTTCAGACTACTTGGTTATAATATGAGTTTGAAGCTTCATTTCCTCAAGTCACTCTTGACTACTTCCAGTTGATTTAGGAGCTGTCAGTGAAGAGCAATGTGAAAGGGTTTCACCAGGACCTGAAAGATGTTGAACAACATTATCAGGGACGCTGGGACGGGAAACATAAAGAGCATGATTGCATATTTCCACATCCCAAACCAAGTTTTATGCAGTTGTTGTAGACTACTACCAGACTAGTGAATGCATCACATGTTGTATATAGTGTTCATTCTCTCTCAGCTTTGCTTGCAATAGGAACTTCCAAACAAAATCCAACAAGCAGACAAACTGCAATAAATAACAGAATCAGAGCTGCATTTACATGCAGGCTATCGAGACTACTGCCTATGAGCCTCAACACCCCCCCCCAAATGCAGTGTTGCATTCACATGACTTTCTCTACTCACTTTTCTACAAACTATTCTTACAAAAGCTTATTCTTTTATCCACTTGTTAATACAGGTAAACCTTCATTACTCATTTCGAAGTAGGTATAAGAAAACAATAAGCTAAAGCGATAGTAAAATCTTTTCAAAGTTGGCCACTATGTGATGACTCCGACATTCTGTTCTCTTTGCATGAACATGAAAACCAAAGAAAATAAAGGAATAGGAATTTGAGAAAATTATAAAGTACCTGAAAATTCAAACCAATAATAACGAATATCTCTGAAATGGTTTAATACTACAACAAATTTTATTTGATATACATTGCATGCTTTGACGAGATCTACATTTTATTTTTGTGTAATAAGATTTTATTTGTCATGATAATGGCTTGAACATATGGTATTTCAGTCAAAATTGATAGAGCCATTTTTGAGAAAATAAAAAAACAATGAAAAATTTTCCATGTAAAGGGTAGTTTGGTAGGGGGGGAGGGGTTCCTTCAAAATCTTTGTGTCACATCTTTGGAAGGTCTCAAACTTAAATACCAAGTTTCATATTTAACCAACCTTTTGTTTTTGAGTCATACTGTTCTCTTTCTCTCTCATACACACCCAAGACCTTTTTCTAAAATTGCTTTTTTTGGGGGGGTTCAGGAACCTAAAAAGTGTATTTCTAGTGAAATCTCAATATCAAAATTTTTGGGTGCAATGCAATACTTCCTCTACTTTAAGTACATATTACTGAAAGTAAAAACAACAACAATAATTTACAGATTTTAATCTTGAATAGGTTAAAATAAAAAATACATATTTATTTTAATACTGTGGTGTGGACTCTTATACTTCAATAGTGACATCACTAAATAGCTTCAGATGAACAATGCAGGTTAGGTTTGAAGAATATGTGGTAAAAACTGCTGAATTAACTAACTACAACAAGTTTGAGCGTGAACTGCAGTGCAAGCGAAAAACAAAATGTGCATTTGGTACCTTTTGACTGTGTCCAAGCACTGGAAGCTGAGACCCCATCACAAAAATTTGGAACCCAGAGTTTCCTTTCTCTCGTAGATAAATTTGAATCTTCATTGCAGAAGTTCAAACTTGGTAAAAACATATAACAATGAAGACAATTGATTGGAAAATTAAATTATTCTACTAAGAGTTTCAAGAAGATGAAGAAAATAAAAAAGTCATAGTCAATAGAGGTGGATGATGTATAAACTCCTCATAGAGAAAATATCTAAGATTGTTTTCCTAATACCAAGGTCACTACTGTCATTTATGATCACAAATGGCAGTGGAGAAAGGTCATTTTCAAGATTGAAGTTTATCAAAAACAGGCTTTGAACCTCCAAGTTACAACATTTTGGCTTTGCTCAGCATTGAAAGTGATATTTTAAGACAACTAAGTTATGAAGATATTACAAGCACCATCATTAATATGAATATAGGTGTAAACCAATTAGCCACTGAGGTTATTTGACACCTTCATTTTAAGTCTGATTGTTTGGAAAAGTACTGTATTTGAATTAAATGCAAGTAAAATTTGCTTGTTTGTACATTCCTTTTCTTTTTTCATCTTGCATCACCTAACATGTTTATTTAAAATATCAATATGTTATTTTTAAAATGAAATACTGACTTTTGCATTTTTGGGAACATAGACGTGAATCTCAATTTTATGTTCTTTTCTTAATGTAGTTGTTCATAGCAATGTCAATACATCATGTTGAATATCTTAATGATTTTCAGTTCTTTTCATTTTTATGTCATCAATTCATTAACTTCTAAATACTGAATAGTAAAATTTTCTACAAGTTTTCTTCTTTGTTTTAAGTTAGAAAATTGTCTAAAATGTTATTTTTGCAGGTTAGTTTTCAAAACATTTTGCCCCAGGAGGTATTCTTTCCCAGACTCCGAACCTCAGGTTCAGCTTAAGAGTCTACAGATCCTAAATATGACAAATATGTTCCTGAACAGAACTGTATAAAACAGCATATTAATAAAAAACTAAATAATAAGAGACAATGGAACAGCCTATAAAATGCCCTTGCACAGTCTTACTAAGGGACCCACTGAACTCACTCCTATTCAACATAGCCACAACAGACAAAGTACAAGTCATGACATCTAGTGTCAGTAATGATCTATATTTACAGTGACTAGAAAGTATTCATCTTCATTTTAATAAATTCTACTAAGAAAAATACATGTAACAGTGAGAAAATTCTCACTTTTAATATGCAGAAAGAATAAATGATATTACAGTTTATCTGCTTTTCAAAATGTTTCATTTTATTAGTATAATATTTGTTTAAAATGGGCCAACTTTTTCATACATGGTGTTTACAAAATTATTCTATACCTGTGTATTTTAGTAGAGTAATTTTTTATATGATATTTGGCAATGTCATCAACATATAATTCAAGTTGAAGGAGAAATAATTGTAAAATCTGAGGTGTAAATGAATAAGTTCAGTAAAAACATCTATAATTCCTGAGTTTGATACTTTCTTTTCTCTATCATACCCAAATCCATTTTCACTGCAGGTGTTATACAAAAAAATTCTACCACTGAATGCACGTTAAATAGTTTTGTAAACATCAAACACAAAAAAAAAAGTTGAAAAATCGGTGCCATTTACAAAATATGATACAACTAATAAAACAAAAAATCTTGAAAATGCCACAACATGTAAGTGTAACAAGCATTTTTCTTTCTGCATATTACAAATTATAATTTTCTCATTAATTTGGATAGAATTTTTCAAAGTGAAGACAAATACTTTCTGGAGCAACTATGTGCATGATTGTTTTTTTTCTTTTTATTTCCATTTATACCCTGCCTTTAACTACATTGGTCTTACTGGCGGCCTTTCCTTTGGAATTTATTGCCTATTGGCAACGGTGTTAACTTGTATTCTCTTGTTGTTGGGTTTCTTGCACTTTTGGGGTTTTAATCATTAGATATATATATATATATATATATATATATATATATATATATATATATATAGAGATATAAAACACACACACACACACACACACACTTGAAAAAGTGTAAGTATTTGAAAATTTAAACCAATAACAAGAATATCTTGGAAATGGTTAATGGCATAAACATTTTTGACATAAATTGTGTCCTTTAACATTTTCTGTGCAGAAAGATTTTATCTTTTATGGTTTACAAGTTATACACAAATCATTCAAAATGAAGAGGACTTCACAACTATTACCAGAAAATTCAATAAATATATTTTATCTGTCATGCAAATATATTAAATATTATTTTAATCCAAATTGTTATGAGCCATTTTTGATAAAATAATGTATGCATAGAGCTAATGCTCTGGAGTTAAGAATGTAGTCATTCTCCATCTTGCTTCCCAATATTTGGATGTCATATCTTGATAATTTTTAAAAGCTATACATTTTTGAGAAAATAAAAAACAATGAAATAATTTTCCCTGTAAAGGGTAATTTGGGGTGGTGCTATTTTCTTGAAAATCTGTGCCACATCTTTGGAAGACGGTGAACTTAACTACCAAGTTTGAATTATGCTGTTCGTAGACACATACTGATCTTTTTCTAAAAATTATTATTATTATTTGGGGGGTATTCAGGGAGTGTCAAAACATGTATTTCTAGTGATATCTTGTTACTGAATTTTTGGGTGGAATGGAATATTTCCCCAACTTACTATAGGTAAGTGGTAGAGAAAGTAAAAATGGGCTCCGTACTTTTAGGAAATAAGTGCCTCACTATAGGAAATGCTGCAGTTACTTAAGGATATGGCTACAAACAATGAGGACACTGAATCCATATCAAGAAGGCAAATAATGAAGCTATTTAAACTTTCCAAGAGATCACCGTGCCCAGAATTAATCAATACTCTTCTTATTCTGCTCTAAAACAAAAGCTACCTTCACATTCAACTTCACATAATATGACAAAACTTCATGACCTAACAGTTCTAGAATGAATAAATACAACTTGCCTAAAGAGAACTGTAGAGTTTGAAAATCTACAAATGACGAGACTAATTTATGAACAAGATCCTCCTTTGCAGAGGGAATGAAAACGAAACTGCAAACTCTCCATACTATGGAAAAGCCCTTCAATACGAGGAAGGAGAAATTGACAAGGAAATGAGAAGAAATGTCAAGTTTCTTAGTCTTAGTTGCTGCACTACTTAAGTTTCTGGATATGCTTAATCTGGTGTGTGAATATGAGGGTGCTTGAATGTGTTTACCAGTTATTATTTAATAACCAATTTGCCAATATAACCTCCTATGAGGATTATCGTGAAGAAGTAATAATCATCCATAGCATAGATACCGTGAGGATATGAGAATGGACAACAGCAAATTACCATCTGAGAAAAACAGTGACATGATTTCCATTATAACATCCTCAACAGCAAGCCTTTTCACAACAAATGATAAGTGTCTGTGTAAACATTTTTGGAAAAAATTGTAATCACTTATTACAGTGCATTAGAAAAAATCTGATGTGTTACACTCACATGACTTTCTCTACTCTTGTGCAAACTACTTTTACAAACGCTTATTCCCCATATGCTTCATGTTAATCGAGATGTTAATCTTATTGCTAATTTTCTTGTAGATGCAAGGGAAATTGGTAGGCTTTAAGCAATAGCCAAATATTTTAAGAGCTGATTGCTATGTGGCGCATTCCATTCTCCTTGCATGTCCAGGACATAAAAAACATGAATAATGAATTTGAGAAAAGGTATAAGTATTGGAAAATTTAAGGGAATAACAAGCAATATTTTCACTCAACAAAACAAATGTATACGAGATAAATTGTGTATTTTAACGCGATCTACATTTTTTGTGTAGTAACATTCTGTCTATCTCTTATGGTTTACCAGTTATGCAAAAGTCGTTCACAATGAATAGTTTTGGAGACATTCCCAGAAAATTCGAGATATACATTTCATTTGTCATGAAAATATCTTAAACATATGACATTTTAATCAAAATCGTTAAGAGCCATTTTTGAGAAAATTAAAATTTTTGAAAAATGTTCCATGTAAAGGGTAATCTGGGGTGGGAGGATTTTCTTGAAAACCTTTGTGTCGCATCTCTGGAAGATACTGAACCTAAATACCAAGTTTGGTGTTTATCCGACTGTTCATTTCTGAGTTGTTGTTTACAGACACAGACATGTTTCTAAAAAAATTTTTTTTTTGGTTTCAGGGGTCTCAAAACATGTATTTCTGGTGAAATCTCAGTATCGAATTTTTGGGTGGCATACAATACTTCCCCTACTTACTATACATAGTAGAGAAAGTAAAAACTAAGTGCCCTGTAGAGCAGGGGTACAGAAGTGCGTGGGGAGGTTGCATGTGACCTTCACTGCATACGGTATACTGTCACTCCCTGCTTGTTCAGGTGACGTTCCAAATGTAAACATTCAGTGTGGACACCGTCACTTCATTTATATTAGAAAGTAAATATACATGAATAAATTATTGCTAGTAAAATACACTTGGTGAAAGTCGAATCAACGTAAACACTATTACCAGCTTCACTCATTTATTTATTTTGCAGAACATGTATAGTGAGCATGAGCTCACATCATCAGCTGCCTGTTGACTGTCGGATGAACTCTCGAATCGTATTGTTGAAAGCCTGGGGTGTCCTCTGGAGGCCTATGGATGAAACTAAATAGAGGGTTGTCTGCTTCTGGCAAATCAAAGTTAATGATGTGGTTTTCAAACTTCTTTATGTAAATCTTCTCCCATACTTCAAGCTCTTTGGGTTTTTGAGCTGGTTTCAGCAACTGGACACTGATGTCTATTTCATGGTCCAGAAGTGAAAAGCAACTGCTGATTTGTGGTCTGTTTGAACTGTATGGAACACCGGTGTTCTTTGAAGCGGGTGCCTATGTTCCTTTTCAGTTTTCCAATGTAAACCTTTTCACAATTTTCACATTAGATCCGGTAGATTCCTGACTTTTTGTCCTGGAGTATGGGATCAGATTTTCTTGCTTTAATGAGATTCTTTATGCTAAATTTGTAAAAGAGACCTGGGTGGTATGTGAATTTCCTGAAGTTGATCTTTTCTGCTGCATTAGAAAGTGTGGTGACCTGCTTGATGCGTTTTTGTCTCTTGAAGTTACGTATTTTCCTATCCACCATTTCCTGGCTGAATTTGTTCTCTACTGCAGATTTGACAATGTGTTGATTACTTACTAGTATTGATATAGAAATAACTAGTGTGATGGTGCCTTATAATCATATAACAAAGCAAATTAATCCAGCTTGAAAGATATTGGTCCTGATAAAGTAATAATTCCTACAAATAAGCTTAATCTGCACCATATGTGGTGGTGAAGTGCCTTCTCGTACTGTAATGTGAGGTACACTTAGTTACTGCTCCACATACCAAACAATGTGCACTACCACCATCTAACACAAAAAAAATCTCTCTCCTCATTCTGTATTGCATGTGGGTAATTTCGATGTACCCATCTTGATAAGCTATGCCACTGTCTTTATTTTATATGTTCACATGCTGAACACTACCAACTGCCTTGAGTCAAGGTAGGCCACTGAATGAGAAGCAGGAGTGCATCAGCGCTCTTTGCGCTGCAGGTCTGCAGTAGAGCATAGCAGAGAAAAGCAATTTCCCAAACATATACTTTTCCTTCTTTATTAATTATCTTAATGATCTCTAAACTGTTTTTAACCAGTTTCAGTTGCTGAGTGATAGTAAGATATGTTTTACCTTGAGGACAAATATCATTTTGAGGAATTTTGGTCTTTCTTTCTTTCGGATATGTACAACAACAGGGGTTGATATATAATGTTGGCTGAAACAACTATACACTCACTATTCATGCGTAGTAGAATTTGTAAGAACCTTAACCTGTAACTAGTATGGTGTATGTCAAAGTGCCACCCATCACCCATTTTCTTTAATACTGTTTTAGTTGTATTAGCTAGGTATAAATTCAGGCCTCTTAGCATCTTCCTATACCCCCACCGCACTTGACAGTTCGTGTGACTTCGCATAAGGTTGGCTACATTGCAGTTGCGACGTTGCCAGAGTGGCTAGTAAACAACAACAGCTGATTGTTCTCCTTTCTATCGTGTCTAAGCCGCATACAAAAAATGTACGTAAGTAGCGAACGTCAATGATAATAACTATTTCGTATTATTATTGTTAATTGAAAATAAGCGATATAAGCAGCTTTGGTATGGACGGATACTCCTTTCTATGATAATAGGCATAAATGTGCCTACGTATGGCGTCTAATTGGAAAGCATCAAGATTTGTGACTGGACGAGGCTGCTTTCTTTTCTTCCCTGGAGTTGATAGAAATACCTGTTGCGTTCCAAATGGTTCAGGAATTTTGTCCTCTTTCTCTTGGAGTTTCACTCCCTTGTGTATAACAGTTCTCGTGCTTAGCCCAAGAGCTGCTGCAGTTCGTTGTACGGCTTTATCAGCAGGAATAGAGAGATTGCCATGAAGCTTTACGTACTCCTTTTCCTGTTCAAAGAATTCCCAGGTTCTCCTTAAAAAGTTTCAATGCCTGACCATTAAGTGACACACCTCGGCGCAAAGGATTTTCACTTCGTGAATCATCACTCGGCGATCGGCGTCGTTTTTCAGACATTGTCGCACTTAACTTTTGTTTAAATAAATAATATGAATTAAATATATATAAAATAGATAAATATAAGTATATATGTATGTATAAACGAACAATAACAAAACTATCAAACAATAACCACAAATATAAATAACAATGAACAATATGTAGCTTGCAAAGAACAACTCGATGCTCGAGCTAGAGATTTACAAACTGAAGCACATGGTTGGGAATAGTTACATCAGGCAACAGAGCCAATTTTAGTTCTGGTTCCGCTTTGTCATCGGCCATCCGGAATGCTGCCTTGTGATTGGCTTAGGAAGTCAAACGGTTGAAGCTTTTCATCTGTTTTTTTGCGAGTGTACCAACTTAAACGCTAGCTGTCAAGTGCAACGTTACAGCGGTGGGGGTATAGGTATATATATATATATATTTTACAATCTACACCTGCCTTTGGAAATGCTTCATGCCACTGGTCGAATTCTGTAAACCACTTTATAGAAAGTGGTGTTATATTCGTCCCTTTAAACTCAACCGGAAGACAAATCAGTTTTGTGCTACTAGAGAGCCATGCATGTGGGACTTGCAGTGTACATTATGTACTAACTGTGACACAGAAAGTAACTGATGAACTTACATATAGAATGCACATATACACATACAATTTATAGTTACTACCTGCCTAGAATTTTAATACCAAATTATTATTTAGTTGTCTACGATATTCATAAAGTTTCACAAAATGTTTTACAGTTTACTGTCTTTAAATTTCAGAACATTTCTATACTTTATATTACACTTGGTCTTTTTGACCTGTACCATACCCCCAGTTACATGACAAAACCAGGCCATACCAGTTAACGGTTAATATATTCCTCATCTAATATGAAGATAAATATATATAATGAACATGGTTTTCTTCTTAACCATCTTCATTTCTCTAGTACCCTACCAATTAAACTTTCAGACTACCAATGACACATACCTTAAATTCTTCCTTAAGCGATTATGGCACAAATGAAGATGCAACTTTGTAAATAAAAGGTAAAAATGTCAAACAAAATTAAGGATATAACTCGTGCAAAAGTAGAATAGCCAATATGCAATGTTACAAGCACACAATATATATGAAATGTCTCTGTAAGCTCATCACTGTTAACAAAGCATGTGAATGACACTACTGACAAAATGTCATTGACACTGCATTTAAATATATGCTTACCCTCAGTAATGCGCGCTGACGAAGTAACATTTGAATTATTCCTTTTCTTCTTAAGTATAAAACACTTTTCACTGCAATCATCAGTCCTGAACAAATAAATATAGGGCCTACTAGCCACATATGTCCCAAGTTGGAGAAAATATATCCGTCGGCATCTCCCAGCGCAAGAACTGTGATGACAGCTCCTACAGCAAATAATACGACGGAAAGTGCAAAATATGAGTAGGAAGTGCAATCACATTGTCCAAAGGTTGATGGTTCCGGGTACAGCTGATCCATTTGCCTAAGCCTATGGCGCAGATAGGCATTTTCAAGAACAGAAGACATGTCTTCCACACTTGAGCTGGATCACTCTGCACAAAGAAATAGTTTCTGTCCGTAAACACCAGTTATAAATTGTATCCAGTTATTCAACCTCAACCTTGGGCTAAAGCTCAAGGCCATCACTGTTTTGGTTCCGTACCTGACATCTTGTTTTGCATATCTGTACTTACTGAAAAACATATGACTGTTTAAAAATAACAATGTGCTATGCTGTTTTGTTTTACGTAAATTGGTTGGTTTCGAGAATGGGAAATCTATATGGCGGGATATTTGGATTTAACTGCATTCTATTAAAGATGGAGAAAACTACTGCATTTTTTTTTAAATTCTTGGTATAGTTTGACGAATCTCTGATATATTAACCCCAGAGGACCATGTGAATAATCAAAGCGGCGTAATTTTCCCTAAATATTAACGGTTTGGCATAAAATCACTTGTCAGGCTATATGTAATATCAGCTCTTTTTCCAAAATCACACAAAAGCAATCATAAGAATGAAGGCAGAAATACGTAAGCATATTAATTAAAAATATTTAGTGGACGCTCAAAGAACAAATGCATCCCTTCTGTTCACTCGATGAATACGCCCATCCGTAATACTACCGATGGTGTTCGTTTCCCATTGCGTACATAAGTGAAGTAAATTTGATAGAGAACTTTTGTCAGAAAAACACGTTTTGGAGCATGTCAAATAAAAGCATTCATTTAAGAAAGGAAGGAAGGAGTATCTTTTGTGAACCACATCCTCAAAAGCAGAAAGACAAATCAAACTCCCCCTACTAAAATATTTGCTTTTCTTTTTTTCAAAAAATTACTCAAATTATTTTTATTAAAGTAGCATAAGCCTGAGTAATGGCAAAACAAATCTACTGTATATTTTGAACTTTATACGTATAAGATGCAGCACTGACGCCCTATTCTTGAGTCCTTACATAACTGGGTATTAATTCCTGAAAATTAAAGGCACTGTGCAGTATTAGGATATCTGCAGTTGTTGAGTATCAGAGATATGTGGTGTACTCAAACTCAGCCGTTTACCAATCCTGCTCACAAACCACAAAGAATTGTAAGAGGTATTGTAAACAGCAGCCTATGTTGGAAAATAATTTTATTGAGATAAAGAAACAACATTTTCTTTAATCTATGCATTCTAATTACTAATTATGCTGCTGCCTAAAACCTTAAAAAAAATGTATAAACACTTCTACTGCAATTTTTTTCCACAACAGATTTAGAATATTTAAACACATTCTTATTGTGTATTCATACATTTCATCTTTGACATTTGTGAGTACAACAATGTAACTCTCTCTTGAAGAATCATCATGGTTCTGTCTGATTCTAGAAGTATTGTTTTGCAATTCTGTTTAAAACAGGATTATTTCAAAAGTTGATAAATGCTCAAATTTTAAACATTCAGATTTTTGTAGATACATTTCAACCTTGCTGCATGCATGCTCTGTTGAAGTGGTTTAGTCAAATATCTGATATTTTCCATGATTATAGGGTGTTAAAAGCAGCAAGTGTTTGCAAAATTCAATATTTGCACCCAGCCAATTAGAGCAAAAGTTGATATATGCAAATGTATTTTCCTCTGAGAGAGAATAACATTATAGAGAAGTTAATTATCGGCAAGCACTATCTCGCCAGAGCAACAATACAAATTAATGGTTCTCACAACATTAACTCCTAATTGCTGCTCAGTTTGTGCCAGCTTCTACAGGGGCAAGAATATAGTAAAGGAGTAGTCTGTTATACTATAATGTGAAGGTTCATACAAATGATTCAGAAAATACATACATGTAACTGAGTGCCCAGGTGGTAGGAAGTCCAGATCAAGAGAAAAGGCACCTAAGAAGCCCAGCAAGAACAAGAAAATACCATCTACTGCCTTAAGAAGAGAAGAATGTAGAGTCAGCTGCTCTCACTTATGATATCACAGCTTTTATCAGTATGTACATAGTTTCATCAAATTTGACCAGCAAAGGTATTACTACAGTGCCTGGGAATCATCAAAACACAACATGTAATGGCCTACGAAAAGTCTAAAATGAAGGTATTGTTGTCCATATTTGACAATTACACTGGAAGTCTGGTCGAGGTTGAGGCATTGAACTGCAGTCAGGAAATAAAGAAAGCAGCTACTTTGCATAAAAGGAACATGGTCAGCAAGGATGAGAAACTATATCTTAAAACTCATGAAATATTTTAAAATACCAGAAGGAGCAGTATAATTTTATAAAGATGATGTTGAGTCGCCATTACGTTTCTGGTTTTGTATTATTGGAGTCTGTATTTTGTTTTATATTTTGATGTTACTATTTTGCATTTATGTTTATCAAGCTGTTATGGAACAATAAGGTACTAAACAATGAACAATAAAGCTACCTTCTTTATAATATCTCTAAAAAGGGAAGGGGGGAAAAGGAAAAAAAAATGACGCTATAAA